>CP141132.1:73400879-75900879 GCA_035236585.1 Warburgia ugandensis | reverse complement strand
TAACCTTGAGGTCATGGGTTTAAGGCGTGGAAACAGCCTCTTGCAAAAATGCAAGGTAAGGCTGCCTACTATAGGCCCTTGTGGTCCACCCCTTCCCCGGACTTCGCATAGGAGGGAGTTTCATGCACCGGGGCTGCACCTGTTTTTAGATGCTGTCAGTGTTGTTGAGAAAGAAAGAGCAAGAAGACTAAGTACCTCCTTTTTGAATCTAGTACAGGAAGCACTAGCTTGTAAATCACCTCCAAGGACCAGAGGTGGTAGGCGAGGACGTGTGTTTTATAGCACTCAAGTAGAAGAAGTTTCAGAATGTTGTGTGTTGTGAATCTTTCATAGTTAAACTTTGTCAATGAACTGCATTAGGTAGCCATCTAAAGCTCTGTATGCAAAAGGGAAGTCATATCTATTAGACTTAATTATTACAATATGCCTGAAATATTCTTTTAAATTTAATTTCAATCAGCTAAAATTATTATGGAAGAGAAACCTTGGCTCAACTATAAAGTAGTTGTCGTGTGACTTTGAGGTCACCGGTTTAAGGCATGGAAATAGCTTCTTGCAAAAATGTAAGATAAGGCTGCATACTATAGACCCTTATAGTCCGCCCGTTCCTTAAAACCCATATAGGCAGGAGCTTCGTGGACGGGGACTGCCTTTTTTACTTTCCAGTTCCATAACATTATCTCAAGAGGAATTTGTCTCATGTTGAGATATTATACTGTAGGATCTTGTAAACTTGCCAGCTACGACACAATTCTTTTAATCAGATGAATGAGGATAAATTATGCACATTTGGTGTCTCAAGAACTGTAAAATCTGTAGATTGTTAAACAAGTGATCCATCAAGGCGAGTTTGATGGTGAGAAGGCATTTCTTCACCTGGTCTTTTTTCAGAAGGAACGCCGGCAACACCACAAAAGCATCCCCTAGAAGGACTAACAGGAAATTGGCTGCAGCCGCCTGAGTTGATGGTACAACCATTTATCTCCAAAAGCTGCAACTCCCAACACTGTCATTGGCCCAACTGTAAGGAAAAACACTCTGTTTTTTGTGGCGTATTACGCCGGCAAAGAATTTTTTCTGTACATAATCGTATTTTTGTTAGTAATATAAACTGAAAATTTTGCCAAATAAATTGCATATAATGTGGTTCCCTAATTTGGGCCTGCTGACAAGTTCTCTGCATTTTTCAACCTTCTTCATAATTGTATTGGACCATCACCAGTTGTTCCAAAGGATCAAAATGGCCAGTTATTAATGGAATCCCCTGTGCCGGCTCTTTGCAAAATACTTATTTGGTAGAGGGCTTCCAAACTAGAATTCTTATCGATACTAGAACTCATGATTTTTTTTTTTTTGAATTTATGAAATCAAATATGCAGTCTTTATTTTGGAGAATGGTCAATATGCTTCTAAGATCAACTAGAACAGAAATAAAGCATTAGACCGCTTGTTGATCCAGACCTGTTTATGTGATTTCTTATACTTTGTGAGGCCTAGACGAGTCTACCATCTGAAAAAAATGTTGCTTTCATCACAAGAAATTAGAAGTTAGTCTAAAGGCCTTAGAAGACGATGCAACTTTCATGGACCAAAAGTACAGCAATTTTGATGCTAGAGTCGTCCAATCGTTTGTGACCGTAGATATAAGAGATGTCCAAAGTGAGAAAATCAAGCAATTGGGATCAACTAAAGGTGGGTCCCTTATACAGAAGGCATTGGATGGCAACTTGCGGAAATTGGATATCAAACAAACTTCCCATATTAAACAAGCAAAAGCAGAGTTTTTCTGATGCTAGAATCGTCCAATCTTCACGCCGGTCGGGCTACAAGATGGTTAGGGAAATCAGATGAAAGTGTCAGTGGGACCCAGGTGCCATGGGGTTTCATCTGCACGATCAATTAGATAACTTTTTCGCAGCATGAGTCATGTGGGGCCCGTGCCTTCTGCCACTTGTAAAGAACTTTTCTCAAGGAAATCGGGACGGTCACTTCCTTTCCTTCCGTAGATTTCTTAGCAAGTGCATGGAGAATGCGCTTATTTCATCGTGGAAAATAGTGGCGGACGGTGGCCTGCTCATTTCAGTGATCAAACCGTCAATGTAGCAGGTCAAACATGCACCAAAAACTGGGAAGCATTTGAAGGCAAATTGTGTCATGAAAATAAAGATAAAAAATTGGAAGGCCTAGATTCATCTCATCATCGTCATTATCATTATCAAGACCTTATCCTAATTACAGGATAGCTACGTAAATTTTGTTCATTCATTTTCCTCTATTAAGTATCGTGTCTTTATTTAGTTTCAAAGTTTTTAAATCTTTTCTTACCACTTCTATCAACATTCTTATAGGCCTTTCTCTTGCCCTTTAGAATTTTCTGCTTATAATGACTCACTCCTAGGCAATGTAGTTTTTTTATTGTCGTTGGACACGTGCAAACCATCTGAGTCTAATTTTCCTGTCTTATTACATATTGGTGCTATTCCTAAGTTTCCTCCAATGTTTTCATTCATAATTCTATCATTTCTTGTATTGCCACTTATCCATCTCAACATCCCCATTTTTTATATGCTTATCTTATGAACATGATATTCCTCAATTGCCCAGCACTCTTACTTATAGAGCATGGCCAGCTTTATAGCCATCCTATAAAATTTTTCATTTAGTTTGGATGGCACTTGCCGATCACATAAAACTCCAGATGTGCATTTTCATTTGTTCCAACTTGCTTAGGTTCTTTAGTCAACCTCATTCTCAATCTTTCTACTCCCATAAAGCATTACTCCTAAGTATCGAAGTAGTCTTTTACAAGGACTTCTTGGTTATCAATCTTTACTAGTGCTCTACTCTTACTCCTTTCCTTTTTAAAATTGCATTTCCTATGCTCTGTCTTAGTTCAATTAATTTTTAAATCATTTAGATTCTAATGCTTCTCCATAACTCTAGTTGTGTGTTTATGTCCTCTTTTGTCTCATCAATTAGAATTATATTATCTAGAAATAGCATACACAATAGAACCACATCGTGCAAATGTTTTATTAACTCATCTTTAGCCAATGTGAAAAGGTACAGGCTCAATGTCGATACGTGGTGCAATCCTACAATGATACGAAAATTATCAGTCTCTCCACTAGTTGTCATAGCATTTGTTACCACTCCCTCATACATATATTTAATTATGTTTATATGCCCCTGTGAAACTCCTTTCTTACCCAACACCTTAACTCTCGAGGAACATTATTAAGATTATGTGGAGGTCCTTCCTCCTCTCCCTATATTTTCTATCAATTGTCTTAGTAAGAAAATAGCTTCGATAGTAAACCTTCAATGCATGAAACCAAACTGGTTCTTTGATACACTTGTCTTATATCGTAGCATCTTCTCAATTACTCTTTCAAAAAGTTTCATAGTATAGCTCATAAGTTTGATCTTCTGATAATTAATACAGCTCTGTATATCTCCTTTACTTTTATAAATTGATATGATAGAGCTCTTCCTCTATTCATCTAACATTTTTTATTTTTATTTTTTATAATCTTGTTAAACAACTTTGTCAACCAAACTACTCTAGTATCTTCCATACACTTCCAAACCTCTATCAGTATACCATTAAGGTCCAAGGCCTTTCCTGATTTCATACTTTTCAAGGACTTTTTCACTTTAGGTATTTTAATATGCTCATTGTTATTTAGGTTTATAGTACTTTCAATTCCTATGTTCTTAGGGCAATTGTCATTTAGCAATTTTTGAACATAACTTTTTCACCTTTATTTGATCTTGTCATCCTTGACTAATATCCTTTGATCGTCACTTCCAATGCACTAACGTAATCTAAGTCTTTATACTTCTGTTCTTTTATTTTTGTAAGTTTAAACACATCTTTCTCACCTTCTCTTGATCATAGTCTATTACATAGATCATTATGTGCCTTGAGTTTAGCCTCACTTATTATTGTCTTAATAACCTTTTTAGTATTCCTATACTATTCGTAGTTTTCATTATTTAATCTTTTGCCACATTCTTAATGAACTTAGTTACATTAATCCACATGATATTTACTTACGTTTCATTGTCTCAGTTTTCTTCAACCATCCACTTATTTGTGAGTACTGTTATTTTCTCTCCTTTTAAGTTCCACCACTTAGTTTTTTTATACCTATTACGTTTATTTCTTTTTTTTCATCTTTTAATGTAGATATTTATAACCATTAACTTATGTTGTGAGGTTAAACTTTCACCGGATACAATCCTTATACATTGATCTTTCGGTATTCTTAAGTAAAAAAAAGTTTATTTGGCTTTTATGGAATCCAGATTTAAAGGTTATTAAGTGTTCATCCTTTGTCTTAAAGAATGTGTTCGTAAGGACTAGATTATATGCGAAAGCAATAAGATAATTTTTCCCATCTCATTTCGTTCTCCGATACTATACCTTCCATGTACCTTATGTTGATGTTTAACAGCAAGTGCACAGGCTATTGCAGTATAGTTATGCAAATATGGATCGATCTCACAGGGACTTGCTTTAAAAGATAGAGTTTTAAATAAAATTTAATTATCTAAAATTTAAAAAAAAAACAAAAAACAAAAAACTACTGGGTGCGAGCAGATGGTGTGCTGGCCGGTGATCCTGGTGGAGATGGTGAAAGCGGGCATCCTGTGGCGATCTGGGCTTCCTGATCGTGATAAGCAGGGAAGTCTGGGACGTATGTGCGACAGAGATGGGAAGGAGCTGGGTGATCGAGAAGGGAAGAGGCAAAGAAGCTAGGCCCGTGTGGAATGGAGATGACGGTATGATAGAGGGGTTGTGAGCAGAGATGGGAGGTGCGGTCATAACAAACAGAGGATGGAGATGCGGGTGATGTGGGTGATGTGGGGAGGAGAAAAAGAAGTGGGCTTTGCTCTGCTCGATGAAGGAGATGACGCCTAGTACTGGACTGGGCAGAACGATGGAATATGGAGGACGCCTGGGCATTGATCACCGGCTTGGAATGGGAAGATGAAGACGTGCTGGACTGGGCAGTGAGGGATGAGAGCAGGGTGTTGGGAACAAGCGGGAGCAGAGAGAGAGAGACGTGGGAAAGAGAGTAGAGAAGGTGAGAGAGAAGAGGAAGGAGGGAGAGTGCAGTGAAGGTGGGGGGAAGGAGAGGAGCGTTGAGAGAGAGAGAGAGAGAGAGGGATGAGGTAAGATGGGAGATGTGGCGTGAGAGTGGAAGATGGGGGGGGGTTTTGATCTGCCTTCTCTAACCAGCCAAAGAGAAGAAGTCAAAAGAATGGGGGAGAATAAGAAAACGAGAGAGAGAGTCGTTAGAGAGATAGAGACGTGTAGCGGAGAGAGATAAAGAGACGTTAGAGAGAAATAGATAGGAATAAGAGAGAGATACGGGAGAGATGGAGAGGGAAAAGGAGTGGGGTCTACCAACGTCCCAATCTTGCTAAAACTATGCAAGTTTTCTATTTTTTAAATTTCTTCTCTCTTAAGAGTCTTCAAAGTCTTCTCTTTTTAGGAAGCTTCATAATCCCCATCTAATCTACTTGATTTGATCTGAATCATCTAAGCTTGAGTTACTTGATCTGCAATGCACAAAACTCAATTAGAATCATCTAAACCATTTATTACTCTTCTAAGTAGCTCCTATGATCATCTGACCATTAAATTTTGCTATTCAACTGTTGGATGGCTAATTAAAGCTAAAATAAAATATTTTATGTAAAATCTTGAAATTAAAGGCATAGATGCTCTAATTGAATATTAAATTAGGGGTATTTTTACCAAGATTGAACACTTAACACCTCATCATATCATTATTTTTCTTTTCCTATATTACAATTTAAGTTTTCTCCTATAAATATCTCCTCTGTGTTAAAAATTTCTTGCATGACTCACTCAATATCTTCTCAAAACTGTCTCTTAATTATATTTTCTAATCCTACTTATGGTACGTATGCACTTATAATAATAATAATAATATTATTATTATTTTATCACTGGTACTTTTAACATCTACAACTTTATCCTTTAAATTTTTATCCATTATTATTCCTACATCATTTTTGCTATTTTCCTTTCTTTTGTATTAGAGCTTATACCCATCGATTTCTTTAGTTTTAACCCCTTTCCACTTAGTTTCTTAAATACGAGCAACGTTAAATCTCCTATATTTTATAGTATCTACTAAGTCTAGACTCTTACCTATTAATGTCCCTATATTTCATGTGGCAATATGAATCTTATGTTCTTGAGCTAGCCTATTTACCCAAGCATTTCTCAACCCCCATGTATGAACCCATGCTTAATTTCCACTACACCTCAGTTTAGATGCAACACGTGCTTCCGAGGAGACTCTCTAGCAGCCTTTGCCCATTTTTTACTGCACCCGAATATGATGTAGCACATTGCTTTCAAGGAAAGGTCCTAGCAACCCTTGCCCAATTTTTACTACATCCGAGATCTAATGTAGTGTGCCACTTACAGGGGGTGCCCTAGATTGAGGAAATGTGAGTGATCGATTCATTGTCATGTTAGGATTGTCATACTTTGAAGAAGCTAAAGATAATTTTTATTGTTTTCTCTTCTTACTTACAAACTAATATGCATGTGCATATTCATTTGTAAGTAAAAAGGGCAGCCTTGGTGTACAAAGCTCCCAAGTATGCAAGGCCTAAGAAAGGCGTAAACCACAAGAGTTAATAGTAAGTAGAGAAAATAACAAAATCATCTTCAACTTCTTTGAAAAGGTTTTACTTACTAGCTGGTACCTGACTCAAAACCCTCATTTTGTATCCAAGCTTGAGACCGGCATCGGCAAACTTAAGGCCTAGATTCATCTACGATAGAGAGTTTTACCGGATAAATGCGTTGCTTGGATCAATCAAACTATGGGTCCCGCTTGTAGCTTTCCCTCTACTTTAACTTGCTGTACGGAAGAATTATAATATAACAATCCAATTTTGGAGTAAGTATTGACCTTAGATTAAATAAGAAGAAAAGAGGCTTTTACGTGGGAGGAAAGCTACCACTTTGCACGACTACATTGTAAGTGTCATTATAACTCCCCACTTCTTGCATGAAGAGCCCGGATATCTCCTCGCCCATGGACCACGCATGAAGATAGGATAACTCTTTTATATTAGAAAAAAAAAAATTATACAATTAATCAGATTATTTTTAGATTAAATGGACGGATAGAAAATGTTCTGGAGACTACAATCGTCCTTTCCTGGTGATGGTTTACTAGTGGAGTCAGATGGACGAGTGGGATCAACCATGTGGGACCCTTCATGAAAAATTTAAGCTGCCAGAGGCCATCTACAACGTACTGTCGCCAGTGCATGGTTTGGATTCCAATCGTAGAATTCTAAACAGACGAATAAACATCTCTTTAGAGTTTCCTAGTTACGTATCACTTTCTAATTACTTATTCCTCACGAAACAAATAAACAAGATAAACGTCTATATAAAGCCTCCCCTCCTCGAGTACTTGCTATTTTCACCGCTTTCTCCCTCTCCAGTTCCGGTTCTTGAGTTAAACGACCTCAAAGTCTTCGCCCTTAAACTAAGTGCTGTGGCCTTAAATCTTTCCATTGGTTACAATATAAGGTTAGGTCTCTCTCTCTCTCTCTCTCTCTCTCTCTTGTTTTGATCCTTTTTCTTGAAGTAAATAGATTGGTTTCTGGGAACCATAGTCTGTTTTGATCCTTTTTCTTATAGTAAACAGATTGGTTTCTGGGAACCATAGTCAGCAAGCCAGGTTCAGGACTTCCCAAGTCATAAGTTGGCAGACAGCCATGCATCTTAGGACTGGGAAATTACGAAGTCGATTTTGGGTTGTAAGAGTGACTTGTTCCTAAATAGTTTTTATTTGATTTCTCGTATTATTTCTTGATAGCTTCATGAGTAATAAAAGCTTTTGTGATACGTTTACTCTTTTAGTTTTGGGTTGAATTGAGTCTTATTCAACAGTTTGCATGTTATACGTTCATCAAAGCCTGACCCTCTCTCTCTCTCTCTCTCTCTCTCTCTCTCTCTCTCTCTCTCAAGGAAAGAGAGAGCCATCTTTATTAGGCTCTTCTGGGTTGGCTATAAATTGTAAGTTGTTTTGAATATTCTGGACGACTTGACTCTTGATAGTTTATTGTTCCATGCAATACTGTTTTTTTAAGCTTGTGGATTTCCAGACAGTTCAGTTTTATTCCACTCGTTGTATTACATTAAGTTGGTTTGTACTGAAAGATCCCCATGGCCACTCTTTTAACAGAGTCCTGAACTGGTTCCAACTATCTTTTCAGGAAGATTAATTGCACAGAAGGATGGCTGTTCACGAAGATCTATTAATTGAAATTCTTGCTCAACTGGAAGCGAAATGTCTCCTCAAATTCAAGTGTGTATCAAAAGAATGGCGTAACTTGATATTCGAAGAAGCTCTGTCTTCCAGAAGATTACCCCCGCTCATGTCCGGATTATATTACCATGCCGATGAAGACAGCGGATATGCCTCTGTGCTAAGTGGTGCCATCAACAATCGCATTCATACGAATCTTGATTTCTTGCCATACCATCCAAAATGGAGGATCCTTGATTGCTGTGATGGGTTACTTCTATGTCAGCAGTCAGGATGTTACTGGGATACAGATTCAGCGGCTGTCGGTTACACTGTATGTAATCCGTTAACTAGGACATGGTGTTCTCTCCCCCCAGTACATAACGGTGAATTAATTGTTAGGTTGTTGTATGATCATCGGATCCCTGATGATTTCAAAGTCATTCGCTTCTTGAGAATGAAATCGCAAGCATCGTACATAGAGATTCAGATTTACTCGTCGATGACCGGCAAATGGATAGATTCTAGACTGTTTTTAGGAGGTGGCGAGTATCTATTAACTGGAACGTCTGCAATATTCTTCAAGGGAGCTCTATATATAGTGGCATATCCATGCCATATTGTGAAATATGATATCAAGCAAGATAGATGTGAGCTGATCAAGTTGCCTGAAGAATTAGGGAGTACTCCTACTGGGTGCTTGGGTCATCTGGAAGGGCGTCTTTACTATGCGGATAACGATGCAAATGAGATGCAAATATGGACACTCAGCAACGGGAAATCTAAAGAATGGGTCTTGAAGAACAAAATCAGTAATCAAGCATTAGCAGAGCAGCTTCATCAAACAGTCGAAGGCAGTTTACATATCCTGGCCTTCCATCCGGATTTGGAGGTTCTTTTTATTGAAGTTCGAGGTGAGATACTCTCGTATCACCTCAACAGCTCAAGGTTGGATAAGTTTTGGACGATAAAGGAGAATACTCCGCTTGGGCGCTTTAGGGGCTGTCCTTTCTCTCCTTGTTTAGCTGCCTCTTTGCCGATAGAACGAAGAGAGAGTCAAATGTGACGTAAGAGGCTAATACCTCACTCATTCTTTTGTCTCAAGTGGTTTCTTACACATTTTATTCATTCTTTGCTAATTTAAATGAACATTTATTGTTTGCATGTCAAGAATTTCTTTAGTATTTTTGTTTGTATTTTTAAAAGGAAGCCTTGGCTCAACGATAGAGTTATTGTCGTGTGACCTTAAGGTCACATCTTCAAGGCATTAAAATAGACTCTTGCAAAATGTAAGGTAAAGCTGCATACCATTGACACTTTGGTCTACCCCTTCCCCTTCCCCAAGCCCAGCATATGACGGAGCTTCATGCACTGGGCTGCCTTTTTTATTTATGTTTGTATTTTGTCGCACTTTTTTAATTGTTTGAGAACCTTTACTGGGCACCCTGTTTTTTCTGTTAGATATCTCTTTGGGTTTGTTTTGCACTAGGATAAAATCCGTGGATGGAACAGTCTAAGAGTAGTGATATTATTACTTGCTCTAGACGGCCCTAAAACAAAGAAAATATTACTCTTGAACGGATGAAGTCGCCTTAAATCCTTGTTCTGCTTGTGTCTAAACAATATTTGTCTACGTTTTAAAGCTGAAAACTGAAGCAGTACTTGAGTTTAAACGACAAGGCAATGCTTTTGAGGGCATTTTATTATGGTTGGCAATTCTTTCGAAGGGGAGTCTTGGCACAACAGTAAAAGTTTCGTCATGTGACCTCGAGGTCACAGGTTCAAGGCGTGGAATCAGCCTCTCGCAAAATACAAGGTAAGGCTGCCTACTATAAGCCCTTGTGGTCTGCCCTTTCCCCAAACCCCGCATAAGCAGGAGCTTCTTGCACTGAGGCTGCCTTTTATTCTCTCTGCCTCTTCAGCCTTTCTTTATGCAATAGAGGCAACGATATTTTGCATGGATTTTTTGCTAGTTGCTCCTGTTTCATCTCAGGGAGTATACTTTGGACTATTGAGTAAGCTTTGTAGACTACATTTGTCACTCTATGGGCATTGCCACAGATGGTTTGCCAGCTTCCAAACATCTCAAGGACCATATATGGAGGACGATAAAGTTGCAAGTTGGCTTTTCTTTGCTCATCTCTAAAATATGGTTTGACTTATTGAACAATGGCCCAATAATCAAGATGTGCCAGATTTGTTACTTAATCAACGGACTGATTATGAAGGAGGCTCCAACGAGGCAGGGAAACCATCGATTATGTAATAAGTATAATGCTTTGAGTAGCTAGGATGGAACTATGACAATCGGCATTGCATTGATCCACAGACGTTACGAACTTGGACCAATCCCATAGAGGCATAGATCCCATCAGTCCCTGCATTCCTAGACTCATGCCATCCATCCAAATCTAACAACCAAGAACTTCTACTCTTGTATCAAGGTAGCAAAATGCAGGTATCTGATCAATCCTATCTAATATGGGGTCAGCAGTAATGGGTTGTGATCGGCAATGAGAGATAGGTCTTACTTCAGACTCCGGACGATGGACGGTCCAAGTTCCTACTTTGGGAAAATGCGTGCCATTTTATGAGTCTCCCATTTCTTAGGAATAGAAAATTTCAGATATGACACATTCTTTCCGTTCAAGCCCCTGATGCATATACACACAAATCATCATGCATGTATCATCCATGGGTCCGTGATCCTATCTGTGCATGCAGCATGAACTAGACACACACAGAGGGACAGAGAGAGAGAGAGAGAGAGAGAGAGAGAGAGAGAGAGAGAGAGAGAGAGAGAGAGAGAGAGAACATTCAGAGAATCCAATTTAATTCTAGAAAGGCATTTAAGAGGCCCACCTCCCAGACATTTTTCATTTTCACGAGCCAAATTCACATGTTTTTCTGTCAAACACGACCTGATTCTCGAGACAGCCATCATCTTTATCCCATGCTCTCTCTCTCTCTCTCTCTTTCTCTCTCTCGGTTGAGATTCACCACATATGGAAACTCATGCAAACAAGAATGACAATTGCAGCACAATTTCCGTCGGTAGTAAGAGAGTAGACTGGTTAGGTGGTTTGAGGACCTCTCCAAACGGTGACTCGCTTCAGTTTCTACTGTAAACCTGCAAATGAGTAAGGATCTACAGGCAATTTAAGAAGTGATTGCGTTGGCGTACATGTGGACGCTAGCAAAAGAAATTTCCAGTGCTTCACATGTTGTGTGCAAGAGTCTACTGTTTAAGGCATATCGTTCATTTTCCACCTCTACAAAAACTGATAAATTCTTAAAACCAATCATCTGCAGCGAAAAGTGTAAGTGGGGCAGTTTTTGGGTGCTCAAAACTGTTCACCTATTCCCTGAGTCAGATAAGCTGTGGCCAAGAAAGTAAGGTTCTAAAACTCACGAGTTGACTCGCAAAGTTCATTCAGTTACTCGACTCACTAAGCTGCACAACGAAAATGTTAAGTTTGGTTGAGATTTCCAAACTGCACTGACACAACATAACCAACTCAGCGCAGACATTACGCCTTGCTCATAATTTTTTGGTACACGAGGAGAATCAAAATAATTTTACTGAAAATCTCGTTTTTTTTTTTTCTTTTGAGTTCCTGACGAGTTGCTTCAAGTAGACTCGCCTCACTTTCGAGTTAAGTCGAGTTCTAGAGTTTTTAAAACTAGGCAACAAGCCGTATGCATTGGATACTTCTAATCCTTCCATCGTTCAAGATCATAATTCTAACATCAGTTTTAGACTCAAAGTCTCGGTGCACGAAGCTCCCATGATGTAGGGTCTGGAAAAGGGGCCGATCACAGGGATTAATAGTACACAGTTTTACCTTGCATTTTTTTGCAAAAAGCTATTTTCACGCCTTAAACCCATGACCTCAAGGTTACACAATGACAGCTCTACCATTGCACCAAAGCTTCCCTTCTAGTTTTAGACTCAAAGTAATAGACAAAAATGATACGAAGAAGCACTTGCTTGCTTGAAGAAAAAGTAAAAATCAATGTGTAACGTGGCACTTTTTGTTGGCATTTGTGGTATTTTTCTAACAGCTTTTTTGAACTGGTTAAATGAGAAGATTTACCTTGCCAATAATAAAAGCCAGGATCATTGGACGGGAAGATTTATCCTCCCAATGTATGGTTAAGATCTTCACGGAGATGGACAGAATTTTATTTATTTTTATTTTTTTCTCTCTTTCCAATAAGCAAAAATTCATTCAAAAACTAAGGATAATCAAGTACATCATGTTATTACATTTTTCTTTCAATCCCAAGTTCCACATGGACCATCGTGGGTAATTAAAAGGGCAGCCCCTGTGCACAAAACTCCTACCTATGTAGGGTCTAGGAAAGGGGCGAACCACAAGGGCTTATAGTAAGCAGTCTTACCTTGCATTTTGCAAGAGACTGATTCTACGCCTTGAACCCGTGACCTCAAGATTGCATGGCAACAACTTTTACCGTTGCGCCAAAGCTTCCCTTCATCGTGGGTATTTCTTGCTGCCAAATATATACCATTGGCTTTTACATGTGCAACCATCACATCGAAACTCAGGATATGGCCCAACATTCTGTCTCACACAAACCCCATGAATGCTGACCAAGGAGTCAAGGACCAAAACTATTGATATTGCTCAAAATTGCTTCAATTGAATAAATTCGAGCCTGCTATATGACCTTTTGTTGATAACCAGAATGACCACCAGCCAATGGATAAGATCATCCCATCAGAACCTACATGCATCATTGGGACCATGTATCTTACATGCTATCTCCATCACGGTCATATGCATGTCCACATGCTCCCCCATCCATGCATGAGTGTGCATTAATTAAGCCCAATTTGCTAGATAATTCTCCTAAAACATGCCTTTTTACGGAAAGCAACTGTCAACCTTACCTAACGCCAAATATCTCTAAGATGTGAAAGTATCTAACTTAGCCAACGGTCACATGGACTTCAAACTTCTGTAAACGTGACAACATTTAAACCAAACTGCACTCTCCCTCACTACATATTCCGCGCCCTTCCTGAGACCCAGTGCCAGTATCTCTACTCTTACCTCAGTGTTCATTTCCAATTATCAGATGGAGAATTGCAGAAGCGGTCTAACCAAGCCATGGAAGAAAGGGCCTACAAGAGGAAAAGGAGGCCCTCAAAATGCTTCATGTGAATATAGAGGTGTTAGGCAGAGAACCTGGGGCAAATGGGTGGCTGAAATCAGAGAGCCCAAGAAGAGAACAAGGCTCTGGCTTGGTTCTTTTGCCACTGCTGAAGAAGCTGCAATGGCCTACGATGAAGCCGCAAGGCGGTTATATGGGCCAGACGCATACATCAACCTGCCACATCTTCATTCAAGCTTTAATTGTCCAAACAAATCTCAGAAGTTCAAATGGTTTCCTTCCAAGAACTTCATTTCGATGTTTCCTTCGCATGGGTTGCTTAATTTGAATGCTCAACACAATGTCCATGTCATTCATCAGAAACTCCAGGAACTGAAGAACAATGGCAGCCTTAATCAATCTTCCTCGTTTATTGCTTGTTCTTCAAATGAAGTGAGATCCCAATCTCTGGCCACCGATGCAAAGTCCCATCTCGGAAACCTAGTAATTCCATCAGAAGAGGAGGCTTTTCACCCTGAAAAACAATCAGTGAGTCGTGTTGAAAGGCCTCAGATTGATCTTAATGAATTTCTTCAGCAGCTTGGGATACTGAAAGAAGAGAGTACATCAGACAGCAGTGAAGCCACTGTAAGTGCCAAGTGGTCAGAATCTTCCCAGGAGAATGACGTGCTGCCATCACAAATCATGGACTTTGAACAACAGATCTTCAATTGGGATGCATTAGTGGAGATGCAGAATCTGGAGGATCACCATGGATCTTGTAGCATGCAGATCGATTGTGTACACGAAGAATTCAGCTTGCCTGCTTCTTTATGGGATCTTTAAGGTGCAGCTGGTTTTTATAGAGTTTGAGTTGCTTAAATCTAAGTTAGATTTGGTAGGAGTCACTTCATTTCATTTTAGTGGGTGTTTTTTTGTTCTTAGTTTCACTTTAGTATGTGTTTTTGCTAATGATAGCTCCTTGCAGCTAACAGATGTAGCTAAATGTCATAGAGAGTTGAGTTGAGAGAACTTAAGATTTTATGGCTTATTTCTGTCTTTTTACATAAGCACAATTTTATGGGTGTTCTAGAATATCTCATCCTTCAGTAGGGTCATAAGCTTATTGATAGGAGTGAGCTTCATATCTAAATCAAGATTCATGCAAGAAATTATCATGTTCTGAGAGTACTAGTAGTTTAGCAGATGATTAGAAGGTTTTGTTTTCTTTTTCTATC
Organism: Warburgia ugandensis; assembly: GCA_035236585.1. Taxonomy (NCBI): domain Eukaryota; kingdom Viridiplantae; phylum Streptophyta; class Magnoliopsida; order Canellales; family Canellaceae; genus Warburgia; species Warburgia ugandensis. Next base: position 75,886,205 of record CP141132.1, on the reverse strand, counting down.
TTTGCCCATAGTTGAGCCCTGCAGGTTGTATACTTACTGGCATCGAATGGTTTTAAGTGCACATATTCATTTTCTTGAAACTGGTGAGCATAGGGCAGTTTCAGAGGGTTCTTGACAAATAGTGGGTTTCAAGAGGATGAGTTGAGATACTCTCGTGGGATATTCTGGAGTAGCAAGGCGGTTACTACCTGAATCCCAGCTGATCATAGCAGCTAACTGACAAAGCTGAAAAATGGCAGTCATGCTTTATATTAGGCTGTCCCAGGACAGATCAGAGGTTTGACCAATAAACAAAAAAAATATTAACAGTTACCATAATATAAACCAGTGACATATTTATTCATGTTAATATTCTGATGCACTCAAATACACACCATGTTCTTCAAAGTATTCAACCAAACGTTTAAAGAAACTGTCACTATTAAACAGTTTGCCACGCACAAGACAACACTGTCTCCTAGCATCAGTCACAGCCACATTCATTCGCCTGTGATCACTCAGAAAGCCCATCCGGAAAGAAAATAAAAAATTGAAATTTTTGCATTTTAATTTGCAATTTTATTTGTACAATGAGAATATCTTCAGATTCCAACAACCATTACCTACTTAAAGAATCCAACATTTCTACATGCCTGCACTCATGTGATTTTTAACACAGATCTAAGCAATACCTCTTTCTTTGAGTCAGATCAGACCATGCAAATGATAATGGCTTCTTTCTCCCATCCTTGGAAGCCAACAACTGTTGATATCTCCATCTCCTTGAGCATGTCTTCCTTGCTTCTCATCATCTTTAGCAAGAGAACCTGCAACATTGCGTATCATTTAACGTGCAAGGATTAAATTGCAGCATGGAACAGTTTAACAGCTCAAGTAAACATATTGGGCAGGGCTGTTAAACTCTTTTTTGTATTCATCATCATTCTAGCACAAGAAATGAAAATAAACTTAATAAGCAAGGTAACCTGTTCAACATAAGGGGCAATAATTCCATTATCCAATGATCTGAGGCCGCAACAAGTCTCTTTGCATGAGCTATAGCAACTGCAGCCCAACCCTCATTCATTGTGCTATCTTATTCATCCTTTTTTTCCACCATGTCATTCCTGAAATGAATCAGGTGTTACAAGAAAATATAACAACGTGAACACCCTACCCATGCTTCAGGAACATATAGCAGCATTGCGAAGCTGGAGAAAACAGTTCCAACAACAAAATATCTGCATTATCCAGAAATGAGGGAAGGCAAGCCAAGGATGGGTCAGAGTTTTGTAGAACAAAACTGTAACGAGATGTAGGAAATACCTTTCACATGAGAATGTGTGCATACATGCGCATGTAAATTCTCTTGTACTATGTCAATTCCATTATAAACTGATAAAGGAATTTAGTTGAGACTCGCCCACGAATCCCATTCTCCCATCTCCAATTTGTTGCTACTTTGTTAATACCATTTCGCTGGCTGTTCTCTTTTTGTAAAGGATTGGAACATTCTGGTCATTCGAGAAAGGAAGTAAAGACTCGTTCAAATTGAAAACAACTTTTATCATTTTAAATCTCCCAAATGTAGGAGTTATCGACAATCTTAACCCTCCAAGCAATTGAGATGGGTAACATACTCAAGACCTGACATTTTCAGGTGAAAACCCAAAAGATTGACTGAAATAGTGTTTCAATATGAAGTACAATTTTCTGTGTTCTCAGTAGATTCCATCCAGAAACAGGATGTCAGGATTTCCATTCTGTTCTGAACTAGCAGAGAAAATTTCTGCAATTGTCCGAATCTGGACAGGATTGTTTAGGGAAATGATTGTTCTTGATTTCCTGCCAAAGGACTGTTCCAGATATTCCAGCGGCTTAGGGACAGAATTAACAGTTTCGTGGATTTTTACACCATCTTAAGAAATTTACATAAATTGTGGATGTAGAATATTCTGGAGACATTAAAGCATTAGGAAATCCAAGATAAATACAATTTGTAAATAGGATGACTCGGGTTCTTTATAGAAGATGAAGTTTCAGGAGTAATGGATGTTTCTGTCACAAGCAGATTTATTACGTATGCATTATTGACATGGAAAAATCCTCAGCCAATTGAACCCATTACCTAAGTTATCGTTCCAAGTGTGAGAACTTCTAATGAGATAACTCCACTTGTGCTGAGTAATACTACCATGGTAGAGCACTTTTTCTTTGGTTAAATATCAAGCATAAGAGGATAAGAAAGTACCTTTCAGAAAGGAAAGGAAAGATCTATTCACAGCAATTTCAAAAGGTTTGTCTTTAAGTATAGTAACAACATGCATAAAACCTTAAAAACTGGAAAGATGTAACAGAGAAATTTTTCAAGAAAATGCTTTGGTTCCTCTAACCAATAACAAGTGATGCATGTGAAGTTTCCAATGTGGTAAGCAAATACACTGCTATTTCAATGAGAAATGGTGTCAGTTCTGTGGCAGGTGACTTTTGTACATCTTCAAGATCATAAAGCATATGACCAGCAACCCTGGATGGGCCTTGATCTGCGAGGGAAAAAAGGATGAACAAACTGAGCACATATTATCCTGTGACTTAAATAGGTCTTCCATAAGGAAGGTTTCCTATCTAATAATATAGAATCTCAAAATTTTGTAATTTAATCAACAAATATTTAGCATCTTAATATCATATAGCTCCTTAGATGACCAGTCCATAATAAATCCAAGCAAACGATACTGGACAGTGAGCATGGACATCACTTCCTCTCTATACAAGGTTGACAGTCATTCAAAGAGTGTTCTTCGTAACCCCTTTTCAGCTTCCACACTCTATACTGTCAGTGGGAGCTGAAGATGGTCTCCTGCAAGTATACATCTTGATCCCGTGACAGTTCACATAGGAGGCAGCTTAATCGAGTATATCAATATATAAGCATATCGCGAGTATGGGATAAATTGGTTACTACCCATAACAATAAAAGTAATATTTATTTGAATGACAATAGAAATTTTATCAAGCCATAGAGAGTAATGGTGCAAGGACAAGAATGATCCCACTAGGAAACAACTACTGAAAATACCAAAAGACAGGAACCAAAGACCAGCAGAATCTGTATCAGTATGATAAAGAGCAAAATTACAGAAAAAAAGTAATAAAGGCCCAGATTTGATGTAACCATATCCAAGTCCTTCTATTTAACTACATCATTGGTAGTCATACAATTACTGTAGGCAAAGGCTAACTGATTAGAAACAACTACCAGAAGACTGTTTGTATGCTGCCGAGGGCTTTGGCACTCTCTTGCCCACCGGGCAACTGCATCTACACCAACTTAATGCGGCTTAATAGCAGGTATAAGCTTATTGAAAGAGCTCTAAATCTCCTAAATGTTGTACTAGTAAGGATGCTTGTTGTTGAGTGCATTTCAGTCGAATGCTGGAATAAGTCAAACAAGGTACTGTCCGGAAGATCAGTCTAAACACAACACTGCTTCCGTCCACTCCTCAATAAAGACAGGACTACAATGTTTATCTCCCCAGCCACATTAAAAGGTTCTTCCAACTTCTTATTACCATCATTTGGCCCTGGAACTACGATCAGAGCTTAGTCTGAAGGTCTATAAAGGAGGTGAAACCCAATTAGCTACACTAACAACTCCAAAATTGGCACAGAATGTCATTTAGCACTGCCCCTTATGACCAATGAACAAGGCCTTAAATTACATTATTGACTTCCTGAAGTGCTCCATGGAACTGGGCTAAGAATAATCTGCTAGGAATGATCCTAGCATCATACCTGCAGTTGTTCTTCCTCTTTAACCAAATGGCCAGTTTGAAAATCAATAAGGTCAAATAATGTCAAGGGAAGCACCCAAAACACATCGAAGGCTTTGAACATGAAGCACCATATCCTCATTGCCCACCCAATAATGAATGAAGAGTGCTCTTTAGTATTTATGCTCCCCAGACTTGATATGCCTGTTCACCAGCCAACTTCTGAATACAGCCTTATAACACATGGAGGGGATGAAACTCAAAAGAGAAATAAAGGAAGGAGGGAAGGGGGGAAATAGAAAGAAATGGAGAACAAAGGAAGGAAAAAACAGACCCAAACAGGAGAAAAGCCTCTCAAATTCCATATTCTGATGAAAGATATCATAGAGAAATGCATCAAAAGCTTTTCTTTTAACTATTTTGGAGTATCAAAATTGATGAACTTCCAATAGAAAAGACATTTTAAATTTCAAAACTTCTCCCAAAGCACGTTTTGTGAACATTCATCACACCTTAAATATGCTCTTTGATCACGAAGGCATTCAACTCAATGACCTGCTCGCCAGATCCCGAGTTCAAGGTCTCTGAACCTGGCCCCTAATCATTCAGTAGGGTTTGCCTGACACTACAGAAGGCCCACTGTTCAGTCAATGGAATCCCCCATGAATAATTAGGCACCTGGTCCAAAGTTCTCAAACTTGGTGTCCTGGAAGTATTTTCGTAAAGAAAATACATATCTATTTCTTTATTAGCATCTTTACCTTCTGAGCAAGAACAACATCTCCATTAGCTCATTGCAGCTCAAGAAGAATTTTTCCCATGATAGCACTCTAAAGTTGCAGCCAAGTTAGCATGATACAAGTTCTATTAAGAGAAAAAATGATCTAACAACAAAGAGACAATCAATACAACAAGACCTGAGCATCTGTGCATTTCAGATTAGGAACCGTGGAGCCTCTCTTCTAAGCCACGTCTATGTTCCTTGATAAGCCTAAACTTGCTAATTCAGCTTTCTGTTAACAAAAAAGAATAGGAATAAGAAACAACCATATAAGTCACAGGTTAATAACTTTGCAACACATAACATAACAGCATTGTGCAGGACTTGCATAATAACTTCAGATGAGCACAAACATGAAGATGATGCAATTACTCTCAAAAGGATCTCCTCAAATCTAAAATCCAGTTAACAAAGCTAACTCTCTCCCTAAATACCTGAGACCGTATGAAATAGCAGAACACAAGATTGTTGGGTGGGAGATGTTTAACCAGAATATTGTAAAGTATAATAACTCCAATACAGAGAAGAAGCACAAGCAGAAAATAACAGAAATATAGTTTTAAATCACTTCCATTTGAATTTAAATGGAACTCAGAAGTTTTTCGTTTTATTAATGTACGAAGTAGCTATCCTCAGATTGCACTTCCAAGTCCCCAAAGGATCCACCTGAATATATATATATAGAGTGTGTGTGTGTGTGTGTGTGTGTGTGTGTGTGTGGAGTTTTGTGTGATCGACGGGTGCCACTCAAACTAAAAGGAAAATTCTATAGGATGGCCATAAGGCCTGCCATGCTCTATGGATCAGAATATTGGGCAGTTAAAGACCATCATACTCATAGGATGAGCTTCGCAGAAATGAGGATGTTGAGATTGATGAGTAGTAAGACAAGAAAAGATAGAATTCAACATGAAAATATTCGAGGAAATTTAGAAATAACACCAATAGGTAATAAGATGAGGGAGACCAGACTTAGATGGTTTTGACATGTTCAAAGGAGACCAACAACGGCACCGGTTAGAAGAAGTGAGGCAATACAAGTAGAAAGTTTTAAAAGGGCAAAGGGAAGGCCCAAAAGAATGTGGATAGAAGTGGTGAGGAAAGATTTAAAAACTTTTGGACTAAATGAAGACATGGCATTCAATAGAGTGGAATGGAGGAATAAGATTCATGTGGCCAACCCCTAATTGGGATAAGGTCTTGATGATGATGATTATGATATATATATATATATATATATATATATATATATAGGATTCTAGCAACTTACATCCTTTCAGCCCATCAGAGAGGAGAAAGACTATATTAATCAACTTCATGTTTCACACGGTAAGTTCATGTCTAATTCAATGAGTTCACAAAATTCCAATCTTTTGACCAAAAACTCAAAACTTTCCATAAAAATTTCAATTAGTTGGAGATATTTTTTAGCTATGATACATATGCATACATACACCACTAATGGGATAAAATTAAATACTTTTTTGTTCTTTTCAAAAATCAGATAAAATGATAGCTTTATCCCCATACAAAAACAAAAGACGCAACATCCACCAACGCTCCCACAAAATCTAATAATTTTCTCACTATCATGTTAAAAGCTGGATTTTCAAGTAATGGTGCCTCACTGTTCCTAAATCTTTAGGATGACTATTTCCACAATCCAACATGGTTCACAATAATTTTATATTACATCCACTCTACTACAACGATATTGGGTTTGCTTTTTCACCAAATTTTGAACTACTCTATGACAATACAAGCACAACGCAACCCTCTTTAACAAAAACGTGAAAATGAACTAAGAAGGAACCGTAAATGATCGAATTTCAATTATTTTCCACTACCAAGCAACTCATGAAGCATGTTGATGAACTAAAAATCAAGAACAAAAGGTGGAAATGTGACGCAGATGGGATCTTCCGAAGGAAAAAGGAGAAGTGCGAGTGACTGCAAGAGGAAAAAAGGGTTTACCGAGAGAGGGAGAGAAGATCTAATGACCTTTTCCATGTCGATTAAAGAAGTCATAAGGGAGACAAATTGTTCCAGGGAAACAGCAGAACCCTTCTTGGATTTCCCCTCCTTCCATGGCTGGCTCCTTCGGTGGGTGTGGGTGGGCGGGGGGATTGGGGCGTGGAGAGAGAGAGAGAGTGTAACAACGTCTAGTGAGAGACGCGATTTTATACTTCTTTCGTGAACAAGTACTATGAAAATCCCAGTTGGGCCACTTTCACTTAGAAATCGCACTGTACAAGTGGGCCCACTTCTCATTCATCCTGGCCCTACGCTTGATAGCCCTTGCGTTGGCCATGCAAAAGATTGTACCCGCCAGATGATTTTATACTTCTTTCGTGAACAAGTACTATGAAAATCCCAGTTGGGCCACTTTCACTTGGAAATCGCACTGTACAAGTGGGCCCACTTCTCAATCATCCTGACCCTACGCTTGATAGCCCTTGCGTTGGCCATGCAAAAGATTGTTCCCCGCCAGATGATTAAGCCTGTGCTATGCCAAGGGTAATTGGATTATTATTTTTTTCTGTGAAATTTAGATTTAGTTATATACACATCACTGCATCGCCTATATTCAAACATTGAAAATAAGATTTATACAATGTTGAGATGGCTCCGATTTGATTTAATGGATCTTCCAAGCAATCATGATGTAGGAGATAGAACGGTCTAGATGATAGAAAATAGGGTGCCCCACTTTAGTACATTAACCCTCCATCCAATAACTGTAGAGTTGATAGAGGCTACAAACCTCCTGCACACAACATCTTAGTTCAGCTTTGTTCAGAAACAACCATCTGTTCATTAAGAGAGTTGGAGTATCACACGGCCACTTTGATGGAAACCCATATCAGTAGCCTCAAAAGCCATGCAGCCATGTTTGGTCATTTAGCTCTTTATCTATAATGGGAGGAAGATGACCTGCAAACTGCATTAAAATCTAAGGAAAACCGTATCTTGAACAGTAAATCTGTGTTTTGAGTCTTTTGACTGCAAGAGTTGCCTGTCCAGATTTACTGGTTTATAGCACCTTACCACAGCAAAATACACATTTACCAACGAGTAAGCAACAAACAGAGAGAAAACTGATGAATACAAAGAGCTGCTAGCAATAAATTTTGAGTAAAGCAGCAAATACAACATATAATTTAGAAGTTCATGTATAGTATCAAAGATCTCCATGAGCAAAAATAGCACAATTTAAAATTTCCTTTTTGATAAAATTATTGAGGAGAATCTGTGCATTGGGACTAGGCTACCCCTCCTTCCAAGAATGAAACTAACTAAAATCACTTGTATATAAGGACATCTCGACCTGGCCCAACACCAATGTAATGAAGCCGTACACCAACAAGCTCTTCTATCCCTTCTACATATTGATGAGCTGCAAGAGGCAGGTCTTTGTAATTTCTGATGCAAGAAATATCACTCCGCCACCCAGGCAGTAATTCATAGACAACCCGAATTAACATGAAACAGAACCATCAGGCAAAAACATAAGAGCTCCACACACTCAATCGTGTCATCACTTTAAGTGCTTTGTTTGAACTGAAAAAGCAAATCTGTAAAGATTCGCATGAAACATAAACTCGGATATAGGAAATTAGGGACCAACTACATAGTGATTTCTCATTCTCAAATAAAAATAAAATGGAACCCACACACTCACTACATAGCGACATCTTTACAGACTCAATACCACCCAGTTGAAACCATAGCTCCAAGTAGGATGGTGCTACCTCAAGTGTATGAAAAAAATTTCATAAGACAAATGTTCCGTAAGCAGCCATTTTTCTGCTCTTACTGTGTGCTGTTATGCATGGGATTTCATAGCATACTAATGTTGCATGCAATGCAATTGATCAGCAAAGAATCGAGAAGTATTTTCTTTTTCACTTTGACATAAACGTGTGGTGTCGGCATCTCATTATAACTGCTGATTTTATTTACAATTAGCTATTGTTATCAAAGGCATCCAAACCCTTCAAAGGTGCAAGATATACTCCCATTAAGCAACATAAAAACAGAAAGCAAGGTAAATATACAAAATGCTTGCCTGTGCCTGCTCCAGGACTTGTAGATCTGCAGGAATGAATCAATGTGTTTTCCATCAATATGCTTGTAAGAAAACCCCAACTGAATTTCAGGAAGATCTGAGACAACATCAAGTTTTGTGAGATTGAGAGATGAGAAACCATTGATCTGGCAGCAATAATTTAGCCCAACTATATCAAGCCAACCACAACGTCGAGGACGCCCTGTCGTTGTTCCAAACTCCATTCCAGCAACCCTGAGGAGATCACCTCCTTTACCTAAAATCTTGGTCGGAAATGGACCCGAGCCTACTCTACTAGTATATGCTTTCACCTGCACACAATGTTTCCATCAATCTAAAAACTCCAATGAGATGCTATGATTTTATAACCAGTTAAAGGAAACACAGAATCATCAGTACAGGAAAGAAAAAAGAGGAGCACTTACCACACCAATAAGATCACCCAGCTGTTTAGGAGCAATGCCCAGACCAGTGCAAATCCCACCTTAAGTGTGAGTGTGTTTGGGTCTTTAGCTCAAATGTGGTAGAGTGCTTGGAAATTTACCTCCCAAGGATGGTGGTTCAAATCCACCAAGACCCATTTACTGATGAATTTCATGAGTTCTTTTATTTTTTAGCAATGAATATCTTTTTAAACTATCTGCAGAGTTTCTTGCATAGTTTTGCCTCTTTGATTTCATAACGTTCTCATGCAGATCTGCATCAGTATTTTTGTATGTGCACACAAGTTTCAGATATAGTCTGCAGTGCTTGATTCTTCTCAAACTAATACTGCTTTGTAAAGTGAACTTCAAGAATGATGTTACTGATCGGAGGGTGATTTTGCACTTCAAAGATTGCTTCTGTGGGAGAAGTTATGGCAAGGAGAGAAGTGCATATGCAGTTCAGAGTCACTTAAAAAAGAGTTACTCTGAAAGACCGTGCCACTTACATTATGATTGAGTATGTTTTCAAATGCATATTCAGTGTTTTAATCATTTAAGTCAATGATTAGATCTCTGGCGTAGTCTTGCTTCTATTTGCTCGGTGATGACACCAGCTGGAGATTGTTTGAATAATATTAACATGCCATAAACAATAAGTTTGTAGAAGTAAGAGATGCATGTTTGGATAGTATAACTTAATTTAGTCGGATATGAATTTGAATGCATACTAGACTGTGGATGACATTGGAAAGCAAACTAGATAGTTATTATGTGCTTGGCAGGAAAAAGTTCTGGTTGGTTAATCTATTCATGTTGTTGAGGAAGTGGTACTGGGAAGACCGTTTGGTGCTACTGAGAAGATTCATTACCAGTAATAACAAGGGTTTGGTGCCCCTTGTTTTTTGCTTCATATTTGGGATGTTATTGTTAGGAAAGAGAGGACAAAGATAACAGGAATGTCAGTGCTCACCATTTCCTCGTATATTAATTTGAAACTTGATGGTGCTTATACGGGAAATCTGATTCCAGTGGGTATTGGGTGTTTAGAAACTATAATAGTGATGTCCTACTCCAGAGAAGGAAAGACTCTAAAGCAGCATAAGTATGAGCAGTTTTGATGTGTATTCAGCTTCATACCCTGGTACTGGTGGGAATCTCATTGTGGAAGGGAGCTCATGATCTTACAGCCAGGACCAACAACAATTTGTGGTCTGTGAAGGCTAGTGAATGTTATTACTGAGATGAGATTAGAGAGATTTGTTGTTGCATATATGTTTCTGGTCCTTCTCTCCATGTTTTGTTCTATTGAATTGTGATATATGCGCCCCAGGGGATGCTCTGCTTCTGAAAGTAATCCTTGTAAGGATATGAAACAGGCCAGGGGATGGTCTGCAGATAATTTGGAAGGCAATTTATCATTTATCTGAAGTATAACATTCTTGCAAAAAACCCTAATTCATTTTCTTAAAAAAGATAGTAAAAAAAGATTGTTCAAATACATTTCCCATTGACTTGCATAAAGAAAGATGTACATTAGAATATTCATATACATTTTGCCACTATTACAAAACTCCATAAGCACTTTTGTTACAATCATCTCATCATCATAACTTCATGGTATTACATATGATAAACAAACTCCTGCAACCTTCATTCACCTTCAACATAGAATAGAAAAAATATAAAATGAGTCTTAATAACGTAATGTCGAAGACAGAGGGCAAATGAAAAAACAGATAAGAAGCAACAAACATATTTACCTTTACTATAAAGAAAATCTTCCACCACCTCCTCTGCGGATGATACATCCTCTACTCCTAATTGGTTGTGCAGTCTCATATCCACCTACATACATTGTCAACAACAATTACAACATAATGATAAATTGTAACTATGCATGCAGCTTATCAGTTACTGATTATACATTGCAAAGGAGCCTTGCATGATCTTCGGTTGTGTCCATATTGACCACATCTTGTACACTTTTTAGTTCCTCTATTTCCTTGACTGCTTCCACTACATTCGTCTTCACCTCGCATTCTATTCTTTTTCGGTCGACCAAGTGGTCTACGAAGGCGGACTTACTGTAGTATTTCATGACATTGTAATTGTTTCTCGATTATTCCACTGTGAATATTATTTTGGGCCTTCAATTTTTTTAGGTACTAAGCTTCTTGACGTGTATTCCTTATTTAGGTTATTGCCATAACTGTGGAAGAAGAGGATGACTTGGCAAAATTCAAGGATTACACACCTTCAAAATCTGCTGCTTCTGGTGGAGCTAAAGAGTCACCAGATACCACCCCTCCCTCTCCTATAAAGGAGGTTCCAGAACTTTCTGGTTCTCCTGAACCTAAATTTCCAAAAGCAGATGAAACTCCACAATCGGTAGATCGCATTTTCACGAGTCCTCTTGCATGAAAATTGGCAGAAGAGCACAATGTAAGCCATTTTAGTTCCTCTATTGGATTTTATAGCAATCCATTAATGTCGATTAGGGAAATCTGAACATGTGTCATGGTGGTGGTTGTGCTTTTGATTCTCTACCTGACAGTTTTAGACATGTTATTTTTCTTTAATAGCTTTAAATGTATATGTAGATATGAATGTGTTTCTGAGTATATGTATATGTATATATATGTACATGTATCTGTGTAAGTATGGAAACATAAATTTCTGCATGAGTCTAAGCTGCATGGTCTTGGCTGGAAATTTTTGGTCGTGTTACTGTTCCATTTTTCATTGTGAGACTGTTGGCAACTAAGCCTGGAAATCAACAATTATAAATATCATTCCAGGTTGGGTACTGAAAATTTCTATTGTCCATCTTGTGCAAAGCATTCATACACGTACATATATGTTATAAACTTTTGATTAGCACCACAGAAGAAAATGGACTTTTGATTACCATTGAGATTTCCTACTTCTTGATGTCTTGAATATGAATAAAAAGTTAGCAGAGAAAAAGACACTTTCTACATAAGGTCTATAACTAGCTGTAGTTGAGATGTGAATGCAACTGCAATATTTTCTTCCAACAAAATATTTGGATGACAAAAAAGTTTTGTCCTGATGTTTTTCTTTGAATTTCTTCGTCATCTCTGCATTGTTTGATTGGAAAAAAGGTGAGTTTCTTTCTTTATTCTTTCTTCCTGAGTATCATGAAACAAAAGGGAACTGTGACAACAAAAGGAGAGTTCCCAGGTAAGAGTGCATCTACCTCCAAGTTGAAAGTGACTGACTTTGCTCTCTAAGTAGGGCACTTTTCCTAGGACCTGGAACTCAGTCCTGGACAAATGCAACCCTGTATATATAATATGGTCCTAACTAAGGGCAAAGGGAAGCACTTTCCTTACTTAGAAGTGAACAGCCAGCTATAAGGTCAAGACTTAGCCTAATGTTAGCCGAGTAAACTATTAGATTAGTGGTGGCAGGGCTGACTTTGTGCTAAGCATCAGTAGCGAAGCACTAAGATGAAGCAGCTGGTGCAGATCACATTCAGGAGAAGCTTCAGTTGCAAAGATGAATACATGATGCATTAACTAACCATGTTCACATAGCAAGGCTAACACCAACAGAACAGGAAAGTAGAAAGTCGAACATATCATTTCATCTCTTTTAATTAGAATAATGGAAAAGATAAACCACAGAATGACAACTACAGTAATCCATGCAACATCATTCAAATCCGTTTAATTACCCAGGATTCATGTTCTCAACAGGAGTAGCAGTAAATTCAAGTGCATTGGTTTTTCCTGCTTAGTTTCTCGTCGTGCACTGACAAAAAAAAGAGTACATATGTGCATGTGAGAAATCATATCATACAAAAGGCAAAAGGATCTACATCACTTTTGAGAAGTAAACCCTCAAATAAAAGGAACTCTTCAGCAGCAAAAAGAATTCAGTGAGATGATAACAACTAATTCTGCAGCAAGTAAACATGCAACAGGTCATTGCAAATGCAAATTAACATCTTGACATCTCTCTGAAGCATACCATAGAACATGAGACATACACCTACAGAAAGACAAACAGAGAACTACACAGAGAGAGCAACAGAGAGAGATACAGAGATCGCGAGCTACGGAGATAGCGACACAGATAGCTACAAAGAGATAGAGAGAGGCAGAGAGATTACCTCCTGCCGAACTTGATTAGCGCCGAGCGGGAGTGGGGGTTTGCCAGGCGTGCCCGAGAAATGTGAGTGGGCGGGACGTCCGCGGTTTGCCAGGCGTGCGCCGTGAAGATTGATGGGCAACGATCCCTCGCTCGTCGTCGTTCGTCAACGATCCGTCGAGCACTCTATGCTCTCCTTGCTAGCAGACGGTAGTTTCTGTTATCTTACGCACGCACAGAGTGAAGAAACGATGATGGGGATGGGGGAATGATTGGAATTTTAAAAAAAATTGCCGGAAAATGATGCTGAAAATCAGTTGGAGTGGCAAATCTGCAAAGCTTTTGAAAACTTTAGCGCAAATCTGTAAAAACGTGAAAATATTAGGTTTTACTGCAAAAATGGCACAAAATAATGGCAATTTTGCAAAAAACCCAAAATTAAATGATGAGTTGAAAGTTGTTACACAAGACTTTAAAATGAATTTCAAAGTAAATGTTTTTCATTGTTTGTTTTTTAAATTGTTTTCAAACTTAGGGCCCTATTTTTTAAAAATAATTATAAAAAAAAAGTTATAAAAAGTTGGGTTTTCGCACCACTAGTGTAAAAGGGAAAATGCTAAGGTATTTTTGAAAGTCTTGAGAGTCAAGTTAATTGTCTTGGCCATAAAGCAAGGCTACTTGATGCCAAGTGAAGCTCTCTAGAGCACCCTTTTTTTTTTCTTTTTAGTTTTCTTGAAACTTTAAATTCTTTATCCGTTTTTATTTTGCTTCTGAAGTGAATAGAGTTATGACATTATTTCTATTTGAGATTCTCATTATTATTTGAAAAGTAAGATTTAAAAAAAAATTCTTTTATAATATTCATCCTGAAGACAAAATATATATTGATTATAATCATGCAAATTAGTTGGGAAACAAATTGAGCCTAACTTAATTGAATTCTAGAGATAAAGCTGTCACATCTCTTACGCTAATTTTGACGTATACATCTAATCTGAGGCTCATTAAACATCTATTTTTTGCAAAGTGTAAATTTTTTATATTTCTAAAAACCAAAGAAAAGGCAAGACTCAAATTTACAAACAAACATAATTAAAAGAAGGTGCTTAGCCTTTTGCTACCATAAGACTAGACATGGTTCAATAGGGAGCAAACCTCCTTCATTTCTTTTTGAATCCTAAACCCTAACCTACGAGCTGATGGTTGGAAAAGAAGGTGGGCACCTTACAATTAGGATGACCGAGAAGTTATATCGATTATACGATTTAGCATAAAAAAAACAAAAGTGCCTCTGACGGTTGTTGACATCCAGGGACTGTTTGGCATAGAATATCAATCCCGGGATTAAATTATTTTGTGACGTAAATTTGCCCTTGCTATTTGCAGCCTCATCATGCAAATAAAATTATTCTAATATATAAAAATTAGCTTTAAAATCTTGGCTTTTCCCCCTTTTAGTACAGGGAAAAATGCAATTGTGAAAAAAAAAAAAAACTATCCACTAACCTACATATGTAAGTCCTAAATTTACTTGACGAAGCTCCAGAGCATACGTAAGGGCCGAGGAAAAGAGCGGATCATAAGAATTAATAATATGTAGTATTATTTTATATTTTATGAGAGACTATTTTAAGTTACACGATGACAACTCTGTTATTGCATTAAGACTTTTTTTCTTTATAATCCCAAAATAACATTTTCTGGGAGGCATAGTTTTTGAGCTAGCGGTAGCTGTCCAATGTGGGAGAAATCAGAGGAAGGGCCTGGATCAACCACTTGTGAGCCCCAATGGATCATATTCTTCTCGATCCTCTAATCCATTTCAGCATCTGCAAATACAACTCGACAGAGAAGAGGAAACAGCAAATCGACATCAAAACCATGCTTCGAGCAACAACAGCGTTTCCTCTTCTCTCTCTTCCAAACCCTAAAATCCTCCAGCCCTTCTCTCTATTCCAGTACCCACACCTCATTCGTTCCTTGAAGTCCCTATGTTCAGCAAAATCTCTCTCCATTTCTTCTCCATCACATCATCAAGAACTCCTTCGTCCATTGCTCTTCAATCAAAACCTCAATCTCAAACCCTATCTTTCATGTTCAATGCCCGGAAAATGCCTCAAAATCGCAGTTTTACTTAGCGGTGGAGTTGATAGTAGTGTTGCTCTTCGGCTTTTACACGCTGCTGGCCATTCATGCACTGCTTTCTACCTGAAAATTTGGTTTCAGGTGCTTCTATCGATTCCCTGTCAATTTTCTGTTCCTAATTCAGTATAAAAGTTTGATTTTTACGTTTGTCTGATTTTGCCAAAAGTTGGTGGTTGCTTTGGAACCCGGGATTCCTGAGTTTATCTTTTGGGGCTTTATTGAATTACATTCACACCCACTTGAATGAAAAATCAATTTCTCATTTAGGTGGTAACATTGCTCCGAAATCTGGCAGAAAATCAGCAATCAAAGTGGGTGGAATTATACGGAAAGCAATCCGTTAATTGGGTTAAACTCAGATATTTATTACTCTCAGCCATGGTTGCAAAATTCTTTGAAAAAATTTTCATTTGATAAATTCATAGAGAAAAATGACAAAACAGCAAGGCCAAAAATGGCCTACAGGCTGAATAAGCCACCATAACAAAAACCAACTCTGAAACGTCAAGGAATAATAGAAATACTTAAGCTGAAAATTGAAGAGCCTTAGAGCAGGCACCAAATCGAAAGACACCAAATCCTCACTGATAAAGAGATTGAGAACTATTTGATCTCCTGAATAAAAAACTACATCTTCTCATCCCATGGAATTATATCCGAATGCCCCAGTCTTAGCCAATTTACTGTCAGACAAATTGGCTGATCTTTAGTCATGAATGAAAGAAAGAAACTTATCAATAATGCTTTCCTGCATCCTATCAATGGCATCCCAAAATCACCTGAAGCCAAACATTCCATATACCTTTCATGTCTGGATTTGAACTCTTAGGTAGTCCTGGACACCTTTGGTCTTAGTGCAAATATCTAAGATAACAAGTCATAATTTATGTAGCCGTTTATTTCAAAGTTGAAGCTGCAAACATCCTTCAACTGAAAAATTGCCTATGCACTGAAATATTTCTAGGTTGCTGATCCATCACGCCAACCTACATTGGAGAAGAAAGCATTGTCTGTTGATCCCTTATCTGCTCTGCCCATTATGCGTCTTGTTGCAGGCTGAAACTTTTTCTCTTTTAGCATCTCAAAGGATACAATTATCAGCCATTTCTGCACTTAGATAAATTCTTAATATAGTCACAGTATGGTTATATTTAGAAGGGAAACTGGCACCGTGACAACTTTGTGGATCTGTCAATGAGATACTGATATTTTTGCCTCCTCAACCCATGTGCTAGTGTGCACATAATTTGGCAGTTTGATTTTCTGACTTGAATATTTGGATAATATACCTTGCTGTTTACAACTGAGCTAATATATTCTTCATGCACTGAGTTCTCCACTGCTTCACATTACCTACTGTTCAGTTTACGAATGTAGAAGACCTTCTCTTGGGTCCTGATACTTGATTCTCTTTTAGGAAGACTTTGAAAACTTCTGGTCTGAATGCCCTTGGGATGAAGACTTGAAGTATGCCACAGCTGTTTGTGATCAGGTCAGTTTCTGATCCTCCGTTCTCATCTTTGGTGTTATTATCTACTCTGAAGATTCAAATTTCTGTTACAGTTATATCCAAGACTCAATTGGTTAAGATATTTATAGAGAACTGTATTTTCTCGTAAATGTTTTGGGTTGATTTGCAATCTAGTGTTAGACAGTGTGTCTAACCGCATTCTTAAATGATAAGTCGAAAACTCGTTCAGATATATGTGTAATCATTCTTAAGCTCTTATTTTCAGAACTTATAACTGAATGTTCTGTTCAACATAAAATTCTTCTTGCCCTTGATATTCTTGTTTAATCCATGAATGGGTGCAAGAAGGACCCACTTTTCTTTGAGATGGAAGCTAAATAATATAGCATATGTTGGCATGCTTATGTGGATGAATGCCTGACAGTTTTCTCTTATTTGTATTCAGGTTGACGTTCCTTTGGAAATTGTGCATCTGACAGATGAGTATTGGAACAATGTGGTGAGCATACTGCTTCTTGGAATTCAATTTCTAGTACCTCCAACTTGTCTTTGTTACTTTTAATGTTTTTGACATCAGAGGGAAGAGTGGTCAAGGCTCACAAGAGTGTTTAAGTGGTACTTGTCTTTGGTTCTTCTTAGATATGCAGT
Source organism: Warburgia ugandensis (assembly GCA_035236585.1). Taxonomy (NCBI): domain Eukaryota; kingdom Viridiplantae; phylum Streptophyta; class Magnoliopsida; order Canellales; family Canellaceae; genus Warburgia; species Warburgia ugandensis. The sequence continues at coordinate 75,868,798 of CP141132.1, read as the reverse complement.
GCACTAATACTTTATATATCTTCACAGGCTTGTAAATGCCATCTCTCAGCTATGACTGATAGAACCTCTACTTACATGTGTTCTCCTGTCCATAAACTGAAAATTCTCTAATTTGATTCAGGTGTCTCACATTATTGCTGAATACCAGTGTGGTCGTACTCCTAATCCAGATGTCCTTTGCAATACAAGAATCAAGTTTGGTAAATTGTTCACTTCGTTTAAAATGAAAAGTTGACATTCATTTTCTGGCAACACTAAAGATGGAAGTGACTGCTACTATTATTTTACATTATTTATATAGAGGGTGCTGATATAACATCCTGCATGTTAAACTTATTGGAGTGGCTGTGGATGGGGGGATTGGAAGGGGAGCCTTGGCACAACGGTAAAAGTTGTCGTCATGTGACCTTGAGGTCACGGGTTCAAGGCGTGGAATCAGCCTCTTGCAAAAATGCAAGGTAAGGCTGCCTACTTTAGGCCATTATGGCCCGCCCCTTCCCCGGACCCCGCATAGGCGGGAGCTTTGTGCATCGGGGCTGCCCTTTTTTTGTGGATGGGGGGATTGAAACAGCCACAAAAGTCAAAATAGAAGGATTTGATTTACTGCTGCTGCTAATTACTACTAGTTTAATCATATAATGAATTATCCTTCTTTTTTTGTTTTTTTTCTTCTCAGGTGCTTTTGTGGATGCCATTAATAGTATGAATTTTGACTATGTTGCATCTGGACATTATGCACGTGTGGTTCACCCATCTTCAAATCAGAAGGATGGATCTTCTGTCTTAGAGTTATCAAAGGATATGGTACTCTACTGAAGAAATATGCATCTCTGCCAACTTTCTGATTTGTTTGAACTTCTTTCACAAGTTTCAGTCGTTCCCTTTATGCTGATAATGTGTTATTTATGTGTTTCATATGATTTCCGTGTAACATATGGGGAAGCTATAAAGATGCACAATTAAACCTTTTATTTTCTCATCATGTTTCTTTTCCTCATACCGAGGATAATTTTACCTTGTATATTGAGAATTTCATGCAATCTGAAAGATTCTCTTGCACTCTGGTCTGCTTTGAAGACCACGAGTCGTATTTTCTGATGAAAATATTCCTTGGTTTTGTTGTATGTGGTTCCCTTCATACTATAGTTCAGTTTTCAGTTTTTACCTTTTCAGCTATATTATCACTAGTTGCCTTTCAAATATATACACACATGCACGCACGCATGCACTGACACTTTTATACCTTCACTAACTCACTGATATTATTTTCTAAAAGTTTCAGATATACTTGTTTGGATTTAGCTTGCTGATGCATTAAGCTTTACTTTTCAGGTCAAGGATCAAACATACTTCCTTTCTCATCTTTCGCAGGGACAACTTAGACGACTGCTTTTTCCACTTGGATGCATCTCAAAGGTTAGAGAAAGCAGTGCCCACTTTAAATAGTATTTTCAATTCGCTTCTTTGGGATTATTTAATCATATCACTGCTGGTGTGTCTGAAAAGGCAATTTTGTTCAACTTCGTTGGAGATTCTTGTCATTTGATTGCCCCACAATGTTCAGTATAACTGCTTCTCCTTCATGCTAACTTGATGGAAACCTTAGAGGCTCTTGGACTTCGTAAATTCTTTTCAAATTTTTTCCCACAGCAAATTTTAAATACTCTTCTAGTATTTGATGTATATTCTTTAATTTCCTTGAACATAAATAGGGCTTCTTTTCCTCTGAAAAATTGAATGTTTTTCCTCTCTACTGTTTAGTTTGCAATCTTCTTGTTCATTTAACTTCTAAATCCTGATGTCTTAATTTGGAAGGGGACCTGCAAATCTTAGACGCTAAAATTTTTTTCTGGGAAAAAGAAGAAAACAGTTTAACCTTTTTCTTTATTCTTATTCCTCGTGTTAAAGGTTCTTCATGCTAAATTCTTGAGGAAAATGGTTGCCACACTGAGGAAATTAATTTTTCATCGGGAATGTTTCCTTGGAGTAAATTCAGCCACTTTTCTTTTCACATCTCTTCCTGAAAGGTGGGGAAGTTGTTTTCCTCTTTTTTCTACCTTGAATTCAGTTTATCCTAAAGTTGCAACTGTCCTTCTTTTCTTAAATACTTCAAGCTTTTCTTGTCCTTGTGCATACTCAACTAAATGGCATCTATTGCTGTGTTTGACACTACATTGCCTGCAGATGTTTATATATTATTATCATAGTTGGACTGTGTTATTGTCTTGTATCCTAACTTGTTGAATCATCTACAGGGTGAAGTCCGTAAGCTTGCTACTGAAATGGATCTTCCCAACAGAGATAGGAAGGATTCACAAGGAATCTGTTTCCTTGGAAAGGTAAATATTTTGATTGTCTGTCTGATGTCAGAGTTGTTTCAATAATCCTGAAAATTGTTGGCTTTGAATGGATTTATCCGCATGAGATTTGTGAGGCAAAGCCCCTCTTGGAAGAGATGTTCTGTAGCCGTTGAGAGATGCTACTTTATGATCCATCTATGCTGCAAGGATAATTTGCTTTTTCTTTCTTTTCCCTATAATTTATGAAACCTAATGTCTTATTGCTATGTGATCTCCCTTATTGTGTAAGATGTAGAGTTATTAATTGTTTTATTATTAATGATCTATTGGGATGAAGTTCAGATTCCTCTCACACAATTTCTGCTTTTTTTGTTGTCCTTTTTTCTGAAAATCTAATTTAATCCTCATGGGGAAAATTTTGATGCAAAGCATACCTTGAGGATATTAGTTCTTCATGTGGCAGAAGCATACAGGGACTTCTATAGATAAGTCTGTATTCATGAACAACAGCATAAAGGGCAGCCCCGGTGCATGAAGCTCCTGCCTATGCGGGGTCTGAGGAAGGGGCGGACCACATGGGCGTAAAGTACACAGCTTTACCTTGCATTTTGCAAGAGGCTATTTCCACGCCTTGAACTCGTGACCTCAAGGTCGCACGACGACAACTTTTACTGTTGCGCCAAGGCTCCCCTTCATTCATGAACAACAGCATGCAGAAGGCAAATCTTTCAGTAAGACTAGCAACATGCTGTTCTTTAAATGCTAAACTCTTCAACAACATCTCAAAATATCATTTTGTATTGTCACCTTTTTTGAAGTAGCGGTTTCAGTAATTTGTGAATTGCAGACAGAATGATTCTTTTGTTCATACAGTATTCATTCATACTATTTTTCAACAAAAGTCCTATTTGATGTATGTTTTAGTTATTCTAAATGGAGCCATTATTTATATGTTAAATGTTTTCATTCAATGACATGTTGAGGGAACTAGGCTCTTAAAATGTACAGTTTCTGCTATTCATTCATTTCTTATTTCATGGTTTCGATCTCTAAAACACATTTCTGTTTCAGGTTACAGACAGTTGAAGTTCTAGTACAGATGTATTTTATCAACATCATAAATAATGCATTTTCCTGAGGTGTCATGAAGTTGATGTATTTGTTCTGGTTGCAGTCACTTGATAACATGAATCACATATAATTTAAGGCATAAGAAATCATCAGCTTCAGAGTAAAGGAGAAGGGGATGTTCTAGCTTCACGTATTTCACCTTGAAATGTTGAGCATATTTTGGTTACGCCTTCATTCACAGGCTAAAGTTTGCTAGTTGATAGGTTTTGCTGTGAAGCTTGAAGTGTTTAGCATTGAATGGTAATACATGCAAAAGAATGTGTTTATGCTTGGGGTGTATCTCATTCTCTTTGAGCCTTTGTTTGAGTTACTTATTAAGCATTCTTCGGTAAAAGAAAATGCAAGGCCTTGATTATCATATCGAGGCGAAGGTGCAAAATTCTTGACTGATTATGTCATTCTTTTTTTCTTCTTTTCCCTTCTCTACTTTTCTCTATTTACAGATAAAGTTCAGCGAGTTTGTTGCCAAACATATGGGGGAGATGGAAGGTGTCTTACTGGAGGCAGAAACAGGAGATTTCCTTGGAAATCACAGGGGTTTTTGGTTCTACACAATAGGGCAACGCCAAGGTTTACGTCTTCCGGGAGGGCCTTGGTATGTGCTGTGAGTCCTTATAAGTGGTGCCTGGCAATGGAATTCAAACATTACTGCATAACAGGTTCCATGTTTGTGGTTTTCCAAGATCAGTTGTCACACCTACATAATCTCTATGCTTTCTCCCAGGTATGTTGTTGAGAAGGATGTACAGAACAATGTAGTCTTTGTCTCAAGAAATTATTTTTCACTGGATAAGAGGAGGCGTACATTCCGAGTTGGAACCTTGAAATGGCTCAGTGGCTCCCCTCCTGACCAACTTGATCAGCTTCAGTGCAAGGTAGAAAATCAGTCCATGTTTTGGTCTTCTTTCTATGCTAGCAGTGTTTGCATCTGACCCTTTTTCAACACATATTGCCAGTTCCTTCCTCTGGATTATGCTATTTGTTTTGCACCTTCTAAAGAAAGAAAATGCTGCAAGCTAGTTTAGTGTTCAAGAATGTATTCTCTTCATCTACAAATGTAATTTCTGATCACTGACAACTGACGAAAGGAGATATGCTTTCAGGTTCGACATGGTCCTGGATTTTACAGTTGTGAGTTGAAGATGGAACCAGCTGCAAATGGTGACGGAGATGTGGCCGTTGTCCACTTATCTGAAGACGATCAAGGCTTAGCAGCTGGACAGTATGCTGCCTTCTACCGGATGAATACGTGCATAGGCTCAGGCATAATTTTGGACTCTTGGGATGTCATGAACTTCCCTGTTTGTGCAAAAGCTCTCGAAATTGCAAGAATGGAAGATAAGTCCAAACTTGGCAAACCTGTTAGGATAAAAAATTTGGAGTCTTCTGATAAAGACTCTGGCTACAGTGAAACTAGTGAATTGGTTGGAAAATCAAAGCATTTCCAGCGTAATGCCGCTAATGTATCTGGTACATCTGAAGGTTTGTTCTCCAATTTTGATGTGAATTGGTTGCAGAAACTCAAGGAGAAATGGTTGCAGATATTCTAGAATCTTCAAGTTTCATTGGATTTGTCAGGAGGCAGTGCCTTTCTTCTCTCTTTGCTAATTGAGCTTGTTTCAAAGTGTTGCTCCCACAACCAAGTACAACCACTCTCTCTCTCTCTCTCGGTGTTTGTGTGTGTACAGATACCTAAACTTCTTCTTGAAGAACATGGGCGGGGAGAAGTCCCAATGGGGCTCACTTTGAGAATCCAAACCATATTATCTGGTAGGCCCTTGCTGTGAATGACCCATCTACCAAGCTCAACTTCATATTTGTGGGCCTTTAAGCGGAAGGTTGGAAAATAAGAAAACAGCAGGTACCAACGATCTCTTCACAAAGCAAACGCTTATAATGGTTGACAAGGCAGGATGCTTGTATACGGCCCGTCTATAGCCAGCCCAATTGAATTATCAGTTTTGATTGTTGAACAAGTGTATTTCTGATCACCAAATTAGAGCTTGGTCTGTTGTCTTATAATTACATGCACACTCTGCGGGTGGACCATTTCTCTTTTTATCTGATCAAACGTCTGTATCCTCCATGCGATGGTGTATATCGTTTTGAGAAGATTTCACAAGAATGCTTCAATTGGTTAACAGCACCCACGTTAGGTTGATCTCTACCATCTATCTTATAGATCACATATCATATCTCAAATGGCTTGTCCTAATTTTGCATGTAGAATCTACATCTTTGGATGATCCTACCTCTTCATTTGACTGTCCACGGTTGGATGACTATTAGTCCAAAAAGCATAAGGGTTGGATGATTCTAGCATACGAAGAAAAAATTGAGCTTTTGATCGCAGGAAATGGATGAGTTAGGAACTTTGTATAAACAATGGTGTAAATGACTTCTTTTCTTTTAAAAAGTATGCAAGAAAAACATCATTCTTTTATTTTATTTTGAAAGACAATAAGAAAAGTCTGCAAAAACAATAACCTTCTAGATGTTGGAGATAATTTTGATCTTCATCAACCTGCAACTATTTAATATCAATGATTATTGAATTAAAAATATCGGGTTGAAAACTTGAAACGCAAGTAGTGAATGAGAAAAAGATGAAAGTAGTTGTCCCCAAACGAAATCATATTGTTTCTACTCATTTTCTGATTTCACTTAATTGTTAAATCATGCAATTTTTGTAGAACCGTTGCCCTAAATAACTCATTATACTAAAATTGGAGAAATACATATTTGTACACTAAAATTTATTTTTATTTATTTATTTTGTTGAAGTTGGTTTTTATTTCTGTCGATAAACATGATCTAATGATGGACTTTATAACACAGCTTAATGCTTTGGTCTTAAGACATGAACACATGCATATATTAGCTATAGAAGTTCTCTCTACAATTAGAAATGAAATGAACAGAATCAACCTCTCCTTACCAATGGGGTTGACAATCCCATACAAGTTGCCTAGGCTATGCAAGTTGCTTCAATTTATATGTACTTTGTTACAAATAGGAATTAAAAGACCAAACCAACTAACCAAACTTTTTTCTTTCCAAAAATCTGCCTCTTCCCTACTTTGTTTTCTTCCAATGTCTTAGTAAGTCTTCCATGCTCCAAATTTCTGATAACCTGGATATATATAAAACAATGCATTTTCCCTAGTTTTTGTTATAACTCTTAAAACAAAAGTTAGAAATGTATACAACAATTTATACATCTAAGTCATACTAAAAGAATGTCTGTGAATGTTTCACGTGATTCCTAACTGAATATATATATGTGTGTGTGTGTATATGTATTAAGCATTCCATGCACATATAACTTGCGCTTGTTCATTAGGTGAGCATATGTCATTTATAAGCTACGGTCCAAAACTGGAAGCCGTTGGGAAACTCTTTTTTCTTTTTCTTTTTTTATTTTATTTTGATTAATAATTTTTAAAGAAAAATGTAAGTACACTTTCTCAACTATTAGTTTATTTTTTGTCGTCTTAAATTTTTGTTGTTCTTTGTAAAATTTTTGGATTCGGCTTTTCTATTTTTCCTCTACTAATAGTAACCACCGCTTCTCTCTGGACTTTCCCAGATGAAAGTGCTGTGGCGCGGCCTTAACGCAGAAGAAGCTGCCTCTTGCGCCCATCTCCTAGAAGACCTTCGGTCTCATTGGAGTTGCATGTAACGTGTATTGATAGTTTTGATATTATTATTATTATTATTATTATTATTATTATTATCTGGTTCGGGCACTATAAAATCTGCCCAGCTTCAGGGAGCTAGAGAAAGTTAGTACTGTCATTCGATATTATTGATAGTTTCACCAAGAAGTCATGGTAGCTGGAGGTAATGCAACAGGAACAAAACAGGACCCCACACATTAGAGTGCATGCGAGAATAAGGGGTAGGAGGACTAATCAACTGTAAATAAATCAGAAAATGTCACAGCTACACCCTTGATTGCGAGAGGGGTGCTTAGCAAGAAATTAACACAAGACAAGGAGAATGCCAAAACAAACAGTTTTTATATTGATTCGAGTTGGTTGTAGCGGGAGCATAATGGAGACTAGAGCCTAAATGAACATCTAGGTGTCGAATGAGGATGTTCTCTTTTTGTAACAAGAAACCCACAATACAGACTAATAGATGTTCCTACATTAGAGTCGAGAAGTGGGTTTCGCCCCGACTTCTAGTTGTTTCTTCAATGATCCAAACTATTCATGCGTGGTGCCTTCCATGAACTCAAAGAGCACCAGTTGCATTAAATAGAAATCTCTCTCTCTCTCCAAGTGATAGGCTCTTGCCTTGGATGACCACCAAAATTTCAGCGTCATATTTGTGTCCTTTACTTGAAATTTTAGAAAATAACACTCCCAATGCCTAGAATGCTCGTCAGGGAAGGATTTTGGTATTCAATTAAATCATCAATTTTGATCATCGTACATGTGGGATTCCCTTTTATTTCTGGCCGTCCATTATAAGAGTTCAATAAACGCATTTCCATGTGGGCTCCGCATTTCCAGATTTGACATCTCAGATTGACATGGTAGCTATTAAGTCTCCTATTTTCCTTTTCATACAAGTACAAATGGAGACGACTTCTTTAATGAACCAAACTCGCTTTATCTCGGGACTCCAAATTTAACAAGAGCAGCATTTTGAGGCCATGAATTCAAGGTATGAAAAGAGTTTCTTGCAAAAAATGTATGGTAAAACTGCTTACTATAAGCCCTTGTGCTCCACCCTTTTCCTGAACCTTATATATGTGAGAGCTTCATGCAATGTACTGGGGCTACTCTTTTTACTCTAAATTCAACAAAAACATCATAAAAGGCCAATAAACCTCCAGCCCAAAGTAGCTGGTTCCTGAAGCATCTCCTCTAAAATACGCTTGGTTGTAATTTATGACAACAAAGAGACCGAGAGAAATATTATCCAAATAATTCAAGTAGGTTGTAACTCCTTTGGTGTAATGGTAAAGTTGTCGTCACGTGACTTTGTGTTTATGGGTTCAAGGCCTGAAAACGGCCTTTCCAAAATGCAAAGTAAGATTACGTAGTGTTGACTCTTGTAGTACGCCCCTCCCACAGACCCTGCACACGCAGAAACTTTGTACCCACATCACATGTCACTGTTAGGATTTTGTTGTACTTCTCACCATTTTGGCTTCGTCCGCTCGTTCTTTCTTTACTATCATATGTTGCAGCATGCAGGTGCAGTGGTCACACATTGTGGTTCAGGAGATGGTCATTTTCCCCAATGAAGCTTCACTCGCTTCACCCCACCTTCCATTATTGAGGAAATTATGATCATATGGAGAAATTTTGGTTGTCTCAGAACCATATTCCTAGAAATTTAGGTAATCCTAACCTTTGATCTTCAAACTGTGATATTAGATAGGTAACATCTCATCCGTTCATCAGACGGAAAATCTCAAAACGTAACTTAAGATGAGATTTAGAAGATGGATGGCTACAATGGAGAAAGAGTGGGCCACTCAAGTTGCCACAGGCTCGCAGCTAACTCTTGGTTAAGTCACCTCAAACCATTAAGAGTGAGCCCCCAGCACAGAAAATGGTGGTCCCGGCCCGGTGGGCAAATTATTCGGAATGTATGACTCCAAAGTCTAATCATGCTTTAGTTATTCGCAACTATCGCATTTGTTGTACTTCGGATCGGATGGTTATCGTTCGCTGATTGACATCCGTCCACGTGGGTGGCCACAACATCTATTAATCAGAATAGGACACCTGTAGCAACAGTAATGAATCAAGTCATAAACCAATTATTATTATTATTATTATTATTATTATTATTATTATTATTATTATCACGGCCAAAGAGTTACCAAGCAAGCTATATCCGAGATATATCTTAATTCTTAAATCTACTTGAGAACTTCTCTTGGCAAATTGTCAGCTCGAAACTCCAATCAAGTACCATCTTGAACCTACCAGCAGCATTAAAGCCTTGGAATAGAAGCTATCAAGAACAAGGTGCCACGTTGTTACTTATCCATCATCATCGTCGTGGTCGTCATCAAGACATTATCCTGATTAGTGGTTCCTCACAAATCTCATTCCTCCATTTTCCTCTATTAAGTTGCACAACTTCATTTAATTTCAAAATTCTTAAATCTTTTCTTAACAGTTCAACTGACTTTCTTTTAAGCTTTTCCTTTGCCCAGTTAGAACTTTTGAGTTGGATCACTCGCTCTTTACATTGTTACTCATTCACAGACTTCACAAACCATAAGTTTGTAAAGAGAATGAACAGCCGTGGATTAAACAGAGGAAACAGAAGCTGAGAATGCAGGGCATGACATAAAAAAAAATAAAATGCAAATTCATATTATCCACTCTTTTCTTTCTGTTAACTGCACCTTAATTAGTAATTTGGTTTATTAAATTGACAGTGAAAACACTTACAAATCCCTAAATTAGCTATGGTCTTTATCATTATTATCATTGATTCTAGAAAGAAACTGCCAGAGAATTTTTTTATTTTTTATCCATCAGCAACTTAATTTATGAATCTAATGTAAGCAGTTCATGAATCCATTGAATGGTCTGCGGTGAATTTGACAATTGCGGCTTTCATGGTATTTCTTATAATTTGGATATGTTATTTTGGAGTGTTCAAGATTAGCTTGCTCATTAGCCAACCTCCATTCATATAGAGTGATTTACTATGGAAAAATTCTAAACCTCTGGTAATTTTTATTTTATTTTGGCAACTTTGAAGGAATCAATTTGATTTTATGTTGTTGATCAAATGTACGCCCTTTCCTTTCATATTCACTGAATCAAATGTTTAGAACTCTCCTAAAGATACCGAATTTGATAAAACACTTAGAAATACTAGGTCTTACGTGTATAGAATCAAATATATAGTAGAATTACTAGATAAAGATCTAATGACAGCCCGATGCACGAAGCTCATGTATTATATGCAGGTTCTAGGAAAAGGGCAGGCCACAAAGAGCTTATAATACACAGCTTTACATTATATTTTGCAAGAGGCTGTTTTCATACCTTGAACCCGTGACCTCCAAGTCACACAACGACAACTCAACTATTGCAACAGGTCAAATGTTTTGAATTATTGGAAATAATGGGTAATACTTGTGCTTTTTCCAACTAATATTTTCCAACCAAGAGAAGTGGACAGGTATAGGTTTATTTTCAGTGTTTTGTTGAAAGAGAGAAAAGGGTCTCAAATTTTGAGTCCAGGGACAATATAATATGAATGGGTAATATGAAGGGAGCCTTGGCGTAACTAAAAGTTATCATGTAACCTTGAGGTTACAAGTTTAAGGCGTGAAAACAGCCTCTTGTAAAAATACAAGGTAAGGTTGCGTGCTTTATTCAGCTAAAAAAACAATTGCTGGAAGTGATAGAAGGCATTCTCCCTCTAGCCAAAGCGGGAGGTGCTAAATAAAGTAAGGCGCCCTGTTATCGGAAAATGGGGTGCAGATATCATTTTCTCGCTGATGATTATGCACATTATATAAGAATCATATTCTAGAAATCTTACTATTTTAGATAAAAATTAAAAAAAAAATAGGAAAAAGGTAATTAGGAAAAATGAATCCCATCGTAACAATCATTTTTATTCTAGATAAAAAAATCAGAGAAAAGGCAATTAGGAAAAACGAATAACAAATAACAAATAACAAAAAATTAAACAAACAAATAACAAAGAATACCATTCCAGCAATCTCATGATTCCGGGTAAAAAAATTCAGATAAAAGATAATAAACAAATAATAGAAAGGCCTAGAGCAGACCAAAATCCAAACCAACCCAAGGAGCCATATTATTCAGAGACGTGAAAATACAGCCACTATTAATTTAAAAATATACAGAGAAAACTACAAACTCAAAAATAACAATGCATTAATCAATTTCTTAAAACCACGCAAATTTACCCCCAAAGGATCCGATGTGTGAAGTCTCAAAAAAATAAATAAAGACCCAATAAAAATAAACCACAAAAAATAAAATAAAATTCCATAAATCAAACATTTACTCCTTCAGTCTGTCAGAATCTGATGGAAAATACATCTAAATCCAACATTGACTCCTCCAGAGAACCAGAACTGGAGATCCGCATTTAACACCCATTTTTACTTATTTTTTGGGTGAAACAATCACCCATATTTATTTAGTAAGAAGCAATTCATTCTCCGAAATCATCATCAAAATCATCCCCAAGGACCCTAAAATCAAATTCCCAAACAACCCAAATGTTCAAAGGAAAGATAAAGCCAGGAAGATCAAGATCAACAAGATTTAGTTCAACAAACAGTAGAGGATAAAAACCAAATTAAGAAAAAGCCAAAAGTCAAAAACCCATCTCCTGTCCTGTTTGGAGAAATCTGTCAGTAGAAGATCAGGATTAGAAACCCTTACGCATCAGAAGCCAAAAGGGAGCAAAACCCAATTACCTCACCAATCGGAAGAACAAAACCCATATCTCAAATTCACATAACCAAGTCATTAATCCTATTATTCCTTGCGTGCAAATCCTTTCATTTACATCAAAACCCACATGTAATACACCTCGCAGAAACAAATCCGCAAACCACCCACAAAAAGAGATGAAAGAAAAACAGTATTCCGATTCTGAAAGCTACCTACTAATGCGTAGCAGAGGACCAAAGATCCTAGAACAGGCGTGCCGAATGCGTGGATACACCCTGCTTGTGTTTACAGCCGTTTGCCGCAGGAACACTTCCACTGTTTCTACGAAGAGATTTAGGCTTCGGATTGGTGGGACGTAGAGGGTAAGTGGGGCGGCTGAAAAGGCTATGGCGAGGAAAAGCTGCAACATCTGGACGAGAGAGAGCAGAGCTTTGGCTTCTTTGTGTTTCTTCTTCGGTTCTGTAGAGGGAGGTGAAGCGTTTATACACCGGACCTGAGTGTTTATGGCCGATTGGGTGCTTATCTTAAGGGGGTTAGAGAGAGGGGGTTGGCTGTTTACATACGGTTGAGTTGACTGGCAGATAAATGAAATGTTTTATTTGGAGATTTTGTATTTTTCGGGGAACGGATAAGTCCACCCTCTAATTTATATGGTGGTCGGACGACTTGAGAGTATCAGTCTACTCTGTCAGCTAAATTTACTGGTAGGTCCAGTGATCAAAACTGTTCATCTTCTCATGTCCATCTAAATCAGCGCATGATCTACATGCACTTTATGTAGATGTGAGATATAGTGTTTGACGATACAATTGCTCATCTTGGAGGATTTTAGATGTGCTAGAAATTTTGGACCATAAACTATCTTGACCTTATATATATATATATATATATATCTTTTAGCAGATTTTGAGATTTTGCACTAATAAAAATGTCAATCCGTATACAAAGCTCTTGCATATGTATGGTTTATAAAAAGAGCATACCACAAAAGATTTATAGCACGTAGTCTTATCTTACATTTTTTGTGAAAAGACTTTTTCACACCCAAAACTCATAACTCTACATCTCAAGATGACGACTCTCCTGCATATGAAATTAATTTTTTTTCTTCTAAGTCAAACAATGAAGATCATGTGATTGAACAATCCCAACCCTTCAATTACTAGAGCTTTTCCTTGAATTTGTTTTAAATTATTTGGTTTCACTTTGATACTAGGCTAGTCATCAAGGAAAGTTTAGCTTTCAAATTACCAAGAATCATCTTCTCAGTGGTCTTCCCCAAATGAAGGAAAAGATTACAGGGAGAGCAAAAGATTGGTCTAACTGGCTTTCCTTGAACTTAAAAGGGCAGTTCCCGTGCACGAAAACTCTAGCGTATGCAGGATTAGGAGATGGGCAGACTATAAGGGTCATTAATATGCAATCTTATCTTGCATTTTGTAAAAGACTGTTTTAGTACCTTGAACCCGTGACTTCAAGATCACACCACAGCAACTCTACCATTACGCGAAGACTTTTTTTAACTTGTGTTTAACAAATAGACTAAGCCCCACAAAAGCAGTGCACAGCCATTTCATGTGCACGTGGCTCTCATTGGTTCCATTCATGCCTTCATCACATTGCTTTTATCCCTAGAAAGCTCTTAACTTTCAAAAAGCAAGAATAGTGCACTTCCACCTTCTGGTTTGAAGAATATTTGCTCTCAAGTCCAGATTTTATACCGGACAAAATCTGTCCTTAATAAAAAAAAGAGCAGCCTGAAGCTCCCACCTATGCAGGGTTCAGAAAAAGAGCAGACCACAAGGGTTTAAAGTACATAGTTTTATCTTGTATTTTGCAAGAAGTTGTTTTCACGCCTTGAACTTGTGACCTTAAGGTCACATGACGACAACTTTTACCACGTCACTAAGACCCCTTCACAAAATCTGTCCTCCAAGGGCCAAAGGGAGAGAATTAAAATACACTTGTGCAAGAGAAGTTGGCTCTCTCGTAGAATACACTTGGTTCCATACTGGAGTCCTTTGCCAGGGATTGTATTTAGAGCGTGAGAGGGTGATTTATTTTTTTTTATTTCTTTGCTTGTATAAAAAAACAAATAATAAAAGCAAAAACTAATATATGTCATTAAAATATTTAAAATTACATGTATTAGATTATAGTATAACTAATTTCATAAACACAATACCCCATGTAGTAGCAAGCCCATGACAAACATAGTCATCAACAAAATTCAGGAATTTTTAGAATGTTTTTTTATATATTTTATTTTAGAGGAAAAGATAATTTCATTAGAAGAAGCTACGGCCCAACATTTTTAGAATGTTCCGTTCTCAATAAAAAAATTTCAGTAGTAGACACACACCTATGCACAATCTCAAACTTTGGTCGTCTAAGGGAGAAACTCCTTGTGTCATTACACTAGAAAGGCTTTGGTGCATAAGTTTGGTTAAAATTCTTACCCATGATGCCATGCCTGCTCATTTTGGTCTAGAATCTCAATTTTTTTAGTTTTTTTATGTTTTAAAATAAAATTTCTACAAAACAATTTCAAATTGGTGAGTATTATTCTCCTTCATTTCTACTCTTTTGTGGAGATTAGGCTATTGATTTATGGAAAGTTTGTCATCATGTTACCTTGAGATGACAAGTTCAAGGCATAAAATTAGCCTCTTACAAAAATACAAGCTAAGACTGTCATTGTGGGCTACCCCTTTCTCAGAACCCTGTATAAGTGGGAGGTTTGTGCACTGGAGCTGCCTTTTATTTTATTTGTGAAAAGTTTGTTGGTTGCCCAAGGAATGAAAACCATGTGCCGCGTTGAAAGTCAGGTGGAGGTTTGATTGGATTCAGAGGGATGGACCTCTGTGGGAAGAGAGAGGTACATCAAAACTATGTGCTGCGGTGAAAATCAGGTGGAGAAGGAAAGGTTTGAATGGATTCGGAAGGATGGGACCTTTGTGCAGACATTTTGTCCGTAGGAAAGTGATATTTACACCCCTTTATTCCTGTCTCATCTAGAACTTCTTTTATATTTTCTCCGGGCAGCTAAAAGCTTATAAGTTTGTAAGTTCAGACAAGGACAGTTGCTTGAGTATTCTACATTCAGCTTTCTTAGGAAGGACCCATGGGTGACCAATGATGGGGGAGAGGTTTGAACGTTTTTGTCTATAAAAAGGGACAGTTCCGGTGTATGAACCTCGGCCCTAGATGGGTTTGGGAAAGGATGAACTCCCAGAGTCTTGTCTTACCTTGTATTTTTGTGCAAAAGGCTGTTTTTATTCTTTGAATCCTTGACCTCAAAGATTACACCACCCAAGACTCACTTGGGTTGAAGACTTTTATCTAAATACTCAAAATAAGGTGGACTACATTTCTATCATGACCGTGTGTAAGCAACGATCTATATCAATGGCCAAAAGTGCTTTTGAACTAGAGAAAATACGTAAAAAATCAGACGAAAATGGGTTGGATCAACCAAAGGTGAGACCCATTAAGCAGCGTTCACCTTTCTTTGAAGAACATGTAATGGGAAGGCAAGCAACATAAGAAAGGTTGGAGAAGATGACAACTTTGTCAAGTGATAACTTTTCTGAATAAAATTAGAAACACAACAACTCAACGCCATGTTGTGGCATGAATTCCACCCTTGACATCGACCCATGCAATTAACGTGAGCTATTATGTACATAAAAAAAAAAAAAGAAAAAAAAAGGGAGCTTCAGTGCTTAAAGCTTCCGCCTATGCAAGGTCTGGCAAAGGGGCGGACTATAAAGGCCTAAAGTACACAGCCTTACCTTGCATTTGTAAGAGGCTGTTTCAACACTTTGAACTCATAACTTCAAAGTCATATGACGGCAACTCTTACCGTTGAGCTAGGCCTCCCCTTCTATGTACATAAAAAATCCAAGAGAAAAATATGAGAAAGTCAAACTACAAATAAGGGACTTGTTCGGTGATATAATGCACTTGTTTGCCAGATTTGCAACGGATGGGCCATGTATTTTTCCTCATTTGATAATTCTGAGCCTTTGACTTGACGGTTTACTTGATGAACATAGTCTTTTTATTTTCAATTATCCATTTAAATGTCACAAGTTAGAGGCTCAATATTGTCCCTGTGGACCATCGAAAAAGTAACTCTGATAACAAATTGGCAAGGCAAATATTTGACAAAAAATGGCAAACATTTGAGAAAAATTGTCAAAAAAATTTGAAGAAAGAAAAAAAATGTGAGAATGCTAATTTAAGTTTCTTATTTGGATTTTTATCCAGATTTAAGAAAAATATATGAGAATTTGACAAAATATTTGGTGAAAATTGAGCTTTGTCTCAGTTTATCTTTGATTTTTATATGGTTTTTCATGTACTGCAAACTTGATTAAGTTTACATGAATGCTACCAAGTCCTGGCATATTGGTAGAGCTGCCGTCATGTGACTTGAGGTCATGGGATTAAAGCGTGAAAACAGCTTATTACAAAATATAAAATAAAATTATATACTATTAACCCTAACCCTTGTAGTCTGTTCCTTCACCGAGCTACATATGGTGGAGTTTCGTGAGCTGGGCCTTCCTTTTGTTTGAATGCTACCCGGCATGGGGTCGAAGCTTTGTGAAAGACAGTAAACCGACAAGTGTACTTTCAAGTTATACGGTGAAGCAACCTGCATGCGAAGAATACCCCAACTGAATTTCCACTAGTGAGTTCAGCTGACACAAATCTAACCACAAGCATCCCAACGTGCGTCCGAAAAGGAATATGCTTTTTGTCATATCACAAAGATGATCTCATGGCTAAAGAAAACAGAAAAAAACTGGCATTCTTCCATAACGAATTTCATTGATAAACGAGAGATGTAGAGTTAACGTCGTAGGATCAATTCTTAAATCATACATCCTTGATATAGTGCAACATAGTAGCTTATACCCTGAGTGTTGAGCCTGATCAACTTGATCCCGTTCTGTCTCTCTCAATTATGTTGTGCTATAAACTAGGTCTAGGAACAGGCCCCTAGCGTGGGTTGAGCTGTGCAATTGGCCTGCCAGGCGTGCAAGGGGACGGCAGAGCCCCTCAAAGGAACAAAAAAAAAAAAAAAAAAAAACTAGACGGTTTGGTATCGCTACTATTTAGAATGGATTATCCAGTATTTGAATGGATAACACATGAAATGAAAAATCCTATTTGTAGATGAATAAATACTTGATTATAAATATGTGACGCCCAGGGTTTTCTGACCTTTTTATAATACATAAATAATAATAATACATTTAATACATTTATAAAATATGCAGGCTCCTTGAAATAGAAAATTCGCAATTAACATAATAGTGCAAGGGTTCAAGAGAAATATCCAAATAAATAAAACCCCAAGGGTCATTCAAGATTCAAAAACACAATAATAAATAAAAATTCAAATCGTCAATAAGCCAAGCATGCTCAATTTAAAACCATGACAAATCAATGCCAATCATGAAAAAGATAATAATAATAGCATGTTTAAAATCCCCAGGGTTCAATCTATGATCACCACATCATATACATGTGTGCAAGTAAATGTACACTATACAAAGCGTGGGTCCAATCTATCCAAGATAACAACATCCATGTACAGCCCAAAGGAGTCTCAACACAAGTCCAAGAGACATATACTAAATCAATCTCTAAAATACAAAATGCAGATGGTCCTCAAGGTCCTCGCTCAATCAACGCTGCTCCACCTACTTTCCTTTAGCTCTATCGCACTCCAAATCTGAGGCATTGCAAAACAAAGCAATGCCTCAGTAATCTCGCTTGTGTAGGTAATTACATTCAATAAGAAAATACAATGAAATCATATGGAGAGAAATATCAATGTCATAACGAATCTCATAAGATAAAACATATGCAAAGCACGTCAAATTATCAAACATCCATAATGAATAACACATGAAAATTATAAGTCTGAACAAATCTATATCAAGTCTAATTATCATGGTATGCAAGGCATGAGTAATACATGGATATTCATCTATCAAAAGTAATAAGAATCTGTATCCATATAATAATATAAATGCATGTAATGATGAACAGGGCATCGTGCATAATCAAGCTCTAAGAGTGTCTCAACTACACTCATATAAATAGCAATGAGTACTTATCTCAAAAACCTAAGGTCTCTCGCCTGTAGCTCGCACACTAAGTAGCTCACTCGACTCATAGCCTCACCCATATCTGGCCGCCCATATAGGCTTCACTCAATATATCCATGTCACATGATCATACAGAATAAGAATATAGACTACTATGCTACATTGGCAACCACTCTAGGGTCTTAACCACTGCCGCTCCCCATCGAAACTAAAATGAGAGACTTCCTTCGTCTCGCATAGGAGGAGACGATCCATAGCGTAGGCTACTCATGATACCACCCTTACGTACGTTGTCATCTCAAGGGCATGTGTCTAATTATCATCATCATCATCACAAAGTCAGAGGGCATGTGGCCAACCTTATAACCCTCATAGCATAATACTAACTAGGCAGAAATACTCGTCATAAATCAACAAACCATGAATCAAGAATTGAAAATATATGCATAATCATTTTCGATAAAACTAAATCGAGAGAATAATTCATTATATCAACATCATGCATCAAAAAATCAATGTATATCATCCTCAAATAATTAAATTGATGTAACATAAAATGTATTATAAAGCAGTGCATAAATCGTGCACACAAGGAGTAGCAAACATATCAGCAATATATGCTAAAAAGTGATCTCATGCAAACATGGTAGGATATCAAACCCATGCTTCAAAGTTCTCAAGTAATACGTCATGATTTAAGAAATTTTGAAAAAATCCCAAATATAATCACCTACCCTTAAACACACGGTACTCCAATCAAGTACACAAGCTATATCATACTATGCACTCTGACCTATCACATAATAAGTCATCGATCACTTGGTGTTCTCATATCTCAAAATAAACAAATCCAAGTGATAACTTCCCTGATCTAGCAGTTATTCCTAAATTAATGGCCTAGATCATTTGATTAACCCTCCATTAGGGCAAACTTAAACTAGATGTTAGTTTTTCTAACATTCAGACCATCATCCGTCATCTTGGATCATCAATCTATATCTTGGTTTATTCAATTAAATGTTCCTTAATCAATAAAGGGTCAGTCTCTTTCATCTCATAAAGTTTGGAGATGATCCAACCATTGGATCGCTCTTTATCACTTAAAATCAACATTTGATGATTAATTCCAATCATTTTCATCATGATCCATCTAATTTTTATGTTTGATTAGTGATTTAGCCTTAATTATATGTTGATCTGACGATCAAATCGCTCTTTAATCAGCAAATACTAAGACACATGATCAAATCGACAATTTAGATCACTTTTTCTTTTTTTTTACAATTACATGAGATCTATTCTTCTAGTCCCCTAGATTATCTTATATTTGATACATATAATGAGTTTTTAAGCTATGATCATCTATTGATCAGCCTGATCTAGGTTATTTAATAGTATTTCGTGATTTGACTATTTTAGAAATAATCAAAACAAAGTTTTCATGGCAAATCTAGGTCTGTGTTGTCGAAATGAATGCAACGGATGTCTTGGATCATGATTTGAACCTTTGTAGCTCCCACAATCAAGCTTTTAGTGAATAAGTGGCTCAGATTAATTGATTTTAAATCAATTAAATAAATCAAATGTCATGGGGACGCGTGACGAGTGTATGAAATGCGCATGCACATCTTGTCTCATGGTGGAGATGCCACATGTGCAACCTGCACATGTGTGTGCATGTAGTTTCACTAGTCTTCAGTGGCGTCCCAGGGTCATCCTGCCTAGTTTGCCATCGCTAAAGATAATGATCAAACTCTAGTCATCGCTGATGATGCTAACAACATCCAATTTTTGCGATTCTTATACCATTTTGATCGAATTTTCACGTACATTCACTAATTTTGCATGTATTGAGGTTTTTACTTGATTTTTATCACGTTTACAAAAAAATTCTCTTTAATATTTTTCACGTTTTTTGGCATCCCTCGTTGTCAGATTCTTATGAGATTTCATAGGTTTGTTCATTGTTTCATTGTGTACAAGATGAATGATTTAGATAATCCATTTGACACCATTTGGCCAGTTTATTTTTCACAGAATAGTAACATAGTCACTGAAAAACGACAATCCATGCAATTTGCTGGCATTAAAAACAGAAAAACTTGACAAAACAAACCTGAAATAAGAAAAAGGGAGAAAGGATTGCCTACCTGTGACGACCTGGGTTTTCATAACACTTTTTAAATCCAAAGGACATTGACTTAGTGAGCTGGATTTCTAATAAGATCATTTTCAAAGTGTAAACAACTGTGGAAGAATCTTTTCTTTTAAATTTATTTTGAAAAACCATGAGTATCATTTTTCTTTTCTCAAAAATAAGGATTCTCAGTGAAATGAGTGCTCATTTCTACCAAAAATCTGGCAGAATTTCCTCTGTTTTTTGGACATATGACATTAACGCATATCATTGCGAAGTACCTGATAAACATTTGTTGACAATTTCAAAATATAAATGGAGATTGTCTCCTTTTTCATACATCTAACCAACTAAAGACAAATAAAATCCAACAAAACACACCCAGGAACTCCACGTCACAACCCAATCACATAAGTTATCCAAACTTCTCAAAATTACATGTATAGCAGTCTCTTCCCATTTCTGATAAGTAACTTCAAACATAAACCAACTATTACTTGTCTAAGTCAAAAGCTTTTCGTTGGCATACTCCTATCAGTAAGCTTCTATTTCCTAGGAATATGCTGCTCTGAGATATTCTAAACAAATACAATATCTCAGCAAACTTGCGTTTGTGTAGGTGGACTGTTACTTGTCTAAGTCAAAAGCTTTTCATCGGCATACTCCTGTCAGTAAGCTTCTATTTCTTGGGAATCTGCTGCTATGAGATATTCTAAACAAATACAATATCTCAGCAAACTTGCGTTTGTGTAGGTGGAATAAGAAGCAGTTATATATATATATAATTCATGATACTCTATATAATTTAATTTGCCTATGCTAAAATATGCAACTAATATTCAATTATCATTTAGCTTGAAATAATTCAACATTCATCCACATTATAAATTCAGGCCAAGATGAAAAAACATCAATGCATTAGTACTAAAACATATTCTTGAAATACAAGTATGCAGTTATATGTCAAACTCACTAATCATTTTCAGTTCTCGATACCAGTCTTTGCTCATACAAGCCATTTCACATTACCAAATACCAATGCATTGTTGTGTGTATCAAGTACACAGCAGACAATATTATCCTCTTTGGCACAGTGAGTCAGCGCGGTGGGTTAAACTCAAAGACACACCTCAAGGCTTTACTCATGAGAGAACCGTAGCTTGTCCAGCTTGAAGGCCCGCTCACATCATAACGACTCCGTGACCCCCCCACATCATAATGACCCTTCGGAACGTGTCATACTCCCCAAACAATGGGGCTAAATCTCAAAGACCGGTAGCTCGTCCAGCCCGAAGGCCCGCCCACATCATAACGACCCCTTCACTCATACCAGTCAACTCATAATTTTTTGGTATCAGTCTCATATTTTCTCACATAATTCTTAATAATGTATAGCTTTTGCATGAATTGTTTAATCATGGTTACATTTCAGCATGCACATTCATCTTGCCTTTTACATAAGTTGAATGGACTTGTTTTAATGTTCGAAATTCATATACAAATACGTATATAGCAAAAATCTTAGCAATCTTAATTCCACCTGCTTCAAATGGTGCTCTTCTAGGTCACTAATGCTAATACTTTCCTTAGTTCGCGTACGAGCTCCCAAATCAATTACACCTCTGTAAAGTATAAGAAGCATATTCAGATGTATGACTTTGGGACTTATCCTAGCTATTCTAGTATGAAAGCTCCTTCTAAGTTAGTCATTGACACTAGTCGTCATAAGGCAAAGTGACGGTGCTTATTTCCATGCTAAGAGTGTTTCATTAGCTATTGATTGATAGCTAATTGAATGACCTATGGTTACTGGATTGCCAATCCACATCATTGGTTTTAGACTGGCTATTCACCACTTTTTTTAAGTAGCTGTAAGGTGTTATCATCGTTAAATGGTTTCATCTTTAATTTTCTAAGTATCTTAACCAATTAAAGGATAGGGTACACCACGGTAGCGTCTAACCACTAATTAAAAGTGTCAGGTCCTTATTACTCTATTGTCCAATTGAACAATTTAGATTTTTAGATCAATTTCAGTCTAAAATTTCCAATTTGTGCCATATCCTAGCAATCTCAGTACTCTAGAACTCATTTGTCGTGTCTGACTGTCGATCAGACATCAAAAGGTTACTGTGTGAATAGTACCTGATTGGACGGCTAAGATCGTCCGATCGATTTCTAGCTTAGATCTACTCATTTAGTGTGGTTTGAGCTACATTAGGTGCTCAATTACCTATCCATAAGCTTGGATTAGGAATTGTATGGTTGGATCATCCATAAATCTAGATCTAAGGAGAAAAGGCACTGATTTAGCAAAACATCACAAATCAAAAGTTAGATTTTGTAGATCTTACCTTCCAAGTGCCTTTCCATGTCTTTTCCTCTCTAGAATGGGCTAGATTGGCTCATATCCGTTAAAAAAACCTCCAAAGTACGAGTGCAACGATTCCCCTTTCAATCTGACGTTCAGAAATGCCAGGATCGTTCCAAAACCTTAGGGCTTTGGTTCATCTCGTCGTGAGGATTGGAATGGCTGGCCCAAATCATCGATTCAAGTCATCGTCTTCTCTAGCGATGTTATGAACTCCGGGACCCGAAAAAAAACCTAAGTTTCTTCTCCGGTGTGGTGGATTTCCAGTCGTGTAGTTTCTTTCTCCTCTCCTTTCTTTTCCTTATCCTTTCTTCTTCCCTCTTTCATCGGGCCCCCTTTTTTTTTCTTTCTAGTCTATCCTTCGAGTTTGAGAGGAGACAGACCTGATGGTCCTCTCACGTGGGAGGAGACTGATCTTGAATTTTCCAAGTATCTTAACCAATTAAAGAATAGGGTACACCATAGTAGCGTCTAGCCACTAATCAAAAGTGTCAGGTCCTTATTACTCTACTGTCCAATCGAACGGTTTAGATTTTTAGATCAATTTCAGTCTAAAATTTTCAATTTGTGCCATATCTTAGCAATCTTAGTGCTCTAGAACTCATTTGTGGTGTCTGACTGTCAATCAGACATCAAAAGGTTACTGTGTGAACAGTACCTGATTGGATGGCTAAGATCGTTTGATCAATTTCTAGCTTAGATCTACTAATTTAGTGTGGTTTGAGCTACATTAGGTGCTCAATTACCTATCCCTAAGCTTGGATTATGAATTGTATGGTTGGATCATCCATAAATCTAGATCTAGGGAGAAAAGGCACTGATTTAGCAAAACATCACAAATCAAAAGTTGGGTTTTGTAGATCTTACCTTCCAAGTGCCTTTCCATGTTTTTTCTCTCTAGAATGGGCTAGATTGGCTCCTGTCCGTCGAAAAAACCTCCAAAGTACAAGTGCGACAATTCCCCTTTCAATTTGACGTTCAGAAATGCTAGGATCGTTCCAAAACCTTAGGGCTTTGGTTCATCTTGTCGTGAGGATTGGAATGGCTGGCTCAAATCATCGATTCAAGTTATCGTCTTCTTCGGCGATGTCTATGAACTCCGGGACCCGAAAAAAAACCTAAGTTTCTTCTCCGGTGTGGTGGATTTCTAGGCGTGTAGTTTCTTTTCCCTCTCCTTTTTTTTCTTTATCCTTTCTTCTTCCCTCTTTCATCGGGCCCCCTTCTTTTTTCTTTCTAGTCTATCCTTCGAGTTTGAGAGGAGACAGACCTGATGGTCCTCTCATGTGGGGGGTGCCAGTATCAATTCTGCCCCCCACCCCTCGTTTAAGTTTTTTTTTTTTTCACTACCTCACATTAGGCTGGCCGGGGGAGAGGAAACTTGGTTGCGCTCAGGAAGAAAAGGTGCCATCGCGCACGCAAGTGGAAGGAATGGTGTCGTCATTGCCGGCATCGAGTTGTCGCCGTCGGTGGCACGAAGAACAGAGAGAGGAGTTATGGCAGGGAAGAAATTGAGTCACGCATTAATGGGGGGGAGGTGCATTTAAAGCCCCTCCATTAATACGAATTTGATTTTTTATATTTTTTTTATTAAAATTTGGTTTTTTATTTATTATTGAAATGATTACCAGCCATAAATGCCAATAATCATCACCATGCCGGTCACGTCATCAGTTTCAGTGCCTGATCTCATGGGCCCTACTTATAAAATGGTTTAATTAAATAGATAAATTAAAATAATTTTTCATTTTTCTTTTGGTCTCCGATTTTAGCATTCTTAGTGAAGTTGAGTTTTATTTCTTGTGTATGTTTCAAATATTGATATTTTAATTCATGATTTTATGTCTAAAATTTTAAAAATTCCAATTTCTCAAAATTTGCAAATTTTCAAAAATTTACCAAATTATGCTTTTTTAGAATTTAAAATTAGCGGGTATTATAAAATATCTTTTTTTTAAAATGAATATGAAATAAAGACTATTATTCACGGGTTATCAATCCAAAATATAATTTTTACAAAACTAAAATACCCAAAAATTATCTATTAAACTATATTTTTAGCTAGGATGAGTAGATACTAGGTGCCTTGTTCGTAGTTTTGAGATCTTGTATACAGTGTTCAGTTTGTATAATCTATTTATACATCATTTATATGCTATTCGCCAAGTGAT
Organism: Warburgia ugandensis; assembly: GCA_035236585.1. NCBI lineage: Eukaryota > Viridiplantae > Streptophyta > Magnoliopsida > Canellales > Canellaceae > Warburgia > Warburgia ugandensis. The sequence continues at coordinate 75,844,140 of CP141132.1, read as the reverse complement.
AACATATTTGATATGTAGAAATCTTGCCCTGTGAGATTTCTATTAACTTGTTATTGCCCCATAAACAAGTGCTTTATGTTGTTTATAAAGCTGTATTCGAATGCTTTGCTATTATAAGTATCTTATGACAACTAAAAGCAACTAATGAGAATGCTAAGCTAATGATTCAACAACCTTTGTTTTGTAATTCTATAACTTAGTTATAAGTTTGTAATATGCATGTATGATGCCAAAGAATTTCAATCTTATACTTCATTTTAGTATAAGTTGTCGTCATGTGACCTTGAGGTCATGAGTTTAAGGTGTGAAAATAGCTTCTTGCAAATGCAAAGTAAGGCTACGTATTTTAGGCCCTTGTGATCCGGTCCTTCCCTAGACCTTGCATAGGCAGGAGCTTCGTGCACTGGGGCTGCCCTTTTATTTTGTTTTAGTCCCCTATTGATGGATTCTTTCAATTTTCTTCTTTTCTAATCAGGCTAATAATCTAGCTTTTCAAGGCCCTTTTATTTGTACACTTTCTATTTTGTCTAAATTCAATGGTATAGTCAAGCAGCTAAAGAAAACTAATGGTCTATATCTATTCCAAGCTCATTGTTAACTATACCAAGAAATTAATAAATCTAACAACACCAGCTTGCTAGGAAGGAATGTAATTGGTTTGATTTGTAGATGTTGTATCGATGAATTGTTTTGGATGCTTGACTGTCAAATTCATTGTGTTACTTTTTATTTTTATTTTTAAATTAACAAAATCGAATCGAATGGAATAGATATGTGATGAATTATGAAAATCTAAACTATTATCTGAGCATGGATACGAAACTTTGAAAATTATTGGAATGATAAGAAATGATGAAATTTGATCAGTATCAAACAGAAGGGGAGACTCTGCAACGGTAGAGTTGTGTGACCTTGAGGTCACGAATTTAAGGTGTAGAAATAACCTGCAAAATATAATTATATAAGATAAGATCGAATATTATTAACCTTGGCAGTTTGCCTCTTTCTTAGACCCTGTATATGCGGCGGCTTAGTGTACCGGGGTTGTCCTTTTTGTCAGATCCATTAGCCATAAGCGGGTTGGCTCGGGTCAGCGTATTACTTCTGCCCGTACCCAACGCCCCACGACGCAAACGGAGGCTTAGAATTGACGAACCATCATTTCCTGCTCACTGTTTTAGCCAGAATCTTTCTACCATTTCCAAACTCACTAGCCATTTTGTTCTCCGATGGCATTGGCTGGGCGTCTTAGACCTAATTTTTCTCTCGTCCAGAGGATTCTGAGAGCCCAATCGGCTTTTACGCCGGGATCTGGCACCCAACGAAGCACCGGTGGCCCTAATTTCACGACTTCTCAGGTACAGCATTCGTGATGATTTTAAAGTTGATTTAGAATGGTCTTTTGTTCAAATGCTTGATTTCTCAATTCAATTGGGGAAATTTGAGCTGCTGTCTGTACCGGCTAATGCTGATTAGTAATCGATATCATTATCTTTCAGTTCTGGTTACAGTGCGGATTTCTGTGGATTTCTTTATTGATTTTTCCATTATGTGTTGCCTTTGCTTCGTATTAACTGTAGTGTATATAGATTCGCTACCTGTCTCGTATATCCAGTTTTCTAGAAATGAGAAATCTCCATTTTGGCTCTCTTTTGCTGGTCATAATGGCATAAGAAATGTTTATTTAGAAAACAGGAAGGGGTTTTTGTTACATTTGCTTGATACTTTTAGTATGCAACTATTTTGGGTTTCTGTGGAAGTATTCTCTTTAGCAACCTAGAAATTGGTCGTCCGTTATCTGTGAAATGTAGTTATGGAGCATATGCAGTGAGTTTAAAATTTAGAGTTTGTACGTTTAGTTCAAGAAGCTCCATTTCTAGAGGTTAGCATATAAATTGTGCTCTCAGAACACATTCTTCACCTCTCTACAAACACTATTGTCATCTCCATGTGCGAAAGTTTCTCTTGCTGTTTTGGGCTTATCCTACTGGGATAATTTGTTCTATGAACTTAACGAGGGATAAAGTCTACGTTGATATTGAGTGTCCATTGTAGGAGGTACGCGTCCTAGTAACTCATTTATGATTGAATCAGCTTGTTCCTGCATCAAAGGCTTGAGTCTGGAAGGTGTTGACCAAGCCTCATTAATCTTACTAACTACTGGCAATTTAAGTTCCTAGTCTCTTTATCTCTTCCTAGAATTCCACCCTAGATGGTAAATCATTATCACCGCATTATGCTAGATGTCATCTTGACCTCTACACTATCCTTGAAGAAGGATTTTGTATTTCAATATACATCATTGCAGTCCCATTGACATATTACTAGGCTGCCCAAAGTATAGGAGCACTATGTTGCACCACAATTCATCCATTTAGGATTTTCCAACAGAAAAATGGAAAAAAAAATGCATAGAAACTATTACCATATTCCCTTTCTAGGGCTCTGCATTACTTTGCATGCGTCATTGTCTTTGATTGGAGTTTGTCAATGGATGGAGAATGTCTCCATAGACACGTCCGCTTATTATCAGATGATAAACCTTTCCGTTTGAAATACTATGATAATGGAAGAAATTAAAAGGCAGCTAATCTTGTTCTTCAACTGCTATAGGTGAAATATACTCCTTAGGATGACTAACATTACTCTGTGTGATCTCAGTACATGCTGCACCATTTTGCTCATATTGTAAACTGGTTGTGCCATAACTTTTTCTTCATGTTCTTCCTCAGTCAGATTGGAAGCAGCTTTTTTTTGTGCAAGTAGTATGCGTCCAACCGTAGGCATTTTAAGCACCCAGTGTTAGCTCCACACTGACAGCACAACAAAGGATCTTTTGGGTGTTCCGAATCGCTTTATCTTGCTGATTTTATCGTCCAAATCTTGAGAATTGAATGTTCAGACCTCCCTGTCCTTTATCTTTTAGTTGCTGCCTAGGGTTATAAATCCATGGTTTATGTTATTATTATCACCTTGAGTTGCTGCTCTGTTTTGTTAATTTTTCCACTTCTGGTTGCTTGATTGCAAGCATCATGCAGTGATCAATATGGACAGGAATTACCATTTCTTATGTGGGCAAGCATGGTGCCTATACATGTCATAACTTTTCTTCTCTTCCTATCATGCCTCTTGGCCTACAAGAATATGGAAATCTTCCATCTCTTCATCCTTTGCTTGCTGCTTCAAATTCAGAATCTTTTGCTACAGATGATGGAAATAAAATTTGCATATAAATTTGCATGTAACTGCCCTTTCATATTTTCCATAAGGTGAACTTCAGGTTTATTACGTGTTATTGCATTGCTGTGGGCTGTTCCCACCATTTCAATGTATTCTTCCTTAATTTGATGGCACAATACTGAACTTCTTTAAATGATCTAGCATCTTTACATTGTCAAACACTTGCTCCGTGGTTCTCTGGCAGTTCCTTTCTTTCTTTCATTCTAGTTTCTGGGAGAAAAGATAAAGAAGTTAGTGTCTTTTTCCATCACTTAAAATATACTTAAAAGTATAAGTAAGGTCATTCTAAAAAGACTTCTAAAATGCTAAATATGCATAAAACTTGTGACAAACATCACATGCCTTTTAAGTTCTAAACCCTTGGAACAGAAATCCATGGGCCTACACACTGTCCCTGTCTTCTTCTGGCAGTGTTCTTCTTGCATTGGCTGTTTTTCGAAAATTTCATGTTGCAATTTCTAACTTGACGAGCTTACACCTTTTATTTGGCAATAATCTGATTATTAAGTTTTTCTTGCAGTTTTTGAGTGGTTTCTCCAGCACAGCAAGCTCAAAGGAAACAAAAATCAAGGTAAAGATGAATTTGCAACCAGTCCAGGGGGAAATCTAGTCTGAGAAATGATTCCTGATCTTATGTATTTGGGTTATATTGTATTTTTAGCACCTTTCTATAATATCTTGCTCACTTTTAACATCATATGCATCATCAGTTTTAGACACCTACATTACTTCGTAGCATAATCATGGAAACAATTAACTCCTTGTTGTATAATTGTTTCACTTAGTTTTAAAGGGCAGTCCGGTGCACGAAGCTCCCATGTATGCCGGGTCTGGGGAGCGGGCGGACCACAAGGGTCTATATTATGCAGCCTTACCTTGCATTTTTGCAAGAGGCTGTTTACTTCCAGGCCACATCATGACTATTCTACTGTTGCGCCAAAGGCTCCCCTTCATTTGTCTAAGTAGCTTAATTTCATTAAAATTATTCTTAATCTTAATTAACAAGTCATGATTTTTTGACCAGTAGAGCTTGCTCAGTCAACCAGCTTTCTTGAGGTGAGCTTTTGGTATATGGTTTAATTTTATTTATTAGTAGTTGGTACATACTATCTGCCCTAAATCACATGTCTCATAGCATATAATTATCTTTGTCATATTATAATTTGGGTGTTATACACCATATCTTATATGGTGGATGGCTGGACACACACACAAGGCTGTAGATATATATTCTCCCCTGTAGTTTAGAGGGATTAGTCTGTGCGCTTTGGCTTGAGCCCAGATTTGGTCCTTTCTGCCATCTGATAATCTCTGAAGTCAGAAAATCATCACTGTTAATTATGACGCATGAGATAATGCATTGGTAGATAGACTGTGTGACCTTAAGGTGCACTCAAGTTAGCTTTTGATGGACTGGAAGACCTCATTGCAACCTGGGAATGGATTTGCATTGAGGTCAATGTAATATTTTAACAAAATGTTTGATGTCTTCCTTTTTGAACAAGGCCAAAACTATGTTAAAAGAAAGGGGCAGCCTGGCACACAAAGCTCCCGCATATGCGGGGTCTGCGGGGGGGGGGGGGGGGCTACAAAGGGTCTATAGTAATGCAGCGTTACCTTGCATTCTTGCAAGAGGCTGTTTCCACACTTCACATAAAAGAAAAAAAAAAAAAACTCGTCAACAGATTGTTAGTAATTAATCTAGTTCCTAAAAATGGAAATAAGAACCACATTTCTAAAATTCACATCTTTAGGATGGATATGAAGGCGATTAGGGGTGGAGGGTGATTTATCAAATGTACATCATTAATAGCCAGATGAAGGTCCTCTCTCTGCCATCGAGTGTTTTTTGTTTTCTGGGACCAGTTATCACTCTCTTTAGTTGAGTCCATGTTCTTTGGAAGTTCTCATGACGATGGAGTTACTTAGTTAATTATTAATGGATTACTAGTACCTAGTAGGATCTATTTTTTGTTATTGTTAAATGGTGTTTGTATTTTTTTTTTAATGTATTCTCCGGCCTTTTGTGGTATCTTTCAGTTCTTTCATGTGCTCCTAAAATTTAATCTTGTCATTGCTCAAAGAGAAAAGGCAAGCTTGCACTTTGGGTTGCAATGTTTTTGGTTCATAAGCTTGTCAGTGATTGTATTTGTGCCCATGGAAGTGAGAAAAATGTGACTGATTAAACAAGAATTGAGGCCAACAAATATTTAGTGCAGTTGGTTGCGGAGAACTTGGCATCTCCCTGAAGTACCCTTGGTTGCAGGGTTGAGTTGCCATTTTCCCCTTTGGCAGGGGATTTGATTCTTCGCTTGTACCAAGAATTGAAACTTGTTTGTTGTGATCATTATGATTTCTTCTGAAAGAGCAGATGATAAGCCAAAAGATTTGCAGACCTGGCTACAGGTGCCACCGGCTTTGAACTCATCAGGAGAAGTTCACTTGTGTACAGACAGTTTCTTTTCACTTACTAGAAAAGGAAAAGCTTTTCCTATAAGGCTCAACATTGATGGTATAACTATTTGTGGGGTAGGAACCAATATTTCTGTTCAAGGGTCTCTCTTGGTTTGCAACTTAAGTGAGAATAGAACCTTTCTTTTTGATGACTTCAGTGTAAGTCTCTTTTCAATATTGTTGGCAGTTCAACTTCTGCATGATTTTGAAGCTAGGATTTCATCTTGAATTGTTTTTTGAACATTTCGGATCTGTGCGAAGCTGTTAAATTTTGACTCTGCATATATGGGCAAATCCCCTTGAGCGGTAGAGAGATGGTCCAACTTGGGTGATCTTTTGACTTTGGGTCATAGTTCTAAAGTAATATGAGAAACTCTACGAGGCATATGTTGTTTGGTGGTTATTCTTTCTAATTAAGTCCACCAATGGGACAGTATCTCCCACCATGCATACACTACTCTCCTATAACGGAGACTCACAGGTTAATAGCACATTTTAGAGGTAAAAGAGTGATATGAGAAGCTCGTGTAGGATGGGCAGTAAATCATATGGTTTTTGAATAAAAATTTGAAATTAAGAAAAAGGTTAAAGGACAAAAAACTAATGTCAATGGTAAAAGATTAGACCAAATTTTTTAAAAAGCGTTCTTTGTCCCAAGAATAAATCATCACCTGACCAACAATAGGTAAGAGAGGAAAGTACAGAGATTTAAATTGGTATAGCAATAAAATATAGGTAGTTAAATGGCTTGACTCTCATGTCTTTGCACAAAAGCTGACAAAAAACCCAGGTGATTTACTAGTAAAAAGTTCCACGCACAAATTCATAGCTTGATTGTATGTCTAAGATGCAAGTGTGTGCTGAAGGCCCATGAGGGATCTAAGTCTGTCCTCAATTGCATCATGGACATCCTCATTTGCATATCAGAATCCTTCATTATCAACCTCCTCATTAGTTCTCTTCCTCATCTATGGTATTGCTCTTGCTCCCTAACCTTCATGGTTAATCCATTTGAAACAAAGTACAATTTCAGTATTTTTAGGAGTATTGATATTCAGAGACACACAAAACGTGTCTCCCTTGCATACACTCTCATGGAATAGGTGTGATCTTTGGAAGACCTAAGCTGTTGATCATGTTTAGCCTCCCTTACTAGGTTTGGTCCTTCAGTTGGAACAAGTGGTTCGGTTCTGGTCCTTGCCAGTGGATCCGAATTAGTTTTAGTCCGGTTCCAATTATATGCTAGAAGAACTGGATGAGAATCAAGGGCCGAATAAATAGACTATAATACCCTACTTGTTTATACTTAACTTTATATTAGTTAAGGGTAATTTAGTCTTTGTGCCTTAAATTTTACAAGACTAAATATACTCTCAATTTTATTATGTTGCCTATAGATAAATAAGGGTATATTAGACATTTAGCTTAAATACGAGTGGCCCATAAGAAGGGGAGCCTTGGCGCAATGGTAGAGTTGTCGTCTTGTGAATTTGAGGTCATAGGTTCAAGGTGTGAAAACAGCCCTCTTACAAAATGCAAGGTAAGGCTCTGTACTATTGACCCTCATGGTTCGCCCTTTCCTCGGACCTTGCATGAGTGGGAGCTTCATGCACTAGGGCTGCCCTTTTTACGGGGGGCCCATAAATAAATAAGGGTTTATAAGACATTTAGCTTAAATATTGTAGGAAAACAAAAACCCAAAAATCAGAAGCTAAACCTATAATGTGATGCTACAATACAGTACCTTATGTTTTCATATCTTTAACTATAGATTATGAGCATTGAAGCACTGAGAATTACTTTAAAGCTAACATTTTTGGTATGGGATCAACTTCTATAGCTACATTGTCTTGTATTAATGAACTGCTTGAACAAGGTAATTCAAAAACTTGTTTGCAATCTATGAAAAAGATATCTATTATCTATCTTCATTTTCTTTTATGATCAAATAAATTTGAGATACTAGTATTGGTGTTTGCTTCCACTTGTTGTTATTGCTTTGCATATCTTGTGTAGTTTGAAACTTGAGATGCATTTGCAAAACTGTCTTTCATAACCATATAATCATTTGTTCCTTTATACGATTATAGTCTCCATTTTGAACCTCTTTGAAATAAAAAAAATCCCAATCCTGAACAACTAGTCATGTTAGATGTTTGCGCGTTAGCCCTCTAACAAACTTTGTGATCTCAAATTTTCTCACTCCTAACACCTCTCATTTTCATGTGGCTTAGATGCTAAAATTACTTATAGGACCGAGAACTGGACTGGAACCAAACAATTTGGTCATTGGCCTTATAATTAGAATCGAACTTTGATCTTATCCGGTTTTGGTCCTAGTGAAGAAAGAAGGGTCTAGTTCCATTTTTGGGTGGAACCAGACCATTGGCACCTATAATCCCTTAGCCTATGGATGATAGAAAATTAACCAATTGGATGAACTTTAGCCTATGTTTTCATTGGTTGAAAATCATGACAATTTATTCTTAACCCAAAAAGGAAATTCTTGCAATCAATCGATTGGCGTGGTTTTTTCCATATGGCCTAGAAAAGGTTGAGGGAACGAGATGAATGGCTCATATCTAGAAAAACCATTTTAGGTTGGTGTCTCCTGTGGAGATGAGTTTGTGCATCTTTGAATATCACTAATCTTTTTTTTGTTTTCCAAATCCTTATGCTTATATTGCCTAAGATTCTCTGTGAAACTCAGCATTTCCTTTTATTGCACAAGACTTAGTTTCACATATCAGTTTTTCAGTTCTGTTAAAGAAATCTCTTGCTCTAAGGATCCATTTTTTTTTTGGAGGTCCAGTAATTGCTAACCAATCTGGAGTATTAGATAATGGTTCTTGCTTGCTGAAAAGTTTATATGGGTTTAGTGCTCATCATCATCATCATCATCATCATCAAGACCTTATCTCAATTAGGGGTCGGCCACATGAATCTTATTCCTCCATTCCACTTTATTAAATACCATGGCTTCATTTAGTCCCAATGTTTTTAAATCTTTCCTCACCACTTCTATTCACGTTCTTTTGAGCCTTCCCCTTGCCCTTTTAGAACCTTCTACTTGTATTGCCTCACTTCTTCTAACCGGTGCCGTTGTTGGTCTCCTTTGAACATGTCCAAACCATCTAAGTCTAGTCTCCCTCATCTTGTTACCTATTGGTGTTATGCCTAAATTTCCTCAAATATTTTCATTTCTAATTCTATCCTTTCTTGTCTTACCACTCATCCATCTCAACATCCTTATTTCTGCGACGCTCATCCTATCAGTATGATGTTCCTTAACTACCTAACACTTTGATCCATAGAGCATGGCCGGCCTTATTGCCATCCTATAGAATTTTCCTTTTAGTTTGAGTGGCACCTGTCGATCACACAAAACTCCAAATGCACATATCCATTTGTTCCAACCCGCTAGGATTCTCTGGGTAACCTCCTTCTCAATCTCTCCACTCTCATGAGTCATTGATCCTAAGTACCGAAAGTGGTCTTTAACAGGGACTTCTTGGTTATCAATCTTGACTGGTGTTCTACTCCTACTCTTCTTGTTAAAATTACATTCCACATATTCTGTCTTAGTTCGGCTAATTTTAAATCCTTTAAATTCTAATGCTTCTCTCCATAACTCCAGCTTTATGTTTACACCCTCCCTTGTCTCATCAAGTAAGACTATATCATCTGCAAATAGCATGCACCAGGGGATCTCGTGCAGATGTTTTGTTAACTCATCCATAACCAATGTGAAAAGGTATGGACTCAATGCCGATCCTTGGTGCAATCCTATAGTGACAGGAAAATCACTAGTTACGCTACTAGTGGTCTTAATATTTGTTACCGCTCCCTCATACATATCTTTAATTATGTCGATATATCCCTGAGAAACCCCTTTACTACCCAACACCCTCCATATTAACTCTCTAGGGACTCTATCATAAGCTTTCTCTAAGTCGATAAAGACCATGTGAAGGTCTTTCCTCCTCTCCCTATATTTCACTACTAATTGTTTTAGTAAGAAAATAGCTTTCATGGTAGACCTCCCAGGCATGAAACCAAACTGATTCTCCGATACATTTGTTTCATGTCGTAGTCTCTTCTCAATCACTCTTTCAAAAAGTTTCATAGTGTGGCTCATAAGTTTGATCCCTCGATAATTAGTGCAGCTCTGTATGTCTCCTTTATTCTTATTGATTGGTATAATAGAGCTTTTCCTCCACTCATTCGGCATTTTCTTTGATTTTATAATCTTGTTAAACAACCTAGTCAACCAAACTACCCCAATATCTCCCATATGCTTCCAAACCTCAATTGGTATACCATCAGGCTCCATGGCCTTTCCTGATTTCATCTTTTTCAAGGCCTCTTTTACTTCAGGTATTCTAATCCTACGTTCATATCTATAATATCCAATGTTATTTAGATTTATACTATTTTCAATCCCTATATTCTCAGAGCCATTATCATTTAACAATTTTTGAAAGTATGTTTCCCACCATTGTTTGATCTCATCATTTTTGACTAATACCCTTTGATCATTGCTTCTAACACACCTAACATGATCTAAGTCCTTAGCCTTTTGTTCTCATACTTTGGCAAGTTTAAACACATCTTTCTTACCTTCTCTTGTTCCTAGTCTATTGGAGAGCTCATCATATGCTTTAAGTTTAGCCTCACTTGTTATTCTCTTAGCAACCTTTTTAGCATTCTTATATTGTTCATAGTTTTCATTATTTCTAATCTTCTGCTATGCTTTAAAATGCATCTGTTTTTCTTTAATAACTTTTGCATTGTTTCACTCCACCACCATGTTTCCTTTGCTAATAGCCTTTTACCTTTAGATACTCCTAAGACATCTTTTGCCACTTTCTTAATGGACTCAGCCATATTAGTCCACATGGTATTTACTTCTGTTTCATAGTTCCAATTTTCGTCTACCATCAACTTATTTTTGAATGAGGTTATTTTCTCTCTCTTTAAGTTCCACCACTTAGTTTTTGGATGTGTATTAAGTTTAGTTCTTTTTCTCCATCTTTTGATATGGATATCCATAACCATTAACCTATGTTATAAGGTTAAACTCTCACCGGGTATCACCTTACAATCCTTACATATAGATCGTTCATTATTCTTAAGTAGAAAAAAGTCTATTTGGCTTTTATGAAGTCCACTTTTAAAGGTTATTAAGTGTTTGTCCCTCTTCTTAAAGAGTGTATTTGCAATGGACAAGTTATATGACAAAGCAAAATTGAGGATATTCTCCCTCATTTCATTTCGTTCACCTATACCATACCCTCCGTGTATTTTATCATATCCTTCCTTATCTTTTTCTACATGGCCATTTAAGTCTGCTCCTATAAATATCCCCTCAGTGCTGGGAATTTCTTGCATGACTCTCTCCATATCTTCCCAAAACTGTCTCTTGATTATATCTTGTAACCCTACTTGTGGTGCGTATTCACTTATAACATTAATAATCTACTCTCCTAGAACAAGTTTTATTATTATAATTCTATCACTAATTCTTTTAACGTCCACAACTTTATCCTTTAATTCCTTATCCACTATTATTCCTATGCCATTTCTGTTATTTTCCTTTCCTATGTTCTAATTGATATAATTTTAATCTTTGCTTGGGGTTTCTCCATAAAAAATGCAGGTGCCTTTGTCTTTGTTTGGGGTGTCAGGAAATTATGCCTCTGCTTTGTTCCTTGCAGCCTCAAAAGCTAATGCATTGGACAAAGTTGAATCTGAGCTTCTCGATCTGGTTGAGGCTTCCAAGAGAAGTACTGTGTTTTCGCAGTTCATAAAGGATTTATCGGTGCCTGGGGAAACCAGATTGAAGGCAGTGCAAGAGATATTTTCTGAGGCTGGATTCTCAGATGTCACGAAGAACTTTTTGGGTATGTCTTGTTGTATGCTTATCAAAACCTCCAATTTTCATCTCTGTAACTTCAAAGATAATTTTACAGGCATTATATGGATTTCCTCTATATGTTTGCCTTTTTGTTGATTTGTCTGCATTTTTCATTCCATGCCAGTATACTTATCCCTTAGGTGTTCACTTTCTGCCAATTGCTTTTTGACCAGTGGCATTTATTTTACCTGGATGTAAAAACGAGGTCTTATTCTTCTTTCCGACGTATTATTTCATTTATCAGAATAATATGAGAACGGAAAAGAACAGAGTAAGAATAGGGCAAGTGGTTTCCAAGCCACCAATGTATTCAAATAGCCCCTTCTTTTACAAGCAAAGCAGCCATATTGTTGGCCTCTCATGTTACATGAAACTTGAGTAAGAAACTCTCTCTAGTGGGTTGGCTATCTCATGGGTGTATGACTCAATTCCATGCCCCCAACTTAAGAGAAGCCAAATTAAATTAACCGGACCCGTCAAAGAAGAAGCAAAAGCCGAGGAACTTCTGTTCCCGACCTTGTTGGACTGCACATCTTCAGTTGGCCCAAAACAGCCTACAAAACCTCATTATTGCTATCTCTAAACACCATCCATGTGAGCTGGACAAAGATTCTCTGAAGAACAATTTCAAATTTTTAGTGCAATGGTCTGTGACCTCAGTTGAACCACACCCCCACCTTGCCATCCCCCACGCACCATCCACCAAAAAAAAGACCGCTTTCTTCATATTGTAGACTCTGCCAAAGTTATTATCTAGTTGAAGGAATATTGCTTTCTCTCTACAAAGAACAAATGATTGTAAGCCGGCTGAAGAGAAGTTCCTTAATGAGGTGAGAATATCATGAAATTTTGAATAAAGTTTCCAGAGAGCAAGGAAAGAACCGCTCAACCCCAAACTACGGAAAACTGTCAGTGGAACATGGCAGTTAATGGGAATGATGAGTATGTGATCAAATGCCCCACCCTATTTACATACCTTCCACCCAGTTTACCAAGTTAAACCTTGTTCTTTCCAGCCCAATTCCTGGTTTTCCTGTGCTTAACAGGCACTCTGGATCAAGAACGGATGATGACTTTATACACCTGCCTTCCGTTTTTCATAATGCTCAAAAACTTTATTCTCTCAATTTATGTTAAGTTAAAAATACTTGTTCTCTCAATCGGAAAGAAAGCTTAAAATTTATGTCAGCCATTACATTGGTTAACCTGTTTGTTACTCTCACTTCCATGAATTACTTGTGTATCTGTCATGCTTAAGATTATTGAGTGAAGAGCCAAGTTTTGCTCATTGTTCTTACAAATGAATTTGTTGCATTTATTTTCATAAGCTGTTATGGCGGAGAATGGGAGGCTGAGGCACCTCGATAGTATCGCAAAGAGTTTTACGGACTTGACTATGGCACACAGAGGAGAGGTGAAAGCCATTGTGACAACTGTCATTGTAAGTTATAGTTCTCTACGTAGTATGCCTCTTGCATCCTGATTAACCACAATGGTAAAATTGTAACTTTGCAATGTCTGAACCTTGGTACCTGAGTAGAGAATCTACGGTTCCATTTTTGGATGATATGTAAAGCTGTGCATGTCTAGTGAATATTTCATCTCTAAACTAAATGGTCCCCAAATGTCTACTATTGGTAGTTTTAACTGGGGAAGGTTTGGTTTTGCAAAGATTGGTTATAGTTATAAAAGTTAAATTATTCTTAAAAAAATGTTTCAATGCTATCTTAGTCTTATCTGGTGCATGAATATGATATTCTTTGGAGCAGTTGTTAGGCTTCTTAATGAATTTGATGAACAACAGGGTTGTGGAGTAAATGTATAAGATTAATGAAGGCCCAGATCTGATAGACTACTGATGACTTGATTTTCCCTTTGGGTTGGAATACCTTGTAAATTTCTGAATGAGATTGGTGGTAGGAAGCATGGGTGGACTCACTGATGCAGGACAAGGGGAGAAAACAGATCTGAGATGAACTCGTTCCAAAAGTCAACCCAAACAGTTAAGTCAAATATACTAAAGCAGCTCCCACAGAAACCAAAAGAACTGGAACAAGAATAAAGGGAATGTATTCGAAATCACTCTATATAATTAGGATCGTACTATGGGAATCACACCTATATGGTGCCTACAAGCATATTGAAGTCATATCAATAGCTTGAAGACCACCGATGAAGTCACACCATCAAGATTTCTCTTTGGAATCACTACAAAGGACTAGGCATCACACCCATACTGTTGCATTTGTAAAATCACTAACTTCTTTATTGGTTTCAAAGACTTCTACATCAAATTTGTAGAGCTTACAACCAACACTTTCTAGATCTATTGGTTATTACCTTCCTAGTATGCACAAACATTTATGGTAGCAAAAGCTAAGCAAATTTGGTCAACTTTGGTTATCGAATAATGCATAGGCATTTGTAGAAACTAAAGCTAATTAGTGGTCAACTTTTCTGCTGCTGATATGCATAAACACTTATTATAGAAACTAAACCAATCAAGTCTGGTCAACTTTTGTAATCCTGTAAGCAGATCATACAATTCTTGTAGAGATATATGCAATCTGGTCAACTATCCACCAGAGTGGGCTTGCTGAAACAGGCCACCCTTATAGGCTTTCAAGTATGGTACTTTAAGCCCAACTCCAACCCACTAGAAATACAGTAAAGCACCACCCACATAAACCAAAAGAACTGGAACAAAGAAGAAAGAAAATGTATTCAGAATCGATCCAAATAACTAAGGTAGTACTATAGGAATCACATATATAGGGTGCCTACAAGCGCACTGAAGTCACATCAGCAGCTTGAAGACCACGAGTGGGGCCATTGGGATTTTTTTTCTTTGGATTCACTCCAAAGGATGGAGGGGAGCCTTGGCGCAACGGTAAAGTTGTCATCGTGTGACCTTGAGGTCATGGGATCAAGGCATGGAAACAGCCTCTTGCAAAATACAAGGTAAGACTACGTACTATTGACCCTTGTGGTCTGCCCCATCCGTGGACCCCGCATATGCCGGAGCTTCGTGCACCGGGGCTACCCTTTTATTCACTTGTCTTTTTTGACCAAGGTATCACACCCATGCTGTTGCAGCTGCAAAATCTCTGACTTCTTCCTTGATTTCAAAGACTTTTATATCAAATTTATAGAGCTTACAACCAATACTTTCCTAATCTATTGGTTATTACCTTCCTAGTATGCATAAACATTTACGGTTGGAAAAGCTAATTAAATTTGGTCAACTTTGATTATCCAATAATACATAGGCATGTATCGAAGCTAAAGCCAATCAATGGTCAAGTTTTCTGCTGCTGATACCATAAACACTTAATATGGAACCTAAGGCATTCAAGTTTGGTCAGCTTTTGCAATCCTGTAAGCAGATCAGACAAATCTTGCAGAGTCCGGGAAAGGGGAGGACCACAAGGGTCAACAGTACCCTGCCTTACCTTGCATTTTGCTAGAGGCTGTTTCCACGCCTCAAAACTGTGACTTCAAGGTCACACGACGACAACTCTACCGTTGTGCCAAGGCTCCCCATCTAGCTGCTCTACAGGTTCTGATTGTCAAAACCTTTCCCTTTGGAATTCCTGGCACCACCTTTTTTTGTTCTCAATTGGATGTTTCTTGTAACTTTTAACGCTTTCTTTTACATTGCTTAATTTTGTAAGGTCAGTTACTTTAACTGCCGAATATCCACCTCCCTAAGGTAATGTCTTAGTTACGTGGCCACTTTTTGGATGTTTGATTCTGAGAAGGGTTTATGTTGCTGGTTTTCTCAGCTGCCCTCTTACCATTTGTGACTGGTGGAAGGAAAATATCTTTTTTTGTTTTTTTTCCCATAACCTTTTCTTCTGTCTTTGATTCGTATATAGTGATTGTAGAATGGTGCTATAATTCACTCCAGGAGCTGGTAAGCTCTTTTCTACTGTCTGTTGCTGTTCGTCAAAACCGCCTCTACCCTCTATTATTTTGCACGTGCTACTCTTTTATCAGCAGTTATGCTTGATTCTCAAAAACATTTCCTTGGTTAAATTTGACCAGCCACTACCCCGAGAAGAGGAAAAGCAGCTGAAAGAGACCTTGCAAGACATTATTGGACGGGGGAAGACAGTGAAACTTGAGCAGAAGGTACTTCCTGATTACTGTTTCATGAGTCAACTTCCAGTGTTAATTGGCAAAATCATCATTGAGGTGTATTTGTGCCATCCTCAATCCTTTTGATCTTATAAGCATGTTGTCATATTTTCCCATGGATCTTGTGACATATTCTGGGTTTAACTAATGAAAAATGTTCTTTTTTTTTTTTTTGCTTCTGTTAAAACTGAAACGTCATTTTACAACTGCCTTAGCGTTGTTATCATTGTCGTTTGTTAATGTCTATTATGATGAGAAGAAGCAACTCACTGTATTCGTCATGATGTTGAGCTGCATGTTATTTGTCTTTTGTCCCTTTTAATTGAAAATGCTTGCCTTCGTGGTAAGGTGGATTAAATTTACTCCCTAGGTATTTTAAACAGAGCAGCCATTCGAAAATGGTTATCTAGTAATTGGAGTGACCTGTGAAGAAAAGGAAGCCTGTTCCTCTTTGAACTGATGATTGTGATTGGTAATTTTGTTCGCTCCAGCTGTTTAAGAGAATGATATGCATCCTGATATTGATGGCAGATTGATCAGAGCATCCTCGGAGGGTTGGTGGTTGAGTTTGGGCTGAAGCTCTTTGATATGTCGATCAGGACCAGGGCTAAACAGATGGAGAAGTTCCTGAGGAACCCCGTCAACTTTGACAGTTTATAGAAAACCTCAAACAACCATCTTTTGACTTGCGACAGCTCTTTCAGATGGTGGAAAGAGACGTTTCGTGGCAGGCTTGGCTTCCCCTTTTTATGTGGGTGGATGGGTGTCCATCCTGAAATAAAAGCTAGATTTATAATGACATTCACTTTCTTTTCCTTTTGTGAATTATATCGTCCTCATCTGAAAAGGTAACATGGAGGATAATCCTGCTCAGGTTTCCATCTCCATTTTGTTTGTTTCCAATCATAAATGGAATGTGGACATCGGTGTTGGCCCTATTGATGAAAAGAAACCTTTTTTTCATAGAATGGATTGTTCTTGTCCAAGGCATCGTTTAGTTCTTCAAGAGAACTCATCTGCTCAAGTGATTTTTGAACCACTTTGTCTCCATTGCTGGCGCCCTTTTTGTTTTTGCTTTTTTCTAACAACATTCCTGCTGGAGTCTGGGAGATTGAATTGTTAACAAGGATGAATCTAAAGCACTGTAATTACAACTTTAGGCTGCCCATATTCGAGTAAGTGATATCTAGACCCAGCACTGTCCTTTTTTGAATGGTGAGTGGGTTCCGAAGCACAGCTAGTAGGAGTGGAAGAAGGCCCTTAACCAACCCATCTAAAGAGCTGCCCAGGAAGCTCCCACGTATATAGAGTCTGGAGAAGGGGCGGATTATAAGGGTCAAAGTACGCAGTCTTACCTTGTATTTTATAAGAGGCTATTTTCATGTCTTGAACCCGGACACTTCCTTAACCAACCCATCAGAGTGTGCAAAATCTAATATACTCCTGTATCGTTAAAGTGCAACTCAAATGACTTTGGTCTTGACGTTTTGAACTAGCTGCCACAGACTTCTGATGCCCAAAACAGCTTCAAAGACTACCATTACTTACCATTAGATAAAAAGGCTATTACTTGAGTGCTTTGGAGTGTCAATATCACTATCCTTTGTTATGCATTTCGTTTTGTCGAGGGTGGATGATTTTCTGGTTCCATGGACCTATAAATTCGAGTCATGTCGGCAGAGCAAACAAATCGATACCTTTTAGTAGGCATTGCCCTAATTGGCATCTGTAAACGGAATAATGGCGACTCTTTTAGAATGTTCTCCTGTTAAAAAACATTTGATGAATTATCATTGCCATTAATTTTTGATAAATAATATGAACCCGTGGATCAACCGTACTCGGAAATTTGGGTTAAGCAAACGGCCTACAATTTTTTTTTTTTTTTTTTTCTTTTATGGGGGTTCTCCAAGGAAAAAAAAAAGGGAATCTTTTATGGTACCTTGTCGATGGGCGGTTGTACACTGAAGATCCTCTAGATACACTAAAGTATGCAAATTCATTGATCTACTATGCAAATTCATTGATCTACTAGTCATAGATACATGCAGTTATAGAGAAAGGAGCAATATATGAGGAATCAAATACGTAAAAAAAAAAGTTGTCGTCGTGTGACCTTAAGGTCACGGGTTCAAGGTGTGAAAACAGTCTCTTAGAAAAATACAAGGTAAGACTATGTACTATAGGCCCTTGTGGTCCGCTCCTTCCATTGATTCTGCATAAGTAGGAGCTTCATACACGGGGGCTGCCCTTTTACCATTTTAAAATACCCTCTTACATGTTAATTTTTGCAGATTTTTCATCACCTTGTACCCTTTTATATACTTTTTATCCATGTCGATATTTACGGTTCTACAATTCCTTTCCCTTTTTAACCACAGCTTTGCGTGAATCCGTCCACCCATCCTCCCAAGGGGGCGTTTGCTTTACATGTAATATAGATGATATTACCCTTCAAATAATATGATGAGGAGGAACATCAATTCGTCGCGTGGTTTATGAACAGTAAAATCCAAGTAAAGCAAGCGGCAGGCAGCCCTTCCCTTTCTGAGAATCTGTACGTGCTAAACTGTTTTTTTATAGCCCCTAACAAGCACTTGGACTGTAGCCACTCTGCCGTCCGGATCAACCATGATCAGTTGTAAATAGTTCCCTACCTGAGCCTACCTCAACCACTCAATCAGATGGCTTAGAACTCCAAAAAAGCCAAAATAATCTCCAATCAACGGTTGAACTGAACTAATCTAGTGGTTGCAGTTATGGACCCCCGACAGAGGTCTGAGACACAACTCTTGAGCACCTTTTTATTCATGTGCCTTCTGTCGATTCTCCTTGTTGTTTTGTTATCTTGTCATTTTTTCTTTAAGAGATTCACCTTTTGTAACCAATGCCACTATGCAGGCCTACTGTATGGAAAGTTGTACGATATGATGAGACCTGGCCCCTACATTTTATGCAGACTTTGTACCAGAATATTTCCTTGAAACCCAATTGACGTCTTCCATTACTTTCTTTTGCATTCTGCACGTGGAAATGCATAGTGAGATCTGTTTGTCTGCCCATGATAGATGTTGAATAATGCAATCATCCAAAGCTTACATATACGACCAGGTACACGCATGAACATACATATCCAACTACCAGATGCAGACACATAAAAGTTCATTATTTGAGGGGTACTAGAACTGTAGAATGTGCAAACCATTTATCAAACAGACAGTATGATGGATTGATCTAAACTTTAACCCCATCGAAACATTTTAAGCCATTGATTTCCAGCTGAAGAAGTCGTCATAAATCCGTGCTTTAAAAAATTGTTCTAAGAATTTTGATGCACCACTAATATAAATCAATGGTTTTAATTATGGAATGAGGGCGTCTGCCTATTATTTTAGTCATTTATGTTTGAGGAATGGTAGAGTTGTTGTCATGTGACCTTGAGGTCATAGGTTCAAGGCATGGAAACAACATATTGTAAAATGAAAGATAAGGCTGCATACTATTGACTCTTGTTGTCCGTCCCTTCCCCGGACCTTGCATGTCCGGGAGCTTTGTGCTATAGGAAAGCATGACTCTATGGCAAGTTAGCGTTTCTGAAGGGGCCCACTTTTGGATAATCCGTCACCTTCATTTTATTGTTCTGGCATTAAATATCCCGTAACCAAAGAATCATGATGATTGATGCTTCTACGTTCTAAAACTGTGTTTTTCATTGTCGGATGTAGACCTGAGTCTGTACAAAATTTTCGTCTCTGTTTTGGAATCATACATTTGGCATGGTTTTTGGAACAGTAGATATTCAAAGCCGGAGCAATCAGATAAACTGGTCGAATCATCCAAAGATGGGCCTCTTCATGCAAAAGTAGAACTAGGCAGTAACTTGCTACAGTCAGTTTCACGGTAGCATTCCTTCTATGGCTTTTATCCTTCGAGAAAGTATGTGTTGGAAGCAAGAGTGATCCTGGGTAAACGTGTGCTAAGTGGGATATACATAAGAGTCCTCTTGATTGCATGACAAACAACACAAGATATAAATCTCTACTTATCTTTTGGTGCTGTTATACTATTTGAAATAAAAAGGGCAGCCTCGGCTGCACGAAGTTCCTGCGTATGTAGGGATCAGGGAAGGGGTGGATCACAAGGGTCAATGGTATGTAGCCTTACCTTATATTTTGTAATAGGCTGTTTCTATGCCTTGAACCCATGGCCTCAAAGTTACACGAAGACAACTTTACTGCAGTTCTAAGGCTCTTCTTCTTGTTATACTGTTATAAATGCGCATCTTAATTTTTACATTTGAATTAGCTCTAAGCCTTTGAATATTGAGACTCTGTTGATGGCTGCAAACTGTTTACGGCGTACACACCATCAACCGGCATGGCATGGCCTCCGATTCTTTTAGATGGCTCCATGAAGAGCAAAGATCCCAAATTCTTTTACCTCGATCAGTCAGAAACTCTTTAGGAGGTGAGAGATGTGTTTTAACTCTCTACCAGACTATTTTAGCCCACGGATGTTTTCACCTGGTGAATATCATTGGCCTAGAATACTAGTGGGATGTACTATTTTCAATGATCAATAGTTCGACTAATTTGGTGATTATAACACTCTGATTCCTGGGGCTTTTGATGATGTGAACTACTGCTTCATGAGCTTTTCACTTTGAAGGACAGAAATGAAAAGCCTAGTATTACCATATGGATGGGAACTGTGGTATGTCATATATGGGTCATCTACAGTAAGGCGAAAAATATAGATGGTTTGGTTTGTCGAGGAAAGTGGCTCCACTTGTATCTTTGTATCTTTTGCACATGCCATGCAGCGTACAGAAACTGGGATGGATGGGTGGGTGGGTGTGAAGAGGGATCTTTGGGAAAGTGTCTTCTTTCTTGACAGGGATATTTGGGACAATTCTTGAGGAGTATGTCTGATGTACATACACAAACACACGCACATTAGTTACAAGTTTAAATTTATATAGAAGTATGTGGATGTGTACGCAAACACAAAATTTTATGGATAAGGACTAATGTTTTGTTCGTGAAATATGTCTACATATATGTTCTTGACGTGCACCCCTGCTGTAAGCTTAGAGAGAGAGAGAGAGAGAGAGAGAGAGAGAGAGAGAGATTGATTATGTGAAAACCAAGCAAACATATATAGCTTGGTTACCAAACAAACCCTTGCTCTTCATTCTATGATGATTATCTTGTGAGTGAAGAAAAATGCATCGAAAAAGACGAGCTGGAGTCAAAGACAAGAAGACCACACATCTCTCTCAATTTCTAAGGTCCCCCTCCAAACCGTTTTCCACTCGACCCAACAACAAACACATTTTCCACCTCTTTCTTTTTTTTTTTAATTTTAATTTTTTTTTCTCTCTCTCTCTCTCCTCTTCTCCATATTCTAAGCAAACCATCACCGTCATCATTATCACCACCTCACTCGATCAAAACCTTCCTTCCTTCTCCCTCCACCTGTCTCTCTTTCCTCTATAACCCCCTCCTCCTCTCCATCAAACCAGTTGGACATACCATTCTCCTAAAGCTCCAAATCTCTTCGAATTCGCCATGAGGAAGCCGGATCCCCCGGCAAAGAACAACAACAGCAGCAACAACAACAATGGCAATATCAAGCTTAGGAAGGGATTGTGGTCTCCCGAAGAAGATGACAAGCTCATGAATTACATGCTTAGTAATGGCCAAGGTTGTTGGAGTGACGTCGCTCGAAATGCGGGCTTACAGAGGTGTGGTAAGAGTTGTAGGCTCCGTTGGATCAATTATTTACGGCCAGATCTCAAACGAGGTGCCTTCTCTTCTCAGGAGGAAGAGCTCATCATTCACTTGCATTCCATTCTTGGCAACAGGTTCTCTCTCTCTCTCTCTCTCTCTCTCACACACACACACACACACACACACACACACACACACACACACACACAGAGGCATGACTATGTAGAGGCAGGTTACCCAAAAAGAAAAAATGAAAATTATCTCAAGGAATGATTTACACAAGTCTTGCGTAAACCAGATGAGCCAAGTTATTGTAACTGAGAATGCCAACACCTACAGGGAACTGACATCGACCACTGTTTTTGATAGCACTAATGAGTTTCATAAATAGTTTAATAATTGGATGTTGATTGTATTTTGAAACTGGACTTTTTTTCCGCAACCTTTTGATCATGTATCTAAGTACACATCCACTATATATTGTATATATATCTGTGTCTATGTTAATTTATTTGTTTATACTGCGTCTGTGGTCGTTTGTCTGACCATTCAAAAAACAAAAAAAAACAAAAAAAAAAGAAGAAGAAGAAGAAAGAAAAGAAACAAGAACAAGAAGTTACCGTGTCTTTACCCTGGAAAGAAGCCTCTTGGGCTGTTTGATGTGTACTCCATCATGCTGGACAGTTGGGATTTCGTGAATTGGAATCTTTCTTCTTTGTATACAGGCCGGCCCCAGCTTCCCATGTTGATAACAAGTTATAAATTTTGCTAGGTTTTGGCTAAGATCAGTTGAAAGTACGTATTCAGTCACTGGAGAGATAAAGACAGGTTGATATTTATAGGGTGCTACGATGTTACCGTCTAAATTACAATCTGGCACTTAGGTAGTACTACTGTTTATGCGAAACTGAAAATTGATAAGGACATTACCTGACCTTATACGTTGTTCCTTGTGGAGTTAAAAAGATGGGGAAAATGATATGAAGGCTCCATTTTTATGCTAACACTCCTCCTTTTGAGCTCTATTAGATTTTGATGGCTATTTCAAGCTTTAATTAGTCGTCCTTAACGTCTGATCAGAGTAGTCTAAAATATGGGGCAAAATACCATTCTTAAAACAAAGGATCCTAGGTATCATTTCCTATTGATAGGGGAATAGTTATCCATGAATAAGCTTTCCTGCCCAACACTTGCTGTTGCAAATCTCAGAAACAGGAATACTATGCAAAACTGTGAAATTTCTAAGGAAATTTTATCTTGTAGATACACCAATCCATGAAAAATCATATATATATATATATATATAGTACAGGTGTCATTTGATTGGTTGGGAAAAAATTTCTGCTGCTATTTTCTCTAACTTTTTCTATTTTTTACTTTTTTTCAGTCAATCAAATGTCACATACTCCTTGCACCTGCATAAAACAGCTGAAATAAACACATATATACGGGATGTGTTAGTTTCAGCTGTTTCATGTCGTGCATGGTGTCTATAATATAGTATGTAAGTGTATGAAAGGTTATTGGCTTAGTTACAAAGAACCCACTCACCATACATGCTTCAGCTTAATATCTTATCAATCATCCAATCTCATTTTCATAGTAATTCTTCTATGTATCTCTTATTGAATTTGATCTTGATTGATACAGATGGTCTCAGATTGCAGCACGCTTGCCTGGGCGAACCGACAATGAAATAAAGAATTTTTGGAATTCTACAATAAAGAAAAGGCTGAAAAGTTCATCGTCAGCCTCACCTAACCATAGTGATTATTCAGAGCCAAGAGAGCCTATGGGGGGATTTACTCCCATGAGTGAGAATGACATCATGAACATTTATATGGACTCTTCTTCATCTTCTTCAGCCTCATCCATGCAAGCCATGACTATGAGAAACTGCGGATTCAACCCCTTATCTCGGCTTGAAAATAGTTTCGAAATGTCCGGACTGGCAGCAGGCTACTTCTCCATGCCCACATGTGCGGCACAAGTTGGTTATAATGACGGTCTGCATGGGGATCATGGGTTCGTAGGAGGAAGCCAAATGGTGGGAGGAGAGCTTTTTGTTCCTCCATTAGAGAGCATAAGCTTAAAAGAAAACACTCTTACCAATAACACCAATGGGAAAAACCCACAAAACCACCAGGATAACAACAACAACAATAATATCATCAGCAGTGACAACAATAAAGGGAATAATGTGAATGGGAATGTGAATTATTGGGGTGGTGAAAACTTAAGAATGGGGGAGTGGGACTTGGAGGATTTGATGGAGGATATTTCCTCTTTTCCTTTCCTTGATTTCTAAGCTGCATGATTGGGATCCCTTCTAGATCCATGGCTTTTTCTTTTTTATTTCCCCCACCCCCCCTTTCTCTTATGTTGTTCTTAAATATCCTTGGGTATGGACATGCTCAGAACCCATATTTTTTCTCATTTTTTTTTATAGAAAAACACCCACATGCTCTAGTCAAAGAATAAGTATGGGGAGAAATATGATTTCTAAATCACCAAAATTGTTACAGGTTCTTCTAAGCCAGTAGTCCTTCTTACCTCAACCCCCTTTACCTATCCTTGGACGACTTGGGAAGGGATCTCAATAAGAAGCATTTTGGTGCAAACTACTTTTCCTTGAAGTGAGGGTGTCCTTTTTCTTTTCTTTTATCTTGTTTTCTGTAACAAAATGTATCAAGGGGTGGAGATATTTGAATCAATATGGGGCAATAATAATACTTGAAAGAAATGTGAATAGTCATATTCATAGTAGAGGAGGCCATCACATTGGTGGTGAAGTTGTACTTATTATGGCATGTACAAAATGAAGAATGTAGAGGTGAAGGTTGTCAAATTGTCATTAGTTGGGAAGGCTTGTAGATTTTCCACAACTTAGTTAAGAGAAATTGAAGGAAACTTCCCTCTCTCTCTCTCTCTCTCTCTCTCTCTCTCTCTCTCTCTCTCTCTCTCTCTCTTTCTCTCTGTGTGTCTGTGTGTTTGAGATATTGTAACATTGGACATATACAAAGACTCATTTTCTCTCTTTCTCTAAATTTATTTAATAATATAACAGACTTCTTTTGTCTTTTTTACTCAAAGAGGAGCAAGTTTTCTTCAAGTGGGGTTTAAGCTGCAACATCCACTTTGAAGATCCAATTAGTAACATTCAAGTTTTTCTCCTCTTGTTGTGAAATCCATTTCTCATAATAACGAAGGTTGTTAGGATGGGGGTCAAGATTTCAAAAGGCCATAATATCAAAACCATTTTGTCAAAATATATTATTATTAAAGAGATAACAATGCTCTGCAATTATTATGAAATAGAATATAAAAAAAGTATCCTCTCCATCAAGTGACTGAACGATGGACATACTCGATCCTTGTCATGGCCTTGCTTCTCACTGATCTGAGACTCCATAACCAACTGCGTGTTTGGTTGCAGGCATTCCACATGGCGTGGAGTGCTTGCTTGACCATAAAATTCGTGCATAATTGCATGAATTGATATCTTTTGTCTTGAGATAGCATTTTTAACGCTGAGTGGCTGATAAAATGGAAGGATGTGCATACGCGTAGTCTTCTGGAGGTAACCTATCATCAAAGGTTAGGCAAAAAAAGATGAAGATGAATGGCACAGATCGTGACTCACCAGGCTTGGATTTGATGGACCGTTGATTTACTTTTCTGCATTTTGTAACGCTTTCTTATTTGCCTTGATCGATGAACACATGCATAAAAAGGGCAGCCCCAATGCACAAAGCTCCTGGCTATGCAAGGTCTGGTGAAGGGGTAGATCGCAAGGGCCTAAAGTACACAGTCTTTTCTTGCATTTTGCAAGAGGTTTCCACGTCTTGAGAACCCGTGACCTCAAGGTCACATGACGACAACTTTGACCATTGCGCCAAGACTCCCCTTCATCAATGAACACATGCAACTAGCCTAAATAATCTAGTTTTCTACGGGCCCATGATTGAACCTTTTTATAGTTAAGTCCACTAAACCCACATGAGTGAGTTTGATATGGTAAGCCTCTCTAATTGACTGATCGAGTAAGATCGTGGGAAGAATGAAAATCACAGACTTTCTATAATAATATTTACCCATTATTTAGAATTGAAAAAAAAAAAAAAATGTGACGTCGCCTGAGAGATTCGAACTCTCGCGGGGAAACCCCATGTACTTAGCAGGCACACGCCTTAACCACTCGGCCAAAGCGACGCTGTTGAGATACTAAGTTTTTTTATAATTTTAAAACCTATAAGAGATTTTGTATCTACACAGATTTTTTTTTTTTAATCTAAAAAAAAAGAGCACTTTTGACTTCCTCTCTTAGAAGTTTGATGTGGGTATAATCTTCACTTTTTTTCCTTCATGAGAGTTAGAGTTTAGACACCAAACGTGCACAATCTTTAACTCTGGTGTGAGTAAGAGACTCCTTTACGTCACTGCACTGCTTTGGTGCAGTCTTCCTGCTTTTTCTTGCTGTGGAGGTTACATTCTCTGCAAATGTGCTTGTTTTATCTCAAAGACATTATGCGAGAGATTTATTAAAAAGGTAGTCTTGATAGTATGCAGGGTTTGGGAAAGGGGTCATAAGAGTCAATAGTATGCAGCCTTGTCTTGCATTTTGCAAGAGGCTATTTTCACGCCTTGAACTCATAACCTCAAAGTCACACAACCACAACTCTACCAAACAATTTATTGAAATGTGCAAAAATGCTTGGCTTCAAATTAGTTACTTCTCTCGTGAACATAAACAAGCTAACGAATCCTTCCGCTGGAGTGCTCTCTTTTGAAATGTCACTTGCTGCTCTATTTTTTAACCGAAATGTAAACCCCATTTTAAGTATTTCTCATTTATTGGTACAAAAGCTATGCCTTGACAAAAAAATTTGTCCACGATGAAAAAGAGAGGAAGGAGCATAAATTTTCATTTTTATTAGATCTAAACCATTCATCGTGATAGGAGTGGATTAGATAGCCTAGACATAAAATTTCATGCCAATCAGATGTTTTTAGCCCATGTTTTTTTAAGTCCAAAATCAGGATTATCCATTTTTGTTGAACTTTTTAAAGATCTAAAATTAGTGGTTGGGTTCGTTCAAATGCATTAAAATTTTAATAATCTAAACATAATGAACAGGTTAGATTTGTAAAAATATTGTGCAGTACTGCTTCCTGTCTTCTTCTTGAGGAAATCTAATTCATCCAGTCATCTGTTTTGTTTCCTCTCGTTTTAAAATGGACCGTAAACACTTATGGGGAGCCTTGGTGTAACTATAGAGTTGACATTGTGTGACCTTGAGGTTATGGGTTCAAGGTATAAAAATAGCATCTTCCAAAATGCAAGATAAGAATGCATACTAATGAACCTTGTGGTTCACCCCTTCCCGGACCCTGCATATATAGGAGCTTCATGCACTGGAGCTGATCTTTTTTGTGGGACTGGGAAGGTACCAATATGCCCTGCGACTGGTTCGTTTCACGCTATGCAGAATCAGGTACATGCTCAATTGATGAATAAAGGAAGCAGGCCAATAAACTTAATAAGTTTTAATGTGCCTAGGCTTTCTTCCTCTGATAAATATACTGGCTCACTTGACTAAATTAGAAGGGGAACCATGGTGCAATAGTAGAGTTGTCCTCGTGTGACTTTGAGGTCATGGGTTCAAGGAATAGAAACAGCCTCTTGCAAAATGCAAGATAAGATCGGTTACTATCGACCCTTGTAGTTCACCCCTTTCCCAAACTCATATATGTGAGAGCTTTGTGCACTGAAACTGCATTTTTTTACTTGAATAAATTATTTCTTTGAAGAAAAGGTAGAAATTTATATATTGAGGGGATAATAGCCTCTCATGGCAATACGTTATGGATCGAGTTGATCACATGTACAGAATAGAACAGAAAAACAAAGGTTCAAAAGCGAGTTATCTGCCCACACTACATACAACACAGTTCTAGAAAATAAACTTCCTCCCTGCCATCTGAGTAGGCATGTGCTTTTACTTGTCGCCAGGCTGCTATTTCTTTCCACTTTCTAAGGATCTCGCCAGATGTGTACTCTCTGGATTCTGGCCGGACAGACTCCCACCAAGCCACCCATCCAAGAATGCTGCCAATTAGGCCCTCTGACAAATTCTTATTCTATTAAAACAGATGTTATTTCTTTTTGCCTTGATAAGCCAAATAACCGCCATGAATGGCATATTCCAAAGCAGTTTGATTGTCATATTCCACTTTGGGCAGGTCCAATTTCTTAATAAATTTCTAAACGAGTTTGGAAGGACCCATTTGATTTCCATCTTGTCAAAGATGGCATTCCATAACTGCTGTGTTTTTAGGCAATGAAAAAAATGGTAGTTCTCGGTTCTCATTGTTTTACATATATATGCAGCACACACTTGGGCATGCAGTAATAATCCATGCTTGCTGGGGGATGGCTTTTTACAGAAAAAGTTCCATTGGAGTTCTGCATCCATAATATCTTTTCTTCATTTCTAGCAGTAATCACCACTATCCTACTGCTCTTCTGCATGCCCAAAGAGGGTGACGGAAGTGAATATTCCAAGTGGTATTCCATTTATTTGGCTGCAGAACTGCTGACATTTTCATCCATTCTTCCTGCTGCTCTCTAAAGCCTAGGAAAAGCTTCCATAGGATTTGTTCCCCTTGACATTAGATCTGACTAAAACCTGAATTTATTTCCCTTTTCCCACATAACATATAAACTAGTGTTTGCATTCGAAAAAATCAGGGTGTTTTGGGATGTCAAGCAACGCCCAAGAGCCTCTCATTCATCTTCTTTTTCCACCCACCATGTGTTTGGGTCTGTATCTTGCATTTCTCAACTTTCTTCATGGGAGGTTACTGTTTTCTGCATACTTCCATTACCATTTGCAAAGAAGGGTGTAATATCCTTAATTTTTAAGATAAAATAGAAAATTATTAAATAAATTAAAATAAAAAATTTATGGATGAATTTTTTTTCCTGAAAAAATAATAATTTGAAAGTGCTCGTCGATACGGGTCCAACGCCACCAAGAACGCGAAAAACAGAGCTCAAACGAGGGAGTTATGAGCCGTCAAAGTTGGAAGGGCAAATTGGTCATTTGATAGAGACGTATTAGACAGGGGTCCAAATTGATACTGGCACCCCCATCTTCCACACGTCTCTACCAGTGCCGGAAAAATCGCCGGAGAGACGTGGAAAGAGGCGTGTGGGGAAGAGTTTCTCTTCCCCAAGACTCTAAGACCCTATATCTATGCTCATCTAGGAGCCAAAACGCTCCACTTTGAGCATTTTCCCGGAGTGCTACGCAAAACCCTAGCCCTGTAAAAACTTAGATTTTCCTGCGAGTAGAGCCCCGGCAACACGAGCAACTCCGGCCAGGTGCAAGGTAAGCCTCAAAACCTGTGTTTTTAGTATTTATTAAATAGAAAAAACAATTAGGAAAACGTTTAGAAATTAGAAAAAAAATCAGATTTTTAAGAACCTGTGTGCACGCTACTGTTGGAGCTTGATTTCACGGACCAAACTTAGCCCGTTTGAAAATCGCACTGTCCAACTAGTGCACAAGAGACCCAAGAGCATACCCTTTAAATTTGGGAGTGATCCAACGGTGGATTTCTCCAAAAAAACCCGAAAACCAGTACCTAGGGATGTTTTTAGGAACTTGAGAAAAATCATTTAAAAACCATGGTTTTTGGCAAAATCAGTGCAAAAGGAAGGTATAAATAGATTCTAGAGAGAATTCTGAAGAAAATGGCGCAAAAATCCCGTAAAACGAAGCTCTGTAGCTCCGCCGGAGGCGACCGAAATTCGGTCGTCTTCTCCGGCGTCGTCAACGTTGTCGGCGCTTGGCGCTGACGCCAAGACGCACTCGGAGACGCAGCCAGGACGACGTCACATGACGTCATCGTCGCACGCGTGCGGGGAGTGAGCTGGTTGACGGTCGTGGTGGGGCCGGGACGCGGCGCGTCCTGGAGACCGTGACGCATGCGCGTGCGTGCGTCACGGTGTCAAAGACGCACAACGCATCCCGTACGGCGTCAGCGTCAGCATGTGTCTTCGTGCGCCCGTGTACGTCGGTGTAAACCGGCGGAAAAGGGTGCCGCCGGTTTAAACCACCTTATGGTGGTCCGGCAGGCCCCATTTGAGGGTAGTTTTCACTAAAACTTGATTTTTGAGAGCTAGAGAGGTCCAAATCACGATCCGGAAGAGGCGTTGTGACCGTATTGACGACGTGGACCTAGTTTTAACTTAAAAACTTAGAAATGACCACTTTTTATTTAGAAAAATTTTAAAATAGTGATGTGACATGTACAGGTGCACTTGAACATACCAATTAAAGGGAGTTATTAGCAAGCTAGTGGCCTCACACTGAGGTGGGTGACGACAACTAATGTTTTGCCTTGATATTTGAACCATGTTTAAACATAGCATCATGTGTGATTGTATTTTAAAATGCAATTATTATTTACCGTGAATTTCATGCGACATTGCGTACAGGATGGTTATTCCAAATTGAAATCTTTTACTGAATAAACTTATTTAAAATGCTTTTACAAGTATGATGTTAATTAGTTATCCTTAATTAGAGACTTATTTTTTATTGTATATATAGAAAATGCATGGATTTACATGGAAATGAGAATAGAGGCTTATTAGCTGGTCCTTTTATAGGCTAACCTAAGGATGAGGGGTATGTCTTGGGGATTGTAAGCTATAAGTGCTCTTGAGTTTTAGCATATACATATGATTTTCGTGTTTTATATTTGATGACGGGTGCTCTCTCCCGGTGGGC
This sequence comes from Warburgia ugandensis, assembly GCA_035236585.1. Lineage (NCBI taxonomy): Eukaryota > Viridiplantae > Streptophyta > Magnoliopsida > Canellales > Canellaceae > Warburgia > Warburgia ugandensis. Next base: position 75,813,856 of record CP141132.1, on the reverse strand, counting down.
GTTATGCTAGGAGGGATAGGGCCGGCCACCCACCTTTTGAGATTATGATATGATGAGTTTGTGATATGATAGACACCTGCCCATAGATGGCATTCGGTAGGGGTTTGGTAACATGGATAGTCTACACTACTGGTTTGAGCCTTTCTATGGGGACAGACGCTAAGTCTCCCGTTATGGTGTCGACGGAGAGCGGCGGTGGTTGATACCTATGGAGGGTTGCCACTGCAGCATGATGACCCATATTCTTGTTATGTGTGCACGTATGATGAGCATGGTTATGGATGGTATGCCTGGGTGTGACGACACTTAGAGGTTGACTATGTGTACTCCTGATCAGGGATGTTTGTGCGATGTGGTGGGACCCATTACCTTAGGGTGCCCTTATTCTTGTTGTATGCTCCATTTTATTGATTCATGTCATGTTTTAACTCTATGATTGCATGTTTTAGCATATGGAATAAATTGGCAATTATTTGAACATGGCATTATGATATCACTATTTTCATAAGTGTTAGATTTTTTATCAGTGCTGTTCATTATTTCTTTCATTTATTACATTAATTGTCTATGTACCTACACAAGCGATAGCTTGCTGAGGCATTACTTTGTTTTGCAATGCCTTAGATCTCGAGCGCGATAACAGGAAAGGCAAGGCTGTTGAGAAGCCGTGAGAGCTGCTAAAGACCATTTTTCTATAGTGTTAGACAGTGATATGAGTCATTAAACAGGATTATCATTTGGATTTTATTATGGACTGCATACTTTATATTTGGATGTGATTTAGATGTTTGGACATATGTTGGACATTTATATGGGATGTTATGATGGATAGACCCTGGGCCATATTATTATTGTCTTTTGGACGTTTATTTGATTTAAAATAAAGGCGCCTATTTATTTGACGTTGATTTATACACGGATTATTTATTTATGTTTAAATTACATGTACGCCATTTTGAGAAAGGAAAATTAACACCCGGAGTTTTAAGATAGGTTTAGTAAAATGTTAAATAAATCTTTTCTCATGGGATCCCAAATGCTCTTAATTAAAATGCCATCATAAAAAAAAAAAAATGTCTTGAAAATCCGGGGTGTTACGAAGGGCCTCTTTCATTTCCTTTAGGCAACCTTGTGTCATAGGTTTACAAAAGTTTTCCCACCTAATAACATGATATTTTCAATTTTCTTTACCCCTCTCCATAGAAAATTCTTCTGAATTTGCTCCAAAGTTTTAACAATTTGAGCCGGGCATTGGAATGGACACGAAGTAGATAGAGCAATTAGCCATCGACACCTTATCGAGTTAATCTTCCACCTCTGGATAGAGTTGCTCTTTTCCATTTTGCTAACTTTTCTTGGCATCTTTGAACAACCGGTTCCAATAAACTTGCGTTTGGCCTACCCAAAGAGAGAGTAATGCCAAGATAGAAGCATAGGAGTTTCGCCTTCTTCCATTATAAATCTTATGCTAAATTTTCAAGGGTCTCCTCACTAATATTCACGCCAAATAATTCTGGTTTTTTCCAAGTTGATGTTAAAGGGGCAGCCCTGGAGCATGGCTCCCGCCTATGCGGGTCTGGGAAAGGGGCGGGCCACAATGGCCTAAAGTTTGGCCTGTAATCTACTCATACAACTTGAAAAGAGCTTTCGGGTTCTTGCCTTGATTTGTATCCATTTGACCAATCAATAAAGTATCATCGGCACACTGGAGGTGGGTGATAGTAAAACTCGAGTTTGAAACAAGCAGCCCCTTCTAAAGATGAAGACTTGGTGCTCTTATTATAATTTTGTTGAATATCTCTGCAACGGAAGAGTTGTTGTCATGTGATGGGTTTAGGGCGTGAAAACAGCCTCTTGCAAAATGCAAGGTAATACTGCATATTATTGACCCTTGTGATCTGCCCCTTCCCTAGACCCCACATACACAGGAACTTCATGCACCAGGCTAGCCCCCTTTATCTCCGCAACTAAGAGAAATAGATATGGGGAACAGTGTTAACGATCCTGGACTCTGTGCAATCAAAGGCCTTCGACGAGTCTAATTTGCACATGAAACCTTCAATTTGAGTATTGTACATGAAATCAAGGTATTCATTGGCTACAAAAGAGTGTCTGCAATGTTTCTACCCGATAAAAATGCAGATTTGCATGGAGAGACAATCTCATTGAGAGCCTTCGTGAAACGGTTAGCTAACACTTCTGAGATAATATTGTAGCAATCTAATAAGGCTAATTCGCCAGACTTCTTTGAGTAATTTATAAGGGGAGTCTTGGTGCAACGGTAAAGTTATTATCGTGTGACCTTGATGTTATGGGTTCAAGGCATGAAAATAGCTTCTTGCAAAAATGCAAGGTAAAGTTGCGTATTATAGACCTTTGTGGTCCACTCCTTTCCCAGATCCTGCATACCATGCACCAGGGCTGCCCTTTTTATTTCTTCAGCACGCAGACAACAAACGAAGCTCCAGCATGTCTTAGGAGTCATCCCTGTGGAAACCATGAATGAGAACAAAGATGTCATTTTTAGTGAAGGATCAACCTACCTGGAAGGACCCCGCTTAGGCGGGAGCTTAGTGCACCATGGCTGCCCTTCAAGGGTCTCCAACATTTGATGGTTTTCTTGACAAAAGTTTCCATTGCTCCTGTTTACTAGCAATTACTTGGAAGACTACAATGGAAGTCTGCCATTATTATCAGATGGAGATGCATAAAAAAGTGTCGTCATGTGATCTTGAGGTCATGGTTCAAGGCGTGGAAACAGCCTATTGCAAAATGCAAGGTAAGGCTGTGTACTTTAGGCCCTTGTGGTCCGCCCCTTTTCCGGACCCCACATAGGAGGGAGCTTCGTGCACCAGGACTGCCCTTTTTATATGCTAAAAAAGACAATTTTGTAAGTATAGAAAGACAATTTGGAATCAATTGAACTAACTGTACTGATTAAGTATACTAATACTATAATACGAAATATATAATATGGAATATAGGATAACTAGCATAGAAAGCACAGTCAGTGTTCTTGCATTAGTCTTTAGCAATTGGTGCTCTCATTCACACTCATCAGATCTTGTCTCTTCCCTTGGCCCTCTTCAATGGATTATTACGACTCGAAGGGTAAAGAATATAGCCTTTAAGCCTAGGAGTTTGATATATAATTTTAGCATATGGCTCATGTAAACGATAAACCTAACATATGGATGGTTTGGATCATCGAAGAGAGTCAAACTATTGGCTACTAATATTTTTTAGATGAAGAAATAGCACGGGTGATCGCAAACAAGTTAGCATCTCCCTTATAATATATTTGGTTGTAGGTTCGAGATAGTGATTTCTTCTTTATCAGGGAAAAATAAACAAAAGGAGTCATTTAAAGAGGGAGAATCTTGATAGCACCCTCATCTATAGCGAAATGGACACCATCAACGGTTGTGATCATTACAAGAAAGTGGGCCCCACCTAATTTTTTATGCGCTTCCATCATATAACCGCCCAAAAGTTGGAGGTATAACGTATACTTCCCAAGCTCCAATGCTCCGCTATCTCCCCGAAAGGCTCTACCAACGTCCAAAATCTCTCTCAATCCGAACCGTCCATCACATAACTATCCCCCAAATCCCACCCTCCACCATTGACTCTCTCTGCCTTCTCCTCCAATCCGTCTCTTCCTCCCGGTCCCTTTGCAACGGTCAGAATCTCCACGCTCGAATTATCAAATCCAACCTCCAGAGATACACAATCCTCTTAAACCGCCTCATTAGCTTCTACGCAAAGTGCCAAAAGCCTCAAGATGCCCACAAGGTATTCGAAGAAGTTTCCCACAAGGACAGTTCATCTTCGTGGAGCTCGATTATCTCTGCATTTGCTCAAAATGAACTCCCAAATCTCTCCCTAAGTTTCTTCCGTCGAATGATTGGGACCGGAATAAGACCCGATAATCATGCCTTTCCCAGTGCGGCAAAGTCGTGTGCTATTCTTTCGAACTGTAGAAGTGGTAGGTCGGTACATTCTTTGGCTGTGAAAACTGGATTAGACGCAGATGTATTTGTGGGTAGTTCTTTGATTGATATGTACAGCAAATGTGGAGAGATTCATGATGCTAGAAAAATGTTTGAAGAAATGCCTGTTAAAAATGTGGTTTCTTGGAGTGGAATGATATACGGGTATGCTCAGTTGGGTGAAAATGAAGAGGCTTTGAGCTTGTTTAGACAGGCTTTGGTGCAGGGCGTGGGCGTTAATGATTTCACTTTATCGAGCGTAATTCAGGTTTGTGGGCATTTGACGCTTCTTAAATTGGGTTCACAGATACATTCCCTATGTTTGAAGACGAGTTTTGATTCATCACCTTTTGTGGGTAGTTCTTTGATTTCATTCTATTCGAAATGTGGGGTTTCTGAAGAATCTTATCAGGTTTTCGACCTCATGCCCAAAAGGAATCTCGGTGCATGGAATTCAATGTTGTTTGCTTGTGCGCAACATGGTGACGCGCAGAAAGTATTTGGATTATTTACGCAAATCGGTATGAATGGACTTCAGCCTAATTTTATTAGTTTCTTGGCTGTGCTGTACACTTGCAGCCATGCCGGGCTTGTTGAGGAGGGCAAGTTCTACTTTACGCAGATGCGTGCCCATGGAGTTGAGCCGGAACCTCATCATTATGCTTGTATTGTGGACTTGCTTGGCCGGGCAGGGAAGTTGACTGAGGCAGTTGAGTTTATTAAGAAGATGCCTATGGAGCCGACTGAATCTGTTTGGAGTGCATTATTAACTGGGTCCCGAAGTCATGGTGACATAGAGACTGCTGCTTTTGCAGCTGAAAAGCTTTTCAAATTGGGTCCTTCTGTGAGCTCAGGAATGTACGTGGTGTTGTCAAATGCTTTTGCAGCTGCTGGGAAGTTTGAAGAGGCGGCAAGGGCAAGGATGAGATTGAGGAATACTGGATTGAAGAAGGAGACTGGCATGAGTTGGGTTGAAGAAGGAAGCAGGGTTCATACATTTGTAGCTGGGGACCGTCTTCATCCATTAACTAAAGAAATATATCAGAAATTGGCAGAACTAGAGGAGGACATGAAGCTGGCAGGTTACATTGTTGATACAAAATTTGTGTTACACGATTTAGACAGCGAGGAGAAGAAGCAGGCAATTAGGTATCATAGCGAGAGGTTAGCTATAGCATTTGGGCTCATCACATTTCCGCCTGACAGGCCTATCCGGGTTATGAAGAACTTGAGAATCTGTGGAGACTGTCACACGGCTGTTAAGATTGTTTCTAAGTGTACAGGAAGGACTATTGTCATTAGGGATATCAACCGGTTCCATCGATTTGAGGCTGGAGCATGCTCATGTGGAGACTATTGGTAATATTACTCGTAGGTTGTCCTTAAGTGAAAGAACAGGGCTATTTTGGAGCTGTCTCGATTCTTTAAAAAATGTTATTGGTTTTTAATTATCCAATTTTGAAGGAATTTCGATCTTTTTCCTGGGAACTGAACTTAATTTCAAGTACCAAACAGTCTGATGAACTTCTGTTGATTTTTTGAAGTGGAAGTTTTGAAATTGAAATGAATTCATGTTCTGCTATCAAAAGAACATTTTTTTAGATTCTAAGCTCATTCAATCCTTGCTCTTCAGGGCAGTAGTGATCAAGAGGCATAGAAATCAGATGAATGCATATGATCAACGATTTGTAGGGCTCATCATGCAAGAGATTAGTTAGAAGAGTTGAAAATATTGGGAAAACTACAACAGTAAGACCCTCCAAGGATTAGCCCAAGATCCACTTGATGTTCCTCTTCTCTCTCTCTCTCTCTAGCCCTAATCAACTCCTAATATTGGCCATCCATTGGATCTGACTTGAATCCTGAGATTATAGGCAGTATTTTAGAATTAGATGAATTATTCTTTAATGATTTTAATTTAATAAATTTATGTTGACTTCAGTAAATTTGCACTGAATTGGTAATATATAATAAAATTTTAATTATTCAGAAAAAAGAGAGAGAAAAAAGTCAATGCTTTTTCAAGAAATTTTTTATTATCAGTGTTTTCTGTAACCTTGCAAACCCTGTTGTACTGTTGCGGGGCAGTGCTATGAATATATCACGGATTAAACTTGAGACCTATCCGAAAGTCTAAGCTTTGATCTATTATTGCAGGGTCAAAGTTAAGTAAACATGGACATTTATCAACAAAACATACATATATTAAGAGCTTAGAACCATCTAACTAGGAGTGAGCATGGGATAGGTATTAGAAAAATCTTGTCCCATCTTAGAAAAGTCTGAGACATGAAAATTATGTCACATCCCATTCCAAATAAGGTCCTTGTTCTGTCTTGTTTGAAAAAACCCGGGTTCATGACAAGTAGTGTCCCAAATAGTTTGCTATTTTTTCTTTCAAAAAATAAAAATTTTACTAAAAAAACGTGAAAGGGAGTTAAAACTCAAGGAAAAAGTCCATTTATATAAATACTTAACCGCTAATATTAAAAATTCACATAATTTAATGGAAAAGAATTTCTAAAATAAAAAAATAATGTCCCAATAACTTAAAGAAATGCAAAAGAAACAATTAACCAATCATTAAAGCCTCCAACTTTTAAAACTCTCTCAAATCACCCATGATATGTAGATATAATACCTAACTTGATAATTCATACAATGACTTGGTCATTATATATATATATATATATATTTGTATAGTCCACCCCTTCCCTAGACCCCGCATACACGGGAGCTTTGGCACAGACTGCCCTTTATGTGTGCATGTTTGTGCGTGCGTAAACCTTGTCCCAATTCCCCTCCCACATTTGTTGGGATAAGACTTCTTTGTCCCAATTCCCCTCTCATTTTTTATTTGGGATGAGACATGCCATACCAAAACCTAAAAAGGGCAGTCCCGTGCATGAAGCTCCCGCCTATGCAGGTCCGAGAAAGGGGTGGACCACAAGGGCCTAAAGTACACAGTCTTACCTTACATTTTGCAAGAGTCTGTTTCCACGCCTTGAATCCGTGACCTCAAGGTCACATGACGACAACTTTTACCGTTGCGCCAAGGCTCTCCTTCATACCAAAACCTCGAGTTCATAATAAAAGTTGGGGATATCCCAAAGTCGAGGGACATTTGCTCAACCCTATATCCAGCAGGAGAGAACTTTAGTATGGAACTCATCCATTGCATCCCCTATAAGCTAAGTTATTTAGATCATTGAAAGGGTGGTGGTATAAAAGCTCGCCCATACTTTCTAAGTGACAATAATGCGATCCTCCATATAACAACACTTTAAACTTATGGTATTTTCACTGAACCAGTACTTTAACTCTGCTCCTAAGCATTACGCTATAGGCAATGGTTTTAAATAATTTGGGGGCCATTATGTACAATTTATTGTAAAATAACTAGCTGATATCAACTGCTGCCTCCAATAGTCCCACTGTTCTGGCCAAAAGGAAAAAAACAGTCCCATTGTGTAAACACTGCCAAACAAATAAATCATAGACCATCCAGTTGGTGCCTAAAACTGGAAGCCCTTTTGTTGGAGCATTCGCTAGACACTGAATCATTTAGATTTGCACGATGAGTGCACCTCTGGATTACCAGCCAAAATAAAAGTAGATCTTGGAGACCGAAAGAAGCAGCTTGGATTTTCCTTGTTTAAGAGGGAAAGTTGTTATATACACAACTTGCTTAAATAGAAAGCACTACCAGCTACAGGAATTACATTTGATATATCAAACCTGTTTCATGGAAAAGAAGGCAACCTATCAACCCCGAAGGAAGTGCCAAGGACCCCTTGCAGCACCTATCCTGCAAAGTGTATAAAAGGCAACAATTAGATGCACTACAATCTAATATTTTCCAGCTTACCACTAAGGTCTGGGAGCTTAATCTCCACATCCGGGTTATCAGAAACTTTTGCCTCCACTAGTTTAAAGTTTGGCATACTAGATTGAGACTATCATAATAATGCATGCACTGAGTCTCTTATATCTTGGCCAGTTCCCAGAGCCGCTTCTCAGTGGGAGAAAGGACCTATGAGATGTGCCATAGGAAACTGGCTGTTTCACTACAATGGTTATCCCAGTACCTAGAGAACCGCACTAAATTATCTAAACTTGTGGGGTCATTCTGGTGTTTACTTGACAAAATCTTTAAGCTTTATTTCCCATCCACGAGAGAGTTAGCAAAACAGCACTAGTAAATCAATAAGAATATTGATAGGCCATTACCTCCAAAAACCAGCAAGTGCACGAAGACTCATGTAAATGGACAGCGCGATCCAGATTCCAACAAAACCATGACTTGAGGATAGAAGAAGCAAGCATACTATACTTACAATAGCTACGAGGACCTGAAGAAGATAATTGTCATAAAAGAGATCATCGAAAGGAGAAAGACAAATCTTTTCAGTTCAACTTAAATATTTATGCAGAAAAAAATGTTGCCAGTAGACTTGCCATGGAGTAAGCAGAATATGCAAAATCTGATGCTCCAAAGTTGACCCCGTCAAAAACAAATGCCAACGCATTAATTGGCTGAGTAGCGGCTACAAACTGTGGAAATTAAAGGGAAGATTTGGTTAAGATTTAGAGTTTAATAAACTGTAAATGTCATTATTTGCCTAAAAAAGAGTGATGAGATACCGGGATTCCTATCTGCATCAGTTTGATTACATTTACATCCTTACTAAACAGTCTTGCAGCAAACTGCATGCCAACACCAAGAACGACAGAAAGGGCCAGTCCTAGGACCAAACCCAGCTGCAAAATAGAGCATATGAAGTATTATGAAGAAGTCTAGTATACAAAAATTACTGATTAAGTGGACCACATGCAGTAGATAGTCAGGGTGTGTAAGTGTAGCGCAGAGGTGAAAGAATGAGTCTCAATCGTGAAGGTCACAGGTTTGACGCTGCCCAAGTGTGTGTGAGAGAGTGCATGTGTCCACCATTTCAGAAAAAAATTGGGTAAATAGTTACAAATACCCGAATAGAAGTCACAAATTGTGAGAACAGACCAATGAGATATTTCTGTTGGAAAAGAGAAGTACCTGCAGTACTCGAGATGCAGTGGATACTACTTTTTCATGATCCTTCCTGGCAAAAGAACTAGCAAGTATTGCCTGAAAGAGCATACATGTGTTAAACTTGACAGATAGTTTTGGTATGTCTGGTCGTTAAATCAGTTGTCCTTCAAGTTTAATTATGAAATACACAGGAAGCAGTTAAAGCTTGAAATGTTGAAAATCCTAGAAGAACTGACAGGATATATGTGATAACAGCGAATCTGATATCCTGTAGTAACTTGGAAAAATATAAGAAACCAGGATGAGTATGCAACAGCATTGTAAATATCTGGATATCCATAGGACCTGTTTAGAGCACAACTTCTCCACCACTACAAAGAACACTAGGTGCCCAACTTGTTCAATTTCAAGGAATATAGGCTGTGAAAGAACTAGAAGGCAGAAGTCATTTAAGCCCTATCAATGCTAATAAGATCTAGTACAAGTATGCATTGCTAACCTGTCCAGCAACAGCCAATCCATCGGCAAGAAGGGACGTCGTCAACCAAATCTGCAAACAGACCTGGAATGCAGCCATGGGGATTGATCCCTGGCGTGCAGCCATAGCTGCCGCCAGGGTCACACAGAATGTTACAGCTATTACTCTTGCAAGCAGGAGAAATCCTGAGTCAAACAAACAAACAGGGTAAAGATGCTGAAACTTCAAATTACATAAAATCATATTCTAGATTTGGTTTCTGAACAATACCCATCCAACAAACAGAAAAGATAATGAGATGGAATGGAAGACCAAAGTTGCTCTGGACTGTGCAATGAGATTCTATGATGCTACTCTCCTTCCAAGTATTGGATTATATACAAAAGCATATGCAACAGAGTGGCAAGATTGTGGACCATGAGAATCAACTTTCATCAATTTGAACAAAATTGATTCCTTACATATGCATCATGAAAGAGTCAAAGAAATATCCCTTGAGAGGCAACGACAACACGGCCAACTTAAAAAAGCAAAAAACTATAATAAAAACACAGATCTTTTCTATTCCCAGAAACAGATTAAACTTAGCTATACTCTGTTAGTGACGGGAAACATACTCCAACTAGAGTTTGATGGTTGACACATTTTAATTTGGAGAAGCAGTTTCCAGGGATGAAATCTTAAGGATAAAGCATTGGACAAGCTCTTTATGATTTTGATATCGTAGTCAATCTGTCCAGAAGGGAAGCCTTGGCGCAAGGTAGAGCTATCGATGTGACCTGGAGGTCATGGGTTTGAGACATGGGAATATCCTCTTGCAAAATGCAAGGTAAGGTCGTATTATAGACCCTATGTGGTCAGCCCTTCCCCCGGACCACACATACATGGGAGCTTCGTGCACCAGTCTGCCCTTTTTAGTCAGTCTCCCATTACCTTTTATTGGAAAAAAAGAGCAGTTTGTTGTTTAAGTTTTTAGCTGTTATGTCCCCAGGAAGTAAATGTGTATCCACCATTAAGACACATGGTTATGTCATAGCACACCATGTCTAAAGACAACTCAAGGGCCAAAAGTTCCAGTGTGCAATATGCCACTGATTGAGAAGAGAGACACAATTTCAACCACTCAGTTCAAGGGATTTGGAAGAATGCTATCTATTTTGGAGACAGTATGCTGTACATAAGCACTTATAATTATCAAATTACAAAAGTAGGTTTTATGTTATTTGGCTGGAAGATCACAAACTGTGGATACAATTCTCCATGGGTGATTTTTTCTGTTGGCTAGCCCTAAAACATGGACAACCCTATTCCACTGTAGATAAAGTGCCCCCAGAAAACATTGGGCTGTCTGCTCTTGAATAATTTTATCAATATTCTAGAATGCTAATAGGAGAAGACAGCAAGCCATGAAAAATTAAATCTACATGCTCTTATTCCTTGATACACAAGTTAAGAATTTAACTTCCAGGTTTCTGTATGTTTTAATCTGCCTAACAGAGACACATTTTGAAATGGAGTTTCTCTAGGTCTTTGCAAACAATATCTATATAAAATGCCATATATGCCTCTCTTTTGGCAAAGTGCCTTCCCAAGAATGGACAATGGCAATAAGTAAAAAGTTTGCTTCAACTCCTGAAAGGGAAAAGAGTTTTCTATGGAATTTACTGAAGCATGAAAGAATCATCTCACCATTTTTAAGAAACCGTCCAAATTGTAGATCTTTGATCCTTGGAGGCAACACAACAACTTGTTTCATTAATCTCCGTAACAGTAACAAAGAAATCAAGTACCTAGAATAAGCATAAGTTCTGTGTGAGATGCAACCACAAGTGCTAAAGCATGTAACAGTTGGATATAACTACTATGTTAGACAGCATTGAAGAAAATAGAGGTACCAGGTAGTACTTACTGAGATATAACATGGGCAATGGCTGCACCATCGACCCCTAAATGGAAAACAAACATAAATATTGGATCTAGGATGATATTTGTAACATCTCCTGCCACTTTATCAAGTCAAGTGTCAAAAAAAGATTAGGAGTTAGATGGGATGTATATGAAATCTGAATAAGATAGAAGAAAGGACTACAAGTATTCACACTTATTTGAAGTAAATTCTTGAGAAGCACCAGTCAGCCTTAACTAGAAGAAAAAAATAAAAAGAGGATACTTTTCACACAATTAAATCCTTACTGACTACCGAAAAATATGCTAATCAAAAATGTTTGATTTTCTGAAACAGCTAAAATCTGTTGAAGCAATATTTTTAGTTCTTCAATTGGCATCTCATTTTAGTGCTATGGACAAATGGATTTCAACCCAGTTAGGTGGGAATTATCTGGGTTGAAAAGATCATTGTTTTGTACAAGTTAACCTGGTCTGCCTGGGCAAGTTCTTGACCATGCAAAAGAAGCACGTATAGAGTATTTTATACAACTTGAGAATTTCATTAGCAAGTTGCAAGACACTGTGGGAACAAACTCCCACCAACCCCCTAATAATTATGCTATTTGATTGCCCATCTACTACTAATCTTCCACCTATATCCTAAGAAAATATCCTCAAACCATTAAACTCCCCAGTATGCTACGGCCTCCACCTCATTAGTCTTTCTTCAGAAGAGGTTTGAGAAAACTACCTCCCAATTATGGCCCCTACTTCTCCTCCTAAAATTGCCACTATGATCCTGACAATGTTTAACTTGAACAAATGAACTGGAAGTTCTTCCTATCCAATTTATGCAGTTTCTTAACTGCTTGCACCTTCAGTTACCTCCTATCATTTGCAATGCAAACCTGCAAGGAAGTTTGAGCAAAGAGGTGGCGTTCATACTAGAGCCCCATAGGAAATCTCATGCTGGTATAGGTAAGTAACAACAAAGGAATGGCAGATTTCATCCTTAGTGCAGAGCTAGTTTGCATATCATTATTGCATGCATCACACTAGCACAAATCACAAAGTTACAGAAAATAAGGATTCAAAATCCAATACCAGATAAATGTTCAGGAAACTGCTTATATTTTTTAATTGAAACTATTAAGTTGGGAATGGACATGAGATCTCAAGATCATGATCTCACTGCCTTCCAATTGATCGATGGGCTCAACTCATTAGATTTCTTTTCTTGGATGCTACCTAATGCAGATTTTCGCCCACAATCCAATGTGAAAAAAAATTCAATTATCTCAGGAGATCTGGAAACATATCATGGTCCAAACAGAAAAATGTTTCTATGTATGCTGATGAAATGAACCTTCATATTTCTTATATAAGACATATTTTTCTAAACAAAAACTTTTGGACTAAATAAAGCCATGACGCTTAATAAAGGGGAATGGAGGAACAAGATTTGTATGGCCGACCCCTTGATGATAGCATATTTTTCTAAACAATTGATCAAACCAAATATCTGGGAAAGAAATGTTCAAAATGATCACATAATTAATCTGCTTACCAGTTGCATATAAAGGAGTTTTTGTATCCTTAAAGCCTCGAAAAACGCCTTGCATAGCCAAGGATAAGAGAACAGCAGGTGCACCAAGGGACCTCAACATCAAGTATTGTCGTGCTGGGGTTAGCATAGAGGAACCCTATTTGGACAGAGAGTTCCTGTTATTATATGTGACCATGTTATAGTTTCCAACAAATAATCTTACTTTATATGTAGTTTACTTTCACAATAATACTTTCAATGCAAACAAAAGTGCACAATTGGTGCCTGTCTGGGTGCATGTCTACATCTATGTATAGATCGATAATTCAAGTTTCTAATTGCTTTCTTTTTCCAAGAATTCCATGTTTAAAATGTAAGATGTTTTTTCTTAACACCAGACTGCCGCAAAAACAATATGCTACTAAGCAGAAGGAACAAATTGTTCCATTCCATTTCAGGGTAAAGGACCAAAATTTCTCCCAGTCAGAGCAAGAATTATAAGAGAAAAATAGCTGGATTATTGACACTCGAAGAATCATGCAGCAGAAATTTTTTTTGAAGATGACAGTGCTTTAAACTAAATTACATTAGTTGAGAAAGAAAATCCAGTAAGCAAAGAAAACAATCAGTTAGTGTTCCACCTAGTGAAACTGAGCCATTGATACCAAAAGAGCTATATTTCCTTTCAGATGATTGCGATGGACAAATACTTGCATTCAGTTCTAGTGGCCAGAAGAGGAAGATGAGAGCCTCTTTCATTGAATATGGTAGAAGTTGATTGGTTCAATTGTCTGAAATGAAAGGACGCATGCTTTTTATCTTACAGTTGCTAAATTTGAACATGAGGTAGCTAATAGAGGGAAGTCTTATTTTGCTTTGACATTTAGTATTGAATCCAGATATTGCAGGCTTGTAGCCTACCAAGTGAGGTATATCATCCGGATCTACACAACAGGGCTATTGATGACAGTGATGGCGGAAATATCATGACAATTAGAAGTCTTGGAGTGATGAAAGATAGATGCATTCTAATTTACAATCACATCTGAGTACATTTCTTGAGAAGCTTACATGCTGCAAGCTTTTTTACGAAGAGGATCAGATAAGAAAACAATTAGCTTATTTCTTTTAAATCTTTCTAGAGAAGGGGAGCCTTGGCGCAACGGTAAAAGTTGTCGTCGTGTGACCTTGAGGTCACGGGTTCAAGCTGTGGAAACAGCCTCTTGCAAAATGCAAGGTAAGGCTGTGTACTTTAGGCCCTTGTGGTCCGCCCCTTCCCCGGACCCCGCATAGGCGGGAGCTTCGTGCACTGGGGCTGCCCCTTTTAAATCTTTCTAGAGGGACGTCATCTTGGGAATATAAGACTCTGATATCCACTATCTTGTTTCTCCCCTTCTGGTACCTTCCAGGGAAATTTGCAATGACCTGTCTAGAATTTAGTGGGAGTCTTTCTAACATGCACAATGAAGTGATGACCATTCCACAGTTATTTTACTGTATCTTTTGCAAACAAAATTTATAGAGCTATAACCACCTCACTTAGACGGAGTGCACAACAGGTGAGTGGGTTGAACTTTATAAGGACAATATTTATAAAGACTAACCATATTGAAACAACATGCAGCTTTAAATCGTGATTTGAATCAGAAATAGAACTCATGTATTAGATCGTGGTAAAAGGGCTTAATTTAATATGTGCTGTTTTCAAGATCTAATAAACAGCCGTACTTGAGTTAGAAAGCCACAACAAGCAATTGCAAGAAAGAGAACAAATATATTGAAGACCCAATGGAATTCCTAATAAAAGACACTTACAGATTTAACGCCCATGATGCTTAAAAGTGGCTTTGCTGCACAGATAAGAAAAACAGTTTCAAGAAGGCCAAGTGCTCCACCAATAACCAATGCTGATGAAACTGATGGCATATGTCTTTTCTCACACTCAGAACTGACCACAGTCGCACTCTTACTAGTAACTAATGGGGAATTTGTCTTTTCAGAATCTTGTAAAGAAATGAATAATAAGAATAATTAGATTCCAGTGTTGGATGAACTATGCCGTATAACAGGTATCCATTAAGAAAATAAACCAATGTTGGAAAGAACTATAATCTATTTTGGTAAATTTCTTTATCCAATTAAATCATTATTTTTGGAGAAAGGGATATTTCTGGCATACCAGTTCTCGGAATCAGCTCTTTCATTTCACTGCTCACTGGTAGAGCCTTTTCCAAGTTGTCACATTCTTCCCCAGTGCTCATTCTAGAGGCAGCATCTTCTTCTGCAACAAAAGATGTTGTAACACTGACAAGTGGGAAAATCGCAATCCTGGAAACCTGATTAAAGATGGCAATAGAAACTCCCACAGCAGCAAGCTCCACTGGACCTGTAAGACACAGATCAAATCAGAAGACGTATATGATACTATATGTTTATATGTGTGTTGACTGAAGATAGCAAATGAAGAGGGGGAAGAAGATGGTCATGTGCTATTGATAAATTTTTTGTTGGTTGTTAATGGCTTCCTGTTCTTTGTCAACCATAAGTTATATGAAAATGGCACTTGATAGCTACCAGGGATCTAAGGAAGCTTTAAGGATGAACTCTAGCTGCATCTTTATATCAACAAAATATGGAATAGGTAGTAAAGAAAGAATTTTTATGCATGTCTGACAAGCCAGACATGTAAAAATAACAAAGCATGGCAAAAAACAAATAAACGGTAAATATTGCATGAAAGGTAGACAATGGCAAGGAAGGCACAAACATCAGTACGCTGGATATGCAGCAGCAAGAAGCCATAGTAAAATTAGTCAGTAATTAGTGGGCAGAGGAAACAGCTCATTTGAATTAAAAGGAGTGATATGTGCAAACCTATTTGGCCAATGAATGCTGTATCAACTATAGACGCGATAGGGTCTGCCATTAAAGCCAGTGCTGCAGGAAATGCGATTGATGCTATCTCCAAACCTAGCTCGTCCAATTTGAAAACAAGCCTGATAATACAATTTAGACCCAAGCATTAGCTTATGAGGCTACCCTTCAAGGCATAACCCTAGTGATTAAGATATTGCCCCAAACTACAAGAAAACAACCAGTCAAGGAATTACAGTAGCAACTACCAGCTTCATCTATCATGTTGCAACTCACTAAAATGAGCTGAATTTAGAGCAACATGAAGTTAATTCTTTTTGAGTTGAAGGGTTCTCAACAGCAGATACATGAGCTCTGTTTTTCTCTTTACAATAAGTGCTCAAAATGACATTATACTTCAGGCTGTTCAAAACCTTTTGATGCTTCAAAATCTAATTTGTCACAATAAAGTAACCAGTTACATATTCTTGAACGAGAAATCTGTTCTCAGTACCTTGTGTCCTTCAGGAAAACATAGAAAGGTGTCTTCCATTTCTTTCCAGATGAACATAAATTAGCAGCTTCAGGCATCATTGGGACGTCCTTTGTTACAAGAACTTCTACCCATAAACTCAGTCCACGTACCAAAGGTTCAACAAGTAGCAGATTCAAACTCAAATGTAGCAAAAGAAGCTTAACTCGCTGCAGAACCGATCGCCAGCAAAAACTGCTGAACAAAATCAAAATCAGAAGCTGAAGCTGAAAAGAATTATCACCGCCGAAAAAAGCATCATTGCCGATCGAACATAACTATATTAGAAAAAACAGAGGAATGGCAACAATAATCAGAATATACGGACTTCCAGAACGGAGTTGCAGGATCACAACACAGTTCATGATTGGGAAGTTACTCTAGCTGATAGATACTGGTTTTAAAACTCATGATGAAAGAGACAAATATACAAGCATTCCTCGCTGCGAGAAGCTAGGAAATCCCAGAAATCAATGGATTTTACTCCATCCTCTAAACAGAACCAAACCAATTCTCCTCTTTTAACCACAGGCAAACCAAAAGAAAGCTATTTAAGATACTAAGGCAGTAATTAAATTTGCAAAAACAAAGAAACGACGAGAATTGTTAAAAAGCAGCAGTAAATGGCAGATAAGGAATTCCAGAAAGGAGTATATAGAATCACAACACACAGCTCACCCGTGAGAAGTTACTGAAGCCGATTAATACTGGCGTCAGAACACCACGAAAGAAACAAATGTACAAGATTTCCCCACTGCACAAAACCAGGAAATCCCACAAAACAATGGATTCTACACCATCCTCTAAACAGACCCAAATCAGTCCTCTTTTAACCACACCCACGTTAAAAAACTAGCTGTTTAAGATGCGGAGAAACTTGCAAAACCAAGGTTCTCCTTAGTCGTCACCTCTACACAAAGCAAACTCAGTTATGACCCTCCCTCAAGACGTTTAAACCTTCCTCCCTGAAGTCAAGAGAGCAAGAATTGCGGGGTCCATCACAGAGCAAATATCGAATTCAAATGGTGCGTTTCCCAGAAAGAAGCCTCAAGGTCTGAAAAAACCAGCCTCTTGGAAAATGATGCATGACAAAACAAGCCAGCTTGCCAAATTTCTACACAACACATTTAAGAAAGCAGACTCAACAAACGCGTAGGTCACTGACACGTCTTTCCATTTGCTGGGTAGATGGCGGAGAAGTCAATATCCCCTTATTTTTAAACTGAGAATTTGTAGAGAAATGAGAATAAAAAACGCGGAAAATTTGAACTGCTTTCTTTGCTGTGGCGTAAACAAGAGAAACGAACCTCCCTACGGTGGCTCCTACCCCGGTCGGAACACCATTCGTCCTAAACAAAGGTTCGAAGTAAATATGATAGTCCGCGGGAGTTGGAACTTGCTCTGTAGGTCCAATACCTGCGGGACCACTGAATTGTGGTGTTCTGTAAACAAGAGAAACGAACCTCCCCACGGTGGCTCCTACCCCGGTTGGAACACCGTTCGTCCTAAACAAAGGTTCGAAGTAAATATGATAGTCCGCGGGAGTTGGAACTTGCTCTGTAGGTCCAATACATGCGGGACCACTGAATTGTGGTGTTCTGTAAATGAAGGGAACGTGAAAAGGAAGCTGATATTTTGAACTTTTCTTATCGGCAATTTGGGTTCGGAAGGAGTCTTGCGACTTACGAGCTGCTTTTGATGTAATAAGGGGGTGTGTATATCAAAATCAAGGGGGTATAATATGCATGAACAAGGAAACTGGAATCGTCTTTACGGACCTTTCGTCGTCGACAAGAAGAGATTAGAGATTTCTTCGGTGGAACTATAAATCTCCAAGATCAGAACTGTTCTTGCTTTAATGAATTTCCAGAAAATGGCTCAGAATATCGACAACTGAGGAGTAATAAAAACACTGGGAGGAAGCCTTCCCACCAGAAATGGATCTAGGCTTTGATTGCTCTCAATTTTTAATCTACAAAGAATTTGCAGGACGGTTGAAGGGTTTTCCCGCCGTCTTCCGTCCAGATGAATCAAACCGTTTCCGTTGGTAGACAGATCATTCACTCCAAATTTAGGAGCGCTTGACATGATCTGACGGCTTCAATCGTTTTTCGCCAACCTTCTGCCGGAAACTGATCGATGAATTTGCAGCACATTTTCTTATTTTTTCTCTGTTCCAGGCCAGATGAATGAAAGCGATCAGTGTTCTTCCAGCAGAGATCAAATGCAACTGATTTTCTGTCTCAATCCACACAAATCACATTGATTTCACTTCGAGAGAGATCAAACGCAATCCTTGGAGAAGATCTGATGGTGTTTTCCTAAGATTTTCAGCAAATCGAACTCCGTCTGTGCTAAATTTACCGGATTTTCGAACTGTTTGGTCACTTTAGGTGCCGCGGCCAATGCTTCATTGCCAAGAATTTCTGGATTTGCAGTTTTAGTAGCTAGAATCTTCCCACAAATAGGAATGCGATGATCTTGTTATTCAGAAAAATCTTTCCATAAATAAGGAAATGCGGAAACGGATAATCGGGTTTTCTGACTAACGAAAATACAAAGAAGGAAGCTGGTAATTCAGGTCTTCTAATTACGAAAATGCCATTTCACCTGCTTATGTTGGCTTCAGCAACCCAAGACCAGATTCTGAAGTCAAAGTCAAAGATTCACGTTTCTCTGAAGAAAATTCTAAATATTATATTAAAAGGTAGCCCGTGCACAAAGTTCCCTGTGGGTGAGAAAAGGGTTGGACTATAAGGTCTAAAGTACGCAAATTTAACTTACATTTTGTAGTTGGCAGATTTCACGCCTTGAACATGTGATTTCAAGATTTCAAGGTCACACAACGATAATTTTTACCGTTGCACTAAGGCTTAGTCACTTCCTATATAAACCACCAAAAATCATTCTTACGAGTAATTGCTTGTCACTAATTACGTGCACCCAAACTTCTATCTTTTTCAAGAAAAATGGCTAAAATCACATATTATGGGCCACCCAACGAGCGTGCCAACATGCATTTGGTTTGCTTTGCTGGTGTTATGAAGATGCAAAAAGATGAAAAAACAAGAAACACGCATATTTATGTAGTTTTCTCTGAGTTAAGATACGCCGATTCAAAAAACTCCACTAAAGAAAATAGCTGTCACAGGATATAAAAGATTCCTCTACCCTCCCCACGTCCACTGCAGGGATGAATCAACCCCTCTACACTCCCAACAAGCTGACCGTGCAACTCAACCTGCACTGGGAGCCCCACCGCCGTATCTCTGCTTTGTAGCACAATATAATTTGATATGGGCACAACATGATCAAGCCAATCAGGTTCTATGGTCACAACAGCCGGTGCCTGTGCTGCCAAGCATCCATCTCTCATTTGGTTCTATAGAATGAGTGCGACAGCACTGGTTACGGCTTACTCCCATGATCTTATCCACCCTGTTTGATGAAGGCTTAGTGATATTCAGAATCCAATCTTATGGACTTCTATGAAATGCAAAATTCCACAGTAGATCTCAACAGCCCAATTCCTCTTCCAATTGGCGATCTGATCTAGTGATGATAAATTCAGGATATCTGATCTAGTGATGGCTGAAATTATATGGTGGCAGTCCACTTAAACCATCCTAACCGTCCATTCGGTGGTGTTTTCCCATGATCATGCTTGTTGTGTCTAAGCCAAAAAACACTAAGTTATCAAAAGCTCCAATCTGGCATTTGGATTATCCTCTATCCAAATAGATCGGATCCAAATAACTAGGATATATATGGAATGAAAATCTTATTTATGGAATGAGGCACAACAGTAAAGTTATCATTATGTGACTTGAGGTCACAATTCAAAGCGTGAAAACAGTCTTTCGCAAAAATATAAGACAAAGCTGTGTACTATAGACTCCGCCCCTGTTTTAAACCCCACATATGAAGGAGATTAGTGCACTGAATTGAGCCTTAAAAATTTATTTTTCAGTGAGCCCAAAATATCCCTTAAATTATTATTCAACGTTAGCATTATTAAGGGCAAAATTGTTGTTTAATATATAATTTGGACTCAACAAGAGTGAATTCCAAACACATCACAAGGGCAGAATTTGTAAAGAGCTTGATTTTATTTTTAGTAGGTCAATTTGAATTTATGAAAAGTTTTGTTTTTGTGAACTTTTTTTATGACATGATTTTTTATAATATTTGTTAAAAATTCATATCGCGTCATCCAGAAATTTGATTGATCCCTTTTTTTTCTTGCTTTGGAAGAAATCAGATTGGCATACATGTTTTCAGATCATTCAAGATCTAAAATGGGTCCTACCAAATGGGCACTCAAGATTGTTCCAAGTGGAGCCATTTAACCTGAAGGTGGGAGCCTCATTTTAGTATACTGAAATCTTGGGCCTTCAATTTCTTGAATCAGGTTAGGGTTCTTCCGCCGAGATCCACACAATACGAAAGACCAACACAAGGACACCTGAGAGTGAGAGCAAGTGACCCATCACAAGATCACATTTTTCTCTCAAAAGTCACCGGAAATTTCTCCAGAAATATGCCCTCCGTTTCGATGGCTGACTGTACAAACCGTCGAGGTATTTACAGTTACCAAAGACAGAGAGGAACAGTTTTGCTGTAGGCCTAACTTTCAACGTAGCACGGCATCAGTAATGCCGTGCTACACTTGCACAAGGCCCAACAGAAACGTCTGCGGAAAATATCAAAAGTTGAAGCTCTACCATGGAAAATAACAATAAAAATATTGTGAAATTTTTAGGAGATAAATAGAATAAAAAGATCCAAAAACAGGGAAATGATCAGGTCGAAATGGTAATATTTTTCATCAACACTTCCATTACCATCCCTATTTCTACTGTGAAAATCCCGTCCCTAGTCTGCCAACCTGCTTTGAAACTCTGCTAGACTTAACCATGCAAAGGACTCAAACAAAACCATAAGAAGTTAAAGACCCACCAGAGATCTGGATCAGAAAATGTGGAGAAAAAGCTGCAAATCCTGAGACCTCCAGCATCTAGACCAGGAACTGCAAGGACTAGTTCCAACATTCAATAACTCAAACCCAAGAGAAATTCTCTCTCTCTCTCTCTCTCTCAAGTGAGCCGATACAAGAGGAACTGATGGAGAACGGTAAGCTATTTAAGTGGGATTTCTAGAGTCCTTTGAAATCATCTTTCCGTCAGGCCAATGGTAGTTTACCATTACTTCAAAGTAATCCAATAGTTCCATGACACGTTGCTTCTCCTAATTTGCCGAGAGAAAGCACAGGAGGCAGAAGTAGTACCACAGTCACATGGTACTAGGAAGATTTTCTTATGGCTTTGCCTTTGGCACTTTCTCCAATTCTCCACCATTTTTGGGCCCCAATGTTTATGACTCTGTTCTGATCCACTATTTACTTGGCAGCTGTTAAGTAGAAGGGCAGTCCCGATACATGAAGGGCAGTCCTGATACATGAAGCTCCCGCTATGCAGGTCCGGAAAAGGTGATGTCAAGTTTGCGTTGCTCTGAAAATTTCACGCCTTATATTCGTGGCCTTTAGGTGACACGTATATTTTGCAAACGTCTCCGACGACTAGTCTTCTTTTTGGCATCTACCGGCTGCGGGGTCTACTACCACGTGGACGCCCTATGCTCCCTTTGTGCATATGCTTTTCTGATCAATGTTATCTTCAGCAGCTCTGGATCATCCGATCACAATCTGAGTAAAGGAACAAGGGCAGCAAAAGTGCAACGGAAGTCCTTCCATTTTTGTAATTTGTGCTATTTATTTTTTAGTCCTTACAAGGACAGTCTCTGTTAATGAAGCTTTAACCTATGTAGGGTTCATAGAAAGGGTAAACTACAAGAGTAAATAATATACAATCTTATTTTGCATTTTGCAAGAAGTTTTTATATCTTGAACTCGTGACCTTAAAGTCATACAATGACAACTCTACCATTACAGAAAGCTCAAATTGACACAAACGACAAAAAAAATAAATTATTATAACCAACAAGCCTAAACAGCCGATTTATGGAGATGTGAACTGACTTTTGGTTTAAGATTCTAAACATCCATTTCACACCCTATGGTAAGGTTTGTCGTATGCAGTATTTTCTAGGACATGACTGATCGGAGAAGGCCCCACAAAATAAATGATTTGGACTAAGAAAATATGTTCTCACCTATTCCCTTACTTTCCTTTAGAAAAACAGGCATGGTCTAGTCATTGTGCACCAATGGTCCCCGACATAGGATTCCTCCAGCTGACGCAACACATTCTTCTGTCAAATCAAACCAAAAATGTCTTAAGCTACTGAAGGAAAGGGATACGGCTAATAACATGTGGTGCCAATTTGCTTACTTCCTTTCAAATCTGATAGCAATTTGTATAGCGTGCACGCAGGAAGACCACGTAAATCAGAATGATATTTGATCTGGTGAGCTCCACCAGCTTGGAAGAAGTTTGAGGCTCACAAGCAAATGTAAAAATGGGCAGTCCCGGTGCACCATCGGGGGAAAGGGAGGACCACAAAGGTCTATAGCATAAAGCTACCAGCAACTTTGCATTTTTTGCAAGAGATTGCTTTAACGCTTTGAATAAGTGACCTCAAGGTCATATGACGACAACTTTACGCCAAGACTCACAAGCAAATCTAATACCTCTAAATAGTTGTTGGTAGAAAATTCCAACTTTAAGAAGAAAAAGGTCGGTCTATGGGCAGTGCCTGTCTGGTGACATTAAGAACTTGTAGGCAAAAGGCACTTGAGGATGTGCTTCTACTAAACAGAACCTGAACTTTTGTTGGAATCTCATTCTCCATCTCACTAAGTGGTTTACAAAAGAACTTAGCGCTTGCTTTCCACTTAAAACTTGGAACAATAATGAAGGCTAGATTCATCGATGAGAATTTATTCCCACAAGCTACTACTCTTCAAGCACCATGTACTCTCTCTCTCTCTCTCTACACACATGTGCATGTTCATTCATTTCCAGACAAAAGGAGAATCAGAAACTAATCCAAGGGACAGAATGGGCGAAATCTTGATCTAGAAAACAACTTGATCAGTGCAAGAGGCACTGTCTTGTAATGGGGGAAAGTGGAGTCAGGTGTTGTACGACAGCAGTGGTGCTCTGGTTTGCTTGCAATCGGTCTGCAAATGGCTCAACTGAACCAAGCAGAAGAAGGCAACACATATAAACATACGTCAAAAAGAAAAGAAAAGGAGGAAAATTGCTCATCTACACACATATTCATCTTTTTCCTGGTATATGTAGAAGCCAAACAAGAAGGACCCATAAAAGAAAAAGAATTATGTTTTCCAATGCATTCCCATCCTCCTAAAAAATAGGTGAAAAGCCAAACATGCATGAAATCCAGAGATGGAAATACGAAGGGCCTCTTTCCCCTCTCTCTCTCTCTCCAGAGTGCTAAACGTAGATAATTCATCGTCGTCATCAAGACTTTATCCTAATCTCTCTCTCTTTCTCTCTCCGGAATGCTAAAAGTAGATAATTCATCATCATCGTGATCGTCAAGATCTTATCCCAATTAAAAATCGGCGCTAGACGTAGATAATTGAGAGAATAAATTCATGGATGTGTAAAATTGCATACCTTGTTCCTAGCTCCCAAGTCCCAAGTGTTCTTGCCTCATCTTCGGAGTATGGCTTCTTCCTAAGACGCAGCGATCTCCCTTTGCTTCCTTTAACCAGGAACCTTCTCCCCTTTTGTTGAAGGGTTATGACTGCTTGCACGTTTGGTCTATGTAGGATTCCCAGCACCACTCGGTTGGGGTCGAGTGTCATCTATGTACTTTTACTGGGTCAAATTGGGGCCCTGCCCACTTAATTTGGAGGTCACCTTCACCACTTTTTGACCAGCACTAATGGCAGTAGAGTTGCCTTTTTATGCCCAAACATTCACATAGTTGCAGGGTAAGCTAACAACTTAGGTTTAAATAATGTCTAATCTTGGTTAGTTGGTTGATATTCAGTGTAATTCCAAGGCCCCACCTTCAAAAATGGAATTATTAAGATTAGATATTTACAGCCCTAAGAAAACGGCAAATGCTGCAACCATTATCATACCCCTGCACATGAAGTATGTAATGCATGTATCAACAGGATTTGGACAGGCAGTACAAGCACTGGACCAAGCCACCTCCCAGCACTAGTTCACTGTTAGTTCTTGATTACATATGTAACGAACAGTTACCATATATTATGTACAGCACTTAAGTGGATAAACCACTCTGCCTAATGATCCTAAGTTTTATCAATGATGGGTTTGGAAATAAAAGTGCAGCCCAGCACAGCGTAGACGGAATTTAGGGAAGGGGCGGACCACAAGGGTCAATAGTATGCAGTCTTATCTTAATTTTGCTAGAGACTGTTTTCACACCTTGAACCCGTGACTTAAAAGTCATAGGACAACAATTCTACCATCATGCCAAGGCTTCCCTTCATAGATGAAAACTTTCTTTAGCGAGGAGGATTAGACACTGACCCAACCCAAACATCTTGGCTATATATCCCTATCAAACTTTAGGTTTTTCAATCTAATGGTCCCTCTAAGAAGGTAGAACAGGCGTTCTCTTAGCCTTGTTCTTAAAAAGCATGGAAAATGCAATGTTCTTAGTGGCATGTCGCTGTTGTTTGAGATTGAAAAACATTGACTCATAAGCTACTGAAGGACTATTTGAATCTCAGATAGAAATTTACTTGGAAAAAGTTTGCAGTGGGAAGTGAGTTGGTTATCGTCTTCTTTTGTAGAAACCTTTATAAAAAAAAGTAGTCTCCGTGCACGAAGCTCCTGTCTATGTAGGGTCTGCGGAAGGGGTAGACTATAAGGGCTTATAGTAGGCAGCCTTATCTTACATTTTGCGACAACTTTTACCGTTGCACCAAAGCTCCCCTACCCGTAGAAACCTTTATAAAAAATGGAAATCTGCTTTCTCTAGTTAGGCAGAAGTAGAGGAATAATAGTTAGGCAAATTGTCTATCAAAGGACAAAAATAGGTCATCTGTTTGGGCCCCTCTATATCAGTCATGTTCTTAACAGTCTAGAATTCAACCCATTACTGAATGCGTATTTTCTAGATGATTGTGGGCTTAATTTTTTACGTTCTTTTGTTGTTATTTTTCTTTTTCTAGCATGGTTTTGTATGGCTGTCTATTCCATGGCCACAAATGGCAGTAGGAAAGTTAGATGCAGGAGAGGAATTTCGGCCTGCGATGAACGGTTAGATCATTAAAGAATTGATCCCATATCTGGATAACAAAGAATCCCCACAATGGTGAATATTTGCGCTCCACTTGCTCTCCTAATCTCTCCTTTCGCATTCACAACTGGAAATTGACAGTGGAAAGATAGTCAAATCTGGACAAGTTGTCAAAATGGGAATGATAATCAAACCTGATTACTTATTTTCATTATACACAAATTGTGCCCATGGATCCAGAATAGTGCACAGATCTAGACGTGGCAAAAGCTTGCAGGACTAGATGGTTGGTGATCCAAATCGTCCATCTTCTAGACCGCATCTTAGATACGTCACATCCCGATAAATCTTATCCATTAGATGACAACAACCCTCCCATCTGCTAAAATCTTCCACGTTCCTCTGAGCTTTCTGAGATAGTAGAGAATAATGCATGGTTAGGATCACAGAGTGGGGATGGCTTGTGGTGGCCAGCCTCTCCGAGGTGCTGCCTAAAAATGACCTTTTTGTATGATTAAACTAGGCCGGAGAAGTACTTTCAATGCCACTAAACCATGCATGCAAACACCGTACAAGAATTCAATCAAGGAGACAAGGACGTACTGTTGTTGAAATACAACATCCTTTTTGGCTACACAGGGATACAATGCATCCAAAGTTACCACCCATTCTATTGCATGTCTATATGCATGTCTATTAGTGTTATGATTAGAAATCTGGAAGGTACGTACCTTCATTAAAGGGCAGTCTTGGTGCAGGAAGCTCTTACATATGCGAAGTATATGTGGAGAAGGGGCGGACCACAAGGGTTAATAGTAAGCAGCTTTACCTTGCATTTTGCAAGAGGCTATTTTCATGCCTTGAACCTGTGACTTCAAAGTCACACGACGACAACTCTATCATTGCACCAAGGCTCCCCTTTTGGAAGGTACATTCACTACAATCCAATAATTGTTCTATAGATTAGCTGTAATACCTATCTTGTTGGTAGAAACTTTAACTAGATAGGCAATGAAGTAAGCTACCTTGAAGAACCAGCATGATTTCTTTAAGCGACAAAAGAAATTTACAATATCTGTAAAAGAAGTACGAGGGGAAATAGCTTACAATAAAATTAAAAAATTTCTTTGATTTCTTACTGGAGTTGCATTATCAGTTACTTTTCAAACATATATAAATGTTCAAGGGAGTCTTTTTCTGTTTCGAAAGCAGTTTCCACGTTTAGACTTTTCAAAGAAGTCTTTTTTCTGTTTCAGGCATTTCACAACTTTTATTACCTATGGACGGTTGGGGACCAATATTCAACAATCTTAGAGGAAGTTTTAGTCAGAATAGCCCCAAAATTTGGAGAGAGAGAGAGAGAGAGAGAGAGAGAGAGAGAGAGTGTGTGTGTGTGTGTGTGTGTGTGAGTGCGCGTGTGTGGTCTTTAAATCGTGATTTTCTATAATAAAAAAACAGCTCCAATCAGTTTTGCACAAAAAAAAAACGGTGATTTCAAGGATATATCATGATTTTTGACTATTTGACAAATTTTGTAACACAACTTTCTTTTCTTGTCATTTTAGAAAATCTCAATAAATCATGATTATAGGTGGTATCCAAACAGTATTTTAGAAAAGGAAAAATTAGGAAGCATCTTCTAATATGCTTGTTTCTACTACTTGCTACTTTTGATCAGGGTTCGATCCCAGATTCCCTGCATCTTCACTAGGGTTTTTTGCCTGATAATCATGATTAGTAGTGGTGAGGAAAGATTTAAAAGCTTTAGGACTAAATGAAGCCATAGTACTTAATAGAGAGGAATGGAGGAATAAGATTCATGTGGCTGAACCCTAATTGGGATAAGATCCTGATGATGATGAACCATGATTAGTAGGCATTTGAAAGCTGCTGTGATGTCTAGAGTTTCAGCAGTTAGGAGGCTACAAGATGCCTAAATTCAATTTTCATCATTGATCATTTGTCAATATTTCCCAAACTCAAGATTTTGCCTTTGAATCTGATACAGTGATCGCATTTGAAGCAGAGACAGAGGAAGAGAGGAGCCCAAACTCTTTGGGTATCACATGCTTCCCATGTCTTACCCCATAGTGAATTGGTGATGTCCTTGAATTTTCTTCCATAAACGATCCAAACATTAATATCCTTGGACACAACATGGATGGATGGATGGTTTTTAGCATTTTATTTGTGGAGTTTGGTTAATGAATGCAAACTGTTGGCTGTTTTAAGCCATTAATCTTGTTTGGTCCCCCAACCCATTGTTTGGGCTACATGTGGAAATACTTTGACGCCAGTTGGAAGCCTCTAAACACTTTTATCTAGCTTGAAGAATCATTCATCCAGCCATCAGGGGCTGAAGTATGACCCTAAACAATCCAATCACTTTCTAAGCTTTTGGGCGGAGAACCACAATCTACACATTGACTTGCAAAAAGAGACTGAATTAACTCATCATATACCTCCTAGTCCAGTCGCATGCAACTGCCATGGCAGAAAACAAACAGGTCTCAAGTAGTGCATCGTTAAGAAGTCCGCCATAGCTAACCAAGCTAGACAGACAGTAGTTTCGTGGTCAACCTCATAATAGGAAAATGAAGAAACCAATAACAGAAATCTACTAGTTCGCTTCGCTTCTGCACAAGCAACACAGAACACTCACCAAATCTGCCACAGTCAATCACTATTTCTTCAGGCGCAGAGATTCTACAGACGCAACAAAATTTCAGGCACAAGTTTTACAATAGACCTGTACCCACCACAAGGCCCCACCAATACTGCTAAAAATAATTTTCTAGAAAATAGCCAAATGAAAACTAATATTCGGCCCCAGGAACAAGCACGAAAAAATTAAGGGAAATGGTACCTGGGCAAACAATTATTGGCTGATTACCACAAGCCAATGGTCTTCCACCAGAATCCCCCAACACCTAGCCAGATGATGATGTTAACCACAGACATGAGGAACCCATAACCCCACCACTTTGCAAGTGGCACATAATTGGCACCATAGAAAACAGGGGCAGACCCAATGCCGTAGTGGGTAAGACCGCCCATAAGATTGGAGAGGAAGGAGAGGACCATAGCACCAAAGAGTGGCGGGGTGCCTAATGCACTAGCCACTGATAAAAAGGCAGTGAACATGGCACCAATGTGAGCAGCACCACTGGCAAAGAAGTAGTGGGAGTAGAAGTAGAGCAAGACCAGTATACCGAAAGAGGCCTGCCATGACAAGCCAAGCCCACCCACAAACTGCAAGATAGAAGATTTTACGGTTACTGAATAATATTGAGAAATGATATGTGAAGAAAGGATCAAATTAAGCTCACATAGCCTGTTGCATGATGATCCACTATAATACAAAAACAGTGAGGTAATACACTACCACAACCAAGCTCGCACTTCCGGTACTAGTTTTGGTCTAAGAAGGCACCACTTGTATTTACTAAAACCACTCCGAATTTTAATTTCAATGTTTTCAATTGTTATTGAGGATCACCATCTGTAGGCTGTAGGCCACTTGCATATAATTGAGGCAGGATGCAAGCAATTACACAAGAAGCCCCCTCTGTATTATGCCCAAATAAGTAATTACAATGGACTATTAAATATACTATGTGATTCAAATAATTTACATCACACACTTCTTTATCCATGTCAAAGTGTTTGCATAGCAAGGATACTCCAACAATTCCTATTTAATCATTTATTTTCCATCAATTATTGAAGAACTCTAATATTTTCAATTAAATTCTGTGGAGATTGCTTAACGTCACACATATATGCTATCCATAATTAGTTAATAACTTTCTAAATTCAGGGAGGCAATAACCAAACATATTCTAATTATGTCTACACCAACTGCCACCTTGTATTGGTCTAACAACAAAAACTTGTTTCAATTTCCAGGAAATATGATCAATATTCCAAAGACTGTGGAAGAAAATAGAAAATAACTCGTGAAAATACATGTCTGTTTCCAGTGCATCCATAAAACATGTCTACAATGTTTCATAGATAGTACAGCTTAAGTATAGCTCTTGCATACTGTACAGCCCAAAAGCCGTACATAATTAGACTCAGCAAAATAGTACAGCTCAAGCAAACTATTAAAACATCTCCATGGAAGAAGAGAAAAACATTAGTAGTTGGTCACATCAATGTCCCAACAGAGACGCTGAAACAAAAGATTTAAAGAAATGGTCTAGCAGTTCAAAGATAATAAGATCTAAACATTAAACCCATTATGTAATCGGTCAGACAATCTGCAATCAGAGTTAGAATAGAAGCAGCAAATAAGTAACATGCAATGCCTATCAAAGGAGACAAAGATATAGTTTTCACACCATTAGGGAAGACTTTCGAAAAGATAAATTTTTGTTTCTTCCTTAATAGTGGTACAGCTTCATAGCCATTGAACATTGTGATAGCTCATCAATTTGTAGAGATCTTGGTTTTGTCATACTCGAAATAGCAAGAGGCTAAAACCAAAGCTAAAACAATCACAAGACCTACAACTAGGCATTGCAAATTATCTGTTTTGAGCTATTAACATTACATCATGATGGGACAGTGGGCAGTTTATAGATGCATGGAATGTTAGAGAATATTAAGAACAGAGAAAAAGTCAAGACATGTGATATCAATGTTCCTCCAGAGTCGTTATAGGAAACATACCTTGACTATGGTCTGGCTGAACCAGGAGATCAAACCATATTTGTTGAGATAGCCAGCCATTGCAATAAGTGCAGCAAACCATGTAAGTGTATCCCAGGCCACTGCTTCAGCCAAACACTCTTTCCATGTAACAACCCCAGTTATGAGGAGGACAGATAATCCAAGAATAGCAGCCGTGACTGCATCCACATTCAGGACTCCTCCAAAGATCCAGAGTCCCACCTGTGGAAAGAATCAGAACTATTATTGTTACCAAGTTAGGCAAACAATTTTACGACCAACAACTTTTCATCTGTATGCGTGTTTGGGGCAAAAGCAATACTTGGAGCATTTTAGACATATACTCCAAGGCCATGAATGCATATTATGTCTCTCTACACAATATGAATGCGACTGTAACAAAAAACTTTCTTCTTCTGCTTTTGAATATTGTATAAGACACAACTGCAAACAAGGAGATCAAATCCAGCAGCAAAAATCAGCAAAAAAATGTTAGCAAAACAAACTGAAAGAAATTCCGAACTGTATTTCTCAGTTCTAGGTTTCTACCTATTAACAAGTTCATGGGCAAAACATATGATGAATACTTTTCTTCTTCAATAGTTAACAGATGACAAATCATGCACCAAGAAAGATTCAATCTTTGCACCTCCTAGATTTAATGGATTTAGCCTAGCTTACCAGCTAGGAAAAGAGAAAAGCAGCTAACTTGCGACTAAAGTAGTGTTGCAGCCTGATGAAAGTTTGGAACAGTCAGCTCCAGACTTGGTAAGTGAATTTGTGTGTGCATGTCACTCTTTGCATGCCTTTTATTACAACATTAATGTTCCTCTTAAACATGCTTAACATGATATCTGACTGGTTCCAGCTTTATACCTTCCATAATTCCATTTGTGTTTTGAGTAGTCCAACCATTCAGAACGAAGAACATGTTTTTATTCTTCTTGTATATTCAGATATAGATACCAAACATTTCCCTATGAAGCCATGACGTAGAAATTTGGGACTACGGCTCAAAATTAGATACTACCCTGTTCAAAACTTGATGGAAGCCCAGGCCTGGAAATGTTTTAAAACTAGAAAGCTGAGTTCCAAGCATGAGGGGGACTCAATCCCACCTGGATTAGTGTCAAGCCCAAAATTGAGCAGATCCCAGTTCACAAAGTAAAATCATGTTTCAATTGTTACGAGCTGTAGTTTTGTGACGATTGGGCAGCATGAGGGGACCAACTGAAAAGCAGCCTCTCCTCATAAGTCAAAGCAATCAAATCCTGGTAACGTAATAGAGAACGATTAAATGAAGTTAAATCTTCGAAGAGTTTTAGCTTAAGGAACATTGGAAAGCGAAAGATATCAAGATTTTATTGGCTCAAGTTAGTGCTTTTGATTTGTGATTAATTTAGGGGGTCAAAGTATTAGGATTTGACTAGTGTTGGTTAGTAATTTGGAAATAAGTTAATAAAAATAGTGAAATTAGCAACCTGCCATGCATGGGAAAATAAAGATAGTCTTACAGAGCGATACAATTATTGAAGCTGCTACTAAAGCAGCCGAAAGGTTAACCTAAGAAACTGTTGTGTTCTCTTCCATAGCATACTTGAATATTTTCTCAATCACATTTTTACAGAGTCTTCTTATGATAGTTGCTTGCTTTCTGCTTTCCTCTTGATGACCCAGTAAAGATTTGCCAGCGATTCCAGCAAGGATACCCCAAGAACAAGACTCTTGCTTGCGGGACTATGTTAAGTTTGATCAACATATACTTCAGATTTTGGTTTCTGTTGTCCTGCTTCAGTATTTGTCGATAACATCTCTATAAAGTCTTCTTCGAAATTACATATATTGGTTTTGTAGTGATCTAACAAGGATACTGTCAAACATGAAATCTGGGTTTCTTAGATCCAACCAGTTGGCTGACTGAGTTAGAGGTTCTGCATCAAATGCACATAATGGTTTAGGTCTTCTTTTTCTTCTAATTTTTACTGCTTATCAGTCAGTTGCTTGACAACTTTACGGATCCTGCTTTACAAGTTGCTCATAATAGTTGAAAAACGGTAAATCCACTGTTGCACTTACAGTTATTTGATTTATGTGATCGGATTGGTGTCACTCTTAAAGCTCACTATAATGATATCAAGTGCATCCAGTTCACTGTTAAAGAGTTTGGAGAACTACTGCCTTAAGATAGCTCAAGTTAACAATTGAGTAATAGCAACACAAAACTCATTCATCCAGTATATAAGGTAGCAATGGCCTGGCTTGTGCTCAAGAATTTGCATGAAACAAACACAATAAACTCTGAAAGACTCACTGATCTAGAATATAGATGAAAATCTAACCATGTACATGGTCAAGGTCTATATGCAGTTTGGATTCTTGGTAAACTCATAGATATGCTCTCTAGGACAATCTACGTAATTGTTTCCTTGATTTTAATTTCTTCTTAGAAGGGGAGCCTTGGAGCAACGATAAAAGTTGTCATCATGTGACCTTGAGGTCACAGGTTTAAGGCATGAAAATAGCCTCTTGCAAAAATGCAAGGTAAAGCTGCATACTATAGACTCTTGTAGCCCACGCCTTCCCCAGACCCCACATAGGCAGGAGCTTTGTGCACCGGGGCTACCCTTTTAACTTACCTGGGATAATGATATACCCCTAAAGGTTATAGATTTTCCAAGCATGCCAATCGAATCCTTTTTTCAGGAAATGACTTTGAGCCAATCTCATTAGGAGAAACTAGCTCAAGCTTCTCAGTTAGGTCATTTTGAGTTCTCTTCTTCTTCTGATACTATATAAGAATCAGATATCATGGGAAAGAGAGGCTATAGGAACTAGTTTGCATATATCACTGCTTTCTAATTAACCAAATTAGCTTCATATCTACTTCAATTATGCATATATCTGTGCCACTTGATTGGTCTATAACATTGTTTCGCAGAAATGCTGAAAAAGAAAATCTAGCGAGTGAGAGAGCTGAGAAAGCCTGCAGTAATTTAGAACTAATTGCTGTGTTTCTTCTGTAACAATTATGAATGAGATGCGTTTCATCTTTAGAACAGATTGCAGTGTTTTTCAGTAACAATTGTGACTCAAGAAGTGCTTCTTCCAGCTTGTAAAAGAAGCAGTAGCTCTAAGTTTGGAAGATCATTTGCCACAGGAAGAGGCTAACTTAGTCTGCAGGGTTTCTGTTTCATGAAGAAAGTGGAATAGAAGTTCCAACCATTATGAAGTTCCCATATAATAAACGTAGTAGAGGAATCCTTGAGATGTACATCGAGGAAAAATCTTTTTCTAACTATTAAATGTCTTCTTCGGTGCCCACATGTTCTTTTTGCAAAATAATTAACTACTAAAGTATGTAGTAATTAGTAAATGAATGATGAAATAAGTAATCAGAATCAAAACCAAGAAATAAACAGTAACACAATAACGTAGGAATTCTTAAACAACAAAAATTAGAAATTCTAACATAAATTTTTCGTGCACTAAACTTATGAGTGGGTAAAAAAATTAAAGAAACCATGAAACAGGATAAAGCAATTGCTATCAACAATAATAGGAAAAAGTGAGTTGCAGAGGCAAATTTAATACCGTAAGAAGTAAAGTCATTGCCATAATAATTTCGTTCTTCGACATGGGTCCCATCTTCTCCAGCTTCTCCTTTGCAAGTCTGGGTGCATCCGGACTGCTCTTGACGGTTGGTGGATAAATCAAATACAAAAGCAACGGAACAACAATCAAAGACACCAAGCCAGGAACAATGGCAGCCACAGCCCAGTCAGTCCACCCAATTGTCTGCTTAATCGTATTAAAAGTAAGGTTTGCACTCAAGGGATTCGCCGCCATGGCAGTCAAAAACATGGACGACGAAATTACAGAGGTCTGGAAGCAAGTAAGCATCAACCACGACCCCAACTTATTTTCAGTCCCATCACCGACGTTACTCCCGCAAGCAACACAGAGAGATTTCACAAGCGGAAGAAAAATACCACCAGCACGAGCAGAAACCGAGGGAATTGCCGGTGCGAGAAGTGCTTCACTGAAAACTAAACTGTAACCTAAACCTAATGACGAGCTCCCGAAAAGCTTAACAAACTGGTATGCAACTCGATTACCTAAGCCAGTCTTGATAAATCCCCGCGCGAAGAAAAATGCGAGGGCGATGAGCCAGGGAATTGGATCGCCGAAGGCGGAAAATGCCGCGGAAAAAGTGAGGGTTTTAGTGAGAACGGACGCGCCTAATCCCATCAAAGCGACAGCACCGAGTGGCAATGGTTGTGTGATGATCCCGACGATTGTCGCCAGGAAGATCGCAAGAAGCTGCCATGCGTTCCTTGAAACTCCGGTGGGAACTGGAAGGAACCAGAGAATTACTCCGGTGGCGATCGATGCCATCAGGGGTTTCATTGCAGCGCCTTGCCATGGTTGCTGCGCAGGTGCTACAGTGGCCGATGACGCGGAAGCTTTGACTTGGAAGAATCGCCTTGAGGTCGAAGAAGAAGAATTCTGATGTTTCAGAGAGAGATTTGAAGGAAAGAAGGGTTTTTGAAGTAGATTCGAAAAGGGAAAGTTCCGATTTTGATGAGGGGAAAGGTCAGATCTGGAAAGGTTTTGGAGATTTTTGGTTCTGAGAGCTTGAGATGTTGCAGATCTGAATCTGAGATTGGGAAGGGAATGAAGGTTTGGGTTGCAGGAGAGAAAAGCTGACGACGCCATTAATGGCGGAATTTCAGAGCTCCTTCCAACTTCAAAGGAGCTGTCGAGGGAAATAAGGAGAGAGAAACTGGTGATGACCAGTATTTATAGGGAAAATCCGTATGAACAATCTTAACCGTTGGATGTTAATTCTACGGATCAGATAGGATTAGGAAACATACAAGATTTCGGAAAATGAGTATTCTGCTAGTTTAGGCGTGGTTTTCACCTCCGGAAGTGCGTCGGAAATTTGAATGCCGGCGGTGCTTTTGTGAAAGGGTTAGTGCTAAAGTGCGCAGCCGGGACTTTGCGCTGCGTCAGGGGCAAGCAACGTGCACCACGCCCCACTAGATCCGACTATGCAGGAGGTGAAAGAAGAAGTGGACCCATCTTCCTTCTGATCATGACCGTCCATCTTCCAGGTCGTATCACTCCAAGACTTCTCATCCGTTAGATGAACGTAACAGTCTAACTACGAAGATCATTATACCATCCTTTTGGAAGGTGGGAGCCAGTCCCCGATCCAACAGTCTTACAGCATATTCTTATCATAGCCACTGATATAGCCGGTTCCCACAAGATAAACGGTTTAGAGCAGGACAGCTTAAGATCTGCTTGCACTCCTAGCCGTCCGATCATGTAAGCTAATCTAGTCAAGGGGTCTAGGGTGCAAGTGGCAGGTGAGGATGGAAGTAGTGGTTCAGTTTAGGCAGTCAGAGAGAGTTGCAGGAAAGAACGAGATCGACCTCGACTGTTGTGACCCTAAAATGACGAAAAGACCCTTACTTTTGTCATCACATGTGACAAATTTATGCAAACAGTACAAGGACGAAAATGGTCCAGCGAAGCGAGAGAGAGTACTAGAGATCCCAACCGTTCGTATGGTGGTGTTCGGCGTAGTAAATCGCGTCCACATATCTTCTGGGCACGTTGAGAAAAAAAAACAAGGGAAAATTGTCCATGTATACCCTCAACTAATACTTTTCATCACTTTTACCCTCCTAATTTGAAACAATTTTGTAGTTTTAATTGAATTTATAATTTCAATTGCTTTTTTTCAAGGGTATTCTGATTTATTTTTTTACCTTCCAATTTCTAATTGATTCTACAGGGTATTTCCTGCTTATTTTAATTTGTTTCAATATTATTAACTATTTCATCCTAATTCATTCTCATTTGGAGACTATCAACTTCCTTTTTACCATTGACACAGGGATTGGTGCAAGCATTGAAGGCACTGGCAACGCAAGTTGAATTCAGATGCTGTGCAAGACATTTATGCAAGAGGAGATTCAATGGGGCTGCTATGAAAGAAGCATTGTGGGATCATGACCAAGCTTGGTGAACAAAATGAGGAAGCTCAAGTGAGGCTCCTTGAGCACTATCATCCCTCCCAGTGGTCGATACATGACTGCACTAATCACTTGAAGGGTGATACATTACTAAATAATGTGGTGAAAATGTTCAAGGCATGGATTGTAGAGACAGGAGATAACTCATTGTTGATAATGATGGAGACAATTAGGAATCTCATCATACATAGATTTTAGCGGAAGAAAGATGGAATGAGGCCCTTCAAAGGCAACATTTACCCAAGAATACAAAAACAACTAGATAAGGCAAAGTGGAGCTCAAGTGAGTTCATTTGCCAACATAGGACTTGTGATTTTTATGAGGTGGAGCATGTAATGATGAGACTAATAGTAAACTTGGCAGAGAAAAATTATACATCATTATCATCATCGTCAAGACCTTATCCCAATTAAACGTCAGCCACATGAATCTTATTGCTTCATTCCTCTTTATTAAATAACATAGCTTCAATTGGTTTTAAAGTTTTTAAATCTTTTCTCACCACTTATATCCACGTTCTTTTGGGCCTTCCCCTTACCCTTTTAGAACTTTCTACTTGCATTGTCTCACTCCTAATCGATGTTGTTTTCGATTTCCTTTGGACATGTCTAAACCCTCTAAGTCTAATATATCATTCAGCTTATTATCTATTGTTACTACCTCTAAATTTCCTCTATAGTTTTCATTCATAATTATATCATTTCTTGTCATGTTACTCATCAATCTCAACATCTTCATTTCCACAATTATCATCTTATGCACATGATGTTTCTCAAATGCCCAACACTTTGATCCATAGACCATAGCCGGCCTCATAGCTATCGTATAGAATTTTCTTCTTATTTTGAGGCAGAGAGAAATTGTACATAAGAAAATAAGACCTCAGCGGCATTGTATGTATTGGCATTGCTACAGCATACACAAAGAAGGAAAAGCCTCCAAAAGACTACGTAGATCCATGTTAAAACAGAATTTGTTTATCATCAACTTAGGAACTAACAATCAATGCAATGCCAAGAGTTCAATACTGGCCAATGGCAGAGGGTTATCCAATTCTACCACCGAAGGTGAGAGACGAGCAGGAAGGACCAAGAAGAAGAGATTTCGAGAAGTTGATGAGCCAACATATCCATTACAATATCCATTAACTGCCCCTTATTTTACCATCAAATTCAACATGGCCATGAACACACAATGCATAGACCTACAACAACAACAACAACAACATGCACCAGTGAATTAGCAATCCTTTCTTCTTCCTCACCAACTCGATTAGCTCTCATACAAACTCTAGCTTGTTATTGAACAAATATGCACATATGTTTAAATGAACTATTTGCAGTACCTCCATGGTAATCCATAGATAGTAGCAGATGCCATGGCTAACAAGTTTAAGAAAGAGGGTATGACAAGTTTCCGGAATAGGGTTTCAGAAAAGGCAAAATGGGGACGAAGGACAAGTGGGAAAGAGCTTCGAGAAAGATGTTTAACACATTTCTACAACCAATTTCAGAGGAAGTCGGAAAGGACCAAGGATTTCGCAGAGGCCTCTGATTGGGGCTTCGGAGAAGAAAGAAAGAAAGAAGACGAAAATGGGGTTTAAAGCCAATTAGCTTTTATTTATTTCTTACTTTTGGCTCAACCCATTTCCTAAATTTCAAAATATAACAAAAAAATAGAAGCCAATAGAAACTACTAAAAAAAATATTCTTTTAGGAGCCTTTTTTTACTGTAAAAATTGTTGTTTAACATCGAGGTCTCAGGTTCAAAGAGTGAAAACAGCCTCTTGCAAAATACAAAGTAAGACTGCATACTATAGACCCTTGTGGTGCACCCTTTTTCTAGACCCTGCATAGGTGAGAGCTTCGCACATTGAAGCTGCCTCCCATTGATTTTGTTAGTAATTTGGATGGAAACTTGACTGAGGGTATCTTCGTGGTAGGTTTTTTGTAGTTACGGTATCACACCCATATCAAATGTGTAGGGTGTGAAAGTAAGGAATAGTAAGTGAAGGGGGTGTGCAGACACTTTTTCCAAAAGATAACAACAAAGAATGAAAAAGGAGACAATGGTCTGCATGTAGCCCCTTAAACAAGATTATGCAAGAATCATGGAATCATTGTGGCTTATTGTTAATGGGATATCTAAAGTCAGAGCAATCAAATGACGGGTCAAATCATCCGAAAGTGGGACTCATTCATGCAAAAGTGTGGTGCATAGGCGCCTTGTTCCTCTTAGTATTGCTTCCTTTGTTCATCAGTTTATTGGAGCTAAAAGTTGCATTAGAATGATGTAATCTATGGCACCTGGTTAGAGGAGAAAGTGAAATCCTCTCTCAGTGGCAGAACTCCAGAGGTCCATGCCAGATTCCGTGCCTCTTTCATATCATGGCCTCCCTCTCTGCATTGGTAAACCAGGTAAAGCTTTGTGGAACGGTGTTGGAGTGCTTTACCAAGCATCACATTTATCAAACCTATCTGGTTTGTTAATAGTGCTTTATTTGAAGAAATCAGGAGTTCATATTCAAAATCCCTAATTCCCATCTGGCTTTTGTTCTTTGGTGGTCAATAGCATTGGCACAAGGATAACAAACAGTGAACAAAATAATTTACAAATTTTATCTTCTAAAAGGGTAAGAAAAAGGCCCAAAAGAACGTGGATAGAAGTGGTGAGAAAAGATTTTAAAACATTAATACTAAATGAAGTCATGACACTTAATAGAAGGGAATGGAGGAACAAGATTCATGTGATCGACCCCTAATCGAGATAAGGTCTTGATGATGATGACGATCTTATTCCCAATACTATGCATGAAGAATTCGACTTGCTGCAAGAGTAGTCCTTTGTCTGGATGATCACGAGTTCGACGCGGCTCAAGAGTGTGTGAGAGAGAGT
Source organism: Warburgia ugandensis (assembly GCA_035236585.1). NCBI lineage: Eukaryota > Viridiplantae > Streptophyta > Magnoliopsida > Canellales > Canellaceae > Warburgia > Warburgia ugandensis. The sequence continues at coordinate 75,774,712 of CP141132.1, read as the reverse complement.
GCAGGATTATCTTACAAGTCGCTTCATTTTCTTCTCATTTTAAGAAACAATGGGAATTTTCCAATCATATGCTACATTGGCAAGTTTGCTTTAGGATTGGAAGGGCAAGATCTCAACATGTTCATGACTTCATGTTCTCTTTCCTTAGTTCTTTTGTGAAATTTTAGAATATCTGATCCACCTGATTCCACCCCATTGTCTTTCCATGCAGAGATTTGCTCCCGTTGATCTTTTAGTTCGACGTTAGGGCCTGTTTTCTAAGCAGGAAATGCACGGAAGCCAGTGGAGATGGACTTTGGTTTCTGATTGTTGATGAGTTCCACTTCCTGTTTGACTTGGAAATCTGACTCCAGCTTGATTTCTCATTTTCCAGCAAATTCATTTCCCTTTTAAAACGAGAAATCTCATCTCCATAGAAACTGCAGAAGTGTCAAGAGGTCGTGGTAATGCAAATTGCTCTCCTGTAAAATGCATTTCCCACGAAAAGCTCTCTCTTGCTGACCAAGAAGGCCCTTAGCCTATGCTGTCTACTAAAATGAGCTCTTACCATGCAGAAAACGCATTGTAATATCACAATTGCATCCCATTTCAAAGGTAGAGATCAGCAAGGAGAGGGTTCTTGAAATATACATGGAGACAATAAGGTCATTTGGAGCAGCCTAAAAAATGCCTCTCTTGAATCTCTTGATCATATTTCTTTTCATCGTAGAATTGAAAAACTAGTGGGTGGCAACACCAACTAATTCCAGATCCAAGATCATTGTATTCAAATATAATTATAATAGACAAGAATGAATACAGCCTAAGTTCTTGTAGGTGGTTAACGACGTGGCTTTTGTTGTCATGCTTATTCATACACATGAACGTTGATGATTTCTACGCATGTCTGCATGTACATATTTTTATAGATACAGAGATATATACCAAGTCTTAACCCACTGTATCGTTGATTCTGGGCTCTGGTCCTGCATCTCTTGAAGCAGTAGTTTTCAGAAACACGAAAAACACAATCGACTGAGCTTGCTAATGCCAACAGTTCTCCCATCAGTGAAATCATTGTGACTCAGGAAGCTCAAGACTCACATCTTTCATTGTTGTTGAAGTTGCTCCTGTTGAAAAAATCGGAGAAGGGCCACATTTGGTGTAAAGGTTACAGAGAAAAGAAAATGAGAAGGAAACAGCTGATATAAGTAAGCATCAAAACAACATGAATTGAGAATCAATTCATGACATTAAGGATCAAAAGAAAAGAGATAAGCAGATAATTTCAGCGCAAAAAGTCCACCTAAAGTTTCCATAGCAGATAATTTCATTTCCTGTTACCAGGCATAAAAGGGAACAGCCCCGGTGCACGAAGCTCCTGCCTATGAGGGGTCCAGGGAAAGGGAGGGCCACAATGGCCTAAAGTAGGCAGCCTTACCTTGCATTTTTGCAAGAGGTTGATTCCACACCTTGAACCCGCGACCTCAAGGTCACATGACGACAACTTTTACCGTTGCACCAATAGTTCAAAATAAGATTGCTTCAGCCCACAGTAACGGGTCAAACAGCAACCTCAGTGCGTTCTTTAGTTTTCTCTGGCATATATACTGTAAGCAACTCCACTGAAAGCGGCCCAATCCAATGATTTCATTTTTTGTTACTTGTGTATCTTCAACTCAAAGATGCAACAGATAGATGGGTCTTTAGAGTGATGGGATTACATGTAATCTTTTAATAAGTGATTGAAATCACTAAATAACTGACCTCTGTCACAAAGAAGGCATGGAATCCATATGGGACCCTTTTAGGTAATTCAACAACTGCAACTGGATCAGGCGACATTGTTTTTGCATCAATCACAATGACTTCAGATTTCCTGCAGCAAAGACACCAAATATATGGAACATATAATATTATCAAATATTTCAACACAAAACAATGGAACTGTCAACGACGATCACATTTTCCCCAAAATAAATAAATACAGTAATAGCTTCCGTAATGATCTCATAATGTTGTACATGGTAAAATGGCACATAGCAGTGACTAAGACCATAAACGTTATACATGAAAAATTGATATTTAATGTTATTAAACCTTTTAACCAAGTTGGATGGACTTAAATATTTTAACTTCCATTGAAGAGACAAGATACTAGTACTCTAATCTAGCAGTTTCTATTGCATATTTCCCCAATTAAAAGTACTCCAGGTGTCCTACCAATTACAACATGATTACTTAGGTGTGAATTTAAAGCCATAGTAGAAACCTGTTGATAAAGGCCTTAGTAAAAACCTGTGGAGCTTTTTCAATGACCATTTACTTTTCAACTAAATAGGAGAAACAGGTGAAATTTGACACATTATCAGAAAATAAGAAATCAAACTGCTCAAAGAAATAAGACTCGTTTAAATGACATAATGATCCAATATCACACCATCAACTTTATCCATCTTTGATAATTTGTGAAGCTTGTCACCTGTCAGGAAAATAACTATTATGTTTAATATAACTTGGACTTTAGAGATGGACAAAGATTCCCAGACTTGCTACTATGAATATGGGGTATTCATGTCAGGTATTGATTGCATATAATTACTATCATATCTTTCTTGACCTCCATCCAAATGTATACCAAGTTATGAAGGCAATCCTTGATTTATGTTTTTCTAAGAGAAACTCTTGGGTTGGTTAATAAATTATAACAACTATGACAATGGTCATGTGTGCAGTGCCACAGACATACATATTCAGAGAGAGAGAGAGAGAGAGAGCAAGTCACCCAGTATTCTCATCGTGCACAAAGAAGATCAAGTAGCCATCATCCTCTTGTGAAGTGACACCAGGCTTACAAGGAACAAATATTGCCTCTGAACCATATCTTCCAGGTCCCAATTCAAAGATGCCTTGAATATTGCCTCCAACTTCAAGCTCCGATTTCCCTCCCTCTGGCTCAGCATGCAGATCAAACTTGACAATGCCTTTTATTTTTGTGACAGTATCAAACATGGTCGCATAGACAAACCTTTGCTTCCTGAATTTGCACAATAAAATAAGTAAACAGAAACTGATGATAAAAACTGGGTGTTTATAAGAAGTTCAAAAGACAATAATATACATTATTTGAATTGCAACGGGAGTATCCTAAATACTTTAGAAATAGCCAAGAAACATCAGTATCTTCAGGGATGCAGATCTCAGAAAACACTGCTCCAAAGAAAAACAACAGCCACCGGCAATACTGCAGTTTAAAATACACAATGAAGCGCAATACGTGGTTCTTTAATTTGAAAGAGAAAATGGAGATCTTTGTAATTATATAAATACATAAAATTTATTAGCAATTCAGCTTCTACAAGAATGAGATACAGAAGACCTTCTTTAGAGAAAGGTCACAAGGATGCTCATCAGACTCTTTAGATAGATCCCTGATCCCATAAATAAATGAAAGCTAGGTGTGTTTCACTCCCAAAACCCCTTCAGACAACATCAACTGCTCAAAAGGAGACATTTACCTTCCAGTATAGCTCTCATTGATGCGAGGAAAATCTACTGTAGACACAGACAATTGCTTCTGGGAAGCAAAACCAGTTTTCATATTGAATCTCATTTCATATCTGTCAGGAAAGAAATAATCATTTCAAATGACGGAAGATACAAGCTGCTCAAGAGAAATACTTTTGTGGGTCAAAATTACATACAGCTCATTTTTGAAATTCTTTGGCTTTTCACTGACAGCACCAGTGTGCATGTCCAGCTGCTCCAGATCAGGATTTTCAAGGCGACAAGTGATCAGAACAATTTCATCACCCTCCTCCCAAGCATTGGCTATTTAAAAGAGCCACCAAAAGTGTCAGAAAAGACAAACAAATCACCAGGAGCATTTTTCTTTTTCAAAAATCAGCACGGAAACTCAGACAACAATCCACCTCATCAAAATCCTAAAATAAACAGTTTCTATGTTGAAGCGACCAAAACTGCAGTAGCCATTGCAATTTGACTAATAAGCAATAACACAAGCTCCCTGCTTCTGGACATCAGATTCTTTTGAAATAGCCTGCTTGATAAATCTATAGAACATAAACAGCCATAATTAAACGATGGGATTCTGTGTGTTGTTTGGTGTTTTGACCACAACCACCTGTTTGCTTTCTTCCTGGAGCTATTTTAAAAGGGTGAGAAAACTGAATATTTACGAATAGAGAGGGTTTCTGCAAGGGAACTCAACAAAGCCTCCAACAATAAGGTAACACCCTTAAGTTGATTCTTGCAAAGAAGCCCTTTCTCTCTTTATTTCTCTCTTAAATAGATAGATTGAATATGGCTACTAAGCCTTGTAACAGCCCACTACTACTACTACTACTACTACTACTACATGCCCGTATCCTAAAATTCCTCCCATATCTTCTACAAATACTCAAAAATTCTAAACTTAATCAAACACACCTCACATGTTACCAACTTCTTCTAAAATCCTAAAAACTCTCAACAATTAATTGCAAGAGCCAATCATCTTATAAGATGTGGCTTTCCTAAACAAAAGCAGAAGTAATTAGTTCTACTAAAAGAAAATGCACCTATCAGATTCCAATCATGTTATGCAACAAATGATTGGTTGTTTTGCATCTGTCATGATGTATGTTAACATTCTGTATGCCCTCAGAATTTGCAACAAATATTATTCATAGTGCTAGCCATGAAAGCCACGTATTGTGTTGGGACAGCTAGATATTCTGGGATACATAAGGCATTATCAGTCATACTTACAGCATTGAAATAGAAACATGCTATAGCACAGGGGCTAGAAGTATTTTTGGTTGATGGCCTTGTCAAGGTTTAGGAAACAACAAACTAGTAAACAACTTCTCTAATTCTAGCTGTGAAAATGAATTCAATGGTCCATAACTAACAAAACTCAGCTGGAGATTCAACAATAAAAAGCATAGTCAACAGCGTGGACCACATCAAATGCTGTAAAATCATTAACTAATGTATTCAAGCAAAGTTTTGAGGAGCAATGCCAACAGCAAGAGCATATAGTAGGTTACTTAAATGTTTTACATATCCATTTAAGGTTATATGGAAGCATCATAAAGAGTCCTTGCATTGTTTTAACAACTTCTCTGTAAGGAATTCTTTCACTAGTCAATAATTTGAATTATTTCTATATCTTCAACCAATGCAGGTGTTAGCAGAGGCCAGGGATTAATCAGCTGGCACACTCAATCACTGAGAAGACACAGTTGGGCCTCAACGGTGATGCTGAATTGGCTAGCAGTCCTGTATTCAGCTCATCCATTAGACTGGCAATTCAATACTGCTGAAGATGTTGTTAGGTCTTACTAGGGAAGTTCTGAAGGCTTACTAGCCTGTTGGAAGATAGAGAGAAAAGCTCACCATTATGGAAGATGAAACAATTTGGAAGCTCAAACCATCTGATTTGAAGCTCATTTTTTGCATATCGTGGAAGTATACCAAAGCGAGCTTTCCTTGTTGCATCAAATGTGAAGATTAGCTTCTTCCCTTTCACCATTTCCTGAAATTAGAAATACAACAAAATGTTATGGAAGTGGTCGCTCAACCACTGATTCCAAACATCTTTGGGTGTGGAAGTACCATGAACTTCTAAGAGAAGTTCCACAAAACAGCATGGAGTTACTAAAATACCTTTGGATTGAAAAGCAACGGTAAATCCATGAAAATTGCATAGTTCTCAGTGATTGCAAAATCATGCATCATGACAGGATCAGATATTGTTATTGGTACAGGATCAAGCATCATGCCATCCTTGGTGATGACTCTATAAGTACAATAAGGCGGCTCATGTGCATAACCAAATGTAAACATCTCATCTGCATCACACTCCACAGTGATTATAAATCAAAAAAGAAAAGATGGGATGCCAATAGTAACCGATAACAGACTTCATATTAGGTGGCTTTACCAGTAAATGGGTCAACCTTTGGATGAGCAGTAAATGAGTGAGATAACCTCTTGTCATAGTCCAGCAACCCAAGGGTCTGGAGATCACCATCTTCCAGAACTTTAAGGACGTCTGCAAAATGCATTAAATTACATTCTTGAGTTGTGTTTCTAAAAGAAGCTCAATAAGAAAAATTACTGGGTGAATCTCTAAAACCAGCTTTGTTTCACAGGAATTAATACCACTAGCCATTGGTACCTTCATTTATGTGATGCCGCGCTCATCTCAGATTCAGAATTCATAGTTTCCTAATCTACCCAGGAACGCCCTAAACTTGAGGAAGTTCTTTCTTAAGTCTAATGAACACCGAATCCACTATCTCCCTAGACAATATTCTCATACAAGGAAATGACCCATGCGCTCCCATGATCTGCCCATCTGCAGACTCTTCTTGATGCTCCAACCATATATTTTGTTTTCCTGCAAGGAATCTTTACAAGCGGTTTGCCATAAAGATCCTGCAGAGTACCTAGTCCAGATGATCTCTCAAGGTCTGAATCTATACCAAAATCTATATATTAAAACAGACACAGGAATACTACTGCGGCAGTATTGTATTAGTTTCATACTATCTTTCTTATTTTTCAAGTCCTTACTTTCACCAAGGGAAAATATTTTGCTATGACCAATTTGATGGTATTTCTGACATAAAATAAACGGAGAAATAATAAAGATGTTTTTTATAGTTGAAAATGTGAATAACGGAAAGAAAGCAGCACTCCAGAAGCACCCAATCTAGCCATGTGGTCACAGGAGAGACTTACAGGGTTTATCTGCTTCTGACAGGGCCAAAAGTTTACCATGATGATATATGAGAGCCGTGTTACCTGGCAATGTGTCAGAAAACATTCATTCAGTGTTGATAGATATGGATGCTAGGATTCAAAGACAGATGAAAATTTCTCAACTATTATGTCCAAGTTACAACTACTGTATTGAACCAGCTGTCTGTAAGATGCATTTTAACATAGAACAAAGCAGGACCAGGACAGAAAGAAATTAGTAATCTAACTTGCGCTTTGTAAATAGTCAAAAAACCTTACCAGTACCAGCTCCATAAGAAACATCCAGCACTTTCAGTTTTGCTCGGAGCATTTGCATTTGAACCATAAAAAGCCCAAACAATCCCTTAAGGTCTCCTATCTACATATGCCCAAAAAAAGACCGTAATTATATGTTTTCCAACATTAATTTCTTTATATACATGATGGTTAAACACCTGACATCAATTTTATGTGCATGAGGAAATCACATGGTAATCAATATGGCAGGGCTTAGCTTCTCTATAGTAGATTTTCACCAGATAGCAATTTGTGAAGATATATTTCACCACAGGTAAATCTAACACAAAAAGTGTGTATTCCATCTAGTACCTTGATGAAATTTCTAATCAAATCATGATTTCCACTATCATCAGGAACCTAACAGCTACATAGGGAAGTGAAAGATAACATGTAAATAAATAGAATAAACAAATAAGCATGCTGTAGATTAGTAATTACAATGTACTTTCTGAACAGGGAAGACTGGGATCTATAACACCCATTTGAGACAAGTGTGTTTGGTCGGCTGCAAGCAGGTCCAATCACATTTGACAGAGACAACTTTATCATACAAAATCAAGCTGATGAGCTACTTGATCAGGAATAGCTGTTGGTATGTTCCGTGGCCAAAAATTTACCATACATCATCCTCAGTGAGCTTTAGTTAGGTGCTAGTTCATCATGGTATGCCCAACTAGGGCCATATTTGACAGGCAAAATGAAGTGCATGAAGCTACTTAATGTGGTGGCTACATACATGTAAGCCTACCAGGATCACATGTGGTAGAAAGCTAGGTGAGAGCACAAGAGTGATGGTGTTTAACAAGCAGGTTCCAGCAAATAACAAAATTTTGCATATGCAAGACTGATGAGTCCTGGTAAGAATGAATGGGTAGGATGAGTTGGATGCTATACAGCATTAGCACTAGGGAAGGCTGACCCTCTACTAGCATAATGCCAAACAAGTATGTACATCATCTATGATAAGCCTGTGGTTCCACGTGCAAGACAAAGGTTAAGTTTTAGCAGCTAAGGTTAAACCCAAAATTTATATGTTTTCCTGGAGCAATTTTGAGTTAGTGTTACATTTTGTAATCATTAACAAAACAAGGGGAAGGAAAACAAAACTAGAAGAAGAAGGATATCAATGAGAATGAAAATAGAGAAAGTCATTAACAGGATGAATGAAATGAAGTCATTCATCAAGTCTTCTTCAGGTAGAGCACTCTATCCTTCAGCACAATATCAAACAAAATTGAGCAGCCACATAGATTAGGACAGAAGGTATTTGGATAGCATAGATGTCCTCTATTAAGAAACATAAATTATGCAAATCAGATATAGCCATCAGACTGATTTTAGCTAGGCATTCTTTTAAATCATCATCAATATCAAAGCCTTATCCCAATTAGAGGCCGTCTACATGAATCTTATTCCTCCATTCACATCTATCAAGTGTCATTGTTTCATTTAGTCCATGAGTTTTTAAATCCTTTCTCACTACTGCTAACCATGTCCCTTTGGGCCTTCCCCTTACCCTTTTAGATCCTTTTTGGATCGACTTATTCCTTCTAACCGGTGCTGTTTTCAGTCTTCATGGACAGGTTCAGACCATCTAAGTTTACCTTCTCTCATCTTGTTACCTATTGGTGCTATTCATAAGTTTCTTCTACTATTTCATTTTTAATTCTATCGTTTCTTGTCTTGCTAGTCATCCATCTCAATATCCTCATTTCGACTATGCTTATCCTATGTATATGTTATTCCTTAACTGTCCGACACTTTGATCCATGGAGCATGACCAGCCTTACAGCCATCCTATAAAATTTTCCTTTGAATTAATGTGGCACCCGCAGATCATGCAAAACTCCAGAGGCACATCTTCATTTGTTCTACCCACCTGGTTTCTTTGGGTAACTTCCTCTCAATCTGTCTGCCCTCATAAATTATCGATCCCAATTATCAGAAGTGATCTTTTAGGAGGACTTCTTGGTTATCAATCTTTACTAGTGCTCTGGTTCCACTCTCCTCGCTAAAATTGCATCCTATATACTCTATCTTAGTTCAACTAAGTTTAAATCCTATAAACACTATAGCATCTATCCACAACTTAAGCTTTGTGTTTATGCCTTCCCTTGTCTTATCGATCAAAACTATGTCATTTGCAAATAACATGCACCATGGAATCTCCTCGTGCAAATGTTTCGTTAACTCATCAATAACCAACGTAAAAAGGTACGAGCCCAATTCCAATCTTTGGTGCAATCCTATGGTGATAAGAAAATCATCAGTTTCTCTACTAGTGGTCCTAACATTGGTTGCTAATCCCTCATACTTATCCTTAACTATGTCTATGTATCTCCATGAAACCCCTTCCTCACCTAACATCCACCATATTAACTCTCTAAGGACCATGTCATAAGCTTTTTCTAAGTCAATAAAGACCATGTGGGGTCCTTCCTCCTCTCCCTATATTTTTCCATCAATAGTCTAAGGAGGAAAATAGCTTCTATGGTAAACCTCCCAAGCATAAAACCAAACCGATTTTCCAATATACTCATCTCATGTCGTAGCCTCTTCTCAATCACTATTTCCCAAAGTTTCATGATATGGCTCATAAGTTTGATCCTGCAATAGTTAGTGTAACTCCATAAATTTCCTTTATTCTTAGAGATTGGTACAATAGAGCTTTTCCTCTATTCATCTGGCATTTTCTTAGATTTTAAAATCTTGTTAAATAACTTTATCAACCAAACTACTCCAATATCTTCCATAGATTTCCAAACCTCTATTGGTATACCATCATGCCCCAAAGCCTTTAATTTCATCTTTTTCAAAGCCTCGTTTACTTCAGGTATTCTAATCTTACAGTCCAATGTTATTTGGGTTTATGGTTCTTTCAATCTCCATATTCTTAAGGCCATTGTCATTTAGCAGTTTTTGAAAATAACTTTCCCACATTTGATTGATCTCGTCCTCTATGACTAATAACCTATGGTCATCACTTTTAATGCATTTAACATGGTTTAGGTCCTTACTCCTCTGTTCTCTTATTTTTGCAAGTTCAAACATATCTTTATCACCTTCTCTTGACCCTAATCTATTATGGAGATCATCATATGCCTTAAGTTTAGCCTCACTTACTACTCTCTTAGCAACCATTTTAACATTCTTATATTGCTCCAAATTTTCGTTATTTCTAGTTATCTACCATGATTTAAAGCACACCGTTTCTCTTTAATAACTTTTTGCAGTTTCTCATTCTACCACCAAGTCTCCTTTACCGATTGCCTTTTACCTTTAGATACTTTTAGAACATCTTTCCTCACTTTTTTTAATAGACTTGGCCATATTAGTCTACATTGTGTTTACTTCAGTTTCATTGTTCCACTTTCCTACTACCATCAACTTGTTTATGAATGATGTTATCTTCTCTCCTTGTAAGTTTCACCACTTAGTTTTTCTACACCTACTAAGTTCATTTTCTTTCTTCCATCTCTTAATGTACATACCCATAATCATTAACTCGTGTTGTGCGTTAGATTCTCACTGAGTATTACCTTACAATCCTTGCACATTGATCTTTCGGTATTCCTAATTAGAAAAAAGTCTATTTTGCTTTTATATAGTCCACTTTTAAAGGTTATTAAGTGTTCATCCCTCTTCTTAAAGTATCTATTTGCTAGGGCTAGGTTATATGTCAAAGTAAAATCTAGGATAGCTTCCCCAATCTTATTTCTTTCTCTAACCCCATATCCTCCATGTACAAAGGGCTGGTTTGGAGCTAGCAAAGGAATCCACAATGAGTGTGGAGACAGCATAGATAGGATTACCACACCTAGGTGCTATGAGGTTGCTTGAGTCCTATGACTCCTAAGAGAAAACGGTGATCAACAAGGGTGTTAACACAATTGTCAGCACAAAGGAGAGGGTGCCACAATGGGAGGACTCTACTATGGACAAGACCAAGCAATAACGTGTGGGCAGCATGACAGCTTGTGGATGTCACACTGACGTACAAGAGCACATCAGCAAAGGACAGTTGCACAGAAACACCAGAAGCTTTGCAAATCACAATTGTGTAAGGAAAGAAATAAAGACAACGGGAGAGGTACAAGTCGCACAAATGCAGAGAATGTAACATGACGGATTTCCCAACACCAAGAAAGTCGTGTAGACATAAAGTTGTGACCTTTAGATCATGTGACCTTGAGGTCACGGGTTCAAGGCATGGAAACAACCTCTAACAAAAATGCAAGGTAAGGTTACATACTATAAACCCTTGTGATTCGCCCCTTCCTCGGACCCCGCATAAGCGAGAGCTTAGTGCACCGAGGCTGCCCTTTTTAAGAAAGTTGTGTCAATGAGGGCGTCAATATTATCAAGTGGGGAGAATGTCATGAACTTGCGTCGCAAGACCCGTAACCATGGTCCGCAAGCTCCAAGGAAGGCCTGATTAGCTTGTGGATGTGGCATGAGGGACTTAGGTCTGTGTTCCTGAATCTGTGGAACAAGGTTTGATTCCAAAAGGCCTGGTTTTTAGAAGTATCCTAGATCTTATGTAGTAGGGTTTAGAATACTCTAGGAGAAGGGTAGAGTAATCTACAATGAATAAGAGGGTTCCAGAATACGATCTAGACCGTTAATGTATTGACACTTGGAATAATCCTAGCCATCCATTAAGGTAGATAGGGATGAGCATGTATAAATAAGAGTTAGCTCCTCATTTGTAATCAGACAACTCATTTTTTATTACTCAACTAAGGAATAATAGGTTCTCTTTGAGTGGGACTCTTCTTGAATTCTCTCATTGTTCTAGAGGGTGAGTGTAGTCCTAGCAAGTGAGAGTAGGAGTTAAAGGCTAACTTGTGCTTTGCAAAGGAGTTGCGCACAAGTGTTGTACGGGCTTAGCATAGGTGAGACTGCGACCTCGTGGCAGTACGCACTTATAACATTTATGATCTTTTCTCATAAAACACGCTTTATTAGTAGAATTGTATCACTGGGCCTTCTTACGTCAACAACTTTACTTTTTAATTCTTTATCCACTACTATCCGTACACCATTTCTATTATTGTCCTTTCCTACATACCAAAACTCATAGCCATTGATTTCTCTAGTTTTAGCCCCTTTCCACTTGATTTCTTTGGTACAAGCTATGTTGACTCTCTTATGTCTCATTATATATACTAACTTCATACTCTTACTTGTCAATATGCCTATATCCCTTATGGCTATATGAATCTTATTCTCCTAAGCTAGTATCTTCACCCACTCACATCTAGAATGGCAAAATAACTCCTGCTTACTTCCCACTGCACCTTGGTTTAGATGCAGTACATCGCTTCCAAGGGAACACTATAGTAGCCCTTGCCCATTTATCACTACACTCAGAATTTGATACATTGTGTCGCTTATAGAAGAAGGTCATAGCATCCCTTGCCCATTTCTCATATCATTTGGTTTCCAATGCAGTGCGTCACTTATGAGGAACACCCTAACCTTAAGGAATGTCAAAAGAAGATTCACTTCATAAGATTTGCTGAAGGATTTTCTGCTGATTGGCATTTGATGCAATCATTCTCCTTTATCCGGGATTGGGACAGCCAATGAGATCATAAAATCACATAGGCATACATTCTTTTAACTAAATAGTTAAGACTAGATCACCCTGTCGACCACAGCAATGATGTTCCAGAGAAATTGCTTTTTGCATCTCAGCAATTAGAAAAATAGTCAAACAGGATAGAACTTTACACTCCCCACCTTGAGGTCACATGTATACCGCTAACCTCCAGGCTCTTGAGAAGAAAGAAAGAAATTGACTAGTCCAAGTGGCCTAAGTAGACTCCCCACACTGAGGTCATGTGAATGACCCCAATCCCTAGGCCTTGGAAATGAAAGAAAGAAACTGTCTAATGTTAATGCTAAGTAGCCCTAATAAGTAATCCAAGCCATACCAGTACCTAGATTGGTGTTAAGAACACTTGCAAAATATCTTAAGGAAACATTAAAATGGAATGGCAATCTAGGACCACAAAGATAGAACTACCATTTGAATATACTTTTTTCTCTCAATTCTCATTTTTTTGGTGCCTCTAACTGAACTTAAAAAGTAACAGTTATTTACTTCTAATGATTGCTGGTGCAAAATACTACTCCATAAGAACTTAAAGGGAAAAATGCTACCCATGATTTATTAGTTTACCTTCATAAATTTTGCAGCTCCAAAATACTCTTCTTGCTTAAGGCGTGATGTCCTTACATATCGTGAGACATATGTCGCTTTTCCATCTTTAATGCGCATACCATGAACCATTCTGGATCATTTTAAGGTGATCATCAAAATCTGAGCTAGACTAATTATAAGCACAGAAATTAAATAATCCATGTTCCAAACAGTCTAAGATCATTAAGAAAGTTTTATGCTCTTATGTAGAACAAAAGTGAAGTAGTGGACTATAGTACCAGAAATGAACATCCACTGAGGTCTTAGTTGAGAACATACAATTTTGTGATACTTTAATGTATATAAAAAAGAACAAATAATCCCTATACTTTCTACAAGATAAAAATAATCTAATAAATATTTTAAGTGAAACTTCGAATACATTAGAAGAAATAAAGGTCATGGTGTGCTGATCATGTCAATAATAAACACCTAGCAGGGCATATGACAAACTCAAGTGCAAGAAAAGATTTTAAGCTTACTCTAAAAACATGACAACAAAGTTAAAGCAACCAAATAGTTCCCTCGAAAATAAATCAATGGCCTCTCAAAGCTTTCCCGTGCTTTTGCATTTTCAGATAATATTCTCTATAACAGGTAATATTCCAATTTTCAGGTGATATCATTGGATCAAAATAGAAGGGAAGCCTTTGGCGCAACGCTAGAGTTGTTGTAATGTGACCTGGAGGTCAGGGTTCATGGCATGTAAACAAAATCTTGCAAGAATGCAAGGTAAGGATGTGTACTATAGACCCTTGTTGGTCTGCACCTTCCCTAGCCTGGCATACGGGGGAGCTTCATGCACCGGACTGCCCTTTTTTATCATTGGATCAAAATCTAAGCTAGAATAATTATAATCATAGAAAATAAGCAATCCATGTTCTAAACAATCCATGATCATTATGAAAGTTCTATGGTATTATGTAGAATGAAAGTAAAGTATTGGACTATAGTACCAGAAAAGAACAACTGCTGAGGTCGTAATTGAGAACATACCATTGTGTGAAACTTTAATGTATACAAAAAAGAACAAGTAATTCCTATACTTTCTATAAGATAAAAATAATCTAATAAATCTTTTAAGTGAAACTTCGAACACATTAAAAGAAGCAAAGGTCACTGTGTGCTGATGATTTCCATAATAAACACCTAGCAGGGCATATGACAAACTCAAGTGCAAGAAAAGATTTTAAGCTTACTCTAAAAGCATGACAATACAGTCAAAGCAACCAAATAATTCCCTGGAAAATAAATCAATGGCCTCTCAAAGCTTCCTGTTGGTTTTCCATTTTTCAGGTAATATTCTCTATAAAAGTGATATCATTTGGATCTTCCAAGTTATCTTTAAATTATAATATATGTACTCTAGAAAGTTTTGGTGATGGACCAAAATATGACATATGGCCTTTTTCTACTGCTGGAGCATTCCATTCAGATTGTATATGGCAGCAATAGTGTATCTGCAGAAGGTTTTAACTTCTAAGACAGTTGACAGAAAAAGGTCTTTAAGTATGCCTCTTAAATCATGCTCATAGTTTCAGTAGTAGCATGTAAGAACTGGATGTCTTAATAGTATTAATAAAAGAAAGAACTCTAGATAACTAATATTGTGAGCCAATCAAAATCTGGGCCAAATCATTTAATTCACTGTGCAACTTGAAGCAGCACAACTAAAACATTTTTAAGTGCTAAAATATGCAGTAGAATGCCGCCTCATGATGGAAAACCGTAAGAAATTGATTGAAACTGGTGCATTTCTTCACAGGAAGTAAGAAAATTGCATACCCATCTCCATCAAACCTGCATCCAATCAAGCAGAAAACCAGAACAAACTGTAAGCTCAGAGAAATAATCCAATTTAAAACATGGCATATACGCTCCTATTTTGGCTTGTATTTATTATTATTCAAGATCTAGAACAAAAGTCAACTTGAAGATGGAGTTATATCTTTTAAGCAGGAACTTCCCAGATCCAGAAGAAGGGAAATTTGACAGCCGAAATGCCTTTCACCAAAACAGAATACACAGATCAACATAAGGCAAAATCTTTTCACAAGGCTAAGCTCATTGCTGTCAGGATGTGTCATACAAGCAAATGTGAAAAGATTCTATATATGTGCCGGTATACATACAAGGTAATATGCCTAAACGCTCAATGAATCTAAAGGAAAAAAGGTACTTTACAGCATGAATCAACAGTCATGTGTATTTTGATTGGATCCTTAGATCTTGTTTGCCATCAGAAGAACCGCCAATGGCCCTTAGTCCCAACCAGATCAGACAATCCTAGCACCTTGATCATGGTGATGAAAATAAAGATTCTTAAGTTGCCTAGATGCCCAATGAATGTGTTGCAAATGGAATATTTATTGAGCATGGGACCAAGGACTACAGGGTTGGCCTGTGATGGCTCATCCGACACTTTCAACCACTTAAATGGGTGCCATTTTGTTCATGTCATTATGTCCGGCTCTTCAATCAAGCAGTTTACACCTAGCTGCTTAACCTGAACTATGCATCTCAAGAACAACATGGATTAAATATTCCATTTAATTCTACAAGTTTGTCCCACAATCTTGCATCTGCAGGATCCTGCCAAAGTAACTTTTCTTCTAAGAATAGGAGAAGGAGAAGCTATCTACCAATGATATCCAGCCACTGGCAGATACTTTGGATTAGGACCAACTCGAACAAACTCCCCGTTTAAGCACTCCTGTTTATAACAAGAAGAGTCCACTTTTAGTTCTTGCACTTGCTACCAGTGAAAAATAAAGCTTGCTCAGCATGACACCAGAATTACATTGACAGGAGAGCAGAACACTTGACTTTTGACCAGGATGCAGCTAAAATGGTTTCTCAATGCACTTCTTCCAAGAGTTACTGAACGTTCTAGCCTAAGTCATGATGAGAGTTATGAATAAGAGTTTCTTGGAGACAATTGAGATCAGTATTTTAAAAACACACAGGCAAAACTTACTTAGCAAAAAACCAAGGAGACGTCTACAATTTTTCCATCAACTCAGGCAAGTAAAAGGAGCTTTTATTGGCCTTTGACTGTCAAGGATGAGTGAGAATTTGACCAAATAAACATAATACACCAGGAAATTTAATGATTGACTAGGAGAGTTTAACAAGACCCAGTTTTCCATGCTTGGTGCAAGTCATAACATCAAGCAATGTCTCTTTCAAGTTTCAGACTTACTAGTTTAATAAAAGGCAATTCAAAATTATTGTGAATCCCTGGATGAAAGAATTCATGTAGTAGAGTGGACGGTTGTCATCAGCATGGCTGGTGACTACAGTGCTAACAAATTAGGGTCATGTTCAGAAGAAGACAAATGATACGTTAAATGGTTGGTTTCTTATGTGGAGAATGCAAAACAAGGTAAATCGATTATGCATAGTTGAACATGCTAACAAATTAGAATTTTATTATATGGAGGAAGACAAATAATGTGTTAAAAGGTTGGTTCCTTAAGTGGAGAATGAAAAACAAGGTTGATCAATTATGCATATTACCAGCTTTTCATTTCTGATAAATGTGATTTATCTGTGTCTCAAATGTTTGTCAGCTGTCTAGGTTTCAGACCTTGTGGATTATATCAACAGTTAATTTTGATGGAAATAGCATGACAAATTTGACAGCAGATTCCTTGTATTACCAAGCATCAATTCTCATACAAAATCAGACAATAAATAACAATTTCTGATGGTAAAATTAAAATTAAAATAAAAATATACTCTCTTATAAAAAAAATGAACAGTGACTGGAATAGTGAATCCTCCCAATCTTAAAACTGAATTTAAAAATGATTAAAATAATTTGCAGTAGTAATCTAGCAATATTCAACTAATTGATAATAAGAAAAGAAAGATAAAACCCACTTCAAACTTTGCAAAATTATCCAAATCTTGAAAACAAAAAGTCTATTAACCAAAGAAACTAAAACAACCAATAATTTTTTAAATAAAAAGGTTCTTAACTAGAAAAACTAAACAACCAATAATCAAAGACAGAGATAGATCCAAAATTTTCACTAGTAATGAAACCAACCTCAGAAATTCATAATTTCCTCATAATAAAATGCACTTTACTTTTCCATTAATGGCACTGGCTTTATTAAAAATTTTGTATTTTTGTCTATTGCCGGCATATTCAAAATGATGGGAATAACAATGTCAGACAAGAGATTGTCAATTTGTTTTTGTTTTTCCTACTTTTCTATTTTCATTTTTCTTTCGTGTGGTAAGGGAAACTCTGATGAAGCATTCAAGCTACAGAAGAAACAGGAGCCTGGTACAGACTCAAGCAAGAAAAAGCAGTGATACAAATGAATCAGCAAAATGTGGATGTCTTCAAATATGATGCTTAGAATTAGGTATAGTTGCAACATTCAGACTCGGAGATATATCAGTAATGCATATGCTCAGAAAATTCAGAAAAATTTCGGATCAAATTCAGACAAAATCGAGATAAAAGCATGATAATGTTGTCAATTCAATTCTTTTAGTTCAAAGCCATAATTAGAAATACACATATCACATAAGAATTCGACGAGTTATACGTGAGATTCAAGTTTCCATTGGGAAATTCATGTTTAATACGGTAAGTTACGTAATTCAAAAAAGTCTGGCCTTCTTGAATTGGCCCAGAGTTTCAAAATGGGGAATTTTCAACAATTTGAAGAATTTTGTAACTATTGCATGAAGTATAGTACATAATTAAGGACTTTAAGCCAACAATAAAAAAAATCTAGTTCTTTAGCTTCCTAACAAGAAACTGAAATTAATAAAGGAAAATCAAATCTAACACACACTGGCTTGTCACTACTGGAACTTTATAAAACACCTTTCTCACTAATGTGGCCATTACAAGCTAAATACAACCATTTCGAGATAATAAATGCACCCCACATTAAATGGAAAACAGAAGGGTATAATTGCAAGATCACCCAGAACAGGCAGGAATTGAAAAAGTGAAAGAAAACAGAGAGCCATTAGAAATTTCTCTCTCTCTCTCTCTCTCTCTCTCTCTCTCTCTCTCTCTCTCTCTCTCTCTCTCTCTTTCTCTCTCTCTCTCTCTCTTCTCAGTTTCCACAGTTCCCTTACCGGGAGAGAACCCCGGACGACGAGATTGTTGGACGGCGGTGTCTCCTGGGCGACCGGAGCGTAGTTCCCGGTGAGGAAGAACAGAGGTTTGGAGTTGTCGTACATAGCCCAAACAATCATCTTTTCCAATAAATCCACCATCTTAGAGAGTAGTCCCTTGTTTGGTTTTGGTTCAACTACAACTATTTTCTGCTCTTTCTTCTCCTTCTCCTTCTCCTTCTCCATTTTCCCTTTATCCAACCCCATTTTTTCTTCCTCAAATCAACGCAAAACCAGAGAAGAAACAGAGAGAAAATCACCGCCCCTCCCTCTCTCTAGACCGTGTGTTTTAGTGCAGCTATCCGCAATGGAGAGTGGGACTATTTTATGCAGGGAGACCGTTTCTTAACGTGGATCCGTTAATCGCCACAGGACGATAATAAACGGCGTTTTCCTATTACACAGATGCCACTTGCCTTCAACTTAATCACGAAAATACCCTCTTTGTAAAACAGAAATCTTACCAGACGACCAAAAACAGCCACGCGTCAGCACGAGGACTTGTTTAACGAAGTACGTACGAACGGTCCATGCGCGGGCATGGAGTATACGTGAGCCCAAGTTGGTCGATCATCAAAGCCGTTATAGGCGAGGGCAAATCTTCACCATCCAAGTGGTTAAATATTATTATTTTGAGTTTCTTTCAAAAATGCCATTACATTCGACATTTTTGCCAAAAAGTTGAACTTTTTCTTAATTTTTCAAATTTGTCGTCGCGAAGTTTTGGTGCCCTTTGTGAAATTGTCATTATGTTAATCTTTATCCTTCTTCTCAATTAAGTTCTTTTCTTTTTTTAATTTCAATATTATCCTTCTAATAAATGAATGATGATGAACAAAAAGACTTTGCGTGTGATTTGTTACTTCTTTAATTAATAAAAGTATTTGAAATTGATGATAACCCAAGGTTTAGATTTCTAATTTTCATTCCAAAAGGCTTTGAACGAAAAGCTCGAAGTTTACTACTCGTCGCGTTAGGGTGAACAGTAGCAATATTTTGCTTATGACTTAAACTTTAAATTTTCTTTAATTTATTATATATTTTTATTTATCTAAAGCATTGATTATATTCCAATTTGTGTTAAAAAGAGTTTTACTTTAAATTTTAGTGAGAAATTAATTTTTAAATTATTGAATTTTATTGTAGAAGCTTAATAGGTATTGTTATGCAGGTTGGTGAACATGATATATTTGTAATTAAATATCTAACTATTTGTTGGTTTTTATTGAAATCTAACTATACCATTATATTTTTTGTTATTAAATTATATTAGATATCAAGTTTCACTATAACTTTTCATCAAAAAGTCATTGAAGTTGGCGAGAGTTATAGTAATATTGGAATTTAAAAAAAAATAAACTAATTGAAAAAGAAGATGAAAAACTTTATTTAATGACAAATTTGCAAAACTGAAAAAAGATTACATTTTTTTTTGCAAAAGTGCTAAAATGCAATGACATTTTTACAAAAGAAAACCATATTATTTCTTCAGAGGAGATCTGGGAATGACCTTGAAAAGATTATCGGTGCATTGGACACATGACATGTGGCTTAGAAGATGAGAGATTTTGACCACTAAATTTGTGGGCCCCTAACTATGCTTCTAGCTAGTAGTTGAAAACACACGCATAAATGTTGTATGAGACTGAAATTAATCAAAGGTGGATTAGACCAGAATTAGTGGAAGATTAAGAGGATGGAAAGTCTTCCACTTGAATTATGTCATTGCGTGAGCAATAAGTAGTGCTTGATCCTCTGAACCAGATTGCTCGCGGGCTGAATCATCGTGACCGTCTCTGTTTGACAAAGCCCCAGCATGGAAAATCAGCCTGATGGACCCCACCATAAATTTGTCCATTCTGAAAATTCAGTCCTACAGACTTTCTGTAAGACTACGATGTTGATGATCCCTCATTTAGTCTCAACTACATTTAAGATTAAGTAACTGACACAGTGTAAAGGATAATCCGATATGCATGATAGAGCCCATAGATCAATGGTCCAGATCATCAACTCACCTGGGAAGTCTATGCTTCGGAGCAATAAGGTGGATGCGAACGCATATTTCCATTGGGAAAATATAAGCCAGTGATCCAAACCGTCTAACAAGTGTGCTTCCTATTTTCAATCATCCAAACAATATATCTTTTCATTGGCACGTTATCATTTCACATTTTTTGACAAAATATAAACTGGGTTCTTTAGATGAAGGGTCATGCTAATAATGTGTACTTTTTTTAAGCCTAAAAAAGGGCAATCTGGTGCACAAAGCTCCAGCTTATGCGGGATTCAAAGAGGAGGCAGACCACTAGGATTTATAGCACACAGCATTATCTTGCATTTTGTAAGAGTCTGTGTTTTCATGCCACAAACTCCGTCACCTCAAAATCACACAGGACAACTCGACTGTTGCCTCCAAGACTCCCCTTCTTTCTTCCTTAAGCCTCCTTACTAATTGTCAACGACCAATTGAGATCTGCCCGAGGCATACCCTAAAACTATCAAAAACAGAAATGCAATGCCTCATCCTACCACCAGCTTACATGTTTCGTACGATTCAACATCTCAACAAATGATCGCCAAAATGGAATGATCTTAACCATCGAATATACGACTACACAGTGATAGCTTGAGTGTTACATAATAAAGATCGAATAACTAGAGTGACAATAGCACAGGCCAGGTTTGCTGTTCCCGTTCCAAGGAGGAGCAGATTCCGCCCAAAAAGAAAGAAAAAATGCAGCAGCAAATTGATGGTAACCCGGACTACTTTCCTTATCAGTCTTATTCCGGCATCTTCCAAAAGAGCAATGGGAGCATCTCTTGTATTAGAATCATACCAAATCCCTTGATGGGCCACTGTCAAGACTCCGTGTGTGTGTGTGTATATATTTTCTTTGTTAAGTTATGGGTTCATTTATTATTCACATGATAGCATGCTTGCAGTGGCCTTGGCCGAATATTCTCCTTTCCTGATGGGTAGCAAGAAAGCAATTTCTGCCGAAAAGCATTTTTTTTTAGGACAAACCTAGGTGGGTCTAGATTTATGAAGATTGGAATTTTTATAATTTTTTCTTGACTTATTTATGCTCCGAAATTTCCATCGAGAGGATGATCTTGGCCGTTGTTTTATTGCGTTGTAAAATTAATGGTCAAAAGTTTCACCTTTCATTTTATAACTGAAGCAGCAGTAGATAAAATCATCCAATATATGAGATTTTGGAGCGTGGTCTATCTAAATCAAGGGTAACATTATTAACTATTTGAATCTTCATAAATTTAAGCCCACAGAGTCATAGCTGTAAATAGAAAAAGGCTACCCCTTAAACAATGGTGTTTCGGAGTATAGTCATCTATATTTTCCCTCTAAACAATGACTAAGCAACAAGATATCACTATTAAAACTTCACACATTATTCGTCAACATTATGTCATAGGAATTTTCAAGTGTCGTCCCCGGCGGAGTCACCACTGTATGTACATGGGATGCTAATTTGGGATCTATAGAGGAATATTACACAGTTGCTCCACTGAAGATAAAAATGATGAGGGTTGGAGTCGTCAGCCACATTATCTTGCCTGGGTTAGAATTGTAAGCTACGCTCACGAGGTTCCTAGATTGATTTTAGGTCCAATTAACTAATTTGGTATGCAGTGCTACTACATACATACCATGTTCCCAATGACTGTATACACCTTGAAGTTATCTTTTTTATTAATGTTTTAAAATGATGGGTCCTTAATAGGGTGCTCTAAATTGACTGGACTCTAAAAAAAAAAAGGAAAGGCAAGTCACAAGGTCCTAGTTCATAAGCAGGCCTCCCTAAAGAAATACAAAGATTGAGGAATTTAAACGTAATGCAGGGAGATTAAGGTGACCAGCAGACGTATAGGGTTATGTTGACCTACTAAAAAAGGATAGCCCCGGTGTACAAAGCTCTTGCCTATACGGAATCTGGTAAAAGGGCGGACCACAAGGGTCTATGTGATGCTTGCACGGAAATTTAAATAAGGAAGGAAAAAAGCTGGTCAGCATACGCTGTATGGACAGAAAAATCATGAAAATGTAAACAGTGTGCTTGGTGGTCCATGATACCTCTATAGATTAGCCTTTGCCTCAGTTGGCACTTGGGATGGAACCAAACAGTTGGTCTTTACTAATCCTAAGGCATTTTGGTAGAGTAATGAGGGAAGTTTGCGGTGAGAATACTAACCTTGCAGTTAGAAGCAAGAATATAGTGGGTCTGCATTACTCTAACAAAACTATGCAAAAAAAAAAACACAGAAAATAATATTAAAGCACAAATGCTCCATTAGTGGTCATCCGTACTACTGGTTGTCATTGGATGCTATTGTATAGAAGGGCAGCCCAGGTGCACAAAGCTCTGGCCTATGCAGGGTCCGAGAAAGGGGCGGACCATAAGGGCCTATAGTGTACAACCTTATCTTGTTTTTACAAGAGGCTGTTTCCATGCCTTGAACTCATGACCTCAAGGTCACATGACAACAACTTTTACCATTACGCTAAGGCTCCCCTCCACTGGATGCTATTGTATATAGGGCTTAAAAAGCCAAAGGTAAATACAGCCTACCTTTTTGTCTCTTATTCTTCACTTGGCTTTCACTTAGCATACACTCGAAGATCTTAGAGAAATAGGTTACCTGCTCAAAACTAATGCATTTGGATGATCCTAACTAATTCTTTTGGGTTTTTGAAAAACTCAATAGAAATCAATGATCACTGATTTTTGTCAAAGAAATATAGGTTAAAAGTATCCACTAGGTATAAAATTTGATCCCTATCCTATCTAAGCTCTTCTAAATATGATGAATGGCTTAGATCTACAAGATAAAGCTTCATTATGCACAAAAAGAAAGGCGTGGACTTCTTCACATGCCCTTGAGCAGGAACGCATACTTCCGCTCTTACTAAAATGCCCTAGTTTTAACTTGTATAAGCTATAACACTTAATTTTATCTGCTGCCTTTAAACATAATTTTGCTCTTTTCTACTTGATTAAGAAACTCCAAAGTTAAAGAAGCTGTTTTCAAGGGTTTATTTTGTTTTGCAATGGCAGGAAAGATGGGGAAAAACTTTGAATCTGTAGACAGTGGCAGTAGACCAAGACCATAGAACAGGTGAAAGAAACAGGTGGTCTTGTAGAGAAATTAGTTGAAACAAAAAGAGCTATTGTGTATTTATTAACGTATATGCTTATTAAGCAATCTTTGATATTGCCAGTTGCAACTGCTTTAATTTAAAGAGCATTTTCTATAATGGAAAAAAAGGGCAGCTCAGTGCACAAATAATTCACATCAATCTCCTGTGAGTTCTAAGCTGGAGTTCTTAGAACTTTGAGTTCCACACAATTTCTGAATTCAGGACAGAATCCAAGTTCCTGTTCCAAAACTCTACCACCTCCTTAGATTAAGATCCTCCACTTTTGTATAGCCTACTTTAGGTCTAGAAGAAGAATGGTTGGGATTGCATACCATTTTGATCCTCCATGTTCACTTCTTTTATGATATATCGTCGACGTTGTCATCAAAGTCTTATCCCGATCAGGGGTCAACTATACTAAACTTGTTCCTCCATTCTCCTTTATCAAGTGTTGCTGTTTTATCTATTTCAAGAGTTTTTAAATCTTTTCTAATCATGTCCTTTTGGACCTTCCCCTTGCCCTTTTAGATCCTTCAACTTTGATCGACTTACTCCTTTTACTCACTACCATTTTCGATCTCCGTTGGACATGTCCAAACCATCTAAGTACATCCTTTTTCATCTCGTTACCTATTGGTGCTACTCCTAGGTTTCCACCAATATTTTGGTTTCTTGTCCTGCCACTCCATCTCCACATCCTCATTTTGGCTACACTCGTCCTATATATAGTGTTCCTTAACTACCCAACACTCTGATCCATAAAGCATTGTTAGCCTTACAACTGTTCTATAGGATTTTCTGTTCAATTTGAATGGCAACAACCAAACATACAAAACTTCAAAGGCTCATCTCTATTTATTTTAACTTGCCTGGATTCTTTAACTAACATCCCTCTCAATCTCTATTCTCATGAATTATCGATCCCAAATATTGAAAGTGGTCTTTTTAGGTACTTCTTAGTTATCAATCTTTACTCATGTCTCTCCCACTCTTTTAATTGCCAAAATTGCATTCCATATACCATCTTATTTCGGCTAATTTTAAATCCTTTAGACTTTATAACATATATTTACAACTCAATCTTTACATTCACGCCCTCCATTGTCTTATCAACCAAAACTATGTCATCTGCAAATAACATGCACAATGATAGATGCACACAATCCCCATGCACAAATGAAACTCCTAGTGCCCCCTCCATAGAAGGCTTTGGGGCTTTGGTCCTCCATATTCACTAAATTAACTAGTAATGTTGACTTTTCCTTTCTTTTTTTTGGAGAGTTAAACATACAAACAAACACTTGCAACCTCGAAGCTTGATCAACCAGGTGAGAAACGACTCACACCGCTGCACTAGAAGGCTTTAATGCAAAGAGTAATGTTAATTACCTCTAGTGGCTGTAACTTCGGCTTTAAAGAATCTGATTATTCACAACAGCTTCCAACAAGGTGGCTCCACGCCAATAATATACAATGCAGTTGAGACAAGGAAAAAAGAAGTGCCTTCATTCTCTGGCATTCATACAGGTCGACTTGTTCGAGTTGACATTGTACACATGAATTGCACCACTCTGACTTGGGTAAAAACAGGTCAAGAGTAGCTGCCAACTTACGATTAGTCTGAACAGTTAGTAGAGACCTACAATGGAATGACAAAATAACAATTACCAAAGAGCTTGATTCAATACAATCACTGCAATTTTTGTGGCATGAAAATGCACAACGGAGCCAAATGAAAAATTTTCAGCACTTCAGGTGCGAAGCAAGCTATCTTTCTTGAAAAGAAAATTGAGACAGAGGAGCGATAAGACAGAATACATTTCAGACAGACTGACAAAGGCAATGGTTAGACCCGAGTGGAATGATACACAAACAATTGCAAAGTCCTAATCTGTACGAAGGTTCTGATAAAGACCTTTCATAAGCAGCAAAGAAAAATTACTACGAAAGGGTTTACACCGGATCTGAGGGATGTATGAAGTTGATGGAGGTCCCTGCAAAAGATTGTCCAGATATGTGATTGGTGTGCTGAACTTAAGCCACCAGCAGCCCTTTTTTTTATTTACTTAATCATTTGGGACCAATCAATAAACATACAGGTGTAAATTTTCAATTTGGACATCCTATAATTTGCAAATAACAGATAGATAGAGAAGTGATCGATTCATGTCATATTAGGGTTGTCATACTTTGAAGAAGCTAAAGATGATTTTTATTGTCCTCTCCTTACTTACAAACTAACAAACATGTGCAGATTCATTTGCAAGTAAAAAAGGGGCAGCCCCGGTGCACGAATCTCCTGCCTATGTGGGGTCCGGGGAAGGGGCAGACCTCAAAAGCCTATGGTAGGCAGTCTTACCTTGCATTTTTTGCAAGAGGCTGTTTCCAGGCCTTGAACCCGTAACCTCAAGGTCACATGACAACAACTTTTACCATTGCACCAAGGCTCCCCTTCTACTAAGAAGAGAAAATAACAAAATCATCTTCAACTTCTTCAAAAAAGTTTTACTTGCCGGCTGGCATATGACGCAAAGCTTTATTGTACTAATTTATAAGAATAAAGGAGACATACAGAGCTGCACTAATTATCGGGGGATATGAGGAAGAGGAAAACACTCTAAACAGCATCTAAAAAGAAAAAGAGACTCAAAGGCACCACGAATCTTCTTCTTCTACTTGCTTCAAGTTTCAACATCAGAATTGCAGTTTCAGCGCTTGTCAGGATCATCAGATCTTTGATTGCAACTACATAAAGGGCAGGCAATTCTCATCATAGTTATCATGGACTCAAAGGGCATGCCCCATAAGAAAATTAAAGAATCCGAAGCAGTTAGATGGACAGTTTGTACATATGCATATATGGACTATCTAATTGGACCAACTCAGCAATGGTGGCAATGATAGAAAGTCGCATGAACTAAGACTAGATCTATAATTTCTTAAAATCATACAACAGATATGCTCATCGAAATATGAAGAACCATTCAAAACATTTATATTCATTCAATAAGAAAGAACTATGAGTAAAGATGGTCAGGCTTCACGCTAATGATGACAACTTAAAACCACACAGTAACAACATGCGATTAATGCAGTCGGCAAGCAAGAACTATGAGTCAAGGAGTGCTAGAATGGACTCCCTGCATG
This sequence comes from Warburgia ugandensis, assembly GCA_035236585.1. NCBI lineage: Eukaryota > Viridiplantae > Streptophyta > Magnoliopsida > Canellales > Canellaceae > Warburgia > Warburgia ugandensis. The sequence continues at coordinate 75,748,019 of CP141132.1, read as the reverse complement.
CAGTATTTCAAGTGCTACTGAACTATGCACTTCATTTGTCCTGTAAACAGGCATTCTTTTATCAATGCCACTGCAAAACTTTCTGTGGCCAAACCATAGAGTAGAAAGTAGTAAAAGAATATTTTCCATTAACTGGACATTATACAAACAGCGGAATCCACAGAAACACCATAGAAAGACTAAACAAAATGAAAACAAGAGGAGAATTCTCCAATGTAAAGGATAACTCTTCAACGAATGAGAGATGACATACCATCCACAGGGAGTTGAGAGGAGAACCCTTCTTCAGTGCAGCAGCTACCACTCCAAGAAGTAGCCACCACATAAACAAAAAACATAGGTCAAAAATAAAGAAGAGATGAAATCCAGTAGTTCTTTAGTCATATAATCACAGATTCAGAATGCTTGCTACTAACGTGGCATAATCATGACTCCTAAACTTAGGACAGAGGGAATAGATGTTCAGTAAGTTTTAACATTGTGAAATATTTCCAGACAGAGTAATACCAGATGAATCCTGCAGCAACTCGGACAGATAGCAAGTAAAAAGAGAAAAATATCTAGAACAGAATCACCAAAACCAACTAGCATGAATTGATCATTGACATTCCCTCAGCCTAGGGTGTTCCTCATAAGCAACATGCTACACCGGAGTCCGAGTGCAATAAAAAATAGACAAGGGCTGCTAGAGCATTCCCTCATAAGTGACGTGCTACATCAGATCCCAAGTGTATTGGAATGGGCAAGGGCTATTAGAGCATTCCCTTAGAAGCAACACACTGCATCAAACCCAGGTGCACTAGAAAGCAGGCATGGGTTCATATAATGGGAATCGAGAAGTGCGCTGGTAAATGGCTAACTCAGGAAAATAAGATTCGTATCGCCACATGGAATATCGGCACATTGACATGTAAGATTCTAAAGTTAGTAAATATAATGAAATGCAGGAGAGTTAACATCACTTGTATGCAAGAAACCAAATGGAAAGGGGCTAAAACTAGAGAAATAGATGAAAATAAACTCTAATATGTAGAAAAGGAAAATAATAAAAATAGCGTGATGATAGTGGTGGATAAAGAATTAAAGGATAAAGTGATAGACGTTAAAAGAACTAATGATATAGTTATACTAATAAAACTTGTTCTATGAGAGATGAACATAAATGTTATAAGTGCATACGCACCACAAGTAGGGTTAGAAGATAAAATCAAGAGACAATTCTAGAAAAATATGAAGAGAGTCATGCAAGAAATTCCCAGCACATAGGGGATATTTATAAAAGCAGACTTATATGGCATGTAGGAAAAGAAAATGAAGAATAAGATAGGGTGCGTGGAAGGAATGGTATTGGAGAAAGAAATGAGATAGAAAAAGCTATTCTCGATTTTGCTTTGGCATAAAACCTATGTCCAACAAACACATTCTTTAAAAGGAGAGATGAACACTTAATAACCTTTAAATGTGGACCATATAAAAGCCAAATAAACCTTTTTCTACTTAAGAAAAAGTGATACCCCATAACATAAACTAATAGTTATGGATATGTGCACTAAAAGATAGAAAAAAGGAAATGAACTTACTATGTATCCAAAAACCGAACAATGGAACTTAAAAGAGGAAAAGATAACAACATTTACAAACAAGTTGAGAACAATGAAATAGAAGAAAACACTATGTGAACTAATATGACCAAGTCTATTAAAAAAGTGGTAAAAGATGCTCTAGGAGTATTTAGAGGCAAAAGGCTACTAGTAAACGAAACTTGGTGATGAAATGAAAAATTGCAAAAAGTTATTAAGGACAAACGGGTGAGTTTTAAAGCATGGTAGAGGACTAAAAATGGCAAAAGCTTTGAGCAATATAAGAAAGCTAAAAAAGTTGCTAAGAGAATAGGAAGGCTAAATTCAAGGCATATGATGATCTCTATATAAATTAGGATCAACAGAAGGTGAAAAAGATGTGTATAAACTTTGCAAAAATAAGAGACCAAAAGAGTAAGGACTTAGCCCACATTAAGTGCATTAAAAGTGATGAACAAAAGATATTAATCAAAGATGATGAGATCAAACAAAGGTGAAAAAGTTACTTTCAAAAACTTCTAATGACAATTGCCCTAAAAATATATAGATTGAAAGTACTGTAAACCCACATATCCTTGGACATTATAGATATGACCATAGAATTAACATACCTGAAGTTAAAGAGTCCTTGAAAAAGATAAAATTAGGAAAGGACTTGGATATCAATAAAGGTTTGGAAGTATATGAGATATTCTAGAATAGTTTGGTTGACAAAGTTATTTAACAAGAATGAAAAATCAAAGAAAATACTAAATAAATGAAGGGATCGACTGTTCTAATTTATAAGAATAAATGAGACATATAGAATTCCACTAATTATCGTAGGATCAAACTTATATGAAATACCATGAAACTTTTTGAAAGAGTAATTAAGAAAAGGCTACGACATGAGATGAGTGTATCAAAGAACCAATTTGGTTTTCATGCCTGGAAGGTCTATCATGGAAGCTATTTTTTTGCTTAGTCAATTGATAGAGAAATATAAAGAGAGGAAGAATCTCCACATAGTCTTTATTAACTTAAGAAAAGTTTATGATAGAGGCCCAAGAGAGTTAATTTGGTGGGTGTTGGGGAAGAAAGGGGTTTCGCGAGGTTATATAAACATAGTTAAAGAAATGTATGAGTGTAACATTTTGATTTAAAAAAAAAAAAAAACAAATGATATAAGGTAAGGAGAAGAGAGAGAGTTTTCAAAACGCACTCTCCTCTCTCTCAAGTCTCTCTGTTTTACGTGGACCATCACGCACTGGGGAGGCGGATTTCGCCAACCCCGGCAGCGCAACGAGGTAAGATCCTCCACCCTTCCCTTTTGTGTTAATTTCAACGTTTAAATAAAAAATAATTAGGAAAGCATTTAAAACGTAAGTTTTTGCAAAAAATCGGATTTTTTGGGAACTTTTCCTAAAAATTTGGATGAGACGGTGACGGATTTAGATCTCGAACCTCATTCATATTGTGTATGGTGAGGAGAGGAAAGAGACCCACAAACCCTTTAAATTTGGTGAGTGATCGGACGGTGGATTTCACCAGAAAACATGAAAAATCGAGTACCTAGGAATGTTTTTAGGAACTTGGGAAACAACCATTTAAAAAAACATAGATTTAGGAAGGATCAATACAAAGGATGGTAGAAATGGAATGTACGTGACAAAATTTTGACACAAAATGACTCAAAAACCAAGTGATTTGGACTCACAGGGATCGCGGCGACGGTGACCGGAACAGGAAAATTGCATGGCTGAGGGAGCGCCACGTGGCGCTATGAGGGTGCGCCATGCACTAGGCACGTGGTGCGACTCGTGCGCACCACGTGGAGGGGTTGGAACGAGCCACGCGCGCTGTTCCGACCCCCACACGTAGAGCGCTTCCCCAGAAGCACCCTATTAATTTATGAAGTATTTTAACTTAAAATTGATTTTTGAAGCGCCCAGCTAGAGGAGTCCAAATCACGATGCGAAAGATGCGTTGAAGCGCCCCGTATTGACGATGCGTGCGGCGAGCCCCATTTATGGGATTTTAACTTAAAAACTTATAAATGACCACTTTTTATTTAAAAATTTTTAAAATAGTGATATGACAGGTCCAAATCACTTCCGAAAGAGGCGTTAAAGTGATCGTCTTGACAAGGCGGTCCTCAGATGAGGATAAAAATCTAGTTTTCCTTAACTTTTAGTATGTTTAAACTATAACATGCTATTAAATGATTTTAGATTTGCAATTATCATTTATTGTGAATTTCATGTGACTTTAGATTTTACATTATATTTGTTAACCATTGACATGATTTTATTTAATAAACCTATTTCAAATGCTTTTATAAACATTGATATTGGATACGTGCTTAATTAGAGACTTATTTCTTGTTATATATATAGGTGATTTCATTCACACTTTTACTATGATTCTGAGAATAGTGATTTGATTATTTGAGTCTTTGAGGCATATGATTTATGCTTTACCATGACGTGTGAGATTGACTTAGCATGTACATATGCATGTGCGTGCTATCTTTATTTGATGGTGGGTATCGCATGGGCGTCATTTTTGATATTTTAAGTAATATCCACTTGGATTGTGATGTGATGATCTTGTGACATGTGGGAGTCACTGCCCATAGATGGCATTCGATAAGGGTTTGGTAACATATTGATCCCGTGGTAGGATACGATTTTCCATGGACACGTGAGTGCTAAGTCGGCCGTGAGGGTGATATGGAGGGTTGAAAGCGGATGATGCAACGCGACTTTTCGTGCATGTATGATGAGCATGGTTATGGATGGGTGAAAGGTGTGACGACACTCAAAGTGGTGCGCGTAGTTCCGATTAGGAATGCTAAGTGCAATGTGGTGGGACCCATTACCGTGAGGGTGCAAGGGTGAAATTGTATGCTCATTTACATTGATTTATGTCATGTTTTAACTCTGTGAGATGCATGTTTTATTTTAGCATATAGAATAAATTGGCATTTATTTGAACCTGACATTATGATATCATTATTTTTATAAATGTTAGACTTTTCATATGGTTCATTATTTCTTTCATTTATTACATTAATTGTACTATGTACTTGATATCGATAGTTGATGATATCTTTGTTTGCAATGCCTTAGATCTCACGACAGAAAGGAAAAGTCCTTCATCGTGTGATTTAAGACTACTTATCTATTATATGAGTCATTAGAGAGGATTATCATTTGAATTTAATTATGGACTGCATACTTTATATTTGGATTTGATTTAGATGTTTGGACATATGTTGGACATTTATATGGGATGTTATCATGGATAGACCCTGGGTCATATTATTATTATGTTTTGAACATTTATTTGATTTAAAATAAAGGCGCCGATTTATTTGACATTGATTGATACGTGTATTATGTTATTTATATGTATGCCATTTTGAGAAAGGAAAAATAATGCCCGGAGTTTTAAGATATGTTTTAGCAAACGGTTAAATAAAACTTTTCTCATGGGATCCCAAATGCTCTTATTCAAAATGCCATTATTATTATTAAAAAAAAATCTTAAAAATCTAGGGTGTTACACAAAGTTATTTAACAAGATTGAAAAATCAAAGAAAATGCTAAATAAATGAAGGGATCGACTGTTCTAATTTATAAAAATAAAGGAGACATATAGAGTTCCACTAATTATCGTAGGATCAAACTTATAAGAAATACTATGAAACTTTTTAAAAGAGTAATTAAGAAAAGGCTACAACATGAGTTACTTTTCATTCTGGTTTTTTGGTATGGTTTGAGGAGAAGTGACCCTCGGGGTTTTCTTAGACAATTGATAGAGAAATATAAAGAGAGGAGGAAGGATCTCCACATAGTCTTTATTAACTTAGGAAAAGTTTATGATAGAGGCCCAAGAAAGTTAATTTGGTGGGTGTTGGGGAAGAAAGGGGTTTCGCGAGGTTATATAAACATAGTTAAAGAAATGTATGAGGGAGTAGTAACAAATGTTAAAACTACTAGTGGAGAGACTGATGATTTTCCTATCACTATACAATTGTACTAAGGATTGACATCTAACACGTACATTTTCACGTTGGTTATGGATGAATTAATAAAACATTTGCACAAGGAGATCCCACTGTGCATGTTATTTGTCAATAATATAGTTTTAATTGATAAGACAAGGGAGCGTATAAACACAAAGCTAGAGTTATGGAGAGGTGCACTAGATTCTAAAAGATTTAAATATTAGGCAAACTAAGACAAAGGGTATGGAATGCAATTTTAACAAAGAGAGGAATGGGAATGGAGCACCAGTAAAGATTGATAATCAAGAAGTCCCTCCAAAAAGGCCACTTTCGATACTTGGAATTGACAATTCATGAGAGTGGAAAGATTGAAAGGGAGATTATGTAGAGAATCCAAGTGGGTTGGAACAAAGGGAGATGCACCTTTGGAGTTTTGTATGATCAACGAATGCCACTCACTCTAAAAGAAAATTTATATACGATGGCTATAAGGCCAGCCATGCTCTATGAGTCAAAGTGTTGGGCAATTAAAAAACAACATGTACATAGGATGACCGTCGCCAAAATGAGGATGTTGAGATGAGTGGCAAGACTAGAAAAGATAGAATTAGAAATAAAAATATTAGAGGAAACTTAGCAATAACACCAATAGGTAACACGATCAAGGATATTAAACATGGATGGTTGGGACAATGTTCAACGGAAACCGAAAACGACACTGATTAGAAGGTATGAGGCAATCCAAGTTGAGGGTTCGAAAAGGGCAAGGGGAAGGCCCAAAAGAACGTGGATAGTAGTAGTGAGAAAAGATTTAAAAACTTTGTCACTAAATGAAGAAATGATACTTATAGAGGGGAATGGAGAAACAAGATTCATGTGGCCAACCCCTAATTAGGATAAGGTCCTGATGACGATGATGAAGATTTCAATGCCAATGCTGCAATAGCTGCAGAAATCATCATTTTCTTTTCCTTTTATGATAAGATACATAAGATAAGAAAAAGCAGAAAATGAAACTACAGAAGCATAAGATATCAATCACCAACTTTTTTTAACAGCAAACATATTGTATCTTACAATTTTGAATCAACCTCTGATAGATGCACACAGCATCATCTAGAATCAACTGTAAAACTGCATTGACATCTATTATTCTTTTTCCAGAATGAAGCATTAAAGCCTCAGTAGCATCCGCAATAAATCCAGTAGATAGTGTGTACATGGGAACTGAAAACACATAACAGTAATTTCATGGTCCTTATATCCCCATCATCCATCAGAATGCCTGCCATCTACCAGCCATGAATCACAGTTCCTCAACCTCAGCAATAACCTTGCAAAGGGAGCACCAACCTTCCACAATTTCAAACATGTTCAGATTACTAAATTTTTCATCATTGGGATGTGGAAGCATGATAAAAGATGGATACCATTTTTGAACTTAGGTCTCTTCCAATTGCAGCATAACATAAATTCTATTAAGTCTAACAGTAGTTTCCAATTACCCTATAATCATATTTTAAAGGCCTAGACATGCTTTAGAAACAAACTAATCTATGATGGCAGAGGGTCCTTTGAACTTTACTGCATTCGTTTCTTGCAAAAGGATCATATAAAGCATAACTGAAATATGTAACTTTTAACAGAATTAAATCAGCCAGAGAAAATATTGAGACGTAACTTTGTTTTGTACCTTACTCCTCTCCCCGTCCTGAAATTCTTTTCGCAAATCTGTAATTTAGTATTGGACCTACCATTACAGTAATGTTGTAGCTCGTCAAATCCAACCTCACCCTTCTCAATTTGGTCATCAAGCGGAAACTCAGAGAGCCAGAACATGTAACATTGATCCTCACATATTCTGACTCTCAAGCTGCCGTTCCATAGCCAGCTTGCTACTCACGGTAAGAACATCTGAAAAACTGGGGTGAAAATCACACACAAGCGTCGGGTGATTGGCCGAAGAGTAAACCACTCATTCTAATAAGAAATTCACAGGCAACAGTGACAATCTAGTTTCTCCAACTGCGAATTTGCATATGCCAACTAATCCTATTGAGATCAGCAACGGATATTTTATCTCTACTCTCTCATTGTAACGTATCCAACATTAACATCTAACCTCATTTCAACCGAATGCCTGTAACGGCTAATCCATCAGGGTCTCGAAAACGGCTAATTGCATTGATATCTTGTATTGTATGAGACTGCTTAAAGATCAATGGTGGTTCTTTGTCTACTCAATCATAAGATCAGATCGAACAACATTGAAATATGAAAAGCAGAATGTAAGAGCATTGCAGTGACCATGATTTCCAGGTTTAGTAGCCACTGCATTGTTAGCAGATAGAAGTTTCATAGTCTCCGCGAGGAATCTCTGGACAGCAATCATCCTTACCAGGAAGACTTTCCATTAGCAGACCTCCCGATTCTCTTCTCTGCATATTTGGATTTCAGTTCTGTAACTCTCACAGAAACTGGTACTGGGCGGGACATTATCAAAGTGATTAGGGTTTCAGTTCTTTGTTGCAAAATTAAGTTCTTTCATATCGGATATTTGTTAGGGCTTATAGGGTTTATGGACCCTCTGCAGGGAGTTGGAACGGGTGTTCGTAATGTGGTGTCTGCTCGTTGAAATAGTAGAAAGATTACACGTGCGATAAAGTTGGCGTATTGAATGGATGTTGGCCCTTGGATCAGTTCAGATTTCTTCTGCTGTTTTTCCAATTCAACTCTCTGGGTCGTCGATTTTGCACTCTGCATATAGGATCATCCAATATGGTGTTTGGAACGGGGGCGTCCTTCGTAAAATTGTAGGGACAAGAACATTACATCTCACGGTAAAATTCAATATTTAAGCCATTTCAAGGGCCACGATCAGCTCTTAGTATTCTGCAACGTTGTTGGAGCAGAGTTCGAACAATGTGAAAGAGTGTGGGAGTACTTCACCTTGTGGGCACTATAATTCAATGTATACAGGCTCCTTAGTATGGTGGGGAACCCTTCTGCTAATGACATTAAACAGTCAGTGTGTTGGCCGAAATTGCACTGTCAGATGGCTCTAATTGTACACGATGCTCCTACACATGTAGGGTATAGGGAAGGGGCAGACCACAAGGGTCAATTGTATGTAGGTTTACTTGCATATACTAGGTCCGAGGAGGTGCAGGCCACAAGGGTCTCAGTATGTAGCCTTATCTTGCAGCCCCAATGCACGAAGCTTCCACATATACAGGGTCTAAGGAAGGGGAAGACCATAAGAGTCAATTGTACACAGCCTTACCTTGCAGTTTTGCAAGAGGTTATTTTCATGCCTTAAACCTATGACCTCAAGGTTACACGGCAACAACCCTACCGTTGTGTCAATGCTCCCCTTCAAAAAGTTTCCATGTACAAGAGAAAAAAATTTAATGTTGGATTATGAGATCATCTAAAAGGGCAGCCTGCTGCACAAAGCTCCTGCATATCCTGGGTTCGAAGAAGGTGCAGACCACAAAGGTCTATAGTATATAACTTTATCTTGCATTTTTTTAAGAGGCCATTTTCACACATAAAACCCATGATCTCAAGATCACACAACAACAACTCTACTATTGTGCCAAGGCTCTCCTTCGGCTATAGTATCATCTAAAGGACTAAATTGGATTAAATTTTTAGTTCCTAGCCCATCTAAGCCCGGACCTAGAGGGTGGGTGGTCTAGACCATCAAAACCTAGCCATGCTTGCAGTTTAAGCAACAGACACTCCCCATTTACGGCATCAGGAAAGTTACGTGTGAGGCCTTAATTTGAGATCCCTGGAGAGGACTAATGTAAGCATGCCAAAACTTCAGTAGCATAATTAAGACCGTTCATCTAAGAAGCCCCATCTACAATGGCATGACTTGCTAATGCCACCCCAACTATCAGACCAATAGGTTGCAAATGGATTTTTAGAGACCATGAAGAAGGGGGAGCCTTGGCGCAATGGTAAAAATTGTTGTCATGTGACCTTGAGGTCACAGGTTTAAGGATTGGAATTAGCCTCTTGTAAAATACAAGATAAGGCTACCTATTATAGATCCTTGTAGTCCGCCCCTTCCCCGAACCCACATCGGGCCTGCCTTTTTATGAAGAAGGGACCATGTTCAACTTCCATGGTCAAATGGTCAACTTGATCTTGCTCTGTAGCATTTCTAACCCTAGAGGTATTGGTCAAGCTTGTGATAGTAACATGTCCCCCCCTATATAGACAATGCCTATCTGTTAGGTCCAATTTAGAGCTCGTAGCCTCTGTTTGGTGCCTACTTAGTCCAAAAGAATCTTCAACACCATCTTCTTTGTACATTGAGTTTTGAAATGCTTGGACATATCCTTTTCATTTGAGGTTGGAAATTGGACTTTTGATGCCATGTACTTATCATCCCTGCATTAGCCCATTACTTTATTTTCAAACTACTGTTGTTTATTATTTGTAGGGAAATGCTAGTGTGGGTCGCTACGTGCACGGTGAAGTGGGCATTGCAATCTTGTCCGTGCACCTGGCATAAACAAAATGAGGTGATCTAAGTCGAAGGTTCTAAAAGGGTAAGGGGAAAGCCCAAGAAATCGTAGATAAAAGTAGTAAGAAAAGATTTAAAAATTTTAAAACTAAATAAAATCAGAAACACTTAATAGAAGATATCTAGTTTGACAGGATTTGCATTGATTCGACATGAGCCAAATCACCAGGCCATGGTAAACTGTAAGTACTTGATCTATGTTGAACAAATGGATGGATAAATGACCATTTCTTCAAGTAATTCATTCTATCTCTTAACCATCATTATCATAGACAAATTGATTCTCATGTTACCCTTTTATCAAAATAGTTTTTTTCCAAAAAAATGGCAAGATTTTTATTAACAAGAGCTATGTTTAATGTTAAGCTTAAAATCAGAGGTCCATAAATATGTATCTAGATCTAACATCTAATCCACTGAGATTCAGCCTTACGTAGCATCAATTAGTGCAACCACTCAAAAAGAGAAACACTTATTCCACAAAGCCTAGGGCATTTGCTGGCCATTTCTTTAGATGATGACAAGTAGACTATTGTAACCGCACTTAAAGCAATAAAGTAACTCTTAATGAATGAGGGGATTGATATAAGACCCTTAAAGTCAAGGATCATGTGCTAGCCAGTTTGTCTACTAAGAGACAACAAAATCAAATGAAAATAAGACAACTTGTAAAAAAGCCAAAGTGCTATGTTAAGGTGACTTGGTAAATGCCCTATTATAATTGAACACTAAGAAAGATGTAAAACAAAAAATGATAGAGAAGATTTTTATTTTTATTTTTATTTTATTATTTATTTATTTTTTGGTGGGGGTGGGGGTGGCATGTAAAGAATTACAAAACTAATCCCTTGTCAAAAGGGAAAGAGGGTAACTTGTTTTTACGACCAAGGCTATTCCAGGGGAGATGCATGTTGTTTGCAACCAACTATGTTAGACTTTGATTGGTGAGATAAGAAAATTTACTACTATGAGACTCAGATGAGAGATAAAAAGGGTCAAAATGGTGACTTTATAGTTAAGAAAATATGGGAAGAGTAGTTTCGCTTCTTTTTTAAGGTAGTGATTACTTTTGTTGAGCAAGGGCCTTCTAGCTCAGTGGCAGAAGAAGGGGCTTTCCTGTGGTAGGGCATTAGTTGGATGCTGCTTGCATATGTAAGTTAACATAAAAAATGTAATAATAAAATTAAGAATAAATTTTCTTGTAGTTTACCAGCATCACTAGCGGGAACAAGTGAGACATGCAAATTAAAAAACAATGAGGAGGCCTAGAAATTAGCATGATTGCATTCTAAACATTCTTATAAGGCACCAAAGCCTTACAATGCAGTGGTGCACTGAAGAGTGTTTTCACTTGAACTGATGACCAGGGTTTGAGGCTGTGCATGAGTGTGAAGGTCTAATCTAAGAGGAACCCTTTAAAGAGCCAAGTTTATGGGACACAATAGCACAAGAAATGTTGAGAGATAAATTTAGGCCATAAGTTTTATCTCTTATATTCTTACTTTTTCTGGCATTTATTGTAGTAAAAAACTTCTTTTATATCTTTATTAGGAAGTTTTTTTGAACTTGTGAATCTAAAAAACCTAATTAACTTTTATAGAATCAGCCTCTTGCAAAAATATAAGATAAGGCTGCCTACTTTAGACCATTGATGCTCACCTTTTTGTCGAACCCTGCATAGGCAGGAGCTTTGTGCACCAAGGCTGCCCTTTAACCTTGGGAAACAGCATTGCTCCATTCTCTCTCCTCTCTTATACTACAATGAAGTTGCACCAGGCAAACAACTGCTAAAACTGTAACGACCTACATGATCTTTTTCCATCCCAAACATCAATTACTAGAGGCCCCACACTACTACTTTTGTGGAAGGTGGGCATTGATAGGAATACCTATTTCATATCTTGGCACTTCAAATACCATGAAAAGACGTATACACATAGATGCTCCTGCTATTTGAAATGGGCGTCCCCATTAAAAATGGGTGTCCCTGTCAGTTTCCTTTAACAGCAGTGATTTAATATTAGCCGATAAGTACAAGCTAGAACTGTGAGAAGCACAACCTTGAGATTGTTGCCCATCTCCAGCAGTGTCCCATCAGATAGATGATAAAAATCCCGTACACGTGGAGGGTAGAGATCGACTGTCAGATGGCAAAGTGCCAAAGGTCAAGCCAATGCATAAATGAAGCCATATGTATGCAGTAGTTCAACAAACTTTCAACAGCAAACTTTCCAACCCAAGTGCACCACCAAGAGCAGAAATTAAATGCCCCCATGTACTAACCCTGTTGCCATATTAGCCCATGGTAGATGAGCAGATATACTCGGTTAAATACAGCTGAGCCACATACCAAAATCCTGTCCAATTACTGACCGGCAGGTTAGAAATTGAGAAGAACATCTGCATTTATCAACAAAGCTTCCACAAATCAAAGGCTTAGAACCATGAAAAAGAGCGTGAAGTTTGCTAAAATGCCTGCAAAGATGTATTTGAACAAGCCGTCTCCACTTCTTCGTTTTTTTAATTTTGAGTAATAGTCAATCCAACTTCCCATCCAACTAATACAGAAATACGCCATATTCTGGACTGGTACATCTAACTTAGATCGTTGTTCTCCATACCTACCAACCCGTACATGGTCATGCCCAACATGCCCTTGTTGTGGCCCTAACAACCATGTTATTCAGCTCACTCCGAACTCTATTATCCACATCACTTTCATGTTCCAAATTCCCTCACCCTCGCTGGCTTAGAATCACAGACGAAGACAATTTTTTTTATGCGTGGACTTTCACCGGAATAGGTGGTCTCACTTGCAACTTGTGCCAGCTTTATTTGAAATTTTGGGTAGATAATCTATACCTAGGAGTACTTGGGATTTCCTTTCTGGAAAATTGCAAGGGAGAAAGAATGCAGTACATGAGCAATCCCCCAAGCGATGAACTGAAAAAATACCAGATTTTATTTTCATTTTCTTATAAAATAATTAAGAACTGGGTTACGATAAAATGACAACCAGGAAAGGATACTGAAAGGGAGAAAGAATACAGTACATGAGCAATCCCCCAAGCGATAAACTGAAAAATTACCAGATTTTATTTTCATTTTCTTATAAAATAATTAAGAACTGGGTTACGATAAAATGACAACCAGGAAAAGATACTGCTTCCCCCCCACCCTCACCCCAACAGGCTCCATCTCTCTCTCTCCAACCAGTCCGTCTGACAGCTCCAATAACCTGGTGATCTTTTATGTCCATCTCCGACTACCTAGTGGACTTCAATAATCAGATGATCTTCTTCGTAATTTTGCTCAATGATTTCTCTTTGAAGACAACAGGCAAATTCGATCTCTTTCATCTCTCTCTCGCAAGATCTGGCTATGAAAAGCACCAATGTCGCCAAAGTTCTCTCCTCCCACCCATCTCTCTCAATGGCAAAATGTCAGATCTGTCCATATTCCTCTCTAATCTTTGCTATATCAATCCAATAAGATAATAGCACCCTATCATAGAAGTAGAGATAAAAATAAATCAGTTTTAAGCCAAACATATTTCGATTAAAAACTTGCACCTTTTATTATAATGTTCTTTAGCATTCAAAACACAGATTCCATAAAATCCATTTCCACGCTCGGCCTAAGCAACAAACTTGATTCCCGGGTTCATGACCCACGCACAAACCACGTCTCCCCCTCACCAAATGTAGCTATAAATGCTCCCCTGGTGATGCCTCAAAAGATTCATGATGCCTCCACGTCACCTAGGAACTTACAGAACATCCCCATCCCCCGTCCATCCCCAAAAACAGCACACACACACATATATATCCATTCGCATCCATTATCTCAAAAGCCCCAAACTGGGGTCCACCACCAGCCCTAGCACAGATTCCCAGGGCTTAATTAAAACGCACGAATCAGTACCCAACTCTTGCAAGTAGAACCAAACCAGGAAGAATAAGCAGAGAAAAGCAGATAAGGACGGCAATATTATGGACAGAAAGATAAAGATATTAGAAATTAAATTAAATAATAAATAAGTACTCTGTTTTCTAACTCAAATGTTACATCATCACAGAGGGCAGAAAATTACACACACCCCTCCAAAGCCTTCTTTTCCACCCTCCAATTCCCTACACAGGCAGCAAAATAGAATAATTATGTTTGTACCCCAAAAGGGACCCAACATTTTCATTTTTCCCTTTCATGTCCTTCTTCGTGGATCTGGTCAACAAGACAGAAAAGCCTTCTCCTACCCTTGTTTTCTATGTTTCAGCAGGGTTGCTGACATTTGAACAAGACAATAATAAATAGAATGCTAATTAGAAGTAGAAACGGGAGAGACTGACAGACAACAAACAGAAAAAAGAACCCTAATTCGAGATATTGGGAGATTTCCCTGACATGAGTTGGTCAGGAACCCCCAGTCTCTTCTTCTTCCCTGACCTGATGTAAAAACAAATTTTTCCAAATGAATTTACTGAAATATGCCCTTTTGTACGCTTTTGTTACTGGTTCTTACCTCCACCACCCCTCTTCCATTCCACCGCCACCACGAACTCCAACAGGAAAAAATATAATAAAATGTACTATTTACTAAAATCAGCTAAGAACTTTGAGATAACTTAGTAAAAAATCCAGTTTTTGGGAATTTTTACTAAGCAACGAGCTGATCGAGCTGCATCTGCTCCAGCCAAGCTCCTAAAACTGTATGATCAATGGAATCCAGCTGAGAATTCGAATTGGAACCCTCGCCAGAGGCAGCCGGTATCGCAGTGGTTGGGGGCACAGCTGCAGATTTGTTCTTGATCTCTGGTGGTGATTCCTTCACCAGTGACTGTACCCATGACAAGTCAGGTTCCTCGGTGCCTGTACCGAGTTCGAAAGATGCAGATCGTTGGAATTTGTGGAGCTCCTCTCCATTGACACCCCAATCTAATTTTCCAGTGGGAGAACCCCATTTAGACCACGAATTCACAGTAGAACCAACAGCACCAGTTGCACCTGAACCAAGTTCGCGAGCGCTGAGACTTCGGAGATGTTGCTGTTTTTCCCTTTGAGCAAATGCAGCCACTCTTGAATTCAATGGAGAAAGCTGCTCCACTGCCCGAGGAGACATGCGACCAGGCGATGGCAAGCCAAAAGAGGCTTGCAAGAGCGGATGGCCAGATAGCTGTTGATCAACATTTTTGGGAGAGAAAACATTGGTACTGATTGGTGATAACATGCTCTGCTGCTGCTGCTGGAATTGGTTGAGAACTGCCGACTTGTGGGATGGAGAGAATACAGCAGCAGCTGCTGCTTGATCAGAGTATCTGGGTGATGAAGAGATTTCAGCTGAGAATAGCTCTTCTAGATTAGCGGGTGTTAGAGTTTTCGATCGAACAGGGCGGTTTCCTGCAGATGAGCCGAACCGGTTGTGAGAGCAGCAGGAGAAATCGCTCAGGAGTTGCTGGGCATCAAAATCTGGCAACATGGAGAAATCATCTGCAGGAATGTCTCTAGCATTGAGAGATGATCTCAAACGACTGGATTGGAGGTTGCTCCCTGGGAGATGCAGGGTAGGCACGTTTGGCTGAGGCCAAACGAGAGATGAATGAGAAATTCCATTGGCTGATGGGGACATGGGGGGCGTGAAAGGGGATGGAGGCATGACTGACATAGATGAAGGCGAGCCCGGTAAGAGGCTCATGGCGGCTGCCATCTCCATAGCAGATGCTGCAGAGGCTGAAGATCGTGGTGAGGGCACTGCGGAGCCTGTTGAAACATACAGGGGGCGAAGCTCATCAGTAGTATGAGCAAAAAAGCAGACTCTTCTCATACAGCCAGTTCCATCCTTGCAGAGTCTAGTCCTGTATTGTGCTGGATGAAGCCAACACTCAAACACGCCATGCGCATATTCACATAAATCCCCTCTTCTACATGCACCCTTTCTAAAATCAGGGCATGGCACACAGCTGTAGTGAAACTTCCTGGGATCTCTTCTCCGGGCATTCTCACCAGGGTGTACAAACGGACACTCAGTCCAATCATGAGAATAAGCCCTTGAGCATGGCCGAACCTTGAAAGAAAACATACGGAACTCATCAGTTGCATAGATGCTGTTCTTGATGTCAGGCAAAGATGGGTCTACGGGGTATTCCTTCTTCTCAGAAGCGGAAGATGCAGGGATATCATGGAATTTAATTGGAGATGACGTGGAATCCGATGCAGATGTAGGAGACCCATTCTCAGGAGAAGAAGATAACGGCGGTGAATTGGAATTCGATCTAGTCGTTGACACTCGGAGATGACGTTCGCCAAGGCTAGAATTACTACTGTAGAGTTGTTCTTCCAGAGTAATCTTCATATGAGGGAGTTTGGGAGAAATAACAATAACATCTGCGGGGCGCCGGCCATTAGCATCAAGAGCATTTCGGTCCGCACCAGCCACTAACAACAGCTGGACAGTCTCAACAGCGTTTACAGATCCACCAGAGGCCGCACAGTGGAGGGCAGTGCTTTTATCAGGCCCGCATGACCTGTTAACATCAGCGGCTGAGATTGAAAGGATCAAATTTAGAACTTCAATGCTACCATATGTGGCTGCTACCATTAGTGGTGTCCTATGTTCCAGAACCATCTGGTTGGAGCCCTTTTGGCGTCCATACCAGAGCTCAACTTGATCAACAGCAGATGCATCTCTTTCAATAGAGCGCTTATATCCTTCGAGATCATTGTTGGCAGCGAGCTCTAATAAGCTTGAGAAAGAATCTTCAGTTTCTACAGACAAATGATTCATGTTTTTGGTGAGAGTCTTGGTTTCTTCAGCAGGGATTGACGGAGACGACGAGGATTTTAAGTGCTCCGGACCACCGCACATACTTCGGTTCCCTGGAAATCCACCTGAAATGCACAAACAGAGTAAGAATCCCGCTGGAAACTGCTGGAAAGTTCTAGCAATTAAAATGAAGAAAACAGCGAATCAGTGTTCGAATCTAGCCATATGAAAGACATGCGCAAAGATAGGGAAAGCAAAACTTATTAGAAAGGGTAACAGAACGTCAAGAAGCCCAGCAGTGGAAAAATTCATGCGCAGTTGCAGATAATTAGTAGAAAGACAAGAACATTCAGTGAAACAGATTAAAGAACTCATTGCGTAAATTAAAAAAATAATAAAAACTTCGCAGAATGGTTTCGAGAAAGAGACTACAAAGAAATCTGAACAAGGAAATGCTGCAGAGCCGGGGAAAAAGATAGGCAATTGGCGATCAGGCGAACATGAATAACAAAATAATGACTTTCGAGATCAAAGGAGAAACTGAACAGAGAAGGCTGATCTCTCGCCAAAAGAGCTGGACAAAACACGAACACCTAAACCCTCGGTATTTCCTGGGCTTCGACAACTCTAATAAACAGAACATCACCGGGAACTGCAGAAAGAATCGCAAATGTAAACACAGATATGAAAAAGAACGCCAATTTTTCCATCAAACCCTATCTTTCAAAAAATAACCCGATCTACAAACTTTCCAGTCCGGATCATCGAAACGACAAGTTCAGATCAATTTAGCAACCAATTTGTTGCATGCACAAGCAAGAACCACAAAGGACGAAAAATTACAGTATACGTCATTTTCCACTTAAGATCTCACAAAAACGGCACTCAAATTCCACATTTCTTGACTAAAATAGAAAAAGATCGGCTTCACAAATAAAATAACAAAACATCAAACAGCGAACATCAAAGTTCACAGTCAAAGCAAAACTCACCGATTTCCAGACGTTGATGCGGAAAGCAGCTAAAATTTTCGGTAAAACTCCATTACCGGATCTGCAAAAGAACAGCTCAAAAAATCTGCAATCTTGAAACTTCAACGATCCGAAAAGTAAAACCATCCACAAAGGAACTCCTTGCACAAGCGATCGCACCGAGAAAACCGCAAAGAAAACGATAATACAGGAGACTTGTCCATCGTAATCCAAAGAAATCGAAGCAAAATCGAAAGAAACCTTGTGAAGGAAACTCGCTCATCAAACAAAATCGACGAACACCGCCTGCTCCCCCTCTCTCTCCTCTTTCTCCAACGTCTTCAAATTAACATGAAATGAAATGAAACGCCTCTTCAATGAAGATAAATTTCGAAATGCAGTGGAAATTCACCCTAAATTCACTCCACATGCGGGTTAAATTCCGGGATTCAAAACGAGGTCACTGGAATAGCCGGTGAAAAGCCCCTTCATTTACCGGTTCGGTCCTTATAGTATGTGACCGGGTAACTGGGTATAGGCGGTTGGGCTCCCGGGGATTGTG
Source organism: Warburgia ugandensis (assembly GCA_035236585.1). Lineage (NCBI taxonomy): Eukaryota > Viridiplantae > Streptophyta > Magnoliopsida > Canellales > Canellaceae > Warburgia > Warburgia ugandensis. The sequence goes on along the minus strand of CP141132.1, from coordinate 75,729,615 downwards.
CTGGATTGGAATCCGGGCTGGCGTCCGCCAATCAGGGTTGACGGAGCGTACCATCGGATTCCAGGCAGCCGTCCAATTTGGTTAATTGTGGAGTCAAAATTAGCGAAAAGGCATGAAGCACCAAAAAATTTCAAAAAAAAAGGCCGAAAAGAAAAGATAAATGGCCGCCCCTCTTGACCAAAACGAGCGAAGTAATAAGATATCATTTTTATTTTTGAGAAAATAAAGAAAAAAGAAATTCTCTTCTCGAAATTTCCGTTTTGGTCACACGCCGCGTATTTTAGGACATTGGGATCAAATTACGATTTTGGCCTTAAGGAGCAAGGTGGCGGGAGTTCAGTACAGCAATCATGGCTCAGTTACATCCGACCGTACAAGTTTCACATGCCCCCGTATTTTTGGGAACAGTTTGTCTCCTGATTAATTCAGGTGGGACCGGATGATTTAACACTTGTTGATGATCCTGGTCCTTTGATAGCTTGATCTGAAGTCAAAGGATGGCCGTATATTTTAATGCCTTTATCAAGTAAGATCCATTTGCTTAAAGTCTAGCTTCATGATCAAATAAGGCTTAATTGAGATGCTGATCTGTACACCGGAAAGAAGGAAGAGCCGTAAGGGGTTAATGGATAAAGGGCTAGAGTTTAGTTGCCTGTCAATCAACTGAACTGATCTATCCAACATTGCAGGGTAAAAGTTGCTGTTGTGTGACCGTAAGGTTACAGTTTAAGGCACGACTTTTTTCAAAATACAAGATAAAATTATGTACCATAAACCTACGTAGTCTATTCCTTTTTTAGATTTAGGAAACTTCGTATTTTAGGGCTGCCCTTATCCAACATGGCACTTGTGGGACCATAGAACTTGCTTATAGGAGAGAGCAGCACCGGCTACCATCTTTTTAGCTTTTTCCTCATGTTGCTTGAGAATTAGATCAACAGTGCTTTCCTTTGAGCAAGTTAGATCAACGGTGCTTTTCTTCAATCTAATCTCCAGCCAAAAGAGAAAGCGTAACTCAAACCTGCAACCACATGGGAGCTGCCAAGTTATAAGAAGAATGCTTCAAAACTTGCATGCAGCACGAGGGCCAGGAATGCTTCAAAACTTGCATGCGACCAGACCGTACACGTTTCAATGAGTTTCCAAACTGAAAAGTGCACTTCCCTTCCTCATGTCATAATCCAATTACAAGGATTAATATTGATAAATATATTTTTTTTAATAAAGAGTGGTTGATGTCTCCAAAGAAATTTAAACTATAAAAATTACAAATTTGTAGCTTCTTCCCATAGAGCAATAATATAAGCCTATCTTATACAATGAAGGAAATTCATGTCTTATGTTGGACAGGGGACTACCAAGATCAATCAATATTTGGAGCGACCTTAGTTGAACCATGAAAAGGACCATCATTGATCATCCTGGGACTAAATACTAAAGAACTAGTGAGATAGGTACCACTGAGGCAAAAGTGTCACCTAATTAATTAATAGTGTTTCCTGGTGGTAGACATTCAAAATTGTAATTAGGATTATTTGAAATATGCACCTAAAATGAAGGTTCATAAAGGGAGCCTTGGCACAAAGATAAAAGTTGTTGTCGTGTAACCTTGAGGTCACAGGTTCAAGGTGTGGAAACAACCTTTTACAAATGCAAGGTAAGGCTGTGTACTTTAGGCCCTTGTGGTCCACCCCATCCCTAGACTTGCATAGGAGGGAGCTTCGTGCACTAAGGCTGCCCTTTACCTAAAATGAAGGTTTAAATCTAGATTATCAAAAGTTAGGTCTAATAACCCACCATTTAAGCAATAGTAGGGACTTAAGTTCTCAATGAACGATAATCAACGTACTTCTAGCAAAACCCTAAAAAAGACTAAGATTAAAAGGGTAGCCCCGGTGCAGGAAAGGATTTGGGAAAAGAGTGGACCACAATGGCCTAAAGTACACAACTTTACCTTGCATTTTGCAAGAGGCTGTTTCCACGCCTTAAACCTGTGACCTCAAGGTCACATGACGACAACTTTTAACGTTAAGCCAAGGCTCCCCTTCCTAAAAAAGACTAAGATTCTTAGGTAAAAATTCAACCAGCTAGATAATATTGATAAATTTGCCATTCAAAACAAAAGTTTAGTCTAATTAACCAACTATCAAGCCGCATTGCTGACCTAAAGTTGTACAATGAACGAATATCAAAACCATCTCTAGGAAGTACAAAAACTGTTGTAGCCCAACCTCTCAATAGAACCCTAAAAACGTGTAAATGACCAATATTTATCATGGTGGGGCTAAGCCAGATGTACCAACTTTATAGTGCCCAAGTAGAACCCTATGAAAGACCAAGATTGATCATGTTAGGGCTAAAACAGGACTAGCCCTAGTCCAAATCCTATTGCATATGCATTTGGTGAAAATTCTATGGCCCACTCCATCTTTGACATTCATTCCCAATTTCCTATAAGCACTTCCCTTTAACATAGTTAGGACAAAAGGTGTTATATGATGCGTGAGGGACATTCCCCAATAAAGTTGCTAGTTGCAAAGGCAAAACTAGTCTATTTATTGATTATACAACCCACTGATCAACGGTAAAAGTTGTCGTCATGTGATCTTGAGGTTATAGGTTCAAGGCATGGAAACAGCCTCTTGCAAAATGCAAGGCAAGGCTATGTACTTTAGGCCCTTGTGGTTCGCCCCTTCCCCGGACCCCGCAAAGGCAAGAGCTTCGTGCACTGGGGCTGACCTTTTTACAACCCATTGATCAACATCTTCATTGTAAACAACCCTATCCTATTATTGTTGTGGAGATCTTGTACTTCTTGGTTCCAAACTGCATGAATTGTCAATTTCACTTCCTACAATGGGACTTGTTAGGGTAGCAAAGTGGATGATGGTGTTTGGTTGTATTCTATTTACCCATTTGGACAAAAAAATCAATGACTTGGATAATTTAGGAAGTGGTCACATTTTCTACATCTTACTTTTTCCTTCTTCTTTTTTTAACAAGCCAAGAATTACAAATTATTAGTAACTTACTCTCACATATATTCAGATACACACTCCTAAATCTAATCCTTCACTATGCACATTATTCCTAAATCTAATCTAGACTGGGTCTCTAACCTAGCTATTTCTTCCCAATCATGTCCAGTTTGCATATCTTTAAAGGGTAGCCTCGGTGCTCAAAGCTCTCACCTATGCGGGGTCCACTTTACATATCTAAGACTTGCAAAACAACACTTGGAAAAGAGCACACCCACCACCTGTTCTTTAGCATTTTCCCATCCACAATACATGTTTAAAAATTTTAATGTAACAAAAAAACTCAACCTCAAAACAAGATTTTAATTATAGAGATGGTTGTACAAGGGAAGGCTTTTTAAGGATCTTAAAACACTATAGGGGTTGAAGGGAATTTGAGAGATTTCCATGAAAGCAACGGAATCTTGTTTTTGCAATTGGGCTAGATGCGATTCGGGAGTGTGAAGTTTTGTTGTTTCCTAGAACATCAGAGGCTCATATTCTTGAGAAATAAAGATTTGAGAAAAGTATAGCTTGGTCTCTTAAACTAACATCTTAAAATATTTTGATCTTTAAACTACTTACTATTTTTTTTTTTCTTTCCTTGAACTATTGGTGACCTTTTTTTACTTAAGTCTTTTGGTCAAATTTTCATCAATGCAAGTTTGTTTGGGCCACACTGTATTATTTTGTCTAGATATTTTTTGTTCTTTTAGATTATTTACTAATTTTACTTAAAGAGAAAAATGATATTTCAAGAAAGGAAAAAGGCCAAAGCCCTGTTCACTAGCCAAATTTACAACAATGTAAAGAGAGTGTGCATGTGCCAAACTACCGATCTAGTTGAAATTAGGGTTAGACTTAATATTAGGATTTTTGAATTATCTCCACTCAAAAATGGCATGTGTGAAAAGATCAGAGGAAGAAGAACCAAAGATCCTTATCTTCATAGTATTAAAAAATAGTTGCATTGTCAGGAACATCCACATCAACAAACCCCATTTCTAAATTAAATCATTTAAATAATCTTGAGAAAATTGAGAGAAATCTAAAAGGAAGAGGATAAACTTCTGGTTGATTGATTAACGAGTTTCATCCTTTGTTATCTTGCATCTCCAATTGCAGAGAGAGAGAGAGAGAGAGAGACTTAAGGAAAGATAGTGAAGCAAAGTGGTCTTTCCAATAGTTGGTGAGGCTCTTGTAAAAGGAGGCATATTTCTCCTCCTCAATCTTCTTTGCCTTTTCTAAGCCAAATTAGTTTCCAATTGTTAGTCAAATTCCATTGTTTATAGACCTCATTCACCTCTCTTTTTTTCCATTCATTTCTTCTCTTTCTCCTTGTAAACTTCCTCAACATCTCCTCCTCTTTCTCCTTGGTCTCCTCATCTTCATAAGTGACTTCCCTATGTGTAGTTTTCTTAATTCGGAGGCAAACTAGGTAGCTGATTAGGATGTTCCAAGGAAATTTGCCCATAAGCAATTTCAAAAACTTTTACAAACTTTTGTACTCAAGAGCTCATCAACAAGAATACTTTCTAAAATCAAAATAGGGAGACACAAAAAGTTAGATGTAGAAATTTTTATTCACTTTCTTAAGGTAATACATATCTCGAGTGTCACTAACACCAAGCAAGATTTTACAGCACTGGCTGACACTGTGGTGGCCACATTTTTCATTTTACAAATACTTGAAATCTCTCCAACAATGAGAGAGATACACAAGTCTCTCAAAGCATAAAACAAGTTTTGAAGAAGAAAAAAATTTCTCTCAAAACATACAACACGATAAAAGGATAAAAAAGAGAGTTTTCAATACAAAAGATCGAAAGAATTTGAATATAAAACCATGAGTTGCTTGAATGAGCTGTATGCTTGAATACATGTTGCTTGATCTTCAATTTAACCCAAAAGTTGCTTGAAAAGTTTGAGTCTTCAATTTATAATAGTCTTGCCAATATATCCATATCACTAGGAGATGTGATTTCAAATTTGAAAATTACAACCTGCACAAATATATCCTATAAAAATCGACTATTTCCATATATATAATGTCTTAATGAACACTCACAAAAAAACAGTTGACTTCTTATCTTAGTAAGTTGACTGGACTTTCTACCTAGATTTGAAAGATGTTATTTGACTGTATTTTTAAAATGGTCAACAAGATTTGTTTAAGCATAAAAATTCTTCAAGTTATGTCTCAAAAATATTTAACTTGATTTTCAAAAAAGATTACTCAAATGAAATAGTAAACTTAATTGTAAAATAAAGTTGGCTAACTTTCAAGAAAATCTTGTGAACGTTTCTGTTAAGTTTCTTTTAAAAAGTAGCTAGCTCAATTCTTCTTAACTAGATTTGAAGAATTACTTTCTTCTTTTTAGTTGATATTTATCATGAAAAATAATTGACTTGATTCGAAAACCTTCAGTTAAATAATGACAAATCTTCCTTTTTTCACACATGAAGAAAGCCAACTATTTTGAAATAAACACTTGACTTACTCTCAAAAAAATTGTGAACAAGGTTTTGTTAATTTGGGGTCTGAAAACAATCAACTAGTTTCTAAAAAGTTCACTCAATTGACAAACTAGCTAACTCAATTTTCTAGGCTATCAGTTAGATTTGGTTGAACTTCGAGTGTTCTTATCTTCTAAAATAAAGTTGATTAGATTTTAAAGAGTTTGATTTTCTTTTATGACAATTATGATAGTTATTCCAAAATAGTCAAATTCTCTTTGAAATACAGTGGACTTGATTTGTCCATAATTTAATCTTTCAATCCTTTGAGTCCTAAAACTTGCTAAATTGATTATAAATGGTGCCCAACACTATTTGATTGTCTTGCACACTCATAGAAGATGTTAGAAACGCATAATATTGCTTTCATTTATCGGGACTTGACCTTTAATCCTATTTTTAGTTTAACATTTCTCGTTGTTGCCGCCAAATCTGAAGTTCCCAAATTCTTTACTAAAATCAATACCTAAGTAACACAAAGAAATTGATTCTATTAACACGCATAATTTACCCACGATGAAGTGCAAGTAAACTAAAAAATTGGACACTAATATTAGCTAGAGACTTGTAACCATAATGCAAGATATTTACATGGTTTACCTACAAATGGCTACATCCATGAAGATCTAGCAAGTAGAAAGATGAAAATTATAACAATGGAGGCGATACCTCTATCCAATTTGGTGAAAGCACACCAACACTTTCTTCAACCCAACTCTACAGAAAATCCTTACAACAAATTATCATCATACTAAAAAGGCAGCCCCACTGCACAAAGCTCTCGCCTATGCAGGGTCTAGGGAACAGGCATACCACAAAGGCCTAAAGTACACTGCCTTACCTTGCATTTGCAAGAGCCTGTTTCCACGTCTTGAACCTATGATGTCAAGGTCACACAATGACAACTTTTACCGTTGTTATTATTCTCAAATAAAAGTGTAATGATCTCTGTATAAAATCTTGAGCTTTTAGAGTTCTAACAAGAGAAGAGAGAAAGACAACTTCCGTTTAGAGAAAATTGTAGTTCCACTACATTAAATAATAGAAACCACCTAAGAGACTAAAACCCCTCACTTTAGTTGTTTTTTCAAAAATACCCTTGAATTAAGAGACTAATCTTTAAAAAAAATGCAATTTGGTGCACAAAGCTCCTCATATGTAAGGTTTGGGGAAAGGGTGAACCACAAAGGGTTTATAGTATGGAGCTTACCTTGCATTTTTATAAGAGGCTATTTTCATGCTTTGAACACATGATTTATAGGTCACACAACAATAACTTAACCTTTTAGGTCACCCATCCTAATATTATCTATCTAATATTATTTGGAGACCAATCTATATCATCATCATCAAGACCTTATCCCAATTAGGGATCAGCCACATGAATCTTATTCCTTCATTCCTCTTTATTAAGTAACATGGCTTCATTTAGTCCCAAAGTTTTTAAATCTTTCCTCACCACTTCTATCCACGTTCTTTTGGGCCTTCCCCTTACCCTTTTAGAACCTTCTACTTATATTGCCTCACTCCTAACCGGTGCTGTTGTTGGTCTCCTTTGAACATGTCCAAACCATCCAAGTTTAATCTCCCCCATCTTGTTACCTATTGATGCTACTCCTAAATTTCGTCTAATATTTTCATTTCTAATTCTATCTTTTCTTGTCTTACCACTCATCCATCTCAACATCCTCATTTCTGCTACGCTCATCCTATAAGCATGATGTTCCTTAACTGCCCAACACTCTGATCCATAAAGTATGACCGGCCTTATAGCTATCCTATATAATTTTTCTTTTAGTTCAAATAGCACTTGCCGATCACACAAAACTCCAGATGCACATCTCCATTTGTTCCAACCTGCTTGGATTGGGTAACCTCCCTCTCAATCTCTCCACTTTCATGAATCATTGATCCTAAGTACCGAAAGTGGTCTTTTATGGGGACTTCTTGGTTATCAATCTTGACTGGTGTTCCACTCATACTCCTCTCCTTGCTAAAATTGCATTCCATATATTCTGTCTTAATTCGGCTAATTTTAAATCCTTTAGATTCTAATGCTTCTCTCCATAACTTTAACTTTATATTTACACCCTCAATTGTCTTATCAAGTAAGACTATATCATTTGCAAATAGCATGCACTAGGAAATCTTCTCGTGTAGATGTTTTGTTAACTCATCTATAACCAATGTGAAAAGATATGGGCTCAATGCCGATCCTTGATGCAATCTTATAGTGACAGGAAAATCACTAGTCTCGCCACTAGTGGTCTTAACATTTGTTATTGCTCCCTCATACATATTTTTAATTATGTCTATATACCCCTGTGAAATCCCTTTATTGCCTAACACCCTCCATATTAACTCTATAAGGACTTTATCATAAGCTTTTTCTAAGTCGATAAAAACCATGTGGAGGTCTTTTCTCCTCTCCCTATATTTCTCTACTAATTGTCTTAGTAAGAAATAGCTTCCATGGTAGACCTCCCAGGCATAAAATCAAAGTAATTCTTTAATACACTTGTTTCATGTCGTAGTCTCTTCTCAATCACTCTTTTAAAAAGTTTCATAGTATGGCTCCTAAGTTTGATCCCTGGATAATTAGTGCAGCTCTATATGTTTCCTTTATTCTTGTAAATTGATATAATAAAGCTTTTCCTCCACTCATCAGGAATTTTCTTTGATTTTATAATGTTGTTAAACAACTTGGTCAACCAAATTACCCCAATATCTCTCATATGCTTCAAAACCTCTATTGGTATACCATCGGGCCCCATGACCTTTCCTGATTTCATCTTTTTCAAGGCTTCTTTCACTTCAGGTATTTTAATCCTATGTTTATATCTATAATATCAGATGTTAGTTAGATTTATAGTATTTTCAATCCCTATATTCTTAGAGCCATTGCCATTTAACAATTTTTGAAAGTATGTGTTACACCTTTGTTTGATCTCATCATCTTTGACTAATATCCTTTGATCATTGCTTATAATGCATCTAACATAATCTAAGTCCTTACCCTTCTGTTCTCTTACTTTTGCAAGTTTAAACACATTTTTCTCTCATTCTCTTATTTCTAGTTTATTACAAAGCTCATCATATGTTTTAAGTTTAGCCTCACTTACTATTCTCTTAGCAATCATTTTAGCATTCTTATATTGTTTATAGTTTTCATTATTTATAGTCTTCTGCCATATTTTAAAACACATCCGTTTTTCCTTAATAACTTTTTGCATTGTTTCACTCCACCACCATGTTTCCTTTACTAATTGCCTTTTACCTTTAGATACTCCTAAGACATCTTTTGCCACTTTTTTAATAGACTCAGCAATATTAATCCACATGGTATTTACTTCTGTTTCATAGTTCCAATTTCCTTTTACTATCAACTTATTTGTAAATGGGGTTATTTTCTCTCCTTTAAGTTCCACTACTTAATTTTTGGATACCTATTAAGTTCATTTCCTTTATACCATCTTTTGATATGGATATCCATAACCATTTGTGATGACCCGGGCTTTTAAAACACATTTTATAATGCATTTGTTCAAAGGAAGGGCCCTTAAATGTGTAAAAAAAAAATAATTCGTAAACAATGCAGCGGAAATTCTTTTCATTTAAATTTATTTTGAACAAAACCCAAGTCTCACTGGAAGATACATAATACACAGCCATTTCTTATAAAATAATTTTTTATTGAATACCAGGATTCATCCAGTGGTTCGCTCATATACAGCCCTGTGTTAGGTTATAACTCATTGTCCAAAATTACATAATCCAAACTTCAAACCTCAACTTACATTAAAAACACTCAATACAATACACTCTCAAATAAGGAAAAATTACATATCTTCAAATACATACTCTGATTTTCTTATTGTCTTCAAATCTTCTACTGTCTTACTCCTAGATCTTCAAGCTTTAATCCTTTCAGTCTTTATGGCCTTGAGCTTCTTTCCCTCCTTCTATGCGCTTGAGGTATTGTAAACATGGAAACATGTACAATACCTCAGTAAACTATGCTTGGTAGGGGATACAAAAATATACTACTTCATTAATACAAGGATACTTACCTTAGTCATTAAGCCCTCCTGAGTCATCTCATACTCATATATAGAGGATATACATTATTTATGTAGTATATGACAAAATAGTTAATATATTGAAGAATACTCAAAACTTGTTCCTTCCCCTGGCTATACTTCCACCTAGGAGAGTAACACTTAGCCAATTCACATATAGGGGTTTTCATTCTAGGAACTCTTATAATAACATATCATTATGCCATGGCATCATACTATACCTATAATCTGTGCATCATAATGCAAAATACATTAGGACTACTATGCTTACAGTCTCAATCCGGACAGCGCGCCCAGATAACTGTATAATCTTCCACTTATACCAACTGTGGAATAATCAATCCATGTCCTCATGGGGTGGACCATGGCTGTTACAGTGGGGCCTTCCCATTATTGCCCCACCCAACATTTAGCCTCTTTTTGGGCATGGTATCCATCATATAAATTTCAGGAAGTGGGTGGCCAAACCCTCATGACTTCCCTAACATAGCATCCCCAGTCTCTATTTCTGTGTAAATCAAAATTCACAAGTCTCCATACTTGTATGGAAAATACCTTGTACATATCAGACGATGTGTCTATTTAATTAAGGCTGGAATATTTTATACACCCTATTCTTAGGGTATCCCTAGTTTTCATATATCAATACTTTCACCTCATCAGACTTGATCATTAGATTAGATCCAATGAATTAGATTATGAGGTTAGATCACTTTGTTGATCATTTGGTTAGATCCCATATCTTGGATCACTTTGTTTGATCATTTGATTAAATCCCTTAATTTGATCATATGTTTTTGGATCACATGTTTGGATCTGTGTTTTGGATCACTTTGTTGGATCATATGTGTAGGATCACTTAGTTTAGATCATATGTGTTGGATCACTTAGTTTGGATCATATGTGTTGGATCATGACTATGCTAAGGTACTAAGCATAATTACATCATGAAGGTCTTATAATTACAGACTAAGATCATGTATGTATACACATGAATCCTTAATACATTCTTGTACATCCACCTACCTCAAAGTAGTATCTTGATTCATACATCTCCAGTGCATTCTTTCACAATGGAGATTTATTATTCTCCTAAGTTGGACCAAGGAATTTATATTCCTTATATTATCCTACTAACTATGGCCCTTACTATCATTAAGTCCATGTCATACATTCCATGTGAATGTCCCTTCCTTCTAATTTCATTTAATTACCATTTCAATGAAATTACAATTACTTAAGCATTGAAGCATAAACTTAAAGCATAAATAACAAGTAACTAAACACTTAAATAAACAATTAAATAACCAATTAAATAAATAATTCAACTAAGAAATGAAAGACATTATTATAATGTTCAATAATTGAAATAGAAATCTAACATGTTATCATGATCCAATGGTCTTAATTGATCCATAGTCATCCCTCATCTTTTTAAGGTTTAGATCTTGATCCTTCATTTTATTTTAGATCCAACATATTATATTGATGTAATTTAATTATTAAATCATGGATTTATCTCATCCATTGATTTGATCTTCCTTGATCTACTCGATCAAGGAGATCTTAGGTTACTTTGTACCATTTAAGGGTATAGATTTTGATCTAGCCCAATCCACATCATCCATTTATTAAATTCATATGATCTTATCTCAAGATCATCATCAAAATACATCCCTGCTGTCCAATCATCCTGGATCATCTTGATCTAGGAGATATTATTTAATTTTAAGGGTTTTAGTAACCCTTAAGGCTAGATCTCTTAAGATCTACCTAATAAATATAATTTAATCCACTGATATTATTTATTATATTATAAAATAATCATCCAATAGGTATTTGTGGTCTGATCATCCTAGATCTTGTAGATCAAGGATGTTAGTTACTTATCCATTTAATTACATAAATTTAAATTAATTAAAATTTAAATTTTATAAGTTCAGTCCCTTATAATTATTACAAGGAATCCATCACAACTTTTAGATCTCAATTTTGATCTCAATTTAGATCGGAATTGAAAATTTAAGATTTCAACCCTTTTTAAGGGCTGAATTTCACCTTACTGTTTTGATCATTCTGGACAGATATAGAGGCATAAAAATGATACTGTGAACACGTATATTAAGGTTTTTGGATCTTCTGAACACATCTATCGGTTCAGATTTCATGTTTGGGGTTATGTGGGCCATGATCCATGGTCAATGACATGGATTTCATCAAAAAGATCATGTAAATATTACTTAAAAACACGATCTAATAATTTCAGTGAATTACTAACATCAACGTTATTCCAAATAAAGTTTTTGATCTAAAATTAGAGTTCAATTAAAGTTAGAATTAATATTTCAATATTTCAGCCCGTTTTAAGGGCTGAATTTCATCCTTTCTGTTTTTGATCAATTCATTCATATATATGAATATAAATCTAATTGTGAACTTGATCATAAGGTATTAAAGTGTCTCTGAAGACATCCATCGGTTCAGATTTGTCTTTTAAAGTCATCTGGTCTATGATCTAAGATCATGTGTACTGATTTTACTAAATAACTTATGTAAATACAAATTAAAACATGGATCTTATAATTTCAGTACATGGTAAACACTACAAGGAGTCCATAGCATTTTTCTGATCTAAAATGAGAGCTATATCAATCTCTGAATTGAAGAATTATGATTTTCAGTTAACAGAATAGACGGCTCAGATCAAATCTGAGTTACAGGTACGGATCTCCCCCATCCAGTAAAATCAAGAATCCAGATTTCACATCCTAGGGTTTTTGGGCCCCAGGAATCCATCCATGAGCTCAGAAGTAACATCTGAGCTGTGGATCGATGGGATCTCAACCCTCAATGCTGGATCCATCGTTTTCGACGGATTAACGACTGGGGAGCTCCTATCCTTGCCGAAAAACCAAACTAACCTATTGTAAATAAAATATGGGTGCAAGTGCACCTACTTGCAAGAAGATATTCTAGATCTATGCCGGAAAAACCAAAAAATCCACTCCTTATAATATAGGTCGCCGAAGCTTCCGGTTTTCGTTGATTTATCCACGGATACTCCACGGATTATGGTAAAATCAAATGGGTTTTGTATATCTTGATATTACCTAACTATCTAACGATCAAGATTAGATTTCAACGGCTAGAAATTAACATATAGCTCAAAAACCGTAACAGGGTGAAAACCCTTCTCGTTGGGCGCCCAATATCCAGAGGAGGAATATTCCTCTGGGTGCTTCTGTGGACACTCTAACAGGGGGAATAAAATGCAAGGGAAGGGAGGAGAAAAGAGGGAGAAGGAGGATGAATTTTGATCTGAGATTTTGGCAGAGTCTAGGGGACTTCGTGATGTATTTTTGAAAATTTTTCTGATGTCTATTTATAAGGATTTTTAGTGTTTTTCATCATAAGACTTAATTATTATGTTTTTTCCTTTTTAATATTTAATATTTATTTGATTCCTACTACCACCTCCTTCTCCACTAGTTGATGGTAGTGGTTTGACCAATGATTGCACGTGGTCTGGTCATTGGATTCCATTTTGGGTCCTTTGTGGGCCCCATGTGGGCCTTTCATGTATAAAAAGACCATTTTGCCCTTTATGTATAAATTTTGAGTTTACTCCTACGAACTCGGAATTGAGTGTTCTTAGTGGCGTTGGACTCGTATTTTTGAGTACATTCTAAATTTAATGTCTTAGACCTTGGGTAGGATAAAATTACCATTTTACTCTTTTGCTCTTAAATAGAGAAAATAAAGGTTTTTTACTCCGAATTCATAATGCACCGTGCTTACAGTCATTCTGAAGGGTTCGTGAGATATGTTTTCACTTATGCATATCTTTATGTCTTATTTGTACTTCTGTACGAAGTATGTTTTTGCTAAACCTAATATTCCAGCCTAATTTTTTCTTGAAATCTTCAATTTCACTATTATATTTTTATTACAAAAAAAATTAGGGGTGTTACACCATTAACCTATGTTGTGAGGTTAAACTTTCACTGAGTATCACCTTACAATCGTTATGCATATATCGTCTATTATTCTTACGTAGAAAAAAGTCTATTTGGCTTTTATGAAGTTTACTTTTAAAGGTTATTAAGTGTTCATCCCTCTTCTTAAAGAGTGCACTTGCAATGACCAGGTAAACAAAATGAGATGGGAGAGAATATTTTCGATTTTTCTTTGTCATATAACCTGTCCATTGCAAATACACTCTTTAAGAAAAAGGATGAATAACCTAAATAGACACTTGTCGTCTATTTATTAATAGTGGACCCTCTTAGAATCTCTATCATGTCCTAAATGGACATTCAATGGGTCCCATTGAACTAAATGGTTAATTTAAAATGTGGTATTTTTAAAAATAAACACAATCACCCATCAAATTCTCAACATTATTCGCGAATCTCCTTTTTCATAAATTTAAACTAATCCAAAATCACTTTTTTACTTCTTTTTCAGTTTTCTCAAACTGTCTCCCAAGTGCTACAGAATATTAGAACAATTTCCCGAACTATTGCCGAATTCGAACTTTTCCACTGTGTAAACGAATCCGAACTTTATAACTTGGCCTTTTCACCGTGCAATGGCAGCGTATACAACAACTTTCGGTGTTTTAGTGGAAAACAAGACGACGTGGATGAAGACAACATCAAAGCCGCGTCCAATAAACTCAAAAGGGCGGTAGAAAATCTACGAACTGATTGAGAGGAGAGAATCTAATAATTCCCGGGCCCACCTGAGGCGGAAAAAATAAATAAAGGAAAAGGAATTATGGGAAAGGAGAAAAAAGATAAAGAATAAACGTAGACAAACAAAGGCGCCGGCCCCACCTTTGCCTTTCCACTCTTTTATCTTCTTCTCCCACTATACCAATTTTCTCCTTTTCTCTTTCCTTTCCCAAAAGTCAGTCTTTTTATGTCTCAATGCCTTCCCCATGATGGTTATAAATAACTTTATATATTAAATAAAATAATAAAGTAGAAAAAAGAAAAGAAAAGAAAAAGTTGGTGGGCCCAACCAGGTTGTGATCATCTGAGATGTGGGCCCGTCCCTTTCCTCAAATGTGGCGGTTCTCTCATGCATATGTATGGCTTTGCTTTGTTACCAAGGTTTTCTATTCTCTTTCCCTTTCAAAGGGTCTAGAAGACGGAGACATGAAACAAGCTCCTTCCTCTTTGATAAGCACACGCACTAAGATAAATGGGAAGGTCTCTATCCATGTGGATTAGGACACGGAGGGCTTTGATCGCTCCAATCCAACAACCTCTGCATCAGCTAAAAGGATAAATATTGGCAGACAAATCAAGTGGGGTCTAGGGAGGAAAGACGTGCACTGCTAATGTCTCCATCCAACCTGGGCCAGACTAGGACTTGGAACACTCGCCACATCGGCTCCCTGTCATGGAAACCACTGCGGGTAGCGGGGGCACCGGCCTGCCATTTCAAGCCTACAATTCTTCCTCCTGTGTGGTCCAATTGGGGCTTCTGGCGTTTCCTAGTCGCGTCATCGATCTCTTCGACGTCCATGCAAGGGCAGGGGGTCTGTTTTAGGAAATGGACAAGCGATTTATGCAGTGGTTTGGATTTTTCGTTCTTATCATTTGCAATTTTTTTGAAGGAGAGTCTTGGCAAAATGGTAAAGTTATGGTGGTGTGACTTTGAGATTATGGGTTCAAGGCGTGAAAATAATCTCTTATAAAATATAAAATAAGGCTGTGTACTATTGACCCTTATAGTCTGTCTCTTCCTCTAACTCTGCGTATACAGGAGATTCATGCACTGTAACAGCCTTTTATCACTTGAAACCTACGGCTCTCATTTCCCAACTGGTCTCATTTGGTGAAGACCGAGAGGCTCTCTCAATGCCCATTTGGCCTCATTTGGTGGAGAGGGAGAGAGAGAGCATGAAACATGGGGAAGAAAATTGGGTAAAAAATGAACACACTGTGATGTCTTTTCTTCTAAGTGGACTCATTTTTTCCATGTAAAATAAAAAGGAGGAGGTAGTGGTTTGGGAAAGGATTTGGACTGGTTCTTCTTTATGGTTCTTGTGAGGTGGGTCTGGAAAGCGACCGGAACTCAATTATAAAAAAGGAAACTATTAGATGGGCTCTTACCTATGAAGGACTGTACATGTTTTGCCCTAGAAACTCCATTAGCTTAGTCTTATATAAAGACGGTGATCGAGGCATGTTGGAGTCAATGGAAGCTAAATTATTGAAGATAATTTTGTGCTACAGACAGAAATCGATATAAAAACTCATCGATGAAGGAACAGATTGAATTCATAGCTAAAGAATACATTAAGCATGGATGATTTCGTCCTACTCCTCATTCAAATGTATGATGTGGGTTAAGTAACTTAATATTAAACAAAATCCACAATCAAACCAAACAAAAATATGATCAACCTTTCCCTGCTGCTTGATATATCTTTAATGGCACAGGTTTGAGTGGATCCTTGTCAGAAGTCACAAGGACCCAGAGAAGTTGAAGAAAATATTGGGAATCATTCATAGGTGAGAAAAAGGTGTGTCTAGTTTATCAAATTAATGATAATTAGGGTCAGTGCTTAATCATCCCTGGTCTCATGCGATGGTCTAATTTATTCTGAAAATAGGGAACTTTGGTTGCCATGCTCATGTTCCCTATTGCTAGTAAAAACTTTACTTGTATAAAGTTTCTTTGATATGCAGAGTGGACGAATCCAAAACTTATTGGTCACGAGACATCTACGAAGATATTTTCCCAGAATACACTTGGTTGTAGGTTCAAGTCACCATTTTCTCCTTCAGTGCTGCATTATTAATACAAAGTTCTAACCAAGGAAGCTAAGAGGCCAACTTATTACTTTAAGTACTATTGATTGCTAATAGGCCTTAGAAAAATATTCAATAACCTCATTTAACAAACGTTTTACATTGAATAGTTGTTTCACAATCCTATAACATAATGAGGTTAGTTAACATGCAAATATTCTAAACGGTGATAAAACCCCCTAACTTTATTTAGTCTAAGCTCAGGGGCTTTTGGCCAAACATGCACATAAAAAATGAAAAAGAAAAGGCAATAAAGAAAGGTGGCACAGGCCACGGAGGGAAGCAACCAAAAGCCTAACCAGCTGCAATTGGTCCCATCACAGTTAAATAATAGTGGGACCTTGAACATTAAGGAGTCGTTGGCCTTCACCGATGGCTAAAATACTGAATTTTGTGACGTTGCCTACTACCAAATAAAAAGGTCGCCCAGGTGTGCGAAGCGTCTCTGTATAAGGTCTGGATAAGGGGGCAGATTACAAGGCTTTATCTTGCATTATCGCAAGAGGCTATTTTCACGTCTTGAAATCGTGACCTCAATATCACACACCGATAACTTACCTACTACCAAATCAGTGGTCTAAATCACATATTTGTGCTGCATGGGACCCAAGGTTGATCATTAAGATCAAATTTCGAATGATGATGGTTTTGATTAATAAAGTCCAATTTAAGCTCTTGATTCTTATCTGCTCTAGAAGGGGAGCCTTAGCGCAACGGTAAAAGTTATCGTCATGTGACCTTGAGATCACGGGTTCAAGGCGTGGAATCAGCCTTTTGCAAAAATACAAAGTAAGACTGACTACTTTAGTCCATTGTGGCCCGCCCCTTTCCTGTACCCCGCATAGGCGCCTTCCCTGTACTCTGCATAGACGGGAGCTTCGTGCACCGAGGCTGTCCTTATTCTTATCTGCTCTACTTTCAGCCCATGAAAACTCAGTCACAAATGCATATCTTTTTGGCACTCATGTTTGTGCACAGCACTTACCATTTTCTTGTTGTGTTCTATGGAAAAAGGGAATGCACCTAGAAAAGGAAAAGCCTAAATATGATAGTACGGTGGCCCCTCAATTATGAACCCAAGGAAGAAAAGTAGACTGATTCTGGTCATTGGCTCGCAAAATAGATGAACTTGAAAAGATTGTCCTCTTTGAGCACTTTGGGACGGAGACACAGATGCTGAGTAGGGTTGCACATGGACACGGGTCTTATCCGTTGCTATTGGAGCCATAAGATATGGATAGCATTATTGAAATTGGCAAGGGATAAATCACAATTTCCTAATAATCTGATTCATGGATTGTTATTCCCATGCCTAAATGATCTCTGGGACTTCTTTCATGGATTGGAAAGAGAGTAGTTGGGTTCTCCCAGTAACTAAAAAGTGTACCATGCTTGATGATAATTTTCGCTCAAGGTGGTAGAAGAATTGGAACGGAAAAGAGAATGATTCTAGTTGTAAGATATCTAATGAAACCGACCGTAGTTGAAAAATGAGACCTCATTCAAACAGAAATATATCAATATTTGGAGTTTCTTTTTGTATCTTTTATGAATGATTTGATCCGCGAGGACCATGATTCAGAATTCTTTAATAGTCTTTCTTCGTAGAAGAAGCAAAACATAATCAACTTGAATTTGTGACAGCTATAAAATTGTACCGCTAGAGGGACTTTGGATTGTAGACCATTCAAACGACTTTTATTTAGATGAACGTTCAAGATCCCCCCAGAGCGATATGTGCAAATGTATGTTTCAGATAGGTCAATGGAATTCTTTTTAATGACATGAACTTGACGGACAGGAATAAGAATACGTATCAAGTTATTCTGGAATAGTGAAAAAATCTCTTGCTATTTTGCAGGCTTGAAACTTAGATAACAGTGTTCTGGAACTAACAGCCCAAGCTGCTAGGGCTATTTTCTCTCTGCTAGAATAATTTTTTTTATGTTTCAAGGCTGCAAATAGCTGGGAAAAAATTCATTATTCCATAACAACTTAATCCACGATTCTTATTCTCCTTTCAAACAGCCGCAAGAGAGAGAGAGAGAGAGAGAGAGAGAGAGCCTAATCATACGTTCACTAATTCTTCCATGGCAAAGCACCCATTTTTGCAATATAAAAAGGGGGCCCCGGTGCATGAAGCTCCTGCATTCTGGGGTCTGGGAAAGGGACAGACCAGAAGGATCAATCGTACTCAGCTTTACCTTGCATTTTGCAAGTAGCTGTTTTTGCGCCTTGAACTTGTAACCTCAAGATCACACGATGACAACTCTACCATTGCACCAAAGCTCCCAGCCGAATAAAATTGGCAATACTAGAAGGAATGCCTTGGACGATCCTAAGACAAGGGCGTTCTGATATTATTGTCCATAACTCAAATAAGGGCAGCCTCGGTGCACAAAGCTCCCACCCATGCGGGGTCTAAGGAAGGGGCAGACCACAAGGGTTAATAGTACGCAGTCTTACCTTGCATTTTGCAAGAGGCTATTTCCACGCCTTGTAACCCATAATCTCAAGGTCACATAACAACAACTCTAACATTGCGCCAAGGATTCCCTTCTGTCCAAAACTCAAATGAGGGGTGCATAATTTCACAAACTTCAAGGCAACCACCACTGAAAACTACGCTGATGTGTTACGGTATGGGGTGTAGTCTCATGTGCATGCAAAAACATGTATCGCTGATGATTGTCTTGCTTTTGTCAAAGTTCATGCAAAACAGCTTGCAATAATCTAACTCGGTCAATCCTAGTGTTGGATTCCAACTCAGAATGCAACGAATATATGAACTGCTATGGCATGTGATTGCAACAACGTGGGACTGTGACATTCCACCGTGTCGGAGCTTCCTGATACTGAATATTGACAATGTTTAATCCGCAAAGAGAAGGTTCAGGTTCCAGCCATTGTTTGAATTGGTAATGCTGTTATGGAATGGATGTCATGTGATTGTGTAGAAATGGGTCGATGACATTGCACCATCTCAGATACCAGAAGAGTCCTGTTGCCCCAAAATGACTAACTTTTAATGTGCAATGAAAGAATTCTGGTTTTAGCCAATTACCTCAATTGGTCTTGCTGATGCAGCATTGCAGCTTTCCTTGCTTTTGAGGCTACAATATTGAATGAAGACTGTCTTTCTGAGAGATGCTGATGCAACCATGTTAGTTTTGGGATAATGATCAAAAGATGCTCACTGGCTGAAAAATCGGGTAATGCATAATCTAGGTGGCGCCTTAAGAATTTGAACTGCTGCACTGGAATCTGTGGAGTTTAAATTTGTAGAACTGTGCAAATGAACTAAGAGACAATACCTTGGACTTCTTTGCTACAGGAACTGGTTAAGTAGACATGTCAGTGGCAGATCAAATTCTGTTGGACAAGAAATTGGTAACTTGCATTGCCAGTTTCAGAGATCAACTGCTTGTGTTGAGTTTGAACTGGGGGGGAGTTCAAGAAAATTATAGTTATTTACAGCACTATTTGTGGTGTCAGTGAATCATATTGATCAACCTGTTATCACTGTTTATTCGTCCCAAAAGTAGAGCCCTTTAGCTGGCTGGACATGAATAACAAAAACCGAATTCTTTAGTTAGATATGCCATAGTGCCTATACTGTGCTTCTGTTTCTGTGATCAATGACAGTTTTGGGCCCACAACTTAGTTCGGGTCATTGAGGTCACGGGTTCGAGGCGTGGAAATAGCCTCTTGCAAAATGTAAGGTAAGATTGTGTACTTAGGCCCTTGTGGTCCGCCCCTTCCCCGGACCCCGCATAGGCAGGAGCTTCATGCACGGGGGCTGCCCCTTTTTTTAAACTTAGTTCGGGTCATTCCTCAGTTCCACCTTTCATATGCTAGATGCATTTGCTTTTCAATGAAGCCATCACATTGTAACACTCCTGTAGACACCCATTTCCAGGGGAGTTATTTATTAACTGCCAACATCATGCAATTATCTTCATGTGGTCACATTGATATCAAAACCTACAAGACCTGGTTCACTGAAGGTTCTTTAAACTTGGATCACTGATTAGATATCTCCTTTCAAACTTAATCAGAAGCGGAAGATATCCAATGCATATCCTATAAATTCAGTGAGGATAAAATGTAAAAGAAAGAGGGCAGTCCAGTGTACGAAGCTCCTGCATAGGGGGGGTCAGGGGAAGGGCCGGACCACAAAGTGATGATAAGATGTGTAACGTAAAAAACAAAACATTAGTTAATATATATAACTCTCACCAAACCTGGCAATGCCCATCGTAATAAAGTGCATAAGGTCCAGACCATCAACCTGCAGATCATTGCACTTCAGAATCAGATCAGTCATTATTATCCTTATTACTCAGCAAATATGCACCTATCGTATTCCTGCTGTTTTTCCTTCATAGTCTGCCACCATCAGTTGCAAGAGGCACGAAAACAGATACAAGTAGTACCAAGAGATTAATTGGCCCATACTTTGCTTTATCATGCTAATGGACAATAATAAGAGTATAATATAAATGTGTTTTTCCTTGGGAAATAATATTGAAAGCTACTAAAAGTTAAACTCACTGGTGAAACACTTATGTATTCTCACGGATGATCAATAAAAATTGACAAAAATGGTTATGCACTAGATAGTCACAAAGCCAGGAATTAGTATTGATCACATACCCAGTACCAGGCTACCAGATGCAGCAATTGCAGCAGTCACTTTATCAAGGGAGTCTCTACTGATACAAACTGGTGAAGTTCCAAGAAAGACCTTTGTCTCTAGTGGATATTTGTAATGTGCAGATGGTAGATGGCCATTTAAGAGCAATTCTTCCAACCAAGTTTCACAAGTTCTACCTTTTGTTATTCATTACCTTCTTATGTTTGCATAATTTTCAGTGGTTCCTACTCCATTTATGAAGTATAAAGGCTTCAGGCAGCAGTGTATGAATATGAACATTTTGAAAGGCTTTACTTGATATAGGTATCCTTCTCTTTTATACACTGGGACAAGTGCCCTGTGTTGGACCCATAAATAGAGCACGACCTTGTTTGCAGAAAAATCCAGAGACAATAGATTAGAGGTGCACAATCGTTTTCTTGATTTTTCTGACGAGGTGGTCAAATAGTTTAATCCTAAAAAATCTTGAACTTACAGAAACGAAAAACGACGTACAAGTATGAAAATGAAGTATTTATATTTCAGAAGGATAAAAAAATAACTTGAAGTTTCTTAATTATTTCTGCCTGTTTTGAGTTTTAGACAATGATATCAAGAGATATGGGCCCATTGTCAAACAGGAGCAACCATCACTAAAAGCAAGCTGAAATGCCATGGAGGCAGCATAACATGCTTATAGACACCTGGTTTTGGTATTCTCATGTGCATCCAGAACAAATACTGTTGATGATCCTGTCAGTTTTGTCAAAATTCATGCTAAACAGCTTGCAATGATCGGGATTTATCAATCCAAATCAAGAGATGCCATTGGGTTCCAACTCAGAATATGCCATTGGGTTCCAAATATTTACAATGTTTAGTGTGCAAAGATAAGTTTCAGGTTTGAGCCATTTTTTCAATTGGTAATGCTGATATGGAACATCTGTCACGTGATCGTGTCGAAAATGGTCTATGATATTGCACCATCTTGAGGACTAGATAAGTCCATTGCCCAAAAACCGACTAACTTTCAATGTGCAAGGAAAGGATTCTGGTTTTAGCTAATTACCTCGATTGATCATACTGATACAGCATTGCACCTTTCCTTGCTTTTGAGGCTACAACATTGAATCAAGGCAATCCTTTTACGTAAAGTACGAAATGATGTTGGTATGGGGATAATAACTAAAGACCACTGGTTGAAAAGTTGGAAATACATAATCTAGGCATCATTCACAAAGCTTGAACTGCAGCACTGAAACCGTGGAATTCAAACTTTCTTTTACATGTGCAATGAGCAAAGCGACATTGCCCTGGACTTCTTTGGGACATGAACCTATTAGGAACACATATCAGTGACAGATCAAATTTTGTTGGCCAAGAATTTGGTGCTCTCGCTGCTTGTCTTAGAAATCAATTGATTCTCTTGTGTTTGTTTTGGTGTAGAGTTCACTGTATATCTTAATCACCACAAGGTCTGAGTAGGGATCAAGGAATGTACTGTTCACAGCACTATTTATCAAGTTGGTAGATCACATTGACCAACCTTTTATCACAGCTGTTCTCCCCAGAGCCGCTGAGCTTAGTTGGACATGGATAATATCTTGTCTCTGAAACTGAATACTTAACAGTGAGACATGATGCCTCTATTGTACTTCTCTTTCTATGACTCAACAGTTTTTGGCACATATCCTTTTGTTAGGAGCATACCTCAGTTCCACCTTTCATATGCTTGATCTTATTATCTCTCAAAGAAGGCATTGTAAGACCTCTGTAAACACCTATAGGCTATTTATTGGCTGGGAAAATCACACAAGTATCTGCATGTTATCATATTTTGAACTGAAGCCTGCAAGACCTGGTTGATTGGAGATGCTATAAAACTGGGTCATGTTATCACTACTTACAAGTTTCCTGTTAAACTTCATGATAAGAGGTCCAATGCATCCCCTCTAATTCAAGTGAGCATCTCAATACGCTGACATCAACTTGAGTTACTTAGCCAAGTCTCACCAACCTGGCAATGCCCTGTGTAACAAAGTGCACATGAATTCAAAACCATCTATCTGCAGATCATTACACTTTTGAGTTAGATCAATCATTATATGCCCACTACTTTGCAAATATGCACCAGTCCTCTTCCTGCTGTTCTTTCTTACTATTCTTCCACAATCATTTGCAAGAGGCACAAAAACAGCTAAAGAAGTTTCTAAAGGTATTAATCCACCTGTAAAGCGTTTTATCAAGCAAATAGACAATAGTGAGTGTATCATGACATGTGGAGGATAGTTAGAGCAGGTGAAGGTTCAAACTCCACTGTGAGATACATATACGTTCACACAAATCATCATGAAATGGAAAAAAGAGTGCGTAGTTCTATTCTAGATGTTTACAAAGCCAGAACATGGCATTCATCACATAATAAGTACCAGATACAGCAACCGTAGCCATTATTTTACCAAGAGAGTCTCCACAGATACAAACTGGGAAAAGTTACAATAAAGATATTTGTTTCTAGTGGATATTTGTCATGTACAGATTATAGATGGCCACTTAAGGAAATTCTTCCTACCAAGTTCTGCATCTTTTACTTTCGTTGTTCTCACAATATGCCATCTTCATGGGTGTATAATTTTCAGTGGTTCCTACTTCATTTATGAAGTCTAAACTCTAAAGTCATCAGACAGTAGCTTAAGAATATGTAACTTATGAAGCTTTACTTGATATAGGTACCAATCACTCTTATACACATGGACAATGAATAACCTCTGCTGAACTCATAGAATATAGTGAAATCTGGAGACGCTAGAATCTAGATAGAGGTGTACAACTTGCATTTTATATCTCATTGTTTTGTGGCTACATAGTTTAACTTGAATCCAAAAAACCATTGAAATTGCAGCTATGAAAAATAAAGCACAATATTCATAAGTTAGAATTTATCATACTGTCTGATGAGTACACAACGCCTGGTAAAAGGTACATCTAGGGCAAAATGTTGGTCATTCAAACCAATTATCTGTAAAGATACGAGTATGCACCAGGAACGTCTAAACAACAATCTAGGAGAAAGACAACACTACTCAACACTACTGATATTTTAGTTTGATAAGAACAGAATACAACAATGGATTGTCCCATTGTGTGTTTTTTAGTAGAGCTTCAATGGCTTCTAGACATACAAGAAGAACAACAAGAAAGAAGATCTACAAAGCAACAAAAATCTTAAATGCACTTGGGAGGCTTGTGGCATGCCAATTTATAGCCTTCCCCATCAATCAGCCCATCAATTTGACCTTTCAGCAGATCTATAACATGATAGTTGGAGAATAGACAATAGGGGTGGCTGCTGATCATTTAATACGTTAAGCAAAGGTGTTGGTATATAACAATGGTCACCTCAATAAGATACCACTAGGAGTACCACTATGGCCATGCAACTTTGACTATCGCACTTAGTGTTGTTGCATTGTCTATAAACACTCATATATCAGTCATGATACGTCGTAGCCACATGGCTTCACAAGATGCTACACAAGCGGCTTTATACTCAGCCTCTGTTGAGGAAAGTGCAACAGTAGGTTGCTTCTTGCTAGCCCATGAGATGATACTACCACCAAATATAAATCCATAGCCAGTAATTGATTTCCTAGAGTCAGCATCGCCAACCCAATCTGAGTCACAATACCCAGATAAAGTCTCTCCTATCTTATATGATATCCCATACTCTATAGTGCCTCTGAGGTATTTCAAGACCCGCATTCTTGCTTGCTAGTGGGATTCCCTAGGTTTGTTTGAAAAACGATTAAGAACTCCCACCGCATTACAAATGTCAGGTCTAGTGTCACACAAGACTAGTAGACTTCCCACCAGCTTTCTATATAGCTTGTCATCTACTTGTTGGGAAGGATCATTAGTAGATAACTTTGTGTTTACCTCCATAGGGGTGACCATTGGCTTGCATTCAGACATACCAAATGTTTTCAGCAACTCACGAACATATCATTGTTGCAAGATAAATATAGCACGAGGTTTCTGCCAAACCTCTATTCCCAGGCAATAATGTAGAAGCCTAAGGTCTATCATTTCAAACTCTTGGCTCAGCCAAGCTTAGGTCTTGTGAATATGTTCTTCATGGCCACCAGTTATCACCAGGTCATCTACGTATGGTACTATGATTACTTTCCTTCCTTGTTCACATAGAACATACAAGTTTGATTTTGACTTGCTTCTATGAAATCCTCAATCCAAGAAGAAGGAGTTGCTACTCTTGTACCAAGCTCTTGGTGCCTGTTTTAAGCCATATAATGCTTTTATTAGTTTACAAACTTTGTCTCCTTCATCTTGTACTTGAAATCTTGGTGGTTGTGTTACGTAGACCTCTTCTTGTAGATGCCCATTAAGGAAGGCAGACTTCACATCCATTTGATGTAGAACTCATCCATAACGAGCAGAAGCAGCTACAACTAATCGAATAGTTGTCATCTTTGTTGTGGGAGCAAAGGTCTCATCTACATCAAAACCTTCAACTTGAGAGAAACCCTATGCTACAAGGCGTGCCTTGTATTTTTCAAGACTTCACTTTCCAAATCCATTTGGTGTTGATGATTTTCCTATTTACTAGTTTATGAACAATATCCCAAGTATCATTTTTCACGATTCTATCATACTTAGCCTGCATTGTTGCTCTCCAGTTTGGATCAGACATGGCTTCTTCCACAGTTACAGGTTCCATAACTGTTTCAATAATTTGACTCATCAAAGCCATGTTTACTAGTTGTTGTCCTGATCTACTCTGCTCCTCTATTTTCTTTGATCGTCGTAGCCCATCAAGGCATGGGTCATCTTCCATAAGTTGTGGATTCCTTTCATCAAAGAGTTGTTTTACCCACTTCAGTTGTGGCCTCCTTATGGGTGCAACATGTTGGTCTTCAGATTCTTCAAGGTCTTCATCTTTATTTGACATACGTTGGTTAGGCACTGGGTGGGTTGCTTCTTCAGTTGAAGAGGAAATGGTAGGACCAATGTCCGCCATTGAGTGTAGTCGCTCATTAAACACCACATCTTGGCTCATAATGACCTTCTTGACCTCTGCATCATAGAGTCTGTATGCCTTAGACTCTTCACTATATCCCAAGAAGATACATTTTTTGCTCTTGTCATCAAGTTTCAGTCTTTTCTCATTTAGGATGTGTACAAAACACTCACACCCAAATTTTCGAAAATGAGAGACAGATGGTTTCATACTTGAATTTGCCTCTTCTGGAGTCATAATATTCAATGCTCTCATAGAACATCTATTGAGGACATATACTGCAAAATTGATAGCTTCAGCCCAAAAGGTATTAGGTAGACTTGCACCTTTCAGCATGCATCGAGCCATTTCCACTACTATTCAATTTCTTCGTTCTACAACACCATTCTGCTTTGGTGTGTATGGGGTAGTCAATTGGCGCTTTATGCCAACTTTCTTGCAGTAACTAGCGAATTCTGTGGAACAAAACTCCCCCCCACGATCCGTACGAAGCTTCTTCAATGGAGTTGCATTCTCATTTATCAAAAATTTGTGCCACGCTTTGAACTTTTCAAGAGTATCAGCCTTCTCACGAAGGAAGTACACCCACATTTTCCTACTATAATCGTCGACTAACAGCAAGAGGTAGGAAGATCCTCCCAAAGCTGTCGTATCCATTTTCCCACAGAGGTCAACATGTACCAACTCTAGAGGAGCCTTTGATTGATTATGGCTCTCTTTTGGAAATGGCATTCTATGTTGCTTGCCAAAGCTATCGTAGTCATTCTGTGTTCATTATGTCTTCCTACTATAATCGTCGACTAAGAGCAAGAAGTAGGAAGATCCTCCCAAAGCTGTCGTAGCCATTTTCCCACAGAGGTCAGCATGTACCAACTCTAGAGGAGCCTTTGATTGATTATGACTCTCTTTTGGAAATGGCATTCTATGTTGCTTGCTTAGCATACAAGCTTCACAAGGTTCTTCGATCTCATCAATTGCTGGCAGTAAGAGAGCTGATTTCATAAAGGTTATTCTTTCGGATACCTTTAGCTATTATTCTTTTATCTGTGTCAAGAATCAACACCTCATCCTTCTTGAATTGAACCTCCAGAACGTTATCTGTAATGGCAGCTACAGATAGCAAGTTTCTCGTAATCTGAGGTACAAGAAGAACATCTGCTAGCTTCTTACTTCCTCCATTATTGGACATGATTGTGATAGTACCCATCCCTTCAACTGGGCATCAAGCATTATTCCTGACCACGACATTCATCGGTTCTTGTAGAGGTTTTATAAATCATATAGTTCCCTATTGCTGGTCATATGTCGGGAAGCTCTATTATCTAACACCCATGTACTCTTTTGTTGTACATGTGTGCTAGAAGAAGTCTCCTTTGTTACTGTAAACAAATGTAGCTCAGTTTTTACTGTATTGGCAGATTCTTTGTTTCTCCAGGTATGTTTCAATGTGCCATTCTTTTTGTCATGAATCTTTTTACGACAATCTTTAATTGCATGACCCTTCTTATTGCACTAATAGCATGACCCAGAGAACTTTTTCTTTCCTTTCTTCTTTTCATCTATGCTACTCCTTACTTTGATTGAAAAAGCAGAGTCCAACTAACTCTCTCTACTTTTCAGCCTCATCTCCTTCTCTTCTTGCAACATAGCAGCGAATTCTTCAAATGACAGAGTTGGAACACGAACTTGTGTATTAAGTGCTGTCGCAAAGCCATCATACTTTGGTGGTAGCACTCTAATACACCTTCTAGCAAGTTCCTCGGATGACTTTGCTATGCCGATAGCAGCCATTTGATCTCGTGGGTTTTTCATCATACTAATGAATGACTCAGTTGTTTCATCCTTACCTAATCTTTCAGCAGCTAACTGATTTTCAAGGTTCTGGATGTGTGTTTGGTTCCTTGTCTCATACTAATTTTTTAGTATATTCCATGCTTTAGAAGCCTTTGAGTTATGCTGCATTGGAGTGAGAACAGAATCATGAACACTTGTGACAATAGCACAAAGTGCATTAGCATTCTGTCTCCTCCATTCTTTGACAAGTTGAGGGCTGGGAGGAATCATATTTGTGGGATCATTGGGTGAAGGAGTTGCAACAAGTTTGGCATCGATACCCAGAGCAGTATCAAGGAGCTCATAGGAGTTAAGAATAGTTGAAATCTTGAACTTCCATAAAGTGTATTTTGATCCATCGAGGTTTCCTTCTATGAAAGTAGGGGGACGAATCCGGATTACTAGTACAGAACTAGTTGATGCAGAATCAGAAGCAGTAGTTTGAGTAGTCATTGTTGTTGAGCTTTACAACACAAGATTGATGTTCAGAGTCCCCTGTGCTCTGATACCATGTAAAGATACAAGTATGCACAAGGAATGTCTAAACAACAATCTAGGAGAAAGACAACACTACTCAATACTGCTGATATTTCAGTTTGATAAGAACAGAATACAACAATGGATTGTCCCATCGTGTGCTCTCTAGTAGAGCTTCAATGGCTTCTGGACATACAAGAAGAACAACAGGAAAGAAGATCTACGAAGCAACGAAAATCTTCAATGTACTTGGGAGGCTCGTGGCATGCCAATTTATAGCCTTCTCCACCAATCAGCCCATCAATTTGACCTTTCAACAGACCTCTACCATGATAGCTGAAGAATAGACAATAGGGGTGGCTGCTGATCATTTAATGCATTAAGCAAAGAGTAGCTGCAAGTATTTTTCCTTGCCGCCAGGGGGCATTTCCCCCTTAGACCCCCACCGGGGCTGCCGCCCCGAACCCCACTACTAGGGGGTGCTGCCCCCAAACCCCCATTACTCCTCCTTGTAACCATTGCGATCCCTAATAACCTCATCAACACTAAGTTGGTCATACAAATCTCATATCGCTACAGTACTCCTAATGGTATCTTATTGAGGTGGGCATTGTTATATACCAACATCATCTTGTAAGAACATGTTGATGTTCAATACTATGAAAATCTTCTCTACTACATGATCTGAGCCTCTTAAGATTTCATGATCATAGTTATTGGAGTTTTCTTGCGTAATATATTTGGTATATTCATCATCATCATCATCATCATCATCATCATCATCAGGACCTTATCGTGAT
The DNA here is from genome assembly GCA_035236585.1 of Warburgia ugandensis. Taxonomy (NCBI): domain Eukaryota; kingdom Viridiplantae; phylum Streptophyta; class Magnoliopsida; order Canellales; family Canellaceae; genus Warburgia; species Warburgia ugandensis. The sequence continues at coordinate 75,700,394 of CP141132.1, read as the reverse complement.
TAGGTGTAATATCCTTAATTTTTAGGATAAAATAGTAAATTATTAAATAAATAAAAATAAAAATTTATAGATAGAAATTTTTCCTGAAAACATAAGAATTAGAAAGTGCTCGTCGATACGAATCCAACGCCACCAAGAACGCGAAAAACAGAGCTCAAACGAGGGAGTTATGAGCCGTCGAAGTTGTAAGGGCAATTTTGTCATTTGACAGAAACTTATTACACAGCGGCCCAAATTGATAATGGCACCCCCGTCTTCCACACGTCTCTACCAATGCCGGAAAAATCGCAGGAGAGACGTGGAAAGAGACGTGTGGGGAAGAGTTTCTCTTCCCCAAGACTCTAAAACCCTATATCTATACTCCTCTAGGAGCCAAAACGCTTCACTTTGAGCGTTTTCTCTGAGTTTTTACGTAAAACCCTAGCCCTGCAAAACTTGGATTTTCCGGCGAGTGGAGCCCTGGCAACACGAGCAACTCCGGCCAGGTGCAAGGTAAGCCTCAAACTTATGTTTTTCGTATTTATTAAATAGAAAAACAATTAGGAAAACATTTAAAAAATTAGGAAAAATCAGATTTTTAGGAACCTATGTGCACACTACTGTTGGAGCGTGATTTCACGGATCAAACCTAGTCCGTTTGAAAATCGCACCGTCCAACTAGTGCACAAGAGACCCAAGAGCATACCTTTTAAATTTGGGAGTAATCCAACGGTGGATTTCTCCATAAAACCCCAAAACCAGTATCTAGGGATGTTTTTAGGAACTTGGGAAAAACCGTTTAAAAAACATGGTTTTTGGAGAAATCAATGCAAAAGGATGATAGAAATAGAAACTAGACAAAATTTGGAACAAAATGGTTCAAAAACCAAGTGATTTGGACACCTGTAGGGTCACCGGAGATGATCGGAAGCCGGTCGTCTTCTCAGGCGCCGGTTTCCGCATCGCCGGTGTAAACCGGTGTAAAGCAGCTGCCCGTGTAACCCAGTGTACATTGGGTGCCAGTGTAACCCGGTGTAAACCGGGGCTGCCGGTGTAACCCAGTATACACTGGGCGTCGGTGTAACCCGGTGTAAAGCAGGGCCGCTGGTGTAAACCAGTGCACCCGCCAAACACCATATAAATTAATAAATATTAATTTATGAATTATTTTCACTTAAAATTGATTTTTGGGAGCTAGAGGAGTCCAAATCACAATCCGAAAGATGCGTTGTGACCGTATTGATGACGCGGACCTAGTTTTAACTTAAAAACTTATAAATGACCACTTTTTATTTAGAAAATTTTTAAAATAGTGATGTGACATGTACAGGTGCACTTGAATATACCAGTTAAGGGGAGTTATTAGCAAGCTAGTGGTCTCACACTGAGGTAGGTGACGACAACTAATGTTTTGCCTTGATTTTTAAACCATGTTTAAACATAGCATCATGTGTGATTGTGTTTTAAAAATGCAATTATTATTTATCGTGGATTTCATGCGACATTGCGTACAGGATGGTTATTCCAAATTGAAATCTTTTACTGAATAAACTTATTTCAAATGCTTTTACAAGCATGATGTAAATTAGTTATGCTTAATTAGAGACTTATTTCTTATTATATATATAGAAAATGCATGGATTTACATGAAAATGAGAATAGAGGCTTAGTAGCTGGTCCTTTTATAGGCTAACCCCAGGATGAGGGGCATGTCTTGGGGATTGCAAGCTATAAGTGCTCTTGAGTTTTAGCATATACATATGATTTCCGTGTTTTATATTTGATATTGGGTGCTCTCGCCGTGACGTCATGCTAGGAGGGATAGGGCCGGCCACCCACCTTCCGAGATTATGATGTGATGAGTTTGTGAAATGATAGACACCTGCCCATAGATGGCATTCGGTAGGGGTTTGGTAACATGGATAGTCCACACTACCGGTCTGAGCCTTTCCATGGGGACAGACGCTAAGTCTCCCGTTATGGTGTCGACGGGGAGCGGCGGTGGGTGATACCCATGGAGGCTTGCCAACTGTGACATGATGGCCCATATTCTTATTATATGTGCATGTATGATGAGCATGGTTATGGATGATATGCCTAGGTGTGACGACACTCAGAGGTTGACTACGTGTACCCCTGATCAGGGATGTCAGTGCGATGTGATGGGACCCATTATCTTAAGGTGCCCTTATTCTTGTTGTATGCTCCATGTTATTGATTCATGTCATGTTTTGCTTTTAACTCAGTGAATTTCATGTTTTAGCATATGGAATAAATTGGTATTTATTGAACATGGCATTATGATATCACTATTTTCTTAAATGTTAGATTTTTCATCAGTACTGTTCATTATTTCTTTCATTTATTACATTAATTGTCTATGTACCTACACAAGCGATAGCTTGCTGAGGCATTGCTTTGTTTTGCAATGCCTTAGATCTCAGCGACAAGGGAAAGGAAAAGCGGTTGATAAACCTTGAGAGCTGCTGAAGACTAGTTTTCCCTATAGTTTTAGACAGTAATGTGAGTCATTAGAGTGGATTATCATTTGAATTTTATTATGGACTGCATACTTTATATTTGGATGTGATTTAGATGTTTGGACATATGTTGGACATTTATATGGGATGTTATGATGGATAGACCCTGGGCCATATTATTATTATCTTTTGGACGTTTATTTGATTTAAAATAAAGGCGCCTATTTAATTGACGTTGATTTATACGCGGATTATTTATTTATGTTTAAATTACATGTACGCCATTTTGAGAAAGGAAAACTATAGGAGTTTTTAAGATAGGTTTAGTAAAATGTTAAATAAATCTTTTCTCATGGGATCCCAAATGCTCTTATTTAAAATGCCATTATTATAAATAAATAAAAAATTTGTCTTCAAAATCCGGGGTGTTACATTAGGGGTCGGCCACATGAATCTTGTTCCTCTATTCCCCTCTATTAAGTATCATGTGTAGAAAATATTTTCAAGATGATAATATGCTTGTGTTTAGTACATCTTCAAAGATAGTTTTAATGAGATCTTGAGAAATGTGCTACTTGTAGACATTTTTTATGTGCCACACAAGTTCGAAAAGGTTTTATTATCTTACACTAAGCCATAGTTTGTAGTTTCATGTAGATTAGAGATGCCTTATGGAATTCATGTGTCTCTTTCTATTTGAATTAACTCTCAAATCTTGAGGGGAGAGACACTAGAATTAACTCAATCTTTTCTAGTGGTCTTGTTTAAATTTCTAAGCTAGATTCATGTCAACCTAAGTAGTTTTTGGACAGGCATAGCCACCTAAGGTAATGGAGTCCTTAATGACTAAAATGAGTATACTAAACTAGAAATCGAAGTTTGGACATTTTCAAGAACTAAAGCAGTAAGAGCGCAAGCAAACCAAACCCCCTTGTTCTTCTAGGTTATATACCTAGTTAGTTTGAATTTGCCTTTCACCAACTTAGAACAAATGCAGAAAAGGTAAATATTTAAAGTAAGTCATTTAAAGAAAGAGCACATGCACATTCACATAGGAAAGAGTAAATAATGCATCATAGTAAAGATTGGAAACATATAATAAATGCTAATGCATAAGACTATATGATAAAAAATACATGGGCTGCATAGCACATTTTAAGAAACACATGAAATATGAAAGAAATTAGAGGCATGTTCTACAGCTAGTCATGGAAAGGAAGAGTAAAAAAGAATGATTAAACTAGTAGGAAACATGCAATAGTACGAGCTTCCTAAGACTAGAATCATAAAGACGGAGTTAAGAATATAAACACTGACATAAAGTGGGCTAGAACATGAAGTGAGCATGGATCAAATAACTAAAGTAATTCACAAAAATGAATTAGAAGTATGCAAGAATCATACATGGAATGAATCAAGTATGATACAAACATGAATAAGAAATGCTCAGAAACATGAGAATGCCTTGCTAGCAACTAATGAGATAAAATGACAAAAGACCTAGAACTAAATGCAAGACACATTAGAAACATGAAACTAACTATGGAACTGAACATAATGAATGCTAGAATTGGAAACTTAACTACAACATGACAATTACATGATAATTAAAAATCAAATAAAACATACAAGTGAATGGAAGCATGGAAGGGAATTGAATTATGCATAGAAATTGAAACGTCCATTTTAGCTAGCCTAAGTAATAAAGGATGCTTAAGAAGAGAGGGAGGGATTTTCCTTTATTCTTAAAAGAAGATGTTTTCCATCAAGCAAGATGGAAACAAAGTCTTTATTCCTTGAACTTTCAAAGAGAAATCAAGATAAGAGAAAGCTATTAAAAATAAAATTATCTTCTAATTTAGAAAAATTCATCATGTACCTCATGCTAGACTTTCTACTTTATAAGTGCTTTGATCTTAAAGTGTTTCTTTCAAAGAAAAGACCATGGGAAAGTGTTTCTATTGGTGCTCCACTCTTAGAAAATGTAAATTCAAGGAGATCAAGGAAAGTTAGTGGAAGTTCTAGGAGATCCCTCTTAGGAATTTAAGATTTCCTGTCCTTGAACTTCAACTTTTAAGAAAACAAACCCACTTAGCTAGAATGCTAGAAACCCAAATTTCTCCATTAGGAGACTTAGGGTCTCATCCTATGATTAAAAGAAAGAGACTGGAAAAAAATGAAAATAAGAGGGAATTGAATTTGAAGATACTAATTTATGTAATCTTTGGAGAACTAACTCTTTTTTCTAAAGTTTAGAATGCTTCTTTCACTTTAAAGGGGGATTAGAGATTCCACTAATCTAGTAAGCTTTGAAGGAAGAAAAGAAAACTTGTGCTAAAATTAGAAAACAAAATGAGAATTCTATTAGAAAACCCTCTAAAAATTTCACCAGAGGAGAATTCTATTTAGAAGTCCTATTTCATCTTCTAAATGCAAGAAAGAGAATGGGAAACGAAGTATAAAGGGTTTCCTTTTCTAGGAGAGAGAATTGAATTCCTAAGGTTAGAGATTCCACTACCCCTTATGGTATTCAATTCTTGTGTACAATGTACAATAGAGATTAGGATTCTTACTTTGGGAGAACCTCTAGAAATTCTACTTGAGTTTCCCCCAAATTAAGATCCTAATACTAATTCTACATGTAAAAAAATAAAACCTTAAAAACTAACTAAGAAAGAGAGAGGATGGGAGAATGAATGTAAGAATAGAAAAGAAATGAAAAAAAAAGGGCAGCCCCGGTGCACAAAGCTCCCGCCTACGCGGTTTCTCTGATTTTTCACTGATGAAGATGAGTTGAGGGACATCTTATCTATAGAAATTGGGGATGCCATAAGTGGTAATTACAAGCATAAGCACGGGCAATTCAAAAAAATTGATCTTTAGGTCTTTGAGACTCATAGTTTACGATTATAAAATCAAGAGGGCCTATACGCTATGATCGTGAAGTGGGCTTGCGTAGTCACTAAGGAAAGGCTTTCCACTTTATGAGTGTAAACTTTTTAGCATTTTGAGTTTACAATTGTGAAGTATAAGCATCCCATTTATGGAAACATCCAAAAGAAAGTGATTCGTCGTCGTCGTCGTCAAGACCTTATCCCGATTAGGGGGGCCACATGAATCTTGTTCCTCCATTCTCTTTTATTAAGTATCATGGTTTCGTTTAGTCCCAAAGTTTTTAAATCTTTTCTCACCACTTCTATCCACTTTCTTTTGGGCCTTTACCTTGCCATTTTAGAACCTTCGACTTGCATTGCCTTACTCCTTCCAACTGATGCCGTTTTTGGTCTTCGTTGGACATGTTCAAACCATCTAAGTCTTACCTCTCTCATCTTGTTATGTATTGGTACTACTCCTAAGTTTCCTCTAGTGTTCTCATTCCTAATTCTATCCTTTTTTGTCCTGCTAATCATCCATCTCAACATCCTAATTTCAGCTACATTTACTCTTAATCCAAAAGAAAGCGATTGACATACCAAATTTAGCATGAAATGGAGGGCTGAGATCATTTCTGGGTGGCACTTTATGATTGTAAAGTGGACAATGTGGCAATCACCACACACCTGAGGTTTTTGGTCACCATGATTGGTGCTCCAGCACTTGTGTTAAATAATCCCAATGCAATTACCAACTTCTCACTATGGGTAAAGAGTTTATGATCTTTTTCTTCATCCTCTACATCATGCATACATACATATATATTGCTACTTTGGCTATCAAGCAACTCAACTTTTTATAGATCTCATCTGACTGTGGTTGTGATCTATCTTCTTCAGTAAATAAATGCACATGATTTCTAATGACAATCCAGCTATTTCCAGGTGTTTTTCTTAAGAAATTTTCCTTGATTTGTGTTTTTATCCTTTTTACATCATACCAATTTCCAACTGCAGCATAAATATTGGAAAACAGGATATAGTTTCCAATGTTCACGGATTCTAATTCAATGAGCTTTTGAGAAACAGTTCTTGCTAATTCGATAATGGAATAAACCTGACAAGCACCTAACAGAGCCCTCCACACTCTAGCATCCAGTTCTATGGGCATTGAATTGATAAAATTTCTAGCTTCATTCAAGTGGCTAGCATGGCCAAGTTGATCAACAACACATGCTTAATGAACAGTCTCTGGTATCAGATTGTAACCCCATGACATGGAATGGGAATGCTACACCAGCGCCTCTCTAACAAACCAGAGTGATAGCAAGCAGATTAATTGGAGATACAAGTTAAGCTAGTTGGTGTTATACCAGTCTATTGCATTTGAGAGTCGACAAGAAGGGATTCTTCTACCTGCCCGTGCGTGGCATATCCTGCAATCATAATGTTCCATGATATAACGTCTTGTCTTGGTTAGCTCCAAAACATCTTTTTGGCATCTCTTATGCTCCCACATTTGGCATACATTGTTAGAAGAGCATTTCCAACAGACACATCTCAGTCAGAATTGTATCCATGCATCTTTCTTGTGGAAGATTTGCCAAATGAGAACATGATGGAAGAATGTTGATCATTGTGACCAAGTTGGGTTTCACATCCTTCTGCATTCTCTGGAAGAGAAGCAGGCCTTATTTAGGCTGTCTGTTTCTAACATAACTGGCAACCATGGCATCCCATGATATCAAACCCTGTTAGGAATGGATCAAAGAGATGCCTAGCGACTCTGCATTCCTACAGTTGAAATACATATCCGTGAGCGAAGTAGACACTGAAGAGTTCAAAATCAAGTGCTTGTCTTACTACATATCTGTGGATTGATCTATCAATATTTAAAAACTTTTCATCTTACATGCCCTAAGAACAGCAATCGTAGTAAATGAATGTGGATTTATGTCTGCTTTTCTCATCTGCGCAAAAATTCCCAAGCCAAATCCTTCAATTTGTTGTGTGTCAGTACCAGAGTAAACGTATTACATGAGACTATATCTAATTCATGCATTTTATGGAAAATTTTCTGAGCATATGCTATGCAACTGAAATCCCCAGACATGCTCAATAGTGCTTTTTGAATGGGCACATCCATCTTAATTCCACATTTGAGCATGTCAGCATGAAAGCTTTTACCTTCCTCTAAGCTACAACATTCTGCACATATCGACAACATAGTAGTAACTCCGACAACATAGTAGTAACTGTGACCACGTTCTCTCTAACAAATACTGACTGCATTTGTCTAAACAAATCAAGCGCTTGGTCATAATAACCACTATTCTTATATGTCTAGATGATATCATTCCATGATGCAACATCCTCTATCTGCATCTTCACAAAAAGTTTCAGTGAACATTCCAACCTTACCATACATACTAATCAATTCATTCTCTGTAAATATATTAGAAGAAAGCCTAAATTTTATATCAAAATGGTGAACTTGCTTAACCCGTTCAACGGATTCCATATCTGCACTGGATTACACTACGATCAGCATTGCCACAGAACATGCCTAATATTGGCAAATAGCATTTGCAGGAAAAGCTCTACAGCTTCATGGGCAGCTCCAGCATCAAAATGACCAAAAATCATTGCATTCCAACTGACAATGTTCCTCAGTATGATCGACTGGAACCCCAACCGTGAATAACTCGTGTAAAAACCTTGAGTGAAAGCTAATCACAGAAGTGCCCACATCAATATCTAGACAAAAAACCATTCCTCAAAGAGTAACCATGTACTACTTTTCCGAGTTTCAGCTCAGAAAGCTCACCTGGAGAAGAAAGGAGACTCATAAGAGTAACTGAATTGGGTTTCTGATTCTCCACTTGCATTTCAAAAAATAACCCAACTGCATTTTCATGCAGGAAATTGCCAATGTAGCCACTAGTCATCGCATTCCAGGAAACTAAATATCGCTTTGTGGTTTCATCAAAGATGTGGCGAGCATCTTCAAGATACCCACATTAACAGTAAAATTCAATAAGTGCAGTTCTGACACGAAGGTCATCAATCAAAGGTGTGTTTCGGACAGTTGAATGGATATATTTTCCTCTTTCAAGTGCTTGTAATGCAGCACGGGCCTTGAGAATGAGTCGCATGGTGATATTACTGGGTGCAGACCCCGAAGCTTCCATATTTGTATGTGTTCAGATTATCTTTGGTCGTCTTTCAATTTGGTGAATCTAATGATCGGGGAGCCTCGGCGCAACGGTAAAAGTTGTCGTCATGTGACTTTCAGGGTCATGGGTTTAAGGTGTGGAATCAGCCTCTTGCAAAATGCAAGGTAAGGCTGCCTACTATAGGTCCTTGTGGTTCGCCCCTTCCCTGGACCCTGCATAGGCGGGAGCTTGGTGCTTCATATACCAGGGCTGCCCCTATTTTAATCTAATGATCGAATTCCAGGATTTTGCAGCTTTGATTTGGATTCATTGGGATGAAAGAGGGATTTGGGAAAGGCTTATTGATGGAGTACTCTCCAATAGAACGTGCAACTGGTTTTTTGCGCGGAAAAGAATAAAGTGCAAATGGTTCAGGATAAGAGCCGTTAGGTTCCGTTACGTTACTGGAAGTCAATGAAATAAACACCCCACTCTTCAATCTATGGGGTCCACTTTTGCATGACGGGCCCCACCCGTTAATTGATCCTACCCGTCCATGTGATCTTGCTGGCTTGGGATATCTTGTAGTCGAAAATCACGACGATTGGATGATTCTAGCTTCCAAAACTCTCCTAAGCTTTGGCCGTTGAATACGTTCTAATCGTGAGTTTCAAATTAAACTTTGGGTCATCCGATCCACACGGCTTCTTGATTTATAGGCATCTAGACTAGAAAAACGAGATAAACAAATCGGATTAACTCAATGTGGTGTCCCACATTTGCATGTGGGACCCCGTATTTTGTGTCGTTGAAACGAACCATTGATTTTTAGAATTTCTAACCCGACAAGTACTCTAATGCTGCCCGTTAAATATCTAAAAAAAAGGGCAGCCCAGTGCAAGGGTCCTGGGACAGGGATGGACCACAAGGTGTACTTAATCTTAAGTCACGGGACGATAATTCTATCATCGTGCCAAGGCTGTTTTGATGTATTTTTTGCAAGAGGCTGTTAAATATTTAAAGTCTAAAAACTTAGACAAATGAAGTGCATCAATCAAAAGTAAGGTGTGATCAGTATAGAGCTTGATTGGCTTGATTCCTTTATGCATGTATCAAATTATGTTAGGCTAGGAACCAGGTTTAGGGTCCACAGAACTCTTCTCTACTTTGTAACGGCTATTTTCTGACTTTGGAGATAGTAAAGCTGGTGCAAGAAATGTGACAAGAGTTTTACTTAGATCTCTTGGGAAGTGCTTTTTCATCCATCCCCTTTCATAAATAAACTATGGATAGAGAGTTAATATAATTAACTTCGTCTAAAACAGGCAGTCTTTGTGCACAAAGCTCCAGCCTATGTGAGGTTCGGGGAAAGGGCTATGTCTTAAACATGTAACCTCAAGGTCATATTATGATAGTTTTTACCATTATGCCAAGGCTCAAGGCTCTCCTTCAATATAATTAACTTCGTCTACTTTGTTATTTAACATAGATTACTTTTCTCAGTTTTATTAGCTCCCAGCATTTATTATGTCAGGCCTGAAATCCCAAACATGAAAAACCCTAACCCATCATGACCATTTTGTTACCATAATCTCTCCAATTAATTTTATGTATTTCGCAATTATTTTTCCTTTGTATGGTTATCCAATGTGTTTCACTTCTAACATGGATCAAAGTAGAGTGCATGGATCTTGTGGTAGAGAAGAGTCTATTTTAAGGTTTGTGGGCCCACATTTCTCCAGAAAAGGAAAGGCCATGCTGGTGGACCCACCAACTCAGATTTTGTATCACAGGTGTCAGCTAGATCACTTAATCCATGGACTCCACAATTGACACCTTGCAGTTTACGAGCTTCCAGAAGCATACTCTGTTCAATGGTGGATAACACCAATTCAGGATGGGACCCACAGCTTTCTTGGTGGGCCCAGATAAATGGTACTGCGGATGAGGCATTCGGGACCCGTAATCCGTGGTCTGCCGTGGATGTCTTTATCGATCACCTGTCATCTACACTCTACGCATGTCGGCGCACGTTATCAGAGAGAGAACAAGGGCAAAAAAGGAAAAAGGGAAAAAGCAGAAAAGAAAATCGCTTAGACTCCAGCCAACCTCAGAGAGAAAACCCCGCATAACTTTCAAATCACCCCTCCTCTCTCTCTCTCTCTCTGGTTTGAGTTTGTCACTCTCCCGGCCGGGATTCCGGCGAAGATGCCCGCGACGGCGATGAGAAATCGACCGGAGGAACTGATCGCAAGGCTCAGCTTCAGTGATGGCGGGGCGAGATTGAATGCCCTGAGAGAAGTGAAAAACCAGATCATCGGAAACAGAACGAAGAAATTGTGTTATATCAAGCTCGGAGCTGTTCCCAGAATCGCCGAAATTCTCGCTTCTGAGGATTCTGATGCTTTTCTCCTAGTTCAATCGGCTGCCGCACTCGGGAGTTTCGCGTGCGGAGTTGATTTAGGTGTGAAGGCCGTTCTTAGCAGTGGAGCGTTTCCAAATCTGATAAGGATTCTTTCGAATTCCGATGAGAAGGTATTCTTTGCGCTCTTTTGCTGGAAAATTTTATTTATTTGATTTGTTTAGGTGAAGTTTTAGGTTGAGCGGAATAAGAAAATCGTGTTTTTGTGCGGTGACAAGGTTGGAGCATTGCATCTTTGTCCGTCTCTTTCTCTGTGCGTCGAGAATTTTTTATGGTTTTGGTTGAATTGTAGGACTTGTTTGAGTTATCGGTCGAATGGAATGAAGAAAGTTGGGTTTCTTAGATGCAAGGAATGGTGCATTGCATGTTTTGCTTTGACTGAGGAGCTTTCTCAATGGGGAAGAATTTATGTTTGTGTGACATGAACTTTTTGGTGTTTCTTGGCATATAAAACAAAACGATCAATTTTATACTATATTAGGTTTTAGAAACTAAAATTCCCGGAAATTGTGTCGAGTTGTAGAATCTGTGCGAGCTACAGCTGGGAGGGAACAAGAAAAGTTGCAGTTTAGTGGTGCAAGGACTGGGGCATTGTGTGCTTTAATTTATTCAGTAGGGAGCATATTTGACAGACTGTTGTTCTCGTTGCACATGAATTTCTTGTTTCTGATTGAAATACGTGATCGTTTGAAATGCAATTATCATGTTCTCAGTTAAATGTCAGTTATAGCACAATACTTGAAGAATTATTGTATGAAAGTTCTAATCTCGTAAGGTCTTGGAAGTGCTAATAGTGTAGAATGTTTTGAACACTTACGCTGGAAGTTGGTTTGGGGGGTGGAAGGAAATGTTGATGCTTTCACTTCCAAATAATCATTCTATTTTTAGCTTTATCTTTGAGAAATTCTAAATGAATCAGTCAGATACCGTCGTCTACTTTTAGCATGAGAAAAATGGAAACAGGAGGGACAAAGATGGAATTTCTTCCGCTTCAGCCATCATATTCTGATTTACTTTTAAGTGTTGTGAACAGCACTGCAGAATTATACTAAAACTTCTGTCACCTTGGTTCCTGGTAGTATGATATGACCTGAAGATTAAGTATTGGATCTGGGGATTTACTATGTGTGCCAACTTTTTTGCTTGAAACAATAGATTAAAATATGGCAATCGGCTATAAGGCAAAAAAGCCAGGTATTTGGAGAAGATCTTACATTGTCAATGGATTTGTGGTTTAAGATAGATGTATTCAATGGGATTCAATGTTCATTGGGATAACAAAGAGGATATGTGTTTCTATAATGTCTTTGCTTCTTCAATTAGAATTCATCTTTCTCAACTGTTAAAATGGTGAGTATGATCTTGGCATCATGCTTGTCCTGTTTTTCAAGTTCGTCTCTGTTGATGAGTTTTGGTTGGATATGGGGTTTTCCGTTGCTGGGACAGTGAGGCCTTTCTAAACTGGAGGCTTCTGGTTGCCAAAGTCAGTGAAAGTGTCAATACTTAAAACTTGCAGAAAAAGGTATCTTTTGCAGGAATTGGAGGAAGTAATGATCATATGGTCATTTTAATGATTAGTGGCTGGTGGAGTGTTCCTACTGTTTCAAGTGTTTTGCATTCCCTCAGTCAGTGTTTTCAACGTTTGTCATGGAGCTTTTTGGGTATTCACCTGCTGATAAAGTAAACTGCTTTCCAGGATGACCTTGCTCTGGTTATACAAGTATTTGGTAGAATCTAATAAATTTGATAAAAAGATCAAATAGAAGTTCTTTTTTTCAAGTGGATATGTTAACAATATTAAGAGCTGAAGTAAAGACAACTATTCGGTTCAAATATTGTTTTGCTCTTTATTCTGAGACCATTAGAATCTATATTACCTGTTTCATGGGTATATAACATGGATGGCTGCTGCATACAGGTTCTGCCTGGGGACTACATGGTTATTGATACTGATATTTTTGAACCTTGGTTGATTTCAAATGAGTATTTTGATTGTGGAAGGGACGCGAGGAAATGGATTTCTTGTTGAGTGTTATGAATGTCTGATTGGAGATCTGTGGGTTGTTATTTTAGAAGGATGGTTTGGAAGGTAATGGAGGATTGACTGGCAGAGTGGATTTTCTGATCCTTCTTTGTCCATCATCATCGATGGTTCTCCATGAAGTCATTCGAGGGTTTAGACAAAGAAGGGGCTGAGGCAAACAGATCTTTCATCTCCTCTCTAACTTTATTGCTGGGTAGCTCCTAGCAAGATGTTGATGTTGTGCATGGGGAGAAAAAGGCCTGCTTAAGGGGTTCAAGATTGGTGAGGATGGTGTTAATCTTTCCTTCATACAGCCTCAGTTAAGATTGGAGATGTCTGGGTTGTGTGCTTGGGAAGGATGGTTTGTTAAGAAATGATGATTTAGCTGGCAGAATGTGCTTTCTAACTCTTCTTTGACTGTCATCAATATTAGTTCTCCATGTCGTTTTGTTCAAGGGCCTATCACAAAAGAGGGCCCAAGGCAAAGAGATCCCTATTCTCCTTTCAGTCGCTATCATTGTTAGGGAGGCTCCTAGTGAAATGTTGCCATTGCACGCAGGGTGGAAAAGGGCCCAATTAAGGGGTTCAGGATTCGTCAAGAATGGCTTTGATCTTTTTGTCATGCAACTGCAGTTTGATTGACTACGTGTTGGTTGCTGAGAAGCATTCAGAGTCTTGGTTGAAGATTACCTAGGTGGTTTTAAGTGTGTTGGAATAAGGATAAAACAAAGAAAAAGATAATAGTGGTTGATGTAGTTTGGAAATAAGGTGGCATCGGAGAAAGCATTATCCTTGAAATAGATGTGGAGATCTGAAGAGAAAGAGGCTTATTTTGGGATGTATGGGAGGGGTGAGGATGTACGAAAACAAGAGTTAGTTATGAATTAAGATTGGAGTGTAGTATTTTATTTCTCATGTTAGGCATAAACTTCTTTTGGGGGTAAAAAGGGCAGCCCTGGTGCACGAAGCTCCCGCGTATGCGGGGTCTGGGGAAGGGGCGGACCACAAGGGTCAATGGTACGCAGCCTTACTTTGCATTTTGCAGGAGGCCGTTTCTATGCCTTGAACCTGTGACCTCAAGGTTGCGTGATGACAACTCCACCGTTGCGCCAAGGCTCCCCTTCTAGGTAAGAAAAGTGGGTGGGTATGGTTTTGGTAGATGTTTGATAAAGGAACTATGCATTGTGCCACATGTTAGCTTGAAGATAAAATAAGGTTATTTTTGAGGCATCTTGGACTGGAAACCTCATAGCTTGAATAAGGTTTCTTAGTTCCTTTAGCATGGCTTCTCATGGATATTGTGATTATAGGATATTGGCTATAGAATGGAATGATGCTTATGGTTAAATCATTGTCAGACACATGTTAACAAATGTCAACACACAGTGTGTGAGGATAATTTTCTATTCTAGGTTTTCCAACTTAAGCATTCTGCTGGGAAGCTATACTCGCCTAGATTAACGCTTCTGGTTTTCTTCAAGGATTTGCTAAGAGGTTTATACTTTGTGATGCATGGCTGGTTGTGTTCACTGCACTTATGTTCATCCAAAATTCTCACAGCACCTCCACATACAGTGAAGATTCTACCATCTTAGGGAACAATCACAACTTCATTAGAAGGTTTTGTCGTTTGATTACTTTGGTACCTGTGGAAAGAATGTGAACTTGTGCATCTTTAAGAGGAAAAAGCGCCATAATGAAAGTGAGTTAGGAGGTCAAATGGTGGATAATCAGTTGGGTACCAATTCTGCAAGAGTACTTTTTGGTTGTGTGTATATGTTGGTTGGGGTTGATACTTGTCGGGCTGCAGGAAATTTATAGGAAGTGGTGGGAAAAGATCGCCGCACTGGCTAAGATTAGAGGAGTTTTGAGGAATTAGCATGGGGATATTCAACGGGTTTTCTCTGGTGCAATTGATGTCACCAACTTCATCAAAGCACAAACAGGGGCCTACTGCCCTCTTTTGTATCTGTTTAAAGAAGTTTCATGGGAAACTAATTGTTGTGGAAGGTTCTAGGAACAGCATATATCACACATGGTGCAGCAGCAAAGGGCCCTGGAGATTAGGTTTTCCTGACTGAAGTCAGGGACTTATATAGGCATAGAAGTATTTTCAAACATGTTTTAGAGGAAGGCCTATGAGGTCACAAGAAAAAGAGGAAAACATTGTTGGGTAACATGTTCATGCTTCTATAAATCTTTCATTTGCTTTTAACTACTAGCAAATAATAAACTTTTGTTGGTAAGGCATGGATTTCTTAGCTTTATGCTGACAGCAGTAGTCCAATAGTCTTTATAAATTTTTCATGAATTTTGGTTTGATCCTTTTAAGGAAAAGAAGGAATGTGTGCTTTCCTGTGTTTTACCTACCTGCAATCAATAGCATGTAGCTATCTCAATTTCTCTATGGTAATGGTTGGTTTTGTTCCATTTTCAGGTCGTGGATGCTGCTGCGCGTTCTTTGAGAATGATTTTCCAATCAAAGCTGGCCCCAAAATATTGTGTCCTTCAAGAGAAAAACATGGAGTTCCTTCTTTCGCTTCTGAACAGTGAGAATGAAAATGTGACGGAACTTGCTGCAAGTATAATAAAGCACTCTTGTGAGACAAGTCAAGAGCAGAATGCATTATGTGATGCTGGAGTTCTCCAGAGACTTATTTGTCTACTCGAAGGTTCATTGAATCAAAGAGATGCTAGTTTAGATTCTCTAGCAGCAATTGTCAGAAACAATTCTGAAGTTGTTTCAAACTTTGTGACCCTTGACAATGGAAAAGCTTTGAGTGCTGTAATTAGGTTAATGAATGATAGATATCCACGAACGAGACTGCTTGCCTGTGTATGCTTGATAGTTTTAGGACATGCTTCTCTTTCCCACGTGCAAGAATTAGAAATCAAAACCAAATTGGTAATAATATTAGTTGAGCTTCTTGAGGAACCTGGTCGACCAGGGGATGAGGCTCCATTTGCATTGGCAAATCTGATTTCAAACAAGGAGGATTTACAAAAAATAGCACTTAATGTCAATGCTATTGAAAAGCTCTGCAACTTTTTGCACAAAGGTCAAATAGAGGCTAAACGTCTTCAAGGAATATTGCTTGCATTAGCTGAAATTTGCTCTAAACTGGAAGACTGCAGAAGTCGGTTCCTTTCTCTACAGGTTTGTCATCTTATCTGATTTATTAACTTGGCATGTTAATTACTGGCTCCATCCTAGTTAGTTCCTGTACAATCTAACTTTGCAAGTCGTTTTCTTTCCAATTGAATGATTCAATTGTGGAGTAGTATGGGACTGTTTTTCTTTTGTTTGAAATTTGTGTTGAAACCTGAATGATTCGTAAAGCATGACTTTATGGAAGTATATCTATCATATGTGCAAATTGCAAAATGCTTTACATTTTGTTGATTGAGAAGTTAGCTGATTCTGTCACTGACTTGCTGATTTTTGTTTGTTTGTTTTGGATCTGTGATAAGATGGTTTTGGTAGGAAAAAAGAGACAATGAGTGGACAATCTAAAAGTTATCTAAAAGATCACCATGACCAGATCTTAGCTAAAACAATGGTGAAGATAACAGTCTCTTCCTCAAAATCATTGTTGCACTAAAGACTCTTCTCCATCTACTTGCTTTGATTTCAAATCTCTGTGGATATCCCTAATCTTGAGCACGTGGCTTCAGATGAACTTGGGCAATACTATTAGGATCGGTTATAAGCGGACCTTGTAAGTGTTTCCCAAGTGTTTCATGTTATCCAGGTTTTTTCCTTTTTCTGGAAAACTTTAGCTTCAGGAATGAACATCCTAGTTGCCATCTCCCATGGATGGTGTTATGCTTTCAAAATTTGAATTCTGGATGAGGGAATAACAAACAAGTATAATTCAAGATTGGAGAGCCTTCTTTAATCCAGTTTTTATTCTGCAAACCCTCAAGAGAACAAGTTTTTGTTTTTAGACTGAGATGGACCTTCTCTAGTTTGGTTCCATGGTTGCTTCTGTCATGGCCTCATTATAGGGATGAAGCTTGTCCGGTGTTGATAATGATTGATTGTCATCCCTGTCTGTTGGTGCGTGCTTCCATGGTGATGTCTTCTCTGTTTCTGTGGCACCTAGTTTTGGTGATATTGTTCCATGACCCAATTCGACAGCCTCATGCTCACTGAGATTACTTGGAGAGATATCAGATTGTATTGGCCCCTTGTGAAGTTGAGTCTTTGACCCAGCTGTGGAAGTCATGACCTGATTGCTAGATAAAATGATTTATTACCCGACCACTAACTAAAAGGATTTTTCCTCCTTATGAGCATCAGATACATTTGGTCTAACTGCAATTCTACAGTACTACACTTTGCCAGTATATCAAAACAATTCTCCCAATCAGATTGCGAAAGAAGTATTCATCATGATATGAATGATGTCAACCTCTTGTCGAGATGGTGAAGATAACTTGTCCAGATGTCAACATCATCTTTGTGTGTGTGCATGTGCATGGTGCGTGCTGTGTGTATGTGTGCAAGCATGTGCACAACTGTGGCATACATCTATATTCATTATTGTGAATTATACATATCCTCTTGTTTGTCTGGCCATCCGTTCTCGATTCTGATACAATTTGATGAGTTGGACCACCTGCTTTGCCTTTTCTCTGTTCCCTTTTAGCTAAAAGAGAAATAAGCAGTTTTTGAAGTTGAATTACCTCACAATGTTGAGGTCAGTTGGCTGCGTGTACCTGGTCTAACTGAGTTACATGTTAGAAGGCCAGGAATTTTCACTTCCAGCTTGAGAATTTTATTGTTGGTTGGGAATGGCTTTAGGGTGATGCAATTTAGGAGGGGGTTGCTGCAACTGCGATCACTATCCCTGTAAGATAGCATCAATATCAGAACATAGTGCTTGGTCTTGCTGCCATAGTTTGATCTACCATTGTAGCAATGATGAGATGCAAGCTTCCTTACTGCTCATGGCCGTGGTGCGCACACCTGCAATTGCAGTAGCTTCCCATCTAAACTTGCAATTAGCTGGAGATCCTTGCAATAACACTGCTAACAATCTCCAAACAACTTTTGGAAGGTCTGCGACCTTAAAAGCAGAGGGCATCAATTGTTTATGCTGCTGTTCTCAGAACTGAGGTGGCCCAAGCTCTATTAGATCTTCTGCAAACTAGTCAAGCCTTGATGGCATCCACAGAAATTTGAATAAAGATATCTCAATAGAGGATGTTTTCTTTTCTAAGATGCAAGTGCGACTGTCAAAAACTCTCATGGCATTTGCATATCCAAGCTCAGTTTCCCCTTGTTCTTATTTACTTATTTCACTATTTAAATGTTCTCTTCTAAGAAGTGAGTATGCATAAAGCAGCGTATTTATGATTCTCTAGCTGTAATTTCTTTGTAAATATTAGTAAAGTTTGTTTCAACCATCTATATCCATGTGGTGGTGCTTTCTAATTATTTTAACTTGTTTCTGTTGATCATGTAGGCATTTAGCTTTGTAATTGATGCCCTAAAGCATGATGATGATGAAGTGCGTACTGCAGCTTGCACCTGTGTAAGAAGCATTTCTCGGTCAGTCAAGGTTCGTATCAAGAATTGTACTTTTGTGATATTAAGATGTCCATTTGGTTGCCTAGAGTATTTTACTAATAAGTTTTGGTTCAGAACCTGAGTGCAGGTCGTTTTACAAATGATATAATTCTCATTCCCTTGGTCCAGCTTTTGCATGATTCATCTACTTCAGTTCAGGTATCTATTTCATCTCCTGATGTCTCTTAGGTCATTTTGTTTATTTCTTTCGCCTCTATCATTATTTTATAGCGGCTTAGTGAGAAGAAACTAATAGTATCTCCTTACTGTTTTCACTGTCACTCAACTTTGCATAAATTGGTTGCAATCATTATGTTATTCCCAAAAATTTGATTCTGGAAAGGTGAAATTCATTGGAAGTGTCTTCTTTTGCTCAATAGTTTATTATAAGTCTTCGAAGTCACCAACAGAAATCAATGATTATATCTTCTCCAGAGCTTAGCGAAACAACATTGGACAATTTGTTTGTTAGTAGAAGGCTTCTTTCATGGACATGGCGCAATACACAGGTTCTTTTGTAGCTCAAAAAAATGAAACATATTTCTGATAAAGATTGAGCACGGTGTCTAGTAACAGAGACTGATTCAGGAGGCATTTATAGAGATTAATCATTCTATCAAAACATCTACACGAACGAGATTCCATGGTGCATGTTATTTGTAGAGGACATAGTTTTGATTGATAAGACAAAGGAGAGCATAAACATAAAGCTACAGTTATCGAGAGAAGTTATAAAGAATTTAAAATTAGCCAAGCTAAGACTGAGGATATGTAATGCAATTTTAGTAAGGAGAAGAGTGAAAGTGAAGCATTAGTAAAGATTGATATCCAAGAAGTCTCCCAAAAAGACCACTTTTGATACTTGGAATTAATAATTCATGAGAGTGGAGAGATTGAAAGGGACGCTACCCAGAGAATTCAATCTGGTTGGAATAATGGAGATGTGCCTCTAGAGTTTTGTGTGATTATCGTGTGCTAATGAAATTGAAAGGAAAATTCTATAGGATAGCTATAAGACTGGCCATGCTCTATGGATTAGAGTGTAGGGCAAATTAAGGAACAGCATGTACATAGGATGAGAGTAGCCAAAATGAGCATGTTCAGATGGATGAATGTAGGACAAAGAATGATAGAATTAGAAATGAAAACATTAGAGGAAACTGAGTAGTACCAACAGGTAACAAGATGAGAGAGGGTATACTTAGATGGTTTGCATTTGTCCAAAGGAGATCGAAAATGGCAATGGTCATAGAAGTGAGCCGATCCAAGTCGAAGGCTCTAAACGGGCAAGGTGAAGGCCCAAAAGGATGTGGATAGCATAGAAGTGGTGAGAAAAGATTTAAAAACTTTGGACTCAATGAAGCCATAACACTTGATAGAGGGGAATGGTGGAATAAGAGTCGTATAGCTGACCCCTAATCGGGACAAGGCCTTGAT
This sequence comes from Warburgia ugandensis, assembly GCA_035236585.1. Lineage (NCBI taxonomy): Eukaryota > Viridiplantae > Streptophyta > Magnoliopsida > Canellales > Canellaceae > Warburgia > Warburgia ugandensis. The sequence goes on along the minus strand of CP141132.1, from coordinate 75,680,450 downwards.
GATGATGGTGAATCATTCTATTAAAGTTATTTAGAATGGGACACTATTGTTGATCTTTACGTTATACATTCTGTTGATGAGTAGCAATAGCTTTTCCTTAGAAAATGCTAATAAAGACATTTCTTATGTAGCTCAAAAAAATGAAAAGTATTTCTGACAAAGATTGAGCATGTTGTCAAGCCGTGAGACTGACTCAAGGCATTTAGAGATTCATTATTCTATTCAAATTATTTAGTATAAGACCCACTGCTGATGTTTAAGTTAGACATCTCCATTAATGAGTAGCAATAGCTTTTTCTTAGAAAATGCATAATCAATTCCATTCTTCTTGATTTTTTTCCTGGGCTTGCTGCACTGAGCAATTGGTTGGATGATTCCTTGAAGAATTTGTTTCCAATCTGAGGATTTGATGGATATAGGAGACAAATAGGTGGAATAACGTTTTAACTTTGAGAAGCTTTGACTATGGTTGGAATGTAGATTGTATTTACGTGCATGTTGAACTATTGACCTACAAAGGATTTAGAACTAAACAACTACAAATTATCACTGCTGATGGGAAGGACAGCTTTTATAGGTTATGAATGGAAAGGAGGAATAGGATATCTTCTTGCAATGGGGTATTGGCCTGTATTACTCATGTCTCTCCTTTGCCTTATCTGAAACAGGAAATTAGAATTTACTGAAACTAACTACAAACTAGAACACAAATGAGAAAACACCAAGGACCACCTTTTGAAAATAGTCTCCTACATCATTGGCACTATGTAGGATATGAAAGGGAAAAAGAAAGAGACCTCCAATTACATCTCAGACTAGCGAGATTCCATGAGCCAGAAGTTTAGTTGGCCCAAGCTAGGCATTTGAGGATGTCTCCTGTAATGAACGATTTGTGCCTGTTTGACTTTTAAGTTATAACTTGTCTTTTCACTCCTACCAATAACAATGCTTTTCTACATTTCTTGATTAAAGCTATCAGAATTATCGACTCTATTAGATTATTACCAGGCATCAGTATTTTGGCCTATTTCATCAACTGATTCTTTCCTCTCCTGCTATAAAAACTGAAATGCAGCTCTACTGTAATGTCTTACTAGATTTTAGTGGAAACAGCCACTTTGATCTAGCCTATGCAGATTAATGTTTCTGCTTGTACTGGCTTACTAATGTTAAACTAGGTTCATGAATACTGGGTGAGAGCCTTTTCTAAGGAACTGCTGCTATCAAGAATGAGTAATTTTTTTAACCAGCATATAGTGACATTCCACCGACTTTGAGTGTGTTACTGTTGTGGTGAGTAACATTGCATTTTGTTATGGCGAATGATGAATGGCAATCTTTTGGAAACTGTCATATTGGAGAATGATGCATTGCCATCATGCAATGAACTGGTACATCGACCATTGAGTGGCATCTTACCACCCTTGATCAGGATATGATGAAGAACTTAATGTTAAGAAAAATTACAGACATCCACAAGTGCTTTTCCGGAATCGGACCACTTCTATAAGCAGATTTGTGATCATCCACCCAACTGAAATTTATGAAATAACTATGAGGCAGTATGCTAGCAACCTTTACACAGAAGCATCTGCAGTAATTTGAAAACATTAAATGGTATAGAGTCACCTGAATTTCTAGGTCCATTCTGTAATCGTGTGAGGGCACCTTCTAAGTTGTCTTAGACATTATACTATCTTTTTGACGTGATATCGTTCCTCTGTTTAGGGAAAAACAATCTGACATCTTTCTGCGTATCATGACATCCAATTTTGCTTTATATCTATAACACCCCGGGTTTTTATAACATTTTTTTTAATAATAATAATAATTATAGTCGGGATCTCAAAATCAAATGATTCTATTAATTATTGTATTAGGACATTTACTTAAAAACCTCTGGGTGTTATCTCCTTTTTCCAAAAACATCACGACCACGATTAAAAGATAATATAAGTTCACATCAATAAATTTAAGACAATACGAATATCAAATCCAACGTCAAAATCAACGGTGCCTTTATTTTTAAAACAATAACTATACAAAAAAAACATAATAATGTGGTCCAGGGTCTATCCATCATAATATTCCACCATGCTAAAAGACATGTCCATAATATATATATATATATATAATGTCATAATCAAATCCATCTAATGAAGATATACAGTCCATAAAATAGGTTCAAGTGTAGTCCATCTAATCACTTACATCAAGCTATCTATCAGCCAATCAAAGTGGTCACCACTGCTATCACCGTCTCTCCACGGCCTTGCTCTTCTTGTTGTCGCGCTCTGTATCTGAGGCATTGCAAAACAAAGCAATGCTTCAGCAAGCTATTGCTTGTGTAGGTAGATAGACATTTAATATAATAGCAAGGAAAAGCAAAATCGAATAACAATGTTGATATAATATGTAGGTTAATTATCCATGAAAATACAAGTATCATAAGCAATGCCAATATAGTCTTAAAACATCATATGCTATAAACATGCGCCTCATGAATGTAAAACATGATATGATCCAATATTAATAAGCATACAATAACAAACAGGGCACCCCAAGGTACGTGGGTCTCACGAGTGTCCTATACACTCGTATAAGAGATCATGAGTACTCATATCAATCCTCTAAGTATTGTCATACCCAAGCATACAATATCTCCATGCTCATTATGCAAGCAGATAGAACAAGAGTATCGATCGTCATGCCGCAGTGGCAACCCCTCCAGGGTCTCAACCACTACTGCTACTCTTCGTCGACACCATAACGGGAGACTTAACATCCGTCCCCATAGAAAGGCCCGGATCGGTAGTGTAGACTATCCATGTTACCAAACCCCTATCGAAAGCCATTTGTGGGTAGATGTCTATCACATCATAAATCATATCACAATTTCGGAGGGTGGGTGGCTGGCCCTACTCTTTCCTAGCATGATATCCACTGGGTGAGTGCACTCGTCATAAATCACAAAATATGAAAATCACGTATCTCATAAAACTAAGAGTATTTGTGGCTCAAAATCTCCAAGGCACACCCCTCATCCCTGGGTTAGCCTCTCAAAGGACTAGCCACTAACCCTCAACTACCAATTTTATAAAAAACCATTAATCTCAGTGATGCAATAAAGAAAGATAATTACTAATCATACATGAGATGTGGCGACCTAGGTTTTTATAACACATTTTATAATACATTTTGTAAAGATAGGGCCCTTAGAGTAAAAATTTTTCGCAAACCAAAGCAAAATGTGGGAAATTCTTTTCTTTCGAATTTGTTTTGTAAAACCTAAGTCACCACTTCATACATAACATAAGTAGAATTTTGTATAAGATAAAATTCCATTGAAGGAATATACTTTTATTAAACTTCAGGATCCATCCAGTGGTTCACAAGATACGCCATTGTATCCTTACAATACTTGTCCAAATATACAATCCAAATTACAAAGTTCAAAATACAATACATGTACTAATACAATGTTTCGAGGGATATACTCCTCGATTACTTATTCTTCAATTGTTCTTCAAGTCTTCGAGCTCCTAAGTCTCCTTCAGACCGAGATATTGTAAACATTCGAACATTTACAATATCTCACAAGCTATGCTTGGTAGGGGATAAGAATGTAAGTGATTGACAAGATAATCTCAATATTCAAGTATCCCATAATTCGCTCTATCATAAACACATTCATTAATAACTATTAATTATAAGGACATCTCATTTCCTTGTCATTTGTGTTCACCTTTATACATACATATTGTATAAGGACAAATCCATTAAAAATGTAAAAATAATCAAGCATCATTTCTATACAAAGCTGATCAACTCTTTTCATTATAAGAGATTTGTATTTCAATGGCCATTATACAGAATTTCCCTTCTTTGGGAAAAATATTGGTAATATACAATTACCCGACATTTCATCATGTCATCCCTTAAGGCATTTCACTATGCCAATTTCATATGCATCATAGTGCAAAATAATCAAGGACTACTTATGTCATAGCCCCGATCCCAGAAATACGCCTGTGATAATCGTGCTCAATAATCCACTTATACCATTCTCGGAAATTACAATATCCATGTCCATATGGGAGGACCATGGCTGTCACAAGTGGTGGCCTTCCCATAATTGCCCCACCCGACTTTTAGCCTTTCTTAGGCTTGGTATTCAATATCATCAAGTTTCGAGAGTGGGTGGCCAAACCCTCTTAACTCTCCTAGCATAGCATCCCCTGTGCTTATGCCCCGTTTAAAACAAAACCCCAAGCCTCCAAGCTTGTATGTAAAATAATACTTATACATATCGACTATATTCGTTTATCTAGGACTGGAATATTTTCTACTTTCCTATTCACTTAGGGGTTGTTCTCAATTCTCAACTTGACCATTTAATACTTATTTTCCTCATCATTTGGTTGGATCATATTTTAATTTGAGGTATTTACCTTAATATATTGGTATCATACATGTCAATACTTCAAAACATAAGATCATGTATTAGACATGTATCTTCATGTAAAGGCATTCTTAATAATCCACCTACCTCACTAAGGTATTCTTACTCCTTGAAATCTGCCATAGTCTCGATCAACATATATCTCCAAATCATATATATAATGTCAATTTTCTAATCAAGGGTACATACTACATGGTCTTTTGACCATCCTTATGTAGGATGATCCGAATCTTTCTTCCTTGAATATCCTATATCCATGGGTTTAATATCATCTATACAAATACTATCTATATCATACATAACAATCTAATTTACCTAGATGTTTCTTTTTCCTTATTGTTTTTGATCATACAAGATCTCATCTTGTTTGATCATCCTTATCTCACTTACTATTTTTATTAGGGGTTAGATAATTTGCTATCTTTTATGTTCTTATTATTATTCAACCGAGTTAGTGTCTTACTTGGTTGAAGATAATTTATTTCTTCCTATCACTTTAGACAACTCCTCCTTATTTCGGGATGACCAAGACTTACCAGTTAAAGTCCACTTCGAAAAGTGGTTAATACAACCTCATGTAAGGAGGCGTTTAGACCTTTCTTACGTCAATGGGAGGTGAGGGAAAAGCACTTGGCTCTTGTATACCCCCTATAACCACAATGTTCAGAGTCCACTGGTGTGGTACTAGCTCAACCTTTGACAAGGTTCCTATGAGCTCTTTACCTTAAGTCCCTTCTCTAATTGATTTTAATTAATTTCCATGGATATGCACAATGTCATCCATGGATGTTCATTATTTTCCTATTTTGGGCCAAGGAAATGATAAATCATTCCTTATATTGTCCTACTAACTATAGCCCTTACTAAGTCAAAATCATTCATTCATCTTAGTTGTCCATGAATTTCTATATTTCATTAGTTTACATTTTTGGTGATTTATGCTCCTTATATCTTAACAATTACTTAACAATTGAATTAAATATGACAATAAGTAAATCATCAACTTGAAAGCATAAATCAAATATAAATTTAACAACTAAGTACTAACATTCTTCCTACGAATATAACTTAAGCTAGTGAAATAAAACTAACATGATCCTAAGTTATGAAACACATCTTCTATCATAATGAAATCATGTTTAAATCCTAATTTACACTAACATGATCCTAAGATAATCAAATCTACTAAAAAATTACTCATTTAGGGCATATCATACTAAAATTTAAAGATTACACTATCATGCTTTCTAACTTAGAACATAAATCACATTTACACTTCTATATCCAATAAAAGACAATTAAAACTTAAAACATAAAACACATTTAAACTTATATATCCAATAAAAGACAATTAAACTAATTTTATTAAGATTATTATAAACCTTTAAATATGATCCAACCATTAGATCTTAGGTGTTTTCCTTTAGATTAAGGGTTTTAATTAACTTTAGGGCTTTTAATCCATTAAGATCCAAAAATCATATCCACATGATTTTGTCACATTTCATCCATGATCTAACCGGATTCCATCATCATATCACCCCTTTAATCCATCCCAAGGATTCGATCATACTTGATCTCATTGATCAAGTGGGTCCCTTTGTATATTTTTATTTTTATTTTAGGGTTTTTCTACCATAAAGGGTAGATCCCTTATTTTATCCAAGATCTGTCCAAATTAACCATAGATATTACTTTATTATATTATTATATCATCACTAAAATAAATTTCCAAGATTCGATCACCTCGCAGATCTTGAAGATCTTAGAAATTGGACACTTATTTAGAAAAATACAGAAAAATACAGAAATAAATTTTAGAAATATTATGACTTCATTAGAAACTAGACATTACAAGCTTTCCATAGCTTCTTTCGATCTCAATTTGGAGTTCATATGACTCCACAATCTTAAATTGAAGTTTTCAGCCATTCCTAGGGTCTAGATTTGATCTGGGCCCACCAGAATTAATCTCTCTCAATTGAGGGTCCAAACCTTGTTAGATTTTCTTGAAAATTGTATCCTAGGGGTTTTTTGACCCTCCTGGATTGATTGGAAAGCTCAGAATTTCAATCTGAGCTCTCTATCACCATAATTTGAAGGGGCTGGTATTTACTTTATTTTTACCATTTTTCATTCAAATTAAATTACAGAAAAATAAAAAATTATACTAAAACATAATAAATATGAATGGGAAGTAATTCCACCTACCTGATTGGAGAAAAACAATATAATTGATGCCCAATTTGAGAGAATTACCGGTTGATGATAATATAGCCCGATTATCCACCTTTTGTGATTTTCTGTTGTTGGAACCGTTGGATCTTGAAATTGATTTGGGGATTTTGTATATACTGTAGTATAGGATGTTATGGACGGTGGAATTGATGAGATTCTTCCTGAACGGAGTGCCTAATTGAATTTAGGTCTCTTGTTCCAATTAGAAAGAGGAGAGAGAAATAAGGAAAAGAGAGTTTGGGGAGGGATGAAGGGGAATTTGGGGCTGAAATTCCAGGGAAGGTTTGGAAATTTCGTGGTTAAGGTTGTGAAAATTTTTGGAAATTTTTGGGACATATTTATAGCCAAATTTGAATTTTTTATCATTTCTTTTGATAAGATATTTTATTACTTTAGAATTTTTAATTACTAATGCATTCTCCACTCCCACTACAATCTCCACTACTATCTCCACTACCTGAATAATGCATTGAGAAATTATTGGTGCTTCTAGAAACTTGGCTCACTTTGTGGGCCCCACTTTTATGTGAAAAGACCTTTTTGCCCTTTTTAACTCTAAAATTGGAGAATAATAGGCAATATTTGTCCGAACTCAGAATCGAGCGTACTTAGTGGCGTTGGAATCGTATTTCTAAGTACTTCATGAATATTGAGGTCTTATTTCTTGGATATGGGATATGGGTAAAATTACCATTTTACCCCCAAATGGAAAAATTAAGGAATTTTCATTTTAACTCAGAATTGAACGTACTTAATGTTGTTACGATCAGTTTTCCAAGTACATCCATAATTTCTATTTTTTTAATTTATAATATAATCTCTATAAAAAGAGAATTTTCAATAACCTAATATTCCAGCCCAGAATTTCTAAAAATTCAAATTTTATTAATTTTCCTTAATAATTTACAAAAATTCGGGGTCATTACATGAGATATGCTGTATTAATGTCATAAAAAAATCGATCATGAAAACTCATTCAATACACTATCGAAATCTCATATTGATCATAGCATAAAACTTTGAATCTCACAAAATCACAGACTATATAAACAAGTGTCAATCAATCACAATCAACCATGATACTATGATAATGCTAGGTTTTAAAAATCAAAACATAACATTAAATGTAGTCACCTACCTCAATGAGAAATAACCCAAATCAAGTGTGTAATTCTCTTAGCTTGCACGCTTAGATGTACCTGTTAGTATCACAATACTATTTTGTGTTATTTATTTCATCTTAGTGAAATCTATAGCGATCCAACTGTTGGATCGTTATCTAAGATTTGTATTTATGATTTGGTCCTTAATCCCAACGTTACTTGTTATTAATCAGTCCTATCTCATGTTTATTTGCTCATTTTTGTATGCATCTACAGTTTACACCTTGATCTGACAATCATATCTTTCTTAGATCAACAATTTTCCAAGATCTGGGTTAGATTAATGGTCTAAATCAATTCTAGAGTAATTACACCTAATCTGATCCTTAGGGCCCTAAGTTATTACTATATATTATCTAGTTGTCCAAGTCTTGGGGCCTGATTACCCTTTGATTGGTTGGATCTTGGTGACTTGGTACTATTTTATGAATTTGACCTAACTAGATGTGATTAGATCAAGATTCTAATGCTAAAATCATGTCCACATTGTTGAGACGATTCCAATGGACCTTTCGGATTGAAGATCGGGCTTCTGTAGCCTACAAAATCTCAGAAAAATCATTCCAGATAAAAAAATTGGATCAAAAAACCAAATTTACACCGGTTTGCACCAGCGGAAGGGAGTTTACACCGGTTTACAGTGGCGTAAACAGGCGTCCCTGAAGCGCACAGACGCCAGAACGTGTCGCGCGTTCCAGCCGGCCAGGATAGCGCGCGTGCATGACATAGGGCTCCCACATGCGCCGTCTGCCCTTGTGCGTCCTGGTCGACGTTTGGGGTTCATCATCCATCGGAGATGATGAACTTGAGCCGTCCACCTTTTGGCTTGATCGGAGCCCTGGATGCTCTAATTTTTTAATTTGTTTTCGCCGTTCCTAGGGTTTTTGGGTCTAAAGATCACATTGAACGGCTCATATCTCTCATTGGAGGTGTCTTTAACGTGGGGTCTAACCATACTCTACGGTTTTGACTTCCTAGGCCATCCAACGGCTGTTCTGCTTAGATCTAGCTCAGATCTGAGAGGGGAAAGTTGGGAAATAAGCAAAAGAGAAGGATAGAGGGTTTAGCCTACCTGATTAGAGCTGTAGAGTGGAGATTGGGGTCTTCGTGCATTCAAAGTTTGGTCCAAGCTTAGAGGAGAATGGAACGAAGATGGCTTGATCCTAGAGTCGTTTTGTATAGGGAATGAAGAGGAAACTAGTTTTTGTAGGTTAATATTCGATTCCCTCGCAAGGAAAGGTAGGTCACCACCTTCCTCCATTGGAGCTAGAATGGGAATGGAAAGGGGTGTCATTATCAAAACAACCCCCTCTAATTCGCGTCCTTGACAATTTACCAAATTACCTTTGTAACTTAAAATGGTTATATCTCACTCATCCGAACTCCGTTTTCGACGTTGTTTATACCGTTCAATTCCTATCGATGTATTCTAGTTTTTGTGATTTTAAAACCAAATTTTATGCATAAGTTTTTTTAAATTTAATTAATTTATTTGTTACTAATTTAGGGTTAAAATTTGAGGATATTACATCCTTCCCACCTTATAAAAATTTTGTCCTCGAAATTTCGGTACATACCTTTATGTAAATAACTCTGGGTGGATCTTCCTCATCTCATCTTCTGTCTCCCATGTTGACCTCCTATAGTGAATGGTGTTCCAAAGGACCTTGACTAATGGTATAGTTTTAGTCCTCAACTCCTTGACTTTCTTATCCAGTATACGCACAGGTCTCTCCTCAAATGTCATATCAAGCTGTAACTCTCTTGGAATTTGCTCCAGTAGGTGTGATGGGTTTGGCACGTACTTCCTCAGCATAGATACATGGACGACGTCGTGTACATTTGCGAACTGTGGTGCTAAGGCTAGCTGATATGCTACTGACCCAACTCTACGTAAAATCTCAAAAGGCCCAATGTACTTGGGGCTAAATTTCTCTTTATTTCCAAACCTCATCACTCCTTTAATAAGGGATACCTTTAAGAATACATGCTCACTTTCGGAGAACTCTAAGTCTTTTCGCCACTTGTCAGCATAACTCTTCTGGTGACTATGAGCTGTCAACAATCTCTTTCAAATAAGTCAAACTTTCTCTGCACACTCTTCTACCAACTTGGACTTCATTATGTGTCTCTCTTCTACATCACTCCAACATAAGGGTGACTAACAAAGCCTGCTATAAAGTGCCTCGTATGGGGCCATGCCAATACCTGTGTGATAGCTGTTATTATAGGCAAACTCTATCAGTGGTAAATGGTCCTCTCAGCTACCCTTTCAATCCATAACACAAGCACGTAGTATATCCTCAATCGTTTGGATGGTCCTCTAAATCTAACCATTTGTTTGAGGGTGGAATGCTGTGTTGAATTTCAGTCTCGTTCCTAAAGCCTCTTACACGCTCTTCCAGTACTTTGAGGTAAACAAAATTTCTCGATCAGATATAATCGTCAAGAGAACTCCTTGTAGACTTATGATCTCCTTGACATACAATTTCGCTAGATTATCTACCTTATGATTTTGCCTGATAGGAAGGAAATGAGCAGACTTGGTCAATCTGTCCACAATGACCTATATCATGTCATGTATGCTAACAGTCCTCATAAGACCCACAATGAAATCTATGGTAATATGATTCCACTTTTACCTAGGGAGATCCAATGTCTAAAATAACCCAGACGTTTGCTGATGCTTTGCCTTAACCTGCTGACAGGCCAGACACCGTGCCACGCACTCCTCAGCATCCTTCTGCATTCTGTTCTACCAAAAATGTCTTCTGAGATATTGATACATCTTCGTACCTCCAGGATGGATCGTATACTGGGACTGGTGTGCCTCTTGAAGTAACGCTTCAAATCATCATCTCCCAGTACCACCAACCTACCCTTAAATCTGACTCCATCTGGTCCTCTCATAAAATCTGTCCTGTCTCCCAGATCTTGTGTCACCTTATCTTTGCCCTGTGCCTCTAATATCTTGTCAAGAAACTTAGACTGAGTCGACAAATTGGCAATCATTATTCCAGACTTCCTACTCAAGGCATCTGCAATGACGTTAGCTTTCTCTAGGTGGTATCGTATGGTGAAATCGAAGTCCTTGAGATATTCTATCAATCTACGCTGCCTCATCTTCAAATCACTCTGAGTAAAGAAGTACCTGAGGCTCTTATGACAGTGAATACCTCAAACTTCTCGCCATATAGATAGTGTCTCCAGGACTTCAGTGCAAATACCATTGTTGCTAACTCTAGATCATGTGTCGGATAATTCACTTTATGTGTTATAAGATGTCTTGGTGCATAGGCAATTACCTTTCCATGTTGCATCAACACTGCTCCTAATCCTTTACCTGAGGCATCGCAATAAACTACATAACCGTCTACACCTGATGGTAATGTCAACACTGGAGCAGTAGTAAGTCTCTTCTTGAGCTCCTAGAAGCTTCCTCGTAGGAATTGCTCCAAACAAACTGAGTGTCTTTCCTGGTCAGGGTAATTAAAGGTAATGCAATCTTCGAGAATCCCTCTATGAATTGACGATAATATCCTGCCAAACCGAGAAAACTGCGTATTTCTATCATTGTCTTGGGCCTCTCTCAATATAGCACTACCTCAACTTTGGTCGGGTCTACGACCACTCCATCTTTAGATACCACGTGGCCCAGAAACTGCACTTGATCTAAGCAAAACTCACATTTACTGAACTTGGCATACAAACGATGTCGACGAAGTGTGTCTAATATCATGTGGAGACGCTCCTTGTGTGCTTCATAACTAGGCGAGTAAACTAAGATATCATCGATAAAGACAATCACGAACCTATCCAAGTAAGCTCGGAAGACATGGTTCATTAGATCCATGAACACTGCAGGTGCGTTGGTCAATTCAAACGCCATCACTAAAAACTCATAGTGACCATAGCGACTCCTAAAAGCAGTCTTCGAGATGTCCTCTTCTCTAACCCTCAATGGGCGGTATCCTGATTTCAGGTCTATCTTGGAGAATACTCGTGCTGATTGAAGCTGATCAAATAAATCATCTATGCATGGCAAAGGGTATCAGTTCTTTACAGTGACACTATTCAACAATCGATAGTCAACGCATAATCTCAGTGACCTGTTCGTTTTCTTTACAAAAAGGACTGGTGCTCCCCATGAAGCCCCGCTCCTCCTGATGAAGCCCTTATCAAGTAACTTTTGCAACTGTACTTTAAGGTCTTTTAACTCTACTGGGGCCATTCTATATGGTGCCTTAGAGATAGGCAATGCACCTAGCACTAGGTCAATAGTAAAGTCAATCTCTCTACTTGGCGGCAATCCTGGTAACTCCTCAGAAAAAACATCTGCAAACTCACGAACAACATCAATATCGTCAATCTATGACTGCCTCTTGTCCTCAACGGTCACACAAGCGAGAAATGCTCTGCACCCTCGTGAATAAAACTATGCCGCTTTCATAGCGGAGATGATGCATGTACTTGCCAGGCTTTTTCTGCCCTGGAACAATATTTCTGATTGCAAAGGTATTTAAAGAATAATCTGCTTCTTACGGCAATCTACGGTAGCCCAGTTTTTAGCTAACCAATCCATTCTTAATATAACATCATGGTCGACCATGTCTAATAAGATGAAGTCTGAGTCCATCTTCACGCCTGATATTTTCACGGGTATCTCTCGGAGATACTTAGTAGCCTCTACTATCTCTCCCATGGGTGTCATAATATCCAATCCAAATGCTAATTTATGCACGCATACATCAAGGCAAGATGCAAAAAATCATGAGTGGACCCTATGTCAAAGAGGGCCCTGGCATGTCGGTCTGAGATTAGAAGAGTACCTTCAACGACCTGGTTTGAGGTCTGTGCCTGTCCTGATGTGATGGCAAACACTTGTCCCTGACTACGTGGCGCGGTGGCTGCCTTTGCACCCATCTCGGCCTGCTTCTCCCTCTGCCCCTTAGGATAGTCTTTAATGAAATGTCCCACTTCTCCACAGCTGAAGCACTTGTATAGCTGTCTTTGGAAAAGTGGTTGGTGCTGTCACTGTTGTTGGGGTTGTCTTTGATATTGTGGTCTGTTAAATCTATTACACCCTTGCCTAGGGTGCCAACCCTTGCACTTGTCACATCTCGTCTTCTCTCTCTCTCCTGGGCTTCGTATGTGGCTAATAACCTGGTGCTCTGTGCCTACATAGCACTAAAATGTCTCTTGCCCTTAATGGGTTGGTACGTACTCTCTCTAGTCGTAAGAGAAATCTTCTCCAACATGGAGGCCATGTCAGCTGCATCTCGCATAGTCGTGGGTCGTGAAGTAATCACCCCATCTCTCAGCCAAGGTGTCAATCCATCCACAAATCTGTCCATTGCCTCCTTATCTGAGGCAAGCGAGCCAAGAGCAAACCTCTTTAGTCGGGTAAATCGGTTCAAATACTGCTGAATCATCATATCTCTCTGCTCAAAGGTGGCAAACTCTTTCTTCAGTGATTGCAATGCATGAGGTGGAAAGTAATGAGTATCAAAAGCTTGCTTAAAGGCCTCCCATGTCATCGTTTCTGTAGGGTCTGGTCATGTACGTGTAAAAGTTTGCCTCCAAAAGCCTGCCTCACCCTTCAGTAGGTAAGTAGCTACTTGGACCTGATTACGTGGCGTGGTGGCTGTCTCTGCACCCATCTTGGCCTGCTTCTCCCTGTCCCTTAAGACAGTCTTTAATGAAATGTCCCACTTCTCCACAGCTAAAGCACTTGTATGGCTGTCTCTGGAAAGGTGGCTAGTGCTGTCGCTGTTGTTGGGGCTGCCTTTGATATTGTGATCTGTAAAATCTATTACACCCTCGCCTAGAGTGTCAACCATTGCACCTGTCACATCTCTTCTTCTCTATGTCTCTCCTGGGCTTCGTCTGTGGCTGATAACTTGGTACTCTGTGTGCCTGCATAGCACTAAAAGGTCTCTTGCCCTTAGTGGGCTGGTACGTATTCTCTCTAGTCCTAAGAGAATTCTTCTCCAACATGGAGGCTATGTCAGCTGCATCTCCCATAGTTGTAGGTCGTGAATAATCACCTGATCTCTCAGCCAAGGTGTCAATCCATCCACAAATATGTTCATTGCCTCCTTATCTGAGGCAAGTGCGTCAGGAGGAAACCTCCTCAGTTGGGTAAATCGGTTCAAGTACTGTTGAACCTCATATCTCTTTGCTCCAGGTTGACAAGCTCTTTTTTCAGTGATTGCAATGCATGAGGTGGAAAGTAATGAGTATCAAAAACCTGCTTAAAGGCCTCCCATGTCATCATCTCTGTAGGGTTTGGTCACGTACGTGTAAAAGTCTGCCTCCAAAAGCCTGCCTGACCCTTCAGTAGGTAGGCAGCTTCCTGGACCTAATCCTCTAGTGCAATCTTCATCACTTCAAATGTCCTCTCTACCTCAAATAACCATCGCTCAGCTTCCTCAGTATCACCGTCACCATAGAAAGGTAGCACCATCTTCTGGAATTGTTCTAATAGTTTATTTGTTTTCTTAGAGTCACTCGTAGCATCAACCTCAATGGTCTTAGGTGCTAGTGGTGCCTGCACATGGTGGGTAGAATGAACTGACAAATCCGCTGGTGCCACTGGAGGCGGTGTCGCAGGGTTAGGGTTCATAACCTGAACTGTTGTCCTAATCTGTTGCTATATGAGGGGTATCAACCTTAGCATCACCCTATTCATCAACTCAGCATTGTGATCCCCTTAATCAGAGGACTCAGCAGGTGGGGCAACTGACATAGTAGGGGTAGACCTTGTCCTTCTTCAAGGAGCCCTCTGTCAGGGATTCAAATACCACTAAGTGTAAGTTCCTCTCTCCTAGCTCTTCTTTAACTACAATTCATGGATTGTCATCTACATATAAGTGGACCCTTGTAGGGATTATAATGGAATAGACTGGGCTTTGATACCAATTGTAACACCTCTGGTTTTTATAATATTTTTTTATTTTTATAATAATAATTATAGTCGTGATCCCAAAATCAAATGATTCTATTAATTATTGTATTAGGACATTTACTTAAAATCCCCTTGGTGTTATCTCTTTTTTCCTAAAACATCACGATTACAATTAAAAGATAATAAGTACACAGCAATAAATTTAAGACAATATTAACATCAAATCTAATGTCAAAATCAATAGCGCCGTTGTTTTTAAAACAATAAATATCTAAAAACACATAATAATGTGGCATAGGGTCTATCCATCATAATATTCCACTATACATAAAGACATGTCTATAATATATTTATATATATAATGTCATAATCAAATCCATCTAATGAAGATATACAGTCCATAAAATGGGTTCAAGTGTAGTTCATCTAATCACTTATGTAGAGCTATCTATCAGTTAATCAAAGTGGTCACCACTATTATCATTGTCTCTCCATGGCCTTGCCCTTCCTGCTGTCGTGCTCGATATTTGAGGCATTGCAAAACAAAGCAATGCCTTAGCAAGCTATTGCTTGTGTAGGTAGATAGACATTTAATATAATAACAAGGAAAAACAAAATCGAATAACAATGTTGATATAATATGTAGGTCAATCATCCATAAAAATATAAGTATCATAAGCAATGCTAATATAGTCTTAAAACATCATATGCGATAAACATGCGCCTTATGGATATAAAACATGATATAATCCAATATCAATGAGCATACAATAACAAACAGGGCATCCTAAGGTACGTGGGTCCTACGAGTGTTCTATACACTCGTATAAGAGATCATGAGTACTTATATCAATCCTCTAAGTGTTGTTATACCCAGGCATACAATAACATCTTCATGCTCATCATGCAAGCATACAAAACAAGAGTATGGATCGTCATGCTGCAGTGGTAACCTCTCCAAAGTCTCAACCACTGTAGCTCCTTGTCGACACCATAATAGGGGACTTAACGTTCGTTCCCATGGAAAGGCCTGCACCGGTAGTGTGGACTATTTATGTTATCAGACCTCTATCGAAAGCCATTTGTGGGCAGGTGTGTATCACATTATAAATCACATCACAATTTTGGAGGGTGGGTAGCTGGCCCTGCTCCTTCCTAGTATGATATCTACCGGGTGAGAGCACTCGTCATAAATCACAAAACACGAAAATCTCATATCTCATAAAATCAGGCACACTCATGGCTCAAAATCCCAAGGCACACCCCTCATCCCCGGGTTAGCCTCTCAAAGGGCCACCAAGCCTCCATCAATTTTATGAAAAACTAGCAATCTCAGTGATGCAATAAAGAAAGATAATTAGTAATCATACATAAGATATGCGGTATCAATGTCACAAAACAATCTATCATGAAAACCTATTGAATACACTATCGAAATCTCATATTGATCATAGCATAAAACTTTGAACGTCACAAAATCACAGACTATATAAACAAGTATCAATCAATTGCAATTAACCATAATGTTATAATAATGCAAGGTTTTAGAAATTAAAACATAACATTAAATGTTATCGCCTACTTCAATGAGAAATAACCCAAATCAAGCGTGTAATCCTCTTAGCTTGCACGCTCAGATACACCTGTTAGTATCACAGTACTATTTTGTGTTATTTATTTCATCTCAGTGAAATCTATAGCGATCCAACCATTAGATTATTCTTTAAGATCTCTATTTATGATTTGGTCCTTAATCCCAACGTTACTTGTTATTAATCAGTCCTATATCATATTCATCTGCTCATTTTTTGTGTGCATCTACAATTTACACCTTGATCTGACTGTCAGATCATCCTTAGATCAACAATTTCCTAAGATTTGGGTTAGATCAATGGTCTAGATCAATTTCAAGAGTAATTACACCTAATCTGATCCTTAGGGCCTTCAATTATTACCATATATTATCTAGTTGTCCAAGTCCTAGGGCCTGATCACCCTTTAATTGGTCGGATCTTAGTGATTTGGTACTATTTTATAAATTTGACTTAACTAGATGTGATTAGATCAAGATTCTAATGCTAAAATCATGTCCGCATTGTCGAGATGGTTCCAATGGACCTTTCGGATCGAAGATCGGGCTTCTGTAGCCTCTAGAATGTTAGAAAAATCATTCCAAATAAAAAATTGGATAAAAAAACCAAATTTACACCAGTTTGCACCGGCAGAAGGGAGTTTACACCGGTTTACATCGACGTAAACAGGCGTCCCCAAAGCACACAGATGCCAGAATGTGCCGTGCGTTCCAGCTGGCTAGGACAGCACGCGTGCGTGACACTAGTCTCCCTTATGCGTCGTCCGCCCCTGTGCGTCCCGGTCGATGTCTTGGACGCACCATCCATCGGGGAACATGAACCCGAGCTGTCTACCTTCTTTTGGCTTGATCGGAGCCTTAGATGCTCTGATTTTTTTATCTGTTTTCGCCATTCCTAAGGTTTTTGGGTCTAAAGATCACATTGAATGGCTCAGATCTCTCATTGGAGGTGTCTTTAACGTGGGGTCTAACCATACTCTACAGTTTTGACTTCCTCTGCCATCCAACGCCTGTTCTGCTCAGATCTAGCCTAGATCTGAGAGGGGAAAGTTGGGAAATAAGCAAAAGAGAAGGATAGAGGGTTTAGCCTACCTAATTAGAGCCCTAGAGTGGAGATCGAGGTCCTCTACTGCATGCGAAGTTTGGTCCAAACTTGGAGGAGAACAAAGCAAAGATGCCATGATCCCAGAGTTGTTTTGTGTAGGGAATGAAGAGGAAACTAGTTTTTGTTGGTTAAGATCCGATTTCCTCGCAAGGAAAGGTAGATCACTGCCTTCCTCCATTGGAGCTGGAATGGGAATGGAAAGGGGTGTCGTTATCAAAACAACCCCCTCTAATTCGCGTCCCTAACTATTTACCAAATGACCCTTGTAACTTAAAATGGTCATATCTCACTTATCCAAACTCCGTTTTCGACATTGTTTATACCATTCAATTCTTATCGACGTGTACTTTCTAGTTTTTGTGGTTTTAAGATCAAATTCTATGCATAATTTTTTTAAATTTAATTAATTTATTTGTTACTAATTTAGGGTTAAAAATTGAGGATATTACAATATTAGGTAGTTCCCTTCACGCCAGTGGTTATAGAATCCTCAAATTTCTCATTGAAGCATGATCTAGACATTACAGATGATACCATTCTTGGAAAAATCTATCACGTGCACACATAGTTCCATTTTAGTGTAAACCTTGCCTTCACAGTGCTGACATATTCTGAGTGAGATAATGCTTAAGAATCCTTAAGTGGGTGATCATCTTCTTCCAGGTTGCGGCTCTTAGTGCAATCAGCAATATTGTTGTTGATTTTACATCTCGCAAGTTAGTCTTCATCCAGAGTGGAGCTGTCAAGCAACTTGTTCAGCTATCCAAATCAATGGATGCAACACTCAGGTTAAATGCTACGTTGGCTTTGAGGAACTTGATGTTCCTTGCAGACAGTTCGTGCAAAGAAGATATTCTCTTGGAGCTCACGCTATCTACGCTGGCAAGCCTGATCTGTGGTAACCATAGTGTTTCCTCATTGTTGGTTAAAGCTTAATTTCAGTGATACTGCTTTTCATTTGAGAATAAATGACATTCTTTTTGTTCATAGTACAGATCCAGAACCTTCCATCCAAGAACAAGCCATGGGCCTTGTTTGTAATCTTGTTGACGGATGTACCAATTCTATAGAGCATGTATTTGCAGAAGATGGTATGATTATCAATGCTGTTGCAAGGCAAGTCTGGAATGCTTCGAGTTCAGAAGTCTGCGTACAGGTTGGAAATTTTGAGCTCTATTGCTGATGAATTTTCTTTGAAAATTTCCTATCTCTGTCCTTTCAAGTTCATGTCTTTCCATGAGGACTTTTTGTATTACTGCAAGAACCCATAATTTAAAATCAGGAAGAAAGGAGGATGTCCTGATCTCAATCGGTTCCTGACTGAATTGGGAGATAAACCAAACAGAAATGAATCCTGTTTGTGACAGTGAGTAATGCAATTGTAAGACCGGAAGAGGCTATGTTCATGAGTTAAATGCATAGGAATGATGGGGGTTGAGTATCAAAAGATGAATCGTCCCTTCATTTGTTCTTATGATTATTTGGTTCTCATAAATTGTGTATTCTATCCCGCTCTTCTAGGGAATGTATGCACTTAGCAACATTGCGACTGGGAATGAATTCCATAAAGAGGCAGCCATGCATCATCTACTTCAACCTCGCTCAGGTGGTGTCTCTATTATCACTAAATTTTTGCGAAGTAATATCAGCCAGCTACGCACGGCTGCCGTCTGGTGCATTGTAAATCTCACTTATCCAGATAGCTCCACCGTATCCGATCGAGTTACAAGTCTACGAAACGCTGGGATAATTTCTGAAATAAAAAATATGGTCAATGATACCTGCTTGGACGTGAAGGTTGCATCTATTGAAGTATCTTGATGCATGAATTTTTTGTTCTTGTTTGTTTTAGGCACGTTATTGAGGCTATTCTCAATCACTATGTTTTGCAGCTTCGAGTTAAAACTGTTCTGGAACAGTCTATGGTAACCATCGTGAACAACTGAACATGAGTTCTGCTAGCGGCAATTGGTTGGACTTTTTTCATCAGGAGAGAGATTTTGATGCTGGTAAATACCAATTTACCAATTTTACCCCATCCTCACCGACCTGCGCAGAAATGGTAAATTGTAGAGATTTACATTTGTAATATAATCAGGATTGGTTTCTGCATATCTGATCTCAATTATTATTGATGCAGGCACTTACTATACATTGGAGTGGTTCGAGATCCTTAGCTTGGCCGATTCTGCAGGCTGGATGATCCTATCCTCAAAATATTGTTGTAGTTCTGTGGACTTCTATGTATCTGCCTTGTATGACTGCCTCATATGCAGTTTTGTAACCTTAGTAATCAGTTCCTGTGAGTGCATAATGTGGCAAACGATTACTTGTCATGTATCTGCCTTGTATGACTGCCTCATATGCAGTTTTGTAACCTTAGTAATCAGTTCCTGTAAGTGCATAATGTGGCAAACGGTTACTTGTCACTCGAGAAACACTCCCACAGCATAAAGAACCCATCCGACAAAGTGAAGCTCAAGCAATTGCAGTCAATGAATGGCATTTGGAAGTTTTGCTGACTTTTCATGTAGGCTTCGGCATAACAAAGCTTGCACTGGGCTTTTGCTTTTCTAATCCCCTGAATTGGCAACGGAAGTTGCAGTTTCTTCTAATATTATGTGCAGGTCCCTTTATCCCATTTGTTACTTGGTATTAAACCAAGAACTGAACATCACTGGTTGATGATCACTGGACATCGAGGGTATGATAAAGTGAACTGGTGATATTTTGGATGACTACATGTCGTTGCATGTCATTAGGTGGGATTTCTGCGTGAATGTTAAAGAAGTTAGGGAGGGAGATTATGTTAACAGTGGTAAATTTTCTCTGTTGCTTGCTCGTATTAAGTTGCTGGCCTAGGATTTCAATTCCTTACAAAAGTTAAGCGATTAACCATTTGTTAAATACACGGCCTGGATTCGTTGTGGAATTTGCAGTCAATCTGGGTTGGCAGGCAATGCCACTAATTAAGTCGGGGGGAAAATCTGCCCAAAAAACCTTATGAACCAAATAAAAAGAGCGCCGTTGCCGGGGATCGAACCTGGGTCACCCGCGGGACGGGCGGTAATACTCACGACTATACTGCAACTGGCTCATCATGATTATAGAAATTTGTAGTGACTTGGTTTGTGTTCAACTCTAGTTTTCTTATAAATGAAAATTCATATGGTACGGATGATTTTAGTTTCTGATAGACTGTTTGTTCTTTTTAAAGTTTTAAATATATATATATATATATATATTTCTCAGAACACTTTATTAGATGCTAGAATGACCCAAACCACATGCTTTTTAACCTAAAAGACATCTAAATCTAGAGCAATGAGATGAACGGATCACTCAATTGTATGCTTCAGAAAATGTGGTAGCCATATCACACTCTTGTGGCATTCTTCCTTAAAGAATTATCAAGGATGCTTTCAAAATTGAATAAGAATCGTAGATTAAACTACTACAAAATAGTAAAAAAAATTCTTTGTATAAAATAGAAGGAAAAATTTTCTTATTCTAGAACAGCTTAATCAATGATTCTTATTCCCATTGGAAACAACCCCATCGATCCTGTTCGTGGCAAATCCATTCCTAATCCTGCTCCTTATGGCTTGAAAAAATATTCATAAGATTAGTCAAATATGGTTAAAATAGAGCTACATCTCCGGCTATTTGTCCTTGTGAGTAATCTAAGTTATATAAAATAAGTAAATTAGAACTATAACCTTAGGCTCTTGTGGTCCGCCCTTTTCCTAGACCCTACATAGACGGGAGCTTTGTGCACCGGGGCTGCCCCTTTTTTAGAACTATAACCTTAGGCTATTTGTTGTCATAGTGTTATGTATGTTTCATAATCCAGGAATCGCTTAATCCGTAGTTTGTAATTTCCTTTCAAAGCAGGCATTGTTTTTTCAAAATTAGCGGTGTTTTCCTACTCACCTTTGAAGCATATGCATTCCAAGCTCTCAGAAGGAGCAAACCACAAGGGTCTATAATACGTAGTCTTACCTTACAATTTTCTTTTCACGGTTCAAACTCATAAGCGCAAGATTACATTATGACAACTCTACCGTTACACCACTGCTTCCACCATGTCTGCATCTTTAAAAATAAATAAATGATTTTCATGTTATAGCTTGACCTATACACAGCCAAGCCACAACCTTCCGCTGCTATAGCCATAAATGGATCTCTCGTTTATTTGTAGCTCATTTTCTTAAATGGAAATGATATATACCACGCCCTGGGTTTTGCGGTAAAAGTATTTGTAGGGCCTACATTTTTGAATGATTTGAACCGCACATCTTATCCACCTATCCACAGATGGATCATGCCTCAAAGATCACCTACTGTTAATGATTCTTCCGTGCCTCAAAAAGCATCATCCGAAGAATGCCATTTGGGACAAGGTCATCTGTGACAGGGTCATTAACACGAACGGTTAAGATTATTAGAAAGAAGGACCTTAGGCAAAAGTACCCCATATAAATTAAAATCCTATAACTTGATTTCAAATATGCTGGATGCATCTAAAAAGTCGTTGTAGTATAGTGGTAAGTATTCCCGCCTGTCACGCGGGTGACCCGGGTTCGATCCCCGGCAACGGCGCATTATGCATTTTCTTCCTTTTTACTGATTATTTTATTCGAAATCGAAAATCCAATGCCTATGATCTTAATTCTTTGCCCAGTCTCGAACCTGGTCTCCCTTACATGCTCAACTTTTTATCAGTATGTTCGACTGACAAATTGCCTTAACTAGCAGTGGCAGCTCCAGTGCACAAAGCTCCCACCTATGCAGAGTTTGGGGAAGTGGCAGACTGCAAGAGTTTATAGTACGTAGCTTTACCTTATATTTTTATAAGAGGCTATTCTACACCTTGAACTCTTAACCTTAAGGTCACACGATGACAACTTTTACCGTAGAGCTAAGAAAATATGTGATTTACATGTATTGCAAATGCAACTTGCATGATTTAAGAGACAAAATTGTTTGTGTAGAGCAAGATGATTTAAAGATTCACTTGCTTGACTAATAAAATACCACATAATATAAACAACCAAATATTTGACATTATGTAGGCAATGCAAGCAAAAATAAGAAGCCTAAGAAAACGACAGGACTAAAGTAAGAATGGTTGTTGGCTTAAAAAGTAATAACAAAGAAGAAAATGGCAAGGAGAAAGCCTTGATGCAATGGTAAAAGTTATCGTCATGTGACCTTAAGGTCATGGGTTCAAGGCGTGAAAATAGCTTCTTGCAAAACGCAAAGTAAGACTGTGTACTTTAAACCCTTGTGGTCTACCTCTTCCCTAGACCTCACATAGGTGGAAGTTTCGTGCACCGGGGCTGCCCTTTAATACTGATCTTGCCTTAATTAGACCATTAATCTCAAAAGGCTTTGTTTAGAATTAGAAAATTGTAAACCACTGATTTTTATTGGATTACAGCTTGCCACCTTATCATATGATGAATTCATTAATCTGATGGATCGATTATAATCTTGTCTTGTGTTATGCATATAAAAAGTCCTGCGTCAGACAATTGACAACCCCATACAAGAAGTCTTGTGGTTTTGCCGGGAGATGTGAACACAATTTTTTCAGTTGTATTATAGGTTGACTCATGAAATATTCGTTTGTCGTGGAACCAGACGATGTAGTTTCAGCTGTTAATATAGTATGTATAAATCATTGGAGGTAGGGGAGGCAAAATATGATAAGACACGATAATACGACTCAAACTCAATGCGGATTTAGTGGGTTAGGGTTGAGTCTTATCATGTTCGTGTTATCTTCAGGTCAACTAGAAAATGATACGCTAAAAATCGTGTCATGTTTGTGGTAACCGATTTTTGACTCGTTTGACTTGTGACCTATTAACCAATCGTATTAACCTATTTGACTCTTGACCTGTTAACCCGTATGATTATGAGTCATGTTCGAGTGATGGTTCTTGACACTATTATTAATTGTATTGTGTTCGTGTCAGTCAATATATTTTAATGGGTCAATCTCAACATGACCCGAACACGACCTGCCAATACAATTTGACAATTCAAATTGGAGGGGCAAAAAAATATATTTATTGCTTGATCTAGAAATGCCTTGCTTCGCGCTTGATTGTCAGCTCTCCTCCATTATATGTAGAGCTTTTTCCATTTACCAAATAGGGAAGATAAGTATACGCACAAGACAATTGGCATCCAGAGTCGCTGACAACAATCTCCATAACAAAACTGAACATACAGTTTTGCGTGCATTATTTTGTAGACGAGGCTGACAAGCTCTCCTCTTTAACTGAGTTTCTCCATGGTACATTTCTACCTTTGCCACAGTGAACCTGGCCAAAATTAAACCTTGTTTTGAGGGCATGCTTGATAATTGTCATGGGTCCCTAAACTTTAGTTTCTTTGCAAGGCTAGGGCTTCCCCCAAAGGATTTTGTTACTGGGAAATACCTCTTTCAGATATAAAGTTATGCAGATGCAAATTTCAAAGGCTTGCAATTAACTCAGTCGGGGCTATTGATTGAATTGATCTGTTCCGTTATAGATTGGATCCCTTTGATAACGATTTGCGTCCATCATTTTGCTTGGTGGGTTCCATTAGCTAATGCCAGACTACCACCATATTTTGAATCTCATCAATGATATTTGTCAATGATTGTAGGACCATAACACTGATCTGAAACCCATATGCTACTGGAACTTGATGAAGATAGATGAGTAGGTTTCTATTGCCAACAAGAACAGTGGAACAGTGCTACAAAGTACAAAAAGAGTCGTTATTCCACTCAGGACCCACTCCCTGGTCTATCCACCATAAAAAGCACTAAACCAATCAGTATCAGCCACGTCTTCTTACACCATCCTCCTCAGTCTCACACACTAAACTAACCTTCCTTGAAAATTCCTACAATTTGTGATTACTCAATTATTGTTCTCTTAGATTTGGATTTCAACAGTCCATCTAAACATCTCCTGCTCAGGAACAGGGATGGGCAGAGTTACAAGTCCATTGTCGGAATTGTAATCGAACTCGGTCTCAACAGCATCCACGGTGCATTGTAGTGGTCTCTGGGATGAGTAGGCACCGAACCGGCCACAGCCCCGGACTTTGAGACATATAGTTGCTGTGGGAGATCGGTTAGCGCACAGGGAATTGGACAATTCGGTGGGGACGTCCCCGTCGAACGGCTGTGTCTTGTCGGCGGATTCCATTCGGACATCAAATTGCTCTACCGCTCCACTGGAGTTGAACATATTGAGAAGTCCGATTGGTGCAAATGAGATGTTTGAGGTGATTTCCTGCGAAAGAAGAGGCAAAAGTATAAGCAAATGATACAAGATTTATGTGAGACAGCGATGAGCACAAAGCAAAAGCAAAAGTGGATTACTCACCTTTAGGGGGCAGATGTGGAACAATTCGTATTCGAGGATCTTGAGCGTCACCGGAAGTGTGGCGCCCTTTGGCAGCCGAACCAACTCTCCTGCAAAACAAAAGAACTTGTTATTTGTTTCAAGGCCTTCAGATTCTATCAAGATGCTACTGATTTTTAGTTGGGAAGCATACATCTACATCTACATCTACATCTGTACTTCATCTTTAATATCTTTGTTTTCTTTGGTAAGTTGCCCGTAAGACAAAAATATTCATGGCCTATCTCGGATGTGGTCGAGAAGCTTAAGTGACCTAACAGTATACATCCAATTGAGAATGGAACCTTTACCAAGACGGCAAGAAACCCGAAACTCACCTGATTTGTGCGCATAGGCGATGACTTGGCCGTTCCAATCTTGGCCTGCGACTTGGTTAATGAGGTCAACATCACGGGCACGGAGAGTGACAGTGAGGGTGCCAGGTGCTGCGTCGTGGATACGTGTCTTCTTGGCAACCTTGCACCACCCAGCGCCTTGGCAGTTGAAGACGCCCACCACACCGGAGCACTTGTTCACATTCCATATTTTCAGCAAGCTGCGAAATAGAAACTCTTTCTCAGTCTGAAAAGTAGTAATTGAGACGTTCAAAAAAGAATTGCTATAACAAAGAGGGAGCAAGACCTTATTCCATCTCTAGCCGGATCAGCGAATAGACAGTCGCGCGTGGGCCTGCCAGGGAGTTGGGCGCGGAGGACTGACCCATCTGGAAGGACTAGCTTCCTCAAGAGGTCGAAGTTGTGGTGGCTGGGTTTGTCGCTGCCACGGAAAAATTTTAGTTAGTTCTGGGGATAAATTGAATAAACAGAAGAGTACAATACACATTGAAATAATTTTGTGACTTGCCTAACATAGATGGGGCACCCGCCCACGGCACGAGCTGCAGCATGGTAGTCTGCAGCTGGATGCAAGCTCTGCACAGAGGGAGCGACGATCAGTATCCGATTTCTATACGTAAGGTCCAAAGTAAAGAACTTAAACCCTCTTTTAAGTTGCAAACCAATTGAGCAAGACTATGTCAGAGCATTAGGTCTCCAGTATTTGTTACAAGAGCAGGGAATATGCTAGATGTTAGTGCGAAATACTTACGTGGAACATGTCCCAATCAGGTTGCATGAATTCTCCAAGGAAAAGAGAGTTGTAGGCCACAGATGAGATGTGTATAGTGTGTGAAGCCGGGTCACGGGGATAGAAGTCATCGGATGCCCTCACCACAGCCGTCTGCTTAGCACTGCATGAGTCGCAATTTCAAGTAAATTAAGTGAATTCAAGTGCTGCTGTTAAGCTAACTCCAACGGAGTTGTACTGTATGCACAGTATAAAAGGGCAGCTCTGGTGCTCCCGCGTATGCAGGGAAGGGGTAGACCACAAGGATCTATAGTATGCAGCCTTACCTTGCATTTTTGCAAGAGGCTATTTCTGTGCCTTAAACCTGTTTCTTCAAGGTTATACGACCACAACTTTACCATTGCACCAAGGCTCCCCTTCACTGTATGCACAATATATTACCTGTATATTCCATCAGTGTTGTGGCACATGCAAGCAATGCAACCGTTGTCAGGGAAGTTACGAGCTACGGAAGCTTCAAGTGCCTGATGATAAGCACGGGTGAGGGATACACGACCACCATGGCCCGCACCGAGGGTCTCAATAATGTTTTGTACATCCACCTTGACACCGTCGATGCCACATGATGCAAGGTACGCGTGGAGCTCATTGTAGAAATTGTACACCTTCTTGGGGTGCACCAGACCCAAACCGCGCACTGAGAGACTGTCCATAACGATGTCAGGTTGGTTACCTATAACCCCTGGTGACTGTACTGGGTAGGCTAGCTTGCTGTCGTAGTGCTCCATGCCTTCAGCTGCGGGTTTCACCCCGCCCCAGTAACCAGCAAGTGCGTGCCACACGTACACGAACCTGCAGCCGGGTCATAGGAGAAAGTAAGGTAAACTGAGTGATTCATTTACAAGAATTGATACCAAAACTGAATGATTGCGGGCCCATTCGATTAATCAGGATTACTTACTTAACATTGTGGCGTTTCTTGGCATCATCCACAACAAGTTTGAGGCCTGGAACCTCTTTCTTATCGTCCTTCCCAGTCTTTTGGAACTTCTCATTCTCTTTGATTCCCGTAAGTCTGCTGGCAAACCTGAAAATTTTCCCGCAGATAAGCATCAATCCGTCAATTAGATTCATTTAAACACCGATTAATTTTATACAGGTCTAGTACTTTCTACAATTTGATGTAAGAAATAATAAGTTCATTACTTACTGTGCTCCTTCTTGGACTTCGCAACTGCTGCTTTCCTCGGCTTCATAACCAATCTGTTGCCACCCATCATCAATGATCAGGAAACGTGGTGGGGTCCCTCCTTCAGATAAGCTGCAAGAACCAACCTCAGAGTTATTAACCAGTTTTACTAGCTAATTTCCTTAAGTTACACAGTAGTCTTGGTCTTTGCACCCATATTTGGAACTTCAGCATCAACTAGCAGGAAACTGTGGTTCTAAAGTCACAAAAGAGGAAAGATTTTTTTTCTTTCAAAATGGTAAAAATATATATTGATGTCGTGGGCTGAATAGCTACAAAAAAAGCAATCAGAGGATCACTTTGGTCCTCTGATCACAAATAGAAATAGTATGGCACCTCCCAAAAAGAAAAAGGGAAACATACAGAGCAGAGGAAATGGGAATCGGAAAGAAGCTAAGTAACAAGTAGCCAAACACGCCTCAGCAGTCCAAAGACCAATCTGTATAAATATAGACTGAAATACCTAAAAGGACCATAATTCGCATAAAACCATCTGCTGCACATAATGGCGTCACTGACTGGTGCGTCCTCACCCCGACAGTAGAGATAATGAGACCTTAGAAAGACCTGCTAGATGCTCAAAATCCATTCCTCAAGTCTTTGGCTATCTTCTCTAGCCAGATTGTCAGCTGAATCATTAGCTGACCTATAAACAAGTTGAAAGTAATTCTCTCCACCCAGCGAGAGACCCTCCATGGAGGAAAGGTAATTTGTGTTCTTGAAAGACCCTCACTTTGGGTTTTGCAGTAAAAACATAAGTGGGCCAGGAGCTTCGTGCACCCGGCTGTCTTATTTTTTTCTTGTCATGTAAGGGACATCTTCGAAAATCAAATATTTTGGATGATTCTGCCTTTGATTTTCCTGCTGTTTTAATACCGTCAAATTTATTGCTAATAAAGTATCTGATCCAGAGTATGTGTGTTTGAAAGTAGGATGATCTATGGGAAGACCATCCAGATGAACAGTTTATATTATCTGAAAGGTGGCCCTTCATTTGGCTTAATGTGGACGGTGTAGGTGTGTCGGAAGCATGGTCTTAACTGCCTACTGGGTCACGGGCTGGATACGGTGGCTGGTCCAAGTAATGGGCTGGAATTGGCATTTCATGCGCCCAAACATCCACAAGGGGACGAGGGAAATGCGTCATGCAGATCTATCCTAACGACAAGCACGTGGTCACTTTAAGCAAAAGCAAAGCGAAAAAGGAGATAACCTTCTGAGACCTTCATCGACGCCCTCGGCTGTGACGTCCGTGTAGAAGGCATCCCAGGTACACCACCCAAACCAGTCAACAAAAGAAGGTAACTGCAGACATACACCAATGCAACGTCACTGTTGTGCTATACTTTACCCAACAAAAAGGGAGGAGGTGAAAATTGGGATGTTTTCCCTCAAAGGAGAAAGAAAACTGAGAGACGTTTCATTCACCTTCTTCTTTTCTCTGTGGAGGAAGGTCTGCATGTGCTTCTCAACCGCCCTGTTTCACAAGAAACCATGTCTCAGTGCTGTACTTCGAAGTAGAACAGATTTTCCATACCGAAAAATGCAGAACATATTTCACCTCCATTGGTAACTTCAGAGAGACTAATTGACCTCAAATCATTGAGTAGGACAGATTTTCCATAGCGAAAATTGTAGAAAAGATTTTCACTTCCGTTGGTAACTTCAGAAAGATTCATTGACCTAAAATCATTGAATGGAGGTCAAGAAAGGGAAATTTCGACTGGGGCCCACAATAGCAAGGCCCAGCAAATCAATGGTTCTATGAACATTTACATGGGGTTCAACTTCCATTTTGGGCAGCCTATCAATTTGGTTGTGGGAAAGAAAATTTGCAGTTGCATCGAGTTAGGGCCCAAAAGAAACAGGCGAAATAGACAATAAACACTCGTAGATTGAATTGAAACCAGAATCGAATCTGCGGTAGTGTGGGCGTAAAAGAGGAGCTACTTACTTGACTGACTGATTGATGACTTCAAACGGATTCGTCCCAGCATGCATGTAGACCAAGTAAAGCCCTTGATTCGTCTGAACACTATCATCGCCTGCAAATAAATAATCACAAACACAAAAAGGGAGTAATTTCAGTTCTTTCGACGCACACTATTTTTCCTACAAGCTGAAATCTTAAACCTCAACGAAACTGACAAACAAATTTTCACTAGCCAAAATAGGCAATTTTGGTTACAGTTTTACTTACCACTCTCGAGGCAAATCTCAATTTCATTCTTCTCATTGCCTTGCAGAACGGCACGGAATTGTCCTTCTAGGAGTGGGAGGAAGACGGTGTAGATAGTTGGAACCTCTTCCTCGCTGCCTTCCACGGTCTCTGTCCCGTCCTTGCTCTCAATAAGCATGAATTGGGTCTCCAAGGGCACATCTTTTCCGCACATACCCATCCTCTGGGTCATCCACCATAGCTTGAAGCGGAAGCAGCACATGAATCTCAGCCCCCTGCATAATGGAAAATTCAAGAACAAACATTGTAGATCAGGGGGCAGCTGCGGAAAACAGTGGCAACTTTGGTAATTAAACTAAGCATTAAAGGGCATTTTCGTCCAATAGATTAACAAGGGTATACATATCAAATAAGAGGCTAAAACTTACACTAGGGTCCCCATGGGGAAGACATGGAGGCTTTTACTCCGGGAAGCCGTTGCGCCAACGAACGCACCAGCGACAAGTCCCACGCCGGAGCCAGGAGTCAGAACAATGTTGTCCGGTACGCCGGTCAGGATGGTCCTTCCTTGAACCACCAGATTTCCATCGTTGATTGAAATCGTTGGAGTCACCGTCATTTTTGCTACTTGCTGTTTTAACTGCAGCAAACCCAAAATCACTTGTCAGCTAGAGTAAAATGGAATGACAACGATACCCTCGATCCAATCACTTCAAATGAAGGTGAGATAGGACGGTCGTTGTATGAGATGCTCTTGTGCATTGAACAGTAAACTATATCACAAATAAGTCGCAGTAAATTCGAGCAGATTATTTTAGGCTCCTCTAGATGAACTTAGACGGCTTAATATCCCACCTAAAAGCTATATTCACCCAATAAGATAAGTTGAAAGGAGGACAAGGTGCCATTATGGGTGCGGATTTTAGTCCCCTAGGATGGAAAAACGAAGGAAACCTCCACTATCGAACTTAAGATTGATATTGCCACCCTTTAAGCACTTTCCGACATGCTTATTTCCGACGGTTATGTATTGAACTGGCGCAGAACGCAGCAGTTGGCAATTTCCAAAAAGCTTCCCTCCCTCTCTTTTTTAGTTTTACAGTTCTGCACGGGAAACAAGAACTTTAAAATAATTTATTTATCTTAAAAATCATGGAAAATAAGGTTCGCTCCTTCCCATATCGCGATATCCGATTTGTTTTATGACCATAAAAAATTATTTATTTCCCCCCGCATTTTTTTTTGTTTGCGCTAGGAGTTTAGGAGTACTAGCACAGGATGAAGGGTAAAAGAAAAACCAGGAAAAAGAGACTCAGATTGCGAGCGAACATATCGCCATCACCGTCCGCTTCGAAACTCTACTACTTTTCTCGTGGGAAAGTCGGAAATAAAACAGAGCATCAGAATCTTGCAAGAACTGGCGGAAGTAAAACAGTTTAGAAGGCCTGAAATTCATGATGATGGCATCAAGAACGAGCTTCATGTTGATTAAATTATTGAAAACAGAAATTTAGGTTGTAGGCTTACTGTGAAGCTTCTTTCAACAGTAGAATTAGTTATCCAAGATCAGAAATTAGAAAAAAATTGATTTTTATTTTTGATTCAATTGAATTAGTTGAATGTCTTTTAATCGACAGTCCATTTCTAGCTTGCAGCGAGGAACCCCGTGACAAGGGAAGGGTTAGCTGCTAGAGACCTTCTGGCACATATCACCAATCTGGTCCGTTTATACGTCAGTGATCAAGGCGAAATCTCACAAAATCACCGAATTTCCACCATTATATTTCAGAATCTCGCGTGCTCACCAAAGATGGAATCGAGCAGGGTAAGAACAGCGAAAATTTCACCAAATCACCTAATTTGAGCCATATTACTCCACAAATATCTACCACGCGTCCTTCGCGACAACTAGGAGTGAAGCAAAACAAGATCACCGAAATCTCCCGATCGGATAAATGATCATCCGATCTAGGTCTCGTGGAATTAAAGCAAACATCCGAACACCAAAATTCATCAAATTTCAGCCATAATACCCCAAACGATCACACGAGCCGACATAAAAACACCAAATATTCAGCAACAGTAATCCAAAACCTCAGGATAGGAGTCATGATCATCCGATCCAAGTTTCGTGCACTTAAAAGCAAAAATTAGAACACTAAAATTCACCGAATTACTCCAAAAGACGTCATGATCACCATAAAAACACCGCATCACCGCTTATCTCATAACAGAATCTCCTCATTTCGATCAAATCAAGAAAACGTAAAAACACAACCTTTCCCAACCTATCACGCAAAGGTGCTCGGCGATCATGATTTCTCAAAAATCACTCTAAAAACTAAGCAGAAACGGAATGTAAAACCCGCATAAATTTCACCAATCCTCTTACACACCTGTAAGTCTCTTGCCGGCGAAGGAGAAAACTCCTTTGGAGCTGCTAATCCAAGACCGAAACGGCACAAACGAAACGAAAGAGATGATCTAGAAAGGTAAACTAGAGAGTACGTTTGGAAAAAGGGAAAACAAGACTCAGCAGAAGTGCATTCCAAGCGGAATGCCTCTCCCTAGAGAGCTTTCAGAACTACCACGATCACAAGCGGCTGTCTACTGAAACAACGATGAAGGGGAATGCCCGAAGAAGCTCTCTTTTATACTGCCGCCCCCCGTTAAACTTCGATCAACTTCTTCCTCTCTACCATGTTGGATCTTGACACGTGGCCAGACAGATCAAGTCGCTTATGCCGAAAATACCGTCTTACGTGTTCCGTTTAATATCCGGATGAATTAAATGGTTTCGTCAATCTGAAGCTTGCGGATGAGAACAAACTTTCTGTTTCGTAGACTTCCTCTTCGGGGAAGTTGCAGTTGCCGGTAACGGCGACGGATTTCGTGACGGCACGATCAACATGTGGGCTTACGTTAGGATCATGTGAACAGTCAGTCACGCCGAGATTCACGTTTTCTCGAGAATCTTCTCCTCAATTTCTCGTTTCGGCAGTGGAATGTTCCTTGAAAGCAATTAAATCCGATATAATGGGATTACTATTTCTCGGATAAGACGGTGTCAGGAATCAGGAAGGGCGACGGTGGAGATAAGAAAATCCAATCACTATTTGCCACGTATTTTGTGAGGACTGTAATTTGAAAATCATTGCGGTATGGATGTGATGCTGAGTCCGCGTTGGCCCCACATTGATTGAGATGAGCCGGAGACGTGTTTGAAGAGGCAAGCTGCGGCGAGTAATCAAGTGACAAGTGGAATGTACATATCATCGTCTCGCACGTGCGAGACAATGAGGTCCGCCGCATTGTAATACAAGCTGGAATCGGGGTACTTTAGCCTCCTGGACTCAGTTATGAGCAAGCGAGAGCGCTCATCAGGTAGGACCCACCTAGATCTTTAATTGCCGGAAAAATCATGGTAATATTTTTTAGCATAGAAATGTGATGATGTGATGCTTGCATGTGCCATGCTCGAGGATTAGATAATCCCATTCAATTGGACGGTGACATTGGAGATCTATTAGCTGTATCCTCTTGGATGAACAAATAAGATCAATCTTATAACGTGGACCTAAGTAAAAATCTGGGTTAAGCTGTCACTTGTTGCAAGGAAAATGCATCTCCATTAGAGGATGAGTCAATGAGTCTATATTATCATTCATCTTTTTTTAATTTATTAGCTAAGTTTGGTTAAGACGAGAAGCTTGGCGCAATGGTAGAGTTGTCGTCATGTGACCTTAAGGTCATGGGTTCGAGGCATAGAAGCAGCTTCTTACAAAATATAAGGTAAGACTGCATACTATATACAACAAGCTTAAATATAAGTATAGTAAATTTGAAGTTTAGTATTAACATGTTCCCTCGTATAAATTTTGTGAATAGAAATAACTCATACTATGATCCTACATAGGAGATAAAAGAGTGATTTTCACGTGTTGTCATAACCATAGTCACAAAGTTTGGATTTGGAAACATGTCGGCATGGCAAAAAGTTGCACCATTCAGTAAAATTCAAAATACAAAGAAGAGATGGCAAAATTTTGGAAAAGAAGTTGAGAAAATATTAGGTGGTCGTTGAAGGAAGAAGTAAAATTTTTTAGAAACAAATGGAAAAAGTTGAGGAAAATTTTAATTTATAAAAAAGAAAATGTATTAAAAACCTTTTGAGTAGAAAGAGATACTATTATAGACAAAAAAATATATTAAAACTCCATACCAAACAAAATTACTAAGTTCAAATCCAAAAAAAGTAGAAAAGAAAACAACCAAAGTTTTTTTTTTTTTTAAAGGAAAAGTTTTAAAAATATAACATAGGAAATAGAAAGTCAGTGACTAGAGAGTTGCATAGAGTTGCATAGACAAGAGACCTCAAGCTTAGGGTTGAACCATTCAAGAAAATTTATAAAAGAAAAAAGTCATAAAAGCATGAAGTCGTAAAAGGAAAAGAAACTTAAACATAGAAAGTTAACAAATATAAAACTAAAAAAAGAAAAGTAATAAAATTATTATATCACAAAAAACAAGTTTTAAAAAATTTTAAAGTATGGATTTAATTAAAAATAATACTTTTAAAATATGATATGGCTCATGAAAATATGACTCTTTTAAAAACGGAGTATTTTATCAGTATGTTTATAAGCCGATAAATTTGCTATAAATTATATAGATAAATTGCTCGCCTCTTCTAAATACCTTAACTTAGATTTTCAAGACTATATAAAATCCACTTATCTAATTTTTCTTATTGTAAATCACTGTACTTCGAGAAATTATAAGAGGCACTACCTCACTGTAATATAAGCGAGACTTGTTTATTCTGTCATCGTCGCTTGGCGAGTTTGCGAAGATGACTAGCGGGGCCAGAAACCAAAGTCTATAACGTGGTCGGTTGCCAGATTGCCACAGTTTTGGGATGGACGCACAAGCCAGTCAGAATTGTCCACGTAGAGCCTACACTGACATGTGGGCCCCTGGTGTTGGCTGAGTCAGGATTTGCTTACATCCTCAGATGGAACCAAAGAACATTTCTGATTGCTTGGTGGGACCACTAAGTCTCAGCCACCAGACTAAGTGGGACCCATCCATACATTATCTGCTTGATTTCTAAAGACTTCATTCGCATTCAGATCATCTCTCTGATGGGACCCCATCACATTATTGAGCTGTAGCATAAGAGGACAAAATTAAACAGCTCTGGGGCCCATTGAGATTCCATGATCAGTACCATGGGAATGCGTTCAATTTGATTCATATATATTAGGTTCAATATTTATCTTTTGTGGCTGATCAAGAGCTTCTGATGATCATATCAAAGTGAAATCAACGGTTACGGATTAATTTGCCGATTAGATCGGCCGAGACGACATGGCCCATGTGGAGCCTTATAACTGCTTGTTAAGAAAGAGCCCTACTCTTTTTAGCTATTCTCATGTCATGCTATTTTATTTATATAAAGAAATTATCTCAATCAAGAGTCGGTTATACAAAATTTTATTTTTTCGTTCACCTCTATCAAGTGTCATTGTTTTATTAATAAATTAATTATTTTTACAAGTATAAACTTTGTCCCATTGGTTGATATTTTTCAACAAGAGTTTTTGAGAATTTTGACACCCTTATTTTATTACATGGAATTGATTTCCTTGTCTGGGAGAGTCCCTTCTCCTTTGTCGCATTATTGGAGCTGAGAACGACTGTAGTGACTGCCCATTTTCAAGAAGTCAGAAAGGGAGAGAGAAATGAATTCTCCATTAAATCTGTTCAATTCCCAATCAGAGAACTTTTAAGCGGATTAAGAAGATCAGCTAACGCATGCAAGGAATTCATTTCCTGTGATGGAGCGCATCATAGCCCACGTAGCAACCCATCACATTTGCCAGCATTGCAAATAAGAGACCCCTTAATCTTGGCTGCCTCCACGATGGCGAGTACACGCAATCGGCCACGTCAAAATCTTGTGACAACTAGGAAACTGAAAGGATTGAAACATGGGTTAATCATTAGCACATGGACCCCAACGCGACTGTGCCCCGCAGTAACATTTTCTGCACCCCAGTTCCCACCTCTGCATGATCCCATCAGCCTCGGATGTCTAACAAGTCAAAAAACATGTGAATTGAAATCTTTTAGTGTCTAATAAGTTCCCCTTTGGAACCAGCAGTCGTAAAACCAATTAATCAACGTTTTTTTTTATCAGGGAAATGAAAGAGTCTGATCAATCAATGTGGGCTGCAAAAAATTGTGGGTCAGTGTGCACACCTCTTATTTCTCTAGTGAACCGTCTGACTCTACTTGGTATAAGCGAACTTTGATATAATGATAGAATTATCGTCATGTGACTTTAAAGTTAGAGAGAGACTATCTTTTTTCTATAGGTAGCGTAACTATTACTTTCTGACCCCAAGATATCTTTTGAATGCAAGATTTTGAGGAACCAGGAATATATGATACAGTTGATCATATATGTCCATATCCATCTATTGACGACATTGTTCGATTGCCAATAAATCATGTTAGCATCAAAGAATATTTTTCCACTAAAATCCAATCCTCGCAGCTGTCGATCGAAAGATAAATATCAAATCGCGATCAATTAATAACACTTATTGCATGTCTTACGGCGAAAAATTAGCCAACACTGACTGGGCCACCACCATGATATCGACATAAATTGACCATTGATCTGGTGGGACCATTGCTACGAACAAACACTTGAACTCACCTTGCTAGGATGATGTTAAAGATTGCGTTGAAAGAATTGTGACCGTGTAAATGGTGGGACCCTCCGACGAAGAACCTAAATCTTGCTAACGATATGTGGTGGTGCTAGTCCCTAGTGGGGCACCTGATACAAGTACCGTTCATGTACATTATCTTATAAAAAGGGTAGCTTCAGTGCATGAATCTTCAGCGTACGTGGGTTTGGGAAAGGGGCTGACCACAAGGGTCAATAGTATGAAGTCTTATCTTGCATTTTGCAATAGGCTGTTTTCCTGCTCTGAACTTGTAACCTCAAGATCACACGACGACAACTCTACTGTTTCACCAAGGCTCCCCTTCATACATTATCTTATAAGAAGATGGTAAAAAAATGGGCAGTCTAGTGCAAGAAGCTTTCATCTATGCAGGGTCCAAGAAAGTAGCGGAACACAAAGTCTATAGTTTACAGTCTTCACTTATTTTTTTTGCAAGAGACTGTTTCTACATCTCAAACCTGTGACTTCTATGTCACACGATGACAACTCTACTTTTGCGCCAAAGCTCTAACATCAAATTAGATTTGACAAGGTTAAAATCTACTTGAAAAATGATAATCTATACTACAGAAATTCTTTGCAAGATATCACTTGTCTTCTCCTATAAACTTGCTCTAGGGTTAAGTGTACCGGAAACTTAATCTCAAACAAATATCTTGATGTAATCCAAGTTGAATCGTATGATTTCTAACCTGATTATCTCTACCATACACGTGGCAAGAACTTTCTCCGACCAAAGAATGGGATTGTTACCCATTTTTGTTCTGATTAGCTAGTTGATAGGTGGCTAGGATCATCTAACCAATATAAGATTCAGGAGGTGGCCCATCCATGTCGGGTCCACAACATGAATTATTTGATTTTGAGGATTGCCAAGTGTGCGGTAAAGATGCACTATACGACACAGAATTTCTTTATCACAGCTTTCTACCCACATGACTAATCTATCTCTTAGTGCTCCATGATTATCCTTCCTAAGTATAAAGTCGAAAATTAATTAGATAATAAATAAACTAATCTAAAATTTAGAATATAATGACAAAGTAGCGAACGTTGACACATGGTCAACGTAATGTCTTAGACGCAAGGTAAATGATACCATTTTCCGTAGTAATCTAAGGATAGAATATGCGTCACATTGAAACATAAAACATTCGATCGTATAAAGGGCAGTCTCGGTGCACGAAGCTCTCGCTTATGCGGTCTTAAGGACAGGAGCGAACCACAAGGGCTTATAGTTTTAGTATTACCTGGTATTTTTACAAGAGGCTATTTTCACCCGTGATCTCACAGACAACTTTTAAGACTATAGTTTAAAGTATCTAATTCTTAACAAAGGTGACACGTAAGTTTCACAACATTGCCAACTATATTCACGAACTAAAAGTGGATGCCAGATTGAAAACTAAATTCAAACCGTTCATTCGGTAGGCAGAGAGACTGAATAATTAGATTGACCGAAATTACGTTGATCAGACTGTCACAATCGCCAGATCAGATAACCTTTTGTTAGCCGTCCATTGTCAAATTGTCATCATCAAAATTAGGTCTTCTATCGAATTGTTGGATCTACAGAGGAAAGGGTCAAGTCGTTGCCAGAAAATCTGGTTTTCCCGTCCCGTCCTGTGTTTTTAGCTACCAATGGATACAACTATGGTTGCACATATACCGCATCAGATTAAGTATTTAGTGTGTAGCTCCCTGCACATGAAGCTTCCATCTGGGAAGGGTTCGGACAAGGGGTGAACTACAAGGCTCTATAGTACACAGCTTATTTTGTATCTTTGCAATAGACTGTTTTCATGTCTTGAACTCGTGATTTTATAAGAGGCTGTTTTCATGTTTTGAACTCCTGACCTCAAGGTCACACACGATAACTCTACTTTTGTGCCACGGCTCCCCTTTAAAGGCTGTAGCACCGATTGCTTCCAAGAAACTTTAAAGGCTAAAATGGCGAAATCATTCCTCTATTGTTTTGATCTTTTTAATTCCCTATATCAGAGCCCCCACTATACCTGAACAGGGAGTCATCAAGTAGAATAAGATGTGTGATTTTCACATAGAACTTGTCCCTTGAATTCCTTTACTGCCTATCTCTTAATGATTTTAACTCCTAATCCAACCCATTTTAGGCTTTTAATGAAGGAAAAGTATACAAATCCCCACAGCCCAAATATCATATTTTTTTCCCATACTTTGCAGTTTTTTAACGTTTTGAGCTCCATTTTCAAACCTTGTGCCTCATACCTACTGATTAGAAGAATCAATGCTAAAATCTAGGATTGTCCTCTTGTGTCAATAGTATGCAGTCTCATATTTTGCACGAGGCTGTTTTCAAGCCTTGAACCTTTGATCGCAAAGTCACACGATGACAACTCTACCGTTATGGCAAGGCTTCACTTAAATCTAGCTGTATCATGTCTTAACCTAAATATCTGGTACTATTTATCCGTGGTGTCCATCTGTACACAACATTATTCA
This sequence comes from Warburgia ugandensis, assembly GCA_035236585.1. NCBI lineage: Eukaryota > Viridiplantae > Streptophyta > Magnoliopsida > Canellales > Canellaceae > Warburgia > Warburgia ugandensis. Next base: position 75,641,816 of record CP141132.1, on the reverse strand, counting down.
AGAGACCATCATATGTGTTCGACGGGCGCACCACCGTGATATTGGTTAGAATAGACCATTCGTCTAGTGAGAATTATTAAAGGGCAGGCCTGATTTACGAAGCTCGCACCTGTGCAGAGTCCTGGAAAAGAGCAGACCACAAGGGTTATAGTATAGCAAACTTATCTAGTGTGAATTATTGTTATGAATAAACACTTTAAGCCACTCTAAGTCAATCAACATCCACTTCACGTTAATGATTCTTATGAAAGAAGATTTCTTATCACGAGATAATTATGATAATTATGCATCGGGGGACCACCAGTCAGTATCATCTGATGGCTTTGATCTTTAGATGATCACGTCTACTTGGTGGGGCACACTGATTGAAAGAAACTAACTCCTGCATGATAGTAACTTATCTAGAGATTCTTTGAAAAATACCACTTGTCTTCTCCTATAAACTTTGGCATAAGGGTTAAGGTGGCACTGTCATAAAAGTCCCAGTAACATTGTGCCTGACACATAATACAGAATCAATATTTTGCAATCTAATTAATTATCCTCGATATGATAACTTTTTTGAAGTGGAGCCTTGGTGCATTGGTAGAGTTGTTGTTGTGTGACCTTGAATTCATGAGTTCAAGCCGTGAAAATAATCTCTTGCAAAATATAAGGTAAGACTATATATTATTAATCATCATATACGGGCTGCCTTTTGATATAATAACTTCTCTCATATTCTCATTCGTAGAGCTGGACTGGAATTACGTGATTCGGCCATACTATCCCATCACAGGAATGATCAAAGTGTAACATGTGGCAAGATACAGCCGTCTGATTGCCAGACTCAATCCCAATTCAATGATCATGTAGATAATAACAGCATCTGACAGCTTTGCTTATGCCGGAATGAATGTGATTGGCATTCTGATTGTAGTTACTTATGCTAGTTAGATCCCTTCACCACTATAAAATTCCGGTGTGCCCATCAACGAAGGGTCCACCACATCAATTATTTGATTTTATAGATTGCCAAGTGTATGGTCAAGATGCATTACACGCGCCACACAGAATTTCTTTATCCTAGCTCTCTCCCATACGTCTAAACTGTCTCCTAATGTCCATAATTATCCTTTTGCATGGCATAAAGTCAACCAAATTCCCCACCATAAAGATTTAATTACATAATTCATTAAACAGTATAAATTTTGGAAGATAATGACAAAATAGTGAAAGTTTGACACATGGTCAACGTACACTATTGAAAGTTAGACCAAGTAATTGATACCATCTTTCGTAATGCGATGATCTAATGCCATAAAGGCAGGCCTGGTGTACAAAGCTCTTACCTATGTAGGGTTCAGAAAAGGGGCAGACCACAAAAGTCTATAGTACACAGCTTTACTTTGTATTTTTGCAAGAAGCTATTTTCATGCCTTGAACCTGTAATCTCAAGGTCAAGCGACGACAACTTTTATCGTCATGCTAAGACTCCCCCTTCTTGATAATCTAATGCTGTAACATAAAATATTTGATCAAACAAAGCTTTTAATTAACTAGATTCCTTCCATAAAAGTCATTTTCATGTCCTGGGGCTAAGGTTTAAAGTTTATAATTTCCTTAATTAAGGGAGGTCAGTAGTGACAAGTATGTCCCACATCACCCCAATTGTGATTACAAACTAAAAGTGGATTCCAGATTGTAAACAAGATCCAAACCATTCATTCCATAGGCATATTATGGATATCACATTGATCAGACTGCATGTCCTAATTACCACATCAGATGATCTTTCACTAACCGTCCATTGTCATTACAGAAAGTAGATCTCCCGTCGGATTGTTGGATCTAGTGAGGAAATATGCTAGTTTGAATGGCAAATCCACAGCCTGGTATGGTCCCAATGAATTGTGGGAGTCTTTTATACGAGAAAAGAAAATTTAAACCTTAAGTGCAAGAAAAAATTAGAAAGTAAATAATTGCAAGAGGCTGATTCCACGCCTTGAACTTGTGACCTCAAGGTCACATGACGACAACTTTTATCGTTGCGCCAATGCTCCCCTTCTTTTCAAATACAAAGAATAAAAGAAAAACTTCCTCTTTTGAAATACAATTAAAAAAATATGAAAGACATAGAAGAAGCTAATTAAGAACAAAATCATCGGTGAATTCCTCTTGTATTAGTTCAAGATAAATTGTGAACTTTGTTACTAAGCTTTGAGGGTGAGATTCGAACTATCAACTTCTGAAAACCGATCTGGAATCTTTGAATTTGCACGAAGAGCTTGATGAATAACCTAATTTCTCTTGGATTTTTTGCTTAAGTCTCGTCGGCTAAGCTTTCAATTTATAGTTGAGATTTACATATTTGTTGTGAATTAGCATCAATATTTCTCAATATTAAATAGCTATTAGAAACAGCTATATTGACTTTAAAATCAAATTCATCCTTTGAGCATTATTATTTTTAGTTTGGATTTCTTACTAGAATTATCTATCCCGATTTCCTTGGGACCAAATGAAATAAATCGAAGTGCGAAGTTCTACTCTAATAAGCCAGATACCAGAATAGCCAATATCCTTAACTCGTGTAAAAATTCTACCACACCTTTTTATCTATTAGCTAAAGCGATAGGCCCTGCTACAATTCCAAACCTGACTAAATTGCACCATATCAATAGAAATATCAAATCGCAGTCGCAAGAGAACAACAGGCCTTTGCGGCATCTGTTCATAATAAATATCAACTAGTATAGTCTACACATGTAAATTCTTGCTCAAAACAATCAAAGATGAGAGAGATGAAAGAGTTTAAATAACCAAACATTACTTTAGAAAATTATGGAGCATGGATTGTTGAGTTTTATAACTAATTCTTGAAAATTGGAAGACTTATAATCCATGCTCCCAATTGATGATCTGATCCGTTCAACTTGATGACCAATGAATCTAGATTATGCTTATAAAAGATTGACTCAAAATGTTAAGAATGAAGAGGACCCCTTAAAAATAATCTTACAGTGTTTGTCTAAAATAGACTGCTATGGGCGTTGACTCCTAGCTATCATTTCCAGTAAAAACTCTCAATCTTCAAACAATCATAACTTTGTTGTTCAATATCTAATTTGAGTGATTTTTAATTCATTGGAAAGATTTTTTAGTGCCATAAACAATGACCATTATTGGTCTTCATAATATAATATCTTGCATCTTGAAACTCCTTAATTCATTAAAGTGATTACCATACACTTGTTGAATGTAAAGAAACAAACTTACACTAGAAACATCTGAACACCAATCAAGAGGAAAGATAACACTACTCAAACTTTCAATCTGATAACTTATTACAAATGATCGTCCTATCATATGCTTTCTAACATAGCTTCAATGGCTTTTGAACTAACAAGAAAGTAAGACTACAAGTTAACAAAGAACTTCTGTGTCTAGACTTAAAGGCTTGTGGCATGCCTATTTATAGCTTTTGAGCCTTCACCAACTATTTACCAACCAACCCATCGAATTGAACTTTCAGCACACCTTCCACATGGGCTGCTGTAGAATGGGTCAAAGGAGTGGCTGTTGGAGCTTTTTATGTTCACACTTGACAACTTTTGAGCTGTAACTCAAGCCACAACCTTCGGATAGTGCTCCCAGACCCTACCGCCATAGGGCGTTGCCACCTTGGACCCCTACCTGGGCTACCACCCCGGACACTGATCATTGGGGGCACTACCCCTGAACTCCCATTATTTCTTTTCGTAATCATCGCAGTCTCTAATGACCTCATCAACACTAAGTTGGTCATACCGCCATGGCACTTCTAGTAATATCTTATTGAGGTGGGCATTGTCATGTACCAACATTGAACACAAGAAAAACTTCAAATAATTATGTTCTTCTTCTTTGAAACCTTTGAAATTCCAAAAGAATCTTCTAGCTCATAAGAACTTGATTCTTCTTCAATCAATGTGATGTGCCTTCTTTGAGAACATTGATTCTCCAACAATAAGCTTCTGACCTTTGCCACAAGTGCTAGATCTAAGAATTTTGCTTAGATCTCTCACTGATGCTTCATTGTCACACCAATAATGAGTTTTGTTATCATCAAAACATAGAAAGAGAGAGATAAACCCAATGAGCAGCACTTAGCCCACTCAACTAAACCATATGTAAATTAATACAAAATAAGCACATATGCTCTGTACTCCTTTTAGAAGCTAGCATCAATCTTTCAAGCCCTGAACGATGTTTTCTTGTGCATTTTAATGTCGCGTATATCAATGTTGCTTGAGATAATTAAGATCTGGCTTGAGATGATTTGAGCTAGGCTAAGACAACCTAAATTTGGTATGATATGAAGTGGAATAACTAAAATATCACTTGAGTTGGGTTGAGATGAGCCGGAGGAAATGGTTGGGAAGAAATAACTCTTTTTTCCACTAAGAATGAGATGAAATGACTTGAGATGGAAGTGATATCCAAACTACTAATAATGAGCTAAGATGAGATTGAAAATTCTCATCTCATCTCCAGCGGCAGTTATAGTGAGTTGGAAAGAGATGATTTTCATCTCATCTCAAGCACTGATAACAATTAGTCGGATGAGATGGCTTAGTTTCATCTTAAAACAAATCAAGCACCACTGACAATGACATGGCAGGTCAGATTATGGCAGCTCAAGCTCCAAAATCACATTAGTCAAACACTATCATAATCAAATGATCTAAAATAAAGGGCAGCTCGGTGCATGAAGTTCCAGAGCATGCACGGTCCGGGAAAAGGGAGGATCATAGTACGCATCCTTATTTTGCATTTTGCAAAAGACTGTTTCCCTACTTCAAGATCTCACGACAACAACTCTGTCGTTGCACCAAAGCTTCCCTTCTAATCACACAATCCGAAGATGTTTTATTAATCGTCCGTTGGCGTCACTTGAATAGGTTGTCCGTCAGACTATTTACTGGAAAGGAGCCCCAAAACTAGAAGCTTCGTCTGTTACTTACAGGTGATGTACGTGTGTTCATTTATCTTATTTGATGCTTAAAGTCAGGTTCCTTTTCACCCACATGACCAACCACGATAATACAAAATCAACATTTTTTCTTTCTTTTTCTTGATCTCATCTCCCCTTTTTTTTTGTATCGTTGTTGACATGCAGGAGTCTTGGTAAAATGGTAGAATTGTCTTCGTGGGACTTTGAGGTTACGGATTCCAAGCATAAAAACAGCCTCTTGCAAAATGTAAAGTAAGCCACCTTTGTGATCCATTTCTTCCCCAGACCCTGCATACATGGGAACTTCCTGCACCGGAAGTGCCCTAATCAAAGTCCATAATAGGTATACTTGACTTCATGTGTGCCGAAATGCGTGTTAATCCTGATGCAATTGTTGCAGAAGTGAAATCTATAAGTATAGTGATCATCTCTACAAGATTAGAGGGCACAGACCTAAGGGCACTGCATAATAATAAGGCATGACAAACAACTTAGAAGACCTTGTGGATCCTACACCACATTGGAGAAGCTGACTGAAAGACGCAAGTATAGATCACGCATAAATAGAAACTTCCAACCTTTTTTACCCCCCCTTCTGCTTGCATTATATAGTTCTGATTTAGATGAGGATGCAGTCACCATTGTCTCTCTCTGAACTTCTGGTTTCTTAGACATGGAATTGGTTTCCTTTAGACATGGAACGTCATATAAGGGCAGGTCCGGTGCATGAAGCTCCCGCCTATGCAGGGTTTGAGAAAGGGACAGACTACAAGGACTTATAGTAGGCAGCCTTATCTTGCATTTTTTGCAAAAGGCTGTTTCTACACTTTGAACCCGTGACCTCAGGTCACGGGTTATAATACTTGTAATAGAATTTTGATATGCAGTGATAGAAGTAAAAGTTCCGGATTTCCATTACTGGATTTGTTTTATTGATTTAGTTAAACTTGCATTTCTCATGGAAGGTTTGTCATTTGCTCTTTTATCTCAGGGTATAGAGTTTAAGAACTCAAAGGTGGAACTCAAAGTTGATCTTGTCTCAATGATTGTCATCCATCTGTTCTCCATATCACAGACATGATCGTGTTTACATGTGGTGTGATGACAGTCATTTGATACGTGTGCTTTTTGGTACGTGTAACGCTCCAGCTATATTTCAAAGGTGTATGTTGAGCATTTTCTTTAATATGATAGAAAGGTTTCTTAATATGTTTATAGATGACTTTTTAGTATTTGGGTCATCATTTAATAAGCGCATTCACTTCTTAAAGTTAGTTCTAGCAAGGTGTCAGGAGAAAAATCTTATTTTAAACTAAAAAAAGTGTCATTTTATAATAAAAAGTGAGATAATTTTAGGCCACCTAATATCACTCAGCGGGATAAAAGTTGGTAAGGCAAAAGCCTTTTCTAGGCATGAATAAATAATAATTTTGAACTAATTTAAAACTTAATGACAAACTAGAAACTTGATACATGGTCAACTTAGAGTTCCACATCGTGCCCAGCTATGATTACGAACTAAAAGTGGACGCCATATCCAAAAGAAGATCCAAACCGTTCATTCAATAGGCATATCCTGGACATCACATTAGCCAATAGATTACGCATTCGGCAGAAATTGTATGCATCAGATAATCCTAATCGCTACATGAGACCTCCTTAATCACAACCCTTCTCTGTATTGATTCTCATCTCAATACAACACACACACACACACAGATATATATATATATATATATATATATATATATATATATATTTGCCATATGGGAAGATCTTTTACCAACCCTCCATTCTTTAGCTTACTACTTATCTGGAAATTTCGGGTGTAGAAGGGACACCAAATTGCCAGCAAATTTCTAGCTTACTTGGATCGACCACCAGAAGCTTGATCTGACCCTTAACGTGGTTGGCTATGGTTTGGTGGGTTCCGATGTACTTTGGCCGTATAGGTCAAAGATGATGATAAATGGAATTTCAACGACTGGTTAAGCAACTACCTGCCCAGATGGGATGGAGATAAAGATGTTTCACTCTTTAGTTGGTGATGATTTTCGGTCAAGCTAATGTAGACGGTAGGAATAGAAGAATGTACGGTGAAGGTTTTACCTGATTATAATAACCATGACAACCCCCTCTATTATTCTTGCAGCCTCTTTAAGAGACAGGGCAGTGCAGTGGCTTTTTCTTGCTTGGGCCTACTAATAAATAAGCTTGGCGGTATGGGATGGAAAGAGCTCTTTCTTCTTTTGATCGCTTTTAGATTTGCAAAGATCAGGGCAAATAAGTAAATCGTGAATTTGCGTTTTGGATTACTATCAATGCCTAGCACTCGCTAAGGAACTTTGGGTCCAACCTAGTGTAGCGATGCAAATTTTTAAATTCTATTAGCCAAGCACGAGTAACTTTCTTTCGACTACAATCAATTATAGTATTTGAAAATCAACTGAATTGTTAAGTTTTATTTATTTTGAAATATAATTGAATTGGATAGAAGAATAAATATTTTATTAATTTAAAATTTTTGAAGTTAGAATTTGCTAGAAATATCTCTATAATTAGATTTTACTTGAAAAATAAAATTCAATGACACACAGAACACTAAAAGCAGAATTTGGATGACAAAGTTATGAGCATTTGAAGACGAAAGGTATTACGGTAATTAAAGGATGAAAAAAGAGAGAGAAAAATATTCAAAACACAAGGAGTTATTTTGATAACGACACTCCCCTTTAACACTGCATCAGCACTACATCATCACCAGCATCACCACTAGTGTCTGTGCTGAAAAAAGGGTGAGCACTACCCTCTAAGGTCTTCTTCTGCAGAACCAACATAAAGTCTGCGACAGTATCGGCAAAAACTTTGGCGAACAATGGCGCCGCAGCAACAACAGCACTGCCTTCACTTGCTATAAAAACTCATCTTCCCCTGTCCTCCAGTGAGTCTGGATTTCAGATCTTCATTCTCTGTCCTCTTCTCTTCTCCCTCCGGCCACCTGTTCTCTATCTTTTTTGACGACTATAAATATGATTATTGTTTGCCCTGACAATAGTCACCTGAATAGTGGTGGATCAAAGAATAGACACTACTATCAGATTTCTTATGAGAAGACAATTAAAACCCCTCTATTTCTTTCTTAATTGGAGCAAATTTTACAGGCGATTGGAAGAAGATTCTAATCCGGTGACATAGAGTTTTTCGGCAAACAGTCCGATGAGAAAATCCACTTTTTCTGACATCAAATAACTTCAAACTTGACGGTAGTGAAGGTAAGCGCTTGATCTACAAACACATTTAATCAGGAGTTGATCCGACGTAAAAAACGTCACAGGCAACTATCACTTCAATCACCTTCTCCGGCAACAACTACCCCACTGGTGACCTCGTCTTTTCGCGTTTTGGATCCAGAATTTTAATCTAGACCGTTAAATAGACCTAAAACACAAAATTTCTAATTCTGAGAGCCATAAATGTTCGATTTACTATTAGAAAGGTTCGTTAGATTCGTTTTGATGATGTAGATCTAATTATGTAATAAAATTTAAGATCAGAGAACGATTTCATCTACTCATGGCCTAAAAACCTTGTGAATCACATAGATTTGTAAGATTAAATATGATTCGACCTTAAGAAGTGATCCATTAATAACTTAGAAGATCTAGATACCCAGATCAATCCTAAATTAAGGATGATCACTTTTGGATCATAAATCTGACCATTGATGGATATGATTGGAGTATAGATAGATGATCTAGACTGTTGATCTATAAATTTGATCAATGATCTTAAAGATTGAGAAATAATAATTGGATTCTTATCCTTAAATTATATTTAAGACCTCGCAAAGACATTGAAGAAGAACGCGAATAACACCTAAGTGATACCCTTGAGGTAGGTAGTCTGATGTTACTAAGTTTTCAAATTGCATTTTAAAATCTAAATGATTTACTTGAATCTATTTCTATGTTTAGTATGCTTTTGGAAATGATATTGAAATATGATATTTTTATAATGAGCATGCAAATTGTTCTCATGATTCATGATCTTGAATGCTAATACTTACATCTTCTATTAACACTTTCATATATGCATTATTTGCTTGTTTTCAAACAAGTCACATAAATTGCATGATTTATGATGATTGAGATTTGGAATATATGTATATATCTTTTTCGAGCTAATAAGCCTGGTGGGCACTATGCTAAAAGGTTGTTAGTATGGGTTTAGTCTCTCAGCCTTTAACTACCAAAGGTGGTAGGTATCATTACCCAAAGTGACACTTGTCCTTTCATCAACTGCTGTGGTATTAGGACAACCACTAGAGGTGTTCATGTCATCCTTTTCGAGACGTATCCATAGTCGACCATGAAGGCTGTGGTGGCTGATCTCTAGATAGTGGAGACATGATTTCAGATAGATTTGGTCGTGAGCATAATGGGCCTATGATTTCTATTTTTGGTATCACCATACATAGTGTTTTGAGATAGTCTTAGACAAGTACTCGTGACCAGTCAGCTTGATGTGTCCGTCAAGAAGCTCACGTGTATGATATTTGCCGTTTGGTTGAGATTCTAATATCTAGTTTGATTGATCACTATTTTCATATTATTGAATTATTGATTTTATTGGAAAGTATATTATTTGACATGAGAGAATGATTTATGTATAAATACTCATGTTTGTATAAATTGAATGATTTTATTACTTGAAAAAACCCTTTTGAAATTATGCATGTTGCATGCAATGTGTTCATATTAGTAGTATAAGATTACCTACTAAGTATGTTAAATACTCAACTAAATATATCATTTTTACAAAACAACTTCAATATTATTAAGAGAAGTATCAGAAATTGTTAGTACTACGAAGTAAATGAAGACAGAGACAAGTATGAATGTAAGTATATAACTTATCATTCGAATATTTATATATAATTATTACAGTTGAGCTATGACTGGATAGATCTAAGATACACAAATTTTCGTCTTGGTTTTAAAAATTATTTTGTTCTCTTAAAAGTAAATGACAACTTGGAGTTTTCAAAATGAATTTAAAATAAAAGATTTTTCAGCTGCCAATGTCGATCCCAAGCCCGGATAAAAAAGGAGGAGGGTCTTGCGTCAGGTGCCAGCCGGCAAGGGGGAAGTTGAAGATGATTCTATTATTTCTTTCTTACAATGAATATGGATTTTAAAATATTAGTTTGTGAGGAAGAAATGAAAATCATCTCCAGCTTCTTAAAAGATGGCAACTTTTGTGTTAGGTAGCTAGCCAACAAGGGGGAAGTTGAAGATGATTCTATTATTTCTTTCTTACAAATAAATATGTATTTGCATATTAGTTTGTGAGGAAGAAATGAAAATCATCTTCAGCTTCTTAAAATATGGCCACCCTTGTGTCAAGTAGCCAGCCGGCAAGGGTGAAGCTGAAGATGATTTTAATGATTTTAATGAAAATCATCTTCAGCTTTTAAAAACTATGGCAACCCCAACATGACATGAATCGAAAACTGAAATTCGCTCAAGTTAGGGCGTTCCTCATAAGCGACGCGCTGCATCGGATCCCGGATGCGCTGAAAAATAGGCAAGGGTTGCTGGGGCATTCTCCCAAAAGCGACGCACTACATCGGATCCCGGGTATAGTGAAAAATGGGCAAGGGCTGGTAGAGCGTCCCCTTGGAAGTGATGCGCTGCATCAGAACCCAGGTGCAGTGAAAAGCAGACATGGGTTCATACCATGGAGGTCGAGAAAGGCAATAGTAAATAGGGTATCTCCAAAACATAAGATTCACATCGCTACATGGAATATAGGGACACTAACAGGTAAGAGTTTGGAGTTAGTAGACACGATGAAACGTAAGAGAGTCAACATCGCTTGTATCCAAGAAACCAAGTGGAAAGGGGCTAAAGCTAAAGAAATAGATGAGTATAAATTATGGTACGTAGGAAAGGAAAATAATAGAAATGACGTAGGAATAATAGTGGATAAGGAATTAAAGGATAAAGTTGTGGACGTTAAAAGAATCAGTGATAGAATTATAATAATAAAAATAATTCTAGGAGAGCAGATTATAAATATTATAAGTGCATATGCACCACAAGTAGGTTTACAAGATATAATTAAGAGACAGTTTTGGGAAGATATGGAGGGAGTCATGCAAGAAATTCCCAACACTGAGGGGGTATTTATAGGAGCAGGCTTAAATGATTATGTAGGAAAAGATAAGGAAGGATATGATAGAATACACGAAGGGTATGGTATAAGTGAACGTAATGAGATGGGGGAGAATATCCTCAATTTTGCTTTGTCATATAACCTATTCATTACAAATACACTCTTTAAGAAGAGGAATGAACACTTAATAACCTTTAAAAGTGGACTTCATAAAAGCCAAATAGACTTTTTTCTACTTAGGAATAATGAACGATCTATATGTAAGGATTGTAAGGTGATACCTGGTGAGAGTTTAACCTCACAACATAGGTTAATGGTCATGGATATTCATATTAAAAGATGGAGTAAAAGAATTGAACTTAATACACATCCAAAAACTAAGTGGTGGAATTTAAAAGGAGAGAAAATAACCTCATTCAAAAATAAGTTGATGATAGAAGGAAATTGGAACTATGAAACAGAAGTAAATACCATGTGGACTAATATGGTTGAGTCCATTAAGAAAGTGGCAAAAGAGGTCTTAAGAGTATCTAAAGGTAAAAGGCTATTAACAAAGGAAACATGGTGGTGGAATGAAACAGTGCAAAAAGCTATTAAACAAAAACGAATGCATTTTAAAGCATGGCAGAAGATTAGAAATAATGAAAACTATGAACAATATAAGAATGCTAAAAACGTTGCTAAGAGAATAGTAAGTGAGGCAAAACTTAAAACATATGATGACCTCTATAATAGATTAGGAACAAGAGAAGGTGAGAAAGATGTATTTAAACTTGCAAAAGCAAGAGAACAGAAGGGTAAGGACTTAGAGCATGTTAGGTGCATTAGAAGCGATAATCAAAGGGTATTAGTCAAAGATGATGAGATCAAACAAAGGTAGGAAATATACTTTCAAAAATTGTTAAATGACAATGACCCTGAGAATATAGGGATTGAAAATACTATGAATCTAAATAACACTGGATATTATAGATATGAACGTAGGATTAGAATGCTTGAAGTAAAAGAGGCCTTGAGAAAGATGAAATCAAGAAAGGCCATGGGGCCTGATGGTATACCAATAGAGGTTTGGAAGTATATGGGAGATAGTGGGGTAGTTTGTTGACCAAGTTGTTTAACAAAATTATAAAATCAAAGAAAATGCCTGATGAGTGGTTGAGAAGAGGCTCTATTGTACCAATCTATAAGAATAAAGGAGACATTCAGAGCTGCACTAATTATCGAGGGATCAAACTTATGAGCCACACCATGAAACTTTTTGAAAGAGTGATTGAGAAGAGGCTACGACGTGAAACAAGTGTATCGGAGAATCAGTTTGGTTTCATGCATGGGTGGTCTACCATGGAAGTTATTTTCTTACTAAGACATTTAGTAGAGAAATATAGGGAGAGGAGAAAAGATCTACACATGGTCTTTATTGACTTAGAGAAAGCTTATGATAGAGTCCCTAGAGAGTTAATATGGAGGGTGTTGGGTGTTAAAGGGGTTTCTCAGGGGTATATAGACATAATTAAAGATATGTATGAGGGAGCAGTAATAAATGTTAAGACCATTAGTGGCGTGACTGGTGATTTTCTTGTCACTGTCGGTTTGCACCAAGGATCAGCATTGAGTCCATACCTTTTCACATTAGTTATAGATGAGTTAACAAAACATCTGCATAAGGAGATTCCCTGGTGCATGCTATTTGCAGACGATATAGTCCTACTTGATGAGACAAGGGAGGGTGTAAACATAAAGCTAGAGTTATGGAGAGAAGCATTAGAATCAGAAGGATTTAAAATTAGCCGAACTAAGACAGAATATATGGAATGTAATTTTAGTAAGGAGAGTAGGAGTGGAGCACCAGTCAAGATTGATAACCAAGAGGTCCCCATGAGAGACCACTTCTGATACTTAGGATCATTGATCCATGAGAGTGGAGAGATTGAGAGGGAGATTACCCAGAGAATCTAAGCAGGTTGAAACAAATGGAGATGTGCATCGGGTGTTTTATGTGATCGGCGGGTGCCACTCAAACTAAAGGGAAAATTCCATAGGATAGCTATTAGGCCGGCCATGCTCTATGGATCAGAGTGTTGGGCAGTTAAGGAACATTATACTCATAGGCTGAGTGTCGCAGAAATGAGGATGTTGAGATGGATGAGTGGTAAGACAAGAAATGATAGAATTAGATATGAAAATATTAGAGGAAATTTAGAGATAACGCCAATAGATAACAAGATGAGGGAGATTAGATTTAGATGGTTTGGACATGTTCAAAGGAGGCTACCAACGGCACTAGTTAGAAGGAGTGAGGCAATACAAGTTTAAGGTTCTAAAAGGGCAAGGGGAAGGCCCAAAAGAACGTGGATAGAAGTGGTGAGGAAAGATTTAAAAACTTTGGGACTAAATGAAACCATGGTATTTAATAGAGTGGAATGGAGAAATAAGATTCATGTGGCCGACCCCTAATTGGGATAAGGTCTTGATGATAATGATGATGATGACCATATTGTTTTTATTAAAGTATTTATAAATAGGGATCAATCTCGCATTAGAAATTAGTTTTATATTTAAAAATGTACATAAAAACCCAAGTCGTCACCCTAAATTTGATCCAATCTGGAGCATGCAAGTGATAGACCACATCTAGTCAGCAAGGCACAGCATAGACCAGGTTAGGCACAAGAGACATTTTGTGCACTGCCTATTCCTTCACCACAAAGATTCTCTGTGTACAACCACATTTGCATGTACATCCTTTGGATAGATCTTCAGTTGCATACTTGCATTTGATCTTCTTGCCACGTGAAAAGTGCACCATCAAAACTAGTTCTAACCAAACTTAATCATATTTCAGTTCTAAGCAAATGTAGTTCTAAGAAGCATTTTCTATCTCTTCAAGATGGCGAATGGCCTTTTATACTTTCTTAGCAGTTCCTTATGTAAGGGTCTAGTAGCCTTATGTTATGTTGGTAGAAGTTTGAGCATGACGATATCTCTGTCTTGGAACTCTAGTGGGTGTTGTCTCTTATCATCCTACTTTTTCATTTTCTTGAAAGTTTTCTCGAGGAGGCATGAGCTAGGTCCTGCTGCTCATGCCATCTATTGACGAACTTGAAAGCTGCTGAACTGCTTCCTGTATAGCCGGCCACTATAGTCACTTTAGCGTAAATTTTCGGTTTTTGGGAGATCCAACGTAAATCTTATCAGTAGACGGTTTGGATGTATAAACATTGCCTGTTTCTTGAATAATACAACGAGGCATATCCACTTTTACATGCTACTGGACACACTTGTTGGTAATCTCAACCTCCATCTCATCTACATATATTGTGCAGTTTGGATCTTGCCCATAGGGAAATCTTGTTTCCAGTTAAAATGTGTCATGTTCACCGGTTGAACTTATGAACAATCACTTGATAAATTGTTTAGGTAGATATTGATCAATGCAATTGGGTTCCCACTGCAAGTTTTGAGTGACGCGACTAATCCATACTCGTGCAGGTCTTGCGAGTGAACAACTCTAAGAAGATCAGGGTTGATGGCCCAAAGGTCCATGGGTGCCTTGGTACAAAAATTATTAGACAAAACCTTGGGGAAGATATCCTCGTATCGGTTTTCAATAGGATGCGTTTAACTATATAACCATTGCAAATCCAGCATGCCATCGACACTTTTGTTGATCAACCAATCTGCCATCGTATTAGTGTAGATCTGACGTCCAGGATCTTAGGATCTGATAGAGAGAACACACACAATAATAGAATGCAAAGAAGTAAGTGGTTCGGCCAAACTCGGCCTATATTCATGGGAGAAGAAAATTTTCAATATCTCTCTCATACATCTAACATATCTTATTTATATAAGTTACAGATGTCTGATTGTCAAAATTTGTGGGCGGTAAAGTCTTCGATCTATGGTGCCGTCAACCTCTCTCCCCCATGAAGCAAGTCATTGTAAATTGCCCCCCTTAAACTAAGAAATTGCATTAAATATATACTAGAACGCGTGGCCTAGGAAAGAAATAGTTGATATGAAGAGGACGAGATATATTGGCCATAATAAAACAAGGGCAGCTCTGGTACACCAAGCTCCCGCATATGTGGGGTTTGGGAAAGGGGCAGACCACAAGTGTCTATAGTATACAGCCTTATCTTACATCTTTGCAAGATGCTATTTTCACGCTTTGAACCCATGACCTCAAGGTCACATGACGACAACTTTATTGTTGCGCCAAGGCTCTCCTTCATATATTGGCGATAATCTTTCCCAAAAATACATTATAGGCGTTTAATTTATTATAGTAAGACTGTTTGTGCATCCCAGCCTTACTCATTGGCCCTGGCCTATGCATCTAATGGATCACATTGGTATAAGAATTTTCTGCACATGTGAGGTTCGGGGAAGGGTCGGACCACAAAGATTAATAAGACGTAGTTTTATCTTATATTTTATAAGAGGCTGTTTTCATGTCTTGAACCTGTAACCTCAAGCTCACGACAACAACTCTACCGCTCCCCTTTTTAAACAAAATAATATATTTGTAGAGTTATTAGTTAAATACAAAGTATGTTTCAGCATCCACATGCAAGGAACTTTTGCTTTTAGCAAGGGCAAAATGCAGGAGACCGTGCACTTTGTTGTTCATTATTTCGACTTGATTTGATGCCTGGATTATTACTGCGTCCTGCAATTTATAAAAGGGTAGCCTTGGTGCAATGGTAAAAGTTGTGGTTATGTGACCTCGAGGACACAGGTTCAAGGTATAGAATCAGCCTCTTGCAAAATGCAAGGTAAGGCTGTCTACTATAAGGCCTTGTAGTCGTCAGCTCCTTCCCCGGACCCCACATAGGCAGGAGCTTCGTGCACTGGTGCTGCTCTTTGTTCTACAATTTATGTTCAAGTCCTCTACTTGTTCTTCTTTTTATTTCCTTTTTTCTTTTATTTGAATGGTGAACACATGCACCCACGAGCAGCCTCAGACCTTAACCTCCATGGGAGAGTCTCCCTCTTGTGCCACTGCACTCGAAGGCCTTTGCTCAAGTTTTCTATTTGTTGAAGTAACGTGGCTGTAACTTCTTTCGGTTAGCCTTGGCATCACGAGGATGCTTGGGGTTGGTCTTGTAGCTCCATTGGTTGAGATACCAAGAGATCACCTTCATGTTGCAGGTTTAGTTTCGTCTTATACATGACAGGGTGCAATACAAGAACTTTTTTGCAAGTTATTTATCTTAGTACTATTCTGGCCTAAACACGCTTAATTATAGAGTTTTGGCTTGCTGAAATTATATAATTTTTGGAAATTTCTGAGCATATATCCATGCATGATTCAAACAGCCAAATGTCAATCCAGTTGGTTGGCTTACATAATCAATGCTAATGAATTTCTTGACTAAAATCAAGACTTTTCATATATTTTCCTGTCCTTATCAAAGAAACTACATTAGCAATTAAACAATGGCCTTTGGGCCCTTTACCAAGTAAACCCATGATCAGGACGGCCATAACGTACATGCCAGATCGTGCTGCTTGCTAATGAAATATCTCGTAGTCATTGTACAACTGCCATTTGGTGCCCCACCTTGACATGATGGGCCCTGCCTTTTGTTGATCCAACCCGTTCATCCGGTTTATCTGGATTCTGGATTTAGATATCTCATAGTGAAACTAGATGAACAGGTCAGATCAGCAAAGTGAGGGGCCCATTAAGATAAAACATAATTTTGATACTGACGGAATAATTTAAGGTAGAAAATAAAATAAGAATAAGTAACCAGCAGCCAACATCATGACGGTAAAAGTTGTCGTCATTTGACTTTGAGGTCACAGGTTTAAGGCGTGAAAATAGTGCAAAATAAAGCTATGTACTTTATGCCCTTGTGGTCCAACTCTTATCCAAACTCCGCATAGGCAAGAGTTTGGTGCACTAGGACTGCCCGTTTTAGCCAACGTCACGACAGAACGTCCGACTAAAACTGCCTAACGGAACCCACAAGGCCAATGAAAAGCAAGTCAAAAATCAAATAGCTTTCAGGGCTAATCACCCGTCTATATTTGTCGCATAAACCAAGTTCTGGAAGTTCTTCCCCACCACGCCTAGGCTTCTTCTGTTCATCCATCATTTTCCTCATCGTCTCCCTTTGTTCTTCTTTTGCTATTTTTTAGTTTCTTCTTCCCAGAGGCCTACTATTGGGGCCTTTTCAGGGAAGTGGTTCCCGAACTCCCATTCGAATATCTGTTTCCCATTTGAATATGGCTCCTTTGAGAACCAGAACAACCTTTAAAGCTAACCATGTCAACATCAATTGAAGAGTGGGATGCTGAAGTAAAATGTATGGAGATGGGCACAACTTCCTGGGTGCCAAGGTAAAATGCCCAACATGATGAATTAAACTTCAAAAATGGTGATTTACATAGCTATATCAAAATGACTTGCTTCCATCCATTTTTTGCTGCAGATGTTCGATTAGGCTTTGATTAAATAAAACCTTTAATTTACTTAGCAGATCAGATGTATATTGAAGCTGAAAATTGTACCCTTTTGCTTGGGTAGACAGGAGATGCTGATGGGGCTCGTGAATTTAGCCACAGCATATGTTATGATGGACATAATTGCGACCTTTTGTTTTGTAGCCAGAGAGAGGCATATGAAGCTGATAATTGAAGGATACACTGTTTCAGCTGGAAATGACAATCTCATAAATAATCTAGAGCTGGCATAGATCCATCCAAACAAATTCTGAAAGATTTGGTTGCACCCAAAATGGACAGCATATAAAACAGCTATTTACAACCTCAAAGCCCCACTTCCACTAACCTCTCGACGCCTATGCTCTGCTCCCTTTCTGTTGTGATACAATAACAAGAGCAGGATAGGATTCAGAAACACAAACCTCACCCCAATCCCTTACCAAACAAAGGAAAAGAATCATGTTCCCAAAAGAGTGAAAAAAGGAAAAAGAAAAAACAAAGAATTTTGTGAACTCAAAATAAAAGAAAAGAAGAAGAAGGAACCTTTAATTTCCATTTTCACAATTTTCAAATTTTTTTTGAGTTTCTCATCTATCCTCATTGGCTACTTGCAAAGATCCATCCTTCATCAATTTCAAGCTTAGATTATTGAACCGCTCTCGTGAATACTGCCTCGAGGCTTTCCTCCAATCTGTGCCTGCCTTCATCATGGCTGCAAACTCTTCATAGCTTATGCGTCCATCCTGGTAAAAAGCCCCGCCGGGTTGTCAGAATACACAAATACATAATGGAAGAGGATACATGCCACTGGAAGGCTGAGAGGATCCAACCGAAAGGAGTGAAACTAACCTTGTCTGTGTCTACATCGTGTATAATGGCATTGATGACTTCCTCATGGTTCGAACCCAAATCATCTGCTAAGCATTCTGTGAGCTCTTCAATCTCTATAAATCCACTTTTGTTTTGGTCGAAGTATGCAAAGGCTTTGTGCAGGTGTTCCTCATTGCCCATCTTTCTTAGATGCATCGAGATGGCGACAAATTCCCCATAGTCCAAGGTTCCAGTGCCATTAATATCAGCCTGCCAAATAAACGAAAACTAGATTCAACAATAGATAAAAATTTCTTACCATACAATGACTAGAAACTAACAAAAATAATAAAATCAAAGGTGGTCTTTAGACACCGAGCCATGTATTTTGGAACTTGGTGGCACAGCATTATTACAGTTCTAAGGGACCAAAGAAAGACATAACTAGAAAGAAGCCTAGCAAATCGAAAATGATGCTCCATTTTGGAAGGAAGAAAACCCATACAGAAAAAAAGGAAAAGACAGGAAGAAGAAGGGGCTTACATAGTATGTCTCAATTGAGAAAAAGTCAAAAAATGAATAACAAACAAATTAACCATGCAACTCGTTATGTGTAGGCGCAGCCAACGCTTATAAAGTATCTTAATAACTTGGAGAATTCTCTCAGAAAACTATTGATGTCAAAACTGAAGACCCTGTAAAAGTTTGATGGATGAGAAGAAAGGCCCGACAGCAAAGCCAATAGCATGTATGACGTTAGATGATACATTATACACCGCTGGTCATTGACCTATGTTAGCTGTGAGGGGTACATGCACATGGGCATTGCTAGTGTTTATGCATGCTTAAGGATGTTTTGATAACACCTTCCAATTCCAAATACTTAAAAAAATGAAAAAAGGACACATTATCGGCAGTGACCCACAAACTTACAGCTTCCATTAACATCTGAACATCAGGGTCTGGGACTGGTTGGCCAATCTTCTGCAGACCAACTTTCAATTCCTCAAGCGTTATCTTGCCATTGTTGTTCGTATCCATCAGCTGGAACATCTCCTTTATACCTGCCACCTCCTCAACAGATAGATGTTCAGCCATAACCTGCAAAATTTCAAGATGGTATATGAATAAAGTGGACATCAAGCAAGAATGACTCGGTAGAAACAAGGCAGGGCCCTAAGCACGAAGGCCAAAACCAAGGATTACTTTTCAATAGAAAAAAATGAATGCAAACTACTTTTCAAATCTTACCCTCAGAGCTCTCTTTTTGAGCTTGTTCATTACAGCAAATTGCTTAAGCCTTGCTCTAACAGTTTCACCCAGTGGCACGTTTGGAGCCGTTTTGGCATTTTGCAACCAAGGATGATCTGCACGTAAAAATTCATTGAGATGCTTGAGAACTACTCAACTAAAGCTTTTATCACAGAACAGGCAAAAAAACAAAGGATCAACAAAATACACATTTGATGCAAGGAAACCTCATCAGAGAATAAAACAAAATTTTTATATATCAGAAACTTTGTTAATATCAAAAGTTTCTGATAAATCTAATTTAGTATGACAGAGAGGGCAAAATATGGGCATGGTATCACCAACTAGCTAAAGAAAGTTAACTACATGAAGCAGCATGACTTAAATGAAAAAGCTCCGGTCATTTAAGCTGCACCAGCTCATTTAAGTTGCGCACTTCCTCCCAAATTGAGTGCTTTTCAATGACTAAGCTTTTTTTTAATCTTAACAGGAAACATCATGCCAAAGAACAGAAAAATGGCACTTAGAGCGCATCAAAGGACAGCTGTTTAGATCCCTTCAGTAAAGGATTACAAATGTTCATGAGGGAAGCAGGTTAAATTAATATGAACAGAATTTGTTGCTCAGCCCCTTACAATACAGGCTTCCGAAAGTATTTGCCCTCATGTTTTCGTCTCATGAATGAAAGAATTACCATAGATAGTATATAGAAAATGTGGGAAGCAACCGAGCTGCATCCTCAAGTGTCCAAGCATTTATCCATTATGTTTCAGAATCACATTTTTTTTTTCTTATATACTAATGAAATTTCATAAGCCAAATCAAAAAGCATCATTTCAGATCAATGAAACATGGACCCTATTAGCAGAAAAATTGAATATTACCAAGCACTTGTTGGGCCGTCAATCTGCGTTTAGGATCTGGATCAAGCATCCGCTTCACAAGGTTTTTTGCATTATCAGAAACTTTAGGCCAAGGGTCTCTTTTAAAATCTATAACAGAGCGAATAATTGCCTGTGCCACTCCCTGTTCAGTTTCTGTTCCCAAAAAACCAACAAAAGTCAGGTGTGAGTATGTATATATATTTAACAAGAGAGAGAGAAGTTCATATCAACAGCTGAAAATCAGAAACAATTTAGTGAAAGTTCAACTACTTCTGTAAAGTAAAGGGAAACAGGGTCTCTGAAGAAACATTTTAGCCATTTAAACACAAGATAAACAACTCAGTTTGAACTTTGAAGTCTTTACAAACTATCAGCAATCTTACAGGCCAACACACCCCACAATTCTAATGAATATATATACATATATATATATATATATATATATATATATATATATATATATATATACATATATATATAAAAGAAAGACCAAAAGCTGCATAAAGAAACTGACCTGCCCAAAAAGGAGGTACGCCACAAAGTAAAATGTAGAGTATAACTCCTGCACTCCAAACATCGATTTCTGGACCATAATTTCGTTTTAGAACCTCTGGGGCCATGTAGTAAGGACTGCCTACTATCTCCGTAAAGCGCTCACCTATGCAAATAGTTTCAGTTAATGCCACTTGGAAGTGCAATGCAGTAGGCCACATACACAATTTTGTTTAAAAGCTGGTGTATTTAATCAACAAAACAGAAAACAGTAAAATACTCATGCTGCCATATAATTAATAGAAGAAATAGCAATGACTTACCAGGTCTGAAGAATACAGATAATCCAAAATCAATTGCCTTCAGTGGAGATGTTTCCTTCTTGTTTGCAAATAAGAAGTTCTCAGGTTTCAGGTCGCGATGCATTACTCCATGCTTATGACACATCTGCAAAAACATAAACAAATTGAGCGTGCTCCCAAATAAGAAAACAAACTTCAAATTTCCAGAAATAAACCAAATTAACATCAATTCCAAATCTATCATAAAGAAAGTTGTAAGTGAACCTAGAAACAAAGTGAGAGGACAGAAAAAGACATTATGGAAATTAGAAGTAACAGCGGCTACTTGGAAGATTCTAAGCACGGAATCAGGAGATTCCAAGCATCAAAGCATGTTACTGCATCTTGACCAAATTCAACCTTTCCAACTGCTACTTCAAAGAAAAGGAATTGGATGGTTGCCGACTCCAACAGCTGATGGCGACTAAAAAATGGAACAAATTACAGCAATAGGAAGGAAGATTATAGAAGTAATATCACAAACATCGAGAATAAAGGTCACAAGTTAGTGGGAATTTCAAACACAGCATCAAGGACCACATAGTATGAGACAATGTTTTACAGAAAGGCCTCCTGATCAATGATAGGTACACTTGGGACTCCATTACTTGGACCCGATAAGCAGGGCCAAATATTTCAGGATCAGACCAACAAGTGGCGAATCTTGAGACAATTCTCATCCTTCAATTGCCGACAAGCACAGAATCATAAAAGGCTCGGCAAGAAATTTTGGATATTGTCCCATATCAACCTAAAAGTGTACTGTACAAGGAGAGTACGCAAAGAATCCTATGGCAGTAAAGGGAGAATTTGGGTTGATCTCCAACAGATCAAAAAGTGACCCCAAAAGATGATGGAATAAAGAACCCTCCGGGGTCTTCAAAACCAAGCAAATGGATCCAGAAAGACAAGAACCTCTGAGGTTTCACCGACATATAATTACCAAAAGAAACTACCCATAATCAAATGAATAGCAGAACCCAATCCTAAAGCCAAGATTTCACAGCAGATCTGACCAAATCAAATCATATCAGATAAATTTATCCAAACAAAAACCAACTAAATATCAAACCTGAAAACCTTGAAAACCAGGAAATCGAACTACGGAACAAGAATTTTGCACAAAGCCAAGTTTATTTATCAAAAGGTCCACCACAACCTCAAATTCCTATTCATATAACATATGGCAAAAGAAATTAACTAAGAGAACAGGTATTTAAAATGAACAAACAACAAAGATCTTACCTGCACAACTTCAACAATTGTTCGAGTAACGTTTGCTGCCGCGCGCTCGGTGTAGTGCCCTCTAGCAACAATCCGATCAAACAATTCCCCTCCTTCACATAACTCCATAACAAGATGAACAGCATTGTCGTCCTCATACGTATCCTTCAAACTCACAATATTTGGATGTGGGGGCAAATGCCTCATTATCTCCACCTCTCTCCTAACATCTTCGATATCCACAGCTGTTCTCAACTTCTTTTTGGATATTGATTTACACGCAAGAACTTCCCCAGTAGATTTATCAGTACACAAATACGTGACCCCAAATTCTCCTCTTCCAAGCTCTCTCCCCAACTCATATCTGATCCCAATATCTCTCCCTGTTGGATCTTTCAGCACATAGGGTTTTCCACCAGTTCCCTGATTTACGGCGTAATCTATCGAGAAAGGGTTTGGCTTCTTCTTTTTCTGTTTCTTCTCTTTAGACCCACCAGGTACAGCACAGCAATTTCCCATGGATCAAAGGTTTCAAAAAATTCAAACTTTCCTTCTGTTCAGGTTACAACGGATAAAACCCTTTAACGAATTGAAGAAAATGAACAAATTAGCAAAGTCCAAGCTTCTTCGAGCTGGAAAAGGAAAACCCTCAATACAAGGTACCAATTTCAGAGCTTCAAAGGGCCTTTAATGGGGAGAATAGAAGAAAAAAATAGAGGGCTCTTAGAGAAAAACAGAAACCCAACAAGAATCAAGCTTCAGATTTCTGTTTTTTTCCGGAAAAAATGGGTAAAAAAATCCTAGCTTGCTGAAATCAAGAAGAAAGAGAAACACCTAATTCCTGTATCGTCAAAATCTCCCAAATTTTTGCGTTTTAATTTGGCAACGGAATGAAACACATTAAGTAACGGAAGAGAAAAGCTGGAATTGGTGGGAAACCCACCGAAAGGGAAAGATTTGAGAATTCTAGAAGGGTAAGAGGTGTTGGTTGGAGATCTAGTTGGAAATTAGAGGGTTTTAGTGGAAGAGAGGAAGGTTCAAGGAATGCAGAAGAGGATGAAAAATGGAATTTTTATGTGAATCCGCCATGTATGAAAGAGGGGTCAAACTCAGAACCTCTTTTTCAGAGTGGCTCCTCTTCTGACCCTCTCTCTCTCTAGATCAAAGTGTCCCCTCTTTCTCTCTCCTCTCTCTTGAGTTTTTTTAATCTCCAAGGCAGAAACAAAACGAAGGCCCTGACTTTTGACTAGAAACCAAAACCGAGGCTTTGATTCGAAAATAGCCCCTATTTCTTCACAAACTACGATAATGCCCTTATCCTTATTTTAAAAATTATATGCCAGTGTCCCGCCTACAAGTACAAGATGAAGTCGAGCAAATAACATTCACCGGTAGTCTAAGTACGGGCATTTGTGGGGCCAGGAAAAGTACGGCTCTGATGAATCGGTGATGTAAACTTTGAGCCACATTTTAAACACAGATGATCTGATCCGTTAATTTAATTACTCAACCTTGGATGTCTAGTAGTTTAAAACCATGCAGGTTAGACTATATCAGCGAGTGCACTTGAAAAAATGCACTCTTGATCGTAGGAAATGAATGACTAAAAATATTTGTCCAATAGACACGGGAGCTGCGGCAACGAGATGAACGGGTAGGATCTTCGAAGGAGGGCATTCTTCGTACATTCAAAATTATATGGTTTGGATGATTCTAACTTCTAAAAAATTGTATACTGGTTATAAATTTTCTAAATTGGCATTTTTTTAGCATAGCTCTTGAGATGCCACGGTCATCCAATTCACATGCTTTCTGATCTCCAAAACATGTGCATCTAAAGCAGTGAGATCAACGATCATGATCATTCATAGGTAGGCCTCGTAAAATGTGGTTGCTAGATGGCAAGGTCCACACTTGTAGAAATAGAGGAATGCTAGGCTGCAAGCCTTATAAAGCACTGTCCTAGAAGTGCCTCTCATTTTTGCTTGGAAGAGCGCTATCTTTGGATGATCAAACCCATTCATCCGATGATTTACTCTTAGATATTTAATAATTCAAATGGCAAGTAAATTTGGTAATTCTAACGTTCTAAAGAACTTTGATTTTTATTACAAGAAATAGACAGTTAAAACCTTGACATAACAAGGGTATTAATTCAAGTCTTGCCTGAAGTTGTTGTTTTTTACAAATATATGAGCTATTGTAGTATAGTGTGTCCAAAAATATCTTAATCCGTGGGCTTAGGTAACGTTGACAAAGTATAAGTCAATGATGAATTAGAAAATTTCTTTCTTTAAAATCGACCATATTTGTTTACTGAATAAGTCAATTTGAAGACAAGATTGAAGCGATCAACGCCTAGAAGCCTGCTGACAACATCAAATGTGGGGGGCCGTTCACTTTAGGGAGATAAAATCTACTTAAATCCATACCTCAAAGGAGTGGTAGGCCCCACTTTTTCCCCATAAATTCATGATTACATGGTGTTTTGATGTATGCTATACTGGATCAGTCAATCCGGAGTTAATCTTCACCGTTGAACCTAATAGATACCTCAATGTGATCAAATGAGCTCTACTTGTGTCCTTGGAGAGGCCAACAAAGTTGGAGAAGAACTTTCTGACCAACGATATGTCACATTTGGAGTGGGCCCCAGAAAGGGCCATTCCAAATGGGCTCTTGTTCTGGACTGTGCTGGTTTATCCGATGAATTGGATTAGATTATCTTTTCAATTGCAATAACAACCCCTTGATTCAGATCTAGCAATAAGGTGGATCCCATACTCGATGATCAATGGTCACCCACTGCATTTATGCATCAAACATTCTACAAGATTAAGCATCACAGACTACTACTCCTGATTTATTAAATAAAATAAAAACAGAAGAATATCAAGTGAGGAATCAGGGTAAATTGTAATTTGATCTAATTATCGGGCTAATCTTGTCACGAGAACTTTGGGGGTGTTCTCGTGAAAAACGAGATCCCCAACGCCAGACACGAGATTCCTCCGCTGATGGAGTGAAGCTTCGGCAAAGCCATGGCAAGCTCGTAATTCAAATCAGATCCAGGGGTACTTTCGGTCAAAGTCTTTCGCCGACACAATACCCCACTCTGCATGCCGGGCTACTTAGCAAATGATCGTACGATGATGATTATAATTCCACGTGGCAAATTCCGATTAGAAGCTTAATGATGACTTGGCGAACTTCTAGAAGTAAGACAAAATGATATTTAATCCTCCCCTATATTTTCGAAGCTGAAAATGTGGGCACTGCCGAAACTTCGTAATGTTGGGGACATTGACGTCACTACCCTCAACAACCCTTGACTTTATCAAAAATCAGTAAATAAATGTCCCCATCTCTAGAGGTACCATAAAGGCGGATTCAAAGGGTATAATCGTCAGAAAGAAAGGTCAATACCCATCCCTCCGAGATAGCTGCCGTCTCGTGCTGTGTCTACGCATTTCCAGTGTCGTGGCATGACCGAAGATCCTCCCGTGTGGTTCCATTTCCACCTATATTTCTATCTTATCATGGGACCCATTTAATTGGCTAAGTAATTTACGGAAATATCCTCGTTTCCAATGAATGGGAAGAGAAATCGGTTTTGTCATTTGAAGGGGGTTTTAGTCAATTGAGAAGTTTCTTGCTTGTTGCCCACAAAAGCCTTTTTATAAGCGGGAATGGCTGACGCTATCTGATCGTTGGGTGTATTCTTCTCCGCCATCCATTCGTGAGTCATGAATCCGACGGTTGACTTTGTCTGATGGGTGAATTTTGTAGAGCAGATGAACAAATCTATCCAGACTGGGTCCTACTCTATGGAATCGAGGTGGAAGTCATTTGGAGTCTGAAGTCGCAGGTGACTTGGTCTGCCTTTCAACTTGTCCAGATAAGGGCAAGATTGACTTTTCACTATAAGGTAGAGGAAGGGGCAGAATAGTCATTTAGCATATCAAGCTCAGACTTTTCTGTTCATTTGGGTCCCGGCAAAAATCTGATCTTTTCTCGAAGACGAAAATACCCTTCCCCGAGACGAAAGGAACCATCCTCCTTTAGCTGGCTGGTCAAATTCGATGATTACCATCTGTGAAAGGAAAACCACGATTTTCAAATTTGAATAAATATATAAAAATAATTGTTGTCACGTGGAACCCTCGTGGCAGGGAGTGGTTTGTTGGCGTGAATTTTAACATTGTTTTACTTGGGTCACTTTCGGCGGGGTTAAATTTGTCATTTTGGATGGTTAAGATCTAGCCCAGTCCAATATAGGCATGAAATTTTTTGATGAAAACCTAGATTAGCCTCCATCAAGCTCTGTGGATCAATGGCCAACATTATCGCGGGCTCGACTTGCCGCTTTCTCATTTCTAAAGACTAGATTGAGGTTTAGGTTTGAAAAAAATGGACGAATGATTTGCTGTGTAATTATTAGCTGGTAAAAAGAAGGGTAGCTCTAATGCACAAAGCTCCGGCCTATGTAGCGTTTAGGGAAGGGGGACAGTTTTATTTTGCATTTGTAAGTGGCTGTTTTCATATTTTGAACCCGTAACTTCAAGGTGACACGATGACAACTTTTACTGTTGCACCAAGCTCCCTTCCTATTTATTAACTGGTATTAAAAAAAAAAATTCTAAATTATGGCATGACATTTTTAATGGTCAAGTTAGTTAATGAGGATGGTATTAAATAAAATAAAAATGAAAGGAGAAAAAAGGATATTGGTCAACAAAGAAATGACTGTCTCAATCCAGATCGTTCAGCTAAATCAAGTCAAAATTGATGTGGCTAAGGGGAACAGATCAGTGGTGAATAGTCATGCTTTCTTGCACTCATTATCTGATCAGGATGGAGGTCCTAACTGCATACATTATCCATAGAACCACTCTATAACTCAATACGAAAAAACTAAGCAGACGGCAAAAAGGATGCTGCTGTCCATGACTACAAATAGAAGACAGAGGTCACTAAATGGCAGGCAGACCCTACAAACTACAAAATCAAGACAAAAAAAGGACAGTCCCGGTGCACGAAGCTTCTGTCTATGCAGAGTTTGGAGAATGAGAGGACTACAAGAACCTAAAGTACACAACCTTACCTTGTATTTTGCAAGAGGGTGTTTCTACGCCTTGAATCTATGACCTCAAGGTCACACAATGACAACTTTTACCATTGCATCAAGGCTCCCCTTCTAAACTACAAAATTAGGACCTTTGTTGAAATTGTTTTAAATAAAAATAACCCACAAAGCATGTATTTACATGCTCGTGTATTTCTCTGAAATCAAAGGGTCTTTGTGAAATTTCAAGTCTATCTATTTTTGAGAAGAGATCTAAATTTTATTTGATTTTGAACTCTCGTCTTTTACTACTTGGACTTTTGGAAACAAGCAAATGTTTAGTCATACGTTGGAAGTTAGACGAGACATCACTCCTTGTAAATACTCTCTCATCTTCTCACAAACACACTCTTGAAATAGTGCACCCATGCTTGTGCATGACTGCACACTTAGTATTCTTGTGTCACCGCTAGCCATTTTGAGCTACCCTAATCTCTTTTAATTTTAGGAGTAGTCCAGCTCAAGCCCACTAATTTTAGTGCTTGGTACCTAGACCATTTCAACTTACTCCTTCTGCCTTGTCTCTCCAAAGCTCTCTAGTTTATGGCTTTATAGAGTTTGTCAAGTTGAGACATTTCACTATTCTTCTCTTCCCTATAGAGTTTTCCTAAGAGCATCCGTCTTTGACACTTTCTTAGAGTTTGCAAGAGTGCATCACTCTTAAAGGGTTCTTCTGCTTGTGAAAATCTCTAATTTTAGAGCTTGCCTAATTTGACATCACTTTATTATAGGGTTCTAAACTTGTGAAGTTATATTTGTTCTCTATTTCTCTAGAGGTTCTTCTACTTGTGGAGATCTCTAGATCAAGGGTTTGCATATTTTGGCATCACTTTGTTATAGGTTTTTGAACTTGCGAAGTTCTTCTTTGAGTTATTATGTGATTTTAAAAGAGATTTTAAAAGCTTGATTTGACTGTATTCGTTTTGGAGATTAAAGTATGAATTGATTTTGATCCTACAAATAAGTTGAAGTACAATTTGATTCTGATTTGGCTAAATCCCCAAGATATAATTGTCATATCCATTGCACTTGTTGGAAGGCTTCAACTATCTTTAAGAAACTATTATTAGCGTGCCTCTAAACCAAGGTTCATCAGATTTGTAGGCCAGCCAGTTTCTACATAAAAAATGATGCAGTAAATAGGGAGATAAGAAACAATTGCCTAGAGAAAATATATGCAACGCATTCAAATAAACTAGAATGGCCTTCTAGCACAGTAATGCAAGGACTCTCTCATGGAGTCTAGGGTTAGAGGCTAGTCATGGGTGCATTTGTCAAATATTTAAAAAAATATGAAAAAATGAAATTCTTGCCCCTTCAACTTAACTCATTATGCTATTTTAGTGGATTTTTGAGTATTTTAATTTATTTGGTATTTTATTTAGCTAGTTTTGAAGCTCACAATTATTGTCGATAGCCCTACTCACTGTAATAAAGTAATCACTAAATCACATAGAAGGGCCTCCTTGAAACATTCCTCAATATAAGACAACATCTATTTTAATGCCAATTGCTATTCAAAAGCTAAGAAGAACTTAGCATTTAAATCTTTTGGTGGGAAGCCTAGTAGCTAAGTAGTTTTACAAAAAAAGGACCTCATTTGGAAGTCTAGACCCTCCATCTCATTAGGGGATGGATAGATTTAGGACTAATAATAAGACACCTAACTAAAATTAAATATATAATATTATGTCATTTTACAAAGGCAGATGTACAATATATTTGAATACAAATAATAAATTGCAGCGAAAGTAATCCGGGCCCCACATTTTGAGGATCATTGCATTCTGATTGGTTAATGCCTTGTTTCTGTTTAAAAATATCAAAATATCTCTCATAACAGTATCAAATATCACCAAAATATTACAAAAGATATCACATAACGTATCTCACATATCCCAAATATCACGAACAATACTGCAAAACATATGACACATATCTCAGATATCACAGAAGATATCATATGAAATATCACAAAAGATATATCAACAGAAATTCCCAAGATATACAGTTAAATAAGTACCCCTAAAAGAACAATTTATGAAGGCAAATAATGAGACCCCCACTAAACTAAGTTGCTAATTAATGGTTACTCTAAGAAAGACCTCAGTCGAGAAAACTAATGAAATGGGCACTTGCACGTGCAAGCAAGAAGGAGAAAGAGTAAAGAAAGGAAAATCATGTGAAAGTACATATTACTTGCTGTATTTCCAAAAGAGAAAAATACTAACTATATTAAAATGTTACATACACCTCCCTTAAAAAAAAAAAGGAAGGTTGCTTGGTTTTATATATTAATCCAATTCCATCACAAGTTCCAAAAGAGAAAACTGAACTTTTTCCTCTCTTTTTTTAATAAACAGAGAATTATAGAGCAAATCACTCACAAACTCTTCAAAATGTAATCGCCAGCTAGGGAGAAGGTGAGAGATTGAGCTTGGAGAACCATACTTTAGGGCAAATCCTGAGTTATCTACGACCAGCTGTGCTAGACTTCATTACCAAGAGTACTGACCTGGATTCTACATCCAAGTTCTTTCTTTCTTTTTCTCTCTTTTCTTTTCACTTTTATGATTATCTGTTGATTCGAACACATAACCTCTTGGTTGCAAGACAGTAGAGCACTTAATGGGTTGTCTAAGTGCTCGACCCTATAGCCATAATGTAAAGAAAAGGGCAAAAAAAGCAGGATTCGAGTACAAAGTAGACAAGGTACAAGGTAAAACGCTTGAGGAACCTGATAAAGATCCAACTTGCCCTTGAGAGCTAAGAGAATTATTTGCTCAAACTTAAAAAGAGATTGGCCCCACCATTTGCCAATACAAACAGTTCATTTGAGACTCATGCATCAGACATGCATAAGATTTTCATTTGATTGGTCAGAGTTTTTGTACAGATTGTGGTTTAACTTTATGAGCTGTCCATCTTACACTTTAGAAAAAGTAATGTCTAAGAATGAGCCAGCAAAGAAGATATTTGAGCATATCCTGTCAAAGACAAGACCAAGAGATGGATTATATGATGAGAAATGGTAACTA
Source organism: Warburgia ugandensis (assembly GCA_035236585.1). Taxonomy (NCBI): domain Eukaryota; kingdom Viridiplantae; phylum Streptophyta; class Magnoliopsida; order Canellales; family Canellaceae; genus Warburgia; species Warburgia ugandensis. The sequence continues at coordinate 75,611,043 of CP141132.1, read as the reverse complement.
CCCCCTCTGATCTTCTAGGGGGGCCCTCCTTGCAAGTGAAAGTGAAAAGAAACCTGCCATACAAAGACAGAATGACCACCAGGAATGGCTTTTCAGACCAAAAAAAAAGAAAAAAAAGAAAAGGAAAATCTAGTTTCAGACTGAAATTCAGTTGCAGTTGCAGTTGCAAACCCAACTTTCATTTTGGGCTGATTTTATTTTTTCCTTTGGAAAATGAAATCTCATCTTCATGACAAATTAAGAAAGGGTTGGGAAGTGATGAAGATGGAAATGATTTCCTTATATATGCATTTCTGTGAAAGCATCTACTTGCTTACCATGGTGGTCCTGCATGGAGTGCTATGTTTAGGAAGCAGCTGGATTCATCTTCCCCTTATCTGAATCACCATAAATATGGACCTAACATGCACTTTCAGTTAGGCAAGCGTGTGTTTCCTTGACCTTTGTGGGTTTCTATCAGATAAGGTTTTCTTAATTAGATTGTACCTGACTCGAACCGTTTGTTTTCATTCCACATGTTTCTTGCTCTCTTGGCAATGCAAAATTTTAGTTCTTCCTTTAAAAGGATACCATTATTTTGTGCGTGTTGCTTCTGTCAATGCTATAAATATTAAGAAAAGCACCCACTCCTAGTTTTAGGAGCTTATCTGAAAATAACAAACGAAGTTTTGCACTTGTTTCTTCTTCTTTCTCTAGTCACAAACGGGAAGGTATTGCCATGAGTCTGTGTAGCTCAGTTGGTAGCAGACAACAAGGGGCCTCACTTCTTAATGCTTGGTCCAAGTTTGAGGTGGCACTTTTTCCCTTGCTGAGAGCTCTCGACTAAATTTAGGGGTTAGCATAATTGGTCAGTAGATAGCTTCCTCTGTAATTCTTTGCTTAGCGCCTCAACCTTGTGGCTTAAGCATGAAGAGGTCCTTTCTTGCCTCACGGTAATAGAAGGCCTTCAACTTAATCTTATCGAATTATTATTCAACCTAAAAGCTTAAGTTGATAGAAAATAGGCCAATAGTAATTATAGGTCTAACACGTATTCCATCTAGAAGGCCCATTTTAGGCTCTTGCACTTGAATTTATTAAACGGAAGGTTTTAGGATTTATACTCATAACGTCTTGGTCAGTAAGACTTTGATACCATATTGGGTTATCATTTAACCTCATCATCATTATCATCAAGTCCTTATCCCAATTAGGAGTCGGCCATATGAATCTTGTTCCTCCATTTCTCTCTATTAAGTACATTGGGTTATCGTTTAACCTAATAACTTAAATTGATAGAAGTGGCTGTGTCTGTGTTTTGTGTGTCTTTGTTTTCCCTAGTATAGGAAGGTAGTACGAGTACATGGGGCACCAACCATGGCAGGTGGAGTGATTCATTTTACACTTACCCGCATCACCAAATACATTGACCTCATCTCCATTTGTAGTTGTGCGTGTTTTCCTTGACCTTACATGGCCTAGGGTTGATCTATCCTCTTTCCAACTCCTTCCTTTTCTATTTGTACTGCGCTTTGGGGATTCATTGCATGACCCATGCATTAAAACACCACCTTTGGGTGATCTGACTCATTGGTCTTCTTCAGCAACCTCCAGATGGGTTTTTGCAAAATCTGATGTCCATTGGTTGCTTCTATTGAAAAGTGCAAATGGTCATCATTAAAATATTTTCAACAGAAGAACTTAGTAGCTAGAAGCAGCAAATGGATATTATTTTTGCAGCTGGCCTAAATTGGGAATGGTTAAGAAAATAAATGAGTTAGATCATCCAAAAATAAGACCTGGAGAGAGCGGTTACAAGGTCAGTCCTAGACTCAGTCCCCATAGCATTTCTCTTTCTATTCTAATCTACTACAACTTTTCTCCAATCTTTCCTCTCTTTCTATTCTAATCTACAATAACTTTTCTCCAATCTTTCCTCATTGTTACCAGTGCCCTACCCATGCATCTCCGTTATATTATATCTCTTGTTATGTGCTTGAAATGAAAAGGATAATAGAGAGATTAAAAGGAAAATTCTATGAACAAATTCAATAAAATTGTTCCATCATATGATATTTTCTTATTATGTGTTTGAAATTAAGGAGAAAAAAGAAAAACTTGGCCCAACATTTTATTTATCGCAATACTAACTTTGCTAAACGATTCTTCTCAGCTTTTAAAGGGTAGCTGAAACACAATGAATAAATGAGTGCTCAACAGCAGAGAGGATGTCATTTTCTATCAGGAAGGCAATTTGCCTGATAGGAGGTAGGAAATTCCTTATTCCAAAGAAAAAAGGAAAAAACAATGCAAGTGCATGTCAAGCTGCCTTCCAACCAAACAGGCAAAAAGGAATTCCTACATCAAGTCCTCCGATTCAACAAGAAATAATAAGAAGCAATCTCCCCAAACTTTGCCCTTTGAAAAAATTCAAGAGTTCGTGGGCCTTCTTTTCCTAGAAATGATGTAGTCTCAACCATTTCTGTCTTGAAACTTCAGATTTCAACCAACAAATGATGAAGTGCTGGCGCATTCTTTTGTCAAATAGACTGGTGAAACACGAATTCCAGGGCTTCTCATGGACCTCATGGGCATCTTTTATGGAAAAGGAGGAGAAAATGGCTAGGTCCTAATGATCCTCAGGAGAGGAAAGTCCTAGCCAGGTGACGTTAGTATGATTTAGACCCTTGTTTAAGTAGCTCAGGCTATAAAGAATTCCCTGATAAAAAATTTGGACCTGCTACATGATCAAAATGGCTTATAAATATATAGTTAAATTGCTAAAAGCCATTTAGCACAGCTTATTGCAGATAACAAGGTAACGCTCTTCATTGTGCATGGTTGGAGGTTCAAGGCCACACTTTCTCCTCATTGAGGAGATTTAAAGTAAATTTAAGAATTAGGATAATAAACTCTAGGAGATGATATACACCCTTTTCTTACTTACGCTACTTCTTTACCATTGGATGATTAGAAACTTTAGCGCTTGAAATGAGTGGGTTTTAGATTATATCATTTGGGGGTTGGGCCTTGGGTGAAGCATCGGGATGGCATGTAGGGCTCAGTTTGACTTGTGTAGGGGATGGAATTTGAACAAAGTACATGTATCCGAATACTCTGAGGTTTGAATAGTCAGGAGGTTGCCCAAGGAAAACGTGTAGAGGAGATCGTCCTTTGATAATAGGAGTCATCGTCTTCTTACTTAGATAAGCAGCTATAATGAAATTAAAGCATCAAGCCAGACGTCGAGAACTTTCATTCCCATTAGAAGTCCTCGAGCAACTTCCAGAAGATGGCGATTTTTCCATTCTTGCTGAAGGATCTTCTTTTTGTGGAATAGTATTTCTTTTTCATATTTAAATATCTATATCCAAATATATATATATTTATATGGACAAATATTTCTTCTTGGTCTTTGTCCAAAGTTTTATATACTTCTAAATTGGACCCTTTCATTAGTAAAATAAGATTGTGAAAACCATTTTCTATGACTCTCTTTCTTTTTCTTTGTGTCATTTAGGAGGACTGGGAAGATGATTGGACCAGAAAAAGAGAGAGAGAGAGAGAGAGAGAGAGAGAGAGAGAGAGAGAGAGAGAGAGAGAGAGAGAGAGAGAGAATACTTATCATTAGGAGAGTGGGCACTCTTAAGAATTTTCTCTATTTCTATTAGTATGTATAGACAAAAAGAATGAGTCAAATCAATCTCATTCAAGAGATATTCTAATTTATGATGATTACCTTATTTGTCTTTTAGAAGGGGAGCCTTGGTGCAATGGTAAAAGTTGTTGTCATGTGACGTTGAGGTCACATGTTCAAGGCGTGAAATTAGCCTCTTGCAAAATGCAAGGTAAGGCTGTTTACTATAAGGTCTTGTGGTCCGCCGCTTTTCCAGACTCCGCATGGGCAGAAACTTCGTGCACCGGGCTGCCCCTAAACCTTATCTGTCTTTTATTTTAAAATTGAGGATTCTCTTTGTCGGTTCTTACTCTTTATTTAATTTGGATTTGGTCAAATCTCATTAAGAATTTCTCACTCCAAAGAAGAAAAGGTTGAATCAATAAGAAAAGGTATCATCCTACAAGACAGAAGCAAGTGAAAAGCAAATAACATTATAGAATCTACTGGTGAGTTTCTTCAAAACTAAAAAAGGGGCAGCCACGGTGCATGAAGCTCCCACCTATGCGGGGTTCAGGGAAGGGGCGGACCATAAGGGCCTATAGTAGATAGCCTTACCTTGCATTTTGCAAGAGGCTAATTCCACGCCTTGAACCCGTGACTTCAAGGTCACATGACGACAACTTTTACCGTTGCGCCAAGGCTCACCTTCTTTCTTCAGAACTAAGCTAAATAAAAATGAAGGTAGACATAACTTTATTGAAATATGTATGATGAGCATGGCATTGTGAAGAACAGGATGTTCCTGTTTGTTGAAAGTTCAACTTTGAAAAATCTCATGCTAAGGTGGGGATTGTGCATTTAGAATCTAATTCTCAAGTGATAAATTGAATTTCCAGTGCTTGAGCACTTACTCTGACTAACAATTGAATTTCCTAGTAGGGAGTTTCTAACTTATAACTACAACAGTCCCCAACAAGAGAGAACTCAATTCTCCTCTGTTTTCAGTTGCGTGTTTCAACTTGAATTCGCATTGATTTTGACTGTGATACAACCAATTGAATTCCTTTTTGTTGAAAGGAATTATACAAGAAGTCCCCGTAAAAGACTACTTTCGGTACTTAAGATCAATGATTCATGAGAGTGGAGAGATTGAGAGGGAGGTTACCCAGAGAATTCAAGTGGGTTAGAATAAATGGAGATGTGCATCTGGAGTTTTGTGTGATCGACGGGTGCTACTCAAACTAAAAGAAAAATTCTATAGGATGACCATAAGGTCGGCCATGCTCTATGGATTAGAGCGTTGGGCAGTTAAGGAATATCATGCTCATAGGATGAGCGTCGTAGAAATGATGATGTTGAGATGGATGAGTGGTAAGACAAGAAAGGATAGAATTAGAAATGAAAATATTAGAGAAAATTTAGGGGTAACACCAATAGGTAATAGATGAGGGAGATTAGACTTAAATGGTTTGGACATGTTCAAAGGAGACCAACAACGGCACCGGTTAAAATGAGTGAGTCAATACAAGTAGAAGGTTCTAAAAGGGCAAAGGAAAGGCCCAAAAGAACGTGGATAGAAGTGGTGAGGAAAGATTTAAAAGCTTTGGGACTAAATAAAGCCATGGTACTTAATAGAAAGGAATAGAAGAATAAGATTCATGTAGCCGACTCCTAATTGGGATAAGGTCTTGATGATGATGATGATGATGATGATGAAAGGAATTATACAGAATTGGATTCAGGAAGTCTGTTCCTGCTTAAAATTTTATTTTCAAGTGCTCAACCGCCTTAAGTGATGTGCAGAAAGATTGTACAAGGAGTTGACAGTGTAAAAGTTTGGGTAATTACGGAGACTTTACAGTCTGATCTTTGACATTATAACCGCAATATGATCAACCCAACCTCCCACACTGATTCATGAGTATATCTGTTGTGTCATGGGTAATCCTCTTAAATGCTCTAAAGATTTGCAGTAAAATGTCCCCATGACTTTTAACACCAGTGTTTAGTTCACCAGAACCAAAGTAGTTTACCTTCTCAACCACCTGATGCAAGACTTACACACAAAGGCCGATTGGTTAATCTTTATTTCCTCAGTGATTCAAGCAAATTCTGTTAGATTATTGAATCATTTGACGTAATTTTATGTTATTTAGAGCTAAATTATGGATATCTTCTGTATTATGTTAGAGCAGAAAATCATTTTACCATGAAACACGACATGGTTAGTAGGGATTAGCAACATGAGAAAAGGATGGGAGACATTTGGCCGATTTGGTCCCAGATACAAATCCCGGACAAAAACTAACATGGGTTGTATTTTATTTCCCTGCTATCAGCAACAAAGAAAATAGATTTTTTAGTTTCGCCGGTTACAACAAGAATGTTGAAGCAAACTATCCACTAACCTATTATTTTAATTCTGAAATCTACTTGAAATCTCTCTAAGAAAGGAAAAAGTACCACCTTGAACCAAGCATAACAAGGAGAGGTACCTTGTTGCCTGGGACCAACTCTGCTCACTGAAACATAGATAAAAACAGACTAGAAATGGGATCATGAGTGCTTGAGTATTTTTATCTACATACTAGGCTGCCAAGAAGGGGAACCTTGGCGCAACAGTTGAGTTGTCGCCGTGTGACCTGGACGTAATGGGTTTGAGGCGTGAAAACACCCTCTTGCAAAAATGCAAGGCAGGCTGCATGCTATAGATTCTTTGTGGTCCACCCCTTCTCCAGACCTTGCATACACGGGAGCTTCATGCACTGGGCTGCCCTTATACTATGTTACCATAGCTGGGGATAAGTTATTAGGCCGCCAACAGCATAAGACAGCTAAATTTTGTCCCCTGTTTGTTATCCTATGCCAATAGCCCCTGTATATGCAGGGTGTTTTTGCATAATCCTTGCAAGCTGCACTAAGAGCTTGCAAGATTTTCCTCTGCTGCTTTAGGCTGTTTTGAAGATCTTCCGAGTTTTCGTTTATTCTTACTTGAATTGTTACAAGTCCAATAACCATCACACATGCGCAATGTGTTAATAATCTTCAATTATTTGGGTTGGTGGGTCTTTGGTTCCCTCTTTATGATTAAATATACCAATGGCTCCATACATGGTTGGCACAGAATGGAACAGACCAAAATTTAAGCATTCCAACAAGAGAAATTATTATGTAATAACAGGTCGTCAGATTCTGGTTTCCGGTAGAAATACTGAACTCCATAGTAAGGGCTGTGATATCCCATGGCGATTACAATTAACAGCTGTCTCTAGCAAACTGATCAGAAAGCTTCTCTATGAACAGATGTCTATACATTTGAGGTCTGTCGGTACTTTATCCGAATGGGAATTATTTCAACATGTTAGCCTGCTTCTCTACTCATCCTACAGAAAGCTCTTCAATTTACAAGCTGTAGTGCCAGTGTCCGAAATTACTGGACAAGTTGTGGTGCCTGCTTCACAGCTGCTTCACTCAAAGGTTCTCTGCTTACAGTAGGTGGAGATTGCTCCGAGCCATCAACGGATGGTTGTATGAAAACGGTGAAGATAATATTGGTAAAGAATGAGAGGATGAGGAGAACGACAGCGGAGTATGTGAGATATGAACCAGATAATTCTGGCATATCTTTGGTTGTCCTTACTCCAGTTATCAGATCTCTCTCAAGAATAGGCTCCGGGGCTGCACGAAATCAAAGAATATCACATGTGAACAATATTTTTAAACCTTCAACTAAGCAGTTACTTGTGTTAACAATATTTCTAACATAAATCTGGTGTTGGCAACAGCTGGTTCACATATGAAAGTGTTAAAAGTTAAACAATACATACTACTCTCATCTGTAACTAAAGATTTCACATGAAGACTTGGAAGAATAGCATGTGACAGATTTCACATTTATTAGATGTTGGTTTTGTCACTCTCTTACCATCTCAGTGTTGTTTTAGATGGTGTCATTCAGCCCTATTTGATTTGCTTTCTTAATATCAAGAAGAATGTATAATGTACCCATAAGCATGTTTTTCCATGTTGGATGTGGAGGGATATGATTACCATCGGCGGCGTAATAAGATATGGTTACACATAAAACAGATGAAGGTGAATTTGCTGCATTGATTGTTGCCGTATCTAACCAGCAAGTTGAAACCACACACCAAGAAACCTCGTTTGAAAGGGAAATACTACAAATTTGTGATGATAATCACTAGAATGATCAAGATGTCATCAAGAATAAGAAAAAGGAGGAGCTTCTTATCCCCATATTACATCTTTTGTGGAAATACTATTACATGAAGATCTACAAAGAATTTAAATGTAGAATTTACATGGGCTAGATATAAAATCTTTGCCAACGGTTATGGAATTACATGATTGTTGGTTGTCAATCAAATATTATTTGCCATTTTTAATCTTTGCTCATTGACTGTCATTTGCTTTTCTTTTTGATGTTGAAGCTTTGAAGTTCTGTCTAACATGTCAACTAATTGATACATGACTTCGGATGTATGTTCACATTTTTATCTTCCTCTCTGACATGATTGATGCCAGGTATGCTGTTCCAATAACCAAAGTTTGCAGACAAAGCCATAGTACTGGAGCAATTAAAAACAATTAAAAAGTGTGGAACAGAATGAATGACTTCCTGTTCTGGTTAGAGTGTAATTTGAGCATTCACTTGGTTGGACTCTTATGTGGTTTCATAAAATGCTTGATCTGCATGTATTTAGCAAAACTTTTGCATTCTGACTAATTCTATCAAGTTCATGCATAATTCAGGGGAATTCAACTGATGGTCGTATCATTGTTAACGACCAAATATGTAATCAAAATCTTAAGGTAACAAAAGCAGATAAAATGCAAGAATCTTTAAATAGTATTGTAGGGGTCATACTACACGTTTTTGTGCTGGACATCTTCAAGCATGTTCTCTTGCTTATAAACTTTTCACTTATGCCAACCAAAAAACCGAAGTCTGTTGCTTCTCATTACTCCAACTGAAGGTCCTAGTGACATTCTACTGATAGAAGATTGCTGTCTGTAGTCAGTAAGCTAGTCTCAACATTTGTTCATTGCAAAGTTAGTAAATCCAGATGCTAATACCTGATTGAAGCCTCTTAATTGCTATGGTTAGAATTCGACTTAGAAACAACTTTGCATCACTCAGAGTTTCAAGAGAATTATCAGCCAAGTACTCCATCTGCATCTACATCTTTGAAGGTATGGAAGCATATTGCATTGTCTGTCACATTTGTAAGGACTTCAACATCATAATTGGCCCTCTCTCACCTCGATTATCTGGAAACATAGCCACCTTGATTTCGGTTTGCTTCAAACACACAGTTGCTTGACTACCAGATACAAATGATCGAATTCCAAATAAAAGCAGGCAAACAGAAAATTAGAACAATAGGATCAGTTTATCATGGAAACACAGGAAACAGTTATTTGGGAATTTTGCCAGAACCCAACTGGGTACAGTCTGGTTTGATCATTCTCAGAAAATATGCACCCCAACTAATGTAATCGGCAAAGCCCACCACAAGAATAATGAAAAGAAAAGCAGCGAGACACGTTATCAATCAGTAATCATCCATGAACAGAGCAAAAACAGATAGATGGCAGTACTTAGAACAGGGGAAAATATGAAAGAGTGAATTGAAGATAGAAATTACCCGGTGAAGAAGAAGAAGAAGAAGAAGAAGAGACTCGCTTCTTGGGAGTGGCTTCTTTCTGTGAAAGAGTCTCGAGTTGCTCGTCAAGCTTTTCAAGAGCTTTTCGGGCCTTTTCACGGTCAATCTCGTAATGTGATTCTTTCTCAACAGCACGCAGAGGAGATGTTCGTCTTCTTTTGTAGTGGTGATCATGAAAATCATTGGCTGAAAGGATGTTCTTCCTGGGTTTGAAGGGAGAGATCAATGGCATCTGAGAGGAGGGAAATCGAATCAGCATGACCACACAACAGGAAGGAGAAAATCAGTATCTGATAATAATGGCCAGAAACTTCAAACTCCGTCCTTGTTGGTCCTTTATCTGCAACGGATACATCTGGTTCTGTCCACCAGAAACGTGGCGGTTATCCAAGTACTACACAAAACTCTCAACAATCTGTTCATTTGATGGTGATCTGAGCTATGGAGAATCTTATCCCTTTATTCACGGGAACCGTCCATTTTAGAACTCCGGATGACAACGGCTAGCATCATCCAATGCATAAAATTTTTGGGGCTTGGCCCTGTACAGGACAGAATCAGATGTTTAACAGTTTGGATCGCCCGAAGTGGACCACGTATATGCGTTTCCGCCAGCTTAGCACTTGCTCCAAATTACTTTACGGAGTATCATATTCACCAGGTAAGGGCAGCACAATGTACGAAGTTCCCACATATGCAAAATTCGAAGAAGGGGCGAATTACAAAGGTCAATAGTATATAGCGTTATCTCACCTTAAATCCATGACTTTAAGGCCACACAATAATAACTCTACCATTGCACTAAGGCTCCCCTTCAATATCATTGCCATATTCACCGTTCCTATCCTATAATTCACATTCTAAATGATTGGATGTATAGTACTGTGTGAAAGTTCGTATAGCCACATTCTAAAGCAGGCCAGATACAGAACCAAGAAGTCTAGTTAAGACCCTTCACAGAACTCAAAGGAAGTGAAGCGATGCTGCTAAAACAAGTTACGGGGACTAAATATACATAAAAGAGAAGATTCTACTTCACTTCTGAACCTTTAGAGGTCTTAAAAGGGACAGGAAGGCATGCTTTGGCTGGAGATTAAGCCTGTCCAATGGCTATATGTTTATAATAGGGGGAGAGAGAAGGAGAACCCACCAAGGATCATAGCAAGTTCAACTTTGCTTCCAACATGGGAAAATTTTGTCCATTGCAACATCTTAGACTAATCGAGAACGGCACTAGAGAATCAAGGGCTGAGATTGATTTTGAGTGCCACTTTATTATTGTAAAGTGGGACTTTAGACAGAAAAATCTTTGGAGAACTTGACTTTGTATTGATTTGACGATCTGTGGAGGCTAGCACTCATGGCCAGCCATTTGGAATATTTGAACTGAAAGAAACAATATTCTATTTGAAAACAGGTACGGAGAACAGGGTGATTTAGATGGTCGACATCATGGGCTTCTACTTCGCATGAATTCGATGGCTTAAATTCCATTGGAATCATAAGGTGTTGGGAAGAAATCGCAAGATTAAATTCTAAAAAACCGAAGACAAAGCCAAGATAGGCTCCTCCACCTAAACGCCAATGCAAATTAAATTTTGATAGCGGCCTGTCGCGGACATGCATTCTAGGGCCCGTGGCCAAGACTCGCAGACTCTAACAGAAGCCTGCGTGGCTTATGGCATTGGCTTAAAAGACCGATGTCCATTGTTAAAGGTCGGTGGATTAAGGCATGATTCTAGAAGGTCTGATTTATAAAAGTTTCTTTGTAAATATCTAGACAGAGAAAAACTTAGATATTTGTAAAAAAATTTAGAGAGAGTTCTAGAATGGTCCTCAATCATTAGATGATTGACATATGTAATAATCCTAACCATCTATTGAGAAGGTGGATAGAGGAGAGCAAGCATAAATAGGAGTTAGCTCCTCATTTGTAACTCAGCTCAGCTCAATTAAGGTCAATACATTAGAGGGTTTTCTTTTTGAGTTCTCTCATTACTTTGGTGAGTGAGTGAGTATAACCTTAGCAAGTAAGAGTGAGAGTTGAAGGCTGATTTGTGCTTTGCAAAAGAGTCGCATACGAGTGCTGCATAGGTGAAACTATGACCCTGCGACTGGCCTTTATGTTAACACTGGTGAAGCTGGTGTAGGCAGCTTGCTTAGGTGATATTATATTTCATCTTGCAGGACCAATCGAACAGGTGGACTCCAATGAAGCTTAAGTATGGTCAGTGCTGGCTGCTTGGAGATTCTGGATGTTTATTGACAAGATCCGCTGGCCAACTTACTCAGCAGAGATTACCTTCGTCCATACCCACCGCCCACATAACAATCACGCAGATGAGCCTGCGCGCAGGAGTCAATCTCTTGGAAAGAAGAGCAAGATGATTTCTCTTACTATGTACGGCAACACGAGGCTTTTCTCCCCCCATCAATGAAATTACCTTTTTTCTCAAAGTATAAGACAGGCTCAGATGATGAACAGTCTGGATATCCTAAAGATGGGCCCGGGGTATATGAGTAAGCCATCTTACTCTCTCAGTCAAATCCCCCGAGCCTTTGATCCACTATTCAATTTTATGATGAAGGGGACGCAAGTGAAAATAGAAAAATCTCATTTGGTTTAGGATTAATCCGGCTCAAAATGACTCCATACATTTCATGATCTTTAGCCCATCCGCTGATGAGTGGACGGATAAGTCATGCTAATTCTTGCCGTGAATGACGGAGATCGAATCAAATTGTATACCAGATGTGTCACTCCCTTTCCCCGGACCCTGCATAGGCACAACAGTAAAAGTTGTCATCATGTGACCTTAAGGTCACGGGTTCAAGGCGTGGAATCAGCATCTTGCAAAAATGCATAGTAAGGTTGCCTACTTTAGGCCATTGTGGCCTGCCATTTTCCTAGATCCCGCATAGGCGGGAGCTTTCGTGCACCGGGCTGCCCTTTTATGTGTCACGCCCGGTTTGTTGTATTGCATTTCTTTGCTAACTGGTAATTAGTTCTGATCAGGGAAGAAAGCTAGTACGCAGTGACAGGACCCTTGCTGTAGGTTCATCAATTAATGCACTGACGTAGTAGCATCTGTGAGATAGCAATCTCAACCTTCGGGGTCACTGAGTGTTGCTTTCCGGTTAGAGTCAACTGGAACTCCACTACATGAAAATGCTTTCATAAAACTGCTTCCCTGAATGATGGCATGCAATTACTAAAGATCGGAGATAGTCATCTCTTTGAATAAACTATACCTGAAACTGAACCTATCAGATGATGCTTAACCATTGAACACATTTGAGTTGTTGTGGATGGTCACCGAGCTTTGTGCAAACCACCAGGAAAACAGGAACCTGATCACATAGTAAGGCGTGTCTTGTTGGTGGAAATGTAAGTTATAGTCCACAGAACCGACGGCCAACTTATCTACAAGCTCGGATCATGGCATCCACCATGTCAATGTAACCAAGGTTTGCAGACTGTATCCGCTGAATGAATACAATTCACGAAATTCATTACATAAGTGATACAAGAAAGAATCATTTTCCTTCTATTGGTATCAAGATTCAAGTTGTAGCAAAACCGTCATAATGTGAAGGCCTGGATGATACAGAAGCTGTTCCACAGAATTATGTACACTTTCACATTAGCCAATGACCTTATCAGACTAACCTGTATTTGTTCTAGGTGTATAGATATCTCTGTACTTGTATTGACTGCCCTTTGGCTTCTCCTTACTCCATACGTCAAGCAATATAAAGCTAAATAGAAGGCAACCTGGTGCTTTAATAAATTTTTCTGGAGATCTAAGCGAACGCTGTCATGACAGATACGTCCTTCACTGTTTAAAGATTAGACCTCACAATGTTTTGTGTTGGTGGCACAGATGGAACACTATTCATCTATGAATACTTCTTCTTTGCAAGCTTGGGGTTCTTGCACATTCGAATGCTTTGAGGAGTGACCTCTACCAGTTCATCTTCTTGGATGTACTCTATACAGTCATCCAGACTGTAAGTTAAAGGTGTATCAAGAACCACTGCATAAAAAGAAACAACAAGACTTCTGTTAACTAATATGACAAAAATATTTAGATACTGAAGATTCATCTTGTACAAACAGTCATGAGAAAAAGTTGCACGGTTACTTTCCAGATTTTGACATGCTTATATGATTATTAACCATGAAAACGAAATATGATGCAGTAAGCACTTGCACATTTCCAACCTAACTGCCATGTGATAGTTAGTCATGATAACTGATATTTGAGTAAAGCTGAGCTGAAAAGCTTAAAAGACAAGGTGTTTTCTTTCCAGTTCAAAGGGTCTAATTTAATCCAAATTGCCAGAATGCAGTACACTTTAATGGGTGAATTGGAGGTGGACAAACGATTGCGTTTGATGGAAAAACACGATGGAAGGTTCTCATTCCAGCCAATCTGATTTCATGTAAAACTGTAACTATTTTTTTAAACAAGTAGTATTTTCCATCAATAGAGAATTAAAGATAGATAACTCTGATGATTTCATGTGAAAAAAGACAAGGGAATTGCATTAGGTGCCGGCTGGCAAGTAAAACTTTTTGAAGAAGTTGAAGATGATTTCATTATTTTCTCTTCTTACTTGCAAATATATTCATTTGGAAGTAAGAAGAGAAAATAATGAAAATCATTTTTAACTTTTTCAATTGAGGCAAACTTAACATGACATGAATCAATCATTGACATTTCCTTAAAGCTAGGGCGTTCTTCCGAAAGCGATGTGCTAAATTGGACCTCGAGTGTAGTAAAAAATGGGCAAGGGCTGCTAGAGCGTTCCCTTGGAAGCAATGCGCCGCATCATAACCCATGTGCAATGCAAAGTAGGCATGGGTTTATGTCATGAGGGTCGAGAAGTGTGGGCAAATAGGATAGCTCAGGAGAAAAAGATTTGTATGGCCAAATGGAATATAGGCACATTGACAAGTAAGAGTCTGGAGTTAGTAGATACGATAAAACGTAGGAGAGTCAACATCACTTGTATTCAAGAAACAAGTGAAAAGGGCTTAAAATTAGAGAAATCGATGAGCATAAGCTCTAGTATTTAAAAAAGGACAATAATAGAAATGATATAGAGACAGTGATGGATAAAGAATTAAAGGATAAAGTTGTAGACGTTAAAAGAACTAATGATAGAATTATAATAATAAAATTCATTCTATGAGAGAAGATAATAAATGTTATAAGTGCATACCCATCGCAAGTAGGGTTAGAACACAGAATAAAAAGGCAGTTCCAGGAAGATAGGGAGGGAGTCATGCAAGATATTTCCAACACAAAGGAGATATTTATATGAGTAGACTTAAATGGTTATATAGGAAAAGAAAAGAAAAGATATGATAGGATACATGGAGGGTAAGATATTAGATAATAAAATGAGATGGGGAAAGCCATCCTTGATTTTGCTTTGGCATATAACTTAGCATTGACAAACAAATTCTTTAAGAAGAGGGATAAACACTTAATAACCTTTAAAAGTGGACTCTATAAAAGCCCAATAGGCTTTCATACTTGGAAATACCAAAAAATCAATGTGTAAGGATTGTAAGGTGATACTCTGTAAGAGTTTAACCTCATAACTAATGGTTACAGATATCTACATTAAAAGATGGAAGAAAGGAAATAAACTTAATAAGTATCCAAAAACTAAGTGGTGAAACTTAAAATGGGGAGTGAATAACCTACTCAGAAACAAGTTGATGGTATAAGGAAATTGGAATAATGAAACAGAAGTAAACACCATGTAGATTAATATGGCTAAGTCCATAAAAAAAGTGGCAAAAGATGTCCTAGGAGTATCTAAAGGTAAAATGCAATCAGTAAAGGAAACTTAGTGATGGAGTGAAAAAGTGTAAAAAGTTATTAAAGAAAAACGGTTGTGTTTTAAAGCATAGCTGAAGACTAGAAATAACATAAACTTTTAGTATAAAAATGCCAAAAAGGTTGCTAAGAGAATAGTAAGTGAGGCTAAACTCAAGGCATATGATGATCTTTAATATAAAGTAGGATAGAGAGAAGGTGAGAAAGATGTATTTAAACTTGCAAAAAATATGAGAACAGAAGGGTAAGGACTTAGAAGTGATGGCTAAAGGTACTAGTCAAATATGACGAGGTCAACCAAAGGTGGGAAAGTTACCTTCAAATTTTGCTAAATGACAATTGCCTTACGAATATAGTGATTGAAAGTACTGTAAATTAGATACGAACATAGGATTAGAATACCTAAAGTGAAAGATGCCTTGAAAAAGATGAAATTAGGAAAAGTCGTGGGGGCCGATAGTATACCAATAAAGGTTTGGAAGCATATGGAAGATACTGGAGTAGTTTGGTTGACAAAGTTGTTTAACAGGATTATAAAATTAAAGAAAATGCCTAGTGAATGGAGAAAGAGCTCTATTATACCAATTTATAAGAATAAAGGGGACCTACAGAGCTGCAATACTTATTGAGGGATCAAACTTATAAGCCACATTATGAAGCATTCTGAAAGAGTGATTGAGAAAAGGCTACAACATGAGACAAGTGTACTGCAGAACCAGTTTGGTTTCATCCCTCAGAGGTCTACCATAGAAGCTATCTTTCTACTTAGACAATAAATGAGAAATAGAGAAAAAGGAGGAAGGACCTTCACATGGTTTTTATTGACTTAGAAAAAGCCTATAATACGGTCCCGATGGATTTGATATAGTGGGTGTTAGGCGATGAAGTGGTTTGGCAGGGGTATATACACATAATTAAATACATGTATGAGGAAGCGATATCAAATGTTACGATCACCAGTAGAGAGATCAGTGATTTTCTTATCACTGTAGGATTGCACTAAGGATCGGCATTAAGCCTGTACCTTTTTCCCATCTGTTATGGATGAGTTAACAAAACATTTGCACGAGGAGATTCCATGGTGCATGTTATTTGTAGATGATAGAGTTTTAATTGATGAGAAAGGGAGGGTGTAAATACAAAGCTAGAGTTATGGAGAGAAGCATTAGAATCTAAGAGATTTAAAATCAGCCAAACTAAGAAAAAGTATATGGAATGCAATTTTAGCAAAGAGAGGTGCAGGAGTGGAGCACCAGTAAAGATTGATAGCCAAGAGTCCCCCTAAAGACCACTTTAGGTACTTATGATCGATGATTCACGAGTGGAGAGATTGAGAGGGAAGTTATCTAGAGAATCCAAGCTGGTTTGAACAAATGAAAATGCACCTTTGGAGTGCTGTGTGGTTAGTGGGTGCCACTCAAATTGAAAGAAAAATTCTATAAGATGGCTATAAGGTCGACCATGCTCTATGGATCGAAGTTTTGGGCAGTTGGGGAACATTATGTACATAAGATAAACGTAGCCAAAATGAGGATGTTGAGATGGACGAGTGACAAGACAAGAAAGGATAGAATTAGGAATGAAAACATTATAGGAACCTTAGGAGTAGCACCAGTAGGTAACAATATGAGGGAGGATAGACTTAGATGTTTCAGACATGTCCAACGGAGATTGAAAGTGGCACCAATTAGAAGGAGTGAGTCAATTCAAGTCACAGGATCTAAAAGGGCAAGGGGAAGGCTCATAAGGATATTGATAGAAGTGGTGAGAAAAGATTTAAAAACGTTGGGACTAAACAAAGCCATGATACTTAATAGAGGGGAATGGAGGAACAACATTCATGTGGTCGACCCCTAATCGGGATAAGGTCTTGATGATGATGATGACGAGAGTTAAAGATAGACACACTAAGATGAGGTGCTCTTTAACTTTTAGATGGATTGTCCTTTGGTTTTCCTAAATGTAGCATCACATCCTGACTTCAAAAGATGCCTTGTATGCGTTGATTTCAAAATATGGCTATTATCCTAGTGGCTATTGAGAAGAACTCTCTCTTGAACTTTCTAAGACAAGGTGTGGTTGCAAGAGGACATTTTATTGCAATAAGTCAACATTGCACAATTTATCCAAAGCTAGAAAATGAAAAATAGGGCAGTTTCAAATAGTAGTAATGCTGCACAATTATTTCTCACCTGTTGTTTCCTTGTTGGAGCGCACATTAGTTGCTGCCTTTTTCTTGCACACATTAAGGGATAAATCACCAGGGCGCTGATGGATACCTACAATTTGTCCTTTATAAACTTCAAGACCAGGACCTATGAACATCTGGCCTCTTTCTTGAGCACTTGTAAGAGCATAGGAAGTAGTAGTTCCATCCTCAAAAGCAACCTATATGTCAAGTTTCATTGTTTTTGTTCAGACAAGAATTTCTTGATCAGAAATTAATATGAGAATCTGAAAAGACTGAAAAGTGATCTCAAACTAGAATTTTGTCAGTTTACCAAGGATCCCTGATCCCGTGTGCTCATATCACCAGCCCATGGTCCATAACTATCAAATACTGTGTTGAGAACTGCTGTGCCTCGAGAAGCTGTCAGGATTGCATTCCGAAGTCCGAGAAGTCCACGAGTGGGGATCTTATATTTAATTAATGATGTTCCCTCCAACCTATATTGAATATACAGTTACTATTTATAAGCACAAAATTACACAGAAGCAGAATCAGTGTCAAGCAAAGAAAACTTCTAATACAGTATAACTCAGAAAATACAAGCACTTATATAGAGGAAACAAGAACTCAAAACTGATACATCAAAGTTTACTCACATATGAGTTAAAGTACGAAGAGAAATGATAAAGGCACCACAACAAAATAGTGCGTCCTACATAAATAAATAAGTCCAAGAGGTCATCTTTTTGTTAAACAGAGTATGGCTGATCTTGTAAAACATTTTAAGCTTCAGGCTACATGTGTTCAAGTCTAATGTTTGATTGCAGCTCCAACTTTCATGAATGCAAGAAGACATGTACATACAAGAAATATTTCACCAAACTTGTTCCGTTACTTCACATGCTGGTTCAATCAATATGTCAACAGAAGCGGTAAATGAAGCGGCTCTTTTTTAACACCCATACTTTGGGACAGACCATGCCACCAAACTGCAGAGACATGATTGAATCTGTCAGTCAGACCTAAAGGTCACAAGCACAGCACATAGCCAGTAACCCATCCTGATCAAATGACTCTAGCCCCTTGATCCATCAAGCCTCCTTTCAGGTTCCAGCCAAGAAAGACATACCATCTGCAGACCTATGAATGCCATATCAATCTGGCACTTGACCATGATCACCTGTGTGGTATCATGGTTGTGTAGAAGTTCAAGAATCTCTGTGTTTAGTACATGTCCATGTGGGATCCAAAATTGATAGAAAAGATTAACCTTGATTATAATTGTTTGTCTAGTCTGACCCTCACTTCAGTGGCCTCAGATAAAAGTTAAACATGCAAAATCATAGAGAAGCAAAGAAAGGTTACTACCCAGCTCCCTGCATATCAAACATCTGCCCACGCCTTTTCCCGAGAAGTTCAACCACAGGTCCCATGTACTCTTCAGGTACCTCCACAGTAGCAATCTGCATTAGACAAATGGTGAGGACAGCTGGCAATAAGAGAAAATCTGGTAAATAACTTCTCACTCAAATTGAAAAGACAATTTTCCAAAGTATCATTCTCCACAAATGCATGGTAGAACCCCAAGAGAAAAGCTAAAAATCACATTATCATAAGAAAGATATTTAGTATATAAGTGGCATATATTGGCAACTAATGAGATATTCACCCATCAACGTGACAAACTTTTATCAAAGAAATCACCTCATACGGCTCCAGCACTTTGTCATTCACCATTTTGTTAATAACCTTGGGTGGACCCACCATAAATTCGTAGCCTTCCCTTCGCCTAAATAACAGCATGGAGATTATGGAACTAGATAATACGACATTTTCATTAAAGAGCACAGAGAAAATAAGAAAAACTTACATGTTTTCAATCAATATGGTGATATGCAAAGTGCCCCTCCCACTAACTAGGAATGTATCAGCAGTTTCACCATCTTCAACTTTCATTGCTAAGTTTCTCTCAAGCTCACGACAGAGCCTATCTCGGAGGTTTCTACTGGTTACATACTTACCCTGAGAAAAGATCATGGTATAATAATAAAATCAGAATACATCAAATCTCCAAAAGCAACACTATGATATAAAACACCTCTAGAGAAATAAGATCATAGCACGAGAAAAATAATGGATTATGTCTATATCTTTCTCCAAGAGAAAGAAGAACATATAAGGGAAATGCAGAACATGTTTTCACTTAAGACTATTAAGCTGAGGGAGGTAAAGATCAACACAATAACTTCAAATTAAATTTATTGGTTGATGTCCTTGGAGGCTCTGGTATCATGAGTTAGAGAACAAATCATGCATTGGAAAATAACAGAGCTGTACCAGACCCCATTTTAAAGGTCATTCTTTCTCTTAGCTACTCCATACTTTTACATATCGTCCAAGCAAAATCCCCTATAAGAAAGCCTCAGATCACCATATCTAATCTAATACATTTCATGTTAGTTTAGTTTATCAGATCACATGATAGTAATCTGTAGAGCGGCCATCAAAAGAAGAGTTTTAACACTCATTGCAGATGACCCAGGGATCATGCACACAAACCAACCACTATATTGACTGAAGAAGGATCATGCACAGCATAAATGATGGCATGTGGGTAGAATACGAGTCTTTCAGAATAATCTCTTTTTAAATGATACTTCAGTTATCATCAATGGTTATTCTGATTGCTTGGTTTTCTCTAGCTAGTTAAGCATACCTCACGACCAACAAAAGGTGATGTATTGATTGAGAAAGCCATTTTCACTGTTGGCTCCTCCACCTTAATGGCTGGCAATGGCTTCCCAGAACTTTTATCAGCAATCGTCTCCCCAATCTGCAATAAAGGAAACAAATAATAACTGACCAATTCATAATGGCCCACTAGAGAGAGAAGCAATTTATGCATCTTTCGGAATAGCTGCAGAAATCGACTGTTTTTTCAAGATAACAAGCATGTATAACATGGATCCCAGTAGAAGTACATGCTCAAAGGTGTGTGGAGAAGTATACACTCCCTTTTCTCATGCATAGTGACAGTTTTTTTTTATAGATGTAAGCCATTCATCGTGTGTGGAATGGTTCAGATAGGCGGTATACGAAATATCGTGCCCATTGGATACTCTTAGTCTATGATTCTTGATTTGAAAACCATGACCATCAATTTAAAATAAAGATAAAATTCAAAGAACCAAAGCAACTGGTTAGAATCAGCTGAATACATTGATTTCTCACAGGTTAGTTAATTTTTGTATTCCAAATTTGATAAACAACTTAGATCTTCCCAAAAAGTGCTCTAGAGTGGCATGTATTTTCGACACACCCCTCAAACATGTACTCCTACCAGGACTCGTATATATGAGGACATTGAACACACACATCCATGAGAAGGCCGTGACCTATCATGAAGACACTTCTTTTTGCACCATTTTGTTAGAAGTCCTTTGCTCATTTTATCAAGATAATATATGAAAATTATTGTGAACACAAAACAGAAGTAGAGAATAAAATTTCAAGAATAAATTGTAGACATGATTTATTTACTTATAATAAATGACATATATTGTAATATTATCAGGAAAAATATATATATAACAGGTACTTCTTATCAGTAAACTCAATCTATCTGAAATTGCTGTTAATATCTTTTTCATTATCATTCCAACATTACCATGATAACTGACTTTTATTACCAATACCATCACTGACATGCTGTCTCAATCAGCGGAGCTCATATTTAGCTGGTTAAGAAAAATAAGATGCTTACCTGGATATTGCCAATACCACAGACAGCACAAATATCACCAGCCTGAACAGTATCTGTAGGAGCCCTGGAGAAATTTTCATACACAAAAAGCTCACTAACTCTGGCAAATCTACATGCTTCAGTTTCATCTGAGGTGCATACCTGCATAGCCATAGTGGCATCGACACAAGTACGACTTACTGATTTGTTCCTTGGTGAATAGATGATATTACCATCCTAGACAATGAGTTAGGACATAAATATGTTTCAGAAGGAGAAGAGCTCTCACCTTAACTTCCATGCCTTTTTGCAACATCCCAGCATGTAAGCGTCCAATAGCTATTCTCCCTTTATGTTCATCATACTCAGTATTTGTTACCTGAAATTGTAAAAATCAGTAATCAAGTATGGCACAATGAGGTTAATTTAAAAGATAGAAACAATTTAAGAAAGACAAATCCCCTGGAATTGTTTTCAAAACAGAAGTGCATATTTCAAACTACATAGTCATATGAAGACATATTTCTGTTCTTAATAATAGCAGTAGCCAGTAAAATCTAGCTAAATGAGTTAGGTTGCTTAAACATTTAATCTTGCAGCCAGAGGTTCAGCATGCTTGTACATAAACTATTAACTTCTAGAGAAAACCAATCAAATTTATTAAACAGGGAAACGTCCACAGTTAGATGAAACAGAATAATTACCTAAAAGCATCAAGAAAATGTTCCTTGCATGCTAGAACTGTTGGAATGGTTAATGCATACAAAGGCAATAAATGCCTACTCCAGATTCCAGAATCCATACTATTTAGTTCCCTGCTTCCTCGTAGGCATTATAGATGAGAAGGTTGGTTCTTCCAAAGTGTACATCAAAACCAAACATACAAAATTATGCTTCCAAATGCCTCATGTCTCCAAAGCTATAGGTTTTTTTCATATATGCACTACACAATTAGAGAAATCCTTATTGATATTAGGAAGAAGTAAAGGACTGGGTGATATATAGTCAAATCGTGAAACCACAAGATGAAAAATCCCATAGACATAGATCATCTCATAAGGTCAACCATTGTAACGGAGCAGGCAACAGACGGAAATGATGGTACTCTTGAATGCACTGGTATGAGTATACGCACTTTATGCTTCACTAAACCTTATCTTCAAACCAACGAGCAAACCTTGACTAAGTTACATATTTTACTCAATGTTGTCTCCACAATGTGTTCTTCAGTTGATTACAAACCAAATCACTTGATACTATTCTTCTCATAAAGCTTGTCTATAATCTACATAATTGCCACAGCAGAGAGTACTTGCTCAAGAAAATTTCAAATCTATACCATCATTGGGAAACAAACAAGAAATACAACATTATTGCAATTAGAGGACTTGCCATAACAACAATCAGGTGAATGGACATGGAACAGTTATATAAAGTTGGAGGGTAAAACACAAAGCCTGGCAAGATATGTGGACATGATTAAATCTGTTAGCTATAAAAAGAACAAACACTAACAAGCATCTGCAATGTGCCATCTTTGTTAATTGATGGCTCTGGAATGCATCTAATAATAGCCTCAAAAAGTGGTCCAAGATCATCTGCCAAATTGTCTGGAGATAGTCCAGCCTTTCCCTTGATCCCACTTGCATATATTACTTGGAAGTCACACTGCATAAACCAAGAAAATATTCTTGGTCAAACTGAAAATCCATATTCATTGTATCATCCATCATTTCAGGTTAAAATAAATCCCAAAGCATGAACTGTAGACAAGTCGGTGATGGACACACCTGTTCATCTGTTGCATTTAGCTCAATAAAGAGTTCAAAAGTGGAATTGATCACATAGTCTGGACGAGCAGAAGGTCTGTCAATCTTATTTACAACAACCACAACAGCATGTCCAAACTCCAGAGCCTTCTTCAGAACAAATCTTGTTTGTGGCATTGGCCCCTCAACAGAATCCACCTACAGAAATTAAGAATTATTGCACCATCATAAATCTAAGGTTATGAAGAATATAATAGAGAAAAAGTTACATAATGAGGGAACACAAAGGCACATTATTATCCAGAAAGGCGATAATGTTGTTCAGAAGTACTGAGACCTCCAAAAAATACAAACAGAGCAGAAAGTTTTGGCTGACGAACGAGAGAAGTGAATTTGTTGTTAAAGAATCCAGGGCTTCAGATCAGGCAATAGGAGCCAGGACAAACAGTCTATATTTCTTTGCATATAAAGAAAGTAATCCCCATGGAGTGAAGATAAAATGCTAGATCTGTCAATCGATGTCCTCTCAAACATTCAACAGATAGATATGTTCTTCTCCTTGCTCAAACAGTTCCCATATCTACATTCATACTGGCATCCAAAGGGATTCAACTAGCTATTTTGCAGTTTCTGTCCCAATAAATAGAACTGATCTGAATTAGCATCAACTAAAACAATAGGGAATATGACAATACAGCTCTAAAAAAGGGGGAGCCTGGAGTACGGAGATCCCTTGTATGCAGGATCCATGGAAGGGGTGGACCACAAAGGGTTTATAGTATGCACCCTTACTTTGCATTTTTGCAAGAGGCTATTTCTACACTGTGAACCTTTATCATTATCATCTATTGAATACATCATAAAATAGCAACTATTCTAAGTTGCTCATGAGCAGTTAAAACACCGGTTTCTGTCTAGGATATATGGAGTTAAACATGTTAAACATCACTGATGGAACCTGATATTACCACTAGAAGAACTCCCTCCACCATATTGAGAACGCGCTCCACTTCACCACCAAAATCAGAATGACCAGGAGTATCGATAATGTTTATCTTTGTATCCTTGTAAGTGATTGATGTATTTTTGCTTAGTATTGTAATTCCCCTTTCTCTCTCTAGATCATTTGAGTCCATTATCCTCTCCTGTACAACCTGGTTTGCACGAAACACCTACAAAAAGATACAGTTTCTAGTTATACATGATAGTTCTCAGATACAGCCAGGTACCTAAAATAGCAGCAAATCACTGTCCTAGCCCAGTATATCACTTTTTCTTTTTTCTCTGCTCTTTTGCATTTTCAAGTACAACATGGGAAAGCAAAGAAGAAAGCCTATGGATACAATGTGGCTTTCTTCACAACAAGGATAAAAACCTTGTAGAAAAAAAAATAATTCATATCATATTGGATTAAGTTCACATGGAAATCAGATAAAGTCTTTGGAACCATCCCCCTGGAAATAAGTCAGCCAAATGCTACAAAAATCATGTTATAAAGGAAAACTTCCTAGAAAAGATTAGTACTTGCTCTCATAAATTTGGCATCTAAAATGTGCGATCACAATCATGACAGGCCTTTAGCAGTCCATGGAAGAAATGGCACCGTCATTGTAAGCTTACAGACAAAAAAATTGACTTCCGGCAAGATGGTTCCTAGCAAACTTCACAACTTGAAGTAGAAACATGACTCAAGATTTGTTCATCCATATCCAACTGCCAAGAATCAACGAAATTCGAAAACCAAGGTTTCAACATCAAAAGTTATGAAGCTCAACTGGCGGAAAGTGGCCAGCTATCCCAATGGAAAAAACGAAATCATTAGAATTTAAAAATCACGTATTCTGGTTGTACCTTTGCTTGTTTCAACATGGCATCCACCAGTGTAGTCTTCCCATGATCAACATGAGCAACAATCGCTATGTTCCGCACATCTCTTCTTGTCATTAACTGACTCTTCTTCCCAGCTGCAACAGACAAATTACGACTTACATCCTTCACAATGAAAAAGAAAACCAGTAACATCCTCTCCAAGCATAACAAAACATGCGCAAATAATAGATAATCAGAAGATATCTACCCGTAGCAGTATCAGTTGCGGCTGAAACTGAGCATTTGACTGCGGAACGACTAGACAATTTCGACCGGGGGGTGAAATGGCATGGAATTGAAAGGCGACGGCCGCGATTTTGCTTGGTGAGATGGAGGGACGAAGGGTTTCTGTTAGGGTTGGGGTTGGTGCGAAGATGGGTGGAAGACTTGAGGGGCGAGCTGAAGGTCATCGCCATTTCCATTGCTCCTCTCGCACCAGTGGATGTGAGGGAGAGCAACGGATTTGAGAGGCCGCTGTGGAGTTTGAAGGCGGGTATTTATAGACAGTTCCCGTTTATCCCTTTGCCCCTAGTCAAATTATGTGGTGGTGAACAGACTCCCTTGTGGGACCCAATCGGTTCATCAAAACCGTTCATCGTCTATGGCGTCTGAAGAAAGAAGGCCATCACCTTTGGATTTTGTTCTCAGTTATAAGATGCATGGCTCACCAAGGGATCAGATTTATTAGGGAGGTGACCTATCTGGACAAGTTTGAGATGGTTATCGATGACCAGAAACTGGGGTAAGCTTAGTACTTGAGGTGGCTAAAGTAGCTTCAATGGATGAGACGATTATTTGAGTCATGGCCCGCGAAGTTACGAACACCCCCCAATGGACGGCGGTGATGAATGGAGTATCTAATAATCTAATTCTACTGATCACATCATCTCCGCACATGCACGGAGCTACTTTTGCGGCCCGCAAAGAGGAGCGAAGATATATACACGCATTTCTGTTTTGGCCACCCCTTTTCTCTCTCTATATATCTCTATATTTTCTCTCTCTAAAAATGGGTGTCGCAGGTAAGAAAAAGGGTTGCATACATCATCACACCGCAAAGATAACCTAATCCCTTTTTACTCCTGCGTAGAGAGAGAGAGAGAGAGAGAGAGAGAGAGATGGAGGAAGAGAAAGGGAGCTACTGCTGGAGCTCGGAAACGAACTGGACGATCAACGAAGGAAATCTTCAAGATTTCATCACTTTCGAGACTCCGATCTCGCCGATTGAAGAAGATAAAGTTGCGATCTCGAAATCTCATCAACTCCTGTTGAATTCCCCTTCGCCTGATTCAGGTCCTTGCGAGGTCACTGGTAATTTCAAGATCCTTTTGCTTCTGGGGTTTTAGTCTCGTTAGAAGTTTTCCTTTCGATTAATTGTTTTTCAATTCGCCGTTGAGAGTGATAAATGACGATTGAGTTTTCTTTTGCACTGATTACTTGGTGGATTATGTGTCGTCTGAACTGAGATAAGTTATCTGTTGCTTGATTTCCTTGGTGGATGATGTGTTGTAGAAATGAAATATGGTGATGAATTTTCTTTTGCCTTTTGGAAATTAAGAAGTAATGAAATTATATTGAGCTTATAGTTCATTGCTCAATGATTGGTTTTCTGAATTGCAAGTGATGAAATTGGTAAGTTTTTGTTATCCGGTGAAATTTCTAGACGACAACGGCAAATCTTGTGATTAGTCATTGAACATCTGCATAAGTACATGAGAACTTTGCGTATATTGCCAAATACCTTGAAACCCTAGCTTAATCCGCACCGTTGCTATAAATTCAAGTCTTAACCTGAGATCTACCTAAATAATGCATAAGATCTAGTTTGGGAAGCATCCAGTAATAACAATTAAAACACTATTCATAGCTCTTCACAAAACCTAAACCTTTAGTTGGAAACCAAAACCATCAAACGATTTCTATAAATTATAATATTTGTCAATTTGACAATTCCCGTAACAGATGCTCTGTGAAGCCCACCTTTCAAATCAATAATTATCTATTTCGAGAGAATTATTTTTAAAAATGGAACTTAAATTTGAGTTTAGCTTCCAACTTGCATTGGCTCCTATTTCATCTTCTACAATCTCCATTGCATCAAGAATCATACTCCCATCCCTTTGATTTCAGTGAAGTCACGTTCGTGTTTTCTGTTGTTTTCAAAGACCAAATCTTCATGTTCTTGCTAAAATGATTTTTAACCTTGGAAACTGCCATTTATTGAACATCACTTTAGTAATTTTTGACAAATATGAAGAACATTACCCTCTGTCTAAGACTTGGAAGTTACAAATTTTGCTGTGCTGGTGAAACTGTTATTTTCTTTCTTTGCTTCCACAAAAGAGTATTCAGTTTCTCTTTCTTATCTGAGTGCTACCTGATCATATTGCCTTGACCTCTTGAGTAACTTCTGATTCTATTGCAAATTTGGGCTACAAAACACCAGATTCTCTTTGTATTTGGATCCAATACCAAACAGGATTAAGTGATGAGTACTAAAATATAATATGGCTTTTGCACTTGTATAGTTTAGAATGCTTCTCTTCTTCTGCTTTGCAACTTGTCAATCATCTCCCTTGAAAGAGTTCTCATTATTTTCTTTTTTGATAATGAGGTAGTAGCTTCCCTCTTCATGTAGACTGTGTTCAAATGATTTTTGGTTTCTTTGTTGGTCATTTTTGGAGGTAATTAAAATGGATATAAGTTACCTACTATCACAAAGATTGTGCATTCATACCTTTGTTCTCTAGTCTTGGTTTTGATGTTCTTTTTAACAATCTGATCCTCATTGTATTGTTGCGCGTGATCTCTATCATCACAATTTCAAGCTCAAACTTCATAAATCACATTGCTGTATCAATGAGAGCTTGATGCTGAATCATGTCTTCCTTCCTTGATTTTCCTTTACACAGTGAATCCACAACCAATATAAGCCATCTCAACATTACAACACTTATTGTGAACTTGCTTCACATGATCAAACTTTGGTGTGAATGAACATGCGTTATCAGTCCATCTTTAATCTGTATGTAGCTTTTAACTTTAAGTCAAACTTGCTTCAATACTTCTATTGCTAGCACACTACCAGGTAATCTACTGTAAATGAAGAACTAGCTAATGTTCGAGCAATCATACAGACAATGCAATAGATTTTCCTGAAAAATGCTAGGAAGAGAGAGAATTATAATAGATTTGACCATACTGACAATGAAGTACATCCAAATGTCATAGTCTTGTTGTCAATTCTGTCCCAATGTTCTGTTTTTCTTCTGTGATGGACCATAATATCTTCCACTTGATATGATGTTCTGGTTCTGAAAACTGTGATGATAGAAAATGCAAGCTTCAAAAGAAAGACACAGAAAAAGATGATATGAATAACTGGGAAGAACTAATGCACTTACTCATGTTCTTTAGCTTTATTGTTTTATCACTATTATATTGACATCTATGAAATCAACCTATATGTACATCATATATCAGTCTATCTAGAGCTTCTTGTTGTCAACTTATTAAGTGCTATATTTGCTCATTAAGATTTGCAATTGAGAGCACCTAAGTGTTGTAGGAAAAATGGTAAAGCAAAAAATTTAAAAGAAATTAACTGGAAATATGGTTTTGTTCCCTTCACCTTGAATTTTATTCATCTTTGTGGAATTATGGCTGGCTTGTGGACTTTGCTTGGAGCGGCACATGGCATTGAAGACTAGATATATATTTATATAAGTGGCTTCTCAAGTTGTCATTACTATTGGAGTATCAAACCCACCAATTACACTCAATTTATTGAATTGATTAACCAATGCAGACCTTGTCTCCCTTTGCTTTGAATTCTGGAACATTTCCTTCAGGAATGGAACCAGAACAGAAACTTTAGTATAATGCAGGGCATGTGTCTCAGGAATTCCATACTGTTCCTATCATTTTGGTCTTTTTAGTTCATTCCAGTCACGACTTGTTTAATTTTGCTGATTTTTCTTAGAAAAATTAGATGCCCATAAGGTTCTATTGGTCTGAAAATGCCTCTTCCTGTAGACTCATCACGATGTATTCAAGCATGCCAAGTTTAGATATATATTACTATGGTATTAAAAGATGTATGTCTAATAAAATATGTACTTAGTTTTGCAATACTTTTTCCTATCATTCTTATCCTTTTCTTCTACTTTTTTCTTCTGTCTTTAAAAAAAATATTCAAAAACTTTTGTTGCTTCTTTTACAAAATGGAGGACCCAGCCAGGCAGCACATGGGAATGTCCCATAAGAGTAGAAAAATGGAACACTCACTGGAAACAGAATTAACAATTATGGTGCAGACTGATTGACTGGTTAGACCAGCTATGACTTGGTTTGCTTTTGGTTAGTTGTTTGGTGAGAACATGCCTGTTTAGGAAGTACTTCCTAGACCATTGTGAAAGTTTGGTTTCTCCCAGGCATAAACAGCTGAAATTCTAGTAATAACTGGCTGAGTCATATATTTCATATCCACAAGAATCAATTTCCATCATTTAACTTTCTGCATGTATTGTACAAGCTAGAAGGGGAGCCTTAGCATAACGGTAGAGTTGTCATCATGTCACCTAGAGGTCACGGGCTCAAGGCGTGGAAACAGCTTCTTACAAAAATACAAGGTAAGGTTGTGTAGTATAGACCCTTTGTGGTCTGCCCTTTCCTGGGATCCTGCATACGCGGGAGCTTTGTGCACCGGGCTGCCCTTTTATGTATTGTGCAAGTTGGAATCACGACTTTTTGGCTAACAGCTTCTGCCATCTCACTTTCCTTTTGGACATGCTTGCTAGTTTCTGTAGACATCTGTTTCCATCATAGTTATCTGTAAGATTTAGTGATGGAGAATGTAGTTTTGAAAATAAATAGCCTGAGAAAAATTCAACCTCAGGTGAAGTGAACTTTCATTTCTTTAATCACTGTAGTATAATGGTCAAAGGAAAAACTTTCCTAGTGAAAATATAAAGCTCATCTGTGGAGTTGTGCATTGACTTTGTAGTGCAGGTTCTGATAGTATTAGGGTCAAAGGAAAAAATGTCCTAGTGAAACTATACAGCTCGTTTTAGGAGTTTTGGAAGGACTTGATAGTGGATGTTCTGATATGGTGAGAGTGAGCTGGCAGATCCTTTCTCCTTTTTTATTGCTGTTTAGCAGCAATAGTCTACATCATTTTCTTTATTTTGAATAACTGACTTGTTAAGGGTCAGACTTCAGCTCCTAGTTTTACTTTTAAATGCTTGACCTCTTAGGCTCATGAGTGGGCAAAGTACTCTGCTGGACTGGCACTGACCCTGAGAGATGTAATCTAGGGGAGTGCCTGGGATTAGATACCCCAGTAGTCCTAGCCATAAACGATGGTTACTAGGCGTTGTGTGTATCGACCTTTGCATGAAGAAGAAACTTATTGTATCATTGCTGCTCATGGTTAGTTTTGCTGCGATCTTCCAACATGCTAGTTTCAACAATTGTTGTTCCCCACACACTTCCTGGCTGCTTGGACTATAGCAGGTATCAGGTTCGTTGCTTGAGGTATCAGCAGCATGGCTTGCAACCTAAATTGTTTCAATTTCAACCTATATGGAGTTGACAGTCAAGATTGTGTTATTAACACGTTCAAGCAACTACCCAAGGATATACAGAATATAGTTTTTGTCTATGGTCCCTTATAGAAGGCCAATATTCATGATGCTGGAATAGGCCTATAAGATATGAGTAGATGTTCAGTTATTTTCTTCATTTTATTTTTCCCTTATCCTCTTGAAGCATATTTTGATTACTTCAATTGGATACAATCAAGTGTAATCTGATGCAACCAAAAAAAAAAAAGCAAATAAAATGAGGGTAACAGGGAGACTGTTAATTTGCATGCTTGTTTTAGAGCGAAATGTGATTCTGCTACTGGCAAATATTTTACTTCTGAAAGCATCTGAAGTGCATGACTCATATCAGTATGCAATGCATATTTGCTATAGGTACTTTAGCCAAGTAAAGTATCCAGTAGGACATAATCAAGGAAGAACTTTTGAAGTAA
Source organism: Warburgia ugandensis (assembly GCA_035236585.1). Taxonomy (NCBI): domain Eukaryota; kingdom Viridiplantae; phylum Streptophyta; class Magnoliopsida; order Canellales; family Canellaceae; genus Warburgia; species Warburgia ugandensis. The sequence goes on along the minus strand of CP141132.1, from coordinate 75,580,316 downwards.
CATTAATTTGCATGCTTGCTTTGGAGCAACATTTGCCAAAGAACCTTTGGAGTCATCCTTGACTTGGAAAATCTTAGATCAATATGAATGTCATTCTGCTACTGACAAATATTTTCCTTCTGGAAGCATCTGAAAAGCATGACATATCAGAATGAAATGCACATTGGATATAGGTACTTATCCAAATAAAGTATCCTGGGAGACATAGTCAAGGAAGAAACTCTGAGAATGCTTTTTTGCTAAAAGACTTCCATAGATAGTAGTTTTCCCAGTTTCCATAAAGGCAGGAAGGGAGTTTGGTTTTCTCGTACTGATTGTTAAGCAGCTAGTGTTAGGATGTACCATTATTTCTCCGCATGATATTTTCCAGCAAAGTGATTCTCAGCAATGTAGTTGTCAGTGAAGTATCTCAGTTAAGTGTTCGATGTAGTTGTCTGTACAGTATCTATTAATCAAGTTGAAGAGTGCCAAGCCATTTATCATAGATCACCTTGAGATAAAAAAGGTTCTGGAACTCTTATTGGCTGATGAAACTAACAGCTAGGAGCAATCTTTTCTGTTCCTTTTTCTTTATTTTGTTTTCTTTGAAATGATTAAAACTCTTTGTGCTGCAGTCAGTTTCAGAAATTTGTATGAAGTTCGCCAGGTCTATGTGCGTAGTACAGCTCGAACTTATGAAATGTACTATGCCCCTGAACAAAAAAGCACTAATGAGTATCTCTGTACTGTATGCTGTGGAGTTGTTGCAAAAGAAGATGGGATTCTTCATGAAGGCAACGCAGGAGATGATATAGCTGAATGTGAGAAGGACTCTAGCGAAGCTACAAAACCATCTGAAGGGAAAGTCAAGAGCTGTGTCAGTAGTAGCAGTGACGAAGATGGTTGGATAGAAGTGAAGGTCCCCATTTCTCCACCTCTTGACAATACAGCAAATCCTACATCTAAGAAAATTGATGAAAACACTAGCAAAAATGCTCAGGTTTGTTGCCAACTCTTTTTGTGGTCTCATTTCACCAAAACAACTTCTATACTGTCTTGCACCTACTAATTAAAGAACTTTCAGGATTACTACGAGGCAACGGCAGAGATAAATGACGGCCCCTCCTGCTCCTCCCTTACTCTTCGCTTGCTTTCGCTTCGGACTAAGGGATGTGTTCAGGTGGAAGAGATCTACATATATGCTGAACCAGTTGAACCCACTGATGGAGGCCATCAAGTGGGCCTTGCTCAAACCTCGAGTGGAAGTTCTTTGCTGGCTATGTTTGTTCCTAGTCTTTTGCAATTATCCAACACAGCAACTGGCAGAATTCAAGAAAGGCATGTTTCTGACACCCAGGAAACACAGAAGCATCAAGATAATGGAGCAAATGGATCTGTCAGTCCCCAAACTGGAAGGAAAATGGAGCCAGAGAAGCATGTGTCCGACCTTGGGGAGACACAGAAGCATCAAAATGGTGAAATGGAAGCAATTGAGTCAGTCAGTCTCCAAACTGGGAGAACAGTGGAGCAAGAAACAACCTCCAAAATTGCAGATCCAACAGAAGTAAAATCTCAGGGAGCAACTGGGGAGAGTACAAAACCCATGAGAGTAGAATCTAGCTTCAACCAACCAGCTGAAGAAGAAGTGCGTGAATGTGTCTCAGATGAAAAAAATTCTGCACAGAATCGTCTCGAAAATATGCTGAATCAGTTGGTCTTCCGAGTATGCAGAATGGAGAGCTTCTGCTTGAGATTTGAAGAAAACATGGTTAAGCCCCTTAACTCAATAGCAACAAGGCTCGAGCAAGTTGAGAGGCAACTAGATACACTTACTCAGAGGTCTCAGTTTCCAGAATCATTTCACTGCACAAGAATTGCAGCTTCTGATTTTTTGTGTGATCAAACTGAAACCAACTCGCATTCTGACCCTAATGATGAGCAAAGCTTCAGTGCTTCTGAATCGGTGACAAAGAATCCCCACATTGAGAAATCATATTCTCCAGCTGGTGATGTAACTGCTTCAGATTCTCCTACTGAGTTGTCCAGATGTTTGGTAGTTACTGCCCCTGAATTTTCAAATCATGATGATAGTGAGAGTGATGATGAGAACTGCAATGCTTCAATAAACTCCATGACGAATGATTTTTCTACGCATACACCTGCAATGTCCATGGACGATGCTGATGACACTGATGACTTAGAGATGGATGATAAGAATGATTGCCCTACACGTAAGCGTGCAGTGTCCATTGATGATGCACTAGCATCATCACTTGCAGCATTTTTATCATCAGTTTCTGTTCAATCACCAGCAGATTGTCCTAGTATGGTAGTCAAGGCTCCAGATTTTGCGAATGATGTTGATGGGAAGGATGTAGAAGCTATTAAAGATCCTCTGGGCATTTCCCTATCTCAAGAACGTGAAGAACAAATTTACCATCAATGGACCCATCATCTGCTAAGAGATGCTCCACACATTTCCCCATCTCAAGGAGGTGAAGAACAGGTTCAGCATCAAAGGACCCAATATATCCCTATTAAGGCAACATCATCTACTACTATTGATAATCTGCTAAAGTTTCATCGTCTGCTAAGAGGTCCTCCATGCATTTCCGTATCTCAAGAAGGTGAACCACAAATTGATCATCTCAGCCCTGATTGCTACATAAACACCACACCAGACCTTGCAGCAGGTGTTTCAGCTTCCTGCATCCCTTCTCAAGACAATGAACTAGATGTGCAGCATCTGACTAGATGGTGTGAAGAAGTTATGAGAGAGAATCATTTGGAAGGGGACAAAAACAACATAAGTGGTAGAACTGATCAGAACAGTTATGACATGGGATTCACCAATAATAGCAACAGAGAAGAAATTACCCATGGTTATGGTACCTCATACCAGCTTCATGAGGAAAAGTCTGAAAACAAGAGTGGTCGAATTCCTTTTGAAATTAATAATGGCAACATTCCTCTTACTGAGGCTCTGTTTACTGCTAAAGTTTCATGTGGAGGGATTAACCACCACAGTATTGGTGAGTACGAAATGGTGGGAACAGAAAATGTAAAACGGGTCTCAACTCCCAGCATCTCTTCTTCTCATAACAGTGAAGTACAATTGCAGCATCATATGGAACTCCCTGAAGACAGCCCTATCAAGGCAACGACCAACATTGTCACTAAGAACCGCAATAGCACCAAAGAGGAAATTACAGAAAGGATTATTATTCCAAACCATGTTCAAGTGGAATCGACCGAAAACAACAGCAGTGAATCAAATGGTGAGGAAATTGTGTTCCAAAGCCCACAATCAATGAAAGGGGCTCTGGAAAGCAGCAGAGATACTACAAAAATTGTTCAAATCCAGGGTCAGCTGTATGCGGAAGAGTCAGGGGATAAACATCAGCAGGCCTTAAACACTCTGTTAGATTTCCAATTTCCTATCTTGGAAGTTAAGTTTGATTCACAGGAGAGTTGTAGCTCTGGTTTGTCCTTGGAAGACCTTTTGGGTGTTGCTAACACTGGAAGCCCTTCCATGCAACTTACTCGAGATGGCGAAACTTCTGCAAGTGATCATTCAAATCAGATGGTTCAAGTCGAGTTTGATGAACCAAAAGCTCCTGCAGCCGAAGCCCAATTCCTGCTGCAACTAGAAGATTTCGCCATAGAATATGCATCTTTGGGCCCGGAAGGGGAACAACGAGATACTTTTGGATATAGCAGCCATGAACCAGTCTCTAGCCTAATATGAGAGTCTGCCGTAGTTTGACTCTCTCTCTTTTCTTTTCTTATCTTTAATAACAAAAGCTATTGCTTATATTAAGCAAACATATGCACATGGGCATTTACATGGTGATGCACTCCGATATGTATAGGATTTAGACCTGGTAAGCTACTGTGTACTGACTCATATAGTAAACGGCTCTGTGGCCTTAAGATTCATATAAAAAAGAGGAGCCTATCCATTTTCCAGAACTCTGTTTTCTTGATGTATGCATGGCCAAGCTGTTGCAGCCTTAATGGTTGCAGCGAAACATGCCAGATCAACGTCCGCACGAAATGGAGAACTTGGGGGATGTGTTGTTCATGCGGATTTGTTCACTGTGCTAGAATTCCCTGCTATCTATAGTTGTATACTACTAATTCAAGTCACAAAATTGGAGCTCCCCATATCCCCTCGTTGGTGTATTCTTCCAGAACAAATATGAAAAGCAGCGCAAAAGTATTTTCTTAATTTGGACGGTAAAAGCGGGGCAAAAGTTGCCATATGCACCTCTGATAATTCATTCGCCCTTTGTGATAGAATACCCAAGGCTTGGGACCAAGCCATCAATGAAGGGTTGCATCCAACCGTCCCTAGGGGGTTGCCACTGAATTATAAATATAGACTAGCATGGCCTTGTAGGTCTGAGCTTGGTTTTCTTTCATCTTGGAAGGAGAGCTGACCGTAGCAATGTAATTAGCATGGTCAGTAAATTACACAGTTTAATAAGGTTAGTCGCTGCCAATGTAGGCCAGTAGATTGAAGGTCCTAGGGACCCGAGCAAATGCACTTTCTTTTACATCAAGCTGAGGTACATACTGAGGATGGTTTTCTTAAGTTCCAAAACTCATGTACAGAATATAGAAGAATATAAGATAATTTCTCATAAAATAAGTAGAGTTTGTTTTTCTAGCAGAGACCAAAAGCTGCAAAGCTCTTCCATGTTTCAGATACAAACGCAATAGAAAACCGCAATACCTCCTAAACACTGTTCGACAAATTTAAAATCTGAGGCTGATGATTCGTGCTTTCGCCAATTTGCTGGCGGCAACAAAATTGTAGATGGCATGCACGCGGCATCATTCAGCTTTGCCATTTTGCTGGGAGGAAACATAGTTGCGGATGACGTCCATGGCCAACTGGTGGGCGGTTTTGTCCTGCAGCTTCGCTAGCTCCTCCATAGCTTCGTATGTTGGTCTGTCTGCAAAAAGCTTCAGATTGAACCTCGATGGCGCTTCAGCTGGACCTTCCCATTTCTCAACTATCTCTTTCAGTTTGTCAAAGCCCTGCAACATAAGTAGAAAAAAATCAATTTCTGCGAGTCCAGGGAAGACCCAAATCTCAAATATTTCCTTAAAAGAATCATGACTCTATGATTCCATGAAACTGGCATCATTCACTTCTTTCTTTCGAGAGTAAGAAGGTCAACAGATGGAGAGAATTGTCTTGGTCAAGAAGAGAGTGGATTTTCTTCCTCACCATTCGAGTGGTAAAGGCACCAAAAGATTCTCCCTGCTGGCGCTTGCGTCTCCAGTTGTAAAACAATGGTTCGAACACCTTCTCTAAGTCATGAATCTTCACCCTATCCATGAAGCACTTCGCTATGGTGGATTGGTTTGGTGTTCCCCCAAGCCAGATCTGTTCGACACATGCATCACATTACATTTGAAGTCATGTTCTCATGTTTCTCCTTCGTTAAAAGATCTGACAGAATATTAAATCATTCTCTTGATATTTGTGCTGGTCATATCTGAAGAGCAGAGTTTGAAATACCTGATAGCTGTTGGGTCCATCACCGACCAGTCCAAGTTCAGCCATGTAAGGTCTGGCACAACCATTAGGGCACCCAGTTATCCTTATTACCACAGACTCATTGTATTTGAGGCCAACCTGAAATAAGATACTTCCACTGTTACATATGCATTAAGAAGCATAATGGGAAGGTTTTCACTGACTTCCTCAGAAAACCAGCCTTTCTAAGCAACTAAAGAGAAGAAGGTAGCGATTGGCACTTTACCTTCTCAAATACAGCTCGAACCCGCTTGAGGACGTCAGGTATTCCACGCTCTGCTTCTGTTATTGCCAAGGGACAAAGTGGTAGAGCTGGGCATGCCATCGCCGTCAAGTTTAGAGGATCCACATACCTAGGATGCTGTACAAAAAGCAACCTAGTCAAGGTTTCTTTTGCGGTGACTTTTATGGTCAAAGTTGGTTACATAATGCGGCAATACCTTCTAATACAAAAGAGTTATGAGACGGCAGCAAAAAAATACTAGTACACCGATGGGAGACCCTTTAACTAGGATCTATTTGAAGAACCTATTTACATAGACCCCAAAAATCATTTGTCACCAATTCATTAGTTAAGCACCTTCTGTTTTTCAAGAACCATAAGTTTCCTAACCTAGTAGACTTGAATGTTTTCACATTGTAAAAGGATAAATTGCCAAACTGTAGTCTGAATACTTCCTACAACCTAGCATTTGTCACCAATTCATTAGTTAAGAACCTTCTGTTATCGAAGAAACATAAATTTCCCAACCTAGAACAGTTGAATATTTTGAGATGTAGAAGGATTAAATTTTTTGCACTTTAGTCTTGAGTGTTTCCTACAACCTTTCTACAAAGACCCAGACCACCCCAAGTGAATTTATCCTCGTAAGAAGTTGAACTGACAGATTAGTCCTCACCAGCAGACCAGCCTGTGCAAGAGCTGTGGTGATGGGACGCCTCCATGCACGTCGAATGTCGCACAATATGATGTTCTGGTTAGGAGTAAGACGGACATTCAGGTTATACTTCTCAATTATCTCCCTTAAAGTCGTCTTCATAGTTCCTTTAATACGGCCACTGTCAACATGGAGCCCACAAAACATTGCACCATCACCCTGTATCGGGAGCACAAGCAGAAAGGAAAAGTCAGAAGTATGTATGCTTGATGGGTAAGAATATCCAAGACAAGATAAGAAGAGAAGAAAATGCATAGAAAACTGCTTAATTAATATAAAAACTGCATAAGAAAAATCTACGACAGAGTAAACAACAGGAAAAGCATACTGATTCAGAGATTGTGCACAGACATTACAAACCTGTTCATGCCATCCGAGGTAACTCTTGAATTCCCACTCAGGCAACTCTCGGAAAGGCTCAAACTTCTTCCCATAATACTTCTCAACTTCACTTCTAAACTTTTCAATTCCCCACAAACTGATCAAATACTTCATTCTACTGTATCTCCTGTCATCTCGTCTCCCATTTTCTCGCTGAGTAACAACGATTGCTTTCACAGCATATAAAATGTCCTCCTTTGGCACATAACCCAATGGCTCACCTAGACGAGGAAAAGTGGCTTCGATCCTGTGGGTTCTACCCATGCCACCTCCAACCTGCAATTAATGAACTTATTCAGCATTCACAGTAGCTCAATAAATGTTTTCTGGACATAAAATTATTTAACAACCAAACTGCAGTTTCTTACATAAAGGTTGAAACCTTGAGGTTCACCATCACTATCAGTAACTACGACAACACCAACATCATTTGTGAGAATATCTACTGAGTTGTCTGTTGGCACAGTTACAGCAATCTTGAACTTCCGAGGCAAGAACTGAGTGCCGTATATGGGTTCCGGAGAATCAACGAAGTTTGTTCCATGAGAGTTGTCATTACGAGCCTTCACTACCTCAGGAGGTTCTGCCGACATGAACTTCTCTCCATCCACCCACAAATCATAGTAAGCACCAGATTGAGGGGTTAAAAGTGCAGCGATGTTATCTGCAGTTTTCTGTGCAAACACATAGTCTTTTCTAGAGAATGGTGCTGCAGGAGCAAGTACATTCCTGTTCAGGTCCCCACATGCACCAAGAGTTGAGCCCATGTTTCTGACAATAGTACTCATCACAGTCTTGAGGTCCTTCTTTAAAATACCATGTAGCTGAATTGTCTGTCTGTTTGTCAAGCGAAGAGAGCCAATTCCAAATTCGTTTGCAAGATCATCCAAAGCCAGATAAAGCTGGTGTGGGACTTTACCACATGGATTCTTTGTTCGAAGCATAAACGAGTAAGATTTGGAAGCACGCTCATCTCTGTTAGTCTGTTGATAACTTCCATGGAACTTGATCAATTGTGTGGCAGCTTCGTTCACATTTGCGGCCTCTGTCTGCAACTCCTCCTTTAGAGGATATCTTAAAAAGTTACTTTGCTCCTTGAATATTTCAACCTTGCTGCGCTTGAGTTCAGTATCTGGTTTTACAGGCTGCAAACCAGAATAAAGTTAATGACCAGAAAAGACATATTATACCAGTATACATTTTATCAGTTCATCCAACAGCTCTGAAACAAAAAGATGAACATATCATTTGTTGGGGAAATAATATTTATAAGGGCAAAGTAGAGGCATATGGTGCAAACAGCATAAAAGTATGTTCGTAAGAGTTCAACATTCCCATCAATATGTCACTCCTCCCACATAGAGGCACCTTCACTAATGGGTGAATAATCAAGCCCAAAATGCAACCATTACAAGGTTGCCAAAGGGCAAGAGGAACTTGTCTGAATTCGAAAGTTTGGCAGGTTCTACATCTCCAACAACTGTTCAAAATGCCATGATTACAACGAAGAAAAGGAAGAAAACATTTGGTTCTTGAATAAAGAAACTGCAGTTATTCAAAAGAAGTACACAATGGTCCACCAAACAACCCCCCACAACCATATACATACAACCAAACAATAGTGCCTCCCCTCTTTCCAACAGCAGCTATCCTGAGAACATGACAAGATAAACATTCACATGAACATAACCAACAAGCAATGATCCAAGGCCACCATCATTCCTTGCAACCCATTTACAGAAGTATTTGAATTCCCTTCTATCCAAAGCTTCCTCCCAACTCCTGTTTGAAAGGCCAAAAGCACCATGTAGAACTCTATCCTTGTTCTTGCTTGAATAGGTTGCACCAATCAGTTTGGTGTATGGTGAAAGAACACCATTCAGTGTTCTCTAACGATTCCACCGTGCCTGTTAGACTTGGACTCATTAAGAGCGTCTAGTAAACATTTAAGCTTTACACTTGGGGATGCCCGAGACGCATCCAAACTTCAACCTTCCTTTCCGACTGTTTCTATCCAACATTTAAAAACTTTTTGACTAACACAGACTCTGCCAGGATCTTTGCACAATGTGCGCGATCTGCAAATATAGTTATGATAAAGAAGACTTCAGCTAGAGTTTTCCTATGTCTTTAAATTTTGCTTTCACTTCATCCACTCCTTCAGTGCCAAAACAATACAATTTGACCTCCACCAAACAATCTTATCCAAAATAATCAAGCAGACAATCAAACTCAGCTAATCATTTCCTTCACTAAAGAAACAGCATGCAATTGGAGAAAGAGCTCAATGCAGCAGACACTAAAGCACCTAAAGAAAACAGAGTTAGCTACAATAGATGTAGAAAAGAAATAAACAAACAAAATCTGCTCAAGGAAAATACGATTACAGATTCACAGAGTCTTAATTTCCCACCGACTAACTTATTCTCCCAAAAACATCCATTTTCCAAAAGAAAAATCAATAAATCGAAGAAATAAGAAGGCACAAATCCATGCTTATCCGCTACTAAACCAAACACCAGAAGGAAACAAACAAGAATCCTTCAATCAAGATCAGCAGAACTCCAAAACTCGACAACTTCACCTACAAGCACGCAAAATTCTTAGAAAATTACCGTGGACACGGCGCTAATGACCGAAGAACTCGAAGAGGATACCGGCAAGACAGTCACGCATCTGCTCAAAGGAACCGAACCGGAAGATCTCAATCCATGAAATCCTTGAACCTGAACCTTCGGATCTTTCGCAACGGCGAGGTTCGCAGCTCCAATCGACGACGCCATGACCGGAAAACTTCCAGGTCCTTATTCGACAAAAAGGAAATCCAAGACCTAGAAGAATTGGAACTTTTTGACAGCGAAAGAAAAAATGCAGAGAAAATGAAACCCTAGAAAAGGACCGGATCGGTCAGTCGAGTAGGAAATGGTGGATGAAAACTTTGTTTCAGATTTTTTTGTTGGAAAGGCTCGTGGTGGGCGTACGAGTGGAGACGATATTTAAATGTGAAGGTTGGATTCGAATTTGCTATGTTGCGCGGGGGGTGCGTACGTCGAAGCGTCGAGTGCGCCCACCGTGCACGGCTGCATATCATGGGAGGAAGGTTTGCTGTTTGACTAATTTTAGCGGAGACATTGAACCTGGACGAAACGGAAGAATCGAGGCCGCGTTGCTTCAACGGTTATGATTGCAATTGCCGACTTAAAAATAGTACATTTTGAGGAACAGAGTGCCTCCTCTTCATTGATCAAAAAGTTAGGCCGACGTGCGTGGGCCCCATTCTATAGGATAACATGTATTTCTAAATTGTTGCCGGAGAGTTTTATGTGGATTTTGCGTGTGCAAATTAGCAGACAGCCGAAGGGCCTTTTGGTGATCAGAAAGAGAAGGAACGACAGTAAATGGACGGCTAAGAAAGTTGAGGAACATTGATTGTTAAATCTGAACTATTTTGGAGGGTCAAGATTTTACAATTCAGAGGATATTCGTGGTATCATAGATGTAGAACGTGATCTAACTAAGTTTCACTCTCAAATCCAATTGCCCCGGCTGCCGATGTCTAATATGTCAAAAAAATATACAAATTTAATGTGATTATAGAATAGTTTATTTTTTTATTTTAATAGCATTTGAATAATTTAATTCTCACTTTTTGGACGAAATAAATTAAAAATACAATTCGGTGCAAGAAGCTCCTGCATATGCCCTTTCTCCTTTAGATGAGGTGTATGTTATAATGGGCCCTACAAGTAAACGGTCAACGAGTCAAATATGGCATGATGCCTATGGTGGAGACGACATCCTTTTGGATAAAAAAAAATTAATTCTTTGTATTAAAAAATAACTTGTTGATGACAAGATAAACTTGGACTTGTCTACTAAATTTGGATGAATTTCTTTTGTTTTTGAGGTATAAAAATAGTTTTTTACAAAAATATAAGATAAAACTGTGTGCTATAAGTCTTTGTCTGACCCTTCTCTAAACTCTGCGCGCCAAGACTGCCTTTTACTATTGTTTTTCTAGTTTTATTTTTGGGGTTCGTGTGAAGACTGGTTTGCCAGAACACTATACATGTTAATCAAGCAAAATGGGGCCAATGAGACCATTATTGTCTGTCCATAATCATGTAGACAAACAGTTAGAACGAGGAGAAAAAGAAAGGATTGGCTGGTGCACGAAGCTTCTATGTATTCAGAATTAAGCGAAGGGGCGGAGCAGTAGGTTAATAGTACGCAATCTTATATTTTGCAAGAGGTTAATTTACTCCTAGATAAAAAATAAAAAATAGCCCAAAATAAGTATAAATTAAAAAAACACTCATTTTAAAATAAGCAACATCCAATGTTTTGCACGTATTTTTAGCTTAAGGCATTTTACCGCCTTGAAATTTAATCATTTTGTGCATGTCTAGATCAAAATTGCTGATTGGATAATTCTAGTATCTAAAGAAAAAAATATTCATTTTTTTTCATAAGAAAAAGACAGTTGAAAGCCAACAAATTTGTAGCACATTGGTCTCGTTTAAAACTCGACATCTCTCCTGAAATTTGATCGGTCACAGGTTGGAGTCACCACTTAAACCTCGGATTGATTTAGGATTGTTTACAAGTGATTTGTCTTATAATTCATCACCAATGCTGAAACTTTTCGAACAATGCTCCACATTTTGCAATGAAAAGATTTTTGTCTACAAGAGAAATTAGATGAATAGGTCGGATGATCCACAGATTGAGTCCCTTAGTGCAAAAGTTGGTGCCTTTCTTCAACATAAAAGTTTAGACGAGCACAACTAAGGGCCCATTTGTAATTTGCCAGGGCCGTGACCATAGTTATCTCACTACTGGATGGTGGGTCAGACTTGGATATTCACAAAACAAAAATAAAGCCCGGCCCAACTCCGACTGTGAACACGCTATTGATTACGCCACGATTAATGTCAGCGTCTGGGTAAGCTTGGGAGAATTTCTTGTCAGCTACCTTCGCATGATCTTCAATGAGATTCCACCTTGAACTCCCCAAAGGCCAAAGGCTACTGGCTGCCTGTATGTCCTTTTTCCTTCATGAGCTTTCGAGGTTCAAACAGATTTTGACTGATAGATGGGATTGTCTCCCTGATTCCATCTCCACAGTTGAAATTGTGGACCCATGGTTATCTTTGTATCCAACTAATAGGGATCACTCAACATAAATCACAGCTCAGAGCTGTAAATTGATGGAAGTATCTCAGCTAATTGAACTGGAGGTCAAATTTTATACGTCTATGGTGGGTTCCACCAAATTGCATGGAGCAGGTATTGTTGGGCAGCCCCGGTGCAGGAAGCTCCCACCTATGCGAGGTCCGGGAAAGGGGCGGTCCACAAGAGCCTAAAGTACATAACCTTACCTTGCATTTTACAAGAGGCTGTTTTTACGCCTTGAACTTGTGACCTCAAAGTCACATGACAACAACTTTTACCGTTGCACTAAGGCTCCCCTTCTTTGGAGCTGGTAGTGTCATGAATACAAAACCATTTGTTGCATACATTTAAAAGGAAGGTCCAAGTGATGATAACTGGCACTTTAAAAAGGGAAAAGATGATTTAAGAATTGGCGAGAAACAAAAGCATTACTGCGGGATCTACATTTCAATCATGTTTCGCAAGTGATTGATTGGCTATCATCGCTAAGAACGCAAGCTTTTATAGTTAGAGAACAACATGATATATTTTTGGACAACAATGTTATGGGGTTACAGTTTCACTTATGTTAAACTCGTGCAGCATTTCCACACAACTTTTTTTGCAAAGTACGAGTCAGCCTTCAACTCCAGAGTCTCACTTATTAGGGCTACACTCACTTACCCATAAAAGTAATGAGAGAACTCAAAAAGGTACTTCTTCAATTACTCTCTAATGAATTAAGCTTAACTGAACTTATTATAAATGACGAGCTACACCTTATTTATAGTTGCTTTCTTTTATCCACCCCTTTAATGGATGATCAGGATTATTAGATACATCACTGCTACAACGATACAGATTATTTTCTGGAACTCTCCTATTCTTTCTAAGCTATTTTACCATTCTCCTAAAATATTCTAAACAACTAAAAAAGATCAAAAATATTTATAAGAAATTCTCCAAAAATCAAGTCATCTGAAATTAGACCTTGTTCCACAAATATAGGAACACAAGCCCAAGTCCCTCAAGCCATGTCCACAAGCTAAATAGGTCTTCCTTGAGCGCGTGCCCTTCGTAGGAATAAACTTACTCTACTATGAATAAACTTGGGTGATATTCTTACGTCCATGCTCATGCTCTAGGAGTGAAGAAAGAGAATCTCCGGTAAGAGTGTAAGATGTCGGTCTTCAGGCTCGCAATCTCTAGTTTTGTGGCCTTTGGGAAGGCTAGAGTCAACAATGTTTAGTGTAGATGATAGCAGACAACTCCTAAAGAACTCCCTTGGGATACGCTTAGTCTCAAGTTCGAGTTGCCCTTTCTCCTTTGGCAACAAGTTAGATCTAGCATTTGAAAAATGTAAGCCACAACCATTATTATGAATGTTATGAATGGATCATACCTATGACTGAAAAAAGTAAGCTACAGTCAGTTCCATGGACATGAAATTTGAGTTCTAGCCTATCTATGTCATTTCTAATATTATAATATGAAATTTGAGTTCTAGCCTATCTATGTCATTTCTAATATTATGAATAGCTTTAGTCTACCCAAATTATATGAGAAAATTGGACGCACACACCTTCCTCTCCTCTTGAGCATGTACACTTGCCAGGACTCCATTATGAAAAACTCGGGTGATTTTCTTACCTGCATGCTTCGAAAGTGAGGAAGGAGAGTCTTTAATATGCGTGTAAGATCTCAGTATTTGGACTCTTAATCTCTACTTTTGTGGCCATCAAAGGATGGCTAGAGTCAATAATTTTTAGTGCAACTGGTAGCAGACAACTACGAAGGAACTCTCCTAGGATACTTTCGGTCTGAAGTTCGAGTTACCCTTTTCTTAGACTTAGAGTTTGTAGAGTGTGCGAGTGGTTTTCTTTGTAATTCTCCACTCGTGCCAAAATCAGGGAGGGTTAGGAAACAAAAGTCAATGGCTTAACCAATTTTGGTACATGATATTTTCTTTGATGCATACTCAAAAGATATAATTTTTGTAAGAGACATTTTCCAGGAGTCATTTTCTTATTTTTAACATATTCATAAATTTGTTTATGCAGTGATTTTTTCCTTCTTCTTCTTTTTTTTTTTTGTAATGGTAGATACACATGCGCAGTCTCAAACCTTGGTCATTCATGCTAAAGACTCCTCCTTGCACCACTGCACTAGAAGGCATTGGTGCTTGTTTATGCAATGATTTTTCTACAATATATTTTCTCTTGCATGAGTACAATAAAAAAATTAATAATGAAAATTATTTTACTCTACTCCAAGAGGCCGTTTATTTATGCAGATTAAAAATCGAAACAAAGATTTTAGAATATAAATTCGGGGAACACCCCTTAATCACAATAGCATACCAATTGGTCTGACTCTAAAGTCCTGCCAATCTAGCAGAAGGTTTATCAAACTATTACATTAGTTAAATTAATCTACAACCTAACATTGGTACCTATGCCACCATGACGACAACTTTTTACCGTTGCGCCAAGATTCCCCTTCTAGTTACGACACTGTAATTACATAGACCAATTCGGCCCTGTCCTCCTTGTGATCATGGAGTATGATGGAAATGGAAAAGACAAAAAAGACGGTAGATTACTATCATTTTTCATTAATGAACTAGTGAGGGTCCTACTAAGCCCAACTCACCCAACAAAAGAAGTGTCTAGTTAACAGTAGAAAAGCCAAGTTTGCCCGCCCAAGTAGAAAAATGTGTAGTATGTACTGATAGTTGTGACCTCCCCCATTCTTGATTGTCCCTTCGTCCCTTCATTTCATTATCAACCCCCTCCCCTTCTCCCCCCAACTCTCTAAAAGGGCAATCCCGGTGCATGAAGCTCCTGTGTATGTTGGGTCTAGGAAAAGGGCAGACTACAAGGGTTAATAGTACGCAGTCTTATCTTGCATTTTGCAATAGGCTGTTTTCACACCTTAAACCCATGACCTCAAGGTCACACAATGACAACTCTACCATTGCGTTAAGGCTCTCTCTCTCTTTCTCTCAAATAAAAGGAAATAAGAGAGCCATCACAGAGAATTAATGAGAAGGACAAGAAGTTGCATGGATGATAAACATGAGATAAAAACTGTATCATGTTAATAAAGCACAATAAAAGGACGTAATTATGCATCCCAATGTATGTTACATGAAAAGTGTAAACACCAATTAATCACTATATTCTACAAGGTTATAAAAATCTGAAACAATTTATGTCCCAATCGTGATGTTTTCCTAACAAACTGCGCCAAATGGGACCCAAAAAGCCTTTCTTGAACTTTGTTGTTTTACAATAAAGGATGCACGGAAGGAAAAAGAAAGAGTTACAAGCACTTGGGACACTGCCTACAATGGTTACTGAGGCTAAAGGACTGCCACTAAGAACTGCACAAGGAAGGAACTCCCAAAGCATATAAACTTCCTGGCATCAAATCGAAAAAAGCTTGTATAGACGTAAGAAAATGAAAAGAATCTCGAGAAACATAGTTAGCTCACTATGGAAGGAGAAGACATAACGACAAGACCTCTTATTAGCTAATGGGATGGAAAAAGAGAGAGAATGGCTTCAACTTACACTTGAAGGGCTAACTTACAGCTATAATGAAAAGAGGCTTGCCTACGGATGGGAAAATCAAATGTCATGTTTATGTTGATATTGGCAGCTAGATATCTAAATGTCTCTGGCTGATCAAACGAACCCCTCATATTTTAGAGCTGTTTCATCTATGGATATATAATTTTGTTGACAGTTTGCTACTTTAGGCCTTTGTTGTCAGTTCCTTCCCTGGACCCTGCATAGGTGGGTGCTTCATGCACCGGGGTTGCCCTTTTTTTTTCTTTCTATTCTTGTGCAAAACAGATCCTAGGAGTCAGAATAATCCCACTCTTATAGTTCTTATGATGCACTAGGAGTTTATTAGCAGAAGAATAAATTATTTTTAGAGAGAGATTGATGCAAATACATCCAAAACTTTATCCTTTGCTAACATAAGCCACGTAAATTTTAAGGAACACTTCAAAGTGATTATGGCAAAGGGGAGCCTTGGCACAACGGTAAAAGTTGTTGTCATGTGACCTTGAGATTATAGGTTCAAGGCGTGGAAATAGCCTCTTACAAAATTACAAGGTAAGGCTGCATATTGTAGACTCTTGTGGTCCACTCCTTCCCTGGACCTCGCATAGGCGGGAGCTTCTTGCACCGGGACTGCCCTTTACTTCAAAGTGATTATGGCAAATTCTTATTTTCCTAGGCTGTAATGAATTCATGAGCTAGAGAACATCAATGGGAGAATAGAAACCAAAAACGAAAGGAACAAAGGGGAAATTAGAAAATTCGAAAACGAATTTTAAAATTCAAGACATATTTCGGTTCATTCACACATTTTACCGAAATTATGCAGAAAAATTCTACCAAATTTAAAATATTGCTCTGAAATTTTGGCTAATTATTGACATTTTCCCATCAACAGCCAAACGGAACGAAATCGACAACCATGGTTTGAAGTGCATGTTCTGATGGAAAAATACAAAATTTTGCACTTTGTCACGAAGGGAAGCCTTGTGCGTTGTGTGATCTTGAGGTCATGGGTTTGAGGCATGAAAACAACCTCTTGTAAAATGCAAGATAAGACTGCGTACTATTGAAGCTTCATGCTCAGGGGCTGCCCTTTATATTTTGTACCTTGTCATATCAAATCCTTCCCCGAAGGAGGCCTACCATATTAAATACTACTTTACTCAGACATCACCTACTTGTATGCCTCCAGTGAACACACTTCAGATGCTATTTCTCCGTTGAATGAATCTAGCTTCTATTATTGACAGTTGAGGAAGTGTAAGAATAGCAGTTACAGTTTCCTGACCAATCAAAGAGCTAGGTTTGTGTGACTTGTAAGACGGGGCATGGTCAATCTAACACGGGCCTAGATCCAGTAGGGGATGACTTGAATCAGCAACATGAAAGTAGGCAGCCCTGGTGCACAAAGCTCCTGCCTATGCAAGGTCCGGGGAAAGGACGGACCACAAGGGCCTAAAGTACACTGGTTTATCTTGCATTTTTGTAAGAAGTTATTTTCATGCCTTGAACCTATGACCTCAAAATCACACAAAATCACACGACGACAACTTTCACATTGAATCACCAGCGTGATAGACCCCAATTGTACATTCAGCCGAACAAGTATTACAAAGTCATAGGCCAAATAATTTCTCTAGGAGAAAATCTTTATGCATATCAAAGTGTGGCCCACCAGATTTATGGGCTTGGTGTGCAGTCCTATTATGGGTGAGAAACATGCATGTATACTTGGAAAGGCGAAATCAAGTTTCACAATCAATGATGGTGGCATTTCCTAAAGAACAAAATCCTACCTCTATAGAGACAATGTCTAGATGCATGTCAGCAATTTTATTTTATTTTTTTTAACTAGTAACTCACACAGCCAACATCTTTATACATGCCCAACATCAACATACACCCTTGCCATACGTATCTCTAAGACAACCCCAACATGCAATCACCTTACATTCCCTCAACAAATGTGATGCACTAACTCGAACCTGCGACATATTTACGGACCCTGCACACCGGGGCTGTCCTTTTTAGTTATATGCATGATATTTCCTTTAATGCAATATTTGTTTGAGGCATTTTGACTAAAACATTTTATTATTCTTAATATGTATCGTAAAAATTTATTTATGCAATAATTTTCCTACAGAGTGCTTGTATGTGTATTATCTGGCGCTTGCACAATGGAAAAATATGATGAAAATTATTTTGTTCTGCAGCCAAACGGTCCCCATATATGTACATGATGAACATACATAAAAAATTCAAACAAAGATTTGAGAATCTAAATTTGGTGAACACCACTTACTCACAGTAGCAGGTCCATTAAACTACTACATTCGTTTAATTAATATGCAAAGCAACCTAACTTTGGTATCTATGCGACCATGACTCATCAGTCTATTCATTAGCAGGCCCTGTCTACGCCTCATTGATCAGTGGCATCGATAGAGAGGAAGATAGTTTGTCCTGCCATTTTCACTAGAGTAACAGTAGCTAGGCTGATCCAATTAAGAAGATTTTTGATGCGCGGATGGCTTGTCCACCATGTGGCTCAAAGGCAGTCCAAATGTTTGGTGATTCAGGCAGTGGTTATGACCATCCTGTTAACAACATTTTCCTGGAATGTATAATGGGTTTGGACCGATGACCACTTGGTTATGAGACTGGCGCACATCAACCAATTTGGCTAACTGCTCGAACCCAATGAAACAAGATTTCGGGTGCGTGGCTCGTCTAAGAAGCTGCATGGAGGAGCAGCGCAGATGTAGATGTAGGACAAAATGATTGGCAACTCAAACAGTTCGAGGCCATATTCACAAGAGATATATCAAAAATCTCCTCCGCTGAAGCATGATCTTAATTCTGTGGCCAGTTTTGTTATAAAAAATCTCCTCTGCTGAAACAAGAAACACGTAGATTTACATAGTTTCCTATGAATCATGGTACGTGAATGTCCCAGACCCCAGTTCGTGGGACAACATAATTCAATATGATCACAAGAGGGTCAAGCCAATCAGGCTCCACATTTGCAACATGTTTAAGACTTTACTAATGTGATTTTGAGACTCTTAAACTGTGATTTTCACTACAGAGTAAAAATGGTGAATATCATCCCATAAAATGATTTTAAGACTTTACTAGTGTGATTTTGACTATAGAGTAAAAACCATGGGTGGATCTCCCCCTCTGCTATCGCCATCTCTCTTTTCTTTTGTTGGTCTAGTCCCATTTTTCAGCTGCCATCGCCATCTCTCTTTTCTTTTGTTGGTCTAGTCCCATTTTTCAGCCACCATCAACACCGACGTCAACTGTGGCAGGCGCCGCCGTTGGCCACCAACATCATCTGTGACGGCCGCCGCCTAAGACTTTTGTGAACAATATGTTGAAAATTAAGCTATAAAAACCCTATAAATAAGGAGGAGCTGAAGATCGATTAACAACACCCAATTTCCTGTCTTCTCTGCTCATAAATACCTCCAGTAATTTTTCACATGTATCATTTTATTTTATAGTAAAATTGCTCTGCATGTCTGTGGACATAGGCATATTGGCCGAACCACATAAAATTTGAGTATTTGTGTATGCTTAATCTTGGGTTGAGACTATAAATGCCCAACAAGTAGTATCAGAGCAAGGTTCTACCACAAAATAGAGGCAGAAAAAGGAGTTGCAACACCGGCAGGGGAGAGGGAAAAGAAAACCATTTCTACTACAATCAGCTACAGTGAAAACATCATCATTCTGCGACAGTAAAAGCGTGTCATCATTCTGCTACAGTCAGCTACAGTAACATCATCATTGCTGCTACAGTGAAAGGCAACATCATTCTGCTACAGTAAAAGCATCATCATTATTGTCGACTATAGTAATCACTACAGTACTGAGTTGTCATAGTACCCAGAGGCGGGTTACAACAGTCTGAGTTTCAACATATACGAGTAACAATAGTATAGAATTGTAACATTACAAGCATAAACAATAGCATGCTACACAGTACATAGTTGAAATAGTACGTGTTACAACCGTATCAGAGTTGTAACAGTGACCAGACTAAAGCAGGCCTATTTTTTATTGGTTTTTAAAGGGGATAGACTAGTTCTTTGCTAAATTGAATGTTCCGAATACAGTGGTGTTCTCAAATTTGCGAGATTCGCTCCTGAAATTGCTGTAAATACTCTATCTTTAGCTATGGAGGCAAACATGAGCAAAATAATTTGCTTAAATGGTACTAACTATCACAAGTGGAAGGGAAAGATAAAAGATCTTCTTTATGTAGAGAAATTATATTTACTTGTCTTTACTACTCAAAAATCAAAGGATAAGTCCAAAGATGAGTAGGCTTTTGAACATGAGCAGGCATGTGGTTTCATTCGACAGTGGGTAGAAGATAATGTTTTGAATCATATTTAAAATGAAACACATGCTAAAACTCTATGGATTAAATTAGAAACCTTGTACGCGTCGAGAACTGAGAATAATAAGTTATTCCCATTTAATCAAGCGATGCACCTAAGATACAAGGAAGGGAGTTCTATTTCCGTCCACTTAAACGAGTTGACCAGATGCTTTCAGCAACTATTTGACATTGGCGTCAGATTTGACGATGATATCATCCGTTTATGACTTTTAAATACTTTTCCTGACTCATGGAAAAAATTTTGTATTTCTCTAGCCAATTCTACTCTAGGTAGCGTTGTGACATGGGAATTTGCGAGAAGCGCAATTCGAAATGAAAATTGAGGCGACAAACTCAAGTTGCCACCATATCATAGTCTGAGATTTTGATATAAAAAAATAAGGAGAGAAGCAAGATCAAAGGTCAGGAGAAGAATAACATGGACATGAGTAAATCTAAGTCTAGATATAAGAATTTAGAGTGCAATTATTGTGACAAAAAGGGTCACATAAAAAAGCAGTGTTAAAAGTGGAAAGTTGAGAATAAAATAGAGAATGCCAAGCAGGAGACAAGAAATGATGATAGGAATGATTGTGTGGCCACCTCCACTTTAGGCCTTATTGTGGTCTGTAATGAAAACTAGATCAATCTAACCTCCAATGAGATTGGATAGGTCGTTGACAGCAGTGCTTCTTTCCACGTTACCTCTAAGAGGGAGTTTTTTATCTCATACATTCCTAGTGACTTTGAAGTGTTGAAGATGAGTAACGACATGCTATCAAAGGTTGTTGGTATCAGACTCGTCTGTTTAAACACCAACAACGGGACGAGATTGATTCTTAAGGAAGTTCGACATGTACCAGATATTCGCTTGAACTTAATATCAGCCAGAAAGCTTGATGATTATGGGTACTATAGTACCTTTTGCGATGGCCAGTGGAACTTCTCTAAAGGAGCACTTGTGGTTGCTAGAGGAAAGAAATCATCTAGCTTGTATGTAATGCAAGCTTCGATTCCTATTAACTCTGTAAATGCGGTTGATGTTGCTAATTCTTCAGAGTTGTGGCACAGGCGGCTTAGTCATATAAGTAATAAAGGACTAGGTTGTCTAGTTAAGAAGAATTTGCTTTCAAGGCTCAAAGCTATAAAGTTGAGCAAGTATGCTCATTGTCTTGCCGGGAAGCAACAATGGGTTTCCTTCACAAGCCATTCTTCTTCCAGGAAGCCAAACATGCTTGAATTCATACATTTAGATGTATATGGTCCTATGAAGGTACGAACACTTTGTGGTGCATTATATATTATTACCTTTATTGATGATTATTCCAGAAAACTTTGGGTCTATGTTTTGAAATCTAAGGATCATGTGCTTGACAAGTTTAAAGAGTTTCAAGCTTCTGTTGATGGTCAAATAGGGAAGAAGCTAAAATGTATTTGCACATACAATGGTGGCGAGTACTATGGACCATTTGATGCTTATTGTAAGCAATAGGGGACTAGACATCAAAGAACGAAGACTCCTCAGCTATATGGTTTAGAAGAGAGAATGAACAGGGCATTGATAGAGAGGATAAGATGCTTGCTTTCTAAAGCTAAACTGCCCAATTCCTTCTAGGGTGAGGCGCTATACACAGCAGCCTATGTTATTAACCTGTCTCCAAGTGTTGCCTTGAATGTAGATATTCCTAATAAGCTATGCTATGGAAAAGATGTATCTTATGATCACTTGTGGGTATTTTGGTGCAAGACATTTGTACATATACCTAAAGATAAGAGGTTCAAACTAGACGTCAAGACCAAACAATGTATTTTCAATGGCCAAGGGCATGATGAGTTTAGTTACAGGCTATATGATCCTATTGCAAAGAAACTGGTTAAAAGGTGTGATGTGGTCTTTATGAAAGCCCAAACCATTGAACACATTGACAAGGCCAAAGAATTAGAAACTGGAAGTTCTAATACTCTGACCGATTTGGATCTAATTCCTATTTCACATACACCAAGTGTAGATGGCACCTATGACCATGGTGGTGCGACAGTTGATGTTCATGATGATCAAGCCGAGGGTGGGCATGAAGCTGCTGAAGACATGAATGTTTCATAAGAGGCTGGTGATGTTCAGCAAGAGGTTCCTACTGAGGAGCCAGTAGTTTCATTGAGACAAAGTTCGAGAGATCGTTAACCCTCCACTCAATATTCACCAGATGAGTACGTGCTCCTCATTAAGGGGGGAGAGCCTAAGAGCTACATAGAGGCAGTTGAAAATGAAGAGAATGTAGAGTGGATTGCAGCTATGAAAGATGAGATAAAATCCTTGCAAGACAACCATACTTTTGAGCTGGTAATATTGCCTAAGGGCAAACAAGCTTTGAAAAATCGATGGATTTATAGGGTGAAGTACGAGGGTGACACTTCATGACCATGATACAAAGCTAGACTTGTGGTGAAAGGCTTTGGTCAAAGAAAAGGTATTGATTTCGAAGAGATATTTTCTCCTATGGTCAAAATGTCTTCAATCCGAGTTGTATTGAGTTTAGCTGCAAACCTTGATCTAGAGGTTGAGTAGATGGATATAAAGACAGCATTCCTCTATAGCGACTTAGAGGAAGAGATATATATGGAGCAGCTAGAAGGTTTTGTTGCTAAAGCAAGGAAAAGTACATATGCAAGCTGAAGAAGAGTCTGTGTGGCTTGAAACAAGCTCCTAGATAGTGATACAAGAAGTTCGAGCAATTCATGGCCTAATAGGGTTATAAAAAGACTACTTTAGATCACTGTGTGTTTGTGCAAAGATTCTCAGAGGATGATTTTGTCATCTTGTTACTCTATGTCGATGATATGTGTATTGTTGGAAGCATGTCTTCAAGGATCAGTCAGCTAAAGAAGGAGTTGAACAAAGTCTTTGCTATGAAAGACTTGGGACCTGTGAGACAGATTCTCGAGATTTCTCTCGTTCGTGACAAGAAGAATAAGCTGTTATGGCTGTCTCAGGAGAAGTATATAAAAAAGGTACTTCAATGATTTCATATGAATAAAGCTAAAGTGATTGGTACGCCTTTTGCTACTTACTTTAAACTTAATAAGAATCAAGTTCCAATGAATGATGCTGAGAAAGAATACATGCAAGATGTTCCTTATGCTTCAGCCATTGACAATCTTATATATGTCATGGTATGCACTAGACCAAACATTGCATATGCAGTTGGTATAGGTAGCCGTTTTCTATCAAATCCAGGAAAAGATCATTGGAAAGCAGTGAAGTGGACATTGATATATCTATGCGGTACTTTCAAGTTACGTTTGGGATTTGGCACTGGCAAGCCTGTGCTTGAGGGCTACACTGATTCAGATATGGCTGGTGATATTGACACGAGAAAGCCTACTTCGGGCTACTTGATTACTTTTGAGGGGGCAGTGTTGTGGCAGTCAAAGTTACATAAGTGTGTTGCCTTGTATACGACGGAGGCTAAGTTTATTATTGTAATAAAAGCATGCAAAGAGTTATTGTAGATGAAGAAGTTCGTGAACGAACTTGGCTTTATACAAAAGATGTATGCGTTATTTTGTAATAGTCAAAGTGCTATACATCTTAGCAAGAATTCTACCTTTTATGGAAGGTTGAACCATATTGATGTTCGGTATCATTGGATCCGTGATATTTTGGACTCGAAGTCGTTAGAACTTGAGAAAATTCATACTGACAATAATAGTTCGGATATGATGACAAAAGCATTGCCTCAGAGCAAACCCGAGATTTGCAGGGAATTGGCTAGGATAGACTTCTACTGGAAGTCCATACGTGAAGAAGCCTCTTTCAGTTAATGAGCCTGGAGGGGGAAATTTGTTGGTCTAGTCCCATTTTTCAGCTGCCACCAACACCGAAGTCAAGTGTGGCGGGCGTCGCCGTCAATTGTGACGACCACCGCCTAAGACTTTTGTGAACAATATGTTGAAAATTAAGCTCTAAAAATCCTATAAATAGGGAGGAGCTAAAGATCGATTAACAACACCTCATTCCCTATCTTATTTACTTGTAAATACCTCCTGTAATTCTTCTCGTGTATCATTTCATTTTATAGTGAAATTGCTTTGCATCTCCGTGGATGTAGGCATAATGGCCAAACCACGTAAAATTTGAGTGTTTGTGTGTGCTTGATCTTAGGCGGGGACTATAAATCCCCACTCTCTCTCTCTCTCTCTCTCTCTCTCTCTCTCTCTCTCTCTCTCTCTCTCTCTCTCTCTCTCTCTCTCCTGTTCCAGCAACAACACTCCCTCTGCTTTAAAAAGATATTTAAGTGCATTAAGAGTTTTCTGCTAAGATAGGCAAAAATGATCCATTCATCTTGGAACCCAACTCAAAAGACATTATAAGTTAACAACCAATCTCCCATCAGAACTCGAACTCCTCATTGTCTCACCAAAAGTAGGCAAATGAGGGACTGAAAACAGCAGTTCACCGCAAACATTCTCAGCCAATGTCTCACTTCCATGTACAAGGATATTGCTACACAGTGCTTGGGCCCAACCTTGATTTGATGGTCAATGTTACATCATCTACTAGTTCAAATGTCAAGGTTCCAGACACAGGGACCACTATGGTCCCCCTTTAACCACTCAGAATTTGCTGTCCACAAGCTCCCTCTGGCGTAATCCATGTCACCCATATCATCTCATGGGATCCTCCATCTCTCCTAAACGAGAATCCTTCTATTTCTTTAGCCATCCATCCGCTCCATCTCTTGTCATGACCTTGCTGGATGATTGGTCTATCTATCGGTTAATCTATGTATTGTGACATTTCCCAATCAAGGTGCAAAACGTGTAATTAAGTAGACCATTTCTCCCTCATTATCATTGAGTATGATTGGAGTGGAAAAGATATGGAAAAAAATAACACTAAATTTCCATTTTTTCATTAATTAACTAGTAAGTGTCCTACTAACCCCAACAAAGGAAATGTTTAGATAGCAATAGAAAAGCCAAGCTCCCCCACTGATACAAGGAAAACGTTATATATACTGATAATGTCACCTCTCTCTCTCTCTCTCTCTCTCTCTCTCTCTCTGAGACTTAATGATCATGCACAAGCTAGCTGAAGGTTGAATTTTGGTGCGTATTGACATCGTAGCCGTTTGATCTGGAAGGGATGGACAGTTGTAAGGTGTAGAGACCATCTCAACAACTACTTGATGAAGACCCAAATGGTCACTTCTCACTTGCACCCAAAATCAGTGTGGTCCACTTGTACTTAAAAGGAGTTTCCTTCCCTTGAAAACTTTCTTTTCATCTTGGCAGAACACAAAAGTCTAAGCTGGGTTCATAAAGAAGTGGTATAACTTTCGACATGGGCCACAAAGATAGCAAGCCATTTCAACTGTCCTTGCATTTCCTTCCAAAGGCAGGCATGGACGTTCAGACGGCACGAACTGAGATGCCCAGTTGCATAAAACAAGACCTGTGATAATAAAAGATTGCATTAAGATAATGTGTTTGATTTAGTAAAACTGCAATTTTTTCTTATTTATTTGATTCTTAATTACTTTAATCCATTCAATATTTAGGCTTATATTTCCTATTGACGTCTGCAAATCATTGAGGATTCGTTAGGTAGAGACTGCGAGTAAGTCCATTGATTCTGTCAATGAAGGGAGTCTTTGTGCAGCAGTAAAGTTATCGCCGTGTGTCCTTGAGGCCATGGTTCAAGGCGTAAAAACAGTCTCTTATAAAAATTTAAGGTGAAGCTATGTATTATAAACCCTTATAATCTGCCTCTTTTCTGAACCCCACATACGTGAAAGCTTTGTGCCCCAAAAATGCCCTTTCTATCCTTTGAAAGCTTCATCTTAGGTTGGTGTGCATGAAGTTGTTTACAGCAGACGACTTCAAATTATTGAGTTGAATGGAACTAGACATCATTTTCTGGTGGGTTAAATCTCATGTTGGTGTCTGTGAATAGTTATGATGTCAACCGTAAATACATGAAGAACAGCCAGGTCAATTAGGGTCATAATTTTTTACCTTGGCCCGACCCTAATAACATAACTTTTTACCCTGACCCAATCCTAACACCAAAAATCTTGGCCCTAACCTGACCCGCAATTAGTGTCGGGCCCTAGTTAACCCGATCTTTTGCCCTCCCAAAATTTCTGACGAGTGAAGTAGGAAAACCCAAGTACACTGCAGCTGAAAAAACAAAGCATTGATTGGATGGGGAGCCAAGAACGAACTGGGGAGGGTGTTTTCTCCTATGTATTCAGGGAAGAAATCAACGAGGGGAGAAAGGCATAAAAGAAGGGATGGAGATGGAGACGGATTCTTGTTGGGCTCTTCTCCAACACCAAGGACGTCTTGTTTAAGCAGACAAAAGGAGTTGTTGGGAATAAAGTAGTTGATCAGAAAGTAAGAGTGTCGGCTTCTGGTTTGATATTGAATACAGTTCTCCTTGCTTTTCTTGCCTTTTCATTTCTCCTCTGCCTTTGTTTGTGGGCGTTTTCGTTTTCTTTCTTCCTTTCTTTAGGGAGAATAATGGAAGGAGATGAAGAGAAATCTGTGTCAAGTCAAAATAAAAGGAAGTTCAAAAGAATTTGCGTTTTCTGTGGTAGCAGAGCAGGAAACAAGCCTAGATTCAGTGCTGCAGCTCTTGAGCTTGGAGAACAGCTGGTAAATAACAGGAATGATTTTTATGAAGGACAAAACTACTATGGGTTCTCTTCATCTGGGCTCGTTTAATAAACTTTTCCTTTTCAGGTTGAGAGGAAAATCAATTTGGTGTATGGTGGTGGAAGTGTAGGTTTGAAAGGTTTGATTTCTCAGACTGTTTTTAATGGTGGTTGCCATGTTCTTGGGTATGTATAAGTTTTCTTAATGATGCTTTATGCTGTTTCTTTATCTTCCCATTTTATGCACCATTGATTTACGTTACTACTTCTGTAGAGAATTTGTGGTTTTTATAAAAAAAGTTTGCTTGCTCTTCCCTTTTTCCCTTATGGCAGAGTGATTCCTATGGCTCTCCTGACATACGAGGTAAGGTTTCATCTCTTCTCCTCTGTCCTCTGTTTTAATCTTTTTGTGATGTGTTTCTAAGAACTGATCAGTACCAAGTTTACTGCCAGATTTCAGGAGAAACTATTGGAGAAGTAAAAACCGTCGCAGACATGCATGAAAGAAAGTCAGAGATGGCCAAACATGCAGATGCTTTCATTGCCCTGCCCGGTGAATTTTCAAAGATAACCCACTTTTAAATTTCCCCCACTTTTTTTTCTCGTCTCCCTTTGCATTGGAACTCTTGCTCATTTTTATGGAATTCAATCTCTAGGTGGTTATGGAACCATGGAAGAACTATTGGAGATGATAACATGGTCTCAGCTGGGCATTCACGAAAAACCAGTAAGTTGGTGTCTTCAATCAATTTTATTTTTTCAGGTAATATTCCTTCAGAAGATATGGTGTGGTTATTCACATTTTTGGATTTTGGAATTTGGAATAGGTGGGATTGTTGAATGTGGATGGATACTACAATAGCTTGCTTGCATTATTTGATAGAGGAGTGGAGGAAGGTTTCATTGAGGATTCTGCAAGACATATTGTAGTTTCAGCCGAGACAGCAGCAGAACTAATCAGAAAAATGGAGGTAAATGTTAGTGTCTAGAAAGAGTGAGAGAAATTTTGTTCTAGGGTTCATCTTTAATGAATATTTTTGTTTGGTTGCTGAAATTATTGTATTGGGTGAAAGAACAAAGTTGCAGGAAAAAGAAGGGAATGATTTCCTTTTGTTTGTTACTGTTTTTTTTCAGGAGTACTCTCCACTTCATGACAGGGTTGCACCCAGACAAAGGTGGGAAGTAGAGCAATTATTGGAGTCTCCTACAAGTGGACAGGCCCCAACATGTTAATTTAAGTCTACCAATTTGTAAATTTATTTACATACATACTTGAGTAAGATTTTTGTTCATCAGTAAAAATGTGTTTACAGAGAGATAAATACCTAAGTTAGCAGCTATCTGCCTTGGTCTTTGATATTCATTTCTTATATATCTATGCAAGTCATTTCCATCTCTTCTGCAGCTCAAGCTCACTCATTTCTGAAAGAAGAGATGGGTGGCAGCCAGAAATGTGGGTTTCAAGTATCATTTCCATGTGTCTGAATGTGCATATACAATAAATGCTGCTAGAAGAAGGGATCCAAATATAAGCTTCCAAGGTGGTTGCTTACCAGTCAGTAAGATAATTTTAGACTTGAAGGTTTACCAATCCATAATCAGTATTTTATGTAAGAAGTCATGCTGCAGCAGCGGCACTTCTTTCTTGGCCCCTCCAGAAGCATCAAAGTCAATAAGACCCAACCATGCATTTATAAAATGCTACATGCACTTGATGGGCCCATCCACATTGCATTGTGGACTTCTAATTTGACGGGCCAATCCACATGGAGCGTCCATTTGTGGGTCTAACAGGAAGAGGCTGTAGTACTAAAACCTTTCAGCTAAAAATTCCTAGTCATCCAAGTAGCAGTGCTGGCTAATTGAATCTGTATTATTGCACTATTCTTGTTTTTGTTTGTGTCACACCACCAATTGAATGGTTACGACTGATGAACGATCGAGTGGAATGATTTTAGGTTTGTGGTAAATCAGGGTAGTAATTAATGACTGAAAGATCAAGATCATGTTTAATCTGCGCATGCGCTTAAAGGTGACTTGCTATCGATTGAAAGAGGGGTTTCATCTAACTCTGCCATAATTTTATTTTATTTTATATTTGTAACACTAATTTAGGTAAAAGATAATGAATCGGTGATATATGTGTCTGTTGTTTTTCCTCGTGAGCCCCTCGCTAAATGGTATAAGCTGCTATAACTGCAGGTGTGATCGGATTTCTAAAGATTCTAAATGTTCACAGTCATATTATTAACTTAGATTAGTTATATCCAAAATTGTCATCCATTGGATTATCCTCGCAGCTGCGGCATTTAGTTGTGAAATGGATGGATGAGGGTTTCGCTATCCATTTTATAACTCAATCAAACAGTGGCTGCTAGGATCATCCAATGGATGATAGTTTCGAAATGTTGACCATCTAAGTAAAGAGCAAGATTGCGAGTGGTACGGATCTTAAAAAATCTGAGTACACCTGAAGTTATAGCTATTCATAACATTTAGTAAAGGCTCGTGAGGAAAAATGTGGGCCACATATATCACTGCCCTTTGAGTATTGTCATTTTCCCTAGATGATATACCAAACTCTGTATAATGAAGGCAAAACCCATACCTTCCTCTCTCTCTCTCTCTCTCTCTCTCTCTCTCTCTCTCTCTCTCTCTCTCTCTCTCACCACCACCACCACACTAAAAAAACAATATACAAAACCAAAAAGAAAGTGACAAAATACCACTTATTTAATGCTAGATTTTGTCAAAAAAATTTGCTTCTTATTATAGTAAATAGTTAAAAATAGGTTTTTTTTTTTTTGGAAAATGCCATTATATTTTGGTATTTTTACCAAAAAAGTCCAACACTTTTTGAGTTTTGCAAATTTGTTATTAAGTTTTCGTGAGCTTTGCAAAATTGTGGTTCTCTTAGTTTTCTCCTCCTTCCCTATGAGTTTTCAAAATTTCAACATTACCCTTTTTATTTCTCTCTGTTAATGTGTTCTAACAAACCTACTATTGCTTTGTGATTTTTACCTTCATTAATCAATAGAAAATCTCTAAAATTGATCGCGCTAGATAGAAGACATTGAGAAGAAGAACCCCAAGTCTTAGATTTTTCAATTTTTATCCAAAAAGGCATCGAACAAAGAGCTTTAAGTTTCCTACTTTTTGTTGTTTTTTGCGTGAACAGTAATAATATTTTGCTTATATTTTAAACTTGAAATTTTAATTTATTATATTTTTTTATTGATCCAAAGCATTGATTATATTATAATTTGTGTTAGAAAGAGTTTTATATCAGTTTTTAGTCAGAAATCGAAATTTAAATTGTTGAATTTCATTGAAGAAGTATTATTGCTAGTTGGTGAACATGGTATGTATACAATTGAATATCTCACTGTTGGTTTATTTTTGTTAAATCTAACTATACCATTAGATTTCTTGTTATCAAATTGTGTTGAGTGCCGAGTCTCATTGAAGCTTTTCATCGTTGGCAACTTAATCACATCTAGTCTACGAGGAAGCATGTTTGTTAAAACGCATATATTAACAAAGAGAAATAGAAAAGGGTAATATTAGAATTTGAAAGAACTAATACGGAAGGAAAACTAACCAAATGATAGTTATGCAAAGCTCACAAAAACTTAATGACAAATTTCAAAAGTAAAAAAAAGTCAAATTTTTTGCAAAAATACCAAAATATAATAGCACTTTTGCAAAAAACTCAAAAAATATAATCAAAAAGCTTTTGAGTGAAAATCATTATGTTTAGACTGAGTTGCTACCGAAAGAGGTTGTCTTTGGTACATGCCAGCATAAGCAGTACACTACTTAAGTTACTAGAAACATGATCTACTTCAAACTTTTTGGTAAAATCATGATTCTAGAGAACTAGTGGAACACATGAAACAAATGCCTTCACCGTTTCTTTCACCAAAACTGCCTCATGGTTCTGTAAATTATCAAGCAAATAGAGCCTTTAATGTCCTCCATATTAGGCTGGTAAGCTACCATTTTGAAGTTTAAGATAGGCGTCTTCAAAATCAACTGGGGAAAGAAAGAGACCACAACAATTGCAGAGAGAAAGACATGAAAGATATTCTATAAGAGCACTGAGTTTTCTCCATCTACTTTTTTTTTTTTTCCTTTCCTCCATGCAACGGTAAAAGTTGTCACCATGGGACCTTGAGGTCATTAGTTCAAGGCATGGAATCAACCTCTTGCAAAATGCAAGGTAAGCCTGTCTACTATAAGCCCTTGTGATCCGCCTCTTCCCCAGCCCTCGTGCACTGGGGCTGCCCATGGCAACCTGTCCTTTGCTTTGTTGGAGTGTGATATGTCTATGGAAACCTTTGGATTGGTTGGATTGTTCCTCAGGCCTTGTAAGTGAGTACACCAGACAATTGAATCTTTCCTGGCAGGCCAAGCCTTAGATTCTAACCTTTTATGATGACAAATAAGTGGAAGTATATCCTCACTCCCTTGTTTTGATAATGGCAACCCTCACTCTCTTAGAGGTATTGTTGGTGATTGGGATGAGATGAACCAACTAGAGAAGAGATGGATGGTCATATCACTGTTAGTGATGCTTGAGCGGGGTTGAGATGATGATTTCTCCTCAGCTCACTATTAGTGTTACTTTTATAAGTTGAGATGAAAACCATCTCATCTCAGCTCACTGTTAGTGGTGTTTGAGATGAGGTGAGATGATTCATCACATCTCATCCCAGCTCACTGTTAGTGGAACTCTAGATGGGATGAGAAATCTCAATCTCAAACCAGCTCACTATTAGTGGTTTGAATCTCATGGTATTTCTGTCATGTAAAGAGAATCATTCCTCCTCGTATGAATATTCGACCTCACTCTTGTATTTTTCTTAACATAGAAATGAGTCATATCATGTCACCTAAGCCAAACTCCTCAAACTTTTCTCAACCAGTTTATTTCAATTCATCTCTTCCAACTCATTTCAACCCAACTTAAATGATAATTTCAGTCATCTTAGCTCATCTCATGCACCATTAACACGTTATATGTTTTTTATTATCTAATGATGGTTTCCTAGAATTTTGACCCTATTAATAAGATAAAAGCATCAATTAAAAAAAGAAAAGAAAAAAGATAGACACAAACCTATACATATTCTTCTAGGCTATCTCAAGTAGCCACTTGAACAAATGTCATCCCTATCTATTAGAATCTCACAAAGTAGCTTGCAGTCTGGACAATGACCTTATGCTATCGAATTAGTTGGATTTTTTTATTTTTTTTTAGAAAGGAACAAACTAATTGCATTATCACAGCTGAAATATTCAACATGTTATGCTATTTTTAGTCATTCAGATATTATTTGGTTTTAATGCATTGTAGTTGCTGTCCTTCTTACATATTCAAATAGTTAGACATTATCTAGCATCATTGAGACAAAATAAAATTCCATCACATGAAGTCTCTTTTTTCGCTATAGCTGATAAAACTCGTTCTGTAGAAAGTCATTTTTGTTTCTAGTATTTACGAGCAGGTTTGATCTTTTTTTTCTTCTTTCTATAGTGGAGATAGGGACACATAATGACAGATCACGGCCATATTTTTAAAAACTTATAGTAAAAATAGGTTTCATTCAAGTGCCCGAAAATAATATTCCAAAGCCTTTGTATGTTCTATGTTGCTTGTGTAGATAAAGCCTATGTTAGTGTATATAACTTCGATAGCAAGGATCAATTTCTAGTCACGTAACTTTATAATAATTTTGTAAAGCTTCCGCATAATTTCCTTTGGTGCACAAAAGCCAGCAACGTTAAGTCCACTAACAAAACCAGCGAACTAAAATTGAAGAGGTAAATGCTACCAGGAAAAGGCAAATGCTTGATTTTAGACAGTCAAACGTACGGATGAGATGTCCATTAATAGGTATAGAAGTAGGTCTAGCTGCTTGCATCGTGAGACTTCTAAGAGTCTACCTATTTTCTAATCCATGCAAGATAGCAAAGTGATTGCTACTTGCTAGGACTGATCCCCACGATAGTTTCATGTAGCCAATAGATAGAGTTATTATCAATATGTCAGCCTCTTCTCATGTGTAGGTTGGATTTTGGGTCCACAATACACTTATTTGCGGTGGTATAGGTTTGAAGAGTAGCCTTGGTGCAATTGTAGAGTTGTCGTTGTGTGACCTTGAGATCATCAGTTCAAGGTGTGGAAACAGCATCTTGCAAAATACAAAGTTAGGCTGCGTACTATTGACCCTTGTGATCCACCCCTTCCCTGAACCTAGCATACATGGAAGCCTCGTGCATTGGGGCTGCCCTTTTAGGTTTGCTCTACGGAAGAGTCACCATCCATATCTTTGGCTTAGACAGTGTCAGGCTGGGTTCACAAATTTTCCGAATTAGTCTTTAGGCCCTGTTTTGTCTACGTGCAAGCCTCTTCCGTTGTTATTTCAGCAAGGAATTGATCTACTTATTTCGATGCCGATACTCCCCCTCCAGTCAATTCCTACCTGGCATAGTCATTCCAGGGAGCTCCGGCGAGCACTTCTCATTTTAGAAGTCTCAAGGAGTTCTCTAAATTGCAGTTCTCTCATTGTCAGTGGTGTGCTTGACTGATTACTACCCTTAAATGATCTTACAGTAAGACTGTATCTGGGCCTAGTTCTAAGGTTTGCTTTTGGAACTAGCAATAAGCACTCCCAATTGGTAATGCGCCATCCACCATGGCTGCACCTTTATACGTTATTCTCTGGAGAAAGCTAAGCTACAGGCAGTAGCTCCTTTGCACCTTCCTAACGAGCCACTTTCTCAGGGTTTGTAGGTTGTCTTCCTGAGAAACCTAGAAGGCAGTAGCTGTTATGCTCTCAGGATGAGCCACTTTGTGAAGGCCAGCTGAGGTATCGTTTGATCCAAAATGTTATACATCAAGTTCAGGTTATTGTTGCTTAACTCAACATAGATCAAACAGTCCTAAAGCATTGGATTATTTGTTCTTAAATAATCTTATTTCTGAAGGAGAACCTTGGCACAACAGTAAAGGTTGTCCTCATGTGACCTTGAGGTCACAAGCTCAAGGCATGTAATCAACCTCTGCTACTTTAGGCCATTGTAGCCCGTGCCTTTCCCGGACCCACATAGGTGGAAGCTTCATGCACCGGGATTGCCATTTAAATAATCTTATCTTTGCAATGTGGCTACGAGTAGGCAAAGAATAACATCACCATCGTTCGATTATTATTCCCATGCAAACACGATAGCACTTACGTGAACGCCATTAATTGGCTAACTATAAGATTAGCGTGATTTGTACCACCGAAATGGCGCCCACAATATGAATTCATCAAACCACCCTACTACATTCCTACGTGTGTCACCATGATGTCGGCCAAAGGTCACCTAAACTTCCATCAAACCATATAGTATTACTAGTAAACTATACATTAAAATGGAGAAATCTGCAAGTCAGTCCACGTAAAGCCCGTTTACCTTGAATCCTTCGTCACCGAGTGCAATCAATACTCTAGCTTTCTAGAAGTAATAGTTTTTAAATTTCATTATTCTTTTACAAGTCACTCGTTGAGGCGAAGGAGAGCCTTGGCTCAACGGTAAAAGTTGTCATCATGTGACCTTAAAGTCACTGGTTCAAGGCATGAAATCAACCTCTTACAAAAATGTAAGACTGCCTACTTTAAGCCATTGTGGCCTAGCTCTTCCCCAGACCCCCATAGGCAGGAGCTTCGTGCACTGAGACTGCCCTTTAAGTCACTCATTCATGTCTAACATGCATGTCTTATTCCTTGACCTCCCTCAAGAAGGTTGTCCATTTTTGCTCTTAAGAAAAATGTATAGCTTAGGTATAATCAAGGGGAAGTTTGGTAGACTTTCGGCCTAATCAGAGTTTAGAGGTACCAAATAAAAAGAAACGTGAAATTCTTGCTTAGGTATAAGTAGGAAATGTTAAAAGGGCAGACCCGGTGCATGAAGCTCCTGTCTATGCAAGGTCTGCGGAAGGGGCAGACCATAAGGGCCTACAGTACGCAACCTTACCTTGTATTTTTACAAGAGGCTGTTTTCATGCCTTTAACCCATGACCTCAAGGTCACACGACAACAACTTTTACAGTTGCGCCAAGGCTCCCCTTCAAGTAGGAAATGTTAAGATTTCTAAATAAATTTACCAAGTGAGAAAAGAGGATAAAATTAAGATGTTTCCTTTTAAGTCATGGCATTCTAGTTCAAGAGAATGGAATGGGATAAGCTGCATATGTGGTTATTTTTAATATTAAATAGAAAATAAAGTATTTTTTATTATTTTTTTCCCTTTTTTATTTATGGTTTTCGCTTGTGCTACAGAAATATGGGGATTGAGTGTTGTATCGTGTACTGGTAAATAACAAATGATGTATTTTGAATTTTCTTCTTTTTTTGTCAATTAGTTGCTAAATTGATTTACAGTCTCTTGTCAACGATATGAACTAGAAATTTTGCACATTTGTTGCACATTTGATGTTTTTCCTCCCTTTCTTTCACATTTTGTATTTTCTTTTGTTATGGTTTCTGAGTTTTTGACATTCTATTATGTGGCCGACCCCTAATTAGGATAAGGTCTTGACGACGATGATGATGAGTGGGGCTTCATTGCTATTGATTTCCTTCTTTTTTATTGTTTTTTGTTCTTAATGATGAATGAACGTAGAGAAATTAAGTTCGGAAAATTCACACTGTAATGGTTTAGAATGCAATATTTTGCCATCTCCGTCTAATGTCAACAAGAAGTTTGATATTTTCCTTACAACAGGTTTGATAATGAGCAAGTTTATAGCCTCCCTTTTTACTGACAGACTGCATGTAGATGCGCTGGTCATTTATTTTCATAACATCTTACTGGTGTACCATCCATGGACTGTAAAAGTAGAAGGGGAGCCTTGGTGCAATGGTAAAAGTTGTCATCATGTGACCTTGAGGTCACGGGTTCAAAGCATGGAATTAGTCTCTTCCAAAATACAAGATAAGGCTGCCTACTATTGGTTCTTGTGGCCCGCCCCTTCCCTGAACCCTGCATAGGCAAGAGCTTTGTGCACCAAGGCTGTCCTTTAGACAGTTAATTGTCTAATTCCTGTAAAACAAATGGTCATACCTTCTGCATGGGATTGAATAATCGTGCAAGGGCAACAACAGGAAAATATATTAAGATAAGCCTTAATATTATTGGGACGGACCCATATATAGTCCATTCTCATGTGAAAAGAAATTATATATATATATATATGTATGTAATATTAGGGTTCATGTTAGTGTCAGTGAGAGAGATTGAGACGTGGAAAAGAATAGTAGGATTGGAGGAGGCTTTTGACTTCCTCCACCTCCTGTCACATTGTAATGTGATTAGATAGTGAATTACTCCTCTCCTATGGATGTTACATGGTAGGCGAACTACGTACATCTTCTTATCTCTCTTCGTTTATATGATTGTCCTATTTTAGATTGACAATCATGATTGTTAGGTCTGCCAAACAATATGTTGAAGCTTGATAGCACTAGCTGCAAATTGCTTTATCAAACAACTAATATGCACCTATGTATAAGGGTGGTAAAATATGACACGATACAATAACAAGACTCAAACCCGACACAAATTTAGCGGGTTAGGGTCAAGTCTTACCATGGTCGTGTCATTTTCAGGTCAACCCGAAAATGACACGCCAAAAATCATGTCTTGTTCAGGTCAATCAATGTTGACCCGTTGTGTTGACCTGTTTGACACGCAACCTATTAATTCGTCATGTTGACCCATCTAACCCGCAAGCTGTTAACTAATCGGGTTGAAAATATAGGACGGTTCATCAAAAACCATCTTATATTACTATAGTAAAATAGGACAGTTCTTCAAAAATCGTCCTATCTGAAACCGTCATATATTAGTTATTTTATATTTATTTAATCGTGTTACACAAGTCGTGTCGTGTTAACTCGTTTAATAATCGTATTGTGTTCGAGTCACGGGTTCTTGATACGATTATTAAGAAGGTCTTGTTCGTGTCGACCCATATACTATAATGGGTTAATCTCGACACGAACATGACCCGCCAACCCAAATTGTCAAGCCTACCTACCTATGTAGTATTTCATTTCCTAAAGATAATGCAAAAATAGACCCTTCTATTGCAAAAATCAGTAGCATTATATTTCTCACCCCCATGCAATTACAGATATAAACAACATCAAACTACTTGTTGACATCAAAGAGAGGCAGTAAAAAATTGCATTCTAAACCATTACAATGTGAAATTTGAGAACTTACTTTCTCCTCATTCCCTTCATCATTAAAACCAGCAAACACCCAATCAGCATGAAATCAGTAGCATTATGTAGCTCCACTAAAGGGCAGCGCTGGTGCACAAAGCTTGCACGTATACAGGGTCTAGGAAGGGGCGGATCACAAAGGTTAATAGTACACAATCTGACGTTGCATTCTTGCAAGAGACTATTTCCATGTCTTAAAGCTATGACCTCAAGGTCACACAACAATTCTACCGTTGCACCAAGACTCACTATTTTTGAAAGGCTATATAGATGCAGTGTGAGTAATTAGGGCTGGTTAGTGAATGTAAAATAAGCCTCAGATTAGAAAGCTAATGATATGGGTGTCTATTGATACAAAATCATAATCATTAGTCAGGCCATCTGTAAAGAGTTACCACTTGAAGAAAAGAGCTACAAGTCCTTTATGACTCTTGACCAATCTTCACAGCAGAAGCAATGGATTTCCACTTTCCGAAGAAGCATCACCCATCAAGGCTAATATTATAGTCTACCAAAAGACTGTGGAGGATCTTAAAATCTGGAGTGTTAAAACAAACTGCTGTCACTGTGGATCCATGTGCATTAGCTTGCGCTGAACTCCCATAGGAAGATTTGTACCAAGCTAATACTATATCTGGTCCAAGAAACAAGCATTTAGAGAGCTATTTAAAGCTAAGTGAAAGGAAGTAAAAGAAATGACAATACTAAACAATCAAAAAGACCATGAACAACTAACTGAGACAAGCTATAACTAATCAACAGTACTAAAGCAAAGTAAGATGACCCAGTAGTTAGCCCTCAAGAGCACTGGTTTCCAAAAACCGACTCTAGTCAGTTTATCCTGAGATTCTAGTCAGGTCAGAGCCTAAAATTTGTTTATCTATAATCTCCCTCTTAGAGTCAGGGGTTGTAAACTACTTAAGCACGATAAACAACTTAAAACATACTAAAGTAACTCAAACTGAAAATTACTTCAGAGGTTGCTCTAAACCCCCACCTTCCAATGAAAAGTCCCTTCTTTTTCCAAGCTAAAGGGGCAGCCCCGGTGCACGAAGCTCCCGCCTATGCAAGGTTGGGGAAAGGAGCGGACCACAAGGGCCTAAAGTACACAGCCTTACCTTGCATTTTGCAAGAGGCCGTTTCCACGCCTTGAACCCATGATCTCAAGGTCACATAATGACAACTTTTACCTTTGTGCTAAGATTCCATCTTCTTTTTACAAGCTACACAGTGAAAATGAGCTTATCCAAGACTAATGAAAGTACTTTTTCTAGAGAAGATGATACTTTGACCTCTTTTAGTGTAACTTGTACCTTTCTAGCTTCCCATTGTTATTTAGTTGGTAGCAGAACCTTCTTTTTTATAATCCTAGGAATCAACCTTTACAGGTCAATGTTATGTTTTGACATATAAAAATACATTCTTCGCCTGTAGGTTAGCCGATCAACATCCTTGCTTGCTCATCACTAGAAGGTAAGGATTGGCCATTATCTAAATGTGTGATCAAAATTGGGTGTATACATAAACCACAACAAAAGGAAATGCAAAAGGTTAAAAGAAAAGGAAAGACAAACATCAATTTATCAACCAACATATATAATTTCTATCCATAGATAAATTTAGCAACTGATTCACAAAAGGGGAGCCTTGGCACCGTGGTAAATGTTATTGTATGTGACCTGGAGGGTTATAGGTTCAAGGCGTAGAAACAACATCTTGCAAAAAGGCAAGGTAAGACTGCGTACTATAGACTCTTGTAGAACCATGGTACTTATAGAGCTATCAATCAGTTGAGTTTAGTGGGATTTTATCATATCCACACAGTAACCTTTCTTATTCATATGGTTTTGGGTTTGGTTGGAACTTATTCCCAATATCCAAAATCTATGCATTCAGGTTCAGTTCATGTTTTGGATTTCTTTTCATATTTAAGTAACGGGAACAAAGAAAACCATATAAATATATATATATATATATAAATTGTCTACAATAATAAGTTGTTTAACTATTAATTATTAAGAATCCTAAGACATAAATGACAGATACAAAAGGAAAGTAATCAAGAGAGAGGGGGGGGGGGGGTGTGGGGTTGTGTGAAAAAGGTTAGATTTCCTACAAAGAAAAGTGAATGGAAAAAAAAGAAAGAAAGAAAAAAGTTGAAGAATAACTTGTAACGAAAATGAAAAATGAATAAATTACCTTTTTTCTTTACCCAACTTTAAGAAAATTCAACATATACTGAAAAAGCATTTTAGTCTACCAATAATATATATATTGGATTTTTTTATATATCTGATGGTTACTGTCGTCATGTGACCTCGAGGTCATGGGTTTAAGGCGTGGAAACAGTTTCTTGCAATAATGCAAGGTAAGGCTGTGTATTATAAGCCATTGTGGTCCTCCCCTTCCCTGGACCCTGCATAGGCAGGAGCTTCGTGCACCGAAGCTGCCCTTTTTTGTATAAAATAATTATGTATTAATCTTTGGCATTTTAGAAAGGGAGAAAGAAAGATTTGCTAGTACGTTGCAGTTGTCCCAGGGCTCAATTTATGCAACCATGCCAGATTATTCCACATACGAACAGAAGTCAATTTTCGCTTCTTCTAAAGGAACTAGAGATTTGGTTATTACGTAAGGCTGGTTGCAGTCAGTCAGGGTATACTTCTACATATATCATGCTCAAAGAAAAAGTTTGAAGTGAGTGTACTTAGTCTTTGCTACTAATTTACTTTCTACCGTAGTCTTTATTCTAAGGCCAGTTTAGTCTCGCAGGAGGTAGCAAACGACTGAGCTAAATCATCCACGGATAAACCATCACTATTACACGCGAGGCTTTTAAAGTCAGCATAAAGAAGCTGCTCTATTGATTGCCAACGTCTTAAATATTTTACAGCTTTTGAAGTCGTTTAAGCTAAGCGACTTAAAAAGTTCCACACTTTTGAAGTCGCTCAGACTAAACGACTTCAAAAGTTTGTGACTTCAAACTTTTAAAATCATATGTAATCTGTATCTAAGTGGTAAAATATAATAACATTGTATACAATTTTATTTTTTTTATTTTCTTGTTTTATTGGTACCAGTAAAGAATCACAAAACAATCCACTTAGACACTCTGCTAAATCTAATCCCACACCAAAAGGTAAAACAATGACTCAAGCCTGTGACCTTTGTATTCTAAGAAAGTGCCAAGCTGTCTGCGACTAACTGCCCATCTAAATAGGTTACATAAACGTTGCCCCATGCCAATGGGGCCTATAGTTTTGCATCGATGGTAGATGAGACGTTTAGGCAAAGAATCTTATCACTTGACAGACATTTCTTCGTGGAATAAATGACATAAACCGG
Organism: Warburgia ugandensis; assembly: GCA_035236585.1. Classification (NCBI taxonomy): domain Eukaryota; kingdom Viridiplantae; phylum Streptophyta; class Magnoliopsida; order Canellales; family Canellaceae; genus Warburgia; species Warburgia ugandensis. Next base: position 75,540,058 of record CP141132.1, on the reverse strand, counting down.
ATTATGTGACCTTGCCAATTGGCCCTATATTATTGAAAACTCCAAGGAGTGTCCAATCTAAGTTACTAACAAATGTCCACCACAGTTGGTCGCAGACAACTTGACATCTCCTCTAAAATATGTGTAGTTACAGGTTGAGTTGCCGCTTTTACCTTAGGCCAAGTAATAAATTGAAGACTGTGTGAGTAGGATTCATATTTTTGGTTAACCCAAGCCACTCATTTTCTATGCCTCGCCAAGATGTACATAGCCTTCATTTGTTCTTACATGGAAAATGGATGGCTCAAAGATGGAAACATAACCATCGGAAAAGGTTCCAGTAGTGTGAAGCCTGATATTTTTGGCCTATCTAGATAGGGACCAAGAGATGAATAATTGGTATCACTGAAATGTGGGCCTTACTTGCGTAAAAAAGAACGTGTTGTCCACGTGAACCCTTTAACTACTAGAGTAAATTGATCTTATATACCTCCCAATGAAGGAGAGCTCTGGTGCAACAATAAAAGTTGTCATCATGTGACCTTGAGATTATGGGTTTAAAGTGCAGAAACAACCTCTTACAGAAATGAAAGGTAAGGCTGCGTACTATAAGCCCTTGTGGTCTGCCCCTTCTCCATTATGGTCTATCGATCATCAGAAGCCTAACCTTTTACTTTCAAAGATTTCTGACCTCTAGATCCTATAATTTTATTACGAACCATAGCTCACATTGTCATATGCCCAAGTTTTGAAGCCATTAGTTGATTTGTTAGGTTCATCAAGCGTGCAAAGTTGGGTTGGCTTCGTCTAAGCTTCACTTACTATGATTACAAAATCACTGTTCTATTTAATTACTTTAGGTTTAGCATCAAAAGGAGTACACTTAGATTTAGTATTGCTGGACTCGGCTAAGAAGGCAGCCCCAGTGCACAAAGCCCCTGTGTATGCAGGTCCGGGAAAGGGGTAGGCTCCAAGGGACAATAGTACGCAGTCTTCTTTTGCATTTTGCAAGAGGCTATTTCCACACCTTGAACCCGTGACCTTTAAGTCACACAACCACAACTCTATTATTGCGCCAAGGCTCCTCTTCACTCAACTACTAACATAAACAACATTAAGTAGTGCTAGACCACCCTAAACATGATTACCCAAATACTGACTTAATTAAGTAGTTTAGGTATAGTTTTGCTGAACCCAACTTAGCCACTAAACTAATTAAACAACACTTGATTTCTTTTTATATTCAGAGAACCTTGAAATCACATTAGTGATCTCTATCCGCATCGTGAGGTTGAGAATTAAAAAGGGCAGTCTCGGTGCAAGAAGCTCCCGCCTATGTGAGGTTGAGAATAAGAAACCTTATATCCCTCTATGGATACTATCCTTTGCAATTGTGCTTAATTTGTACAACAAAATGATACATAGAAGAATATGTTACAAGGTGTTAGTGTTGCAGGTGCTTGAGATGACATGAGATGAAAACCACCTCATCCAAGCTCATTGTTAGTGTTAGAAATATACAAAACTTGCAGAAAATAGAAATCTAACAAACCTTAGTTACCATAGAGACATGCTTACAGTTGCACCCAAATTAATAGATGAAACTATTATGTGTCAAGGATACTCAATAAAATCCTTCTCAACTATTAGTCTCAATTGCACAGGGTCGCAACCATCTTAGGGCTGCATCTAGCATGCTTGTTGTACATGCAAGTATCTTCACCCATTTGGTATATTATATTGGATATGGTCACATTTTCTAGTTTTTAGTTGTTGCACTAGAGTATATTCCAATTTAATATGCTTACAAGAATATATTACATGGCATTAATGATGTGCTTGAGATTACATGGGTCATATCACTATGAGTAGTGCTTGAGATGAGATGAGACAAAAGCAAGCTCTTTCCAACTCATTGTGACATAAGACGAAAACGTACCATCTCATCTTAGGTTGCCATTAGTGGTGCTTGAGATGAGCTGAGATGAAATCATCTCATCCCAACTCACAATTAGTGGGTCTAGAGGTCTCGTCTCAGTTCAATGTTAGTATTTGCATATCATGCATCCCATCCCATTTATAGTGTAAAAGAGTTCTAGTTGTTCTCATCCGCAAAATCTGCTCCAGCCCTATATTTTTGCTTCAGATGCAAATGAGTCCTATCATATCATCTCAACCATCTCCTCTCTCTCACCTCAACTCATCATCTCAAACTTATTTCAATTCATCTTCTCCATCTCATATTTACCTAACTTAAGAGATATTTTCAGTCATATTACTTCATCTCATACCAAAATTTACCATGTTAACCAAACTAAAATCAGCTTAAGCCAGGTCTCATCTCATGTAATCTCAAGCACCACCAATACCATGTTACATATTTAGATGATGAATAGGTTAGTTCCGAGACTCATCAATATATTTCTCACGTTAAGATTGATTTGATGATGGGGAGACGTGTGAGAGTAGGCGGAGTCGTTTCTAAAACAGAAATGCAACTTTTCTTAGAAATGGCAATAACTTATGAGAATCAGCCTATTGCAAAATGCAAAGTAAGGCTATGTACTCTAGACACTCTTTATCAATTGTGGTCCGTCTATTCCCAAGACCCTACATATGTGGGAGCTTCCTGCACTGGGCAGCCCTTTTGTGACTCTCCTAGCATCAACAGAAAAGGCACTTACTTTCAACAAACCATTTGGTTGCTAGGCCTTTTAGCAAGGAACGGCCACCTTACTATCTAGACACTCTTTAACAATTGTTACATTTTGGGCCTGTTTAGTTGGTAAGAGGATAAGAAATTGCGCATAAAATTATTCATGGACATTGATCTATTTCTTGCTTTTTTTTTTGTTACACATAGATAAAATTATTCAACCACAGACAAATAGCCTTATACTGTCTATTTATTTACTATTACTTAGAATTAATTATTGTGTCTTAATGATAGTTAGTTACAGTCCCTTTCGTTGCTATAAAGGTTACGTGATCCAATATATTTCGTTATTGATCTATTTTAGTCTAGGTTAATAAATTAGAGCATAATTAAATGAATTTTTTTTCTCATATGTATGTATGTATATATGTGTCTTAATCTTTTGTGAAAATCTCACATAAGGGATCCATCTTTTAAATGGTTCACGTGAGGGTTCACATGATCTTGTGAAAAATCCATCGTTGAAATTAAATATATTTTTCAAATGCAAAATGGAAACTAGGGATTTTCCATGCAACTTTTGATTGTAGAGCAATCACTGTTGATAGAGTTGACAATGTACAGAGCTTTGGTTGATCAGGCTTGTTTATCTAATTTCTACGACTTTGGATGAGTAATAAGTGTGAATTAGAGGAGTCTAGTATCAAAATAACTATACTCTTGTGTCTTGACTCACAGGACGTGGACGATCTAAAATGTTACAATCACTAGATATCTAAGTTAGGGAAATCAGATGAACGAATAAGATCAATCAAAGATGGGGCCCAAAAGTGGAATGTCGTTAACATATCTAGTGCAAGTATACAAAATTAAACATGAATTATCGTCTGGGACTCAATTTTTTTTGTTTAAAATCCATTTACACATCTGAATAAGAGAAATTAAAATGAGATCAAAATATTCTTTTTCTATTTTCTTCAGAATGATAAAGTGCTGACACACGCAGTATGGAACTCGGGACCTTTAATAATGAAGAGGCCCTCCTCCAATGCCGTCGAATTTTTGCTTGGTTAAGGAAGCACACCCGTTGCATGAATAGGACAATGGTTTCAGTTATCCCATACCGTCGTCAATAATTGTGCAAAATATAAATGGAAGGTTCGGTGCATGAAGTTTACGCCTTTGCAGGGTCGAGAAATTATGATCACAAAGGCATTTTATCTTGCATTTATTATTTTTATATTTTAAATTAACAACAACTTTTACCATTGCCCAAGACTCTCCTTAAATTGTACAAAATATCATCAACACTAATTATTGAGCCTGTAAAATCAAAGGTCAGGATCATCACTACAACCAGAGACCAACGCATCCACGTGACCAACCTTCCCCATTGATCCCCTGCTTCCAATATGTGGATCCCACAAACGAAAACGAAAACTCAGAAGACGACAAAAGAAATAAAAAACCACGGAGTTTTGTACTTTAGCACCTTTACCAAGTATCTACGAGGGTGAGCTGTCCTCAGCTTACCAGAGCCTTATCTGGCCACGTGGACCAATACCATTGGGCTTCTAGACGGTATGTGTGGGACCATCTTGGATTGACGTGGCAATTTCACGGTCGCCGTCAAGAAGTCCGTGCCGTTGTCTTCCTATATTCGGGAAGGGATCCGCGCTGCTACCTGAAGCAACGACAGGGGACGGCCCTAACGGCGGAGCGCCGTGTTCCTGCCGTTAACTCACCAACTCTAGGCGGGCTTTCTGCCACGTGTCGAGAATAAGTCTCTTCGCGGGGCCGACTGATTATTTTTTCTGCTGACACGTTGTGTCGTCAATGTCAGGGAGATGGCTGACACTTAACTGGGGTTAGATTTTAACCATGGGGATTGATTGGATGGAGGAACGGAAAATTATGGCACCTGGGCGGCTATTGGCTAGTCATGATGCAAATGATGGAAGTGCCCTTATTTTGGGTGCCCTTACCAATGTCCTAGTTGACCAAACTGCCTAAAGGACGTGGGCCGCAGAGGTATCGCTTCTATGTATGAGGACATTGTAATGACGGGAATACCCTTCTATAATCCATCAAATTAAAGAAAGTCTTGATGATCTGGCCACTTATTTGTTTGGCCTACTTCATAGATGAGCCGAGTAATTATGTGGGGCATCAAATAGTCCATCATCACCTATGATCAATGTGCACATTGTAACATCTTATCGATCTGTTAGATGATGGAACCAAGTTGTATATTATCGGTGGATTTTCTAGACATCCATTATGGCTTTGGGTTGATCTCTTAAGTGTGACTTGTTCATCTCTTCATTGACGGTTATGATTTTGTGGGACCTGAAAATCACAGGTTGCTATCCCTTTCAGGAGCCCACAAAGATTGTGCGGGAGTTCTCTATTTCAGGCACAATTTGTGATTCTCCAAACATTGTGTCTGACTGAAAGCGGCAGTCTCGAAAGGGTAATTTAGTAAAAGAAAGGATTTTGGACTGACTCTAGAAATACCAGTGCGAAATTACGGTGTGGCAGTTTCCGTGTAATAACTGAAAGGTCATGCCTTTGGAAACCGGCTCTCTCGTACAATTACAAAATTACCCTTTTATGCATTTGAAATTTTGAAGTCAACTAAGAAAATTTATGATTTTTAGGCAAAAATATAATTTCATTGCTTTTTGCCAAAGAAATTATCTTTATTTATGATGTGCTTACTTCAATCAATACCAACAATCTCTTAATATATATTAATATGAAGACTTGTTTAGAACAAGTCATTGAAAATGACACCTTATATAATTTGAGAATTTTCTATTAAACACATTGATCATAGTTTGTTAATAAAGCATGTGAATTTACACTGATTACAAAGGTTTTCTCAAAGAAATTAAGATTATAAATCTAATCACTATCATGTTGATGAGAAAAATATGACTGTTTCGATCATGAAAATCTCGAGCACATGTTTTTAGTGTTTTCTTTTTTCTGTGCAGAGGAGTCTGTTTTTATTGAAAGGAAGCAAAACCTATACAGCTAATCTATTTTTTAGGGGTTCGTAAATTAAAAAAAAGAAAAAGAAAGAAAGGTGAATTTGTTATCCACACATTTGTGGTCTTCAATTTGACAGCCCCCTTAGCAAAGATGTCACTTAATTATCATGTAAGTCTATTAAGTGTAGTTGCTAAAGAGCCCTAAGTCCATGCATTCAACTTATGACTTATAAAAAACTATTTTAATAAGTAATAATTTGAATGATTGGTTCCTACTCAGCAACTTCTCCTGATAATATATTTTTAGTTGCTTGATAGACAATAATATTATTTGTCTAATTATTACAATGAAGCCCCTCTCCACAACACCCTCCCATTACTATTCAAGAAAAAAAGAAAAAAGAAGAAGGATAATTCTATTATTCAAGAAAAAAGGATAATTGTAAAATAATAGAGAAATCAGAGGGATAAATTCGTCATGCTCCAGACAAAGGATAAAAAAGCCATTATGGAAACTTGCAAGGGTAATTTAGCCTTTCCAAGAATTTTATAATTTTAAAATGTTTTGGAGGTATTTTTACCGAGGGAAAATGGTCGAGAAAAGAAAGTGATTTTAGTAGCGAGCAGGCGAGAGAGACCTTTGCGTGAAGGGGAAAAATCAATTCTTTTTACCTCTTTTTTCTTAATTTTCCAGAATTGCAGAGTAATGGATGTACTGAATAATCGATGGTTGGAGATCCATGGAAGCAGATAATTCTAGGGGTTTTCTTCTACTGGTCCTTATCAGTAAGTCTTCACAAGTAGTTTTACAGTTGCTTTCTTACTTTTAATCTATGGAAGGTTTGTTGGGGTTTTAAAATTTAGGGTTTCCAATTCGCGATTCGACTTCTGTCTGATGCTCGTTGGTTGGGAGGAATTCTTAGTCAGTGATCAGTTGGTTGGAATATTTCTATCTGATTTCTTTTTCTGCTGTTTTTTTTAATTTTATTTGTTACATTTAAATGATTTTGCAGTTCGAATTCTTATGATTGGTGTATGATAATCTTGTTTCTTTTGGTTGGTGGGGAAGGGGACAGATGCTTGTCTAGGGTTTTGTTGTTCTTGCCTAGCTTTGAGAATAAGCTATCTGACGTTTTAGCTAAGTCTAGGGTTTTCTGATTTTTGTTGTTCGTACAGGAAAGGAGTTTCTGAACCTAAGGGTTTTTCTGTTCATGGGTTGATCTAGGAAGTCTGCTACTGTTTGTGATTTCTGTTTTTTGATGATTTTTCCGAGGAACATGCTGTTTAGACATTTGTTCTTCTTTTAGTTTGCATAATTAAGGGTGAACTCCTTGTAATTCATTTATGTTAAATGGGTCTGTACTAGTTTCTAGTGATTTGGTTTTTGTGGGTGATTTTTCTCTTTTAAAGTGGTAATGTATAGAAGGGAATTGAGGTTTGAAATTTTGTTTTTTGTGGGGGGAGCTTGGGTTCTTTTTCTCCCTGTGTAAGATTCTTATTTTGATTTGATTCTTCTTTTAATTTGCTGGTCTGGTCGTGCTGCCGCTGTGGATAATCTTCTTTTACTACCCACTTTTTTTATTTTTGTGGTCTTATATCGATTTGGTTTCACCTGGTCTATAGCTCACGCCTTTCCATCTATGTTATAACTTCGGTTAGTTGCTATTTTCTTTTCCCAATTTGCATCTTTTCTTTTCTTTTTTTGAGGGCATGTCTCTTTTCCTTTTCTTCTTCTATTTTGTTTGCGCATCCATTTTCCTTATGTTTTTGCTGCTTTTTGTTGATCTAGAATTTCTTAGTTGATACGCTTGGGTTGGAGATAGATAGCTTCACTGAAGGAAGTTCAGAAGCATGCGCTCAAAACCTGAAAATGCAAATTCGATAGAACCTGATGCAAATGGTGTTCCACCGCCAACAATCTGTTCTCAGCCTTGGTGGCGTGTTGTGGGGTATAATGTGGTTTCTCCTGCTGTATTATCAGAAAGCTCATCAAAATCGTCTTCACTCGAAGTTCCTGATGGTGGTGGTGGATCAAAGACTGCCAGTTCACTTGCTGAGAATGGTGTAGATCAAAGGACTGATGTTAGTAAAGATGTGCAGACTAATGCAACACAATCAGGTATCTTACCACTAGTGCGTGCTTTTTGGGTTTGCACTACAAATTATCTATTGTCAGATAGCCTCCAGATCAGTGCACGTTGCATGTTTTAGATCAGACTACAAGAGGAGTGAGGGTTCAGTCTTAGTTTCTAATGGTATGCTGCTTCTGCAAGATTGATCATATGATTGAACAAAGAACTCATCATTTGTTTTTTATTGCTCAAGTGTAGACTTCAAATTGAGAGCAAAGGGAACAAGCCTGCTGTTCCAGTTCACATCAATTTCTTTGATGTTTCCTTCCAGGAAAATTCTGCATGCTGCAAAAATGCTAAACTAACTAATACTTGGAGAAAAAACACCATGGTAGTTGAGTTGATTGATGCAAGCTGGTGTTGAAGCTATTATTTCAGAAAGCAGTGATTGAATGATCAACTCACCCAAGGCAGTCATTGGCTTGCCTGAGTTGGCTACATTAAGCTCATACAAGTCTGCATGTTATCTTATTGAGTTACCAAAAGTTCCTTTTGGCTCGCTAAAGTCAATCACTGACTTGGCTGAGTTTTAATGCCTTGCTTCATCCAGATCTGCATGTTACTGTGTGGAAGTGATCTAAAGCTCCTTTGCTCACCTGGTTTCATAGAGATTAGGTCAGTTGTGGTCTTGCACAAGCCAACCTCTTATACCTTGACTATGATTGATTCAATTTGAGAGCTTTTGGACAATAATTAAACTGTAACCATCTTGTCAACTCAGATTAGCCTAAGGAGTTCTTATCTTGACTTGACTGGGTAAAATTAAGAGAGCTAGTGCAAGTCACTGATAGTGAATCTTAAACCTCCTGTTCAGTCATGCTAAATCACTTCTGAACCAGTTTTAATTTGATCAATCATGTGTTTAAGTATGATAACCGAGATCCAAAATGGATCTATTAGTAATTGGTTCTTTATTTGTTTAGTTCGAGATTTGTTCGTCTCTTTTTTGTTACTTTTTTGGCATGCCTTGAGTGATGAAGTGAATGTATCTGAATATAATGGCATATTTTATGTTAAACTTCATCTTCTCCACACAGTAGTTTCTGGTTCCTGCTAAAGAGCACATTTTGGTGTCTAGAATTCCTTATGGGTGGATGTGGTCATCCTGTATGATATTAATGTATTTCTTCTTTCCATGAACAGAAGGAAGCCATGGACCTGAACACCAGCATCAGCAGCCTCTTGTATCTACTGCCCCTCTTGTGATGGCTGAGTATGTGATGCCACATACTCAGCTGGAACTTGGTCACTCAGTTGTAAGAATTTTTTCTCATTGTCTCTCTTTATTTATTATGAGTGTTTCACATCAATATATTCTCGTCTTTCTTCATTGTCGTATGGTATGTACTAACATAAAATGAAGACTAAAAAAAACATAGTAAGTTGCTGCTAAGGGTTTTGAGTGGCCTTCTTCTTTCTTATAGGCTGGTGCATCATATCCTTATTCTGATCCTTATTATGGTGGGGTTATGGCTGCTTATGGAACTCAGGCTCTGGTAGGTAATTGTATCATATAATTAAAAAGGATTTTGTCTGATTGTTTGAGCTTTGTTAGATTTTATCTCTGCAATACTTCTTCTTTAATGTGGTACTTTGTTGTGTTGATAGTCCAAATGTATATGCCTAAAGAATATAAAAAAAAATTAGTAGAAATGTTATATTAATTGCATGTGTTAGACATGCATGAAGACTGATGTTACTGAGAAAATGTCAATTTTTATATATGCTTACCTTTTGACTAGGAAGAACCATACAATCCCTTTATTAATTTTGTTTGACTCTGAAAGCTTTCTGGATTTTCACCAATTCTAAATGTATCCATGGACTATGTTTTTTTTTTATGACCTATTTGCCATATAATAATGCATGGATGTCAGCCTGTTGGTTTTACTTTCGGTTACGCCCTAAGCAAGACATGCTTAAATCCAGTTGTGGGTCACTTCTCTCTGCACTTTACGAGTGCTTTTGCTATCATGTATTTATTTCTCATTGATTTGAAATTATAGGGGAACTTGATTTAGCTTTCTTTGTTTCTTTTTTTCCTGACAAGCAAGATGTTTTTGGTGTTATGATATTTGTAATATAAGACACACTATTATGTTCCACGGTCTGCAACTAAAAAAGCTGAGTGACAGCTTAGCTAGGTGTTGATGAAGTTATTTTGCAAGTGATTTTCTTCATGAGGTTCAGTATGTTACTAGCTTGGAGCATCAAATGCAGATGTTGATTTTGTCGGCCATTGTCAAGTCAACAAGGTGTCTAAGTGATCTATTTATAGTTCTGGGCAAGTAGATAGTTTTCGTTATAGAGAAAGTAATGAGAAATCCAATGGAACACTCACTATTTTAAATTTTCTTCAGTTATTGTGTGACTTATCTGAGTCGATGATTTTTATCTAGGTTGACTTCTTGTCAATTTCCAAGTTTCTTCCTAGTTGTCCATCAACACCATTTATGATTCATACGTGTCTGCCAAGTCGTCAAAGTGTAGGCTCCAACAAGCAAGTTGACTCCTTATGTCAATGACTCATTTTGGTCACTGCTTTTTGCTGTGTTTGGAAATTTGAAATTGGAAAAAGGAAAACTTGAGTAATATGGAATACTCCATAAGCCATTTGAGTTGACTAGTTGACTTGGCAAAGATCATCATCATCAAAGCTTTATCCTAAATAAGGCTCAGCTGTATGAATCTTGTACCCCATTCGCCTCTATCAAGTGTCACTATTTCATCAAGTCGGAGAGTTTTTAAATCTTTTTGCACCACTTCTAACCACGTCCTTTTGGGCCTTTGCCTACCCTTTTAAAGCCTTCAACTTGGATCGACTTGTTCTTTTTAATTGGTGCCTTTTCGGGTCTTTGTTGGACATGTTCAAACCATCTAAATCTACCCACGCTCATCTTATTACATATTGGTACTGCTCATAAGTTTCCTGTAGTATTTTCATTTATAATTCTATTATTTCTTGTCTTACCACTCGTCTATCTCAAGATCCTCATTTTGGTTACATTCATCCTATATACATGTTGTTTCTTAACTGCCCAACACTCAGATCCATTGAGCATGGCCGGCCTTACAACCATCCTATAGAATTTTCCTTTTAGTTTGAGTGACACCTATCAATTACACATAGCATTAGAGGCACATCTCCATTTGTTTCAACGCCTAGACTCTTTGGTTAATGTCCTTTCTATCTCTTTGCTCTCATGAATTATCAATCCCAAATATCCAGTCTTTTTAGGGTACTTCTTGGTTATCAATCTTTATTGGTGCTTCACTCCTACTCCTCTTCTTGCTGAAACTGCATTCCATATATCTTGTCTTAGTTTAGCTAATTTTAAATCCTTTAGACTTTATAGCATCTCTCCACAACTCTAGCTTTGTATTTATGCCCTCCCTTATTGTTTCAATTAAAACTATGTCATCTGTAAATAGCATGCACTGTGGAAACTTATCCATAACCAACATGAAGAGGTACGGGCTCAATGCCGATCCTTGGTACAATCCTATGGTGATGGGAAAATCATTGGTCTCTCCACTAGTGGTCCTAATATTTGTTAGCGCTCCCTCATACATATCCTTCATTTTATCTATGTATCTCCGTGAAACCCCTATCTCGCCCAACACCCACAATATCAACTCTCTAGGGACCCAATCACAATCTTTATCTAAGTCAATAAAGGCCATGTGGAAGTCCTTCCTCATCTCAGTATATTTCTCCATCAATTGTCTAAGGAAGAAAATAGCTTCCATGATAGACTTTCTAGGCATGAAACCAACTAGATGAAATCCAGCTTGTTCTCTTCTATGCATGACGTAGCAAGGTCTGTTCTACTTGTGGAATTGGTGAGCTGATCAGCGGGTTTACGAAGTATGATTTTATTCTGTGAATCATTAAATTACTGGAATCTGACCACGACTTTTAGCAAGTGAATTTGATTCTGTTTCACAGTGCACCACGAATTTCTACATGTCCATTTCGGTCACACCTCATCTAGCAACACATGATTTGATGCTTAGGCCAGGTAGGTTTTTTATGCAAATTTAACTTTAATCCTCACCATGCGCCTAACGTGTTAGTAACCAAACAATAGTTACTGTTTGGTTTCTGGGAACTTCAGCATGTAGTCTGTATGGTCTGAGCAATCAGGGTTAATAGCAACATGAATATAATTGTTGGTAAATTGCTTGATTCAGTAAATTATTAAAATGAGTGTGTTCAAAGGCATTTCCAGTTGAATAGTAGGTCCAAACTGAGTTATCTGAAGCAGTCACTGGCAGACTTCTAAACTTCACATAGTGCTCAATTCAAACCTCTGTCCAGTGAGCACTGTTGCTGGTCCTTTACTCTTAGAATAAACAAATCACAATAGGCACATTCCTCTTAGCACCACTGATCATCAAACATAATTTCTTCTCCTTTTTGCTTTGAGATGGTAAAAGACCTAAGATCTTTCTTTGTTATGAACGGGTTCATGTTTTCTGTTAAGATCACTTTTGAAATTAATTGGTTGCACACAATTGTAGGTTTTTCCGTTATTTATTTATTTGTTAACAGATTGGCTGAAAGTAGAGGTCCCAATCTTCCACTCAGTACAATAGTTGCAAGACTAAGGGAGCTCATTCTATGAATATTTGAACCTGGCTCAGTTTTGAATTTCATGTGTAATGATCCTTGCAAAATGTGACAGGTACATCCTCATTTACTTGGAATGCATCATACTCGCATGCCTTTACCCCTTGAAATGGCCGAGGAGCCTGTTTATGTGAATGCCAAACAATACCATGGTATTCTGAGGCGTAGACAGTCACGTGCCAAGGCTGAACTGGAAAAGAAATTGATAAAAGTCAGAAAGGTATATGAACATAAAATGCGTTATCTATCAAAGTAAATTACTGTGGTTGATTGGTATTCCACATGGTATCATTGATGTTTGTGGATGTGCTTTATTTATGGCCTATTTATGCATGTTGCTCAGTGACTGTGGCATATGTAACAAGGTAGTACATTTTTTAAAAACAGACTAATCATGTACAGTGGGCATTTTTCTTTTTATGAATAATGATGTAACCGTAAAATTTTCTTTCAGATACATTCTTTTATTTTTTTGTAAGACAATATTTGGGTAATATCACTTTAATATTGACTCTCTAGCTGTACGAAGTTCATAGGTTCATTTCTGATTCCCTTGGCAACCTTGTGACAGTTTATGAATAATGATGTCAACGCATAATACTTCTTGTTGGATACATTGACTTTGTACTTTATTACTTTTTTATTTACTTATAGTATTATTGTCTAGCTGTATGGATGCATTTCTGGTTCTCTTGGTAAAACTTGAAGTTGTTTTTGTATGTATACATAGATTATTTTTGTTGGCTGTTCATTATTTTTTATAGAGAGGATTAAGATCAAGTTCAAAGAGAAAACTTGCCCTGACATCAAACTTAACAGAAGGTAAAATCTTTCCTTCACATTCTCACTGGGAACATGAGAGTGTTATATGTAACGAAAAAGAAATATGTATATGGAATCCACCTCGTCAAAGCTCCCTCTGCATTTGGCTGACCATAAGCTACTTGGTCCTTTATGCATACAGATTAGAGTTTATGTCATGGTGATCTGAGGCACTTAAAAATAATTCTAGATTAGGATACAACAGAAGTTTCAAGAAGAAGCTCTTTAGTCACTCAGGAAAGAAGATAATGAAGAATCTCGTTAAAATTTCAGGACTTGGCATCGTCATTTTAGAAAATTATATGAGACAAACAGAAGTGACTACTCGGAATGAAGATGTAGAAAACTGTAACCATTACAGGGATTGAGTCAGTGTTTTGTCCTGCTTGCCAACACCTTTAAAAGAGCCAAACATCTTTGAGGCTGTTTGAAGACCATAATGAATTCAGGCAATGTAAGTACAATCCTGTATGATTGCAATTGATCCCTTTTTTAAGTCACTCTCTGCATCTTCAATATTTTCCACCACTTTCTGCGAGAAGGAAAAACATAAACAAGAGGAGAACAAGTTAGATATCTGAAGCAGTAATGGATTCATGGGTTGTTGTCAGTATATTCAGATGATGTCAGGCAGCAATGGGCTCCTATATTGGGATTATTATGAGGAATTATTATGACATTTTTTGTTTTTATAAACTTTGGGACTTCCCACCAACTCTTTTGGCAAATCAAGTAGCTACGCCACCTAGTGACTGAATGAGACATTGGATGACAAGCATTGCAACATTAGATTGGAACCAGTGAGTGGTTCTCTTGTTCTCAATTATTGCCTTGTCCTTGAAGCTGACAAAAGAGCATAAATAAAGGACTATGCCATTTGCAGAGTAATTTGAAAGTTTGATTTTCTAAAAATGTAAGTGAGATGAAATTCTGGCTTATTAGTTTTTAAAAGTGGCTAGCTTGACGGTGCACGCACAATATGGCATAAAAGTTTATGCACTTGTTCAGTGATCAAATGCATTGTTATTCTTGGTATGTCTTTTGTTCTGGGTGAGTTTTTCATGGAATCCTTCGTTGCTGGATGACTCTAAGCCTTCTGATTTTTGGAGTCTTCATGATCATTGTGTCTTATCATCTGCTTGAACCCATTTAATTCATACAAGGATATGGGTAATGTGCAATATATACATGTCATTATATCTGTATATACACACACAGACTGTAACATGTCATTATATACATACACAGTATACATAAATATACATCCTCGGTTCTTCTGTAACCCTGAGATAAGCTATATAATGTATGTATAAAAAGAAGGGACGTATTCTCATAGGACAACTTTTGCCCACTCAAACTGCCCCTGCCCACGTTCCCCACTCACTCAAGGGATGCCCTCTCTTTATCCTATTTTTCTTGAACTACTAATCCATTCTCTTACATCTCTTCTTATCTTTGTCTCTCCACATCACCTCTCTCTCTCTCTCTTGTGCCCTTTTCAATAGTGTATATTGGTTGAGCGCGCAAATATGTGCTTCTTTACTTTTATGGAAAGCAGGACAGATCGTCCACTTCTCTCATATGGAAATATTTGTTAACTCCGACAAAAGATTATTAAATTTCTGGAATATTTATTCAGCTGGTTGGTGGTAAATTATATTATAGTCTCTGCAAGCATCAGTTGGATGCTGGACTAGGTGGGCTGTGTTAACCAGATTTTCCAAATCGGTTTAGCAGCAGTTTGGATTCCCTTTTGGTAGGTACTTCTCTTGAATTTGCCACTTAGACAAACTCCTGTGACTGATTTTGAATAATATTTATGGCATATCATCTGGTGTCACATTTACGAGGTTGCATTTGTATTTCTAGGAATGCACTTTTTGTTGTTGATTAGCCAGTTTCTAAGAGTAAACTACATGCTCCTCAATGATCTAACTCATTTGCAACTTCTGCATAACACAAATTGCTGTTTTCTTTTTTCAAAAATGAAACAGAAAATGCAATGAACAGTCACTTTTATTCATGGTCATGATTCATAAGTAAGAGTTGTCTTTCATCTATGAAAATTTGGCTTTTAGATTTCTTGGTCTAGTCTAGATATAGAATGGATTGTTGATCATGTATTTTGAATCCTTTACACAGCCATATCTTCATGAATCCCGTCATAAGCATGCAATGAGGAGGGCAAGAGGATGCGGAGGCCGTTTCCTTAACACCAAGAAGCTCGACAATGATGCTACAAATCCTGCCCCTCAAGTGGTCAATGGTTCTGGTGGAGCCCCCCAAACACACTTGGGGAGTTCATCCAGTTCAGAGCTCTTGCAAGTAGATTGCACCCGTGGTTCCTCCAACACTCAGCAGGAAGTAAAGGGGTCTATGATGCAGGATATACATGGACAAAAGATGTACACCAATGGCAATGGCTACCAGCAACATCCAGGATACCCAATGTCGGCTTTCCATCCCCTCTCAAGTGAGAGGGGTGAGGAAGGAGACTGCTCAGGACAGCAGCGGAGTGGCGTCCTGGTGAGCCAGGCTTCACAGAGGGCCCTAGCCATCCAATGATTCCTCCCTGAAGGGGAAATCAGGGGGGTTCCAGCATGGTTCTACTGGTTCGGTATTACCTTTTCCATTTTGCTAATGGTTTGCTCACATACATATTTCTGTAGGTGTAACTGTTAAGTCTTCTCTGGTATGCGGCATCCTACATCAGAGCAAATGTAGGCAGGTGTGTTGGAGGCGTTGGACCCGTTCAACCAGAGAGGGAAACCCCTGGTTATCTGGTGTTTCTAAGGCAATTCATTCTTGGCTTGGTTGGTTTTTCTGTTTTCCCTGAGGGCAATGATAGAGGAAGGAGGTAGGCTGTATGGATTGTCAAGTCTACCAGACACTCTATTTCTCTGCCTCCTTTTCTTTCCTGTAAAAAGAAGGTGATGAATGGCTTAAGAAGTTCAAGTTAGTGTGAAATGTGAGGAGAATCAGACATCCTTTGTAGTTGTTGGATCTGAGATTTTAACAGCTACATTCCATCAAGGTATGTAAGAGACCTCTTGTTTTAGCGGAAGCATGATCTTCTATTTTTGGCAGTTGTGTCATCTTTTCATCACGATTATAGCTTTCTGTCTTATAGCTACACACGAAGCTGTTTGGTTTATTCTGTCTTGATTTCTTATGAGTGGTTTGAGAACGTCATCGAGTTCCTTAAGATCTTAGTTCTCATGATATTTACAATCTTGACAATATATAAAGCTTTTCACATCATACTAGTCCCTTTTCTGTAGGAGCTTGGTTTTCTATTTTATTGTTCCTCTTCATGTTTGAACGCAAATAAGGCACCGAGTTTTTCCAGTCATCTTTGTTCTACCTGATAAAATTGTAGCTGTCTTCGTTCCCCCTTCCTGTTTCATATATGATGCTGTTGTTTGTTTTTGTTTAATGTTTCGCAATCTTCTGAGACTGCCTAGACGACACCAAGCTTTTCCCGGTACCTTAGTTCCCTCGATGCTGTTCAGATATATAAGGAATACCCTACTGCTGTCTTACAGATTCTTTGGCGACATCATACAACTGTTCCTTGTTTCTCTCCCTCAAAACTTGCATGTGCTGAAATTGATTACTGGAAGATATTGCTTTTCAACAGTTTAATTGTTTGTGAATTTGTTAAATTTGAAGAGTCCTCCCTCTGCTTCTCATGTATGTGATTTGGTAATGCAAATTGGTGTAACGTGGGACCAATATACAGGTCTGTGAAAATAGATGGAGATTTTTCTTAGTTATTCACTTTTAGAGAAAGTTTACTGTAACGATAGATGGTTTCACCGGTATGTATGCATGGGTAGTCATAATTAGAGGAGACTTTCCATGGGCAATTCCTAGCTCCCTTGAGGGTTTCTTGCAGGCTTTACTTTAATAAATCGAGAAGCTACGTGGTTCGTGGTTTATACCCCGACAAGAAGATTACAAGATGGCCACTGCGTCATCTGCTGGGCCTCAGATAGGCCATGTCAGAAGATGTCAGAAGATAAGATTTCGACCTCCATTTTGTGAAGGTTTCCCCATTGTGAATCGGACTCGGTTAAGGTTTATATCTACATCAAATTTCGCTAATTCGTGCTCCTAACTCGAGCACTAGCAGCAGTCCGGGCATCTTAGTAAGCGATGCTCTGAGCGTTGGTATCACGGTCCTCCGAGCCGTCGTGGCTGGATGACAGTCCGGAGATCTAGTAGCGGCTGCTTTGAGCGGTCTGGGGTTGCTTCACATTTGATAATCTGCACTGACCCTTATTGGATGTATGATTTACCAATAATCAACTTTAGCGGCTATTCGGATACATTCCCGATGCGAACACTGGGTGGCGGATATCTGCGGCGTACAGACTGACAAAAGGTTACTGATAGGCTTTGATTATTGGCAAATTGTGCATCTAACAAGGATCTTGTTGCCAAAAAATCTTGACGTTTGGATGATCTTATAAATTTGCACCACTGACTGTAATACTTAAAGTACTTGTCTCCAGATGCTACAATTGTACAACCGTCGTGATATACTACTTAAATAATTGTCTCCAGATGCTACAACTGTACGGCCGTAAGGTTGTTTTGAACAGGCCTCTTTTTTCGAAGGAACAACCCAGCGAGTCTGTATTGCTCGTCTAGCTTATTTGGCTACAGAATTATGGAAGTTGTAACCAACAGGCTCAAATACGTAGGTTCAACTTCTGGAACCGTTTCATGGTCCCAGTTGTTCTATGCATAAAAGGCATCATGCAGACATCGGTCTTGACTACTTATGCGCCATTTTGTTTATAATAACAGTACTCGCGTAAAACTAAAAAAAAGAATGCGACACGAAAGACTTATATAAGGAGCCTGGCTACAAGGTAGGTTGCGTTCTGTATGAAGCTACGCAACCATCTCACGATCTGAACCATTCATCCGATTGCTCCAGGTTCGCCTATTTCTTAAACATTAAATTTTGACATTTTAATGATAGTTGCGGATCTTAAACCAATTTACGCAGTAATCAGACCACCGTCCAAGAGAGATTTTCAAATGTGCGAATCATTCAATACACACTTTTCAGACTACTAACATCCACAGCCTAAAGATGGAAGCAAACAGCCATGCCCTTGGTTAACAAGTCATCTAAACAACAAATATCAAATCTGATGAGCCACGCTCGTAGCACCACAATAACCAAAGCGATTAAGATTGCAACTCCAAGATGGCACGATCAAAGACACTTGTGGTTCAGCGGATTTCAGCAATACCGGGTTGAAAATGCTAACTTTTACAAGTAAACCAATTTGGGTGACCCAATCCAATCTTAATGCTTTAAGTGTTGTTAGAACCAGGATGTCAATAATATACAATGCCTTGATGAGCAAAGGCAACATTGATGAAAGAAGACTTGAAACCATGGAAATTCACCTTTCCAAGACATTGTGGTGGAGGGATCAAATCCCCAGGCACAGAGCATCAGAAAACAAACACTCAAACAGTAAAACTACAAAAAAACTCTTCCAGGCATAGATACGTCAAGAGTGTTACAGAGAGATACAATGAAAATGAAAAGATTCAACATCTCACTAAAATGAAAAGATTCAATATCACTAGAATATACTCTCGCAGGCATTGCCAAATAGTTCTTCTAATTTCCTTACCAAAAAAAGAAAATTCGTCAATATTTCACGCTCCAAAGTAACAACTACAGTCAACAAAATGCTAAAGACTCCAATCTAGCAAAGGACTATGAAGTATTATTGAAAGCATCCGTAAGTTGCAGACCTCCAGCTTTGATCGAAGATGATGACTCCTAGCTACCTTTCTGGACAACTGATGCTTGAGTAGGCAACAAAACAGACACCTCTGCGCCTTCTTGCAATGTCAAACGAACCAACTACATATGCAGCCCTTTGTCTACTCCGCCTTATAACACAACACCCTTTGCTTGAATAGAGACCACCCTTGCACCTGCATATTCTCATTTGTATACTAGAAGCATGACCATGAACTTCGTGACCTTTTCGTTACAAGTGATCACAAATGTTTTCCTCCACAGCGAACTACCATGAACAAGCTACATGTATTTATTTCTCAGGACCTTCATGACAAACATTACATAACACACGCCAATTTCTCCCCAAATTTAGTACTTCTTGGAGGCAGGACTGCAACACAAATACTAGACCTCTGATCCGTTGTCACTTCATTTTTGTTATTCTAGCCTCAATTTGATTGGATACGCAGACCGACATTATTCACTTGAAATGTTTCTTCAAGCACTCAACATTGCTACCCAATTGGGAAGTCTAGTTTATCCATCCAAGTCCCCAATGCCAACTACTAAAGCAATGTAAATACCGCTTCCGTCACTCCTATGTTCAGCAGTGAGGACCCTCAGAGAGACCACACTTGCTCAGGTTGCAACTAAGCGGGTCCGGGGAAAAACCATTTCCAACCGACTACACGGGTTGGGTGCAAAATCAATTGGGCACACAAATTACAGATAGAAAATAATAAATTAAATGGCCAGGAACCCCTCAAAGCATGGATGCTGGAGCCTCGCCCTAAGATTATTTGCTTAAAATGATTCTTCACGCACTCCACATCTTAGACTAACTCCAGAATATTGTCTACCTATCCAAACCCCTAAAACCGAATATCAGAACAACACAAACACTTCCATCCATTACTGCTATATTTGCATTAGGGGCCTTGGAAATACCACTTGTTCTTTGAAAGCGTGAAGAAATATTTCGAGCCAATAATTTAGTCTACAGGTACAACCAATTTGGAATAATAAGAATTACATACAGTATACAATTTACAATAAAAACGGGATGGAGACCATTTCTTAGAATGCCTCTACAGGTACTCAACATTGTAATTACCTTGCATGGAATGTTTGCAATCTTACTCTCAGCATCATATCCAATCCCCTATTGCCAAATATCAGAATGATAGAAACATCGCCTAGGATATACACAACTTGCTCGTTTGGCCAACAATTTTCACAGCAAGAGGAATCATTTTAGCAAACATGTTGAGAACATGAAGAATCATTTTGAGCTAATATACAACCTATTGACTATGGATAGAAACATCACTTCCATCATTACAGTATTTGGCACTAGAAGACTTTCAAAATACATTATAGAATCTACAATCGAAGAGGAAAGAAAACCATCATCATGAATGGCTGCAGTCTTGCCTTTAGCATTATTTTCTTAAGATGACTCTTTACGCACTCAACATTGTAACCATTTAACGGATGTTGTAAATCCAATACAGTACAGCCAAATATTGGAATAATAGAAACACCACTTCCATATTTACTATATTTGGCATAGAAGGCCTTCAAAAACAGCACTTGCTCTGTTGGCCCACAATGTTGAGTGTGAAGAATCAATTTGAGCCAATATCATACTCTATCCATGCAATCAAGACAGCATTAAAAGAATTACAAAATAAAATATAGAAAATACAATCAAAGAAGAAAGGAACCACTCAAACATATGCAATCAATTTGGCCTCAGAAGAATTACAAAGTTAAAAAAATCCAAAATCAAACTGAAAATGAGAGCCTCATGCATGGATGTTCTTGCTTCAAATGAGTCTTCATGCACTTAACATGGTAACCAATTGAAAAGTGTTCACTATCTTTCCAATCCCCTCATGCCAAATATGGGAACAAAGAAACAACTTTCATTATTACCGCATTTGGCATGGGGGGAGTAGGAAAGACTACTCTTGCTCAATTGGCCTACAATGTTGAGAGCATGAGTAATCATTTCAAGCCAATAAAACAGTAGACATGTGCAACCAATCCAACATAGAAGAATAACAACATGAATAATACAAACAACGATCAAAGAGGAATCCTTAAGTATTAAGCGTTGCACTTTTACCATGGTAGGCCAACTGAGAAGTCTTATCCAATCCCTTAACACCAAATATTGTAATGATGGAAAGAACACTTCCATCATTGCTATGTTTTCCGTGGGGGACTTGGAAGGACTGCACTTGCTCAATAGGCCTACAACAACAAGGGAATGAAGAATCTTTTCAAGCCAATAACTGTCTTCGTGTACACTCAATCCAACACTACAAGTCCTACAGAACAAGTAATTGCTTGCGATGCTTGCTCATGCACTTGACATCGTGGAGCAATTTATGAATGGTGTACATCTATCCAAATATTAGCAAAACGGAAACAACAACTCCATTATTGGTACAGTGTTGAGGACATGGCAAACCATTTCCAGCCAACGATGCAGTCTACACGAACAATCAATTTGGTATCAAAAAGAATTAGAAAACAAATTATATAATCTACAATCAGAGAGGAACGGAAACCCTCATGCATGGATGTTTGCATACTTGCATCCAACATTATTCGCTTAAAGATAATTCTTCTTGCACTCCACGCTGTAACCAATTGACAAGTATTGTCTATCTCTCCAATCCTCACATGCCAAATATCGGAACAATGGCTACATTAATTCCATTATTGCCATATTTGGCATGGGAGGGCTTGGAAAAACTACAGTTGTTCAATTGGCGCATAACGTTGAGAACAAGGAGAATCATCTTAAGCAAATAATGTAGTCTGCGATAGTAACAGAAGCAACTAAAGACCAGACGTCAAGAAGCAATACCTGAGAGGAGCATTTGGGAGGATGTATGTGGGAAATGCGGTGATACACCTATGGTCGTAACACATCTCCTCTACCAATTCACTAGCTGCCCCAAACCCAACAACACGGGGGTTGGCACAGTCCCAGTGCAATTTCACCTATACTCACCACCCCTATTCATCTGTGGCTTCACCGAATCCTTGGTCTTTGCCGCATATGAAGCGGCCCAGCTGTAAATCTTTTGCCGACTAAGTGACATTAAACTATTATTCATTTTATCCACGTCTATACCAATCTTTCCTACTGCTTGCGCAGCATTAGTATGAAATGGCACATTTCTTTCCTCACAAATTTGCCCAATTTCCTCCAAGGGTTGGAATGCACCATCTCATTATTCGCGGCCACCACCAAAACCAATCCCGTGTCGGTCGAACGAAATATATAAGCTTATCTACATCAATAATTCCATATCTTACTACAAGAAGATATGTTACCTCAAAGCCCTCCTGTTGAAGGTGACGGCATGATTCGGTAACGCACTTGCGCTCGGTTTGGTTGGCCACAAACCGACGCTTGTTGTCGTGGTAAAAATGCATGACCGGTCATCTGACGGTGTTGTTGGATTCGGTGGCACCGGATGTGAAGATGATCTCTTCCGGTGAGGAATTGATTACTGTCAACCTGAGATCGGGGTGTTTCAACGGAGAGATCCGATTCCCAGCCATAGAGGTGTGTCCGGGAGTGAGGATTACCGTAGCGGTACAGTAGGAAGGGCAGCAAGCATCGAGGAGCCGCGGATCTACCGGAGAGGTGTCGTGCATATCGATATAACGAGGGTGGCCGGAGACATGGACGCCTCTCATGGAGATTCCGTCGGTTCCTCCGCAATGATCGAGAGAGGGCGCTGCAACAGCGGTGGACGTCGGGCAGAGAGATGCCGGAGATGAGAGTACGGTAAGTGATTTTGGAGGCGAAGAGTTTTCCAGCCATGGGGGAGATCTGCTGGAGACGACGTTTGGGTTTGGGTTTTATAGAGTTAGGGTTAGGGTTAGGGTTAGGGCTTGGGTTTCGTAAGGAGGAAATGCAAGTTTTTATAGAGGGATTTGTTTCGGGGAGAGAGAAGAAAGGTTAAATCCGAACCGTCGCTTTATCTTCACCTTTTAACAAAAAATCTCCACAGTCGCTTTATCTTGACCTTTTAACAAAAAATCTCCACCGTCGCTTTATCTTTACTTTTCGAGAAGAATATCTGCAACGCGGCCTTTGGAGAAGAAGATGTTTGCACGAGTCTACACCAACCAACGACACTTGCACACTAGTAACAGACCCACGCGTCGCACGTTAGTAAATATTTCATGTTTAATAAGAATTACATTATTAAATTTACATGAACATAATCGGGATGTAAACAAGAATCTTCCGATAATCTGATTCAAAGCAGACGTGACAGAGTTCTTTCATTGTTATTTATAATAAAATAATAAAATTTGCTACCAAGATATATATTTATTGATGACACCAATCTTATGCCATTTGAAAATTTAAATTTATTAAAAGTGATTAATTGTTATTTACTATCTATAAAAATATGTATATGTAAGGTGTTATATAAAGTTTAAATTTACATGTAGTTACATTGTATCCATTGAAAGAGAATTACGATGTGATTAGTATAGTAAATATTTTAAACACTTTGGATTCAAGAATTTGATAGGTATCCCATTAGCTTATATTAGTTACTTTTACCATATGACAAGGAATGGACACTTAGTAAAAGAAAAAATATGAGTATTAAATTTAGCTCCTAGACCAATTATTTGATTGTAAGTTGTGCACAAAAATTCTTTTTTGTTGGATGATCTTGAGCATTCATTTGGTATGATGTGAATAGCTTAAAAAAATATTTAAAAAAATATCTATATATATATATATGTGTGTGTGTATCTTATATTCATAAATATTTATGATGTTAAAAATTCTATAAAGCTAAGATTTTGGTAGGTGTCATGGGCCATCGTGTATAAAAAAAGTTCTCATTTTTTGTAATGAAATGGAAAGTGAACTTCATTTTGAATAATTTTTTAGGAAACTAGTGAATCCTTTTGTCAATATTTATAAATGTGAATCATATCTATAGTGCAAAACTTCATCCTAACTCACTTAACTTTTTTATGTTATATTCAATTAAGAATTTTAACAAATAATATGACACCAACACATATGGAAATTTTGAATCTTATGAAATATTATGAAGCAATGGTACTGACCCTTGATTAGGATAAGGTCTTGATGATGATTGTGAGATTATATATATATATATATATATATATATATATATATATATATATATATAACATCTCACCTTTCTATGGAGAACTACCATGATATCTCACTTCTCTGTGGATACAAGAGAACTACCACCACAAATATACAAGACTAAAGTATATAATTAGCTCATAACTCTATAGATACGAAATAATCACCACCATAGACACACAAAGATAATGGGTAAATCTATCTTACCGCTTTAAGGACAAAGAAGATCACCACATTAAAGATACAAACTAGAGTTCTTGTCACTCTAGGATCCTTTTAAGAGGGATAGAAGACAAAAGAAATTAAAGAAATCTCTAACTCCTTAAATAAAGAAAAATAATTAGATAATATATTCTGATTTATGCTACAAGGGGTATAAATAGGTTAAAACTACCCTCCCATATAAGCAAGTTTCAAGACTAAAAGCAACTTCTCAAAAGTATAAGTTTCCTAAACTAAATATTAGCTTTTTTTAAGTCATAGGCACTTTCTAAATAATGGTTTTCTTAACTTGGGTGTTCCGTAACAACCACTAGTTTTAGTTTAAGATGGATGGTAAAGTCTTTTGCTATCTACTTTGCAACTTAAGATAACAATTGTTAAGATCTTCAATGGATGAGAATTTTGGATCACGGTCAATCTAAGTGAAGGGAAGTGGGATGAATAACTTAGATATTAAAAAATATAAACCCAGCTAGAGCTATGCTGTTGGAACCATTTAGTGAAGGCCTCAAGAGGGAAACCAAAGTGTGTGTGTATCACTACCTTACACTAGCAAGTTGCCCGTGCTATTTTATGGGCTAGAAAAATGTCTTGAATATAAAAAAAAATTAGTCCGTGTGTATACAGGAGAGAAGTTGAATATGCATTGAATTATTTCTCAAAATTTAGATAAATAGTTTTACAAATTAAAATTTTAGCTTAAAAAGCAAGTAGAAGGCATTACTCTGTGATCAATCAATCTCTTCTTTCAAATACACGATCGCTAAACAGGCTACCATTGAGAAAATTTTGATAGCTTAGATATCCTTAAAATTGGTTAAGATCATCCACTAAAGAATATTTTTGGGGAATTATATATATAATAAAAATCCTAGAGATGGTCTCAGTAAGGAAATATGCATTGCAAAATATATTTTGCAAATTTTGCAATGAATTTAATGAACTCTATTAAATTAAAAGTGTTGTACATGTTGTTATTGAACACATGATGCACTACAAGATTGCTTTTAGCATGAAAAGTTTTTTATGACTAAATTTAAATAGCAATACCTTGTACAAAGTGTTCTAAGTATTTTAAAATTCCAATATGAAAGGATGTAAAAAAATGCTAGATCTTAGTAATGTGAGAATCAAAGAATAGTTTTCTAGCACTCCCAGTTTCTTTTACAGAGAATAGTTCATCTACGTCATGGTTACTCAGTTGTTTCTATGCTAACTTATGATATAAAAGTCATACAAATAGATCATTTCCTACGAAAATTATAAATTATACTTGACATAATTATTCATCAAACTCTTGTTTAAGAACATAAAAGTACTTTTCAATTTAACTAAAATTGATTAAGTTCTAGACTCACACATCCACCAGATAAAAAAGCATTTTAAAATAACTTTCGATGCCTCAAGAACTAATGGGCTTTACCTTCTATAAAAAAATAATTATCCATAGCTTTGCAAGACTTAAATTGTGACAAAGGGATATTTTGGTCAATTGAAAGTGATTTTAAGCTACCTATGGGTATTTGCTTTATATTATACCTACATAACTTTAATGGATCTCACCCAAGGTCAGTCTAATCATCTACTTATTCAAATGAATATGTAGTTGTTGAAATAAACTTTTATAGATCAATGTACATATCTAAAATTTAAAGATCTTGCATAATATAATCACAAAGAAAGAAGAATTTTGTGTTGACTCTATCATATAATGTCACCGTATCAACCATTGGTAGCATTTTAAAAGGCAATAAAGAGCATAAGCTGACAAATGAAAATAATATAAGAAGTCAAGACAATCATGGAAAGCATGCTATTGGTAGTAAAATATATAGTTTGAGATGGTAAGAAAGTATTGAAAGTGCAAAAGAACATACTATGTTTACTAGACAAATACAAATATAGTGAGATTAGATGATATCTAGTAGTGTTAAAAATAGGCACAATGTTACTAGTAAAATAAATAGCTCAAGTTGGTAAGAGAGGATCTGTGGTTTTCATTTGTAGGTAGAGAGAGTGAAGTCATATAAAGGGAGAGCTAAAAAGAGCTAAAATATTAATATTTGAGGCAAATACATATGAGAAAAGAAAAGATGGTAAAATTGTATAGGTGCTTTTCTTAAGAAATATGCAAGAAAAAGATAAAAAGAGAGTTAAAAAAGAAGAGGAAAAGAATAAATAATAATAATAATAATAATAAAAGCATTGTTATTATCCTATAATGAGAAGTTTACGCCCTAATAAATCAAAATCTAGGAGAGAGAGAGAGAGAGAGAACTTGTAACACCCTGGATTTTTAAGACATTTTTTTAAAATAATAATAATGGCATTTTTAATAAGAGCATATGAGATCCCATGAGAAAAGTTTTAATTATCATTTTACTAAAATAATTCTTAAAAACTCCGAGTGTTATTTTTCCTTTCTGAAACTGGCATACATATAAATAAAACAATACGCGTATCAATCAATCTCAAATAAATCAGCGCCTTTATTTGAAATCAAATAAATATCCAAAACACAATAATAATATGGCCTAGGGTCTATCCATCATAACATCCCATATAAATGTCCAACATATGTCCAAACATCTTAATCAAATCCAAAATATAAAGTATGCAGTCCATAATTAAATCCAAATGATAATCCTGTTTTAATAACTCACATCACTGTCTAAAACTATAGGAAAAAGATCTTCAGCAGCTCTCACGGTTTCTCAACAGCTTTGCCTTTCTTGATATTGCGCTCGAGATCTAAAGCATTACAAAACAAAGCAATGCCTCAGCAAGCTCTCGCTTGTGTAGGTACATAAACAATTAATGTAATAAATGAAATAAATGATTAACAATACTGATGAAAAGTCTATCATTTATAAAAATAGCAGTATCGTAAGTCATGTCCAAATAAATGTCAATATATTCCATATGTTAAAGCATGCATTTCAATGAGTTAAAACATGACTTGAATCAAAGTAAATGAGCATACAATAAGAATTGGGCACCTTAAGGTAATGGGTCCTACAACATCGCACAACATCACTAATTATGAGTATTCATAGCCAACCTCTGAATGTTATCACACCTAGGCATACTCTGAATGTTATCACACCTAGGCATACCATCCATAACCATGCTCATCATACATGCACACATAATAAGAATATGGGTCATCATGTTGCAGTAGCAACCCTCCATCGGTATCAACTACCGTCGCTCTCCGTCGACATCATAACGGGAGACTTAGCGTCTATCCCCATGGAAAGGCTCAGACCGATAGTGTGGACTATCCATGTTACCAAACCCCTACCGAATGCCATCTATGGGCAGGTGTCTATCATATCATAATATCATCACATCACAATCTCGGAGCGTGGGTGGCCGGCCCTATCCCTCCTAGCATGACACCCGCTGAGCGAGAGCTCTCGTCATCAAATATAAAACACGAAAATCATATGTATATGCTAAAACTCAAGAGCACTCATAGCTCGCAATCCCCAAGACATGCCCCTCATCCTGGGGTTAGCCTATAAAAGGACCAGCTAATAAGCCTTTATTCTTATTTCTATGTAAATCCATGCATTTATAAGATATAATAATCAATAAGTCTCTATTTAAGCATAATTAATTAACATCATGCTTATAAAAATATTTGAAATAAGTTTATTCAATAAAAGATTTCAATTTGAAATAATCATAATGTACTCAAGGTTGCATGAAATCCACGATAAATGATAATTTCAATTTAAAACACAATAACACATGATGCTATGTTTAAACATGGTTTAAAAATCAAGGCAAAGCATTAATTGTCGTCACTTACCTCAATGTGAGACCACTAGCTTGCTAATAATCCCCTTAACTGGTATATTCACGTGCACTTGTACATGTCACATCACTATTTAAAAAAATTTCTAAATAAAAAGTGGTCATTTATAAGTTTTTAATTTAAAACTAGGTCCGCATCGTCAATACGGTCACAACGCCTCTTTCGGATTGTGATTTGGACTCCTCTAGCTCCCAAAAATCAATTTTAAGTGAAAATACTTCATAAATTAATATTATTAATTTGTAAGGTGTTGGGCAGGTGCACTGGTTTACACTGGGTTACACCGGCACCTAGTGTGCACTGGATTACACCGGCGGCCCCTGTTTACATCGGGTTACACTGGCACCCAGTTTACACTGGGTTACACAGGCAGCCCAGTTTACACCGGCGAAGCGGAAAGCGGTGCCAGAGAAGACAACCGGCTTCCGGTCATCTCCGGTGACCCTACAGGTGTCCAAATCACTTGGTTTTTAAGCCATTTTGTTCAAAATTTTGTCTAGTTTTCATTTCTATCAGCCTTTTGTATTGATTTCTTCAAAAACTACATTTTTTAAACAGTCTTTCCCAAGGTCCTAAAAACATCCATAGGTACTGGGTTTTGCTTTTTCTGGAGAAACCCACCATTGGATCTCTCCCAAATTTAAAGGGTTTGTTCTTGGGTCTCTTGTGCACTAGTTGGATGGTACGATTTTCAAACGAACATGGTTTCATCCATGAAATCGCTCTCCAACAGTAGCGTACACAGAGTTTCCAGGAAAACGCAATTTTCCCTGATTTTAAATGCATTTCTATTTAATTTTTACCTATTTAATAAATCTAGAAATCAGGGTTTAAGGCTTACCTCATCTGGCTGGGGTTGATAGTCGTAGCCGGAGTTCTACTTGTCAAAAAAATTGAAGTTTTCAGAGCTTAGGGTTACTACCTGAAACGTAATGAAACGCTCAAGGTGGAGCGTTTTGGCTCCTGAGGATGGGAAGTTATAGGCTTAGAGTCTTAAGAGAAGAGAACCTCTTCCATCCATGCCTCTTTCCATGGTCTCTCCGGTGATTTCGCCGGCACTGGTAGAGACGTGTGGAAGACGGGGGTGTCATTATCAATTTGGACCCCTGTGTAACACGTCTCTGTCAAATGACTAAAATGCCCTTACAACTTCAATGGCTCCTAACTCCCTCGTTTGAGCTCCGTTTTCAGCGTTCTTGGTGGCGTTGGAATCGTATCAACGAGCACTTTCAAATTCTTAGTTTTAAGGAAAATTTTCCATCTATAGATTTTTAATTTAATTTATTTAGAAATTTCCAAATTTATACTAAAAATGAAGGATATTACATCCTTCCCTCTTTATAAAAATTTCGTCCTTGAAATTTAGTTACATACCTCTATGTAAATAACTCTAAATGGATCTTTCGCATCTCCTCTTCAGTCTCCCAGGTAGCCTCCTCTAATGAATGATGCTGTCAAAGGACTTTGACCAAGGCAATGGTCTTATTCCTTAACTCCTTGACTTTCGTATTCAATATGCGCACTGGTCTATCCTCGAACGTCATATCAGACTATAGCTCTCCTGGGATTTGCTCCAATACGTGTGAGGGATCTGGCATGTATTTCCTCAGCATAGACACGTGAAAGACATCATGTACATTTGCCGGCTGTGGTGGTAAGGCTAGCTGGCATGCCACTGACCCAACTCTGTGTAAGATCTCGAAAGGTCCAATATACCTGGGAATAAGCTTCCCTTTATTTCCAAACCTCAACACCCCTTTCATAGGAGAAACTTTCAAGAATACATGCTCACCTTCAGAGAACTCTAAGTCTTTTCGCCTCTTGTCTGCATAACTTTTCTGTCAACTGTGAGCTGTCAGTAACCTCTTCCGGATGAGTTGGACTTTCTCTGCACATTCTTCCACTAACTCAGTCTTCACCATGCGTCTTTCTCCTACATCACTCCAACATAAGGGTGACCGACAAGGTCTACTATAAAGTGCTTTGTATGGAGCCATATCAATACTAGCGTGATGACTATTATTATAGGCAAATTCCACCAAAGGTAAATGATCTTCCCAGCTACCCTTCCAATCCATAACACAAGCTCGTAGCATATCCTCAATAGTCTGGATGGTCCTCTCGCTTTATCTGTCTGTCTGAGGATGGAAGGCTGTGCTAAATTTTAGTCTCGACCCTAACGCCTCTTGCATGCTCTTCCAGTATTTGGAGGTAAATCGTGTATCTCAATTCGATATAATCGTCAAGGGAACGCCATGTAGACTTGCAATCTCCTTCACATATAATTTAGCCAAACTATCCACGGTCTGATTCTGTCTGATAGGAAGGAAATGAGCAGACTTAGTCAACCTGTCCACAATAACCCATATCATGTTGTGGCCGCTAGTAGTCCTCAGAAGACCCAAAATAAAGTCCATGGTAATATGATCCCACTTCCACTCTAGAAGGTCCAGTGTCTGAAGTAGTCTTGATGGACGCTGATGCTCAGCCTTGACCTGCTGACAGGTCAAACATCGTGCAATGCACTCACCAACATCCTTCTTTATACCATTCCACCAGAAATGTCTCTTGAGATCCTGATACATCTTTGTACCCTCAGGATGAATTGTATAAGGGGACTGGTGTGCTTCTTGAAGTAACTCGCACTTCGATTCGTCATCTGCTGGTACTACCAACCTTCCCTTAAATCTAACTCCTCCATCTATTCCCCTTGAAAAATCTGTCTTATCTGTCAGATCCTGTGTTTCCTTATCTTTGTCCTGTGCCTTTAAGATCCTGTCAAAGAACTTAGACCAAGTCGACAAATTGGCAATCATCACTCCAAACTTCCTACTCTCGGCATCTGCAACGACGTTAGCCTTCCCATGATGGTACTGTATGGTGAAGTCGAAGTCCTTGAGATACTCCATCCATCTACGCTGTCTCATGTTCAAATCACTATGAGTAAAGAAGTACTTGAGGCTCTTATGATCAGTGAATACCTCGAACCTCTCACCATAAAGATCATGTCTCCGGACTTCAACGCAAATACCACCGTTGCTAATTCCAAATCATGTGTTGGGTAATTTACCTCATGTGTCTTCAGCTGTCTAAACGCATAGGTAATTACCTTCCCATGTTGCATCAACACTGCTCCTAATCCCTTGCCAGAGGCGTCGCAATAAACCACGTAACCGCCTGCACCTGATGGTAAAGTCAATACCGGAGCAGTAGTAAGTCTCCTCTTGAGCTCTTGGAAGCTCTCCTCGCATGCCTCGGTCCATACAAATTGAGTGTCTTTCTTAGTCAGGGTGGTCAATGGTAATGCAATCTTAGAGAATCCCTCTATGAAACGACGATAATATCCTGCCAAACCGAGAAAACTGCATATCTCAGTCACTGTCTTGGGCCTCTCCCAATGTAGTACTACCTCTACCTTTGCTGAATCCACTGCCACTCCATCTTTAGATATGACGTGGCCTAAGAAATGCACCTGGTCTAGCCAAAAATCACACTTACTGAACTGGGCATACAACTGATGTCGACAAAGTGTGTCCAATACCGTGTGGAGATGCTCTCTATGTGCCTCATGACTAGGTGAATAAATCAAGATGTCATCAACGAATACAATCACGAACTTATCCAAATAAGCTCGAAAAACATAGTTTATTAGATCCATGAATACTGCAGGTGCGTTCGTCAATCCAAACGGCATCACTAGAAACTCATAATGACCATAGCAACTCCTAAAAGCAGTCTTCGAGATATCCTCTTCTCTAACCCTCAGCTGATGATACCTAACCTCAGATCTATCTTGGAGAACACTTGTGCCGATTGGAGCTGATCAAATAAATCATCTATGCGTGGCAAAGGGTATCGATTCTTTATAGTAACACTATTTAACAACCGATAGTCAATGCATAGTGTCAGTGATCCATCCTTTTTCTTTACGAAAAGGACTGGTGCTCCCCATGGTGATCCACTCGGCCTGATGAAGCCCTTATCTAATAACTCTTGCAATTGTACCTTAAGCTCTCTCAACTCTGCTGGAGCTATCCTGTATGGTGCCTTAAAGATAGGCGATGTACCCGGCACCAAGTCAATGATAAAGTCAATCTCCCTATTTGGCGGCAATCCTGATAATTCCTCAGGAAAGACATCAGCAAATTCACGGACCACATCAATCTCGTCAAACCGTAGTTGTTCCTTGTCATCAACAGTCACATATGCGAGGAATGCGTTACACCCTCGTGCATAAAATCGTGCCGCCTTCATAGCAGAAAATGATGCATGTACCTGACTGATCTTTCCTACCCTGGAACACTATTTCTGGTTGCTTAGGTATAAGAAAAGTGACTCGCTTCTTTCAGCAATCTACCATAGCCCAATAGTTGGCTAACCAATCCATCCCAAGTATAATATCATAGTTTACCATGTCTAATAAGATGAAGTCAGTGTCCATACTCACACCTAATATCTCTATAGGTATTTCTCTAAGATATTTTGTACTCTCTACTGTCTCTCCCACAAGTGTCATAATATCTAATCCAAATGCTAGTCTGTGTGCACATACATTAAGGCAAGATGCAAAAATACATGATATAAAAGAATGTATAGACCCTGTGTCAAAAAGAACTTTGGCATGTCGATTTGAGACTAGAAGAGTACCTTCTACGACTTGGTGTGATGCCTATGCTTGTCCTGACGTAATGGCAAATACTCGTCCCTGACAAATACTTGTCCTGACGTAATGGCAAATACTTGTCCTGACGTAATGGCGCATTAGCTGTCTCTGTACCCATCTCGGTTTGCCTCTCTCTCTGCCCCTTAGGACGGTCATTAATGAAATGGCCGACGCCTCCACAATTGAAACACCTGTATGGCCGTTTCTGGTAAGGTGTATAGGGCTATCGCTGTGGTTGGGGCTGCCTCTGCTGCTGTGGCCTGTCAAACCTATTACACCCTCGCCCAGGGTGCCAACCCTTGCACCGATCGCATCTCTTCCTCTCAGTATCTCTCTTAAATTTGGCCTGCGGTGGATGACCTACTGCACCATGAGTTTGCATAGCACCAAATGGCCGCTTGCCCTTAAAGGGCTGGAACGCACTCCCTCTAGTCCTGAGAGAGTTCTTCTCATGCATGGAAGCCATGTCAGCAGCATCCTGCACAGATGTAGGTCGTGAAGAGATCACCAGATCTCTCAACTAAGGTGTCAACCCGTCCACAAATCTGTCAGTTGCCTCTGTGTCTGAGGCCAACGCGTGAGGTGCAAATCTCCTCAATCGTGTAAATCGGTTCAGATACTGCTGAACCGTTATGTCCCTCTGCTCCAGGGTGGCAAACTCTTTCTTCATTGACTGCAATGCATGGGGTGGAAAATATTGAGTGTCAAAAGGCTGTTTAAAGGCCGCCCATGTCATCGTCTCAGTTGGATCTGGTCGGGTGAGTGTGAAAGTCTACCACTAGAAGCCTGCCTCACCCTTCAGTAGGTAGGAGGCTACTTTGACTTGATCCTCTGGTGAGATCCTTATAGCGTCGAATGTTCTCTTTGCCTCAAATAAACATCGCTCGACCTCCTCCGTGTTACCATCGCCATAGAAGGGTTTCACCATCTTTTGAAACCTCTCTAATAATTTGTCTGTCTTCTTAGAGTCACTCGTAGCATCGCCCTCCGTGGCTCTAGGTACTGGTAGTTCCTGTACTGGTTGTAAGGATTGAACTGATGAAACCATGGGTGCCACTTGAGGTGGTGGAATAGGTCTAGGGTTAGCAGCGTCAACAGCTGTCCTAACATGTTGCTGTATAAGTGGTACTAGTCCTGACATTAAACGATTCAATAACTCGGCATCTCAATCCCCTTTATCAGAGGACTCAGCAGGTGGGGCCACGGGTGTAGCAGGGATAGACCTTGTCCTTCTTCGAAGAGCCATCTGTCAAAAGTTTTAAATGTCACTAAGTGTAAGTTCCTCTCTCATAGTTCCTCTCTCTACAACTATTATGGACTGTTACTCACATATAAATGGACATTTACAAGGATTATGATGGACTAGACTAGGCTTTGATACCAACTTTGTAACACCCCGAATTTTTAAGATATTTTTTTAATAATAATAATGACATTTTAAATAAGAGTATTTGAGATCCCATGAGAAAAGTTTTAATTATCATTTTACTAAAACAATTCTTAAAAATTTTGAGTGTTATTTTTCCTTTCTCAAAATGGCATACATATAAATAAAACAATACGCATATCAATCAGTGTCAAATAAATCGGCGCCTTTATTTGAAATCAAATAAATATCCAAAACACAATAATAATATGGCTCAAGGTCTATCCATCATAACATCCCATATAAATGTCCAACATATGTCCAAACACCTCAATCAAATCCAAAATATAAAGTATGCAGTCTATAATTAAATCCAAATGATAATCCTGTTTTAATGACTCACATTACTGTCTAAAAGTATAGGAAAAAGATCTTCAGCAGCTCTCACGGTTTCTCAACAGCTTTGCCTTTCCTAATATCACCCTTGAGATCTAAGGCATTGCAAAACAAAGCAATGCCTCAGCAAGCTATCGCTTGTGTAGGTACATAGACAATTAATGTAATAAATGAAATAAATGATTAACAATACTGATGAAAAGTCTATCATTTATGAAAATAGCAGTATTGTAAGTCATGTCTAAATAAATGCCAATATATTCCATATGCTAAAACATGCATTTCAAGAAGTTAAAACATGACCTGAATCAAAGTAAATGAGCATACAATAAGAATAAGGGCACCCTAAGGTAATGGGTCTCACAACATCGCACAACATCACTAATCATGAGTATTCATAGGCAACCTCTGAGTGTCATCACACACAGGCATACCATCCATAACCATGCTCATCATACATGCACACATAATAAGAATATGGGCCATCATGCCGCAGTGGCAATCCTTTATCGGTATCAACTACCGTCGCTCTCCGTAGATACCATAATGGGAGACTTAGCGTTTGTCCCCATGGAAAGGCTTAGACCGGTAGTGTGGATTATCTATGTTACCAAACCCTACCGAATGCCATCTATGGGCAGGTGTCTATCATATCACAATATCATCACATCACAATCTCGAAGCGTGGGTGGCCGGCCCTATCCCTCCTAGATGACACCCGCCGAGCGAGAGCTCCCGTAATCAAATATAAAATATGAAAATCATATGTATATGCTAAAACTCAAGAGCACTCATAGCTCGCAATCCCCAAGACATGCCCCTCATCCTGGGGTTAGCCTATAAAAGGACCAGCTAATAAGCCTATATTCTTATTTCTATGTAAATTCATACATTTATAAGATATAATAATCAATAAGTCTCTATTTAAGCATAATTAATTAACATCATACTTATAAAAACATTTGAAATAAGTTTATTCAATAAAAGATTTCAATTTGAAATAATCATAATGTACTCAAGGTTGCATGAAATCCACGATAAATGATAATTTCAATTTAAAACATAATCACACATGATGCTATGTTTAAACATGGTTTAAAAATCAAGGTAAAGCATTAATTGTCGTCACCTACCTCAATGTGAGATCACTAACTTGCTAATAATTCCCTTAACTGGTATATTCAAGTGCACTTGTACATGTCACATCACTATTTAAAATTTTTTTTAAATAAAAAGTGGTCATTTATAAGTTTTTAAGTTAAAACTAGGTCCGCGTTGTTAATACGGTCACAACGCCTCTTTCAGATCGTGATTTAGACTCCTTTAGCTCACATAAATCAATTTTAAGTGAAAATACTTCATAAATTAATATTATTAATTTATAGAGTGTTGGACGGGTGCACTGGTTTACACCGGCGGCCCTGGTTTACACTAGGTTACACCGGTGCCTAGTATACACTGGATTACATTGGCGGCCCTGGTTTACATCGGGTTACATCGGCACCTAGTTTGCACTGGGTTACATGAAGGTGTTCAAATCACTTGGTTTTTGAGCCATTTTGTTCAAAATTTTGTCTAATTTTCATTTCTATCATCCGTTTGCAATGATTTCTCTAAAAACCATGTTTTTTAAATGGTTTTTCCCAAGTTCTTAAAAACATCCATAGGTACTGGTTTTTCATTTTCTGGACAAACCCATCGTTGGATCTCTCCAAAATTTAAAGGGTTTGTTCTTGGGTCTCTTATGCACTAGTTGGATGGTGTGATTTTCAAACAGACGTGGTTTCATCCACGAAATCATGCTCCAACAGTAGCGTGCACAGAGTTCCCAGGAAAATGCAAATTTCCCCTGATTTTAAATGCATTTCTATTTAATTTTTACCTATTTAATAAATCCAGAAATTAGGGTTTAAGGCTTACCTCGTCTGGCTGGAGTTGATAGTCGTTGTCGGAGTTCCACTCGCCGAAAAAATTGAAGTTTTCAGAGCTTAGGGTTATTGCGTGAAACGCAATGAAACACTCAAGGTGGAGCATTTTGGCTCCTGGAGATGGGTAGTTATAAGCTTAGAGTCTTAGGAGAAGAGAACTTCTTCCATCCACGCCTCTTCCCATGGTCTCTCCGGCGATTTTGGTGGAATTAGTAGAGACGTGTGGAAGACGGGGGTGCCATTATCAATTTGGACCCTTGTGTAACACATTCTGTCAAATAACCAAAATGCCCTTACAACTTCAACGGCTCCTAACTCCCTCGTTTGAGCTCCATTTTTCGCGTTCTTGGTGGCGTTGGAATCATATCGACGAGCACTTCAAATTCTTAAGTTTTTAGGAAAAATTTCCATCTATAGATTTTTAATTTAATTTATTTAGAAATTTTCAAATTTATACCAAAAATGAAGTATATTATAGAACTATCGAAAGTAAAAATGTATAATAAATCTATATGACTGAGATATTTAGAAAATATATGTCCATTCAACTTTAGTTCATAGCATTCATTAGCAACAAATTAAAGAAGAAGTATATTTATTAATATAAATAAGACTGTAGAAAAGAGAAAAACATGTGTTAAGTGGAGAAAAAGAGATATAACATTTATTAGACAAATATACATTATAATTGAGACAAAAATAGTAGTTATTAGATACGATTGAACAAAAATAAAAAAAACTGCATGTAGGATAGTGATATGTGTGCCTCTTATTTTTCCTTACAAGCCCCTCACCAAATGGCAAAAATAGTTATAAGTTTAGGTGACCCTAGGCTTTTGAATATCAAAATTATTCACAATATTGCCCTTGACTTAGTTGGCACATGTTCCAAAATTCTCATCCATTAGGCGATCTTGCAACTCTTGCTTTTAGTTGTAAAATAGACGGTGAAATCCTTGACCATCTATTTTACTACTCAAAGAAATACTAGCTAACATCATTCAATGGACAAGAATCTTGGAATGTACCTTGTATAAGCCAAGAAAAACTTTGTGAATGATTTGGATTTTTAGAAATCTAGGTTCACCTCATATTATATTCATTTTTCACCATTTAGTAAGGGGCGGATGATGTAAAACAAGAGTATCATGTATTGCTATCTTTCATCTAATAGTCAATCAATAAGAAATATGAAACATTTATTAATAAGAATCTTTCAAGAAATGATAGAATTAGAAATAAAAATATTAGAGAAAATTTAGGGGTAGCACTAATAGATAACAAGATGAGGGATATTAGACTTAGATGGTTTGAACATATTCAAAGGAGATCAACAATAACACCAGTTAGAAGGAATGAGGCAATACAAGTAAAAGGTTCTAAAAGGACAAGGGGAAGGCCCAAAAGAACATTGATAGAAGTGGTGAGGAAAGATTTAAAAACTTTAGAACTAAATGAAGCCAAGGCATTTAATAGAGTGGAATGGAGGAATAAGATTCATGTGGCCGACCCCTAATTGGGATAAGGTCTTGATGATGATGATGATGATGAATCTTTTAGAAAATAAATAAAATATAAAAATGTTATAGAAAAATTATTATGAGACAAGAAAGAAAGAATAAATAAAATTAATGATAGTTAGTTTGAAGTCCACGTAAATTAAGATCTTTATTTTAGCCACATTAGTAGTAGAAATAGAAATGCTAATATCAAGAAGAAAAGAAAATAAAAGGAGACAAAAAATAACACTGACCTACACTTTCTTGTGAAAAGACGCTTCATCTTATATTATAAAACGGTAAAAGTTATCGTCATATGACCTTGAGATCACGAGTTCAAGGCATGGAAACACCCTCTTGCAAAATGCAATGTAAGACTTCGTACTTTAGGCCCTTGTGGTCTGTACCTTCTTCGGACCCTGCGAGCTACGTGCACTAGTACTGCCCCCTCTAAATTGGACCCGCAGCTTAGCTAGAAAATGCTAGTCAAAATTCTGTGCTCCAAAATTTAAACCCCCTACGAAGTAAAACAGACCAAACTTAACGGGGAAAAAAGAATAAAGAAAAAGAAAAGAAAAAACAACAGACCAGGCACATGCCCCTACAGCACCAGTTTGTGCGGGAGAAGTCACGTGACATCCACAGAAACGGGACTCACATTCGACTGATGTCACAAGTCTTTAATTCCCGAGACTGCCATTGCAGGTCAATGACAGCGATATTATATAGGGCCACCGTTGAATGTGTCAGTGGTTACTCATCAAACATGCACGTTGGCTGGTCGGAATTAGCAGTTTATGGCCCACCAACTTGTGCATAGCACATATGAGCGGCGATCCACTAGCTTGATCTGGGCAAGCCACTTATTCCTGTATCCAGTTTTGGTTAATTATATCACCAGTCATGCAATGTGACTCCCGAATTGTTGATTGGGTCCAATGATCGTGTGACCAGCGTACGCCAATTTGAGAGGATTACATGTGATACATATTGTGTTGAAGCCCACTGATTTAGTGGGCACCCTGAGCACACAGATACCAGTTTTGCAGGTAGCAGGGAAAGTGTTGGATGATCAGGTCTAACATGGTAGCAGACATAAAATGGCAGTGCAGTCCGCTAAGCTGCCGCATACGCGGGTCTTGAAAAGGGTCGGACTACAAAGGTCTGTTGTATGGGCTTTACCTTGTGTTTTCAAGCCTCAAATCCATGACCTCAAAGGTCACAAGATAACTCTACTGTTGCACTGAGGCTCCCTTCAAGACACGCTTATGTCATGGTTGCCTTGGACAACCATGCAATGCCTACTGTTTGTCTACACGGTCAATTGGTAAGCGTCTCTCACCCTCATGTGTATCCTATACAATCTAATTCAGGGAGCTAAACTGTGGTATTAGTCCTTAAATAGGCAAGCAATGCATACCACTTCTGGGATAATACGGCTTTACTCAAAAGTCTCAAACACTAGATGGAAGTTCAAGTTGAGTTAGAAATAAAGCAACATCTGAAAACAGCAGACAGAATAATTCTAGGAGAATAGTATCTTGTAACTGTTAAGTTGCACAAGATCTTTCTGGTATAAATCTTGTAGGAATGCATCAGAACAAGTCTTCAAACGTTGTTCAGTGGTCAGCTGTATGTGTTTTGCTTCTAAGTACATCTGCTGGTATGCATACAAACGCTAACCATGTATAAGCCTGTTATGGTAAATATTGTGGTTCTCTTTCTATCAGTAGAAATAGCTTTGGCATTGGTATAGAAAACTAAGTTACAAACCAATTGAATCCAATACCAACAAATGACCAAGCTGTGAAAAGAAAAGAAAAATTCAAATTCTGCAATGCCCATCAACAACCATTTGAATGACATAGCACCTAGAACTAACCAAAGATCAGCCAGTTCTCTGAAAGAACACAACCCAAAGACATGTGTTTCCCCTCTCTGCCTCTACTCCATGCATGAGAAAGTTGATCAACTTATTTTAGAAGTCAGCAACAAATAACGAATGCAGGGGAACCAATATCTTAGCTTGTCTCCCAAGACTACTCAGCATTTGTGACTAATATGTGATGGTTTGCAAGTAAATGCGACAGTCCAGTCCCTCTATGTTAATCCAAAACTGAGATACCAGTTAATATTAGCTTGATTACTTAATACGTGGAGTTTTGGATCTGTTTGATCCCGTTTATACTGTCAGCAAATGGTTCAACTGCAAAAATGTTCAATCCCCTTGTCCGCCCCGGGGCACCTCCTGTTACTGAAGATACATCAAGCACAAACCTGCCCGATCCAAGCAAATGGTAAGCAAATAAGTGCATTTTTCAATGCAGTACTTTATCTGTCATTTAACATAAATCAGAGCAAAGTCTTACATGCTGTTTAATGGTCTTCCCAGTTCAGTTGTTCTGCAGTGAATAAGAACCTTATGATCCATTTCATTTTCTAACTGACGCACAGGAAGTTCACCATTCTTAGGACCTGGAGCATGGTTCCAAGCATAAAGTGGGGTTAGTTTCAAAGCTAACAGATAAAATGAAGACAAACAAACTGGGGGAATGAGTAGGAGGTGAATATCAGATCTTACATGGATGATATGTAGCATTGTTGCTCCCATCTAGGCCCAGGATTTTCTATGAAGCAATGTAAAATAATTCAGGCACTATGGAACTCT
Organism: Warburgia ugandensis; assembly: GCA_035236585.1. Taxonomy (NCBI): domain Eukaryota; kingdom Viridiplantae; phylum Streptophyta; class Magnoliopsida; order Canellales; family Canellaceae; genus Warburgia; species Warburgia ugandensis. Next base: position 75,499,320 of record CP141132.1, on the reverse strand, counting down.
ATTATAGGCATCAACACAATAATTTGGAGGAGCTACAAATGAATGTGATTCATGTTAATTGATTGGTAAGCACCTTGAGATTGGCATTGCATGTCTCGAGGTCATCATTAGTCAATATATGATCAAATAGACCTGAGGTCTTTCCTTGTTCTAGCTCAATTTTTGCATTTCTGAGACGTTTTTGGACTTGTTCCTCCGTTTCCGTTCCCCTGTTCACATATACATCTAGGTTAGGCCTTCAGTGTGAAGAACTAGATTAAAGGCTCTGAGCAGAAGTTTCATGCTCCAGTTCCCCATTTACCTTGCACGAAGGCGCTTCTCAAGCTCATCAAATGATGGAGGACAGATAAAGATGGATATCACATCAAGAGAACTAGCCTTTACAGATCTAGCACCTTGAACATCAATGTCAAGAATGCATCTCTGCAATTGAATATAAGTTAGAGCATGTAAATAAACCATATCAAATATGTGGATATAAATAGAAGAATGTTCAAACTACCATATACATAGACCAAAAGACTTGTGTTTATATTTATAAAAGCAACATTGCTTGCCAGTTTACCTTTCCAGAATCTGTTACTGCCTCGACTGCTTCAATACTTGTTCCATACAGATTTCCATGGACATGTGCAGATTCAAGAAACTTGCCATCATGTATGTCCTTTTCCATTACATTTCGCTCTGTGAAATGGTAATGGACTCCATCCAATTCCTTCTCTCTCGGAGCACGAGTCGTATGACTCACGGAAAAGCCAAAGGTCGATGGGAACTCCTTCATGAGTTTGGATATTAATGTACCTTTACCCACCCCAGAGGGTCCACTAATAACTATTGGCTTAGGACCATTGCCTTTCACCCCTTTACTCCAAGCAACCACCTCAGTTCCAAGAATCTTCTTCTGCTCCTTAACAAACGTGGTGTCCACCTACCAAAACAAAAAGAGAATCAATCAGAATAGGATATCTCCATGTTGAAGAGGAAGAAGGAAGTACAAAAATGGAACTAGATCAAATTCAGCAATGGAAACACATCCAGCTAACCGATTGACTTGGATCCCTAACTACATTGGCTTCTACTTAATTAGGCACAAAGCCATAATATGGCCTCAATGGCAGTTAATTTTACTCATGGGTTTGTGGAAGAGGTGGGGTATATGCAGCTGAATTTAGCATAGCAGATTTAAAGGAACTGCAACATCAAGAAGAAGATTTAAATAAAACTACTAGAAAAATGAAAGTACAATGATTAGTTGATAACTATATATTGGGATCTCCTACCATTCCCAAAAGAGCCAATTCATCAAAGAGGGGTAACATTGTAGGCAAAAGGATTCAAGAATTCAAACCTCAAGAAACCAAGCACAGTCATCGGGTGAACAGTCCCTCTTGAGAATCAATATTCTATCTTCATTTAGTAGCATTGCTGAGTGACCTTTACACGGGGCAGGTTTCGTGCCTAACACGATCGGAACCACCCTGCAGGTTCAGCCATAAATCAGGATTATGAACTCTATAAATGCACTCGTAATGCAAAGTAATCAGCAAGCATCTCACCATTTACAAGTCGACTGATCAAAAATCCGAATACCAATTGACAAGGTTGCTCCATCATCAGATCCTCCAATAACATACTGAGAAAAATCAGATTAGTTGTTAGAAGATGATCTGTTTAGATTTTCCAATCAATGAATAAATTAGCAGTAAGCAGATTGCCCTTATAGATCACATTTACTCACTATCTTTTCACTATGAATGGTAGCTGTCTGGTACCCTCTAGCTTCTGAGTCAAACCCAACTGGGAAAACATCTTGCAGCCCATCTAGGAACAGCTCTTGGGCTTCTCCCTGCCAAGAAAATGCAAACAGATCAGCACCCAATATCTACAACTCAATCAAGTCAAGAAGAACCAAACAGACAGTTTAAAAACCAAACGAAGCATTTAACATAAAAATCTAAAACTAACACATAACACAGTTTCAGATCACACTTTTCTCTCATTTCCACCAAAATGTAAGTAAATATAGACAAGATCAAACAAGATCTCACCATGGAGAAAGCTTGCTTCCCAAATGAAGCTTCTAACCTGAACAAATATACATGTAAAAAAGATTACAAAACAAAAATTAAATCCCAACATAGTACAAGAAAAGTTATCTCTAAGAAGATACACGAAGATACACAACCCACAAACACCATCAAATAAACCAACATTAAATCTCTATCATGACCAATGCATGTATAGAAACAGAACAAGAGAAACCAAAGATCCCCTCTAGAAGACAATTAAATCTTGCAAGAATAAGAAAACAAAACAAAGAGCAGACAGAAAGGACAACATTAATCAACTATAACAGCCAAAATATTGCTCCTTCCCATAAAAAAAACAAACTTTTTCCAACGCTTACTCAAAACCCATATCTGAGACACCGAAACCATGCATAAACAAAACCCAGAAAACCCAACACCAAAATAAATATTTATAACACAGAAAATGGACAAAGAACACAAATGCGATGCAACAAATACTCACCCGAATGAAAGAACAGAGAAGCCTGGCAGAATATTGCTGGATCTGAGGATATGACAATCTCTTTCAGCTAAAATCAATAAAAAAAACCCCAAGAAATGAGCAGAAATTATCAGATTCAGACGAAAGTTCACGAACTTTGGAAAAATAACGACTTTATCTTCACAAGGATCAAAGGTCAATTAACCCTGACCCACAAAAAAATGATATTTTGTCCAATGGGTATTCCTTTTTGAATGAATTTGAAAAGAAAAATCAACGAAAAACTGGAGAACTTGGTAGAAAACAATGGTTAGAGAGAGAGAGAGAGAGAGGGAGAAGGCAGCCAGTTTTCCGTTGCATTGAATTCTGAGAAACCACACAACCGGCCTCTTTAATAGCGGCTTCTAGGAGAGGCGCGGGCATTCAAAAACCGGGAAAGCCTTTTGGAAAACCACCTTTGAAAACCGCCGAATCGGACTTTTTCCTGCAAAGGTTTACTTGGGCAAATTAGGGTATTGTTCCCCGATCAGCTGTTCCCCTGTAGTAGCCAGAGAATCAGCGCTAACTGCCGATTCCTAAAATACTGATTTTGGGAGATTAATTATAGTAACAAGGATCAAGACATCGATGGGCCCGCTCTCGGATGATCCCACCCGTTCATCTAATTTCTCCAGCTTCGGTTATCTGCTCAATCAAGGTTGCAAATATATCAATGGTTAATTCTTGGGGATCGAGATCCTCCTAAGGAAATTTTGATCAAAGGGTTCTCATTATCTGTTCAGGTTGTGGGCTATTTCATCTGATTACATTCATTGCCCAATTAGACAATACCCAAATGTAAGAAGGGCCAGATCCAGAAATTACCTTGAGGCTTGATTTTGTGAGTTCCCTGACAAATTATGATCTAGATTGTAAACCTCATTATGGTTCAATAATGCATGCTAATTTTGCCTTTTACGATCGCGTACGATCTATCTGGACCATCCATCTGATAGAAATCACGTCTCATGCTCTGGATCAAGTCATCTCAAAAAGTAGAAAATCTAACAATTAATTATTAGGCCAGTTAATCGTTTATTAGTTGAAAATATAAACAAGTTACCTGGCGTGGAAGTCAAGGTTCACGGGGCGCGTCAAAGGGCGGTCATCCAAATTGACCAGAGGAAACCGGCCCACAAAAGATCTTAACTAGAAGCAGTCAACATTTGACATGAAGAGGGCCCATCTTTGGATGATCGACACCGTTCAACTCATTGCTACAGGCTTTAGTAACCACTAAACAAAGAATCTGACGATTCAATAATTATAGCATCCTAAAAACTCTGTGGTGTGAGAAATGTTAGCCTGAAGGCCCTAAAAGTCACTTCGCTAGAAGTATTATCATTTTTCCAATGAAGAGCCAGCTTTGAATGATGGGACCTGCTAATCTAATTAATCTAGCCTTATATATATGTTAAAAATAAGGTAAAATGTCTATTTCCTGCTTAGCATCTTAAAAGCATATTTTAAAACTTAGAATTTGGACCATTACATAGATAAAATTTATAATTATTTACTTTCTATAGAAGAAAAATCGTTCACAATTTGTGATAACAAATTTATACTTTTTCAAATACTAAAATTGCCCTCAATGCTTGCTATTTGAAATACTAGATATCCAGGGCGAGAACAATTTGATGAACGGATCTTATCATTTAATAATAAGCCCTTCCATGATAAAAATAGCGCTGCTAAGGAAGTAATAATAACATCCTTCACCTAACGTCGATTCGCATATAGGTGACCAGCCTCATGCCTGAAGTGGTCGATTCTGACTTCAGGAGGAGGCCATTATTGATATCTGACCGTTCAAGTTGTGGGTCCATGGCGAGACAATGCAACTGAAAGGCAAAAATAATTCCATGTCGACGTCCTCCATTTGTTTGCTCTTAAATGGCCGACAGTCTTAAGTCCAATTGTTAGAAGCGCGTTATTTCACACCTGCCTATCAGAAATGAGCAAGTCAACAAATTGGACGGTTAGAATTGTCTAATCGCTGTTATATTATGACGCATGGCAAGTCCATGCAGGAACCAAGGGTCAGGATCATGGGGCTGTTTCCCAGTTTGATGTCCGACTTCTTCCAAATTCATGGGCCCACTTACCTAATTGCCATCTCATGCATTGTTTTTTTCCTAGTATGCCTCCCCCTGGTGGGTCATAGGATAATCAACTTAAGAAAGGTCCAATTTTGAGGAAGGGCTATTTATAATGGGACCCGCATAATACTTAGCCAAATAGTGTGGGTTTTTGTTGAATCGGTCGGTTGGCCCACCAAGTCATCCATTGATCACTGACTTCCCCTATCAGTGGAAGACCGTATTCTCATCCTCATCAAAGACACAGGTGTAGTTGATACTCGAACGACTCCATCACAGTCATGATATTGGAGTTGTCCCTCAAATCAACGATCCATATCTGCCAATTCATGATGGGGCCGACCAACGAATGGTGTCGATCACCTCAATTATTTTCCCAACCGTGGAGTTGGAGAAAACCCAATGAAGATTGAAGATGCTCCTTCCATGCTCCGGTGGCCAACCCACAGTGCCACGTGTTTCTTTCTCGTCCTTCTGTTGATTCGCTCGTTTTAGAGAAGTGGACTTGCTTGCTCAAGGAGAAGGCACACATTCTGAAGCTCAGATGTGCCAGGTAGGCATAATCCAATTCATCTTCAGCGTCGGATGATTCCCAGCCTTTGGAGGATTGTTGTGTTTTAACTCTTCCGACGCTAGAATTGACCCAATTTGCGCGAACTCTTTGCTTCGAGATATATCCAACGTCCAAGAGATCAGATGAACGGTGGAGATCAATCATTTATCGAAACCAGTGTTGTTTCGACACGTGGGCATCAAACTGCCGTAGGAATGAGGAAAAAGGACCACCCATATGACATGTTTCGCGCAACTTACGTTGTAAGTAAAGATGCCCATCTTTTTGATATCGACACCCCATGTGAGGCTGATGCAGACCCACTTGCCGAATTCTATGACGATTCAACGAGAATCGACCGATTACCTTTCCGTAATAGAATCGGTACCAGCTGTCGCGGCTGCTACGAATTATTGCGAGAACTTCACCATGCGTAACATGTCGGCAATGGCGCACTGATACGGTACAGACAATAACAGGAAATCGGGCGCCGAAATTGATTCAAGTTGCCCACTTGGTACCTCTAGTTGCACAAAAATTATGCCGACGAGAAATTCCTGACATCCAACAATATTCAGGGTAGTTGGTCGTAAATAATTTTTATATTTATGAGTGATTTGCTTTATAATTCTGATTATTAAAAATTATTAACTATTGAAGATCTAAAAGAAAGCCTATCAAATAAACGGTTTAGATCTTAGATCAAACAAAGCCTCATCCCAACACAGTCTTGGCGATCTGCCTTTGCAAAGGTCCCGTGTGAAACTCTTACAAGTGGAAGTTTGTAAGTCTTGATCTGATGGAAGAGAGGAGCATAACCCAATTGCCCACTGCTTGTTGATCTTCAAGTGGAGAATTGGGGCTTACATTTCAATCGATCATTAGTTGATGGAGATTAGAGACCGGATAAAGTGTTGGTTCAAATAACATTTTCAGACGGGATTAGCACCTCCTGAGTACATACTAAACTGTGTCAAAACAATTGAAGTAAAGAATCAATATCTTCGTTCCCCTGATAATGCCACTTGCCACTTTGCTAGACAGGCACGATGGAGACATACCATTACATACGATCCAAGAAAAATGGAGATTATCAAATAAGCTGGGGGCAGTCACACCAGCACAATGCATTGGATTCCCTCAGTTCCAGTGATGGAAAATTCACCCGTGGGAGTATGGAGAGTTGGCTAGACTCATGGTGGGAACAACCAGTGTCGAAAGCCAACTAAACCAGATTCGAACTTTACAGGTGGCTATGTGCACATGGTGGGAACAACCAGCGTAGAAAGCCAACTAACACAGTGGGTGGCTATGGCACAAGGTGGGAATAGCCTGTCTCGAAAGCTATCTAGCACAGTTAGTCACAAACAATAGTGTCTATCCTCGTTAGTTGAAAGTTTGAGGGGCAATTTTAAGTAGTTTGCTCCACAATTATTTGCTGTATAATAAGAGGAGGAAAAACACACAGTAGTCCCCTACTTGTGCCTAGTGACACTTAGAAATTTGGGTATAGATTATAAACTTTTCTTCTTGATAGATTTTTATGTGTAGTCATAAAGAGTGGCACTAAACAACGAAGTGAGCATCACTTTCTAAAAGAAAAGTTGTATTGCATAGCCTGAATTACAGGTCATTTTCTTGCTTGTTTTGAACCAATCCCTGCCAAGTTAGGGTCAATGTGCTCAAGAATCTAGGTCAATCAAAATAAGAGGAAGGTGCATGAGACTCTGTCTGCTTGCAACCTACTTTTAGACTAATTTAAGTCGATAACGTAGAAGTACCGCCGTGTAACGTATGCGAGTTCTAAAGGGTTTGGTCCCACAATACCATGCGGTTCTGCCTGCATAACATGTTGCAGCATTAGTCTAAGCAAGTTAATAAATGGATACCAAAAGGTCTACTGTCGCTGCCGTTCAATGTATTGGAGAAAGGAAAATGAAGTGGTTGATCCGGTCCCCGTTTACATGGAGAAGTTTGACCCGATCAACAACCAGCTACAAGATATGACCATGATTTGAACCCTTCATTTAGTGGGGTGAACCAAGGAGATCATATCAGTTGAAGCTCAACCAAATCAAGTGTCTCTGATGCTGAAATGACTTCAAGACTGGCTGCACAATTTACTTCACCATTATCCCAACGATAACTTGAGATTTCAGTCCTACCAGCCTATGCTTGGGCTTCTATAGCTCTCCTGTTTCCAGTTTTGACAGGCAAATCCAACAAAATCTCACCCATATGGCCTCTGATCAATCCTCCTTGGCCAGCCTTGCTTGGATTTCCTGTGCATGAACCCTCGAAATTCAGTCTTGGGGAGGCGCATTTTTCTACCACCATTGGACTAATTGGACTAGAAGGACTAAGACCCTGCGTGCAATTCCTGATAAATGTTTTATAAACGAAGTTCATATATCTGGAAGTATGCTGATAATTTCAGCAGTCCTTGTGCGTCACATCTCTCATTGACACGTTAGGTGTGGTCGGATTCCCTGCACCTGGAAGGTCTCTAGCAAGTAACAAGTGACATGACGGAAGTGGCAATTGATCGAGCCAGTATTGGGCTTCAAATGATAGCCAAATCTGGGCAGCGGGGCTGCGAGGGAAGTTGCGTGAGAGGGCGGAGGAGGAAAATTTTCGCTTTGAAAGTTCAACGGAAGCCTCACCGCTAGAAGTTAGTTCAAGCCCCACGATCGTGGGGCATTGTTGTAGCAAATCAGATAAAAGAAGTCACCTGAACCTACCAGAGTAGATGAAAAAGGGTAGCTTAGTGCACAGGGTAGCCTAGGTGCACTAAGCTCCAATATTCAGGGTCCAAGAAAGGGGTGGACCATAAGGGTCAATAGTATGCAGCCTTATCTTGTATTTTACAAGATGTTGTTTTCATGCCTTGAACCCGTCACACAATGACAATAATACCAGAGTCCATTTATTCACAATATAATGTTGATAGGCATAAACAAGACTGAGTGTGTGATGTTGCCAAATCCTCCTCCGCGTAAACCAAAGACGATTTTGAAAGCAGCAATTGTTCTTCTTACTTTCCCTCCATGTGGGTTTAAGCAAAATCACATGTGGGTTTAAGCAAAATCACATGTGGGTTTGGTTCGGATCCATATTCTAAATAGTTCACTTGTAGGCCGCAATTTTAAAATGGTACTTGAGATGGAGTAAGCTGACTTTAGCTTGGATGAAATGAGATCTGACATGATATGCCTTGAGCTGAGTTAAGATGTAAACTTGGCATAAGATAAAGTGAGATGACTGAAAACATCACTTAAGAAGGGTTGAGGATGATCTCAACCCCTCCTCAAGCATCACTGACACTGAGACGAGGAGATATCGCTTAATCTCAGCCCAGGCATTAAGGCTGGGATCCGCAATCTCGACCTTACAACCCCCTATATCCATCCTCTGATTTAGCCACCAAAAGATCCATGTAAAATTCAATAGATTGAGCAGATGCAAGGCTAAATCTTGACAAACTGCCTAGAAGGAACACAGTCACTTGCACTTCTTTGATAAATGGGTATTCCCAGATTAATGACTTCGTAACTTTGTATCAGTTTTCCACATTACTTGGTGTCAATATATTGATGCGGAGATGACGTTTAAGGAGCTTAAAGTGTCTATATTTGCTGTTTGATTTCAATGATTCTGGGGAGTCCTGCTGCTTTTAATGCGATTCTGGCTGGATGTTCACAGGTGGACGAGGATGAAGAAGAAGAAAAAGAAACAGAAGATATTATGGTTTTGTTTAACCAAATGAGGTTAAAGTGAATGGTACCCAATTCAAGAACCCTAGTGCATGTTTGTATGCTCCGTAATAATCTGAAGTTTGGCAAGCTTACTTCGAAGGACTTGCATGATGTGGCATCAAACGATGCAGCTTCATGTATTCTTGTGTCAATTTTGTATGCTAGAAGTGGGTTGCTGGAAGAATCAGCAAAGGCAAGATTGACGATGAATAATAAGGGGATGAGGAAGGAAACAGGTTACAGCTGGATTGAGATTGACAACCAGGATCATGGGTTTGTAGCAAGAGGGAAAGATCACTGAGAGAGTGGAGAAATTTATGTGAAATTGGATCAATTGAACGATCATATGAGACATACATAATGTGTTCAGGTAGTAGATCTTATATTACAAAATTTGTGAGAATTTGGATCATACAGTAGAACCTTCTTAAATTAATATCTGACAAATAAATTATTAATTATCCCGCTAAATTAGTGTAAAGTTTGGGCAGACGTGGTAATTTAAATAATTGACTAAATTAATAATACAATATATTTTTTTATAATTTTCTTAAGGGTTCATTGACCATAACTCCTTTTATGAGAAAGGAGCTCAACGTTGTCTACTTCTTAATGGTTGATCACATCTTTAAAGACGAACATAAAGAACACTATAAACAGTATCACTCTCCAAGAACACAATCATTCTTTGTTCACCTCCTGTTGCCCGGCTAGCTAGAAGTGAGACTGGAGATAATTGACTGCATTCTTGTCCAGTTGAAAAGCCTTGGCAAGAGCTCCCCTCGAGATGGGGGGTTTGATCCAAGCAAGAAGTTGGCTAAAGGGACAATGTCTGGATTTCACTATTCAAAGCAGCAATGGTGAAAGCAGTTTGTCAATGCCTGGAGGTGACGAAGCCAACGGAAAGGGCACTCTCCAAGACAGAATCTCAGAGGCTCGAGGGTGGCTGTGCGTTGGGTTGAAACCCATGGTGCATAGTCTAATCGGACCTGGTAGTTGAGCCATATTGGCTGGGGCTGGGGTAACCCTTGAACCAAGTGGGTTCTCTGTGTCGCCTGCAAAGTGAAGCCCGGCGAAGATGAAATCATATGCATTGGCAAGCTTAGGGTCCTTGCAAGCTATGCCACTTGCTGTCCGTCCTGCTAAAAAACTGAAAACCAAACAGAGAAAAGGAGATCCCCATAGTAATCTTTTATGTGAACGAGATCAAGATTTTGAGATCACTAATTTGAAATGATAATTTAGCTACATTTTTATCCCGAATGTTGAACACAAACACACCATGACGCACCTCGGACTAGTGACTAACCATACAGAGGCCCTTATTGTGCCAATACACTAGAAGGCCTTTGTTAATAATTTACTACCACTAAGAAGGGGAGCCTTGGTACAACAGTAAAGTTGTTGTCGTGTGACCTTGAGGTCACGGGTTCAAGGCATGGAAACAGCCTCTCGCAAGTAAGACTACATATTGTAGACCTTTGTGGTCCGCTCCTTCCCGGCCCTGTCATAGGCGGGAGCTTCATGCACTGGGGCTGACTTTTATATTAGACGTCGTCATTCCTGATGAATGAACAATTCCAATGCCTCATGTGTGCACAATTAGGCTTGATTGGCGAAGCTTCTATAATCCGTTTATGTAATTATACTAGATTATTCGTACTCGTAGAAAAAGGCTTATATAAGCCTTGCCAATCAGTCCCTTAGAGAACGTGAAAACAAAATAGGCATGCATAATTTTATCATCTAGTATGAGAGATAGTAACTTGTACCTTGGCTACTGGAGTTAGCCACGCAAAAATAAAGGAAAGTACTTGCTGGAGAGGGCAAGGCAAGAAAGCAAATGATAGCATGGAACCGTAATAAGAGCAGCAGGGAGCTTCCCACAGCAGCGGAAAAAGAAAGAGATATAACAGCTAAACAAAGTTTGATGACAAATGCATGATGTAATATTCATTCATATATACGTAGAGTCGTCTTGGCACAACTGTTGAGTTGTCGTGGTATAACCTTGAGGTCACTGGTTCAAAGCGAGAAAACAGCCGCTTGCAAAATGCAAGGTAAGGCTGCATACCTATTAATCCTCGTGGTCTGTCCCATCCCCGGATCCTGTGCAGGAGCCAGTAAGAGAACGAAAAACTTGTCGACCATGTATTGAAACAATTTGATAGGTCCTTTCTTTCTTATTTCTATTATCACCACACACTTTACACTTCCTCTCTTACCCGCCGTTCCCTGCTTCTTGCTTTCGATGTCAATGGGTTCAATAGATACTACTGAGTTCTCCGGCACTGGGACATCTAGTGGCCAACGATTGGTTGTCTCTAGCATTCAGAAAAATGTAATCCACATTTAATGAGCAAAGTGCAAATTTTGAATTGCTAGGATCAGTTTGATCTTTTTGGGCTGCTATCTAATGTGAGAAAATCAGATGAACAGGTTGATTAACCGTGGTTACCCAAAAGTGGGCTGACTGAGGGCAACTTGCCATCAGTCCTAACGGAGCATTCCTCTCCAGTCATTTCTTTGAGGAGCAAATCTTTGACTCCGTCCCTTTGGGTATTCTTGAGAAATTTCATACTCAAGGACTCTGGTCATATAGCAGGATTCAGTCGACAGTCAATGAAGTTAAGAGGTTCTTGAGTTTCCAACGGACACAATTACACTGGCGCTTATTGGTGCAGGGATAATAAACCATGAATAAAGTTTAAGGCTGCAAATGGAAGACGAAAACCATGGACCACTCATCCACGGATTGCTATCCTTCATGTCGTTGTGTTTGTCTATTTCACTTGAAGTTGCTTCTATGATCAATCAGACAAATTCTAAAGGTTGCGCGAGAAAAGTTTTAATCCATGTTGGGACCTATGGAATGTGTATGCTCAAGATCAAAGGAGGTGAAGGCTATACTGGAGTATGGATATCTTTCCAATCGTCAATTTGGGCAATACATCAACCAAGCACCCTCCTGCACTACTACCCAATAAAAAATGACAGAATGGGGAAGATTTAAATGAACTGCTTTATTACTATATAAGACAATAAAACAACAATTTTCAGCTCCAAATGCCTATGACCTTGATTACAACACTACACTCAATAAAAAAATACAAACAAAACGTTCCTGTTCCTGTTTCTATTTTCCTTTTCCTAGCCCTTTTCATCACATGTGCTGCTCAGGTTCCTCATATCTGCTGTCATGAACCTCTTGTCCATCTGAGTTCATCTTCACATCCACCTCGTGCTCCTCTTTTGCGGCTTTACTTCCATCTGCCGAATGGTTGGTCTGAGTTTCATTAACCACCGGTTGCTGCTTTTCCATCATCCCTGACAATGCCAATCTTGGTGACCATTCGAGAACATCATCAATAATGTTTGAAACCCGCTTTTGATACCTGCAGAACGAAAATCCATTCCTGAGTTCTGCTCATTAGGTTGATGACTATCAACTTACAGAAAATTAATCACGGCTGATCTCTGAAGATACCCACATCATGAAATGCAGGTTTACTTCTAAAAGAAAAATATACATCCGGCTAAAAATGGAATAGCAAAACTGACCTGGCTCTAGCAGCCTCATTTGGCGCATGGTGCCTGAGCAGCAATACGACCAGGACGGCCAGTATTGCAAAAGTAAGCCTTGATGTCCATTTGGGCCGTTCTTCTTCATCCTTCTTAGGCCAAAACCGAAATAATTCTGACAATGTTGCTTCCTCCGCAAGGATATTGGGAAAGAACCACACACGTTTACCAAGAATGATCCATGCAGCTCCGAAGATTACAGCCCTCACTGCAAGTCAAAGATTGATCTCAAAAGAAGAAATCGTTTTACTAATACAAAAGAGGATGGACTATTAGAAACAGAACTCATGCAAAGTCAAAGAATGATCTCAAAAAGAGAAATATTTTTACTAAAACAAACGACGATGGACTACTAGCAGAAATGTTCATATCTGCACAAGCTACAGTACTCAGGCACAAAATACTGACACTAGCAATTACACTAGGATATGAGTGTCTAAGCTTGGTCTGTTCTTAGCAGTCGATGCTTATTCCATTTCCATGGTAAGACAGTACCATCCTCCAAAATAACAATTACAAAAACCAATTGTTTCTTTATCAATTGATCATAAACTGCAGGTTACAGAAGCTTGGCAATGAAAACCCAGCTTGCAGTTATGCTTAAGATTGTTAGGATCACTCCCAAACTGAGAAGTATTGATGATAGAACCAGGATCGAATCATCTCTGTCATAGAACGAAATGAACTTGATGAGGAATCTGATGAGAAACAAAAATAGAAAGCCACCTTTGCCACAAAAGGGGATACAACTAGAGGACCATAGCCTAAGCTTCCAACTTTTCCATGTACAACGATGTTTCCAATGTACTCCTTTCCTGTGGACCTGTTGCTCTAGGTTTGAGTGTATAATGTAATACTAAAGTATCAAAACGTGCATCAGTAACCATAATCCAATAATACAAATGGCTCTCTTTACTTCTTTTGCTTCAGCTTTCTTGGCCTAAGAAGTATTATTATAGATTCAAACATAATCAATGACGACATGCAACTGATTGTGATGCTCAACTTAATGAAAATATGGCTTATGATCAGCATCTCTGCCCAGCCTATTTCTAGAAGTAACAGTATGAAATGTGCTGAGATGCATATTTCAGGAATATTTTAAACCCTCAACTTACAGAAAAGCAAGCTCAATATAAGCAGAAGAATTCCAGCACACGAGTAGAGTACAATCAGCTTGCAACTATGGGGAAATACAGGAAACAAGCAAATGGCAAGAGTTGCAATAGGCCAAAGAAAGGAGAGAAGTGTTTGCCATAGTGGCCTTCGTTTAACAAATGTCCAGGCAAAGAAAGCATCATTTTCGGAGAACACTTGATCCTGCGCATAAAGAATAGAAAACAGAATGTCAAGAGATAATAACAGTGTAGCAAATAAAATTTACAATTATAAGTTAAACGAGTTCTGATATTTCTAAACACTAAATAGCATCTTCCGACACAGGCTATCATTCGTAAGATCGTCGGCAAGATTTTCGGAAGATCCAACCCATTTATCCTGTTTGGATTCTCCAAGATTATCTGTGCACCAAAAGCCACTGCGGTTGGATGCTCATAGCCGATGTTATTTTGTTCTTTAAATCAGAACTATTGATACTTAAAAACAAGAAAAGTAGAGGATAGAATTATTGGATTGATGTGACTTTTCATAGCGTAGGTAAAAATACAGCTCTGAACAAGATAAAGCAATGGTAGAGTTATTGGATTGACGTGACTTTTCAAAAGGGTGGGTAAAATGCAGCTCCGAACAAGATTAACAGTTCAAATCTAAGGATAAAAAAGCCAGTGCCAGTGGTCAGGCACTCTAGAGTCAGAGAATATAAGGACTCCAGTTGAACATTGTCAAGTAAGAAGTCTGCATCCACCTGTATGATACTATTACCAATGAAATTCAAGACTTGAGCATCGCCTTTCCTAGTTGGTAAGGTGCAACATTCAAGGATTAAACACTGATCAACTCGCAAGTCTAATGAAAAACAAGAAGAAATTTGAAGACTTCGTAGAACATTTCAGAGATATCCTACAAGAAGTACCAGTGACGCCACTGTCAAAATGAATTTCAGACATGAAAGCTCATAGATCAATGTCTGCTAACAGTTTAAGTTTGTAAATGAATCAAATCCAACAATTATTTAAAGATGAATGCTAAACAAATGCTCCATGTAACAGCGTACAAGCAAACACTTCAGCTGGAGCCAACCTTCATCCAACTCCAGCTCTTTCATCTGATTGCCCTACTTTGGATGTCTAATAAGTAAATGGAGCATGTGGTTCTGATGATTCTAGCACCTATGAAGTTGTATTTGGAAACAGACTGTTTACAAACTTTGAAGAAACAAATGTAATCACATCCAACACTGGAGCAATCACATGAGCAAGTCAGATCATGTAAAGGTGGGATCCAGCAAAAATGGTTGAATTGGATGCACTTACATAGAGCGTCTGTTTGGCATTCCTCTTAATTAAAACATTGAAAGAAATTGCATGAGAATAGCCAAAAGTTGCCATACAGATCTAAGACAGCTGGAGCAAATAGATAAGCATGTCAGATCATGTAAAGGTGGGTTTCGGCAAAAAATGGTTGACCATTACGCTCTTAAATAGAGTGTCCGTTTGACATTCCTCTTAATTAAAGCATGAGAACACCCAGAAGTGTCACAGACATACCTAAGGTGCATCTAAAAACAGTAGATCATATAATTATAATCCCAGGGGCGTCTAAAACAGAAGATCATATACTTGTACTCCCATTATCTGAAGCGTGGAATGAACAACCATTAATTGCATCTGTAAAAACCCCACATCCATGGGTCATAAAAGGTAGCTTGAGCTATTAAGAAAAATTATCAATACAATAAGGAAAAGGGAATAATATCATCATTCTTTTCTCATGGGCAGAGTACAATTTGCCCAGAAATGATTCTCGTTGTTGGCTTTTCAACTTTACAGTGATACTAGTGGACTCTGCACATCATCTAGATATCATTGGGAAATTTGATTGGCTTAAAAGAGTTCTAAAAGATCCAAATTTGCAACAAATGTTTCTCTGCTGAAAGAAACTTATCACATGCAAGCACTAAAACACAAAATATAGATATTTCCTACCAAAATAGGAAAAATACTTACAGGATGAATCTCCAAATGTGCAGGCCAGCTAGATAACTTCTTCTTCCCAGGGCGAACAGTTTTTACAACACGATCACATCGGACTAAAAGATTCTTACTCAAAAGAATATTGCCAATGTCCTCTACTTCCAGACTTTTATCTGATCCTAATACTTCTTTGAGCTCTGAATGGTTCCTCAAAAAACTGAGGAAATCCTTCCCTCTGAAATACTCAACCCGTGTCTCTTGTAAAACAGCCCATCTGGATTCTAGTTGCTTATGGTCTCTCACTTTCTCAGCAAACAGCTGAAACGTATCCTTCCCTGTAGATTGTTTCTGCAGTAATAACAACCCAAGCAAGTCAGAAGTCTAAAAATTTTGTGAAAGTAGTCAGTAAATTTTCAAGAATGGAGCTCCTACAGCTTTATCCTATGGCACATTTCGTTTAAACAGAAAAACTCAAAACTCCTAGCTGAGGATAATAGATTGATGTTTCAAGGAGAGATCAAGCAGTATTGAAAAAATCAATTTGTAGAAGTTAGTTATTATTTTCAAGCTCATGCAAAAGTCCATAGGTATGTATTGAGCAAGGCAGGTAGCTAGTCGCTATCACAAATAAGAGGCCAACACTATGAAATCCAACACTACCAGAGCTTCATGTGGTAACCTTTCACTAGCAAGATATGAATTGTGATAGTTAAAATAAGAGGCAACAGAATACTTATTTTTCCCTCAACAAACCCATTCCGCAAGCAGAGCCATTGGAAGACCAAAAGTAGGTGCATTTTGTATAAGTTTCTTTGCTTATCTCTAAACTGTAGTTAATCTTTCACAGAAAGTAAACTTTTACCAATCAAAATTGGCTTCTGATATGGGTATCACTTTCCAATAGCTCGGACACCCCCTTAAACTGTATTTGACATTCCTGCCACTGGACATGGGGCCCACTATCTAGGAAGAGAAGATCTCAGAACAG
This sequence comes from Warburgia ugandensis, assembly GCA_035236585.1. Lineage (NCBI taxonomy): Eukaryota > Viridiplantae > Streptophyta > Magnoliopsida > Canellales > Canellaceae > Warburgia > Warburgia ugandensis. Next base: position 75,482,701 of record CP141132.1, on the reverse strand, counting down.
GAAACGCACAGGTAGAGCAAAGGCCTTCTAGAATCAAGCGCAGTGGCACAGAGGGAGCACAAGAGGAGTCCCTCTGTGCTAGGTCACAGGTTCAAGGCCTACTCATGGGTGTGTGGATCCAAGAGTGGAGGACAAGAATAAAAAAGACTACTGGTTGTTATCCACTTTTGTCTTAAATTTGTAGCCACACTCTCTGTGCTAGGATTGGGAACCCATTGCTGGCGAAATCGCTCAGGCAGCTGAATCCACAATTGAATGACTTAGGACCTCCAACGTTCGCTTTCTATGTATTTGTTCTTTCTCTGATTGTTTGGTTTTCTTCTTTAGCTTTTGGTATTTTTGGTGAAATATTTGTACAAATCAATGTTGGGTTTAGTAGTCTCCTTGATTTTTCCAAAGTCCCTTAAATCAATAGCAGCAAAAAGAAGAGTACCAAAGAACTTCATTTTACCGCAGGATTCTAGTTGGGGTATTTCATGAAACACTTTTACGATCCGCTCAAAAGTGATAGCTAGCACTTGAAGACCTGCATCGGCCAGAAAACCCCATGTTTTACCTGTTGCTTGTGTGGTAGGTGGTGTGCAGTCGGAAGTTGGGATTGTGAGAAGTAGAGGCGGTGCTCACTGACTCCAAGCTCGGTTCAATCACTATCACAGCTGCATCGAATTTTGCTAGGGAGAGAAAAGTGCTGGCAGAGAAATCTCCATCCACGGATAAGAATTGGTTGAAGGATGTTTTGTTAAGAAGAGTTTGGCTAACTATCTTCAAATATTCTGGAGACATTTATCTGGAACTTAAAATCTTCTTCTGACCATTTTCCATAACTTTCATGGGCATTAATCATAAGAAGAGGGGGAAAATTATGTTTTTCCACCTTTAAGAGGATTTTCATGATTTAATATATTAAACTTAGATGACATCTGAATATGCTCCCTAAAGTTTATCAGCTGTCCAGAGGACTGCTGACTTATAAAGCAAGCAACAAGCTTATTAGCTGCAGACAATGAATCCTGCATGGTTAGAGACAGACAAGTCGTTTACAAAACGTGTAAAATGTTTACTGTTTATGATGTGGCTTTTTAAAGAACTACCACAGCAACTGGCTGCTTCAATGTTTGCCTAACACTCTCCCTTAACCATTAATGTTGCGGCGTATGGAGTGCCAGACAAGTACAAGAACAAATGGACACAACTCCAGCAATTTTGCAAAGAAACCTCTTCTACTTTGATGTTTCAACTTGAATTTGGTAGAATCACCAGAACGGACATTCTTGGTTATATAGATTCCACATAATTAGATGCAGATACTCGTTTCTCACTTAAAATTTGATTCCAAACACACCAACCTCAAACCCAGTCACACCCAACCCATACCCCACAACAAAAGGAAAAAACCAAGAAACAAAAAAAATGTGTGAAAGTTTCAGACTCATTTCTAAACAACGCTACAGGATTTTTAAGTTCCAAATAAGTGCTGGGAGTTATAACTAACTTCACTATAACGATATAACAACAAGCTATGCTTATTTGAAGATATGCAGCTACGATAAGAAACTATATTTGTATAGCTATGAGAACGAACAAAACAAGACATACCAACCAATATACACAAGCATTTGTAAGTTTTCATTTGTAAATGCTCCATCAAAATATGTAATTCTCTAGTCAATAGTCCTCCCAAAGAATGAAAACAAGATATCTCCCATGTTGATGATTGCTTAGAGGCTTGCCACCCTAATCTTTTTCAAATGACTTCAGAAAAACAAGCCACAGTACAACCTCAAATCTTCATGGGCCTGAACTTCCGTGCATTTCCAATCTGACATTTTAGCAGGATAAGTTTACTATTCTGGTACTATCATTGTTACTGCATCATAACTGTTGCACAGTCATGATTATCAAACCTTTTTCTTAACTGCAAGATTTCTGTATATACAAACACACACACCACATAAGCGGTAAAAGTTGTCGTCGTGTGACCTTGAGGTCACGGGTTCAAGGCGTGGAATCAGCTTCTAGCAAAATGCAAGTTAAGGCTGCCTACTATAGGCCCTTGTGGTACGCCCCTTCCCCAGACCCCGCATAAGCAGGAGCTTCGTGCACTGGGGCTGCCCTTTACAAACACACATCACAGAAAAATACATAGATAGAAAATTACATGGGCACAAGGAAGGCCCAAAACCGGACTCTCTCTTCTAGCTCAAAGTCCACCAAATCATTTGCAATGTGACACACAGCAAAGAATAAAATTCTGTTCTACAAAGATCAAGGGCCTCATTAATGAAAAATCATAAAACAAAAGATTGACCTCTCCAAGAGCTGGATCTGGTAAGCTCTTGAAGTAAGGAAATAATCTCTCCAATTTCATCTCCCTCAAAAGTCTGGTCAAGAAAGAAGAACTGTCATATGGTAAGAAAGCAGAAGAGGTCTATTCCAGAATCAGTTCAATAGAGCCTAAAATAGAAATCTAAAATTTAATAAGAAAAGTTAGATACGTACAATATGATACTAGTGATCAGGTTAGCTCCTCTTCTTGCACTAGTATATTTATGAAGGAAAGTCATGTTTCTTACACCAGCTTGAGCGGAAGGGCCCTTTGGTTTTTGACTCCACCTTCTATTCCGATCTAACCAAATCATTGATATCTGGTGTATTCAATAATTGTCCTCCTCAAGTAGCCTTAGTCCCTAAAACCCAAAACAGCAACTTCATCAAGTTCGGAACAAACCAGTAGCAATCCTCCTCTGGTTTCTTCAACACCTCCCAAAAGAAAACAATCTGAAACCATGTAAATGGGATTGGCCCGTCGATAACAGTTCAAATCTGACCATGTCTACAATCTCATCAGCTCATTGCTTTTAATAAACGAGTTATACATGTTGAATTGTTAGTTATTCATGAATCAATAACACACATCTCCCTCTCTCTCGAGCCATGAAACCATTGTTGACAGCAAACTAATCATCTATATAATATAACGACTTGTATTGATGCTTAACTGCCAGATTAGAACATCTAATCCTCGTTATTATTTGGAACTTTAGACTTTGAATGAGTCACAATTGGAGCAATTCATCCTGAAGACATCCATAAATAGCTCCATAGATGGTCACACTCAACACAAAGAATGAAGAAGCAAAGGAAGTCCTTTCATTTTGCCATCTAGGGGATGTACGTATATGCAGACGTATGTTTTTCCTAAATGGAAAGTTTATCCTGTGCTATGAAGATTCATAACAGCTAAAGAATCTGACACAAAAACAAATTAAAAAGAGATAACTTCAAGAAATCTGGGAAATGTGAACTTCTGGAGGAAGAAACGATAGGCATATGCAATATCCTTGTGATTATTTTCTCTTTATTAAATAGTCTTTGCCGCCCTGTTCCCACTAAACTTGGGTTTCTTTTAACCTCTTTGCTATAGGCTACATCAAATGTAAACTTTATGGAATGGTAAACTGGTGGCTCACTCCAATGCGATCATAGCATACCAGTGGCTTACTATAGCAACCAAAACATTTATCAAGTGTGCCCACCATGGATGGGCCATGATATAAACCTCCCTGATTCAGAATTCCTAATCATCCAGCCATGGAGTCTTTTCATTTGAAAATGAACTGCCAGCCATTTCAGTTCTGAGCATCCACTTTATTGAAATTTAACCCCCCATGGAAGATGGATAGCAAATGACGCTCCCAAGCAACCGCAAACTGAAAAGACCCAAATGCATACAAAGGCTCTATGTAAGTTACTAAACTCGCACGCGCGCTCTCTCTCTCTCTAGAATTTGCTAAGATTGCGAAGTACCAAAACATCAACAACCTTCCCATGTTCTTTTCACGCTTGAATCCTACAAATGTATTCCATTTCCGTAGCATACGCCACATTTCCCCACACTCAAATACCCATATTCACACATAACTCACACAATTTAAGTGGAAGCCATATCATAGTGCACCCAACACGAACACTGTGACAATTCACTACCATAATCGCACGACGGAGCAAAATAACTAACAGATAAGGGATGACCCAGACAAAAAGTAAAACAAAAACCCGAATTCAAGTCCTAGAAACAAACCAAAACATCTTCCTTCGCATACGCAATCAAGAACCATCACGAAATGCCATAAAACCCACCAGCAAAAAAACTCAAATTGGGCCTGATGTAATCAATGACTTGCAATTTCTCCATTTTTCTATCAACTAAGATTGTACGAGAGGATTTTTCTACTAAAACACTGTAGATAATTAGGACATTAGTAATGCAAAATCCTAGATCGCAAAAACCGAAAAATAAAGGGAAAAGTAACGGAAAATGAGGTTGTTTTTAGGAATTCGAACCTTGGGAGAGATTTCATTGAGATCTCTGCCACCACTTTGAACAGCTGCTCTTCGGACCCTCTTCTTGTCCGCCCCCGATTTCGTCATTTCTCCTTCTCGTTCTCTCTGTATTTTCTCCCGTTCCGAAACCTAAAGATGCTACAAACTAGAAGAGGAGAACAAAGAGAGAAGTAGACGCCAATTCGTTAACGTGTAGACAGGTATTAGTTTATGTCTCGTGTTTGCTAAGCACCTTCTCGTACTGCGTCCGCAATGGCCACTTCAACGATTTCTTAAGTTATAGACCACCAACTTCAGTGTCTTTGGGGGCATAATTTGGGCCACTTTTGCAGATTTGAATGAATTTATCCTGCTGGAAAGGTGATGGATCGAGTGGTCTGGATCGGTTATGTTATGTTGATCTGTTGATCTGTTAGAGTTGGCTTTCGGTCCTACTTGAATTGAAGAGATTAAAGGCCCGTTTCATCATATACTTGCATGTTTCCTAGGTGAATAGGAGCCTTGGCCCAACGGTAGAGTTCTCATTCGTGTGATATTGAGATTAAGGGTTTAAGGCGTTGAAAACAGCCTCTGCACGGGTTTAAGGCATGCAAACAGCCTCTTGCAAAATACATGATAAGGCTGATTCCTATTGACCCATGTGGTCCGCCTCTTCCCCAAACCCTACATACGCGAGAGCTTTATGCACCAAGACTGCCCTTTTACTTGCACGTTTCTTGAGTAAAGTGGCTCACTAATGGATGGTCTACAGGTTTAGGATGGGATCAACAAACCATTTAAGGATCTCTCTGTAGGGTGTGTGTGCACAATCATGTTTGTATCTATGCCAGTGGGTACAGACCCACACATACTGTCTAGACCGAAAGGATTCTATAGAAGAGGTTCTAGCTTCCCTCGTTGAAGTCAAGACAAATAGTCTGATTCAATATTTTATAAGAATTGACTTGGTGAAGTTCCCTACTTTGTATACTGGAAAAAGGAATGATATGACAGGTTTAGAATTGACCTCCAATAATGGATCAGATCTCACCAATATAAATTCTTCTTATTCTAAGGTGAGGATTCATTTACTTACCCAATATCGAGGAACTATTATGTAACACCCCAAAATTTTAAGATTTTTTTATAATAATAATAATAATGACATTTTAAATAAGAGCATTTGGGATCCCATGAGAAAAGTTTTAATTATTATTTTACTAAAACAATTCTTAAAAACTCTGGGTGTTATTTTTTCCTTTCTCAAAACGATATACGTGTAAATAAAATAATACACGTATCAATCAATGTCAAATAAATCGGCGCCTTTATTTTAAATCAAATAAATGTCCAAAACACAATAATAGTATGGCCCAGGGTCTATCCATCATAACATCCCATATAAATGTTCAACATATGTCTAAACATCTCAATCAACTCAAAATATAAAGTATGCAGTCCATAATTAAATCCAAATGATAATCTTGTTTTAATGACTCACATTACTGTCTAAAACTAGGAAAAAGATCTTCAGCAACTCTCACGGTTTCTCAACAGCTTTTCTTTTCCTGAATGTCGCTCTCGAGATCTAAGGTATTGCAAAACAAAGCAATGCCTTAGCAAGCTATTGCTTGTGTAGGTACATAAACAATTAATATAATAAATGAAAGAAATAATTAACAGCACTGATGAAAAGTCTATCATTTATGAAAATAACAGTATCATAATGTTATGTCCAAATAAATGTCAATTTATTCCATATGCTAAAACATGCATTTCATGGAGTCAAAACATGACATAAATCAATGTAAATGAGCATACAATAATAATAAGGGCACCATAAGGTAATGGGTTCCACAACATCACACTAACATCACGCATCATGAGTAACTCATAGTCAATCTCTGATTGTCGTCACACCCAAGCATATCATCCATAACCATGCTCATCACACATGCACACATAATAAGAATATGGGCCATCATGCTGCAGTGACAATCCTCCATGGGTATCAACCACCGCCGCTCTCCGTCGACACTATAACGGGAGACTTAGCATCTGTCCCCATGGAAAGGCTCAGACCGGTAATGTGAATTATCCATGTTACCAAACCTCTACCGAATGCCATCTATGGGCAGGTGTCTATCATATCACAATATCATCTCATCACAATCTCGGAGGGTGGGTGACTAGCCCTATCCTTCCTAGCATGACGCCCACCAAGCGAGAGCACCCGTCATCAAATATAAAACATGAAAATCATATGTATATGCTAAAACTCAAGAGCACTCATAGCTCGCAATCCCCAAGACATGCCCCCCATCCTGGGGTTAGCCTATAAAAGAACCAGCTAATAAGCCTCTATTCTTATTTCTATGTAAATTCATGCATTTACAAGATATAATAATCAATAAGTCTCTATTTAAGCATAATTAATTAACATCATGCTTATAAAAACATTTGAAATAAGTTTATTCAATAAAAGATTTCAATTTGGAATAATCATACTGTACTCAAGGTCGCATGAAATCCACGGTAAATGATAATTTCAATTTAAAACACAATCACACATGATGCTATGTTTAAACATAGTTTAAAAATCAAGGCAAAGCATTAATTATCTTCACCTACCTCAATGTGAGATCATTAGCTTGCTAATAATCCCCTTAACTGGTATATTCAAGTGCACCTGTACATGTCACATACTATTTTAAAAATTTTCTAAATAAAAAGTGGTCATTTATAAGTTTTTAAGTTAAAATTAGGTCCGCGTTGTCAATATGGTCATAATGCCTCTTTTGGATCATCATTTGAACTCCTCTATCTCCCAAAAATCAATTTTAAGTGAAAATACTTCATAAATTAATATTATTAATTTATAGGGTGTTGGGCGAGTGCACTGGTTTACACCAGCGGCCCTGGTTTACACCGGCGCCCAGTGTACACTGGATTACACCGGCGGCCCCGGTTTACACTGGCACCCAGTTTACATTGGGTTACACGAGCAGCCCGATTTACACCGGCAACGCGGAAACCGATGTCAAAGAAGACGACCAGCTTCCGGTCATCTCCGGTGACCCTACAGGTGTCCAAATCACTTGGTTTTTGAGTCATTTTGTCTAGTTTCTATTTCTATCATTATTTTGCATTGATTTCTCCAAAAACCATGTTTATTAAATGGTTTTTCCCAAGTTCCTAAAAACATCCATAGGTACTAGTTTTTACGTTTTCTGGAGAAACCCACTGTTGGATCTTTTCCAAATTTAAAGAGTTTGTTCTTGGGTCTCTTGTGCACTAGTTGGACGGTACGATTTTCAAACGAATGTGGTTTAATCATCGAAATCACGCTCCAATAGTAGCGTTGTAATATCCTTAATTTTTAGGATAAAATAGGAAATTATTAAATAAATTAAAATAAAAATTTATGGATGAAATTTTTTCCTGAAAACATAAGAATTAGAAAGTGCTCATCAATACGAATCCAACGCCACCAAGAACGCAAAAAACGGAGCTCAAACGAGGGAGTTATGAGCCGTCAAAGTTGGAAGGGCAAATTGGTCATTTGATAGAGACGTATTAGACAGGGGTCCAAATTGATACTGGCACCCCCGTCTTCCACACGTCTCTACCAGTGCCGGAAAAATCGCCGGAGAGACGTGGAAAAAGGCATGTGGGGAAGAGTTTCTCTTCCCCAAGACTCTAAAACCCTATATCTATGCTCCTCTAGGAGCCAAAACGCTCCACTTTGAGCATTTTCCCTGAGTGCTACGCAAAACCTTAGCCCTGTAAAAACTTAGATTTTCCGGCGAGTAGAGCCCCGGCAACACGAGCAACTCCGGCCAGGTGCAAGGTAAGCCTCAAAACCTGTGTTTTTAGTATTTATTAAATAGAAGAAACAATTAGGAAAACGTTTAAAAATTAGGAAAAAATCAGATTTTTAGGAACCTATGTGCATGCTACTGTTGGAGCATGATTTCATGGACCAAACTTAGTCCGTTTGAAAATCGCACCGTCCAACTAGTGCACAAGAGACCCAAGAGCATACCCTTTAAATTTGGGAGTGATCCAACGGTGGATTTCTCCAAAAAACCCAAAAACCAGTACTTATGGATGTTTTTAGGAACTTGGAAAAAATCATTTAAAAACCATGGTTTTTGGAAAAATCAGTGCAAAAGGAGGGCATAAATGGATTCTAGAGAGAATTCTGAAGAAAATGGCGCAAAAATCACCCAAAACGGAGCTCTGTAGCTCCGCCGGAGGCGACCGAAATTCGGTCGTCTTCTCTGGCATCGTCAACGGCGTCGGTGCCTGGCGCTGACACCAGGACGCACTTGGTGACGCCCGAGGGACGACGTCATACGACGTCGTCGTCGCACACGTGCGCGGCGCCGCGCGCGTGCGGGAAGGCCTCGATTGGCTGTCGCGGTGGGATCGGGACGCGGCGCGTCCTGGCGACGGTGACGCACGCGCGCATTCCGTTTGGCGTCTGCGTCGGCGTGCGTCTTCGTGCGCCAGTGTACGTCGGTGTAAACTGGCGGAAAAGGGTGCTGCCGGTTTAAACCACCTTATGGTGGTCCGGCAGGCCCCATTTGAGGGTAGTTTTCACTAAAACTTGATTTTTGGGAGCTAGAGAGGTCCAAATCACGATCCGAAAGAGGCGTTGTAACCGTATTGACGTCGCGGACCTAGTTTTAACTTAAAAACTTAGAAATGACCACTTTTTATTTAGAAAATTTTTAAAATAGTGATGTGACATGTACAGGTGCACTTGAATATACCAATTAAAGGGAGTTATTAGCAAGCTAGTGGTCTCACACTGAGGTAGGTGACAACAACTAATGTTTTGCCTTGATTTTAAACTATGTTTAAACATAGCATCATGTGTGATTGTGTTTTAAATTGCGATTTTTATTTACCATGGATTTCATGCGACATTGCGTACAGGATGGTTATTCCAAATTGAATTCTTTTATTGAATAAACTTATTTAAAATGCTTTTACAAGCATGATGTTAATTAGTTATGCTTAATTAGATATTTATTTCTTATTGTATATATAGAAAATGCATGGATTTACATGGAAATGAGAATAGAGGCTTATTAGCTGGTCCTTTTATAGGTTAACCCCAGGATGAGGGGCATGTCTTGGGGATTGCAAGCTATAAGTGCTCTTGAGTTTTAGCATATACATATGATTTATGTGTTTTATATTTGATGACGGGTGCTCTCGCCCGGTGGGCGTCATGCTAGGAGGGATAGGGCCGGCCACCCACCTTCCGAGATTATGATGTGATGAGTTTGTGATATGATAGACACCTGCCCATAGATGGCATTCGGTAGGGGTTTGGTAACATGGATAGTCCACACTACCGGTCTGAGCCTTTCCATGGGGACAGACGCTAAGTCTCTCGTTATGGTGTCGACGGAGAGCGGCGGTGGTTGATACCCATGGAGGGTTGCCACTGCAGCATGATGGCCCATATTCTTGTTATGTGTGCATGTATGATGAGCATGGTTATGGATGGTATGCACAGGTGTGACGACACTCGAGAGGTTGACTATGTGTACTACGATCGGGGATGTTAGTGCGATGTGGTGGGACCCATTACCTTAGGGTGCCCTTATTCTTGTTGTATGCTCCATTTTATTGATTCATGTCATGTTTTAACTCTATGATTGCATGTTTTAGCATATGGAATAAATTGGCATTTATTTGAACATGGCATTATGATATCACTATTTTCATAAGTGTTAGACTTTTTATCAGTGTTGTTCATTATTTCTTTTATTTATTACATTAATTGTCTATGTACCTACACAAGCGATAGCTTGCTGAGGCATTGCTTTGTTTTGCAATGCCTTAGATCTCGAGCGCGATAACAGGAAAGGCAAGGCTGTTGAGAAGTCGTGAGAGTTGCTAAAGACCATTTTTCTATAGTGTTAGACAGTGATGTGAGTCATTAAACAGGATTATCATTTGGATTTTATTATGGACTGCATACTTTATATTTGGATGTGATTAGATGTTTGGACATATGTTGGACATTTATATGGGATGTTATGATGGATAGACCCTGGGCCATATTATTATTGTCTTTTGGACGTTTATTTGATTTAAAATAAAGGCGCCTATTTATTTGACGTTGATTTATACGTGGATCATTTATTTGTGTTTAAATTACATGTACGCCATTTTGAGAAAGGAAAATTAACACCCGGAGTTTTAAGATAGGTTTAGTAAAATGTTAAATAAATCTTTTCTCATGGGATCCCAAATGCTCTTATTTAAAATGTCATTATTAAAAATAAATAAATTTTGTCTTAAAAATCCGAGGTGTTACAAGCATGCACAGAGTTCCCAAGAAAACTCGATTTTTCCTGATTTTAAATGCATTTCTATTTAATTTTTACCTATTTAATAAATCCAGAAATCAGGGTTTAATGCTTACCTCGTCTGGCTGGGGTTGATAGTCGTCACCGGAGTTCCACTCACAAAAAAAATTGAAGTTTTCAGAGCTTAGGGTTACTGCGTGAAACACAATGAAACACTCAAGGTAGAGCGTTTTGGCTCCTAGGGATGGGTAGTTATAGGCTTAGAGTCTTAGAGGAAGAGAACCTCTTCCATCCACGCTTCTTCCCATAGTCTCTTTGGCAATTTCGTCGGAACTGGTAGAGACGTGTGGAAGACGGGGGTGCCATTATCAATTTGGACCCCTGTGTAACACATCTCTGTCAAATGACTAAATTGCCCTTACACTTCAACGGCTCCTAACTCCTTCGTTTGAGCTCCGTTTTTCGCGTTCTTAGTAGCGTTGGAATTGTATCGACGAGAAATTTCAAATTCTTAAGTTTTCAGGAAAAATTTCCATCTCTAAATTTTTTTAATTTAATTTATTTAGAAATTTCTAAATTTATACTAAAAATGAAGGATATTACATATTGGTACATGTAGCCAGTTTTAACAAGGGTAAACAGTGGTCATTTTGGGATTCCCATCTTACTTAAGTTGTTTTTTCTTTATTTTGCAGCAGAACTCAATCAGGTAAGCCCTAGCTACCACTATCCATGGAACCAAATGCCCCAAATTGCCAAAAAACTTCATCAAGAGCTCATCCAAGAGTCCCATAAATGCTATTCTCTTCAACTACTAGTTGTGGATTGCCAAAGAAAGTTTGCCAATTTAGGCACAAAGAGATGATGGTAAAAATCGAATTCTCTTCTACAAATAGGGAGTAGCCTGCTTTAAGAGACCTACTTTTGTGAATTCTAATTCCCTAATGGTTAACAAACTGGCCCGAAGTTTTGTAGTGTAGAGCACATACTTCTGCTCTGTGTTGGTTTCACAAACCCTCAAAGTAGCAACTCCTAATCCTCTTCAATTAGACAACATACTTAAAAGTTTTACAAAAATACAAGGTATGGCTGCCTTCTTTAGGCCATTGCTCCGCCCCCCCTCCCTTCTTTGGACCCTGCATAGCGCGGAACCTTCGTGCACTGGGGCTGCCCTTACTTAAAAAGTTTTACTTATAAGATATATTCTAATGCAGTTTGAATTAAAATCTTCAAGCTACAACTAGTCCACATGTGAGATTGTCATAACATCACACCATATGGAAAAGCCAACTCTTGTTCCTGCTCATTATCTCGAACTAGTTTCTCCTCTTCTATTAGAGTTGACTACATCCATCCAAATCCACTTTGGCATGAATTCAGAATGTTAGTTTCATCTAGTTTCTACAATGCAATGTAGTATGAGTTCATTCTTTTTTCTTCAGTATTTACATGCACAAAGTGTGTATTTGGTATGCCTTGATCTCCCTCTTAGCCATCTTTTGCATCATTGCATTAAAAACAAAGTTGATATATCATTATGAAAGCCTAGATAATGCATTTCGGCTACCTCTCTTCAAATTCTTACAAGGTCAAAACTTCTTGTGCTGTAATTTTCAATAGGAACCTTGGGATGATGCATTGACATATACAATTCAAACAATGATAATGGAAAGAATGATACTCCTATCTTGTAAGAGAAGGAGAAAGGTACAGTATATATAATACAAATCAAGCTAACTTAGGAAACTAATAATACAAAAAATTAGGAAACTAATTATCAAGAAAGTAACTCTGAATCCTATAATTCAATAGTCAATCCTAACTATACAATTGCTACAAAACTGGATTACACGAAAAACAAAATCTCAACATGATGCTCCTTATACAAATCACAAGCACTTAGTTACCATCTTTCTACTTGCATTTTAGGGGCTCTTCAAACGCACTGCAAATAGACTTTGATGGGATTTTATGGGGCTTTGAAGCATCTAGTTTCAAGGAAAGTGGCAGCTTTGGGCTTCATTTGATCGAGTTCTGCTGCAAAATAAAGAAAAAATAATTCAAGGAAAAAGATACTATTAAAATAACTATTTTATCCCTAATAGAAACTGACTACATGTAAAAAACCATTCAAATGGTGCAAATTGGAGTTAAGAAAGAAAATATGAGGGCAGCTTGGGTTTTTCTCAAAACATGAGGGCTACTTAAAGTTTAAATTCAAAAGTTAGGGGCCTATCTAAGATACCACCCGTTAGACAATAGCATACCTTACTACTAGGTTAGGTGCTCATCCTTAGAGAGGGTGCTTTTTTTTTTTTTTTTTTTTTTTTTTTTTTTTTTTTTTTTTTTTAATTTGAATAAATGAATATAATAGATAGTAAGAGTATAAAGTAATACAACATACTATAATAAGCGCTAGTCATATATTGGCCCCATGATTGCACTTATAAATGCTTAGATCGTTAATAAGGCCATCTAACCAAACAAAGTCACCCTCATTTTCCACTACAAAGTTGGCTAGTCCATCAACCACTCTATTCCCCTCCCTATAGATGTGTGTGAATTTGAGGCTTGTCCACTTCTTGCTTGACATTATTATCTTGCATTTCACCTTAGCTAATGAGTCTCCCAATTCAAAGTATATGATTCCTAGTGGTGCTAAAGGGAATATATTATCACTTGTGAGTCCCCCAGCAACATTGTTACAAGCAATTTGAAGCCCACGACCATACTTATCCATTTTGCATAACTATTAGTTTCACTATGCAAATATTATGCATATGCAACTATGAAATGTCCTCTATGATCTCTGATAACCCCCTAACACCTACCTTCCCAGGGTTTTCTTCTGCTAGCCCATCAAAATTAAGTAGGAACCTATTTATTTTTTGTGGTTCCCACTTAACCTAGATGATTTTACCTAATTTTTCTTTCATCCCTGTCTGTCACCGTTTTTGTAATGCCTATTTATATTGACAGCATCAACATTTGAGATCTCCATCACATAGGTCACCCATTTGAGTTTAGGTTGTTGAAAATTAACTGTTCATTACCAAACACAATAGCATTTCTATTTTACTGTATGGTCTAAGCCAAGTAGAAGCAAGCATTTGATACTAATGTTCTAATTCTCCCTCTATTTGGTACCCCTTCAAACCATTTCTGAATGGCTACTAAGGACATAGATCCATTAGCCAATAATCAAACTGAAGTCAGATTTTACGATCTTGAGTAGTTCTCTGAATTTGACATTAAAGGATAACATGTTATAGAGTTTCTTCACTCTCATTGCATCTTGGACATTCTCTCCTATGGATTCAACTAGTGTAGGGTGGTTCTTGTTAGTATTCTATTATAACCATCAGTTTAGAGAAAATCTTGTAGTTATACATATGGTTGCCGATTTTTTTTTCTTCTTCTATCTTTTAAGCTGGCTTGTGACCCCTTACATATAGGTTATGTGCTGTTTTCATAGTGAATTTTCCACTTAATTCCAGGCACCATCCCCCTTCCTCTTTATCGTTCTCCATCCCAAATTATTGCATTTAGTATGGATAAAGAAGAGACTTTTTTTAGTTTTGTTGACTTTTCTCTCTAATTTTTTTTTTTTTTTTTTTTTAAATCCTTTGTGCAAAAGTCCAGTTATCCACCTGTAGTCTAATGTTATTCATCCAGAAAACTATGCTTTTGCAGGTATCTTGTTTAACAAGTTACACCCATGGAAAGTCCATATTTTTTAGGATTGGATCTTTGACCCTCATCACGAGTACCCTCTCGACTGTTTGAAGATGTTCCACCTCTTTCTTTTGGTTTGCAAATTTTATTCCATCCTATCATGTCCAAGTTTTAGTATTTCCATAGGAGCCTTCTTTGAAGTTGTCCACACATATTAAGTTGGCCTATGTGGACTGGATATGCAGACATTGCATAGAAGGCAATGCCGAGGTAATTGATCGAACAAGATTTGTCCTTTTTAAATTTAACTAGTAAGTTATGGTCCCACCCTCAAAGTCTACTCTCTTAGAAATTGGAGCATGTTTTTCTTGGGTTTGCCACTACAACAAGGTAAATCTAGTAATTTTTTGCACTAAACTAACTTTTGACATGAATCACATTGTTTGCTATGAAGACAAAGGATGATTTTTCTTTACTAAAACTGAGGCCAAACTCTTTTTCAAAGTTTTCAAGGATAGGCTTGTTACATATGCCATAGTGCATGAAGCTCCTGCATATGCATGGTTCGGGGAAGGGGCAGACCACAAGGGTCAATAGTACGCAGCCTTACCTTGCAATTTGCAAGAGGCTATATTTCACACCTTGAACCCGTAACCTCAAACTCACACAACAACAACTCTACCATTGCACCAAGGTTCCCCTTCACAGACTTGATAAATATGCAATTATTTAGAAGGTCATTGGCTATAAAAAAATGAAGAAATCTTCGGACATTCTCGAAACAGTGGCATTGGTTCAAAGAACTTTATTTCCATGTGTTTTATCATTGGTGGTTGAGAGGACTTGGGCACATGGAGTAAACAAGAAAAGATTACAGATTTCCATTCCTGAGCCCTCTCCATGGGTTAAACCTTTTTGTCACATCATCATTTATCACTTTAGAAAGGTAGTTCTCATTCCTAATACCAAAATTCATTATTCATGGAAGATAAAAAAATCTTGATTGCAGCTAATAGCACTATGAGTTTCATTTTGGCTAAAAAAAAAAGAAAGAAACATAAATTTTCTTTTTTCACTTGATTTCATCTTAACCATTTCTTGGAGAAAAATGTCTTGACCTTATAGTCTAAACTCTATCTTAGAAAGATTTAAAAGACTTTGGCTCTAGGCAATAAAAATACACGATCTCAGTCCTGTTATATCAACCCTAAAATACCCCTTTCTTCTACGGTCCAGAGAAACAAAAACATCTATTCGATTTCTTCTTCTTCTTCTTCCTCTCTCTCCCCGCTTGAAATTCCAAGAAGAAAAGTATCCGAAAGCGAGAATGAAGGTGACTAAGTGGAATTATGATTGTAGACTAGTGAAATACAAAGATAATAAGTGTTGGTGTTAATCTTTTGAATTACTGCAGATTTTGGGGTTTTTCCTGTTGGGCCTCAGAGGCAGCAATTTGTTACAAGTATTTATCTTGTTGGCCCCACAATATGGCTTCATTTCTGCCCTATCTAATAGATTCCCACAATATCTTGAGGGAATACCCAAGTGACCCAAAGCTTTTCCTGAGCTATTAAGATTATGTGTCTAAAGTGAAAAAAAAAAATAAAAAAAAAATAGATTTACATGTTGAAACCCATATAGTCCCTTCAGGTGAGGCCCATTTGGTCCAAGCCAGAGATTGAAGTAACAACAAGGCCAGAATAATTCTAAATGGGCCCATGTGGGCCCATACAAGTGTCTTACAGACTGGAACTGATATATAGAACACTTCATTGACTTACATTTTAGCTGTGAGCCCGTGAGAGCTCTTTTGCTCTTTGCTTGAAGACGAAACTTCCCATATTTGCCCGTCGCCATGCACAATCTGCAAGAGAACCACCATATGATAGTTACACTATTTGAGTATTATACAGCCAGCTAAAAGGAACAAATGGAGTCCGGTTTCGGTTGATCTGCACCGTTCATCTTTCTTAAATTCTACAGGCTATGTCCAAAAATCACATTGGTGGATCGATTATACCTTTATTGGTTAAGATCATTGTCCCACGACCAGGAGGTTTTGGTTTCTAATTTGCCTGCTACTTACTAAAAGATTTTTTTTTTTTTTATTCGACCTATCTAGGCGGACCCAAAAGAAGGATAGCCTTGGCATAATGGTTGAATTGTTGCTGTGTGAACTTGTGATCACTGGTTTAAGATATAAAAAGAGCTTCTTACAAAAATACAAGGTACTCTTTGTATTTCACCTCTTCTCCGAATCCTGCATACACGGGAGCTTTGTGCATTAGGCTACCCTTTTTAATTCTGATCAGTAGAAACGGAGGTCTTTTTGTACAATTTTAACTGGCAATAGTGTCCTCATGGCGTCCCTGCAGGTATCATAAAATTCCACCATATTCAGCCTTGATGTCGTCGGTTTGTCCCCAAGCCCATCACTTTGAGCTGACTGAGAATGCCGGAGTCTGCATGCTCTTCCTTGACATGGAGTCACCACATGATTCTCGACTCGTGCTTTCAGCCATCGAAACAAAACAACACACAAACTGCTGATTAAATTTGCAGAATGAAAATATAAGTCATTTATCACTCACAGTTTCATTGATCCAAGAAGCAACTGTCCATGTATAAACAGCTAACTGTTTAGGCTCAACCGAGTCGTGTCGCGTTAATTCAACTGGGCAATTCTTAAAAACCGGGTAACAGATACTCCATATTTCTATACATTTATCTCTGAAACTTACCAACCAAAACGATAAAAGATGTTTCCATCAACCTTAATTAATCGACTTAACTAACAATTTTCGGGTCGATTCATGGATTTTTAGTACTTGATCAATTACTACGAATCATCCAAATTTCTGCTCCGAAAGTAAGTAAAGAAATTGTTTTCAATCTCTGGTCTGAAACAAAAACCACGCAGAGAGAAACATATATACTTAGGCCTGTGCCTCTAATGCATTCGGCAGATCATCGATACAACCAGAATCCTTGGAGTTTCAAAAGTATGCTTCTATCCTAATATGGGCCATATATTTTTGTGCAATGAAATAGAGCATGGCTAGAAGAAAGAACGTTTGGCTGGTGGTCGACCAACAGCCCTCATCAGATTTGCTATTTCTAGGACCCTAGCCATCTTGGTCCCTCTCTTAGCCTCTGCAGAAGCCCTCTTCTCCTCGGCTTTCCGGCGAGCTTTCGCCACATCGTTCTGCATCTTCTCCAAGGCTTTGGCTCTCTTCTCCTCTAGTTTCCTCTAGAGGAAAGAAAATGCTCAAATTGGTTATGTTTATTGTGCGGAAAATACGTTAAAAGGCTCTAATTACGCGATGAATCAAATACGTAAGCATGCAACAATTTTACGTACCTCTATTTTCTTCATCCAAGTGGTAGCCTTTTGGATCTGCTCGTCCTCCCAGCCGTTGATGACCGCGTCTTCTCTCTTGAACCGATTATTGATCTTCGCGACCTTGGCCGTCTGCCAAGCCGAAATCTTCGATTCGGTCTCCTCTTTCTTCACCCTCTGGAGCGACACATCCTCCAATCCTACAACATGGCTAGTAGAAGGAACGGGGTCCATCGGATGATTGTCCGGGACAATTGCCAAGGGATTCATCTCGTCGTGATCCTCCTCGCCGATCCTAGCCAGGTTGCTTCCCCCATTAGAACCCTCCGCGTTACTGTTCTCAATTGCCGATCCAGCTAACACAAGCTCATTGAATTCTCGGCTCATCGTCGTGAACACCTCGCTCGGACCTTCACTACCGGCGGATAGATTTGAAGAACGCTGGCTACTAGTGTCCCAGGCGTCTCTTCTCCGGGCTCGGTTCTCCGGCGGCAACTGTCGTGGCGAATTCAAAGCGTGGATATCCCTGATCTCATTGTCTTGCACATCGTCTTCTCCATGACTACTGGCTCCCTGATCATTCAACATGACAGGATCTAGCGCATCAAACAAACCCAAATCTCAACCAGAGAACCCAAACGAGAGGAAATATGAGGATAGGAAAGGATCTTGAAAAGCTTCATTCGTCTCAGTCTGAGGATGAAAACAACTTCCAGTTATGAAAAAATGGCAGGATTTGAACCACATACATCTCTTTCAATGTATTATAAGGCAAAGAAGAGTGGAATTCAACGAAAGAGCAGGAAGAACATACGGTGGCACCCATTAATCAACTAATAAAGCTAAAGCATGAATAGACAATGGCTGTCACGCTCTTTCCAGACGGCAACTTCGTCAATCTCTCTCTCTCTCTCTGTCGGACTCTCCCTTTGCTTTCCTTCCTTCGATGTTTGGCATTTTGCGTGGGACTAGATGATCTGCATGATCAACGGCCTCGATATACAGGTTTTCCGATGAGCCAGTACCGAACAATTATTCGTAATAATTGGACAGTATTTTTGGCCAGCTTGTCTGCCACTAGCTTTTCTCGCTGATGACGTGTTAGTAGAATCGGAACGATGCCTCGTGGGCCATACGTTATATAGATGATGAGGAGTGGATGCCGACTTTCTGACACGTGGAACTCTACGATAAGCCACGGCCCCACTTCGAGGCCATATCAACGGACGCAGTTGATTCGATGCCTGTCCAAAGAGGGCACTTATGAGACGTCTCCCAATCTAATAAGCTCCACTCAGTTCGATAATTAAGACTAATTAAGATTAGTGCAAATTGATCGTTTAGGTCTTATCGTGCAAAAGTTTGGCCAATCAAACTTTGACATCTAGATCTAGGATGCGATACTTACTAAGGCAAAGGGGACACGTGGCAAGAGTGGTGACCGGATGACGTGGCAGGGATTTGTTTTCGTTTATCTGTCAATTCAGAAGGGGAAGACGATGACTTGGATGTGACAAGTGGCACGTTTGATTAACACGAGTTAATCATGTCGGCGAGTAATTTTCACGGAAGAAGTTCATGATTATAGTATTAAATAGCACGTAAAAATTCAGATTAACTAGCTGTTGATGATGCAAAATGTGGTGGGCTTCCAGCCGTCCATGGGTGGTATTTGTATGATTATAAGCTGTAAAGATAATTAGGGATTGAGAAAGACAACAGTGAGTCAAGATGGGGACATGTAACTTCAGTCTGTTATGTGATGGATTGCACGCAATATGGCATTAATCCAATGATCCAGATTCTATATGGACAAAAGTACATCCTGGATTTTGGGTGATCTAATCCATTCATGTCTACTTACTGACTTAGATAGGGGCACTTCCAGAATCTTATTCATTTGATGATCCTAGTCTTGTAATCCGTTTTGAAACTTCCAAGAACAAGGGTTAGGATCACCAAATGGTCGAGGCTTGTGGGGCATGACTTATCTTAGGCAGGACATAGAAATTCAATATATTCTACATAAAAAAAGGCAGCCTGGTCCATGAAACTCCCGCCTGTATTTATGCAAGAGATTGTTTTCACGCCTTTAACTTCTAGGTCACGTAAAAATAATAAACCTAAATAAAGGCTCTTTTCAATTCCTCTAATCTAGTGGTTAGTTTAGAAAAATGAGAAATATTCACATAATGTATGTATTTTCCTATGGAAAAATATTTACAGGATGAACTGTAAAGTGGGGCCTGCTTCTTTGGAGCTGGTAAATGATGGATGTGCATATTTTTCAACATAGAAGTCGCCGAAGATGACACGCGAAACACACTAATATGATCAAACCGTTGATTTGCTGGCCTGTTGCCATGGATGAAAGCCACGCCAAAGCTGTCCTTAATTTCTAAATAATCTTCTAATTTTTTATCTTTAAAAGGAATGGCCAAATTAAATGAAGCAAAGTACTAAAACAGTCAAACTAGAGCCCTCGACAAAATACAATTCCATTCCCGCGGCTAAAAGTACAAGTGGGCCTCAGTTTCTCAATGATCCAAACCGTTTATCTTGTGGGGTATTAGAACGGCACAAAAGACGACTCCACCATGTACAACCCTAGTGAGAAGATAAAGTTTTTTTCTTTTTTCTTTTTTCCTTTTTTCCTTTTTAATTATTTATTGTTTATGAGCTTATTTTAAAACAAGTCCTTTTTAAGTGGGTGACACGTTGACATCAAAGTTAAAACCGCATTATGTAGGCTATGTGGGTTTCAGCTGGATCCATGAGCTGATCTACCACCATGGATTGCTATGGGACCCATGCTACATAAAATTATCCTTTAAACATACATTTAAGAAAGCAAGTCAACAATGGGACCCACCACTAATCTTTATTGGACTCTCAAAATAATTCTACTAACAGCTAGCACCATTTTAAGATCATTTTAACTTAGATTTATTGGAGAGAAAATAGGAAGTAGCTACATGAAACGCCAATATTTTCTATTTTTAATTTCCAAAATCATCCTAGAAGCTAAGTCCGGATTCGAGAATAAATTGACAAGGTAAATATCCAAAATATTCATTAAAAAATATATTTAGAGAAATTGAATGATAAAGTATAATTACGATGCCAATTCACTCTTTTAAGTTAGATTTGTAAATTGATTTACAAGCTCTATTTTATTTTAACCTTCACAAACTTTTGTGTTTAATTTGATAAATTTATATTTAGGTGAATAAACTTCCACTTAATTTAAAGAATGTGAGAATTTTTGAATTATTCGAGAATAAAATAAGAGACCAAAAAGTTGGGACTTCTTCAAAAAGTTTCAATTATGCAGATACTCTGATAACCTCTGCAACTTAGGATTAATATCTTTTTTTCTTTCTTTTTTTAATAGTAAACACGTGCTCTTGTACATAGAATTTTGAGAGAATCTTGAAATTGTGATCACTGCGATTGAAACTTACTCGTGTCATTGAACTATACGTAGTTATTAAAATTTTAAATTTAGCAAAAGTTAAAACATGAAAGGGAGCCTTGGCGCAATGGTAAAAGTTATCATCGTGTGACTTTGAGATCACAGGTTCAAGGCATGGAAAGAGCCTCTTGTAAAAATACAAGATAAGGCTACCCATTATAGGCCTTTGTAGTCTGCCCCTTCCCTGGACCCTGCATAGGCAGGAACTCCGTGCATTGGGACTACCCTTTAGAAGGTTGAGAAGGTGATGAACAGCAGCAGTCAACAACAACTATGTATCAGTTGAATGGTTGGACCTTCCAAATGGGAGAAATTGATCCTGTGAAGTCTAGCTGTGTAAGTAGCTTAGTTGGGTGTATCCATAACTGACCCAAGAGATTGAATGGACCATGAACCAAAATAGAACCACCCACATGAACATGATCTTAACCATCCCAACCAAGACCAACAGCAGCAGTCAACAACAACTATGTATCAGTTGAATGGTTGGACCTTCCAAATGGGAGAATTTGATCCTGTGAAACCTAGCTGTGGAAGTAGCTTAGTTGGGTGTATCCATAACTGACCCAAGATTAAGGAACTAGAAACCTGAATATGACCTAATCCAACTACTACACCATATCAATACTAAAGTTGTTCACAAAAATCGTGGCCCTCTCATTGGTTGACACATTTCTAGCGAGATTTCAAGTAGATTTAAGACTTAGAATTAGATGGTCTGGCACCTTTACCTTGTATTTTAGCAAGAGACTGTTTCTAGGCCTTGCACCTATGACCTCAAGGTCACATGACGACAACTTTTACTGTTGTGCTAAGGCTCCCCTTCATAGAAACTACTTACTAAAGGACACATAAAGGACTGATCCACCAAAAGTAATAGGTGGCTATCCAATGGAAATCTCAATATAATACCCTAAAGTTCCATGGGATTCGTTCGATTGTAAAAAAGCAACAAACCACATTATGGTTTTCTTACAAATTTACAATTTTAATTAAGATATTTTGTTGCCTTCGCAAAACGATAGAGTTATTGTCATGTAACTTTAAGGTCATGGATTTGAAGTGTGAAAATAGTCTTTTATAAAATATAAGGTAAGACTGCATATTATAGACCCTTCGAGGTATGCCTCTTTCTCAGACCCCCATACATGGGATCTTCTTGCACCAGTCTGTCCTTTTTCAACCACTAAAACGAGAACTAGTGTTAAACATGCACTTGTTTTCCAATCAAAGGTTGTAGTTCGCGAACCCTGATGGTCTAGGTACTGAATCTCATTTTTAGGTTGGATATCTGTAGGTCCTTCATTGGTTGATATTTTGAAGCCGAAACAACAAACAATCTACTATGTTTTGGAGCTTTTTTGTTTGTACTCTCTATTTATTTGCTTTAAAACATAAAAAAATAAAGGACCTAAAGATATTTAATGCCCATGAGATTTGCAGTAGACAATCTAAGATGAGGTGAATGAGATGAATAATTTGGATCACACAATAATGGAAAAAAGTTGGCCTGCCACCTCCTTTAAGGACGCCGATGATATCTCTTCTTTGTCTCTCAAGTATAAAAGTACAACATAGAAAGATCCAAAAGATAGGAGGCTGTCTTTTTTTTTCTTTTTTTTTATGCTTCGAAAGTCACGCTATGTTAGGGTTGTCATACTTTGAGGAAACTTAGGAGTCGCACTAATAGATAACAAGATGAAAGAAATTAAACTTAAATGGTTTGAATATGTCTACTAAAGATCGAAAATAGCACTAGTTAGAAGGAGTGAAGTAATGCAAGTAAAAAATTCTAAAAAGAAAAGGAACAGGTCTAAACGAACATGAATAGAAATGGTAAAAAAGGATTTAAAAACTTTGAGACTAGATGAAGCTATAGTAATTAATAGAAAAAAATTAAATAACAAGATTCACGAACCGACCCCTAATTAGGATAAGATCTTGACGACGACGACAACGATTGCTTCAAAAGGTCCAAATTCAGAAAAAACTAGAAAAGATTCTACAATTATTAGAACAAAAGTGAGCAGGCAACGGCTGGAAAAGATAGAAAAAGAACAACCATACATCCAATACATGTGAGATTTTGTATCAAGGCATTGAGAAGAGGCAAATTCAATGAACCACAGTCATGATCATTTGAAAATATGAAAATGGTAGGGGCCCATCCACGTTCCAATACGCCCGTGATTTAACGGAAATGAGACGGATTGCAATATTTTTATGTGACAAGCAGGGCATACTCCAAAATCTCATGCATTGGATGGTCTGGCCTTCGTTGTCCCGATGTTGAAAAGTGGATGGAGAATAGCTTCCCAGTACAATCGTATTAGGACCCGGGAGTCACTTTGTCAAACAAGGGAACATTTTTGCCGTATCGGGCATACAAGATGTGACCCCGATCCAAGTTGAAGAATTTGGCTCGCCCCCAACGAGCCACTTGTGCTTCGGTTCCGTATTTCCACCCAAAACTTGGCCCGAAGTAGATGCGACGAACTCACGTTGGGCCAACTGACCTCCTGTGGTAAATCCTAACATGAATGTCAGCAACCAGGGGCTAACTCTCTGCAACCTAAAACTTTCGTCCACTGGATAATTAAAAGGGCAGTCCCGTGCACGAAGTTCTCCCACATGTAAGATCCGGGTTAATAAAAAGAAGAAAAAGATAAGTTATGTTTCTTTCTTCTTTGTCTATTTTTTATATTTACAATTGAGAAGCCTTATATA
This sequence comes from Warburgia ugandensis, assembly GCA_035236585.1. Taxonomy (NCBI): domain Eukaryota; kingdom Viridiplantae; phylum Streptophyta; class Magnoliopsida; order Canellales; family Canellaceae; genus Warburgia; species Warburgia ugandensis. The sequence continues at coordinate 75,458,829 of CP141132.1, read as the reverse complement.
GAGTTTATGAGGCTTCAACGAAGGTAACAAAGTAAATGCCTACAATTTGTTAGTCCTATAATTATAGATGTTACAGTAATGGTAAATTGTGTAAAGTAACGAACTTATATCAGAAACGTCTAAACACTAATTAAGAGGAAAGACAATATTATTTAAACTTTCAATATGATAACTTACTATAAATGATCGCCTCACTATGTGCTCTCTAACAGAGCTTCAATGGCTTCTGGACTAACAAAAAGATCTAATAAAAAAGCTGAACTACAAGTTAACAAATAACTTCTGTGTCAATACTTGAGAGGCTTGTGACATGCCTCTTTATAGCCTTTGAGTCTTCACTAACTCTTCATCATCCAACCTATCGAATTGGACTTTCAGCATACTTTCTATATAGGCTGCTGTAAAATGGGTTAAAGGAGTGGCTGCTAAAAGTTTTCTATGTTCATACAAAGGGTGGCTGTAGAAAGCTTCCTGTGTTTACACCTGACAACTTTTGAACTGCAACTCGAGCTACAACCTTCAAATAGTACGTACCTTCGGGACAAGGTCTACCGACAACCCTCAGACCTTACCGCCATGGGGCGTTGCCCCCTTGGAACCCCACTGGGGCTATCGCCCCGACCCCACTTCTCGGGGGCACTGCCATGAACCCCTATTATGTCTTCTCGTAACCATCACAATCTCTAATGACCTCATCAATACTAAATTGGTCATACCACTATGGCACTTCTAATAATATCTTATTGAGGTGAGCATCATTATAGACCAACAAATTGTGTACCAATTTTGCTCTTAGATGGCGGGTGCAGTCACGTAACTTGTGTTGGTTTTGCTTCTAAAATGAAAGTTACAGTTACGTTCTATCACGGAAAAGGGACTGATCACAAAGGGTCTACAATACACGTTCAATGGCTTAGGATGAGAGGATGGTCCATTTAAGACAAGGCCCACGATATTAAAGCTCAATTGAGGCCCACTTGCATATCCATCGTCTTGTGGATCTCCCTCTCCTTGTTTTATTCTGTGGACTAGCATCTCTTTCTCTACTTAGTCAACATTCTGCACGTTCAGAGATTCCTCTTGTTCGTTGTGAACGTTTCCAGCACGTCACGGAACCTTAGGGTGCCGTGATCAATGCGGAGCTCTCAGTTTCTCCATAAATCTGCTCGTGCTGCCCGTCGCGAGTCACTTTGGTGGGAAAGGGAAAGATTCCTTGTGCTTTGCATGCTGCCCGAGACGGGGATTTGTGAATGGCACCTGCTTGATTTGATAGGTACACCCACTATTTCATGTCTTCTTTTCCTGATCAACCGATGAGAGAAAGAATAATAGTACAGTGAACAGGACTATGGATCATTTATAGCCCATAAATAGACTGATATCCGACGATCCTAACCATCCAATGGTACCACGACAACTTGATTTGATTGATTCGACCCATTGGCTTTCATGTCTTCTCCAGCAACAACTCATTTTTAGTAAATGTGGAATATATTTGCTTCTCACAGGGACCATTCATTTGCTGACCAGATACAGTTTCGGATTATAGTCGCCCAATTATTTAGCATTAAGTAGTTTAGTTACTATCTTTCTGGGACTTGATCCACAAACAATGTGGTCCATTAGATGGTGGGTTGTTTATATGGAGCAGGTGAGTGGTGCCAAATAGTGTTGAGAACAAAGGGAAAACAGCCATGTTTCCAGCCGTACCTTGAGCAGGTCATGCTTGTTTAAGACACTGAATTAGCAAGGAGGAAAGCAAGGCCGAAGCCCAAAAGGACTTTATCCGGAGATGCCCTTGTATTTGTCATGGAAGAAGGCCGACCTTTGGTTGATTAGACCTATTCATGTTGTTGTTTTGGGCTCAAGTAACTGGTAGTTCAAACATTGGAGAGGAACTAGAGCAGTAAGTCCCAGACAACAAGACGTCTCTCCTTGTTACGCTTAGTTGGGGTTCAAGATGACACTTTTCACTTCTCCAAGTAGATGTAAGGATTAGGATAATAGGTTCTAAATAGTTTGCAATGCTCTTCATTCAACTCCTGGAACATGCTCATTAGGATGCTAGAATCAATCAATCATAAGAATCATTAGTTTAATAGTTCAAGGTTAGAGAAATGCGATGAACGGATTAGATCATTCAAAGCTGGGTCCTTATCATGCTAAATGTGAGACCTCTACATAAGGTCCTTTTGGAATCTTGGCCTAGCATCCCTCATTCGTCCACGTGCTCGAGTTCATGGGCTATAAGGAGCTGCTAATTATGGGCACAACGTCAGCCCACAAATGAACAAATTGGGCCCTAAGCAAAATCTTCAATAAGGCCCAAAGTTTCGTAAACCTAATTGTTTGGATGGTCTTAGGATGTCTATGATCTGATTTAGGTATCAACCATTCACATTATTTTGTTGTCATAAGAAAAAACTTAGCGAGAATTAGTAATCAACTTGGACCCAATTGGGTAAATAAATTGTTTAAAGGCCTTGATAGAAAGTAGAGAAGAATTACAAAGCAAATTACTCACATTCTAACTCAAAAATAACACTAAATCTATTCCTTAGCCAATGGAAAAGTTGCAAATCAAACATGTGATCAAGTTTATTCCAAGAGAGATTTCAATTAAATGTATACCTTTCAAAAGAAAAACAAAAAATCTCCCCTAGAATTATAGGCAAAAGAATTGTAACTGAAAATACTAATATCTGAATAGTCATCAATAGTAATCTATGCTTAGTGTGAGAAGAAGTTTATGCCTCCTTTTTGATGGATGGTGAACATTCTTTTTAGATCTAAGCCATTTATCGTGTTTGATGTACAAAAAAGATAACCTATGAAAAATCAATGCATTAGGATGATCTTAACCCCCTTTTTTATTTTTTTATTTTTAATTATGAAGCAAATCACTCGCACACACTCTAAAAGTTAATCAACAACCAAAGCGAGAAGTGATTACATGAACCTACAACCCTAGCGTATTCTAGGAAAGATGTAGGGTTGTTTGCAATCAACTTTGCTAGACATTTGTTGGTATTCTAACCACTTGTTTTGGTTCTTTAAAAAAAATAAAAAATTAGCCCTGACATTTCACTAAAAGAAATATGGGCTAAAATAATTCTCTTAAGAGTAGACATTCATAAAAGTCCAAAGAAGTAGATTTTGCATTTTTTTCTTTTATTCCTAATGATAACTTTCTATAGCTTTAAGCCATTCATAATGTTCTGAATGGCTGACTAATGGCTAAAATAGACTAGAGATCAATTTTCATGCCCACCAAGTGCTTTTATCTTATATTTCTTTAGGTCAAAACTCATTCACATTTTTCTAATATACGAAACAAATGATTAGGATCATCTAAATGCATTGATTTCACATGAGTTGCTCCTTTCAATAAACCAAATAATATGAACAGCTTAGATATTCCTATAAAAAGCTTTCGGCAGCATCTACTTCTTTAGAAGTTCACAAGCATCCTAGGACTCTGGCTAGAAACAGCCACAAGGGCCTAAAGTACACAGCCTTACCTTGCATTTTGCAAGAGGCTGTTTCCATGCCTTGAACCCATGACCTCAAGGTCACATGACAACAACTCTTACTTCTCAAGTTGGAGAAGTAAGACATGAGCCTAATTTATAGTACTCGTCCAATAAATCACCTAACAAAACGAGCTGAAACAACCCGAACTCTAACAGCAGAGATGCTGCAAACAACTGCGACAAACAGAGCTCTAATAATATAATAACCAACAAACAGCAGTCTACCAAAAGAACTGAGACAGCAGACTCAACATAGAGTCAAACATTTTGATTACAATCTTCTAAGGGATCAACTACTAGCTATCTAGATCTAGGAAGACCATCTCTACCTCAGCTACCTGCCATAGAATTAGCAGATAGCCCAATATGAACGAACTTAGTTAATCTGCCAATTCGCTGCCGGCATCCTCATCTGATCAATCCAAAACCCAAAAAACCTAGGAGCGGACCATCAAACATGCAAGTCTTTTTGTGGGCATGTCATAGAGAAGTTGGGCCGAGCAACGCACGTAAAGGGGTTACTTGTCGACTTTACGCCATTGTTGAACCTTGATGCTTTGCTTGTGCCAATTATCTTATGCCTTCTCTTTGAAGTGTCCATGTAGACAACTTGTCTACTAGAAAAAGGTTGTATATCGTTGGCTAAGTACTTTTTCTTAGGAGACCTGCTATTGGGTGGCATCCAAACAAGGCTGATTTGTCATCAGGGGATTGGACAAACAAAAAAAAGGTCAAACAAGTTCTTGTCAGCTTAAACCCAACAAGGTATACCTAGAATGGGAGCAGTCCTATATTTTCCTGCTGTCAGGGTTCCAGACTTAATTAGCTGACCATTTCTTTGGTATTTACCCTCTTGTTACCGAGTCCATCACTTAAAATCTTGGCAGATCGTTTAATAGTTCTGCAGTCTATTGTGGTTCTAACACAATTTAGGGAACAAAAGTACATTCACTATTCAGAACGTACAATCAAGATCAGCCTGACAGTCCACTTTCCTCGTTCAAATTGGAAAATTTATGTATTTTGTGAGACAGATGAAATTGCGGACCATCAACAGCTGACCCAGGTGGTTCTGGTTTCACTGCAAACTGATATCCGATCAGCAAAGTAGAATCTAACGTGAATCGATCGTTTTACCTTTGACTAACGAAACCTTACATGAGGCTTAGCAGGTCAAGAATCTGGAACTGATCATGGTGAACGAAGCAGCTACGAACGAAGTCACAGTCTTCTATTGCCATTAGATATAGCAGACTTGATCACGTCGGCATATATGCGACTTCTAACAAGTGTCAATTAAAAAGAGCTTGACAGACAATATTCATCTCGGAAAACATCACGTTCCACCATCAATCTCCCCAGGTTATGGTTTAAACGTCTTAATTAGCTTGAGAAATGGCATAAAAAACAGTCAAAAAGTTTATAACCCCAACAAAAGAGTTGGTAAGAAGCAGAAGTCCGGTGCAGCCTTCAGTAAATTAAGAGGCATTTACTAATACCAAACCAGCCACTTTTTGGATTTCAGATATTTGGTTTTGTCCTCCTCTTTCAGGTGGATCGGTGTTGCCAGTTTGCATGCTATTCTACTCGTCAGCAGTGCTACAGAAATAGATAATTAACTAGTCTTCAATGCATACTTTTATCTGTTTTTCTGGTAGATAATCTGTGACTTGAATCCACAACTTCTTTTGTTGTGAGACAAGGCATACTTTTCGTTTAAAAGGAGACAATATTTTCACTTTTAGGTATTGGGTTTTGGCTCTTTCAAATGGACGGTTTGCTTTTCTGGTAGATAATCTGTGACTTGTATCTACAACTTTGGTTCTAAGACTAGGCCTACTTTTGTGTTTAAATTAGACACTATTTTCACTTTTAGGTTTTGGGTTTTGGCTCTTTCAAATGGACAGTTGCTATTGGTAACTGTTCTAGTCGTCATGTTGAACGTGTATGGATATTGTTGTTGATCTTAGTCATTTGTTTAAGCATAATTTTGAATAGATTGACTAAGTTTAATCTTAGTGATGTGTTTAAATTAGACTATTTATTCATTTTTAGGTTTTGGGTTTTGGTTCTTTCAAGTGGATTGTTGCATTCAGTAGCTTGATCTTGTCCTCAAGTTAAACTACCATTATTATTAATCTTAACCATTTGTTTAAGTACAATTTTGAATAGATGGACCAAGCTTAGATTAATGACCCCGGTGATCTATTAGGTTGAAAGTACTACTAAGAATTAACATGATGATGGGGTTTGAGCACTTAGTGAGTTGATTAACTGCCTTGTCTCATCATTTAGAAAAAAAAAAAAAAGAATTAACATGATGGGAGGGTCCAAATAATCAAAACTTATTTGAACTTTTAGGTGGCTCTTCCAGTGATAAAATTGGAAAAAGTATGAAGTCAAGCACTTTTATAAAAAGCAGGTCAGTATTTACGTGAGCCAAAATCTATTAGTCTAAAAAGTATTAGTAAGAGTTGGAAAGTTGGGAGCGCCAAAGCTTTCTTGTGCAATGGGGCAAGGAGTCTCTCACCTGGGTGACCAAAGTTTTCGGTCTATGCATAAATATGTGTGAACCTTGAGGGAGAAAAATAGTTAGTTGAAATGCTGGGTAGGTCTAATGTATATCTACGCCGTAGCAATTTTTTGTACTTTTAGGTGGATCATATCGATTCGTAACTCTTTCATAAAATTAAATAAGAGAAAAAAACTCTAATTTAATTATCAATACTCGTTATGTATCTAATAAAACACTCAATAGATTGGGCAAGTTGGGATTGGTGTAACCCAAAACCTGCTATTCAAAAACAAAGCATTAACTAAGGACTATCTTAATGCTTCCTGCAAATTAGAAAGTTTAAAATAAATACTTCTAAAACAATCAAAATTTGCCTAACACAGTCCCCTAACAGCGAATCATCTCTATAGCCTGAAAGCAATGCTAACTATTGCTCGTTATTTTTCCATAGTCTACAAATCAAATTCAGGCAAATTGAAAATTGCCAACTTAGAAAATTTATTGTGGGGTGGTTCGTAATGCTCCTACTACCTTGCCAGAGTGTCTTTTCCTATTTGATCCCTTTGATTTCCATATTCAAGGTTGATCGGCTCTATTCATTAACAAAAAGATTTGCTTATGGAACTGCTATATTGGAATTCAATTCCAAGTAATCTAAGTTCAAGCAATAATCACGGATTAAAGGATTCCATGTTATCATCATACGCGTTATATCGGTCATTTAAATCATAGACTGGCCCGACACATGTTACAGCCTACAACTTTTCCTTGATTGTACTGGTTGTTCTCACTATTTTGCAAGATTCTTCCTCCAGCACAAGTTATCTTGTACCTTAACCAACAATGGGTCATTATGGATTTAAAGACATGATCACCTCGTTCAATCAAACTATCAATCACTTCAATGACTAGTATCACAACAAGAGTGGCTTTAAACTCGGATAACTGGTGTTAGTGCCACCTTGGCTGTAAAAAGTTGATAACTCTGTCGAATTTAAGAAAATCAGACCTTACAACCAGTGTAAGAACTTTTAATTTCCCTTCCCTGGGGGATGCTTCCAATACTTTGCCATAGTGCACACGGGTTCGGGAAAGGGGTGAACCATAAGGGTCAGTAGTATGCAGTCTTGTATTTTTGCCAGATCTCAAGATCTCCCGACATGATAATCATGGAATTAACGACATAATCATGTTAAGTGACTTATCAGACTATATCAACCACAGACATCATGACATCGGATCGAGTTTAAGCTTGCACCACACGTGTTACTTCCCCCCAAGCACTATCTATGAAGCCCAATGCAATGGAACTTACGGCAACATCATCATCACTGGGGTGAGTCATGGCACAATTGGGGTTTTGATTAGTACTGACAAGCATCCAAAATGCTAAAAGAAATTCACATGTGGGTAAGTTTGTTTAACACAAAAAAGACTCACAAATAAGGAGGCAACAAGACAAGAGAGGGGCCGCACGAGACTGAACATGTCTTTGCAAATTCGTGTGCCCTTGAATGCATGGGTTTGACTGAAAAAAGAAAAAGGAAATGGCTTTAGGAAAGAAAGCTTATGGGTGTAAACCTCGGATTCTAGAAAAGCAAAGGATTACAAAATTGGAACAATTTACGTTCATTTCAATCAAGGTAGGGGGAATGGGGAAAAGGACTTGGTTTCGTAGAAGTGATATCACTTGGGCCGGGCTGTTGGCAAGTGGACTCACAAAAGAATGAGAAGAAAAGGAACTCCACTGAAGGGAAAAGGCAATCCATCTACACTCAGTATGTGGTGGGAAAGAAGCCTCTGCAATATGGTTTGAACCCCATCTCGCTTAGATTGGCTAGCTCTTTCTTTGGCTCTTTAAAATTTCTATCATGCAAAGCTTTGCATTGTGCGAACTGAAATGCGTGGCCGGCTCGCTTTTTATTTTTCCGATGATCTAAGCTATTCATCTGATTGAGAACTTGTTTCTTGAATCTTACACAGAAAAGTTCAAAACTGTCTATTTTATAGCCACAAAGGGATCCAAAAACCAAGGATTTAGAGGTTTCCAATACAAGAAATTTTGGTTCCTATGTGATAGACTGTGTCAAGCTTGGATCACCAAAAAATAAAGCAGCCATGCATTTCAAGCGAAATATTCTGCTTGGGTAGGTTGGAATTTTCACCCTTAAAAAGTAGGTATTTCACCTTTGTTTGATGACTCTTTTCTAAATGCGACAAATGAACAAGGGTGCAGCTGCTTAAATTCATACGTGCCATTACCAATCCCTTCCTTTATGCATGCTCTATGCCCTCGTGTGGCTCAGTCAATTATGATAGTTTGCATTATTAGATGCACCAGCGTCTGTATTTTGCAGGTTTCTAGTCGGCTTTTGGAATTGTGACAGAAAATTACTAGCAAAGCTAAGAGGAATAGGAGCATCCAATGTGCAGGCAGGCTGATGTGTGAACAAGCAATGGGTCAGCTAATGAATGTCTAAATATTTCTTCATATATATGACTGCCATATCCTCGCTAAAAGGCCGGACTTTGGCTGCTGCCATTTTCAAATTAAACACAGTCTCCTTGTTCAAACCTCTGGGGCTGTTTGGCTCCGCCCAATGTCTCAAAACCAGTGCTGTCAATACCATATTGGGTGAAATACCGGCGGTGATATTTGAATTAAAAATATAAAAATAATAATTTTCTTAAAAAAGTTAAAAAGAAGAAGAAAATTTTACTAAAATGGCAAACTTGTATATCTAATAATTACAAGCTCACGTTACTGTCAATTCATGCCTATCATAAGCTAATTTCTAGGTTCAAAATTCTAACAAAGTTCAAAAATTTCTCAAGATTCTTCTAATTTATGTATTTACTCCTACAAATAACACTAAGTTCTTTGTTTCCGTTAAGTTCTTCTTCCTCTTCAAAGATTGCAACACATTTGAGGTAAAACAAAGAAAGAACGGAGAAAAAAGCTCCCAAATTATATTCTTTTTTGCTAAAATTCCTCCATCAATTAGGAGGGTGCTTTTATCATTTAGTAATTCCTTTATTTATATTAAAGTTACCCTTTAAAATAAGAAGAAATAAATTATATATATATATATAAAGATTTTATTTGCAAAAAGAAAATTAGTTATTTAGGGCAGTATGCAACTACTAGTGGTATTCCAAAAAATGATCGACATTGAGCGGATTTTGATTGGAACTATATTCAAGCTGATATCTTGCTGAATTTTGACTGATACAACATATACCATAACATCAATTAGTATGGCATGGTATTGACAACACTTCTTAAAACTGCTATAGAAAATGAAGAAATTTTTTTAGACTAGTACCCTAAAGTTTGGGCCGTTTTCCATAGCAGGGCCTAGACTTTTACTTGTCCCAAATTTATGCCCCAAGTTTCTATTTCATTCCTTTGCAATCCAATTCTATCACATGCCATCAAGCTTACTAAGGGAAAGAGGCCATGTGCTTGTCTTGTGACCCTTTAGTGAGGATAGAATGAGAACTTTCTCTCTAATTCTAACTCCTTCTCTTAAGTGACTATTCTATTTGAATTTGCGACTGAATTATAGCCTCTATGCTTGAAATTATATGGTAAGGAACGTAGTTGCTTAGTTAATGTGAAGAGAAAGAAAGAAAAGGTTCTAAAGCTACGTACTTGGGTTTTGAAAGATAATGGTTTAGAGATGGTTTGAGAGTTATGGTTGAATTATACAAGGACAATGGAACCCAAACTATGGTGAGTCCTTGCATGCCTTTATGGTTGTGAATTTTTTGCCTAAAAATCTAACTCAAATCCTATAGCTAAAAAGCTCTTTCTTGGGTTTGAATCAGTCTAGGATGTCACCATCCTGGCCCTCATGAGGCAGTTACACAAAGGGCCTTCCATGGGTTGCTACTAGGATGCTTTTGCAACTTTGATTTTAGATAGGGGTACAAGGGCTTGCTTTGTCGATGTTCTAACCCAAGCTATATGTAAATAGGAGTCAAATTTAACCAACATTCATGTTTGAAGAGATCATGTGATTATCAAAATGTTAGTTAATTATAAAATTAGAAGGAAATCTTGATTCTATCCTCACTAAAGAGTTAAAAGATGGGTACATGACCTATTTCTATCAAGCATTTTAACAACTGGTGATGGAATGGACCACATATGAACAAAATCAAATGCAGAGTACAAGTTTCACACAAATAAAGATTTGGCCCTTTTATAGTAAAGTGCTCAAACTTTAGGGTACTAATTTGAAATTTCTCCTATAATTTATGTGAAGTTTAGGAAATAATTATCCCTATCTAAATCAGCCCAATTACGAAAAAGCTTATTTGTGGATAGTAATTCTTGTACCAAACAGCCTCATTATCTCTAGCAAAAATGAATATGTATATCTATCAAAATAAGTAGTAATAGCAATAAGTAGGGTTTTTAGGGAACCCAACCCAATCGACTAGCAGTGTTCAGTGTTGGGGCAAACATTTTTGAACAAACAATATAAGAGTCAAAAATTTTGTGACTCAAGTTTGGGGTAGGATAAAAGAATTAGGGTCACCTTACCCGATTGCCATTCTTCCTACTCTTGGTGGATAATGAAGCACACAGTACTACTGTGGTTGCATGTAACAGCCCGAGGGCCCACACCCTGCAACGATATTGTCCGTGCCGGAGTGCCCATACACCCCGCACAGTTTTGTTCTTCCCCAGTTATCTAGGGAAAAGGCCTCGTTGCAAGGAAAGTCCTCATCACTCTTATCAAGAGCCCAGTAACTTTCCCCCTAGCGATGTGGGACTAACTCTCAGTCTTTCACCTTGCTTAGAAGCCTGCCAGCCCTCTTGGCCCGCCCTCATCGGCCAAGGCTTCACAACCTCTCCCCCTTAGGGGACACGCGTCCCCGCGTGTCTTACCACACACGAGCGCCCACGTGCGGCTAGCCACCCACACCGGGTCGGGGTCTGGCTCTGATACCACTTGTAACAGCCCGAGGGCCCACACCCTGCAACGATATTGTCCGTGCCGGAGTGCCCATACACCCCGCACAGTTTTGTTCTTCCCCAGTTATCTAGGGAAAAGGCCTCGTTGCAAGGAAAGTCCTCATCACTCTTATCAAGAGCCCAGTAACTTTCCCCCTAGCGATGTGGGACTAACTCTCAGTCTTTCACCTTGCTTAGAAGCCTGCCAGCCCTCTTGGCCCGCCCTCATCGGCCAAGGCTTCACATTGCATGAATTTTTTGTTACTTGATACATTAAAATAATTTTAGTATATGTCAAGATGATTAGAACTCTATTATGATTTTCATGATATATCCTAGAACTATTTTTCTGAAACCAGTGGTTTAGTTAATGTCATTAACCTTTGATATAAGCATTAGTAGGAGAGAAAAACATATTGTACTCTACAGGTGTGTATCTAATAGAACATGTCAGGTCAAAGTACGAATTATATGAAGAGATTAGATCTAGAAAAGATAGAAAATTACATATATTATAAGGTTTAAACTACTCTTGTTGGAGTTGTAGTAATTCTCAATGCATTGCTGCCCTCTCTAGCTAATGAGTTAGCTAGACAATTTGCAAACCTTTGTAAAGTCTCACTTACGTTGATGATGAGTGCACACACACAAATTGTGTGTTTGTGTATTGCATTTATAGTTGGGTTTACATCTAGATAAGAAAGTCAATGAATGGATCCGAATACAAGGAAAAAAATATTTAATTATAACTAACTTTTACAAGTTGAGAGGATAAGAATGATTTGCATTTAAACGTACAAAGAGGGAAAATCTGGGGAGCACTGGTATGGCTTGAATGCGTCTCCTTGTCACGTCCCCACAAGGTGGACGTGCCATCATGCACATTAGTCTTGGACCTTGACATCTGAAACCTTTGACGAGATAGTTCTTAGTTAGCACGCCAGCAAGTTGATCCATGGTGCGAATGTATTTCACAGCAAATCTTGGGCACCACTCTCTTTCTCAGAAAGTGAAAGTCAAGTTCAAGATCTTGCTATAGTTCTTTGCTTTTTGGGACTCCATGAATCTAAATTTGAACCTTAAAGTACTGAAAAATGCTTAGTGGATTCCTTATCATCTAGGTGACCTGCCCAATCTTCATCACAATAGGAAGAAAGCTGAAGATTGGATGAGTTATAGAAGTATTTCCATGATGAAGAGTGCCTTGCAAGTACCATAGTGTACGTTTGACAAAGAACCAGTTAGTATCGGTTGGTTTATGCGTGAACTTTGAAGCTTTACTGACAACAAAGGCAATGTCTGGCCTAGTCAGTGACAATATTGAAGTGCTCCAACTGCACTTCTATAGATTGTTCCGTCTGCTGACGGTGAGCCAGAACGCAGAGCAAGGGGGACTATTTGGTAGAGGTGTGGAGACCGGCTTGCAATCTTCAATATCAAAGCGACATAAAATATTTATCACGTACTTTTTATAAAAGAGACAGTCCTGGTGTAAAAAGTTCCTACATATGAGGGGTTCGGAGAAGGAGTGAACCACAAGTCTCAATAATACGTAAATTTACTTTGTATTTTTGCAAGAGATTATTTTCACGTCTTGAACCCGTGACCTTAAGTCACACTACGACAAAGAAAAATCATGTATAGAGATGACATTTTGGTCCATAGCAGATCTTGAGCAAAGTTCCTGAAAAACACTTTGTATCACTAAACTGGTCTGGTTGGACCATGGAACCTGGGATTGACTTGGACAACTGAAGCCTAGGCGTGACACATAGGCTTTGATTTATTTGATGTGGTTTTTGTTAAACATGGACGAACTACTAGGTTGAAAGTATCTCATTGCATGGGTGGGAATGCCAATATTTTCCCCTCCTCTGTGCATGTGCAGTGTGCTCGTGCGGCACTGACAAGAGGACTAATTTATCCCTACTTGTATCGCTTACATTATGCAAATCGAGGCTTATAGTTAAAGGCCTACGCTTTGATACATGTTCCTGTCTCTTTATTGTTAATTCTTCCTCTCATGTGCTATTGGGAATTGTGGCTGCAAACAACCTACACAATTGAGATAGATCTGTCGATTAAAAGTTCAAAACGAGGTAAAAAGGCCTATAAGTCACCTACTTATCCAAACCCTCCATCCAAAGGCCAAGATTTGAGGATAAACTTTTGAGGTCTGGCATCTCCAAGGAGGTACGGCTAAGATGAATAGTTTAGATCATAGATATATGGGATGTACGTCTAAGTTGCAATGCATCAGATGGCTTAAGTTTCAAAACTCTCATCTAAAGGTGGGGCCTAAAGCCTCTCTCTGTGGACAACAGAGGCCGGCTAGTACCATTTAATGGATGACTTTTAGGACACTTCCTGTCCAAGCTGGTGGCCATAAGCTTGTACAGTACCTTTTAGTTATCCATACAATATTCTTCAAATCGGCACGTCACTCATGTGGGTCCAATTTCTGACATGCATGCATGCATGGTGGGAAAAGAGCAACATGCATGGTTATGCTATTTGCCCAAGCAAATAGAAACCTTCATGTACTCAAGCACATGGTCGAACGGGTACATCAACATGTGGGCATGATGTGTCATATCACTGTCATATAAGCAAAGAATTTCAAGCCTGCAGCCAGAATACGCCCCCAACCAGCAAAGGAAACCCCACAAAGATGCAACAAAGCTAGGGAGAGGAAGATCCACCGTAGAACAGGAGAGGACTTGCTTATTTATTTTATCACGAGAATCTGGATATTACTTTGACATTCTTCTCAGATTCCATCTCGTAACATTGAGAAATGATAGCATGAGATGTACCTAAACAATCAATGACCATCACTTATTGATTGATCTTGGCCTTTGAATAATTTCCTTCAGATTAAGTGATTATTGGTGAATAGTGTCCTTCAGATTAACTGATTATTGGCTGTTATATGATGTATGTACGTCCTTCTCTTTGGAAAAAATTAGCTGATGCATGCCCTTAATTTTGTTCAATATTATGAGTCACAAATTTTTCCAACCTATGGATGACTTATACATGCAAAGTTCAACCATATCACACGATCCTACGCATCCAATTTTGCCCCTTTAATGGGGTGGTTTAAAGAAAAAGAAAAAGAGAATTATTCACAAATACTATACTCACGCTCCAATTTTTTTCCTAATAAATATGCACAAAATGGAGGGTTAAAATCGTTCTTCTTCTTCTTCTTCTTCTTTTATCTGTGATAGGTTTCAAGTTGTTTAATCCAACTAAAATTTTAGGTTACGGCTGATCAATAGCAATAAAACAGGTTGCATCATCATCAGGACCTTACGTGAACTATTGCCGTTACCAAGATGTCTTGAGGGGGATGCCTCAAGATAGGTTGAAGGACGAAGGGCGGGAAAGACTGAGAGTTAGTTCCACATCGCTAGGGAGAGGAGTTCTGGGCTATTGATAAAGGTGTGGCGGTCTCTCATAACAACAACACGTTTTCCTAAAAAAATTGGAGAAGAACAAAGCTGTGGCTTCTAACAGTGTATGGGCGCAGTCAGTGGACAATGGACAATATTGTTACTGTACGTAGACCTCGATTGTTATAGTGGTATCAAAGCCTAACCCCAACCCGGTGTAGATGGCTAGCTACACATGGGCGCTTACGTGAAGACACACGATGGCACATATTTCTAAAGAGGAGAGGTAAACCCTTGCCTTTTGATTAAGGGTCAATCACATGAATCTTGTTCCTCCATCTCCTTTCTTATATATAAGGACTTCATTTAGTCTCAAAGTTTTTAAATATTTTTTCACTACTTCTGTTCAAATTCTTTTATACCTTTACACGACGGGCCATTTAATGATTGATCCACGCTGCTGTAACAATGTTTTGATCAACTACCAGTGTCCCCCGAGTCCCAAGTCCTAAATATATTTTCATTTTGGGTGCAAATTATGGTCTCACCGTGGAGCACCTCACATATCAGTCCTCTTTACATTGCAATCAATACCCTGAGAACTCAGCATGTCATTACATGAGAAACTCTGAAAAGAATAATAGAAACCATCATAACAACCCGCACGAGCCCCTTCATTGGATTCTCTCATCGATGATGGGCTCTACCCAGACAGACAAACGGTCACACCTGACGCCATCATCTCACCCACACTCTTAAAAGTAACTCCAAATCAAACCATGGCTTTCGCTGAAACAACTCACAGCCTAATTCCATATTCACACCCAAAAAGCAAAAGCAAAAAATATATAAACAAATAATCAATTATCACATTAAAATATTCCTTTTTATATTCAAACATAAATCAAAATCACCAATCCCATATCATACGCTGTGATTATCCCAAGCAAAAAAGAAGAAAAAGTAAAAGAAGAAGAAGAAGAAGGAGAAGCAATGCGTGATGAGAGGCAAAACAGCTTTTGTGCTTTATTTTTTCCAACAAGTTGACTTAACAGAGAAAAGCTGCAGCCATTGCTGCTCAAATCACTCTCATAGAAACCCCAAATCCTCACTTACATTCCATCTTCAGATGTTGTAAACGAACAGTAAACACGGCAATTCTTGATTAGCATATCCTGAAATACAATCCCAGGAAAGAACTATCTGAGAAAAACTCAAAACTGTCACACCCTAACAAGAACCCAAAAGCTTCAAATCCCCACTTCACTAAACCCCTTGATTAGTGGTATCCTGAAAATACAATCACAGGAAAACCTAGCCAATAAAAAACTGAAATCTTTCACACTCTCACAGTACATTCCATGTCCAAATGCAAGAAAGATAAAGTGGAATCAGGACTAAAACTAGATTAGTATATCCTGGAATCACAAACCAACTAAAAAAGCAAAAAAAAGAAAAAGAAAAAAAATCTCTCAAGCTACAAACTGATTAGTGTACAGTACAAACTTCAAACTGAGATATCTCTGAAAGCAAAGAAGAAGAAGGTTTCTAAATCTGGAGGAGTGAAGAAGGAGATGGGCCTTTTTGAAGAACAGTGGAGAGGTACTCTGCGCTTTTTTGGGGGTGGTGGGCATGTGAGAATCTCTGGTATCCGAAACTTCTGAGCTTTTGGGGTTGAACAGCCATTGTTGGAGACTTCGCAGGAATTTTCTTCTTCCAATTGAAGTTGAGATTGTTGGACTGGGCTTGCAGCTACTTCTGATTCTTCTATCTTGTTTGATCGAAAAAGGCGTTTTCTGCAGTGAGTTCTTCTTCTTTTCCCACCTGCCGGAGCCATTTTTGCAGAGACCGAAGTTTCTACCGAATCCCTCTTTCTTGACGAAGGTATTCTTGAAATAAGCAGCTGAAAACAAAACTATTAAAACCCAACTAACATGCACACAGTAAATGAGCTTTCTGGAGCCACAAATAGGCCAAAATGTTTGCTGATGATAGACCCACACTGATGAAGCTGAACTGGGATTTCAGTAGACAGCAGAAATTCTCAGGAAAAGCGACAAACCAGTTCCTGTAGCCATACCCATTTCAGGGCCTGAAAAGTTCTGCTAGAAAGAGAGAGAGGCTACTATTGAATCCCGAATGAGGAGGACTCAATGGTTTTTCTCTGAAAGATAAGATGACCTGCTTGTTTGGGAATTTGTGGAACAGCGGGAGAAAGCTGTTTTACTGTATTGTGGAAGGTTTGAAAAACCGCTGATAAACCCTAGATGAGGTGAAGATGAGCGGGAGAATGGCAGGAGGGGGAAAACGTTGTTGAATGAAAACGCGTGTCAGAGATATCTGCTCTTCCTTTCTTCCATTTTTATTGCTCGGCTTTGGAAGCCAGGGAGTTTATAGGGAGTGCCAAGGTGTGCATGTGGGGCTGCACCCGTGTGAGTTGAGAATTGATGTGGTAGTCGGACGACCATAGGCACCCATCTAGTCGAGCAGCCACGATTACACCTGGGAGCAACGTTTGGGGAATCCAAAGCAGTCCTGTGCGTTCATTTAAGCTGGCGCTTACCATGGAAATCTCATCCTTTGATGGTAGCAGCATTTGTTCTTAGACAGATTTTCGAAGCACCACTAAAAAGTACAAGCTAAGACTCGTGTCCACGACTGACTCCAATCTCTGATGAAAGATTTATGTCATTTATCTTTTTCACAATGTATGGATAGAGTAAAAGGGCAGCTTCAAACACTAACTCTTTCGTATGCTGGTTTTGAGGAAATGGCAGACTACAAGGGTCTATAATAAGCAATCTTATCTTGCATTTTTACGTAAAAATATTTTCAAGCCTCAAACCCATAACCTCAAGGTCAAAAGATAACAACTTAACCGTTGCGTGCAGGCTTTCTTTCTCCAAAAAATACACCCATTCAATGATCATAGTATATGTTACTTTGGGGTGAAAAATCACAACCATTAATTCTTAAACTAAGAAAAAATTAGTAAAAAGCATTTGATTTAGGGTTCAGGATAAAATCCAAACATCTCAAACATAGATATAAAGATAAAAATTTATTGAAAGAACCTCACCACTTCGTATACGTCCGTAGTCCATACATGAAAAGGGGCTAGTTAAGGCTTGCCCTCATCATAGAATAGGCTGTGGCTTAAAGTTGAAGAGGTCGTGTCTTCGATGGTCCGTATGCTCCCAATCAGTCCATCAAATGATACTAGCCTTTATTGTTCTTACTTTATCAAGAAGATGGAAGAGGAATGTTGCATGTAGTTGCTCTCATCTTTTGTTTACAAGATGACCAAAGCTGCAGAGATCATGCAAAAGTGGACTGCTGTCGCACTCTACCACGGCATTCCACTAAAATGAATGGTGTAAAGCATTAAAAATCTAACATTATGCAAAGTTTGAAATCAAGGGTTAGGATCATACAGTAGATGATTGACAGAAATTAGAAAATGAATGTTTTGGATCACTTAAACATGGGCTCCATTTGTAGCCTGAAAGCGGGAGAAGGATCAAAATCAGTTGCCACAAAGTACAAGTACTCTGTGGTTTCCAAATGTAGAACTTGAGCCTATTGGACATACCCATCTTATATCCAATCTTTCCTTACTAAGAATTAGGGTTACATAGATGGATGGTTTGGATAGATGGATGGCTTGGATAGAAGGGGAGTCTTAGTGCAACAGTAAAAGTTGTTGTTATGTGATCTTGAGGTCACAAGTTTAAGACGTGAAAATAGTCTCTTATAAAATGCAAAATAAGGTTGTGTACTTTAGACTATTGTGGTCCACCCCTTCCTCAGACCCTACATAGGTGAGAGCTTGTACACGGAGAGTGCCTTTGTTTTTAGGTGGATGCTCGGATCACTGAAATCAGGGCCCGACAAGAACTTGGCTATCTTTGTGCTTCACAGTCGGGCGACCATCACCGTATTCTTGTAGGGAGAGAGAGAGAGAGAGAGGGCAGCATCTGGGCAGCTTTGCTAGCCAGCCGCGGGCGGAGTAGAAACGGATGGCAAGGCGACCGTCAGTTGCTGTGAGCGCCGCCGCTGCTCATTTCTCTCCTGCGATCACGTTTTCAACTCATTTCGGTCCGCTACCTTAACCGCGGGCAGTCACTGTTGCTATCCATGTGACGTGAAGACAAACGGTTAGATGGCCTAGGTGGGGGACATAACCGTGACTTGCCCCATCTCCCCCGTATGGTCCCCCACTTGTCCCTTGAGCCGTCCCCTAGGTGGCCTTTCCAACAATGGCTAAATCTACCATTCCTACATGCCTAATTTGTCTATCTATTGGCCTTATCTGTGGCCAAATGTACCATTCCTGCATGCCTAATTCTTTGATCTATTGGTTTTATCTGTTGATTATGAGTCATCATCAACGTACTATTTTGTTCATTCCCTCACTAGTTCCTTCAGATGGCTTCTTGCAAGCAGTGGACCCATTATCAGAGAGATCACCATGGAACGTCCTATTTTTATACCCATTTCCTGAACCTAGAAGGGTCAGTATCATATCCAAGCACAGCCCATTGGGTTGGCCACCTACCATTCGTTGTCTACGCAAAATGTACCATGATCAGACCCTTTGTCATATATGGGAACTCCTTATCCATTCTCGCAATGCAGGTACCATAGATCAAAGAAATGTTAATCATTCAATTGCTACTCTACAAAGCCCCATGTCATAGATCAAATCATCTCTGCTTGAGTGTGACTTCTTGTAAGTGGTCCTGGTTTACATCAATCTCACTCTCGTGTTCAGCCAAAATGGGGACGACAAAAAACAAACTCTACATCTACTAAATCAACTACTTTTGCTCACTTTGCCAAAGTAACATCACTGATAAAAAAAAGGCAGCCCCGGTGCACAAAGCTCCTGCATGTGCAGGGTTTGGGGAAAGGGCAGACCACAAGGGTTAATATACTCAGCCTTAACTTGCATTTTGTAAGAGACTGTTTCCACACCTTGAACCTGTGATTTCAAAGTCACACGATGTCAGCTCTACCGTTATGCCAAAATAACATCAGTAATAAGTGCCTCTAAATTTCCTTGTTAAACTCATATTAGTATAGAGTGCATCAATCAGACGAAGACATTATTACACTGCTTGGTTCAACATTATTGACGATGACATGACTCTGCATGATGAATGAACTACTTTCACCAAATTCCCCTAAATAATATCATTACTAGGGAACTTTGGAGCCACCAATATGCTCTTGTTAGTGCATGCATACTTATGAAGGTGTTAGTTAAATAAATGCACCAATATTTGGCCCGATTTAGTATGAGTGCAGACTTAGTTGGCATATGCTGAATCAACTTCTTTCGCCCACTTCGCCATTATATATAATTTCGACGGTGCATGCCTTGGAAATCTGAAAAAAACATTCCTTTATAACTCTAACTCAAACAAATTGATAGCTTTTTTAGTAAGAAAAGGGAAAAAAAACAACATCAATATGATCAGAAAGAAGGTCATCACACAAATATCATAAGAAATAAAATAAAGTAGGCAAACATATATTGCTTACTCGAAACAGCTCCTAATGTCAATTTGAGAAATACAAATCAGGGATCAAGGAATATTTCATATCGCATCAACGGAAATCAACTAAGAAGAATTTCTAGTACAAAAGGTGGTCAGTTTCAAGACACCACCATGGAGTGGTTCATATAAACTGAACCGGGCATCCGGTCACCTTTTTTTTCCATATTTGTCTAAGTACAGTGCACATCAGAACACATAATTAAGGAAAACACGATTGCGTTAGATCAGGAAAGCTCGTTTAGTGTCAATGAAGTATCACAATGGTTAGTGACTCTTCCCATTGGCTTGGTTTTATCAGCTCTAGAACATGGATAAACTTTTCAAAGACGAATGAAAACAGACCCAAGACCTTGATATCTTGTTTTTGGATGAGGTTTTCCAGGGAACATGACACTTTGCCGAGTTGGTTAAGTATTGTGTTTCACAACCAACGGAGCTCCTTGGTTCAACTCCACTCGACCTCTACAAAAATAGAATTACCAGAGCATGAGATATGAAGGACTGCCTACCAAAAATAAATATATGGATTCCAATGATTGTCATCCCCATGACATCCAGCCCTTCAGCCGTAGCACAAGGCTCGTTATCATCCCTGATAAGAGGGAACCAGAGGAGGACCACCATTTAGCATAATAATACTATCCAACTTAGATGGGAAGAAGAACTTCTAAATACGAAATGCAACAAATAATTTCTCGACGCATCATCAATTTCTCCTCGATTTGTCGTGTCCTGGAACTGGAAAGTGTTTAATATGGGCTGTCGGTGCCCATAAAGGGTCAGCTCTTGCTGCTTACGATGGCTGCATTAAAATCCGCCTGGGTCACCGTAGCTCGGTAGGACACTGAAATCTCTAGTTTTCCACCTGGTGCGGAGACCTGCTGTAGTTTAATGAGGATAGCACGGAAAGAGATGCTGCTATGCAAATGTAATTTATATCCGGTTTTCTAATCTACAGTCAACTGTACAGCACCTGGTGCAGAGACCTGCTGTAGTTTAATGAGGATAGCACGGATAACTTATGTTCCTTGTAGTTTGGACATGAAAGGAGCTTTGGCAGAACGATAGAGTTGTTGTCATGTGACATTGAGGTCACGGGTTTAAGGCATGAAAACAGCATCTTACAAAATGCAAGGTAAGAATGTGTACTATTGACCCTTGTGGTCTTCCTTTTACCCCGCATGTGCAGGAGCTTTCTGCACCAGGCTGCCTTTTTATCTGCTTCAGACCTCTGGTGAGTCAATGAAGAGAACAAGTAGGCAAGTAAACCGAACTTCTTAAAGCTCCATGAAGGTGAAGAAGAGTGTTCCAATAGTAGGTTCTCCTACATCACTAGTGAGGATAATGATGCCAACTATCATATGTCATTGGAAATCCATCTACAAATTGTTGAAAATGAAAGAGCTGCGACCCGATAGAAGAGAACGAAATAAAATCCTATTTAGGCCAAAGTCAGTGGAGGTCTTTGGTACCTAATGAAAATAATATGAGAACATGTTAGAATCTGTAAGCTCCAAGAGGCTTTTTGTCAATGTGAGTAGACCCTTTCAAGAATTGGAGAATATATGGATTCATCTAACAAAAAAACATATTGCTAGTTGTGACAGCATCGAGTGGCAGGCAGATGAATGGATAAGGCTATTGGACTGGCAACGAGAGATCCATTCAGGTATGACATTGACGAAGTTGAGCTTGAAAAACTGAGGAGATGGACCAACACTGCTCTTTACCAGGCTGTTACTGTAAAGAAGGCTGTAGAGAGCTGGAAAAAGGCAGACAAACCTGGGGCCAGTCTAAGTAGGACGCGTACAAAGTTTTGTTAAGGCTTCTGGATGATCATCCTTATGGGGCAGCCAAATCTACTCAATATGTTGCCCAAGACAATGATGTCCTTATTTCATTTCAATCTGACCCACAACTCCTTACCAAGCAACAAGATGAAGATCTAGATGAGCTCAGTGCAAGCGTGGAGAGGATTGGAAGTGTTGGGCTTACTATATGAGGAACTAGTTGGACAGGAGAAATTCTTAGATGAATTGAGCTTGGAGACGGACAGTACAGCAAATAGGCTCGATTTTGTTCAAAAAAGGTAGCGATAGTCATGAAAAAGTTTATCCCTAAGAATCATTGTAATGTAATCTTGAGGTCACGGAATTCAAGAAATAAAAATAGCCTCTTATAATACAAATTAAGGCTAGGTACTATAGACCTTTGTAGAAGAAGGAGAGCCTCAGCGCAAGGGTAAAAGTTGTTGTCATATGACCTTGAGGTCACGGGTTCAAGGCGTGGAATCAGCCTCTTGCAAAATGCAAGATAAGGCTTCCTACTATAGGCCCTTGTGGTCCGCCCCTTCCCTGAACCCTGCATGAGTGGGAGCTTCGTGCACCAAGACTGCCCTTTATTACAGACCCTTGTAGCTTGCCCTTTCCCTAACCCTGTATATGTGAGAGCTTTGTGGATGGGTTGGCCCTTTAGCGAAAGGGCAGAGCCTGACTTATGAACAAGTCAACAGTTGGTAATGGTAATCCTTGAGCTTTTGTTGCTGTGAGAGCTGTAGATCAGTGTAAATGTGCAGTCCATAATAATCAATTGGGTTGGAACTCTGCGAACGGCTCATCCATGGCATTACTTGGGAAACAAACGGTCTTGATCATTGGAACGAGTGGGCCCTACTAGCTTTAACCCGCTCTACAGAAAAACCTTCTGCCATTTCACCACGCTCTTCCCCTTTCGCCCTCTCTTCGAAGTTCAAACCATCAATTTAAACTAGGGTTGCGCCTGAAATCAGACGAGAATGGCGTCCACGGGATCTCTGCTATCGGGAATCTTCGAAGGAGAAGAAAGAAACGGTAAGTTTTTACATTTAATTCAATTGCTATAACCGTTCCTTTCCGGCGTCAAATTTACATATTCTTTTGCTTATTGCAGACATGTGAAGCTCGCAATCGTGGTCTCAATGCATACGATGGCCATTAGAAATTCATGAACGATTACGGTGCGATTACCTTAATTTTCTGCTACTTTTCCTTTATTCATTTCGTAACAAATGTTGCAGTTTCTATGCTGTTTTGCAATTATAGATTATATTTGGATATTAATTATTGTTCGAGATAAATGGCTTGTAATCGTTGCAATTAGGGGTTTGTTTGGGTTAAAGAAGTGATATTGATGCGATAATATGTATTTTTTTGTCAACTATTCTGCAAAGCTGCGAAGTCTCTGTGGGCATTCTTTCAATAGTCTGTAATTTTTGTCGGCTAGGATGGAAATGCTTGGCGTGGGTATAGCAATCAGTTCATTGAGTTATCCATGGATAGTGGCATTATTTGATCATATTGGCTGCTGTAGAACATTGATGGCAGGACCCAAACATAGAAAACGTAGTGCTAGAACCTTGGGAAGTTTGATGATTTGGATACGTTTTTGGGTTGGTTGCGGTAGCAGTTGGTAAGATCTAACATGGATAAACTAATCCATGGACCGTTAGCTGCTTGCCGTACAGCCCTTTCTAGTTTCATGTGTACTCTTCATGAAGTAGAATAAGTATTGGTTGGAAAACTTGTCAGCTGTTATTTTGTATTTTTCTCTTCATCTTCTCTGATGCTTTTGATTGTTCTCAATCAAGATGGAAGAGATCATGTCTCGAATTTTCAATTAAAGAAATGGACACCAAGGAAGTTTATAGATAACGAGACATTTATTTGTATGTTCCTGGTATCCTAAAGAAAGTGGATGATGAACAGTCCCCTCCTTCAAGGAAATGGAAGGGGGCTACACGCATCCGTACATTTTAAGTGTGGTTTTGCCTTTTTGTTGGTTTGGGGTTTCCCAATGAAGACCCATCAACATTGAATTTGAGTTGTGTAGATATTCCAGTCCCTTCTGATTTATGTAGTAGACACTCCCTTGAAGTCGTTACTGCATGAAATCCACCAACATAATGTGTTCAAAATTCTGTCCCATAACCTGCTCTTAGGCTGTGCCTCGAAAATATGCACATTCCTCTCTTTCGATAGACCCATAAAACTTTTGGAAGTGTCAGATTCTGCATAATTCTGCCTTTGGGATTGGTTTGGATAGTTGACCAGGACATAATTAGTGCTTGAACAGTCAAAGGTTGAACCCAGCATTTTTTACAAAGGAAGAGAATCAACAGTGCAGGAGGATATCAGATGGGGTCTGGATGTCTTCACAGCAGAAGAAATGTTGCTAGGAATGTTCCAACCTCTTTTTTTCTAGTTATTCGCGAGAAGAATCCTGTTCCATGCCACTTCCCATAGGAAAGTGAGAGTTTTGGGAGGGAATTTAATAGCTGAAAAATGGTTGAGGTTGAAGAGGGCCATGAGAGGAGTCAAGTGAATCTTCTTTAGATAACAAGATTTGATGGAAAAACTTCCCTTCAGCACTCTACATCCAAATCATTTCATTATCTTTTCCTCGTTGAATCACCACTTTACAGGTTTTGACAGTCATTCCCCCCTACCCCCTTTCCTATTTGAACTGCCTCAAAGATCTTATAGTCTGAATGGATCAACTGATCTCTCCATGGGTTGCTGCACCCAACTCTGCAATTGTTGTGTCTTTATGTATTGCAGTGTCATAGAATCCTTTGAATGCATTCTTAAGAAGATGATCTTTACACAAAAGGTCTTTTGAATTTTTCTCATCTTCTTGGGTAAAACCTAGTTCCATTCTTGAAGCTAAGCTCCTTATGAACTCCTTTCCAAAAGAAAGAGCTATTGTAGGATCTTTGTCCAAAAAGCACCATTTGCCCCAAGATTCACCATATTTGGCTGCTACTATTCGTTTGCAAGTCTTCAGTGCCACTTAGAAAGCATTTCTTTGCTGAAAACATCCAAGTCCTTAATTCCCAGCTTCCCCATCTTTGTGGTTTGCAAACAGCATCCTATTTGATAGAAGGAATGGATTTTTTCTCCTTGTTCTGTGACCAAAGGAAAGCTTGCTGGAACCTGTTTACAGTAGAAATGACTGATTTTGGAGACTGAAAGACCAAAAAGAAGTAGGTAGGAAGAAAAATTAAGGACTGGCTGAATCAATTGAACCCTCTGGGCCAAAGACAAATAGTTCTTCTTGCAGCCAGATAACTTCCTTGTGAGTCGGTCAATAACAGAACCCCAAAGAAATTAATGAAGCATTGGACATATTTGGCAACACCAAATATGTCGAAGCTAGTGAATCGACTGAGCTTTTCAAGATAGCTACAATTGCTGATATTAATGGAGATCCCGTCATTACTCCCAACAGAACTGACTAAGGAAAGTTAATGCGCTGCCCTGAGAAAGCTTCATTAGAACACATGAAAGCATTGAGGTATTAACACTCCACCTTAGAAGAGTTCGAGATAAGCATTGTGTTGTTGGCACATTCAATCACTTAGACTCTTGGACCTTGAGGTGCTGGTGCAAAATTATGGAGCATTCCAAATTCAATCCCTCTTTGAATCATTAAACTAAGAGTTTTAGCCACAAGAGGGGACAGAGAGGGAGAAAGCGGATCCCCCTCATTTCATGTCAGAGAAGTTCATCATTTTCACGGATAATAAGGAGCCTAAATGCAAATGAAGCAGTGGGTTGGCTGAAAGGGGATGCAAGTAGTGGCAGTCTTTAGCAATTGGTAATATTACAGTTGTTATATGAAAGTTGTTGAGTAGTTGCCTTAATTTCAATACCCATGTTGGCTACTTCATTCAAGGGAGTAGATCAGTGGCTTCTTTTCCTTTTCCTTTTCCTTTTCTTTTTCACTTTTATACTTTTTAAGGTTAGCCCTCTTTTCATTCTTATGCTTTTGATGGTAATGTTTTAAGATATAGAAAAATCCAAGTGTAATATAACTCCTCAAACATGTTTGAAGTAGAGAGTGGAAAGACGGTCTTACTTTGCTTGATAGCTCCTTCATGCTTGATCAAAATCAGCTTCAATTTTAGCAATGACAGGAAACATGGGGTGGTGTGATAATTGAAATAACAAAGTTATTGTACCCATTGCCAGGACCGTTGGAGCCTGCATCAAAATTTGTTCTGTACTATGAACCAGTTGTTGGGTGCATCAGACTATTGAAGTAATGTCTTTGTTTTGAATGGATACTCTGTTGCTGACAGTTTCTATATAAAACTAGTTTGTAGTTCAAACTTCAAACTATAATTATGTGATTTAAGCCTCTTTAAGTACTCAACAAAATTCATGAATGGTAACTTGAGATAATACTTCAGTTTACAAGTTGATCCATCTAAGGAGAATCTTAGTCTTTGGCATACCATGAGTATCCTAGGTGCCATCTAGTGGTTGGAAATTTTCTGTTGATTTAGAAAACTGAATAGTTCCCTCAATATTCCATTAATTTTCTCTATCTTGATGAGTTTATCAGGATGGATGGCATCCCTTGTGAGCTGTTCTAAGGATTTATCAGCAGAGAGAGAAGAACTCTGGGAAGATTAGAAACATAAAAGGGGAAATCAGAGGTAGGACTCTTGTGCAGTATGGTATGAAGAAGAGCAGTAGATAAAAAGAACTCTTGCGTGCACTTGGGTACACTTGAAACAGAAGATTATAGATACCAAAACTTGTAGAGATATGGGTTTCATGGAAGAGGCGAAAGAGAAACCAAGAAGGAAATAGATTGGTCGGAAAGTAAAACATAGAAATGGGCCATTATAACAGTGCTTTGAAGAGAGAAACACGATCATTTAAAGATATCAGATGTGAGTAGGAAGAATTGTCTTGTTCAAAGGGAAAGGACTGAGACATGTTAATCTCAATTCTCCCTATTCTGATGCCATAAACTATCTTAGATCCCGACTAGCGTTTGGCTGGAAAATATTATAAGCACCAGAAAACATGTGGAGTTTTGGCTTTGTTTCGTTTATCATTCTAAATGAATAAGACACTACATACCCTACCATCTTTCTGATGAAAAGCAAGTATCTCCATCAAATATTATGGAAGTCTGAGAAGGAACTTTCAGACATTAATAGGTGTTTGTGATTCAGTGAACTGAGCCGTCAGTGGCATGCAGATATGTACCTCGTCTGAAGCATTACAAGTGTATACTGGATATACTTTTAAAAGGTCATCCAAACCATTACTACTTTTTATGTGGCTTGTGAACTTCTGATAGTTGACATCTGCTTTGCTGAGATTGTGCATGCTATCTTTTGTTGAATCCAATTCGAATATCAATTGGAAAGTTATCATGATTGTATAGGAAGTGTACTCATTTGAACTTCGGTTCTGGGAGCCTTTCAATCTTTTTATCAGAGATTTCCTAGAAAAGGTTTAGCTTCACAGAGTTAACCCAGTGACATGGTGAGGCAACCCCGAATTTTCATTGCCTTTGAACTTCATGCAAATTTTGGTAACTCCTGGAGTTATTTTTCGGATGATAGGCTGATTCTTGACCTCCTTATCTTTGTTAAATTTGAATTGGACATGATGTTGGTTCCCTTATAAGACTTGGACTGTTTAATATCATATCTTGTGTCCCATTGACTTCTGCTTTTTGAGAACTTTGGAACTTTGAATTCGACTTCTCTAGCAGTCACAAATTTACCAGTTGTTTGGCATGGGATAACAAAAATTATCCATGGATTATCTTAGCTGTTGATATTGTTATCGTTAGGACATCTTGGATTTACTCTTTTATATTTATAAAAATGTGGAAACAGCCTCTTGCAAAATGCAAGGTAAGGCTGCGTACTATTGATCCTTGTGGTCTGCCCATTTCCTGGACCCCATATATGGGGGAGCTTTGTGCACCGGGGCTGCCCTTTATATTTATAAAAAAGTAGCATGGATGGTTGCCTAGTGAGGCTATTTGTATCCTTTTATAACGAGTAAATGTGCCCAATCTTCTTCAGTACAGTGACCCCTGAGGTGATCCCTCTTTCTGCAAGATGAAATCAAATTTTCTGGACTCTCAGATTCCCAGTCTGTTTATCATCTATTATATTCCTTTTAACCTTCTTCTTCTCTCTCTGCCTCCCACATGTTTTGTTTATAACGTCTAAAACTAAATTCGCTCACCTTCAAAAGTAAGCCCCACTTGAAGCAGAGATTTTTCTCAGGGGAGGGCTCACTAAAATCATTGATTGAGTTCGATGATCAAATGGGCACGCGGCAAACATACAGTACACTAGTTGATTCTTTATCGGTTTTATCAGGGACGTCCTTCCTTTGGCAGCAGCTCTATAATGGAAGGTATATCTTCCGTTGATGAATGCAGACATTGAAAATGGTCTAAACCATCTACATAAATGGTTTAGATCATTGAATAAGTACAGCCTGCTCTTGTCCTGGTAATGGAACCGTTGATTGAATTACACATGGATAGTCTCTTTTCTCCTACCATTTGCGGCCTTAAAACATGGATAAGTTTATTTGATAACAATTAATCTAATATTTTATGGCTATTTTGTCTATGTCTGAATAACATTTTTATTCATATTTTTAGGCTGCCAATAGCAAGGGATAAATGTGTTATCCATGGTAAGTTATCCCTCTTCCAAGCAGCCCCAAAGGTCTTTCTATACGATGAATGTGTATTCATTGAGGGGCCAAAATATAAGTACAGTTGGTCCTTTTATATTTTATGTTTTCGATGAATGGGACTTTTTATGTTATATCAAAGTATAAAGTTGGTGAATTTCTCTCCTATTTGTAAGTAAGAATTTTTCAGACATGATAGGATATAAGAGAGTTTTAACTTCAAGATTAGGAAATGCTAGAAAAATGTTTTATGAGAATCTAATAAAACTTAGACCCAGTAGGAAGATGATTCAAATCATTCATTTGCTGGCCCCATTTATAAATACTACGTACTTTTATTATGTGTGATAATAGGAGTTAGTTTTTAGCCGGAACACCTGCTTCGAACTAACTTAGGTAGAACACAACACAATGGCATGAAAAATATGAGAGGTTATAAAATGTTAACTGGTAAATGGATACTGTTTTGAGAGATTTTGACAAATTATATCAGCTTCTAAAGTTATTAAATATAAAATTTAAAGAGGCCAACAAATTAACCTAAATTTATGTTAGAAAAATATTAATCAATGCTTAAGTTCAATTACAGAAAGATATGCATTTCCAAACGGTCCTAAATAATGCCACCTAATTTCCAAGAGTAACATCCTCTATATTGTGAGGCGTAACATCCCCTATATTATGAAGAGAGCCGGTTTGGATTCTTCAACTATGACCTTATTCTTTCTAAATCCAAGCGGTTAATTAAATTTGGTGCACCTAACCTAACTTAAGGTGCTCTCCAGAGAAGTATGACCTCGTTATTTGTTTATTCTCTTTTTTTTTTATGATTTCTTTACTTCCAGTAGTTTTTCTTTTTAGCTTTTAGTGTTTTAATTGATTTTGTCTGTTGAATGCATTGCAGGTAGTGGAAGTTCGGCAGCAGCCTATATGCACGTGTTTTATAAAATCATGTTGTTCTTTTCTTTTTTCTTGCAGTCATTCATAGTTCTTTCTATATGGAAAGAAATCCTCATTCCATTTATTGTAATAAGTAAAATAATAAAAGAAATTACTACAATTTTTTCCTCAGACGAGGCTTTGTGAATAAAGTAAAATAATAACCAATCCATTGCATATCAATTAAAAGGAAGACATATTTGATTATCCATCACATTCCTTAATATTGAGCGATAAGCTTTTGGCTAGAAAGAGCCCTAGGTTATGGGAGCCATAAGGTGAAAAGGGAATTAGAGGCAAGGTATAGCTAGCTATTGAAAGGATGAAGTGATTATACATCACATGATTGCTAAGATGGCAAAACCATGAGCTTGCATTGCATGAACCAGCTTATGCACAAATCAAGTGACTTGTGGGCCTTGACCTATGCCTTTCTACTTAGAATGTTTGTTTAGATAAAGAGCTAAGTCATAGTTTTAGTTATTTGAGCTATATATCGATGTAAACCGTAGCCTAGTGTTAAGTAAACCGTTAACTAAGACCTTATTGGTGTAAGTTCGTTGGTTAACCTTTAGGCAACAGCACCATGGTTAGGACCACATAGATCCTTAAAACCATGATGGTTAGCAATACGCATCATCTTAACAGGCAACGACTAAGACAATCCAAGATAGGACCACATAGATCATTAAACATGATGGTTAGCAATATGCATCATCTTAACGGACAAAGACTAAGAGAATCCAAGTTAGGACCTTATGGAGCAAGGGCACAAAACGGGTCAGTGCTAAACTCCCATAGTTAGGACCAAATCAAAGTTTAAAGCCTAGAGGTCAAGGAAATAAAATAAATAAGCTTAATCATCTAGGAAGCATGGTCAAGGTTAGATATAGACTAAAATCTCTCTTGAATACTTTAAAAACTAGTAAGACAACATTAAAGTTTCCCACCTTACGAGTAGTACGGGCAAGGGATTTGAAAATGTTCAGAAGCGACAACTTCAAAGTCCAATAGAGCAACTGAGTTTGCTTTAATGAAACTTACGTTCATTTTGGGCACCATGAGGGCAAAAAAGGCAACTGCCTCTTGTAGCTGTCTGACACTGGTCGGTTGTACTAGTGTGCATATTGTGACCAGGCTCATGGAGTTGCTCTGGTAGTGGTACGTGCAATTCTGTATTTGCACAACCATTGCAGTTATTATGTGACTGCCCTTTCTTAAAGTTATTGGTGAACCTTTTCAAGTATTCTTTAATTGTTTGTTTTTTCTCGTAGAAACTGCAATTTTTACTAATATTATTCACATACGCTAATTCCACCTCCTCTAAGCTTGGTTCATCTGCTCTTTCTTTTTAATTTATCGCTATAGTCCTTGTTTTTCCTGAATTGTCACAGTATCCAAGTTGGGATCGCACATTTTGTATTAATCAATGAGTGTTTACTGTACCTAACTCAATGAACGAATGACTCGGTGGTGAGGTCTCCAGGAGTGGGGTGAATGTTCACTCTTGAGAGAGAGAGAGAGAGGAGAGAGAGAGAGAGGATCTTTTATGCCAACGGCAGATCCTTGTAGAACCTTTTTAATTCAACACCTGTGTAGAGTATGGAAATTTGATTATTCCATGGTTTGATAACATTATGTCTAACACTATATCATTGGAAAGGTATTATGTGTATCACTATTATTATCAGCAAGACCTTATCCCAATTAGGGGTCGGCCACATGAATGTTGTTCCTTCATTTTCCTCTATTAAGTACCAGGGCTTCTTTTAATTCCAAAGTTTTTAAATCTTTTGTCACCACTTCTATCCACTTTTTTTTTTTAGCTTTTTTTTTACCCTTTCAGAATATTTTACTTGCATTGCCTCACTTTTTCTAGCCATTTTGAGTATTCTTTGGACATGTCCAAATCATCCAAGTCTAATCTCCCTTATCTTGTCACGTATTTGTGTTATCCCTAAGTTTTCTTTAATGCTTTTATTACTAATTTTATCATTTTTGTCTTGCACTTATTCATTTTAATAGCTTCTCGATGCTCATCCTAGGACACATATTCTTTAAGTATCTAACACTTTGATCTATAAAACATGACTGATCTTTTGGCATCCTATAAAAAGTAATAAATAAAAATTTAAGTGACACTCTTATCGGCTGCTTGATATTGCTCCCCTTCTTGATTTACCGTAACGGAGGTTACGTTGAAAGCATTGGGCATTCATTTTCGGTGGCCGAGACCGAAGTTTGGTTTGCGTAGAAAGACGAGTATATAATTATTTGCCAAAGAGGAGCACATGCACCAAGCTTGTCGTTAGCTTCTTCGGTCACATGCCGCCAGTGGAGAGGTCACATCTCATAAATCAGGGAGACAATTCTCCACAGTTTAGTACTGCTCTAGCATATATTTTCCTTTGAAGTGGATGCAAGGTAGCAAAAGAGCAAGAAGGGGATGACGATGAGAGGCTGCTGTGAGGAACAGGAATCCAGTAGGTACCGTGAGGACTTGGTTGGTCACCGAATGAGCACTACTTTTCTACAAAGTTACTCACCGTACATCTCCAGTGATTAGAAGTACATTTTTCCGGATGCTAAAATTGTCACCCAACATGACTTTTGTGAATTCGGAGAAATCAGCACCTCACTAGCAGTCTAGCATATGCATTCCTCTTTTATCCAAATAGGTGTTCTTGTACGATAGATGCTATAGAATTGGAAGGAAATGTAGGAGGGGCTGAAAATACAAGTAGGCCCTACTCATTTGATGATTCCACCATTTTCTTCTTGGATCGTACACTAAATGACCCGCTCAACAGAATTCAGCTGTATGTAAAGACTACATGCTTCCAAGCTTTTGCTTTTAGATGAAAGGTCGGAAAATTGAATGATTTCATTATCAAAATTTCCACTAATCAGACTCTTATGCTCAACGACAGTGGGTCCAGTAGCTTAAATTAATGTTTTCAACCATCGAACAGATGGACTTTACGTGGTATTTTTAAACCTCTGCTTGGTCGAAGTCCAGTCTAGTGGGTCTCAATAAACCCTGGCCTGGTTCGAGTCAAGATGTCCACCATCCCCATCACTCACCCACCTGTGCCGTGCTGGGCCAGGAACGTCCATCGAGAAAAGCTGTCTAAAATTTGACTCTTTCTTCTGTCCAGAAACCTAAATGTGGGAACATTGCCCATGTGCCTGGTAAAATATAGAGAAAGCAAATTGATATGCACACTGGCATGCCTTGGCCCTCTAATAACTTGAAAACTCTTTGTTGCTGGATGCCCAACCTCCTTTCAAATCAGAAACAGCGTTACAATTAACGCTAATCATATTTACTGTGTACGAAAGTGAAGCCCTCCATTTTTGGAGCGAAGGCATGGGTCCATTTCCATATAGTTTAAACAGGAGCCCGATGCTGGAGAGCGTCCAAGGAAGTATGCATAGTGAATTTTCTTCGGAGCTCTAAGTCATTTATCATGTTTGACTCACCAAAAAAAGGTAATTCATGATAAATCAACGTATTTATAGGCTAAAAGAATGCCGTGGTGCTTAGATCTTTCAGAAAAAAATTCTCCTTGTATGTCAAAAAAGGGGTGTTTGTTTCTTGGGATGCTCAAATGCTCCGGAACTCTAGTTTAGAACTTTTGAAATCCAAACGTCCCATCTTCTCTCTCTAATGGACACTCTTAATTATTTTATTTCATCTCTCTCTCTCGCAAATAAAAAATATCAAAATAGAAAATGTGATATTTCATCCTATTTTCTCTCTCAATTTTCCAATTCTCTCTCTCTCTCAGTGCTTCTGGAGCCAAATTCAAGTGCAAGCTCACTTCTAAGCGAATTTTCATAGATTGAAGATGTTCATCTTTTCGACATCAGCTGGCAGTCAAGGTACAAAACCCAACACCATTCGATAGCTTCAAGGCCTTCATTTCTTAGTCAATTGTGATTATAAAATGGATGATGCTTAATAAAAGAAGTACTACCGTCCATTTTATAATTGTGATTGACCAATAAATGAAGGCCTTGGAGGTATCTAATAGTTTTAGGTTTTTGTATCTAGGTTTCTAGATTGATTATGAAGAAGATGAATGTCTTAGATCTACAAACATTTACAAATGAGCCTACACTTGGATTTTGGCACGGTGCCTATACAAGAAGCAAATATATGTTTGTGCGTGCGTGCTGTAAGCATTGGTGCAAGCATTCCTCTTTTTGATGGGTCCATACCCATGAGATCTGAAAAATGGAAAGAAGACAAAAGTCAGAATTAGGTGCACGACCAAATCGGACTTACGCAGAAATATCAGTCAAAAATCAACATTGGCTAGCAAGAAAGCATAATTGGTCAAGATCTGTTGCGCTGCAGATCTTGACAAATGTGATCATCTCACCCTATAAATAGGGGAGATTCGATCTCTACAATATACAGAACAGAGAGAGAGAAAGGGGTGTAGGGCTGTAAGTATCAAATCTATTGATCTGAAGGTAGAAGGGTGTAGAGTCGAGTGAGGATCTGATCCTCCTCCTCCTTTGTATTTCTATTCTTACTAGTGATTGATTTTCCCTTGTCCCGTGGATGTAGGTCAGATGAGGCTGAACCACGTAAATCCATTTGTGTTTACGTGTGTGTGATATTAGATTACAGATCTGTAGTTTCGAACAGTGGTACACGTTACAGTTCCCAACAGTGGTATCAGAGCCGAGCGGATCCATGCGGCCCAACCCATTCGAGATCTAGCCCGGTGAGGAGGCTGGAACGGTCCGGTCTGAGCAGGATCCCGGATTAGGCCAAGTCCAACCTAGTCCGGATCCGAGAGAAGGCGGAGGAACGGCCCGGCCAGTCCCGGCCTAGTCCAGGATCAGAGAAGGCCAAGGAGCGGCCCAATCCAATCCGGATCTAGAAACGAGGGCGAGGGGTGGCAGAGAAAACGAGATCTAAGACCACGGATCCTAGATCCCCGGATGCGGAGAAGCCCTTGCTACAATGCGAAGAGTCTTGCACTCTTGCTGGAGAAGCCATTGCGGCGATCTGAAGAAGCCCTTGCTACAATCGAAGAAGTCTTGCGGCTACTACTCTGGAGAAGCCATTGCGGCGATACGAAGAAGCCCTTCTTTGCAATGAAGAAGTCTTGCGGCTACTACTCGGAGAAGCCATCCGGATCCGAAGAAGCCCTTGTTGCAGTACGAAGAAGTCTTAGGCTACTACTACTGGAGAAGCCATTGCTGGTTTTGCGTAGTGAACTAATTCGGTGAAAATTTGCATCGGGAGAAGACGCACACATGACGAGTTCGGAGAAGATAAGGCTGCACCACGGAGGGAAAAATCACATGTTGTGTGAAGAAGAAGGAGAAAACGGAGTTAGGGTTTTCGACTTATCCTTTTATAGGAAATCCAAAATTAGTAGCCCATCAAACTGATAATGCCACCATATGAACAGTACTGTGGTTCTACAGTGAGGTACTGTTTCAACTCATGAATAGAGACCGAGAGTGAACAGTTGACTCGTGAATAGTTATACTTGTGAACAGTAACCCCAGGGCTGAACGATTGCAGCAGTACGGTGAATAGTACCCTCCCAAACAGTACTACATATTTACAATTCTGTCCCTGAATAGTACCCCCTCTAAAATGACAATTATAACCCCATGTACATAAAAATTCTTGGGCATCTCTAATCCACTCCCAAGGTTTTCTGATTGTTCCTGCCTCAACCGTGCACTTCATTTCTCACGGTTAGACTTAGAAAAAAAAAAAAAAAAGACTTTATGGAAGAGTACGGATTCGATAAATGTTGTATGCTGTGGGGCTATGATAAAACTCAATGCCACCAATTACACCTTATGGAGACTCAGAATGAAGGATCTTTTACACTGCAAAGATCTTCATGACCCTCTAGATGATGAGGGAAAAAGACCTGAAGGTATTTTAAAAAAGGAGTGGACAAAAATGAACCTGAAAACTATAGGTCAGATCAGACAATGGATCGACCATAGTGTCTTTCATCATGTAGCCCAGGAAGAAAATGCTCATGTTCTTTGGAAAAAGCTAGAAAATATGTATCAGGCAAAGACTGTACGCAACAAAGCCTTGTTAATGAAAAGGCTAGTGAATTTGAAGCTGAAAAGTGGTACATCAATAGCTGAGCACACTAGTGAATTTTAAAAGCACAGTGAACCGGCTCGTCTCGGCAGAGTTTCCACTCGGGGATGAAGGTCAAGCATTGCTCTTGCTAAGTTCCTTACACGAAAGTTGGGAGACTGCACGGTAATCTCCCTCGATAACTCGGCTCCCGAGAGGCAAGCGGCCATGGCGATGGTCAAGGACGCCCTATTCAATGAAGAGGCTATGAGGAAAGAATCCAGAATGGACCAAGCACATGCCCTGGTTATAGAAAACAAAGAAAACAGCAGCAGTAGAGGTCGAGGTCGAGGTCGAGGAAGAAGCAAAAGCAGAAGTAGGGGGAGATCACAGGATCCTGGCAGATCCAAAAGTCGACATATGGGGCAATACAAGTGCTTCCACTGTGGCATTCCAGGACACATGAAGAAAGATTGTCGAAAGCTAAAGAAAGAAATGGGACAAAACAAGACAAAGGAAGGTAATGGTGAAACAAATGTTACCATTGCACAGGACATCTCGATGCTGACAAGCTGAAGAAGATGCATGCACACGTGGCGAACAATAAAGGCTGAGTGGGTGGTAGACACGGTGCTTCCTACCATGCCACACCACATAAAGAATTCTTTACCACTACGGGAAGGAGACTTTGGCATGATAAAGATGGGAAACAATGACTCGTCTCAAATTCTTGGGATTGGAGATGTGCGGTCAAGACAAACCTTGGGCACTTACGGTGATACTAAAGGAAGTACGGCATATACAAGAACTTAGGTGAACCCGATTTCGGTCCCGGCCTTGTGACAGTACAAGGCTACACAAACTATTTCGATGACACATGGAAGCCCGACAAAAGGTGCAATGATTGTGGCAAGAGGGCATATCTGCAACACCCTGTACAAGACTCACATGAAGATATGCGTAGATAGTCTTAATGCAGTTGAAGATGAAGCATCACCAAATCTGTGGCACAAAAGACTTGGACACATAGGAGAGAAAGGGCTATTCACACTCGCCAAGAAGCAGTTCATCAAAATAGCCAAAGATATAACTCTAAACCCGTGCAATTACTGTTTGTTTGGTAAACAACATAGAGTTGTATTCTCTTCTCCTAGTAATAAAAGGAAGGAAATATTGAGTTTGGTATACTCTGATGTATGTGGTCCTATAGAAGAGGAGTCCTTAGGAGGAAATAGATATTTTGTAACATTTATAGATGATGCATCTAGAAAGGTGTGGGTGTATTTTGTAAGAACCAAGGACCAGGTATTTATGAACTTCAAGAAATTCCACACGATGGTGGAGAGGCAAACAGGAAAGAAATTGAAGTGTCTTCGAACAGACAATGGAGGAGAATACACTTCCAGAGAATTCAAGGCATACTGCGCTGATCGTGGTATTCGACATGAGAAGACGGTCCCATATACCCCACAACATAATGGCATTCTTTGAAAGGATGAATCGACCATTATGGAGCGAGTCGAAGCATGCTCGGTATGGCTAAGGCGCAAAGCCATTTTGGGGGAGAAGGCATGCTGAGCGCACAACTACCTCATCAACGGATAACCATCGACCGTTGAATTTTGAAGTCCAGAGAAGGTGCAGTCGGGTAAGAAAGCTTCTTACAAACACTTGAGGGTGTTTGGGTGTAAAGCTTTTATACACATATCCAAGGAGTTAAGACAAAAGCTAGACCTCAAGTCAACTCAGTGTATCTTTATCGGCTATGGAGACGATGAATTTGGATACAAGCTATGGGATCCAGTGGCTAAAAAGGTCATCAGAAGTAGAGACGTTGTATTCCAAGAGAACCAGTTCTCTATGGATTTTGAAAAACCCACAAACTCAAATGAAGGAAGTACAAGTGCTTCAGATATTGTTCCAGATCCTGCGCCAGTTCAATCCACCACTGACAACATACAGGATGACCTTCCAGAAGCAGAAGAAAATGAGGATGCAGAGGGTGCTGAGCAGGGGGAGCAACAACCTCCTCTACCAGAAGTTGCAGGATTATCACAAAATGAAGAAATTCTTCTACCAGAAGATCATGAGTTTCATTCAAAGACATATTCAAAAGGTCGTGTACTGATTCCCTCAAAAAGATATCCGGAATCAGAGTATATCACGCTTACTGAAGAGGAGGAGCCAGAAAATTTCCAGGAAGCACGGGAATCATGCGGTACAGAATAAGTGGATGCAAGCTATGCAAGAGGAAATTGACTCACTGCAAAAGAACAAGACTTACGAGTTAGTGAAGCTTCCCAAGGGCAAGAGAGTACTGAAGAATAAATGGGTGTTTAAGCTCAAGAAGGATGGCAGTAGAAAGCCAGTAAAACACAAGGCTCGACTGGTCGTCAAAGGCTTCGAACAAAAGAAAGGAATCGACTTTGACGAGATATTCTCACCGGTGGTGAAGATGACTTCAATTCGAACTATACTCGGATTGGTAGCTAGTTTAAATTTGGAGCTTGAACAGATGGATGTGAAAATTGCATTTCTTCATGGAGATTTAGAGGAAGATATCTACATGGAGCAACCTAAAGGTTTTGAAGTACCAGGGAAGAAGCACCTAGTCTGCAAACTAAAGAAGAGCCTCTATGGTCTCAAACAGGCACCGAGGCAATGGTACAAGAAGTTTGGTGGTTCATGATGAGTCATGGATACCAAAAAAGAACGACAACGGATGCTGCGTATATGTGCGAAAGATTCACGATGGGAAGTTTATAGTACTTCTTCTCACGTAGATGATATCTTTGATTGCGGAGACAAGATGCGACTATAATTAGCAAGCTAAAGAAGGAGTTATCTAAGTCTTTGACATGAAAGACTTAGGCCAAACTCAATGATTTTAGGCATGCAGGATTACTCGCGGCAAAAAAGGGAAGAAAGTTGTGGGCATCACGGGAGAAGTATGTTGAACGATTAATCGAGAGATTCAACATGGAGAATGCTAAACCGGTCAACACGCCGCTTGGTAACCATTTCGGCGAGCAAGCGAGACTGTCCTTCTTGAATCCAAGAAAAAGAAAAGATGTCAGCGATACCATATTCATCAGCAGTTGGAAGTCTGATGTACGCAATGGTGTGTACAAGAACAGGTATTGCTCATGCAGTAGGAATAGTAAGCAGATTCCTATCCAACCCAGGAAGAGATCACTGGGAAGCAGTGAAGTGGATCTTGAGATATCTCAAGGGTACATCAAACTTGTGCTTGTGTTATGGAGAAACGGAACCTATCCTAGAAGGATACACGGCGGAGACATGGCGGGAGATCTTGATGGTAGAAAATCAACATTAGGATTTTTATTCACTTTTACGGGGGAGAGTGTATCTTGGCGGTCCAAGTTGCGAAGTGTGTTGCTATCGACAACGAAGCGAGAATATATTCCACTGAAGGTAGCAAGGAGATGTTGTGGATAAAGCGGTTTCTCCAGGGAACTTGGTATTACACGAGAAAGAATACAAGGTACATTGTGATAGTCAGTCTTATGGACTTGAGCAAAATTCAATGTACCACTCACGCACCAAGCACATCGACATACGCTATCATTGGATACGTGAGGTGATAGAACAAGAAGCTGAACATGAGAAGATTCACACGAGATGAGAATCAATTTAACATGCGACAAAAATAGTGTCATTTGCGAAGAGCGTGCTATGTAGAGACATAGGGATGGACTCAAATTAAGAGCGACGGATGTTCTCCCTTATGGGTATGGAGGGGAGAATTGATGGGTCCATACCCATGAGATCGAAAAATGGAAAGAAGACAAAGTCGAGTCGGTGCAGCCAAAATCGAGACTTAGGAAATATCAGTCAAAAATCAACATTGGCTAGCAAGAAAGCATGATTGGTCAAGATCTGCTGCGCTGCAAATCTTGACAAATGTGATCATCTCACCCTATAAATAGGGGAGATTCGATCTCTGCAATATACAGAACAGAGAGAGAGAAAGGGGCGTAGGGTTGTAAGTATCAGATTATTGATCTAAAGGTAGAAGGGTGTAGAGTCGAGTGAGGATCTGATCCTCCTCCTCCTCCTCCTCCTTTGTATTCCTATTCTTGCTAGTGATTGATTTTCCCTTGTCCCGTGGATGTAGGCCAGATCAGGCTGAACCACGTAAATCCATTTGTGTTTACGTGTGTGTGATATTAGATTACAGATCTGTAGTTTCGAACAGTGGTACACGTTACAGTTCCCAACACTTTTGTCCAAAGTGCACGTATGAGAGGTGTTCTAGTACGATGGATGCTATGTATGATTTGAAGGAAATGTATGAGTGGCTGAAAATGTAACGAGTCCCTACTTCTTTAATGATTGAACCATTTTCCTTGTTGGCAATACACTAAATGAATCATTCAACAGGAGTCAGCACTATCCAAAGATAACATGGATTTTGTTCGTGGATGGAAGGTTAGAAAGTTGACTGACTTCACTAGCAAAATTTCCACGAATCCGCTTATGATCAACGATGGCGGGTCCAGTGGCTTAAATTGATGCTTCCAATCATCCAACAGGTGGGTTGTACTTTTTATTTTTTAACCACTGCTTGGACAAAGTCCTGCCTCGTAGGTCTCAATGAACTATGCCCCGGTGCGATTTAAGATGGCCATAAGCCACAGCACTCTCCCAACCGTGCCGTGCTGGCCCCGAATCGTCCAAGGAACATCCATAGGAAATGGCTATCTACAGTTTGATTATTTCTCCTCTCTAAAAACTTAAGGGGGGAGTGAACGGTGCCCATATGCCTGGTAAGTTATAGAAAGAACAAAATGAGATTGACACTGCCATGCATTGACCCACTACTTTCTTGAACTCTTACTAGCTAGATGCTCATAAAAAGGGCAGCCTCGGTGCACAAAGCTCCTGCATATGTGGAGTTCGAGAAAGAGGCGGACCACAAGGGTCTATAGTATGCAATCTTACCTTACATTTTTTGCAAGAGGCTTTTTCCACTCTTTGAACCTATGATCTCAAGGTCACATGATGACAACTTTACCATTGCACCAAGGCTCTCCTTCTAGCTAGATGCTAAGGTAGACTTCACAAGCTAATCATCTACACAATATATGAGAGTCAAGCCCCACGATTTTGCGGAAGGCATGGGTCATATTTCCATGCAATTTAAAGAGCTTCAGTCAGATGCATCTAAAGAAGCCTGATGCCTTGCTTTTTACATGCATGGTGAATTTTCTTGGAAGTTCTAAAGCAAATTATCATGTTAGATGTGCTAAAAATATATGTAGGAGCCTTGGCATAATAGTAGAGTTGTCGTTGTGTGACCTTGAGGTTACAGATTTAAGACGTTGCAACAGGCTTTGGCAAAATTTAAGATAAGGTTGCATACTATTGATCCTCGTGGTCCGTCCTTTTTTCCGACCCCATATATGTGAGAGCTTCATGCATCAGGGCTGCCCTTTATGTGCCAAAAATAGGTAATTTGTGAGAAATTAATGTATTTAGATAATCTAACCACTTGATTTAGTTTTTGAAAAAATTAATCTAATTAGATTGCATAGACTTTTAACTCAAAGAACATAGACTAAAAGAAATCAATGGGGATAAAATTTTGTATCTATCTAAGACATTCCGACATCATAAATGGCTTAGACATTTCAAAGACAATTCACCATTCATGTCAGAAAGGGGTGCCCGGGACGCTCAAGCGCTCTTACTAGAACTCTGGTCTAAAATTTTTGAGATCCAAATGTCCCATTTTTCTCTCGCTAATTGTGGCTATTAATTATTTTATTTCATCTCTCTTTACCCTTACAGAAGATACCAAAATAGAAAATGTGGTATTTCATCCTATTTTCTCTAAAATCCGTCTGAGTTTCTCTCTCAACTTCCACTTTCTCTCTAGTAAACTACCAAGTCTCTCTCTGGTTTTTCTTATGTGCACCGGGTGTACAAAGGTGAAAACCTTCTCTTCTCCTGACATGATAGGCTGAAAAAGGAAGGGGTGGGTCAGTTTTATTGATTCAAGTAAAGGGCACCGTTTTCTGTTACTTTCTCTTACTTCACATCATAGCCCATAGTTGGTGTGTACGGCCTAGTCAATGGAGCCACGGTCAGTTATTTCTTCATCATCTTCTTCTTCTACTTCTCCGACCATCTTTCTTCGCTAATACTATTCTTCAGAAGGAGCTCACCGAGGGGTAGAGTAAATCGAGCTGCTGTCTCCATTTCGATCAAAATCTGAGAGAAGATGTTCTGGGCATGGTTGTTTGCCGATGGAGGAAGTGAATGAGGATTTGGCTGCCTTGCAACGGCAAGAATGCTCAGTCTAATCCATGAAAACCCTTAAAAACTCATCCAGTGACAAGGATAAAACTCTTTAAAACGTCATTAAACCTGTTGAGAATGATGATGTGTTTGCTGCTGCTGTTATGTCGTCCATGCTGTGATCTGATCATCCATTAGATTACCGGTGTCATGTCCATGTTGCACTTGCGAGCCGCAGCTACACAGCAACTACCCCCTTTAGCCTTTTTCTGCGTACTAAAGATAGATAATATTTTTCATGTTTCATTTTCCACAAGTTATCATTTGGTATCAACTGACAGGGCATAACAATCCATGGATTAGATTATCCATGAGAAGCATGTTGTTTCTCACAGCTACATTTCTATATATTGCAGACTTAATACAACAGGTCACCTTGAGTTCACTAAAAGCTTAATGTGGCTGTTCTTAAATTAATTTATCTATGACGGGAAAATCTCATCATCTTCATCCATGAATACTAAATCCATGGATTGTTATTTTTGTGGCAGCAAACAGCATTGAGAGATTACTAATTACGTCAATAATTTTAAATAGATGGTGTGCTAATTCAATCACGTCTATGGTTTCAAATGAATGATCATAGACACTCCCCTGCAGCTGTTTGTCATGTGGGTCCTTGAAAATTGAGTTGATGTTAGGCTAAAGCGTAGAGACATCAGACTGTTGAACTTGTTTAACCTTCGAATGATCTGACTCATTTATCTTATTGATTCGTCTTTGGATCTGTTATAGATTAAAAAAACATGTGATTTTGATGATTCTAGCATCTAAAATGCAATTAAAAGTTATGCTTGGAAACTAATAATTTATGAAGTATAATAAGTTTTTCACGTTTATATAAAAAGAGCATATAAAAAGGGCAGTCTTGATGCATGAATCTCTCACCTATGCAAAGTCCAGAAAAAGAATGGGCCACAATGGCCTAAATTTGGAACAGTATGAACAA
The DNA here is from genome assembly GCA_035236585.1 of Warburgia ugandensis. Taxonomy (NCBI): domain Eukaryota; kingdom Viridiplantae; phylum Streptophyta; class Magnoliopsida; order Canellales; family Canellaceae; genus Warburgia; species Warburgia ugandensis. The sequence continues at coordinate 75,416,064 of CP141132.1, read as the reverse complement.
TTCGGAGCATGGCAGGCTCAAGATAGATGTGGTCGCCAAGGAAATAGAAATTAATTGTAAGAAAAGAGACAGAGTAGCAGGAAGAGTTGATAACTCCAAGGAGAGTTTATAATAATAGGATGTTGATTGTTGATACATGCGCCTCTTTTTCCTTCTGGTCCACCCCAGTATCAGACTTCAACTTTCTTCATAAATCTTATGCTTTAGGTCTTGAACTATTATGACCTCACCTATCATCGATGCTCGCTTGCTGAGAGACTTAGTAGTACTGCCACAGAAAGACATGTAGCAAATAGCTTAAAGTTTACTATTTATAGCAGTTTAGGTGAATAGTAATAATAATTTGCTTATGATTTAAATTTAAAATTTATCATTTTTTTTTATTGGTTTGAAGCATTGATTATGCTTTAACTTGTGTCAGCAAGAATATGATATCAGTTTTTATTGAAAAATTGAAGATTAAATTATTAAATTTTATTAAAAAAACTTACAAATATTGTTGTGTAGATTAATGAACATAACATATTTGTAATTGAATATCTCACTATTGATTGGTTTTTGTTGAGATTTAACTCTATTATCAAATTCTTTGCTACCAAAATGTGTTAAATAACAAGTTTTGTTGAAACTTTCTATGAGAAAGCCATTGAACTAAGTAGCCAAATTGGTAACTTAATTATAAATAGAGAAAGGTAATATTAAAATTTTAAAAAAAAATAGGAAGGAAGACGAAAAATTGGCAAAAATAAAAAACGTTGAACTTTTTTGGCATCTTTGTAAAGAATCTAAAAAAAAATAAAAATGCACCCTCCTCTCTCTCTCTCTCTCTCTCTCTCTCTCTCTCTCTAGGGTTTACAGTAGGTCAATCTGCTTCAATGCTGGCGAAATGGGAAATGTTGTTACAAAAAATTGTTTTTCTGTCGATGTAGACTATCTGGATCACTGAAATCTGCTTTGATTTGCACGCAGCTTTGCACATAAATGCTCTATTCTTCTCAGGCAGCTGGATGAAGGTCAAGATAAGCATCCAGTTTTCCAAGTCTTCATGGCACGTAGACTTGAAGCTGTCACCATAAATGTGTATAGACTTTTGCCACCAATCTTTGACTAATGACAAACTGGTCTTGTCAAACACCTGGTGGGCCCATTTGATTCCTCATGTATGATGTTTTGGAGGACCACAGCATGCAGCTCCGACCATGTCGACTGTACGTATGTCGTTTGGAGTGATCCTAGCCATCTCAATCGATTAGATCCCAAAATCTATGTGCATGTAGTTCTCACTGGATGACATCTCTCCCAGTCGGACAATGTGGCTGAATTGATTACCCCATCTTTTGTATCCATGAGATGAATCATCCAACTACACTCGGCGAATTGTCTCTCCTAGATTACCACAACGATCAAGGCCGTCTCCCATGAGTTTGGAAATATCAGTAGTAATCTTGACTAGCATTAGAGTTGGAATTGTCCACTCTGTGAGGTCACCGAAGCAAACTTGCAAAAATAATTCCCACACATCAAAGGTAGCGATCTTCAAACACTCGGCTGATTTTTCAACAATGGCGGAGGAAAGCTGAGAAGATGTTGATGGCTTCAGACTGGCGATTCTCGTGTCATTCTAAAATTGTTTCCAGTTCTGAAAGCTAACAGCTTTGCAAGGCCCGGCGCAACCAGACTTTCTCTGAACTGCGTAGACACAACTTCCAAAGTTTGTCCTAAGTAACTTCTTTGGACGCGTTCTACATCGGATTTGTTGCTCTTCAAGACATTTACATGTAAGTGTTCTGGTATAGTGACTTTGATGTTAGGGTTCAATTTGGAACCAACCTCTTATAAAATGCAAGATAAGGCTACTTACTATAAATTCTTGTAGTCTACTCCTTCTTTGGACCTTATATAGACTAAAGCTTCATACACCAGCACTGCACCATTGTGCGCCAACTTAGACTAAAACACAATTTTATTGAAAGCCAATGACTTTTAGGCTACGAGATATCCAAAGTTAGGTGTGTTATATGAGCAGCTAGTGGAGTTGCTTCGCCATTGTTGATGGGCTATCTCGTTTTACACCACCATTTCTCTTTTCCATTATATTCCAACAGCCCTTACTCGCTCTGGGGATCTCCGGAATAATTTGTATCAACAGATACTCAGATTATAAATATTTATTCGATTTAAGATCTGTTATTGAGAATGCTCATTCAATGATCATATCACACAAGCTTATGCACAGTCTTGAAACCATCATCCACGCAGAAACTCTTCTTTGTGCTACTGCACGAGAAGGCTTTGGTGTTAGTTTCAGCACTTAAGATGAGGGGTTTAGCATGTGGGGCTGATTGTTTGTGATCGAAACAGTTATTACGATGTCTATTCTTGGATTACCATTTCAGGGTTTGTCTAACTTGTTTCCTATGTATTTTCTGTATCTTAAATGGAAGCCCCTTCTTCACAATAGGTCATTATTGATGCACTAAAGACGTTGAGCTTCACTAAGGAATGTACTCCCATGGCTGATCAAGGACGAAAGAATCAGAAGAAAGGAAAAAGGCCAGCTGCTTGGATACTGATCAGACTGGTGATCACACCCGTGATGAAGGGCAAGCAACGAAACAGTAGATTGCACAGCTCAAAATGGATGCCTGCAAACGTGACCTCACATTTGACTTTTGATTTGCATATGGTTTCTCCCAAAGACAAAGTAATTAATTCATTTTTTGTTGGATGGATCCTATATAATATCCTAACTGTCTAATCGATCACTTGATTGCTACAATTGCAAGCCGAGGATTATCCACTTAATTTCGTCCAACAAAGCCACTGGATGCACAAACAAGGTCATGTAATCAACCCAACTTTTAGACCCTGTGTCATCCACTAGTGAATCTGGTCGTTGGACGTATGATGGAGATGTGACATGCCCCAAGAGATGAAAATGACCTTACTTCAGTTTGGATAATAGCTGGCTGATCTTACCGATAAACTTTACTTTACTTCTTTCTCTCTCTTTCCCAACTCTACCCTCATCCTCCATGGTTACACCCTGTACAAGAAATATTTAAAGGATAGAAAGGTGATGGATGGTTGTTGTTCGGTGGCAAACTTTCTTTGTTGGGTCACATGGCTCTTTAGAATGTTGCATGGCAAAGAGTTAGCTTTTCCGTAACATCATTGCAAACCATCACTAATCTGGACCATCATTTCTTATGTCTCCTCATCCCACCACATTCTTTAGTGGGAAGCTTCGCGTTCCAAGGTGGAGAGAGAGAGAGAGAGAGAGAGAGAGAGAGAGAGAGAGAGAGAGAGATGCCCTGGGATCAAGTGCATGGTGATTTGATGATCACCCTAGATCTTGCCAGATGACTGTTCATTGAACCTAGCCAGTCGGCTTGGATCATCATCGTATGAGTTTCACTTACGTCCCTGCATGGACTACCTTTAGGCACTTAACAAGTTGGCTTTGAGTTTGAGAAAATTATGATGGTGTGGTGATTACATCTAGTGCCTTTTCTCTACCTCTAGACATCCACTAGTTCATCCTAACTGGCTAGTTCGACTCGATCAAACATGGGATTTCCTTGAAATTCCTTTCCAGTTTCAAGAAGAGTAATCATCTTGTTACGAAGATGCAAAAGATTAAAAAAAAAGCGTGAAACACAAAATAAAATAAAATACATAGATTTATGTTTTTTCCTTTGAATTAAGGTACACCCATAGGTTTACACCAATTTCACTATCTCGATGACCATAAAATACTCAATACAAGTTACAGAATATTTCTCCATACTTCAGAACCCTAAGATCGTGCCAATACATGTATGTATGTATTTCTTTTGGCAAAAGATAGACTGTCAATTTATAACCCAACATAATTTAATACAGGCAAGACAAGATCAAACCAATCAAGCTCCAAAATCACAAACACTTTCATATTCACCAAGTTATAGACAAATTTTCATTTTTTTTTCTTTTGTTTGCAAGTAAAGAATTACAAATCAAATCAACACCGCACTCCCCTAAATCCAAAGCATCTAGCAAAAGGAAAAAAAAACAACAACTCAAGCTTGCGACCAGGCATATTCCAAGAGAAATGACATGGTGTTTACAACCAGCTACAGTAGAGTAGACATTGTTGGCATACAGACAATCTTAGGTGACTCCACAATTTACCTTTCATTACGTTGCAGTTGTTTGATACAATTATACATTGATGGTCATCTTATGCCATATTATTGTCAACTCTGTCATGTAGATAACATTACTGATGATCAGTAATTAGGAATTATTGTTAACCCCATTCCAAACAACTCTTTAATATTGTATAGTTCACTGTATATAGATGAAGTTTTACAGTGGTAGAATTGTTAAAACCCAGAGCATTCCCACGTGCTTGTTGGGGATAACCCTAGGTTTCATTAACCATCCAATTAGCTTGTCAATCAAACGGCTCAAAAATAATCAATGGAGGCCAATTAATCCAGGACGCCCAATACATCTTAAGTGTGATATTTGGAGGATAATGACCTATTCAACCTCCCTTACTAGCAGACACCAAAATGGCATTTCTGTTATATTTGCATGGAATAAGGACACAGACTCACTTACAAATTCCACCAAAAAGACTAGCCCGAAATTGTTGAAAAATAAAAGCGAGGAAAAATCGCATTTTTACCGGAGGGGGAGTGACCAAATCTAGACGGAAGTCTTTCCGTTGCCGCCGAACTTTCTGCCTGCTGCAACTTTTCTGGGCTGAAACCAACGCGATTTCCGACATCATTGCTGTTTCAAGGTTGAAGTTCAGAAACCTCACACTTCATTATCTCTCCTTAATCTTTCCTTCACCTCTTTCTTCCTCTAGAACCTTCACCTGGAAAAGTTCTTCCCTCTTCCATTTCCGAGATGGCGACTTTCTCAAGTCCTGAAAGCTGGTAAACCTTCATTTTCTCAGAGATTCGAGGTACGTTTCGGGGGCAATATCTGATTTTTGCTTCGATATTACCTGCGGTGACCCTTTCCGGATCGATACTGAAATCGCAGTTTCCTTCATTCAATTTCTGTTTCTGCCGGCATTGTGAGAAGCTTGATTCCGTCTGTATACAGTTGGAATTTTTTCACGGATTTAAGATCATTTCGAGCAATTCTTCTGTCAGAAATGTGTCATTTTAGGTAGTGTTTCTTCGATTCATATGCCATGGTTTCGTTTCTTTGATGTGAGTGTCTAAAGTTCGGTATTTTTCTATTGTTCTCTGGGAAACAAACAGAACTTTCTCCTTATAGGAGCTTTTACTTGGCCTAGAGCTTTCTTTTCTCCTCTGCTGACGGTACTAGTTCGTTATTAGCTACTTTGTGGGTTTTGGTCTTTATTATATGATCTTAACTTGTTCTTAGCCCCGTTTTTCGTAGTTCCTTGTGTTTGCGGTATCTTCTTTTGCCTTTTTCAATCCGTTAATTGTGTAAGTCCTTGTTGTTCAAACCCATTTTCAGCTCTGAAACTTTTTGCCTTAGTTGGGAGACTGGGCAGTGTCTGAATTATCTAGTTTTTCAATCCACTTTTTTGTTGTTTATTTTCCTGGCCAAACTAAACACTGTCGAATTCTACTGCCTGCCGTTGTTCTTCAGTTGAAAGTGATTGCCGTCCTTGAATTCAATGGTTTAGGTGCAGAGCTTTCTTTCTTCTAATATTATTTGTCAAATCATTAGTTGCTTCAGTACCCAATTTTCAAATGGGCCCCTAGATGAACTAGAATATTTCTTGAGTTAGTCCAGTCTCATTTAGGCTGCTCGTTGATGTTCTCCACCTTTGACTCGTTTCCCCCATTATTTTTCCGTCTAAAGAGTGCTAAACCGAGTTTGCCTGACTTAGTCTAAACAAATGCATCTCATGTTCAAATTGTATGTTTTAAATATCGCTCAAAGGCCATGGGACCTGAAGCCATTTTCTTACTTCTGTTCCTTATCTCAACTGTTTCTACATATCAATTAGGCGGCTTTCTAGAGACTGACCCTCACAAATGATCCAGAGAGATTAGAAGTTGAATATTTGTCCTCTTCTTCACTTTCTGCATCTCTAAATAGCTCCAGAGATGCTTGAAGATAAGATTTCGCTCCTTTATTTGTGTTTACTTGTTTTCACTGGGTTCATCTCCATTTGCGTTGCTTCAGAGATTCCCTTAGGTTCTAAGCTCTCTGCTGCAGGGAACAACTACTGGCTCTCCTTGAATGGGAATTTTGCATTTGGGTTCTTCAACTGCCCAGATCAGCCCAACCTTTATAGTGTAGGCATCCGTTTCAATTCAATTGAGATCCCATTCCATAAGCGACCTGTTGTCTGGGTTGCTGGTGCTGATATTTCGGTTGGCCGTGATTCTTATATCTATCTCACCATGGATGGAGATTTGGAAATTGTTGGTTCCCTCAGGGGAGTTGCCTGGACTAGCAACACCAGCCGTTTCTCTGTTTCTTCTGCTGTCCTTTATGACAATGGCAATCTTGTCCTCCTAAACCAGGACCAAGGTGTTGTATGGCAAAGCTTTCTGACTCCTTACGACATGCTTCTCCCAGGTCAGAATCTATATGTCCATCAAGGCCTTCGAGCTGCAAGCAGAAATGCCTTCTCCAGTTACTACAGTCTAAACATGGATAAGTTGAACCAGTTAAAACTTTGCTGGGAAACCAGTATCTGTTTCTGGAAAAGTGAATCATCTTCTGTTCGCATCAGTGGAGCCAGATTCACAAATGATGGAGCTCTGCAACTTCTAGACCAAAGCTTCAGACCCATCTGGTCAAAATTTGGAGAAGATCACAATGATTCTTCAGTTTTGTTCCGGTTTCTCAGACTTGATGTTGATGGGAATCTTAGGATGTATTCATGGGTTGAAGCATCCAAATCATGGAAGTCAGTGTGGCAAGCAGTTGAGAACCAGTGCAAAGTCTTTGCTACATGCGGTATTAATGGCATCTGTGAATTCACCCCAAAAGCAACCACAGTTTGTAAGTGCCCATATGGGTCCACTGCCAATTCAAACTCAAAATGCTTGGCACCATACAAGGAGAATTGTGGTTCTGGATCCACCATGGTTGCACTTGAGCATACATTTTTATATGGACTGTACCCTCCAAATGATTTAGTCACACATAGCAGTCTACAACAGTGTAGAAATTCATGTCAGGAAGACCCCCTTTGCACATCAGTTACCATAACCAATGATGGTACAGGTCAGTGTCGGTTAAAAAAGACTTCCTTTGTTACTGGTTTTAGACATCCCTCCATCACATCAATTTCCTACATAAAGGTATGCCTGGATCCAGTTGCTGCACTGCCCACAACTTTTCCTGCATCTGCTGCATCCCCTACACCACCTCCTCTAATCAAACGACCACGTAAGATTAACTTGCGCTGTCTCATTGAAGCTGCCTTGGGCACATTCTTTACTTTCATTGTAATACAGATTGGGCTTGGTCTCTTCTTCTTTCACAGAAGAAAAACCACTGAGAAAAAAGCAACTTTGGCTGACATAGGTCCTAATTCAAGAGGATTGATTGCATTATCCTACACTGAAATCAAGGATCTAACTGGTGATTTCAAGCACCAACTTGGGCCAAAAGTATATAAAGGTGTGCTTCCAAACAATCGCCTAGTCGTAATCAAAGACCTGAAGCACTCAGGGAGAGTAACATCTATAGAAGAGAGGCAGTTCAAGGGAGCAGTTTCAGTCATAGGCGGCATTCACCATAAAAATCTGGTTAGGTTGGAAGGCTACTGCTGTGAGTTAGACCACCGGTTTTTAGTCTATGAGTATGCAAAGAACGGTTCAGTTGATAAATGGATAGAGGAAGCTAAACTAAGTAAGAGGCTAACATGGAGAAAGAGAACTGAGGTGTGTCTAGGGGTGGCGAGGGCAATAGCCTACTTGCACATGGGATGCAGGGAGTTTATTAGCCATGGGAGTTTGAAATGGGAGAATGTAGTTTTGGACGAGGATTTGGAGGCGAAGGTGTCTGAGTTTGGACTAGGGAGAGTTGGTTATGGCACCCTCCAGAATGACACGGGTGCTGAAGAGGATGTTGCAAGGTTTGGAGAAATGGTGATCTCAGTGGTGACTGGATGCCAAGGTGGCAGGGATGTTTGTAGGTGGGCTTATGCAGAGTGGGCAGAGGGGCGGCCCCAGCGAGTGCTGGATGCACGGATTGGAGGGCGTGTGAATCCCCAAGAGTTGGAGCGGATGTTGAGGCTTGCCTTTTGGTGTGTGCAAGTTGATGAACGACTGAGGCCTCCAATGGGGGAGGTATGGAAGGTGTTGGAGGGGACATTGAGTGTGGATCCTCCACCACCGCCATTTACTTGCTGAATACTACTAGAGGAAAACAATGTTGGAATTGGAAACATAGAATATTCCCCTTTCGAAAATGAGGTTGATTCTAGCGACAAGAAACCAATTGTGCCATGAAAATCAGATATTAGCTGTTTTTGCTTGCATGTCATTTTTCCCAGAAGACATGAATATGTCACCAATTGTAGAGGGGAATGTACAGCTGGGTGCTGCCCAGAAATCTGATTCAGGGTTTCTTTTCAGGGGCCTCTAGAGATGGTTGAAATCAAGGTTGTTGTTCGAGGTAAGTGTGAATATTCTTAACGAGTGCCGTTTTGACTTTTGAATTTCTTATTGTTAGGAGTTGGAGAATCCCTTTGTAAAGATGGCTAGTATTTTTTCCAAGCCATTGTAAGTACTCATTTTCATGTATTGGTATTGCTGGAGAAACCAGAGCGAACTGCAAAGCTCAGCATCTTCTCTGTGTATCATTTCCTTTGACCTTTTTTGTGCAACTTGGTTGATGTGAATTGAACCAATGACACTCCACGCGGGCGAAGTTTGCTTGCCAAGAAGCTTCTGCGGTGAAGGGATTCACGGGAATTTAAGTGGATTGAGAGTCACAACTAGAGATTTAGAACCGAAATAACTAGAGATTTCAACTGCAACTTGTTCTCATTATATATTGGCTGTGTGTTGGAGGGTCATGAAAATGGACACTCGATTCATATTTCCATAAATCGCTGAAGAGGAACCATCTGCTTTGAATGCGGGACTATAACTGGTTCAAAAAGATGTAGTTGACTAGAAAACTGTGATTAGAGGAGCTCATATTGATTAATCTTTCTATTCCGAACATCTCCAACAGGCATTAAGAGCTTGTTGGGAACTTCAACAGCCAACCAGTGTTGTTCTGATTATTAGTTCCATGATCAATTCTGTTTGGTCGTTTTAACTTCCTCATAAGTTCAAGGTGACTAGCAGGTTGCATTGGGCTTGTATTTTCTCTTTGAATGGTGAAATATATTTTTGAAAAGAAAGAGCCCAGTGAGGAAGTCTTAGGCCTGAAAGCAGCAAAGGGAACAGATAAAGAGAGTAACCAGAGAGCCAGCAGCAAACCAAAGAAGAACACCCATCACCAAACAAGAACATAGATCAAAGGCAAAAACAGGGCAGTCCCCGACCCTGTCCACAAAAGCCTTAACTAGGTGAAAGCCAAGAACTGGTCTCAACCAGAAAGGAGAGAAAAAACCTTTCTGCTCCACCTCATTATGATCTTGCTGATCTTCAAGACAATATCCTCGACATTGCTTATGATCAAACTAGGCACATATATTTGGCATCCTTCCTTCGCACCCAATACTAAAGAGTATCTTTCCGTCCAAACCATGTATGCACCTTATGAGATAGAGATGGTTAAAAGACGGGTTCTGGTTCATCAAACCCAAAGGTAAATTGCCGTGTCCCCCAATTTATTGAATGAAGAAACCCACCTTGATTTTTCCAACCCACTCATCTGAGCTCTCTAACTTTTGCTGTCTACTAGGCCAGAAACCCTGCAGATTACATTGTGTTATTACTTTATTGATGAATTCACACCAAGATCTTCCACGAAAATAATCAAGAATAAGAGATTAGATGCGGAAGCATATCTGAATCCATGAGACCAGATGTGATTCTTGAGTTTTGCGGTTCTTGATCTTCCAAATTGATTCGTATGAACTTTCTGGAGAATAGTGTTCTCTCTTTTCTGATGATAAGATGTCAGAAAAGAATCATACGTATAATTTGGAGACCATAATCATTTATAATTGTATCCCCTTTACTTATTTTTTATTTTAGCTCATCATAAAATAGAAATTAGAGATTAGGTATCTACACATATTAAAGCACAAATCTTTTGAGATGACTTTGACCCATTTAACTTTGAAACTTATTAGATCACTTTAATTTAGGCCAAACCCATATGATAGCAGTGTAATATAATACACACACACACACACACACACACAAAATCTAACAATCTCCCATATATATATATATCACTTTATAATTGTATTATCACAATATAATCTTATAAGCTCAAAAAATTTGCTATCATAAAAATAAAATAAAAAACATTTCCGAACAATCTCGTCCATTAATTATGTTAATATAGGATCAAAGCAATTTTCATTACATTTATCGTAACTAAATCCTTCCATGGTCACTTATATCAATATAACCAAATAACATAGATCAAGTATGGATGTGTAGCATAAAAATTACATGCAATGTGATCTAAACATGCCTATTTCCAACTGGTCCAACTTTATTCTTTATGAGATTATATTAAAACCAAATCAGAGTGAAAAATAAAACTGAATACTTCATTTATGCAGAAAATATCCATAAACACAAAATGTGTCTAAAATGGAAAAGTATATAAATACAAACTCCTACTAATCCAGTATATCATCAATTGATACAATACCCATATAAGCAGTATGCTTATGAAAGACCTTGGGTTGCAACCCCTTAGTAAGTGGATTCACAACCATGGAGTTTGTGCCAATATGCTCTATAAACATTTGATCACTCTAAATTCTTTCCTTAACAACTAGGAACTTAATGTCTATATGTTTTGACTTCGTCGAGCTCCTGTTGTTGTTAGAATATAAGACTGCTAATTTATTGTCCCAAAATAACTTAAGTGGTCTTTCAATTCCATCCATAATTCATAGCCTTGTAACAAAATTCCTCAGCCATATTCCATAATTGGATGCCTCATAATATACTATAAACTCAGTTGTCATGGTGGAAGAAGCAATGAGCGTCTGCTTAGCACTCTTCCAGGAGATAGCTCCTCTAGCAAGTAGATAGATATAGCCTAAAATGGATCTTCGACTGTCTTGGCATCTAGCAAAGTCCAAATTGGAATACCCAATGATCTCTAACTTATCCAACTTCTTATATATAAGCATGTAATGTTTTGTTCTCTGAAGATACTGCATGACCCATTTGACTGTTTTCTAATGATTCATTTCCGGATTGCTCAAATATCTGCCTAACATCCCAACAATGTATGTAATATCCGACCATGTACAAACTTGAGCATACATTAGACTTCCCACTGCTGAAGCATAGGGAATCTTCTGCTTCCTTAGTTTCAAAATCATTCTTGGGGCATTAATCAAGACTAAACTTGTCTCCTTTAGCAACAGGGGTGTCTCCTGGTTTGCAATCTTCCATGCCAAATCTCTTAAGTACCTTTTCGATATAGCTCTTTTGTGATAATCTAAGAATACCTCAAGAGCGATCCTGATATATTTGAATTTCCAATACAAAAGATGTGTCCCCAAGATCTTTCATCTCAAATTTCTTTGATGGAAATCTCTTAGTTTTGTGCAACAAGCATATATCATTGTTGCAAGCAATATGTCATTGACATATAAAACCAGCAATATGTATTTACTTCCACTAAACTTGTAGTATACACAATCATCAACTGCATTCATCTCAAAACTGAATGAGATAACAACTTGATAGAATTTGTAATATCATTGACAGGAAGCTTGCTTAAGCCCATAGATTGATTTCCTTAATTTGCAAACCATATTATTTGCATTTCCTGATATAAAGTTTTATGGCTATAATGTATAAATTGTCTCATCAATGTCACCATTGAGAAATGTAGTCTTTACATCCATCTGATATAACTCAAGGTCAAAATATACCACTAATGCCATTATTGTCCTGAAAGAGTCTTTCAATAATACCGGATAGAAAGTCTCATTATAATCAATGCCTTCATTTTAAGCAAAGCCCTTTGCAACAAGACACGCCTTATATCTTTCTACATCAGCATTCGAATCCCTCTTGGTTTTAAATATTCATTTGTAACTAATGGGCTTCGCACCTTTAGGTAATGGGATGAGTTCCCAAATGTCATTGTTTTTCATGGACTTAATCTCTTCATTCATGGAATCAATCCACTTTTAAGAATTAGTATTTTGCATGGCTTGATGAAAGTTGATCAGATAATCTTCCACCAATCCAATATCATCCTTATGTTCTTGAAGAAATATGATATAATCATCAGAAACTGCACTTCTCCTTTCTCTAGTGGATTTCCTTAATGGCATCGGTTCTTGAGGTTGTTGAGTTTGTTCTTCAGGAATAACCTGCTGACCTTAGTTAGAGAGATTTTCAGTATTGTCTTGTGGTTTTGGTATTGCTTCTTGAACAACATCAAGAATAGGAGCCTGATCATTGTCAATAATAAACGTAAGAAGAGAAACAAATTCCTCTTCAAAGACAAAGTCTTTAACCTTATCTCTCCCCCCAAACTCAATATCCTCAAAGAACCAATCATTTCCCATCTCAAAAAAGGATTGGTAGTGGGATCATAAAATTTGTACCCCCAAATTGCTCAGAGTACTCAACAAAATAGCTGCTGACAGTTCTTGAGTCTAGTTTCTTTTCATCTGGCCTATAAGGCCTTGCCTCAGCTGGATAACCCCAAATGCGTAAATGCTTTATACTAGGGCTTTTTTCATAGGGGTTTTTAACAATTGCCTTAGCTCGAACTCTATTAAGAATGTAAGCTGTAATTTTTAGTGCCTCTCTTCAAAGTGAATCTGGTAAGACTAACTAATCATACTCCTCACCATGTCCTTTATCTCTAAGCAACATCATTCATGCTAGGACTTCCTGGCATAGTGTACTGTGGGACGATACTGCACTCTTATAGGAATTTGGCAAATGGCCTTGGACGTTGTTCACGTGATCCATCATATCTACCATGGTACTCACCACCACGTTCAAATCTAACATCCTTAATGCGTTTGCCAAGTTGGTTCTCAACTTCAACCTTGAATGCCTTAAACACGTCTAGTGATTGAGACTTCTCATGAATGAGATAAAGGTAGTTATAATGCGAGAAATCTTCTATGAACGTAATAAAATATTATTGACCATTCCATGAAGTCATAGGGAATGACCCACAAATATCTGTATGTATTAGTTCTAAGACGTCTGAAGATCTGTTAGCACCTAATCCCCTTATGTTTGTCTGCTTTTCCTTAATGCACTCAACACAGACTTGAAAGTCTAACAAATCAAAGGGATCAAGAATTCTATCTGACACAAGTCTTTCAATTCTTTGTTTAGATATATGCCCTAAATGCTTATGCTAGGGTGAAGCTGAATTATTATTGGTTAATTTGCGTTTTATACCATGTGAACTCACATGCAAGGTTTCGTTAAAAGATGCAATAGTATCAAGTAAATAAAGGTTATCATAAAAAGATAAAAAACCAGTACCAACAATATTTGAATTCAGAAAGAGACTACACTAATTATTTCCAAATGAACAATAATAACTAAATTTGTCCAAAAGAGAAATAGAAACCAAATTCTGTCTAAAAGATGGTATAACATATGTCTTTTTTAAATCCAAATAATAACCGGTCTTTGATAATAACCTAAATGTCCATATTACCTCAACCTCCATTGATTTTCCATCGCCTACATAGATGAATCTTTTAGCATCATTTGTCTTTTAGCAACTTAGGCAACCCTACATAAACACACTTATGTGAGTAGTAGCACCAGAATCTATCCACCAAGTGTGCCTAGGTACTGAAACTAAAATAACAGCAAAACAAGCCAAAGTGAGAGGCGTACCTTTCTTTGCACATCAAGCATGATATTTAGTACAATCCTTCTTCATGTGTCTAGGGTTCTGACAAAAGTAATAGCCAAATTCCTCATTTTGTTTCTGTTGTTGTTTCTTTTGAGGCTATTGCTATTTCTTTTGAAGTGGATCACTTACAGCTTCCTTATCCTTCTTTCTTTTCTTGTTCTTGTCCTTAGAGGTACTTGCCAAGTGAGCACTTTTAGTCTTATCTTACTTCGGCCTTTCCTCTTCTTACACACAATGAGAAATGAGCTCGTTAAGAGACCATTTGTCTTTTTGGTAGTTGTAGCTGACCTTAAATTGACTGAACTGTGCAGGAAGATAAATCAAAACTAAATGCACAAGCAAATCCCCAAATAGCTTTAGCTTTAGTGCCTTTAATTTTGAAGCAAGATGAAACATCTCCACGATGTACTCCTTGATATTCCCTTTTCCTTTATACTTCATTAAAATCAAGTTTGATAGAATCGTGCTTGTTTCAGCCTTATCATTTTTAACAAAATGCTTTTTAATTTTCTTAAGGAATTCCTTTGCAGTAATTACCTTTCGGACACAACACCCCTAAAAGTTTCTGGAATTCCATGCTTCATGATCATATGACTCATGCGATTTAAATGATCCCACTTCTTAAAGTCCCATTTTTCCTCAATGGAACTTTTGTCCGTAAGAGCAGTGGATTGTTCAATCCTTGACGCAAGGTCTAAATCCATGCAGCCAAAAATGATCATAACGTTCTCTTTTCATTCCTTAAAGTTGGTCCCATTCAACGTGGAAATAGAACGGATGTTGGCAGATATGATAAAGCATATGCATTAACTAAGAATAGAACAAAACAACATGTTTATATAAGTTATATATCATACTTAAATTAAAATCAAATAATGGTAGGGCCATCACAAGATACCTTGCACATCATTAATATTTAGTCTTTTAACAGAAATATTAATTTGTAAGTGGTACTATTGGTATAAGTGTAGTAATTAAATATTGGCAATAAATCCTGTCAAAAAATAAGTCTTTCTTTGGACCGACTTATTGTTCACATTGGGTACCTAATAATTGTCACATATTTATTAACACAGTTGTGCATATAATTCGGCCAAATATTGACCTTTCTTTTGGTCGGTCAATATCCACATGAATTACATATAACCAATTTGATGTTCTAAAATAAATTGATTTATGCAAGAGAGGCTACTTTAGTAGCATGTTGTTTCAATCAACTTATTTTGAAACATTATACATCAAAAAGAAACTTGTACCAAGATTTGAATTCAATTTTTTCCTTCTTGATTATCAAATATTCAGTTATAGGGCTTGATCACCCTCTAATTGGCCCGATCTAAGTAATTATGCACTATTTTATGAATTTAACCTAAATAGGTGTTATCAGATCAAGGTTTTAGTGCCAAAATATGTTCGCATTGTCAAGACAATTTCAAAGGATGTTTTGGATCTTAAATCGGGTTTCTATAACTTTCAGAATCTCAGTTTTTCTGTTGTAGGTCAATGTTCAACGGCCTAGAACAGTAAATTTTGACTGGCATTGTCAAGAAGCATACATTCGGGATGCGCAATACGTATGTGCATCATGCGTTCTGGTCTCCAAGATTCTCTAGAGTGTGTCCTGAATTTTAGGACGCGTGGCATCTTGTGCTGTAAGAGCAGCAGGGCTCTTCTATGTGCGTGTGTTTGCGCTCACAATGGAGCATCCAAGCTCGATGTCGCTGTTAGTGCATTCCGCGTGCAGCGTCCTAGGCACATTGTCAATTGAAGATGATGAACCCAAGCCGTTCATCTTGTTTTGATCAGATCGGGGTCCCCGATGACCCTATTTTTGTTCGGTTTTCACTATTTCTAGGGTTTTGAGGGTCCCTGAATCCATCTATTAGTTCAGATCATTCATTTAAGGTGTCTATATGATGAGTTTTCTATTGTGCCATGGTTTTCTTAGATTGAAACCCTAATCTCTTGAAAATCTTTGATCTAACATCGATCGATCGATCGATCGAGAGAGAGAGAGAGAGAGAGAGAGAGAGAGAGAGAGAGGAAAACACTTTGTTATCTTCAGGAACCATTTTAAACAATCACATAAGGAAAAAAACAAACAGATTAAGAAACTTATTTCTCAATGATTTAATGTGAAGAGGCTTTGACACAACTTGTTGTGTTATTACTTTATTGATGAATATTTTCATCACACCAAAATCCTCTATGAAAATAATTAAGAATAAGAAACTAGATGCAGAAGCATACCTGAATCCATGAGATCAGATGTGATTCTTGAGTCTTGTAGTTCCTAATTTTCTAAATTGATGAGTATGAACTTCTTGGAGAATGCTGTTCTATCTTTTCTGATGATGGGATGTCAGAAAAGAATCATATGTATAATTTGGGGACCATAACTATTTATAATTATATCTCCTTTCTTTATTTCTTATTTTAGCCTATCATAAAATAAAAATTAGAGATTAGATATCTACACATAATAAAGCCCATACCTTTTTAGAAGACTGAGACTTATTTAATCTTAAAACTTATTAGATCACTTTAATTTAGGCCAAACCCATATGATAGCATAATATATATATATATATATATAGACACATGCACACATATATACGTCCAAAATCTAATAATAATCTCCCACCAGTATCAAGTCTGCATGATGCCAGTTGAGGGTAGTCTACAATGTCAATCTAGTTCACCGTTGTCATATGATCCTGCATGTTCCTGGTCCTATCCTTGAGAAACCTCTCTTACGTAAAACTAAAGGGGCAATTGGGTGCAAGAAGCTCCCAAGTGTGTGGAGTCCAGGAAGGTGCAAACCACAAAGGGTATATAGTATGCAGTCTTACTTTGCATTTTTGTAATGGGCTATTTTCATGTCTCAAACTCGAGACCTCACACAATGACAACTCTACTATTGCACCTCAAACCTCTCTTACGTAAAAATAAGGCCTCATAAATCTTTTATCACCTTTTTGGCTTCTATCGACTGAGCCTTAAGGAGGCATAATAGAGGGCCCAGATCATCCAATTGTACCAAGGCCAACATCAAGGGATAAGACTTGTTTTGCTGGTTCATCGTAGCTTTGTTATGGATATAAAGAAATCTCTCGAGGTCCACCCATAAGCAACCAACTCAAGAAAGTATTATTCATAAGGAGTGTTAATTTTAGCTATTTAATGCAGGTCTAAAGTGCATGTAACATGTGGCTAAAAAAAGTCAAAAGCAAAAAAAGTTAGAGAAAATAGTTGCTTTTAACTTTTTTCTAATTAATCACATGTCATCTATATTTTACACCTGCATTAAATAGTCAAAATTATCACTCCTCATTATTCATATATCATTATCATTATAGTGTTTTTTAGGTTGAAAGTAGAACATATTTCATTTCATATGAATATATTATCCTCTCTAGTTAAATGATACCTATTAATGCATTTTGAGAAGAGGAATGCTAAACTGACCGCAAGTGACACATGTCTAGTAACTACAATTTTGTAGAGTCACCTTTTCATGGTAGTTTGTATGCAAGGTCTAAGAAAGGGGCAGACCACAAAAGGTCCATATTGATTGATTGAATCTAATGGATCTAAAACATATGGATTAGTTGATTTTATTGTCTAATAACTTGTGCTTGAAAATTTACATTTAATTTAATTTAATTTTTTTTATAAACTTCTATAATGTGGGCCTAAAGTCAATCAATCCACGTGGTTTTTAAAATTCAAAGGTGAACCAGGGAAATGAAGATGTAGGATCAAGCAGAGGGTTCCATAAAATGTGGCTGATGAGCATACCTCCCTTTATGGCCGGGTTAGAATTGTTCCAGCTTTGAATGTTTAATAGATCAAAAAGCATATGGATTGGAGGACTCGGGCATATAAAGTTTGTAACTCAGATATTGCAGCCAATCCTGCTGTAATCAGAATTATCAACTCAGTTAGAAGGGATCCGGTTTGTCAAAGGCGTTCTAGAGATCTTGTGGGGGCCAACCAGATAAGGAGAACCGATAGGCCTTATAAGTACACAATCTGTAATCTATGCTGATCGAGGACGTTCAAGTGGTGGGTCACGGGGTGAACAAATAACCTAAATATTGATGGTTTGGTTATCTTAACCGCCAGATTAGTGGAATCTTTGTCCGCCCATTACATTGCTGTCTAGATCACCATATCATAGCCTGTCAAATTAATGGGCCTGCTGATTGGTTGTCATCTATCAGTCTGTCTAGCATAGGATTCCATGCCAAAGTATGATCGTGTCCGGCCAATCAAGAACTACGGACAGGCCCATCTAAGATTGGGTTTCCGAGATGAGCACTCTCGATGGCCAAAACCCGAGCCCAAACGTACTTTTCGCTGTATGTCTTTGTTCATTCTCCGAGTCTCCTACAGGCATGTCCTATCTAGAAGACCACCCGTTTCCAGTAAGATAAAATGCCATGTGGACGCCATCCGTTGGTCAGAAATTGCTTCTGGGATAAGATAATCGGATCCCTGGCACTCTAAGAACCTCTCTTCCTATCAAATTGTTTCCACTTCACATTCCCACAAGCCACCCATTTCATTCCTGCTCGAGGCCAAGAGGAGCCTGTGATCGAAACCAGCAAGCAAGCAAAACAGCGTGCGAAAATGGCATCCTTCACTATGACAGCCTCGTTCATAGGCGGAATCAAAGTCTCCGGTCAGCCTTCGGTTAATCGCCGCCGGCCAATTGTGGCCAAGGCCTCTCAGGCTGCACCAGAAGGGGCCAACAACAGCAACCAAAGCAAAAGCAACAACACCAGGAGGGACATGATCTTCGCTGCCGCTGCCGCTGCAGTCTGTGCCGTGGGAGCAGGTCAAGGCGTGGCGATCGCTGCCGAGCCCAAGCGTGGGACACCGGAAGCTAGGAAAGCATATGCACCTGTGTGTGTCACCATGCCCACAGCTCGTATTTGTAACAAGTGAGGCCTTTGATTGCGTCTAGCTGGAGTTATTTGTAACTATTTGATCTTCATTATGACAAACTTGTGATTCTTGTTCTGGTTGGAAATCTCCTCCTACAATGGGTTGGCATGAAAGCAATTGTTGTTGTGCTGTGATTGGAAAATTTTAATCTGACAATTGCTGGCTTTCTAGATTGAAAATTATTAAAAATGAAGAAAAGAGTAAGGTAATATAAGACGAGTCTAGGAGAAAGATGTCCTACTTATGTAGGAAAGCTGCGGTTTCAATCACTGAAATGGGCCAGTGTGACTGATCAAAAGGAAAAAAAAGGGGATAGTGTAGTTGGTGTTGCATTTTAGTTAGAGAATTATTCTTGAAATGGCTTGTTACGACAATAAAAACAATGATATTATGCAATACTTTTAATTTGAAAGAAAACCATGGATTTCCTTGTCAACTACTGTTTGAAGAAATTATAGTTAAAGAAATAATGCATTTAACCTGATCTAAGGTCAGTAGACTCGCCAAATCCATTTATTTATTTGTTTATTTTTCCTAGAGTATAGCCGGTTCACATTAGTGTTGGAGAAGGATGTCAATGGTGGATGATTTTCTAGATGGAAATGAAAGGTGGAATATTTTATTTGTTTTTATGTTGGCTGTTTTGGTCAATTTAAAAATCGTGTGGGTTTTCCTCCTAGTGGAGCCTCTCTCAGCAAGTCTTGTTCATTAAAATGAGTAGTTTACTTATATAACTAAGATTGATCCACCGTATATACATACATACATACATATATATATATATATATTTCATCTTTTAATATTGTATTATTCTTGGAGATTAAGACTGCTTAACCAACATTAAGGCAAGGATAGTCCACGTAAACTCTAGAAGAAATGATATTTTTTGCGTGATTGTTGGGTTCAAATGGAGCAAAAACAAAGCTATGTAATCTTGGTTAAGAGGGAAGACTACAATAGAAACACAAACTAGCACGGGAAGATATTATAGTTTAGTTGTCTTTTTCACTTAGTTGCCATTGATCTCTTTCGAGCAATTTAACTCTAGCGAGGAGGCCTATGGCACATTTTTATAGTCAAGATAAATTTCTTTCCTTTGCAAGATTATTTTTGAGGCTGTGGTAAAGTATTTAAGGCTTCCAAGATCTTTCAAATCAAAAGCACAAAACCAATATAGCCCAATGGTTAGGCTAAAGTACCTTTCCCTTAAGTAGGTCATTGGTTTGAGGTAGTGCATCACATTCTTTTAGGGAACGTAGAGGGCTTGTATATTAATACTATCTTGTCTTCTGGATTCTAACTCCTACGGTAGATATGTTAAATCATTGAAAATGTGAAGAAGTTTAGACTGTAAATTACTTTCCTAAGGATGGAGATTGGACTTGTATCCAATATACTCCTAGTCAATGTAACTGGCTAAACAATACTACTTTTAAACTCTGTAGCTGTTAAATCTGCATTCTGCTAGTTTGAGAATATGCTATAATAGAAAAATGACATGCAATGGACTTTGCAATTATGATGAAAGTTTTGTCATTAATATTATCATATCATGGCATCAACTTTGAAACTAATCATCTATTAAATTTATAAACCATGTACTACAAAGGTTTAATATGATTTTGATTTCAATATTTGAAAAAGAGAGGAGAAGTTGTGTTTGTAGTGGAAATGCCTTCTAGCATATTTGTGCAAGGACCTCTATGGTGGTACCTAGTAGGTCACATGTTGGAGGTGCTCATGGGTTTATGTGTGTTCAATGTTCAAATATAAATAAATAAATAAATCATGACCCCTTGGAGAATTTTACACCATCCAACCCAATTTTGGTTATCGTCACCAAGCTTAAGAATGGCAAGGGTCAGAAATTAGAAGACCCAAGCCTAATTGACCTATAAGAGTTGGGTTTAGGTAAGGAAATATGGTGTTAGGGTTGGGCTAAGATAAAAGGTTGTGATTCTATTTGATATGAGGGTAGGGCTGGTGTAAAACTTGTTTCACTAATTCTTCTTAAGGTTAGGTTAGGGTCAATGACGAAAAAATTAGAGGCCCCAAATAGTTTTCTATGTATTTATATATTAACTAAAATGCCTTATATACACACACGAACACACATGCAAAGACATAGTGGTGATTAAAATAATTCTAGTTTTGGTATAGATCTAGTGCCCCCTTTCTCTTTAGTAGATATGTTCTAATTTATGTATATGAGGTGAAAATTGTTGGTATTAAAAGTTATAATTGCTTAATAATATTTATCCATCAATTCTTTAAAATGTAAAAGAAAAAGAAAAAGAAAATTAGGTGTAAGGGTCAATTAGGAGACCTAACACGAATTGACTCGTACAAGTTAGGGTTAGGGACAATAATTTTTTAATCTGAACAATCTTAGAGTTAGAAAACTATGTGATTGAAAAGTTAGTTAGGGTTAGGTTTAAGGTTGGCCAAAGTTTTGGTTGTATTTATAAATTTCACATGGTATACAATGCCTATTGGCAATCACACTTAAGGAAAATGAGAGCAGATTTTTCTGGGATGGAGTCAAATCCTATGCAATAGCATACTAGAATATGAAAGGGTCCTTAGAGTCCTCAAGCAAGTCACCAATGCCTGCAGGGCTTGGTTTACTCTAGCAAGCATATTCATTTTACCCTACTCAGGTGGCGACGACGTAGTTGGTATGAATATCTTTTCTTCAAGTTCCTCCCAGCCATGATCTCGTTTCTCTTTCTATTGATCTTCTCTATCAAATAGAAAGAGAGAATTCGACTTTACACAAGCCCACCTGCAAATCAATTTGGAGACTTGATCAACTACCAAAGAAATTGGTCTCTCCTTATCTTGGAAGCACCTAAGATTACTCATACTAAATGCTTCAAAGAGGCTCCTAGAGGCTTGAATCCCATGAGATTTTGGTCATGCAATAACTATTTGTAACAAGCAAGAGTTGTATGAATCATCCAATGATAAGAATTTTGAAGTATATCCCATCTGAGTCAAGACAACATTGTGAAGGACTTGGATCTTTAGAAACCTGAGTTCACTATATATAAGGCATATCCCTTCTTATCATTAGATATTTCACTATCCTTCACATATTACACTTTCAATGTCCTAATTAACTAATAAACTTCATATATTTCCTTATTTAAACTTTCATCAGTCACATGCTCATTGTATGCCCCTTCGTCAACCCAAAATGATTTAAGAGCGGTGAGAAAGAGATAAAAAGTGTGGATGACTGGATGCCAACTAAGAAATGAAAATAACAAATCAAAGTCACCTCTCCTAACTTTTACAAGACCAAACCCAAGCAAAGTCAATTACTTTTTATATAAATAATTGCATCACTATTATGATTTTCTCATTAATTTAGGGATTACCCTCCCTAAAGTCTTCCTTTTCTCTTTTCCTATATAATTGTTTGGTAGCTCACAAGACCTCTTGAAATTGTGGCCCTAGCCAATCTCTAGAGTGATTAGGAAAGTCAAGGGTGGGGTCTTTGAACGTGAGCCACTGGGCAGAGTCATCTGGATAGCCAAATTTTCACCATCTAATGTGCAGGCTACAGAAGGATATTGCAAACTTAGAGAAGTAGATAATAGATCGTACCGAGCAATCCAAATTCCATCAACAAATTTGGTTATGATCATCTATATGGTATGCTTTTCAGTTTATGGACCCCACTTGGGCCGCGGGTCCCAGCAGATTAACGAATGAGCTTTCTTTGCCTAGTTACCTACCAAGAATGCAAAATCGGTAACCCACCGACAGTTCCAGCTGTACGGCTACACTTCCTCAAGCCGTTGACTCGGTCGGCTAAACTTTAGCTTAGCTTCGCATGGCAGTTGCTTACGAGCTCAGGGAAATAAGAAACTAGAAAACCACTACGGAGGGGTAATTATGTCAACAAAGTTTCATCTTGGGGCCCACATATGTAGACCGTTCCAAGCTCCACCCCTAGGTCCTCAAATATTCGACGTGGGGAGATCTAATCCATCAATCACCCATGTCTCGCTTAAATCCTAAACCAATTATCTATAAAGCCTTGATTTAGGTTTCTTCCAGCAAAATGTGAATCATTGGATAATATGCTGCGGATGATGGGATGATATAATTGTTAGATGTGAGACCAAAACTATGTAGTGACCGGTGGCCGAGAGATGATAGTGTCCATATGTTCAACGGACAGGATCACATGGCTTAGAAGGGCCCAGTGAGATTAGCCATAACCCAATTGCGTAGACACACAACGCACTTAGACATGAGATATTTCTCATCTACCAAAGTATCTTGGTAATGCACAGCTAAAGCCTAAAGTTACATGTGGGCCCGGGATGTAGAATGATCAAAACCATCAAAATTAAGGCCACATCCTGGATAGGCGGCACGGCTAAGATCTTCCCCACATGTCCATACGTAGAGGAGTGCCATTATCAATACGGGCATATGTATTTAAGAAAGAAGAAGAATAGCCAGCGTTCCTCCGTGAAGTATGAGCGCGTTGCGTATAATGAATGGGGGTGTCTTCCTCCTTTCCATCGAGAAAAATTTGTGGAAGAGATCCAAATCGCTCTCCTACACTCAGATCCACCAAATACCTCTCTAAACGAACGGCTAAGATGTTCCAAAGATGCTCTCTTACACAAGTACATGGCTCCACAAATTAGTACGCATTAGAAGGTGGAAAGTAAATTTAAGTCCCAACTTGGGCGATCATAATCGTCCATCTTCCATTCAACAATTCTGATAGACCATGCACCAAAAGACACACTACATCTGGCGATCCCATTCCTACAATGAATGGCTCAATAAGTCTTATGAAGTAAAACATCATTCGACGGACTAGATTTTTGCCATTACCGTATGTAAGGTGTGGCCCAGAAGATTGACGGCTTAGATGATCAACCATCCAGGCCCCACTAGTACCCCCAAATACCATCGCTAGTCCACTATTGGGGCCCACGTAGCTAGTAACCCAGCAAATTCGCGATCTTAGCCGCGAAAATAGGAACACTCGCAGACCAACGGAGTGGTTGGACTGATTCTAGCATTCGGCTTAACAGCGCGTCGGCAGCCGACAGCCATTTCACTTCAGACTAGCTCTACTTCGCCCGCGCTGCCAGCTGAGGACCAGTCCAGATTCTGCTTCGGGCCCAAAACCCCGCTCTTTACTCCGCGAGGACTGCGCAAATAAGGCTCCTCTACTAGGGTTTGGTAACTCCAAATCCCCCAGTCTCTCTTCCCTCGGTGACAAGAAATCTTCTCCATCTTCCAATCAATTCAGACGGAAAAGCAGCAGCATTTCATGATTGAAATCGCTTGCAGGTTGCTTCTGATCTAGATTAAATCTCTATCCCCATCTTACCGTGGCGGTGAAAAAGATAAAGAAAAAGGCCACAGGAAATGATTGAAATCCACCAATTTTTTTATTCCCACTAGACGGACAAGCGGTGAGGTGTTGTTTTCGATTTCTGAGAGGTATTTAATTCCAGATAGGGGAAGGCTAGAGAGAGACAGGGATTTCTGAATCCTGTAGCCTGCCGCTGCGGGAGATCTTCGTCTGCGGTCGGCGATCATCGTAGTTCTCGGGGTTGGGAAGGTTTCATGTTTGATTTGGTGGAGATCTGAAGGAATTTAGGGACAAGTTTGCTGTTCTCGTCTTTTTTTATTCGAATTGGATCAGATCTAGCTGAGTACTGAGGTTTTGGAAGGTGCATTCTCCAGGAAGTCTGTAGGATTGTGCATTTTCGGAAGAAATACTCGTTTTCGGCTGTTTCTGATATAAAGGTGCTTTGGATGATACAAGTCTCCTCTTTCTTACGTCGATGTGGTTGTAGTCTGAGCAATTCATAGAGAATTCCGTCTTTGAAGGGAAAAGCAGATTCCAGAGCCTTTTCCATGTGCTTGTACTGCCATTTGTTGCTGGATGAGGCGTTGAGCTTTATGCACGTGATTTGGCTTTAGATCTGGCTGATATTTAAGGATTTCTTGTTAGATCTGATCGCAAATTCGTGTGCCAATGGATTCGGAAGGAGAGCCTGGGGTTAGTATCGAATTTCTCCCCTTATTTTTCTGCAAAAGTCTGTTTTTTTTGCTACAAATTTGTGTTTGTAACTGTAGTTTACGAATTTCTGCAAACATTTGTGCTTTTCCTTTCTCTATGAGGTGAACCGAATTGAATTATTGAAGTCGCCAGGAATTTTTCTTCTTTAGAGTGAATTCGAGGTTCATCAGTGTCAATTTTCTTTTCTGATGGCCGTATTCATTTGTTTCTTGTTCTTTACGACGAATTTTTTCCTGTGCTGAATAATGTTGTGCTTTCCTCCAGCCGAAACCTTTGAAACACATTGGCGGTCAGGTTTGCCAGATTTGCGGTGACGATGTTGGCACTACCTCGGATGGGGAACTCTTTGTTGCTTGCGATGTTTGTGCTTTTCCTGTTTGCAGACCTTGCTACGAGTATGAGAGGAAAGACGGGAATCAGTCTTGCCCTCAGTGCAAGACCAGATACAAAAGGCACAAAGGTTTGACGCATTTAGGCTGTATTGTATTAGCAGTTTTGTGAATGAGCATCAAATGTAATATGTAGTTTCTTTGTAACTTTCAGGAAGCCCTCCTGTTCGCAGCGATGGCGGGAATGATGGTGATACTGATGATGGGGCTTGCGATTTCAATTATTCATCTGGTACTCAAAACCAGAAGCAGAAGATTGCTGAGCGCATGCTGAGCTGGCAAATGAGTTATGGGCGAGGGGAAGATGTCAATCCTCCAAAGTATGATAGAGAGGTTTCTCACAATCACATTCCTTTGCTCACCAGTGGCCAGCAGGTTGGTTATGACAGACATTTTCACTCTCTTCTCATGATTACATATTTCTCCAGTGACTCATTTTCCTTATCATGGTTTGTTTTATCAGGTTTCTGGTGAATTACCAGCAGCATCTCCTGATCATCTTACAATGCCATCTCCTGGAGGTGTTGGAGGAGGGAAGCGTGTGCATCCACTCCCATATGTGGATTCTGGTCAATCTCGTAAGTTTCCTTATCATGCATTGGGAATTTAACTTTGCTTGCGCTTATATTTTTAGCATTTTGACTTATGAGCTCATTGATTTTGCTTCGATATTGTTTCACCATGCTGCAATGCATATTTTGCAGCTAATATTAGGGTTGTGGATCCGGCAAGAGAATTTGGTCAAGGATTTGGTAATGTTGCCTGGAAGGAGAGGGTTGATGGCTGGAAAATGAAGCAGGATAAAAATGTGGTGCAGATGAGCAATGGTGGTCATGGCCCCAATGGCACTTCTGAAAGGGGGGCTGGAGATATTGATGCTAGCACAGATATGAATATGGATGATGCTTTACTGTAAGTTTCCTGTTTGAATAAGTCTGTAAATCACTATCTACATTGATATTGGTACCACAAAGTGCTTACTAGCAGATTAGTCCTTTTACTCTATGAGGATCTGTGCCATTCATTCAGCATTTGTGGCCTCTTTATCATGTCAGATGATCTCCATCTGTAGCATTTATTCAAATCACTATCTACATAGATATTGGTACCACAAAGTGTTTACTAGCAGACTAGTCCTTTTGCTCTATAAGGATCTCTGCCATTCATTCAGCATTTGTGGCCTGTTTATCATGTCAGATTATCTTCATCTGTAGCGTTTATTCAGCTTGTGAACATAGTGAGGATGAGATTGACCTTTGAAGTCCTTAGCTGTAATGATATAGAATTCTTTTCACGTGATTTTATGGAGAGAAACTTCTAATTATTATTAACAAAAAGAAGAGAGAAAAAAGGAGAAAAAAAATGGTAACCTCCCTGAGCCAATCGCTGACTTGACAATCTCAACTTGGTTTAGCATCATGAAGTCTGCTGAGATCTAGTTTGCCTCACCTATATCAGTAAAAGACTTGCTACATCATTAATTTACTTGACATGAATGCAGTACATATTGGCTGAATTCTTATCTGAGTGCAACTTTTGAACACTGCTGGATCCCATAATTTTCTTCTGCTGTTGAGGATACGATGCAACTTTGGCATTCATAACCTGATTCTTATCCTTAATATTTTGCTACAAAGTGCATCATCCTTATCAAGTTCAATCTCCATCTGCAACAAATTGCATGCAGCATTCACAATACTACTGATAGTAAAAATTCCTTAGCAGATGAATTAAGGCCATGCAAGTTTCTAGAAGAGAAGAAAAAATGTTTCTTGGGTTCCTTTGGGCCATTTTGAACTATGAAGGCTATACTTCTCAAAATATTAAAGTCTTAATTCAAAGATTTGACTGATCAGCAGTGCACTCAGGTTTCCATCTAATTTTTCTCTCGAAAGAGTATACCTTTCCACCATCTAGTTATTCAGCTCACCTCGTATAGGAGTATCTAAGTTCTAAAATGCAGCGTGCTGTGCATCTTCTTGATGAAATTGATAAGTTGTCTGTAGAGTACATTACCAGAGGGTCTAGAAAATTTGGGCAATTATTGTCTTGAAAGAGTATACCCTTGAAGCAACACTTTTTGAGCTTTCCTGCTGTGGCAGTGATCTAGACAGCAGCTCACTGAGCATTGTCTTGGAGAAATTGATAAGCGATATCTAGTAGAATTCAAACATTTCCAGAGGGTCCTGAAAATTTGTAAATTCTTGTGTTGGAAGATCACAAATTTTGACTTCTTTAAGAGCTGTTAGTTATATAGAGTTGGTTTTATTTAACCCGGCTACTTGTGCGTGTATAGCTAAATAATTGATTTGTTTCTCATGCTGAGGTTTCCACAAACTTGGATTGATTTCATTATCATAATCTACCCGATTTGTAACACAGGAATGATGAAGCCCGTCAACCTCTTTCAAGGAAGGTCTCTGTTCCCTCATCCAGGATAAACCCATATAGGATGGTCATAGTTCTGCGCCTTGTTATCCTTTGCATTTTCTTGCATTATCGGATAACAAATCCTGTTCGCAATGCTTATGCATTATGGTTGATTTCTGTAATATGTGAGATATGGTTTGCGATATCTTGGATATTGGATCAGTTCCCAAAGTGGCTTCCAGTAAATCGTGAGACATATCTTGACCGGCTTGCTCTGAGGTAAAGCACTATTGCCATTTTATTCTTACATATTTCTCCATATGAATTGTATGTGGCATTGACCCCAGCATTATTAAATAATTTTCATTTCTATTTATTATGGTGGACAGATATGACCGGGAAGGGGAACCATCACAGCTGGCAGCTGTTGACATTTTTGTCAGTACTGTTGATCCTCTAAAGGAGCCTCCTCTTGTCACAGCGAATACTGTGCTATCAATTCTTGCAGTGGACTACCCAGTTGATAAAGTCTCTTGCTATGTCTCTGATGATGGAGCTGCTATGTTGACGTTTGAAGCTCTGTCCGAAACTTCAGAATTTGCAAGGAAATGGGTTCCTTTCTGCAAGAAATACTGCATTGAGCCTCGAGCTCCAGAGTGGTACTTTACACAGAAGATTGATTACTTGAAAGACAAAGTTCATCCTTCATTTGTCAAAGATCGTAGAGCTATGAAGGTTGGGGTTTATATACATCTTATCTTACTTACGGTTCTTTCCATTTACATGTGTTTTCACTTACCAGTGCTGCTGAACATGCTACAGAGAGAATATGAAGAATTTAAGGTACGTGTCAATGCGCTTGTTGCAAAGGCTCAGAAAGTTCCTGAAGAGGGATGGATCATGCAAGATGGCACACCGTGGCCTGGAAATAACACCAGAGATCATCCTGGAATGATCCAGGTTGGTTCCCCCCCTTCCTCTCTCTCTTCTACTTCGAACCCCACACCAATATAAATACCATCAGTATAAAAGATTGCATGATAGTGTGGGAAAGATGTCCCTGCATCACAAACAAAACCTAAAACAGTACAAAGACCTACATGAACTACAAAATCACCACACTGGATTTATTGATTCCTGAAGATGACTTATGTTTCAATGGGGCTTTCTCATACATAGCAAGCCATCTCATAAGGTCATTTTATCTTCACAAAGGCTTATGTTCACTAAACAGTTTCAAAAGAACGAGATATTCTGTCAATAACATATTGGTCATGCATCTTAGATTGTTGGTCTTTATCCTTCCATGTGCTTTCTTGTGTCTTCCAAATTTTATGAGTATGAGAAAGATTATGCTTTCTGTTGTTTTCTACCCAATCAAGTGCTGTTTTATCTGTGAATTACTGCTCTTAGCGCTTCCCAGTCTAATTTAATACTTTTTATGTTGTTTGCAGGTTTTCTTAGGTCACAGTGGAGGGCTTGACAGCGAGGGCAATGAGTTACCTCGTTTAGTCTATGTGTCTCGCGAGAAACGTCCAGGCTTCCAGCATCACAAAAAGGCTGGTGCAATGAATGCACTTGTAAGTGTTTAACAAAAACAATCTTAACTTAGGTGTGTTTAGGCATATCTCAACTCTCGAATGATCGTTATGATTGTTTTTGGCAGGTCCGTGTGTCAGCAGTCCTTACTAATGGATCCTACTTGTTGAATCTTGATTGTGATCACTACATAAACAATAGCAAGGCATTACGGGAAGCAATGTGTTTCCTCATGGACCCAAATCTTGGGAAATCAGTTTGCTACGTTCAATTTCCACAGAGATTTGATGGTATTGATAGGAATGATCGATATGCTAACAGAAATACTGTTTTCTTTGATGTAAGTCAGTGATTGTCTTTTAATTTTTTTAGTGATATTTGTGTCTCTGTCATTCCCTATGTCAAATTCAGTATTTCTTGGTCATACTAGTACTCTCTTCGAGGAGAGTAAACAATATGATCAATGATTAAAATATCCTGAATTATTGTATATGCAAGTGCTGCTTACGAGTCTGTTGTCAAGTTGGCTGAGGCAGCGGCAACCAGATGCAAATGGGTCTGAGAATTGAAAATCTGGACCTTAGTGGTTAGCTGGTTGTTTTGCCACATTGCCAATACTCTCTTTTAAATGGAGCTTTACTAACCATGTTTCACTTTTTGATGCAAATTGCAGATCAATTTAAGAGGTCTAGATGGCATTCAAGGCCCTGTTTATGTCGGTACTGGATGTGTCTTTAACAGGACTGCTTTATATGGTTATGAGCCTCCTCTCAAGCCAAAGCACAAGAAGACAGGTTTCTTCTCCTCTTTCTGTGGGGGATCACGAAAGAGAAGTTCAAAGTCAAGCAAAAAGAGCTCAGACAAGAAGAAATCAAGCAAGCATGTGGACCCTACAGTGCCGATATTCAACCTAGAAGATATAGAAGAGGGTGTTGAAGGTATAGTTATCGACGTTCATCTTTTCCCCCATTAAGAAGGGGAGCCTTGGCGCAATGGTAAAAGTTGTCGTCGTGTGACCTTGAGGTCACGGGTTCAAGGTGTGGAAACAGCCTCTTGGAAAATGCAAGGTAAGGCTGTGTACTTTAGGCCCTTGTGGTCCGCCCCTTCCCCGGATCCCGCTTCAGCGGAGCTTCGTGTACTGGGGCTGCCCTTTTTATCTTTTCCCCCATTATCCCAGACATTTTGTCCCTGAACCCAATTTACTTTGCAAAGCAAGCCTACAACCTGAAAAAACGAAAATCACTGAAGCTGCAACAAAACAGAAAAAGGTAATTAATTCCAGATACATTTTAAGAATTAATTGTTCTACTGGTTATTTGGCTGCAACTGGTTCTTCATTACCCAACCAACTCCATAGATTCATGGAGCTAGTGACAAATGCATTCAACTTTTGGGCAAAATCTATCTATCTATGTGCTAATTCATCTATAATTATTATCTTCTCCAAATCAGTTGAAAGAAGTGAATAGCATAAGAAACAAACTGATGAATGCTACCTATGATCCACTGATGATTTCCCATTATGTAATGTTATCATCGAAATGGTATCCTGTCATGAGCCAAAAGTTCTGTCTTTAATGGGCCTGAAGCATTGATTTTTTCTTGTCCTTGCACTTTCACAAATCAGGTGCAGGATTTGATGATGAGAAGTCACTGCTCATGTCACAAATGAGCCTGGAGAAAAGGTTTGGCCAGTCAACTGTATTTGTTGCCTCTACACTTATGGAAAATGGTGGTGTTCCTCAGTCAGCAACTCCAGAGTCCCTTCTTAAAGAAGCTATCCATGTTATCAGCTGTGGATACGAGGACAAAGCAGACTGGGGAAGTGAGGTATTCTTTCTTGGCCTATGCTTTCCTATGTTGTCAGCTTATACTTCTGCTACTAGGTCATAAATAAACAAGCAAACTTCTCATTCTGTTCATGAAATTAGGAGACAATTAGGATTTGTGAACTGTGTAATTTATTGTTTTAAGAGAGACCATGTTTTATCAGGTATTGCCTAGCGAGAGCAGTAACATTACTTTCATGCCTGTGACTGTTTGACAGGGTGAGGTCTTACAAGCACACAAGAACCAAAAAACAAGCCAATGAAAAAGCTCTCTCTCTCTCTCTCTCTCCAACACATTGTGGCTAGGTTAGCAGCCTGCAAAAATTTATTAAACAAGATATTTTTATGGGAAAAAGGGGGTTTCGTCTAACCTACAAAAAGTTGTGCCTAGGTTAGAAGCACTGCAAAATTCATTGGACAGAAAATGCTTATGGGAAAAACGCAAGTTAGGTTGAGAAGGTTCTCGTTTCTGGTCTGTCTACAACTACTAACCTTATCCTCTAGTCATGATTTTCTCATAGAAAGTAGAAGAGAGGTGGAAAAGGCAAATACATAGGGTAGGCTGATTTTCAGGAGAAAATTGTGACACATGATAAGGTTAGTAGTTTATGAAATACCAAATCATCTCAAGCTAACTTGTTCTTCTCTCATAGGTATTTCTGTCTGATAAACTTTTTGCACTGCTGGTAACCTACACACAGGGTGTTATATATTAGAATGAGTGAATAATCCACCCACCTGCCCAGACAGACAGACTGACAAGATAAGGATATGTTGCCTGCACTGACTGTGTTAATGATAAATGCATTCAGTGTCCAGCACTTGATTATATAAGGGGTGGATCAATAGTGT
This sequence comes from Warburgia ugandensis, assembly GCA_035236585.1. NCBI lineage: Eukaryota > Viridiplantae > Streptophyta > Magnoliopsida > Canellales > Canellaceae > Warburgia > Warburgia ugandensis. The sequence goes on along the minus strand of CP141132.1, from coordinate 75,384,067 downwards.
CAGACCCAAAGATATGATATATCTGGATGCCATCGCGGACCACAAGTGTCTATAGTACGCAACTTGCATTTTTGCAAGAGGCTGTTTCCATGCCTCGAATTCGTGACCTCAAGGTCATAGGACGACAACTCTACCATTGTGCCAAGGCTTCCCTTCCATATAGATATATGGATGTATGTGTCTATGTATGCATTTACACAGCTTCTTTATGTTACGGAAAACCATCCCATTGATTATCAACTTTTTTATGCTGAGATTGACTTTATTTACCAGCAAAGACTTGCTGCATTCTTCTGAGATTTGTTAACAACAACATGAATTTTATACCTTGTTTCTGAATATTTCGATAAATTTTGCCGCCAACTTATGCAAGTAACCAAAACCTTGTCTTTTCCTAATGGTGTAAGTGAAACTCAGCTGAAATTTTTTTTTGTAATAGAATGGCCTGACAACCGACTGTTTGAGGTATTGAACATGGTTTTGTGCTTTCAATTCTTTTGCTAGAAAAGTGTTGCATTAATTTCAGAAAAGCATGATCTTGTTGTTGTTTTGGAAAATAATCAATGGCAGCTTCATAAACCTGGTTATAATCCTTCTTGACAAATAATCAAAACTCCAGTAACTGGTCATAGGTTGTGGAATGCTGGGGGTTGGTGTCTCTCGACCCCTCAACTGATAAATTTATACTTTTCGGGTCTTTTTTTCTGAAGGATGTTTCAGTTGGTATTTTATTGCCACAGTGCTGCATGAATGAGAAAAATCATTAATGACAAAATGCTTTTTCACTAAATCATACAAGCTGTAAAATCATGCATAGGCGATATACATATATTATGTTAGCCACTACATGCCATGCTATTTGACTGGGTGATTTTGCATGAGAACCACTACATTGCCTAAAAAAGGGCAACCTTTTGGTCACTCTGACATGGTGCTTGCAATATGCAAAAGAATCTGTGAAGCTCAAGAGGTTTTGATGGGGATTAAGTTACCTTCGACCATGTCTGAATACCTGCTGAATGATATTTTTCATGCAAGAATGTGGGAAAACCTTTTCGTTGCTAGCCCTCTCTCATCTCCTCTGTTTACAATTATATATATGTTTCTGCAGATTGGATGGATCTATGGTTCTGTTACAGAAGATATTCTTACTGGATTCAAGATGCATGCCCGTGGTTGGAGGTCGATTTACTGCATGCCCCAGCGTCCGGCATTCAAGGGATCTGCTCCTATTAACCTGTCAGATCGTCTCAACCAAGTGCTTCGATGGGCTTTAGGTTCTGTTGAAATTCTTCTCAGTCGGCACTGCCCTATATGGTACGGTTATGGTGGAAGGTTGAAATGGTTGGAAAGATTTGCATATATCAACACCACTATTTACCCAATCACAGCAATTCCTCTTCTTGCTTATTGTACTTTACCTGCTGTCTGTTTGCTCACGGGAAAGTTCATTATTCCTCAGGTATTTATACTCCATCCTGAAAATCATGTCTTGTTTTCTTGTATTTGAATGTAAATCATCAAATTCTTGATCGCCTTCTAATTTGTGTCTTATTACAATTCAACTGAAATACCTGAAGTTCTATTGATGTGCTGTCGTGCTGTTCCCTTGGTTTACCTCTTTATGCATCTAACTATACTTATTGCTATTGAGTTGGGTTAATTGGGGAGCTGAATTTTGTTTCCTGGCTCTTCTGCAGATTAGCAACTTTGCGAGTATATGGTTTCTTTCTCTCTTTCTTTCCATATTTGCCACTGGTATATTGGAGATGAGATGGAGTGGTGTTGGGATTGATGAATGGTGGAGGAATGAACAGTTTTGGGTTATTGGAGGTGTATCTGCCCATCTCTTTGCTGTTTTCCAAGGTCTACTGAAAGTCCTCGCTGGTATTGACACCAACTTCACTGTCACCTCCAAGGCATCGGATGAGGACGGTGATTTCGCTGAGCTTTACATGTTTAAATGGACAACCCTACTAATACCACCAACAACTTTGCTTATTATCAACTTAGTTGGTGTGGTTGCCGGAACTTCCTATGCTATTAACAGTGGATATCAGTCATGGGGTCCCCTCTTTGGGAAGCTCTTCTTTGCCTTCTGGGTGATCGTTCACCTTTACCCGTTCCTCAAGGGTTTGATGGGACGTCAGAACCGGACACCCACCATTGTGGTTGTGTGGTCAATTCTCCTTGCCTCCATATTCTCCTTGTTGTGGGTTCGGATCGATCCTTTTACCACCCGAGTTACTGGACCTGACATTCAACTATGTGGAATCAATTGCTAGGAGAAAGAGAAATGGTACGATAACACAGAATCTTTGAAGACCTGAGATTCATGGTCATCAAGTAAGCTTAATGGGCTCTGAATATAAGCATCTATGGGGGCTCTGTTGGTATCATCGTGTGAAAGTACATGTGGATAGGACTTTCTGAATGTTTTTATATTGTTTTATAAATTTTTATTCTTTTAGTGGACCTAGTGAAATTTGGAGCTGCTGTTTTGGCTTTGGAAGGGACTGTCCACTGGAGGTGTTGTCTTCTCTTGTTGGCTAAAGGCCCCCCAATAAGGAATATGGTTTAAAATATTATAAAATTTGCCTATTTTACTGTGTCTCTCTGTCGAAGGGGAGCCTTGGTGCAACGTTAAAAGTTGTTGTCGTGTGACCTTGAGGTCATGGGTTCAAGGCGTGGAAACAGCCTATTGCAAATGCAATGTAAGGATGTGTACTTTAGGCACTTGTGGTCTGCCCTTTCCCTGGAACCTGCATAGGCAGGAGCTTTGTGCCCGGGGGCTGCCTAAAGGTGTATACGAACTAATCTTTTCGCATTGAAAGGGCCGTTCCTGTTGGAGTTGATTTGGGAATGGTCTTTTAATTTTTAGTATAGTACAAAATGCTAGCATAAATCATGAAGGAACAGAATGAGGCAAGTTGCAGTCTCATACTGAATACGGGACGGTGACTACCAGTCGTCAAAAGGTTGTCCACTCTCTCTCTCTCGCTCTCTCTCCTCTCTCTCCTTGTTATTATTATTTTTTTGTACGAGCAAAAAATTATAAAGCAAGCAACTCACCTACTCATGCACATTATTAAATCTAATCCCCAGCTAATGGGAAAATAGCAACTCAAAGATGCGATCAAGGATAGTTAATATTAGTTGCCAAGTAATTTGCGACCAATTGTGCTAAATATTTGTTGGCTGCATTTCTGTCCTTGCTCGTTTGCCTATTCCTCCAAAGGAAATCCTTTAACCATTCGAAGAGATCAAAAGAGAAAACTTTGCAGAGATGACCAAATTACTGTTGTATCGTGTTGAAGAGAGACTTTGCCATAACATGAAAGCATAACAGAGAAACAGCGCCGGCTATATGCACATAATCACGCGTGGAGGCTTCTAGTCAAGCATAATGTAGGTCATAGGTGGTTGAGTTTTGATTATTGAAGAATAGAAACTTTACTAAAGGAATAGTACTTGGCTGGATTGTTATCTATTGTGGATTCTGGAGTTGATGTATTTCACCCCATGTGGTGATGGCTGAATTCCCTTCCTTATTTTGATAGAAATAAGTTACTAACACAGTCACTAACTTCGACGGTATCTGCCAAACAAAAGGGTGTAAGATCAGCTCCAGACACAAAACACATACATCAAGGGAAGATTTACAGTTGGAGCCCAATTCATGAGACTTGTAGACCGCCCAACAGAAAGATAGTTTGTGATTTGGTGTCTCGCAAAAATGAGCCATCTGTCAACGAGGTCAATGTTGGTAGAATAGGACTACCAATGAGATGGTCGCCTGAGCTACCAGTCGGAGGAGATGAACATCGGCTAATTGGGGTCTGGCAAAGGCATGCCAGAAATAAGAGACTGATACTGGGATGTGGACTTCTAAGAGGACTCCGTCATTGCAGCCCCAGTTATGTGACATCTATACGGATATAAATCTAGCTTTAAGCACCTCAAGGAGAACAATTCTGAGTTTTAATCATGTTGTGGGAATTTTCCTATCAAGTCGGTGCTTTCTCCCCTTTCTCACAATTTGGAAAAGATAGGAGAGATGATAATCATTGATTTTCTGCATTTCTTGCTCTAATCTACAGTACTTCCTTCCCAATTCTTCCGTTCTGTCTCTATGTATCCTTGTCTCTATCGAATGGTGAAACATGTATTAATACTGAGAGAGCACTGAGATTGGATGTATATACACTCGACAAGCCCCACCTGAAACACCACCCCACTAAGCAGGCATTCAAGTTCTGCATGTCTAATTTGAAATGATTCCATCCACCAAATCTAAATACCGCTAGTGTCACTTAGCAGTTTGCTTTGATCAAACTGTCATCTTCCTTACTCTGCAGAGGTGCAGTAGAATCATAATCATTAGATGATATCAACTTTCTCATTGTTTGAGTGAAATGATTCAATCAGCAGCGGCATGAATGCCATGAATCTCAAGGTGCAACTAGCAAGGACACCTGCGAGTGGGCAGAGCATTGAGAAGCACTTACAAGATGGTAGTGATTCTGTCTGAAGGGTAGAATGAGGACTGTTGCTTGATCATCTGCTTTGATCAATGAAACTTTTAAACTATGACATCTTCGTCACGGCCACTAAATGAGCAGTCTATATCATGGACTTGAACTCACTCCCTAGTAATTTTGAAACAAAGCACTTCCCAATTATGATAAGTGCTCAAGTTCGTACAGCAGTTCAGGCTCCATCAAAACCATGCATGCGAAGCATGATCTAGACTACTCATCCCCTTGGACTATCAAAGATGTATAATAACCCAAGACTTTCTAATTACGCCATCTGATCTACCAGTTCTGCTCTTTAATCCAATACACGCACAGAGAGAGAGAGAGAGAGAGAGAGAGAGAGAGAGAGAGAGAGAGAGAGAGAGAGAGAGAGAGAGAGAGAGATTCCATTTGCCTCGAATCCTTTGTTGCTCTATCAAGTCCAAAAGGGGAATGATATTACCAACCTTAATATTATTACCACCCATGTTATATATTTTGTCATACATGTGAAATATTTAATTAAATATATTCAAATGGGACAAATTGAGACTGGTAGAATATATCATATTCCTCTCCAAATCCTTTAACATCTCCCCAGGAGTAACAAAAGGCATAACTTTCATATTATTTTCCTTGTCTTCAATATCTGGTTAATCATGATATCCCCCTGACTCATATGATGGTATGGTTTTCTAGCTAGCAAAGCTCCAGAAAAACAATGTAGATATAAGTCAGGAGAAACCACATATTAACTGTTGTAAAGCAATCATAGTCATTATAATGGACAATTTCTTCTCTTTCCCAGATATAAAGACAGCCACCAGGCTTACTTCCACATACTTTCAACTACGGTTTCATTAGATATCTTACAACTAGAATCCCTCTTTTTACCGACCAGCTTATCTCCAACTTGTGACCTTAGGTAGTATATCATAGCACCCAATTTTTCTTAAAGAGATGTAAAGACTCCTTATTTTATTAAAATTTTATTTTACAGAATAAACCTAAACTAAGACTGAATTATATGATAAATGAAGCTAAATAACAGGTATTAGGGGATCTGCTTGCAGCCATTTTTACTTAACGTGATATTAATCACGGATTAAGGACTTCTTAGGAAAAATATCAATCAGTTGCTTCATTACAATCCATTCCTCGATTTTATGTGCTTATGTGTCTAGAGAGACAAGTAATTTGGCATTCTCATCTAGTTAAGATATGGAGTCGAAACCAGATCTGATGCTCAATATCAAAGGCAGAAGTGATCGACCAATTGATCAAGAAACCAGGGATCTTCCACAACCAGTTTGCATCATGCTCAGTGCAGAGTGACTAAAGATCTAACTAAAATCATCAAGCCAATATCTCCTTTATGACAAGCTACTAAATTTTATGACATCAAACAAGTGTCAAGTCCTTAAATTACATTGACAGGCAATCAACGTGGATCAATCTCACCCTAACCCATGCTATCGAACCCCAGGGAAGTTAGTTATTCCCATCTAGTGAAGATGAAAAGGGAGGCCATAAGACAATCGCTAGATAATTGACTTAATACTATGCCAAAAATGACATCATAACATCCTGACCCTTAAGAGTTACAGATCTTTTGCCTAAAAAGCTATCAAATGTGATCTCTCCCTAACGCATCATATCACCCAAAAGCACGACACTCTTCGGCTACATATCGATCCACATTGGACGCAATCCCTCAATTAAGAAGTGAATACAATCTGCAATGCCATGTAATATGAGCCCAAGGGACTTTTCTACCAATAGGTGATGTCGTAAAGTGTTTTATGAAAGTTAAATCTCAAAACATACTTACACACAGCGTATAAGTTTAAATAAAATCTATACCCAAGCGAATATTAGATACTATTATCTTTCTGAAGGTTATAAGTAATTTTATAATTTCTTCAGTGTATATAAACTCTGAGAGATCCCAGTATCTTTGTTGTGGTCAATTGATAGGAAATAATAGGAGTACTAAGAACCTCTCTAATACATTGGTGGCACATAATCATGTCACATTGGTTCCTCCAATAAACAAATGCAGCAAGAACACTACGCCCCTTCAAAACCCTAGAATCAAGGAAGCAAAGTCACAAACTGCCAATGTGTACTGCGTTCATGTCATATTAATTGCAGGGAAGGAAGTCTATTTCAGCTTGTTTTCAAGGAAGTAATTGTGGAAGAAATACTTTATTTCTTGTCCATGGACTGTAATAAAGTTGATACATTGTGTAAAATATCGATCCAATAAAAAAGATGCTCATCTTTCAGTGTTTTCTTTTCTTCATTCATTCAGTTGTGACGTCTGATTCGGGTGACCTTTAAGGGTTTGAATGTTCTGGTTGATTATTGAGTTTGTCGGTTAGAAATGGGTTTAAAAAGATGACTTAGATTTCATTCCAACGTATGGCTTTTTCTTTCTTTTCTCTTGTGGATGCTGCTTCTAAGTTCTTGCCACAAAATTAGAGTCAGAAAGATGTCAATGTAGGACCTTCACAGTATGACTTGGATATCCAAAGGCTAGTGAAGCAACCTGAACTTGCAATGAAAAAGAAGGTGGCTACCTTCACTTCCTTTCTTACATTTGAAATGGGTGGTCAGGAAAACAATAGAAATTGGTTGTAAATTGTTGCAGTTGATGAATAGAGTGGGGTGCTCTAGTGTTGTTGCTACCTAGGATAAAGAAAGAAGAAATGAGAGAAGGGGCAGAGTTCCATGTATACGAGTAGCATGGAAAGGTCTAAGAGGTGTTGTGGTCTGGGCCTTGCTAGCTTTTAGGCCATTCATATAGAGCACACAAGTCTAGTAATGCTTGTGCTGGGGCTTGATCGTTGATACCTCCTTGAGTAACTAATTTGTCAAACAGTGGGCCTAAAGATGTCAACCCATTAACCTAGATTTTTTGTTGCCTTAGAAGGGTGCCTTGCTATGGGCTTCTTATTCAATGTTCCGAATAATTTCTGCTAGGCCACGGTATATCTGATGAGCTATATACCAAAATTCAACCTTACTGAACAATTCCCAGCCTTCAGTCACTTTAAATGGACAGTAAAAAAAGAATAGAAAGGACAGTCCATGTTCATCAGAAAGCTTTACAATCAAAGGACAAGGTATCATTTGAAGAATAACAATAGTTCACTTACCCAAACCACTTGTTTGTTAGGCTTTGCTTCGGATGGGTCTTACACCATAATTACCCTCATTAGACGACTCTGAGCCTTTGATTTTCATGGGGATTGCTGGGAACACGGAAACTAGTTGTATTCAATGGCACAAATTAGGGGTTAGGATTTTGATATGGTGTTCTATTTTCGTTTATGGTTCACCCCTTCTTTGGCTAGCAGATAAATGTCCTGGATCATTGACTGACTGACCCACTCAAATTTCTTGCAGCTTATATTTTCCAGGTAAAAGTAGGCATCCATCATGTACTCAACCAATATCAATCCTATATAATTCAGTTTATGCCGGATTATTCCACAAACAAGTTGTGGATAATCTGACACATAATGGATTGTATAAATACGTGTTTGGGAAATTTGTTTTTATTGCATTCTTTCTATTTCACAATAAAAAATTAAACTGATTTTCTGTTGTGAAATAGATTTAATACAATCGAAAACAAGTTTCCCAAACACGCATTGAGCTTTACCCAATCGGGTGCTATAAAATACAAAACGCCCAGCAACCCGGGGTTTAACTTTTTTCTATAATGCGGCTTAGAACATCTTATTGGACACCAAGCTTGAATATGAACCATTAACCATCCCTATTTCCAGCCTTCTGTTTAAGGCCATCAATTAGAAAGTTCAAGAACAACAGCGAAATGTTTCCAGTTGATCAAAGATCTATCTGGTAGTTCCCAGCATGAACATGACTTATCACAATTGGCTAATGGGGATTGTTTCAGCAACATCCAAAAACAAGTAGAAATCCGCACCTTCACATTCAGCCTGAAAGTCATTTAAGGGACCGGTTATTTGAGCTGTAAAATGGTTAAAACTGGTTGCTGCGAAGATCATATCCAGGAAAGGGTCGAGAAGATGCACGATTTAGATCATCATAAGGGTCTACCATCTCTCTCTCTCTCTCTCTCTCTCTCTCTCTCTCTCTCTCTCTCTCTCTTAATAATCTTTGCACTAACTCTTCAAGAAGATGGGAGTCTTACAATCATCGCTTAGTCGTGATAATTTAAGGTAGAGGTAATCTTCATGCAAAAGATCTATAAACTCACATAAACTGCAAATAGCTCTCTCTCTTTTTTTTCTTCTTCTTTTATGTAAGTTGTCGTCATGTGACCTTGAAGTCACGGGTTCAAGGCGTAGAAACAGTCTCTTGCAAAATGTAATATAAGGTTGCGTAATACTGACCCTTGTGGTCTGCCCCTTTCCTGACTTCACATATGTGGGAGCTTTGTGCACCAAGGCTGCCTCTTTTGTGCAGACATCAGAGATTTTTCTATTTGTATTGTAACTGACGAAGAAGAGAAGTTCACGGCCACAAACTGAAAACTGTTCTCTCCACATGTAGTGATGTTGAATCGAACCTTGGCTAAACCTCATCAACCTCCCAATTACCATTGTTTTACGCCAATCAATTACTCCATTGTGTACAAAATAGAGTCATGGCTGCCTCCACAGAACAAGATTTTACAAAATAGATGAATCGTGCTTTTGCATACAATAAGTGTGTCTAATAAGCAATGCAACTCCTATCTTTAACATTAATATGCTCTGTACGTGGTCCAAAGGAATGCAATTACAGGGCAGCCTGGACACATGTTTGTGTTTGAGAGCTTGAGAGAGGACAGGGGTCTGAATTCTGCAAGAATGGGAGCTCTTAGTTGTATCCGACAGGTTAGTACAGTCAATGGAGATTCTCACCACAATCACAAGAAAATCAAGCTGGTTTAAATTCATTGAAGATTGGTTGCTCATTGTCATGCTCTTAACAGGCTTTGCAATGACATATAAAAACATGTAGCAGAAAATGTGTTACATGCATGCAAAAGGGTATAATATGCTGCTCATGTCTATCTTATTAGATAGAGGAAAATAATATAAATGAAGATCTCTACAGTAAATAATATATTAGTCTGATGGAATACGTACAGCAAGTCAATGACATCAAAGATGAGCCTATTGCACCAAGACCAAACTCAAACTGTGATCCTTCAACCAATTTTCTCGGAGTTTGTATCATCAGATGGCCATATGACGGTTTCCTTAAGCCGTTCCCTCATCAGCTCCAGGTTTTGATCAGAGATTTCTTGATACATCTTTCCATGGTCCCATTTCTGAGGCGGAAAAGAAGAATTCAGGTTATGATTACTGTTTCAAATCCATCCTTTGCATATGGGGCTGGTAGCACCATGAAAGGTCAAGATACGTACAAATTGTGTTCCATTACATACCTTAATCCATTTACCATACAGATGGAGGCGTGTTATCATCACTCTTTCAGCTAGCTCATGCTTCTCCTGTAATAATAATCAGACATCAGCTTGATGTGTTGTCCTGAACTATGAATGATGTAACACAACTTTCATAGCCGAAATCTACCTTCCCAAGTCTACGGATGAAACGTTTTGCGTCTCCAGGCTTGTTTGAAACTACAAAACTGTCAAACAGTGATTTAAGCAGAATGTAGCGACATAGTTTAAAAACAGAACCAACCACATGCTTCGTACTTATAATAGAAGCATGCAGAGCATTGATAATAGGGGTATATCATTTACGATCGTAGCTTCTAAAGCAGCCTATTAAAATAACAGATCCACTTACTCGTAAAGCCACCTGTATTGCGTTGGATTCATCTCATAGAGCTGGTTCATTACAGTCCTTACAGCTTTGTATGTAAAATAGTTGAGTATTTGCTGCAAATCGAGATCTCAGTCAAAACATAGTAATGAAGCTAAAAGATTAATAGAGAATAGCTCGTTCTCCTTCAGCAAAAGCACCAGTAGTGTACACTTAATTGGCTGGTCAATATCTAGACCGTTCATCTAGTGTGCAACATCAGGAATTACCTGGTCCAGAATCAGACCAAAACAGTCCTGAACATTTGACCTGTAGCCTTCAAAAAGATAGTGCAAAATGAACATGAGGAATTGTCCCCGTTCAACTAACGAGAGGCCATTGATCAGGTGGTAAGGATAATCTAATCAGCATGATCTCAGCCCAGGGTAATCTATGATGAGGCTCACCAGATGGAGTATAGGTCATCAGACCCATCAGCCAATCTGTGGAGGCAAGGGGACTGGACCTACCCCGGTCTAACTTGCCAGACCACATACAACCTCTTTTAAGAACTATACCTATTCCGACTTCTGATAACTTCCAGATTTTTCAAATGGATTCCAAAAAATTAATGTTACGAAAAGAAATGTGTGACTAGACATGACATACTTTATAACAATTGCAAATGAATACTGTGAACAAATAAATCATTCAGGAAAAAGACAAAAGATAAAGTGAGCTAATATGAATGTAAATGAATGACCTTCATTAATGTATTAATGATAAAGAGAGATCAGTATCAAGAACATGAAATAGGTACAAGAGGTGCAAGATCTCTTCGTAGTAAATGAAAAGACACCAAGAACCCCATCTTTGTCACAAATGATACAGAAGTTGCATTTTTATGAATTAGGGCTTTGCAAGAAACACGGAGGAGTACAGAGACTTTTTACAAGACAATCAAACAGAATAGATATCATTTTAAGTTCTTTTCAGTGCTTTTGAAATATATGTTTTAAGACCAGTTCAGAACTCTTTTCTACCCATTTCCCATCTTCCTTGATTTCAATAATAAAACTTTAGTCCACTCAAATGAAACTTGAATAAACAAAAAGGTGTTATGGCAAGGCCATAAACAATACCAAATGTGATCTGGCCAAAAGTTGCGGAAGTCATTGCATTGGATATCTATGAGGGACACCAAGAGTCAGATTAATTGATAGTGACTTAGAGCTTTAAGAAAATAAAGCAGATTAGCTACAATGACCAGTCTAAGATTGTCACTAAGAAACATCAGAAATGGATAGGATTACAAGGCAAGGTCTGATCAATGTAATGGATGGCCAAAGAGCCCAAGCAATGCTCTAGCTACACAGCTGCTAAAAGCAGATGAATATTGCTCCCTACTGGTGAGGATGAATGAGTATTCTTTTCTTTTTCCCTTGATTTGAATCCACAACCTTCGGTTGTAGAACAAATGCACCACGCCACTAGAGTTTCTTGCTTGGTAAATAACCTATTTATCAGCTTTCTTCCTCCACCAACAAACTAGAGAGGAAGGTGAAAAACTTGATAATGAATAGAACATTATCATGGGACATTCTCATAAACCTATGATTTTCTTTGGGACGTCTACAGTTTCAGAACTGATCATGAAGTTCCATATGAAGAATTCAGAAACAATGGGTTTACGGAAGTTGAGTCATTACAAACAATGTCATTTGTAGATACAACATAGACACATACGGTCTGCAATGATGTTAATGATGTTGAGAGATCCCCACCGCTCATGTGACATTGAACCCTGGCTATTGTCCAGGACATATAATAATCAACAACAGGTACCAACATTCTAATTTTGCATTTATTTGTTCTGAATGGTCAGTGAATATGAATCTACAATCTCTTGGTTTTGAGACAGGACATTTAACCAACTTGTCTAAGTGCTCGAACCTTCTTATTTTGCATTTATTACCATTATGAAGCTTTTAATTGATGTTTCATACTGTGTACTAAAATTCAGTTTGCTTTTACATTTTAATGTGTACTTGTTATTCATAGTTACTAGGTCCTGAATTTTTAATATAAGGCTTTCCAACTCATGATTCTACTAGATTTTTGAACCTGGAAGTAGAAGGGGGATTTTGCACCAATTTCTACAGGGCTATGTGATCTTTAAGTTGTCCTTGAGACTAGCTATTTCAGCTTCATTTACTGTAAATCTGCAAATTCATTTCATTTGAAATACTTACAAAGTGTTAGTTACACAATTGCAATATGGTCCTGTAAAATACTACCCCTGACTTTGCAGGTCTCAATGCTACATAAACAAAAGCCCAGGTTAGGAGAACATAAACTCGAGATCTACACCTATTCCAGTTTTCCTATCATCTCAATAAAATTTCTGGTTTCCGTTTAAACATATTTTAGCAGAAATCTTAAAAGAATTGAATGATCATGCATCATTCAGCAAAGCCAAAATATTGAGTAAACATGCACTCAGTGAGGAGTCAAGCCATCTTCAAGTCCAAATAGTGTTTCAGGTTCCCAAATCTTGAACACATAAACCTGAACTCAGTTTCAAGAAATAACATCAAATGGTTTTGGATGTTAGCCGCTCGTAAAAGCTACCTAAATCATAGCAAACCATTAGAAATAGAACATTCCTCTTCCCAGCCAACTTCACTATAATAAACACAATATGCAGGTCCACGAATCTTAGGAGAGTCGGCAATTACACATCTTAACCATAGGAGCACCAGATACAAAGCAGACCCAGGGAGACGATCAAAACATCAATGCATGCCCAGCTTATATTTGTAAGTTTTGCTTGATGATGTATTCATGTGTCTTTTGGTTGGGCCCAAAAAAACCCTGTCCAGTTAGTTACCTATATACATATATATAGAGAGATACGATATCCCTTGCCTCAAAATGAAATGAGGATCAATTCAGAACTGTCAGAGCAATTCAAAGATTCCCAAATATGCATACTTCAATAATCCATGAACATCAAAACTATAAAGAAAGACATCCTGTGCAATTTGGAGAAGAAGCAATTCTACATTTAATCCCAAGAGACTAAATTAAAGAGATCTACAGATGGTATAGTTGAAGTAGAGTAATTCCCTTACCACTTTAACATCCTCAAAAGTATCCTCATACTGGCCACCTAGTTCACTGACAATCATACGATTCTGAAACCTGTTTTTCCTCCTGTAACCGCGAACATTTCCTGAAAGAACTTTCGCCGAAAGACGCCAATCAGACCAAGTATCAACAAACGAGCTGCTCAATTCCAATGAAGCTGGGCTTTTCAACTGCCTTTTACCGACTACACTTCTACACAAACCCAATTCCCCACTGCTCCTCAAATTAACATTAGACACAGAAAGAGCATCCACAGACAAACAGGGGCAGACATTCGAGTCCACAACCGAACCCACCATTGACAGACCTCCAGCCATCCTCGCTCAGGGGAAAAATTCCTTCAAAGCCAGAAAAATTTCTTCCTTGATAACGAACTTCAGATCAAAATAAGAGGAACACACGAAAGAAAATCGTGGGTTTCGGAGGAAATCGAGGATCGACCGTTAAAATCAAAGATTCATCTTGCAGGGTACCGAACAGAGATGAAAAGGTGAGATTTTTTCCTTTTTTCCGATTTCAAGGGATTCTGTGGAAGATTGTTTGATTGTCTCAACCTTCACCAAACGATTTTCTGAGGTCGAAATTTTTCCTCCACAAACGTTCGCTCGAAATTGGCTTCCTTTCTAGCGTTTCTTTGTTTGTTCTCCCAATTTGTGGCAACAACATTACGTGGCAGACTGTTATTGGGACTGGTCGCAGAGTAAGATTCTAATGCTGTATGAATCTGGACGCTTTTTACAAGACGCAGGCGTGGGTGAGTGTGATTGTTATTGGCGAGACGGGCAGGTTAGTATCACACAAAGCCAAGATCCGTATCTTAAGGGAGGACATGCACCTGTTAAAGGGTCACCTGAGCATGTTTTCGCTTGTGACGGGCAAAGAGCTCTGTGAGAGCGAGTTCCTCCTATATGGTGGCCGAGCTCACCAACGCTAATTTGCAACACAAGCGGGACATTGAAGTGGTGTTGATGATTAGATTAACTTTGTCGAGTGGGATCTGGGTGCAAATTTCTGGCTTGACCACTTCAAGTTGGAGGGTTGAGCCATCTAGTTGGGGAGCTCTAGAGTGGTGGGCACTATCCCTGGCTGGCTTCAAGTGGTCTTATATGTTATGGGCGCACGCACGCACATGTAAAACATAAACCAGCCAAAAAGTGTAAGTAGAGCCTACTTTCTTATATTCTATTTCATGTTAAGGATGAGCTAGGCAATTAAACAAACATAGCTAGTGAATCTACAAATTAATGCTATAGAAAATCTACAAATATGCTTTATAGTAGAAAGGCTCACAAATGGTTCCATCATTATTGAGGAGGGCATCCAAATAAGCTTCCTAATATGCAAAGAGGACCCACAAATATGTTTGTGTCTACAAACAAGTTTCATAACATGCAATCCACCCCCATAACAGATGTTTGAATTAGAGGCTTTTACCCTAAGCTCACACAGATTTTACAAGAATTATGTTTAATGTAGGTTATCTTGATATTAAGTATTACATAAAATTCTAGTCAAACATATATAACTCGTCTGAGCTCAAGTCAAACTGAGGACAATAATGGCTAAGACTTAACATAGAAGATTCTTGTTGCATCGGAATAATAACCTTGGATTGGTACCAGCAGCCTATTCTACTGTCCAACCTATTTGAACCAAATGAAAAGCTATGTAATCTCGAGGCGTTATCTTAACTTTAACTTTGTGACTTCCACTTGTAAGTTCTAGATAGGGAGAGAGAGGGGCACCTCAAAATACAAGCCATAAGGGTTCTTGGACAAAATGATGCTTCAGTAGGGACGAACAGCACAGCAACCACAAATTAAAAGTATCAAAGGTAATATATAGCAATCCAAACTCACAACATGCAGGTACATTTTCCTTCTACTCAATTTAATAAACAATTAGAGAGTTGGATCTTCATATATGCTGACATTCACCTGTTTGGTCCCCGCTGTACCTCAAAAGACAACACCAACTCAATGAGAAGATCCAAAGAGATGAAGCAAAAGCAGCAATACTCCAGGAAGATCCAAGGAGAGATCCTTGTCCCAATGCTCTCTGGATGCTTAATCGACATCCCCTCTTTCTCATCCAAAGCAGTCTTGAGTTGCTAAGTGATCGCTCCAACTTCTTTTAGCTTGCCAAGAGAAATCTGATCTCATGTTTACGATCTTGTGGCTAGTAGTGGCACCAGAAGATTCAGTGGTGCCCCTCGTAGAGCCTTCTCCATTGATGATCCAGCCGCTTCCGGTGAACCCTCCTCCAGTGGTAGTTTCGAGCCATTCGACACATCGATCAATGGAGACATTGGTTGTGGTTCTAGCTGCAATCACTATAGTAGGGGTCATGGCTGGGGTCTTCGCTAGAGTTTGCGGTGGTCGCCACGTAGCAGGAAATGCAGACCATGACATGGATGGTTGGGTGGAGAGGAAATGTGGGAATTGTATCGAGAGCGGAGTTCCTCCAGCATCGGCAGCACCGCTGCCCGAACAACCGAAGCCGGCTCCTTAAGGACTGGCAAAGAAGGCTCGTGAAGGAGCGGACGCAAAGAAGTGAGGAAGATAAACCAGGTAGAGTAAAATGTGGTTAGTTTACAGAATGTAGAGAAGATAGACAAGGTCCCAATGTGGGAGTTCTTTTGATATTGTACTCTTGATGAATGGATTATAACAAGAAAAAACTTGGTGCAATGGTAAAGTGACCATTGCGTGACCTTAAATCTGAGTATTATAGACCCTTGTAGCTCCTTGTCTGAACCCTGCATAGACAGAAGTTCGTACACTGGACTGCCCTTTTATGAAGTAATTATAATTCTCTATATTTACTTCCTTCAAGTTGATAAGATAATGGATTTCTTTCTATATTATTTATTTTCTGATGTTAGGATTACTAAGCTAATAAGATCGGACTGTTCTACAAAGGAAAAAAGAGAGGGATTGAGTTAACAAGATCACTTCCTTTAGTGGCAAAGCAGAACCACAAAGGTCTGAAAACGTATGGCTCTTTGGTTAGGTACCTTTTGAATGAGGCTTGGGCATACGTCTGGTATGAGAAGGTCGCAATTATTCTGTTTCTTGTTCAACCACTCAAGTCTTTATAATACAGATTTTAGGTCAAATTTTAAAGCCACAGAAAAATAAAAAAGGGCAGCTCCTGTGCACGAAGCTTTATCCTATGCAAGATTTGGGGAAGGGGTGAACCACAAAAGTCTATGGCAGTTGGTATAAAAGTAAAGTCGAGGGTAGTATAATTCGGTTTATGCCATTGTGTCAAGCCTTGTAATAAACCTCCCTTTATGCGATTAGTGCACAATCCGGTTGCAGTCGGGTCCCTAAACATTGACGATGCTCTTTTTGGCAAATCAATTGTATTGATGGACATGGCACATTACTTTGGAATGTGGTATGAAAAAGAGGCAAGTCGATTGAGTTAGGAAGTTTTAGGAATGTGGATGACAGATTTAGGAGCGATAAGTTGAGTCTCCTCACGACAGGCTCCAATCGAGGTATGTTTTCCAGAAATCTAGACCATACATCTTGTTCCTGATCCCTTGGACAGGCTACTTTTAAAAACCACGCCCATTGACGACCATAGAACCTGGCGTATGTTATTTTGGATGAAAACACGACTATTAATTTTAATAACTGAAGAAAGAATTGATGAGCTCGTTTGATTTGAGGCTCCTCTTCAGTACTACTACTCCCAGTTTATCATTCCTCGCCATAGAATTGGTCTTGCTGGAAATTTTTTTGAATATAGAGCTTGAATTGTGCATGTCTTATGTTGATGAACGCTATGAGCCCTAGATTGTAGAAGATCAGCGACTTGTATTTGCATCGGAGGAGAAGTTGTACTTAAAGGCTCGATATATCATTTACATTCCTTTAAATGTTAAGGACAAAAATGCCTTTCTGTGATTTTGTTCTCGTCCAGCATCGATGTGGAAGCAGGCATGTTGAAGAGTTCAGCCGACTCCCTTCCACAAGGAGCATAGAATGCTAGTCCACACCTGGCCATGCCTTAGCTGCTAAGAAAATCAGCCCCAAAATTGGGGTCTCTTTCCGTTTGTAATACATACAGTTGGAAAGAGGCATGCAGGAGGGTGTTTTTGAGCATTGGAAAGAGATCCATGCAGCAACAAGTAGGACTTCTTCAATCCTGACCTTCCACTTGTCGTGCCTGCATTGAATCAACAGCTCCAACCATACATACGTTGAGAGATGGGAGAAGTACAGCTGAAAACAGCACTGGTTAAAAAGAGTGAGGTAATCCAAGTCAAAGCTTCCAAAAAGGCAGAAGTAAGGCCCAAAAGGGCGTGATAGAAGTAACGAGAAAAGATTTAACAACTTTGAGACTAAATCAAGCAATGACATCTAATAGAAGGAAATGGAGAAACAAAAATCATGTGGCCAAGATAAAGTCTCGACAATGATGAATTATTTGCCATATGTAGTTCCTTTCTAGGAGAACTAAGTTCAAATCCTCATGGACTATTCATTTCGTCTGGAACGAAGAAGAACATGGATTTGTTAGATGACAACATCCTCTCAAGGTACTAGCGATCGAAAACCCTAAATGTACCAACTGAAGATGGTATAAATTGATAAATGAACATTCCCTCATAGTAATGCAAGCCCAAAGATCAACTCGGATTGTACTAGGTCTATAACATAATTGTAACGTGGATATCAATAGAGAGAAGATTATGAAGGCATGTTCATGGTCGATTTGCCGTAGTTTCTTTCCTAATGTGAGCAGTATGATAGGATAGAAAAAAAAATTCTCACCTTGAAATCAAAGTTGTGGATTTAAGAGTTTTAGGCATTTATCATTGTTCATTCTTGGTCAATAAATTGAGGATCGCCGTAGTAAGGCGTGTCATGAAGTTGACCCTCTACTTTTTTGAAAGATCTAAATCATTCGTTTTGTTCAGCTTATTAAAATTATGGAGTCATAGAAATTTGATGCATTTGAACTATTTCAATGGGTCGTCTTCTCTCTCCTAGAAAACTAAAAAAAATCAGTAGCTATGATTTGGGGTGCACACATAATACACTTAAAGCATCTAATAATTGCAAAATTTGGTATCCAAGATATCTAAGTTATTCAGAATGAGATGAACGGATCACATCTTCCAAAAACTTGAGGGTTGATTTCCAATAACATGATCCAAAAATTATGATCATGTGGTTTAGTTAACCACTAGAACCATCGAATTGGGGATGTTATATGAAAACAATGCGACGTTTTGAAATGCAATAAAGCTCCATTCTATCAAAATGAGGAAACTCGCGGTGCTTGTAAAGAATGGTAAATACAAAGGGAAAAAACAAAGGAGAAGAGTTTCAACTGAGGATGATTTATGCTAGTAAGAAGCAACATGTATTAACTTTGCAAGTCAAGAATTAATTTCATGAGCATACATGTACCAGGAAGCACACAAGCAAACATCTCAGCTCCACCTGGCTATCTAAAAGGTACTCAAGGCCATATCAGATTAAAAATCCAAAGACTAGTATCAAGTTTTTGGGAGCAACTTTAATGAGCGAGTCTACCTTGAATGTATCTAGAAGTGCATCTTACAAAGCAAAGGCAAAGTTAACTAATATGATTCACTGAAATGCAGCCACATAGTAGGGTAGAGTTAATGACTGCCTAGTTTATCTAAAAAGTGTTAATCTGGTCAACACGGTGTTGTTAAACTGTGATGAATACAACGTTTTAAAGGGTAAAGCCAAAGTTGGAAGTTGTTTCAAAAGCCATTTCACACTAGACTTAAACAACCTTATCAAATAGAGCTGTTACGTACGTAATAATGTCCCAAATTGGGTGACTTCTAAAAGAGCAGTCAATGGATGAAAGCCAAGTTTCAGTATATACAATAAGAACTTACCATCATCTGTAGCAAGTAGGACCTCGTGTTTCATGGCCATGGGTCCCATTAATTGTACCCATTCAAACGTGGAAGACCAAGCAAAGACATCATATGTACCGCAGCACACGGCCACAAATAGTTGAGACTGATCCTGCGGAGGGTCTTTCTTGAGAGATCCGCAGCTGTTATTACAACCTCCGGATTGCTTTTGATGACAACTACAATTGAACCCCTTATGCTTTATATCCACGGTGAAGAGAATTGTATAAAACATAAGAGAGAGAGAGAGAGAGAGAGAGAGAGAGAGAGAGAGAGAGAGACTTCCCTGTGTGGTCTGTTTGGATTAATGTACATTGCAGGCTAATTTATCTTAGCGAATACGGGAGATGCAATTGAAGTTCTCTCTCTCTCCGTCCCAATTGTCTGCCTATTTCAGTTTTATTTTGGTTGATTTTGTGATTTTATTCTGGCATCTATGGATCTTTTCAACTCGGGTATTTATATGGCTTGGTGATTCTAATGAGAGGTTATGGCTATTAACAGCAGGTATTTATGTACGTTGTATTTCGATTGTTGCATAAAGTGGGCTAACTTTATATGTTCTATTTGGATCAATCTATGAAATTGTATGAAGTAGAGTCGTCGCCATCTGACCTTGAGGTCATGGTTTCAAGGTGTGAAACCAGTCTCTTGCAAAATGCAAGGTAAGATTGTATAAGGTAAGATTGTATACTATTAACCCTTGTAGTGTGATTATCCAACTTACTCACTATAATAATAATGAGTATAGAATTGCCACTAGATAAATCATCAAACAACTAATTTTTCCTCTTTCTTTTCATAAGAAAAATCAAGAATTTTCATGTCATCTTTCAAATTAGCAAGAGCAATATTAAGCCATGAGAAATCAGATGAACAGGTCAGATCATCCAAAAAAGAGGCCCATCAAACAGCAGTGGGTGATGGGGGTTAGAACACTTTGTTTTAGCATTCCTATTTGAGTCCAACTACCCAGCTAGGTATCGGAGGAACCAAAGAAGTATATTTTTTCGGCACACATGGAGAGATCTAGGAGGAACCGAAGAAGTATATTTTTTCGGCCCACATGGAGAGGCAAACTTGCAAGTCATAACAACGGAACTACGTAGCTCTGGTCCTATGCCAAATGGATATTTAATTGGTGCATTATAATTACCAAGAACCAATATATGGTTCACAAATTCCTCGCAAGACCCTAAACAGGGAGTTTTAGATGAATGGTCTAAGAATGTCCAATCAAAACAAAATTAGTATAGCTGGAGTGGCCTGGCCATTGTTTGGATCAATGTCAATCACAAATATTCAGGTAGAATCAGGTTCAGAATGAAGGGGAGCTTTGGCGCAACGGTAAAAGTTATAAATTGTGTGACCTTGAGGTCATGGGTTCAAGGCGTGGAAACAGCCTCTTACAAAATGCAAGGTAATGCTGCTTACTATAGGCCCTTGTGATCCACGCCTTCCCTGAACCCCGCATAGCCAGGAGCTTCGTGCACCGGGGTTGTATTTTAATCAGGTTCAAAATCTGTCAAGTGAATCAAATACAAGCCGAGATTCGGAAGTCCTTCGTGGAAGTGTTTCATATTGGGAGAGAGTCAAATGATGTTGCATTTTTCTTTTTCTTACAAATACTCGAAAAATTGCTCAAAAAGTATTTTTGTAGATTCAAGTTTAAGCTTTGACTTAAGTTTTTAACTAGATTTACAAATAATATTTGAGAATCAGACAAATTATTTGTGAAAAGTAAGTTTATTAGGTAGATTCGTGTTAATTGCTTAAATTTGCAAATGTAAGAACTTTTGAAATATTTGGAAAAAAAATAGAGGCACAAAAAAGTTGGAGCTTCTTCAAAAAGAAATTTTCAATTATTTCGAGAATTTGATGTCCGTTATCTTATGTTATTTCTTAATCTTTTTCTATTTTGTGCCCGAGTAACATGCACACAACCACCGCAATGGAGATGAATGTAATCATCACCTCCTGCAATGGAGATGATGATTGCATAAGAAATTTGTATAATTTCTTATCTAGACGGGCAAAGACTAGCATATTGGAATAGGGAGTCTTGGCGGTACGGTAAAAGTTGTCTTCATGTGACCTTGAGATCATGAGTTCCAGGCATTGAATCAGCCTCTTGCAAAATGCAAGGTAAGGCTACCTACATAGGCCCTTGTGGTCTGCCACTTCTCTGGACCCTGCATAGGGGGAGCTTCGTGCACCAAAGCTTCCCCTTTTATCTTCTTAATATTTCCCACTGATGCACTTTCTCATTCCAAAATTGCCACTAACCATGTGTTTCTTATACTTCTTCACCAAAAAAATAAACTGTAGCTTTGATGGGCATCTGATGGAGAGCTTGGACCAGAAGTAAGTTTATGTGGTACCTCATGGAGGAATTATTAATAGAAATGAAGTGGCGAGATGGGAGATAGTTCAATAATGAAACGCATGCCCTTGACTCTCTTACTCCGGGGCTTAAGCCCCCTTGTTTTACAGGAAATGCCCTAAATTTCAAGAAACTCACATGTAAATGGTCTCATATATCTTAGAATAGACGGCTAGGATCATCTGTCGGAGAAGATATTTTGGGCATGGCCAATCTAAGAAGAAATGAGGAAAATCAGGGATGGGGATGGGGCGTGTAGATAGGTTAACAAGCTCTCACTTTCGATGGTCTGATCCCACCATGTGGAAATGTTACTTGAGCAAATGATAGCGTTACTGGGAATTTTGAAGCATGGCGTAACCGATGCGCAACCTGGAAACGGATGGTTGGCATCACAAACAAACCGGTTCCCACTTGCGCACATATCAAGAAAGCGAACCCTTTCCTGTGGGCCCACCATCGATGACTTTGACGAATGAGTGCCGGATTGAGTGGTTGAAGATAAACGATGACTTTTCATTCCCGGTGGATCCCATCATTTGGAAATTTAATTAGGTGCCACTCCAGAAGAAAGGAAGTCAGGAATAGGCTTGCGTCCTTGAAGGGATTCGGGCCAACTTACTCGAGGCAGATGATTTAATGATGAAAATTCGGACGGTTACGATTAAGCAATAGGTTATGGATTCTACCATGTGAATCCCAGCACGTGGAAATGTTATGGATTCTATAAATTGCATAGATCAACGACAAAATGGAACAAGTAAAACCAAAATCAGGTACTCCCCTTTCTTTTCTCGCAGGATTATTGGCTCCTCACCTTGGATGGTACTATCTTGAAATCAGAGCTGTTTGCTAGTAAAAAATTGGGCTTAATATTACCCCCCACAGTCGCTAAAAGAGATGAAGAAGCCCAATAGTTCTGACTAGATTAATAATCACAATACACATTTTTGATTTTCCATCATTTTAGACTGGGTTAAATAGCCTACATGCAAAATTCACGCCCACTAAATGATCTTGGCCAATGTTTTCTTGACTTGAAAAGTCTCAGTAATTGATTTCCCAGTATGCCAAGACAAGTGGTTAGAATAATCTGCTTGGAGCATGTAATTGGGTTAGATCTCCCAAAACAATGCCCCAGGGGCAGCCATCAAAAGTGCATGTTGCAAGAATCCAAAGTTCACTTTTCCTACCATTTCCAGAATATCAAATTTTATCCATCAACTGGCTGGATTTTTCTCGTACGAGTGAAACTAACCTCATGTTCCAAAGGACACTGCTCTCATTTCTAGAATTCAAATATTGAAAAAAAATTACATCTTTATTAACTTGACCAAGGATTATAAAAGGATTCTTCAAGCTAATCTAGAAATGCATGTTTAAGAAAATACCATGCCCAAAGCACAAGAATGACCAGAACAAGGCTGGGGAGCCACAAATGATTATGAAGCTATTGTGCATGTAGATGGTAAAACACCACAACAACAATTTTTGGAAGTTCTTATACTCTGGTACATGGAATCTTGGCTCACATGTAACACTGAGAAAATTGTGTAAGATAGGGCAGTGACCATTCTACTAGGTGGATGGTGAGAACATGTTATACCTGTGGCAGAAGTTCATAATCAGTAGTAAGGGTTTCTTTTGGTACAAATGAAGAAATTATAAAGATAACAACTCACGCACTCTCCTAAATCACTGAGCTAGAGACATATACGGGTATGACTCCCATTCTTCAACATCTATTTCAAGGCATGTACAGTTCAGCACTCCTTTAAAGCCAGATCTACAGTTTTTCAAGTAATAGCAATCAGTTAACAACATCCAAATGGTTGCAACCAAAGAACAAACACAGCAAGTGCTTCAATCACAATGCTGAACTCGGATAAGGTTGCACTGTCTATTGGACAATTGAAACCAAGCTCAGTCTTGGTTGGTTTCCAAGAACCTCCCTAACAAAGTTTTTGTTGCCACTCACAAAGGAACAAAAACTAAGCAAAAAAGGGGAAAGGAAAATAAGCAAGGGAAGTACTGTAAAGGCATGTAATAATATACATTTTTGAATTTTCATTTTGTTAGTGGTTCTCATCAAACATACATGAAGCAGAAAACAGAGGCAAGACAAAAGTGAAGGGTGAAATTTTATGGATCTGAACTTAGAGTTACGGCTGCAAGTTTATGGCCTAAATTACATATAAATGAAGGCAAAATCTAAAATAGCTTTGGACACACTACATACTAAATGCATGTGTGTAGTAAAACCTTGCTCTTAAGCTCATGCTTATTGCCTGTGATATTTAACTTGTTAACTAATAGGCATCTTTCTCTGCATTTAGACTTTTGTAAATGAGTTTTCAGCTTCTCCTGAACTTGAGATTAACCTGTATTTACTTCTCTATCTTCGCCAAATACGGGAAAATGCAAATCCACCTGGATGTCCTTGGTTCTTGTGTGAAAAACTGATTTTGTAATATCTTGGTTGCATTGATGTCACTAGATAAAACACCTAGCTTCAACCAAGTTCATGAAACAATGTCTAATTCAGAAAATATTAAAAGCAGGCAAGACATTGCTTGGAACTTGATTGAGCTATGGTCCGGTGCTTATACTTCTCCATGAAACTAAACATATTAATCAAATTCAAAAGCTTGTAAGTTATCTCCTTGTATCCAGGCTGATGAAACTGAGTGGAGGAACTGCTATATATGCATCCTGCTCTTTGTCATAGGTTATCTGTGACTAATTTAACTTTTATGTAATTCAAAATTGTCCTCAGTACCAAAACGTGTTGCTCTTACGTACCTGAATCAGTGCATGCATTGCTGTTCACCAGTTAACCCCTTTAGCTAAGGCGGATGTTCTGTTTTCTCTCCTCCACCAGCAATTTTCTGTTTATAAATCACCGGTGGATTTACTGGCTAGAGTTGATCATGCCAGACTTAAGAGGATCGAACACATACTCGTTTTGAGTCATTTTACTGCTTCCTGTTTATTTGAATTCAACACCTTGTAATTACCATAAACCCTTCAGATTTTTCATGTCAAAGTCCTCTGTGTACACTTTTTTTCTTTTTATTTCCTCAATATCACTTCTCTATTATGCTATCCGCACGTACTAAATATACTATACCCGACTGTGTCTAGTAATGAGGTATTTGACTTGCTCTTTTCATACAAGCACCGCCTCAACACATTTTGCCTCTCAAACCAAGCTCATGAAGCTTAGTTGTGCCCATGTATCATCAACATGCCAAGTTGCTTAAATCTTTTATTTCATACTATGGTTGATCCCAGATCACCTCTTGTTTCGAGGTGTCCATCTAGAGGGCCACATTCTTGACATCTAATAGTGAGGAGCATCAAATCCTGTTGTCTAAGCAATGACCACATGAACAGTCATTCTTCGCTGTAAAGCAAATGTTTCGTTGTAGCCTAATCCATGTTGTTAGAAAAAAAGCTATGACTCTAGCTCCTATCTGTCCTATGTATCATCTGATATACAAACCTATATTCTGGCCGGTGGTGTGGAAATGTCCCCATCGTTTGTTGTATACAATGCTATTGGTACTTCCTTAAGAAAAGAGAGGAGGTTCATTGATGTGAGCTGCCAATTCTTGTTTCTGTATTGTCTACCTATAGAAAATATTTCCCTGGAATAAGGCCTGGCCTATGAGTAGTGGCTGTGTTATCCGTCGATGACCCGTGTTTGTCAACTATTGTTCTCAGATGTGTCTACCCACCATGCAAACACTCAATAGAAGGGTGGTCATAGAATCTGCCTTACTTCAAATGAAACATGGCTTGAGATTAGAATTTTCCTTGAAAGAGAAACCAGTGAGTCAGGTTTGCAGCAATGGAAGTTCACATTGTTGCTGTGGAAGGCTTCTTTGACTGAAGAGCAAGGATATCCAAATAGCATAAACAACCACATGGAAAGAATGTGTAATCTAGCTTGTGTAGTGCTGTAAAGAGAGTCTTATGAACAGGAGGGGTATATGGGTTTTTGTTTATCGTTCTGTCCATAAGTACATTAGAGCTCTGGATTATAACATAGTAGGACCTTTCTACATCAGTGATATGTAACATTACTGAACTGAAACAGTGTGGGAATTCTATATGCAAATCTGCTGGAGAAGTTCTTCTGCTGACAGATGCTCAGAGCACTGAAATAAAATGTCATAACAAATTCTGCCTTGGAGATGGGATGCTTCAGAAAACTTGAATAAAACTCATAAGAAGTGCTTCCTTGGTGATGTGAAAGTGCTTCATTCAGGAATACCACGCCGAGATAGTTTATGAAGTGTAGAAAACTCTGCACATTGTTGGTAGGATGGCAAAGTCTTGAGATCCGTGACAGGTGTATTGCTTTCCACAATCACTCTGTAGGTGCTTAATTCATGTAACATAAATAATACAGAAAGTAAAGGAAAAAGAAAATGGGGTTTAATTTTAAAAACTGAAAACCTAGAATGGTCTGTAAAGTCATCAAAACAGTAAGACAAAAACATTTTGGTTTAAGGCCAAACTTGCTCACTGCTGCCTGTAAAAAGTACGCGAAGCATATGGAAGATATGAGAATAAGCAAAAGGACAAAGTTTATAGATATGTAGTTTGAATGTAATTGAACATGTGTTTTTAAAATACCCCTGTCACAATACGTCAAACATTTATGTCCCAACACTTTCAAGTGGTGTCTAGACTATAGCTTGTAAAAGGAACACTTACGCTTAGCCATGTTGCTCATTCTTTTGAGTGTCAGGATTGGCTTAATCTCAACTTTATTGCCAGCTCGTCTATGTTAGTAATTGCAAAAAAATTCTAACCTGCAGATAATCTGTTGAACAGCCAATTATTTTGGCATCATAATGTGATACCTGATCAGTATGAGTAGGTCATTATTTGTAGTAGGTGGAATGATCCATTAAGCAGTTCGGAGAAAAGGGTGATGCTGTTTACTAACTTTGTGGAAGTTGATGGTGATCAGATTTTATGTGGGCTCGTATCATGCACTGAGACGGAGGTCTGCCAACATGGATGTTTTGGTTGCATTGGGAACAAATGCTGCTTGTTTCTACTCTGTATACATTGTTGTAAAAGCTGCTACATCAGATTCATATGAAGGGCAGGATTTCTTTGAGACGAGTGCTATGTTGATATCTTTTATTCTTCTGGGGAAGTATGTGGAGGTGGTCGCAAAGGGGAAAACTCTGATGCTTTAGCAAAACTCACAGATCTTGCTCCTGATACAGCTTTTCTTCTGAACTTGGATGAGGACGAGAATGTGATTTCAGAGATGGAGATCAGCACTCAGCTGATACAAAGGAATGATGTAATCAAGATTGTTCCAGGTGCGAAGGTTCCCATCGACGGTATTGTTTTAAGGGGGCAGAGCCATGTAAATGAGAGTATGATCACTGGAGAGGCAAGGCCTGTTGCTAAAAGACGGGGAGACAAGGTACCATTGGATTTTTCCTTCATTATCCTCTTCACACGATCTTTCATTAAATAAGTAATACAATGTATTCTTTATGCAGGTTATTGGTGGAACGGTAAATGAGAATGGATGTTTGCTGGTTAAGGCTACCCATGTTGGGGCGGAAACTGCATTGTCTCAGATAGTTCAGCTTGTGGAAGTTGCTCAGCTTGCTAGAGCACCTGTTCAGAAGCTAGCTGACCAAATTTCCAAGTATTTGTTCCCACAGTAAGTTCTTCCTCCAGATTTTTCTTCAACTTTCAAGGATATTTTGGTGAATGTCATAATATTGTATCAGCTGCTATGAACCATCCTTTCAAGTATCAGAATAAATATTTCCAGCTGCGAAAAGTGTATTTCTTTAACAGTAAAAGTGAAGTTTTAGCCCTTTGGCTCCAGCTGAGAGATCAATGGCTGTTGGTAGTGTAGTTACGATTTTTGTTGCTAAGTTCTAATTCGCGAGTTTTTGTCCCAGTCAAAGATGTATTATTTAGTGATGTATTGGAGATGGGGTCTTGCATATTTTTTGCAGATCAAAGGAATGACTGTTGCAATGGTGGGGGATGGAATCAATGACTCGCCAGCCTTAGTCGCAGCCGATGTAGGCATGGCAATTGGTGCAGGAACAGACGTTGCAATCAAAGCTGCTGACATAGTTCTCATCAAGAGCAATTTGGAAGATGTAATAACAGCCATTGATCTCTCAAGAAAGACACTCTCCAGGATCAGGCTCAACTATGTGTGGGCCCCGGGATACAACGTGCTTGGCATGCCGATTGCTGCAGGTGTCTTGTTCCCATTCACTGGGATCCGCTTACCACCTTGGCTTGCTGGGGCATGCATGGCAGCATCATCTCTAAGTGTTGTTTGCTCCTCCCTCCTATTGCAGTCTCATAGAACGCCTTTGCAGGTCCAAGACACGCGAGGAAGAGTTGATTACTCAAACTCTGTCTGAATTTATGGTTCTTCAGGAGGTTCATTGTTGCCCCACTTGCTGCATTAGTTGTTATAATTGGATCAAATCTTTTATGTATGATAATTTGGTAACTGTAAGAAAATCAAGTTACTGATTGAATTAGAAGGAAAGGTCAGGTGTATCTCTTATAAACCTGCCTACATTCACTTATTCGGCTCTTAGTGTGTTCCTGTTTTTTTTATAAAACTTAGCAAGGAAATTAACATTTTGATGTCACTAAGATATACTTTCTGGCCGACCCCTAATTGGGATATGATTTTGATGATGATGATTAAGATATACTTTCTGACCACCCTTGAAAAAAATGGATACTCTATTCTGACCTCTCCAAGTGCTATGGGTGTTCAACCTTATGCACTGAAGCTTTGGTGTCTATTTGCTGGATCATCCTCTGAAAGTTGCCCTCAAACTTGTGAAATGGGTCGATATCTCTAAGATGCAGACCTGGGTTTGGTAGCTGTAGATTGGGAATGAAGAAGATGAACTTTGTAGCAAACTCAGGCTTACAGTTGGTTTGAAATTCTCCTTTTCAGATCATGCTCTATGTCTGACATCTCTAATTTGTACTTGTGAGAGCGTACATTATGTATGACAATTCACGATCAGTTCAACTTGAGAAATATCCAGTCAGTCTCTGAAGAACTCAAAAAGAGGCTGTAAGTTTCTGTCTCTTTTCATGCCCTTTTTCCTTTCTTATAATTTTATTCACTATCTAATTTCATCCCTTTTCCATATTTTATGCTTTGACAAGGACATTTTCAGACAGAAGTAGAGCTTGATTATTCTTTTTTTTTTCTTTGTTTGGTATATTAGTAAGTTCTTAGACTGAAACCTTACAGGAAACATAACCAGAGCTAGGAACTTTCCTTATCAATCCACAATCTCTTGGTTGTTAGACAAGGCACTTAACCGATAATCAATTACTTAGAGGAAGTAGAATTTACACGTTGTTCAGCAAGTGGCTAAATCTCTTTCATGGGAGATGGTATGCTTCTTGTGTTTGTCAAAAGCATTTTTAAATAAGAGTTTATGCATTGTAAGGAAGGGGAGCCTTGGTGCAACGATAAAGTTGTCGTTGTGTGACCTTGAGGTTATGGTCTCAAGGCGTGGAAACAGTCTCTTACAAAAATACAAAGTATGGCTGCATACTATAGAACCTTGTGGTCTGTTCCTTCACTAGATTTGCAATATAAGCTTGTTTTTCCTTTTTGAAGAATAAGATTGGCTACTTGTTCATGATTCAACTTATTTACTCATTGGGCATTGCTATGAACAAGTCCTTGAATGGAAAATCAGAAAAACAAATGCAAAGGTAGTCCGGTTTAGGCCAATCTCATCCCTGTTCGATCTCTAGGTTGTAGCTTATGCATTCAAAGGCTCTACAGTAGAAAGCTCTTTTTGCGAATCATTTTTTTAATAATTGAATCAATCAAATAAGTTAAGTGTGAAAAGAAAACTCTATTTCTGATTATTCTATCTTTATATCATTCATAGATTGTAGTTTTCCCTCGTAGCCCAAGTACAGGGTGTTCCACATGTAACCATGGTTTTTGTATTAAATAATACCATTGCTTGCCGCCAAATTTACATGATGCGTACCAAAACTCATATAACCTCGTTATATGAGGGATATCGACCCATTTAATCCTATTTTACTGGACACGGCCCCCCCTCCCCCCAATATTAAGATGGGCCCACAAATACCTCACACGTTACAATTTAAATATCAAGATGATTAGCTTTTGATTTTCTTTTGGTTTGAATGGCAAGATGAATAGCTATTTCATCCATAAGTTTTTTAACTTCTAATCAAGCATTGAGATTCTATAGGTCAACAATTTAGGCCGTTTGATTGCAATGCCAACAAAATGGATAGGCGAATTGATTATGATCCAATCCCCATTGACACAGATTGGATATGCATTGGGTTTTTGTCCGATTTTTTATTCATGCACATAAAAATCGCAAATTTGTATCCGGTCCGGGTGCAAATTACAGATTTCTTATTATTTGTCCATCCAACATAAGTCATGTAAAAATTGTAGATGTTGATTTTTTTTTTTTGAAACATATAAACTACTAATCTTGTTTAGAATGCCTTAGGTAGGCTAATTACCAGATTTCAAGAGCAGTAGATTCTTATAGCTTAAAGTTATGAAAGTTGAAAATTAGAGTTACTAATTTTTCCCCCTTTTTAGAAATATAAAACAAATGGCTGAGTTCATCCAAATGCAACTATATACATGAATTTCCTAATTTTGGGAGTCTAAACAAAATTAATGGTTTATGTCGTGCAAAAAAGTCAACATTTGTGATTTGTATGATTTTCTAATTTAATTTCCAAAATGCTCTTATAAATGTATATCCATGGATATATCTATTTGGATTATAGATTTAACAAATCCGATTGATTTTATTCATTTTTATTTATCGAGAGAGAGAGAGAGAGAGAGAGAGAGAGAGAGAGAGAGAGAGAGAGAGAGCTTAGAAGTTATAAAAGAAAATAAAAATAGGAATTTTGTTATTGAGAAACAAAGTTTCTTTTATTTTTATTTTTGCATTTTTTAACTTAGTGGGTTATGGATTTAACAAGTCGAATCCATTATACCCGTGTTTTGAATGAACCTAATTTTTTCAACCTAAGTCCACTATTTGTTAATAGATAAACAAGGATAAAGAGATAATTTGCAAATTTTAATCCATTTTACCAGCATTCCTACACTAGGAGTAAGGATGACAATGGGTTGGGTCAAACTATATTTTTGGATCCAACCCTAACCCTAGTTCTTTTCTCTTGTCTCTAATCTAAACCTAGCCCTTTCTCAGGTCAAAGATTTTTTAACCTTAGCACTTGTTGGAGTTGAAATTCTTTTGCCTCTTAGTGGTCATTTTGGTTGGATCCCTTATTGACACTTAGCATGCTAGTCATTGAGAATCATTTTCCAAACCTACACTGTAATCTACTTTTGGCAACATAAAAATATAATTTTCAAACCTACATTGTAATATCCCGCTGCACAAAGGATTTAGAGTTTTGATTAATTTTTATTATTGTATGACAACAAATACCACAATGCCCTTATATTTGTATTTTAGAAAAAATTTATATGAAGGCATTTTTTCCATTTAACATAAACTATATAAGTTGCCTGGCTCTCTTAGTATTTTTCTCATTGCCGTTCGCACAACCATGGCCTACTTAGGTTACAAATCTTTTAACCCTATTCTTCCTTGAATTATAAATATTCTGTCCCTAACCTCAACCCTTATGAGTCATTAGGTTCGGATCTCTTTAATTGACCTGATCCATTTTCTTGTAGTCCTGGGAATATCAATTTCCCATGCAAAAGCAAAAATAATTTCAGGAAAAGATTATCCTTAGATAAGCCAATACACAGGGAAGCCTATTCCTGTGGCAAACAGCCGCGCTGTCATAGCTAAATAATCCCACTCCACTGTTACAGCTCCACGCCTCCAGCAGCTTGCCAGAGCAAAACTAGGTTTTATCTCAGCCTCCAAAACCCTGCAAATGTTCAAAAACTAGGGTTTCCCAATCTCTCGCCAATTTTCTCTGTGCGAGAGCTCTAAACTGTCGACAATGGGGAAAAACGAAGGCGTACATTTCGTATCATCTTCCATCAAGTTTCCTCTCTCACCAAATCAGACAAACTTTCCCGTTTTCCCAAACCTTCCCCTCGCTCGCCAAGCCTTAGCTTCCAATCTACAGAAAACAAAACAATTCGTTCAAAATTTTGTATCTTCTCTAACAAATCACCAAAAATTCGGTCATTTTCTCACCAAATCGTCACTCCTTTGTTCATCTTCATTGGCTCTTGCTAAACCCGAAGAGACGAATTTGAATGCTTCTGAAGGAAGAGAAAGTTATTCAAAGGGATATTCTTTGAGGAAAGAAGATCAGGAAAGGGTTTTAATGAGTGAGGTTTTTATTCGGAATAAAGATGGTGAGGAACTTGAGAGAAACTGAGGCGGAAAGGGGGTTGAAAGTGTGTCATCCGAATTCAGCTTTAACGGTGCGTGAGGTGCAGGAGGATGTTCACAGGATTATTGATAGTGGATGCTTCTGCTCGTGTATACCGGTTGCGGTTGATACATTGGATGGAATTTTGTTAGTTTTTAAGGTATCTTTGGTGTTAATTGTTGTGACATTGTATGTTTGGATGCAAATGTAGGAGAGATGATCCATGTTAACAAAGGTATCCGTCGTAGCCAGGTGGTTGGGGACCTAAACCAGCTGTCGTCAAAAGGAGTCGGCTCAGCCCAGCTTGGCTTGCGCCATTACTTGGATTCTTGGTCAATTCACACGAGTCCTAATGAATTTGAGGGTTTGGACCAGAAAACAGTCATGGGAAAATGGCGCACATTCAAGGGAGTCAAGCATTTACTTGGGGAGTTTTGGTATTGGCTCCTGCAAAAAACTGTTCATATATGGGAGGCTAAGCTTTTACAGAAAGTTTCTCACCCTTCCCAAAGTGTTGCTTTGGCCTCTTAGTGCTTAAAGTTCTCTAAGATCCTGATCCGGTTATTTTTCCATTTCATTTTTTATGAACTTTTTTTCCCGTCATTTGTTCTCATATTCGAGGGTGAGGACATTTGTGGAAATGGCTGGGGTTTTCGGGTTGGGTTTTTAAGGTCCGATGTGCCCAAATTTCTTCATTCTTCATTCTTCTCCCTTCTTTTCTATTATGTAGTTAGTGTATCTGCTACGCTTTGATTTGGGGGATTTTTGTTGGAGCTACGGTGGACATCTCAATTTGAAATTTGGAAATAAACTCAAAAAAGAAGAAGCTGAAATTCGACTATATGCACACCAGTTGGCAACTTGTCATTTCTATTTTTAGTTAGATTCATTTGTCCATGATGTGACAGATGCTGAGACTATTATTAACCATCTAATTTGCATTCATTTTGGAGCAGCTAGGAGCTGGAACTTCATTGCCTGGATTGGTATCTGCAAAAGTGGCTTTAGACGTCACACTGAGTACTTGTTTGATTTAGGGTTGCTTTTACATGCCATTTAGCTTGTACAATTTTATAATGTAACAAGTTGAGCCAATATATAATGTTAAGAACTGTTTGTATGCAGAAGTGCTTGGGCTTTGAGACAAGCTTGTGCGTGCAGTGAATAAGTCTATTTTGTGGCAGAGTACCAATAAGTTGGGTGCAGTCAATAGAACTTTCTTTAGCTTATCAAGAAAAGTGAAAGAAAAATTACAGTGTTATTGAAAATAGAACGCATCTACAATTTTTATTTGCTTTTACTCAGAACAAAAGGAAAAACCTTATCTTGTCGGTTTGTTCATATTCAAAGATATGTCATGCATCCACACTTACATATGCAGTATCCTATTAGGGCTTTAGTAGTTAACCCTTGTCCCAAGATACGAGTCTTTGATAGCAATCATTTCCCCGACGACATCTTCCATCTCCATGCGCTCTTTTGGTGATTCTACACAACATGATATGCCGACCTTAAACACCGCGATCAAGCAATTTTGCAATTTATTTCTCATGTTGACATTATGGCCGTTGTTGTTGCCCATGGAGGTAGCTTCAACATCTGCAAGCAATTGTGGGTCTGCAATTTTCATTACTTGGTCGGGCAAAGCCATTTTGGTGAACTGGTAGAGGTCAAGTCCATCTTTGAACATGTCATCGGTAGGTCTCTTTCCCGTAAAAATCTCTAACAAAAGAATGCCATAGCTGTACACATCGCCTTGTGTGCTGGCCTTGCAACCCATCCCATATTCTACAATATACAGTTCCAACTTTTACTAGCATCACATACACATTTCAAAATAGATATTATCATTAGTTGGAAAAGAAAGAATAATATCATGCCAACTTAAGCCTTATTATGGATTCATGATTACAAAAAATTATGTAAATTGATAGATAAAGTCATTTACCTGGAGCGACATATCCAATAGTTCCCTTTATTCTTGATGAGCTTGTTTTGTCGTTGGAGCAATTATCGATGGCTTCAAAAAGTAACTTTGCTAGTCCAAAGTCACCAACATGTGCATTCATGTCATCATCAAAAAGTACGTTGCTCGGTTTTAGATCGCGATGAACAATTGGTACTTTTCCATGGCGATGAAGATATTGCAAGGAAGATGCGACATCAGTAGCAATATTTACTCTTTCGACAAAGGTCAATTTTCTCACTAGCTGTTGTGCACCTTCATTAGGATGCAACCACTTCTCAAGACTACCCTTGGGCATATACTCAAAGACTAGAGCTTTGAAATCATTGCCACTGAAATCAATGCTCGAGCAGCAAGTGATGATCTGAACAAGATTACGATGGCGAGCATTTCTTAGAGCCTCACATTCAGCGTTGAAGCTTACAAAAGCTCCACGTTGTTGAAGGTTGAGTACCTTCACTGCAATGATTTCTCTATTAATTTCCAAAGTTCCTTTATACACAGAACTATAACTTCCAACACCGATCAAATTTTCCAAGGAGAATCCCTTAGTTGCTTTGTGCAGATCTGAATAAGAGACCCTTAACAATTGATGATCCCCAAAACACGTGGAAGGAGGCCTCTTTTTCAACTTTTTTCTCCACTGGAATGCAACAATGAAAAGTGCGGTTATAATTAGACAGAAAACCACAGTAAATGTTGCCATGCCTACCTTCAAAGCATGAGACCTTCCATGTTTTGTATAGATACGGGTAGGGCATGCAGGCAACTGTAATTCTGAGATACCTCCACAAAGCTTGTTGTTTTCGTAGACTGAAATTGCACTTGCATTTCTAAAGATCCCATCTTTTGGCACTTCACCCTCAAGATCATTAAAAGAGAGGTTCAACAGACGAATTCCTTTCAGATTGCTCAGGGATGAAGGAATAGTTCCTTGAAAGGAGTTGTGTTGCATGAAAAGGTATTCCATACTTAAACAATTGCTCA
Organism: Warburgia ugandensis; assembly: GCA_035236585.1. NCBI lineage: Eukaryota > Viridiplantae > Streptophyta > Magnoliopsida > Canellales > Canellaceae > Warburgia > Warburgia ugandensis. The sequence goes on along the minus strand of CP141132.1, from coordinate 75,348,966 downwards.
ACGTGCTCGGAATCTCCCCGGACAAGTTGTTGTAAGACATATCTAATGTCCCAAGCATTGTAAGGCTGCCAACTTCTAAAGATAGTGATCCTGTGAAAGAATTATGTGACAAGTTGAGATATATTGACAGAGCAGGAATGTTAAGAACTTCTCCTGGGATGTTGCCACTAAGCTTGTTGTCATCAAGACGCAATACTTGCATATTCCTACAATTGCCAAGACTTGAAGGAATTTTTCCTGTTAAATTATTCAACCCTAATGAGAGCACGCCCAATCTTGTCAAGTTGCCTAGGGATGTTGGAATTTGTCCCTGAAGTCTGTTACCACCCAAGTACAAAGAGTATAGTTTCTTAAGCTTACCAATTCCACCTGAAATAGTACCTTCAATAAAATTTCCTTCCATGCCTAACACATTTAAGCCTATGAGATTTTCTACCCCGCGTGGGATCGTTCCAGATATTTGGTTACTACCCAAACCTAGGAAAGTTAGTTGGGTTGAGAAATTAGCTATCGCATTGGGCAATGCACCCTTCAAGTTAGTAGCTATTAGTGCTAAGACTGATAGACTTGTGCAGTTAATCAAAGAATTGATAAAAGTCAAGTCATTCGCTTCCTTCGTACCTCCCAGTTGATTTCTCCCCAAATTAAGGAAGGAGAGACCTTGAAGGCTACCCAAATTTAGAGGCACAGAACCTGTGAAAATGTTGTTACAAAAGTTAAGTATTGCAAGTCGTGAAGCATTGGGCAATGATCTTGGTATGGGTCCTCTAAATCGATTGCCACTTAGATAAAGCCCATGTAAGTTTGGGAGAGTTGAGCCCAGATTGCGTGGAAGGCTTCCGTACAGCCGGTTCCCTGTTACACTAAATATAGCAAGTGATGAGAGATTATAAAGATGGCTGGGAATTGTACCTGACAATGTATTGATGCTTAAGCCAAGAGTTTTTAGCTTAACCAATCTTCCCACATCGTAGGGGATACTTCCTTTCAAACTATTTTCCCCCAATTCCAAGAGGGTGAGAGACGAAAGATTGCCTAGGGAAGGTGGGATGCTTCCTATGAGCTTGTTACGTCTAAGATTTAACCAAGTGAGCCTCCAAAGTGACTCGAAATCACCAGGAATGACTCCAACAAGCTCATTGCACTTTAAATCAAGTAGCTGAAGTTGGGTCGTCATATTGGCCGGAATCTCTCCATTATACGAATTATTGTTCAGATGGACAAATCTCAATCGTGGAAGGCGAAAGACGGCTTGGGGGAGGTGGCCGTAGAAACTGTTGTTTTGGAGGCGAATTTCCCTGAGAAAAGAGAGGTTTGCAATGGAGGGAGATGTAAGACCTACCAATTGTTGATGTGCAAGGTCCAATACGGTGACCCTTTGACGATGCCGATGGCCACAAGTGACTCCCTTCCATTGACAGAAATGGAGACTGTCATTCCATGAGGACAAGGCATCGTTTGGGTCAGCAGTTATTTGATGCTTGAAGGCAAGCAAGGCAAGTCGATCGGTTTCATTTCCTAACAAGGTGGCAGATTGTACGGGCAGCAGCGAGAGGAGGAAGAAGAAGAAATGGATGGAGGAGGAGAAGAGAGAATGATAGAAGAAAAACGACGAAGAGCATGGAAGCAGGCGAGAATTGATATTATGAGGGGGACAAAGCGCCATTGGAATTAGGAGAGTGAAGTGAAGGAGAGAGAAGCAAAGATGGTGGGGGTTGGATGAGGAAGATTGCATGGCAGATGTATGTATTTATAGGCAAGAGAATCAGCTCAGCCCCTTTGAAGTTTGTGTTATATACACAGTCTCTGCTTTGATCACCACACTTTGCAGATGTACGATCGAGATCGAGTACCAAAAGGGCGAGATCTTGGAAAGTAAAACCTGGAAATTCTACGAAAGCAGTCGATGAATGAAAGCCACTTTCCATGTAATATGAGAGTCACTTTATTATTTTCATACTTCGAATGGTGGAAGCCTTGGGTTTGCCGTATAGAAATTAAAAGATAAAACTGGAATATGTGACAGTGCTATGGGAGAGAATTATGGGGGGATGGCTTGAAGTGGAGAGAATTATGGAAGTCTTGAGGTGAAGGAGACTGACATTTGCCGCGTAGAAAGAAAAGGTATACTTGGAATGTTTATACTTGTTGGGTGATTATACATGGTTATTAGTGGAGAGAATTTTACATGGGAAGGCTTAGGTTGGCAGTGTATAATGAGAAGATAAAAACTGGAATATATAAGACTGCTAGCGGAGAGAATTAGTGGGAAGGACTTATAGAGGAGGAAGCCTAACATTTGCCATGTACAAAGCTGAATATATTACATTGAAGGTGGAGAGAATTATGGGAAGACCATAAATGATTGATGGACTTGTGTAGTGCGGAGCGTGTTTCATGGGCTGTCTTTTCTGTGCTAATAATCGATCTGATCTTTATCTGATTAAATCAGCACATGATCAATGGTTGAGATTAAGCAGATGTCTGTCTCATTCTTTTAAAAGATTAAGCCGAATAGATTAGATTGAAGGTGGAGAGAATTATGGGAAGACCATAAATGAAGGAAGCCTATCATTTGCCCTACACAAAGTGAAATTTATAATAATATTTTATTTATTTATTTGGTTATATTTAACCGAAAGGGCATTTCGTTTAGAAAGTCAAAGTTGGAAGTTGTTTCAAAAGCCATTTCACACTAGACTTAATTTTTTTAAATAAACAACCTTATCAAATAGAGCTGTTACGTACGTAATAATGTCCCAAATTGGGTGACTTCTAAAAGAGCAGTCAATGGATGAAAGCCAAGTTTCAGTATATACAATAAGAACTCACCATCATCTGTAGCAAGTAGGAACTCGTGTTTCATGGCCATGGGTCCCATTAATTGTACCCATTCAAACGTGGAAAACCAAGCAAAGACATCATATGTACCGCAGCACACGGCCACAAATAGTTGAGACTGATCCTACAGAAGGGGTAGGTTAGCTACCTTGAAATGATTTGGCCGACTCAAAGCACAGAACATGTCTCATGCATTTACATGCAAACTTCAGGGATTCTAGCTTCTCTAGAAAGAAGTAACTTTTGTGAGATGTAGGTACAACTACCAACGAAGCATTCTTCAACAATGCAATGAAGGAATTGGGCAAGACAACGAGAAGAATGTAAAACCGTTATCTGATAAGCCCTCCTCAAACTAGTATAAGGATCATTTTAGTACTATCCCAAAAGATGTTACACCTCGTGCAATAACTTGTGTGAGACCTTTAATGGAGTGATTGAGGAAAGAGAGAAACACATCTTATCACGACTTAAGGCATTAGAAAGGTAGTAATAACACAATTATGTGATAAGAGAGTTAAGAGCACAAGAAAAGTGGCAAAGGAAGATATGTTCTAGAATTGTAGGGATCACAGAGAAAAACAAGAAGACAAGTGGAGCTTGTATTCTTACACATGCAGAGTCCAGGTTGATTGCACATTGAGAGGGCCAATATGCTGTCAATTTAACTCAGTAAACTTGCTCTTCTAGGAGGTGGGGACCTAAGAATATGTCTCTTGTAGTGGCATAATCCCAGTACTGTTGCAACTGTATAAGAAGCCACCTGGTAGACACAAGAAGAACAAGAGAAAAAAGAAAGCAGAGGAGAACCCCGCACAAAGTAATGAGGAGTTAGAGAAGCTTGAGATATACTATATGTAATAACGGAGGGTCACAACAAGAGATAGCCACAGAAGCCACAACAATAGCCAGGGAGTTAGCCAGAGGGCTAGACAGAGAATCAGGTTGGGAGCCAGTCCTAAGGTGAAAAAAACTCTTTGAAAGATGGATGGTACACTAAGACTTATGAAAAAGACTAGGTGCAAGAGGAAGAGGGATAACAATAAGGTATGATCATTTCTGCACAAATAGATTAGGTAGTCCCTATACTTGGTTTTGGTGAAAATGTCATGACTTATGTTGATGATCTTGCAGGTTGGAGGTGGGAGAGAAGCCACAACATCTACCGAAGCAACAACAACGCGAAGAAGAAACAAAAGAAGGGCACTTCAGCTACGCCAATCCGAATCTCGTATGCAGATGAGAGAAGTTTTAGGACCAGCACCTTCTATAAACTAGTTAGACCATTACATTTTGCATTCCTTTGGCAGTGACTTACATTATATCAAGTCATCTCAACACTATTTGACTGCGGCATGTGTTTGAATGAATGTGATATTTTTGCATGTTGTAGGTGCTTCGTTTTTTAAGGGGAGTCTTGGTGCAATGGTAAAATTATTATCATGTGACCTTGAGGTCATGGGTTTAAGGCGTGAAAACAGCCTCTTGCAAAGATGCAAGGTAAGGCTCCGTACTATAAACCCTTGTACTCTGGCCCTTCCCCAGACCCTGCATAGGCCGCTGCCCTCTAGGTTCTTCCTTTTTGTCTCTACAGCTTCAATATCATTTTTTATTCTTTTAGATTAACTATAAGTTTTTTTTAAGACTGTGCCTTAGATTAACTAAGTGCTTTTAAGAGTGTGGCTTACGTTAAATGAATTGTATAGTTTCTTTTGAATGAGATGGTTTATTTATACAGCTTCTAGGACGTAGTTTTTGTCTGCTGCTACCAATGTATGGTATGTTTCCTTTTTTCTTTTTTGCATAGTTTCTTTTGAATGGCATGGTTCCTTTTGAAAGACATGATACCTTGTCAATGTTGGCATGGTTTCTTTGAATGGATGGAATGACCATATGCAGCTCCCAATGTAGACCCCTTGAATGCCTTCCTTTCTAACTTTTACCCAATTAGAATACCAGAGACATTCACTTTGTACCCAAACCATACTTGTCATTAATTAGAAATCAATTACAACAATGGCTATACACTGTCTACCGTTAGAGTGAGACTACGACTACATCAAATTATACAACAATGGCTATACATTTTCTGGAACTAGTGACTAATGTTACCCTTCCTCCTTAAGTCTAAATCCAGTTACTTTACGAAATTCCTATCAAATACAGGAGATGGCCAAAACCACATTTCCAACAAGCTCCAATAAAACAGCTTTATCAAAGGAGTTCTTCTCTTTGAACTATGTAAAGAAGAAGAAAATCCAGCTCAAAATCAGGGCAATCTACACTTTCTTCTTGAATGATCCATTTCCTTTTCCATCTTGTCCAATCTCCACGGTAGCAGTGGGATGACACCTTTTGATCATGGAAACATTGGGAAGTCCATCAACATGAAAAAATTGCAATTTCAAACATTGGGAAGTCCATCTTATCACTCCAATTTCAAACATATAGTCAAGCTAAGATTAACTTAAAACTCAGAAATGAATTGAATAGGATGATCTAAATTAAAACCCACTAAATGTCCACCAAGTCACTGTGTTAGCCCTTTAAGGTGTAGGGACAATGTGCAAACTCCATCCTCGCCCTTCAACTTCGAAATAATATAAGACTGAATGGGAGTCTTCACTTCTAATTTCATCTATCTGCGTCCATACGGGGAGCTGTGGGTAAAATTTAGAAAAAGGGTGAAAATACCCATTTTGCACTCACTGGCAGATCCAGAAAACACGTGAAAACAGCGGGAGGAGGATTTCATAAACAAAGGCAACCTGAAGCTCTCGCCTATGCAGAGTCTGGAAAAGGAGCAAACTTACCATTTTTCATGCTTTGAACCTGTGACCTCAAGATCATACCATAACAACTTTACGATTGCACCAAAGCTCTCCTTCAACATTTTGCATTTCTATAATACTCTTTAAATATTGGACCTTTGAAGGGGCAAAACAATTAGACAAACTACTAGGACATCAAAATGAATTTTTCTAGATGAAGAGTATAAATATGTGAGACAGAATTTGAGGATCCAAAGCACGGATCCATTAAGCCCATAGTAGGTTGGCTTTTCACTGTAGTACATGTGGGACCCAAGTTTTGGTGAATCAACCGTTCATCTTTGCAAGGAGTATGCCTTTGGGGCTTCAAAACGGTATTTTGCAGGGTCCTTTCTTAGATAAGTCATGACCCGAAAATCCAATGGATTGGGATATTTAATTATAAATTATTCTTTAAAAATAAGTATGTTATTGACCCCATGGATGAGATTCCTTTTTTCCTTTTTCCCGAAACTTGTAGCTACCAAGGACAAATAGGGTCCGCCGGATGACTCCGTAGACTCACCAAAAGTTGTATTCTCTGGTGCAATTGCCATGATGTTATATCTATGTGGGTCCTCTGAAGTCATGAGCCGACAATGGCGGGCTAAGAAAAAGTTGACAGGCTTCTAGGGTTGGAGTGAAAGACAGAGAGTTAGTCCCACATAGCTTGACGAGAGAAAACTAAGCTGAGTTCGGGGAACTTTAACGGTCACAACGCATTTTTCCTAAAAAAATAGAGAGGAACAAAGCTACAAGGGGTATATGAGCACTCTAAAGTGAATAATATTGTGACTATCCTGCAGGGACTCATGTTTCCCAAGAGGAGAAGATGTGAAGTCCTCTGCCCATGATGATGGGCCAAGAAAAAGCTAGGCATGCATTTAGGCTGACGTGGGTATTAGAGTCTCAGCATAGGAATGGATTGGAAAAGAATGATTAGAAGCCCACTCGTAGTTTCGGGTGGCTGAAAATATGGACAGAATTGTTTACATAATCAGAATCTTGCTCCTACGACGTCATCAATGCGAATTTTGTGGCTCTAGTTTTGGTCTGTTACTCATCCAACTAGTCCAGCGATCATATTTTTTAAGCCTCCTATTGGCTTCACATTTAGATGTCTTTATAATTTGATTGATTTTAGCATCTGAAAAGCACATGACGTAACCTAACAGGCAACAAACAGTTTAGAAACTTGATAAACTACGTTCAGTTTCTTTGAAACTAGAATTCTTTATATCATAGAATTCTTTTGTCTATAAAAAATGTAAACAATTCAGATCGTATAAAAGTGAGGTCCGTGAAATTTAGAATTCCTCTTTAAACAAACCCACCGTCGCAAGTGGCTCCGGCCATTGCCTTCGTATTCATCGACGGGGGGCTTGGGTCGGGGCTGCAAGCAGGGCGAAGTTTCTCTTTAAGTTGTGAATCCCAACTTAGCTCTTGATTTAGCGAGTCCGAGGAGAACAAATTACAAGGCAACAATGGGGTTGAGTGGCAGGAGGGGGTTCTTGGCAATTACACCCTTTGGAAGGAGTGACATTCAAAGATTGCTTTCTTTTGCATGGAATAAATCCATGTAGCGGTGAGCAGAACTTACTTTCCCCATTGATACACTGAAGAATATCGTGCTGCTTCCCCAACCGTAAACGTGTTCAAATCTGATCACAAGACTGAAACTTCAGAGTGGACACAAGTGCGCACGCATCAGTCTGCAACTATTTGCCTCACAGGTTCTTCCATATAAACGGTCGAAGTTCAACTCCAAACCGACTATCCATGGATTTGTTGGATGACAAGGTCCTTGTGGACATCCTCTCACGGTTATCCGCAAAAACCCTGGCTCGTCTCAAACGCACTAGCAAAAGATGGTGCAAGTTGATAAGCGAGCCTTCTTCCATAGCAATGCAAGCCCAAATATCAACTCAGAACGTATTGGGTCTCTTACATGTGACTGCTTATCCAATGTCCGGGAGGCTTATGTACCTCCCAATAGTAGATGAGGATAACGGCTCGGATCATCTTGACACATCTCTCGGCTTCTCTCCCGAGTTTCGAGATAGAATATCGATCGTTGCTTCTTGTCACGGTTTGCTCTTATGTCGGAATGTTGATCACCTCAATCGGTACTCTATCTGCAATCCTACAACCAAGGTACATCGTCTACTACCTTGCCCTCGGATTGAAAATTTTGATACCCGGTTCGGATTAGCAGTTGATCTTGTCAATTTCGGATGCGATCGATACACTGTGGTTTGCATTGATCGGATGGAATCTGAATTGATCGACGCGTTTGATGCATTTAAGTTTACGATTTTTACGTCGGCGAGGCGATTTTGGAGGTCGATAGATGAGACTTTATCGTGCCCGTCCAGTCCTATTCCGCGTCGAAATTCGGCCGTTTATTACAACGGGGCACTGCATTGGCTCAGAAAAACAGGTGATATAGTTACATTTCATGTAGAGACTGAGCATGCCCGTCTGATCGAGTTGCCGGAGGCCATCAAGAACTTATCGGACGGTCAGCATCCCGGCAGCTGGTTTGGAAGGACGGATGGATTTATAAATTTTGTTCAAGTTACGGGGAAAATGATTTCTATCTGGGTACTCGAGGACTACGATAATGTTCGATGGAGGATGAAGCATAGGCTCAGAGTAGGACGACTGAATCGCGGGAGTGTTCCACTCTTCTTTGACAACCGTCGGATCGTGTTAGCTAACGTATCGAGCCGTGGAAGTAACAGCAGATTTCAAATTTATGACGTTGATATGGACACGGTGAAGATCGTCAAAGCATGGGAGACGTGGATGGACAGTTGTCGTAGTTTCTTTCCTTACGTGAGCAATATGATAGGATAGAAAGAAATTTATCACTTGTTTAATTGTAGGTTTATTAAAATCAGTTATTGTGGCTTGAAGATTTTAAGGTTATTATGGTTTTTTCTTAGTCTTACTTTGCTTTTTTGCAAGAGGTTATTTCCACGCCTTGAACCTATGACTTCAAGGTTGCATGACAACAACTTTATAATAATTTAATATTATAAACTAATAGTTAGGCTTAGAATTTTATGTACATTTAATTTGTACTTATCTTATGTCTTTCAATAAGAACAATAATAGAAATAGAGAAGTCGAAAGCACTTAGAGGCAGACTTGAGAAGATAGCAATAAATTTGCTATTTTAGGCCCTTGTGGTCTGCCCCTTTCCTCAAACCCTGTAGGCAAGAGCTTTGTGCACTGGGGCTGACCCCTTTATTTACCTTCACCATTCACTTTTGGACTTTTCATTAGAGAGCTGTTGATGTGGAAATCCACGTCACTCAAAATGCAACAAATGAGATGCTCATAAACAAAACATTTAATATAAATTCTATTAATCAATTCTTGCATAAAAAAAGCATGGCTCTATAATTAAAAAAAAAGAGTGATTTCATTAGTAAGAAAACTGGTTACATTGAATTTGCTAAATAGTTTGTTATCCGTAATAACATTATGGAGGTCGAGTTCTGTCTCAATGTATATGTCTCCATGTATATGATAACTATGTTAGTTAATTCTATAGCTGTTGTTCCTATGCCTAAACGGATTCATGAGTGGTCAGTATGTAATGTCCTGCACATATTTGTGCCCTCTCCACAGCTCATGTACAAGACCTATCACAACAACCTAGGTTTTCAGGTGATAGTCTTGATAGAATGATTATCGTGATTTGGTCGCCACATGAAGTGCCTTTTGCAAGAGGTTGATTTCATGTCTTGAACCAGTAACTTCCAGGTCACATGACGACAACTTTTACTACCGTGCTAAGGCTCCCTTGTGGAATCATGATAGCTGTAATGTGTTATTAATTAATATAAAATATTGCTACTAATCTAATCGTAAGTAATACAGCTTTTGACTGATCTATTCTATTGATCGGATTCGTCGTCTCCCAGAATGAGGGGCTACCAAAAGTCTTATCCAACAGATACCTCTTACTGTATGATAAGCCCCTTCCTTTTCTCACTGAACGGCTGTCAACAATATTCTACATTTTATTAACACAGTCCACGTTCAAGTGGAGGGGCACACCTTAGTGGTAACCGTTGGATGAAATTTTGGGAAACTCCGATCTTGGAGAGGGCCAATTGGGCAAACAATATGGATTTAAAAAAAATGGAAAAATGGGCCCTATGGCCCGCTTCTGATTTCGCATGTCATGTAGGAACCCTCTAGTAATTTTATCTTATATAGTCTTATTTGGATATTTTAAATTTTAAATTAGTTAATCACCTTGTTGATTAAATTAGAGTATGTATGTAATTTTTTCCTTTGCAATTCCTTTTTAAGTTAAAAGGAAAAATACTCCTACATTGATTATATGTATATGTATGTGGAGGTATGTTAATTTCAGCCGTTTCATGTAGGAGTAAAGAGTAAGTGATATTTGATTTGTTAAAAAAAAAGTAAAAAAATAAAAAAAGTTAGAGAAAATGGCAATCAGAAACTTTTTTTTGGCCAATCAAATATCACATGTATTTTACACCTACAACTCCTTTATCACTAATGTAAGAGGAGTGAGAATTAATTGTTAATGTGGTTATTTAACCAAATTTCACAGTTTTCAAGAACAAGATTTTGATAGGTTTGAGATTTATAATTATTTTAAAACATTATTGCTGACATTTTTCCTTTTTGGTTACATTAAATTCTAATCTCATCCACTCCCCCAAATAACCTTTTCTTGGATGTTGGTGACTTTTTTTTACAATAATTTTTTGGTTATAAAATATTTAAAATTAAATACTTCAGATGAATGGCTTAGATTAAGGATAGGGACGGCTACCATGAAAGAGTGGAGGCCCTTCACTGTCGTTGGAGTGCTGTCTTCCTTAGTACCAGAATTTCTCTTATATTATTATACATAAATAAAACATCACATCTGCTATAATAATTATATTGCTCTAGACAGACTTGAAGTTTAAGATTAAAGGCGGCAGCCTTGGTGTAAAAAGCTTCTGCGTATACAGAGTTTGGAGAAGGGGCGGACCACAAAGACCTTGAAGCCGTGACTTCTAAGTCACATGACTCTAAAGATTAAAATATTAAAAAGAAATCTAAAAAGTAAAAAGTCATAAAATGAAAAATGCCTAAACTGGGCGAGCGTATAAGCTGTAGGGTCCCCAGCATTCGGCATACGTTAGCACATCCTTTCTGAACCCACTAAAGTGAACGGTACATATCCGCTGCGCTCCATCCAACTGTAACCAACGGATATGTTTAGCAGATAATTTCTGCTCCTCACACAGACCAAACCACCAGGTCACGATAAACAACACCTTGAACCATGGCTACGCTAAGCTTCAATCCGAGAGGAATCAGAAACCCCAAACCACAATATCCGAAGCCCACTTCGAAAATCTCCTTCCTCTCAAAACCGACCAAAATTACATACCCACACTTCCATTTCTCTGCAAAAACTCAAATCTCCCTCCCCAATTCATCCAACTCCATTTCTTCTGCCACTGAGGATTCTTCAGTTTCATCTCTAACAGAAGAAGAAAAATACGATGATCCAATGGCAGAACTGAGCTTCATAGATCCAGAAATTGATCCCGAAAGCATTTCTGAGTGGGAACTGGATTTCTGTTCAAGACCAATTTTAGATATTAGAGGGAAGAAGCTTTGGGAGCTTGTTGTTTGTGATGGTACACTTTCACTTCAGTACACCAAGTTTTTTCCTAATAATGTCATTAATAGTATCACTTTGAAGGACGCTATTGTGTCAATCTGTGATAATTTGGGTGTTCCCCTGCCAGAGAAAATTCGTTTTTTCAGGTGATTTCTGGCTTGAATGAGTATTTTTCTTTTTCTTTGTTCTTTTATTCTTGTTTCAATTGGGTTATTCTTTAATATTGGATTGTTGAGACGTTTATAGGTCGCAGATGCAAACGATTGTAACAAAAGCTTGTGGGGAGCTTGGCATAAAGCCGATTCCTAGTAAACGGGTGAGCATCTTTAGCTTTTTTTCATGCCTTTGTTTGAAAATTTGTAGCTTTCGTGTGAGGGTGCTAAATGTTTCTGAGTTTGTTGTAGTCCATCTCCATGAATCAAACAACCTCTCACATTGTTTTTCGTTACTCTCAGTATAGACTGATGCATCTTTATCAAAAAAGAGAAGTAAGAGCAAATACTTCTGTAAAGAATGGATATTTACCAACTGATTTATTTCTAGGATTGAAATCAACCAGAGACTTAGGATACATGCTCTAAGTTGCGCTATTCATTTGACATCATTTGATCTACAGGAAGATGCTGTCGAGGCAAAATGAATAGAACCTTAAAAAAATGCTGCAACAGGAAGTTATATTTGGCTGAGTCATCCTTAGGAACGTATGGGGTAACATCTGGAGCAGAGAACGGCCTACATGCTACTTAGCAAAATTTCGGAGAGTTTTTGTTGACAAAATAGCTACCCTATACTTAGCACACCCTACTACTGAAAATTCACGAAGCAGCCTTACACCTCTTACTCTGATAGGGAACTTATAGGTCATTGGCACAACTAGATTCTTAAGGGAAAGCTGAATAGAATTGGTTTTCTGGCCAGTGCTCCCACCAGGAGTGCTCGATGCCTCTGAGGTAGTTAAAGAAACCTTGCTGGGGGGCATGTTATCTCTTTTCATTCTGAAAACAGCTGAAAGAACACTGGATAGAAATTATATCTTCCCCAGGCCTAGATAAGCATGAATATGAAGGAAAACATCTGGATTCATTTTGGAAGACAAAACAGAAGCAGCCATCAATCCATTTTGAATTGCTTTCTGACCTCTATATCTATTTTTTTTCTTTTTTCGGATCTCTTAGCCTCTATTTGTTTGGTTTGTTGCAAATAAGCATAATCTTGTCATTGTCAGCTCTGAATGGCAATTGCATATTTGATGTGTGTCTTTTCCACTGAGCTTTTATCTATATGCAGTGTCTTTCACTACTTCTTTGGCTGGAAGAGAGGTATGAGACTGTGTACATGCGTTGTCCTGGTTTTCAAGAAGGATCCAAGCCACTCCTCGCATTAGATAACCCGTTCCCCATGAACCTTCCTGAGAATCTCGTTGGAGAGAAGTGGGCTTTTGTCCAGTTACCATTTTCAGGTACATGTTTAGGTATCTCTGCGAAAATCCACTTGTTTGCTTTTCTTTTTAAAGTTTAAGCATTTCTTTCTGAGAAAACTCCTCATTTAGATACTTTATTCTAAGGATGCTAGTTTGCGTGAAGTAGGCCTACCAACAAAAAACTACTTCACAGTCTGAGAAAATGTCAAACTGTGCCATCGTACTGATTGTTTTGGACAAGTTACCATTTTGAACATTATAAAGATTGGCTGTATTCCCTATGAATCATTTCTATAGCTTGGGTCCTCCACAGAACTACTAAAACAAGAAAGAATTAACTCACACTTAAACATAACGAAGATGATTAATTTACAATCATCTGTCTCTTCAGTAACAAGTTAGGTGCAAAACCTCCCACGGGTCTCCTTGGAGTTGGATGCCTCCCATATTTTCAAGAAAATGAGATACTAAGCATATCGGCTGCATAAACGAAAGAATGCTGGCTTTTCAGTTCATCTCTAAACTATGAGTAAAAACTTACAGGATAACATCTTGAGGTGATTTATTCTTTTTCCACATCTCATTCTTCTCAATAGCAGTGGTCTTTACCGTTAACATTTTATAAAGAGGTAATTTGGTTTCTTCATCTCTGATTTCCAGCTGTCCAGGAAGAGGTCAATTCATTGGAGAGCAGATTTGCTTTTGGTGCGAGTTTAGATTTAGACCTTCTAGGAATTGAGATTGGTAGAAATACACTGGTTCCGGGACTTGCCGTTGCAACTTCACGTGCTAAACCTTTGGCAGGTACATCTCACTTTGAGCATGCATGCATCCATAGTTTGAATTCTAAAATTCATGTTATGGTAATAGCAATTTGTTGCAATGATTTGATCAATAAACCCACGGTGCTCTATTCTATTAGAAATTCAAATGGTTTTTGAAATTCAGGTCCAACTGTTCTTTATGTTACTGAGTTGAAACACATAGTCCAATAGATATGCTGTTAATATATATTGCAGGCGAGAGTCATGGAAGATTTTTTGCATTTTTCAGGATGTGCAGCTTAGTTTGAGCCTTTAAATCTGAAAACTTCTGGTTTTGATTTCATATATAACTACTTCTATCTGTATTTTGTCATCTTCCTTGTATATTCAAATGCAAACTGAAACAAAGATTTAAAATTTCACTTTGATTTGAATTATCATAAAAAATGACAGATTTCAGCTGTTCCACAAAGACAGTTAAGCAGAGCAAAGGCCTTCTAACACTGATGCAAGAAGAAGCCTCTCCTTGGTTACCAGGACTTGAGGCTGCTCATGGGTGCACTTGTCCACCAATCACAATATAAAACAAAGAGTTAGGCAAACTTAATATACTCCAGCGCATACTAGAACACTGACATGTCACATGATGAAGGCCTACTGTTGTACAAATGAACATATTTATTACGGCATAACCCAACCCTATCTTGACCGATTTGAGTATTTGCCCAAGATCAACGCACATGCCCAAGTCATATCCTACAAATTCTATCTGAGAAGTGGGACTGATGTTGTGAAAAAAAACATTTAACTTGTTGCATCCATCTTTCGAGAATGAATTTGTACACCAACAGATGAATTTTGTTTCTGTCGACCAGCTTGGATGAATGGCTTAGAAGTTTGCTCAATTGAAGTTGACACTGCTCGGGCTGATCTAATTCTATCGGTCGGAGTATCTACCAGATATATCTATGCTTCCTGTAAGAAGTCTCCAGCCACAACACCGGAGGCTGACGCTTGGGAAGAGGCAAAGAAAGCATGTGGGGGCTTGCATTTTCTTGCCATACAAGAGAATTTAGATTCAGATGATTGTGTTGGATTTTGGCTCCTATTAGACTTGCCCCCACCCCCTGTATAACTTGATTAATGAATCTCTTTGTCAGTAATTCTGCACTTTCTCTGTACGTGCTTCCAAAAGTTGCAACATAAACTTCTTAGTTGTTTTCAATACAAAGCTGCACAAAGGAGTCTTAACTTCACTGAATCATGAAGTGGCATGGAACTCACGAATCAGACATGGGTATTGTGATCTCCTGCCCAACATTGCCCGTTAGATGTAGTTCTTGAAGCTTGAAATAGAACGCCTTTTGGTTTCTGCCAGTCATAGGATCTGCATATTTAGTTCCAATTCCACCGGTTTGAAACCACGAGCGAGGCTAGTTCGAGTCAAAGAAAGGGTATATTTATCAAATGAAGATGTGCCTACGGTAAATGCTTATTGTGAGTGTGTGAGCCTGATTGGCTTGATCTTGTTATGCCCATATCAAATTATGTTGCACTACAAACCAGGAATCAAGAGGGCCGAGCTTAATTAGCTTGATATTATTGTGCCTCAAAAGTAAAGGTAGATAGTTTTCAATTTGTTATTTGAGGGGCAATTCTTTTGCCAGGACATATATGTATTCGCACAATCCTAGAGTTTTGAGGTATGGAAAAAATTTCTGTAACTTGTGGTGACTATTTTACGGCTGTGGAGAAAATAAAATTGGTGTAAGCCCATTGTAAAGGGAATCACATAAGTTTGTGTTTTTTTTTGTATTTCATGTTTTTTTTATCTTTTGCATCTTCATAGCAAATCCATCCCTAAGACCATAGAACGAAATATCACCAACTAGATGACCCACCTTCCTACCCAATAAATGTGTAGCATAGTTAGTTGTAGACAACTTGGCATCTCTCATGAAGTACACTTCATCTCAAGTTTGAGTTGCCACTTTTCCCTTTGGTCAGGGACTAGATTTAGAAGTATGTGAGTGGATTGCTTTGTAATTCTTTTCAAGTCTCTCTCTCTCTCAACTAAAGGCAGAGTGGCAAGGAAAACCTAATCCTCGAGTAAAGGGGAGCGTGGCAACTCAAACAGTAACCAACATATCTAGCAAATATGCCTTGATTGTCTACTGCCAATTGCACCAAACATTTCTTAGCTAATATCTTACTTTGTATGATCTCTTGTCGTTTTGCTACCCAATGGCTGTAAACTGTAAAACAGAGATCAAGGGTGCCTGTGCAAAAATGAGAGTTTGTTTCATTTTGGCCATTGGAATGGATTTCTTTTGATGACATTTTAAACCCGAACACTCTCAATGTTAATCGCTGGACTGGGAAGGTTGAAAAGGTTTTATTTTCGTGATCCTGTCAACAAGTTAGCAGCTTTATATAAATTTCAGAGATATTTAGAAACCAAATTGAGGAATTTATTGAAAATAACTATCTTGGGCTTGGATTAAGCATTAACGATGAAACTACATTGTTCTGAAATACCTCACATGGGCAACGAACCAACCCCCGGCACATTGCCTTTTAGTTTGACATGAATAACTACAAATTCAGTTGGGGTTGCAGCCTGCATTTTGTTTGCGTGAAGTCAGAATCCTTAGTTATTACCATTGAACCAAACTATCGACAAGAACTGAACCGAAAAATTCCAGTATATGACTATTCAATTAGAACCAATGTTGAGGTATTGGTTAAATTTTCACTCAACTAAATCTTATTCGCGTTGTTTAAATTTCAAGAATAAAACATACATAAATTATAGACTAGCATGCCTTTATAATTTTGTTTTAAGCTTGTATATTCATTAGGATAAAACAATAAACATCAACTATTTTTAATAATTAACTTTCATTTATATTGAATATAATATTATTATTATCATTACTATATGTAATATTGTTACTATTAATAATACATACATACATAGCAGCTCGGTGCATGAAGCTCCAGCATATATGCGGGGTCCAGGGTATATTGAATGGTGAACATAGATGCATCCTCAAGGAGTTTTGAACTTCAAACCTTCAGGATTACGACTCTTGGGCCACTGCACCACACACACCCATTATTTCATTATAATATTAGCACCTAGTGTTGAGATAATATATGGATAAACCATTATAGTTTATCTATAAAACAACATTTCAAATGCAAAAGAATAGAAAGAATGGGAGTAAATGAAATGTGGTTATCCCAAACCAAATAATTCTTCTCCCTCTCTCCCCTCACTCTATGCATTAACCAACTCCAAAATCCCCTTCATAACCGACCAGATCAACATATTTCCAGCAAAACCCTATAATCTGCCCTCTTTATAGTCAAATCTCTAACATTTTCTTCTTTCTTTTACTATTTTTTCAAGTATAAAATCCCTTAATCTTCCACTTTCCTTATACTCCAAATTAATACTATAGTTACCAGCACGATATTTTCAATTTTTAAATGGTGGACATAGGCACCCTTGAGAAGGTTTCCAACTACTAACTTTCGTAACTAAGAATCACTTTTGCACCTATACGCCACACTCACACACCCCTTTTTCTCTTCCCTTTTTTTTTTTTTTTTGGTTCCGAGGTAAGAACTATAAATCAAATCACACAGACATCACTTAAGACTAATTCTCAGCTGAAGGTAAGAATTATAAAGCAAACCTTTTATCCTGAGGCAGAATAACAGCTATTGGAATCGTGTCCTGGTTTTCGTCTCAATAAAATTATTCATCCTAGCTGTAGTAACTAAAAAAATTACTAAGATAATTTGTACACTTACATATGCAGTACCCTATCAGGGCTTTAGTAGTTAACTCTTGTCCCAAGACACAAGTCTTTGATAGCAATCATTTCCCTGACGATATCTCCCATCTCCATGCGCTCTCTTGGTGATTCTACGCAACATGATATGCCGACCTTAAACACGGCGATCAAGCAATCTTGCAACTTATTTCTCATGTTGACACTATGGCCGTTGTTGTTGCTGCTAGAGGTAGCTTCAACATCTGCAAGCAATTGTGGGTCTGCAATTTTCATTACTTGGTCGGGCAAAGCCATTTTGGTGAACTGGAAGAGGTCAAGTCCATCTTTGAACATCTCATCAGTAGGTCTCTTTCCCGTGAAAATCTCTAGCAAAAGAATGCCATAGCTATACACATCGCCTTGTGTGCTGGCTGTGAAACCCATCCCGTATTCTACAATATACAGTTCCAACTTTTAGTAGCATCATATACACATTTCAAAATAGATATTATCATTAGTTGGGAAAGAAAGAATGATATCATGCCAACTTAAGCCTTATTATGGATTCGTGATTACAAAAAATTATGTAAATTAATAGACAAAGTCATTTACCTGGAGCGACATATCCAATAGTTCCCTTTATTTTTGATGAACTCGTTTTATCTTTGGAGTAATTACTGATGGCTTCAAAAAGTAACTTTGCCAGTCCAAAGTCACCAACATGTGCATTCATGTCATCATCAAAAAGTATGTTGCTCGGTTTTAGATCGCGATGAACAATTGGTACTTTTCCATGGTGATGAAGATAATCCAAGGAAGATGCGACATCAATAGCAATATTTACTCTCTCGACGAAGGTCAATTTTCTCACTAGATGTTGCTCACCTTCATCAGGATGCAACCACTTCTCAAGACTACCCTTGGGCATATACTCAAAGACTAGGGCTTTGAAATCATTGCCACTAAAATCAATGCTTGAGCAGCAAGTGATGATCTGAACAAGATTACGATGCCGAGCATTTCTTAGAGCCTCACATTCAGCGTTGAAGCTTACCAAAGCTCCAGGTTGTTGAAGGTTGAGTACCTTCACTGCAATGATTTCTCTATTAATTTCTAGAGTTCCTTTATACACAGAACTATAACTTCCAACACCGATCAAATTTTCCAAGGAGAACCCATTAGTTGCTCTGTGCAGATCTGAATAAGAGACCCTTAGCAATTGATGATCCGCAAAACACGTGGAAGGAGGCTTCTTTCTCAACTTTTTTCTCCACTGAAATGCAACAATGAAGAGTGCGGTTATAATCAGACAAAAAACCACAGTAGATGTTGCCATGCCTACCTTCAAAGCACGAGACCTTCCATGTTTTGTATGACTGCGGGTAGGGCATGTAGGCAACTGTAACTCTGAGATACCTCCACAAAGCTTGCTGTTTCCATAGACTGAAATTGCACTTGCATTTGTAAAGATCCCATCTTTTGGCACTTCACCCTCAAGATCATTAAAAGAGAGGTTCAACAGACGAATTCCGTTCAAACTGCTCAGTGATGAAGGAATGATTCCTTGAAAGGAGTTGTGTTGCATGAAAAGGTATTCCATACTTAAACAATTGCTCAAACTACTCGGAATCTCCCCAGACAAGTTGTTGTAAGACATATCTAGCGTCCCAAGCATTTTAAGGCTGCCAACTTCCAAAGATAGTGATCCAGTGAAAGAATTATGTGACAAGTTGAGATATATTGAAAGAGCAGGAATGTTAAGAACTTCTTCTGGGATGTTGCCACTAAGCTTGTTGTCCTCAAGATACAATCGTTGCATATTCCTACAATTGCCAAGACTTGAAGGAATTTTTCCTATTAAATTATTCGACCCTAATGAGAGCAAGCCCAATCCTGTCAAGTTGCCTAGGGATGTTGGAATTTGTCCACGAAGTCTGTTACCACGCAAGTACAAAGAGTATAGTTTGTTAAGCTTCCCAATTCCAACTGGAATAGTACCTTCAATAAAATTTGCATCCACGGCTAATACATTTAAGCCTATGAGATTTTCCACCTCTTGTGGGATCGTTCTAGATATTTGGTTATTATGTAAAGCTAGGTAAGTTAGTTGGGTTGAGAAATTAGCAATCGCATTGGGCAGTGGACCTTTGAAGTTATTAAACCCTAGATCTAAGAATGATAGGCTTGTGCAATTAATCAAAGAATTGAGAAAAGTCAAGTCATTCGTCGTACCTCCTAGATGATTTCCCCAAACTCTAAGGTTGGAGAGACCTTGAAGACTACCCAAATTTAGAGGCACAGAACCTGTGAAACTATTGTTACTAAAGTCAAGTTTTGCAAGTCGTGAAGCATTGGGCAATGAACCTGGTATGAGTCCTCTAAATTGATTGCCACCTGCATAAAGCTCTTGTAAATTTGGGAGAGTTGAGCCTAGATCGGGTGGAAGGCTCCCATACAGCCGGTTGTCTACTACACTAAATACAACAAGTGACGAGAGATTATAAAGCGGGCTAGGAATTGTACCTGACAATCCAGTAATGCCTAGGTCGAGAAGTTTTAGCTTAACCAATCTTGCTATATCGTAGGGGATACTTCCTTTCAAACTATTTTCCCCCAATTGCAAGACGGTGAGAGACGAAAGATTGCCTAGGGAAGGTGGGATGCTTCCTCTGAGCTTGTTATTTCTAAGATATAACGAAGTGAGCTTCGGAAGTAACTGGAGATCATCAGGAATGACCCCAACAAGCTCATTGTACATTAAATTAAGTACTTGAAGTTGGGTTGTCATATTGGCCGGGATCGTTCCGTGATACGAATTATTGCCCATACAGACAAATCTCAATCGTGGAAGGCGAAAGACGGCTTGGGGGAGGTGGCCGTAGAAACTGTTGTTTTGGAGGCAAATTTTCCTGAGAAAAGAGAGGTTTGCAATGGAGGGAGATGTTGGACCTACCAATCGTTGATGTGCAAGGTCCAATCTGGTGACCCTTTGACGATGCCGATGGCCACAAGTGACTCCCTTCCATTGACAGAAATGGAGACTGTCGTTCCATGAGGACAAGGCATCGTTTGGGTCAGCAGTTATTTGATGCTTGAAGGCAAGCAAGGCAAGTCGATCGGTTTCATTTCCTAACAAGGTGGCAGATTGTACGGGCAGCAGCGAGAGGAGGAAGAAGAAGGCATGGATGGAGGAGAAGAAGAGAGAACGATAGAAGAAAAACGAGGAAGAGCATAGAAGCAGGCGAGAATTGATATTATGAGGGGGAGAAAGCGCCATTGGAATTAGGAGAGTGAAGTGAAGGAGAGAGAAGCAAAGATGGTGGGGGTTGGGTGAGGAAGATTGCATGGCAGATGTGTGTATTTAAGGCAAGAGAATCAGCGCAAGGGATAAAGATTTATGTACTCGCGTATCGTGTAGAACGTTTCGCAAGCAGTCTTCGGTGCCCATTTTTGTTCAATCTATACCATCCACTTAGCAAATCTCGACTCGGATCTCTTATTCTACGGACCAGAATACTTTACTTAACCAGCCAATTAGTGTTGGTAGTAGGCCCCATTTGGTCATCAAATAGATCGTTTCTTACGCTCTTTAATGTAATTGCTGCACGTATAAATGGGCCCAATTATGTTGTGCACCCATAAATAGAGCGACTTTTTGTCATGTGGGCCCCTCCTGGATGACCTTAACGGGTATCAGAAGTCTTGATGGATAGACTCATGTGGAGCGTGTTTCATGGGCTGTCTTTTCTGGGCTAATAATGGATCTGATTTTTAACTGATTAAATCATCACATGATCAATGGTTCAGATTAAGCAGATGTCTGTCTCATTCTTTTAAAAGATTAAGCCAAATAGATTACATGGAAGCCTATCATTTGCCCTACACAAAGTGAAATTTATAATAATATTTTATTTGAAAGTTGTTTCCACAAAAACAACCAATTAGGTAACCATCTGTTTTCAGAAGCCATTTCACAATAGACTTAATTTTTTTTTAATAAACAACCTTATCAAATAGAGCTGTTACATACGTAATCATGCCCCAACTTAGGGTGATTTCTAAAAGAGCAGTCAATGGATGAAAGCCAAGTTTCAGTATATACAGTAAGAACTCACCATCATCTGTTTCATTACCTAGCAAGTAGGAACTCGTGTTTCATGGCCATGGGTCCCATTAATTGTACCCATTCAAACGTCGAAGACCAAGCAAAGACATCATATGTACGGCAGCACATGGTCACAAATAGTTGAGACTGATCCTGCAGAGGGTCTTTCTTGGGAGATCGGTGGCTGCTATTACAACCTCCAGATTGCTTTTGATGACAGCTACAATTGGACCCCTTATGCTTTATATCCACGGTGAAGAGATTTTTATAAAACATAAGAGAGAGTTTCCTGTGTGGTCTGTTTGGATTAATGTACATTGCAGGCTAACTTATCTTAGCGAATACGGGAGATGCAATTGAAGTTCTCTCTCTTTCTCTCCCCCTGTTGTCTGCCTATTTCAGTTTTATTTTGGTTGATTTTGTGATTTTATTCTGGCATCTATGGATCTTTTCAACTCGGGTATTTATGTGGCTTGCTGATTCTAATAAGAGGTTATAGCTATTAACAGCAGGTATTTATGTAAGTTGTATTTGGATTGTTGTATAAAGTAGGCTATATTTGTATGTTCTATTTGGATCAATGTATGAAATTGTACAAAGTAGAGTTGTCGTGGTATGACCTTGAGGTCACATTTTCGAGGCCTAAAAACAGTCTCTCGTAAAAGCAACGTAAGGTTGCATACTATTGACCCTTGTAGTGTAATTATCCAACTTACTCGCTATAATAATGAGTATAGAATTGCCACTAGATAAATCATCAAACAACTAATTTTTCCTCTTTCTTTTCGTAAGAAAAATCAAGATTTTTTATGTCATCTTTCAAATTAGCAAGAGGAATACTAAGCCATGAGAAATCAGATGAATGGGTCAGATCATCCAAAAAAGAGGCCCATCAAACAGCAGTGGGCGATGCTGTTGGAACGCTTTGTTTTAGCATTCCTATGTGAGTCCAACTACCCAGCTAGGTATCGAACCGAAGAAGTATATTTTTTGGGCCCACATGGAGAGATCTAAGTGTAAATCTATACCTATAAACTTGAATTCTTAACAACAGAACTATGTAGCTCTGGTCCAATGCCAAATGGATATATTATTTGCACATTATAATTACCAAGAACCAATAAACAGGGAGTTTTAGATGAATAGTCTAAGAATGTCCAATCAAAACAAAATTAGTATAGCTTGAGTGGGCTAGCCATTATTTGGATCAATGTTAATCACAAATATTTAGGTAGAATCAAGTTCAGAATGAAGGAGAGCCTTGGCACAACAGTAAAAGTTGTAAATTGTGTGACCTTGAGGTCATGGGTTCAAGGCGTGGAAACAGCCTCTTGCAAAATGCAAGGTAAGGCTGCATACTATAGGCCTTTGTGGTCCACCCCTTCCCGAAACCCCACATAGCCAGGAGCTTTGTGCACCGAGGCTGTACTTTAATCAGATTCAAAATCTGTCAAGTGAATCAAATACAAGCCGAGATTCGAAAGTCCTTCATTGAAGTGTTTCCTGCTAGGAGAGAATCAAATGATGTTGCTTCTTTTTTTTTCTTTTTTCTTACAAACATTCCAAAAAATTGCACAAAAAGTATTTTTTAGATTCAAGTTTAAGCTTTGACTTAAGTTTTTAAGCAGATTTTCAAATAATATTTGAGAATCAGAGAAATTATTTGTGAAAATTGAGTTTATTAGGTAGATTCGTGTTAATTGCTCAAATTTGCAAATGTAAGAACTTTTGAAATATTTGGACAAAAAAAAAATAGAGGCACAAAAAAGTTGGAACTTCTTCAAAAGAAATTTCAATCATTTCAAGAATTTGATGTTCGTTGTCTTATGTTATTTGTTAAGCTTTTTCTATTTTGTGCCCGAGTAACGTGCACACAACTGCAATGGAGATGAATGCAATCATCACCGTTGCCTTTGCCAATAAAGTTCAATATGTCATTAAAATAAGACTTTAAAAGATTGGACTTTGCACTTGACCAAGTTAGAACTTCAATACCAAGAGTTTGTGTGAGCTCCATTCTGCAGCTTACCCGTAGCAGTTTTCCCTTCAAAGTCTTCTCTGCAGTAATGTCTTAGTCAAAATTTACACTCAAATAGCACTGGACTTCTACCATCACGGGAAGTAATTATTCTATGTTAAGGGCGCTCAGTGCATGAAGTTCCCGCACCTGCAGGGTAAAAAAAGAGGCAGACCACAAAATGTCTATAGCATATCGGCTGCATAAACGAAAGAATGCTGGCTTTTCAGTTCATCTCTAAACTATGAGGAAAAACTTACAGGATAACACCTTGAGGTGATTTATTCTTTTTCCACGTCTCATTCTTCTCAATAGCAGTGGTCTTTACCCTTAACATTTTATAAAGAGGTAATTTGGTTTCTTCATCTCTTATTTCCAGCTGTCCAGGAGGAGGTCAATTCATTGGAGAGCAGATTGCTTTTGGTGCGAGTTTAGATTTAGACCTTCTGGGAATTGAGATTGATAGAAATACACTGGTTCCAGGACTTGCGGTTGCAAATTCACGTGCTAAACCTTTGGCAGGTGCATCTCACTTTGAGCATGCATGCATCCATAGTTTGAATTCAGAAAATTCAGGTTATGTTAACAGCAATTTGTTGCAAGGATTTGATCAATAAACCCACAGTACTCTATACTATTAGAAATTCAGGTCTCACTGTTCTTTATGCTACTGAGTTTTTTAAACAACTGTTAAAGTAAGTCCCCGACGATATTCCCATGTGGACCAGTTGGTGCTTAGAATTCAATCTTAAAGACTTGACAAAAATATAGAACAGCTGTTAGAAAATGATAAAGAATAAGACATGTTATTTGGATATTTCTCTTGAACTAACTTCCAAGCATTATATTCGTTATTCAATAAGAATTATTGAAGTGTTCACAACCAAATGTGTCTATTATAAACGAGTGTTGTCAATATCAGCCAGTGTTTTTGGCATATTGATTGGAAAAATAGTATTGTAAAAGGGCAGCCCAGTGCATGAAGCTCTTGCATATGCAGGTCCGGGGAAGGGGCAGACCAGAAGGGTCAATAATACCAGCAAATAGTATTGTACGAGCCTAAATCTCTTTCCAGCAAATACTGCTAAATATCACTTGAATGCAAAAACAGCTGAATATCTCATTATTTGAGCATCAACATCATCAAATGCAGCAGATTATGGGCATCACCTACTGAGAATGCGGCCGAGTTGGAGTAGATGAATGATTTAAGTCACCAACAGTATCAGCCCACAAGCATTTTAATATTTGCTACTTAGACAGACACCCTATAATTCCTCAAATTATTAGATAGCTCTAAAGAGAAATTGGCTGGAGCTCTTTCACAAGTCAGAGTGTCAAAAAGGAAGCAAGAAGCAATGAATTGATACGCATTCAATTTGTGTTTTGTTACAACCATGTAGTAACCTGGAAAAAGATATTACAGAAGTAGGCAGAAAATTCAACAGCACTACTCCATGTATCACTAGAAAAGCTAGCAACTGATTGTGCCCAATAATTTGGGATCTGGAAACGAAAGACTAGATTGAACTGACACGTCTACTCCACATATCACCCGGATATCCACAGAATAATTTAATCCAACAAACTGTCCCCAATGACTCAAACTAAAACGGAGAGGCCATAAACTTAACAGTTCTACCATTGGTACAATTCAGCTTGTCTCTGTCTGCTGAAGGGGTTTGTACTCCCTTGGCCTGGCTGGTGCGACTCTTACAGGAGTCCAACGCTCCGACTGAGAGAATACAATGAATATATGCATAACGGCTGTAACCAGAAGTACAATTGCTGTAGAAATTGCAATTCCTTTCCACGTCGAGAGTAACAAAGACCATTTGAAGAATTTGTAAGTGCCGAATATCAAGAGACATGCCCAAGATACAGAAACCTGTCGATCAATCCAGTGAAGAGAAATGAACTCCCAGAGAAACTGCTTTCGCATTCCGAAAATTAATTCAACCCAGAAAGCTAAAACATGTCTACACGATCCCACAGCAGTTGACCAATAATAGAAGTATAGAAGATTCAAACGCTTGAAGTATAGAAGAAATAGGGAACAATAATAAACATCTATCAATAATAAAAAGAGCTAGAGGCTTGATCTCATGCTAACAACATTACCAACACGTTTCAACGGCCAAATAAATGCAGAATAAAATGGTCAATATAATATACTACGTTAGCCTCCCCAGTAATGAGGGATATATCTATGCCTCCTATAAGAAGTCTCCAGCGACTGCACAGGAGGCTGAAGCTTGGGAAGAGGCAAAGAAAGCATGTGGGGGCTTGCATTTTCTTGCCATACAAGAGAATTTAGATTCAGATGATTGTGTTGGATTTTGGCTCCTAATAGACTTGCCCCACCCCCTGTATAACTTCATTAATGATATCTCTTTGTCAGTAATTCTGGACTTTCTCTGTATCTGCTTCCAAAAGTTGCAACATAAACTTCTTAGTTTTCAATACAAAGCTCCACAAAGGAGTCTTAACTTCACTGAATCATGAAGTGGCATGGAACTCACGAATCAGACATGGGTATTGTGATCTCTTTCCCAACATTGCCCGTTACATGTAGTTCTTGAAGCTTGAAATAGAACTGCTTTTGGTTTCTGCCAGTCATCGGATATGCATATTTAGTTCCAACTCCACCCGTTTGAAACCACGAGTGAGGCTAGTTCGAGTCAAAGAAAGGCTATATTGATCAAACGAAGACGTGCCTACGGTAAATTCTTATTGTGAGTGTGCGAGCCTGATTGGCTTGATCTTGTTGTGCCCATATCAAATTGGGTTGCACTACAAACCTGGAGTCAAGAGGGCCAAGCTTAATTAGCTTGATAATGTTGTGCCTCAAAAATAAAGGTAGATAGTTGTCTATTTGTTATTTGAGGGGCAATTATTTTGCCACGATATATATGTATTTGCATAATCCTAGAGTTTTGAAATAAAAAGGGCAGCCCCGGTGCACGAAGCTCCAGCCTATGCGGCGTCCGGGGAAGGGGCGGACCACAATGACCTATAGTAGGCAGCCTTACCTTGCATTTTGCAAGAGGCTGATTCCACACCTTGAACCCATGACCTCAAGGTCACATGACGACAACTTTTACCGTTGCGTCAAGGTTCCCCTTCCCCGTTGCACAATCCTAGAGTTTTGAAATATGGAAAAAAATTCTATAACTTGTTGTGACTATTTTACGGCTGTGGAGAAAATAAAATTGGTGTAAGCCCGTTGTAAAGGGAATCACATATTGTATTTCATGTTTTTTTTATCTTTTGCATCTTCATAGCAACACCATCCCTAAAATCATAGAATGAAATATCACCAACTAGATAACCCACCTTCGTCCCCAATAAATGTCTAGCATAGTTAGTTGCAGACAACTTGGCATCTCTCATGAAGTACACTCCATTTCACCTCTCTCTCTCTCTCTCTCTCTCTCTCTCTCTCTCTATATATATATATATATATATATCTTGCAAATAGTTACTTTTTTTGATGCATCCCTTAATATCACTCTATATTTTTGAATTTCTGATAGTGACCACCATATTTTTCCCAGGATTTTAGTAAACAATATCTTACTTTATTATTTTTTTGTGCAATCAAAGAATTATAAAGCAAATTATTCCCACATACTCCTAAATCTAATCCTCAACTAAAGGGGAGAGTGGCAACTCAAACCATTGACCAACATATCTAGCAAATATGCCTCTATTGTCTGCTACCAATTGCACCAAACATTTCTTAGCTAATATCTTACTTTGTATGATCTCTTGTCGTTTTCCTACCCATGCTCTTCTTTTAGTATAGAGTACAGATATCAGTGTTGCTATCTATGAGTAAGATCTTAGACTTCTACTGGCCCTCGATAGCTGGTAGGTTCAACATCCAATGGCTGTAAACTGCAAAACAGAGATCAAGGGTAAAGGGGCAGCCCGGTACATGAAGCTCCCGCCTATGTGGGGTCCAGAGAAGGGGTGCACCACAAGGGCCTAAAGTACACAGCATTACCTTGCATTTTGTAAGAGGCTGTTTGCTTTTACCATTGCGCCAAGATTCCCCTTCAAAACAGAAATCAAGGGTGCCTGTGCAAAAACGAGAGTTTGTTTCATTTGCGCCATTGGAATGGATTTCTTTTGATGACATTTTAAACCCGAATATTCTCAATGTTAATCGCTGGACTGGGAAGGTTGAAAGGGTTTTATTTTCGTGATCCTGTCAACAAGTTAGCAACTTTATATAAATTTCAGAGATATTTAGAAACCAAATTGAGGAATTTATTGAAAATAAATATCTTGGGCCTGGATTAAGCATTAGCGATGAAACAACATTGTTCTGAAATACCTCACATGGACAACGAACCAACCCCCGGTACAGTGCCTTTTAGTTTGACATGAATTACTACAAATTCAGTTGGGGTTGCAGCCTGCATTTTGTTTGCGTGAAGTCAGAATCGTTAGTTACTACCATTGAACCAAAATATCGACAAGAACTGAACCGAAAAATTCAGGTATATGACTATTCAATTAGAACCAATGTTAAGGTATTGGTTAAATTTTCAACTCTGGCATTTCCCCCATGCATATACTTGTCATTTGCCTTCTGCTGGCCAGTATCTTCGCTGCCTGTTCATGAAAAATTAAGCAAACCATTTCTAGAGAACTAACAAATAGGCTGTTCTGTTTGAAACAGTCAAATTCGACAGAATTACTTATATGGTAGTTCTTAAACATTCACACATAATTACAGCAAAACGTCAGAAAACTGTCTCACATGCCATGGGAGTTACAGGAGACATCTATAATCGCAAATCACATCTCCAAATAATCACAATCAGCTCACAAAGTGAAACTAGCAAACATCATCATATCAGTTTAGGTTTCATGTGAGCTTGCAACACCAAACAACACTAAAAAATGACACTACTGCTCATCATTGTAAGGTTTAGAAACTATATGGCAGTAGGGCTTATAACACCCATAACATTTAAAAGCAAAATTTTAGCTTGCAACTCAATAGACAAAAAGAAAAGGTAGAAGTGTCAAATTAGAGTTGTCCTACGACATGCATCATAACTGAATCATGGACCACTGCCATGGCAACACTCATCTACATAAAAGTGTTGGCTCCAATACACGACCAACGCCAGCATTTGCACATTTTCTAGCGAAAGCTCAACCAACTTGATCCAGTCGCACCTTTTTGACCCAAGATAGGAAGTATTGGGTTCAGTAACTCGATACAAAAGCATACTGAAAACTCCATGAAAGCAACTTCCACATTGACGAGGCTGATATAATCCAGTTTATGCGCAAACAACAAAACCTGACCAGTTGGATGCGAAAATATTGGCTTTGGACCACAATTTTTCATTCTTTATTCATTGAATAATAATTTTTCTTTGGCACATACTGTTATTTTAATGTGATAATTTTAAATGGAAGTCAATATAGCTCACGAAGACAAGGACGTATGTTGTCTTCATAGTAGGCTTATGTTCTTGTGAGCAGAAACAACCATAAACAAATAGGGAATGACTATAAGAATTCCATTTTCATCTTGACCTGAGTAGATATGATGAAACAAAGAGAAATTACGTAGGCCTTATGATAAAATAAAGAGAAATTAGGTAGGCCTCAATAATGAATCCAAGGAAATATACACGATAAGATTAAAAACTATTCCTGCATCAGACAAGGCTGATCCTCTCTCTCGGTGATCAAAATTTGTGTTCTTGTTCTCTTAGCTCTCTAAACAATCCATTAAGAGGTTTCTTCACCCAATGGAGAAATTAAGTGGAATGATCTGAGATTTGGCTACAGCAATTGAATGGTTGAGATCACCAAACAGATAGGTCTATAGTCTATTGCTGTTTGTCATCTCCTTGCTTTTCACATGCAAGACCATTTAGGGTGTGCAATTTGGAGCACTTATCTACTGTACGATTATGCTGTTGGCTCGTTGAACATAGCCAACAGGGTATGCTTCACACTATATCCCAAAAAAGTTAAATTGCAAACTGTACGGAGACTTTGCAAACAAAGCAAAAGCTGCATGGTTAGGTTGCTTAACTAAGAGCATTTTGTCACGGACTCTCACTGCAAGGCCCATGACCAAGGTTTGTACGCTCCAAGGAAGGCCTGTTTAGCTTGTGGATATGGCTTGAGGGACTTAAGCCTATGTTCCCAGATCTATGGAACAAGGCTTGATTCCAAAAGGCCTCATTTTTAGAAGAATCTTTATAAATATTTTAGATGCTCTAAAGCAGTTTAGAATACTCTAGGAGAATGCTAGATCAATATAGAAAAAGTAGAAGGGTTCCAGAATACGATCTGGATTGTTAATGTATTGACACTTGGAATAATTCTAACAATCTATTGCGGAGGTGGATGTGGATGAGTATATATAATTCTAGCCATATTGGCATCTCCACTCATTGTTTACGAGTGTATGATGGCCAACTACAGCTAGCAACTTCATCTTCTAAGTTTGAGAAATTGAAAACCTATAGAAGTCCTCGACAAATGATAAATGTCATGGGCTTGATCCACATTTGAAACATAATTCCTGAGGTAGAATAATAGCTATTGGAATCGTGTGCTGGTTTTCATCTCACTAAAATCTTCTCTTATTCATTCTAGCTGTAGTAACTAAAAAAATTACTAAGATAATTTGTACACTTACATATGCAGTATCTTATCAGGGCTTTAGTAGTTAACCCTTGTCCCAAGATACAAGTCTTTGATAGCAATCATTTCCCCGACGACATCTCCCATCTCCATGCGCTCTCTTGGTGATTCTACGCAACATGATATGCCAGCCTTAAACACCGCGATCAAGCAATCTTGCAATTTATTTCTCATGTTGACACTATGGCCATTGTTGCTGCTCCTGGAGGTTGCTTCAACATCTGCAAGCAATTGTGGGTCTGCAATTTCTATTACTTGGTTGGGCAAAGCCATTTTGGTGAACTGGAAGAGGTCAAGTCCATCTTTGAACATGTCATCGGTAGGTCTCTTTCCCGTGAAAATCTCTAGCAAAAGAATGCCATAGCTGTACACATCGCCTTGTGTGCTGGCCTTGCAACCCATCCCATATTCTACAATATATGGTTCCAACTTTTAGTAGCATCATATACACATTTCAAAATAGATATTAATCATTAGTTGAGAAAGAAAGAATGATACCATGCCAACTTAAGCCTTATTATGGATTCATGATTACAAAAAATTATGTAAATTGATAGATGAAGTCATTTACCTGGAGCGACATATCCAATGGTTCCCTTTATTCTTGATGAGCTTGTTTTATCTTGGGAGCAATTATCAATGGCCTCAAAAAGTAACTTTGCTAGTCCAAAGTCACCAACATGTGCATTCATCTCATCATCAAAAAGTACGTTGCTCGGTTTTAGATCACGATGAACAATTGGTACTTTTCCATGGTGATGAAGATAATGCAAGGAAGATGCAACATCAATAGCAATATTTACTCTTTCGACAAAGGTCAATTTTCTCACTAGATGTTGCTCACCTTCATCAGGATGCAACCACTTCTCAAGACTTCCCTTGGGCATATACTCAAAGACTAGAGCTTTGAAATCATTGCCACTGAAATCAATGCTTGAGCAGCAAGTGATTATCTGAACAAGATTACGATGGCGAGCATTTATTAGAGCCTCACATTCAGCGTTGAAGCTTACAAAAGCTCCATGTTGTTGAAGGTTGAGTACCTTCACAGCAATGATTTCTCTATTAATTTCTAGAGTTCCTTTATACATAGAACTATAGCTTCCAACACCAATCAAATTTTCCAAGGCGAACCCATTAGTTGCTCTGTGCAGATCTGAATAAGAGACCCTTAACAAATGATGATCCACAAAACACGTGGAAGGAGGCTTCTTTTTCAACTTTTTTCTCCACTGAAATGCAACAATGAAAAGTGCGGTTATAATTATACAGAAAACCACTGTAAATGTTGCCATGCCTACCTTCAAAGCAGGAGACCTTCCATGTTTTGTATAAATGCGGGTAGGGCATGCAGACAACTGTAATTCTAAGATACCTCCACAAAGCTTACTATTTCTGTATACTGAAATTGCACTTGCATTTCTAAAGATCCCATCTTTTGGCACTTCACCCTCAAGATCATTAAAAGAGAGGTTCAATAGACGAATTCCTTTCAAACTGCTCAAGGATAAAGGGATGGTTCCTTGAAAGGAGTTGTGTTGCATGAAAAGGTATTCCATACTTAAACAATTGCTCAACATGCTCGGAATCTCCCCAGACAAGTTGTTGTAAGACATATCTAACGTCCCAAGCATTTTAAGGCTTCCAACTTCCGAAGATAGTGATCCTGTGAAAGAATTATGTGACAAGTTGAGATATATTGAGAGAGCAGGAATGTTAAGAACTTCTTCTGGGATGTTGCCACTAAGCTTGTTGTCACCAAGATCCAATTGTTGCATATTCCTACAATTGCCAAGACTTGAAGGAATTTTTCCTGTTAAATTATTCGACCCTAATAAGAGCAAGCTCAATCCTGTCAAGTTGCCTAGGGATGTTGGAATTTGTCCCCGAAGTCTGTTACCACCCAAGTGCAAAGAGTATAGTTTGTTAAGCTTACCAATTCCAACCGGAATAGTACCTTCAATAAAATTTACTTCCATGGCTAACAGATTTAAGCTTATGAGATTTTCCACCCCTCGTGGGATCGTTCCAGATATTTGGTTCCTATCAAACCTTAGGATAGTTAATTGGGTTGAAAAATTAGCCATCGCATTGGGCAATACTCCTTTGAAGTTATTAAGCCCTAGGCGTAAGACTGATAGACTTGTGCAGTTAATCAAAGAATTGAGAAAAGTCAAGTCATTCGTTTCCTTCGTACCTCCTAGCTGATTTCCCGTCAAACTAAGAATAGAGAGACCTTGAAGGCTACCCAAATTTGGAGGCACAGAACTTGTGAAACTGTTCCAACCAAACTCAAGTCTTGCAAGTCGTGAAGCATTGGGCAATGAACCTGGTATAGGTCCTGCAAATCAATTGTCACCTACATAAAGCTCTTGTAAGTTTGGGAGAGTTAAGCCTAGATCGGGTGGAAGCCTCCCGTACAGCCGGTTCTCTGTTACACTAAATATAGCAAGTGATGAGAGATTATAAAGCTGGCTGGGAATTGTACCAGACAATCCATTGATACCTAGGCCGAGATGTTTTAGCTTAAACAATCCTTCTATATCGCAGGGGATACTTCCTTTCAAACTATTTTCCCCCAGTTGCAAGAGGGTGAGAGACGAAAAATTGCCTAGGGAAGGTGGGATGCTTCCTCTGAGCTTGTTACATCTAAGACTTAACCAAGTGAGCCTGGAAAGTGACTGGAAATCACCAGGAATGACTCCAACAAGCTCATTGTAGCTTAAATCAAGTACTTGAAGTTGGGTCGTCATATTGGCCAGAATCTCTCCGTTATACGAATTATAGCTCAGATCAACATATCTCAATCGTGGAAGGCGAAAAACGGCTTGGGGGAGGTGGCCGTAGAAACCGTTGTTTCGGAGGCGAATTACCCTGAGAAAAGAGAGGTTTGCAATGGAGGGAGATGTTGGACCTACCAATCGTTGATATGCAAGGTCCAATCTGGTGACCCTTTGACGATGCCGATGGCCACAAGTGACTCCCTTCCATTGACAGAAATGGAGACTGTCGTTCCATGAGGACAAGGCATCATTTGGGTCAGCAGTTATTTGATGCTTGAAGGCAAGCAAGGCAAGTCGATCGGTTTCATTTCCTAACAAGGTGGCAGATTGTACGGGCAGCAGCGAGAGGGGGAAGAAGAAGAAATGGATGGAGGAGAAGAAGAGAGAATGATAGAAGAAAAACGAGGAAGAGCATAGAAGCAGCCGAGACTTGATATTATGAGGGGCACAAAGCGCCATTGGAATTAAGAGACTCAAGTGAAGGAGAGAGAAGCAAAGATGGTTGGGGTTGGGTGAGGAAGATTGCATGGCAGATGTATGTATTTATAGGCAAGAGAATCAGCTCAAGGGATAAAGATTTATGTACTCGCGTAACGTGTAGAATGTTTCGCAAGCAGTCTTCGGTGCCCATTTTTGTTCAATCTAGACCATCCACTTAGCAAAATCTGGACTAGGATCTCTTATTCTACGGACCAGAATACTTTACTTAACCAGCCAATTAGTGTTGGTAGTAGGCCCCATTTGGTCATCAAATAGATCATTTCTTACGCTCTTTAATTTAATTGGCTGCTGCACGATTAACTGGACCCAATTTTGTTGTGCACCCATAAATGGAGCTACTTTTTGTCACGTGGGCCCCTCCTGGATGACCTTAACGCGTATCAAAAGTCTTGATAGATAGACTTCGTGGAGTAGAAAGATATGATAGAATACACGGAAGGTATGATATATGTGAATAAAATGAGTCTAGTATGTATCCACCCTCAAGGATGGCACAATTACATTATTTTTGTAGATCTAAGCTATTTATCATGTTCGCTGTTATAGGTGTAGATAATCACGAGAAATCGATGCATTTGGATGATGCCACTGCTTGTTTTAAGTCTCATTAATCAATGATTTTTACTCCTAAGCCAATGGCATCTAATGTGCATGAAGTTTGATCTCTAACCTATCTAAAGCATTTCTGACACAATAAATTGTTTAAATAATAATAATAATAATAATAATAATAATAATAATAATAAGACACCCAGTATGCAAAGCTCCCTCATATAGAGGCTCTGGAGAAAGGTGGACCACAAGGGTTCATACAGTCTCATTATACAATTTTGCAAGAAGTTATTTTCACGTCTTGCAGCCTTACCTTACAGTTCTATAAGAGATTGTTCCGATGCCTCAAAATCGTAACATCAAGGCTACAGGACAACAACTCTACTGTTGCCCTAAAACTGCTTTTTAATAATAATAATTAGAGAGAAAGAGACAGATTTAACAATGCATAAAGAGATACAGTCTAGACTTCTTCACGCGCTTTTGGGCATAGACTCCTACTAGGACTCTGAACAGAATTAGATGAGTCGGTAGGCTGGTGCGCAAATATTTTAAGAACTCTTTAGCATTCTTGGGTCATGACTCACTCACATTGACTCCCACTATATGGACAAAGTAAAATTCCACTAAAAACACCAACAAAATGCTTTCTTCCAACGTTAACGTTAAGAAACGTTTTTGGTGCCTTTCTAATAGTTTGACATTCAGGGATCCTTTACATGTCATGGAGATGGCCTTGGCGTTGTCATGGTAATTTAAACGTAATCTTTTAAACCAAATGGTTTGGCTCTTACTCACCAAATTCAACTTCTTTGTCTGATTTGCTTTCACGTATCTTTAGTTTACATGATTCTAGCTTTAAATATAAATTAACGTGTCATCTGATCAGCTTTCTAGTAATTTATCATGGTGATAATAGCCAGTTGAAAAGTGTGTTATGAATAGTTTTATCTTAGCTCCTGATGTTGATTAATATTATTATATTTTTTAATATGATCAATACTACTCTAGAAGGGGAGTCTTGGCACACCGATAAAGTTGTCGTCGTGTGACTTTGGGGTCACTGGTTCAAGACGTGGAAATAGTCTAATGCAAAATGCAAGGTAAGGC
This sequence comes from Warburgia ugandensis, assembly GCA_035236585.1. Taxonomy (NCBI): domain Eukaryota; kingdom Viridiplantae; phylum Streptophyta; class Magnoliopsida; order Canellales; family Canellaceae; genus Warburgia; species Warburgia ugandensis. Next base: position 75,313,920 of record CP141132.1, on the reverse strand, counting down.
TGTGTATTATTGACCCTTGTGGTTCGCTCCTTTTCCAGACCTTACATATGCGAGAGCTTCGTGCACCAGGGCCGCCCTTTTGTTTTATCAATACTACACTATTGTTAGGCGTTCCGATTGTGCACTTCCACATCTAAGGACTCATGAAAGTTACTATTTTATAGTTTTAATCATGATACTTAAGATTGTCCTACGTAATAGTATATTGTAAGGATCAGTTTACCTTAAAAGGCACCCGATGCACAAAGCTCCTACATATGAAAGATTTGGAAAAGGGAAAGATCACAAAGAGTCTATAGTATGCAGTCTTACCTTGCATTTTTGCAAGAGGTTGTTTCCACGCCTCAAACCCATAACCTTCAAATCACACAGCAACGACTCTACTGTTGTGCCAAAGCTCTCCACAACCATAAGCACCTCGAACGCATCACCGACTAGGCACCACAGGAGAGACCCTCCATGTGTCACTACTCTAGAAGGCATTTGCTCAAGAAAAAGTAATTTTCATTAGTCTCCTTGTAGATGTATATATGCTAAATTTCAAAATCATGATCTTCAGTGACATATCTACCAACTGATGCTTTGACTTCTCGTACAGAGTAGACTAGTGGTCACCTGAAAAATATTTTTCAGTGACATCCTCTTGGTTCTGAGCCTAAGAGCACTGGAAATTGTTTCCTTTGCATCTTCATACAATTTGGCTAATTAATGTTACCAGGATATTCCGCATAGTCTGCCAGATCATCTGAGTACATTCTCATTTACAAAGGGAAGAAAGCGATGGGTGACATAGCCCTGATGCAGAAGTCCCACCTCTTTCATCCATTTCTTTAGGGAGCCTCTCTGCGGGTAGACTGAGAGAAAGAAAGGACAGGAGGCAACCATGCATGCTTACCGTCATATGCTAACAGGCTTTAGCAAGGAATTCATTCCATGGTACCACAGTGACTGATATGTCAAGTAATCAAAAAGTAGTCATTGACGGAGATAACAAAAAGGAAGAAAAGGAAAAGCCAAGATTAAGGTAAGAAAATCCACATGCTTGATCCAGTGGCCAAGCAATAACCTAGGTCATCATCATTAAGACCTTGTCCCGAATAGGGGTCGGCAAGCTATAACCTAGATGCTTCAAGAATTAGCAGGGTCAATAAAGATACATACCATAGCATCATATTTCACAATTTCAGGTCGACTGGGTACAAAAGTCCGAATTAGATGGAAGTGAGGTCTCTATTACCCACTAAGCATATCATTAATCATGATGACTCCAATTCAATAGATCCCAAAATGATCGTAGGGGACTTGTCACAGTAATCATGACATAGAAGATCAACTTCTGTAACTGAAAGTAGGTGTCTCTGTACAGTAGGCATCCATCAAGTCAGTCACTTCAGATTTCAAGGTGCCAGACAATTTCTATCACATATGCTCCTCTTTGATCAAAATAGCTTACTATTTTATCATGACCAAAAGAAATCACGTCCTATTAATCTAAGCATGGTAATATCAGAATCATCAAAGAACCAAGCTTTCCAAGATCAACTTTCATAATTGACTGAGTTCAGTTTGTGAAAGTCATCTCCAAATTCCATGACATCTAACAATGGTGGCTCTTCTATCACAGTAGTTTACCATTTATCACACAAAAGAGAATGGATGGCGAAATCTCATCCTAGACTTCTCAAAGAGTTGGTCCTCATTTGATTATGTCAAGTCGGTTTCATTCAGTGAACAGAGATTTGCGATCTTAATTTATGTATTACAATTTTAATGTTTCAAGGAACTACTATTGAAATAGTGCCATATATAAATTTCTTCCTAAAACAAACACATCAAGGTTACTAGGATCATCAAATGGATAATAATTTATTTATGTCACACTGGGATGGTTCTCATTTGTGTTATGACCTGAGATTTCTGATCTTAATGTATGAATTCCAATTTTAATGTTTCAAGGAACTACTATTGAAATAGCAGCATGGACAAATTTCTTCAAAAAACAAACACATCAAGGTTGCCATGATCATGAAGGGTAGCCTCGGTGCACGAAGCTCCCGCCTATGCAGGGTCTGGGGAAGGGGCGGACCACAAGGGTCTATAGTAGGCAGCCTTACCTTGCATTTTGCAAGAGGCTGATTCCACACTTTGAACCCATGACCTCAAGGTCACATGACAACAACTTTTACTGTTGCGCCAAAGCTCCCCTTCAAAATTGCCATGATCATGAAATGGATAATAATTTACTTATGTCACAACATCATACCACTAAAGAAGTTTTTGGCCGACCAATTGGCTTAAATTCTTTCTCATCAAAAGTTCCTTCAGCTAGATGTTTGTCCAGTAAGGCATCCTGTAACACAGCAAAACACAAGTTAATCACAGAACAAAACAGTGATTGAGCATAAGTCAGTAATGCACGTCATTTCTATATGCGTCTAAGAATTTTTATGGAGTTCAGTTTAAGTCTGAACTTTCTAAACCCAAATCCATTGCTATGCAAAAGTCAATTGCGTGCCTTAGCAACGAATATATCTCGACACCAGTGCGCAATTCCTGCATCTGCCTGAGGTAATTCCCTCACTGAATGTCGCTTTATGTGGACATGCACCTGGAAAAATAATGCACACCTCAAGAACCAGAACCCTGAAAAAGAAACTCATTACAGAAACTGAAACATGCATCCAATCCCAGGTTACTGCATATTCATGTTATGGATTCTATAAATTGCATAGATCAACGACAAAATGGAACAAGTAAAACCAAAATCAGGTCCTCCCCTTTCTTCTCTTGTAGGTTTATTGGCTCCTCACCTTGGATGGTACTATCTTGAAATCAGAGCTGTTTGCTAGTGAACAATTGGGCTTAATATTACCCCCCACAGTCACTACAAAGAGATGAAGAAGCCCAGTAGTTCTGACTAGATTAATAATCACAATACACATTTTTGAATTTATGAAAATTAAGTATTTTGTCCTTGCGCTGCTTCCTAGAAAACTTCTAGCATGATTTGCTCATAGGAGTCACATTGACCTATTCATGAGGTACTACCTATCTCATATTAAAAATTTCCACGTCACTTCATTAGAAACACACATAAGCATGCAGGGCAGACCATGCAGTTCACATGGCATGCAGGCACACTCAGTTAGATATTATCTAAAGGAAATGGGAGGGAACATGCACTTTGGAACACGAATTTTGGAGCATGCACTCTCCAAAGTGACATGTGGTCATAGGTTTTTGGAGATCCAAGCCATCATTTTAGACTGGGTTAAATGGCCTACATGCAAAATTCACGCCCACTAAATGATCTTAGCCAATGTTTTCTTGACTTGAAAAGTCTCCGTAATTGATTTTCCAGTATGCCATGACAAGTGGTTAGAATAATCTGCTTGGAGTGGTTTTTCGTGCAGCCTATATTTTGAAAGCCAAACATGTAATTGGGTTAGATCTCCCAAAACAATGTCCCAGGGGCATCCATTAAAAGTACATGTTGCAAGAATCCAAAGTTCACTTTCCCTACCATTTCCAGAATATCAAATTTTATCCATCAACTAGGTGGATTTTTCTCGTACGAGTGAAACTAACCTCATGTTCCAAAGGACACTGCTCTCATTTCTGGAATTCAAATATTGAAAAAAAATTACATCTTTATTAACTTGACCAAGGATTGTAAAAGGATTCTTCAAGCTAATCTTGAAATGCATGTTTAACATTAGTGGCCAAATCAGATGAATGGCCAGAAGAATGGTAATGCATGTCTAGAAAATACCATGCCCAAAGCACAAGAATGACCAGAACAAGGCTGGGTAGCCACAAGTGATTATGAAGCTATTGTGGATGTAGATGGTAAAACACTACCACAAAATTTTTTGGAAGTACACAAAACTATAACCAGAAAGCACAATTGAAAAGGCATGTTCAAATATGGAGTTGTAACTACAGAACTGCAACTAAGCCTGCAGATTTTTTGCTTACCACAGAAGACTGCCCCTTTGAAAGTCTTAGCATTGTAGGTGAAGGCTGATCTTTTGGAACAGCCACTGTTACATCATATAGAGTTGGAAGAAAGGACCTCATATTACTTACAGCTGAAACAAAACCCTACATGAAAGCCACATTAGTTAGAAAAGAAGCAGACACTTGCATTAGAAACCAAAAAGTTTATTTAAACTAATAATAGTTGGCAAAACTTCCAAAAACACGAGCAAGATGATTTGTGCTGAATAAAAATAAGACGTGAGACAATGAGCGAACTGAGACAGAGAGAGTAACTTTTATCTCTGCTGAATATAAACCAAACGCGTCAGTATGAATATAAGGTTTCTCCTCTTTGTCATTCTCCTAATCCTTCCAGTCCCTTGATTTCATTTTATCTGTTTACAAATAAAAGGCTGATTTTCTGAACAAGGGTCTCCACACCAGAAATTCTATGTTTGGAGACTATTTAAAACACTGTTAGTTAAACCACAAAGTAGAAATACACACAAGGACACCAACACTAGCGCAAAGACATGTTGGAGAATGATAACATCTGCACTCAATACTCCTGAATGTTAAATTTATATTAAAACTTAGAGTGAGCATAGAAAGACAAGTAAATGGGACAAGAAGTTGGTCTAAGCAGGCTTAAGTTTACGAGATCATGACAAGGAGGTTCATGGAACAAGTAAAGAGCAGCTGAAGTTGAAGCTTAATGGCTTCCATCAGATATTCAGAAGGCTGCAGAGATTCCCATGCTAAGGACAATATGGGAATTGGAAGTACCGATATTGCTCTTTAATTCAAATTCTGATCCAGGACCATGTACGATAGAACATATTGAGTACCAATCTGACTGCTCAAACAGTCAAACGAAGGATAGCCTAATTTTGTCCCTGTTTTTTCATTTGCATTTGCTTCTGAATCAACATGTTACATCTGATAGGTTGAACAGAAGAAATAAGTCAGCATATCAGGAGTGAACTATTAGTCATATTTCATTGATTAAGGTGTCTAAAACATTTTTGTTTTGTACCCTGATATTCACAAATAAACCCTTATGCAGTTGAAACCCAAGAATTACTTTCAGGTGCTATGTTTGAACACTAATGGATAGATTTAGTCCACTGTCATTCGTCTGATACTCGGCTAAAGTTTTGAGTTCATCTCTCACAACTTAGAAGAACTTGTTCAGCAAATACTTTCTTTTCATCTCTGGATTGTTAGTTTCGGTGTCTATGTCATTTTTTTCAGTTCTCCATATATTTTCTGCTGTGAAGAGGAGCCTTGGCGCAACGGTAAAGTTGTTGTCATGTGACCTTAAGGTCAAAGGTTCAAGGTGTGGAAACAGCCTCTTGCAAAAATGCAAGGTAAGGCTGGGTACTATAGACCCTTGTGGTCCAGCCCTTCCCCGGACCCCGCATAGGCAGGATCTTCATGCACTGGGGCTGCCTTTTATATATTTTCTACCTTCGACTAGACAGACTGAATGGAAGAAATAGGTCAACATATCAGGAGCAAAATATTAGGCATATTTCACTCATTTGAGTGTCCAAAATATTTTTGTTCATGGCAAGATATTAACAACAGAACCCTTTGTGATCAAGACACCAGAATTGCTTTCAGGTACTATCTTTGACCACTTATATCCAAGAAACCAACAAAAAGCAGGAATATGTTAAGTAGAGGGGGAGGCAGTATCATTTTCCTACTCATTTGCCAATGAACGGCATTCTTCTCTTGCAAAATTTTGCTGATAAAGCACCACTGTTCACTAAAAAATACAATAAGAAGCATGGGCATTTCTGTGCTAAGTCTTCTACTGTAGTGGGGCAATAAAGCCTCTCAAGTCTTGAGTGGATTTCCTCATCTTTAGAGGTTTCACTACCATTATGTTAATAATAGGTAGTAATTGATGTTGGAATCATCGTGAGTTGATTCAAGTGGATGTTGTTGTAAATCGTCTTCTCTTTTTGAGTGATCATGGTGACTTGGTTAAAAGATACTTTAAATCACACGAGCACTACCTCTAATCTATTGGAGTTGTCAGTTAGTATGACATCTGAACCCACTTTTGCAACTAACCAATCCAGGCAACGAAGTTCCATCTCCTAGGTGCTCTAAAACGAATGCAAATCAGATGGTTCTTAACAGTCTCTGCGTCTGTCCAAGTCATGGATAAATAAACTAACGAAAAATGGAAATCACAAGTTGCCCAACATGTGCATATAGTCAATTTTCAGCTTATTCAAACGGCTCAGAATTCAATTCAAAAGATGGAAAATTCAGCAAGAAGGATACTACATGGCCAGACAGACATTCCACTATCCTCTTGCATGTTCTGTATGTACAACAAAATTCATTCACAGGTTGACTTTCCATGGCTGCTGCTTGAAGTCTTAAGGAAGATGTTTAACCAATGCTAGCATTCAAAGGGAAGAAAGAAAGCAGCACAAAAAGCACAATGATTCCCCACAAGATTTCATTGATCCTCTTAAGACACAATAAAAGTGGCATCTGCAGGTTGATTTTCCACTACTGTGATTACGACTTGTTGCATATTTGTACTAAGGAAAACTGTAATAGTTCGAGGCGGGTTTGATCATTTCTGCAAGATTTCGAGAAATGGAGACGGCTAAAAGGAGGGGAGTGTGAGCGAAGTAACTACCTCGATGGTGTCGTGTCGAAGGCATCTTTGTAACCTGATTTTCTGAAGTAATCTATATTATATATAAAGCAAACTCCCCTTATATGTTTGTCGATGAATTTACCAAGCAGAAGGGTATTTGCTTTATATATAGTCTTTGGCCTTCCAACAAATATCCAACCTACAAGCAAGAGAAAGAACCAGCCACCCAAGGTAACTTGCTTATTTAATTCTTGTGCTAAGGGTGATTAAACTAAACAATCTTTGAATTCGGGTCCCCTTCCCATTGTATTTGCTTCTTCTGATGGTTGGTCAAGTAACAAAGATGTTGTATTTTTTGGTACATCATTAATATAGATATTAAGAAAAGCAAGTTATTAATAGGCAAAGGACATTTTAAGAGTAAGCGGAAGGAAGGGTATCCAATTGAGTGTGGGAGTGGATGGAGAGTTGACTTCTACCGACGGAAATATACTGCCGTAAAAGTAAAGAAGTTGTTTGATAGGCTTAGTGGCGGTATTGCTGCGGCTAAAAGTTATCGTCATGTGACCTTGAGATTATAGGCTCAGAGCATAAAATGAGTCTTTAGCAAAATGCAAGGTAAGATTGCCTAATATAAGTCCTTGTGGTCTGCCCCTTTCCTGAATCCTACATAGGCGGGAGCTTCGTGCACCAAGGCTGCTCCTTTACTGCTGCTAAAAGTAAAGAAACAAATATGTATATTTTTAAATCTCACTGCCGCTAAAAATAAAGGTATCATCAAATATATTTTCTTAATCTAGACGAGCACATGCACGTGTCATGACTTGTGTGAGAAAATGGTGGTCATATGAGGGACAGATGTAGACGAAAGATCTACTTCTTATTTGTTTTCTTCTCCTGCTATTCTGAGGAAACAGGAACAATAACTCGATACAGTTTTGCGGAATTCAAAATCAAGAGAAATTAGGTAGGCCTCAACAATGAATCCAAGGAAATATACAAGACAAGATTAAAAACTATTCCTGCATCAGACAAGGCTGATCCTCTTTCTCAGTGGTCAAAATTTGTGTTCTTGTTGTCTTAGCTCTCTAAACAATTCATTAAGAGGTTTCTTCACTCAATGGAGAAATTAAGCGGAATGATCTGAGATTTGGCTACAGCAATTGAATTGAGATCACCAAACAGATAGGTCTATAGTCTATGGCTGTTTGTCATCTCCTTGCTTTTCATATGCAAGACCATTTAGGATGTGTAATTTGGAGCACTTATCTGCTGTACCATTATGCGGTTGGCTCGTTGAACATAGCCAACAGGGGGTATGCTTCACACTATACCTCAAAAAAGTTAAATTGCAAACTACAGGAAGACTTTGCAAACAAAGCAAAAGCCACATGGTTAAGTTGCTTAACTAAGAGCGGTTTGTCACGGACTCTCATTGCAAGGCCCATGACCAAGGTTTGTAGGCTCCAAGGAAGGCCTGTTTAGCTTGTGGATATGGCTTGAAGGACTTAAGCCTGTGTTCTTAGATCTATGGAACAAGGCTTGATTCTAGAAAGCATGTGTTCTTGGATCTATGGAACAATGCTTGATTCCAAAAGGCCTGATTTTCAGAAGAATCTTTATAAATATTTTAGATCTTCTAAAGCAGTTTAGAATACTTCAAGGGAATGCTAGATCAATATAGAAAAAGTAGAAGGGTTCCAGAATATGATCTGGATTGTTAATGTATTGACACTTTGGAATAATTCTGGCTATCTATTGAGGAGGTGGATGAAGATGAGTATAAATAATTCTAGCCATATTTGCATCTCCACTCACTGTTTACTAGCGTGTGATGGCCAACTACAGCTAGCAACTTCATCTTCTAAGTTTGAGAAATTGAAAACCTATAGAAGTCCTCGACAAATGATAAATGTCAATGGGATTGATCCACATTTGAAACATAATTCCTGAGGCAGAATAACAGCCATTGGAATCGTGTGCTAGTTTTCATCTCAATAAAATCTTTGTTTATTCATCCTGGCTGTAGTAACTAAAAAAATTACTAACATAATTTGTACACTTACATATGCAGTATCCTATCAGGGCTTTAGTAGTTAACCCTTGTCCCAAGATATAAGTCTTTGATAGCAATCATTTCCCTGACGACATCTCCCATCACCATGCGCTCTTTTGGTGATTCTACGCAGCATGATATGCCAACCATAAACACTGCGATCAAGCAATCTTGCAATTTATTTCTCATGTTGACACTATGGCCGTTGTTGTTGCTCTTGGAGGTTGCTTCAACATCTGCAAGCAATTGTGGGTCTACAATTTTCATTACTTGGTCGGGCAAAGCCATTTTGGTGAACTGGAAGAGGTTAAGTTCATCTTTGAACATGTCATCTGTAGGTCTCTTTCCCGTGAAAATCTCTAGCAAAAGAATGCCATAGCTGTACACATCGCCTTGTGTGCTCGCCTTGCAACCCATCCCATATTCTACAATATACGGTTCCAAATTTTAGTTGCATCATATACACATTTCAAAATAGATATTATCATTAGTTGGGAAAGAAAGAATGATATCATGCCAACTTAAGCCTTATTATGGATTCATGATTACAAAAAATTATGTAAATTGATGAATAAAGTCATTTACCTGGAGCGACATATCCAATAGTTCCCTTTATTCTTGATGAGCTTGTTTTATCTTTGGAGCAATTATTGATGGCTTCAAAAAGTAACTTTGCTAGTCCAAAGTCACCAACATGTGCATTCATGTCATCATCAAAAAATATGTTGCTGGGTTTTAGATCGCGATGAACAATTGGTACTTTTCCATGGTGATGAAGATAATGCAAGGAAGATGCGACATCAGTAGCAATATTTACTCTTTCGACAAAGGTTAATTTTCTCACTAGATGTTGCTCACCTTCATCAAGATGCAACCACTTCTCAAGACTACCCTTGGGCATATACTCAAAGACTAGAGCTTTGAAATCATTGCCATCGAAATCAATGCTTGAGCAGGAAGTGATGATCTGAACAAGATTGCGATGGTGAGCATTTCTTAGAGCCTCACATTCAGCGTGGAAGCTTACAAAAGCTCCATGTTGTTGAAGGTTGAGGACCTTCACTGCAATGATTTCTCTATTAATTTCTAGAGTTCCTTTATAAACAGAACTATAACTTCCAACACCAATCAAATTTTCTAAGGAGAACCCATTAGTTGCTCTGTGCAGATCTGAATAAGAGACCCTTAACAAATGATGATCCGCAAAACACGTGGAAGGAGGCTTCTTTGTCAACTTTTTTCTCCACTGGAATGCAACAATGAAAAGTGTGGTTATAATCAGACAGAAAACCACAGCAAATGTTGCCATGCCTACCTTCAAAGCACGAGACCTTCCATGTTTTGTATAAATGTGGGTAGGGCATGCAGGCAACTGTAAATCTGAGATACCTCCACAAAGCTTGTTGTTTTCGTAGACTGAAATTGCACTTGCATTTCTAAAGATCCCATCTTTTGGCACTTCACCCTCAAGATCATTAAAAGAGAGGTTCAACAGACGAATTCCTTTCAAATTGCTCAAGGATGAAGGAATGGTTCCTTGAAAAGAGTTGTGTTGCATGAAAAGGTATTCCATACTTAAACAATTGCTCAACGTACTCGGAATCTCCCCGGACAAGTTGTTGTGAGACATATCTAACGTCCCAAGCTTTGTAAGGCTGCCAACTTCTGAAGATAGTGATCCTGTGAAAGAATTATGTGACAAGTTGAGATATATTGAGAGAGCTGGAATGTTAAGAACTTCTTCTGGAATGTTGCCACTAAGCTTGTTGTCATCAAGATACAATTCTTGCATATTCCTACAATTGCCAAGACTTGAAGGCATTTTTCCTGTTAAATTATTCGACCTTAATGAGAGCTTGCCCAATCCTGTCAAGTTGCCTAGGGATGTTGGAATATGTCCCCGAAGTCTGTTACCACCCAAGGTCAATGAGTATAGTTTGTTAAGCTTACCTATTCCAATCGGAATAGTACCTTCAATCAAATTTGCTTCCATGGATAACACATTTAAGCCTATGAGATTTTCCACCCCCTGTGGAATCGTTCCAGATATTTGGTTATCACCTAATTGTAGGTAATTTAGTTGGGTTGACAAATTAGCCATCGCATTGAGCAATGTACCTTTGAAGTTATTATAACCTAGTTCTAAGTCTGATAGACTTGTGCAGTTAATCAAAGAATTGAGAAAAGTCAAGTCATTCGCTTCCTTCGTACCTCCCAGCAGATTTCCTGAAACACTAAGAAGGGAGAGACCTTGAAGGCTACCCAAATTTAGAGGCACAGAACCTGTAAAACTGTTGTTACCAATTTCAAGTATCGCAAGTCGTGAAGCATTGGGCAATGAACCTGGTATGGGTCCTCTAAATTGATTCCCACCCACATAAAGCGCTTGTAGGTTTGGGAGAGTTGAGCCTAGATCGGGTGGAAGGCTCCCGTGCAGCCAGTTCTCTGTTACACTAAATAAAGCAAGTGATGAGAGATTATAAAGCAGGCTGGGAATTGTACCTGACAATCTATTCAAACTTAGGCCGAGAGTTTTTAGCTTAACCAATCTTCTTATATCATAAGGGATACTTCCTTTCAAACTATTTTCCCCCAGTTGCAAGAGGGTGAGAGATGAAAGATTGCCTAGGGAAGGTGGGATGCTTCCCCTGAGCTTGTTATGTCTAAGATTTAACCATGTGAGCCCCGAAAGTGACTGGAAATCACCAGGAATGACTCCAACAAGCTCATTATACTTTAAATCAAGTTCTTGAAGTTGGGTCGTCATATTGGCCTGAATCTCTCCGTGATACGAATTATAGCTCAGATTGACAGATCTCAGTCGTGGAAGGCGAAAGACGGCTTGGGGGAGGTGGCCGTAGAAACTGTTGTTTTGGAGGCGAATTACCCTGAGAAAAGAGAGGTTTGCAATGGAGGGAGATGTTGGACCTACCAATCGTTGATCTGCAAGGTCCAATCTGGTGACCCTTTGACGATGCCGATGGCCACAAGTGACTCCCTTCCATTGACAGAAATGGAGACTGACGTTCCACGAGGACAAGGCATAGTTTGGGTCAGCAGTTATTTGATGCTTGAAGGCAAGCAAGGCAAGTCGATCGGTTTCATTTCCTAACAAGGTGGCAGATTGTACGGGCGGCAGCAAGAGGAGGAAGAAGAAGAAATGGATGGAGGAGAAGAAGAGAGAATGATAGAAGAAAAACGAGGAAGAGCATAGAAGCAGCCGAGAATTGATATTATGAGGGGGAGAAAGCGCCATTGGAATTAGGAGACTGAAGTGAAGGAGAGAGAAGCAAAGATGGTGGGGGTTGGGTGAGGAAGATTGCATGGCAGATGTGTGTATTTATAGGCAAGAGAATCAGCTCAAGGGATAAAGATTTATGTACTCACGTAACGTGTAGAATGTTTCGCAAGCAATCTTGGGCGCCCATTTCTGTTCAATCTAGACCATCCACTTAGCAAATCTGGACTCGGATCTCTTATTCTACGGACCAGAATACTTTACTTAACCAGCCAATTAGTGTTGGTAGTAGGCCCCATTTGGTCATCAAATAGCGCTCTTTAATTTAATTGGCTACTGCAAGTATAAATGGACCCAATTTTGTTGTGCTCCATAAATGAAGCGACTTTTTGTCATGTGGGCCCCTCCTGTATGACCTTAACGGTATCAGAAGTCTTGATTGATAGACTCCTGGATGACCTTAACGGGTATCAGAAGTCGTGATTGATGGAGTCGTGTATTATGGAGCGTGTTTCACGGGCTGTCTTTTCTGGGCTAATAATGGATCTGATTTTTAACTGATTAAAACATCACATGATCAAGGGTTCAGATTAAGCAGATGTCTGTCTCATTCTTTTGAAAGATTAAGCCGAATAGACTACATTGAAGGTGGAGAGAATTATGGAAAGATCATAAATGAAGGAAGCCTGAAATTTATAATATTATTTTATTTATGTGAAGACCATAAACGAAGGTAACCATCTGTTTTCAAAAGCCATTTGACACTTAGGCGGTAAATTGAAAATCATGCCCAACGGAGGAATCTAGATACTAGTTCTTTAAGTTAAAATTTTAACAAATAAAATTTAAAAGAAATAAAATGCACAGCTAAATTTATTAACATTAAGACGACCAAGTCAAATAGGAAGAAGAGTCATGAATCATGACCGTCAAGGGTTAGGTTTCATGGGTTGAGTGTGGACTCCGCAGCATCAGCCAAGGCCAACCGAAGCATTTTGAAATTATGCTTGAAATTGAATTATGCCAAAGGCCCAAAATTTTATATCATAAAAGACTTTTGGATCTTCAGGATAAGGATGAGGAAAAATATGTTTCAAACCTCCAATTTTAGTCATTTTTTTCAAAGATACCCTCAATTGATGTTGTTGTCAGGACTAATCACTAGACTTGAGACTTATTTTTTGAATCCAACTGGCACTGTTAAGAAAACTAACATTGTCAACTGCCTGCATGAATGGCAATTGGCCACCAACGGTTCTATTGACTATCTTTTGCAAGTAGGAGTCCCCATGAGTGTGCACGCTCAAGAGAAGAAGAACGAGTATATGCCTCATTTTTCATGCATGGTTCAATATTTTTTGCAAAGCCTAACTCACTTTCATGTTATGAATGGCTTTGATACGCGAGAAATCGAATTCCACGCCGGATATATTTAGCTTATGTTTCTTTATAGGTAAAAAATAGCAACTATTCATTTTTGTATTTTGAGCATAATGAATGGCTTAGATTTGCAAAACGAAAAAAGAAAGAAAAAAAGAAAAGAATGGTGGACCAAGCATGAAAAATACTCCTTCCACTCTTATTGAGCATGTATACCCAAGAGGACTCTATGATTATTATTTAAACCTTGAAGGACTTTTTCTGCCCATTCTTCTTGTCATTCTGTAGCAGCCCTATATCCCTAAATCCAAAAATTCTCCTTCAAGGCTTAATTTGGAGCAAGAACTTTTGGGTTTAGCTTCCACTTTTGGTCCGTGTAATCCCCTTCTTTTTTGTGTTATTTAGAACCACCTCTTTGTTGTAGTTGGTTGTGCTTCTATTTGATTGGTTCGTTCTCCTCTAATATCCTCTAATATCAAATAGCTAAAGGAAAACAAAATCTATGTTTAATTTTGCTACGCATCTCCTGCATATTATGGATCTTATAGTTTGAAGATTTTAAAATGTAAAGACTTTTCACAAGCAATCCCGTAGCAAACTCTTCACTAAAAAGGGCAGCCTCGTAGGTCCTGCCTATTCAGGGTCCAGGGAAGGGATGGACCAGAAGGGGCCTAAAGTACACAGCCTTATCTTGCATTTTGCAAGAGGCTATTTCCACGCCTTGAACCCGTGACCTCAAGGTCGCACGACAACAACTTTTACCATTGCGCCAAGACTCCCCATGGTAGCAAACTCTTCACTATTGAGTATTAATTTTTATATTAAGAACCTAACTTTTGCATTGATAAGGAATGTTGTTACGGTGAGCGATCCTACAGCAAGTGCACCCGTTTGCTTGATCAGAATTGGCCATCTGATTTCTCTGGTGAATACCTTGTATGTCAAATATGAAAGATAGCTGAATAACCTTAACATTCAAATGCTTATCCTCTCACACATTAATTATAGACTGTTTGGTAAACATATTTTCAACGCTCTGTATTGTCACAGGTGTTGCAGTTTCATCTTTGCTAAACCCATGAGACATTTGTGTGCAACTTATCATTATTATTATTTTTATCTGCAATCCAGATTTAATCCCTTATATAGCGTCACTGGTAAAAATCTAAATCTAAATTACTTAGTGAAAAATTCCATTCTAATGTAAAACAATCCAGATTTAATCCCTTACATGGTGTCACCGGTGCTTGATATCAAGTGAGCCAAGTGGTTTGGAAGTCAAAAGTCTGTATGCAATAATTCTTTGAGGGCTTTATTTCCCATAATAGGAACTGATTGGTGAGTTTAGAAATATTGATGAAAACTGATAGAATGAACTTAGAAAAAATGTGCAAACTTAAAAGCAAAGTCCATAAAGTTTGGATTAAGCTGAGCGATGGAAATGTCAATCACAAATATTTAGGTAGAATCAGGTTTAGAATGAAGGGGAGCCTTGGCGCAACGGTAAAAGTTGTAAATCATGTGACCGTGAGGTCATGGGTTTAAGGCATGGAAATAGCCTCTTGCAAAATGCAAGGTAAAGATGCGTACTATAAGCCCTTGTGGTCCACCACTTTCCCGAACCCCGCATAGGCAGGAGCTTTGTGCACTGGGGCTGTATTTTAATTAGGTTTGAAATCTGTCAAGTGAATCAAATACAAGCTGTGATTCGGAAGTCCTTCATTGAAGTATTTCATATTGGGAGAGAGTCAAATGATGTTGCATTTTTCTTTTTCTTACAAATACTAGAAAAATTGCACATAAAGTATTTTCTTTAGATTCAAGTTTAAGCTTTGACTTAAGTTTTTAACTAGATTTACAAATAATACTTGAGAATCAGACAAATTATTTGTGAAAATTAAGTTTATTAGGTAGATTCATGTTAATTGCTTAAATTTGAAAATGTAAGAACTTTTGAAATATTTGGAAAAAAAAAAAAAAATAGAGGCACAAAAAAGTTGGAACTTCTTTAAAAAAATTTCAATTATTTCGTGAATTTGATGTCCGTTATCTTATGTTATTTGTTAATCTTTTTTTATTTTGTGCCCAAGTAACGTCCACACAACAGCAATGGAGATGAATGCAATCATCACCTCCTGCAATGGAGATGATGATTGCATAAGAAATTTGTATCTCTACGGGCAAAGACTAGCATATTGGAATAGGGAGCCTTGGCACAATGGTAAAAGTTGTCGTCATATGACCTTGAGGTCATGGGTTCAAGGCGTTGAATCAGCCTCTTGCAAAATGCAAGGTAAGGCTACCTACTATAGGCCCTTGTGGTCTGCCGCTTCTCTGGGCCCTACATAGGCGGGAGCTTCATGCACTGAAGCTGCCTCTTTTATCTTCTTAATATTTCCCAACTGATGCACTTTCTCATTCCAAAATTGCTACTAACCATTTGTTTCTTATACTTCTTCACCAAAAAATAAACTGTAGCTTTGATGGGCATCTGATGGAGAGCTTTGACCAGATGGACTCCCCATTTGGAAATGTTATATCCAAAGAAGTAAGTTTATGTGGTACCACATGGAGGAATTATTAAGGTTTTACCATCAATTAATTTAATAGAAATGAAGTGGCGAGATGGGAAATAGTCCAATCATGAAACGCATGACCTTGACTCTTTTACATCGGGGTTTAAGCCCCCTTGTTTTACAGGCAATGCCCCAAATTTCAAGAAACTCACATGTAAATGGTCTCATATATCTTAGAATAGATGGCTAGAATGATATTTTGGGTATGGCCAATCTAAGAAAAAATGAGGAAGACTAGGGACGGGGATGGGGCGTGTAGATAGGTTAACAAGCTTTCACTTTCGATGGTTTTATCCAACTGACAGATGTGCACTCTTTGGTGGATCCCACCATGTGGAAATGTTACTTGAGCAAACGATAGCGTTACTAGGAATTTTGAAGCATGGCGTAACCGATGCGCAACCTGGAAACGGATGGTTAGCATCACAAACAAACCGGTCCCCACTTGTGCACATATCAAGAAAGCGAACCCTTTCCTGTGGGCCCACCATGGATGACTATGAAGAACGAGTGCCGGATTGAGTGGTTGAAGATAAACGATGACTTTTCATCACCGGTGGATCCCATTATTCGGAAATTTAATTAGCTGCCGGTCCAGGAGAATGCCCCAAATTTCAAGAAACTCACATGTAAATGGTCTCATATATCTTAGAATAGACAGCTAGGATCATCTCTCAGAGAAGATATTTTGGAGCATGGCCAATCTAAGAACAAATGAGGAAGAATAGGGATGGGGATGGGGCGTGTAGATAGGTTAACAAGCTTTCACTTTCGATGGTTTGATCCAACTGACAGATGTGCACTCTTTGGTGGATCCCACCATGTGGATATGTTACTTGAGCAAATGATAGCGTTACTGGGAATTTTGAAGCATGTCGTAACCTATACACAACCTAGAAATGGATGGTTGGCATCACAAACAAACTGGTCTCCACTTGTGCACATGTCAAGAAAGCGAACCCTTTCCTGTGGGCCCACCATGGATGACTTTAACAAATGAGTGCCGAATTGAGTTGTTGAAGATGAATAATGACTTTTCATCACCAGTGGATCCCATCATTTCGAAATTTAATTAGCTGCCGCTTTCACTTTCAATGGTTTGATCCAACTGGCAGATGTGCACTCTTTGGTGGATCCCACCGTGTGGAAATGTTACTTGAGCAAATGATAGCGTTACTGGGAATTTTGAAGCATTGCGTAACCGATGCGCAACCTAGAAACAGATGGTTGGCATCACAAACAAGCCGGTCCCCACTAGTGCACATATCAAGAAAGCGAACCCTTTCCTGTGGGCCCACCATGGATGACTTTGACAAACGAGTGCCGGATTGAGTGGCTGAACATAAACAATGACTCTGATTGCCATCACTTTGACGTGTAATTCGTCACTAGAGAATCCTAAAGCTAAAAAAGGTGTGGCTATCATATAATCCCTCATCTCTACGGGCAAAGACTAGCATATTGGAATAGGGAGCCTTGGCACAATGCTAGAGATTATCGTCATATGACGTTGAGGTCATGGGTTCAAGAGAAATACTTTACTCTTAGATGACTTTGACCAATGATTTTAAAAGATAAGATGCTGACCTTTTATCACTCATGGATTCCATCCTTGGGAAATTTTCTTGCTGTCGCTCTAAAAGAAAGGAAGTCAAGGTCCTTAAAGGGATTCCTACTAGTCACTAAAGGAGATGATTTACTTGAGAAATTTGGATGTTTACGATTAAGCATAGGTGATTTTACCAAATTATGGACGGTTACACAACCATGCAAGCGATAAGGAAAGACCTGGAGATAATGGTTAGAAGTGATGTTTGGTACCCAGGTTATTTTGCTGAGGCCGAACAGATAAACGGTCTAGATCTAAGAAAAGAAAATGCTAAAAGATAGGCCCAGTACTCATCTTTCTGCTTAAGACCGTTGTAGTTTGAGAGGGAGAGGAGAGAGTTACTCCTATTGGGCCTAATTTTCGGAAGATCTAAGCTATCCACAATTTGAAGAGCTGTGCACCAAAGTCTCATCCATGGCAAAGAGCAAAGAGATACTCATTTTAGGTGGACGTCTTGAAGGATTTGAAACATTCATAATCTTGGCCTCGTCCTAGGGTTAGAAATACGACCATGCGACTAGCTCGACGGCAACGAATCTCAATGAGCAAGAGCACATACTTAAAACCAAGGCTTAGAAGGAATTGTCGATCAATTTGTTTCATCATTGACAACTTCCAACAGAAGCTCGCAATCAGATCAAGGATAAGTACAGTCAGTAGGTTTTCTGAAAATCTTTTTGGATCAATGTGTTAGCCTGCAAATCAAATATTCTAAACTATTGATTCAAACGTAAAAGCTAATCGTTTATTTTTAAAATCACTGTTAAAGTAAGTCCCCCACAATATTCCCAGGTGGACCACTTGGTACTTACAAGTTAATCTTAAAGACTTGACAAAAATATAGAACAGCTGTTAGAAAGTGATAAAGAATAAGACATGTTATTTGGATATTTCTCTTCAACTAACTTTGAAGCGTTGTATTCATTATTCTATACGAATAATTGAAGTGTTCACAACCAAATGTGTCTGTTATAAATGAGTGTTGTCGGTACCAGCTTGGTCCCCACTTGTGCACATGTCAAGAAAGCGAACCCTTTCCTGTGGGGCCATCATGGATGACTTTGACGAATGAGTGCCGAATTGAGTGGTTGAAGATAAGCGATGACTTTTCATCACCGGTGGATCCCATCATTTAGAAATTTAATTAGCTGCCGCTCCTGAAGAAAGGAAGTCAGGAATAGGCTTGCATCTTTGAAGGGATTCATGCTAACTTACTCAAGGTAGATGATTTAATGATAAAAATTCGGACGGCTACAATTAAGCAATAGGTAATTTTACCAAATTACACAGTTACAAAGATTCTGAAAGAGCATTGGTTTGTATACTTTTTTAAGGTGGAGTCTCTCTACATTACATGAATGAGGAAGATTTTTGACCCTTGAAGACAACTTTTGTAGCCAAGGCTTGTGTTAAAAATCTAGACGATTAGCTTAGTGGAGCACACATGAGGACTGTAGATTATTTTGATGGCTTGTGGATAGAAAACCCAGGATCCTACTCTTGAAACTATTTCCCTTAATGACCCATCTTAGTTAGGCCATCAGTATTGTGCATGAGGTTATAGGCTAGGATAATCCAATGGTATAATTCTTTTGGTACACAACCTATCATGACTGGTCCATGAAAGTGAGTATACTGATTCGGCCTATCGATACGAGCATATCGCAGTTTATAGACAAGTCAAGTTGTTTTGTTTGGACATGGAAGACTTGGAAAAGGAAGATTTTGAAGGCCGGGGCTCAAGAGAAATACTTTACTCATAGATGACTTTGATGAGTGATTTTAAAAGATAAGATGCCGACCTTTCATTAGTCATGGATTCCATTGTCCGAAAATTTCCTTGTTGTCACTTTAAAAGAAGGGAAGTCAAGGATAAGCTTGCATCCTTGAAAGGATTCCTACTAAGGAGATGATTTACTCGAGAAATTTGGACGTTTACGATTAAGCATGGGTGATTTTACCAAATTATGGACTGTTACACAACCATGCAAGCGATAAGGAAAGACCTGGAGATAATGGTTAGCGGTGATGTTTGGTACCCAGGTTATTTTGATGAGGCCGAACAGATGAACGGTCTAGATGTAAGAAAAGAAAATGCTCAAAGATAGGCCCAGTACTCATCTTTCTGCTTGAGACCGTTGTAGTTTGAGAGGGAGAGGAGAGAGTTACTCCTATAGGGCCTAATTTTTGAAAGATCTAAGCTGTCCACAATTTGAAGAGCTGTGCACCAAATTCTCATCCGTCGGAAAGTGCAAAGAGATACTTATTTTACGTGGACGTCTTGAAGGATTTGAAACATTCATAATCTTGGCCTTGGCCTCGTCTTAGGGTTAGAAATACGACCATGTGACTAGCTTGACAGCAACGAATCTCAGTGAGCAAGAGCACATACTTAAAACCAAGGCTTAGAAGGAATTGTCGATCAATTTGTTTCATCATTGACAACTTCCAACAGAAGCTTGCAATCAGATCAAGGATAAGTACAGTCAGCAGGTTTTCTGAAAATCTTTTGGATCAAGGTGTTAGCCTGCAAATCAAATATTCTAAGAGCATAGGTACGGAGTACAGAAACTACTCCCAAGTTTTTTATATACTTTTTTGAGGTGGAGTCTCTCATAATCATCAGTGGTGGAAGTTTAGTACAAGAATGCTTATTTTTGAGCCCTGCGGACATCTTTTGTAGCCAAGGCTAGAGAAGCCCAGCGAGACTCGAATCTTGCCATTTTTGACCGAAAGAACTAGTTGCAGGAGTTGAACAGGAGGAAATCCTGCACTTGCAGGGTCTAAAAAAGAGGCAGACCACAAAATGTCTATAGCATGCAGTCATATTTTGTATTTTTGCAAGAGACTGTTTCTACACCTCAAACTCTACCGTTTCGCCAAGGCTCCCCTTCTTAAGTAATTATTCTAAACTATTGATTCAAAGGTAAAAGCTAATCATTTATTTTTTAAACCACTGTTAAAGTAAGTACCCGACGATATTCCCATGTGGACCAGTTGGTACTTAGAATTTGGGACAAGCTAATCATTTCTATAGCTTGGGTCCTCCACAGAACTACTAAAACAAGAAAGAATTAACTCACGCTTAAACATAACTAAGATGATTAATTTACAATCATCTGCCGCTTCAGTAACAACATCCCACGGGTCTCGGTGGAGTTGGATGGCTCTCATATTTTCAAGAAAATGAGATACTAAGCATATCGGCTGCATAAACGAAAGAATGCTGGCTTTTCAGTTCATCTCTAAACTATGAGTAAAAACTTAGAGGATAACATCTTGAGGTGATTTATTCTTTTTCCACATCTCATTCTTCTCAATAGCAGTGGCCTTTACCGTTAACATTTTAAAAAGTGGTAATTTGGTTTCTTCATCTCTGATTTCCAGCTGTCCAGGAGGAGGTCAATTCACTGGAGAGTAGATTTGCTTTTGGTGCGAGTTTAGATTTAGACCTTCTGGGAATTGAGATTGACAGAAATACACTGGTTCCAGGACTTGCCGTTGCAACTTCACGTGATAAACCTTTGGCAGGTACATCTCACTTTGAGCATGCATGCATCCATAGTTTGAATTCTAAAATTCATGTTATGGTAATAGCAATTTGTTGCAATGATTTGATCAATAAACCCACAGTACTCTATACTATTAGAAATTCAAATGGTTTTTGAAATTCAGGTCTAACTGTTCTTTATGTTACTGAGTTGAAACACATAGTCCAATAGATATGCTGTTAATATCTATTGCGGGCGCGAGTCATGGAAGATTTTTTGCATTTTTCAGGATGTGCAGCTTAGTTTGAGCCTTTAAATCTGAAAACTTCTAGTTTTGATTTCATATATAACCACTTCTATCTGTTATTTTGTCATCTTCCTTGTATATTCAAATGCAAACTGAAACAAAGGTTTAAAATTTCACTTTGATTTGAATTATCATACGAATGGAAAAAAATGTCACAGCAAAGGCCTTCTAACACTGATGCAAGAAGAAGCCTCTCTCCTTGGTGACCAGGACTTGAGGCTGCTCATAGGTGCACTTGTCCACCAATCACAATATAAAACAAAGAGTTGGGCAAACTTAATACACTACAGCACATACTATAACACTGACATGATGAAGGCCTACTGTTGTACAAATGAACATATTTATTAGGACATAACCCAACCCTATCTTGACCGATTTGAGTATATGCCCAAGATCAACGCACTTGCCCAAGTCATATCCTACAAATTCTATCGGAGAAGTGGGACTGATGTTATGAAAAAAACATTTAACTTGTTGCATCCATCTTTCGAGAATGAATTTGTACACTAACAGATGAATTTTGTTTCTGTCGACCAGCTTGGATGAATGGATTAGAAGTTTGCTCAATTGAAGTTGACACTGCTCGGGCTGATCTAATTCTATCGGTCGGAGTATCTACCAGATATATCTATGCTTCCTATAAGAAGTCTCCAGCCACAACACCGGAGGCTGACGCTTGGGAAGAGGCAAAGAAAGCATTTGGGGGCTTGCATTTTCTTGCCATACAAGAGAATTTAGATTCAGATGATTGTGTTGGATTTTGGCTCCTATTAGACTTGCCGCCCACCCCTGTATAACTGATTAATGATATCTCTTTGTCAGTAATTCTGCACTTTCTCTGTATCTGCTTCCAAAAGTTGCAACATAAACTTCTTAGTTTTCAATACAAAGCTCCACAAAGGAGTCTTAACTTCACTGAATCATGAAGTGGCATGGAACTCACGAATCAGACATGGGTATTGTGATCTCTTTCCCAACATTGCCCGTTACATGTAGTTCTTGAAGCTTGAAATAGAACTGCTTTTGGTTTCTGCCAGTCATAGGATATGCATATTTAGCACCCGTTTGAAACCACGAGTGAGGTTAGTTCGAGTCAAAGAAAGGGTATATTGATCAAACGAAGATGTGCCTGCGGTAAATTCTTATTGTGAGTGTGCGAGCCTGATTGGCTTGATCTTGTTATGCCCATATCAAATTGGGTTGCACTACAAACGAGGAGTCAAGAGGGCCGAGCTTAATTAGCTTGATATTGTTGTGCCTCAAAAATAAAGGTAGATAGTTGTCTATTTGTTATTTGAGGGGCAATTCTTTTGCCACGATATATATGTATTTGCACTATCCTAGAGTTTTGAAATAAAAATGGCAGCCCCGGTGCACTAAGCTCCTGCCTATGCGGGGTCTGGGGAAGGGGAGGAACACAACGGCTTATAGTAGGCAGCCTTACCTTGCATTTTGCAAGCGACTGATTCCACACCTTGTACCCATGACCTCAAGGTCACATGACAACAACTTTTATCATTGCATCAAGGTTCCCCTTCCCCATTGCACAATCCTAGAGTATTGAAATATGGAAAAAAATTCTGTAGCTTGTGGGGACTATTTTACGGCTGTGGAGAAAATAAAATTGGTGTAAGCCTGTTGTTAAGGGAATCACATATTGTATTTCATGTTTTTTTTATCTTTTGCAACTTCATAGCAACACCATCCCTAAAATCGTAGAATGAAATATCACCAACTAGATAACCCACCTTCCTACCCAATAAATGTCTAGCATAGTTAGTTGCAGACAACTTTGGCATCTCTCATGAAGTACACTCCATTTCACCTCTCTCTCTCTCTCTCTCTCTCTCTCTCTCTCTCTCTCTCTCTCTCTCTCTATATATATATATATATATATCTTGCGAATAGTTACTTTTTTTTATGCATCCCTTAATATCACTCTATATTTTTGAATTTCTGATGGTGACCACCATATTTTTCCTACGATTTTAGTAAACAATATCTTAGTTTCTAATTTTTTTGTGCAATCAAAGATTTATAAAGCAAATTATTCCCACACACTCCTAAATATAATCCTCAACTAAAGGGGAGAGTGGCAACTCAAACCATTGACCAACATATCTAGCAAATATGCCTTGATTGTCTGCTACCAATTGCACCAAACATTTCTTAGCAAATATCTTACTTTGGAGGATCTCTTGTCGTTTTGCTTCCCATACTCTTCTTTTAGTATGGAGTATAGATATCAGTGTTGCTATCTAAGATTTATTATCTTAGACTTCTACTCCCCCTCGATGGCTGGTAGGTTCAACATCCAATGGCTGTAAACTGCAAAACAGAGATCAAGGGGCAGCCCAGTGCAGCCCGGTGCATGAAGCTCCCGCCTATGTGGGATCGGGAAAAGGGGTGCACCACAAGGGCCTAAAGTACACATCATTCATTACCTTGCATTTTGTAAGAGGCTGTTTGCTTTTACCATTGCACCAAGATTCCCCTTCAAAACAGAAATCAAGGGTGCCTGTGCAAAAATGAGAGTTTGTTTCATTTGCGCCATTGGAATGGATTTCTTTTGATGACATTTTAAACCCGAACATTCTCAATGTTAATAGCTGGACTGGGAAGGTTGAAAGGGTTTTATTTTCGTGATCCTGTCAACAAGTTAGCAACTTTATATAAATTTCAGAGATATTTAGAAACCAATTTGAGGAATTTATTGAAAATAATTATCTTGGGTCTGGATTAAGCATTAGCGATGAAACTACATTGTTCTGAAATACCTCACATGGAAAACGAACCAACCCCCGGCACATTGCCTTTTAGTTTGACATGAATTACTACAAATTCAGTTGGGCTTGCAGCCTGCATTTTGTTTGCGTGAAGTCAGAATCCTTAGTTATTACCATTGAACCAAAATATCGACAAGAACTGAACCGAAAAATTCAGGTATATGACTATTCAATTAGAACCAATGTTAAGGTATTGGTTAAATTTTCAACGAACTAAATCTCATTCTTGTTGTTTAAATTTCACAACACCGTTGTGCCACTGCACCACACACACCCATTATTTCATTATAATATTAGCACCTAGTGTTGAGATAATCTATGGATAAACCATTATAGTATATCTGTAAAACAACATTTCAAATGCAAAAGAATAGATAAGAATGGGAGTAAATGAAATGTGGTTATCCCAAACCAAATAATTCTTCTCCCTCTCTCCCCTCACTCTATGCTTTAACCAACTCCAAAATCCTCTTCATAACCGACCAGATCAACATATTTCCAGCAGAACCCTATAATCTTCCCTCTTTATAGTAAAATCTCTAACATTTTCTTCTTTCTTTTACTATTTTTTCAAGTCCAAAATCCCTTAATCCTCCCCTTTCCTTATACTCCAAATTCATACTATAGTTACCAGCACGATATTTTCAATTTTTAAATGGCAGACACAGGCACCCTTGAGGAGGTTTCCAACAACTAACTTTGGCAACAAAGAATCACTTTTGCACCAATACGCCACACTCACACACCCTTTTTTCTCTTCATTTTTTTTTTTTTTGGGTATGAGGTAAGAACTATAAAGCAAATCACACACATCACTTAAGACTAATTCTCAGCCAAAGGTAAGAATTATAAAGCAAATCACACACGTCCCATAATTCTGGTTTGCTTTAAACCGAACCAAAAGCAGACCAATTGCAACCCTTCGAAACAGTTTAACCTGAATGTTACAAGAAAGAGATCCATTTCCTTGGAAATTATTTATCTTTTAGCAACACCTTCTAACAATCCCTTCTGGGGCAAAGCTGTAGTACCATGACTCATACGGATTCTAAAATCAAAATTTTAGGCCACCCTACATTCTCTGGTCAAAATCCCAAACTCAAGCGATTGGTTTTCAGGACATAAGAGTACTCGGGAAGAACTTTATTTTATTATGGAACACGTCACTTCATTAACCCCTTCTGAATTGGCTACAGGCAGCTTTTTGTATAATGGTGATGGCATTCACAAAAGACTAGAGAAGTGCAAATAATGAGATGTTAGAAGAAGGGAATTTGGGGATATCATTTCCCTAAGGTCATGTTTTCGCATGTTCTGTGTCAAAGGCCCAGACATTAACCGGACAATGATAAGCATCAACTCCTAATGCTGGCACATTTAAGACAGTCGAGTTACAACGAATCCCTAGAGATTGATGAAATTTAAATGGAGAAGTACAAACAGCGAAATAATGCTGGTAAACGCAGCCTACCTTCTCTACTGGCAGGTGTTGTTTCCACGAACTTGCCCTATTATACAATCAAACCAGAAGCTCTGCTAGGCCATTCTCTTCCCGCCCACGAAAAGGCAATGACTGGCACCACTACCAAAAAACTGTAGCACGCAGCTCTGATTCCAATGGCTCGTACCCAAAAGACTGCATCTGCAATCTGAGAAATGGATTTTCTCCAAAATAATAAATCCCACCGGGCTTGGCTCTTCTCACGTTTTTATCCGCTTATGTTTCTGGGAAATGAAACGAATTGCTTGCTTCCCAAGTTCTAACGTTTTTGCCCTTCCATCATCAAGACGAACAGATAAAGATGACGTGCCTTCCATCATGTTGGTAACCACTCCTCTGTGCCTACATAGAGTGTGTGTGACTGTCAGCAAGAATGGATTTATGTTTCGGTAAGAGTAAAAGCATAGTGAAGGTTGAAATACGTTCTTTAAAGATGACACCCTCGGGAAAAGCAAGGCTGTTTATATGAAGGTAAATGAGGCCCAACCCCAAAGGGGAGACTACAAAATGTAGGTGCTACTTCAGTTTCGAATAGAAATATGAAACTGTTTGCAACTAAGCAGGGTTTCGTCATTCATGTCTCCTGACATTATTGCAAAATGCTGGAAAATAACCAAATGTCTAGACTCACCAAGAACTGTCTGAAGATTGATGAACTTCGACCCTTTTCCCAATTGCATCCTTACCCAGCTTCTTCAAAATCCAGTTGGCATCTTCATCTATCGGGTTTTCCAGATGCACACGTCCATCATTCTCATCCTCCCTTGCTGCTACTTTCTCCATTACAGGTGATGGCCTCTTTCTCTTCGACCTTTGCCCTTTGATAGCATTCCTCTCTTCTTCGCCCTGAGGAGCCCAAGAATTTCGGTTTTCAACATAAGGAGTCTTGAATTTCAGCTTCAGCAATGGCTTAGGGTCTTTAGAAAATGAATCTGAAACTGATGGTGATGGTGATGGTGTGGCGTCATGATTTTGGTCACGAAAATTACTAGATGTGCCCTTTGAATGCTTCCTCTGCGGCACCTCATCATTTCTTAATTTGGCCTCAGCCAAAGGTTCCCCTTTAGTAGAGTTTCTACTTCCTAACATAACTGGAGTACTTTCGGCAGCAACAGATTCCGATTCTTCTGGAATATCCCCCTTGCTAGTTTTAGGATTTACCTCAGAAATGGCCGATTTAACTTTTCCTATCTTTATCACACTACCCTCCCTCCCTTTATGCTTAGAACTTTTGTTCTGGTTCAGAGCATCAGATTTAACCCCTGTAAACATTTGAAGAAAAAGGTCGGGAAGATAGTCAAACCTTAACAGGAATTGATATATGGAAGCTAACAGCAACCTACTACCATAGGGAAAATTGACAAATCAGTATAGTATGTGGCTCACTAATGATTCAAAAATTACAGGAGCGTCAAAGATGAAATCAGGACTTCGGCCGAAACATGAAAATATCAATTGGATGAGTACCTTTTCCATCATCAACTCTGGCATTTCCCTCATGCAAATCATGCATATACTTCTCATTTGCCTTCTGCTGGCCAGTATCTTCGCTGCCTGTTCATGAAAAATTAAGCAAACCATTTCTAGAGAACTAACAAATAGGCTGTTCTGTTTGAAACAGTCAAATTCAACAGAATTACTTATATGGTAGTTCTTAAACATTCACAGATAATTACAGCAAAACGTCAGAAAACTGTCTCACATGCCATGGGAGTTACAGGAGACATCTATAATCACAAATCACATCTCCAAATAATCACAAAGTGAAACTAGCAAACATCATCATATCAATTTAGGTTTCATGTGAGCTTGCAACACCAAACAACCCTCAAAAAATGACACTACTGCTTATCATTGTAAGGTTTAGAAACTATATGGCAGTAGGGCTCATAACACCCATAACATTTAAAAGCAAAATTTTAGCTTGCAACTCAATAAACAAAAAGAAAAGGTAGAGGCGTCAAATTAGAGTTGTCCTAAAATAAGCATCATAACTGAATCATGGACCACTGACATGGCAACACTCACCTACATAAAAGTGTTGGCTCCAATACACTATCAACGCCATCATTTCCACAAATTTTTGTCTGCTAAAGTAACGTAACACTCGTTTACTGCATCTTCCGACCTGCCTTCTTCTCATTTTTCAGAACATACTTTACCCAATTTTTAGATAACTTTACTAAGTAACATCTTAACTCATTTGCTGTTAACCATGGTAGGATAAATTTCTTTCTATAACTTTACAAGAGTAAAACGCCAGCAAAAAGCCAAATGCATTCCTTGTCAGACAAACCTGCTTTAATAATGGTAACTCATTCTGGAAGATGTTTTGTAACTCCTTTCTCAAAATAAAAAGTCAACCCAAAATTGTAAAAAAAGGTTTCTTGAATCATCATCATCATCAAGACCTTATCCCAATTACATGAATCTTGGGTAGAAATCCTAGATCAGAGAATAGCAGAACAAAGAATAAGATGAGAAACCAGTTTAGCCAGGAAGCATCCGTGGAGTGGGGAAGCTCAAATCACGAATTTGCGCTTCGAAAGCAGGAAGCAAAGAGCAAATCCTAATATTGCTAATTTGCACTTCCAAAAGTGGGATTCACGCTTCCCAACAAATCCAATTGATCTGTTTTTCTGATCTAACTCCACTACATCGAGGCATTATCTCCAATCGATCTTTTCAAAAGAGATACTTGCCATAGTCAAAATTCAAGTCTTCAATTTCATACCTATCTACAACTCAAGAAGCTTTGTTGTAAATGTCGTCAATATGATTTCTTAATATTCTAGGATCTCCCAACCACTGAAATAATGCACCATCCTAACCCCTTATGCCAGTTATCACTCAACCTTTACGTACACTAATCTTTCATTATACAATGTTTTTGTCCACCATGTTAGTGATCACCTACATAACTTTCTTCCCAATGCAAAGCCTTTAGCTTGTTTCAATGTTGTACTTATCAAAATACTGAAGAAAGAAAATTCCAGGACCTCAAGGACCCAAACAAAGTTTGTTTACAACTGAAAACTGTATTCTTCTACTCGAGCCATTTAATGAAGTTGAACTCTTGCTCGTGCCATTCCATGAAGTTGTACTTTATGCTTTCAACTCTTACCCATCCCACCACTAGCCGACCCTTAGTCAGGATAAATCTTTGATGATGATTCCATCCCACCACTAAAACAATCCTTCTTCTAGAAATCTCCTATAAAAAGCTTTTGAATTTGAAAGAAGGATGCATTTTAGCAATGCAAGACCTTAAGAAGGAAAGTAAAAGTCCAGAACTGGAATAGGCAACAACCCTTGCTCGGCCAAATAAATTGGCTCTCCACTTATTGGAATCAATATCTATCTAATGCCCCCATCGTCAGGTCAACGTGCTTACTTGGGCAAATCAAACAGCCTAAGTCTGGAGGCAGGGCAATAAGATGGGCTCTCTACCATGTCCTTACTCTGAGCTTCCCTCATGCGTTCGTAAACCCTGAGAAATTGTTATAAGACGCAGATATCCAAAGGATTTGAAACGATATGATGATATATGGTGCTGATGGCATCTAAGATTATGCATCCCAAACCCATTAAAGATATTGGATATGCCGTCAGTTGATAGACAAGCCCGGATAAAAAAGGAGGAGGGTCTTGCGTCAGGTGCCAGCCGGCAAGGGGGAAGGTGAAGATGATTCTATTATTTCTTTCTTACAAATGAATATGCATTTGTATATTAGTTTGTGAGGAAGAAATGAGAATCATCTCCAGCTTCTTAAAAGATGGCAACCCTTGTATCAGGTAGCCAGCCGGCAAGGGGGAAGTTGAAGATGATTCTATTATTTCTTTCTTACAAATAAATATACATTTGTATATTAGTTTGTGAGGGAGAAATGAAAATCATCTTCAGCTTCTAAAAATATGGCCACCCTTGCGTCAGGTAGCTGCGGCAAGGGTGAAGTGAAGATGATTTTAATGATTGTAATGATTTTCATGATTTTAATGAAAATCATCTCAGCTTTTAAAACTATGGCAACCCCAACATGACATGAATCGAAATCTGAAATTCGCTCAAGCTAGGGCGTTCCCCATAAGCGACGCGTTGCATCGGATCCCGGATGCGGTGAAAAATAGGCAAGGGTTGCTAGGGCGTTCTCCCAGAAGCGACGCGCTACATCGGATCCCGGGTGTAGTGAAAAATGGGCAAGGGCTGCTAGAGCGTCCCCTCGGAAGCGGCCATGTGCATCGAACCCAGTGCGGTGAAAAGTGGACATGGGTTCATACCATGGAGGTCGAGACAGGCGATGGGACATAGAACATCGGTATATCATAAGATTCGCATCGCTACATGGAATATAGGGACATTGACGGGTAAGAGTTTGGAGTTAGTAGACACGATAAAACGTAGGAGAGTCAACATCGCTTGTATCCAAGAAACCAAGTGGAAAGGGGCTAAAGCTAGAGAAATAGATGGGTATAAATTATGGTACGTGGGAAAAGGAAAATAATAGAAATGGCGTAGGAATAATAGTGGATAAGGTATTAAAGGATAAAGTTGTGGACGTTAAAAGAATCAGTGATAGAATAATAATAATAATAATGATTCTGGGAGAGCGAGATTATAAATATTATAAGTGCATATGCACCACAAGTAGCTACAAGATATAATTAAGAGGCAGGTTTTGGGAAGATGTGGAGGGAGTCATGCAAGAAATTCCCAACACTTTGAGGGAATATTTATAGGAGCGGACTTAAATGGCCATGTAGGAAAAGATAAGGAAGGATATGATAGAATACACGGAGGGTATGGTATAGGTGAACGAAACGAGATGGGGGAGAATATCCTCGATTTTGCTTTGTCATATAACCTATCCATTGCAAATACACTCTTTAAGAAGAGGGATGAACACTTAATAACCTTTAAAGTGGACTTCATAAAGCCAAATAGACTTTTTTCTACTTAGGAATAATGAACGATCTATATGTAAGGATTGTAAGGTGATACCGGTGAGAGTTTAACCTCACAACATAGGTTAATGGTTATGGATATTCATATCAAAAGATGGAGTAAAAGAAGCCGAACTTAATACACACATCCAAAAACTAAGTGGTGGAACTTAAAAGGAGAAAATAACCTCATTCAAAAATAAGTTGATGGTAGAAGGAAATTGGAATTATGAAGCAGTAAATACCATGTGGAATACTATGGTGAGTCCATTAAGAAAGTGGCAAAAGATGTCTTAGGAGTATCTAAAGGTAAAAGGCTATTAACAAAGGAAACATGGTGGTGGAATGAATGATTGCAAAAGCTATTAAAGAAAAACGAATGCATTTTAAAGCATGGCGGAAGATTAGAAATACTGAGAACTATGAACAATATAAGAATGCTAAAAACGTTGCTAAGAGAATAGTAAGTGAGGCTAAACTTAAAGCATATGATGAGCTCTATAATAGACTAGGAACAAGAGAAGGTGAGAAAGATGTGTTTAAACTTGCAAAGGTAAGAGAAACAAGAGTAAGGACTTAGAGCATGTTAGGTGCATTAGAAAGCGATGATCAAAGGGTATTAGTCAAAGGCCCGAGATCAAACAAAGGTGGGAAATCTACTTCCAAAAATTGCTAAATAATGACAATGGCCCACGAGAATAGAGGAATTGAAAATACTATAAATCTAAATAACCTTGGATATTATAGATATGAACGTAGGATTAAAATGCTTGAAGTAAAAGAGGCCTTGAGAAAGATGAAATCGGGAAAGGCCATGGGGCACGATGGTATACCAATAGAGGTTTGGAAGCATATGGGAGATATGTGGGGTAGTTTGGTTGACCAAGTTGTTTAACAAGATTATAAAATCAAAGAAAATGCACGATGAGTGGAGGAAAAGCTCTATTGTACCAATCTATAAGAATAAAGGAGACATTCGGAAATGCACTAATTATCGAGGATCAAACTTATGAGCCACACCATGAAACTTTTTGAAAGAGTCATTGAGAAGAGGCTACGACATGAAACAAGTGTATCGGAGAATCGGTTTGGTTTCATGCACAGGAGGTCTACCATGGAAGCTATTTTTCTTACTAAGACAATTAGTAGAGAAATATAGGGAGAGGAGAAAAGACCTACACATGGTCTTTATTGACTTAGAGAAGGCTTATGATAGAGTCCACTAGAGAGTTAATATGGAGGGTGTTAGGTGTTAAAGGGGTTTCTCGAGGGTATATAGACATAATTAAAGATATGTATGAGGGCGGTAACAAATGTTAAGACCACTAGTGGCGTGGTAGTGATTTTCTGTCCTTTGTCGGATTGCACCAAGGATCGGCATTAAGTCCATACCTTTTCACATTAGTTATGGATGAGTTAACAAAACATACGCATGAGGAGATTCCCTGGTGCATGCTATTTGCGAGACGATATAGTCCTACTTGATGAGACAAGGGAGGGTGTCAACATAAAGTAGAGCTATGGAGAGAAGCGATAGAATCGAAAGGATTTAAAATTAGCCGAACTAAGACGGAATATATGGAATGTAATTTTAGCAAGGAGAGTAGGAGTGGAGCACCGGTCAAGATTGATAACCAAGAGGTCCCCATGAGAGACCACTTCCAGATACTTAGGATCATTGATCCATGAGAGTGGAGAGATTGAGAGGGAGGTTACCGGGAGAATCCAAGCGGGTTGGAACAAATGGAGATGTGCATCGCCGGGTTTATGTGATCGGCGGGTGCCACTCAAACTAAAGGGAAAATTCTATAGGATGGCTATAAGGCCGGCCATGCTCTATGGATGAGTGTTGGGCGGTTAGGAACATCATACTCATAGGTGAGTGTTGCAGAAATGAGGATGTTGAGATGGATGAGTGGTAAGACAAGAAAGGATAGAATTAGAAATGAAAATATTAGAAGAAATTTAGGGATAGCACCAATAGGTAACAAGATGAGGGAGATTAGACTTAGATGGTTTGGACATGTTCAAAGGAGGCCAACAACGGCACCAGTTAGAAGGAGTGAGGCAATACAAGTAGAAGGTTCTAAAGGAGCAAGGGAAGGCCCAAAAGAACGTGGATAGAAGTGGTGAGGAAAGATTTAAAAACTTTGGGACTAAATGAAGCCATGGTATTTAATAGAGTGGAATGGAGGAATAAGATTCATGTGGCCGACCCCAAATTGGGATAAGGTCTTGATGATGATGATGATGATGATGATGATGATAGACAAGATGTGACCTTGCACACTTTCTGAACTGGCATATGTGAGCTATACCCACATTTGATTTACATGGGAATTCATCTAGCCCTACCAAGTGTAGAATTCTGCAAGGTTGATGTCCCATTGATGGCTTTTCAGTTCTGACTAGATAGACTAGAGCTGGGCCCTTCTGCATCAATCATAAATCACAGCACATTCCAGACAAAATAATTGGAAGAACAGTGGGATGACATCAATTTTGAAGGTTTTACCATGAGTGGATGTAAAAGGCTTTCATCAGTGCTAATTACAAGGAAGTATCTTTGTAAAAGCTCCATTCCCCACACTTGCATGCAAACCCTAAAAATATCAAAGCCTGTCTTTATTTTAGATTTGAATCTATAGCATCCAAAACGGAAACTGCATATAGCAGCTTGGTTAGTGAGTACATCTATAAATGTCATCGTGAGGCACAGACACAGAAACCACAAAGGGCAAACGCAAAGCAAATATCAAGAAAGATATATAGATTAAAAGCATTCACTAACCTTTCTCCAACTGTTTGTACAGATTGTTGACTTGTCTTTTGTGATTCACTTCAAATTTTCATGATTTGATTCACTATACATTTTCATGATTACCTACAACAAAAATATCTTGACTAATGTCCAGCTGATTATCTACAACAGATCATACAGACGAGTAAAATGTTGTCACATCAAACACAAGAGTCAAAACACCAAGTAACAAAAGGATAATCAAAACACCCTCTATTGTTCAAGATATGCCACAAAATAAATTGAATTTTGCTCACTAGCACTTTATAAACCCAGCTAATGGGATGCTAAGAATGCAGAAAAGAAAATACTAGGGCAAGTACAAAAGCTTACATTTGGACATGCTACACAAGTAAAATGAACAATGATATTATTTATTTCTTTTGGAGAAGTACGAACAATTATATCATCATTAAGGCATACATGACCTGTTTCTCAACGGCTTAAGTGAAAGAGTTTCGGCATATTTTGCATTCAGAATAAGAAAACATAGACTAAAATTCAAGAGACAACATAGATTCAACATGAAGTAGCAGAATCTATCACAATCAATTCCAATTAATATGGATTTTCTATGGAATAAAAGGTTTTCCATCAGGATACAATTGTCTCAGTAAAACTGCAGAAAAGACTAACATAAGCAACACAATTTTAAATATAACACATACCATTGGATGTTGCAAGCTCTTGATCTCTTTGGCAGCTTGAAGCTTCAGACCTGGGAGAGTTGGTCACATTTCTATTTCTTCCACCAAGATGGATAACCAGTTTGGTTCCTTTCACAGTTTCGGCCTTGCCTGCATGTTTCCCAGTATCTTCTCTGACATCCATACCATGCACCTTACTACTCTTAATCTGGAGAACTCTGGTCGTCCGATCCTCGTTATTAAACACAACTTCCTCAGTAACTCTATGGCCTTTAATCCCTAATTTGGTAAAGGACTTCTCTTTGTTATTGCCCGGACTTTTGCTAATCGGAGTCGAAAACGTATCCAGTCCATCATTTCTGTATGATTTCAAGTCATCAGTCCTTTCATCTCCCAAGCTGATATCTGATGATCTTGTCTCATTAAGTCTTTCAAAACTTTGACATGGTTCTTCTGTTTTACCAATCAATGGCACCTGGAGTTCTTTCTTTTTCACATACTTTTTATTTGACAACAAACTTTTAGAAGATTTTTTTGAATATTCCTTGGAACCTTTTGTTGCTTTCTCAACTAATCCCTTCACAGATAACTTTAACCTCCCATAATCATTCTTCACTAAATGCGGGCCATTTTCTTCATCATCTGAATAAGGAGAAATAGAAAATATGTCTTCCTGAGATGGAAATCCTGCAGCAGCCCTCAAGCTTGCAATTTGTGCTCTGTCAGCTTCATCCCTTCTCCTCCAAAGCTCTTGGATAGCATCTTCCACACCCCTGACCTGGAATTATGCAACACCACCCAAAAATCATTTACAAATTCTTTACAATAATTCAGGAGAGAAATTAAGGGTCACACTTAATCAACTTCGTTAGGTGTCTTACAACCAAGAATGTCACATGTTCAAGTCCACTCACCATTCCAGGAAAATTGAAAAGGACATCAGAAAAGTTAAAACAAACCTGATAACAATCACCCCGGCATGCAGCACATTTATAATATAGGTTTCTGTCCACTTGGAACTGCATATACTTTTCATCACTGCATAAAACACATATCAGAATAA
The DNA here is from genome assembly GCA_035236585.1 of Warburgia ugandensis. NCBI lineage: Eukaryota > Viridiplantae > Streptophyta > Magnoliopsida > Canellales > Canellaceae > Warburgia > Warburgia ugandensis. The sequence continues at coordinate 75,278,912 of CP141132.1, read as the reverse complement.
GGAGCCCATATTTTTGCAAAGCACAAGGGAAAGTAATGAGCAACTCTTTTATGTGTTAAAATGCTTGAACCTCATTCTTATCTTTTAAGAGGCATAAATGAACTAGAATGATTTCTCAATTGATAATCCAGGAAAATTTGCAACATCCAGTGCCATTATCAGCTGATACTTTTCCAAAATGCACTATAATTGATGAGCTTCATTCCAAGGAAAGCTGCAGGGAAGAAGCAGTGCACCTATGCTTACCAGCAGTAACTTAGTGAAGCTCAAAGAAAATTATGACAGTGCATTTTAGAGCATTCACAAAATTCAAAAGATGGTGTTAAATTCTACTGTTTTCATCAATTTCCAGAAGCCCAGATCTGCCCTATAAAACTCTTATACTACCAGAGGCAAAGCCTGATGTACAACAATTCTATAAATACATGACCAGACCTTGAAAAACTAAACCTAAGCACAAGCTCATCAGAAAGTCATAGCAGAAGATACATGCTTTCGAAAGACACACATTGATCAGTCAAAATTATGCTTGCTGCTATTCTCTTAAATGGGCATCATAGAAATACCTACGGCTTCAATCATTTTTAAAATGTCTCAATTTAAAAGCCTTAGTCCAATTTGGTCAAAATTAAACATCAAGATAAAAAGACATGACGTAAATTAGATATGGGCCAACCTTTGAGAAATTACCTATGCATGATGAAAACTAATCTCTCACAACATCCAATTTCTAGAAAGATTCCAAACCTAATGCTTCAAGCTAGATCCTAAATCGTGTGTCAGAAAACTCAAAACTGTAAGACATCTATGTCCAGAAACATAACTGAGCATACACATAGACATTCTACATATGTCTTAGCAGTCAATTGGGGTACCATACCAGCCGGTGTGCCAGTATTTCCAGCTTCAGTCCAAAACCAGTGCAAAATCAGTTCAATACCAGTCCCTGCCAAATAGCCCCAGGTAATAGAGTTTTGGCCCAGTATTTACTGCATATGGAGGTTTGCTATACATTTTTCATTTTTCCAAAAAAAAAATACCCAATCTAAAAAAAAATTAACAATTACATGAAGGGCCAAACTGGTCATTTACTTTGTTCTAACATAAGCGAGGATTTATTTCCACAAAATAAACCCTTTTGAGACATTTTCTACAAGTGAAAACTCTAAACTAGATGTCTGCATGAAGAAAATGACCCAGAATCTTGGTGAAAGCTGAATTTTTCTGGAAAATTTTTCAAATAGAGTTTTTGTTTTGGATTAAAGACCAACACCCATCAATATTTTCTTAATTTTTGGAGTTTTGGGGGGATTTGAAAACCTGCAATTTGCTGGTTTAGTGTTCGTGGGAAGAAGATGACATCAAAGCTTACAAATCTCATACTCTGTTGAGAAAAAACATGGAATGGATTGCTTGATGTGCCAAAAACAACAAAGTTTCTCCAATGTTGAGCTAAAAAGACTGGATTTCATGCAACTACAATGAGCAGTCTCTCTTCTCAATGAGATCAATCCTCCTATGTAGTTGATTTTGGCTATTTTCAATAGTTTTAGCTACTGTTTACATTCTTGTATATATTCTAGTCTTGAATTTTAATGTTCATGTTCATTGATGTGCTTGAAGGAATGTCAGTTTTCGATTCATGTCATGTTAGGATTGTCATAGTTTTAAAAAGCTGAAGATGATTTTCATTTCTTCCTTATAAACTAATATACAAATGCATATTCATTTGCAAGCAGAAAAGAAATAACAAAATCATCTTCAGCTTCACCCTTGCCAGCTAGCTCCCTAACGCAAGGGTTGCCATATTTTAAGAAGATGGAGATGATTTTCATTTTTTCCTCACAAACTAAGATACAAATGCATATTCATTTGTACGAAAGAAATAACAAAATCATCTTCAACTTCTCCCTTGCCGGTTGGCACCTGACGCAAGACCCTCCTCCTTTTTCATCCGGGCTTGGGACCGGCATCTGCACGAGGAGATTCCTTGGTGCATGCTATTTGCAGATGATATAGTCTTACTTGATGAGACAAGGAAGGGTGTAAACATAAAGCTAGAGTTACTGAGAGAAGCATTAGAATATGAAGGATTTAAAATTAGCCGAACTAAGACAGAATATATGAAATGTAATTTTAGCAAGGAAAGTAAGAGTGGAACACCAGTCAAGATTGATAACCAAGAAGTCCCCGTAAAAAGCCACTTTCGGTACTTATGATCAATAATTCATGAGAGTGGAGAGATTGAGTAAGAGGTTACCCAGAGAATCCAATCAGGTTGGAACAAATGGAGATGTGCATCTAGAGTTTTGTATGATTGGTGGGTGCTACTCAAACTAAAAGGAAAATTCTATAGGATGGCTATAAGGTTGGCCATACTCTATGGATCAGAGTATTGGGCAGTTAAGGAACATCATACTCATAAAATGAGCGTCGTAGAAATAAGGATGTTCAGATGGATGAGTGGTAAGACAAGAAAGGATAGAATTAGAAATGAAAATATTGGAGGAAATTTAAGGGTAGCATCAATGGGTAACAAGATGAGAGAGATTAGACTTAGATGGTTTGGACATGTTCAAAGGAGATCAACAACGGCACCGGTTCGGAGTGAGGCAATACAAGTATAATGTTCTAAAAGGGCAAGGGAAAGGCCCAAAAGAACGTGGATAGAAGTGGTGAGGAAAGATTTAAAAACTTTGGGACTAAATGAAGCCATGGTATTTAATAGAGTGGAATGGAAGAATAAGATTCATATGACCGACCCCTAATTGGGATAAGGTCTTGATGATGAAGATGATGATGTTCATTGATGTGCTAAATGGAGTGGATGCTATGTTGTGAATGTCATAAGTAGTTTATAGACAGTTTTGGTCAAGAATTTGGGTGGTGCATTTACTGTCTTTGTAGTTTTGGGGTTGTGCATCTGCTAGCTTTTGGTTTTTTTTTTTTTTTTTGCAGTGCATCTGCTACAGTAGTACTAGATTGTGCTTCAGAAGATATAATTACATAAAAGGAAGAGTTTTTGTCCTTCTAGTGTAAGGGTAAACAGCTGGAAGTGGAAATCCAACGTTGATTGATTCTATTAAGGATTTGGATCGTGGTTCGGATCATGTACTACCCATGAATCTTGTAAAAACAAAACATAGTGCACGCATTGAAGTAAGGTGATCCGTTGCAATAAGGGTTCAACAGATTCCATTTTTCTGCACTTTTCCTAGTTTTTAGAATTTCCCTGAATTTTTAGCTATTTCTCAATATTTTTAATCATTCTTTTATTCATACCAATCAATACTGATCCAGTATTGCCCATCTAGCCCGTACATCCCACTTGGAGGACCAGACTGGTACAGGATTGACAACTATGATATGTTTGGATATGTCTGAGACATTGTGATAAAGCTAGACCTTCTTTTACATTCATAATCATCTTCAATTTCAGGACAACTTACATCTCCACTCAATTAGGGTAACTAAAACAAGGGAAGATAAATGCAATTATACACTATAGGATTTGTAGCTCCTCTTCCTATCACTTTGATTACACTTACTGAGACATGGTAATTTCTCGTGCATGGATGGCTTCATTTTATGTTCATCTTTTTATATGAATATAATATCAATTTTCCTAGAAGAATTCTGTAACTTCAGGAAGAAAGAGCAGTTGAATAAAATGAGACGGGTGAGAATCATAGAACAGAATAATTTTGTTGCTGTGGATAAGATGGGACTTAAGATAAACCTGATGCCATCACAGTTGCAGTGCACCCAACGTTCGCAAGAATCACAACAAACCATTGGTGTCGATTCAGAGTCTCTATAAACCTACAAAAGTTGAACAAAAACATGACGAAAATCTTACAAAAGACTAAAAATTCAGTTTTATGAGCAACTGAAAATAGAAGAGACAATAATAATTATAATCATAACAAGATAAGTGCACAACAGATTATCCATGAAAAAATGTGAAATCCAAAATAATGTATAAACATAAGTAAAAGGTGTGTAGCTTAAAACTAGAGAACCACAATTACGATCCATAAAAGTAGATTTTGGACTGGAATTTTTCAAGGAAAAAAGGCCACGGGAAATCTTTTCTGCAGAATCAACAGTACCTTCAAGCAAACAGGACAGTACTTCCCCTTCACAAACAATCTCCCGCAAGCATCACAACAAGTGTAACCCAAAAACCATCTGCAAGTGTTAAGGGTAAAAGAAGAGTCAGCCAACTAACATGTTGCCAAAGAGAAGATAATTATTAAGACAACTTGCAAATTGAGAAGTCAAGAAGTTGGACCACACACTAAACATTCAAAAGTACAAAGTCAAGCTAGAGCCTTGAAACAGCACAAGGTTCAAGCCACAATTCATCAAGAAAGTGAGATACTGAAAGAAACACAATCCTCTCAGAATTATGTTCTGTGGACTTGAAATGCTATCCACTAACTGGGAAAAGAAACAACTAATACTTTGTACTAAGACCACTTCCAGGAACAGTCGAGCCACAGCTGTGACACCGGGTATGCTTTGGGCAGAGGAAAGGCCCAGCAGAAACATTCTGCAATAGCCAAGGTGAAAAATGTTAGCTTCCAGTATGTAGAAACATAATATGCATACAAGTTTAAGGAGTTGGGGAAAACCACACAAGACTGACCTTGTGCGGAGGCTGCTGACAGTAGCAATGGTATGCACCATCACACCTTTTACAGAACATGAACTTACTTGGATCTCCAGATCTTCGGCATACCTGAAAGAAAATAATTCATATCATAAATGCTATAAGGTCACACTCAAGTCCAGGTCAAATGTATCATCCAGCAAATACAGATTTGAATAATATAACCATAAACTATCTATCTTGCTTGTTCAGAAAGTTCTTTTGAACAAAGAAGAATGACACCTACTAGATGGATGCCAAAAAGAATACCCTGTCCAGGATTCCAAATCAGAATGCTTGAATCAGTGGGCCACAACTGACCAGACATGGGTCTTGCAGTACAGTCAGGGAGGTCCATTGATTCAATGCATTCCTATCTGGAGTCTCAGGCTACGCTCTTTTTGGCATCCAACACATATTTTTGAAGAAAATTATCATGAGAACATCCACTTCTCGAGCTGGTTTTGATTGTGGATAAGAACAAGACTGTGGAATATGTGCTAGTGGCAGTTGATCTGCCAAGCCAAAATGGATATCATCCCATGGAAGTTGCACAAAATGGATGTTGCTTGGTAATAGATTTTCCAGAAGCTGGAGAATCTCTTCTACGGAAGTTTGTCCTTCAATAAGAAAGTGATTAAATGATGAAACCAACCCTCCAGCAAAACCCCAATGTTAGAACCCCTCGAAAATAAAAAAAAAAGGCTACAGTTGACAGTGTTTCTTGTTATTCCACGCATGAAATCGTTTAGTTTGTTACGTCACTACAGTGAAGAACTCAATCAAGGAAAATTGATGATCATCAAACTAAATCTACAAAACATGGAATAGGTAGGAGTCTGGGACCATTTCAAGAAAAAGGATGACTCTCTAAATGTAATTGCTTGGGTAAGAAACCATTACCAGGATCTCGCCTAAAAAAGGGAAGCATGGCGCACGAGGCTCCCCCATATGCAGGGTCCAGGGAAGAGGCGGACCACAAAGTGGCGGCCCACCAGGATCTCGCCTAGTGAACAAAATTTTTGAAGTACTCCACTTATTTAAAGAGTTGTAATGTTTCCTCATCCTCAATCATGTTCATACTTCATAGCACCAAAATCATGTTCACTATAGATCATCATCATTATCATCAAGACCTTATCCCAATTAGGAGTCGGCCACATGAATCTTATTCCTCCATTCCACTCTATTAAATACCATGGTTTCATTTAGTCCCAAAGTTTTTAAATCTTTCCTCACCACTTCTACCCACGTTCTTTTGGGCCTTCCCCTTGCCCTTTTAGAGCCTTCTACTTGTATTGCCTCACTCCTTCAAACTGGTGCTATTGTTGGTCTCCTTTGGACATGTCCAAACCATCTAAGTCTAATCTCCCTCATCTTATTACCTATTGGTGCTACCCCTAAATTTCCTCTAATATTTTCATTTCTAATTCTGTCCTTTCTTGTCTTACCACTCATCCATCTCAACATCCTCATTTCTACAATGCTCATCCTATGAGTATCATTTTCCTTAACTGGCCAACACTCTGATCCATAGAGCATGGTCGGCCTTATAGCCATCTTATAGAATTTTCCTTTTAGTTTGAGTGGCACCACCGATCACATAAAACTCCAGGTGCACATCTCCATTTGTTCCAACCCGCTTGGATTCTCTAGATAACCTCCCTCTCAATCTCTCCACTCTCATGGATCAATGATCCTAAGTACCGAAAAAGGTCTTTCGCGAGGACTTCTTGGTTATCAATCTTGACTGGTGTTCCACTCCTACTCTCCTTGCTAAAATTACATTCCATATATTCTATCTTAGTTCGGCTAATTTTAAATCCTTCAGATTCTAATGCTTCTCTCCATAACTCTAGCTTTATGTTTACACCCTCCCTTGTCTCATCAAGTAAGACTATATCATCTGCAAATAGCATGCACCAGGGGATCTCCTCATGCAAATGTTTTGTTAACTCATCCATAACTAATGTGAAGAGGTATGGACTCAATGCCGATCCTTGGTGCAATCCTACAATGACAGAAAAATCACCAGTCACGCCACTAGTGGTCTTAACATTTGTTACCGCTCCCTCATACATATCTTTAATTATGTCTATATACCCTTGAGAAACCCAATTACCACCCAACACCCTCCATATTAACTCTCTAAGGACTCTATCATAAGCTTTCTCTAAATCGATCAAGACCATATGTAGGTCTTTCCTCCTCTCCCTATATTTCTCTATTAATTGTCTTAGTAAGAAAATAGCTTCCATGGTAGACCTCCCAGGCATGAAACCAAACTGATTCTCCGATACACTTGTTTCATGTCGTAGCCTCTTCTCAATCACTCTTTCAAAAAGTTTCATGGTGTGGCTCATAAGTTTGATCCCTCGATAATTAGTGCAGCTCTAAATGTCACCTTTATTCTTATAGATTGGTACAATAGAGCTTTTCCTCCACTCATTTGGCATTTTCTTTGATTTTATAATCTTGTTAAACAACTTGGTCAACCAAACTACCCTAATATCTCCCATATGGTACACCATCAGGCCCCATGGCCTTTCTTGATTTCATCTTTTTCAAGGCCTCTTTTACTTCAGGTATTATAATCCTACGTTCATATCTATAATATCCAATGTTATTTAGATTTATATTATTTTCAATCCCTATATTCTCAGAGCCATTCTCATTTAATAATTTTTGAAAGTATGTTTCTCACCTTTGTTTGATCTCATCTTCTTTGACTAATACCCTTTGATCATCGCTTCTAATACACCTAACATGATCTAAGTCCTTACCCATCTATTCTCTTACTTTTGCAAGTTTAAACACTTCTTTCTCACCTTCTCTTGTTCTTAATTTATTATAGAGCTCATCATATGCTTTAAGTTTAGCCTCACTTACTATTCTCTTAGCAATGTTTTTAGCATTCTTATATTGTTCATAGTTTTCATTATTTCTAATCTTCTGCCAAGCTTTAAAACGCATCCGTTTTTCTTTAATAACTTTTTGCACCGTTTCATTCCACCACCATGTTTCCTTTGCTAATAGCCTTTTACCTTTAGATACTCCTAAGACATCTTTTACCACTTTCTTAATGGACTCAACCATATTAGTCCACATGGTATTTACTTCTATTTCATAGTTCCAATTTACTTCTGTTTCACTATAGATGAGTTGAAAATTAACAAGGAATTCCCCTTTCTGAAGTTCATTTTCTTTTTGTAGTGATTAAGTTTGCCCTTTGCATCTGCATTCTTATTGGTATATTGTCCTCTTGTAATCACTCCCTAAAAGAAAATATCATAAAATAGAATTAAATTTGATTTTGCTGCTGTGAGCCTTGGTACAACGGTAGAGTTGTCATTGTATGACCTTGAGGTCACGGGTTCAAGGTGTAGAAACAGCCTCTTACAAAATGCAAGGTAAGGCTGTGTACTATTGAACGTTGTGGTCCGCCCCTTCCCCAGACCCTGCATACGTAGGAGCTTCATGCACCAGTGTTGCTTTTTATCTGCATGTCAATGTAACAGAAGGCATATTTATACCAGCATGATATGTTCATCATTGGTGCAAACATTGTAAAACTTTGGTCACACAAGCACAATAGCTTGCTAATAATTCTGAATGCACTTCACTCATGATTTATCTACCAGCCTCTAATATTAGATGCAAAACAACATTTAAAGTTGCATATGGTCATCTAAGTTTTAATAACATGAGATGCACCCAAAAAAATCATTTTCATGATAACTGATTTCATTTTCATTTTTCCTGAAGGTAGATAACTATTAGCTAAAAAGAACTGCAGCAAGAGAGACAACTGTTTTCAGATGAAACCAGACCCTGCCCATATAGAAAAATAAGACAACTTACCTCACAAGTGCGACAAGAGGGACAGGCCCATGAGCTCCAATGAAATAAATCTGTGGAGAACAGCCATAGGAAGAGATCATTGATACTGAAATGACAAGATTCTGTCCTCTGATACAAAAAAATTAGGCAGTACAAGAACCTCTATTTGCAGCCCAACTTCTCAAGCAGTTCCTATGATACTTCTTGTTGCAAATTTTGCATGAGAGCATCCTCACTGCTCTATCACTTCCTTCATTTTCACCAGAAAGGCATATTCGACACATTACTTTCACACCTAAAGAACCTTGATCTTCTCCAACAATATCCCGGACTGGCTCTCCAGCAACATCCTAAGATTACACAAAACCAGTACTTGTTAATCAAAGAACATACCATGAAGCACTGTACCAAATCCTAAGAGGCAAAATAAATACTGAAGCAAAGTAGATCTATTAATGGAAACGTATAGAGATTATGTAGAGATGCCCTTTATCAGTTCCATGACGGATAACACAATTTTAGTATGCAGTGCTTGCGCTACCAACAAATAAGGTGGTAACAGTAAGTTTACTGGTTAAAATTAGCTAAACTAGAACATGTTCTTCAAGAGCATGGTATGTGAGTGATCAGAAGATCCTTCTATAGACGGGTAGAAATCTTGGGACCAAAATCATTAAGCATCTCCAAACTTCACTGTGGTTGACATCAGTTAGTTGCCTTGTGTATTAACCCAAGCAAAAACAAATATCTGCCTATCACACGATTCACTTCTCATTAGTCAGTTTCAGCAAATGATTGACTTGAATGTTGTATCTTCTCTAGTCTGCTAGCAACCACCCCAAAGAAACAAACGAATGCCCAGTAATTTTCTCCATCAACTGAGGCAGTGCTGGCAGGAGTTCTTTCAGAATTTCGGGGGAAATGGACCTCACTCAGTCCCCTGCTTTCATGGCAGTTAGTCATCAATGCAGTCTCCCCATTTTTTCATTTTCTTTTTCTTTTTCAGAGGAAAATTGATGCATCAATTTAGTACTTCTGGAAATCCAAAATCCCAGCTGTTTGCTCACAGCTCATTAAAGGACATACAAGAACAGGATGTAACAGCTCCTCATAAGAAGACATAATCACAGTTCTTCATAACATAACTCAACAGAAGGAACTCCAAGGATATCTAGTCTCTCCTAAAACTTTATATTGAAATACCTCAAGATACTATGTTGACATCTAAGTATTACCACCAATTAGCTCAACTCTCAGATAATTTTCGCTTCTTTCTGAATTTCCCTTTCAAAAGCTCATGAGATGTTCAGAAAGAATACCACATTAACATCAGAGCTCCATACTTCATCAAATAATTCAACTTAAAAAATGAATACAATCATTTTCACAGCACATGTATGTCAGATCACTCTGCAAGAACAACCGATACATCAAATGCAAATAAGACAAATTCAAGGCCAACATAACAAAAACTGATTAATTTACAGCATAAAACAATTCAAACAATTCTATTACTCCAAACACTTTTAAATACTTAATCCAAACTCTCAAAAAACCTTCAACCAAGTGATATCTTTTGCAGTTCTGATCATTAAATTCAGAAAGGGCAGCTACCATTTAAAGAATCAATATCCATGTCAGCTTCCTAAAGCAAGGATGTTAGAATCCAGTGTGCTCCAAGCAAGTACAGGATAATAGATAAAACTGTGGGACCAATTGGCAAGGCTTATGTAATCCAGTTTATCGAATTATGCTGGATTATTCCTTACTGAATCAGTATAATGCAGCAAAAATGAACCAGATTATATAACTGTTGCCAATCAGGCCTTGTTTGATGTACTTTCCACAACCCAAAGATTTTGCTCAGGGTCATCCACAAAGGAATGTGTTGGTAACAACTGCAGAAGTTGTCTGAGCAGTTCCGGCTCTGTTTCTCATGGTTGTGATAATAGGTGGATTTGGGGAAAGCCAAATTAAATCAGTTATTGCTGACATAGATGCTTGGCGAAATGGGTTCAGGGGCTAAAAAGTGTTCCAAGTCCAGTAGGCATTTCAAAGGTTAAATTACTGTAAACGGTTATTTCTAAGCTTAGCGTGCAGTTTGAACCTAGTAGAAAAGTATCTATTGATGCTACTGCAGCCAATCAGAGTTGCCAGAGTTCATTGTCTAGGGTATAAGAATATAATCTCATTGTATTCTCCATCAAGTACAAGTAAAATCTTAGCAAGAGAAAACCAGGGGGTTTACATGTGTTGTTTGTGGTTATAACTTGTAACAGCCAGTGGTATTAAACAGAGTGTCATATCACCAACTTGAATGAATGTTTGCTACAAATTAGTAGCAGTGCCTTGAATCTAATTATACCCATATTCCACTTATGCATCAAGTAAGATACCAATTATGAGTTCAAGACAATATACTAATTCGTCCTCATAAGAGTTCAAGGCACCATCATGGTCTGTCCATGTATGCTTCAGTAGACTCCCGAAACAGATTTCAAAAGAAGCAGTGAAGAGAAAGAATGCATGAAAAAGAAGAACAAGGCCCAAGGATCCATGAAATAAACATGTGAATATCATACTTCCAACCCTATTCCGTAATTGCTACCCCAACTACAATCTGCTACTCCAACCACTACCTCTCTCAGTTTAACTACACAATGCACAACTGCCCATAGTTTACTCTTTTAGTGACAAGAGTAAACGCTAAATGGCACTCAGTAAATACGATTACAAGCATGAAAAACATGAACATCTCTTCCTTGAAAAGATAAATAATTCAAATTCACACAGAGCACGGATCAAGAGCCAAAACCTAATCATCCACAAATCACATTCGGATTCTAAAACTCTCATTACGCAATCAAAAGCACAAACCTCAACAAAAATAAGCAAGAAAAGAAACCCCAAAGGAACCACAAAAACAAGGCCTACTTCGGCATCACTCATCCATTGAAACCACAAACTCCAGAACCATAAGAAACCCAACCAAACAAAGAGAATCAAACTTAACTAAGATAAAAACAGACAAATCCAATCAACCGCTCCTTCGACAAATCCTACAACCAAAAACCTCAAAATACCAAATTTATAAACAACGATCAAATCTTTCCAAACAAACAGATCAAGCAACAGAAAACTAACCTTAATATCACCATTCTCAAACCTCCTCGCATACTCCTCCGCGGCCAAAGACTCCGCCACCGCTCTCCTCTGCATCGCCGCACGCCTACTCTGCGCAGACAACAACTCCTCGTTCTCTCCACCGCCATCTCCACCCGTACATCCATCTGCAACGTTCGTGTTCACAATCCTCGGAACGGAAACCTGCACAGTTTCCCCCTTTGGTTTCCCTCCTCCAACCCTAGACAATGGATCTCTCAAGAACTCCTCAACCCTAATGATCTCCTCCAAGAAATCTCTCCTCCCCTTTTCGCTCTGCAACTTCTCCGGAAACCCTAGCCTGCAGAAACAAATCTTCCGACTGCGAAAGAAGAGACAGAGAGAGAGAAGAAAATGAGAAAGAGTCTACAGAGAGAGAGTTTTAAGTTAGAGAGAGAGGAAATCCGGGAAGGGGGTTCTGCGAAACAAACCATGTAATTGGGCAAGCTACATGAAAGGCCATGAGATTGGGCTTTTAGCGGGGGCTTCCCTTCTGTAATAATCGTTTGAAAAAAAAGGAATTAAAATAAAATGAAAATATAATAAAAAGTCGAAAAAATAGAGGTAAGGGAGGGAAGAGAGATAGAGAGAGGAGGGGGTGTTTTGAGTAGTAGTGTGAGGGAAGGGTTGCGATTTTATTTTTCCTATTTTTATTTTATTTTAGGTTTTCCTAATCTTTTTGAGAAAAAGAAAAATAGTTAATAAAATTGGGGGATTTGGGCTGCCTGGTTCTTTTAACTTTGGCCGGAAACCCTTCTTTTAGAGAGACGGGAGACGAGCGGCGTTTTATAAGGGAAGTTTGGATAGAATGCGCTGTGGGTATATATATATCAGTTCCTCGTTTGCTGGAGCTGTAGTGTGAGAGTGCCTGGTAGAAGGGGCTTGACTGCGCGTGCATACCGAGTGGGTTTGTATGCGAGGGAGGTTGTCAACTCACTCAAGAGGGAAGAATACTAGCATGCCTCAGGTGGGCGTACGTTTGATGCTATTTGATATGAGAGATGGACATCCTTAACAACATTTGGTTATGTTTGGATTAAGACATTCATCGTTCCCATAATGACCTATTTAGATGGGTGGTTGGATTACCCCTCTCTCTCTCCCATTTACCCTTTTATCAAAAAACAAAAAGAGTCATGCATATAATAGTTAATTGTGTTCTTTTATATCCGTAAGCGGAGTTTTTCCTTTTCGTAGCACTCTTAACATCAATAATTCATTTCATTTAGTTGCATTTAAGAAGGAGAACCTTGGCACAATAGTAAAGTTGGCGTTGTGTGACCTTGAGATCACTGGTTGAAGACATGAAAATAACTTCTTGCAAAATACAATATAAGGTTGCGTACTATAGACCCTTGTGGTCCACCCCTTCCCTGAATCCCGAATACACAGGAGCCTCGCACATTGGGACTGCCGCTTTGATGTAATTATCTCTATAAACAAGGTCAGTGGTTATTTTATGGTAAGGTTTTCCATCTTGGCTAGGGATTCCTACACAACGTCCAAGCTAAATTCCCTACCTAGAATATCTTTGCTTGTTGGATATTTAGTTGCATATTAATAAAGATGCAAATGAAGATTTGCTTCAAACTCTTAGGTGCCCTATATGAGATCCAAAGAACGTCCGCACCGCCTCAAACTTCCATAATGAAGGCTAACGGTGCCGTAAGAGGTGACCGTAACAATAGCTAATTTCAACATACATACACATGTATTTCTATAAGTATGAGATTAAGATCTGAGAGAGGTGAGAGTGGGAGATTTGTAATCTAATCTGATGAAATAGAATTCTCTCCCATGGACGTAGGCCATTTGGCCGAACCACGTAAAACTATGCCTCTCATGTTCTTTGTATGTGTTTGATCATGTGATCCTCTAATCTATAGATCCTTGCTATTAGATCTACGTCAATTGGCTGATCTAACCCCATCAAAGTGGTATCAGAGCTAGGGTGCAAGATCAGATCGATCTTAAACCAAACCAATCCCTAATCACATGGGCCATAACTGGTGGTGGAGTACAAATGCCAATCGTCCATTCCAATGAGAGAAGAACAAGGAGATCTGGGAGCCTAACAGAGGGTGGCATGCTGGATGATCACAAATCGGGAAAACGAAGATGACGGTCGAAGATCTACATAAGCATTCCATTGCAGAACACAGGAAACAACTGGTAAAGAAGTAATGTGTCAGCTCCGACTCCAATTCCAGCTTTGGCCGGAGTATACCAGCAGCCCGAGATGTGGCTATTGGCAGGTCAAATGGGCCAGGGCTACTAAAAGGTTACATAGAACCTGCTGTGTACGAGGTAGAGCTCACATACTAGCCTCCTAAAGCGGCAACCTGTATGGAAGGAGTTGGAGTTGTAAGGGCGGCGCCATCTGATGCTGATATGCACAGGAGAAGTATGATTGTTTGGGAAGGCAGGTGTTCTACACTGCGTCGGGGGCAGTGGTCCCCATGTATCAGATGGTTACCGCTACGAGCAGAGCTCATGATCATGGATAAGTAATATCAAAGTGGTGCAGTCGTGCTTGATAACTGACAAGGAAGGACAGACTACTAGTAATTGTCGCAAAAAACCATTAGTGCCAGGAGCAACGAAACCTCAATCCGTAGGTGAAACGACAAAGATCGAAAAAGTAGCAGCAGGTGAAGAGAGAGAGAGAGAGAGAGAGAGAGAGAGAGAGAGACCCATCTTCTGATCTAGGGTGTTGGCAATATGCTAGAGTTGCAGATGGCACATCCCGACTATCGCATGGTAGAGATGTAGATGCCAACAGAAACTACTTACTCACGGCATCACAAGAGGCTTCGGAATCAGCAATGGCAGACCTTGAAGCTGAGACTAATGGGACCAAATGCGCTGGATAGAATGTGTAATGATGCTATTAAGTTGAAAAAGGTGGAAGACAACATATGAACTTTCAGTGGAAAAATAGCCAGAAGATGCATTATTATGTTGGTGCGACAATATTGTAATAGTGCTGATACAGTGACTACTATAAGGATGCTATAGTTCGACTACAATTATGCTGCAATTGCTACAATGAACGTAATGATTATGTTTGCTACAATATAAAAATGGTAATCATTCTGTCAACTATAATATCGCTACATGAGACTGAGTTGTAATAGTGAAGAGTTACAACAGTAGCAGGTTTCAATAGTTTAAATTGCAATAGTGTAAAGTTGCAACAGTCAAAGTTGAAACAGTTCTGAGTTCAAATAGTGGTCGAGTTGCAACAATGACAGTTGCAATAGTAGCAATAAAGGTGCACCCTAAGAAATTAATAATGATACCCCTATTCAGGAAAACTAAAAATGGTGAGTTGACTCAATGAAAAGTATAATTCCAAGTGGACTAACTTAGTGACAACTGGTGAGTGGTTTGGTAACAGCTAGGAGCTGACTCTGTAAACAAGTGCAGAAAGTGGACACAATGACTACTGCAGTGGGCTGACTCAAAAACAGTAGTTGGACAACTTGGTGAACAGTGATAGGATGGCTTAGTGAATAGTGTGAGAGGACTCGATGAAAAGTATAATTCTGAGTGAACTTAGTTAGCGGACCTTTTGACTAGTGGAGGTGACCACTTCGAGTTATATTTGTGAGCAATCGACGAGGGCGGCCTACAAGGGTGACCGATGAGGGTGGGTGCAAGAGCCACTAGCAGGCTTCAAGTGATAGGCTTCTAAGCAGCAACACTTCTAGGTGCTTGCGATTTACTCTATGAGTGATTTATACTTTATGGAGTGTTGAGCAGGGTGCCAAGGACTTGCATTGCAAGGCCGGTGACCAAGGTCTATAGCCTCTAAAGAAGACTTACTTATATCGTGGACTTGGCCTGTTATTGAAGGTCTATAGATTAAGGCCTGATTCTAGAAGGCACAATTTCTAGAAATCTCCATGTAAATATCTAGAAAGAGAGAAGCTTATATATGTGTAGAGTTTTTTAGAGAAAGTTCTAGAGTAGTCCTCAACTGTTAGATAGTTGACACTTGTAATAATTTGGACCATCCATTGAGGAGGTGGATGGAGGGGAACACTATAAATAGGTGTAAGCTCCTCCTTTGTAATTAGCTCAGGTTAGCTCATCTCAGTTTTCTCAATATAGTGGGAGAGTTTCCTTTCTGAGTTCCTCTCATTGCATTAGTGGGTGAGTGAGTGTAGCCGTAACAAGTGAGAGTGAGAGTGAGGGGTTGAAGGTTGACTTGTGCCAAGTAAGGAAGTTGTGCACAAGTGCCGCACGGGTTTAGTTGTGTGACCCCGTGACAGTTGGTATCAGAGCAAGTTGGTACTAGGAGTTGGTATCAAAGCAGGTCGATGTGGGAGTTGCTTAGCGAGTATTGGGAAAAGCTCATGGTAACGTCATGGCATTTGAGTCAGGAATGACCAATATGCTAGTGGAGGTGCAAAAGAAGTTGAGGTGTGAGAAGGCAGAGACCTATCGTGGAAGTTGGCTTTGGACGCTCGGCTTTCTACTTTGGATGCGAGGATCGGTAAGTTCAAACAAACTCTGTATGATTGTTTGAACAAGTCGAGTGCATTCATGGATGCCTTGAAAAGCCTCAAGGACGACATGCAAAGCATAGTTAAGGTGTCTAAGGTTATGGACATTGAGACCATGGATGAAGGGAAGCGCATGTCGGATTGCTTTGAGTCTGTGGAAGGCAAGATGGCTAGTCCACATGAGGAAGTGGCTGAAACAAACGATATGAGGTTAACAAAGGAATCCACAAATAGTGTGGATACGACACAGCTAGGCTTGTCAAGCCTAGATGCTGCAAGGTTGAGTCTCATGAGAAGATTGTGATCAACAAGGGTGTTGACACAACTCATGGCACAAGGGAGAGTGTGCCACAATAGGAGGATTTTAGGATGGGCGAATCTATGAAAAGTTGTACATTGAGCACAGTGGCTGGTATCTACCATATTGACGTGCAAGCGGCACAACAACTAAGAGTGGCAGCACAAGGGGGCAAGGACACCCCTACATTGAAGAGGTTAAAGAAGCTCCCCAAGGAGCATGAGCATGGCGAGATGCAAATGTGCAAGGGTAAGAGCAAGGCACGCTATCTCAAAAGGATTATGAAGCAACATGGGATGTGCCAGAAGTCGAAGCTCGCAACATTAAGGAAGATGTGTCGACGATGGCGTCGACAGGATCGTGGGGGAGAATGTCTCGAACTTGCATTGCAAGGCCTGTGACCAAGATAGACAGCCTCTAAGGAAGGCCTACTTATATTGTGAACTTGGCCTAAAGGACTTAGGCTCGTTGTTGAAGGTGTATAGATAAAGGCCCAATTTTTGGAAGTCTCCATGTAAATATCTTGAAAGAGGGAAGCTTAGATATGTGTAGAGTTTTTTAGAGAAAGTTCTAGAGTAATATTCAATCGTTAAATGATTGACACTTGTAATAATTAGGACCATCCATTGAGGAGGTGGATGGAGGGGAACAACTATAAATAGGTATAAGCTCCTCCTTTGTAATCAGCTCAGGTTATTTCATCTCAGTTTTGGTTAAACTTAATATAGTGGGAGAGTTTCCTTTCTAAGTTCCTCTGATTGCATTAGTAGGTGAGTGAGTGTAGCCCTAGCAAGTGAGAGTGAGGGGTTAAAGGCTAACTTGTACAAAGTAAGGGAGTTGTGCATAATTGTTGCACGGGTTTAGCAAAGGTAAAAGTGTGACCCCATGACAGTTGGTATCAAAGCAAGTTGGTACCAGGAGTTAGTATCAAAGCAGGTCGACGTAAGACTTTCTTAGCGAGTATTGGGGAAAGCTCGTGGCAACGTCATGGCATTTGAGTCAAGAGTTACCAATATGCTAGCAGAGGTGCAGAAGTAGTCGAGGTGGGAGAAGTCCAGAGACACATTGTGGAAGTTGGCTTTGGGGGCTTGTCTTTCTACTTTGGATGCAAGGATCGGTAAGTTCGAACAAACTCTGTCTGATTATTTGAACAAGTCGAGTGCATTCGTGGATGCCTTGAAAAGCCTCAAGGACGACATGCAAAGCATGGTTAAGGTGTCTAAAGTTATGGACATTAAGACCATGGATGAAGGAGAGTGTATGTCGGATTGCTTTGAGTCCGTGGAAGGCAAGATGGCTAGTCCACATGAGGAAGTGGGTGGGACAGACGATATGGAGTTAACAAAGGAATCCATAAATAGTGTGGATACGACATAGCTAGGCTTGTCAAGCCTAGATGGGGCAAAGTTGCTTGGGCCTGATGAGTCTCAGGAGAAGATGGTGATCAACAAGGGTATTGACACAACTCATGACACAAAGGGGAGTGTGCCACAACAGGAGGATTCTAGGATAGGTGAATACAAGAAAAGTTTTACAGTGAGCACAATGGTTAGTAGCTATCATATTGACATGCAGGCGGCACAACAACTAAGGGCGGCGGCATTAGGGGACAAGGACGCCCTTACATTGAAGAGGTTAAAGAAGCTCCACAAGGGGCACAAGCATGGTCAGATGCTAATGTGCAAGGGGAGGAGCAAGGCACGTTGTCTCAAAAGGATTACGAGGCAACATGGGATGTGCCACAGGTCGAAGCTTGCGACATTGAGGAAGATGTATCAATGAGGGTGTCAACATGATCATGTGGGGGAGAATGTCACAGACTTGCATTGCAAGGCCCATGACCAAGGTCTACGGCCACTAAGGAAGGCTTACTTATATCGTAGACTTGGCCTAAAGGACTTAGGCCCATTGTTGAAGGTCTATAGATTAAGGCTTGGTTTTTTAAAGTCTCCATGTAAATATCTAGAAAGAGGGAAGCTGAGATATGTGTAGAGTTTTTAGAGAAAGTTCTAGGGTAGTCCTCAATCGTTAGATGGTTAACAATTGTAATAATTCATACCATCCATTGAGGAGGTGGATGGAGGGGAATAACTATAAATAGGTGTAAACTCTTCATTTGTAATCAGCCCAGATTAGTTCATCTCAGTTTTGGTTAAACTCAATATAGTGGGAGAGTTTCCTTTTTGAGTTCCTCTCATTGCATTAGTGGGTGAGTGAGTGTAGCCATGGTAAGTGAGAGTGAGGGGTTGAAGGCTGACTTGTGCCAAGTAAGGGAGTTGTACACAAGTGTCGCACGGGTTTAGGAAAGACGAAAGTACGACCCCGTGACAGTTGGTATCAGAGCAAGTCGACATGGGAGTTGCTTAGCGAGTATTGGGGAAAGCTCATGGCAATATTATGGCATTTGAGTAAGAAGTGACTAATATGCTAGCGGAGGTGCAGAAGAAGTTGAGGTGGGAGAAGTCCAAAGACCCATCATGGAAGTTGGCTTTGGACGCTCAACTTTCTACTTTGGATGTGAGGCTTAGTAAGTTCGAACAAACTCTGTTTGATTGTTTGAACAAGTCGAGTGCATTCGTGTATGCTTTGAAAAGCTTCAAGGATGACATGCAAAGCACAGATAAGGTATCTAAAGTTATGGGCACTAAGGCCATGGATGAAGGGGTGGTCATGTCAGATTGCTTCAAGTTTGTGAAAGGCAAGATAGCCAGTCCACATGAGGAAGTGGCTGGGATAGACGATATAGAGTTAACAAATGAATCCACAAATAGTGTGGATATGACATAGCTAGGCTCGCCAAGCCTAGATGCGGTAAGATTGCTTGAGCCTAATGAGCCTTAGGAGAAGATGATAATCAACAAGGGTGTTGACAAAACTCATGGCATAAAGGGGAGTGTGCCACAACAGGAGGATTCTATGATGGATAAATCCAAGAAAAGTTGTACAGTGACCATAATGGTTGGTAGCTACCATATTGACGTACATGCGGCACAACAACTAAAGGTGGCGGCAAGGACACCCCTAGATTGAGGAGGTTAAAGAAGCTCCCCAAGGAGCACAAGCATGGCGGGATGCAAATGTAAAAGGGGAGGAGCAAGGCACACCGTCTCAGAAGGATTACAAGGCAACACGGGACATGCCATAAGTCAAAACTTGCAACATTGAGGAAGATGTGTCGACGAGGGCATCTACATGATCAGGTGGGGGAGAATGTCACGAACTTGCATTGCAAGGCCCGTGACCAAGTTCTATAGCCTCTAAGGAAGGCTTACTTATATCGTGAACTTGGCCTAAAGGACTTAGGCCTATTGTTGAAGGTATATAGATCAAGGCCCGGTTTTGAAAGTCTCCATGGAAATATCTAAAAAGAGGAAAGTTTAGATATTTGTAGAGTTTTTTAGAGAAAGTTCTAGAGTAGTCCTCAACAGTTAGATGGTTAACACTTGTAATAATCTAGACCATCCATTGAGAAGGTGGATGGAGGGGAACAACTATAAATAGGTGTAAGCTCCTCCTTTGTAATCAGCTTAGGTTAGCTCATCTCAGTTTTGGTTAAACTCAATATAGTGGGAGAGTTCCTTTCTGAGTTCCTCTCATTGCATTAGTGGGTGAGTGACTGTAGCCCTGGCAAGTGAGAGTGAGGGGTTGAAGGCTGACTTGTGCCAAGTAAGGGAGTTGTGCACAAGTGCCGCACGGGTTTAGGAAAGATGAAAGTGCGACCTTGTGATAATTGGTATCAGAGCAAGTTGGTACGATGAGTTGGTATCAGAGCACATTGACGTGAGAGTTGCTTAACGAGTATTGGGGAAAGCTAATGGCAACATCATGGCATTTGAGTCAGGAGTGACCAATATGCCAGCGGAGGTGCAAAATAAGTCGAGGTGGGTGAAGTCCAGAGACCCATCGTGGAAGTTAGCTTTGGACGCTCGGCTTTCTACTTTGGATGCGAGGATCGATAAGCTCAAACAAACTCTGTTTGATTATTTGAGCAAGTCGAGTGCATTTGTGAATGCCTTAAAAAGCCTCAAGGATGACATGCAAAGCTGTGACGACCCGAGTTTTCTATGCATTTTTAAATGCAAGATTTAATTCCTAAGGCGGGATGCATCCCTATTTGAAAACCATTTTATAAAAACCATGCAATGCAGTGGAAAATCTTTAGTTTTAAACTCATTTTGAAAACCTCGAGTGTCATTTGCTTTCACAACAATCATAGTTGTTGAAAAACTTCAGAAATCATAAGTGTTTTTCCCTGTGTCTATCCGAGCCACAAAGACACAAATTTCAACTGTAAATTAATACAAATACATGTCCAAAGGGTAGAAAGCTTACTTACATGTATAATTATCTCATTTTGTATTCACTTGCTCGTAGCACTAATATCTCCTGAGGCATCTTCTATTTGTGAGTGGAATTATCCTAAAAAATGTTAAGGATAGGGTGAGTATATACTATACTCAGTAGGAGTCTATCACTATTAGTTTTGCAATGCATGCTATGTTTAAAATCATGTGCTCTTTAAAACATGTGCATGTTCAAACAATCATGTTCAATATCGATATTTAAAAACCACTGTCAAACTGGAATACTGACGACTTAAAGAATAGCATAATCCAAGTCAAAAGTATCATATATCATAAACATAATGATATGCATAAGATGCCCCACTAAATCCAACTCATGGATATATGGTATGGTCGACCAACCTCATGTCATGTCATATGCAATGCAAATAAATCCTCAAACCATAGGGTCCAACTATGCCCACAACCTCGCTGCAGTGTGGTCCCTGGGTACCTGATGACACAGGGTCATATGCCTCCACGGGACATATGACACTTCGACCCAGTGCCGTGACACCAGTGGTAGCCCCCTGTACCACATGCAGCGAAGCAAGGACGTTGCCCTTTTTTCGGCGTGGTACCCATCCACCTAATAGTGGTAGAGGCTGGAGGCCAACTCAAACCTCTCAGCATAGCACCCACTAGCTTATCAGCCCAAATCATATCAGATCAAATATACAAAAACCTCTTTTTCAAAACCTGTCCTCTTTGGGTCCCTCACAATTACCTGGCCCTCACAACTGCCTACCCAGCGTCTTTTGGGCACTCCAGCGTCTTTTGGTAACCCTCAAGGACATGCAATCTTTTAAAAACTCAATGCTCATAAATCATGCAATATATGCATTTGTTGCAAAACATATCTGTGCATAATGTATATGCAATTATTTGCAAAACATATCTATGCATAAAGCATTTATCATATGTATGCTGAATTAAGTCATGCTTAACAAGTCATATAATTTATACTTAAATCATGCACTCAAAATAGTCATGGCTCTTTTTAAAAGTCTAGTAGCGATAGAGCACCTACCTGACTAGGTCGCGCTAACCCCTTTGTCCTCGTACGCTCCTGAACATGGTTTGGGGAATCAAGGTTAGTTTGGCCTATCTTTTATAGGTTTTAGAGTGGTTGGTCTTACTACTTAGGCATTAAGGGTTCATCCCCATGCCTATGGATGTCCTAAGGTCTTAATTGGGCCTTAATATTATCAAGTTTTCAAGGATTTAGTGGCCCTGCACCACTATCATAGTCTAAGGGTCGTGCCCACCTTAGATTGGGCCTTGATCAGGTATTTTATAGTTTAGGTGTGTCCACGTCGTCGACACAGACACAACGCCTTTCGCGGTGCCTCAATCGGAGCCCTAGATCTCAAGTTATAGCATTTTTAGTGCCGCGTGTGCATAAAAGGGTCAAACGAAGCAAGGTGGAAGCCTGGGACGCTAGTGCGTCCCGCGTCAGTGGCAGGCGCCTCAGCGGGCGCGTCTGCAGACGCACCCAGCTTCCGCCCGACATTCTCTTTTGCAGGCGCGTCCACGGACGCACCCGTCTAGTTTTCTTGACGCACAGCGTGCGTTTTGTTAGTTGGGGGACCGGGGTGTCCTCGAGACGCCCTGGTTCGGTCGAACCAGTGCTACCCAGGGATCGTCCCTGGGTCCTTTGTGACGCTCTAGGGCTCTATTTTGCATGATTTTACATGCAAAAACTTAGGAAAACTTAGCCTAGGACAAAGGTGAAGATGGGTTTTGAGGGATTTTGGGCATACCTAGCTCGTTGCTTCGGTTTTCTCCACGTTTCTCCTCTTGGTTGCCTCTCCAAAATGAGTTTTTCCCAAGCTTTTGGGCTGCCATTAGAGGTGCCCAAGAGTTCTATTTATAGAGCTATAAGAGGCTTCTGGAGAGGGCTCTCACCGCCCTTGAATGGCGATGGAGAAACCTCCAGAATGGTGGTGATTTCTCCTCCAATCACCGCCGTTCTAGAACCCTCTAGGAGGTTGAAGAAGAGGGGTGCCTGTATCAAAATGGGCCCCTGTGTTTTGCAGGCTAAATCCGTTTTTTAGTAAAAATTACATTTTTGCCCCTGAACTTTAAAGGGCCATAACTTGCTCATTTTAACTCCGTTTTGGGTGATTTTGGTCTTGTTGGATTCCTTTTTCTAAGAGGCCCCTAATGGTACTATTTTCAGGACCAAATTTCTGTGTTCAGTCAAGGTGAATAGTAAAATGACCAAAATACCCTTATTTCCAAAAAGTGAACTTTTTATTGCTAACTTGGGATTTAAATGTTACAAAATTAGAGTAATTACAAAAGCACATTTATGGTGTCTAAGGTTATGGGCATTGAGACCATAGATGAAGGGGAGTGCATGTCATATTGCTTTGAGTCTGTAAAAGGCAAGATGTCCAGTCCACATGAGGAAGTGGCTGGGACAGACGACATGGAGTTGACAAAGGAATCCACAAATAGTTTGGATACGACATAGCTAAGCTTGTCAAGCCTAGATGTGGCAAGGTTGCTTGGGCCTGATGAGTCTTAGGAGAAGATTGTGATCAACAAGGGTGTTGACACAACTCATGGCACAAAGGGGAGTGTGCCACAATAGGAGGATTCTAGGATGGGCAAATCCAAGAAAAGTTGTACAGTGAGCATAATAGTTAGTAGCTGCCATATTGACGTGCAAGTACCACAACAACTAAGGGTGGCAGCACAAGGGAGCAAGGACGCTCCTACATTGAAGAGGTTAAAGAAGCTCCCCAAGGAGCACAAGCATGGCGGGATGCGAATGTGCAAGGGGAAGAGCAAGGCACGCTGTCTCAAAAGGATTACGAGGCAACATGGGACGTGCCACAAGTCAAAACTCGCAACATTGAGGAAGATGTGTTGACGAGGGCGTCGACATGATCAAGTGGGGGAGAATGTCTCAAACTTGCATTACAAGGCCTGTGACTACGGTCTACAACCTCTAAGGAAGGCTTACTTATATCGTGAACTTGGCTTAAAGGACTTGGGCCCGTTGTTGAAGGTATATAGATCAAGGTCTGATTTTTGGAAGTCTCCATGTAAATATCTTGAAAGAGGGAAGCTTAGATATGTGTAGAGTTTTTTTAGAGAAAGTTCCAGAGTAGTCCTCAACCGTTAGACACTTGTAATAATTTGGACCATCCATTAAGGAGGTAGATGGAGGGGAACAACTGTAAATGGGTGTAAGCTCCTACTTTGTAATCAGTTCAAGTTAGTTTATCTCAGTTTTGGTTAAACTTAATATAGTGGGAGAGTTTCCTTTTTGAGTTCCTCTCATTGCATTAGTAGGTAAGTGAGTGTAACCCTAGCAAGTGAGAGTGAGGGGTTGAAGGCTGACTTGTGCTAAGAAAGGGAGTTGTGTACAAGTGCCGCACGGGTTTAGCAAAAGTAAAAGTGTGACTCCAAGACAGTTGGTATCAGAGCAAGTTGGAACCAGGAGTTGGTATTAAAGTAGGTCGACATAGGAGTTGCTTAACGAGTATTAGGGAAAGATCGTGGCAACGTCATGGCATTTGAGTTAAGAGTGACCAATATGCTAGCGGAGGTGTAGAAGAAGTCGAGGTGGGAGAAATCTAGAGACCCATCGTGGAAGTTGGCTTTGGACGCTCAGCTTTCTACTTTGGATGCAAGGATCAGTAAGTTCGAACAAACTTTGTCTGATTGTTTGAACAAGTCGAGTGCATTCGTGGATGCCTTGAAAAGCCTCAAGGACGACATGCAAAGCATGGTTAAGGTGGCTAAAGTTATGGATATTGAGACCATGGATGAAAGGGAGTGTATGTCGGATTGTTTTGAGTCTGTGGAAGGCAAGATGGCCGGTCCACATGAGGAAGTGGCTGGGACAGACGATATGGAGTTAACAAAGGAATCCACAAATAGTGTGGATACAACATAGCTATGCTTGTCAGGCCTAGATGTGGTAAGGTTGCTTAGGCCTAATCAGTCTTAGGAGAAGATGGTGATCAATAAGGGTGTTAACACAATTCATGGCACAAAGGGGAGTGTGCCACAATAGGAGGATTTTAAGATGAGCGAATTCAAGAAAAGTTGTACAATGAGCACAATGGTTAGTAGCTGCCATATTGACATGCAGACGACACAACAACTAAGGGTGGCGGCATAAGGGGGCAAGGATGCCCCTACATTGAAGAGGTTAAAGAAGCTCTCCAAGGGGCACAAGCATGGCGGGATGCGAATGTGCAAGGGGTGAAGCAAGGCACACTATCTCAGAAGGATTACGAGGCAACATGGGACGTGCCACAAGTTGAAGCTTGCGACAGTGAGGAAGATGTATCGACAAGGGTGTCGACATGATCAGGTGGGGGAGAATGTCACAGACTTGCATTGCAAGGCTCGTGACCAAGGTCTACAGCCTCTAAGGAAGGCTTACTTATATCGTGGACTTGGCCTAAAAGGACATAAGCCCGTTGTTGAAGGTCTATAGATCAAGGCTCGGTTTCTGGAAGTGTCCATGTAAATATCTGGAAAGAAGGAAGCTCAAATATGTGTAGAGTTTTTTAGAGAAAGTTCTAGAGTAGTCCTCAACCATTAGATGATTGACACTTGTAATAATCCAGTCCATCCATTGAGGAGGTAGATGGAGGGAAACAATTATAAATAGGTGTAAGCTCTTCATTTGTAATCAGCTTAGGTTAGATCATATCAGTTTTGGTTAAACTCAATATAGTGGGAGAGTTTTCTTTTTGAGTTCCTCTCATTGCATTAGTGGGTGAGTGAGTGTAGCCCTAGCAAGTGAGAGTGAGGGGTTGAAAGCTAACTTGTGCAAAGTAAGGGAGTTGTGCACAAGTGCCGCACAGGTTTAGCAAAGGTGAAAGTGCAACGCCATGACAAGGGGGAGCAGAGCTGCTAAAAAGTGTAGAGACTAGATCACAGTTGTGATTGAAATTTGGAGGCGCTAAATAAGTAGCAATGTTTAGTGTATTCTCCTCCCATGAGCATGGATTTGGAGATTGTTAGGGTGGACGCTCTATGGTCCATGCCCATGTGAGATATCTACCTAATTCTAGAATGTCCACACCACCTCAAACTTCTATAATGACGGCTGATGGTGCTGTAAAAGGTGACCGTAGCAACAGCTAATTTTGATGTATACACACCTGCATTTGTATAAGTATGAGATTAAGATCTAAGAGAGGTGAGAGTGGGAGATATGTAATCTAATCAGATGAAATAGAATTCTCTCTCGTGGATGTAGGCCATTTGGTCAAACCAAGTAAAACTTTGTTTCTCCTATTCTTTGTGTGTGTTTGATCATGTGATCCTCTAATTTATAGATCACGGCGGTTAGATCTGCGCTGATTGTCAGATCTGACCCCATCACTTACTTAGGGGCGCTTGTCAACCTGTCTAAATTCATTATACTTTTGAAATCCAAGCTCTTAGCCTCCACCTCTCTGCTTTATCTTTTGCCTTCGCTTAGTGTTCTCTTTCCAACTTCATAGTCACCCATTGCCTCACCCTATCTCATTGTAGTTTCATAATCCCGTCTTCCTTTCTAATTTTTCTGTTTATATTTGTGTAAGTAACCTTGAGGTCATGGGTTCAAGGTGTGGAAACAACCACTTGCAAAAAAGCAAGGTGAGACTGCGTACTATAAATCCTTGTGGTTCACCCCTTCCTTGAATCCTGAATAGGCGAGAGCTACATGCACTCGAGCTGCCCTTTTATTTGTGCAAGTGACCTTTTCCTCATTTAATAAGAAAAATCCTAGATCAGGTGTCATTTGCGATGCTTATAAAATCCAAGAAAAAAAAACCAGATTGTAAGCCTTGGTGAGCAATACCCAAGTCTCAAAAGGAGAAAAAAGGAAAATTATTTGTCAATATAAGTACTAACAAAGGTAATCACTCATCTGATTAACCTTCAAGAAGAACAACTCTATTCTTTTTTAGTAGGCAAGATGGGTTTTTATGGACAAATCATAATCCACGGGCATTTCAAAGCCCTGACCTAAGATAGGAAAGGCCCTTCTAGTGCTCTGCCGTGGTAGAAGGCCTCGGCTCAAGAAAGAACAATTTGGAAACCAGTGCTTTGTAGTTCACTGGAAAGTCTTTAGGAAAAACACGAGATCTGCTCATCAAGGAAAAAGAGACAATCCTATATCATGGGTGATTAAGTCACCAAATTAGGACAACTTCTTAAAGATCATCTAACGAAATCAATAAGGAAGAACAACAACCTCGCCTAATGGATCACATAAGCCTTACCATTCAAATTTGTATTTGTCTCTTTCAATCCACCTCTTCTGATAATCACATGGTTATAGTTGTAGTGTTGTAAACAAACACGAAAAAAAATACCTGGCGTGCTTTGGCCATTACTAGTTTTGTCACTACTTGCCCATCCCATTTGGATTTTCGT
Organism: Warburgia ugandensis; assembly: GCA_035236585.1. Taxonomy (NCBI): domain Eukaryota; kingdom Viridiplantae; phylum Streptophyta; class Magnoliopsida; order Canellales; family Canellaceae; genus Warburgia; species Warburgia ugandensis. The sequence goes on along the minus strand of CP141132.1, from coordinate 75,251,705 downwards.
CTTGAAATTGTTGTCCTGCTAGGACCTTTCTATAAAAGTGAAAAATGCTTAAGCATAAGTGATGCCTCTCTAATAAACACGTTTATGAAAGCATGGAAATATTGATGCTAGGAGCAATACTTTGACAAACTAAGATACTTGCAGTATATGCCTGACCACAAATTGGATTTTTTTATTTGCCATCGGATTACATATAACCCATGATGCTATTGTTAACTAGATGAGAAATGAGAAGTTAAAAGGTTACTACCTCTTTGGGCACATCTTATAAAAAAAACTGAAATTGCAAAGACTTCACCAATTCGAGGCAAATTATATAGACCCTTTGTGGTTCGCCCTTTCTCTAGACCCCGCATCTGAAGGAGCTTCTTGCACTAGGCTGCCCTTTTTATATGATTTTCTTGCAAGCAATCATTGATAATTTACTTTAGGCGGGCTCATCTATGAGCAATTTGAGTCCTTCTATGTACTTTGATAGCCATCAAATTTTCTTTAACAACATGGTCATTAAACATCCTAACTATAATCTAGCAGAGTAGCTAAAAGTGCTTGTGGGGCCCATATCTTTTGTCCATTGGATGAATGTTTGGATAGCAAAATAGTTGGGTCCACATGTACTATAAGTTGTAATATAATTGCTCGAGAGACATTATAATGAGGAGTTACAAAGTAAAGTGAATGGTTCAAATTGTCATGTCCTTCAAGATTCTTCTATTAGATGATGCTAGTCTTTAGTATTGGATGGTTGAAAAAGTTACAAAGTAAAAGCATGTAAGGTCATGAGTTATCAAATAGGTAAAGATTCTAGCAAAAAAAGATGAACAGTTGGCCAACCGCTATGGCCCCACCAAATGTGAGCTAGAATAAGTGTTTCTCTTAATCAAGTGGGCCAAGCAAAAGGATTGATCAGAAACTCTAGAACCATCCATCAAGAAGTTGATTTTTGCATGGCCTAGCCAATCGACGGTCAAGGGCACTGCACCGCGACATATAGAAGAATGGTTTGGAATAAGATCACTAGATTGTGGGTTCAGTTGTGTTTCTATTAAGAAACATTCGTCTACTACCCTACCAAAATACATTTGATCAAGTAGTTAGGATCCACCATTGATTTTTTAGTGAATGGTTAAAGATCCATTGTAGTGGGCTAGCTTGCACGAGTCGTATTATGAACAGCCCATATGCATGAGAGCAAGCATTAGTAGTGAGCTTTTTTAAGGTGAAGACACACATTTCTTCTCTCTCTAAAAAAAAAAGTTTTGAAGTTGATTTTTCTCTTTTTAGAAACAAGAAAATTTTACACTATAAAGAAGGGTTGGCATATCTTTTATAACACCAAACATATCAACTATGATCATGTTAAATAAACCTGATATCTCATATATACCCAAGATATTGCAGTTAGATAAATATGATATCTCATATATGCCCAATCTATCTCAATTAAATATACTTGATATCTCACATATGCCCAAAATATCATTATTAAATAAATTGCAAATTTGAGATACGCCAAGATATCTCAAAAATGCCAAAAAACACAGTTAAATAAATCCCCTTAAATTGGCAAACTCAATTGACACTATAAGAAATGTCTAGTCAAGTGTAAGTAGAGTCTTGCTATTTACCAACAATACTTTTGAAAATTGACAGTCATCATAAGCAATATTAATATTAGCTAGAATTCGAAGTTTAGAGGCTATTGGAGTGGAAAGTGGCTTACAATCCTTCATCAAGGCATGAAAAAGTAACTCCACTGCATATCTAGTTTGATTGAGAAAGAAACCACCATTAAATCTTTGACCTGCAACTACTAAGAAGCAATGTATGTAGCCAAATCTTTCAGCATAAAGCAATAGTAAAATGGTGTCAAATTTGCTATGACAGATGAAGATAGAGGGATTGGTTGTATTGGAATATATATATATATATATATAAAGTCCAAGAGACAAAAGAAACATGCTAAATCTATCAAAGTAAGCCTGTGGGTAGGGATGGCAAATCATGTTCGCTAGTTATATTCATGTTGTGTCAAGACTGACCCATTAGAGTATATGGGTCAACACAAACATGACCCGGTTAATAATTGTGTCGAGAACCCATACTCAAATACAACCCGATTATTAAATGAGTCGACATGATATGACTTGTGTAATACTATTAGAAGGATGTAGAATAACTAATGTAAGATAATTTTTGAAAAACCATCCTATATTGCTATAAGAATATAAGATAGTTTTTTGAAAAAATCATCCTATATTGATGGTTTTTACAAATCATAAGAATATAAGATGATTTTGAAAAACCATCCTATATTATTATAGGAATATAAACCATCCTATATTACTGTAAGAATATATAATGGATTTTCCATAACTATCATAAATTGATAATTTTTCAAAAATCATAATAATATAGGATAATTTTTCAAGGAAAAATATGACTCGACACAATAACACAACTCTAACTCAATATGGATTTAGCTGGTTAAGGTCGAGTCTTATCGTGACGCAAAAAATCATGTTGTGTTCGAGTTAATCAATGTTGACCTTTTGTGTTGACCAATTTGACTTTCGACCTATTAACCCATCGTGTTAACCCATCTGACTCGCAACCTGTTAACCTATAGTGCTAAAAATAATAATATATTCTATTTAAATTTAAGCCAAATATATATATATATATAAATAATCTTATATTACTATAATAATAAAATCATCTTATATTGTTATAATAATATAGGATGGTTTTTGAAAAACCATCCTATATTCTTATAGAAATATAGGATAGCTTTTGAAAAAAAAAAATCATCCTATATTCTTAAGGTTTTTGAAAAATATTAATATAGGACAGTTTTTCAAAAATCACCCTATATTCGTACAATTTTTTAAAAACCATTAATATAGGATAGTTTTTGAAAAACTATCATATATTCTTATAACAATATGTGATGGTTTTTGAAAAATCATCTTATATTGATTATTGTACGTCCTTCTAAACATATTATACAAGTTGTGTTGTGTTGTGTTGACTCATTTAATAATCGGGTCATATTTGAGTCATGGGTTCTTGATATAATTATTAATCGAGTCTTATTTATGTCAACCCATATACTCTAATAGATTAATCTTGACACGACATGAGCATGACTTGTGGACATAATTTGCCACCCCTACAAGACCTTTTTGAGGTGGCATACATGATCTAGTATTATCAAATCTTTGAACCCAGGTGGCTACTCCATGAATGATGTATTAGGATCAATTCAGTCACACACATAATAGGAGACGAGGAGATTTACGTGGTTTGGCCAAACTCAGCCTACGTCCATAAGAGAGGAAGATTTTACTATCATCTGATCAGATTACATGAGTGAAGAGGATGAGGAGGAGGCTCCTCCTCCAACGCTCTATACATTCAAACTCTCACTCCATTGCTCACACACTCTAACCCTAATATTACACACACACACACACACACATGTATGGATTACACGCAGGTCCACCCCAACAGACCGGTGCACTAAGGTGCCCTTAAAGAAATGCATTATTTGTATCTAGTTGTTATATATCTCTACACAAAGAAATGTTAAGAATAATTTGAAAGTTGACAGGCTTGATAACAGGAGAAAAGTTTTAGAAAAATTTATTACTAGAACTTGCATGAATCCTTTTGCAGCTAGACGAGCTTTTAGCCGTTCCAATGATTCATTAGGGCACAATTTGGTCTTCAAGACCAATTTACATCCAGCTAGATTCATGATGGGTGATCTTGGTACTAAGCCCACATGTTAGTTTGGTCTAAGGCAATTTTTTCTTCTTCTAGTGCTGACCAGCCAGGGTGTTTCAAAGTAGTTTTGATGTTCTTGGGTATTGAAGGAATTGATTCCACAACAAATGAAAGTCACAATAATGATACCTAGTGTTAGGCTTAATATCAACTTTAGCACTTATAACCGTCTTTATTGATGTTGTCCTCTTCTTCAATTAAAATGGGTCTATCAGTGGGCACACATGAAAGTGATGCTCACTAGAGCCTTCAAAAGAAGTCTCATCACTAAGGTCATTTCTTATTGATTGATGGTGGTCGACATTGGTATTATCAATGCATTGGACCTCATTAAGTGATGAAAGCTCCTCTTCGTGTGGTAGAAGGATGAAAGGAACTTTTTCATCTTGTTATTCCCTTGCACCTGCAAGCCACACGTTAGTAGTAAAGTAAGCATATGAAATAGCTATACGAGAATAACTCTTATCAGCATATCTTCTTCTTCTCTTTTTTTTGACTCGATTAGTTTGGTGTTCCCTATTATCAGGGTTGCCAATGAAATACCTATGGTTTAATACATAATAAATTGTCCATCTCATTTTATGGGCAGACCAGCCGGCTCAATAATGAATATTCCTTTTTATCAATTCTAAAAGAGTGAACTAGGTTCCTTCAAAGAGAAATTATATTCGTTGAACACCATGTGCCTAGATAAGAATACTCAGCCGGTAGGAGGATATATAATAGCAACAATGCCCTTCGTAGATATGGATAAAAAAGGGCAGCCCCTGCGCATGAAACTCTCGTGTATGTGGAGTCTAGGGCAGAGGCAGACCACGAGGGTCTAAGTATGCAGTCTTACCTTGCATTTTTTCAAAAGGCTGTTTCCATGCCTTCAACCCATAACCTCAAGGATACACGACGATAATTTTTACCACTGAGCCAAGGCTCCCCTTAACTTTGTAGATATTGATGTAACCTAGAATATACATGACAGCGAGGGAGGATCGAACTTGTTTTTTGTTTTTTGTGTACCCACGACAGTGGGGTTAGCAATGACATGAAAACACTATCTAAGCAGTTATATTAAGAGACTTTTTCCATCCAATGATGTTTTCTTTTCTCTAATCTATTTTGCTCCAGAGTTTCTGGCATAACAAATGATGTACAATACCAAATAACATAAAGTTTTTATCATTAAATTCTTCTATGCCGTTGGATTGAAATATCCATATTTTCTTATCAAATTGTGTTTCGACATACTTGTAGAACTCAACAAAGCACTGCATAGACTCAAACTTGCATTTTAAAGCATAGAACCGGATGTGGCGGGTGTATTCATCCATGAAATTTACATAATATTTGTACCGTTGATGAGAGAGTATTGAGGCTAGTCCCCACCAATCGTAGTGAATAACAGAGAAAGGTTCATCACAAGCATCAATAGTACTAACAAACAAGATTTAGTCATTTGACAACTACCACAAACGCGATCAAATTCTTAGCAGAAATGAAATTGTTTGTCTTCAATAGTTCTATGACATGCAGTTGGAGATGTCCAAGGCGTGGATGCCAAATCTCATCTGTTGCAACTTGAAATCTATATGAAAACGATGGCTCTTCTGTCCTAGCTTGCAATGTGCAGAGACCACCACACCTACGCCCTGCTGCCGTCAGTTGTTTGCTATGTCTGTCTTATTACAAATCCATCGGATGAGAATTTAAAGACAAATGGATATTCAGATGTCATTTGACTAACTGATACTAAATCCTTTTAATATCTGGCAAAACAAAAACATTATTCAAATGTAGGGAATATTTCAAAGGAGAGCCTTGGTACAACAGTAAAGTTGTTGTCATGTGACTTTGAGGTCATGGGTTCAAGGCTGTGGAAACAGCCTCTTGCAAAATGCAAGCTAAAGCTGTGTACTATTGACCCTTGTGGTCCGCCCCTTCCCTTAAACCTGCACATGTGAGAGTTTCGTGCACCGAGGCTGCCCTTTTTTAGAAAAGTATTCCATTTTTCGTTGATGTTGTCCCTACATGAGTAATGTCAAGAGCTGCCCCTTTTTTAGGGAAGTCAATTCTTCATTGATGCTGTAATGTCAAGAGCTAGCTTCTTCATTCCTCACAAAAATCTTATCATTACCATTATGTGGAATATTAGAAGTTAACTAATTACCAACATTATCTGTTATATGTGTTGAAGCACCCGTATCAGGAGGCCATGTTACATCTTGATTGTATGCTAGATTCATCACAGCAAGTGGGTGGTGCCATCAAGCTGAAAAGCCTGATAGAACCGATGCTCAAAATGATATGTGGTATGGTATGGCTTATGCCAGATTTGACACCCGTCTACTTTCTGATCTTACTTGGTTTCTTGCTCAAATTTTTATATAGAACTGAAGAGGGTTTATTGAAATTCTTTCCTCCGCCATTAGAGCGTGGGCCAAAGAATGCCATGTTTTGATTCGTAGCACCACAGCTCCTAGGATTGAGGATGTTTTTCATTGTTTAATGTCCCTGAAGAAGTGGCATCATCTCTTGGTATTATGGAGGACGTGGCTTGAGTATGGTATCAAATAATGATCCATACTCACGTCCTAACTAATGGGTTTTCCCGATAGCACTTGATTCATCACGATAACCTTTAAACGTGTTAATGTATTCAGTAAGAGATAAAGAGCCTTTGCGATGCAGTTGAATATGTTGCATTATATAGAATTCTCTTTCTTGAGATTCTTTTACAAAAGAATCTTCAAGGACTCGCCACACCTCTAGAGGATTCGAGTCCAACAACGATCCAACGGACCTACTCCGATAATATTCCAGTATTCCAGCCACGTAGGAGTCTGTCAGATTTCAACCTGCAGCATAATCTGGATTTTCCTTCTGCAACTTTTGCAGAAGTGACGGTCATCATGGGTTTGGGTGGGGTATTTGCCACTGAGAAAACCCAACATTTTTTTACTTTTAATCGGACCCATGATTTGAGTCTTCCAAACTTGAAATTTGTTTTGTGTCAACTTTTAAGTAAACAAAGTTTCTAACGTTAATGTAGACGGATAAGGATATTTGGGGATGAGGATGAACCGGTAGCTAGAGCCACGGAAGGGGAGGGAGAAAGATAAAATGAGGGAAGAAGACATGGAAAATAATGGTCTCACATCACTTTATATTATTGCTCAAAGAATATATGAGAAAAGACGAGGGGATGATAATGCCAAAAAAAATTGAGAGGAAGAAGAAGGCAGGAGATATCATGGCACCTTATATTTCTGCTGAAAGAAGAGATGAGAAGAGACAAGGCGATGATAATCTCAGTCCTCTAGTTTAGCTATTATAACATATGTATCCGAGTTTACTTTTAAAGTATTAATAAATAAAGTTTAACTTAGCATAACTTATTTACAAATAAAACCATTTTAATCGGATAAAATAAGGCTCTAAATGCACTCAATGTGCATATAAAAGCTCTAGAAAATGCTGTGTGCTTGCACTAACCACGCTTTATAGTTTTAGAACTGGGAAATTGGACAACCCGACTGTGAGATGAGTCCAATTAACTCGGAAGAACCCGTAGATGACTTGACAAAATCTCGAAGTGGGTTTAGAATAATACTTGTTAAGATTGTTATATACATAAATTTTCACAACCAAATAGGTTGAAGAGTTGGCTGGAATACCATTTGCAGTTGATTCAAGTATGGGAATGATTTTTCAAGTAAACTCGTGAGTTTTTTAAATTGTGACCTGATCAAGTTCATTTTAATTGCATTACATGAGGTTGAGACAGCGGTAGAGTTGTCGTCGTGTGACCTTAAGGTCACGGGTTCAAAGCTGTGTTTGGCAAATGCTTTTTCATATACACCCATAACCGTTTTATATTAACAATGATTGAAAATATTACAATTGTGTATACTCTTTTTCATTACGGTCCTCCTTAATAATACATCTTAAATTTGGTGTATACTCTTTTTCGATTACAATGATCCTCAATAATACATCTTAAATATGGAGGTATGAAAGAGAATTGAATATCATGACTTTTGTGTGGGCAAGAACTTTTAGACAAAGAATAAGCTCTAAAATCAGCCTCTCTCCATGTACGAGTTACTTTCTATAATTGTTCCAAGGCGTTTAATATATTTCTTAATCCAATGACCCTCAAAGGACATTTCATTCAAAGATAGTGAATACATTTTTTGTGTGGGTATTATAAATTTCTACCATTTGTGGTCTGCCCATTTCCCAGACCCACCATATGCGAGAGCTTAGTGCACCAGCCTGCCCATTATAAATTTCTACCATTAAGGCTTTAAGTTCAAACTCATTCCGTGGCATCTTCCTAGAACAGGCTGAAACAATGCTGCCAACTAAGTCTTTAATAAGAACCCCAACAAAACCAAAATTGTTATCCAATGAAACACCTTATTCAAGTTTGAATTCAACTTCTTCTGTATGATGGTTTAGTTGATGAATGTATATTGTTGCTTTTTCTTTTCTGATAGAAAGTCAAGGGCTTACAATAATTAGACGGGTTTGAATTTTGGTGCACGAGTAATAACGTAGCAAGAATAAATGGCTTGGATCATTGAAAAGACTAAGTCTTTAACTGGCTTTCTCATTTTCTTTTGAGAAGAGTGCTAAACTAACCGTACTGTGAGGTGTGATCCAGCAATCATGTTTTTTTAAGGTCATCTTTGCAGGATACAACTTGTTCATCTTCATTGCTCCAACTTTAGATTTCTAATAGGTTAAAGCATAAGGTTTGAACAATGCTAGCTTGTAAAAATTGTATGTATTTATCACAGCTTTCTAATTAACTGTACATTCCACTGAACATGATTCTTTATTTATAAGACATCTAAGTTGGAGCAAGGCAATGAAAGAATCAAATTATTCAAAGGTGAGTGGTTGCTAGACCACTTTCAGTGCATTCAATTTAGCATTCTTCTTTTCTTTTCAATGGTCTTCCTATCAATTGTTGGACAGGGCACTTGACCTAATTGGCTAATATTTCTGTCCGAAAATATGGGCCTCCACTATTTGCATGCACCATTTAACTGTAAATGTTATGGGAGAGAGTCAGCTTAAAAGTTGGATCTCGGACTCGCGTTTGAACTTTTCGTCTTTCACTCTCCTTTCCAAGTCCTGATTGTCTGTTGCTCTCCATCTCCTTTGCGCATCTCTTTCTGCCCTCCAAGCCCATCTATCTCGCGCACTAGTCAATTTTTTCACGGCGATATTTCCTGTCATGAGAAGAAACGATGTAACTAGAGATGGAGGAGATGAAAGAAGAGTAGAAGACTAACAATTTCAACCACGACTTTATCATGAACGAAAGATCGCAGTTGACACCGTTGGCTAAGTTCTTTCTCATAGATGTTTAATTTGAACTTTGAACTTAACGTAGCATCATAGAGAGAACTTTACATGACTCCTTGGTTGGATGAAAATGAAATCCCGAGCTTTGTAATTTACAAAGCCATGCAAGTTTACAGAAAGTGAAATGCAACAGTAGAACGAGACTGTACGGGAACAGCCATTTAGCCACAGACCTTTGGACCTGTTCACCTGATTGCTCTTTCTTTGGATGTCCCTCTGGTAGTCTAAAACTCTAATGGACTGGAAAATTCTAGTATATGCAAAGTTGTAACTTCACTCGCGGGAAACAAATAGTGAAAAAGTTTTCCATGATTTTTATTTATGAGATATCCAAGGCCTGAAGGGGAGTCTTGCCACAATGGTAGAATTGTTGTCGTGTGACCTTGAGGTGTGAAGCCTTGGCCGATGAGGGTGGGTTGATGAGGGCAGGCCAAGAGGGTTAGCAAGCTTCTAGGCAAAGTGAGGGACTGAGTGTTAGTCCCACATCGCTACTGGGCTATTGATAAGAGTGGTGAGAACTTCCCTTGTAACGAGGCCTTTTCCCCTAGGGGGAAAGAACAAAACCGTGGGTGGGCTGGGTGATATGGGCCCTAGTTTGCTGACACGGACAATATCATTGCAAGGTGTGGGCCCTCGGGCTGTTACAAGTGGTATCAAAGCCAGACCCCAACCCGTTGTAGGTGGCTAGTCGCACGTGGGCGCTCGCGTGTGGTAAGACACGCGGGGACGCATGTCCCCTAAGGGGGAGAGGTTGTGAAGCCTTGGCCAATGAAGGCGAGACTGATGAGGGCGGGCCAAGAGGGCTGACAGGCTTCTAGGCAAGGTGAGGGACTGAGAGTTAGTCCCACATAGCTAGGGGGAAGGGTGCTGGGCTGTTGATAATAGTGCTAAGGACTTCCCTTGCAACGACCCGTTTTCCCCTATGAGGGAAAAACAAAACCGTGCGGGGTGTATGGGCACTCCGGCATGGACAATATCGTTGCAGTGGGTGAGCCTTCAGGCTTTTACATAAGGTCACGGGTTCAAGATGTGGAAACAGCCTCTGCAAAATGCAAGATAAGAATGCATACTATTGACCCTTGTGGTCCACCCTTTTTCAAGACCCCACATATGTGGGACCTTCGTGCACCGGGACTACCCTTTAGATATCCAAAGCCCATGTATCTGATGAACGGGTTAAATCATGCAAGGATCTGGTCCATCTTGGGACGCTTACTGTAGCAGTCCTCTTCCAGATAAAAGATGATTGCTGGTCATCTTCCTGCAGTTGCTTAGGAAAATCAGCTTAAGTCTTCCACATGGATAGCATCCCCTCCTGAATTCAATTAAGAATCCAATAGAGGTAGCTACCGGTAAAATGAGGTCCTAAATTTTGGTGATGTAGGCCTCCCATTTCCCAGTTGCTGTCTAACACTGCTTGTGTGATGCAGATTACGGGGTCCAAAATAAGTGCAAATGTAGGCCCGGTTGTTTTTTTGCCCCTCAAAGTCCTCAACTCGTAAATTATGCTCCATCTCTTCCATGTATAACATTCTTCATCCTTTTTGTAACTGAATTTTGACAATGTCAGCGAATTATACGGCAAATGACGCCATCTTCTCTCCCTCTCTCTCACCCTTTTTTGGAACTCAAAGACTATAAATACCTCTCTCCGTCAACGAGAGAGATATCTCTCGATCTTGTCTTGCTTGAGAGAGAGAGAGAGAGAGAATGAATATGGGAAGTAGAGCTTTCGGAGTGCTAGCGTTGTGCTTGCTTTTGGCAATGGCATCGGTTTCCAGGGCATCCAGTTGCTCCCAACTTTACGAAGAATGCATGGAAGCCTGTAAGAACAGCTACCTCTCATGGGGATGTCAGACCCTTTGTAGCCTGAATCCTAGTCCCTGCTTGGATTCAGCTAAACATGCTGAAGGTATCCATCTCTTCCTTTCATCCCAGAAGCATGACTACTTATGTGCTTAGACGTACGTACTACCAGGGCCTGGCCAATTGACAACCCAAACCGTTTATCTTCTGTTCCAGATCCACTACCCAAATCTATCTAAACCCACCCTTCCAGCGGTTAACATTTCCTTGTCCTTAATTTTTTCCTAGTTGAACTTTCTGTTCTTTTTTATTCTGGAAAATTACATGACAGGAGTGGTTAGAGTACTTTCACATGTACGAAATTATACCCAGTGGTTACGTTGTAAGGCACCACTCCTGTAAGTAGATCAGGTATTCCAGGTAGAGCATTGCTTAGTTTTAGGAGATGTAGGGTGCTTGCTCATTGAGGTGGGTATCCTGGGAATACGTTTGGCAAGAGAAACTCTTTAAGTATTGATTAAACAGTTAGTCTAATCTAGTCACAGGAGAGATTATCGGCCTTGATCATCAATCATCCAGGCTCCATGTACGCTTCAGGCGTATCAATCAAGGAACTGCAGAGATCATTTTTCCTTTGGGCATGTTTGAAATTGCACCCATGTTTTTCATATCTTTGTTTCTCGCTGTCTGTGTTTGCAGGTTTGAAGGCACCACTGGACGAATCGACAACCACATCCAAGCACTGAAACACCGCAATGGCATCTCCGAAATGCTCTGTGTATACAGCACAAATCCATTTGTATTATTCCCTTGATGTTGTCTCTTTCTCGTTGCTGATCAACAAAAAATAAAGATTCATGTCTACGCTAGTCGCTTCTTTTTATGTTTGTAATCTCAATCAATCTTGACTAGGATAAGCCAACTGCAGGGTGGCCCAACAAATTTTACATAGGGGGCCTGCCAATGAATGACATAAATCGTCCGCCTGTAGGCATGATTTATATCATTATTTGGACATTAGGATTGTCCAGTTAGCATGATAAATTGTGTCATTGGAGATACAACGTTCATCGAGTTAGACTCTTCTGAACAGGACTGAATTGCCAGTGAAGCACCAATACCATCCGATGGCTTTAGATCAGCAAATGGCAGTGTTGCAATGACGCACACACGGTATATTGTCGGCCTCACCTCTAAATGACCCTGACTGTCCAGTCGAGACCCACTTCTGAGATCCAGTGGCTTGAAAACATATGCCATAGGGGATCTTATTTCCAGCCTAGGATTATTTTGGTTGCCAATCTGAAGTACTATAGTTATGCCCTTCCATATTGACCTAACAAGGTCTGCCGCCCTTCTAGCACCCAGGCTAGAAGGCTTTGCCCCAAAAGGCACTAGGTTTTGGAAGCTAGAATCATCGGCCTACTATTCATCCGGATATCCATAAATAAGATAAGTGGGTAGGATCAATCAAAAGTTGGGGCCCTGCAGCTACAACTGCAGCATTCTCCACGGTATGATTTCTGCATGCCCTTCCAGTCCAGCATAAGAATCGACTCCGATCTGTCGAAGAACAGATGTACGGCTTTGAATTAAATTTGATCCAACGCCCCCATCAGTCGGCCCGGCTCTGATGTCGAAAATCTCTTCTTCTTTTTTTCTCTGTTTATAAATGCCTTTAGAAAGTCGAAAAAGTCATCTATCTTTTTGTATCCTTAAGTACCTTCGGATCTCAAATAGTAAGATTATATGGAAAATACAATCAGTATTCCTCTCTTATTTTCTTATAACAAACCTCCAAAAGATATGCTTCTCACTTCTCAAAAGTACGATGGTCTTGAAAACACAATCAGAACTCAGAACACCTTAAAAGTAAGATCATAAATAAAAAATCTAAGGTTTCAATAAAAAAAATTGAATAACATGAGCATACTATTTGGATGGCCCCACATGTGGTAGATACCCTTGTCAGAAAGAGAGATTGAGACGTAATGAAGCGGGGAGGGTTAACGGAGGCTTTAGCCTCCACCCGTTCTCAATGTTATCTGATTAGATAGTAGAATCCTCCTATCTTGTGGATGTAGGCATTATAGCCAAACTATGTAAATCTCTGGTTCTCCTTGTGTGTTTGACTGTCCTTATAAATTCATGATCTTGACCGTCAGATTTCCAAACCATGGGAAATCGGACCACAACACATACTATGATTGGGTAAACTAGGATAAACAATGAAAAACTTCACAATATCAATAACTTTAGAAACTAGCTAGATTGCTAGAAAGATATACTATGGGGTCTCCTTTTTCTAGATTAAACTCTAGAATCAGAGAATTCACAAGTTAAAGAACCCTTGAAAGAGAATGCCTCTAATTGGACAAACTTCAGAAAATAGAGCTAGAAGAAAGAGAGTAGGGAATGCCTCTAAGTGGGCAAACTCTAGAGAATAGAAATCAGATACTAGAAAGCTAGTAGGAGAGAGAATGATTCAGTATAAGAATGACCTTTGGGGGTGCCCCATTTGTATAAGGGTTTTGGGTAATTGCCCTATAAAGATAAATAATCGTTACACTATAACCATCAATATCAATAAATAAACTTAAAACTTAACCTCTACAATGAAACATTAAAATGCATCAACAAAATTAAAACTTAGCCATTACATTAAAAAAATATACAACAGCTATACATTTATTCTCCCATTTGTGTTGTCCATAAAGATAAACTGAAGTAAAGTCTCAAAAATTTCCCTTAACAACATAATTTAAAAACAATTTCTCACAAAAGTGAAGTATTAAGAACTTAATTCTTAACAATATATAGGAGTTGACCGGGCCTATTGGCTTCCCTGATTCACGGTGAAGGTCAAAGATCTAGGTCCCAAATCTTACCAGTCCCAATTTCCCAATGATATGATCATTGCCTGCTCCGACAGCTCAAACTATCAGACTGTACAATTGACCACAGATCAATACCGTTTTTCAAGTAATTGTCCATTTAAGTCATTGATATTGACGATTAGGATCATCCAATGAGTGTATATTTCCACCATCAAATCCACAATGGGAATTATGTGGCCTGGATAAAACCAATATCATCTGGTGGGTCCAGATTAGAATCTTATAGAAGGCCTCTTAGTGTATTATTTCGCCATAAGAAATGGCATTATCCATTAGAGATGGCCGGTAAAACCAATTTCCTTTTCATCTTCAACGACCTTACCGAAACTTCCAAGATAAACGTCCTCTTTGGATTTCTTGTATGGTTTCTGCTTGTGTAGATCATTACACGGATTTCCCTGTTCGGATATACTCCCTGTAGCCGATCCATCCAAACGGCATCTAACAAAATAGACTGTTTGTAAACCACCATCGGGGCCTACACGCGGGAAAGCATGCACTGATCTACACTGACAGACACCATAACACGAGCACATTATTTCTGACCTTTTGTTAAGTCTGGCGGAATGCTAGGCCAAAGACCGTCTAGGGATTTCCAAGAAAGCGCTACCTTTGAAGGATCAGATCATGGAATTTTGAATTTAAACTCTGGTTTATATAAAGGTTTTAACCATTCATTACATGTGATAAAGTTTTTAACCGTTCATTACCTAAAAAATAGCAGCCCTAGTGCATGAAGCTCCCTCCTATGTGGAGTCTGGAAAAGGGGTGGACCACAAGGGCCTAAAGTATACAGCCTTACCTTGCATTTTGTAAGAGGTTGTTTCCATGCCTTGAACCCGTGACCTCAAGGTCACATGATGACAACTTTTACCATTGCGCCAAGGTTCCCCTTCTTTTAACCATTCATTACATGTGATAAAAATTTATACTTCTTCAAAATGTTAGAATTACTCCATCAATTCCCCCACATCTAACCCACTGTGCATCCTTTCTTGCCTTTGCATTAGTTACTTCTACCAATCAGATCTTGTATAGGATCCACCTTTTTCCTCTTCTCTTGGAGTGGAGCCAATGAGTTTTAAGGGAAAGAAGAAGAAGAAGAAGAAATTGGGTTTAACTATTGGTAATATCCTATAAGTGTAGAAACCTGCCAAAGAAGAAACATATTATATCAAAAGATGAACATTTTTTTTATAAATTTGCTACCTTCTAGGCTTCAAAAACATAAGCAATTCAAAACAGATTCCTAAATCTTTTCAATATCCTAAAACTTTAGAAACTTACGAAATTTCTTTGAAATTTTGTTGGACTTTTGTGGACTTGGAGTTGAATTTGTATTGGGAGAAGAAAAGGATGATGATAAACCCATTTAAATTCTTGAATAATTATAAAAACCTATTTTTATTTTCATGTAACTTGAAAAATCTTTAATTTTTTTCTCCTAAATTTGAGCTAAAGAGGAGAGAAATTTCTTAACACAATCCAAAAAGGTTGAAGAAATGGAGTTCAGAAAAGTAATGGTTATATTTTGAAATTTTAATATAATATTAGAGATAGTTTTGACATTTGAGAAAGAAAGAGAAGATGTTACCATGTGAGGCCCAATTATCAATTTTGTTGGAGATTTGATAGGAAATTTGACTAAGAGACTACATTCAATGTTGAGTGATAGTGGGGGTCTATCAATTTCCCTGATTTTTTAGGGGAGAGGCCTGTTTAATTTACAACTCTTACGAGTTGGAAGGGTTTGCACTATATTTATCCTTAGAATTATCCTATTTCCTTACCATTTAAAATAATGGATATTTAGAGTTAGAGCAATCAGATGAGCTAGTCTAGTCATTCAAAGATGGACTCTTTTATGGAAAAAAAAAAGAAGGGGGCGCTTTTAGGTAAATGCCCTATAAAACCCTTGGCCTAGCATTCCTTGATGAACAAAAGCACCCTCCAAACTTTTTCTTTTTATTTTTTACAAGTGAAAAATTATAAAGTAAATCATTCACTCACTCATGCACACTCCTAACTCTATCCTCTAGCCAAAAGTGAAAGCAGTGACTCCAAAAGCACCCTCTAAGTTGCTATTATAAGTGCACCCTACATTTGTATGAATTTGTTCCTTTAGATGATCTGAGCTGTTCATTTGATTACACAGGCCTCTTTCATTTTGTAAGCAAGAAATTAGGATTATTAATCTTTTATGGCATTTTGTGGTTTAGAGAGTTGAATTTACACTACAATTATGTTAAGTTTATAAGTGTCATTTCCTGTTATCAAAATTAGAATCTTTTTAGGAGGAATGCTAAATTGATCGCACTATCTAACAAAAACATTTTTCTTGAGTCCAACTTTGCATGACTGAAATCTTTCATCTCATTGCTCCAACTCTAGATTTCTTATAGGCAAAAAATGATATGGATTATTCTAGCTTCTCAGAAGTAGTGCGTTGTCTGGAAAGTTTTTTAAATGATCTTTTTTTGCCAAATGCTTTTTATGTGCTAGAATAATCTAAAACACATGCTTTTTAATTATAAGACATTTAATATTGAGCAATGAGATAAAGAGTTGAAAGTACACTACAAAAAATGTGGTTGCTAAACGGCACCATCCCAAGTTTGGAGCAATCATATGAATGGCTTGATCATCTAGAAGTAGTTCAAAAGTCGGTCTGGCAATTTGGGTTGGCAGGGCGTGTTTGTGTTGTGTTGAAACTAACCCATTATAGTATATGGGTAGACACGAACCCAACCCGCTTAATAATCATGTTAAGAACCTGAAACTCGAACATGACAAGACATGACTCGTGTAACACGATTAAATAAATATAAAATAACTGATATAGGATGGTTTCTGATGAACCATCCTATATTTTTAACCCGATTGTTTAACAGCTTGCGGGTTAGATGGGTCAATATGACTAATTAATATGTCACGTGTCAAATAGGTTAATACGACGGGTCAACATTAATTAACCTGAATGCGACACGATTTTTGGTGACCCAAAAATGACACGAATACAATAAAACTCGACCTTAATCCACTAAATCAGTGTCATATTCGATTCGTGCTATCATATCATGTTATATTTTGCCACCCCTATTCAAAAGTAGTCTCCTCAAACAAAAGTGGGGTGATTCTGTAGAAGCACTTCACCGGGTGCTTTCATCTGTTATCGTGCTAATCTTAATCTCAAAACTAGTGATTGGGCCGTGCAAATCGGCGCACCTTCGTCCACGCGCAAGCACCGTATAAAAAATTCGTCAATTCTGAGACCTTTTTGACTGCCCAACGCGGAATCGTAACCTTTCGGACATTAAGTTGCAGAATCCGGAGGGAGGAGGAAGAAAAGGGTAACGGGGAGAAGTGGAAATCCGGGTCCGGAATTTCGTGAATTTCTCCTCCCTTTTCTGAAAGCCTCCGCGTTGTTCTTCGTAGATTGGAAATGGGAACGCCTGAATTCCCCAATCTTGGGAAGCATTGCAGCGTTGACGATTGCAAACAGATCGATTTCTTGCCGTTCAACTGCGATCGATGCAAACAGGTTCTTGATCCTTCTTTCTTTTGTTTTTTCTGCTTCCTGTTTGAGAAATCTAGCGCTTTTGGATGATTCGACGTGAAAGGAATTCTAATCTCATCGTTCATATCGTGTTGATTTGTTTCATTGGCAGAATTGGGTTTTTCCTTTTCTTTTCCCTGGAGAATTGGGATGAAAATGATTATAAAAACGTGGGTTTTGTCAACCAAAATGAAGAAGTCTAGAATTTTTGGATTCTGGACAGAGAATGTAAAAATTAGAAACATTAATGGGCAGTGCAAGTATCTAGAAAAGCGGATTTTTGGTCTACTACTGAGAATTGATTTTTAGAACTTATGCTTTTGCTCTGCATTCCTTTGAAAGACGAACTAAGTTTTATTGTTCTATCCTATGTATTTTCTTTCCCATGTTTGGTATTTGGTTTGGAGAATTTATCTCTCTGGTTTGTGAGAGGATCACTTAGGTATTTTGCTTACCTTGACTACAATGAATGTCAATCATAAAAAGGCGCATTTGTCTTTGGTGGAGAACTTATGCTTCTTCCTGTCCAGTGATTTGGTTTCTGTTTTTTACCCAAGGCTATAATTTTTCATAATATGTAGGTTATGAACACTCCTATTGGCCTCTCGGCTTCCTCTGGAGAATTGGGTTCGGTGGCTTTGGAGAGCATGAACCACGATATAAGAATGGGGACTTTCAGTGATGAGCCTTTATCTACTGCTTTCATTTGTCCATTTTGTATTGTCTTTTCGGTTCTCACTTGACTGGGCAATAGTCGATGATATGCGAATGCATGACCATAGTTCATATTTAGACACCCTAAAGGGACAGGACAGTATCATATTTTCCAGTGTTGCACAAGGAAGTGCTTCTCCTGACCTCTCAACATGTCATGAGTGACCATGTATCTTATGTCGTTCTTCTTGGCACCCAATTACCTTTTGGTCAGTCTTTCTCTAGGTTATTCAGTTAATTCTTCTCTACCCCATCATGGTGCCTTTGGCTTCAACTAGTTCTGTCCTGGAAAATGAGACCTATCACCGTATAGATCTTTATTTTTTACTGTGCCGATATTAGTAATGCTGAAGAAAATTATACTTATTTTTGCTGAGAAAATCAGATATTGGCTCTTAGTGATAAGTATCTGTTCTTTCTTGTTATTAACCTTCAATTGTGGAATTGTATTATGTGTAATTTGGAAGGAAGCCCTTGGATTCTTGTGTGAGATCCAGTTCAAGCATGCATGTCTCAATGTGTTATGGAGACTCTGTGGTGTTTGATATGAAAAGTAAAGGGGCAGCCCCAGTGCACGAATCTCCCGCCTATGCAGGGTCTGGGGAAGGGGCGGACCACTAGGGCCTAAAGTACACAGCCTTACCTTGCATTTGCAAGAGGCTGTTTCCACACCTTGAACCTGTGACCTCAAAGTCACACGACGACAACTTTTACCGTTGCGCCAAGGTTCCCCTTCTATTTGATATGAAAAGTATGACCAATAAATTTGTTTCAATTGCTCTAGTTGCTGCTCAAAGGGGAGCCTTTGTGTAACAGTAGAGTTGTTGTCATGTGATCTTGAGGTAATGGGTTCAAGGTGCGGCAACAAGCTCTTGCAAAATGCAAGGTAAGGTTGCATACGATTGACCCTTGTAGTCCACCCCTTCCTAGGGCATATGCGGGAGCTTCGTGCACTGGGGCTGCCCTTTCTTAGCTCTAGTTGCTGCTCATTAATGTCCCTTGATTTTCGGCCTTCACAGTGGGTATCCTTGTGCTTTTGAGATACTGATAATATCAGCTTTTTTTGGAACTCATCATTGGTAAATATAACTTCATTCACATCATCATCAAGACCTTATCCCAATTAGGGGTCGATCACATGAATCTTATTTCTTCATTCCTCTATGTTTAGTATCATGGCTTTATTTAGTCCCAAATTTTTTAAATATTTCCTCACTACTTCTATCTACATTCTTTTGGGCCTTCCCCTTGCCCTTTTAGAACCTTTTACATGTATTGCCTCACTCTTTCTAACCGATGCTGTTGTTGGTCTCCTTGGAATATGTCCAAACCATCTAAGTCTAATCTCTCTCATCTTGTTACATATTGGTAAAAAATAAATAAAAAAAGGACAACCTTGGTGCACGAAGTTCCCACCTATATGCGGGGTCCGAGGAAAGGGCGGACCATAAGGGCTTATAGTAGGCAGCCTTACCTTGCATTTTGCAAGAGGCTATTTCCACACCATGAACTCGTAACCTTAAGGTCGCATGACGACAACTTTTACCGTTGTGCTAAGGCTTCCCTTATCTTGTTACCTATTAGTGCCACTCCTATATTTTCTCTAATATTTTCATTTCGAATTCTATCTTTTCTTGTCTTATTACTCATCCATCTCAATATATTCATTTTTGCGATGCTCATCTTATAAGCATGGTGTTCCTTAACTGCCCAACACTCTGATCCATAGAGCATGGCCGGCCTTATGGCCATCCTATGGAATTTTTTTTTAGTTTGAGTGGCACCCGCCAATCACACAAAACTCTAGATGTATATCTTTATTTGTTCCAACTTGTTTGGATTCTCTGGGTAACCTCCTTCCCAATATCTTTACTCTCATGAATCATTGATCCTAAGTACCGAAAGTGGTCTTTTACAGGGACTTCTTAGTAATCAATCTTCATTGGTGTTCCACTCCTCCTCTCCTTGCTAAAATTGCATTCAATATATTCTGTCTTAGTTCGGCTAATTTTAAATCCTTTGGATGGTAATGCTACTTTCTATAGCTCTAGCTTTATGTTTTCACCCTCCCTTGTCTCATCAAGTAAGACTTTATCATCTGCAAATAGCATTCACATGTTACTTGTTAATAAGCTTTTGTCTGGTGGGTCATCATTTTCTAAATCAAGCTTCATTTTGGTGAGCATCATTTTCAACAAACCTTCTAGTTCCTAATGCATATTGTCCATGTACTATTGGTTTAGCAAGGTAAGGCTGACTACTATAGACCCTTTGTGGTCCAACCCTTCCCCGGATCCCGCATATACGGGAGCTTCGTGTACCTAACTGCCCTTTTTTTATATGTCGTGCTTATGATGGATATGTATATTTTATTAATGCCATTAGCCGATCTAAGCCTTGCCTCTAGTCCTCGCATCTCATTATGTTATTGGTTATTCTTCATGCTTTTTGGTATATCAGTGGTTCCAGAATTTAGTAGCATTATATTCTCATCTGGTTCCTGACTCTAGTGGTCATTGTATTCTCATCCACATCTTTAGATTCATTTGAATTTATGCCTATGTTTATGTGAGTTGGGTCAATCTTGAGATATACAGCAGTATCTAATCCTTTTGTAATCACAAACCATCACAATATATCAAGAAAGAAGTTATGTCTCGCATTGAGGCATTCTAGTCATCTAATAATTGTGAGATATTACATGCGAGGGCATTGTTTGATCTTATGGCTTCATCTCGCATGTCACTATGCTCTATACCAATCTGCTAGAATGATTTGGACTTTGGATTGCATGCCTCTTGGTTTCTTCACACACCATCTTAGCATTTAGAATCGGTGCCTATCACTGCATCTTTATCAGTTAGCTTTAGGTAGAGTAGTGGGCTACCAATAAAGGAGTCATGCTCAACAACTTCTTTTCTATGGATGGACTTCGAGCCACAAAGGTCTCACTCCCTTGAGTAAGATTCATGCTCACGTGTGTGTGCTCGCAGAGGTGAGCTTGTCGTATTGGAGAGCATTATGTACCCTGAGGTGATAATTCAGTTTAGTAGTGGTTGTTACTGGGATGGGCATTGTGTGGTTTTAAGGTTTGGCGGTATATGATCCACCTCACATCAAGTATGAGAGCATCATTGACCTGTGAAAAGTTAAACATATCCCTTTTAGTGGTAAGAGTTCAATATTTTCCACAATTACAAAAAGGCTCTGCCAAGTAGTCTGATCCTTTTTTGGGTTTTGGGAAATAGAAATCCCCAAACTAGTAAGAGGAAGGTGCTTTGTGAGCCATCTGCTCGTGATCTGTGTAGCCCTCTTAACCCTCAGTTTTTAGGAAATGCTAGTAGTGCATTAGATATGAGCTTATAGGTTTCTGGCTGTGGTATTTTGCTCCAATTTTGTCTGGGTTTCTATAATAGTCACGTTAGCTTTCTAAACTTCCCAGAAATTATATGTTATTCTTAGTAAGACCATGTTACTTCTCTCAGTTATGCTTATCACAACATGGAAAATGTCTCGCAGGTATTCTGTTTGGAGCATAGAAGTCACAGTGCACATCTTTGTCCAAATGCCAACCATGAGGGTGTCACAGTACTGATCTGCCCACTCTGTGCTAAAGGAGTCCGAGTGGTTCCTGACGAAGATCCAAATATTACTTGGGAGTCACATGTAAACACCGACTGTGATCCATCAAATTACGAGAAAGCAACAAAGAAAAAGCGATGTCCGGTTCCTGGCTGCAAAGAAACTCTGACATTTTCGAACACAATAAGATGTAGAGATTGCACCATAGACCATTGTTTGAAGCATCGTTTTGGCCCTGACCACAAGTGTACTGGACCTAAGAAACCTGATAATGGTTTCCCCTTTATGGGCCTACTCAGGAGGAGTCAGAAAGGTGAGTCTAAATCAGTTAACAGTCCAACTACAACACCACAGTGGACCACAAGCTTTCTAAATGCAGCTTCAAGTTTTCGAGCCTCGGCTGAAGCAAGCATGGCAAAGCTGAGTATTGCGACTAATGATGCATTACAAAAAGCAAAAGATGGATTGGGACAGAGTAGTAGGGGTGAAGTGGAGGAGTGTGTTCAGTGTAAAGCACGATTCACCACTGTTGGTGCACTGATAGAGCATGTGGAGAGAGTTCATGAAGGAGGTGGTCAAGGTAAAAAGGTAACCATCGATGTATGCCCCAAATGTAGTAGAGGATTTCGAGATCCTGTTTCCTTGGTGGAGCACGTGGAGAGGGACCATGGAGGGACTTCAGTTGCTTAAGGTATAACAACGATTTCCTATTTTCTTAGCCATTCTAAATTTATCAGATCTGGCATGAATCCTTTTTTCTGGCAATAATTTTTTCTTTTCTAAAAATGCTAGATCCAAAGAGGGGTGAGTTAGATTGGACTTAATAAAGAATTCTCTCTTTTTAAGGAAAAATCGTACTTTGATATCCATGAAATACTTGCTCTTGTAAATTTATGAAGATTCTGGTACTTTGTTGCTTGGTTGGCTGTGCTGTATGTTGTTGGTTCATGGTTTTGGCCAAAATCAGGTGTCTTTATGGGTTACTCTGGAATTGATTTTTCTGTCTCGAGTGCTTAGTTTGTATGGTGAGGGAAGAAAAATCCGCTTTGATTAAGCCTTTGCTTATTTTTGAAGATTGAAATTTACTTAGATAATACTTATCCAGCTTGAATCTTTGCCTCTCCCAGGACCAAATCTGTCATACTTTTTTTTCTAATTGCTGCATTAGATGTGCATCTGTAGATGTTAGTTCTTTGGCCATTTTACATCATGTCTGCTGCAGACAAGATACTCTGTAGTACTTGCGATTTGAGACACCATATGCATGCCTATGAGATCTCACTAAAACCATCTGAACCGTTCTTTTCTTTGCAGCTAATCTCAGTCCTGTAATATGTCTTCCCCGAAAGCTTCTCCCACACAACACGGGTTCCCATGGAAAAAGTGCCAACTGCTGGCTCTCATAGCAGGCAATGTTCAGCAAGTGAAAATTTAGTGCTTCCACTACCAGAAAATTTGCTTCTAGCTTCTGTAACATATTGTTTCTGCTGCAGATGTAATCCCAAAAAACAGTTTTACACACTTCAGAATTTAAAAGCTATTATTTTCTTCTTAAGATCTTGCAGGGGCATTATAATTGACCACCAATCACACTGCCGGGGTCCCGAAATGGTAACACAGAGAAATTAAATAACCGTTTCATTTGCAAGATGTGTTTCCCCAGTCGCAACATGGGTTCCTGGGATCTTGTTCAGAACTCATGAAGGATAATGTACCGGTGGAATGTGGCTGGAATCAATCCTTCTAGCTCTTCCTTTCTCATATCTACTTGCGAAAATCCGGAGAAAAAGTGTTTTTTTCTGTTCCGCGACACTGTTAGATAAATACTTGCATACATCCCTTGTGTGTACTCAAACTTGTGACCTGCACGATGGAGACCTACTCTTGTGCCATTGTTTCACACTCACACCATGTAAGAATTTTGTTTGCTGCAAGACTTGCGAAAACTGACAAGACCCACTGTAAAAGGCACCGCTTCAATTATCAAGCTTGAGGAGGCCTGCTTGATTCAATGACTAGCAGGGACGAAACCGATTGGCATCGATAACGTATCATCAAGGATGGTGATACCTCACTAGGGTAAGAGTGGCTATACCTCTCTACATGGGACCCAAGTTTTGGAACATCCAAGCTGTTTATAATGTTGCTATTGATTTAGATAAGCCATGCTTTGCAATTCTAGTGGACTCGTAAATTCTAGCCACTCATGTTTTTAGTTTTAAAATGGATTCGTTTCATGATTCTAAAGCAGTAGGTCCGATAATATAATAAATAAATAAATTTCAAAACATGACTCATGTAAGCTAAGGACAATATTTTGAACGATTTACGTCTTCCAAAATCGTGAGCCACCTAATGTTGTTGCATATATCATCCACCCAAAGGCCTCGCAGACGAATGTCTTTCCAACCTCAACCGAAACTAGTACCATAACTGACGCAAATGAACCAGCAACCTTAGCGTCAAGCAAAATTGTCTTTGTTCTTTTTCTTTCTTCATTCTGTCTCCTTCTTTGTTTTATTTCAATAAAGTCTAAGGAAAAACTAAAGCGGTTTGTATGCGTACCAACAGAAAAGGTAGTCTAGTGCGCGAAACTCTTATATATATGCAAGATCAAGAAAAAAATTGGTAACAAAAGTCTATAGTACATAACATTATCTTGTATTTTTAAAAAACTATTTTCATGTCTCTCGTAACTTCAAGATCACGCGAAGATAAATCTACTGTTTCGCAAGTCTCCCCGCCACTCAATTTAGGCCAACTATGCACCCATAGGGTGGGCCCGTAACACTCCCGTTGACCAATGAATCTGCACCCACGCGTGCGGCTTAGATTTCCACAACTGCAATCTCAAGATATCTCGCGAACCACAACCCAGTCTCCACTTCCGCGAGTCCCGCGAACAACTCGGCGGTTTCTATTTGTCGTTTGTTCATAGCGGGACAAAAGCGGCGAATATTTCAAGTTCCCACCGTGCCTCGAAACACATCGGGCAACTGCATATCCTCGTCATTTCCTCGCGGATTTCGGCGTCGAAGCTAACAAAGGGCCAGAGAGCGAGACACGGGAACAGCAAAAGGTACGAAACTGCGGGACTACCAATGTCGCGAGAGACAACTTCTGCCGCAAAGGACCAACAAAATACGACAAAAACATGCTTTCAATCCATAAAACTATTTCCACCGTCCGTTGATTACGCTTTCTTTGTCTTTCCTCATCTTGCCGTCAACCAAACAAAACAATTTCCCATTCTAAGTCTCGGCGATGCCATCCTTTTGTGGTAAAGAAACGTTTTTCTCGTTAAACGCATAATTTACTTGTAATTGGGGATGAGCCGGTGCAGTGTCGCGCCGAGGGGTAATTCTAATGCGTTGGACGGATCTGATTTACGCTTGTGGGCCCGCCGTCGTCCACAGTCAATTGGGGAAAATTTGATCTTTCTGGATGATTATTCAATTGCTGGATTGTTTATGATCCAACGGTTGAAACATAATCATTTCATGATTTCTTATGCAAATAATTAGTGCTTTGTTTTGTAGGGCCTTTTTTTTCATGCATGGTACAGTATTTTTTTATAAATCTAAGCCATTTATCATACTTATAATACCATAATATACAAACCCACGAGTACTCAATGTTTGGAAAATTCTTCTAGTCACTTGTTTTTAATCTTTGAAAAGTTTAACAAAAACATATGGCCGTAATTTTTGACCATAAAACATAGGCTAAAAATATCTAACGGGCATGAAATTTGGCGTCTAACATATCTAATCTATTTCTAACATGATGAATGTGTTAGATTTAAGAAAATAGGTTCAATATGCATGAAAATTGGAGGGTATATTCCTTTTCCTCTTGATTGTGTACACCTAGCATGACTAAAAAGAAAAGGATGAATAAATAAATATAAATATTAAAATAGTAGGCCTATAAAAGGGATAGTCCTGGTGCATAAAGCTCTCACTTATGTGGGTCCATGGAAGGGGCGAACTACAAGGGCATAAAGGACAAAGCCTTGCATTTTGTAAGATGTTATTTTTTTGCCTTGAACTTGTGACCTTAAAGTCACATGATGACAATTTTTATCGTTGTACCAAGGCTCCCCTTCAAACATAATAGGCCTATCTAAGGATCAAATTCAATTGCTTGATGTAATTATAAAGTTATAACCTAATGCACAAAGCTTTCGTGTATGCAGGGTCAAAGAAAGGATAGACCACAAAACACCTACAGAATGCGGCTTTACCATGCATTTTTACAAAAAGCTTATTTTCACACCTCAAACCTAGTAGGTCACGTAGCGATAACCTAACTATTGTGCCTAGACTCCTTGGAGACTCCCTAAATAAAATAGGCAAGAGAAGAGAAAATAGCTCGGGATTTTAAAATATTTTGAACTTGTTAAAGTGAGAATACTTTTCTGTAGCTAAATGTCTGTTTGCCAAGGATTTTTATTGTATTTATTTTCATAAGATGGAAAATGTCTTCTAGAATATAAGTCAGTAGAAACAAACCCGATTGAGGCAAAAAAAAAGAAAAAAAGTATAGAAATAACAAATCTATCTTGTACACGCAAATAAAAGAACGGTTGCCAATATCAATAAAGAAGAGAGATTTATCTCATTCTTTACTCTCTCTTTTTTATTTTTTATATTGACACTCTTTTCCCGGTGCAAAAACCAGCGAGAAACAGAGAAGCCTTTCGAGCATAATCATTTAAACACAGAGGTGGGGATTTGCCTCTAGATTCTGGTGTTCGATTTGGAAACGGCAACCGGAAATCTAACTACTTTGCCAATGCAATCTCATCTACGACACCGGCGACGGGAGAGAGAGGTCTTCCGGCGTAGAGAAAAGTAGATTTTTTCCGACAGTTTTCTAGGGAAAGAAAAAGAGGGATTTTTCGATCGTGTTTTCTGGCGGAGAGAGAGAGAGAGAGAGAGAGAGAGAGATGGAGGCGCAAGCGACTTGCTCATTTTAAATAGTATGTTTTGCAGATGAAGTCAAACTTATTTAATAGGACACCCGCCTGCGTGGGCTTGGGCAAAAGGAAGACTATGGAAGCTTAAATAAGTAGTCTTATTTTGCATTTTTGTAAGAGATTGTTCTTATATTTGAACCCCGAACTTTAAATTTACATGACCACAGCTTTTACCTTTGTACTAAAGCTCGACTTCAAGCAAACAAATTCAATAAAGACACTAGAACAAAGTCACCCCTTAAACTTCCACTGTGTTGTTCTCAAACACAGCAATTAGCAAAGAATTTTGCCCAACTGAATTTACTTCCCTTGCAACTTCTTTTTTCTCACACCAACCCTAATTCCATCCCCATAAGATCATATACATAATAGTACATGAAATGCCCAAAATATTCTGAAACGGCCAACACAAAATTCAGACCCATTTATAACAGGTGACAAGCGCATGAAAGGTTCGAAAAAGAGGTGGAATAGAGTGTCAATAGTACGCAACCTTACCTTGTATTACAGACTAATTTCATACTTTAAACCCATGACCTGAATGTTATATAATTGCAAATCTACTATTTTTTCCCTTCTTAGTACTTTCGTACCATGGATCCTATTAGTAAGTTATAGATAACAAGCTTTCTAGGCTTACATAATTAATAAAGTGATTCTTGCAACATGCATTACCCTCCTTCCATTTTAAGTACTCAAATGCCTTATGACCAAAATTGAAGTGTCATTATGTACGTTTAAAGTATGATTGTGTGATTTAAGTTGTTTTTTAAAATTAAGAATAAAGCGCAGCCCAATGAATGAACCTCTCACTTAGGTGGAATAGATTTCAAAGGGTTTGTAGTATGTAGTCTTGCCTTGTATTTTTGTAAGAAGTTATTTTCACGCCTCAAATCTATGACCTCTAAATCACACGGCTATAATTTTATTGTTTTTCAACACATTTATCTTAATAAAAGTTTGAATAGGAGAAAAATCATTGCCAAGATCTAGGGTGAAGATCAACTTCCGAGCCTAGGCGGGCAATGCTGTGTGTTGATCTACACCGTTAAACTTGAAGTGCCAACTTATGATTTTAGTTCCTTGCCAAACAATTTTGCCATCATCCATACATAATCCAATAAAAAGAGTTTATATTTTGCAGGCACAACCCTGAATACAACTTGTTCTAAAGTAAACCACTACCTTAATCCCAATTTGCGAATTAATCCCAGCCGTTGGTTGCTGTTTCATCTCTCACATCTGTCGATCAAAATTTAAATTTAAACAGAGCAATATTAAGACTGAATTTACCAGTCAACTAGTAAATAATCCTATTGACTTGCAGTTAAGCAATCAAAGTTCAAAACCTTTGTTTTCTTTCCTTCTTGTCGCATTTGAGTTTGTTCTTCGGTCTAGAATCTGTGTAGCTGAAACATTTCAGCCTCGGGAGACGACCACGTGCCACCCCAAAATGCCACGTAGGAAATTACTATGTTTTTATTTGCCCGATAACTTGTCGCACGTGTACACCGGTCCGATACACAATATCGGCAGTATTAAAATAAGACTGTCCCGGATATTATCCCTAGTCCAACGTGGGTTATTTTGTCTGCAATTACTTGGTGGTGAGCTTCTCAGAGACGGGTTTCAAACTTTTAACTTAGCCGAATTGGAGTGATAATCCAAACTTCAAAATAATCCTGCCGATGGATGGTGTGGATTGACCGGGATTATAATGCAAAAGTGCAGTTATCGCCATTGGATTGAGTAATTCTGCTTACGTAAGTAGATCATCGTGTTATAACAGCCCATCTAGGGGGAAGTCAGGAGGTGGGCATCTTAGACGACTTACATGATGCCGCCACGTGTTCATGCTTGAGTGAGAAGTGGACTCATCTCAAATTATCCAGACGGAAGCTCTACCCAGCTCCTCCGTTTAAAATTTCAGCCATTCAACAGCGGGGGCCCACCAAATGACCGATACATCCTTAGAGTCGTCCTAATCCGACGCCTGACAGAGAACAGGCTCTTAGTAATTAGGATCTGTTTTCCTTTGCGGATTTCGAAGGCATCTTTCCAGCGAGCTGCTCGTGAAAAAGGACTTGGGAGCCAATGGAAAGAGGTCAGAAATAAATGAGAGCAGAACGAAATTTTGCTGGAAAGGGGTGGGGATATCAAAACAATGGGTGTAAAAGTCTATATTGAGCAATAAATAATAACTACCGCTGCAACTTATACGGCACGGACGTCAATTCAGAAAGGCTGATTTTCCGAAACGCCAGAGAGAAGAAGCGGGGGGAAGCACACTCACGGACGCGGTTCACGAGGTTCTCCAAAACTTTCCACGTGGCATTTTGTTAGCCACTTGATGCCGCGTCACGTGGTGATGTGGGTACTGGCGCCACTCAGAATGCTTTGGATGATCCAACCCGTTGATCTGGTTTCCCCACGTTTGGTGATCTAAGCGCTCAGATCGTCATTGTATCTTAGATAGGTTATGTCATCTATGGGACCATATGCATGTTAGAGGGGCTTGAGATGGCCATTTAACTGTTAGCCGTGCTTAAGTTGAGTTTCCAAACTTAGATGATCTCAAGCTAGATTTCATCTTATCTCAAGTTATCTCATTTCATCTCAAGCACCATTAACAAACACTATGTAAGATAACTACGATCCTGACGCAAATGAACGGCTAGATCACCAACGATGTGGGCCCAACAGATTTCATCTGCCCGTGTTTGCAAACACAACAGAATTTCTCCGAATTTGAAAGTCCGTTATGTACAATCATCACCGTCTTCGTCTAAAGAAAAAATGGAAGGAAAATGGGAAATAAGGTTGTTGAGTTAGGCGTTTCGTTGCGAGCAACGAGGAAGCACGCCAGACTGCGCAAAATGTCCTCTTTTTTAAATCCCCAAACTACCCTTCCCCTATCCGTTGAAGAACACTCAAATTCCTCTTCGAAACCACTCTTTTCAAAACCACCTTCCCGACTCTTCCATTAAGAACGCTAAGGAATTCTTCCAAACGAGCCAAAGAAGAAGAAGAAGAAAAATGGCGACGAGAAAAAAGAAATGGCATCCACCTCCTCCTCCAACCCCTAAAATCCTCCACTTTCCGAGAAGAACCAGGCGTTCTAAAACCACCAAACTGTTCGCCGGGAAATTGCTTCCGGAAAAAGAACCGGAATGCCGGCGGGAACAGAGAGGGAAGCTCGAAACGCTTTTTGATCAGGAGCGTTCGTTTTCACGTACTGTTCCCGTTGTTTACTTTGAGGATGGGGAGTGTGAGAGACGAGAAAGAGTTGATGACCGCGAGAATCGTGCATGTAGCGGCGAGATCGGTGAGGAGAACTGGAGATTCCAGGCGGAGTTTTTACGAGCGGAATGTAACCTTTTGAGGATGGAGAGAGAGGTTGCGTTGAAGAAATTGGAACGGAATCGGTTGCAGATGGAAAGAGCTCTTCAATCTGCTGTAGAAACTCTCATCTTGGTTTGTACTGATTTTCTTGATTTCTAATAGCTCTTCAACCTGCTGTAAAGAAAATCCGGCTTCATTTTCTGATGATTTTCTTCCTTATCTGTTTGCATTTTTTGTTTGATTTGCGTTTCGTATCTTCTTCAATTTCGGCATCTCTTCGTTCTGCTCTAGAAACTTCGATTTTGGTTCATATTCCTGTTTTTTCAGTCTCATTTGCTTTTCGTGTTTGATTTTGTTTCGCTTGTTCTCGATCTTCAATATCTTATTTAGGCTCTGTATTGATGTTTCTGCCTTTTTCTGATTGATTTTGTTTCATATGCTCTTGATTTTCGAATTTAAATTTGTTTCCTCTGTTTTTAGGGAAGGAAGAAGATCTACGAAGGCAAAAATGCTGGAATCTTGCTAGAGGAAGAGATCCAGGAACTGGAAGAGAAACTTGAAGCATTGCAGAGTCGATCAGGAATGAGATATCTTGAGCTACGAAAATGCAACAATTTCGACAGACAAGCATCAGTTCTTCGTCGACGGCTTGAGAAATTTGAATCTTTTTCGGAGGAGAAGCAATGCGTCCGAGAGATTCGACAAATGGCGGAAGCTAGTTTGAGGATTGAGAGTAGTTGCAGATTGGAGAAGCCTCTTATTTCCGATAGCAAAATCCGGTTCGCCGATGTAAGAATATGTTCCGGAACCCTCTTCATCTCAACATTTAGAAATTTCATCTTTTTTCGTTTTAAATTTGTTTTTCCAGTTTCATCCTCTGTGTTCCTCGAGTTCTCACTTCTTCAACTCCATCAACTTCTTTCTCTTTCATTCGGTTTCCATTCGTCAGCTAATAAGAATGTGTTTTAAAACATTTTTATGCTCCCTTTTTCTTCTCTTCATTGTCTTGTGTTCTACTTTCCTTTTAAAGAATCTTTGGATACATTGTGATCAAGTTCTTCCTCTGTCAACGATTCCGGTGCTACCAATCCAATTTTTTTTTTAATTTCTGGTTTATTATTCTTGTTGAGCAATTCTGCAATAGGAACTATTCGTTTATTTTCTTTGCTTTTCATTCTTTTTTTCTTTTTTTTTCTTCTAATTTTCCCATGTGAAGGTGGAGATTATTCGGAGGAAAATGGAAGGATTGTCAAAGGGCATGTTGGAAAGGATGGAGGAGTACGGGTGCATGCTTTCTGCAACTAGCAGCAGCTCAGCTGCCAGTTCTGCTTCCACTTCCCGTAGAATTGAATTCCTCGAAGCAGAAAATCGACCCACGGCCAAGGTAAGCAATTAATTAAACAACATTCAAGCAGAGTACGAAGAGCTGATTTTCATGCCTAGAAAGTAGAACACAATAAATGAGGAACTGATATTCCCACCTTTGTTTTTCTAGATTATTCCCTTCTCTTTACATCTAAAGTCTAGAATTCGAACATACATTTCCTGCCGAATTCTATTTGGCAAGCTACCACATTCTTGTACTCTAGGAAGGGCTTTTACGAACTATATGGTACATCCTTCCATTTGCATGGAAGGATTACAGTCAAGATCATAACATAAAGTGGTAACTTGATGAATTAGTTGCTATTTTGAACCCTTGTTTGGAAATATATGCTCTGAGCTTGCATTTGGAGCCCCTCATTTAGAACCATATTTTTTTAAAAAAAGGCAGCCCCGGTGCACGAATCTTCTGCCTATGTGAGGTCTGGGATAGGGGTTGACTGCAAGGGTCTACAGTACGTAGTCTTACCTTGCATTTTTGCAAGAAACTGTTTCCACCCTTGAACCCATGATCTCAATGTCACGTGACGACAACTTTACCGTTGCAGCAAAGCTTCCCTTCATTTAGAACCATATTTGTCTCTTTCAAATAAATGATGAGGAGCGTGAATGCAAGTGGTGTAAGTTTTCTTTGGAAAAATTGCAAGTGGTGTAAACTTGCGCTCCCTAGAACCTAACGGCTAGTAAGAACTTGCGTTTGAAGTATTTGATGACTGGCTGATGGGAGCAGTTGTTGAATTTGTAAGCAAGTCACCACTTTTGAGTTTGGGATGATTTTCTTTGGAAAAATTGCAAGTGGTGTAAACTTGAGCTCCCTAGAACCTAACGGCTAGTAAGAACTTGCGTTTGAAGTATTGATGACTGGCTGCTGGGAGCAGTTGTTGAATTTGTAAGCAAGTCACCACTTTTGAGTTTGGTCAATTGCTAGCTGGCGAGCAACTGCATTTGAAAGCTAGTGGCGCTCCCGGCAGGCTAAGTAGTGGTTTCTAAATTGCTGCAGTCAGAAAGAATGCTACCAATTGGACTACAAGGCCAGGAGCATTGAATTAACCTTTCTAGATCATCAAAAAGAACTTGACCCACATTGTAGATTTGGCTGCACGGAGAAACCTTAGATTTTTACCCTTGCAGATTAAACAACACTTCATCCGCATTTTGTCTAAACACATTCTCTGCACAATATCCTGAACCAACAGGATTCCTGGAGATTTAGGCATACAGTTGAGTGTGGTGCTGTGTTTACCTTGAACTCGCAAAATGTGTTGTTGGGCGGGGAAGTGGATGGCCATGTATTCCACAATAGAAAGCTAACATAAATCAACTCTTACAGAATCACAGGTTATTGATGGCCATGATCATGTAAACAAAGTAAATTCTGCATGGCCAAGTCTATGTCATTTATTGTTAAATCATCTGATCAGATCATAAACCTCCTACTCTCTTAAGAAGAATGGCATAGTACTCTGATCATAGACATTTGTAATGCTAATGTATGGGATAGGTGTAGTTTTTCGGTTTCTTTGTTCCAGTATTCTTTTGAAGTGAAAAGGAGTAATTCTTTTTTAACTTGCAGTGCACATCTGGAGAAGAGAATGCAGTGTGTTCTGGACGGTGTAAATCGATTGTGAGGAAGATTGTAGAGCAGGCACGAGCTGAGACAGAGCAGTGGTCTCAGATGCAGGAGATGCTGGGACAAGTTAGAGAGGAGATGGAGGAATTGCAGGCTTCTAGGGATTTTTGGGAAGATCGTGCCCTTGAATCTGATGACAGGATTCAATCTCTCCAATGCGAAGTAAGCTTACCTTCCTCTTTAATTTTTGGTTTGACTCCAGTTCTTCATTTTCATTTTCATTTTCAATAGCTAATATGTATGTTGGTCACTATCTATCTGTTTTCCCTATGAAGACTTTTGGTATATTGTTGATTGTTATCCCAGCCAAAAGCCCCTATAAAAATTGGCATTCTAGACCACTAATATTGCATGCATGTACTGTACTGGGATCTTAGTTAGTAGTCATCAAATGTCCTATCCATCCCCAGTTGACAGACTGCTATCCGTCCGTACGCTCCAAAATGGTTGATCTATAGAGGGGAATCGTGGTAAGGTCTAGCAACAATTAAACATTTGTAATTATGGGGAATGACAGAAATATCAACAGTAGATTAATTCTTTAAACGTGTAGCGGAGTGATCATGTGTTTCAATCCACCAAGAACAGTGTAAGAAAACTCGGCAAAACCTCAACCTAAGACCGGAAATGTTTTATACTGCAGTTATATATTTCCTTGTGCAATCTCATCTTTTCTAGAGAGGACAGAAAACAGACCTCCTTGCCATTTTTATATCTTGGTATATTGCAGTTAACTACACAAATTGCAAAACTTCTTCTTGTATTTTCAGAACACAGTCCAAACTCGCCACCTATATGTGTTGTTTCAGGTGCAAGAGTGGAGACAGAAAGCTCAGTCATCTGAGAAGAAGGGAGCTGAATTAGAGAAAAATAAATCTGAGCTCCAGATTGAGCTGGAAAGACTAGGAACAGAACAGAGAAGTAAATCATCCCCAAGAGGACAACCGAATATAAGGAACATGGAACCACTGAGAATCAGAAGCTCACATAGGCCATTAGATTCACAAAAGGAAAAGGAGAAACGGGTTCTAATTTGTCGCTTAAAGGAGACTCCTCAAAACAGCATGTGGAATGAAGATACGGACGAGAAGAGGCGAGAGTGCTCCAGCAGGACAGTTCCAATGCGCTTGCCTCTTCAAGAAATAGGAAACTCTTCCTCACCATTGCTTAGGCAGAGCAGAGCAGTATCTCCTTTATACTCTCTTGAGCCATAATAAGAGCCATAATAAGCGGGAAATCCTTTTGAAGTGTTAGGTACGAGGAGGAAGAGGAAATCTGAGAACCAATGAATCCTTCCAGGTATATCTTCATGAAGGAATATTTTGATGAAACTGCATCAAACTAGGTATACAGCACAGAAATGGCTCGCAACCAACAAGTTCAGCAATGAAGATGGGACTAGATATTTCTGCAATGTGAAGCAGTATGTAGTGTTCGGAGAGTGTACAGGCATATGTGAGCTGCAAGTATCAAGAAACATGATCCTTTTAACTATTTATGCAAGCATTTTCTTTTGTTTCAGAACTTTTGAGTGCTTCATTTGCTCTCCATTGTTAGCACTGCTCTTATTACGTTCTATACATGTTTAAGTTTCTCCGATATATTCAGACTTCTAATCTGAGTTATGACCACTGAAGAATTAGCTTCCCATGTTTGGGCGACTAGTAAACCTCCCTTTGTTCCCAATCTGCATTATGTGGGCAGGTCTGTAGATAGTAATTCACAACCATTCTTTTTGGCCAGATCAACGATTGGCCATGCACCTAGAAATAGTGACGTGGATGATCCTATCACGTGTTACTTTGGGATGTAAACATGGAAGCTCATAAAGATAACAATGGTAAGAAATTATCTGTATGACGAAAAAGAGAAATTCTGGAATAGAGGGCAATACTCTAACTTGTCCACTTTGGTGGGTCTTTTATATCATTGATCCAAGTCGTTCATCTAACTGCGCTAGCTTTGGATATTTACTAGTGCAAAAGTCCTGCCAAAACGGCACCTCTAGCATCCAAGAAATGGTGCTTTCATCTTGGTGGATGCTATGGCATCTCTAGGTTAGAAGCTCTCCATATGCAATGGTTCACTCTATACAGAGCATTCCTCGAGGAGAAATTATAAAGAAAAGCTGACTTTTCCGTTGGTTGAGCTAATTCTTCTATTTCTTTTTCCTCTAATACTCCCAGTACCACATAAAAATGATTATAAAAAAAAGGGCACCCTGGTGCACAAAGCTCCCGCCTATGCGAGGTCAGGAGAAGGGGCGGACCACAAGGGCTTATAGCAGGCAGTCTTACCTTGCATTTTGCAAGAGGCTGATTCCATACCTTGAAGCCTCTTGATAAGTTTTACATAAAAATGATTATGAGTGTTACAAATTGAAAATCCTATCGATAAGGCCATGTAATTAGAGTTTCCTTGAATTAGTGGCAAAATAGACAAATCCAAGTTTCAGTATGTGCATGATAAAATCATTTCTAGACTTAGAGGGTGGAGACAAAAGCTCTTTATACAGAGCGGTAGGATCCAACTTGTGCTACCTATTACCCTAGGAATGCCAAACTTTGAGGTGTCCTCTTTTCTTATCTCTTCTCCTATTTGGCTGCTTGTGAAAAGGCCCAAAGAATTTTCATTTGGGACCATAGTTGTGAGAAAAAGAGTGCTTAGTTGATTGGCTGAACTGTTGCTCATCTAAGGCAAAGTTTAAAGCCATGAATCAAGATTTTATGGCTATATTAGGATGGAAGATCCTTATTGATTACAGTCCCCTCTGGACCTTTTGTTCATCAAAGCTAAGTATTTAAAGAATTATAAGAAATTATTTTCTGTTAAACCTCCTTCTCCACCTTATCTCTTGGAAAACAATTTCATAGGTCAGAGATATTTTGAGTAAAGGCAGTTGATGGCTTATTAGGTCCTGTAGAAATGTTAATAATGGTTTGATCTCTGGGCTTTTGATTTTCCTTTGTTTGAGATGTTGATAAAGATATTTATCACAACATTGATACCATTCTCACTCTTGAATGCTTTACGTGTAATAATGAACAAGTGTTGGAGCCAGGATATGATTGATCAGTGGGGAAACAATATTAGAGGCCTAATGGTTGGAAAATATTGCTCTCCCACCAAATGATAACGAGCTTTGTGACACCCTGTGTTTTCTAAATCCTTTTCCATATGTATAAAAAAATAATAATAGTTTATTGATAGAAAATAGATGGGATCCGACGGTCTCATCATTCTCTGATCTATACCTCTCAAGGGACTGCTCAGTTTAATCCTCAGGATCATTATTTCTTGACAATTCAATAGGACTCAATAGGGCCTGTTCTTCTAATCTCATAATCATTTCATATTTAACGTATACAATCAAAATCCAAAGCTTGATCATCCATTAATCGGCTTAATCTAAGTCATTAAATAGTGCTTAGTAGTTTAGCTATTTAAAAACTACTCAAAATTAGATTTTTGTCTTAAATCTAGGCCCACCTTGTTGAGACGTTCACAACGTCTCTTTCTGATCATGATTCGAACCTCTGTAGCTTCTAAAATCACATTTTTTTTTTTGAATAAAGGGTTAAAAACCCTCAAAATCAAGATAAAGGGCCCACCACACGTGCAGCGCGTGCCGTCCGCCCTCGTGGCGCGTGTCTGTGGATGTGCTCTGCTCGTGGGGGGCCGAAACAGAGCATGTGGCGCGCGTTCCTGCCGCACCGTGTGGCTTGGCGCTCTCACCTCCACTCATTTCCTTTCCGCATGGTGTGTGCGTGTTGCGCCACATGTCTCTTGTGTGGTACGCGTCTGCTGCGCAGCGTGGCCTGCCAGTCGTACCGCGAGTCACGCTTGGCCGTGACGCCCGTCGATGCGGTGCCACGTGTCTCGCGTCTGGTGCGAGTGTCCTCAGCCCGGTGCGGGTTGCTGCTGATGGGAACGACAACTTGACTGGTTCCCCATCGCCAGCGATCCCAGGTGCACCGTTTTTTGTTATTTTCACACTTATGTGTTCAGTTTTTTGCGTATATTTCATTTTCACCCTATATTTTCACAAATTCCTTCTAAATCTATCATTTTTTCACTATTTTTATTGCATTTTAAAAAACTTTCCCATACTGTTTTTGGGGGTTTTCGGCATCCCTAGTCGTCCTATCATCATGAAATTTCATCTGTTCCTTACATCATCATGCTCAAGATGAACGGTTCAAATTCTCATTTGACACAATTTTCTCAAGTTATTCCATGATAATACATTCATGCATACACTTTACCAGAAAACGGCGGCGTTTACAGGTGGGGACTGTCTTACCTTAGCCCGGCTGCTCCAAGGGAGGAGAAAATCCGTCACCGGGGCCGTCTTGCCGGGTGCGTGACTGTTGATGGGTGAGAGAGAGAGAATGAAGGGGAAGAGAGTGCGTTTTGTGCACCCTCCTTCTTATTACCCTTATATATTTATGAGTATATATTTGATTGATTTGTCTCTTTTTTTTTCTTTTCTTTTTTTCATTTAAATACTAAATTTAAAATCATTTTGCATTTTTACTCAGATATCTGATTTTAGCGTTTTTAGTGACATTGAACTCCATTTTTCGAGCACATCTCTTTTCTCAATTAAATTTTTCCTAAAATGTTAAAATTGTAAATGTTACAAGCTTGTTTGGATGCCAAATAGCAATGGCACATTCTCTATTAAAGCTTCTTAGTGCATTGCTCTTTGTGAGGGGATCTCCCCTTCTTGGACTATTCGGAGATGGAAGAAGATCTGGGCTACTAATGTCGACCCAAGACCAAAACTTTCTTGCTTCTTACAGTAGACTTCCAACTTTTGCAAGTATGACATGGCCTAATGTTCATATAAATTCATTGTGTTAATGAAACAAATGATGATATATCATTTTCCATTATGAAATGGTGAAGGGATTTTTCTATTAGGTTTGGAGTAGAAGGGATTTTTCTATAGTGAATTAGGTTACAAATCTTGATTCTGCATCTGATTTTTGCATTACAAATTATATTCCTTAACTTACTAAATGGAATCAAACTAACCTATAGGATGCCCTGATAAGGCAGGGGCAGGGAAGAGTGGTTAGAGATCATAATGGATCTATTATGTTGGCTTATTCTTGTTCTTTGGGCCATAATCTAAATAATTACATAGAGAGAGGAATGCTAGCATGAAGCGCGACGTATCCCAACAACAGTGGTGAAGTGCCTCCACTTTTCCGTGCCCACGTATAATTAATCCAAGTCGTACATCTGATACACCTAACTATGGATATCTCATGGCCCAACAGTCATCCTGAAAAAGAATCATTGGTTTTTAACTAATTGCGTTTTACTTTGTTGAATGCAAACCGTTATTTCTGGAGAGCTTTTGCCAGTTTGCATCTAGCAAGATGAAAGCACCAGTTTTTGGATGCTAATGATTTTCTTTTAAAATAATTTTTGAGATGAACGACTTGGATCAATGGTAACGTGGGTCTACTGTAGAATTGTGGTGGGGTTGTCTGCTGTTTGGGTTGCTGTCGCGCTTTATACCTGCAGTCTTTCTACATAGAATAGTCTTTGTTTAGGTCTCTGTCTTTTAATATAATTTAATATTCATTTTATGTTGATAGAGGGAGACTCAGAGCTTGTCATCAGCACCCTAAAAATAATGCCCGAGGCTATTGGAGGTATCGGATGATTCAGAGGATGGTGACTCTTTTCTCATCACAGCTTCATCAGTACCAACTAAGCCACACATTTCCTGAACGCAACTTAGTTGATAGATAGCTTTGCTACTCTTGTAACTTCATCTGGCCAATTACACACTTGGCCCATCAGCCCAAACTTTTGAGTTTTTTGCTTGGTTTGATCAATGTGGCTTTGCTAACCCATGAACTTGAGTGGTGTAGCCTTAATTTTGTGGGTCCTGTAAGTATTCCCCATACTCTTAGGCCTTTGCATTCATTTTTTTTGGCTCTCTTGTGCTTTTTATTTGTGTCTGTGTATGCTGGTTTGTGTCACAGTAAAAATAAAGTACCCAAAGAAGACCCTCGGAAGAATGCTCATCTAACATCCGAAGAAAGCCCACTTTAGCCTACTAGTATACAAATGTTTTGCTGATTATCTCTATTCATATTCATCAATTTGCTCAGTCAGATGCTTCTTCTTTCTTGTTTACATGAAGAAACACATATAAGCGCATCAATGAGCATTAGTTAGATCTATTTCCTAGGTCAGACCTCCCAAAGGAGAGAAGAAGAAGCAGAAGAAGGTCTATGTAGTTGAGAACTCTGTCAAACTATCACCTGTTTGTGGCTGTTTACGAGGATTATGTTGTTGGATGATTAAAACCGAGGCTGAAACTGAAAAATCTGAAGCTGCTAGGGTGTCTCCAACCGGGCCTAGCTCTGGACAGTCCATCCAACTGCTCATCCCTCTAGTCATCACTGGGCTTCTCCGCCCAGCTAGTCCCACAATGAAGAGCAAATATTGAGCTTCCAATATTCGTATATTGGACAATGTCTCTGCCCCACTAGAGACGTACTTCTCCAAGTAAGACACAGGCCCACCAGCAACATGTCTGTCATAGAATTCCATGAAGTAATCGTCATCTATGCTCAGTTCATCCTCTCCGGAGTAGATGCTACTTTCCCCTAAGCTGATTACCGATTCAGCGCTTTCATCTGCTAGGAATCTAATGGCCGTGAGCTTGACTCCAGGGTGATACGCCATACGACTGGCATATGATAAGGCTTCTCGATCATCACAACCACCAATGAATATTACAGCAACTGGTTGCAATGCATAGGCAGCCATCTGGTCGGCCCCTCCAAGTCCACGATCCACAAAGATCCCCACGGAGCATGGCGCAGTTTCAAGCACCTGTATAGCAAACGAGAACATAGAAATATGATCGCAAAACTCATACTTGAACAAGAACCCGGGCAGGTGGTAATGATGCTGACTCGCATTATTCAATAATTGTCATGATTGTTTGACGTAGATGAGCAAAGAGCACTTATCCGAGAGAAAAGAAAAAATGACTGACAAGAGCTAAGGCCTTTTGCTGCAGCCCCGCTAGAAGGGCAGCCTCTTGCATTCTATTGACTCTTGTAGACTACTTTTTTACCGAACCCTACATACATAAGAGTTTCGTGCACCGAGCTATTCTTATTTATTTATTATATTTACGAATGCCGAGAGCATCTCACGAGTTTGAGATAGACATGGGCTATGGGTTATCAAAAAGAAATCAGCTTGGTCTATCCTTCTTTGAAAAAAATAAAATAAAGAGAGAAATGACTGACTTAGTCTATTTTTTCTTCAATTTATTGAATGCTTAGTGTACCGAATTGCAAATTTTGTCAAAGATTAAAGAAGTAAAAAAAATCCAAAGTAAAGAAACTGAACTTCCAATGGTCTTTGTGATTTCATCTAAACTCTTTGTTTTTGAGACGTAGACACACTTACACATGCATAATCTAAAACTCTAGTCACTCCAGTGAAAGACTCCTGTTTGCGCCATTCTCCTAGAAGGCTTTGGTGCTTACCCACATTTTCTCATGAACTTTCACGACTGATTTTTCATAATTTCCAAACATTTGATTGTCCAGTTTATTCTCAAAACATAACTTTTGTATAGTAAGATCTTTTTTGGAATTGCGTGCATGGACGAGAACTTCAGCCAGGATGGTCCAGATTGAGGCATATTTTGAAGAGAGTAGACCATGGACATGAAATAAGCATACCTTTTTGTTCACTTCCCTGAAGGAGCGGCTATCTTCCAATCCACCATCAACCCTCCGTCTCTTATGGAAGGGTAGGATGATTAGTGAGGCCTTTGCACATTGGGCCTCATTGAATATGTCCATGTGCATGTCCTCGAAGTTGGCAATGGTAAGTAATCGGTGGATTTTTATACTCTCTCTTTTCTCACGTACGTACTCCTGTAAGGTGTTTGCTATCTCAATCCTCGTTCTGTTTATTTGTTCATCGTCCACGGACACCTCCCCCTTGGCCTCTCTGTGTACTTCTATGTACTCGTTAGTGAGCTCGATCATATCCATGGCGTACACTACTAGAGGTGAGCCATCTTTCCCACCTCTACTGACCTCAATGATGTTGATGGTACTGGCCAGATTGTGTTGCCCATGGAGGCCCATCATAAGCCGGAGTTCCGCCGATGGGTCTTGCCATTGAAGTGCCATTTGAATTTGTGCAGCCCTTCTCTTTGCCCGTCTGATAATCATTTTCACCGTGACAGGGATGATGAAGATTGAGATCAGAATGTGGATCAGTAGCACGACCCAGGTTTGGGTGGTCATGTTACGACTCTGCATTAAGAGCAACTCTATAGAGCTTAGTATTGCAGAAGGAAAAGAAAAGAAAAAATGAAAAAAACTACATATCTTAGTAAGTTTGAGAAGTTACATCTGCTGTTATGTAAGGCTTTTATACTATAGCTGGCCATAGTTTCACTTAGAAAATGTCTACCAATGTCCAAATGGGGACTGTTTGTTAATCAGTATTCAATTTTCTGATTGTCCATTTACAAGCAAAGGATGATAGGCTTAGAATCATCAGATTGGGATGGTTTTTGGCACATCCCTCATTTGTCACTGCTATATCATACAGAGGGCCTGAATCTTTGAGAAAGTGGATCCAACTTGAGATAGGGTTAGTCTTCTGAGTATCCTCAATCTATGTCCTAATTCATGCTATCGATTAGTTCGAACCCATATGATAGTTCGAAGCCTTTTATTTGTGCCGTTTCACTATGGAGAATTCCTAAATACTACTCATATGTGGCATGTCCTTCTAGATAAATGGTTTTGGTCACTAAAAAGAAGGCCTGCCACTATTTTTTTTTTTTGCTATTCTTTTGTTTTTAGTGAAAATATGAGCATTTATCATATAATTAACATCCTATATAATAGGATGGGATGTTATCATATCCTAAGGGTATAAACATTCTGGTTCTAGTTTGATTCAATGAAAAATCATAACTAGATCATTAAGCTTACAACTTTCTTGGTACCATACTATTCTAGAGTTTGGTTTCTAGTCTTAAAGCCAATTCCTAATTTTTTCTTATTCTGTTCCAATTCGAAGTATTTACTTATTCTAATATACAAAGGCAAAAAATACAAAAGATGGACAATTTAACAGCATGAAAGATAAGTTGCACATTATTTTTTTAAATATAATTGTTTATATAATAGTTAACCATAAATTTGTTGGTTAGCTCGTATATAGACAAACAAGAACTCAACATAGAGAACACAAAGCTAAAAACACATCATGCTGGTCATTTAAAGATAGTAGGAGTACAAAATAAGTAAGCAAACACAACATCAAAGGGAAAGAGAGAAGATCAAGGATTTTGAAGTTCGAGAAAAGGGGAAGGATGGATTTTAATCACCACTATTTAAGAACTCCAAAATATTGCCTGATAGAAGGAGAAAAGAGACTTACTATTGTAGAATCCATGGCGGCGAAAATATGGTAGTGTCCTTTAAGGTTCATCAGCAAACCCATACCCAATGCCTCTGGAAAGTTAAACCCCAACCTTGTGGCCGCAATTATAGTTCCTGAGACTTTCCCCAGTGTTCCCATGAGGAGAAAGTTTACAAGCTTCCGCCATGCCGATGCTGTCAATAGAGTATCAAGTGGAGACTTCATTCCAATAGTAAAGAAGAAAACTGGGTATAGAACTCCTCTTAAAGCCAGGTTAATTTTGCTAACTAATATTCTAGACAATCTCCCTTCCCTGGGGAAGTACAATCCCATCAAGAACGCATTCAGGGTGCCATGGAATCCCACGAAGAATCCTAATGTCCATAGCATAAACAAAACGATGAAGACCCACAGCAAGTGGGATCCTCTCATCGGCTTTCCCTCTGGATTTTGCTCGTTCACGTAGTCGACTAATCGTGGGATCACTCTTTGGAGCAGACAGATTTGTAAGGCCAACATTATGATTGTAACAATGAAAATGACAACGTTGAACCCGTCTCTGGTCGCAGCACTAAGAAAGAGGAACCAGATGCACATCATAAGCGTCGAGACCATGTCGTTGTAGACTGCTGCGCGAATCACCAGCCTTCCAAGGTCGGATTTCCCCAACTTCAAGTCCGTGGTGAGGCGTGTCACGAGGGGAGATGCAGTGTTAGCAAAGATCAGCATGATGGAGACGACGAATGTTGGGTCCGCCATTTCGGATAGATTATAACTTGAGGGCACAGTTATGGCGTGAATGGTGCAGACGATAATGGTGGAGATCAATCCAGCATATCCAATTATGGCTTCGCGGCGTGCTGGCGTCCGGATGGCTCGCGGATTCATCTCCAGGCCCAAGACGAACATGTACAGTGCGAATGCGAATACGTAGAACCTCTCCAGAATTTCGAGAATTGAACGAGGCATTACATTTGTGAAGCCGGGGACGTTGCCGATGCTCAATCCTATCTGCAAACAGAAGGTTGATGATGACGACAACGATAATCTATGTCCTTTTTCTGTCTAGTTATTATTATTTAGCATTTCATCTGTCGTCCATTTTAAGGATGATTGTGATCTCAGGACTGCAGGGAAATAAGATACTACTGCTAAAAATGAAAAAATGAAAGGAAAGAGATTTGTGTTTTGATATTTGCATGTTTGATCCAAACCATTGATCTGTTTTGATGATCAGTATAAGCCTTTAATGGATGGTGCTATTATTTATGAATGTAAAACATCTGTTTTATTTCTTTTACTTTCTATCCCATCAGTTTTTTCTCGGTTTTTTAGTGAAATTTCTACCCATCAGCCTGAAGACCATAAAAAAGAGTAGAATTATAGATGGGTTGTAAGTTTGGCGGTTCGGATGATTGAGAAAAGTGGGTCCTAGATGTACTTTTTCCTGCTCAGATTTTCCTAAATGAAAATATGGGCATTGACCAAAATAGAGTACATTTACTAACTATAATCAAATGAGAGAAAATTAGGCTGGAAAAAAGAAATGACTTACCAGTAGTTCAGACACCATAAGTGGCAGGCCTAAATATCTCAAGAAGAAATGGACGGTTCTGGTGTTGTAATACAGTAAAAGTAAGGTCCAGATCAGTGTGTATTGAGTCTTATAAGAACCCTCACTTGGCGGGCATTCCTCCTTTGTCGCCATTGTGCTAAATCACTTCTTTAACCTAGTTCTTCATGTACTCTTTTCAAAAGCAAAACAAAAGGAAAAGTCAGAAAGAGAGAACTTATTTTTATCTTCTTCAGAATTTATAGAATATCAAATGGCAGCTTTATACATGTCTTTATTTTTTTTAAAGAAGTGTGGGGCATGATTTGGCTGTTACCTGATGGTACTCTTCTAAAATTACAATAGATTTTTGAGAATT
Source organism: Warburgia ugandensis (assembly GCA_035236585.1). Lineage (NCBI taxonomy): Eukaryota > Viridiplantae > Streptophyta > Magnoliopsida > Canellales > Canellaceae > Warburgia > Warburgia ugandensis. Next base: position 75,207,286 of record CP141132.1, on the reverse strand, counting down.
ACGAACACTAGCACCTGAAAAGCATGAGAAAACAAACCATATATTCTGTACGCAGGTTGGGAAACAATGAAGTGCTAATAATGACTGACCCAATACCATTTCCACAGTGATCAGATCCATTAATCTTATTTTTTCCTTTGAATTTCAGAAAGAAAGAATACAAAGTTGATAGCAGGAACTGACGATGACGACCCGGCCAATGCAGCCAGTTACATGAAACCCGAGGTTGTGAGGTTCCCAGGAAACGATGTTCCCTTTGTAAAGTGGGCTTTTGGATACAATCATAATTTGTTCCCTGTCATGGCTTGAGGGTAGAGAGACTATGAGAAGTGGAGTGCTATTTCTACAATGTCTAGATGTATCTCTATGAGAGAGGAAGGGGAAAGAGGGAGGCAGAGATGAATTAAGAGAAAATTGTGATTGTCATGATTCGAGAAGAAAGAGAGAACTTGTGGCTGGTGGTTAAGTCCTTTAGAGAAAAAGTAGGGACAATGGTCATACAACTACTTGGATTTATTAAGTATAGGAGAGGGCCACACATACGAGAAGCTGAAGTTATGGTATCCCTTTGATAAAGATACAGAAGCAGAGGGCTGCTCTTTACATTAAAGGGCAGCCCCGGTGCTTGAAGCTCCTGTCTATGCAGGGTTAGGGGAAGGAGCGGACTATAAGGGTTTATAGTACACAACCTTACCTTGTATTTTTACAAGGGGCTGTTTCCACGCCTTAAACCCGTGACCTCAAAGTCACACGACGACAACTTTTACCGTTGCGCCAAGGCTCCCCTTAAGGGCTGCTCTTTATATTCTGGGGAAAATATTTCAGATGCAAGTAAAGCATATATGTACTTGTAGGGATCTCTAGGAACGGAAATGACTTACAATTGTTCCAGAGATGATACGTTGTTTGCCTGAAGTTCCCAAGATAAGATAAGAGTAGATCTGGCGATAAAATATAAGAGTATGTTCATAGAATCCATGTATGCACGGTTCATTCAGATGGTTTCCTGTCTTTTTTTCCTCTAGCATTTCTCGAACGATCAATCTTGTCTAACCGTACCGTATGCCAAACATTGCAGCCCAACCATAGTTTGACGTTCTCCTTCACCTAGCAAACAAGAACACTAAAAGGATGACGATCAGGATCCTCGCGTATGGCAGCTGTTGAAACTGTCCTCACCGATTTTCCCATCCTAGAGAAAATGTGAAGTCCCTACTCACTGGGGAAAGAGGAGAGAAAGATGAGGAAAATCAAAGCCCCACGCTCGGTTTGCCAGATTCTCGAGCCGTCTCGGTGTGATCTTCAAGCAAAACCTTCATTTTGCATCAACAGTCTCTTAGACGATAAACCATGCCTTCGCTATTACCCTTCACTACCGCCCCACGTCGCTTTGTCTTGTTGGCCTTCCATCTTTCATTCCATGCATGATCTGTCAGATTAGCTCCCCAGTTTTAGCTTGCAGAGACCAGATTTCAGGTCTTTGGTCCAACCGCATAATTGTTTTGAATCTCTTCCGCTCTTCCTTTACTATATCCTCCAAAGGAAAACAAAAGACTAATCGAAAGAGAACCAGGTTCTTCTTCTTTATGTTTCATCTTCTAGATCTCAAAATCATAGAGAGAGAGAGAGAGAGAGAGAGAGAGAGAGAGAGAGAGAGAGAGAGAGAGAGAGAGAGAGAGAGAGAGAGAGAGAGAGAGAGAGAGAGAGAGAGAGGATTTCTTTGTGGTGGACCGGCTTTTGCGTTTATATTAAGTATTAGCATGGCTACTGTTTCTAATGGCGAACCATCTATTTAGAGGCTTATGCTATGGATGAATCATTCACAAAATTTTTGGTTGAACTAAAAAAATTCCAAAATTTTGCATGCCAATATTTTCTTGGCTTTGGATGGCCCATGGTCCAAAAATTATGCGGATTGGATGATTTTAATATCTGAAAAAGTTATTTCTCAAACGCTCAAAAACTTTATAATAATATTTTTCACTTTTTGTTTACAAGATATTTAAAGTACGATCAATTGGATAAACTATTCAGCTTACATACATTCTATGGTTTAGCATTCCTCTTGATAATTATGTGCAGCTGATTTATAGCTTTTGAATCAACGTTAGAAGAGGCGGAGGGACCCATTGTGTGGAAGATCACATACGAAGGCCTACAATCATCGAACGGCTGAGAATTTTTATATGTTATCATGCAGATCACTCCCTACAAGATGGATTGTTTTAATCAATGAAAAACATAAAGTGGGTCCTACCACGTACTTTTGCTCGCTGATATCTTCTAAGCGAAAAATCACAGCAAACTTTCCCAGGCAGACGGCCATGATCATTAAAGAGAGTGGGCTCCATTTACTTTTGTCCGCTCATATTTTCTAGATGAAAAATACGAGCGTACATGTGAAGTGAAGTCCCAAGGCTTACCGTTATTAACTGCCGTATGAATTCGAAATGTAGATGGATAATGACTTCGTAAACGAGATGATGGCAAATTTCGTAATTCTGAGCAAAACCCGACACTAGTTTTAAAAGAATGAAAATGAAAAGCTTTTTTCTCTCCAAAAGTGGCCGGCCATTTATCGGGTGGAAAAATATAAAAACGGAGAGAGAAAGAAGAGAGAGAAAGGAAGCATTTTTGCGGTGGAGGATATCGGAGACCCGGTGCTTTCCTGCTTAGCTCCTTTTATGGGATTTCTAGCCTCCGGTCTGCTCTGCTCCCCAAACCAACATTGTTCTTCCAAATTCAGAGCAAAAAACCCTGAAAATTGAAAAATGAAAAAGCAGGATTCTTCACAAAAAGATAATTAAATCCATCTCAGTTCCAACAAATTCCTGCCGTTGTTCGCTCTTCGTTCTCCGATCAGGCTTTTTTCTCGTGAAATTTCAATCCGGATTTGCTGAATTAGGGTTTTAAGGTCTGCAAAAAGTTGCTGATTGAACCGGGGGTTTCTTTGCATTGGGAGAATTGTGTTTGATCAAGTGGAAGAGGAAAGAAAGACGGGATTTTTAGGTGTTTTTGTTGTCTGGGATTTGTAGAATTAGGGTCTTAAGATCTCGAAGGGTTACTGATCAAAGCAGGCTGTTTCTTTTCTTTCTCTTTTGCTGCTTTGTCTCTGTTCGTCGGGAGAATTGGGTTTGATCGAGAGGAAGGGGGAAGAAAGAAGCGAATTTTAGGGTTTTAATTGTTTGACGTTGATTCTTTTGAAGATTTGAAAATATGGGGGTTATGTCGAGGAAGGTTTTGCCCGTTTGCGGGAGCCTTTGTTTCTTTTGTCCTGCCATGCGGGCAAGATCTAGACAGCCTGTAAAGCGGTATAAGAAGCTTCTTGCAGAGATTTTCCCTCGATCTCAGGTTGGATATTTCCACAATTATCTTTGAGTTCTCCTTTTTGATTTTTGAAATTGTTGTTGTTCAGTCGTATTGGAATAATTGTTAAGTGATATTATATGTGATGTTTTTTTACTGTTATTTATCTGTTTAAAGTTCTTCAAGTTTGCTTAGCTGAATAGAAACACTTGGCCTTAGTCCTGTCACTTTTTTTTTTTCTCTTTCCTTGGATAAAAAGAAAATGTGATATCGAATGAAAATACATCAGTGGTATATTCTCAAGTAGCTATGCACCCAGTTATGAGTGAAGAATCTTTGGAACTGCCAAAGGAAACTGGAACTATAGCTTCCTGATTTCCTGTTGGAAAGAAAATCTTCTTTAACATTTGTTTAATGTCTGAGGTGCTTGTTTCCATGGAAAAAGTATTTTACATCAGATCCACAAGGAGCAGAAAGGCATGTCAATGACATCTTGTAGGCACAGCGAATGCTTAAGTATTTGCCCATTAGGTCTCATTCTTGCCATCCTCGTAAATTGTTTTACAAGATTTTGGAATGTCATTGAGTACAGTGTTTGCCAGGCGAAATGGGGGAAGTTAGTGAGTGAATGAAATTAGTTTTAGGATGCTGGATCAAGATTGTCAAGGGCAAGTGCTATCACAGAGTGAAGTAATAGATTTCGTGTTCACCATCTTATGTCAGACCTCTAAATGAACATGTTTACTTACAGGACAGGCAAAGTGCTTATCTCAAAACATGGCCTGTTTATGTTAGTTCTTCAGTTTCCTCACATAAATGGTACATGGAGCTTGCGATACTAAGATTCGCAGATGACAATAAGATTGTCTTGTCAAATCTAATCAGGCAAATTTATCAAGGAATGCGGAATTTTCCTTGAGTATGGTAATTCATTTGCAGATTGACTCTTGCATTGCACGGTAATTGCCACTGATTGAGTAGGTTTGAGGTACTTTAACTATGGTTCTGCAAGTATTTGCACATTATGTAGGTGAACACTGCGACAAGTTTGGTTACAATAGCATCTGCAGACAAAGGCATGCTTACCAAGCTACATTCTCTTCTATAATGGTTATTGCTTCAGAAAATGATTTTCTAATAATTCTAGAGGACTTATGGTGATCAGATTCCTTCCTTTCTATTTATCCTAATTGTTAGCACAACAGTTGAATTGTTATTGTGCAACCTGGAGGTCATAGTCATGAGGCATGGAAGCAGCCTCTTGCAAAAATGCAAGGTAAGGCTGCGTAGTATAGGCCCTTTAAATTCTAGATGTGGGCAGGCCGATGAGGGTGGGCAATGGGCTGGCAGGCTTTTAGGTTGGGCGAGCTCCTTGGTTGGGCGAGCTACTGGTTACTGAGGTTAGTCCCACATCACCCTGGGAGGGGAAACTGGGTTAGTCATAAGAGTTTGGGGAACTCTTACGGTCACAATGCGTTTTCCTTACGGGGAAGAGCAAAGTCGTGAGGGGTTGGGTGTATGGGCGGTCAGCTCCAAAGCAGACAATATTGTGACTGTGGGACCTCCGGCTGTTATAGTAGAGGTCCACCCTTTCCCCGAACCCCGCATATGCTGGAGCTTTGTGCACTGGACTGTCCTTTCCTTCGTTTCTTTTTTGCTAAGTTGGTTGAGGAGGTTTGCTCATGGGATTCTATAAAGTGACTCAATTTGGTAGCAAATGTAGACTCACAGAATGCGGATCATATTCCATTGTTTTCTAGGGCATAAAATGGTCATGATCTTAACTTAATACATTCTTTGTAGTCTTTAAAGTGATTGAATGCCAATGTGAGGTAAATTGAATGAGGTATCTTATTGAAGGGCCCAAGAATTGGAAGAAGAACAAGAAGTTAAATTGACCTTGCAAGCTGATATTCTAGCCTTGCCTCTCACTTAACGTTTTTGTGCTACATGGTGTTGTGACCGAACTTAGGTAGGTGATCTGAATTTTTGGATGTTGTGGCTGTTTTTTCTAGGGGCTTTTGCTCTGAACTGGAAACAACACCTGATGTGTTTAAGCCATAAAAAACTGCAGTATAGACAACTACAGCAAGGCAAGAATCTCAAAAACATGTATTTGAGAGTGCCTTGGGGCTCAACAATTCCCATTGATCAATCTCATTATGCTTAGGTCATGTCAATCATGAGGTGGCAACAATTTGACGAAATCATCTATGCACTAGAATACCCATTTGATCATCTCAGCCTTCATGGAGTATGGGGTCGCTTTAGTTGTAAAATTTTCATAAAACTGCTATTACAAAAAATATAAGAAATCGACTATAGTATTTATAGAACCTGCAAGTTCAAGAAATTGTGTTATTTGGCTGTTTGGTGACATTTAGTTAAAATCACAATACCAATGACTTGAACACTTTTAAGTATCTCATTGGTCCTCAAATCGATTCATGCATGTAGTTTTCCATGGGTTTTCCTTGTCGGCTTTTATCTAGGCTTGGGATTGACTGCAATAAAACCATATCGAACTAAAACCACACAGGCAGAGTTATGGAGAGATGCATTAGAATCTAAAGGATTTAAAATTAGTCGAACTAAGATAAAATATATGGAATGTAATTTAGCAAGGAGAGGAGCAGGAGTGAAGCACTAGTAAAGATTGATAACCAAGAAGTCCCCCTAAAAGAATACTTTCGATACTTGGGATCAATAATTCATGAGAGTGGAGAGATTGAGAAGAAGGTTATCCAGAGAATCCAAGTGGGTTGGAACAAATGGAGGTGCGCTTTTGGAGTTTTGTGCGATTAGAGGGTGCCACTTAAACTGAAAGGAAATTTCTATAGGATGGCTGTAAGGCCAACCATGCTCTATGGCTTAGATTGTTAGGCTGTTAACGAACAACATGTACATAGGATGAGCGTAGCCAAAATACAGATGTTGAGATCAATGAGTGGCAAGACAAGAAAGGATAGAATTATAAATGAAAACATTAGAGGAAACTTAGGAGCAGCACTAATAGGTAACAAGATGAGGGAGATTAGACTTAGATGGTTTGGACATGTCCAACGTAGACAAAAAATGGCACTAGTTAGAAGGAGTGAGGCGATCCAAGTCGAAGGTTCTAAAAGGGAAAGAGGAAGGCCCAAAAGAACGTGGATAGAAATGATGAGAAAATATTTATAAACCTTGGGACTAAATGGAGTCATGACACTTAATAGAAGGGAATGGAGGAACAAGATTCATGTGACCAACCCCTAATTGGGATAAGGTCTTGATGATGATGATGATTGGTCCTCAAATCAGTAGTTTTGGATGATTGAGTCATTTGATCTGTGCTGCATCAACTTTTTGTTCCCTTTCTGTTAGCCCACCATTCATTAGTGCAAGTCATCCATTTATTGGGGCAAAATTGGACAATTAGCTGTTTGATTGGTCATTAAAGGCACCTGATAACTCCACTCCCACTTCAAATGAAGGTGCAAATGGATTCTTCGTCTTCCATTAACTTACCATTTGGTTTGCATTGAAAAGTAATCACTATATGTGAAATGACAAAACTAGCCCAACAGATGAATTGTACTGCAAATGAGATTGGCTACATTGAGTTGGGCATTGAATGCACAGGCTGGGAAAGGAGATTATCAAAGACATGAGGAGGAAAATTCAGATGCATTTCAATTCGATTTTTGGCCAACGCCAATGGTTTTGTACTTTGTTTTTCTTTGTTTTGGTGGATATGTTGGAAAAGACGATTGGGTTGTGGATTTTTGCAGGATAAGATAGGAGGTGAATTGGGTTTCAAGAATGCACACAATTAGGATTAGTTTGATAGATTTTCATACTTTTCCTTTGTTTGTTTTGATGGGTATCAAGGAATAGGTGATTCTGCTCTGGGTTCTGGTGATTGGGAGAGGAATTGGGCTTTAAGTGCACCAAATTTGATTTACTGTCTTCTTCTTTTTTTCTTTTTTTTTCTTTTTTTTTTTTTCTCTAATTTTCTTATCCATTTTCTCCCTCCGCGGCTGGGTTCTCTTGTCATACCAGTTATTAAGAACGAATTAAGTCAGAAATGCTAGTTTGAGTTTGGTTTCACTTTCATAAATTTATTGCATATGATTTGAGGGAGAAAGGTGGAAAGTTTGGTTGCTGGGATTGGTTCAAAATAATGGTAAACATTTTATGTTTTGTTTCATAGAAGATCGTTTCAAAGAAAGGACAAGCCTGTAATTGATTATTGGAAATTGGTTTTTCTGAAAGATTCAGTGGCTTTTCAGGTGAAAATTTCACCCTCAAATAGGCTTTGTTATTTCACATAGACAATGTTTATTTTTCAAAGCAAATTTACACGTGCCAAGTTGATGGAAAGCAATAAGTCTGTCTGTGCCTTCATTTGAAATGTAATGCAAAGGTCAGACACCCCATTAAATGTGCATTACAAATAACTAAATCATGTTTTGAGGGATGCTATGTCATTGTTTCAGGTTATTGACCATATGATTTGATGATCCTCTATGAGTATTGCTTTTTCATTCTTTCTATGTGGGCTTCCCCCTTGATGGCTCAAGACATCCATCTGTTGGAATATATTTGAGGGCCAGATAATGCCCGTAATATATGGTGGAAATGGAACCAACATGAGGGCCATATAATGCCTTTCATTGCGTAGTGAAACTGAATGGCTCAAAAAGTTAAATGAACCATCTAAATTGACCAGTTATAATTTCATTCAACAGGGAGAAGGTTATGCTGTTCCCTAAGATGGAGACCAAATTATGAACAATATGATGGTCGAACTCACATAGGCCCCAAATGTACTTTGGTGTACTGAAAATTAAAGCAGGTGCCTGTGAGGTGTGAGAGGTTGTGGGGAGAGGGAGAGAGAGAGAGGAATCTCATATGCATGGCATATTTGGGCTCAAAATTTGGAAATCGCGATTTGACATATTTCATCTAAGAGGTGAAATCTGTTAAATCAGGAATTTGTACTGATTGTGATTTTGGATGTTACCTACCTATTGATCAAAGACCTTCTCTTCACATCCTGATATCTTGTTTTCATGGCTGTTGGAAATTGCTCTAGAATCGTAATTTTTTGGCGTTCCAAATGGCCTTCATCATTGGAGATGGACAATATAATATCTCCATCCGGCATAAAGAGATTGGGATAGGCAACAGAGCGTAACTTGTTCCTCCCACATCAATCAAGCTCACATGTTGGCAGCTCGAATTTCAAGTGTTTCTCACACTCATGACTGAATATGTAACTATCAAACAAACATTGTACTTAAACAGTCAACTAAACATAGAAGATTTTCATCTTTGTTTTTTCAAGGTTACTTTTAGGAATTTTCCTCTATTATCTTCTTAAGAATGTTGGGTTTATTATTTTTCATTCTTCTCTAATTAGAAGTTTTTTTTTGTTTTTATGTTTATATCTTGTGTCAAAATGAGAGCCTTGGTGCAATGGTAAAGTTGTTGTCGTATGACCTTGAATTCAGGGGTTAGAGGCATGGAAACAGCCTCTTGCAAAAATGCAAGGCAAGGCTGCATACTATAGACCCTTGTGGTCCGCCTCTTCCCCGGACCCTGCATACGTAGGAGCTTTGTGCATCGGGCTGCCCTTTTTTATATCTTGTGTCAATTTTCTGTCTTATTTGTCCTTTTCTGGATCTTGCTTCGCCAATACAGCCATTGACATTCTCCAACTCCATTTTAAGTCCTGTGAATATTATAGAGTCTTGTGCAATCAAGAGCTTGAATAAGTTTCAGTCTTGTTACTTCCTGGTTATAACTTACCATCATGGCGAAGAGTAAGATTCTGATATGGAAATTTGTAGCTTTGCTAATGAAGATGCCTTGATATCAGCTATGAATACGTGCCTCAGAAGTACGTCATTTTAAGCTTGATTTTCTATACGTATTGCTAATCATCATCAAGACCTTATGCCAATTAGGGGTCGGCCACATGAATCTTATTCCTCCATTCCTCTCTATTAAGTACCATGGCTTCATTTAGTTCCAAAGTTTTTAAATCTTTCCTCACCACTTCTATCCATGTTCTTTTGGGCCTTCCCCTTGCCCTTTTAGAACCTTTTACTTGTATTGCCTCATTCCTTCTAACCGGTGCCGTTTTCAGTCTCCTTTTAACATGTTCAAACCATCTAAGTCTAATCTCCCTCATCTTGTTACCTATTGGTGCTACCCTTAAATTTCCTCTAATATTTTCATTCCTAATTCTATCCTTTTTTGTCTTGCCACTCTTACATCTCAACATCCTTATTTCTGCAATGCTCATCTTATGGGCATGATGTGCCTTAACTGCCCAACACTCTGATTCATAGAGCATGGCTGGCCTTATGGCCATCCTATAGAATTTTCCTTTTAGTTTAAGTGGCACTCGCCGATCACACAAAACTCCAGATGCACATCTCCATTTGTTCCAACCTGCTTGGATTCTCTGGGTAACCTCCCTCTCAATCTCATGAATCATTAATCCTAAGTACCGGAAGTAGTCTTTTACGAGGACTTCTTGGTTCAAGGTTCAGAATAATTGTTTGTTGAATAAGTATGATGGGTTCATATCTTTCTACATTACTTGGATGCTATTTCTTCTTTATCTGGTAACTGATACTTACATCTTATCTTCTGGTAGGATGAAGAACCAAATGATCGCATGATTAGCAAACTGTGTGAATATGCTTCTAGAAATCCTTTGCGGATCCCAAAGGTATCTCTATCTCACTGCTTCAATGCAAAAGAAGATGTTTAATCTATCTAGTTTATTTTGGTTGAGCCAGCTAGAATTTCTATTGGCTGTTTAAGATCTTTTTCCTACTTCCTCTGAGGTCAGAATGCTATTTCTTACTAAGTTCTCTTATGTTTCTCAATTTTGTTAATTTATGAATCTTGTTGTTAAGGTGACAAATAGAAATGCTGCATGCAACTGAGAGTTTAGAGATAATGCATACTGGTTCCTGAGGAACTATAATGGAGTCGCCACTGTCGTTGAACAGTACGATAATATTCGCATTTCTTAAAATCTATGTTTCTCTTAATAGTATAGCAGTGTTTTACTATACATCTGCCCCTGATTGAGTTTGGTTGAATTTCTGACACAAATGCAATTTTTATGGGTTATCCATGTTACCTGATGGAGTTAGCCTGCACTTTTCAAGTAAATATGTGGCTATATTTGGGGTCTAGTCACATGTCCATTGGAGGCATATAGGGATGCCTGTTTCGCAGCCACTTATTCCAAGGGAAGAACCGTGTGTGGTGGTCCAAGTGCTTGAAGCTAATTTCATTGCTTTCTCATGGAATTTAGGGTCAAACTAGAAGGTTTAACTCATTAAAGTTGAATTTAGTGTGATGCACTCATGAATCATGACTACATTTTCTGTTTTATGAGGACTTAAATGGGTGATTTATTGAAGCACACTTTGTTTCATAAGAGTGTCCCTTTTTCTTTTCTCATTTTTTGTTTGAAAAGATAAGGAAAGAAGTTTATTGCTTAAACAAAATAATAACAGAATCTCATGGTCAGAGATTGCCTCTGGATAATTGCATGCAAATAATCTCTTTCTTGCCTAGAAAGTTCGCCGCCTATATGGGTTTCCAAAAGGTATTGATGAAAGAAAAGTTGATATTGTTGCAAACCTATGAAGCCATCAATAATATTGGCTTATCTAAATGGCCTAGTCCTTTAAAGACTCCAAAGCAATAGCACCTTACGAAGCCCTCTCCCATAGTAAACTTCCCCCTTATGTTTTAGCATACAACCTAAAGTTGGTGAGGAGAGCCCTTGGCTCTGTTTATTTTTGAATCTTGATGCCAATGGTCCAGCCTTGATTCTCCAAAGGGAAGCCATTGAACTATTACCTGGTAGTGTTTGCTAGTGGAGGAACCCAGCTAGCTTCCCATTTACTTCTTGCTATTTTCCATCTTCAAATTCACTTTCCTAGAAAAGTCTCATTGTGTTTCTCATGCCCGACTTACCATAACCAGTTGAAGGACCCTCTCCTTTCATGGGGTCAACAACCATTGCTTGCACACAACTGAAAACTGCTACAAATCAAAGAATAGACAATTGAGTGCTCTCAGTGCAAGTTTCTGTATTCCAATTGTGGAGTGAAACAATTGGATTTTAGAGGGCATTAAAGCCTTCCAGATACTGCTAAGAGACTGTTATTGAACAAGAGATTACCTTAAATCTTGACCCATTGCCTCTCCTTCTCTAAATCAAAACCCAAAAGAAAATTTCTGTCTTGATCTTGTAAAGCTCACTTCCATGTCTTTCTACCAAACTGACAAACACTTTTTTATCAATTCACCAAGTATTTTTACTCTTTTTCTCTGTCTCCTTCCAAGAAAGATCCTTTTGTCACATCTAATCTCTTCAACATTCTCCTTAGGTATCTGAAAGATGGCCCAAATAAGTTGGTAAATTAGATTAAATGCATAATGATTTATGACTGCTTGATGAGCCTGCTAAATAAATGCCATGGTGACATGTTTGACCTTTGACATTGCATCTTCTTGATTCAACTAAGGTTACGTGTTGACGATGATTCTGTATAATAGAAATGATTAGGAGTAGAAAAAGTTGCAATGTACATTGTTGAAGCAATGTCAAGGATACAACTCACCTTTAGATGCTCATTAGAATGGGATATGGACTGGCCTAACATCTCATTTTTCTATCCATTTACTGGAGATAATTTGTTTTTCTGTTGATTTTTCGTACCCATTATCAATTACTTGAAGCTCATCAGAAATACACCGATGGTCTATTATGTTGAGTATCTGAATTGTTTATGACCTGTTATATATACTAAGAAGTCCAGTCTTGATAATCAGATAACAAATTATCTTGAGCAAAGATGTTACAAGGAATTGAGACTTGAGCGCTTTGGTTTAGCAAAAGTTGTCATGTGTATTTACAGGAAACTGTTAGTTTCATGCAAGGCGCAGATGTAAGTTCTTTCTTCCTAAAGCTTCTCTTATTTGTATCTTTTGCTTCCAACCTTTTATGTATATCTTGGATTATGCATGTCGCTTAAATGTATGCTTTACTATACTAAATGCTTTAGTGTTTATATAGCATTTTTAGTGGAGATTTCTCCTAAAAGCAATAGCTTTGAGCTGATTTGATCTTCGTAGTTTATTCTTCTGTTTTTATTTTATAAATTAATATTCTCCTGCTTTTAGTGTTAATACTGTGTATAGGCAAGCACCATAATCTCCAAAACGCATAGCATGTGGCTGTTTAATACCTATCCTGTGTGTTACAGTATTATCCTATATTGTTTGTATAACATTTTTAACACTTCATTTTTGTTTTTTACAAGAATTGTCAATTAAACCAATTTATTTGCGTAAGATAAATTTGTGTAAGGCCGCACAATTCCATCAGAATATGTAAAGAATGAAATTGGCATGACTAGTCTGAAAAGATCCCGAGTTTGTTCAGCTCTCAAGATGGTGGCTTTGCTGATCCTAATTTGCTCTAATTAATATGAGTTTTGTACACACCTTTGTCTTAGCTTTGCTTTTAGTTTTTCAGTTTGTAGAGTCGGTTAGCATGGAGTTATATGATTGGAGGATTCTCATGTCAATGAGCTTTATTTTGATTCAGTAGCTGAGCATGAATCAGAACTGAAACAACTAATGCATAATGCCAGTGGCTTCTGTAAGGAAGTTCTGGTCAAGATGGTTGACTTTCTTGGACAGAGTGGAGCACAGAAATTCTGTGAGACTGTTTGACACAAGAAGGAAAGCTGATCTTAGCCAACATAGTTACCTAGGGAAAAGAATTTTAGAGACCCATATACTATGGAACATGTCATCAAAATCCAGTACTATTTTTTGGTCCTACTTTTTGTATCATATCACTTTTCCACATGGAGTATTTCATTGAGGGAATATAAGATGTTTGATTACTTAAGAAGAGTCAATGTACTAGTCTCTGCTGCACTGTAATTGGAAAGTTCATTTTCCGAACAAGCTGGATCTTTTGTAAATTTATGAAGTCTAATTTTCTGACAAGGAATTTGGAGACTCGGAAAGGATGCATGATCTACATGATACTTTACAGATGGTGTAAGTGATGATATTATTTCCATGGTTATGTAGCAGGGTGGCTAGTGGGGCAAAGTTCTTTCAATGAATGTTGATTTATGATTGCTAAGTTGGCCTTTCATATACTCTCCAAGCCTTAGGAATTGGAATCTTGCAAGAAATGGGTGTCTGAGGACTCTCGGCTTGTTACTTTATTGTGAGCCCTCACTCTACTATCTGATAATCTCTGACTGATAGGTTATTGGTTGTGCACAAGTCTAGATATTCTCTGCAATTCGTCTGTTCTCGTAAATTGAAATGGTTTGCATGTGCTTGCTGAAATTTTCTGGATTTGTCTCCAACTTTCTTGGGTTTACATTTCTACTTATGTTTTGAATCACTTGTTTGCTACTTTTTCCATGTGAAGAATTGGTTTGTAATAAGGACATGATACTTTTTGGTGGTTGTTTCTATGATGTGATCAATATTTTTAACACACAATCCTTGTATCCAAGTTGTAATTGGAAGGTGAATGAGCACGTTTGCTCCAGCGAATTGCCATATTGTTGCTTCTTTTTTTGGTTGCCTCTCTAGGAAACTAATGGTTATTCTTTAAAATCACCCCTGATCCTTATCATCTTTGAATGCTTGAGGAAACTGTTCCTATTAAATTCTTGAACTTTGTTTTGAATATATGGTACAGGCCTCTGTTTGCAAGTAGCTTATTGAGCGTTATATACACTCTGCTGGACCAAACACGGCATGACGAAATGCGCATTATAGGTTGTGAGACTCTTTTTGACTTTGTAAATAGTCAGGTAGGTGCATTAGATTGCTATTTTATGTTCTTATTGGCATAGATCTTACCAAATATCCTAGTTTCCTTGCACAAGAATATTTGGTTGACCTCATGCTTCAAAATTGTCCCAGATGGATGGTACTTATATGTTCAACCTGGAGGGAATGATTCCAAAACTTTGTCAAATGACTCAAGAAATGGGCGAGGATGAGAGTACACTCCATTTGCGTGCAGCAGGGCTACAAGCCCTTTCTTCAATGGTATTTTCTATCCTGTCAATTTGAATATATCATCAATGAGGTATAATGTCTTTTCATGCTATGCCATTTAATTATAGAAAGGTACCAGTGAGGTAAAAGTCATCATATTTTTCTAAATCATCTACATATATATGTTGGTGTGTGTGTGGCAGATGAATAGAGAAAAAGCTTCGATAAAGGAGACATACATACAGAGTTGCACTAGTTATTGTGGGATCAAACTTATGAGCCATACTATGAAATTTAGGGAAGAGTGATTGAGAGGAAGCTACAACATGAGATGAGTTTACCCGAAAATTAATTTGGTTTCATGTCTGAGAAGTCTACCATAAAATCTATTTTCCATTTAGACATTGATTAAGAAAGAAATGACATTTAATAGAGGGGAATGGAGGAACAACATTCATGTCACGGACCCCTAATCGGGATAAGGTTTTGATGATGATGAGACAATTGATAAAGAAATATAGAAAGAAGAGGAAGGACCTCCACAGTCTTTATTAACTTAGAAAAAAGCTTATGATAAGGCCCCTAGAGTGTGAATATGGTAAGTGTTGGGCGAGAAAGGGGTTTCATAGGGTATATAGACATACTTAAGGATATCTATGAGGGAATAGTAAAAAATGCTAGGACCACTACTAAAGAGACCAATGATTTCCCTGTCACTATAGGATTGCACCAAGGATTAGCATTGAGCCCTTGCCTTTTCACATTGGTTATGGATAAGTTAACAAAATAGTTGCACGAGGAGATTCCATGGTGCATATTATTTGCAGATGACATAGTTTTGATTGATAAGACAAAAAAAGGGCATAAATACAAAGCTAGAGTTGTGGAGAGATGCTATAGAGTCTATAAGATTTAAAATTAGCCAAACTAAGGCAGAGTATATGGAATGCAATTTTAGCAAGGAGAGGAGTCAGAGTGAAGCATTGGTAAAGATTGATAACTAAGAAGCCCCCCCCTAAAAGACTACTTTCGATACTTGGGATAGATAATTCATGAGAGCAAAGAGATTGTGAGGGATGTCACCCAAAGAATCCAAGTGGATTGGAACAATTGGAGATTTGCCTTTGGAGTTTTGTGTGATTGGCAGGTGCCACTGAAACTAAAAGGAAAATTTTAGGATGGCTATAAGGCTGCCATGCTATATGGATTAGAGTGTTGCATAGTTAAGGAAAAATATGTACATAGGATGAGTGTAGTTGAAATGAGGATGTTGAGATGGGTGAGTGGCAAGACAAGAAAGGATAGAATTAGAAATGAAAACATTAGAAGAAACTTAGGAGTGACACCAATAGGCAACATGATGAGGGAGGGTAGACTTAGATGGTTTGGACATGTCCAATGGAGGTTGAAAATGGCAACAGATAGGAGTGAGTCGATCCAAGTCGAAGGCTCTAAAAGGGCAAGGGGAAGGCCCAAAGGACGTGGATAGAAGTTGTGGGAAAAGATTTAAAAACTTTTGGACTAAATTAAACCATGACACTTGATGAAGGGGGATAGAGGAACAAGATTTGTGTCACTGACGCCTAATTAGATAAGGCTAAGATGATGATGATCCCGGACCCTGGATCTGCGCGAGCTTCGTGCACTGGGGCTGTCCTTTCCATATATGTATATATTATATACAGATTCTCCTAGGAATGTTATGTTCAAACCTTTTTCTCTCAGCTGCATAGTTAAAGTTCAGATGTTAAGCATAATGGATGTAAGGTGAAACCAGAAAAACCAGCTATAAAAAATCAAAATAGTCAGGAAGAAAGGCCAACTATCACAAAAAAAGAGCATGTGCTTCTAGACTAGTGGTAAGGTGCTCTATTCCCAGCCCAAATTGTGGGTTCAAAAGTCCTCTCACCACCTACCTTTGAAGAAAAACCATCAAACAGGAGTCAGAGTACAAGTTTGTTCACAAAGATGAATAAAATAACACTTCTCTATTAATCATGAGAAGTAAAACATGAACATTAACTCGTGAATAGCTCTCCAATCCTATAGAACTCCAATAGGAACTGAATGTTCTAGCTGTAGGACCATTTTGTGACAAATTTTTATTATTATTTGTACCCATATTAGCAGCTACACTAACCCTTAATAAAGACAGGACTTCAAAAGCATGATAGAAACAAATCTATTGGAACCCACCTAAATCTTATTGAAGTTACAAACTGTTCCAACCCCAAAATCTGCCGGGATTAAGTGACTACATTGCAGGGGACCATTAGCTTAAGAGTCAAACTTGATTTAGACAAGAGTCTGCCCAGAAATCGCGGCCTAATTTGTTCAGCGATGAAACAACTAAGAGTTGATGGCTGTTGTCTATGGTTGACAGAGCTGATATTTTAAACACAGATATGAAACTCTCTAAACTTCATCATATTCATATTTCCACTTTGTTAAACTGCTGATTTGGGAGTATGGGTCCAGAAACAGACTCCTATTCATGGGACTCTGCATTAACTGTTTCTGTCCTTTCTGGTGGTTTTCCCAGCTATGGTATTTATCTTCTGATATGATTTGTTTGATTTGCATCATGATGTCATTTGTTATTCCTTTGACATGGCATTATAATTTCTGACAGAACTTTTGGCTTGCTTTAAGAAGTGCTAATCTTATGTGTAATATATATTGTTGATGAACTTCTTGAGAGCTTTGATTTATATCTAATACAGTTCAGTAAAGGGTTCTGGAGAATTAATATAAACCATCGACAAAGCACACTTTATAAATGAGTAATTATTTCTTGAAGTCCGTATCCTGTTTCAAAGATCTGTTCAAAGTTTATCTAGACTGTTTCTGCAGATTTCAGCTTTTAGGAGTTAAAAACTAAAAAGCCGTCAAAGTTTAGTTGTCAGAAAGTATGGTTGAATTTCAATCCATCTTACAAGTGCTTTTGGCAAAGAGTAGTGAAGTATCTTTTGATACAAGTTTATTAGTTGTGAGAAAGGGTTTTGTCTGTATGTCCTTTCTGTTTATGATTTACATTTCATTTAAGTTACAAAACTTTTATATTAGCAGTTTATAAACAATAGGAATCTTGTGGGAGGCCTTTTAGTATTCTAGATTAAAAAGAGCGGCCTGGTGCATGAAGCTCCCATGTATGTGGGGTCCAAGGAAGGGGCAGACCACAAGGGTCTATGATGTGAACTCTTTGATTGCCAGGAGTTAAGCTCAATATCATGTATTACAAGCGTGAATATGGGATATCCTGTGCAACTAAAAGAACAGTCAATATATAAATATGTGTGTGTGTGTGTGTGTGTGTGTGTGTGTGAGCTCTTTGTGGCCTTTAGACACTCAACAATAAAGCATTGTACTATCTTTGCGGCTTTTATGGGGTTCAGGACATTTTATATTTCATGACAAAAAAAATATTACGTTTCAGTTCACTTCACAGTATAAAATGTTTTACTATGTTAGATTTTGAAAGGTAAAATTGTAAGCAGTATGTTTTTTCATCAATATCTTCGGCTAATAAATATTTGGTCACATCTTGTTAGGAATATTAGGTTTACTGTGAGACTTTGAATGGGTTATGTTAGGATTATATGCAAAGTCTGGTGTTCAGGCCTTCTACTAGCATGTGAATATTTTGATTATGTGTTAGTCATCTTTCCTCGCTCAGGAGGACTCAAAGAGTGAAAAGCTTTTCAGTCGCTGATTGTTGATATTGTTATCCTCTTTTTTCTGATGTACCTGTTTCCTATAGCATTCCCCCTTCGCTCGTTACTCTTTCAAATATTTGCAAGATGAGATCCGCAGAGTTATTTTCGACTCTCCAGTTGCACTGAATTTCCTATTAGAACTTTTAGGGTTCAAAGTATAGAAATGCTCCTGTTTTCATCTATTTTGAGATCCACATCTCACATTCTTCTTGGTTTATTGTTAAACATTATGTTTTGAATTTCATGTTATTGGACCATGATACAGTTGAGCATCTTGATCTTTGTGCTTCATTTTTGTGCAGGTTTGGTTCATGGGTGAATACTCCCATATTTCAGCCGAATTTGATAATGTAAGCCAACTGAAATATCTTTAACTCTCCATTTTCGTGCACATTTACAACTATTTTGAAATCCCTGACTGTAGTAATGATGATTTATTTGAAGGAGTGACTTCTTGAATTATGATTGTAAAAGCAGTAGATGGATTAAGCTATTGGTGGCAATATTCTTGTATTTTTCAGAGCTATGACATTTTCTCCTTCTTGTTGGATAAACTTTAATTCTAAATAAAGTACCGATGTGGTTAGCAGCTACCACATAAAAAGGCATTATTGACTGTTAGCTTTCTTCTCAGTCAACCTGTGCAAGGCTCACGTGTTGAGACTATTTATCCGTGCAAGTAGTAAATATTGGTCTATTGACCCTTTTTGGAGACTGGCATGGGGAACTCAGAAATACGCTGCAGTTCTGTCTTCCTAGATAGGCTCTGGAGCTGGTACTCGTTACTGTTGCTTGTCATAATTGTCTCATGGTGTTTCTACTAATGCTGGTCAGTATCCTTTACAATTGTTATTTTCTTTGCACGAATAGGTTGTCTCAGTGGTCCTGGAAAATTATGGATGTCCAAAAAAGAGCTCAGAGGATAACCATGACAAACAAGTTCCCCAAACCCGTTGGGTGCAAGAAGTGCTCAAAGTTGAGGGTCATGTTCCTCCTCTTCCACATGTCGCAACAAGGGTTCCCTTTTGGAAAAGCATTGTGAATGACAAACAAGCAAATGTGACTGAGTAAGACATTAAGGCCCATGTTCTGTCAACAGTGTTTAATTTCATTTCTTTTCTCTCTTCTGTCTGTATGTTTATCTACCTTCTAACAGGGAAGATGCCAAGAACCCCAACTTCTGGGCTAGGGTGTGTGTGCAAAACATGGCCAAGTTAGCCAAGGAGGCAACAACTGTGCGGCGAGTCTTGGATTCGTTGTTTATGTATTTCGATAATGAAAATTTTTGGTCGCCACAAAATGGGCTTGCTCTGTCTGTCTTGTTGGATATGCAGTTCTTAATGGATAAATCCGGTACTGGCTTTTCCTGTTCTTTGGTCTAATATTTGGTGTAGCCATCTCCATGGAACTAAAGATATTTTATTCACAGTTACTTGTAATCTGATTCTGTTTTATATATTGATTGTGTTTCTTGAACTTGTAGGGGAAAACACACACCTGTTGTTGTCTATCTTGATCAAGCATCTTGACCACAAGAATGTTCTGAAGAAACTTGAGATGCAGTTAAACATTGTTGAAGTCACCACACATATTGCTCAGCGCTCAAAGGTAGAACCCTCCGTCGCAATAATGGGTGCAATAAATGACCTAATGAGGCATTTACGGAAAAGTATTCAATGCTCCCTTGATAATGCAAAACTGGGGCCTGATGTGATTAACTGGAACACAAAATTTCAACTTGCAGTAGATGAGTGCCTCGAGCAGTTGTCAAAAAAGGTAGCAGTCTCGTCTTCTCAACACTTCTTAACTAAGACCGTTCCTCAGTCTCTTATCTAGCAAGATTCCAGCTTTAAGAAAGTCCAAGTAACTGCTACTACTGATGTTGGTTTAAATATTATGTATGTATTTGACAAGAACTCAAAGTTGCACACTTAGCAGAAAGTAAGACGAACTGAAACAGAAAAAAGGTAGAAATTTGGGGAACAGGTATCTGGTTAGTGATTCTAATCAACTTGAATTTACTATTTAGCTTAAACCCACCATGCCTGAGGGTAACAAAACTAAAATCCAACATATATTGTCTTTACTCCCCCCTTAAGCTGCTTCCTGAATGCCATGAAGGAATAGCTTGTAAACAGAATCAAGTAATTGGCTTACCCAACTGCCTTGGTGAGGTATGTCTGCTAGCTGATTATCTGACTTGGCACAAGGACCCTTCTCTTTCAAGGTCATCTTAGCCCTGACAAAGTCAAATCCACCTCAACGTAGTCCTTTCACAGAAGATAGTTTTCACAGCGAAGATCATACCTCTAAGAAAAGAAACTTCTGACACAAATATATGTCAGAGACATCATAAGCCATTGCCTTGGTTCTCCTTCTGCAAATAGCCTTGATAATGTGCTGCTTTCTCTTCCAAGTGACATAGTTTAAAATCAACGAGCCCTATGACCAACTTCGGACTTGCATAATGTACATTGCAATAAGATCCCATTTTGAGGTTTTGATTTCTTTAGTACAGGATTCTTTTCTTCAAAGTAGATGTCAAATACCTCAAAATCCTACACACTACTTCAAGTCCTTTCTCTT
The DNA here is from genome assembly GCA_035236585.1 of Warburgia ugandensis. Taxonomy (NCBI): domain Eukaryota; kingdom Viridiplantae; phylum Streptophyta; class Magnoliopsida; order Canellales; family Canellaceae; genus Warburgia; species Warburgia ugandensis. The sequence continues at coordinate 75,186,617 of CP141132.1, read as the reverse complement.
TTCAGACTCATTTATGAATTGACTGAACACATTGAAAAGACAAGATATGTTTGGCATAATGGTGCTGAGGCATTATTGCATAATTTTTTTTACATATTAATATCCTCATATAGATCTGCATTCGTCCAAGGAAAAGTGATTTTACTACTTGGAGTATCTGCAGTTTCATTCTTAATCTTCAGCAGGCCTAGAACGTGCTTGCAGGACATGTCACCTTTTCTCATTGGTGTAAAATCTCACTCAGCTCTGAACTATTTCATATTAAAAGCTTTTCAATATAATTATTTATCTTCCAAATTGCTTCAGGATTATTACCTAGCTAACAGCGGCTGTCGCTATAAAAACTGTAACTTCTCATAGATGTAGTATGATGTGATCTACATTCCTCTTCTTAAGGATGTGTAGGTTGTCTAGTTGAATTTATCAAACCATGCACAAAGTGATTACTTGAGGCCCAATGTGCTCTTAGGTGGAAAATACATCTGCAGTCCTGAAATTCATTTTAGTTTTTAGCCTGTAGGTTTTACCAGCCATTTTAGTATTATAATATCTTTTTGAAATCTGATTAATAGTTCTAACCAGCACCCTGTCACTATTGTTAGCTAGTTACACTTGTACAAGAATATGAAGTATGCCTTGGATTTGTAAAAATACTTCAATGCCTCTTTTAAACTCTCAGTGCAGTATTTTTAAAGGAATTTGTATGCTTTGTAGGCTTCTTTCTGTCTGCATAACTAAAGAAAAGTGTAAATTGCTTTTCGACAACAGGTCGGGGAGGCAGGTCCTCTTCTTGACATGATGGCTGTTATGTTGGAGAACATCTCAAATGTTTCATTTATAGCTAGAGCAACAATTTCTGCTGTTTATCGTGCTGCACAAATAGTCGCAATGATACCAAATTTGTCATATCAAAACAAGGCAAGTTAAATTGTGTCAAGTTCTAATATTTTTCTATATTTGGTTTATTTATTATAGATTGTTGTCAGAGTTGATACATTTTGTCTTGCAGACATTCCCTGTAGCATTATTTCACCAGATACTCCTAGCAATGGTGCACCCAGATCATGAAGTACGGGCGGGGGCCCACCGCATCTTTTCTGTTGTTCTTGTGCCAACTTCTGTGTGTCCCCATCCTACTTCATCTGCTCCAGACTCATCAAACCCATTTGATTTTCAAAGGACGCTCTCGAGAACTGTCTCTGTCTTTTCATCTTCAGCTGCCCTTTTTGAGAAACTACGGAGAGACAAAAGTTCCTTACGAGAAAATATCACTCTGGAAGTCATTGACAAAGTTATTATTGAGAATGGGACAAGGCAAAAGATCAACAATGATATGAATTCCTTTACACTACAGTCATCCAAGAGCCGTGTTTACAGTTTGAAAGGTTCTTCTGTACCTTCAACTGCAGAGGAGCAACCTATGACCAGTTCAGACAAGGAGTTGGTATGAATTAATGTTATTTGTTCTATTAGAGTGGGTATTACTCCCTAGGGTTTTGAAGTATCACCAGGACTTGACTATTCTCTCATGTACTAAACTTCAGGACCCAATTTCCCTTAGGTTGAGCAGTAATCAGATTGCACTTCTTCTTTCATCCATATGGGCTCAGGCCATTTCCTCTGAAAATAGTCCGGAAAACTATGAAGCAATTGCTAATAGTTACAGTCTGGTATTGTTGTTCTCTCGTGTAAAGGTATGACTTTGTGCTACTTTATGATTCATTAATTTCTACTTTGAAAAGTTAGGTTTGTTAATTTAACTGATTTCCTTTATTACATATTACTGTTTTCCTCAAATGAGTTTCATGTTCAAAGCATTCACAGATTGTAATTGATTTATGTATGTGCTTGATGTTCACAATATTCCACTTAATATGAAGGAGCAACGTTGATGTACTTTTATCTCCTCGAATGCCAATCTTATGATGTGAATTAATATTAGAACTCTTAATTATAATACTGAATAACTGATTACATCCAGAAGACCTGTTTATGCAATTAATCATCACAATCAATATGATTACTCCGCACAACAAAGAGTAAATGCAGAAATTGGTGATCATGAGTGTGATGTGCAGCAACACTGGTTCCAAGTACTGCATCTGGGCGGCTTTTCTTAATAGTTATCCCAGACCACAACTAAGCAAATTCCATTATTTGATCTATCACTTTAGTTAAAGTTCCCTTCATTTCTAGGCCTGCGTCACAGGTACCATCTAGGTGCCTAGGTGATTCACTGTAATATCAGGTGGAGTTATCATTGGGACTGCCTAAGGGATTGAATACCTTAGATCATGATCTTAGCATTCAGTGGTTTCTGCAGAATGAAAAGCATCTTTAAGTGGCCAATCAGATAAATTGTGTCAGCTTTGATATGAAATCTCCTTTCTCTGATGGAGTGGCATTGTCATCATTTATGCTGCTAAGTTATGTTTCATACTAGGTCATACCATCTCCACGTAAATCCTTGTCCCTATAAAACTTAACTGCTCACTAACCCTTGATACTGAATATATTGTATATTTAGAAGCTCTGTAATTGAAGGGGAGCCTTGGCGCAATGGTAGAGTTGTCGCCATGTGACCTGGAGGTCACGGGTTCGAGGCATGGAAACTGCCTCTTGCAAAATGCAAGGTAAGGCTGCATACTATAGACCCTTTGTAGTCCACCCCTTCCCTGAACCCTGCATATGCAGGAGCTTCGTGCACCAGCTGTCCTTTAGAAGCTCTGTAATTCTTATTTTGTATCTTTTGGTACTCTGTCATATTAACGTATCATACATGTCTTAAGCTGCTTGGCTTTGCTACCATTTTGGCAAATAACAATCATGGGTGGAATCAGATCTCATGTGTCTCTATTCTATAAGATTTAGTTATACTTGTTTGGAATAACTATCTTATGGTTCTACATAACTTGCAGAAGTCAATTCAATCAGCTATGATTCGGAGTTTTCAGCTGGCACTTTCTTTGAGGAGCATTTCTCTTAGAGAAGGAGGCAAGCTTTTTAACCTTTTGCATTTAATTCCAGAACAAGTAATTTGGTTATGGATCCTTCATAGCTTTTTGTCGATGTTCCCTGGCCTTCAACATGTTATGCTTCTTTTGTTTTACCTTATTCGCAATTTATTACACATCTTGAAACTTTTTGTATCCAGATACTCTGAACTATTGCATTGGCAGAACAACAAATGGAAATGAGCTAGGAACTAGAGATCAGAGAATGGTGGGAAACTGCCTTTTGATTTAGGTTGAGAATAGGGTCCTGACTTATGAATTTAATGGGATGGATAGTTGTCCAGTGACGCTGATGCTCTAAAGACAAACTCTGTGTTTCACTTTCATGCTCAGTTGAAAGTGGAATTTTGTGTGTAGGGGTGACATCCTTAGATCTACGAAGGAATGCCAAAAGCAAAGGCAGCTCTCTGGATCCCTACCGACGCTGGGGTGCGAAAGCATGGGGAGCGAACAGGATTAGATCATGGGACATGATTAGAGCTGTCATTTTCTTTATGTTGAATCAAGGAGGCCATTTATAGAAGTCCATTGCTTAGGAAATCCTTGTTTAGTGCTCAAACTGGCCTTTGATCAACAAGGTTTTACTTAGAACCTCGTCCAAGCACTTAACAGATAATGAGAGTAATGAGGAAATTTTTACAACTAAAGTAACTTCTGTTGGTAGAATCGTCCGAGTACTCGACCAGACCAAGTCTATTTGCTTCATTCTGCCTCAGATACTTTGTGCCCAGCAAATGCATTAGGAAACATTGTGAAAACCCAAGTACCTGAAAATTTATTAATTCTGTTGCGAAAAGCTTGGTATCATACCCTAAGACTGAGGCATATGCTTTTCAAAAGACTGGAAAAATCTGTGTGTCAATAGAACCGTTCATCCGGTGGAGAAAAGCATGATCTTATAGCTAAGACTCAAGAACTTACCTTCCTCCCTCTTTATTGTATTTCCACTAGCTCCTATGTTAAATTTTGTATATTTATTGCAATTTTTGATGTTTTACTTGTTATGCTTCCCTTCCCCATGTTGCTCTCATTAAACATTCTACGTGAACATGGCTTATGTGTTAAGAAATATGATTTACTATGTTGCTTGATCCTTTGTTGTAGATGTGAGAATTATTACCCAATGCATTTGATGCTTTATTTGATCTTGTAACATAAGATTAGAGAGTTATTATGCCAAAAAAAGGTGATATGTCTCATCGCTTTCAAAGCCTAGAACTTCTCGAGTATCCATAGATTTCGTACCATGAGATAAGACTCAAGACATGTATATATGAGATACCGGAACTTAAGGTTTAACCTAGGGGAGATGACTTATAGAATCAATGATGAATGCTTAAAAACAAGACAGGTTGTTTTGACCAACAGAAGTGTCTATGAAGGTATGCATAAATAGATCAGCTTCATATCATGTCAGGCCGCACAATATGTTGGGCCAGCACGAATATCTGAGTAATCTAGCATTTCCAGCATTATTGTTGTACTTTTTGCTGGGAGGTGTATTGGACTGCAAATATGTTCAATTGCTCTGAGATAAACTACTATTCTGTGGGACTAATTTTGGTTTAAAAGATCAGTCTGCCTCCTAAATAATGGTTATTAAGATATTACCTGGATATGGATATCACTATACTACAAGTGATTGAGCAAAGGCCTCTAGTGCAGTGGCACAAAGAGCCTCTCCTGTGGTAGATCACAGGTTTGATCCTACTTACGGGTGTGTATTTCCAATACGCTAAAAGAGAAGAAATTATAAGTGATCAAGTATAAGAATCTTTCTTTTCCTGAATGTTTGCATAACAATATGGCAAAAACGTGATGCCATCCTGGCAAGTATGGTTTAGGATTATTAGATTAGTTGCTGAGTTACATTTCTGTTTTGCTCTCATCAGTTCCTTGTAAAAGTTGAGTTGCATTCTGTTTTGCTCTCATTGGTTCCTTGTAAAAGTTTGAGTTACATTCGGTTTTGCTCTCATCAGTTCCTTGTAAAAGTTTTAGATTGTGAAGCTGTAAAGAAAACTTCAAAAAGCTGCTAACAAATGATCAACTTTGACTTGAAGCTAAGCATTCTATGATTTGAGTAAGTGGACAAAATAAATTAGTACATAGTTAAAATGAGATTATCATTTTTAATGCCTCAAGTCAGCACTATCTTAGTCATTGCACAACCAGTATCATATCATAACTCGTGAAAAGGATGAAAACAAAATGAATTGACCAGCTCTAGGACAAAACCACAATAGCATGCTTCCCATGCAGCAGCAGTTCATTCAGTTGATGTCACCTTCACCTGGCTGGCAGGTCAATTGCAGCCATCACGTCGACGCTCCTTGTTTACATTGGCAACATCAATGCTTATCTTTGCATCGAAAACTTTCAGTATTTTACATCTCATCCCCTGTATCAAGGCATCACTTTCTGATCAGACGGTATGGATTTTACCTTTGGTTGGAGTTTATTGCTTTGTTTATTAGGACTAGTTCCATCACATACACCCACGCAAACACATCATTGAACTCCTCCATGTTGCAAACATAATATTAACCATTTTAATCTGTCATTGCTTTTATCAGGTCGATCCATTTCTTAATTTGGTTGAAGATTGCAGGCTAATGGCTATGAATATTTCATGTGACCATCGGATGAACATTTATGGATCAAAAGAGGATGATAACGCTGCCTTGAAGTCTCTTTCAGCAATAACTATAACAGAGACCCAATCAAATGAATCCCTGGCTTCCACGATTGTCAAGAGCTTGGGAAAGTTATCAGATGTAATATCTCACTTGTAATTGTTTAAAGACCTTAAAATGCCATTATGGCTGATGCTGGAATGCTTCATTATAAAAGTAATTTGACTTCTCCTTCTGTTTTCAGGTGGAGTCATCCAGCATAAAGCGGCAGCTGTTAAGTGAATTTATCCCTGATGATCAATGTCCATTAGGAGGACAGATCCCCCCATTTGGCTCAAAGGACTACACATCTTTTGAAGAGGTGGTTATAGGATGTTGCTATTAATGTTTTCCTTTTTCTTTTCTTTTTCTTCATTCCGTTAATGCCTAAAACTCACTATTCTAAACTTTCTCTACCTAAATACATGCAGGGCATGCCTCCAATTTTCCCAATAAATCATGATGGTTCACCTGAAGCATTTGAAATTCACACAGATCATAAATCAGAATTCTTGATGCAGGCCCCCAACCTTTTGAGCGTCAATCAGCTTCTAGAATCAGTAAGTGTCTACTTCACCGACCCTTTGTTGTTGTTGTTGTTGTTGTTCAAATTGCATCAAAGTGAGAACTGGATTTTGGCAAAATAATCTAGAGTAGCTAGGTATTTTGATCCTACAATAAATTCTGGTGCAAATTGACACCTACATGATGACTGCATATCTGCACGCTAAAGTGTTTTTTGGCTGCATGGTGACTAAAGTTGTATAAGCTCCAGTTCTTTCACTGTTTGTGATGGGTTGAATCTTTTGGGGAGCGAGATCCAACTTAGGCACCAAGATCTTTCACCACTTACTGTTGTGCAATGTATTAAATCATATCTGGGTTTATGTGCTCTTTGGCTTCTTACAATATTTTTGGACCATTCCATTTAGAGTGCCTGATTATAAGGTACCACATGCAGTGTTTTCCTTACAGGCTCAGTTTTGTATGTTCAAAAACTTAAGAAATCTGATATTGTATGTGAATCCTGAATTTGAGTATTTGGGAAAGCTGGATTTATGAATTTTTTGGCAAGACATTTGATTTGGTACCAAAATAGGAGTTTTTAGCAAACTAAAACAACTATTCTGATTTTATCACCGGCCTCTTGCTTCACTCATTTCTTCACCAAGAAAACAGAGAAGTATGAAAAAGGAAGGAACTAAAGAAAACATGACAGAGATGAAGAAATCAAGACATTTGGTTTGTAGTAGTTTAGTTGTATTGGATAAAGTCACTTCTCCAGGAAAAGAAAAATGAAATATATGTGGAGATAAGAAAGGGTAGCAGAGATAATACCTCAGCAATGCTAAGGTGGTACAAAGATTTCATCCATTATTTATCAGTATTAAACTTTTAAAGTATGCCATTGGTGCATAGAAACCACTGTGTTGACTAAAATGGATGACTTGCTTGGCCATTCTGATGTGGCTATCTCATGTCCAGAAGATCATGTTTCAGTACTTTATGTAGAACTAAGCATGTGCTCGTAAGTGTTTTAATTATCGATGTTATCAATTCACGTGTTAGATAGTAGACAGAACGTGGTGAACGAATTTCCTTATTTAACCAATTTTGTTGCCTTTGTGGTCTGCCCCTTACCTGGACCCCACATACGTGGAAGCTTTGTGCACTGGGCTGCCCTTTAACCATAATGTGTCGCCTATAATATACATATTTCATAGGTTCTATCAAGTATGGTATAGATGTGCTTCAAGCTCAAGTGATGAACAAAATGTCTCCTTATTTTCTTTCTCCTTTCACTCTCCAAGTACAAAGAAAATTTGTACTAGTTGTAGTTGTTCAACTTGAGCCTTTGCAATCAATTAAAAAGAGTGCCTTTCTATTGGTTGCTCTCTTTGTTTTGGAGGATTAGTGGTATTATATACCTGAAGTGCTTCTTAAGTACAGAAATTGGAAAATTCGAAGTTCAAAATGTACTTCATTGGAGTCGCAAAAATTGCCTCATATAAAAAAGTGGCAGCCCTGGTGCACGAAGCTTCTGAGTATGTGGGGTCCGGGGAAGGGGTGGACCAGAAGGGTCAATAGTACGCAGCCTTACCTTGCATTTTGCAAGAAGCTGTTTCCACGCCTTGAACCCATGACCTCAAGGTCACAAGACAACAACTCTGCCGTTTTGCCAAGGCTCCCCTTAAAATTGCCTCATACAAAAGAAAATACAAAATACTCTGGGCTTTGAATTTTGACTTCTGCAGTCTTGTATGTGAAAGTTACATTGATTATTTCTAAGGAAAATTTTATAAGATAATCTAGGCTTTAAATTTTCTTTCCTTTTGATTCTAAGCATCATTGTTTTAGCATTGCAATTCATTCTTTTAGGCTGCCTGTTCTTTTGGCATATTATAAAGAACCAGAACCTTGAGAATTTCAATAATATGTTTGAGGGGAAGTTACAAAGAAAACCTACTTGTTGTGAGGTTGTTATGAGGCTTTGTCTCTAAGGTGTTGATACATAGAGCTCCTATAAGGGGCTAATATGGTTATTTATTTGTGATTTATTCTCAAAACAATTGTAAACGTGTGGTTTTTATGGTTGCTCCCTATCTGATTCCAGGCTTTCCCAGATGATCATTTGTCCTATACCTTATTCCCAGTCACTTTAGATCTTGATGCTGAGACATGTATTTAACGTTCCTTTGCTGGATCTTTATTTCTTTCAACTTGGTCTCTTCTTTGGTGATACCTTGCCATGGTCTGAACTCATTAGAGAAGCATTGGCATGTGTCAACTGTTTCAAATGCATAACATTGCACTTGTTGGTTGGATTACAACCAAGGCATGGTGCTGATAATTTCCTCCTAATAATCATGGACATCAATTCAGTCATATCGATATCGAAACACTAGCCCTCTATGTACAGCATGTAATTAGCAACAGAATATGCTGAAAAATCAAAACTATCTGGACCTTTTCATGTATTTCCTGGACGTATATCTGTTTCCATTTGAATAGTTTTAACATTAATTTGATTTTTTACCCATCTTGGCACTTTCCCTGAATTTGTCTTTAACACCAGAAGTTAATCCATATAAGAATACTTGGTAGCATAATCGGGCTGCTAGATTGGAATCATTATTCTAGCTCCATTGATTACCTGTTAGAACTAAATTTGCCTAGAGCATCACTGTTAAAGAAGGTAAACGTGTACAGGTTTTGGAGACAGCAAGGCAAGTAGGAAGATTTTCTGTGTCAACCACGCCTGATGTACCATATAAAGAAATGGCCAGTCATTGTGAGGCCCTTCTTGTCGGGAAACAGCAAAAAATATCTGTTTTCATGAGTGCCCAACAAAAACAGGGAAATTTATTGAGTCTACAAGATCAGAGTGCAACATCACTGCCATCTTACTCCCAGCTGGATATGGTATGGAACTTCCTGTTTTTTTCTGCAAGAAATGCTTGTTAGATGAACAGATGCAGAAATGTTTATACAGATAGATGAACATGTTAGATTACCCTCTTCTGCCAATTATATACAAATTTTTTTATTACAGATAGATACTTCTTTACTTTTTCAGGATTTTAATGTAAATCCCCTTCAACCATCTAATGGCACTGCTTCATTGCTATGTTCAACTGAATACCAGGCGCAACCCCAGTTTTACAGGTTACCCGCATCTAGTCCATTTGATAACTTTTTGAAGGCTGCTGGCTGTTGAGATGAACACATAACAAACATCTTTGAAGATCTAAACTACTACAGTTGGGGTCTGAAAGCTTGGAACTTCTGGGTCCAGTGCTTGCAGACGCCCACCATCAGTTGTTTCCCCGAGGCCTCCATGACTTGCTGGTGTCATTATCATCACCGGGAACAAGCGACACTTGTGTTTAACACTTCGGATTTGTACAATATCACGCTGATTTGTTCATTCTTTAATTGTGTTCCCTAAAAATTTGGTAGAAGTAGCTCCAAGTTAGTTGGCGCTGTTGGTTGCATCAGAATTGCAATGTTTCAAGGTGGCCTAAGAGCTTTGAATCTTTGGTTTGTATAACATTATCTATTGTTTCGTTCTTCTCCTCTCCTACCATTGCTGTGGATATACTTGTAAACTTGTAGTCTGTTTTATATATAACATATTGGGGAATTCAGACCCCTTACTGAAATCCTATAATATGAAGAGCTCATCACTAGTCTAAAACATATGGTGGCACAAAATAAATGGTAACAGGATGATAGGTTTGCTTGCGTTGTCTAGTAGGGACAGCCCATTTTTAAAGGTTTAATGATAAAGAATAAAAAAAGAAATAGTCTTAAGCCCAAAAAGACAGTTCTTTGGTTGGCATTAGATTTCGTAGTGTGTGTAAATCGTTGCTTATAACCCCAAATAGGAAAAAATAGTCTAACTCAAAAGGAGCTTTCTGGTTGGGATTGATGGAAGATTCTCTGGATAATTAATCCATAGGGGGGAAGATCCATCAGATGAACATTCAACTTCCCTAATGATGGAAACCACAGAAACTAACCTTGCTTTTTGCAGACGAAGGAAGTACCGTGCTGTAGTTCGTCCATTGATTTGCTCGCAACTTCCTCTCTCTCGAGTTGAACCCATGATCCAGTAGGTGCCATAGTGGGGGACCTTCTTGCACTATTGTTCTACAAGGCATTTGCTCTGTAGACAAAATTGTAAATGCCAAAACTGCACGTATGCGTATCATCTACAGGCAAAACTGCATGTATGATGTTCTTGAGTTGTTTTTAACTTAAAACAAGTAAGGTTAAAATTGTTTGAAGCTAAAATAAATTGGTGGGATTAGATAATCTGCTATGTGAATAGGAACCTAGAATACTTCTTTCTATTTACATACATTGTTTTTCAACTAAACTTCTTATTATCCACATGCATTGGTCTCCTGCTTGGACTCAATAACATACACTAGTTCCAACCTGAACTCTTTACTAACCGAATATATTAATTTCCCACTCAAAGTCTTTATTGTTCAAATATGGTCATGGGCTATATATATAAGGGGAATCCCTAAGCCATTTTCATTTCTCTTTTCCCTTTCTAGTTTTAGGAATTATCTTGCTTGATTTTCTAAAGTTCACGATTAGTTCTATTTGAATTTTTGCAGTTACAGACTATTTAGATTTTGGGGGAATAGTTTGTAGCCCTATTTAAGTGTTTATAGTTTCTATCAGAGGCTTGGTCCTGGGTGTGCTCTTTACAGGCTTATCTTAACAAGTTTCGAAGACTTATTGTCTTGAGTGTGAGCCTCTGCTAGCGAGTATGATTTTTGCAACCCTTATTTTAGTGGACATTAAGCACTTGTATCAGCTTAGTTATTGGGCTTTAAAGGTTTACAAGGTGTACCATTTGCAGCCCATTTCTAAAGCCTCTTTAGCTTATTTGGAGGTTATTGGATATTATTAGGTGCGCTTTTAGCTGCCAGATCTATAACATCTTTCAAGCATTAGGCTTTAGATATTTATTGGGTGTACTTTTTGCGGCCTAAATTCATAGTCTCTTCTAGGAATTAGGCTTTCTAGGTTTATTGAGTGCACTTTTTACAACCTAAGTTTGAGGCCTTTTTAGCTTATTTAGAGCTTATTGGATATTTTACTGGGTAAGCTTTATACAGTTTATATACTTAACCTCTTATAACACCGGGCTTTCTTACAGGTTATGTGTAGCCTGTATAAAATATTTATTTGCAAACTTACTGGCATGCCTCTACGGCTTATGTTTCATATCCATCTAGCTTTGCAATACATTTATTTTCAAGATTATGTAAAGGCATTCAAATTTAAGAGATTAATGTAGGAACCAAATCTAATTATGCAAATTAGTTGAGGTGCAGATTGAGTATGGCTCATTTGCATCCCAGAGACAGAGCTACTATATCCCGCGCAAAATTTGAAAGGCTTCAACTATCTTCGAGAAATTAATTTTGATATGTGCCTCTAAGGTGAGGTTATTGAATTTAGTTTTGTACAAGATTTTCAACATATAATATGCACTTTGGTAGTTTTTTTTATGAATTTTTCGGCTTATTGAATGTGAAGCGGTTGAGTACGCTGCATCCTTCAGCTTCGGCTCCACATGTTCAACATCACATCTTATGTCCTGCAGAAAAGAAAATTTTTGGGGGAAATATATAATTTATATATGTACTTATAAGAAGGGAGCCTTGGCACAACAGTTAATTAGTTACCATGTGACCTAAAGGTCATGGGTTTGAGGAGTCAAAACCACCTCTTGTAAAAATGTAAGAAAAGACTGCACAGTATAGATGTTTTGTGGTCCGCCCCCTTCCCAGACCCTGCATATATAAGAGCTTCATGTACAGGACTGCCTTTTATTTTTTAGATATGCTTGATAAAGTATTTGTTCATAAATATGCTGTGATTTTATGAGTTTCAAAGTTTCTAGGAAAGCCCTCCACTCATTTGCTTGAGGTTCCAGATATTTGTCCATCCTCGTATCCACTTCGGTAGCTTATCAAGTATCTCAGGACCAGAGATTGTTTTCCAACCAATTGTAGTAAGCAGGTGTGCACCTCCTGCGTATGCGGGGTCTGGGAATAGGGCGGACTACAAGGGTCTATGGTGTGTAACTTTACCTTGCATTTTTGCAAGAAGCTATTTCTATGCCTTGAATCTGTGACCTCAAGATCACACGACAAAGGCTCCCCTTCATTCTTTGTTAAAACTATGAAATGAAAAATTAAATTGTGCAGGTTTGGAGTACAAACCTATTCTTTTAATAGAAAGAAATTCTTGGCAGAAATTTTAATTGATTTTTGGGCTAAAACACCTGGTGTCGTTCTTAAATGAAACTATATTGTTTTTCATTTATAATAAACAAAAATGGCTGATACATGATATTCAATGTGTTATATGAAAATGACGCATTTTGCATTATTGGAAAATGACTGAAGCAATATATGGAATTCAAAAGATTTCTAGTTTCTTCTTTGCTGAACAAGGTTCCATCCGCAGAATATTACCATGGTCCTCGGAGAAGGTTTCCTTTGAACATGGGGGACAGTGACGATCAGCACAGTCAACTAAATGGTGATCATCTTACTCTGTCTCTTCTAGAAAAAACAAATCTGGTGAAATCTTTTGTTTGTCCAAGTTTCATGCACAAAAGTAATCATTTTCATTTTTCCGGATACGCTGTGCTGAAACTGCACGAGAATGGCACAGAATGCCTCGTCCAACTTCTTAACTATGTTAACCATTTCACTGGTCATTGATAAAAGGGCAACCCTGGTGCACGAAGCTCCGCCTATGCGAGGTTCGGAGAAGGGGCGGACCACAAGGGCCTATGGTATGTAGCTTTACCTTGTATTTTTGCAAGAGGCTGTTTCCAAGCCTTAAACCCGTGACCTCAAGGTCACACGATGACAACTTTTACCGTTGCACTAAGGCCCCCCTTCAACCTGAGGGAATATAAAGTGTTGTTATCAATAGATCATGATTATATGACTTTTTGCCTGTTGTTAATTGGATAAAATTGTTCCCACCGGTGCTTGTTCTGTTTGATAGTTTCAGGACTTGAGTTGCTTACCTGTTTGGTCTTGTTGCTTTTTCCTTTGTTTCTTCAGCTAAATTGTTCCTTCACGCTGAACTCCGTTAGATTTTGCAGGAGTCGTTGCTTGGTCGCCTTTGTTATTCAGTGTTCTTGACTCCTTGGCCATGCTCGTTTGTTCTCAAAAGTGGTAATCTGTACACAGGCTCTGTTCTACCAGGAAGAGGTGTTTCATTTGTCCTAATAGTTACAGCCATTTAGTATTACACATCTCTTTGGACCACTGGATGTGTCAAAAGGGATTTTAACATGAAGACAGCCATAATAGCTGGCATTTTGGATTTAACTTGGCATAGGCTTATGCTTTGGGACCTTTAAACTGTGCCCTCTCTTTGAGCTCTGCAGAATAACTAAACTAGAAAGGTGAACTGTTGTTTCCTTCTCAGTTATCTTCAGTCTTAAAATAAGAAAAGAGAAAAACAAGGGGAGTTCATTCCTGTGGAAGACTTTAAAGAGCACTAAATTGTTTTGGTTAATGTCCTGAACCAGATAATCAGAGAGAAAAAATATGCTTCAATCAGTTAAGGACCAAGGAGATTATTTAATAGACAAACTGTTAGTGAAACATTTTGTATTAGAACCCCACCCTTTGAAGTAGTTGTCTCACTGTCAAGCAGGAACTAAAGAGGCAGTGGGATTACGCTGGGCTTGATTAAGTTTCTCAAACAGCCATCTGCATGTGGGGTTTCTTTTCCGCACTCAGAAGTAGCAACCCTGCAGCTGCAGTTCCCCACCAAAGTCATCTCCTTTGTGCGAGCAGTTTTGATCACCTTCACTAACTCCAGCTTTGCCACTTCTAGTTAGAGTTGCCATCTCGCCAAATATAGAACTCCTAATAAACTTTGGAATTTCTCTCAGCTACAGTAGATCCGACTGGTCCATTCTCCCTTTGAGACCACAAACGCACAGGAACAGTGAGTTCCAAAACAGCTCTGCCTCTAGCACTCCACGGGGAATGTGACCAACAACTGACTAAATCCCCTGGGCAATATATACATTAAACTAAAGCAGACAATCCAAAGACATAGTGCCCATCAACCCATTTCATAGTTTAAACTAAGTGATACATGGAACAGTTTTGTCATGAAAAGTACTTATGGAAGACCATCATTAGAAGTATCACAAGATGAAGGGGAGAAAAAAGGTAAAAGCATGCATTAGTGGTAATCTCGTTTGAAAGGTGTATGTGCAGTATGACAGTGCTTACACATGAATCCATATTAAAAAGAAAAACTATTAATAAGTGCAGAAAATAAATAAGAAAGAACAATATCTGCTTAAGTAACAATCACATCTCCACAAATCGAGTTAGAGAACATGAATAGCTAACGAACAGCACATGGCTTTTACGTATTATAAATAATAATCTAGAAAATTTGTCAAGAACTAAGTCGTTTACTTTGAGAAGAAAAAAAAAATCCTCTAATTTCATGAATCTGAGCCCTGTGATGGTTAGCTGCACGTTTCGTTATCAAAAGATCAAGCTAGATATTTGCAAGAAGATTTTTGCTTTGTGTTTTGTGGAAGTGTTTGGCATAGATATAGCAAAAGTTTGATAATTCTGGTGTAGAAGAGGGCATCATTTCAGATCTAGTTATCACAAATTGGTTATTGCCAAGAAACTAAAAAGGGGTAGCCCGACTCATGAAGCTCCCATGTATGCAGAGGACTACAAAGAATAGTACGTGGTCTTACCTTGCATTTTTGCAAGAGGCTATTTTCACACCTTGAACCCATGACCTCCAAATCATACAATGACAAATCTATAGATGCACTAAGGCTCTTCTTCAATACCGAGCAACTAGTATATTAAATTTAAGTTATTAACCTTGTTTCCGTCATGATAGTAAGGATTCTGTTGTGTAGATGCACATACTTGGATCTCTTTGGAAACCTTAAATTTGGTAATGGTCATAGGCATAGCTATAAAACCTTGAAATATTGGAACCTTTTTTGAAAAAAACCTCAACTTTTTCATCTCCAATTTTTTTCCTATTAAATCAGAAGTTCTTTACTTCCATTTTTGTGTAGATTTATCAAATTAAACAGGAATGAGGGAAATTAAATTCAGATTTGAAGAATAATTTATCAAATTCTCAAAAATTATAATCTCACTAAAAATACAAATAAAAAAAGTTAAATTCACATCCTTGTGAAAATTTCCCAAATTTTCCCTAATGTATTCTGAATTTTATGATTTTTTGTCTTGCTAACTTATTCCTGAATCCGAAACCTTGTAACTATTTTTCATTGGCTAACACTTCAAAAATGCATTTCATATTTGCTAAGCAGCTTTTTACCATATTGCTTACTCGCGGATGATGTGCTCTTGACCCTGTTCTTGCTAATGTAAGAATCATCTCTTTATGTTTGGCCTATGCTCAGTCTTATTATTGGAAAAGGTTAAACAAGGAAAACAGTAAAATATAGGAAAGACTAGCTTCTGAAGAATTATGTGGTATCCAGCCTTTTATTTGACAAAGAAATGTTGAGATGGGAATATTAAATGTGCGCCTACTTTGACGATCTCCTCGCTTTCCTGTTAGGCACCAAGAGGATGTATTATGGGTTGTACTTGTTTTTTGTTTGAGAATTCTTCGACTGTTTCCTATTATGCATACTCGAAGAGATCCACGCTGTCTTCCAGCAGGAGAGCTGATGATGCATACTATTTAGGGACCAAGACAAATGACTGTTAAGTTCTATCAGTTTCATATTTATTGCCGTAGTTGTTGAGGAATTGCATGACTTGTTAACAAATGACAATTGTGGCATGCAACATGTCCTTGTCACTGTGAATGAGAAGAATTATCTTCCCTTTTGGTTACCACACTGCCAGATATGGATTTATTTAGTTGATTTGTGTTTTCAATAACATGATGCCAGGCATTACTTTTCTTCACTTTCTGATTCTTATGCATTTTTCTAAATGAAAATTGCTTAAGACAACCCATGAGCATGATGCCATTTGTTTACAAACTTACTGGGTGTGAAAGTTTTCTGTTGATCTCAAGTCTTGCTTATGAAGCAGATTACCCTTTCTTCGGTTAGGACTTTAGGAGTAAGATCTTTATTACATGGAGAGCTAATTGCCATCCTTTGTGTGAAAAATTTGTGAAGGATTAGAAAACCCGTTTTAAGTTTGTAAAACTTTGTATATGATTAACTCTCTTCCTTTCTTAGCACTGCACTACAGAGCATGGACTGAAAGTAATATGAACAAGTTCGAAGACACATGGCTTGAGTTTCTTGATTTTCGGACTCTAAATTTGGTTTGAAGGTCAAACATGATTGATATTCTCAAGAGTATTACTAGGTTGAATTGAAGTGCCTTTGTACTAAATCTAAAACTGAAATATAGCTTTCTTCCTTGTCACTTAACAGAGAAGACTGAGCTGACTGGATTGGCTATTGGTCTGTCAAGCATGAAATCTGGGCTTATCCTCTTTCATGATGTGAGTTACTATGGTTGCCCAAGACTTATGAAATTTGACATCAATGGCCCTTCCATATAACTCGTTCAAGCCTTTCTTATTTTATGGGCTGCGTTACTCCTGTCGGCATTGCTATTGAGAACCCCTACATGAAAATGATGTCCCTCTTCCTGCTGTGCTTCTTTGGTTATGACTATAGCTCTACACTGAAAAATGTTTCCAAGCCTTTCCTTGATAACTTCTGGAGCGACTGTTCTTCTTCTATCCGCGTGCCTAAAGGTGATGAGAAGGTATCTCTGAGCATGCTCTAACTGCATGTTGTTTGGGAACTAGGCTAAGGTAAAGAAGGAAACTTTTCTTTCCCCACTGTTCCACCAATGGCAGAGCTATTATATGAAGTTGAGCTTATTGGTTCCGATGAAGCCAGAGAAGTAAGTTTTTCCACTCCAAAATGATATGAGGAACTGATATGAATCCCTGTACTAATGGATTCCTTGATATACAGTTTGAACTATGATTCCATAAATGTTCCTGACTAGCTGTATGCCTTTGTTTTGAAGTTCTGGGGCTTAAAGATTGTAGAGGTTCTCACTGCAACTGCAGTTGGACAGTTCAGTGATACTTTATTAGGGGAAAGCCCAGTGACATGACTTTTGAGGAAAAGATTGAAGCAGCAGATAGAAGGCCATGCTTATTTCAAGGAGGAAAAACTCGAGGAGGCTATGCAACAGTATGAAATGGTTACTGACTTCAGATTTCCTTGCATTTCTAAATTTTGGGGTGACCTCAGATTTCTTTCAAATTGTAGCAATTGGAAGCTGATTGGTTACCAACTTCATCTTGTCAGGCCATAGCATACATGGGAGATGACTTCATGTTCCTGTTATTTGGGAAATACAGGGACATTGCCGTGGCTGTCAAAAATCTCTGCCCTCTCACCATGCAGCTAACGCTTAAGCGTTATGAAGAAGCCGTTGGACAGTGCAGCATAGTATATACATCGATCGGTTTGCAAGCTACTACGTTAGTGTTATCTATAACGGGCAGCTCTGAGCACGTTATCTTATGTATGCAGGGTCCAAGGAAGGGGCAGACCACAAGAGTCTATATTATGTAGCTTATCTTGCACTTTTGCAAGAGACTGTTTCTACACGTCAAACCCGTGATCTCAAGGTGACAACGTTAGTGTTATCGGTACATAGAAATATTATAGGCATTTGGTTCTTATATGAAAGAAAAATACTTCCACTGTAGGCTATAAATTGCATATAAGTTGTTTTTTTAAACTCATAAACAACAACAGTGATTGAAAAAGAACAAGATTGCATTTTAAGATTAAGTTGCGACTCTATTTCCGAGTGACCTAGCTGTGCGACACTTCTGTTAGTAATGTAGTCTTGATTCCTTTTTTCTTCCCTTCCTTTCTATTATGACATAGTTATCTTACCAATGGGGAAGCTTTCTTGTATTCGGTGAGCAGTGATACACGATGTTTTAGTAAGTTATGCTTCTTTCGGTTTAATTGTACTCTATAATGGCCTCAGGTGTTATCTGAAGATGAAAACAATGCAACGGAAAAGCAAGAGCGGAAGTTGGCCAGGCAGATGCTGCAAGGGAAGATTTTCAGGAGGCCGTAAAATTTGCTCCAGAAGACAAGGCAATGGCAAAAGGAACTGCGTTTGCTTGCTGAACATGACCAGGCCATTTATCAAAAGCAGCAGGAGATCTACAAAGGGATTTTTGGACCACCCACTTCAACCCAAGCCTCGGCAACAGAGATGGTTCATCCTTATTTGGCACTGGCTTGTATCTCTATTAGCTGGCCTTTTCAGAAAGAGCAAGACTGACTGGCTGCACCAATCTTTATGTCGTAAGCTTGGCTAGCTACTTCTAATTATATGAACTGTTTAAGATCCATCTTGGTCCTATGTCGAATGTCTGTCTTGAGAATGAATCTTTTCTTAAAAGAAGAAATCACAAAAGGTTGTTATAATGCCATTCCACTCTAAATAGTCCAACTTAATATCATCAGTGTAAGACAGGACCCAGGAAATCAATGGTTTGGATCATGAAAATTTCTCCATGTAGTTTTAGGCAGTTAATGTGGACCATTAGACTGGCTATCACTACTTATCTTGTAATCCACAGGCACCAAACAGACACTGCATACTGCTCGCCCCCAGCTAACACCAGCATGGTCTCACCTCCACAATCAGCAGGCCATATCATAAAACATTTTCAGTTTTGATTGGATGGTAGTGTGCCACACCAAAGGGCTGTCCTGCCTTCAACCCGAATATTTTGCAAATCATTAATCAACTAGCAGTAACGAGAAGACAAAGCAAGAAAGAGGCTCCATGTATAATTTTTTTCCATTTTTATTTTAAGAATTCACTTCCTCAATGCTTGATCACATGTTACACAGAGGCATAACCCAGAAATTATTGAGGGAAAAAAGACATTAAAAAATCCATTTACAGGGTTATACAAGAAAATGAATTAAAATCAGACGAAAGACCCATCTGAGAGATTCTTCACCTCCAACCTCAAATCAAGGAACTAGAAATGTTTGAGGATGGACATCCAAGCACAGTAAGCACACACAATCTTCTGTGATATATAAACATAGACTGCGAATGACAAGCTCATCAACATCACATCCTTCCAGTCTCCCTTCTGCTTAGGACTCAAAATATCCTTCACCCCCTTCCCCATCTTTTCAAGCTCTCCATAAAACCCCAAGATCCATGGCTTCTCTACTTTCTCTGCCTCTTTCTGCTGCTGCTTCTTTGAATCTGAGGACGACCCACTTGGCTTACCGATCCGGCAAGAGACAGAAATCTGAGCCTTGGAACTGGGTCTACTGTGGGAAACTGAAATTTTTTGCGTGTGCAAAGAATGGGTTATAGAAAGAGCAGCCATGGAAAGACACCAGAATTCTCAATGGGGAACTGAAAGTTGAGGATTTGAGATGGGTGGTTCAGGTGGACTGTGCTTGGTTTCTTGAATGAATTGAGACAGATGAAAAGTGCTTTTGTTGACCATTTGGAGCGTAGCGGATAAGGAGAGAGAAGAAATATCTTTCTTGGGTGGGTGAGAAAAGTTTACTCAGGTGACATCCATGGTTGCAGCAGGTGAGTAATGAGACAAGCGGGTAGAAGGTAACTGATAGAGACAGAAATTTTACGTGCTGCTTGCCTGTAATTAACATGCAGCGCGAAAGTACACGTGGGCCTAACTGATTGCATCTTAATCGTTTATTTTTCGTCATTATATGATCTTAGCCCTTTGGGCAAATCTACGTGTGATCAAGATTGTCGATCCATAGATCATCAACTATTGATCAGCCATTATATAATTCTGGTCCCATCCTCAGGAAACCCCAAAGAAGGCAAATAACATGATGTTTTGTATTGTATCAAACATTCTCACATGATAGTGATTCGACTAAAGATTTTGATTCTAGCCTAGTGTTATAGGCTTAGTTATTCCGAATCCTGTGCAACACTTAGATTGGCTTTTCATCCCAAACCAACTAAGTAAACATGACTTAAGCTCAAAAAAGAAGAACAACTGAAAGAGCACTTTAAAAGAACTTGTAGCGTTATTACTTAAAGATGCTTACAACTTTCTTGGATCCTTCTAAGATCACTCCTTGATCACACTCTTGGATGACTCACTCCCTTGGATCGATCATTAGATGCCTTACAAGCGAGGAAGCTCCCATATTTATAGGTGCTTACCTCCTTCCACCTCCTCAATGGACGGTGGGGATATTTACAAATGTTAGCTATCTAACGGTTAGAGACTACTTTAGAATTCTCTCTAGAAATCTCTACACAAGTCCATGGTTCCACTATATTCAGGATGGTCCTGGACAATTCTAGAGTCTAAATATTTACATGAAGTGTTAGGGCTTCTAGATTGTAGATCCTTTAGATAGATCCAAGTCCTTCAAGCTGAACCTGAACCTATGAGCTGAGCAAGCCTTCATTGGGTTCTTCCACAGTAGACTTAAGTCCTTCAGACCAGGTCTACATCCTAAGTAAATCTTCCTTAGAAGTTATAGACCTTGGTCACGGCTTTGTAAAGTAAGTGACATGAGGCAGCTATCTTCATTGTAGGAAACTTTTCTTCTACGCCTTCCAATTTACAACCTCAAAAAGTCCACAAGATAAGGTATTCGGGTCATTTGATGGATGTGACTTTTGGGATTTACATCATCCGTGACAGTAGAAATCAGATGAGCGTCAAAGATCATTGAAAAGAACGGGATGGGCTCACATTGGTCTTTGAGACGCAGTCCACGCAAATGCAATTCTTTGTGGTGGAAAGACCTCTCACCAACCCCACCCCAACTTCTGAATCTTCAGCGCCAATCACCAAGACTTGTTGTAAGACTCCCAGGAGAAACTCTACAGTTGCCAACTTCGTACAACAAAGGAATCCAATGAACTCTGTTTCTCCGCCACAAATATACAAAACAATGACCAAGAACTGTTAGTCCTCCAATTGGCAACTCCGTAATGGAATCCAACAAAGTTCCATTCCTCGTGCCGTCGCATGTACTCTCACAAACCAGAACCCTTCTTTTAGCTTTACGACTTTTCTCCCAACCGAGGCTTGACTGGGTCTTTAATTTGTCCCTCAAAACTGGTCAAGAGATCTGCATTTTCAACACGCAATCACAAATGTCGATCGTTCTTTACTTAACATTCCTCCCAGATTCTAAAAGTTCTATAATACTCAACCCACAAGCTAGGCATAAGGCATTTTGCTTCGTTCAGGAAAAAGAGAAAGAAAAAGTACTCCAAAGATGATAACTTCTCGTGCAAGAACAGCCAATCAGTTCTTGTTAATAACTCAAAATTACTCCAAAGATGACAACTTCCTGTGGAAGAACAGCCCATCGGTTCTCCGCAAGAACCCAAAAGGAGATTACACCAAGTCCGCGACAACGGCCTCTCTTGTGATTTGTGGATCCACAAGACATCTTCCACGCAAGTTTTGCACTATCAAATGTCACTCTCCATGTTAAAGTCTTCTACGTCAACCATAAATCATAAACTTACAACCGAAGATAAAGTTGGGTGAAAGGGAAGGAACTGAACCAACTTATGTTTGGTCAAGTTTTTCTGGTCACTTGAGATCGACCCTTCAACATGGTTCCTGCATCTCCATTAGGAAATTTGTTCCAGGCAAATCAGAATACTGCTTAGTGAATGACTGAAGTTTCAATGTTAGATCAAGATTCGGATCTAGTCTTACTTTCTAAGCGAGCAATTATCCAATGTTTGGATCCTTGCACCAAAAGAATCAAATTTGATTCCATTATCATCTTTGATTGAACAAGATGGGATGGGAAAAGTAGGAGGAGACCCTGCTTGATCGATCGTTTGATGTGGAAGATCATTTGATATTGACTAATGGCCCTCATTTTCACCCACCTGTCTGGGCCCACATTTTATATTATCTCGACCGTTCGTTTCAATTTTGTCACTACAGATGGGCCTCGCGACAAAACTAAGATATAGCTCACAATTTTTCTGAATTATATTCAGTTCTAAAATAGACGGTAGAACATTGGCCGTCCTCAAACGGCTAACGAGAATCAACGGTCGGATCAACGTACATGCGGATGAAAATCGGATCCTCCCCCTGCCATCAGGCCCGGGTAAATGGAGTCGAAGGTCAAAAAGAAATTAAGGCAACGACAAGGAAAGAAGGGACACGAAAGTCAAAAAGGCCAAAGTTTTGATAATATCTAGGCGTCAAAAGCCCTCTCCACTGAGTCAAACTTCTAAACTTCCCCCACCCGAGAAGCATACGTCAGCAGCAGCCGCTGGAGCTGTCTCTACCAAATCCAAACGCAAGTTTTCCTCCCCTTTTTTCCTGTTGTCAACCGCTGCTGCACATTACGCACCCCTGCTCACCAACTACCTGGACCCAGTGCCTGTCCCGCTCTTCTTCTGGGCCGTTGATTGTTGTTGATGAAACTCTGCAGGCGACGAGATCAGTGGCTCCATCAACACATATTCGCTAGGGTAGGTCGGAAAAGTGGGCCATGCCCAAATCTTGTCCATTGGAAGATTCTAATTCCTGCTTTTTAAGTTAGAAAACGGGTCATAAAACAGTTTACCATCCGCGTCACAGAAACAGTAGCTAGATCATCCAAAGGACAAGAGATTTTGACACAAAACCCATCTCAGGTGAGGGCAACACTGTGGATGGCTTAGATCAGGTGAAATCTGTGGGCCCAGTTGGACTTTCTATGGTACTATCCGTATAATTTATCCTGTGGGTCCACATCGTTCTATCTCTACAGTCAGTCTCGTGATGCAGAAAGCTTGAACGGCTACAAATAGATTCCCAGGAGGGAAAACCTGAAAGTTGACTCAAAAGGCAATTTGGGTCCACGTATACTGTATGATCTCCGGCCTTTGATTTTACATTGATTATTGGATGCCGTTAAACTCAGGATCCAGGAAGCAACTCTGATTGATTGGATGATCTTAAACCCGCGTTTAGTATTTCACCACCATCAGATAGATCAATTGGTGCCTATTAGTCTGGTGATAATGCTAGTTAAATTTTGCTAATCTACAAGCTCAACGGTTTTGATCAGACGCATAATTGTACATGTGGGCCCAGGAAGCAGAGTATCACGCTAGATCGAGATGGTACAAGATGGAAGCGAGAGAAGAAAGCACGCCGCTCAAGTTAGCCTTGCCATCCCCGTCGCTACCAGCTAATGTGCACCATGCCACTAACAACCAAACGAAGGGCGTATTGAGCACGGCGCGCATGTTAGACTTGCTTCCTTCCATTTCTCCATGTTTCCGACCGTAACGGCGCACCAGGTGAACGACGGTGGATTCGACGGGACAAAGGAAAAGGCATGCGCACTACGCACGCCGCTCTTGTTAGAATTTTTGTCAACATAAATGCGTTGACTAAATACGCCCCCAATTAAAGACAGTATCCGTCTCTCTCTTCTTACTTCTTACTTCTTTTTTCTCTATTTTCTCGTTTCTTCTTTGCTTCATGGGTTAGCCCTGCCACTTCTTTGTCTCCTGCCGGAAAAATCCAACTGGAATCTTCTTCCCAGGCTCGCCCGTTGCCCTTTTTCCTGTTGTACTTGGCCGGAAAATAGCCGACCAGAGCAGGTATATTTCGGATTATTCTAGGTCTGTTGTTTCATGTGTTTGAATATTTAGATCTTCTTCTTCTTCCACGGCTAGGTTTCCAGAGGAAACTAGGGTTTCGATTTTCGAAGTTCAGATCTATTGCCTCCTTTCTTTCTACTGTCCTGTAAATCTGCAACGCCGCGATGAAGCGGCCGAGGTCGTACGGTGAAGATCTCGATGCCATCGCTGACAAAGGAGCTTGTAAGGATTGGGGGCGCAGAGATCATGATCCTGACCGTTCATCTCACCGCCGATTCTATCCCAAATCTGAAAACTCTCGTAAAGGATCAACATCCGGCTATGATCGTTCTCTAGATGACGAACGCGAAGTTTGCAGAACATCACGGAAGCGGTTTGATCATGAATTGGATAATTTGGACCGTCGGCTTCGGTATCGAGATTCTGGTGATCGGCAGATCCCGCTTTCTTCTCCTCGGAATATTTATGGTGATAGAATTCATCGATCTGAAAGTTTTTCAGCTTCGAGAAGGGATTTTCCCAAAGGATTTCGATCAGAAAGAGATCGATCAAGGAGAGAGTACGGTGTTTCTGCGTGGAGAAGGCTTAGTTGTAAAAATCCCGATGAGGATTCCAGATTTGGTGGTGATTCAGGGAGAGGGAGCAGAGTCAGTTCTGAGGATAGAGGGAATAATCGAGTTGGATCTGAGGATGGAGGAATTACTAGATCGCCGCAGGGATCAAAAGATGTCGGTAAGTCACCTCCGTGGAGTAAGGATTCCAGTAGCGAGCAAACGAAGAGTGTTGAGGTGAAGAAGAGTGGGCAAGTGCAGGGAGAGAGTACTTGTAGTAGTGAAATGGAAGAAGGGGAGTTTGAGCCGGAACCGGATTCGGAACCAGTAGAAAGGATAAATTCTGAGGATTTTGAGGGTGAAGCCGAATGTCAGGTTGAGTCGGAAGTGAATGCGGAGAAGGAAGTGAAACTGATGGATGAGAAATTGAAGTGCGATAAGGTTGATAAAGATAGTGTTTGTGATGGAAAACCGGAAAGTCGGGAATTGGGAAATGTGGCGCCTATGGTTGAAGATGTTGATAAGGAACCCAATTGTTCAGATGGCAATGTGAAAGAATTAGATGAGAAAGAAGAAGTAGAAGCGCAAGGAGGTGGAGAGAAGGAGAAGGAAGGAATTTTTGAGGAAAAAAGTATGCGTTTACGATCTCCCCAGAATGAAATGCCGGTTGGAGCAGAACGGTCACCAGAGCATGAAGCAGAAAAAGGCGGAAAAGAGGAAACATTGGAGGAGGCGGGGATCAGTAAGTCATCCTCTCCATTGAGTGATAAACGAAAAGAATTAGGAATAGATCTTGAGGTAGAAGCAGAGGATGTTGCTTTGACTGATTCGAATAAAGAAGATTCCTATAAGGAAGTTCA
The DNA here is from genome assembly GCA_035236585.1 of Warburgia ugandensis. Taxonomy (NCBI): domain Eukaryota; kingdom Viridiplantae; phylum Streptophyta; class Magnoliopsida; order Canellales; family Canellaceae; genus Warburgia; species Warburgia ugandensis. The sequence continues at coordinate 75,161,326 of CP141132.1, read as the reverse complement.
GGAACAAAATGGCACGCCTGAAGTAAATCTGAAGTTTTTCACTGGCAAATTGGCTGAAAATAGCAAGGATAAAGGCAAAAGCTTGTTTGTTTCACTCTTGAATGAGGGAAATGCTACGGAAGGTGGTGGATGGGCAGCAAGAGATTCCCTGGATGGCAGGGATGATCCCATGAAAGGACCTAGCAGTCGGGGCTTTGAGTTGTTTCTTTGCTCCAATTCTAAGCCAGATAGGACGAACAGTGGAGGTGTTAATAAGCAGAAAGATGAGAAGCTGAAAATGGAGCCACTTGACCTTTCTCTTGGTTTGCCTAATGTTTCATTGGCGCTTTCCCATGATCAAAACCAGGCACCCAACTCTTCAAGTCGTGCAAGGAGTGTCCACTCTTTGCCTTCCACTTTTCTTACAAACTCAGATGGGTTTACTGCATCTGTCTCCTTTTCTGGTTCACAGACCTTCATCCACAATCCTAGCTGTTCTCTCACGCAGAACTCCATTGACTATGAGCATTCAGTAGGTAGTCACCCTATATTTCAGGCAGTTGATCAGGTTTCCCATGGGAGTTGGCTAGAGCAGTCTTTAAACGAGCCAAAACGGAAAGAAGTTCCCTTGTACCAAAGAATGTTACAGAATGGAAATGGGTCTCTTCATGCCTCGCAATCGTCGCAAGGTGTTTTAAATTCTCATGTTGTGCAAGGACAACACTATTTTAAGGTGTCTGAAGGAAGTAGTGGGATACCTAATGGCCTGGACCGACAGTCAAGCCTTTCTAGACAGTTGTCTGGGCAGATCAGGCATAATGATGTCAGGTCCCCAACCCATAGCGTGGGCTCTCGTGAGACTAGATCAGAACATGGTAAGGACAAGAAACGACTAATGAGGGTGAGAAATGGTGGCGGTTCGTCTAAGAGTGGTCAGAGGGAGACGGAGCAGCATGTCTTAAGTGGTGTTGGTGTTGTGGACAGGATTATTGCCAAGATAGTCTCAGAACCAATACATATAATGGCTAGGAGAATTCACGAGATGACAGACCAATCCATAGCATTTCTGAAGGAGAGCATCTGTGAGATGATAGAGAATGAAGATAAGCAAAGCCAACTATGTGCCTTGCAGGAAGCACTTCAGCAGAGGTCTGACTTTACAATGGAGACGCTGACAAGTTGTCCTCGGGCTCAGTTGGAGATCTTGGTGGCTCTTAAGACCGGACTTCAAGATTTTATTCGGCGAGCGAATGCCATTCCTTCATCTGATTTAGTTGAAATCTTTCTGAATATGAAGTGTAGAAATCTTGCATGTCGGAGCATCTTGCCTGTGGATGAATGTGATTGCAAGGTTTGCAGTCAGAAGAACGGTTTCTGCAGTGCATGCATGTGCATTATTTGTTCTAAGTTTGACATGGCATCTAACACATGCAGTTGGGTTGGCTGTGATGTCTGTGTTCATTGGTGCCATACTGATTGTGCATTGCGGAATTCTTACATTAAAAATGGACGGGGTGCCGCTGGGGCTCAAGGGATAACAGAAATGCAGTTTTTCTGCGTTGCATGTGATCATCCTTCTGAAATGTTTGGCTTTGTGAAAGAAGTGTTTAAAACTTGTGCAGAGGATTGGAAGGCGGAAACCCTTTCAAAGGAACTTGAATATGTCAGGAGGATCTTTCAAGCTAGTGATGATTTTAGGGGTAAGCAATTACATGACGTTTCTGCTCGGATGCTGCAGAAACTGGAAAATAAGTCCAATCTTCCCGAGGTCTACAATTGCGTCATGTCATTCCTGACTGGTAAGCATCTAGTTTCTCCCACAGAGATTACGGGATTTTTAGGCTGGGTGGTGATTCTAAGCACTAGCCAGAGTGCAAAAATTGGTGATTATTATTTTTTGGGATAAACTTAATGACTAGAATTTATGATGTCTGAATTTATGTGATTAATGTTAGATCAGTATTCGTGACTATTGTCTGTCCAGGAGCATCCTCTGTTTACTTAGATACATTTCCAGTGTCAACTTTTCTCAACTTTTTGACCATTCCCCTCATATGAACCAGCAGTCAATCCTATCTGTTCTTGACACCTCCGCATTGCATGCCTTAGATATTGGAGCATGATTTTCATTTGCCTGTTGCATCACTGCTTTATCCTCTACCTCGCCCCTCCTGGTAATCTAACTTAATTTTCACGATGTATGTATTGACTAAAATTGGTTCGTAAGTTATTGCTACTTGGTGATAAGCTGCCACCACCATTAATTGATCTGCGTTAGCATCTGGGTGTGTTGGTTGGAAAATCTTGCCAAATATATATAGATCCAGGATATTGCTTTTCATGATAAACAGAAGAATAAAAATGATAGAGGTGATTATCAGGATCAATTGGTTACAGTAATGAGATAACATGAGTTAATGGGAGACCGACATTCAAGCGATTTCACCATTTGCTATTTTAATATACATGATGTACTTTCCCATCCTCATTTTTTTTTTTTGTTATGTTGTTGACCTACTATGGTTGGAACCTAATCTTGCCTTTCTTTGTTTCCTAATTGCAGAAAGTGATTCCAAATTTATTAAGGCTCCTTCTGCCTTTTCAGTACAGGAGCTATCCCAGAAGAACCAAGGAGAAAGCAGTCATTCGATGATCGGTCCAAGCCGAGAAGCCTTGTTGGTGAGATCTGTTTCGACAGAGAAAGCTTCTTGCATTGAAAATGCAGGTAGTGTTCTTCCTAGCATGGATTGGGACCGATTAGGTCGACAATCTGACGTCCCGGAGTTGCAAATGAGTGTGAAAAAGAAACCTGTTGTGGATGAGCTCGAGAGTATTGTTAGGATCAAACAAGCAGAGGCTAAAATGTTCCAAGCCCGTGCTGATGCTGCAAGAAAAGAAGCTGAAGCCCTGAAACGCATTGCAGTTGCCAAGAATGAGAAGATTGAGGAAGAATATGCAAGCAAAATCACAAAGCTACGCTTGGTTGAGGCTGAGGAAAGACGAAAACAAAAGGTTGAAGAGCTTCAGGTTCTAGAAAGGGCACACAAGGAGTACTTCAACTTGAAAATTAGGATGGAAGCAGATATTAAAGATTTGTTGTTGAAAATGGAAGCGACAAAATGCAATCTTAATACATGATATGGCTTTTGATTCACATATTTGGGATCAATGACTGGCATCCATCTGAGGTAACTGTACCTTCAGGGTGCCACGTACATCCAGAACTTCATCTGCCAGACTATAGGCTTCAGTTTTTCATCACTATCAGCAGTTTGTACAATTACTCATTAGATTAGCTTTTCTTTTACCCTTTTTATGGCTAGCAAACTGGAGCTTGTACAGAGAACGCTCCATCTCTTGTGCTACCTTATGGTGCATTTATGGAAGCAACTTAAATGAGAAACATAGACTCACCAATTCTAAAATGGTTTTCAACTGGGATCGTCATATAATAGCTTTCACACACATGGTGTACCATTTTGTTATTGATAATGTTCCATTTCTGTCACCTTCCCTTTACATCATGTGCAGGTGATCTTGGTTTGGCACTTCTTTTTGAATGGTTGGTGTGCCAATTCTTCAATATACTCTTCAGTGTTCATGTCATTTATCTCCTTATTTCCAGCTTTTCTGTGTATGGATTTGTTGTTTGTAAAGAAATGGAATAGAAATATTTGTTGCGGCCACTCTGAATCAAGTTGAGAAAGGAAAAGATGTGTGCATTCTGTACAAAAAGTTGAAAGTCAATGAATTCTTGTAGATGTGTGCCTATCTTCACTTTCCAAATTGATATCAGGATGTAAGTAGTTTATTCAAAGAATGGCTAGTAATAATTGTAACAAATTCCTTGTACTGGTGAGCAATCTGAAGAATGCCAAGGCTTGTTTGACTCAGCACATTTGTGGTGATTGGTACTATTATGCGGGCCATCTCCAAATCCTAGAGGAGCACAATACAAGGATTTCACTTAGAAGGTGCCAACTGGATCTTATTCTGCTCTTCACACTTTTTGCTGGCATAAACAACTAAGATTTCAAGCCGGATGGTACTTACCCATGATTTAATTGTAAAAAGAAACTGGTGGTAACCTCCTCTTGCTGGTGCACTGCTGAAGATCTCAAGTCCTCTAGTTGCACAATAAGATTTTTCAGCTTCATTTTTAGACATGCAGTCTCCGCACCGGAATCTCACAGGTCACTGTGCAGCTAGAACATTTCAGCTGATTGCCCTGTTAACATGTAGTCAAACAATTTTTCCACTTTTTTTTTTTTTGTATTTCTAACCTGAAAGTGGGGATTGAACCTGGACTTCAACATGTGGTTTTTGTGTCTCAACCCTTCAGCTGCAGGGCCAACCCCATTCTTGAGCATATTCTGTTCCTGGCTGGAATTATCCTTGGGGAGCAGAACTGCTGATTGTCTCATCATATTATTATCTTCATCATAATTGGTACAAGCTGAGCAGTCATCTTGTTTGTGTATCAGACTGCATCAGTGAAATGCTAGTTAAAATGTTAGATATAACGTGGCTCTACTAAGTCTCCAGCTAATCATGTTGTCAAGATTGGGTTCACTAATCTGGCATTTGTTTTGCCTCCCGTGCAGATTCAGATGCTTTTTCCTTATCTTAATCTAGCCCCATATCCCTTCAAATGTCTTGACGTACGAAATTCCATTTGAACGTTTATCTCTATCCAAATACTGCTTCTACATACTTCTGCTTTGACCAGGCTAGGTTAGCACTTTTCTGCTCAGTACAAGTATTTGTCAGTCACCCCACAAAATGGCCATTGTAGTTTGGTGATACCGAGTTTACTAAGATTATTTTCTAGGGAGTATAATTTTCTTTTTCTTTTTCAGCCAGTGGACTGACGGCTGAGGTTCTTATTTTTGTCATTTAGCAAGTAGTCAGAAACATTTTTTCATTAATAAAAGCTAGGGGATTATTTGCAGATTACACAATAAAAATTACACTTGTGTCAATGACAAGCCAGACACCTGAATCAAGTAGGTTAGAGAACCTTAGCCATCCTGAACAGAACTTTTTTCTGTTTTTAATTTGAAATGTGGACGCCATTCTTACATTGATACACTCAAAATTGTTCAACTGCTGCTTTTGATGATGGCTAAGGTTGAGGTTGATTTTAATAATTTGTGCCATGACAGTCCTATTAGTCAGAGGGTTCAGGAAGGGTTTGGAGCTTCTGTTGGCCCCTGCAAATCTGTGGAGAGAGCCTAGTACAGATATTGTTCAGTTTTGTTCAGCAATGAAAACATGCAACAGCCTCAATGAGCATCCAGCAGAAGAATGAGAACTGGATCTGTCCTTGCTAATTGACCTTCTAATCTGATCATCTATGCTTGTTGCTTGAATCTGCTAATGGTTGGTTTGCTTTGCTCAAGCTCTGATAATTGCTGATAGAATAATGCACGCTGAACCTATTTGTTCTTATTGTTCTGACTAGCACTGTTAATATTTGATCATAGTAGCATTACCTGCCACAGTCGAGGTTTCTTCTCTCTCTATCTGAGCCTCGCTTTTTTACTATTTATTAGAGGGTTGCAGCTTTGTCATTGGACATAAAGGAAACTATCTGCACTCAGTAAAAGATGAAATAGGCATGTGCATACTTGTCATATAAATTAGATGTATTATATCTGAAGGAAGTTCCAATAAAAATAACCTCTGTCTGCGTTTCTTCAGAGCCTTGAATGTTTCAGACTTTTTTCCTTGTATCATGTGTCAAAGTCTCGTAGAAACTGCTCTTATAACCTAAATCCTCTGCATTTGATACAATGAGCACTTCCCTCTGTACTTGTTTTTTTCATGTAGCTGGTTATTCTCTTTTCATGAATGTCTCAAATGTGCTAGCAATAGCGTCCAGAACTGTGAGAACATGAGTGTTGTGTTATTAAGAGTGGCTTTATAAATGTAATAAATGCAGTAGCACAAGAAGGAGACTCTTCCTAGGTAGGTCATGGGTTCAAGGCTACTCATGTCCATCTGGAAAAAACAAAAGGTGTAATGAATGCTGAGCAAAATAATGATGCTTACTTTGTATACTCCATTACTCTTCAAAAAAGTAGGCATGTTCCTGGTGCCGCTTGTTGCTGTCAGCTTAAACCTTCTATGGTCTCTAATCTTCATTTGGACAGGATAACCTCGAAATGGATCGTTCACACCATTGCAGTCCATGTTTAAGGGAATTCTTCTATGAGGCCTAATCCCTTCTCGTAGTATGTGTTATGAGCAAGTAACTTGGCAATTTGCTAATTGCTTTGATGAATGAGCCTTTCAGTTTATTGCTTTGTGCATATTCATATAGTTTGCTGCATATTATTATGATATCTGACACTTTTTCAATAAAGGTGGGGGGGAAGGAACAAGGAAAGTGGAAGATCAGATTAATAGCTTGGCTTTTAGCTTGTAAATGCATGTATGAGATCCAACCAATTAGAAGTCCTTGACATCCATCAACTAGAATGTCATTAATCTTTGACTTAATGATCACAACTTCAGGTTGTAATGCTTCTAACTGGTTTGAGAATTTTGTGATGTGAGCTTCATAGATTGTCGAATTGTCTGCCATCCTTCAAGTCGAGGATGGTATTCTCATCCTTGTGGTGGAGGTCTCCTGTACAGCACAGACATTTGTTTAGATAGGAGAAATATACTAATCTCCTGCTTCTATCCATTTGTGAACGCAGACCTTTTGTTTTTCCTCATGCTGCAGTTTCCAGGCTCACCGTGATAGAATATTTACTCAGACCCTAGTTAATACTAGACAGTGGTTGGTTAAGTATCTTATCGTGATCCTTTCTAACATGACACTGCCAATCGGGTCCATTAGTGTAGCATAACCATAAATCTCATGACATCACCCACTCCATATTGTTGTTAACGTGCAGTATACTTGGCAGCCAATCCAGTTTTTCATGTTTGCAGGAGCTGGGAGAGATTGATTGATGTATTGTTTGGCGGGAAATCTGCGTCTAGGGGTCACCTTGGTTTTCATATAAATCAGGAAACAATTACTTGCGTGTGATTGTTTTACTAGTGGCAGAAACTTTAGCAGGCTGTGCGAGTTTGTAACTTTAAGCGACCTGCATCTTGGAGTTCCTCAAAGCTCATATGGAGTGAATCTCGGTGGGTCCTTGTAATCCTTTTCTATACCATTCATCTGTGTCTGTGCGTGGGTGTGTGTGTATCTCCAACTTCACAAATATCCCCTCCCTTGTTCTTTCTGTTCTTGTTATACTTTCTACCTTCCATCAGCTTAATGGTCACCGACACAACCCAATGATCCTTATATAATTATACACCATGTACTTCCACTTCAAAACATCTGTAGGACTCTTTTGTTCTCAGCAATTTCCAACTTGTCGGACCTACTTCATATTATACGGTTATCATTATGTCTAAAAGCAAAAATTTTAACTGTGAAACCAGTCGCTAACTATTTAGTACTTGGTTTTTCTAACGGTAGCGTAGATCTGTTTAAAAGTTAAAAAAAAAAAGAAAAAAAAGACCGTGATGATGTTTAGCAGTATACCTTTATTCTTTTCCCTTCATCTCCCCTTGCTTATTAGTTTGTACTGCATCAATTCTTTATGGTTCTGTGAAGTCTTGTCTTTTGGTTAGTTTTTGCTCTTGTTACCCAACGTTCTTGGTTCTTCTCTTTTAGAGAGTTCTGTTTATTGCTTGCAGGATCAAGTATCCGTTGTTTTTCTTAGCAGGACTCAGGGCGCATGAGTTTATCTTTTTGACATCTTGCAAAGCATCAGAACAAAAAAAAATTCTTAAATCTAGAAGGGTGAAGATATTCAGAAAATAACTGAGACTTCATGTTTTAATGTATAGGAAAAAGCTGCAATTGTGTAAATTTCAAGTTACGGAAGCCTTTGTTATGTAAAGTGCTTTGCTGAAAATAGGTTCAGTTATAGAAGATCCGCCCACCTGAAAAGAAGGTTTTGTCCTCCTCCTTGCAAATGTGAAAATTCAGCCCCAATAATTTGCTTCCGGGTTACAAGCAGCCTTTAGATATTTATTATGGAAGTTTAGATGACCGCAAGACATATTACCTTCATATTTCTGTGGTCAACTTTCCTTAAAAGGATTGAAGCATTTGTCCATCTATTAATGAAGGTTATATTCTTGTAATACAGCATTTATGCTTTAGCTGAAACAAACTTGCAGGAATACGAAGTGGGACAGCCTCCAATGTGATAGGCGAGCAGCTAGAAGTGAATCACAGCATTGCCTGATCATCTGTAGTTTTGCTTATTACTTGCTAATGGTTTGTTCTGGAGTGCTCTTATAACCATGAAAATGTAATGCATGCATAACCAATTTGTGCCTGGTCTCTGTGAACCTATTGCTTCTTGGAGATGTTTGTGCAAAGTATATTCTTCTCGTTGGCCATGGTAGACCCCAGGAAAATACCCGGTTCTGCATGAAAAATAGAAGCTGTGATTCTTGAACTCATTGATTGATTCAGCTCTTTCACGGTAAATATTAGCAATGATCTTTTGAAGAAAAGGTGAGTTTATGCAGTTATTGGAGAATGAACAATTTGAAGTTTATAATTTAGATCTAACAGAAATTTGTAAGCCCTCTGCTTACGAAATTGATCGATTGATGGTACCAAAGTGACATATGAGATGGAGTAATCCTTATTTTCTTGAGTCCTGCAGGAAGAAACTAATGACATGGTGAGAGGGCTTTAAACATTTAAACCGAGCTTGTATATGTGAGGATGGTAATCCGTCCTATGCCTCAGTTTCCATTGCACATGGCATGTGCAGAGCTTTGAACTGAAAAATAGCATACCTTGTATCACAGTGGTTGGATGATCTTGGCGGTCTGAAATGGAAAGTTAAACTTTTACCCGCTCAATGAGAGGAATCACAGATAGCTTTAAGGCACTTAGTTTAAGTTATCTCCCCTGTGACTGAATGACTGTCTAGTGGAAGAAGATGATGTTACAGTGTGCAAATAACATGCCTAGGCATTTTTCGAAGACAATAAATTTGATCATTCTTCTTCAGAAATAACAGATTATGGATACCAAAAAACACAGTCAATCCATAGTTGAGATAAGGCTTTGATGATGATGACAAAACAGCTTATCGCGAATGATTCTATAATTCAATCAATATATTGTGCCCGGTTCGAATCAGATATTTGTGTTTTACTCTCCTTAATCTCTTAAATATAGAACAAAATATCTGTAAAGTTCTATAGGGCCTTATGCTGTCTTCCGGATGTGTGCCAGGATACAAGTCAGTTGAGATTCTTGAGAACTAATATAAAGTATCAGCTGTTTCCTATAATGAAAAATTACTATATCTTCCACACCCAATAAGAGAACTTGCCCGTTAAAACCTGTGGAGATAGAAGCCAAGCATCTCGCGGTCGGTTCTATGACCCGGGCTCCATTGCTCAAAGCCAAAAGTGGAGCTGCTTTCACGTCTTTCTGGTTGATAATCAGAGATCTCATTTTCTTTCATGATCTCATTTTGGGTTCTCCTGAAATCTGTTCGTAGTGATAGATCCTTGCCTTTCCTCGAGGGTTGCGGAGCTGGATCATCTCTTGTCTGGTGTTGATCTTCCATCTCTTTACCCTCCACAGACTCCTGAATTCTTTTCTCGGGTAACTATGGAATGGAGGGACATGAGATGGCTTATAATTGAGTGTCCTTGCTGTGATAAGAGAGGTGATTCCAGCATTAGCTTGAATGTATTTGTCTTTGTCTATGATATGCTTGTCACATCTCCAAATTTGTTGGTTCTGATGGAGACGAGGATCCATTGGGTAGGAATCTGAGGGGTTTGCAAGATCAGGGTTCCTCCTATCCATCAATATCGATACATTTAATCTACTATCAGAAAGCTGGATTGACAATTGCTTGCCCTGAGAATGCTTGCCAGCCTGATGAATAGATAATCTGTGATTCCTACTGAAACAGTACGTAGAATATTTGTATGGCTACCATGTTGCAAGATTTTCAAAATCTACTGCTTTATGTGGCCCCAAGAAATGCTCAGAGTAGTAGCTTGAACTATATGATGTATGCTAAAGTGATTGGGTTCGTGTGGATTTTAGATGATCTCTGCTTATTGGTCCGAAGGATTTTGGATGATCTTTGCTTGATGGCCAAGCGTTTGAAATGAATGTTGTCCGAGATTCGTCCAGGTTACTGGCTGCCTCAAATCTTGTAAATGAGACAAGCACATAATAGACTTCCACTTTCTTGTTTATGACGTGACGGTATATCAGATTAACTTCGGATTTCATTGAATGTGTGGTGCACCAAGCTCCCGCCTATGCGGGGTTCGGGGAAGGTACAGACCACAAGGGCTTATAGTAGGCAGCCTTACCTTGCACTTTGCAAGTGGCTAATTCCACGCCTTGAACCCCTGACCTCAAGGTCACATGACGACAACTTTTACCATTGTGCCAAGGCTCTCCTTCACTGAGGTAATGGCCTATTTATATGTAATTGGAGAACTGCACCGTCAATTTTGGTAGGTCTTATAATGGTTCAGCACACAGGTCTCCGCGGTCGTGTTGTAAATTGGCTGTCAAACAATCAATGCCTTTGTCTGTAGATTGGCTCTTGCTGAATGTGGATTGTTACATTCGAGGCATGGAAACAATCTCTTGCAAAATATAAGATAAGGCTGCGTAGTATTGACCTTTGTGGTTCACCCCATCCCTAGACCCCGCTTACATGGGAACTTTGTGCACGGGGGCTGCTTTTTTTATTTTTATGTTTCAAAGCCAAAGATCAGGAACTTGGAATGACTTAGGAATTCTCAAATTTCGGGGGAGCTCTAGTTCAGTGAGCGTACATATTTCATGGGGAAAAGAGCAGTGAGGCCCCTAGTTTCAGTTATCCAAATAATTTGTCCAGTAGACCATGCCACGGGAGAATCATGCATCAAATCCGGAACCCGTCTGACCATCTGAGTAGTCTGAATTTTGGCCACTTGACAGCATAGACTGCAAAGGCTCAAGAGCTATCTTTGTTTAAGTATCAGAGTTCCATTGATTTACGCCACAGACATGGCTGTATACATTCAAGAACAGTGCTTCCGATGGTACTTTTGCCGCTACTATTTTCCACTGAAAATAGGAGCCACACTAGTGGCGTCAACGATGACCGAAAAACCAAATCTAAAAATCAGGTTTTGTCCTTCAGTTGTAATTGATGTTCCAGTTCTGGTACGTAAAACCGAATTCATTTTATTGCAATTCTAATTGACCGGAACGGAGGACTGACTATAACACTTACTAGTTTCTATTTAACTTTAATTTAGTTAAGGGTTATTTAGTCTTTGTACCTCAATTTTACTATGTTGCCCATAAATAAATACGTGCATATTAGATGTTTAGCTTGGGAAAACAAAAAATACTTGATTTGAGAATTTTTCCTAATTTTTCAAAATCCCAAATCAGAAGCTCAAGCTATAAACAAAAAAGGACAGTCCCAGTGCACGAAGCTCCCGCATATGTGGGGGCCAGGGAAGGGGCAGACCACAAGGGCCTATAGTACATAGCCTTACCTTGTATTTTTGCAAGAAGCTGTTTCTATGCCTTGAACCTGTGACCTCAAGGTCACACAACAACAACTTTTACCGTTGCACCAAAGCCCCCCTTCATAAGCTAAAGCTATGAAAACGATACACTACATTGCAAAATTCCACTATCATCCTTTCTCCTGTCCATCCATATCGATCGTGATTTGTGACATCCCTAGAAATCGTGAAGAAGAAGATGGTGCACAACAGAATGAATATCTGACAGCTGAGTCTCTCCTAATTGTGAAGAAACATCTCATTCCAAAGTCCAGATCGTGAAGACGATGATGAAGAAGAAGAAGCCACCAGTGAGAGTAAGACATCCAAGCCGAAGTCTCTCTCTCTCTCTCTCCCTGATTTTTCTTGGTCTTGTACTGATTTGTAGAAGAAACACCCATGCATGTTCGGTTTTGTAGTTATATTTACTGTTTAGATCTACAAGGAACAGAAATACAAGAACCTTTTTTTGGGTAAAAGCATGTTTACCCATTAGATTTAGGTTATTAATCATGGACCTATCTCGAAATTTCTGTGATCTTGTGACTACACCATTCTGAGATGCAGATAAGGTCATACATGCTCGATTTTTGGTAATTGGGTGTTTACTTGTAGAAATCTTGCTGTTAGTCACAAAAATCTTGCCAACAACTCACGTCTCAACCACTGAGTTTCCCCGCCTAGCTTAAACCAATCAGACATCCTAACTCTTTTTCCAGAATCACATATCTCAAGCTAAGAATGAGCAAAATGTATTGGCCTCTTAAACTCGACAAATGGCAGCAACTTTCAGTTTCACAAAAGGACACCCCTGCATGTCGAATGCCCCGAAAAAGTCAAGCCAACTAAACCCGGAAATCCAACGAGTAACTTCTAAGACAACCCAACAGAACTTTCATTAGCTTGGTCAGAATCTTTTGAGCTTGAAAAAGAGACGCCCCGGTGAACGAAGCTCTCACATATGCAGGGTCCGGAAAAGAGATGGATCATAAGGGTCAATAATATGGAGTCTTAACTTACATTTTTGCAAGAGGTTATTTCCAGACCTTGGACCCACAACTCTACCGTGGCACCAAAGCTCCCCTTCAATCTTTTGAGTTTACCCAGCAATATAATATCACATGAACCTTGCCATGGTAACTTGTATCAATAAACCCTTTCCACAAGGAAAAAAGGGGAGAAGAGGTCACTGTAAATTAACTGCAATAGCATTCGTAAGAACTAAAACAACCAGATGGCCAGCAATTATTCTCATTCAAAACCAGTTTAGACAATTAACTAACAATGCTTATTAGAGTAGCTTGTTCAGAGTTTAGATCTCGAACTAGAACTGGAAAAGCTAGTTCTCATCTAGCATCAAGGACGCCAGAAATGTGACATACAAAACTTAAAGCTGATAAAGGCCATAAGATTCAGTCTCGTATATAATTAGCAATTCCTTTTCAAGAATCGGAGGTCTTCACTCTGAAATTTTGGCGGCTGATGGGGTTCATTGCAACTGGGGGTCCAGCTGTGCGAGGCCACGACTGAAATTTCTTATCTGTTTCCTGCCACCATACTCCATCAGAAACGGTTTTCGGGGTAGTGCCTGTGGTTTCAGCTTCCGACTGTCAGATCTATGAAAACCAGAAAAGCAGAAAGAGTAATGAGTAATACATTGGTCCAACTGGATTATACCAACGTACCTCCAAATAACTTCTTGTCCGCAATTGCAAAGTCAAAAGCATACGAAATTGCAAAGGCTCCAACAACGCTTCCAATGATGTACTTGGCACTCATGATGTTCAAACTGCACGAGTCAGAAATTCCCAAATGTCAAAAGTTTGTGACTGATTCTCAATTCCAGATGCCGAATCTAAGGACCAAAACAAACTGCTTGATGAGATTTTCTTTGCAAATCCGAAGTTACAGAGCTTATGGATGAAAAAGCCACAGCAGGAATCAATCTTGTTCACCAAGTGTACCATCATGAAGACATCAAGGATTATATTCACTACCAAGAAGAAACATGGATCACACATTTACCACCCCAAAAGAATTAGGAACACTTCTTTGATCAACAACATTGGTGACTATTTTCATCCTTTCAGACGTGGGGAACAAAAGACTACTTTAACAACTTTTATGTCCTATACATGAATAATACCTGTTACGACTGATGCAATGCTAAGAAAAATCATCAACCAAATAGTAATCTAAACTATACAACCTGATAGATCGCAGCCATACATCAAAAGATACTGCTTGAAGAGAAAAAGACTAGTGATGTATGTGAAACTGAGGTGACAAAGAACCTCAAAGCAGCAAACTAAGTCAACACCAAAATGGATGAAGTTTCCTTTGCAAATCTTAAGTTACAGATCTTATGGATGAAAGAGCCACAGGAGGAATCAATCTTGTTCGCTAAGTGTATCAGAGGCTTCATGAAGACATCTAAACAACAAGGATTATATTCACCATCAAGAAGCAACATGGATCACACATGTATCATTACAAAAGCATCAGGAACACTTCTCTGATCAATAAGATTAGTGAATATTTTCATCTTTTCAAGAATGGGGAACTAAAGACTATCTTAACAGCTTCTTTTATGTCCTATACCTGAATTATAACTGTTACAACAGATGCAATGCAAAGAAATATCATCCACCAAATAGTAATCTAAACTATACAACCTGATAGATTACTGCCATACATCAAAAGATGCTGCTTGAGGAGAAAAAGACTAGTTAAGCATGTCAAACTGAGGTGACAAAGAAGCTCAAAGCAGCAAACTAAGTCAAAACCAAAATGGAAGAGGCTTCCTTTCAAAATCCGAAGTTACAGATCTTATGGATGTAAGAGCCAAAGTAGGAATCAATCTTGTTAGCCAAGTGTACCAGACGCTTCATGAAGACATAAAGGATTATATTCACTATCAAGAAGAAACACTGGTCACACATTTATCATCCCAAAAGCATCAGGAACACTCTTTTGATCAATGAGATTGGTGACTATTTTCATCTTTTCAGGAATGGGGAACTAATGACAACTTTAACAGCCTTTTTTATGCCTATACCTGAATTATAACTGCTAGGTCTGATGCAATGCTAAGAGGGATCATCAACCAAATAGTAATCTAAACTATACAACCTGATAGAGTGCGGCCATACATCAAAAGATACTGTTTGATGAGAAAAAGACTAGCAAAGTATGTGAAACTGAGGTGACAAAGAAGCTCCAAGCAGCAAACTAAGTCAACACAAAAATGGATGAGGTTTCCTTTGCAAATCCGAGGTTACAGATCCTATGGATGAAAGAGCCACAGCAGGAATATATTCACTACCAAGAAGAAACATGGGTCATGCATTTATCATCCCAAAAGCATTAGGAACACTTCTTTGATCAATAACATTAGTGACTATTTTCATCTTTTCAGAATGGGGAACCAAAGACTACTTTAACAACTTCTTTTATGTCCTATACATGAATGATAACTGTTACGACTGATGCGATGCTAAGAAAAATCATCAGCCAAATAGTCCTCTAAACTATACAACCTGATAGATCCCAGCCATACATCAAAAGATACTGCTTGATGAGAAAAAGACTAGTGATGTATGTGAAACTGAGGTGACAAAGAAGCTCAAAGCAGCAAACTAAGTCAACACCAAAATGGATGAGGTTTCCTTCGCAAATCCAAAGTTACAGATCTTATGGATGAAAGAGCCAAAGTAGGAATCAATCTTGTTGGCCAAGTGTACCAGAGGCTTCATGAAGACATCTAAACAACAGGTCATTTAGTTAAAACTCCCACAACGAACCAAAGAAACAGCAGCTAACACTGTAGTAAACAAGAGTTTCACACTACCTAAAAGCAATGTGACTCTACGCCAGAAACACAGAGAAAATTCCCATAATCATTAGCATAATGCTGCAAACCAATACGCAACAGGACTCTATACAGGAGTTTAATTTGTCTGTAATAGTTGATGCAACGACTTTTAAGACACAAAGGACATGATTTTGAACAACTCAATCATGTAGGAGATAAAGCCACCTCATGGTTTAAATTGTGGCATAAAAAAAACAATTCAACTTGCAACACAATTTGCTTCAAGCTTTTTATCATTTTCTACAAGAAACCTTTGTGCTACTATGTGCAATTAGTTGGCCGTTATATCTACTAACTACTGGAAATCTTTGCAAATATGAAAAGAATGACAATATAAAGCTTGTGACATCATTGATTCTACAGTGACTACACATCATCATATATATGAAAATAAATGGGGAAACTCAAAAATCCAATTCCCTTTCTATCATGAGGAAGGATTTCCAAACTCAAATCTAATAAATTTGGACTTGAACCTCTTATATACTGAAAATTAACAATAGGGAAAGTAGAATATAAGACTTAACAAAGGAATTGGCTATATATCTTTAGTAAGATAACTGCATGTCCTCTAGTCCTACCTATTTCTTTTGATGCTTTGTCATTGGCGTTTATACTCTCAAGGAGTTATTGGTGATTTACATTTTATGAAGATATGTGATAAAGTTTGGCTTTACACTGGGTTCATCCTGGAAGGCATTATTGCTCAGTGTAGTTTCAGCTCAAGTGTGTTTTGGTCATCTCTCCTGCGGGAAGAAAATACAATTACATATAGTGAGTCTGTAGGCAGTCCCAAGTAGTAGTTTCATTAAGTAAATAGTTTTGGTAGGAGAGGAGGATTGATGGTCTTCTCTATTTCATTTTGGAACAGTTACTTTGGTTCATCCTTTTGTCCTTGTACCTAAAACCTGAATACACTGATTTTTTTGGAGATTGACCAAAAGTTTGACTTACATTTTATCCCACTAATTTTTCATACTACAATAAGGATTACAACTCCTGAAAACATTTTCCAAGCTAATGTTTGACTAAGCATCTACCTGCATTTTCAAACACTTAAAAAGTAGGGGGTCACCTAGGTTACGCGTTCTTTAAGGTTACGACTATTGAATTTCTTTATGGTATCATGCTTAAGGGGTCTGCCACTTCTTCATGCATAATCTGGTAAAATCAGGTTGACAAATGTAAAGATTATCTTTGTTATAATATTTGCCTCTCGGTATTCAAAAACCTCGCAATTGCAAGAACAGAAGTTTTAAATTTTCAATAAAAACACCATCCGCTACGAACCTTACGAGCTACAGTTAGAATTATCAAATAAATGGGCGCACTTCATAAATAAAGCTTACGATCAAAATAATGTAAGAAAAAAAATCAGCATCAACAATCACATAACTAATCCTAACCCAACTATAATTACGAAATCATGTGAACAACTCTACTCTACAGCAAAAGAGAAAGGAGATGTTCATCATCTCGAATCGAATCATGAAATGAAACCCGAACTATCTATTCGTTCTCATTCTCCAGAATCGAAATGAGCAAGAAAATCGCTATATTTCAACGATTCGATGCTCGAAACCAATGGTTTTTACAAGTGCTTGCAGCATCTGAATTAAGGCATAGAAGATAAGGAAAAACAAACCACAGAAACTGTGAATCATTGGAAAACTGCAAGATCAGAGAGAGAGAGAGAGAGAGAGAGAGAGATTACCTAGATGAACGACGGCAAGATCTGTATTTTCAGGCGAGAAGAGGAAAATCTGCGTCGGGGAAGATGGGCAAATGCAGGGAACGACAGAAGGTAGAAAATGAGAAATATGCTTTATAGAAAATCGGGTACCCTGGAACATTTTGCCAATGTGGGCACCGCATGGAATGACCTAGAAGTTCGTTTCATCTTGTTTGATGGATGAAGGGTTGAGGAACAACTGGAGCCCATCTTTTCCCCGATCAAAACCTGACTTATTGGGCTGGACCGTATCCTTAAAATTCTCCCTCGTCCAACAATTCCAGCCTTTGATTCGGGCAGGCTTCTTTCCTTTTATATCTCTCAAAGACTCTCCACCGTTCAAAGATTTTCTTATGTTTTCTATCCGTCCATTTACAAAGCAAATGTTGTAATTTTCAGATTAGATAGGGTTGAATATTTTGTTTACAAGTGGAGGGTGGGGAAAGCACAAAGGTGGGTCCAAGAACAAAAAGTACGGCTAGGATCTGCGAACCAAGAAATGAAAATTATCTCCAGCTTCTTAAAATATGGCAACTCTTGCGTCAGGTGCTAGCCGACAAGGGAGAAACTGAAGATGATTTTGTTATTTCTTTCATACTTGTAAGGAAAAAATAAAAATCATTTCCAACTTCTTAAAACTATGGCAATCTTAATATGACATGAATCGAAAACTAACATTTCCTCAAACTAGGGCATTTTCCATAAGCGACGCACTGCATCGGATCCTAGGTGCGGTGAAAGATGGACAAGGGTTGCTAGGACATTCTCCCAAAAGCGACACGCTACATTAGATCCCAGGTATAATGACAAAGAGGCAAGGGCTGTTAGCATCCCCTCAGAAGCGATGCGCTGCATCAGAACCCAAGTGTAGTAAAAAGTGGACGTGAGTTCATGCCATAGAGATCGAAAAGGACATTAGTAAATAGGATATCTCCAGAGAATGAGATTCGTATTGCCAGGTGGAATATAGAGTCATTGATAGGTAAGAGTTTGGAGTTAGTAGACACGATGAAATGAAATGTAGAAGAGTCAACATCGTTTGTATCCAAAAAACCAAGTGGAAATGGGCAAAAGCTAAAGAAATCGATGAATATTAATTACAGTATATAGGAAAGGATAATAACATAAATGGCATAAGAATAATAGTAGATAAAGAATTAAATGATAAACTTGTAGGCGTTAAAAGAATTAGTGATAAAATTATAATAATAAAACTTGTTCTAAGAGAATAGATCATAAATATTATAAGTGCATACGCACCACAAGTAGGGTTAAAAGACATAATTAAGAGACAGTTTTGGGAAGATATGAAGAGAGTTATGTAAGAATTTCCCAACACTTAGGGGATATTTATAAGAGCAAACTTAAATGACCATGTAAAAAAAGAAAAAGAATGATACGATGGAATACACGGAGAGTATGGTATAGGTAAACAAAATGAGATGGGAGAAACTATCCTCGATTTTGCTGTCATATAACCTAGCCATTGCAAATACACTCTCTAAGAAGAGGGATGAACACTTAATAACATTTAAAAGTAGACTTCATAAAAGCCAAATAAACTTCTTTCTATTTAGGAATACTGAACGATCAATGTGTAAGGATTGTAAAGTGATACCCTGTGAGAGTTTAACCTCACAACATAGGTTAATGATTATGAATATCCATATCAAAAGATGGAGAAAAAGAAATGAACTTAATACGCATCCAAAAACTAAGTAGTAGAACTTAAAAGGAAAGAAAATAACCTCATTAAAAAATAAGTTGATGATAGAAGGAAACTGGAACTATGAAACATAAGTAAATACCATGTTGACTAATATGGCTGAGTTCATTAAGAAAGTAGCAAAAGATATCTTAGGAGTATCTAAAGGTACAAGGCTATTAGTAAAGGAAACATAGTGGTGAAGTGCAACAATGCAAAAAGTTATTAAAAAAAACGTATGTGTTTTAAAGTGTGGCAGAAGACTAAAAATAATAAAAACTATGAACAATATAAGAATTCTAAAAAGGTTACTAAGAGAATAGTAAGTGAGGCTAAACTTAAGGCATATGATGAGTTATATAATAAACTAAGAATAAGGAAAGGTGAGAAAGATGTGTTTAAAATTGCAAGAGTAAGAGAACAGAAAGGTAAGGACTTAGATCATGTTAAGTGCATTAGAAGTGATGATCAAAAGGTATTAGTCAAAGATAATGAGATTAAATAAAAGTGAGAGATGTACTTTCAAAAATTGTTAAATGACAATGACTCTAAGAATATAGAGATTGAAAATACTATAAACCTAAATAACATTGGATATTATAAATATGAACGTAGGATTAGAATAGCTGAAGCGAAAGAGGCCTTGAAAAAGATGAAATTAGGAAAGGTCATGGGGCCCGATAGTATATCAATAGATGTTTGGAAGCATATGGGAAATATTGTCGTAGTTTGGCTGACTAAATTGTTTAACAAGATTATAAAATCAAAGAAAATGACTGATGAGTGGATGAAAAGCTCTATTGTACTAATTTATAAGAATAAAGGAGACATACAAAATTGCACTAATTATCGAGGGATTAAACTTATGAGCCACACTATGAAACTTTTTGAAAGAGTAATTTAGAAGAAGCTACGACATGAGACAAGTGTATTGAAGAATCATTTTGATTTTATGCTTAGGAGGTTTACCATGGAAGTTATTTTCTTACTAAAACAATTGGTAGAAAAATATTGGGAGAGGAGGAAAGACCTCCACATGGTTTTTATCGACTTAGGAAAGCTTATGATAGAGTCCCTAGAGAGTTAATATAGATGGTGTTGGGCAAGAAAGGGGTTTCATGGGAGTGTATAGACATAATTAAATATATGTATGACGGAGCAGTAGCAAATGTTAAGACCGCTAGTGGTGAGACCGGTGATTTTCCTATCACTGTAGGATTGCACCAATGATCGGCATTAAGTCCATATCTTTTCATGTTGGTTATGGATGATGAGTTAACAAAACATATGCATGAGGAGATTCCCTGGTGCATGATATTTGCAGATGATATAGTCTTAATTGATGAGACAATGGAGGGTGTAAATACAAAGCTAGAGTTATGAAGAGAAGCATTAGAATCTAAAGGATTTAAAATCAGCAGAACTAAGAATATATGGAATGCAATTTTAGCAAGAAGAGTGAGAGTGAAACACCAGTCAAGATTGATAACTAAGAAGTCCTTGTAAAAGACTACTTCCGGTACTTAGGATCAATGATTCATGAGAGTGGAGACATTGAGAGGGAGGTTACCTAGAGAATCCAAGTAGGTTGGAACAAATGGAGATGTGCATCTAGAGTTTTGTGTGATTAGTGAGTGCCTCTCAAACTCACAGGAAAATTCTATAGGATGGCCATAAGGCTGGCCATACTCTATGGATCAGAATGTTAGGCAGTTAAGAAACATCATGCTCATAGGATGAGCGTCGCAGAAATAAGGATGTTGAGATAGATGAGTAGTTGACAAGAAAGGATAAAATTAAGAATGAAAATATTAGAGGAAATCTAGGGGTAGCACCAATAGGTAACAAGATAAAGGGGATTAGACTTAGATGGTTTGGACATGTCCAAAGAAGACTAAAAAAGGCACCGGTTAAAAGGAGTGAGGCAATGCAAGTAGAATGTTTTAAAAGGGCAAGGGGAAGGCCCAAAAGAACGTGGATAGAAGTGGTGATGAAAGATTTAAAAACTTTTAGACTAAATAAAGCCATGTCACTTAATAGAGAAGAATGGAGGAATAAGATTCATGTGGCTGACCCCTAATTGGGATAAGGTCTTGATGATGATGATTATGATAGATAGTGATTTCACCCCTTCTTTTGGCAATCTTTGAGCATACACAAATTCATTCAAGAACAACCACTATCAATATCTCATTTAGGTTTACCCATATATATATATAATGAAAAATCTGATTTGGGTTTTGAATAAATTTATCCATGTTCTAGCAAATAGTAGGGGATGAGGTTGGAGGCTATCCATGAACTGAGGGTTATCCCCATGCCAAACACCCCCAGAATGGCTTGGATCTTGAGTATCTTGACTTGTGCGTGGCGGAAAAATCATGATCAGGATTGAGCACACTTTCCATAATATGTCCAAAACTTCCTAAATACACTTCCAAATTCGAAGCAAGAATGATACTTGCACCCCTTTTTGTTTTCACCAATTCCATTATAAAAATAAAAGAATGCTAAATCAAAGCACTTCAACTATTTGCATGATAGGGTCCACCTATAGAAGATCTACTTAGTTCATCTAATTGTTTTGGCTTTAGATGTCTCCTAATCCAAACTCATACAAAATGACATGTGATATGATGATGTTTTCTTTTAAAATATAGATAGTTGATACATCCAAAGCTAAAATAATTAGACAAACTGGATAGATCATCCAAAGGTGGACCCCCTCCTGTGACTCTAATAATAGAGTGCTGTAGAAAAACATGGAAGAAGTCAGCTCTCCTTTTTCTATATCACTTTCATATCGAAATTGGTTAGGAGAATTCAAGTAGATTAGAACAAATGGAGATATGCATCTAGAATCTTGTGTGATCGGCAGGTGCCACTCAAACTAAAAGGAACATTCTATAGGATGATCATAAGGCCGGCCATGCTCTATGGATCAATGTGTTGAGCAATTAATAAACATCATATTCATAGAATGAGCGTAGTAGAAATGAGGTGTTGAGATGGATGAATGGCAAAAGAAGAAAAGATAGAATTAGAAATGAAAATATTAGAGAAAACTTAGGGGTAACACCAATATGTTACAATATGAGAGAAATTAGACTTAGATGGTTTGAACATGTTCATAGGAGACAAAAAAGGACACCGGTAGAGCATCGGTTAGAAGGAGTGAAGCAATGCAAGTAGAAAGTTCTAAAGGGATAAGGAAAAGGCTTAAAAGAACTTAAATAGAAGTGATAAAAAAAAGCATTTAAAAACTTTGAAACTAAATAAAGCCATGATACTTAATAGAGAGGAATAAAAAAATAAGATTCATATAGCCAACCCCTAACTAGGATAAGATCTTGATAATGATGATGATTATCTAAACCGTTTATCATGTTAACCGTAGCTTAAATATGCTGTACACAGAGTTAAGTCCGCATTGTTATACTTTGGTTTTCTGAGTTAAAAATTGCTTCAAGACAAGTGGCTAAGATGAACCGAAAGTTTTTTTTTTTTAGATTACCTATTTTAGGTACGCCAAATATGATGAACGTCTCAGAAAAAACTATGTTAAAAGCATCCAACGGTTGAGATCTCCTATCTAACATTCACTAGAGAGGAGATCCGACTTCTTCGGACGCTTAAAAGTGCCGACTCTTCCCGAAACTCGGATAATAACGTTTGCTGTTTGCAACATCCACGCGCAAAAATCTGTGGAAAGTTGAATTCTATGGAAAATTACCAAAGCAAAATCACCAACGAATCATCTTCACTTTACTTGCGGAATTCAAGTTAGATTTAGCAGTGGAGGGAGTTCTCAATGGCCAATTTGAATGTTGTTACAAGTGCCTTACAGATAACGGCAAGTTCATGCAAGCCCATGAACAGTAGCTGCGAACCAAATCACTACGACTTTACTCTTCTTCCTCAAGGAAACTCAGAATATTATTCCGTCCCAACTTGTTGAGAGAACTAATCTTCGTCGGCATTGAAATCAGAATCGTCGGTGGGAACTTCTTCACTCTCGGAGTCACTCAAGACATACGTTGCCTTCCCTCTGTTTGCCCTCTGCGGTCGAGCTTTTGGTGGTACAACTTCGCTTCCTGATTCCTGGTTTGAAGCTGCGGATGAACCTGATTCAGGGGAGTTTTCCTCTCCTTTCTTCTTGTTGATCTTATCAACAACAGAACCACTCTTCTTGTTGAACGGAGACGCTCTCATCTTCCTCACCTTCTTCTCTGGCGAGATTAGTTCGACAGGCTTCAACATTTCAGTCATGAGCTTCTGGGTCAAGTTTGCCTTGTCTGCCCCGGCATTTCCTCTCCTTTTTGCTGCTGCAGTATTAGTTTTGCCATTAGCGTTCGCAGGTTTCCTACCGCCTCCTCTTTTTCCTCCCTTTGGGGCCGGGGCTGCGACTTCTGCGGCAAAATCTTCATCACCTTCGTCGCCGCTCTCTTCTTGAATTGTCTGCATTGGCTCGTTCTCATCATCTTCGTCAGAAATCTCGTGAAGTGTAATGGAAGCCTTCCGTGCAGCAGCTCGTTTGCTTGGCTGCTTCTGCCTTGCTTCTTTGGCCACTCCATCAGTTTCCATAGCTGTGGAACAAGCACAACTATTGCTAGCACTTTTCGAGAGGAAAGGTATGAGTGGTGAAATAAAAATGATAAACCGGACTTACTTGTTAGTTCTGAAGAAGAATCAAGGTTATGGGCTGCAAATCGTTCATTTATCTCAAGGAGCTCGTCATCATTTAGTTCATTTGGCTCACTTTCAACCAAAGTAGGCTTTCCTTGCTGAACGAAAACGACATGCAACGTAAGGAAAAATCTACATGATAAAATAAATATTAACAGCAAAATGGGTCTATGGATCTCGTATAATCACACCTTAGTGGGAGCTTTCTTTAGACCTCCTCTACCCTTGGGTTTAGCGACAGCAGCGACGCTTTCTGCAGTTGCACACAAATCATTCAAAGTTGAGATACCCCAGAGAGAACGTTAAAAGAGAAATCTAATAAGCAGATCAAGTTAAGCCTACCCATTTCAGATGGAGCACTAACAGATGCTGTGGATTCAGCGACTTCCTCTAAAGTACTGGTCTTCTTAGTGGTCTTCTTTCTTGGGTTTTTTGCTGCTGGTTTAGAAGGGTTAGCATCACCACCCATACCCTTGACCGTCTTCTCCTCTGCTGTCTCTGCCTCTTTCTGCTCTTGTTTCTGAGTTTGGAACAATTTAAAATGTAAATTCCCAATGACAATCGTAAAAGCAAAAACAGGCATTATAGAGAGTTTGGCAGTTGAGACATACATCAAGTTCCACCGTGAAAGCATCCAGATCTTTATCCCACAAAGACTCTGGAGTCTTTCTTTTCAGTTCTTCAATTTCATTCGCGAGTTTATCCTGCTCTTCCAATAGCTCCTGAACCTTTTCCAGTGTCAAGGAACCAATTGGCATTGACAGCAGATAATGGTAATCACTTTCTTTAACTCCTTTAGCAACTTCCAAGTCTTCCTCGTTTCCTTCTGTTTCATTATTGTCATCTGGGATGAGGTGCTTGCCTTTGCTTGGGATAGGTGTGAACCCCTTCTGCTTTAGCTCAAGGAATAAGTCTGCTCTCTTCCTGTTGTTCACAACTATCTCTCCCCTCACTACCCCAAGGATGAACCTAACCTTGTTGTCCATTTTCGTCATTTCAACTCCAAGATTATCCAGCGTTACTTTCTGCACGAGTTATTAGTGCAATCAACGATTCATCTGAAAAGAAACCTAAAGAAGGGAAAACAAATTTGGAAAGGAAGGATTCCGCTCAGAGCAACAAGACAAAATGAACAATGGTCCAAAAAACCAACCAACCTTTCTTCTTGCATAAAATTCAAGTCTTAGGGGAAAGAATTCATGGATAACTGCAAGAAAAAGGTAAATCAGCAAGACCTCCATAAACATAAATTCCACTCAAAATAATCTACTTACTCTGCTCTGGGCTGTCATATTTCTTAATTACACCTCTTGGATCAAATAGGTGCATATTGTTAGTGCTTATTGAGGTTGTGAGCTTAAATTTTTTCAACAGCCCTTCCTGCTTGGCAATTTTCATATTCTCCTCGGACAGAAAAACCTCGAAATGGACCATGGTTACACCATTGTATTCCTTGTAATCCTGCAACAATAAAGTTTCATGAGGCTTAATTATTCTTGTAATAATTACTATTTGCTGTAAATAAATTATAAATTTCGCAAGTTACCAAGATGAATGAGTCCTTGACTTTATCACTTCCTATCACCAAAGATTCCAAGAATTCTTTATAATCTTGTGTCCACCGACGGATTGGCAATTCCAAAATTCTCAAAGTTGTTTCATTGACTTCCTCTATGACCCCACTGATGGTATAAGCTTCTTTTGTAGGTGATTTGTCAATTGTTCCCTGATTCATGTTAAGACAATTTCTTATTTAATATCTAGATGCAAACATGGAATTAAACTATTAAAGAAGTATTCAAGGGATAAGGGGACACCTTGAATCCTTTGTACCACGGATTCATGGGTTGCACCGGCTCACCATTTAACAACCGCTTCAGGTTGGCAACAATATCACGCGGGTTATAATTTGGAATGTAGGAGCTCCAACCAGTTCCTATTCCTTCACTACCATTTACAAGAACCATAGGCAAGATGGGCATGTACCTAAAGTGCAGAAGATGAATGTTAGGAGATATTGACTTCTGCTCTAAATAGAGGCTCTAAAGATCTAAGATATCTTACCATGTAGGCTCGATAGACTGCCCATCTTCATTCAAATAGTCAAGGAGGATATCATCGTCCTTGGGGAACAAGAATCGTGTCAAAGGCCCCAGACAAGTGAAAATATACCTGGCACTGGCATGATCTTTGCCTCCCTGATGAAATTAGAATAAGAAAAATAAGAAAGTACAAGTGCTCTTATAAATCACAGACTATCTTCGTGTGTGTCTGTCCATATTATATTACTATAGCCCCACAAGTAAAGATATCGAATGAAACATATTGTGTGATAGGTTTGGTTAACTTTCTGTTCTTCTGTAGAGCTGTGTTATTCATGTCATCACCTGGTGACGAGTGCCAAATTGTCCGCTTGGAACCAAAAGGTTAATGTTGTTGCTACCCACAAAATTTTGCGCCATCCCGATAATTGTACTGGCTAGACTCTGTTCACCATGATGATAAGCTGATTGCTCAGATACGGAACCTGAGAACTGTGAAACCTGCATAAACACAAGATATATGGGGTGTTCATTTAGTGGTCTTCTCCACATACTCATGAGCATTTCTAATATTTAACTGGCAACAATCACATGCCTTTTTCTCTTTAAAGAAGTTTTGCTTGAAAGAAGTGAAAAGGATCTTCCTTTGGCCCGGTTTCAGGCCATCAACCATGGAGGGAATTGACCTTTGCAAGTCTGCCAAAGAGAACAATATAAGCTCCTTGTTTACAAAGTCACTATATTTGATGAGCTTCTGTGTCTGATCAAGGTGAGTCCCTGGCTGTAAAGACCAAAAAGAAGGCTCCCTTAAAAAGGCAAAACCTGGAGGGGTTTCAAACTTTTGTGTATGGAAGAATGTTACATGTGTGTGTGCGTAGTATTTTCACCTCAAATTGGCGCAGCCAAGTCTTCCTAGCCTCAATCTTCTTTTTGCTGAATGCCATTTCAATTGCATCACCGTCCTCATCATTCACCCAGATAAAATCTTTCTTGTGTTTTGCAATATCTCTAAAATACTCCCTTCCTTCTTCATTTGTATTAGTACCCAACCCCTGCCAGGAGTTCCATATATTAAGAAATGAGGATTAGCCAAAGTGATCATTTGAACAAACAAGGAAACAAAATGAGTGGACCATGGCTGGACAGTACTATGAAAAACAAACCTTATAGTATTTTATTGTCCAACCTACAGTGTTTCCTCCAAGACTTTGCTTCCATGCTTCATACTCAGGCATTGTATAGAAGGACAAGATCTTTTTGGCTTTACTATTAGATGCCTATCCAACAAAGCAAACCAAAGAGGATTAGATAAATGCCAAGTTTGCCAATGAAAGAGTGTCACATTCTGTTCTCTTCATTATACCGAGGTATGAACAAAGAGGAATATCTCCTTGCAGCTAGTCAATCAACACTAACCTTCACAATAGGTGTTATGAACTCCACCAAGAAATTAGGAATTTTGAGTAGGGATGGCCAGCATGAATGGAAGAAATTTATCAGAAGTCCCTTGATATGGGAGCCATCATGATCCTGTATCAACAAGGCAATTAAAGTTTTATTATTCAATTGTGAATTAGGAATAAAGCAAAGGCAAATGCCAAAGGTTGAAGTGAAGAAAATGAAACACATTTTTTGTAGATTAACCTGATCAGTCATTATCATCAAATGCCCATATCTCAAAGACTTGACATCCTCATACTGCTTATTCTGCTGCAAGCCAAGAATTTGCTTTATATTCTGAATCTCCGCATTCTCCATCAGTTGCTTATGGGTTGCTTCCCTAACATTAAGCAGTTTGCCTCTTAATGGAAACACACCATAGTAGTCGCTACCCACAACAGTGATTCCCGCAACCTTTACAAGTATAGACATGAAAAGAAAAACCATGTCTATGAGTGCTGGTGTGAAATTCAACAAAGTGGCAATGAGCTGATCAAATTATTATAGCAACTTACAGCAAGAGCCTTAGCTGAGTCTCCTTCAGTCAAAATCAAGGTACATTTTTCAGAGTTCTTTCCTCCAGCCTCATTAGCATCTTGGAGCTTTTCATTACTAATCCTTTGTTGCTTTCTTCCATCAGTTTTCTTCAGGTCCTTGTTCTGCTTGAAATTCGCATATGAAAGAAGGCTTTCTACTATTCCGGATTTAGCCACTGAAATTCAATCATTTAAACATGTGAACTTGGAAAGTTTGAATTATTCTCTTCCTGTATAGATGAACAGCAATGCATAAAGAGGGGAATAATGGAAGATGACTAACCCTTTTTCAAGAACTCCTGTGATAATTCACATTTTGATCCAAAATTCTTTTGAGGAGTCGTCAAGTTCTCTTTTGTCTGGGAATCAAATGCTGGGTTCTCAATGAGAGCATTGACAAAAACCCACAGATGACTCTTTACTGCCTGAGCCTTCAACTTTACATTCTTGTTTTTCTTGCTTACTATGGTCATTATGTGGTTGGCAATCTGATTACTGACATAGTCAACGTGGGTACCACCCTTAATGGTGGCAATGCTATTCACAAAGCTCACCTGATAAAACACAAAAAGGAAACAACTAAGATAGAGAGTAATCAACCAAAAAGACATACCAGATCCAAGAAAATTACAGTACCTGTTGAAAATGATGCCCATCATCACTTAAACTAGCACAAATTTCCCATCTGTCATTAACTTTCTCTGTAATCCTAAGTAATTACAGAAAAATAAAGCATTATCATCAGTATGAGATAATCAGAAAAAAATTTGAATTGTCTAATATTTAAAACTTTGTTCAACAAACCTTGGAAGTTCTTCAAATCTGGACTTGTTAGCAGATTTAAGGTAGAGATTGACATAATCAATGAATGATTTTATAGGTATTCGTTGACCATTTAACTCGACCTTCACTGTCTTCCCAAGGCAACCTGCTATGTCAACTACACGCTTCTTCATTAAGGCAACCACATCATCTTCCAGCTCGGTCATGCTGAATTTTGACAAGTCAGGCTTAAAGGTAACCTTAGTCCAGTTTTCTCCTTCCTTGCACTTGGTTATGGTGGGCTCAGATTTTTTAACCATGTTGTTTGTGAACACCTTCATAACAGAAATTTTAGAAACAATGTGGATAAGACTAATAGGTCGAACTAAATAATATCATAAGAATATGAAAAACAGTAAATGATAAGAGAAGAACAAAAATGAAGATGCTCTTGAGTTCTGAACAAAACAAGAAATGCATTTGTGGATAAATCACTTCAACAACAGAAACAAAATGCACTTGATATTGCTCTCCTAAGTTTCTAAATAAGTAGGTTTCCAGAACACCAAACAACAATTGGAATAAGAAAACAAGCCACGGAATGAAACAAATGTAGTTCTCTGTTTTTCTTTTCTTTCTTTTTTTTTTTTCTTTTCAATCTTGTTTGTGAACACCTTCATAACTGAAGAAATCAGAAAGAATGTAAATAATATTTTAGAAGCACAGAAAAATTAATGGTGTTCCTGATATTGTGTCCATTTAATATAGAAATTTGCATAAAGACAAAAATGAGAAATTATACCTCTTGAAACAGCGAAGGCCATTACTAAATTGCGATAGAGTGAATAAATCACTTCAACAGTACAAGAAAAGCATGCATCACATATCACTCTTCTCAGTTCCAAGATTAGAAGTGAAGTAAGCAAATAGCTTTCAAAAATACCCTAAAAGGTAGTAAGCATTGAAAAAGATGCTAAAATGGAAGAAGCCATTTTCCAAAAACCTATATGATTTGCAGACTTCAAACCACAAAACCCAAATAAAGGAATTTCATCAAATATGAACCCAATCGCCAACAAATCCCTACAAAAAGAATCAGAACATCTCCACAAAAAACCGAGATCAATCCAATGAAACACGAAAAAGAAGAGTGAAGAAAAATTATTACAGCAACAAATGCCACAAAATCCAACAAACCCTAATAATTGAAAAGAAACAACAAGGAACAAGAAAGATCAGATTAACTCAAGAAAATAAGAACCATTCCCTCCAAAATCATTATGTACAATAAAATAGATCAGAACCCTGAAATCCACTATCCTTAAGTAACAAAAGATCATGAAAAATAGACTAAATTCAAGAAACTAACAAAACCCAAGATTTAAACCTGTTTATACTTCTTATGCCTCTTTCCATCTGCAGTCTCAATAACAAACTCCGATGAGAAAATATTCGTTAACTTTGCACCGTACCCATTTCTCCCACCAGTAGTTTTCTTCGTACTGTCATCATAGTTGCTACTCGTCAATAAATGCCCAAAAATCATTTCCGGAACGTAAACCCCTTCTTCCTGATGAATATCAACAGGAACACCATCACCATTGTTGTACACACTAATGGAGTTCTGCTCAACATTGATCTCGACTTTCACGGAATCCATTGATGGATCCCGCTGTTTGTTGTCTGCAGCATTGACCAAGATTTCATCGAAGATCTTGTAGAGACCAGGGACGTATGTTACTTCACGATAAACCATTTCGTTGTTTTCGTACACCCAGAGACTTTGCTTGTGTTTTTCAATGGATCCAATGTAGGTATCTGGACGAAGAAGGATGTGTTCTAGCTGGGTTTTTTTCTGGTAGGTTTCTTCGATGGTTTTCGACGGACGGTTGCCGGCGCAAGCACCGGCGGTGGAGTTGAAGGTGTTGCTGGTTTGGAGTGGGAGCGTTGCCATGGTGGAGAGAGACACAGAGATTGTGTCCAGAGAGAGAGAGATCTGGAGAGGGAAGATGAGAGAGGAGAGAGAAAGGGAGGTTTTTGGGGTTTAGATGTTAACGGTAAGAGCGGGTTTGAACTTGAATTTCAAATGAGCGGTATTTTAAATGGAGGGTTGAGATGCGGTGCGGAGGATCTGACGGGTGAGCTTTGTTTATTGTTGCGGGAAATGTAAGACCTTGGAGTTGGATGGAATTACCTTACTGGGATTCGTCTCAGGTGTTGGGGCACGTGATTTGTGAAAATGAGGGTCGCCCTTTTTTTTGCACTAAGGTGCCCAAAGTAGGGGATGATCTGACCCACTCATCTAATTTCTTTGGCTTTGGATGTTTAATGATAGAAAAATAGGCAGATCGGATAATTCTAGTATCTTTTGATGATGATTTGGAAACTTCATGTCATCAATGGTCTAAATGCATCTCCCACGAGCACGTTATTTAGGTTCTTAGAGTTATCTAATTGTCTTAAGTTTCTAGTGACAAAATATAGAAAGCCAGAGCAATTAGATGAATGAGTCATGTCATCCAAAGGTGGGCGCCTTCGTATGAAAATGGCTGGCTTCTACATAAAAGGAGAAGATCCCAATGCATGCCCCTAAGAGGAGAAATGTTAAACCCATCACACAAATTTTTGAAATGCTATGCTTAGAAACAAACAGTTTAAATTTATAAACAACACAATTTTTTAGAAACTAAAATTACCAAAATCATATTATTTTTGATATAAAAGAAATCTAAAGTTGGAGCAATGAGATGAATAAGTGAAAAGTCCCAGAAAATATGATCACTAGATGGCACCTCATATTGTGTTTAGCTTAGCAATCCGCACAATAGAAATATAAAACAAAGCCCTACAAGGCACTTTTCTAGAATTGCCTTGAACCATGTGGTTCTTGCATATCTCTTCAAATATGTATTTTCTCTTTCTTTTTATTATTATTTTTTATTTCTTTAAATGGTCTTGGTGCAAACATTCTTTTGTGTCATGAGATAATCGTTAGCTTCAGGTACAATAATTGAAGTGGATTTTATCCCTAAGATATGGTATTTGGTGAGATTCTCAAGTGAGGTTTCAAAACAAAAAATTTGTAAACTGTCAAAGATTTTGAATGCTAAGTTCGAGGTAGAGAAATATGATGACAAGGAAACCTTTGGATTACAACAAAGGACCCTATGATATAACTAGTTTTTCATAGGACACTTGATAGAAAATCTTCAAAACCATTGAGAACTACTGGACTCATTGACAAATGCGAGTGGACTTAGTGACAATTGGGATTAGAAAACTTGGCAATAGTTGTGAGTGAGTGGATTTGGTGGCTACTATGAGTGGACTCAAGCGAACAATAGCGAGATGACTCAGTAGAGCAATGATGAGATGATTCGATAATATTCAAAACCATTGGGAACTAGTGGACTCATTGACTAATGCGAGTGGACTTGGTGACAATTGGGATTAGAAGACTTGGCAATAGCTGTGAGTGGACTTGGTGGCTACTATGAGTGGACTCGAGCGAACAATAGCGAGATGACTTAGTAAAGCAGTGGTGAGATGATTCGATAATAGTGGAGAGTGGACTTAGGTGACTAGTGGTTAGTGGACTTGGAGATCTTGTGAGCAACTGATACTTAGTGAATAATAGTATATTTTACTCAATAGAGGGTGTTTGAGCAAGATGAGTAACAATTTTGAATGTGAAGCTATATATACGTGTATACTATTGGTGAAGTCGCTGAAAAGTGCAAACATCTAGTGGAGGGAGAGCTAACTCAAAGCCATGTTGTGCTTTGGGAAGAGTTGACCTAGTCTTGGAAATATTTTATATATTATCCTCTAATGAGTATGGAGGGGGAGAATGTTGAGTGGGTCTACGTGGTTCCATACCCATGTAAGTATGAAACCTCTATAAATATGAGTACTAGGGTTTTTTGTTGAAAGAAAATATGAGAGTTATGTAGAGCGATAGGATGCGCGATGAGGGGTCTCTTCCTCTTAGTCTAAGCCTGATGATGTGGGAGGGAGGTTCTCCTCCTCTTAGTCTGTAATCTGATTAGATTAGTGAATACTTCTTTATTGTCTCTCTTGAACGTATATTTGATAATCAAACCACGTATATCTCGTCTCTCATAAAATATGTATTTTTCTCTATTTTTATATTACTTTTTCTTTGATTTTTTTTTTATTGGTCATGATGCAAATATTCTTATGTGCTACAAGATAATCATCGGCTTCCGCTGCAATCACTAAAGTGTGTTTTATCCCTAACAGTCCTGGATCATTGAAAGAGGCTTTCCCCGCTTTGCCTCGTACAAAATGCAACATTCATATTTTTCAAGGCTTATATACCCAAAATATTTATATGAAATATATTGCATAATCACAGTATTCATATAGAATAATCAGGCATGAAGAAACAATATAATAACAATTGTATCAAACACTCCTCAATTTTTTCTTTTATTTTATTTTTGAAGATCACCCTCTTTCAACAAAAAAAGGGGCAGCCCTACTGCACGAAGCTGCCACCTATGTGGGTTCCGGGGAAAGGGCAGACCACAAGGGTTTATAGTAGGCAGCCTTACATTGTATTTTTTACGAGAGGCCATTTTTATGCCTTGAACCTTGACCTCAAGGTCACATGATGACAACTTTTACCATTGAACCAAGCCTCCCCTTCTACCCTCTTTCTACAACGTCTTGTAAAATCATATCCTTTACTTCTGAAATTGCAAAAGGATCTCTCCTACTGCACAGGATTGTGATATGAAATGGTTTTGGACTGTGCAAGCAACAATGGATAGGGAAATTTCTTTTTATAAATCTAAGCTATTTATCACATTTGGAATGACTTAGATTAAAGGTCATGTTCACGCCCAATGGATGCTTCTAGCTAATGTTTATTGAGTAAAAACTAATGTCAATTCATTTTATTATTTTTTAGAAGACCCAAAACAAGTAGTTTAGAAGCATCCAAATGCGTTGAATTTTAATGGGTCGCCTGCCTTTTTTACATTGTGACCTTGAAGTCACGGGTTCAAGGCGTGGAATCAGCCTCTTGCAAAAATGCAAGGTAAGGCTGCCTACTTTAGGCCATTGTGGCCCGCTACTTCCCCAGACCCTTCATAGGCGGGAGCTTCGTGCACTGGGGCTGCTTGTTTTTTTTACATGGTATAAG
This sequence comes from Warburgia ugandensis, assembly GCA_035236585.1. Lineage (NCBI taxonomy): Eukaryota > Viridiplantae > Streptophyta > Magnoliopsida > Canellales > Canellaceae > Warburgia > Warburgia ugandensis. The sequence goes on along the minus strand of CP141132.1, from coordinate 75,127,820 downwards.
CAAAGAATTTCAAAGCAAACCACATATACTCTCACAAACACACTCTCCTAAGCCAAAGTGAGAGGCAACAACTCGAATCTACAACCAAGTATATTCTAGAAGGGATGTCGAGCTATCTGCTATGAACTGCACTAGACATTTTTGCAATTATGCAATCCAAAGGAAAATAAAGGCCACTTTTTTATTGCAAAGCCTTCTAGTGTACTAGTGTTAGAAGGAATCTCTCACTTGGGTGACCAGTGTTTGAGGCTGTGCATGTGCTTGTGCCTGTGTATGTTAAACATTTTTTAGAAAAGGAAAAAAAATATGTGTCCAACATTTAGCCCTATCAACATACCAACAAATTAAGGTTGAATGGAGTGCTCTCGCCGTGCTCTTTTATTTCCCAATCTTTTGGTGCAGGAGACTCCAAGATGATAGTTACCAAGAGAAAACGCAATCATTGTTACCATAGAAGAGAAGAGGCAATCACTGACGTGGTGGAATCCAGGGATGATGATCCAAGAAGACCAGCAACTGACAGAGAAATGGGAAGAGTGCAGCCCACCCACTTCCTAGAGAGAGGACTCCGTTTGGATGATTTTATGAGAGTGGGGAGGGTGAAGACGCTGTAGTTAGTTTCATGCTTTTGTTTCGGTTTCTCCTACCCAACAACAAAACAGGAGAAATATATAGGCATTCGTTGTACACGTACTATCTATCTTGGACCACTTGACATAAGGGTTCCATTTTGGATAATTATGTGTATAGATCATTAAGGCTTCACCCATCACTTAAACTAGGACGGGCAGTCCCGGTGCACGAAGCTCCCCCCTATGCGGGGTCCAGGGAAGGGGCAGATCACAAGGGCCTATAGTAAGCCTTACCTTACATTTTGCAAGAAGCTGATTCCATGCCTGGAACCCATGACCTCAAGGTCACACGACGACAACTTTTATGGTTGTGCCAAGGCTCCCCTTCTATCACTTAAACTAGGTCATGCACTCATAATTCTCAGACCTTTATTTTTATTTGGATATAATGTGCAATATCTTTGTAATGATCTCGTTATAAATCATTATCATCAAGACCTTATTACAATTAGGAGTCGGCTTCCAATTCCCTCTATTAAGTACCATGACTTCATTTGGTCTCAAAATTTTTAAATCATTTCTCACCACTTCTATCTATGTTCTTTTAGGAGAGAAAGGGAGAGCTATCGTCTTTGAGACTAGACTAGGCTGCATGGGTCTCTCTGTTGGAGTCTATCCTCAAGGATATCAAGGTTGTGCTTGAGCGGATATGAACCCAAAATCTTTGGCAAGGTTTGGCTGCTTAAGTTTCCATCAAAACCCATGTTACATTAACTTTTCTAACCCACAGTCATGTGCAGCAAGGTCACAAGCTTTTCATTCTCTTTTCTTCCCCATACTCCTAATCTCATTGCTATGTCTTGTTTGTAGGCTTGACTTTTGTCATCCCTATGAGTACTGGTTATGAGATCTGAAGTGAAGACATCTTGTTGGTAAGCTTCACTTTAGTTATGCCTCAGAAAAATGATTGTGATCCATAGCTGGAGGAACCATGCAGCCTATCACGTCATTAGTTCTTCTCACAAGCATCATTGCTTCAACTTCCATTCTGTGATAGTAACCACGGCAATGGCTTGCAAATGTCTGAGAAATGTTGTCTTCTAAAGCTGATGTTCTTATGCTACAAGGTCCAGGGTATGCGTGTTATTTACTCTAGCTGATGCATTTGGTTGGCTCTTTCAAATCAGAATGAATAATGCTTTCTTACATGGACCCTGACGGAGATGCAAATGAAGCAGCCCGAAGGACTTGAAACATCATAGAAAATGATTTCGTTCACAAACTCTAGAAAGCGTTTGGGTTAAAGCATGAAGCTAGGGCATGGTTGAATGCACTAGGTAAGCACTTACAGATGGAGCAGATGAGGAGCAAATCAGATATAGCTTCATGCACCAAGAAGCACGTCTGCTAAAGCACCTAGGATGTGGCTTAAGAGACCAGATAAGAGCTAACAAACAGGTAGCAGGAAGGGGAGTAAATCAGATAAATCTTCACTTATTGAGCAGACAATCAAGGGAGTGGTCTTGATACAAAAATGAAAAATGTATGCTAAGAATTTGACATGGACCATATTGTGGAGTTACATATTTTCTAGGACAAGTTAAGAGGTAAAGGGCAGATGTTAGGATCCAGCTGACAGATTCATTAACTATGACCCAGTCAATACACCAGCAATGTATAAAATAGGCAAGCAGAAATAAAGGTAGAAAGACCTGAGGTAAACTTACATAGAGACCATGTACCGTGCCTTCAATATGTTACCTTCGCTAGACAAATTTCATGTATGCTACAGTCAGGTACTGTTATCAGCATAATATAGGGATGAGCAGTTGCAAGAGCTAAACAGATATAGAGGCATTTTAAATGCTAATCGGGTCACAGTTCATTCTATGATTTACTGAAATTCAAATGCTAATCGTGCAGAAGATCCGGACATGATTCGGGTAGTGGCAGGATTCTGTTTTCTGTTGAAAGATAGTACAATATCTAGCAGTAGGATGAAACAATAAACAGTAAACAAATATAAAGAATACAATGCTTAACTTCACATCTAAACTTGACTAAGATGCCTCTGGCAAATTTCATGTAAATTTTACATATTTCTCAACAGTGGAGTGATTAAGCTTTCTCAAAACCCAGCATTTCATACCCAAATGAAGCACTGAAATTGATTATCATTTGTTGAAAAGAAAGTTGGGAAGTGAAGAAATTCTTCAAAAAGGTAAACTTGACTAAGATGCCTCTGGCAAACTTCATGTAAATTGGTCATAATGTGTGTTATGTAGTTAATAGGTATGAGAATTATCATTTCCCTCCTCTTCTTGTATCTTATAGTGTCATTAATACAAAGTGTTATTACAACGTACATTTTCTTTTTTGAATGTTGACGAATCGGCACCCATGTCTCCACAATTGTAGCAGGTTTCTTGAGAGATTAGATATCCTTGCAACATGCATATAACTCATGGATACCCAAATATCTAGAATCTTGTGAATTTCATAAGCAAACAATCTGCATATCTGAAAATTGTAATCTGCACTGATCTCTTTATATCAATGAATAGTGTGTAAGAGAAAGTTGAGGGCTTTTTAACTCTCAAATCAAAGGGAGCTTAGCTTCATGAGTTTATTTTGTCATTGTAAACTACATTAATCTAGGTAAGGACATAAGTTGGGACTAGCAAATCTAGGAAAGACTAATTAGGTCAACACTGGAAGTGTATGTCTAAGGTATAAAATAGATGGCTAATTTGTGCTGCTTGAGATGGAGTGAGCTGATTTGTGATGAGATGAGATGGGCGATATAACTGTTAGTGGTGCTTGAGATTGAGATGAAACGAAGTGATCAATCCTCATCTTACTGTTGGTGGTTCTTGGGATGAGTTTGAGATGAAAATCATCTTGTTTTAACTCACTCTTGAGTTGAATTTTCAGTCATCTCACTTCATCTCCTGCCAAATTTGGGTCATCTCAATACAAATCAAGTTATCGCAAGCAAATCTCATCTCATCTCAAGCAGCTCGCTTCATCTCAAGTACCAGTAACCCCATGCGAAAGATGTCCCAAACATTTATTGGAAGAAATAACAAATTCAGGTTTTCTCGAGTAATTGAAGCAAGTGCCCAACATGTTTGAAATTGTCACGAAATGAAGGCCATTCATGCAGATCATAGTGTCATGTTTCAAGGACAAGGGTTCCATTTTAATGGAGGTTCACAAGCTTAACTGTTTGTAGCACCATATGGGGATATTTAGCCAACCCAAGCAGTTGTCATACCTGTTCTTCTAAAAGGACAGTTTAAGATGCTCTAACCATAAGGTTTAAGAATCTTAAGACGACAAATCCAACAACCAAGTCAAAAGATATACGACGCAGCAATTTATAAAGAACATGAAATGCTGCATATTTTACACCAGCAGTCAGCTTAGTACAGAGAATGGATCGGCATATCTTGCTTCATGCCAAACTAACTCCTGATTCTTACTGTCAGGAGTGACTTTCATGAAGCTACCACCAGTATGCTTTGGGAATTGAAAAATGTAAACATGAGTTCTTCTGAAAGGTCTGCTTTTGCTGATGGATAATTTGTTTCTGCTCAACATAAAGACAACCAATAAACCTAAGTTGCGCCTCTGATTACCATTATCTAGAGATGGATCAAGAAAGGACTTTATGTAATTACTAATTAGGCACGCAATCTTGTGATGCAATCCCTGATTCATGGGTACTGAGGTTGCCAAAAAGTTTCCCGGTGCTTAGGTGAAAATTGTTGTGGGACATCAGTTAGATTCATGGTCAGCAGTTGCAAGAAGCAGTGATAACATCAGTAGTGACATCAGACTTAAACAAACTAAAAACAATCACCTCAAATATTTAGGAAACTATGTTTATATGCTTACAAGTTTCTAAAAACAACAGCATATTCTTCAAAGTTGTGTCCTAAACAATTAATACACATTGTAGTTTCAGAGGCACTTCTCTTTGAGAATATTATGACACTCTTCTCATGTACAACATGCATAACAAACATGGCCAAAGATCTGTCATGCCATTTTTCTAAAATCTGTTGCCTATCAGAACTATGAACCAGCTGATCACATATTGTTTGCATTCAAAAGGATCAAAGGTAGTCATTTACTTTTTCAAAAACATTGATTACAGGTATGAAATCAACATGCAACTGAAACTCATGATGCAAGTATAAGGCAGGAGTCTACTTCTGAGATCATCATTAGATATTCCCACTAAGCAAATGCAACAGCTGGCTCACATTTTTTTACCGAAGAGCTCCAGCGACTAACAACATATAACTAGCATCTCACAGAAACAAGAAAATGCATCCCGTACTTGAGGTTCCCACAAAATGGCTGCGTACCTGAGGTCCCCAGATCATGAATCCACCATCCAAGTCCATTTCAGGATCATTGAGAACAGTAGACAGCTAATATCTCTCAAGATCCACCGGGCTTATACTGAAAGATTAGAGTATCCAGATATGATAATCTTGCAACAATTTCATCAAATCCAGACTTCAACGTCTCTTCTCCTGAGTGATATCTAACTCATAGGTTTCCCCGTACAGCATGAACTCTATTCTAAACAGTATCAGAACCTCACAACTATCAGATTCTTGATCTCATGTGCCCAGTGTTCGTGGGAATCACTTCTAACGGATTAAACACCATCAACTCTGCTCAACTTCTAGGAGCATCTCGACCACCTTCTTCATTTTAGGCCGTTTGGCTGGTGTAGTATCAGTGCAGAGCAAGGCAACCTTAAGAACTGCAAGCATCTGCTTTCTCCAAGTGAAGGACACAGTACTTAACCTGGCATCCAATATCTGCTCTGGAGTTTCTCCCCTTGTGGATGCAGTGTGCACCCATTTCACCAGATCTACCCCTTCACCAAAGGCCTCATCAACTGGCAATCTGGTTGTAAGGATCTCAAGCAACACAACTCCATAGCTATAAACATTTCCTGGTGCGGTAACTTGCATGGTATATGCATATTCTGATATAAAAGATAAAAAGGAATGAGTAATCAAATTTACAAGAATGACAAATTTTGAAACATAAGAAAACAAGAATACCTGGAGGGATATAACCAAATGAGCCTGCCACTGCACTGATGCTAGCAGTGCCTCTTGATGGATCCAAGAGCTTTGATATTTCAATCTCCCCAACTAGAGGGTTGAAATTGGCATCAAGATATATGTTACACGAGGAAATGTCCAGATGGATAATAGCAACATGATGAAGGAAAGCTAACCCTTCTGCTGCTCCGATGGCAATGGAGAGCCTCCTTGGCCAATCTGGTTCAAACTCTGTTTGATTAGAATCATGAAGGAGTTGAGATAATGTTCCATTTGGCAAGTGATTGTGCAGCAAGAGTGCGACATCTTCATAGATCACAAAACCGAGTGGTCTCATAAGATTATCATGGCAAAGTTTTCCTAATCTTTCCAGTTCTCTAATCATTTTGTTCTGGTGATGAACTATTGTCCGGTCCATAGATTTCAGCTGTTTCACTGAAAGAACCAGTCCGGATGGCATAACTGCCTTGTAAACTGTACTGAAAGTCCCCATGGAGAGCTTATTTGACTCCTTCAGTGTTGCTTTGACAGCACTGTCAAAATCTATTGCTTGTTTTAGATTTTCAACAAAGACATTACTCGCTATTATCACTGGTGTAGTCATGGTTCCATCTACTGCAACAGAAGGGGCCTTGGTAGCTATTTCTTGCTTTTCCCTCATCATGAAAATAACAACAATAATTGTCACTGTAACAAAAACCATCAAACCAGAACCAATAACCGCTAATATGATCTTGTATGAGACCTTGTGATGGCTAGCATCATGGTTAGAGAAAGAAGCCCCACAGTCGGAGTACAATGGATCCCCGCAAAGCCCTTTGTTGCCCAAAAAGCTTGAAGTTGGGCTCTTCTGGAATGGCCCAAAGATGGGCACTTGCCCTGTGAGCAGATTATTTGAAAATTTAACATCTATCAAGCTCAGCATGCCCCTAAGTTCCAATGGAATGTTTCCAGAGAGCTGATTGTTAGAGACATCCAAGGAGACTAGTTTGTCAAGTCTCCCAAACTCTCTTGGAATTGACCCGTGAAGATGGTTGAAGCTCAGATTCAGAGCTATCTGCAAATTCTTGATCCGGCCTATCTCGGGAGGTATATTACCACTCAAATAGTTACTGCCCATTTGTAGTTCCAGCAGTCTTATGCAATTCCCAAGCTCATGAGGTATTTCCCCTCTAATTGAATTCTCACCCAGAAGCAGAAATTGCAACCTTGACATGTCACAGAGATCTCTGGGGATGCTACCATTGAATCTGTTGTTGCTTAAATCGAGTTTGCTAAGGTTCTTGCACTTAATAAGTGATTTGGGGATCTGGCCGATGAGACTATTACCAGAAACAATCAGTTCCTGCAGGTTTGAAAGCTCTCCAATCTCCGAAGGAATAGTTCCCGTGAACCCATTATTCGCTAAATTCAGAAGAGTGAGGTTGGAGCATTGTGCAAACTCCGGGACTATCTCACCAGAAAGGCTGTTGCTATTTGCTTCAAAGTATGCAAGGCTACTGACATTGCCGATTGCAACAGGAATACTTGCTATTAGTTTGTTATTGCCGATTCGAAGGTTCGACAAACTTTTACAGTTCCCAACTGCTTCGGGAATAGTACCATTCAATTTGTTCATGGTCAGCACCAGAACTTCCAGCTCCCCAGAAGCGAAAATGCTCTTGGGTATAGGTCCTTCTAATTGATTTGAATGAAGGTTCAACACTTGAAGCTCAGAAAAATAGCCTAGAGTTTCAGGAATCCTGCCAACTAAAAAGTTTTCATATGCAGTAAAAACTCTGAGGTTGGTTAAATAGCCCACCCAGTCAGGAATCGACCCACTCAATCTATTTCCAGATATCTGAAAATCCTGCAATTTTTTTAGACTCTGTAATTCATCAGGTATTGTGCCTGTAAGCAAGTTGTTGGAGAGGTTAAATGATCTAAGATTTCTCATTCTACCCAAGTGTGGCGGAATCGAGCTCTCAAACTTGTTACTAGATAAATCAAGAAACTCAAGACCAATTAACTTTCCAAAAGAAGATGGGATTGGTCCATGGAGATAATTGAAAGAAAGGTCTAACCACTTCAAAGATTTGAGCTCAGAGATCAAAGAAACATTACCTCGGAGGTTGAGGTGAGAGAGCTCAAGCCTTTCAACTGATCGATTTGCATTGCAGCGAATCCCAACCCATGAACAGTAATCTGCGTTGTTGGCATTCCAATTGTATACTAGTATCTCCTTCTGAAGAGCCACCATGGTTGATTGATCATCAAGCTGAGAAGCCACGAGCTGATTGTATAACAGAAGCCCAACCAGCAAATGCCAAAACCAGCAGTAAAAAGCCATTAATTCCCACCCAAAAAATCCTCTCTCTGCTTGGGAAGGATCCAAAGGCGCCTGGGACCCCAAATCAGCTTGATCTTCTCAGGATGTTTGCATTGACTGTAGACTTTCTGGTCTAGTCGTGGGAAAGGGAGAAACTTTCTGTAAAGAATCAGCTAAGCTCCTCTCCTTCCTTTAAAATGGCAACTTCGCATTGAGACCGACGTCCCTTTTTATCCAAACCAAACCTTTGCATAAACAAGATCAGAGATATAAAACAAGCAAGTGCTCTCTCCCTCAAAACTCAGGCAGAGCTTCTTTACCAATAGCATCAAAGCACAAGGCCAGGACCCCTTTGCACTGAAAAATCAAAGTTGAAGAGAAACCAACTTCTCTTCTATTATCACAATCCCAGCTCCCATGCAAATTTCAAGGCTCTGTTAAAACCCATTTGCTTCTTCTCAAAACTCAGGCTTCAACACAAAAAGAACTGGAACTTAAGCCTAAAACTTCCAACTTCCCTGAAAAACCAGATATTCCGGTCAAAAGGTTAGCTTCTTCTTCCATAAACCCACCGAAACTCCGCCACCCAAAATGCCTTCTCTGCAGAGAAAACTCCAGCTTCTGGGAAAGAACCCGCTTGCATTTTCTCAACCTCCATGCAAATGGGCACAGAACTCTGCCACTTGCAGTCAGGATTTAGAGCTTCTGATTCAATATCCACAGTCTGTTTTCTTGACTCAATACACGAGGAAGAATGAACCACAACTGAAGGCCCCCCACTTAGAACAGAGTTCTTCATAAATAGCAGTCTTTTCAGAGTGGAGGCTAGTGGTCACGTTAATGCTCACAGAACCCCCAGATGTTTATTCACAGGCTATTATTGAATGAAGGTCTGATTTTACAAAAATTCCCTCACGAGAAAAGAACAATCATGGTCAATGAACCGACAACAGTCAACACCCAAATCCAGCTCTTACTTGGAAATATTAGGACACGCAGAGTGAGACTTGAGGGGAAGATTTTGCTGTTAAAAGGGAAATCAGAATCCTGATTTTGCTTTCCTCTGTTTGGTACGAAAAACATCAGCATCTACCAGTGCTCGGTTTGCCCCATCATTGTCCTGGAAATGTATTTCCCTATGGAACAATACAAAGCTAACTTTTATGAGAAAGCGCTAATACTGGCTCCCCTCATTTTAAGTCTAACTTGAGGCACCTCACTTTACAAAAGGAGCCCACATGGTGGTCGGTCCTGCTCGTCTAATATCTCATGTTGAAGGGATATCCAAAGATTATGCCAATCAGATAGTACTAGCATTTAAGAAAATGTAATTTCGATCATCAGACATGGACTGTTCTAAACTTTGATAAGAAATATTCTGCGACGACAAACGCATTGGTTCAGCTGCTAGAAGTTCGCAATCAAAGTGATTTTGGGCACTACTCACACACTTTCCCAGGTCTATTTCATCCCCTCATGGGATGGAGGGTGCTCAAACTTCAAACCTGCAACTTAGTGTCAGAGGGGAGCCTCTTATCTTTGCCAAACCACTGGGCTGACACTGCTTAGTTGGTTAAGCACTTTCTAAGTAGATGTTGATAGCCCCTTTGAGAATCATAAAAGCTAGTGGCAGCCGTTAAGTCATGGACTGGTATCATCCACACCAAAAATGGCAGTCTGGATATCATTTCCCTGAGGAAAATTCAGTTATTTCTCCCCATGTCACATAAACTATTTGTTATGGGTTCTTGGGCACTAAGCACACATAAAATACAAGCTCTTGAAGGAAGAGAAATAAACCCAAGATCCCTGATAAAAGACATTAGTCTTATGAACCAAGATTCTCAGAAAACCCCTTTTTTATTTGGTAATCAATTGTTGGTTTCTGTTTAAGGATGATAAGACACGTGTTGGGTAGTTCTTTTGATTTCTCCTTGGAAACCAAACTTCATTTTCACTTTAAATTGGATGTTTCCGTATGGCTTAAGCCACTCCTTTACTTTAACACATTGTAGCACAACATATTGGCTTTTCCAAGAACACAGAAATGGGAAAAAGTGGGAATCTTCTTGTAGCATTTTGAGGACTATTTTTACATGTGAATTAACCTAGAGCCTATAGCAGTTACTATGAGTAAACCAGATGAATTATGGATTTCCTCCTTGAAGATAATAACATAGACTAAAAAAGCTCTGAACAGCCAATTTGCATTGGTGAAAATGGTGAACTCCGCACTAGTTCCAGTTTTGCCAATTGGGCTCTTGGTGGTTTGAGCTCGCCATCGATTGGATAATCATGAGAAGAAAGAAAATTGCTTTTCATTCCATGGTTAGACAGCATGTCAAGTTCTTGTGACTCAGTGCTGAGTCTTTTAGTTCTGATAGAGCTGCTTCTGTTTCATTCAACACCTAGGCCTCTCTCACAAGTTCTTCTTCTTTACTATGTCTGTTTGAAAAGAGAAAAATAAAGAAGAAAGAATTTCCACTTGAATTACAGGCACCAAATAAAGCTCTTACAGAAAAAGCAAGTAGAATGATACGACCAACTAATTAGACCATTAAAATACTAAGTGCCCATCTGCTAAGACTTATATAATCCATTAGATGCAGTCATTCCAGATTTTTCCTCACTGAGTACATGGAATAATCCGGCATAATCTCATAAACCGGATTATATGGTGCATGTTTGGGAAACTGGATTTAATCATTTTTATTGTATTCTGGAATGTTTCACAACAGAAAGCTATCATTTTTATTGTATTACAGAATATTTCATAATTCTTGTTCCTCAAATTTTCTCACAGAAAACCAAAGTAAAAAATTTGTTACAGGTCTATAGGCAATAATATATGAATTTCAAGTGCCTTATATGCTATCTCCCAAAAAAATTGAAACTAGAATTAAGTATTTTATGGCTTTCTCAAGCACTGTCTCATGCCCTCAATGTTTCTAACTCTCAAGGCAGTCACGGTGCACTCTAATTAGTCTTAAGCATATACCTTTGGACCTTCTAGATGATATTAAAGAATGGATCACCAACTATGAAGTTGTCTTCAGCAGAGACAAGTAAGCAGCCAATAAAGAAGCCTATGCTTTAGCAAGATCATGGCTTGACATAGTGATGTGACCGTTGATAAAGAGATAGGCATCATGAGACCGAGTAGGAAAAGTTTTTCAATTCTACGGGCATGATCAGAATGAAGAAGGAGAGCTTGGTGCAATGGTAGAATTATCATGGTGTGACTTTAAGATTATAGACTCAAAGTATGAAAACAGCCTATTGCAAAATGTAAAAGCTGGGTACTATTAATCTTTGTGGTCTGTTTCTTTCCCCGACTCTACATATACAAGAGAGGTTTGTGCCAAACTGCCGTAAACAGACTGAGTAGGGAAAGTTTTTCTTGGCTCTCTCTCATTGCCTATATTTAGACCATCTCGTCACCCTTTGCAAGGAAAGGGAGAGAAGAAATCACGTGAATCATTTCATGCTGGCTTTCCGGGCATTAAATACAAGTTTCCTTGCAACTTTATTTCCACTCAGAAGGTAATTGAAGGCATAGAGTTTTTCATATGGGTTGTGGGTCCCGGAGGAAAATGGAGGGTTGGCATCTAGGAGACATGGTGGGCCCAGACATGTCGGATGACAGAAGAATGGCCCCTCCATGATACATGATGAAAGCAATATGGGCAAAGAGAACATGGGCAACATGATAAATTCCCGGGCACCTTGCTCGTGACTCATGTAAGTTCTACCAAAGTGACAATTTATTCCTCAAAAATGCTACCAAGAAAGTCATTGTCACACTCATTGAGTAGAACAGACTTTTCGGGCTCACATGTTCCATGTGGGGACGATCGAATCCGCCAGCTGACCCAGCTCCTTCTCATTGCCGTTGATTTTGTCTTGATCAGATGTTCCTAGACCCATGATCTAGAGAGCCTTAGGGTTCCGCTAACATCATGTGAACTATGGATTATTAATTTTTGGACTCTATCTCGTGGATGGGGATATAAATTTAGCACGAGGTGGAGATCATGTTGGTCTCTGTTGATGATCCACAAGCTGAAGAGTATGGATCAATATATAGATTTTTTAATGTGGGCCCAAAAGTTTGGCTTAGTCTCTTACAAAACCCTACAAGTATATTAAGCTCCAAAGTATGGACCACATCACTAAACATCTCTTCATTTTCAACCAAAAATTTCCTAAACCCTCAAGGAGAGACCACGTTCCCAAACATCTATCTTTCCAAACCCTAAAGTTTTCTAACCAAATTACACTAAACTTTCACTTATATAGGGTATGGGAAAGGGGCAGACTACAAAGGGCCTATTGTATGCTATTTCACCTTGCATTTTTGTAGGAGACTATTTTCACACCTTGAACCCGTGACCTCTAAGTCATATGACCGCAACTCTGTCATTGCACCAAAGCTGTTCTTCAATTGTTCACGAACCCTAAAACCACAAATATGGTACCAAGCAGCATTAGGCAAGGAGAGCTAGCAGTCTTTAATCAATCCTAATGTTGTTAGGTTTCTGCCTGCCTATAAAATCACCTTACATGAACAACTCCTCATAATTGCAAGCTCAATCAATAGAAATGGGGCCATTAATTGTGTCTCATAGCCCTCGATAGTCAAGGTTGGTCATGATTCTTGCAGAAACCTAGGTTTACAACAACAACCATCAAGTCATAGCAGTGTTGCTTGTGGCACTGACATGGCAAGTCATGGCCCCCCAGCAGGACTTTCCCTCTCACTGCTTCGGGCTTCTAAGATGGCACCCACTTGGCTCGGTGGCATGGTTTCTTCCTGCTAAGTCTTGGCCAAATCATACCACTGCACCATCTCTGATCAATGCACCCATCTTAGGATCTCAAAAGGCTGTAGACCATCCAGATAGAGCATGGCTACAACCTCTACAGTTATAATACGACTTTTAGACATGCAATACGACTTTTAGACATGCTGCCAGTGTTTGCTTGGTAGTAGCCGAAAGTGGGTTCTCATCTACCCACTTCCAGGCAACCATTCCCTTGTAGGGTCTGGGAATGAAGAACCAATTAATCCATAATTATTGAACTGCGTCGTTTGCATTAAACTAACCCAAACACATGGATTATAATTGTCAAGAACTTCTTTGACCGTACAGTTGTTAATAGATGAAACTACGGTGGCCGTAGCGGTTGCCATGATCGCAGTAGCAATGATAACAACACTGGCAAGTAGTAGACGCATTAGCAAGGGCCATGATGTATTAGTTGCAGCATTAGTAAACAATGCCGACCATAAAGCCACATCGAACTAAGTGTGTTCATCTTATGGCAGCAACGACATCTGCACTTCCATGTTTGATAGTCACAGTGCTAAGTCGGTGCCACTCAAACTAAAAGAAAAATTCTATAAAATGACTATAAGACCAGCCATACGTTATGGATCAAAGTGTTGGACAGTTAAATAACATCATATTTATAAGCTAGGCGTAGTAGAAATGAGAATGCTGAAATGGATGAGTGAAAAAAAAAGAAAAAAAAAAAAGAATTAGAAATAAAAATATTAGAAAAAACTTAGGGATAAAACTTATAGGCAACAAGATGAGGAAGATTAGACTTAGATAACTTAGACATGTCCAACTAAGACAAAAAAGGACAAGGAAAAAGCCCAAAAGAAGGTAGATAGAAGTGGTGAAAAAATATTTAAAAACTTTGAAACTAAATGAAACCATAGTACTTAATATAGGAAAATAGAGGAACAAGATTCATGTGGCCGACCCCTAATTGGAATAAGGTCTTGACGATGATGATCATGATGGCCAAGAAGTACAAGTTTAGCTTGGCGATGCTCTCAAGATCATACATTAGAGAATCCTTACCCACTAATTGTTTGTGATCTTATATCATCGACTTTTAACATTTTTGAGGCATCCAAATGCACCATTAAACAAGTCGATGCCAGAATATGTACCCCCGGTTGTGGTTATCAAACTAAACAAAGATTTAATGAAGAGGTTGGATCCTCTTTATCCCTCGACCAATTGACCGAGGAGGCTAAGCCATAAGCCCACTCTTTTGTGGCTCCACCAACTGCCACACCACGTGGTTTAGGAATGGTGTGGGGTTCCACCTTTGCCTGGTTCTACGAATGGGTGATGGGATGAAAAAGGGCAAAAGATTTCTCTGTCGAATCAATTGATGGCGATGGGCCTCTTTCTCTAGACAATGCCCGCATAGCAAGACTTTGTGAGCTATGGTGATCCCTCTTGGCATCATGGATTGTCTCATAAATCTGAGACACAGACGGTCCCTCTAAGAAGAACTCCCCTTTTAAGTCCTTTGTCTATATAATTATCTTGAAAACATAATATTGTCCTTTCCCTTCCCACTCAAAGCAAATTAATCCACTTTTACTTTTGCATTTTACCTTTGTGCATGGGTTGAAGAGGCCAATGAGTAATGGCAATATTGATCAGTGGGAATTGATTATGGACAAAGTCATCGTCGCCATCTAAGGGGAAATCTCTGTGTTGATCGATACCATTGAACTTGTGGATCATCAAAGGCAATCCCACATGATTTTGCATAGTTTAAGAACTCGAATGTGAGAGGAGACGAGTTCACTCGGACCCAGTTTTGGATGTTAAGATTGCCGATCTGCATGATTTTTGGGCTCTGGGGAACCAAAGTTGGAGAAATCAAATGAACGACCCGGATCTCCAATAGACGGTCCGTATTATGTGAAAGTGGATGCCAGAGACTAATAAGCTTGAGGCGGCTGCTATCTTTGGTATTCCTGTCTTCGTAGATAGAGGAAGGGGCCAAACTGGGGACGATAGTAGTGTGAAGAGCTACCGCTTCACAATGACATGTATGGATGAACAGTCAATGGCTTACTTGTTGCAGACTGAACCTTCACAAATCAGGACTTTAGGATCATCGATCTGGTGACTCTAAAATCAGATTAATGATTATGATTGTGCCCACGTAGCATTAGATAGGCGATCCTCAAAGATGTCCAACTTCGTTCAATCCTAGCCTTTAATTGTTTGAGATTTGACTGCTGCTACTCTGAAACTTTATCTAGTCATCTACTGGAAAAGAATTTCGAGGTACGACATGGATCTCTGCATGCAGATGAACAATTTGTATTACCGAACGGGTGGGCCCTGAGTGTAATCGTTATCTGTCCTTTTTATCTTTGAGAATTTCGTTCCAATATCAAAGCTCTATGATATACTCTCGATTGCCCTTGATTACAAATTTATAGTGAACAGTTATAGAGTAAAAGGGCCACCCGGTGAACGAAGCTTCCACCTATGTGAGGTCCGGGAAAGGGGAGGACTACAAGGGCCTAAAGTATACAGTCTTACCTTGCATTTTGCAAGAGGCTGTTTCCACGTGGGGAACCCATGAACAGTTATAGAGTGAGAAAGCAATAATCGGAATAGTTACGGAAGACAAATGATGTCATGTTCTTTCTTTTTTAGTTATGAAACATCCTATTGGCAGGCCCACTAGATGGATAGTATAGATCATCTTAGGTCAATTGAAGAAGATCATTTTGGTGTTATATTCCACCATTATTATCAAGACCTTATTCCAATTAGGAGTCGACCATAGGAATTATATTCCACAATTCCCCTTTATTAAGTATTATAACTTCATTTAGTCCCAAAGTTTTTAAACATTTTCTCACTAATTCTGTCTACATTCTTTGAGTTTTTTCCTTATCCTTTTAGAACCTTTTACTTGCATAGCCTCACTCTTTCTAATCGTGTGATGTTTTTGGTCTTCATTAGACATGTCCAAAAACCATCTGAGTCTAATATCTCTCATTTTGTTAGCTATTGGCGCTCCACTAAGTTTCTTCTAAAGTTTTCATTCATAATTCTATCCTTTCTTGTATTATCACTTATCTACCTCAACATTCTCATTTCTGCTGCGTTTATCATATGAACATGATGTTCTTTAACTGCCCAACACTCTGGTCAATAATGTATGGCTAGCCTTATAGCCATCATATAAAATTTTTCTTTTAGTTTGGGTGGCACCTGCCAATTACATAAAACTCCAGTTGGTCATCTCCATTTGTTCTAACCCACTTAGATTCTCTGAAATTTATCCCTGAACTTGACTAAGTGAATATTTTTTTTTTGCCTTCTGGAATCTATCTATCATTGCTCTTTGCTTGCAACATATTTCATTGGTACTATTATACTTGAGGATACATTTGGAGGAAGCCATTGGAGGTGGAAGTTTCTCCACGAATTCAATATATGTTAGGTGGCTGCTTTGGACAAAACTCCTACTCAGGATGTGTTCAAAAGGAAAAGAATGAGTATTTTTAGTAGATGTCCATTCCGTAAAAGACCCTCGGAAGATACTAATCATCTTGTGATGCGATGTTATTACGCTGTCATTAGTGGGCCAAAATTTTTTGGGGTGATTTCCCATGCGTTGATCTCTTGACCTATTTTCTCAGTGGAAATTGAAATGTAGATCTGCTAAGGGGAATTATTGTGGGAGTGGGGTCCTCCAGCAGGCTTGTAGCTCATCATCATCATCATCAAGACCTTATCCCAATTAGGGGTCGGCCACATGAATCTTATTCCTCCATTCCACTCTATTAAATACCATGGCTTCATTTAGTCCCAAAGTTTTTAAATCTTTCCTCACCACTTCTATCCACGTTCTTTTGGGCCTTCCCCTTGCCCTTTTAGAACCTTCAACTTGTATTGCCTCACTCCTTCTAACTGGTGCCGTTGTTGGCCTCCTTTGAACATGTCCAAACCATCTAAGTCTAATCTCCCTCATCTTGTTACCTATTGGTGTTATCCCTAAATTTCTTCTAATATTTTCATTTCTAATTCTATCCTTTCTTGTCTTACCACTCATCCATCTCAACATCCTCATTTCTGCAACACTCAGCTTATGAGTATGATGTTCCTTAACTGCCCAACACTCTGATCCATAGAGCATGGCCGGCCTTATATCCATCCTATAGAATTTTTCCTTTAGTTTAAGTGGCACCCGCCGATCACATAAAACCCCCAATGCACATCTCCATTTGTTCCAACCCGCTTGGATTCTCTGGGTAACCTCCCTCTCAATCTCTCCACTCTCATGGATCAATGATCCTAAGTATCGGAAGTGGTCTCTCATGGGGACCTCTTGGTTATCAATCTTGACTGGTGCTCCACTCCTACTCTGCTTGCTAAAATTACATTCCATATATTCTGTCTTAGTTCGGCTAATTTTAAATCCTTTCGATTCTAATGCTTCTCTCCATAGCTCTAGCTTTATGTTGACACCTGTAATATCCTTAATTTTTAAGATAAAATAGGAAATTATTAAATAAATTAAAATAAAAATTTATGGATGAAATTTTTTCCTGAAAACATAAGAATTAGAAAGTGCTCGTCGATAGGAATCCAACGCCACCAAGAACGCGAAAAACGGAGCTCAAACGAGGGAGTTATGGAGCGAGTCAAGTTGGAAGGGCAATTTGGTCAATTGGTAGAGACGTATTAGACAGGGGTCCAAATTGATACTGGCACCCCCATCTTCCACACGTCTCTACCAGTGCCGGAAAAATCGCCGGAGAGACGTGGAAAGAGGCGTGTGGGGAAGAGTTTCTCTTCCCCAAGACTCTAAAACCCTATATCTACGCTTCCTCTCAGAGCCAAAACGCTCCACTTCGAGCGTTTTCCATGAATGCTACGCAAAACCCTAGACACGCAAAAATCTGAAGTTTCCGGCGAGTGGAGCCCGGCAACACGAGCAAACCCGACCAGGCACAAGGTAAGCCTCAAATCCATGTTTTTACGTATTTATTAATTAGAAAATTAATTAGGAAAGTATTTAAAAATTAGGAAAAAAATCAGATTTTTGGGGGCTTTGTGCACGCTACTGTTGGAGCGTGATTTCACGGATCAAACATTATCCGTTTGAAAATCTCACCGTCCAACTAGTGCACAAGAGACCCAAGAGAATACCCTTTAAGTTTGGGAGTGATCCAACGGTGGAATTCTCCAAAAAACTCAAAAACCAATACCTAGGGATGTTTTTAGGAACTTGGGAAAAATCTTTTAAAAACCATGGTTTTTGGAAAAATTAGTGCAAAAGGAGGGCATAAATGGATTCTAGAGAATTACGAAGAAAATGGCGCAAAAATCGAGGCAAAACGGAAGCTGCGCAGCTGCCGAGGCGCCGGGAATCCGGTCGTCTTCTCCGGCGTCGTCAATGGCGTCGGCGCCTGGCGCTGACGCCAAGACGCACTCAGAGACGCAGCCAGGACGAGCGCTGGTTGGCTGTCGCGGTGGGACCGGGACGCGGCGCGTCCTGGCGACCGTGACGCACGCGCGCGCGTGCGTCACGGTTCCGAAGACGCACGGCGCGCGTCCCGTACGACGTCTGCGTCGGCGTGCGTCTTCATGCGCCCGTGTACGTCGGTGTAAACCGGCGGAAAAGGGTGCCGCCGGTTTAAACCACCTTATGGTGGTCGGCGGAGCCACAGGTACAGTGTAGTTTTCACTAAAACTTGATTTTTGGGAGCTAGAGAGGTCCAAATCACGATCCGGAAGAGGCGTTGTGACCGTATTGACGACGCGGACCTAGTTTTAACTTAAAAACTTAGAAATGACCACTTTTTATTTAGAAAAATTTTAAAATAGTGATGTGACATGTACAGGGTGCACTTGAATATACCAATTAAAGGGAGTTATTAGCAAGCTAGTGATCTCACACTGAGGTAGGTGAATGACAACTAATGTTTTGCCTTGATTTTTAAACCAGTGTTTAAACATAGCATCATGTGTGATTGTGTTTTAAAATGCAATTATTATTTACCGTGGATTTCATGCTACATTACAATGCAGGATGGTTATTCCAAATTGAAATCTTTTCTTGAATAAACTTATTTCAAATGCTTTTACAAGTATGATGTTAATTTGTTATGCTTACTTAGAGACTTATTTCTTATTATATATATAGAAAATGCATGGATTTACATGGAAATGAGAATAGAGGCTTATTAAACCCTGGTCCTTTGATAGAGCTAACCCCGGGATGAGGGGCATGTCTTGGGGATTGCAAGCTATAAGTGCTCTTGAGTTTTAGCATATACATATGATTTCCGTATTTTATATTTGATGACGGTGCTCTCGCCGGGTGGGCGTCATCTAGGAGGGATAGGTAGGCCACCCACCTTCCGAGATTATGATGTGATGAGTTTGTGATATGATAGACACTGCCCATAGATGGCATTCGGTAGGGGGTTTGGTAACATGGATAGTCCACACTACCGGCCTCCGAGCCTTTCCATGGGGACGACGCTAAGTCTCAGTTATGGTGTCGACGGGAGCGGCGGTGGTTGATACCCATGGAGGGTCACTGCGGCAAAGATGATGACCCATATTCTTGTTATGTGTGCATGCATGATGAGCATGGTTATGGATGGTATGCCTGAGTGTGACGACACTCAGAGGTTGACTACGTGTACTCCTGATCAGGGATGTTAGTGCGATGTGGTGGGACCCATTACCTTAGGGTGCCCTTATTCTGGATGTATGCTCCATTTTATTGATTCATGTCATGTTATAACTCTGTGAATTTCATGTTTTAGCATATGGAATAAATTGGCATTTATTGAACATGGCATTATGATATCACTATTTTCATAAATGTTAGATTTTTCATTAGTATTGTTCATTATTTCTTGCATTTATTACATTAATTGTCTATATACCTACACAAGCGATAGCTTGCTGAGGCATTGCTTTGTTTTGCAATGCCTTAGATCTCGAGCGCGATAAAAGGCAAGGTCATGGAGAAGCGTGAGAGCATCTTGAAGACCATTTTTCTATAGTGTTAAATAGGTGATGTGAGTCATTAAACAGGATTATCATTTGGATTTTTATTATGGACTGCATATTTTATATTGGGATGTGATTTAGATCTTTGGACATATGTTGGACATTTATATGGGATGTTATGATGGATAGACCCTGGGCCATATTATTATTGTCTTTTGAACGTTTATTTGATTTAAAATAAAGGCGCCTATTTATTTGACGTTGATTTATACGCGGATTATTTATTTATGTTTAAATTACATGTACGCCATTTTGTGAAAGGAAAATTAACACCCGGAGTTTTTAAGATAGGTTTAGTAAAATGTTAAATAAATCTTTTCTCATGGGATCCCAAATGCTCTTATATAAAATGCCATTATTATAAAAAAAAAAAAATTGTCTTAAAAATCCGGGGTGTTACAACACCCTCCCTTGTCTCATCAAGTAGGACTATATCGTCTGCAAATAGCATGCACCAGGGAATCTCCTCATGCAGATGTTTTGTTAACTCATCCATAACTACTGTGAAAAGGTATGGACTCAATGTCGATCCTTGGTGCAATCCGACAGTGACAGGAAAATCACCAGTCACGCCACTAGTGGTCTTAACATTTGTTACTGCTCCCTCATACATATCTTTAATTATGTCTATATACCCCTGAGAAACCCCTTTAACACCTAACACCCTCCATATTAACTCTCTAGGGACTCTATCATAAGCCTTCTCTAAGTCAATAAAGACCATGTGTAGGTCTTTTCTCCTCTCCCTATATTTCTCTACTAATTGTCTTAGTAAGAAAATAGCTTCCATGGTAGACCTCCTGTGCATGAAACCAAACTGATTCTACGATACACTTGTTTCATGTCGTAGCCTCTTCTCAATGACTCTTTCAAAAAGTTTCATGGTGTGGCTCATAAGTTTGATCCCTCGATAATTAGTGCAGCTCTGAATGTCTCTTTTATTCTTATAGATTAGTACAATAGAGCTTTTCCTCCACTCATCAGGCATTTTCTTTGATTTTATAATCTTGTTAAACAACTTGGTCAACCAAACTACCCCAATATCTCCCATATGCTTCCAAACCTCTATTGGTATACTATCAGGCCCCATGGCCTTTCCTGATTTCATCTTTCTCAAGGCCTCTTTTACTTCAAGCATTCTAATCTTACGTTCATATCTATAATATCCAGTGTTATTTAAATTTATAGTATTTTCAATTCCTATATTCTCAGGGCTATTGTTATTTAACAATTTTTGGAAGTATATTTCCCACCTTTGTTTGATCTCAGCGTCTTTGATTAATACCCTTTGATCATCACTTCTAATGCACCTAACATGCTCTAAGTCTTTACTCTTCTGTTCTCTTACCTTTGCAAGTTTAAACACATCTTTCTCACCTTCTCTTGTTCCTAGTCTATTATAAAGCTCATCATATGCTTTAAGTTTAGCCTCACTTACTATTCTCTTAGCAATGTTTTTAGCATTCTTATATTGTTCATAGTTTTCATTATTTCTAATCTTCTGCCATGCTTTAAAATGCATTCGTTTTTCTTTAATAGCTTTTACCTTTGTTTCATTCCACCACCATGTTTCCTTTGCTAATAGCCTTTTACCTTTAGATACTCCTAAGACATCTTTTGCCACTTTCTTAATGGACTCAACCATATTAGTCCACATTGTATTTACTTCTGTTTCATAATTCCAATTTCCTTCTACCATTAACTTATTTTTGAATGAGGTTATTTTCTCTCCTTTTAAGTTCCACCACTTAGTTTTTGGATGTGTATTAAGTTCGGTTCTTTTACTCCATCTTTTGATATGAATATCCATAACCATTAACCTATGTTGTGAGGTTAAACTCTCACCGGGTATCACCTTACAATCCTTACATATAGATCGTTCATTATTCCTAAGTAGAAAAAAGTCTATTTGGCTTTTATGAAGTCCACTTTTAAAGGTTATTAAGTGTTCATCCCTCTTCTTAAAGAGTGTATTTGCAATTGATAGGTTATATGACAAAGCAAAATCGAGGATATTTTCCCCCATCTCGTTTTGTTCACCTACACCATACCCTCTGTGTATTCTATCATATCCTTCCTTATCTTTTCCTACATGGCCATTTAAGTCTGCTCCTATAAATATTCCCTCAGTATTGGGAATTTCTTGCATGACTCCCTCCATATCTTCCCAAAACTATCTCTTAATTATAATATTTATAATCTGCTCTCCTAGAATCATTTTTATTATTATAATTCTATCACTGATTCTTTTAACGTTCACAACTTTATCCTTTAATTCCTTATCCACTATTATTCTCACGTCATTTCTATTATTTTCCTTTCTTACGTACCATAATTTATACCCATCTATTTCTCTAGCTTTAGCCCCTTTCCACCTGGTTTCTTGGATACAAGCGATGTTGACTCTCCTACGTTTTATCGTGTCTACTAACTCCAAACTCTTACCTGTCAATGTCCCTATATTCCATGTAGCGATGCGAATCTTATGATTTGGAGATTTCCTATTTACTATCGCCTTTCTCGACCTCTATGGTATGAACCCATGTCCACTTTTCACTGCACCTGGGTTCTGATGCAGCGCGTCGCTTCAGAGGGGACGCTCTAGCAGCCCTTGCCCATTTTTCACTACACCCGGGATCCGATGTAGCGCGTCTCTTCTGGGAGAACGCCCTAGCAACCCTTGCCTATTTTTCACCGCATCCGGGATCCGATGCAACGCGTCGCTTATGGGGAACGCCCTAGCTTGAGCGAATTTCAGATTTCGATTCATGTCATGTTGGGGTTGCCATAGTTTTAAAAGCTGAAGATGATTTTCATTAAAATCATTAAAATCATCTTCAGCTTCACCCTTGCCGGCTGGCTACCTGACGTAAGGGTGGCCATATTTTAAGAAGCTGAAGATGATTTTCATTTCTCCCTCACAAACTAATATACAAATGCATATTTATTTGTAAGAAAGAAATAATAGAATCATCTTCAACTTTCCCCTTGCCGGCTGGCTACCTGATACAAGGGTTGCCATCTTTTAAGAAGCTGGAGATGATTCTCATTTCTTCCTCACAAACTAATATACAAATGCATATTCATTTGTAAGAAAGAAATAATAGAATCATCTTCAACTTCCCCCTTGCCGGCTGGCACCTAACGCAAGACCCTCCTCCTTTTTTATCCGGGCTTGGGACCGGCATTGGCGGAGTTGGCTTGTAGCTCATGTGGAAAGAAAAGAATAAAAGAATTTTCAGGGGCAAGAGTCAGTTGCTTGGAGATTCTACAACATGATGCATGAGATTTGTGTAGCCCTTGCAAGCATCCAGTAAATTGCATTGCATATGTCTATCATTGTCAACCAATCTTACCAACCCTTCACAATCTGACCACTCATCCAGTGGCAGTATTTGATGCATGGCTCATGGTTGGGTTAAACCAAAAGTGTAGGCCCCAGCTTGCATTCTTTCGGTCACATATTGTTTAACTGAAAATATGTGCGTCCATGTTCGGCACTTAAATATGGATGCACATTTTTTCACTTAAAAGTATGAGAAAGCCAAGAACAAATTAATCTTATTCTTTTCAATGATCAAAATAATTTATTTTCTAGGTCAAGATATCGATGGCCAAAAATATCTACAGCCATGTAGTCATCGTAGGCTTAGAAGTATCCAACACTGTAGGTTTTTTATTATTATCAATAACTCATTTCCCAATATGCATGACATTAAATGGTGGGTAGTGATAAACGCAACTAAATGGCACAAAACAATTCTAGATGCTCCCAGATTTTGAAAGATCCAAACTGTTCGTATAGTGTTGCTCATGACTTGGATGTATCGTGACCTAAATTTCTCATCCATTTGATCATCGTAGCAATTATTATTTTTAGTTTTTAAGATGGATGCCGAAGCTTTTTACGTTCATTATCAATCTTAAGAAAACAAGGGTTATGATCAACCAATAGATGAAAATTTTGGATCATGACACATGCAAGTCAAGGGCAATACCATCGACAGTTCAGATCTTCAAAAATCTAGAACCACCTGAAGTTATAGCTGTTGTAACATTTAGTGAGGGTTCATGAGTCAAAACAAGGGATGCATATATCAATATCATTAATGTTTAGACTTTGGATCATCCAAATAATGGGACCACTTTTACTCCTACCAATGGTTTCCTATCCACGTGATGGGCCGTGATTTATAGGTTATTGTTGAGAAACAACAATCCATGGATAAGCACCCTATAAGTGGTTCTCCTTGAGCAGGAAGCGTCCAGATCTCATCAACATCTTCATATATCCATATTGCGATAAGTACTTAATCAAATGAACGGCGGTGATAATGTGAGATAAGATACATAATTAAAAAATATAAAATAAATTGCAGGAACAATGGGATAGTATTTGATTACGTTAGTTGTGAAATAACAAACGCTGATAGACTTCCAATCATTTACCGTCACCGTATTTTAGATGTATATCAAAACGATTTTTTTTAGCTGATTGGATGACAAGTACAACTCCATCTTCATCCAGATCCCTTCTCATTAATTAGAATACAACCTCAAAGGGATATTTTTAGCTGATTCGATGACAAGTTCAAATCTATCTTGATCGAGATCCCTTCTATCGCATTAATTAGAATACATCTATCTATGATTTCAATCCGGAGGAACTTGCAGGTTTGTAAATTTTCAGTCGTTTGTTGTGTTGATTTAAACGGCATTAGTTTGTCGATAATCCTTCTTTTTTTTTCCAGCTAAGTATACGTGTTGGGGTGAGAACGAATGGTACTTCTTCACCCCCAGGGATCGGAAGTATCGAAATGGGAGTCGCCCAAAAAGGGCGGCAGGAGATGGCTACTGGAAAGCTACTGGAGCGGATCGTCCGATCAGAAACGAGGGGAAGAAGGTGGGAGACTGGAAAGCCCTAGTCTTCTACAGAGGCAAGCCCCCGAAAGGTACTAAGACTAACTGGGTCATGCACGAGTATATGATTAAGGGACTGGGGGAGAATTCACGAAAGGTTCCAGGAAGCATGAGGGTAAGATGAGACTGCACTTCTGGTATATGCGTGCTAAGAAATGGTTTTTCAGTTTGGTAGATGATGACTTCTTGGTTTGTGATTGTTCAATGAATCTCCCATGCGCAATGGATTAGTTGACAGACTAATGAATTTGAAACTAGTTTTAAGCATATCACCGATCGAGATTGGTAAGACTTGTCTGTATATTTCTTCAAGAATCTACAATAATGCTATAAAATTTAAACCACCCCTCATAAGTAACAAAAATTTCCACATAACATGGATCTCACTAGGCGCGATTCATTGTGTCCCATAAACTAATGCATATTTATAATATGTTTTGGATATGTTAAGAGAAGCTTGTGCTCTTACACAAAATTCTGTCTTTAGAGGATCATGTGTTTCTTCATGTTCCTCATCTATGTCAGGTGTTATCTTATGAACTTGCATGTTTTACCATGAATCCACTTGAGCATGCAGGTCATGCTTGTTTAGTGACCCAAAAATCACTTCTTTGCCACGCTTTATTGTAGTTGTATAGTTTTCTTAGATGATCTTCAACTCTTTGACTTACAAGTTTAGTTGATGAATGTAGACCGTATTTCTTTTATTATTAAGTTTTTAGTATCTACTTAGAACTGATGAAAAGTTTTTGCTCTTATTTCTTTTGAATTCTTTTTAATATCGGTAAGGTTATGCTCTTACATAAAATTCTATTCTACTGTATCTATAAGAGATTTCATATATTTTAAATTGCTGGCATAGGGGTTTACTATATCTAAGTGATAAGCATACCGACACCCATGTACAGCCTGAAACTCAGGTTCTTCTTGTGCCACTGCACTAGAACACGGTGGTGCATGAGGCCTTGTATCGGGTCACCAAGGAGTGAGACTCCTTGCACCATTGTGCTAGAAGGCTCTAAAGTTCTTAAGTCTTTGACATAAGAAGTTTAAGTTTAGGTGATGAATGAGGATTGTCTTTGCTGCTGTTTTCAAGTTTTTACAATCCACTTAAAGCATAACAATTAGTTAAGTTAGTGAGAAAATAAACCTTGCTTGTAAATCATTAAATTACTGCAAACATAACAAAGGATAATATTAATAGAAGTTTGGTCATTTGTATCCTAAGATAGTGAAGTGTTATTGCTTATATTAATTTGTGTGCTTCTATTAGTTTCACTATAATAAAGTATTTTAACATACACAACTTACATAGTATGTTCCACATTGAGAGTGCTTTCTCTTATTACAATGAAATTTATTAGATATTTCTTCAACTATTAAAAATATCTAATTTTGACCTAAAATAGAGTTCTTAGGCCTCATATTTGTAAATTGCATGGGTTATCATGAATATTATAAGTCAAGATTATTAGTTATGTGCAAACATCTTTTTATAAATACTAAACCCATAATTGTACATAAACCAATATAGCCTAGTAGTTAGACTGAGGCACTTCTCTCACGTATAGGTAATGAGGGTGTGCATCACATACTTTTAGAGGATGTAGGGTGTTTGAGGATCTGATAATTATAGCATTTGAAAATTCATTAATTGTTTTTATTTTGTTTACTTGGAGGATTAAATTTACCAAAATATTTGCAGAATTTTTCTTTTTCTTTTTAGATGATTCGTTACATGTGTGTCTTACATCTTTGAATTGTAATTTATAATTTTTATTGAAAAATTAACTAAGTTATAGAAATGAATATATATAAGTACAATTAATTACAAAAAGTAGTGCTTAAGAAAACAAACTATATAATTACTTACTAAGAAAGTCACCATAAATACCAAACACGTCATATAAATTATACATTTCAACCAACATCAATGATGCAATCCAAAAATTTGATATTTTATTATGAAAACTTTCTCATTATATTTAAATATAATTATTTGGTGTAAGATATATGCATTATTGCTATATTTTGAAGAATTACCAAGGTACTATATATTAAATAAGATTTAGGACTGTGTTTGAACATTTTATATATCAAAGGTTGAAGTTATTCAATCTTTCTTTCTGCTCATCACTATGCAAAGATTGAATAACTTGTATCCAACCTTTCTTTTTATGTTGTGTGGCCTAGAAAATGATCAATGGTTTGTAGACATCCAAACTGGTACACTTAAATTATGGCAACAAAATCATATTGAAAGACAAAATTATTGTCTAGCAATTATTATTATATAAGTTGTCTATTTTACATGAAGTATTTTTAATTATATTTCTATGTGCATTTATTTCAAGAACAATAATTTACTCATAAACTAAGCCATTTCTACTTCCTTAATACTAATTTTAGGCAAAGTAAAGGGTTGTATAAGCTCGAGTTGTGTTAGTGGGAGAGTGGCAATGCAAAGACTGTCAATTGTGGATTTCAAATTGGACTTAGAAAAAACAATATATTTATTTATTTATTTAAATTATAAGTCAAAGTCTTAGTCAATCGATAAACAATTTAGAAACCCATAGTAACATGTTAAAGTTGATCGAATAGAATCATAAAATTCAAGTATAAAATATTGGGAATTAGAACAAACATATCAACTAACTTGGAGAAACATATAGTTTCCCAAAACAGAAATTTATAGATACGTATACAAGTGTAAAACTAAACTTTTGATTGATAGTGATGTTGCATGCTAATGAGACATGATACAATAGCTAAATCCTAAAGAGAGAGAGAGAGGGTGTGAAGTATGCCAAATCTTCTTGTATTATTAAAAAGAGATAAGAGTCTCACTAGGTGTAGAAGCTCTTAAGTGTGTAAGAAGTAGACATTGCTTCTTTTTTTTTCATAATGACATTGTTCTGTAGATATAAGTCACTCATCAAGTTTGGAATAGCTTAGACATGATAGAGAACAAGTTTCATTCACACTTAGTTTTTTAAGCTTATATATCATTTGGGCAAAAAATCAAGACCATCTATTTTTATTTTTAGTCTTTAGGGATCCAAAAATATTAGTTAGGATTATCTAAAATCATTGATATCTTTAGGGTTACCTAGTTTCTATATGCAGAATACAATGAATAGCTTAGGTCTTCCAAAATAAATCTCTAAGGCCAGCATTTATTTATTAGGACTTTTGTCAGTATCTAAACCTATTTGTACTCAAGAGATAAGTAGAAAATAAGAGAGTTTTCATGAGAATCTAAGCAGGTACGTGTATAAATGAGACAGGTAATGGGAGCAAGATGTTATAATCTAATATTTCTCAAACATTAGGGCAAAATTTTCTCTTGTCCTCTTAATATTTGTTTACGACAAAAAATAGCATCTAAATAGTTATTCTTTGGCGAGGAATTTTCCTTATTAGAAATTTGGAATAAACTATTATCACTTAATTTGGCAGCTATAATCAAGGAGAATGCAGGAAAATTTTCTCTTGTTCACATTATCAGCAATTCAGACTGTAGCACCAATTTTTTAGTTATAATATGATATTTAATTGTGTTATGGGTGTCAATTTTACCACTTATGAGATTGATTGCTAATAGTATAAACCGTGGCAGTTTTCCTATCTTATATACATATGTACATGTATGAATGTGGGTAATATATATGTTAGAAATATGTGAATGACTAGGATTACAAAATCCCATCTTCCACGTACATTTTGTTGAGTGTAAATATTATTGTTTAAGTCGGAGTGATAGTAGTAAAAATGACCCTTTGGTTCTTTTGCCCCATCAAAATATGCTTATATGATTGTACTTTTATTATATGAAATTTATTATACTTTTAACAGTTTGGATCCTCTTGTAGTCTTGTTTTTATTATTGTTATTAGCATTGGTATTGATAGACCCCAAGGCAATATGTTATTACCATGACTGTCCCATCACTCCCACTTACTGGAGAAGGAAGTTGCACTTATCCATTAGTTTGTGGCTCTACAGTACGTTATAATTTTTTCATCCTACTGGCTCAAGTTCTATGTGATTTTCGTTTGATACACCATACAAAAGTGGGCCACTTACGTCTATTTGAGGCGCTTACAACATATTATAGCATTCATCCTAATACAACATATACCATAAAAAGAAACGAAAGAAAGCTATCACTACTGGAAATGCCATTAGTAATGTTAAGGAGCTATTGTATTACCTAGTGAGGAACTCAATAACTGGTCTAAATGAGAAAGTACTGAAGAGAGGAAGTAAATGGAATTAAATTAGAAGAAAAAAGTTCCAAAAGAATTTGTACATTCTTATTAGAAGCTCCTTATTGTTTGGACAATAAAGAGACAATTACAAAAAGATATATACATGTAGATATAAAAAAGAGAGAAAAGAAAGTGTATGGAGTCTTTTACTTTAAAGCAATAACAAGAAAGGAGTGTATTCTCTTATTGCACAGTCCTTAAAAATGTTAAAATTAAAAATTAAGATATATGCCATTTGGTGCTTATGTAGCACCTAAAGTTAAGAGCAGAGATCTAAAATCTTCTACTAATTAAACTAAAATATAGAAAATATAGATAGCACACTAGTCATAGTTAGTCTATTTACATTAAGTAGGAGATGAACTAATCTAATAGTTTTCATCTAGGGTTTGAAATCAGACCCTGTGATGGAGATGTCGTGGGCCTAAAATTACTTAACCAAATAATTTTAGTTGTTAGATCAACATTTTGTAGTGAATGACTAAAGAGTAGGTTGATTTCGATAAGCAATACCTTTAATGATGCATTTCTGGACATGCAAAAAGAAGCCATTAATTTGTTGCGAGCCTGTTGAAAATTGCAAGCCATTATTTTTAACGTTTAATTTGGTTGTTGATTACATTTAAGATTTTATTTTGTTTAATTATATGGAAGGAATTTAAATGTGCTTTCTTAGCTAAGAATACACACTAAAATGTTGTTGCCGTTACTTTGTTATGTTTTTTTATATATTCTTTATTTGTTTTTTGTTTTTGCAGTTAGATGATTGGGTTTTATGCAAGATATATAAGAATTCTAAAGCAATGTTAGATCAGGGAGACGTCGATCTGAACAAGCCATTGATGCACATACTGAAAGTGGATTCATTCGTCAAGATGAAAACAGCTTAAATTTTGCTCAACTGTTAATAAATTTTGATCAGCCACTAAGATTTCCTATTGATTCAATGCCATTGCTCAACATAACTGATTCTATATTTGATCAAGCCCTTCAAATGCCTTTTCCTGAATTTTCTCATAATCTTCGTAATGAAATATTCGAAAATCATGAGTTTGAATTTAATGATCCCTTATCAGTGAATCCAAACTCAAATAATGATGAAGTCATCAGTCAATTGGTTGAAGATGAAGCAGTTTCTGAATTGAAAGATTCTTCAGTTAAGCATTCAGATTTTCAACGCAAGAAGTAAGATAAGTATCAGTCAGTTGTTTGAGATCAAGTAGCAAAGAGGGTGTTTTAGAGTGGACAATGGAATATTTATATTTTTTGTTTTATTGTGTACAATGGGATATTTATATTTTTTGTTTTAGTGTGACCAATGCAGTTGTTTTATATTATGCTTTAGACTTGTGGCTGTTGTGAAGCCTTGGCCGATGAGGGCGGGCTAAGAGGGCTGGCAGGCTTCTAGGCAAGGTGAAAGACTGAGAGTTAGTCCCACATCGCTAGGGGGAAAGTTACTTGGCTCTTGATAAGAGTGATGAGGACTTCCCTTGCAACGAGGCCTTTTCCTTGGGCAACTGGGGAAGAACAAAACCGTGTGGGGTGTATGGGCACTCCAGCACGGACAATATCGTTGCAGGGTATGGGCCCTCGGGCTGTTACAAGTGGTATCAGAGCCAGACCCCGACCCGGTGTGGCTGGCTAGCCGCACATGGGCGCTCGTGTGTGGTAAGACATGCGAGGACGCATGTCCCCTAAGGGGGAGAGTTTGTGAAGCCTTGGCCGATGAGGGCGGGCCAAGAGGGCTGGCAGGCTTCTAGGCAAGGTGAAAGACTGAGAGTTAGTCCCACATCGCTAGGGGGAAAGTTACTTGGCTCTTGATAAGAGTGATGAGGACTTCCCTTGCAACGAGGCCTTTTCCTTGGGCAACTGGGGAAGAACAAAACCGTGTGGGGTGTATGGGCACTCCGGCACGGACAATATCGTTGCAGGGTGTGGGCCCTCGGGCTGTTACAAGTGGTATCAGAGCCAGACCCCGACCCGGTGTGGCTGGCTAGCCGCACATGGGCGCTCGCGTGTGGTAAGACACGCGGGGACGCGTGTCCTCTAAGGGGGAGAGGTTGTGAAGCCTTGGCCGATGAGGGCGGGCCAAGAGGGCTGGCAGGCTTCTAGGCAAGGTGAAAGACTGAGAGTTAGTCCCACATCGCTAGAGGGAAAGTTACTTGGCTCTTGATAAGAGTGATGAGGACTTCCCTTGCAATGAGGCCTTTTCCCTGGGCAACTGGGGAAGAACAAAACCGTGCGGGGTGAATGAGCATTCCGGCATGGACAATATCGTTGCAGGGTGTGGGCTCTCGGGCTGTTACAGAGAGTGTGTTTTCACAAAAGAAATATTACGAGCAACCAAACATACCAATGGACCATTGTTTTCCAATGCTCAAAACGAAACCATTATTATGTGACTACCTCCATACTTCAATTTTATTTATTTTTATTTTCTATACTTCTAATCCCTTGATTTGTCAACGCCTTTTTTATGGATTTAATCATCATCTTTTATATTTCTCTAACTATGGGGGCAAAACAAAGACATATCAAAGCACAGCAAAGTAGTGAGTCAGATAAACATACAGTTAACGCGAACCAACATACTAATCCACCGAAGCTTTGAAAACTATCCCACAAAATCATATTGATTTATAGAATTATAGAAGAAACTTTAAAATCTATCTAAGAAGACAGTATCATCATTTCTATATATTTGTTTTGATAAATTTAACAGCCATACTTACATGCAACCGATGATCATATTTCATGAACAATAAGAATTGCTCATTAAAAATTGTAAAAAAAATAAAGGAAAGTCAACCTCTCTATGAAGAAGGCCAAGAGTCCTCTAAGCTTACTTTTCTTAATATTAAGAAAAATTCTAACGTGAAGCAAAATGACAAAAGTGGCATGCTTGAACAACTACAGGGTCTTCTGAAAATCATTACGAAGCATTACTATAAGATGTTCTATTTTTCCATGGAAATGTGTTTGCTCAAGGAAGGGTCCAGAAGACGTTGATTGAACAACTGGGATCAATTTACTTACTATACTTAGTTGACATTCATAAAAAGTCTCTAATGAATTATGAGTTCAATAGATCTTGCTTAGCAGAAAGATGGATCTTCCTTGCTCATTATCTGACAATCACTTATTCGCAAACCTCGAGTGGGGCTAATAGTTCTACTTTCCAATTCGTGCTGATGCTTCCCCCAATTAACGAAGAGATCTTGGCGGAATTGCCACATATGAAATTAAGCACAATTTTGTAAAGAAAACCCCACTTCTTTCTTTGGAATTCATTTAAATATCGTACCAACACATATCATGGATGCAAAAATATATATCTTAAACTTAAAGTTTAAACATGCATGAAATCCGTTGTAAAGATACCTAGGTAACATAAACTGCTTGATGAATGGACCTTGTCTTGATGATACTGGATGTTTGTTCATATCCAAAGAGACAAACGGTTTGGTTGAGTTATTTGTGTGGTTCTATTTCTAGGCCAATAAGCTATTAGAAAACTGCCAGTTTCAATTACAGGTGGCCTTACTAACCTAAATGTATCTCAGAACCTAAATACTGATAATTCAAAGTTAAGAGATCGATCAATATCAATCACTCCCTTTGCAAAGAGCAATGATAATCAAAGACTCACACGACACACACAACCATTATCTATGCATATAATCCATTCAACTTATTTGCCTCTTTTAGATTACCTACAATTATAAAAAAATTTGCAGATTGAATGACTTTAGCCTATGTTTTCATTTCAATATTGATATCGATTTGAAAAACTGAACTTGTGATTCCCCTATCGAAACCCCACCTTTTGGATGATCGAACCCATTCATATTCTTAGACCTCAATAAGAAGAGTTAGGCACAAAAACTCATATTCATTTGTTGCTTCTAGCTTCTAGTTTACTCAGTTGAAAATGCCAATAATAGTAATGAAAATACTTTCTAACTGAGAAAATTAGTAGCTACAAGCATGTAATGAATGTGAATTTTCGCAACTAAATAAATAAGTCAAATCATCCAAAGGTGAGGCTTGGATGGAGAGGCCATGTAGTCAGTCCGAACTGTACATAGCATTTCTATATTGTTGCTCTTATTTAATTTTGAGAGAGAGAGAGAGAGAGAGAGAGAGAGAGAGAGAGAGAGAGAGAGAGAGAGAGAGAGAGAGAGAGAGAGAGGCTACCTCCATACTTCTACTTTTTGAAACTTCTATTAATCCCTTGATTTATCAAGGCCTTTTTTATGGATTTAATGATCATCTTTTATATTTCTCTAACTATGGACACAAAAAAAAAGACATATCAAAGCACAGCAGAGTACTAAGTCAAGTATGTAGACAGTAGCGAGAATCAACATCCTAATCCATCAAAGCTTTGACCTACCCAACAACATCATATTGATTCATAGAATTATTGAAGAACTTTTTAAATCTATATAGGAAGACAGGATCATCATTTCTATATCTTTGTTTTGATAAATTTAGCAACCATACTTACATACAATCGATGATCGATCATGCTAGATATCTCATGAACAATAAGAATTGCCCATTAAAAATTATAAAAAGAAGAGATAAAAAATAAAGGAAAATCAAATGAGTACCGCTCTATGAAGAAGCCCAAGAGTCCACGAAGCTCACTTTTCTTAATAAGAAGAAAAATTCTAATGTGAAGCAAAATGACAAAGGTAGCATGTTCATTTATAAAGAGTTGTTGTAGCTTTCATAGCTTCCATCTCGGCCTTGAATTCAGTTTTGGATGGTTAAAGCAATTCTTAACCGTCTTTAAGAGTCCTTGCAACTCCACAAGTCTTATATTCAAACTGCAAGGGCACTGAAGTAACTGGTGATATCTTATCAAAAGGATTCACACAAGCCCAAGAGACCCAGTGTAGTCTTGTTTATTGTTAGGGTTCTTCCCAAGGAAGAAGAAGGAAGCGGTCAATCAATTTTTTGGATGGTATTTTAGTGAGAAAACCTTTTGAAACACCCTTGTATCCATATTTATCCCTCAAGAGACACGTTGCTAGTAGGATGATATCCATTTATAATTGAGTTTACCCACTTTCTCTCTCCTTCCAAATACTAGTGATTTCAAAGGAGCATAACATCTACATACTAAGAGAAAAACACAAAAATGGGCCGAAATATTAGATTATATTGTCTTGCTCCATTTACCTCTTTTCTTTACATACGTACCTACTTATATTGCTATCTCATCTTCGTTGTTTCTCTCTCGAGTTATTTATTTCTTTAGTTCTGATACACTGGCAAGCGTCCTTAGAAATAGACACTGGCTTTAGAGGTTTGTTCTATAAGATCTTGGCTATTCATTGTATTCGGAGTACAGAAATTAGATCTCTCAAAACCTCTAACTAATACCTTTAGATATCTAAACAATAAAAATAAAATAGATGGTCTTGATTTTTTAATAAAAGATATATAAACTAAAATAATTAAGTGTCAATCAAACTTGTTCTCTAGCCCATCTAAGCTATTACAAACATAATGAGTGGCTTACATCTACTACTTTGTCACCATGAATGGAAAAAGAAGGCATCTACTTCTTAGACACTTGTAAGCACCTACACCTACACCTACACCTACTCAGACTCATTCTTATCTCTTTTTTGAAGTAGTCCTATATTTAGGTTTAATATAAGACGATTTTTTGAGAAACTATGCTATATTATAAAGATTATAAGATGGTTTTTCATTAGCCGTCTTATATTTGCAAAAACTGATTCCTTTTTATTTGTTTATTTTTACCTGTAGTCCCTATATTTCAAGGTACATTCAACAGTCACTACTCTATACATACTTCACATTCAATAGTCACTAACTTGTCCATATATACTTTAAATTCAACAATCGGTTACTTCTCCATATACACTTTACATTGAAATAAAGAAGGCATGCACCCATACATTCACACTTTTCTACAAACACTCATATGTTTAGTTCAGCACACCAATTAGTCAGGTGATGCCCCATGATTGTGGTAAATGTTAAAGAGGATGTGTGCAGTGTGATGGAAAACCAGATGACACATTGAAGGATCCAAATATTCTTCAACAAGTAATTCTAAGATAGACAAAGACTGCTTCTAACATCATAAATTGTAAAACTTGTTTTTTACTTAGTGAAAAAGGCTCATAAGCTTCACCACACAGAAATCAAAAGTTTGATCGATCATTTTGCACAATAACCTGCACTAGTTCTTTTTGATAATGAGAACACCTATGGAACCCCAAAATCCCAAAGCATAGCAGATAGCCACCCATGAATAAAAGAATAAATCATTCTTTAGGAGTCCATATTTTCCTTTTTTATTTTTATCAAGTGATTCTCATGGGATATTGACCAAGCAATTTTGGCTCAGTGGCTATCCACAAAGACTTGGGTTAACTATGAAACTGGTCTCAGTGAAGGTTGTAAATTGCCTCTCGTATGGAATTTCACCTCACAGATCATTAAAGGAGACACTAAGAAATGCAAGGAAATTGAGTTTGGTCATTTGAAGGGTTATTTTTCCAGTTAGTTTGTTGTGAGATAGATCCAAACTCTCTAAGTGCTCCATGTTGTTGGACAAATTGAGTGAAATAAGATCTCTTCATGATCCCAATTCTGGTGGGATGTTGCCAGACAATTTGTTGGATAACAAGTCAATTCCATTCATCCATACCAAAGGTTCTCCCATGTAAGGCTTGACTTACCCTTTGTGGTGAAATCATATGGCCCATATTCTTGCCCACTACTATAAAAAGGGAGTAATATTGCCAAGACATGTTGGAATGGTTCCAGAAAGATAGTTACTCGAGAAATCTAAGAGGCAGATGTTCATTTGACATAGCTTTTTAGGGATGCAGCCTTCAAAATCATTTCCTCTTAGGAGGAGTAATTCCAAGCTTGGAAGGTCATAAAATGAAATTTTGATATTTCCTGACAAGAAATTATTGTGAATGTCCAGATGAGATAAGCTGAAAGCAGCATTTGATAGGCTGGTGATATTGATCCAGTAAGACAGTTTCTGTGAAGCAGTAAAGCCCACAACTTTGTTGCACTGAAATTTCTAGGGAGCATCTCCCCATGCAAGTTGTTTTTTGACAAGTCTAAGTCCAACAAACAGGGCATTTCTGGTACATCTCCAGACAAGTTATTTAGCACGAGATAGAGACCTCAGAGACCACATTTGGACAAGAGACGAAGGGATGCTCCAACTAGAAACATAAACAGCTTGGCTTTTGGTCTCGTTCCAACTAGAATCCCAACTACAAGTGAACTTCTCCAAAGCAATTTTCTATAAGATAATAACTAGAGAAAAGTGGCAGCAGCTGGATGAGCAAGGCTCGTGGCTGTGCATGTGTCTAACATTCCTGTTAAAAGGAAAAAAGGAGAAGAAAGGATAAAAGCTTGGCTATAGCTAGAATAGTAGAAGAAGAGTAGAAACCTACAACAAAGACCGTTTGATTAACAGACCCACACCTCCTTCAACCAGGGCCAACTCAAAGATACATATTACTCTATCAAGAAGGAGAATGGTAGATGGTACACAATACAGTTAAACACTTATGAGAAAAGACACAAGTTTTTAAAGACTCCACCACAACATGAAACCAACGGTCAGGTTTACAAAGGCAACACACATGACCGTTGTAAATACTGTAATTTAAAAGTATCAAGACTCTTGTATGGCATCACTGTTCACCATTTCACTTGCTGACAGGATAAACCCTAACTTGATCTATCACAGGCCCGCAAAGAGAACCATAGTCATCAATTCTTGTGTGGTAGAAAGAACTGTAAAATGTAATCCTCGTTCTGGGTTCAAGTGCTTGGAACTTGAGACTAGCAGGCACAAATCCACCCCTTCCTTTGGAAGTGAATGGAACTTTGACAGTGCCACTAGCAGCGAAAGCTTCAACCATCATCGATCCATGGCAACCGTTTCTAGCATCTCCCACAACAAATGTGAGGTTGTAGAATGTTTTGGGAACTGTTCTTAGGACTTGGGCAATGGCACTCTCCCTTCCTGCTACCAATTCTACTGCTGCAAGCCCGTATGGAACGGAGAAATGATTTGAGTCGATATATCTTATGGATTTTAGGGATTCGATGATCCAACCAGGGAGTGGAGATGTGAAATCTAGTTGTTTGGGAGGTAGGAGGACGCCAGAGGAGTTGCTCTTGAACAGATAGGGACCTTCCTCGAAATCACCATTCTTTACCAGGTTGTCTGCTATTGAGACAAAGAAACTGTTAGGAGATTGATGACATTATATATGAATCTCCCCCACTTCTCAAATTGAAAATGTAGAAATTACAAGACGGCAAGAGTTCTGACAATTCTAGCAACAGGTTATGTTTCAGCTGTTTCGCATGGGGCTAACCATACTTGGATTGAGTTGCCCATGTGTGGTGGTTTCCTATACTGGAGTCGGCAGTTGTAAAACAAAGATAGAGTACTTAACAAGAAATAACTAAGGTTTTAGACATGGTAATTTTATCTATGTTTCAAAAGATAGCAGGATAAGAAGCATGTAGATGGATAACTCAAATCAGGGTTTGTTATCTCTGCACGAAAAGGCCCCATTGAGATGATTTTAACTTTTCTAAACACACAGCAGTGAAGCTGAGCCAATCTAGCTAATCCAAATTTAAGCCCAGCTTCTTGCCAGGGAAAACATATTCGTGAAAATTTAAGATATGCATTTTGAACATCATGAAGCTCCAAATCGGCAAGAAGGAGACACAACCTCTGAAGAACAGTAAATCACCTTTAGGCTATATTTGTGTCATGGACAAACTATGCAGGTACTGACAGCCCTTAAATCATTGACAAAGTTATTCAATAACAAACAGCCCACAGTTTTATGACTGTTTTATGCTAGAATATTTTCCCCTATGTTTAAGTTGCTAATAGCAAGGCTGAAGGTTAAACACATTGATAAAAATTTTACATGGTCCGATATCCTTATAAACGGAGAAGAAATGCTTATTTACACATGTAAAAAAGAGATAATTGGAAGATAAGCCTACACTTGGAGAACGATAAACAGTATAAAAACAGAGGACTTAAAACTGTTAAAGGAAACCCTGATCACAAACTAATTAAAATTCAACAGACCCACGAAACATAGACGAATGAATATGAAAACCAACAATTTAGTTCATATATCAATTTGAACCTCAACGGGAAGTACAGGAAGGAAGAAACAATAGAAGTGTACCTCTTGTGGGCTTTGGAGGGAAGAGCTCTTTAATGGCAACTGCATCCAAGAGAGGCCCGCATGCAGGATCTTCTTGAATCCCAGGATTGTGGAAAATAACCTTAGCAACGGCAGAAGTAGCTATGAATCCCCAAGCATAGGTATCACCTCCGTTACTGCTGTAAAGGGTCTGCAAAGGCAAGTCACCAGAAAGGGGAGGAACGCTGACTCTTAGAACTTCATCTTGGGCACATGTTCTCGAAGATCCAAAGGTCAGGGCATATAGAGCCCCTTCTTTAACTGGTACTGATTGGGAGATCGAGGCCTCATTTCCGAGTCTTACAGCATGAACTCCGCGAGCAACAGCGAAGAACATGCCACCTGGCTGTGGCCCGGCCTTGATATACTCAACAAGACCGTGGATTTCCCATTTGGGCAGAGCATGTTTGCCTTGGATTACAGTTTTGTTCAGATGCTTAGGATGTGGCGGCATCTCAAAATTGCCATTCGGGAGGAAACCTGGAGAAGAGGAAATGAATGTGAGAAAGCCATACCATATAGGTAAAATTATTGAAGTTATGGGAGATTGAGATTGGGTTTGATACTTGAAACAAAATCCAGTTGAGATTCAAGTCCAGGAAAACCTCTTATACAGATCGGTCAAAATAAGAACAAACGTTTTCTTATCAAAAGTTGTCTTCCAAAAAATCGCAGAAAATGAAGGGAGTATTTGTTAATGTAAATCAACGATTGAAGAAGGCTGGGAGGTTGAGAGCTCCCTTTATAGAAGACGAAAATGCCATTGTATTTTATATAAGCAAAAAGAACGAAAGGAAGCGACCTGAAAATGTTCCGGGTCACATACCACCTAACACCTCAATCTAGCACCTAACACCTCAATCCAATGCAAAGAGATTCAAGTGAAGAAAGCAAACACATTTCACCGAGGTTAGAGATGGAGACAGATCACAGTGCAGCAATGTATTAAAGCGTCCAAAATGAACTTAGAATAATGTTGGAAGACTTCATTCATCAAATGTCTCCACTGAAGATCAAACAAGTTTTCGTGTTAGACTTCAAAATTTTCACCATAAACTAGTTAGACCTACATACTCAGAGATCCTAAACACTGCAAACTTAACTGCTCTTACCTGCGAGAAAGCTGAAAAAACTCATTCGTCAAGGATCTTAAGTAACAATTAAAGGCTTTCTGTTCAAATGAGAAAAGAACTTCAAATTTAACACCAAGCTTGTTCAAAAACACCGAGAAGCTAAAACCATAACACCTACGGAACAAGGTACAGACCAAAAGATCTACACCTGTTTCAAGTGAAACAAAAGCCCTCATGAATCTCTGCAAACACAACAGTAAAGAAGAACGGAAAGAAAGTAGAGTCGACCAAACGGCCCCAAAAAGCTGGAGGACAAACAGATTAGAAACATCACCCAGATATTCGACTGGAAAAACAGAGCCACTGAAAGGGGATTGAAAAAGAAAAGAAAGAGGGTATCATTAAATTTTTGTTGGAAACTTCAGCTCAAAGAACACATTTCTCTTAAAAAATGAAAGAATTTTAGCGCCCAGTTCGCCTTACAAAACCAGATTAAAGCAATACAAAATACATCATTTGGGATGAACTTACCATTGAGAGGAGCAGCAAAAGCAGGTGTAAGCAACAAGCAGAGGAAAAATGGAACCGGCAACATTGTTCTTCGAGGTAGAAAACAAAATCCCAAGAGGAAGAGGAGAGAAGAAAGGGATTTGTTGAAAGCAGAGAAAGGTTTGGAATTATTTATAGTGAAAGCAAGAGGAACACTGACCCACGTAGACAGAGAAGTGTCGGCTTGTGGAACCTGTTTCTTCTTCCAGATTAGAGCTTGCTTCTCACCACAAATCACGGTCTATTTCATGTGGTCTTCTGCCTTCATTTATTGATCAAACGCCATTGGTCGGCGTGATTTGCTCGTGGAACTTTCGAAACGAGAACCCACTTCCCATTGCAGGAGGCATCTACTTTCAACCTCCTCCGTATAAGAGTACGCTCGTTTTCTTCCCTTTTTGATAATGGCACCCTTCTTTCTATTTCAAGTTTGTACTTTGGCAAGATGAAGGACATACATTTTAGACTTTTTAGTTTTAAGGGCCGAGTATATACATATAATCCAGTCAATATGAGTTGCAGAAGCCAAGTAGGACCCGCTTTTTCCATTGATCCAAACCATTTATGTGTCAGGCCGTCTCTTGATGAGCCATGCAATTCTATGGGCCTTTTTATTCCTTTAGACGGATGGTTGAAAATCTAACAAGAGTCTAAATGTACCTCAGGGAGAAGGGCCCACCATTTAGCACTAAGGATGCCACATGAATAATCTGATCCATTCACTGATTGCCATGGGTTTGAAGATAAGCAGTGAAAGAATCGTAATAATTGGATAATTTTAGCATCATACTATTGATTCTTTGGGATTGGGATTCAATGTGCACCGTTGTTATATAAAATTTCTAGCCGTCCATTTGTAAAGAAAAGTACAGTTGTTTGGCCCGCTAGAATTATCTAGTTCTGTTTAAGCATCCAAGCCAAAAACAATGAGATGATCTCTGACCAGATCATTCAGAGTGGACCCTTTTTGTGTCAAATATGGGTCGCTTCTGGCTAAGGTTTATTGAAGGCCTCGGCTTAGCATTCCTCCTCGATAAATCCCTTAAAGGCTCAAAAACAATATCTAGCAAAGTCAAGTCTTACGTCGGTCATGTAGAATACCAGCACACAAAAATAGGGAACTAGTCCATGACTTGACATCGACAGAATGTTACTTCCAATTCACTGTATGTTCGATGAAACCAAATATTCTCCCCCACTAACTAAAAGGAATTCACTGACTGGGCTCATGAAACAACTTGGAACCCCCATGGTTTTAAGTAGATGGTAGTTTAGACACGTAAACAAGACTTCTCAAGTGAAAGGGTTAAGATCATCCACGAACGCAGATCCATGAACCATAGTAAACCCTAGCAAATGGGTGATTTAATTGGATCATTCAACAAGTAGGTTGATTGATACTTCCACCTGCTCATGTTGGTTCCAGGAAGGACATGCACAGGCATCATATAACAGCCTAATGCAACATATTTTATCTTTGAAAATGTGTATTTTTACAGAGTTCTAGACCTAGGCAGAGGCTTGTTTAGCTCATCGACTTGGCTTAAAATGCATTAGGCCTGTTGTTAAAGATATATAGAGCAAGGCCTAGTTTTAGAAGGTTCGGTTTTTTAAAGTGTCAGATGTTTTATAGAGTTCTAGAAAATGGTACAACTTAGATATTTTGCGGGTAGGTTTCAAAAAGATGATCTGGACCATTAGCAAGGATAACATGTGTAACAATTCTGACAATTTATTGAGGAGGTGGACAACTATAAACAGGAGTTGGCAACTCAAAGGAAAGGCAACTCAAGTGAGAGGCCACCAAGGTGTAAGCTAGTATGAGTAATATAGTGAATTCTTTTCTACTATAAATAGGAGTTAGCAAATCAAAGCAAAGGCAACTCAAGTGAGAGGCCACCAAGGTGTAAGCTAGCATGAGTAATATAGTGAATTCTTTTCTAACATCTAGCTTTCATACTTAGCTTCCTTGCAACCTTTTCATATTTTCTTCTACACTTTCACAAGTCTGGCTGAACTTAACCTTGATGTCTTGAGTGCAGTTTTGGGTGCCGATTCCTAATTAATTATTGTTGGGGTTAGAACTGATAATTACCCTAGAAAATGTGTCAAAAGTTCCGAGTGTTGACCGTGATGCTGGCCGACAGATGGGCCTCTATAATTTCATTATTGTATTTTAGTCTTCCTAGAGACCCTTAGTGATAGAGACATAACTATGATTGACTGACTTTCCACCACCTTTAGCTTTTAGGTCGAATGTTAAACCAATATTTTATCTGTCTTATTTATCAAACCTCTCATTTATCAAATTTACTTGCAAAGCTCTAAAACAGGATTTTAATGGAAATAGGTGTATTAGAGATATAACTATCATTAGCCCACTGCTTATCAACTTAAACTTTTAGGTCGTAATTTGCGACAAATAATTTTGAAGTTAAGGTATAAAGATTTTTGTGCATAGCCTGAGTTTATAAAAATGGCCTTCCACGAGAGAAGGTGCGTAGGAGATAATAACTATCATTAGCTCACTTCAGCTTAAGCTTTTAATCAAAATAATAATCCAACAATGAAGAACTTTGGTACTATGTTGGTATGCTTGCATGCAAAGGTACTAAGGATTTCAGCGCACAGCCTGAGTTTACAAACGCTCAACTTCTGGGGTCATCTTGAATACGCCATATTTTACAATCTTCTTATGGTGCTTATTGGTCATAGTTTAAACTAAAAAAAAGGCAGTCCCAGTGCACAAAGCTCCCGCCTATACAGGATTCAGGAAAGAGGTGGACCACAAAAGTCAATAATACACAGTCTTATCTCGTATTTTGCAAGATGTTGTTTTCACATCATAAACTTGTGACCTTAAGATCATAGTTTAAACTGCCAATTAAATTTTTTTGGTGCTATCGTACACCATATCTAATGCCTAGAATCGCCACATGGTAAACCACCACCTGTGAGACCTTCCTTACTAATTCTCGCATGCATAGATATCTTGTAAAGAAAAACTCGTGACATTTGGACCATTCTAACATCCTAAAGCTGCAATTTTGGTCGTCGAATGAAGACCCTTGTTTACACAGAGTCCCTAGCGGACTGGTTCACATACTAGAGCCATCAAGTCCACGTGGTTTGGCTACGAGACATCCGGTATCAGTGGGTAGAAATCATTCAAACATAGACCCCTTCGTGCAAAAGTTGGGCTCTGCACGGTCATTTGCCAAGATGTTCCGCTGCATAATACCATTATCCACCCAAATTAAAGATAATGGAAGCTCCTAATACCATAACCTCACGAGAATCTTGACTTGGGCCCACCTACAAGACACTGGCAACTAATTATTTGTTTATTATTTTAATTTGTTTGTTTTTATTTAGATGAAAATCTTACGCGATTTTATTTTGAGAAATACTATCCACACTGAGCTTTTAAGACTCACTTCTGACCCTTCTATCTAGATATTATTTTTGCATGATTTGACCTATTTATCTTCTTAGGCTATCTTTGTGGTTCGCCCCTTTACTAGACCCTGCATATGCTAGAGCTTTGTGCAACAGGACTGCCCTTTTTTTATCTTCTTAGGTTACCTGCAAAAGTTGATACCATTGGTTGCTTGTAGCTACTAGTTTCCTCAGTTAACTAAGGACACTGCTAGTGGCTAGAAGCACCCAATGGACATGACTTTTTGCTAAAGGCAAAGAAGACGAATAGGTCAATCATCCAAAGGTGGAGTCTAGACGAGGAGGAGGAATTATTCATAGAGTGAGTCCATATAGCATTTCTCTTTTATTTAATTATGGCATTATACTCTATCGTTTATATAAAGGATGAAAATCAATACATTCAAACATTTTCTTAAAAGAAATGCATGTGTCCTGAGCGTAGCACATAAGTAAGGGTGTTGCGACCCAACTAATGAGCCCCACCTTTAGTTGTTCATCAATAATAAATATCACCAAGATTAGATGATTTTAACGTCCAAAAATATACTTTCAACTTAATAATTTTTTGAACCGTAGCATTTATGGTTGCA
Source organism: Warburgia ugandensis (assembly GCA_035236585.1). NCBI lineage: Eukaryota > Viridiplantae > Streptophyta > Magnoliopsida > Canellales > Canellaceae > Warburgia > Warburgia ugandensis. The sequence continues at coordinate 75,083,870 of CP141132.1, read as the reverse complement.
TATGTTTGTATATTGAAAATACACTTTTAGTTGGCAAACACCATTGTTTTAGGATTAGTAGACATCCAGCATAAGAAAATTTACATGAACTAGTTTTGTGGCCCCACCATGGTAAAGTGGGGGTGCAGCACCCTTAATTGTGTGCTGACTCAAGCATTTTCATGGTTCTTTTGAATGGCTATCTAGATATTTCAGGTAGGGCAAGATGGTTGTTAAGGGGAATGTTTGAGAGTACCCAAAAGGTCCGCCCTTCAGGTAAAAGAACCCCATAGGAAGTCTCGATAGACATAAAGGACCGTGGGATCTACATTATTGATCTGCTAGGTCCTTGCCTAGGTTTTCATTGTCTGGGCTCAGATTCTATGTGATCTATACCATTCGTCTGTTAGGTCTTGCCTGACATGGGACGCACCAAACATCTCAACCACTGCATGATCCCAGTGGGTGAAGTTTTGAACACTGAGAGGCAGAGTAAAGGTATGGCCACTTTTTCCAGGGATCCATTTGACATTCTAAGCTTTTGATTTGCAGCCTTTAGAGGGGGATGATGGAGGAGTATATTAGCGGAATAGTCAAACATTAGCACGAAAATTGTGAAAATTTGTACCTGACCCAAGGATTAACATTGTAAGAAATTGCCATCCTTATAACGGTATGAAATGTGAATGGCCTAAGATACAGGTCAAACATGGGTCTGTCTCCCAATAAACCAGTGCATGCAAATTGCATAGTGAGAAAGATATTCATGTTTTATATACGAGGACCATTGAATCTAACTTTCCCCAATGAAATGGAGAAGAGCCTGTGTGTGCTGGATGACACCTTTTCCAGCGTATTTTCACACCAATGGGAGAAACGATCGACAGCGTTCTTTAGGTCAAAATACATTATGAAATGGTGCCTTCCAGGACAAACAGTGCAGCTACCAGATTCCTGAAAAGAACGGAACCAGCCCAAGTAGAGGAGAAGGAAGAAACTATAACTAATATAAGCTCAGTGAGATACCTATAAACCACCCACAAACCCCTCCAAAGTATAAAAACCAAAAACCAAGCATCAAATGAAAGATAGGTAGGACTGAGGGACTCTTGACTAATCTAATTCTCAATAACTAACCATAATTTGAAACACCAAGTAAATGAGTACAAATGTTAGCTTCTTAACCTCTGAATTTTTCAGTGTGAGGTACAACCAGCTCGTGTAAAAACTAGTCTTGTGATATGATACTCTTGTAACTGCTCTTATGTCTTCATGGTCTGTAGTCGTCAAAGTTGAGTATGCGTCTTTACATTTTTTAGCAGTCGTCAAGTGCACCTTGACGCCATCCATAAGCTTATTAAGACTTAATTCTCATCAAGCAGGTTGTCGTGCCCATCTGTTCTAAAATTTCTCATTGAGCATGTCATCGTTGTTCTGTGTACTGGAATTATCACGAATGACATTTGTTGTTCTTTATACTGCAACTTCCAATCAAGCTTATCTCTGTTTTTCTGTGTACTGTAATTTCTTATCAATCTTTTGTGTGTACTGTGTTTACCTTGTTTATCAAGCGGATGTAGAAATAATCGTTTTTTAATATATTTTCTGCATGAGCGGTTAATGAATCATACTAGGCATGATGAAGGCCCGCCGATCATTTTCCCTTCACTGAATAATGGGCAACTTCTGAAGATTTTTCTCTTTGATATTCTTATTCTCTAGTATAGATTATTATCAGGTAATGTAGAGCAGTATAGTAATAACAACTTGAGATATGAAGTTGGCAATCTTAGTTATAAAAGCTTCGAACTTTCCCCAGCTTACCCATGGTAATAGTGTACTGTAAGACAAACATTTATCCCCTCGAAATGCAGCTCCGGCATATTCTGGGAAAGTCAATCCTATAACTTGGTTATTTTGTGAACTCTTTTGAACAACCTTGATCGTTTGTTGCATTGCATCCATTACAGGGCTGAACAACAGTGAGTGCCAGATATCAAGAGGAAATGTCTGTCTCTTTGTTGCAAGGAGACACATATTTCTTATTATGCTTCTGTTTCCTATTTTCATTAACTGTTAAAAATCGTGTCCTATTTAACTTTTACACCGAAAGATGCATGGGAACTCAAAATTGTTTGGCAGGAGCAGACAACACCTGTGACTCTGTGCAGGTGAGTTTTTCATTTCTTGTTTCTTATTGTTGTACATTTGCTGAATTGTTTGCTCTATCAAGGTTAGGTTTATTTGACTAACTTGATAAATTCATACAAGCAGTTTTAGCTTAGTTGAATTGTGTCGTAGTCTATGACTAGTCGAGTTCTTGGTAAGGACATCTTCCCTCTTGCAGGCTGATTTCATGAAATTGCAGTTTCCTGAGAATACTTTCAATGGGGTACACGCAATAGAAGCTACATATCATGTCCCAGATGCTGTTTGTATTTTACCACTGACTCCAGATTTGGTGCTTCATGGCTACTTAAAGATATATTTCAGGTTCTAAATTCTATGCATGTCCTAAATGATTCTTTCTTTGTGGGTGAAACAGCTGGGGTGTTACCAACTGATCTGTGAAGTGTTAAAGCCTGGTCGGTATTTTGCTGCATATGAATGATACTTTTGATCCTAAGAACAAAGATGACCAGAAAATTAAGGCCATAAACATTGCGACTAGCTAGTAGTTTCTATGTGATATGTGCACCTAACTAAATGGCGCAAAACAGCTGTAATTCTAGATACGCCCAGATTTTGAACTATCCCAACTGTTTATAGGGTTGCTCATGACTTGGATGTACCATGACTTGTTTATAGTGTTTCTCACACCTCTCTCTCTCTCTCTCTCTCCTCTCCTCTCTTCTCTCTCACGTCTCTCTCTCCCGCGATTTTCTCTCTCCTCTCCCTATCTCTCAAGCCTCTCACCCTCTGACGTCTCTCGTTTTCTTCGTACCCCTCTCTTCTCTCTACATTTTTTTACTTCTTGATCACCTTGGGCCGGTGGACTTGCTCTCTCAACTCTCAACTCTCCACTCTCTCCTCTCTACACTCGTTTTTCCCTCTTCTTCTTCGGTTGGCCGGCTGATCACCCTCTTCTCCACTGCTGGACCGGCCCTCTCTCCATTCTCTCCTCTCTTCTCCTATCTCTCACCAGCACTCTCACTTGCACGTTCCCTCTCTCTCTCCCGGTTATCTCTCTTCTCCTCTTTCCCATATATCTCACTCTTCCGACGGACTCCCCACCTCTGCTTCCCATCAGACCCAAAGCCAGGCAGGCCATAGGTGCGTGACACCCCAAGCAGGTATGACATATCTCTCTTTCTCTCTCTGTCCGCTCCCTCTTTCTCACTCACTCTCTCGCTCTGTCTGCACCTCTCCTCCGGCTTATTTTCAGTGGCCGGCAAAAAAATGAAGAAAACCCAAGGCGGGTTTTCCTCCATTTTCCCCTTCTTCCATTTTCCTTCCCTCGTTCCCTGTCCATTCCCACTTCTTCTCCCGCGTCTCTCTCTCTCTCGTTTTCCTTCTCTGCTCTTCCCCTCTTCCCAGTTCCTCCTCTGCTCCCTCTGCCCGATCGATCGTCTGCTTCCTCTGCCTCTGGATTGATTCTCCTTCATCAGACTGGCCAGCCCCCGAAATCCAGTCGTTCCCTTCTTCCCGTGCTCTCTCCGTTCTTTACTGGTCCTCCGTTTCTCCTCCTTCTCCGGCGGTTTTTTTTCACCTTCGGTCGGGAGAAGGAAACCCCAAACTGGTTTCCACTCCTTTTCCTCCGGCGTCCCCATTCCCTTCCTTTCCTCGTTTCCTCCTTTCCTCTCTTCCCCTTTCTCTTCTCCTCTTCTTCTCCCTTCTTCCCCACGTTTTCATGTCTTCGTTAAAAACCAGAAATCCGATCGAATTCCAATTCTGCCCTTGCCATATCTCATTCATTCCACCTCTGTCCTCTTTTTAATACCATTATCATCATTTTATTTTCATCTGTGCCCTTGAATATTCTGGTTTTTTCTTATCCCTATTCTGACTATCCAGGGACAGTGTTATCAAGACTGCATGTTTACTTTTATTTTCTGTTTTTTTTTGAAATAAGAAAATTTGTAAATTACAGCAGTTAAATGAATTTGAAAATTTATTTTATTGTTAAGTTATTTCTGTTATATTCTTTATTTTTTATTTATGAATTGAATTTTATTTAAAACTCCATCTTTTAAAGCGAGTCTCTACGGAATCGACCTGTATTTGCATAACTATATTATAATAACTCGTGTACTTGCAATTAAATATTAACATATTTTCATGCAAGCAGATATGGAAGTCATGCAGCATCGTTGTGATTGTGGCACAATATGTGTTATTTCACTGTGTGGGTGTGAAAAGATGTGTCTGGAATCATTGTTACCTAATGGCTACCGGTTTAATCCCCGTGATCCAGAGTTACTTACGTATTATTTGAGGAAAAAAGTTCTTAATCATCCGTTATCTTTCAATCGAATCCACGAAGTAAACCTCTATGATTTCAATCCGGAGGAACTTGCAGGTTTGTAAATTCTCAGTCGTTTGTTATATTGATTTAAACGGCATTAGTCTGTTGATAATCTTTTTTTCTTTTCTTTTCTTTTCTTTTCTTTTCTTTTCTTTTTCAGCTAAGTATACGTGTTGGGGTGACGAATGGTACTTCTTCACCCCCAGGGATCGGAAGTATCAGAATGGGAGTCGTCCAAAAAGGGCGGCGGGAGATGGGTACTGGAAAGCTACTGGAGCGGATTGTCCGATCAGAAACGAGGGGCAGAAGGTGGGAGACCGTAAATCCCTAGTCTTCTACAGAGGCAAGGCCCCGAAAGGGACTAAGACTAACTGGATCATGCACGAGTATACGATCAAGGGATTGGGGGAGAATTCACGTAAGGTTCCAGGAAGCATGAGGGTAAGATGAGACTGCACTTCTGGTATATGCGCACTAAGAAATGTTTTTTCAGTTTGGTAGATGATGACTTCTTGGTTTGTGATTGCTCAATGAATCTCCCATGCCCAATGGATTAGTTGACAAACTAATGAATTTGAAACTAGTTTTAAACATATCACCGATTGAGGTTTGGTAAGACTTGTCAATATATTCTTCAAGAACTACAATAATACTATAAAATTTAAACTACTCTTCCTTTTAAGTAACAAAAATTTCATGTCTTTTGCCACATTATAACATGGATTTTACTTGGTGCGATTCATTGTGTCCCATAAACTAATGCATATTTGTAATATGTTTTGGATATGTTAAGAGCAGCTTACTCTTATTTATCTTTGAATTTTGACAAGCTTATCCTCTTACACAAAATTCTGTCTTCAGAGGGTCATGTGTTTCGTCTTGTACCTCATGTATGTTAGTTGATCTATGTTAGCTGTTATCTTATGAACTTGCATGTTCTTCCATGGATCACATGAGCGTGCATGCATGCTTGTTTAATGACCAAAAATCACTTATTTGCTACTTTTTTATTATAGTTGTATAGTTCTCTTAGATGATCTTAAGCCCTTCGACTTACATGTTTAGTTGATGAATGTAGGCGGTATTGCTTTTACTATTCTGTTTTTACTAACACCAATGCAAGCATAAATTCTCAAATGGGGCTAGTGTTGCCATATGTTTCATCAATAACATGTGGGTCCCTTTGCACTTTTGCCTGCTGCTGATTGCATTTAAGATTTTATTTTGTTTAATTATATGGAAGGAAATTAAATACTCTTTCTTAGCTAAGAGCACATACTATTGCCGTTCCTTTTTATGTTATTTATATACTTTTTTCTCGTTTTGCAGTTAGATGATTGGGTTTTATGCAAGATATATCAGAATCGTAATGGCAATGCTAGATTAGGGAGACCTCCTCGATCTACACAAGTTGTTGATGCACCTGCTGAAAACCTATTGGTTCCACAAGTTGAAAACAGCTTAAATTTTGATCAGACACTAAGACTCCCTAGTGATTCAATGCCTCCACTGGTTGAAAACAGCTTAAATTTTGATCAGACATTAAGACAGTCCAGTGATTCAATGCCTCCACAAGTTGAAAACAGCTTAAATTTTGATCAGACACTAAGACTTCCCAGTTATTCAATGCTTCCACAGGTCGAAAACAGTTCAAATTTTGATCAGACACTAAGACATCCCAGTGATTCAATGCCTCCACAGGTTGAAAACAGCTCAAATTTTGATCAGACCCTAAGACTTCCCAATGATTCAACGCCTCCACAGGTTGAAAACAACTTAAATTTTGGTCAGACACTAAGACTTCCCAGTGATTCAATGCCTCTACAAGTTGAAAACAGCTCAAATTTTGATCAGACACTAAGACTTCCCAGTGATTCAACGCCTCCACAGGTTGAAAACAACTTAAATTTTGGTCAGACACTAAGACTTCTCAATGATTCAATGCCATTATTTGACATGCCTTGTGATTCTATATTTGACCAAGCCCTTCAAATGCCTTTTCCTGAATTTTCTTATGATATGCATGATGAACTATTCGAAAATCATGGGTTGGAGTTTAGTGATCCCTTGCCGGTCAAACCAAACTCATGTTATAAGGAATTGCACTGGCTTCTTCATAGCAGCAGTCAATTGGTTGAAGATGAAGCAATTTTTGGATTGAACGCTCTCTCAAGTAATAATGAATTGCACCAGATTGTTCAAAGCAACAGTCAATTGGCTGAAGATGAAGCAATTTCTGGATTGAAAGCTCACGGTGATTCTCCAGTTAAACAATCAGATTCTCACTGCAATAAGTAACAGAGAGGGGAGTATTTATAGTGACAATGGGATATTTATATTTTTGCTTTAGATATTAGGGAGTTTTTCTTTTGCTTTAGTCTCGAGACGGGAGTGTTACAACATATATTTTTGCTTTAGATATTAGGGAGTTTTGTCCCTTTTGATTACTTGTTTTATGCACTTCTGTTATACTTTACACTACACTTTGGGACTATAATGTTGGTCTAGTTACGTACACATCTTAAAGAAAATATATTCATTTATTTTCTAATTTGGATTTTTTTTAGGGTCTTCAAACTTTAAGGCAAAGTTAGTCTGGTCACTTAAAGAATATACACACATATATCCTAACTATTCAAAAATTGAACTTAGGGTGGAGATTCATTTCTTTATAATGATTTCACTAGTTTTTTTAACAGTAAAAATATCAAATTCCATTATTAGTCTTTCGTTTTTCGCCTCAGTATACAAATTCTTTTAATATAAATAAAATAACTATTCCATAACATGCTTTATTTTCAAGGTAAGTAAACAGATCAGAGAGTTCAAGAAAGAAAGAGATTGAAAAATCTTAAGAGATGGAAGGTTGATATCTTCCAACTGAGAAGATTTTGTGAACGGTGTATTTCACCAACCACCTGCCCCTTGATGTAGTCTTTTCTGCGCATAGATCCACAGGCTGATTTACGCACACAAACACTAAATAAGAGCTCCTTCGCTACTGGGTATTCTCTTTGGCAGATGTAAATAGCAAAAGAACAAATGAACTCAATGTCATGTCTTTTGTTCTGCGGCCACTCGAACTCAGACCTCAGAGCAGTCTCACATGAATCGTTGCTTGTTAGGTGCTTCTGGATCTCATTAGTCACCAGATACTTATCGCCTTCTCTTTTACCTGGAAAGTTCACGGAATTCCTAACACTGCATTTTTCTTACATCAAGTCCTTGCTGTCATCCGTCTGTACATAGTTTCTTCTAAAGGGCAGCCCTTGTGCACGAAGCTCCTGCCTATGCAGGGTCTGGGAAAGGGCGGGCCACAAGAGCCTAAAGTGCACAGTCTTACCTTGCATTTTGCAAGAGGCTTATTTCCACGCCTTGAACCCGTGACCTCAAGGTCACATGACGACAACTTTTACCGTTGGTCCAAGGCTCCCCTTCTACATTATCAAATTACAGTCATTATACGCCTGTTTTGATTACTTCAGTGAGTGTTATCTTAATGAAACCTTGCAGGATGCTTTCCTAGGAAAGTGAAGGAGTTAGGTCCTGTCCAACTAAACGGCTCCCGTTCTCCATTCATTTTCATCTTGTTATCTGAACTGCTCAGTAACATCCACAAACATTCTCATATTTCCCGCAGGAAAGAGATATTCACGCCATGTACTTCTTCCTGGCCCCAAACCTCATTCTCACTCTCAAAAATCTGGGGAAGATGCTCAGGCTGCATGAGCTCTATGAGGTTCCTAAATTTCTTGGTACCATAAGCAATGAAGCAGAATCAGATCAAATCTATGACCGAGGTGTTTCTCCCTTGTATTTGAATTCTTAGATGTCCTTTGTAAACTGCAACTGGGAAAAATCAAAATAAAGGAGAAATTATCTCTTCTTAGAGATCAGAAAAAAGACAGGCCGTGGAAATTGCACTTCTGCACTTTTACAAGTGATAAGGGGAGCCTCGGCGCAACAGTAAAAGTTATCGTCGTGCCACCTTGAGGTCAAGGGTTCAAGGCGTGGAAACAGTCTTGTGCAAAATGCAAGATAAGACTATGTACTTTAGGCCCTTGTGGTCCACTCCTTTCCTGGACCCCGCATAAGCAGGAGCTTCGTGCACTAGGGCTGCCCTTTAAGGAAGAACACCCAAAAGAATGCATTACTTATGAATGATAAAGTAAATAGAGTCGGGAACATGTTCCTCACCGCAGCCCCGGTGCACGAAGCTCCTGCCTATGCGGGATCCGAGGAAGGGGCGGACCACAAGGGCCTATAGTAGGCTGTCACCCGAATACAATAATAATAATAGCTTTGTTACAATCGACAAATTAGGAAGTAAATCACATGCACTCTTAAACCTAATCCCTAGGCAACGGTGAAAGTGGCAACTCGAACAACCAAGCACATTCTAAGAGAGATGCCAAGTTGCCTACAACCAAGTGCACTAGACATCCGAAGAATACTATGGTTGAAGGATTTAAGTATTGAAAAACCTATTAGTTAGTTTAAATAACGTCTATGGAAAATTATTTCTATGTTAAGCCACTTGGTTTTTTATCATTCCTTTTCTCTTGTATGTATATCTTTCGCCGAATAATGCTTGTAGCCATAGCATCATCGCCTCTCTATAGAACCTCCCACACATGTTGCATGCCTTGCTCACTTGAATACCGTCCAGGATGCGCATGCTTTGACCTGGGAAACCTAGTAGGTTCTAGTGAAAAATATATACATTAAGGGCCTTATGATGCACCTTCAACATGCAAATTTAGTTACCGGAGGAATGCTGATGCAAAGGCAACACTTTCCCCAACAACGTTGAAGTGCCTCAACTTTTCTTTGGTTTATTTGACTCATCTAGTTTTGGACATTTCATGGCACAAAATTCATTCCAAAAGAAAGTCATTAGCACGCAAAAAATGGTTCTTTGATCTTGCTAGATTACGGACAGTCTGAAGCTCCCCAAAAGCAACGATCTGCTTTTAACCTACCAAAACATAATTTGTTCGAAGCCAATGACTTTAACTTTGGGATTTATTTTGTGTCACGAGATACCCAAAGTTAAATGTGTCAAATGAACGGCATAAAACAATGGTACGTGAAGGCACAGTGAAAAAGTAGAGTCGCTTCACCATTGTTAGGTACTGTTGCTCTTCATACCAGAATTCGTCTATAGTGTGCCAAACTTAAATTTCAAGATCAATTCTTCAGTATCCAATCAGCAGCGCTTGGGAATGATCCGTCCGCGTACGTACTAGATGGAGGATTGACTGAGATGGCCAACGTTTTCCAGAAACAGGGCAAACAGTAAAGCCAAGCTTGATACAATGTGCCTCCAATATATGAAACGAGAAACCATGCCGCCATTCTTCTCTCATTGGTGAAGATTTTCCTACAATTCTTTGCATTTCCCAGTCCTCTTATCTAATGATCTCTTTGAGAAGTACCCAGAAAGTAGCAATTTTGAACCACCATACATCAGAGACTTTACAATCGGACATAATCTTTACCTTGGAGGAATGAATGGCTGTTGTCATACCGGGTCAGTGATCTTAACCTTGCTGAGTGACACTAGAAAATTACAAAAGCGGCCAGCTTCTGGTAATCGAAACAGTCATTTCTGGGCCTTTTTCAAAGTCTCCACCCCGAAAAGTACTACGAGAGAATGTGTGAGAGCCATTATACAATTTAAATACAACAGTAAAAGATAGGGCAAGACAAATTTAGCTGTAAATGTTTGATGTCAACAACTTGTCCACTACCTAATTTTCTACCACCAGTGAGGCTTGTTTCTAATTAGACAAGTGCTCATTGTGCTTCCCCCCTTATTTCCTGTATAAGCTGAAATCAGTCTCGTGTGAAGATCCCCTCCTCTGAAGGAACCATATAGAGGCTGTGACCTTCTGAAGCTAAAAATGTCATCAATACGAATGCGGTCGGATTGATTGGTTTCACATGTTGCTGCCTTAAAAGCAGTAGAATGTAAACCCCCATAGACTTGTATGCTCAACGACTTTCTTTGAGGTGCACCTACTTTGATATGGATATCAAAGAAATCTACCAGTTCCTGCTTGGTAAGTTCCCGCAGGGAAGCAACCTATTGCATTTTCATCAGTAACAATGTGTCTCAGATTGAAGACAAAAGCTGAATTATAATATCCATAAGAAACATGCTCGAGAGGAAACAATGCTTGAAAGGAAACCATGCAACACTAGTGAAACTGCATACCTCAGATTCTCTCCTATCAAACTTGAGGGTACCATCAACAATTTCTCGCCAATAAAATGCAGATTCCTCCCTTAAGTTCTTGTGCTTCTCAAGTTTCACATCAATCAGTGCATTCACATTGCTCTGTAGACCAAATCTAACAGTTAAAACATTTCTAAGCAACAGGAAACAGATCCAATAATTTGTAGCCGTCAGCAAGTATATGGTGAGCTGCTAGCAGGCAAGAATACAACCATGCACCTATTCTTAGGAGCAATTCTTCATCCTTATTGATGGAGCTTTCCTGAAGGAAGGTGAGGCAGAACTATCCATCCAGGTTTCTTCACTTTATTTTTATCTTTCTAATTATATGAACCATTTGTTTCTCTTCGAGAGAAAACCAAAGAAAATGATATATTAATCAAAGCAAGAAGCATAAACAATCGATAAGGAGATAGTGGTGGTCTTCAAATTCCCCACACAAGGCAAATCTACTAGCAGACTGGAACTTCTCACATCATATCACAGGCACTAATATGGTACTATCACAGAAAATTAACTCTATCAAGAAGTTGTATTAACAGCCCAATTTGTCATACTAAAAGATGGTCAAAGGACAGTCTTTAACTTCCTAAGAAGCAAGTGATGAACTTTCAAAGATCCACTCCCTAATCACTCACGCATGATTTTCCACATAAAGTAATCTTTTTACAAGCAAAGGTTCCCAAAATCAACATATATCAACAACCTTCAAATACCGGGGAAGATAATCTCAGTCATGAACTTCAGACGTACTGTTTCAAATTTAGATTTTAGCAAGTTCAGTTTTATTTCTTATTAGTAGTAGAGATATGGTAGGACCGTAGATTATACACAAGTTGCCTTCTAACCAAACCTAGTTTTTCATCTTTTCAATGGAAGGTTTTAAGATATTTATTTTCCTGGTGGATTCAAGATGGTGTGTAAGGTAGAAGACACTGTTATTCTTCCTTGATATTTATTTTCCATGTTCCTGTGCAATACTACTTGGTATCAAAGCAAGGACTACGCTTCAGTCATGGCTACCAAAGATGCAACAAGAAACAATGTTCCCGTGCATGGTGTTGCTTGGATCAAAGTCAACTTGCAAGAACCAGGGCTTATGACCATCGAAGGGATTCATGGGCAGAGCTCAAAACCAACTTGCAAGAACTGGGGATTTTAAGACTGCCAGGCCCACGGCCAGGGATCAAAGCCAATTTCCGAGAAGCAGGAATTATCAAAGGGCAAGTGGTTATCCAACCATTGTATCTGCAAGAAGGAAAAAAAGGAAGAGAAAAGAAAGAAAGGAACCAACAGTGAATCTTTATGGAAATATGAGAGCGCTTTATAATGGACGTTATGCTCAACTCAAGGATGAGTTTCATTCAAGTGGAGAGGATTGAGGTAGAATGCTTATAGACCAAAGCAACATCTATTTTCTATTATTTGCTTTGCAATTAGGTTTTAGTCTCATATTCTAGATTTTAGCAGTTATTATTTGTTGCCAGTATAGATATGGTAGGACTGTACGTTTTATTGAAGTACGCTGCCTTGTAATCAACCCTAGTTTTTCATGTCTTTTATGAAAGTTTGGAGATCTTTATTACCTGTAGACTCGAAGGTTTCTTCTTGTAGAGTCAAGATGGTGTTTAAAGTAGATGATGGTGTTCTTCATCTTTGATATTTCTTTTTCAAGTTTCATGCTGCATCAATATATTTGAATGCATGTCTATGCACTGATTCTTTAGTAAGTGCCTCAGCTAACGCATCAATATATTTGAATGCATGTCTATGCACTGCTTCTTTAGTAAGTGCCTCAGCTAATGCATCAATTTCACATTTTTTAGAATGATATGAACATAAAACTGTCCATTTTTCATTAAGGAGATGTCCATAAATATTATGGGAATGCCATTATCTTAATGAAATAAGTTTTTTAAATCAATTATACTTATAAGGTCACAACGGTAAAAGTTGTCGTCATGTGACCTTGAGGTCACGGGTTCAAGGCGTGGAATCAGCCTCTTGCAAAAATACAAGGTAAGGCTGCCTACTTTAGGCCATTGTGGCCCGCCCCTTCCCCGGACCCCGATAGGCGGGAGCTTCGTGCACCGGGGCTGCCCTTTTATACTTATAAGGTCACAAAGTAATCTTCATGATTCCATAGTAAATATAAATCTGTATCAAGTTCCCAAGCAAACCAAGCCATTCATGAAGAGTAGCAACTAAGTAATCTTACCTTGTATTCCTCATCGGTCATTTCATAAAGTTTGGTTTCAAACATCTTAAGAAATGCCTCTACTCTCAAATCAAGCTGTGCTGGATCCTGTCAAGTTCAACCCAAATACCGTGTTACAGAAGTGCAGGCGATAAGTACAGTTAAAAGCAAGATTCTAGGTACCTTTACAGTGGATTGGATAATAAACTGCACTCCTCGAACCCCGGAATCATTCCTGCATTTGAGATGTTTGAAACTTAAAACAAATAATATTGACTTCATTAAAGGAAAGTTTGAGTCAAGAAATCTGTAAACCTCTGCCTAAGCATGGTGACATATCCCAACTGCTCAACTGACCGAAGCTGATGGAAAGCTGGTTGCTTTGCGATAAGAGCGAAAAGCTGAAGCTTCACGTTGAGTTTAAAATCATCTTGATGGACCTTCAGAGATTCCAACAATGCATATGAATTTCCCAGATATTGAGGTAATTACTCCCATTAAGAAAATATAACCATAAAACATGATGGATTTGAAGCTGTGGAATTGAGTGGAAAGGTACCAGGACCAGTTAAAACCAGGTAAATCTTTAGCCTCTTCTAATTAATTTTAACAAAAGGAAATCATCCCCTAAAAAAGGGGCATCCCCGGTGCACGAAGCTCCCACCTATGCGGGGTCCGGGGAAGGGGCGGACCACAAGGGCCTAAAGTACACAGCCTTACCTTGCATTTTGCAAGAGGCTGTTTCCACGCCTTGAACCTGTGACCTCAAGGTCACACGACAACAACTTTTACCGTTGCGCCAAGGCTCCCCTTCTTAAAAAGAAACCATCCCCTATTAAACACAAATACCCAAATCTGTATTCCTTTCCAACCTTCTGGAATGCAGAGTTGTATAAGTTGAATTGTATGGAGATACCATCCATGATATGATATCCTAATTACCAGTCTAGATTGATTTGATTGGCATGTAATTAGACATATTAGGAGATCCAGTTATGTAGGGTAAACTGCAAATTAGGAGACCTAGGTGATTCGGTCTCACAGCTACTCTTTCCTTTCCAAAGAGAAACAATTACTCCTTTCCTTATATGGAGAAGTCTTTTGTGTATAAACTAGACCCTTTGTTCTGTTAAGGAATATAAGATCTCTATTCTCATTTCCAACTCTACGTGTCATTATGTCTTGGCACTTATTGTAGTGACAGAGTTTGGATTCAGGAATCATCTAAAGAGCAATGTATCTGGAAAAAATCATAGAAGAGTATCGTAAATTCGTAATGTTAGAATATGACAATAACATCTGTACCTGTCCCTGTAGGATTAGATGCTCAAGGGTAGGTAGAGAAGTAGACACCCCTAATTTCATGCATGGGGATGACATTTTATAGATCTAACCATTCATCATGTTCAGAATGTCTTACATAGTCTGTGCACCAAATTTCACGACCGTTGGATGTTTTTAGCCTATCTTTATTTGAGTTAAAATTACAATCATTATTTTTTATTAATTTTTCCAAATACTCAAAACAAGTGGTTAGCATCATATGATGCATTGATGTTTCGCGTGCTATCCCAGAACATAATACACAGCTTAGATCTCCCAAACAAAATGATATAGCATGGAGTGTACTTCTTGACACACCCCTTTAAGGCTCCATTGTTGGAACTCGTCTAAAAAATATATGAGAGAGAGAGAGAGAGAGACACACACACACACAAATATGGGTTTGATTGGTTGTAACGGTAATAACACGTGGCATCAGTTATTTTCCAGGATCTACAGGATGTGCAATAGCAATGTACAACTTCACCTATTCAACACCAGTGAGAGCACAGGGGAAAAGGAAGGAATAGAGGAAGCATCACCTGTCATCAAGCAGTTGACCTGGTCTTCCTCTCTCGTGCATCTTGGTATTCATCAAGTTTTGCAAGCAAGAAATTATCATCTTTGAAGAATTTTCTTCCTCCATGTGGAGAAATTATCCCTTCCACTTGATCTTTTTCATCCCAATCCATGTCCAGCATGTTTTTACTAATCTTCTTCTTCTTACAGTTTTTCTGGACCATTACCTTCCAAGTAGCTGCAGCATTTAATGACCGATGTGCACATCAATGGTGCCTTGTATTAACATATTAATAACTAAGACACATGGAGGTGGCTTTCATATTTCTCACTAGAGGAATACTGCTGCTGGAACCTATTTGAAGAAGCTTTACAACAGAAACAAGGATCAGCTCGCCAAAGACCTCCACTGCCATAGTTTAACTGGAAGTTGACAGAAGCCAGTGTGTTCTTCAGGCTAGGGTGTCAAGCAAGGTCAGATGTTCCTCTATCACAAAATAGAGTTGGGCAGAATAGCTTGCACTTCAGTCCAAATTGCTCTGTTTGTCTTTCATGCAAAGCTTCTTAGATTTTGCACACTTGCAGTTACGTTTCCCAGCCACTGCAGTCGAGGCAGCTGTCTTGAAAATAGTTAAGAACTGGCTGTTCACCAGATCTCATATAGTATACTTAGCAGCAACTTAACGAGCTTTAAAGTGGCAGTTTTGCCTCCAAACCCAACACTTCTCCCCATCCAGAGTATCCACCAAGGGCTTGTTGTGTGTGTGTGTGTGACTGTATGTGTGTTTATAAGGACCATAGTCGCCAGGAAGTGTCCTTGACGTGGGGAAGCGTAAACCCTGGATTCATGCTTTAGAAGCGGGAAGCAAGGCACCAATCCTATCAGTAATTCGCGGCTTCTCAAGTGGGATTCATGCTTCTCCAATGAATCCAGTTGATCTGATTCGCCCTTCCGATCAAGTTGAAGACATGCTCCTGGCACATTTCCCTTCTTCTTTAACATTTTATTTAACAGTCAACAAATAAGACACTTTTTACAATCCTTTTTGGATCACTCTTCATGGGTTTTCCATAAATAACTCAATCTTCAATGGTGCTTCACAGAAGAATGGGGAAATGTAAAAGTACTTTCCCCCAGAACTCATCTCTCTCTCTCTCAGCCCAAACATAACTCTTTTTGAAATGGAAAATTATGTTAAGATGTGTTATAGTTTTTTCTAGAACTTTTTATTTTTGGAATTTTGGCATATATATATATATATATATATATATATTATTTTCAGTGCTTCATGCTTCCAACTTAAAAAAAAAAAAAAACCAGCACATCTCCCATTTTGATAAGGACAAAGAAAATCAAACAAGCACTAGAAGGTTCATCTTGCAGTGTTGGCTGTGGTTAAAATCCCAATAACTGGTTGAAAAGGAAATTCTGAATATAAAATGAAAAATTACTTGCGAGACTAACTCATTTCTCAATTATTTATCGAACAGCATTGGTTCTGCACAGCATATATCTTTTCATTATGACCCAAATTCTGTAACCATGATCCATATCATACTTGGGTATATAGTGGCCAATTAATTGAAAAGATACGATATTTGCCTACAAGAAAAAACAAAAATGCTAAAACCTAACATAAAGCCAAGTTTTCTATCTGATGTATATTAAGGGATGTAAAAATGCACATACAGACTAACTAACCTGAATATAGTGGACAAGTGAAGAATTCTGATCACTCTGATTCAGGCACTCAACAGGATAACAGTAACTTGTGCCTCTTTCAAGGTTAACAATTCTATTTGTCAAATGCTGAGATGGGAACAAGGGCTTGCATATGGGTTGGGGCCCATTCAGGAAAACACCTTCAATATGCTGGACAATTGACTCTGCTTCCTCTGGTGTGATGTTTCCTGGAAAGCAAAATAGATTAGAATGAAAGTAAATATAAGACCCAGATCCAACAATATGTTCAACATAAACTTAGTCTATTAAACAGAGTAAACCTGCCACATAGAACTCTAAAAAACCCTGCGAGAGCATGCGGCCAGAAAATTTTGCTAGATCATTGGCTTCAAGTTGAGGAAGAACTTCAAGCTGTTCACTCCACGGCCATGCCTGATCCTCTAATATCAAGGAGCAATAGTACATAGCCTGCTGATATGGTTTTTGAAACTTGAAATTTTGGTAGTCCTTGGTTACAATTTCCTGATTCAGAATAAATAAATAAAACCTCAGCTGCCAAAATCTCTATTAACTTGTGGACTTAGCATAGTGTATTTCAAACACCCATTATTATTATTATTATCGGTAAAACAGAATTATGCTGTGTCAAAGCAACTTAGCTTATGAAGCTAAAAGGATCTGGGTTAAATGCTGTCACATAATTATGAATTCACAACAAAAATGCAGATTCCCACTTTGGAAGACTTCTATAAGAACTTGAAATGCAAATATAAAAAGATTTGCTCACATGCTTTAAGATTTTCCTGTAGCAAATTAAATCAGAGCATTTAATCAAATTGTATTCAAAGAAATTTTTTGAAAGGAGAAATTTGCATAAACAGAAGGGTGTTACAAAAACATTTCAACTAGTTGAAGGTTGTTTTCAACATATTCCACTTCCATATAAAGAAGAATAGCAGCAAATGAGGCCGGCACCAATGATGACCAGAAATATATTATGTCTCCTTTCTTACAGAGGGTAGTATTATGTTTATTGCCTCTCATATCTCTTTCTTCCTTTTTTTCCTTTTTCATTTTTACCTGGTTTAAGAAGGAATTGTAAAGAACAACTAGTAAGACTACAAAATTTTTGACCATTCCGAGAAGCAAAAGACACCAATTAATTACCTTGATCACAGAAAACCTGTCTGCTTTTACTTCAAACTGTGCAATTTTTCCAATTATTGTTTCTAACAAAATACTCATTTTGTGACTATAGCCAACGACAATCACCTGTATGAAGAAAACAATAGATTAGCATCACAAAAATCATTAAAATGTACAAGATCCATTGTGCAGATAATTGATGTCGACATCGTAGCAGTAAAAAATCATTAGCATGTTCTTGTCTAAGTTGGTTAGCTACCAGCACATGATTAACCTCTCCCCCTCATTTGGAAGTATACAGACTGTTGAAGTCTCAGGATTTCAAGAAGCTGCTTACACTGGTGCAACGATACCAAAAGCATTTTGCAAATTTCTTTAATCCAATTTTTAAAAAAACCAATGATATTCCCAACCTCTCCTGATGACATATCCCCAACTCCAGCTTAGCCCTTGAAGACAAGGGTTATTCAGAGGGTCATTCACCTAATTTCTTTTTGACTTGATTGGATTGAAATGTGCAAGCAAAAGAGAAGACACTGGTTTTCATGCTCAATAAGAGTTCTTTGATGAGTTTGTCACCGGAATTTTTGAACTGGGGCAGTTGAAGTGTGTTTCGATCAAGTTCTGTTGTGGATTTTGAGATTGGTCTTGGGCTGCGGACTTGATTTGGGTATTTGTTGGAATGAGCCATGGGAAGGTGAATTTCAGGTTTGGGTGTGGGGAAAACTGGTGCATGGAGTAGAATCGAGGGTGCAGATTGTGAAGATTGGGACAGGCTTGGAGAAGATAAGGTGGATTTGGTTTTACTTAGATGGAAGAGAGGTCATGATAGGAGAAGAAGGGAATGGTATTGATATGAAAACTAGAATGTTAACTAAGGGCACTTTTGTCACTTGCAAACTAATTTATTGTAAAATTAGTAATACTAAGAGGAGCGGGGATAAGTTAAAAAGGAGGGGTGGAAATATCATTTCCCTTTAAAAAGTGGACCAAGCCTGCAGAACTCAATTGAGATTTTGATGAAGAAGCAAACTGAGAAATGTAACAACCAAGGATACAAACACATTATAGTCTTTTAATTTAAGGTATACATCTTCGAGGAATGATAAATTGAGGCTCCTTTTCAGAGCCTCAACAGAAGAATCCAATCTGGGCATGTTTTTTGGAAGATCTATGCCATTCATTTTGTTATCCATCCCATGTTTAGGCTACATGTGAAAAATCACACCAATCAAATGACTCTCATTATTTCCTTCTCTTTTTTTTTTAGATTTTAGAATCAAATTGTCCATTGAACCATAGGCTATGATCATCCAAAGGGTGTGGTTATTTGAAGGAAGGCTATCCAAGGTTCACCGAAGAAGATGAATGGCATGGATCTTCTAGAAAACATACGTAGCCTTAGTTTATCATTTCTCTATTAGAGCTGTAAAGCCTAAACTTCTCATTTTCTTCTTTTTCTTCTTTCTATATTTTTCTGAGTTTTCTAAAGCCGTGCAAATATATTTGCACCCACTAGGTCAAGAACCATATTTCGGAACCTGCACTGAAACTTTTGATTGTTGACAGTTATATTCCTCAGCACTACAGCTATATTGCTAGCAATATCTAGACATCCCACTTCTCAATTAGTTAGTTAGTTAGTTACTTTTCCAGTTCCTTTTCCGTTCTTCTTGATTCACTCAGTTTCCTAAAACTACAAGTTGAATTATATGACAACTATAAATTGAGTTGAATGATATCATATTCACTTCTTGGGGTCGTACATTAATTCTAAGGTGTTAGTGCCTTCTAAATCATGATGATCAAATGGAATAGAAGGAATGAGGAGAGATGGAGAATGGTTATGGTACAAAAGTAAGTTTAAAAAAACAAGGGCACCATGTCAATTAAACAACAGCATCATAATTTACAGCTTTATGTGAATCCTTCTGTAAAGAATCATAAATCCATGGAGACCGACTCCTGTAAGTCTGATCACTCCCACCACAAGCATTGGTGCATGATCAAGGTGATGCACACTCCCTATACTAGAAGAATCTAGCTTTTAGGATCTTTATCAAGCAATCATTTCACAAGTAATTTTGGCCACAAATCTTAAGGCCCCTTTTATTAGGAGGAACTTAAGGAAATTGAAATCCCTTTCAGGCCAAACTTAGCTTCTCTTGTTCATTTTGAAATGGAAAGCCAAATCCAGCTGCAAACTTAGGTCCACATGGAAATTAACTATCATCTTCTTAATCATTAGGAAAGTGATTCACATTCCAAGTTCTCATACCATCATCTAAGTTCTTTCTAGGAAAGTCGTGAATATGGAAATCAATCTCCTGAGAAATGCATTTCCATTGAAATTACTTTCTTGCTAACCAAACAGGCCCTAATAAATAAATGTGACTACATAGTTATGGTCAGAAAGCATTATTTGGAAACAACATACAGCATCTGTAGTGTACCATAACAAGAAGTTTGAATTCATCATCATTAAAGTCTTATCTTGATTAGTGGTTGGCTATATGAATCTTGTTCCTCCATTCTCCTCTATCAAGGGTCATGGCCTCATTTAGTCCAAAAGCTTTCAAATCTTTTTTCTCCACTTCTATCTATGTCCTTTTGGGCCTTCTCCTTGCCCTTTCATAGCCTTCAACTTGGATCAACTCACTCCAAACCAGTGCCATTTTTTATTTCCGTTGGACATATCCAATCCATTTAAGTCTATTCTCTCTCATCTTGTACCTATGGGGCTACTCCCAAGTTTCCTTTAATGTTTCCATTTCTGATTCTATCCTTTCTTATCTTGCCACTTATCCATCTCAACATCGCCATTTTGACATAGCTCATCTTATGTACATGTTGTTCCTTAAGCCCAACACTCTAATCCATAGAGCATGGCCAGCCTTGCAGCCATCCTATAGAATTTCCTTTCACTTTAAGTGGCACCCGCCAATCACACAAAATTCCAAAGGCACATCTCCATTTGCTCCAACCCACTCGGATTCTCTGGATAACATCCCTCTCAATGTCACAGCCCTCATGAATTATAGGTCCCAGGTATTGAAAGTGGTCTTTTTGGGGAACTTCTTGGTTATCAATCTTTGCTAGTGGTTCACTCTCACTCCTCACCTTGCTAAAATTGCATTCCATATATTTTGTACTAGTTTGGCCAATTTAAATCCTTTAGAACCTATAGCATCTCTCCACAACTATAGCTTTGATTTACGCTCGCTCGTCTTATCAATCAAAATTATTTCATCTGCATATAACATGCACCATGAAATCTCCTTCCGCAAATGTTTTGTTAACCCATTCATAACTAACGTAAAAAGGTACAGGCTCAATGCCGAACCCCAGTCCCAATCTTATAGTAGGAAAATCACTTGTCTCTCCACTAGTGGTCCTGACATTTGTAAACATTCCCTCATACATATCCTTAATTATGTCTATATGCCCCATAAAACCCTTTTCTCACCCAACACCTACCATATTAACTCTCTAGGGACTCTATCATAAGCTTTTTCTAAGTCAATAAAGATAATCTAGAGGTCCTTCTCCCTCTCCCTATATTTTTCTATCAATTATGTAAGTAGGAAAATTGCTTCCATGGTAGACCTCCCAGGCATGAAACCAAATTGGTTTTCCCATACACCCATCTCATGTCGTGGCCTCTTCTCAATCACTCTTTCTCAAAGTTTCATAGTGTAAGTCATAAGTTTGATCTCATGATAATTAGTGCAACTCTGTATGTCTCCTTTATTCTTAGATATAGTTACAATAGAGCTTTTCATCTATTCATCTGGCTTTCCACTACATCTGGGATCTAATGCAGAGCATCACTTACAGGGAAATACCCTAGCAGCCCTTGCCCATTTTCCACTACATTTGGGATCCGATGCCGCGCATTGCTTACTTGAGAATGCCCTAGCAGCCCTTGCCCATTTAAAATAATCAAACATGCCTACCATAACAAGAAAAACTTATGGTTCATTTTTATGCAAGATGCACTACAACCTCCCTTCCATTGTCTCATGGTATAGGAATACATGAGGATCTTATTTGTATAGGCACCCAATAATTCTATTGATTTATAGCATATGCTAAAGAGCATGCAATTCAACAAGTTGCAGGTAAATCGTAGTTATTTTTGGACTGGGAGTCCTCTTTGGAGATCTGTAAGAAATCATGTTTTGCTCCTGCACAAACCTCGCCCAAGACAGAACCATTACATGAAAACAGAATGGTTCTCCAAAAACCATTGATGAAAATAAAAGTACATGACCTGAAATCCAGTGTCAGTATTGTTTATCCTGTAATAAAGTCCAGCAACTTGAGCATCATAAGCTGAAAATTTAACAGGATGAAGTTAGCCCTTCATTTCAAGGATCATTTTATGAGAAACAATTAACAAAACCAAGTCTAAATAAACAGCTTAATGCCAGTTAGCCTGCTGCAGAAACAGTTAGTAGAGACACCAAATGTAGACACTAGGTAAAAGCTACAGGTTGCTTAGAGCAAAATTCATATCAACAACATAAAGTTCACAGCAAAGAGAGAAAAGAACATTGTTTAGGTAGAATGCAACCTGCCTATTTTAAGAACCACACGATAATGTTTGATTAAAGAAGCACTAATAGAAGACTAATATTTCCCTTAACATAGTGTAGTCAGCAGAAGGGGAGCCTTGGCACAACGGTAAAAGTTGTCGTCGTGTGACGTTGAGGTCACGGATTCAAGGCATGGAAACAGCCTCTTGCAAAATGCAAGGTAAGGCTGTGTACTTTAGGCCCATGTGGTCTGCCCCTTCCCCGGACCCCACATAGGCAGGAGCTTTGTGCACCAGGGCTGCCCTTATAGTGTAGTCAGCAAGGTTAGAAGGTACAAGTTACACCTATTTGTACTTTTTAAGTGACCATGGATAGCTATATACTTAACCTTAACCATATTCAGTAAAGAAATTAGAAGAACTTATTAACTTCCTAGGTAGTCACAGGCGCGACTAGTCACTGGGCTCAAAAAGGTGCATGGGTGCGACTCGACTATGGGTAAGCGCAAGGGGGAAAAGTCACAGTGCAACTAGGCACAACTAATTGCTCCTAGCATGCCTTGCAACTTTTGCGCCCTCAATTCCAAGCACCAAATCGATCTGAATCATTGATCATCAATCATTTGTTCCCTGAAACGACACAAATCATCAAATTTGCTTGGGGCTTTGGTTTTTACTCCTGCACTAAAGAGAATGATCAACTCGGATCAACAATCCGTGCTATATCTTCTTCTCCGGCAAACGCCTGCAGCTTTGGCAAACCTACAACCTTTTCTTTCCTTCTCGCTGGAGTGCTGCAGCTTTCCCCAGAGCTCGCCTCTTCCCCTCTCTTCTCCCTCCTTCCTCTCTCTTTCTCTCTTTCTTTCTCTCTCTCTCTCCCCTTCCCCTTCTTCTTCTTCTTCTTCTCCTCTCTTTCTCAGGTTTTTTTCATCTCCTTTGTCAAATCCAACTTGGGTCTGTTTTGTTTTTAAGAAAGGGGGTGCCATTATCAATTCTGGCACCTCCTTTTACAAGAAAAAATCTTACTTATATTTTATATATACGTTATGGGCTTTTAATGTGCACCTTGTTAACTAGTAGCGTGACTAGGCACGCCTAGTCGCTCTAGGAGCGAGTCGCACCCCTTCCACCTGGGTGCGCCTTGCTCCTGCAACTACATAGTTAACTTCATAATCTAGTACATTTGAAAAACCGAATTGGAAATACATCAGAAGTGTTTTTTCTTAATTTCTTTACACTCTGCTTTAAAGCTTTTCTCTGTCTTCTACAGTGACTGAATCAGATACTAAGGGGATTGGAGACTGGGAACTAGGTCTAGGAGGGTCTTTGAGATCCCCTCTTACATATACAGGAAGTCTTGGTAACTAGTAGGAATCATGGAGATCATTTACTTATGAGGAGCCCTCCAAAGCTACTTTTCAAAAGCACAAGTCCCATTATAGTGCTTTTTTTTAAATGTAAGACAAAGAGCCTTAGAATAATAAATCCATGCCTCTCATTACAGCCTTTGGCTATTTTACCTGTGTACCAAATATTCTGGCTTTTGTTTTTTCTTATACAACCATCTGCACCACTCTATGTTTGCCCCTGCTGGTTTAGTTTTAACCCAAATTGTGTAGCCACTTTTCTCAATCAAATACCAAAATGTTCTAATCAAAGAGAAAGATGGATTACCGCAGTACAGAACTGACAACTAATGTTCTCAAAGAAACAAGGTGGTGATTCATCCATACAATAAAAGCATATAATTGATAAGAGTAATATAAGATAATTAAATTACTGCATAAGAATAAATGCTATAGAACTACAAAAATGACAATAGAAACTTCTCACTTGGTTTGAAATAGACAGTGTTCAAGCGCTTTACCATATTCGTTCAAGTAATCCATTAATAACCTTGTGAATATATCAGTAAGAACTTCAGCTTCAGGAGAATAACTGGAATGAGGGCAACAGAAGTCTATCTTGACATAAGCTTTAGGAGTGAAGAACATGGTATCAGCTTTGTACCATAGGCTTGAAAAGGAAGACTTCCTTAACAGAACTGGATATTTAGCCTGAATGACACTCCAGTTTTATCAGAAGATTCCAAGGGTACTTGGTAAATGAAAATATCAGTGCAGTATAATTCAAAATGTAGCATCCTTGTGTACCTTCTCCTTCACATCCTTAAGTGACAAATCAGTGGGTATGAATACATTTGGCTTCGGTAGGTGTAGTTGTTCATTAGGAGCTGCCTCTATCCATCTCTACAAAACACAAAAGCTCAGTATGTTTCTCCACATAGCCAAACATATCTAGATCTTTCTTATCAGCCATATAAAAAATAATAATAGCAATACAATAACACATCCACAGCATGAAAATAATTACAGAATAGCATGCAGTTGAAAGTCACACTTAGTTATAAGACTAGACAAACCACAAACCTGTATTGTAGCACTGGTGATTTTCTCCACGGAATATGCAGTTCCATACCATGGCTCAACCATGTCTGTAGACCCATCAAACTTTTTTGACTCCCAAAAGATTCTGTTAAATTGAATTTGAACTTTAAACACAATAATAAATCAAAACCCGGTAAAAGATATGCTTGCATAAAGTACATCACACATGTGAAACAATGTCTAGTACAATTTCTAAACAGGTTAAGCAACAAACACAAAAGATTCTACGAGCAGCATTGTCATAGTAGCAAAGAGAAACTCATTAATGACCTAGATGTAAGAATTGACAAAAGCCTAGAACAAAGATATCATTAATATAACACTCAAAAAGAACTTACTGCATCCTTCTAGTGAGCCACTAGCAATCCAGCGAAAGCTAAAACGCCAGGGTTATCTCTTAGGTGCTCATTATTTCAGTTACACAACGAAACCAGCAACTGTTTCCTCTTTGCCTTGACCTAGGTTTTACTGAATTACTGTGCTGAATATATAAATATTCAATCCTAACTACATCCTCAAATTTTACTGATGGCATTGAACCACCAAAACCATTACTATACTGGTCCAGTCCCACCTTATTATTTCCACTAGAAGTTTGTAACTTCATGCCTAAACAATGCCTTCCAGCACAGTGGTGCAAAGAGGCCTCACCTGTGGGAGGTCAAGGTTCAAAGCTGCTCATGGATGTGTGACAACATTCCCAGAAAAGAAAACAATGCATTCTTAGTAGATGATGCACTTGCCCATGAATATAAGATGGCCAATTAAATGTCCCACTACCACTAGTATCTCAGCCAATCCTGAGAAATTCTGTAAGTCAATATCATATGAAAAAGAGGAATAACTGTAAAAATACGCTTGAAGTTTGAATTTTTTGCAAAAATACGCTTATCTTGCTATTTGTGAAGATATGCTTGTAGTTCATCAACTTTTCCGTGCCATCAAGCTGGCATTTAAATCCAGAATGGAATTAAACGAGAAAATATTGATTTTTAATAAAAGACAAAGATACCCTTAATTGGTTTCAGTGTTCTCTTTGTTTTCTTTTAAGTGGATTTAAAGTTAAATTGACATGAGGTTCCAAAATGATCCAGACAGCCATCTTGTTTTTGCCAATTGATGGCTGTTGAGCAAAACCACCCACGGTAAATGAACACCATCCAGCAAGCAGAAGAAGAAAACAAGACCAGTTCTTAAGGGGGGGTTTTCTTCCAAGTGCTTGATCTTCCATACAGTGAAGAAAAGGAAGGGCTTTTGTCAATCTTTTCTTTCTATTTTTTGTTTTCAGATTTTCAATCGGGTCCCAGCCACTGAAGACTGATCTGCAGGCTGTTCAGGCCTCTTAGGTTTCAATCAATTAATTGCAGTGCCCTTAGGAAGACAACAAGAAAACAGGGGACAGGAAACAGGAAACAGGAAACAGAAACCCATTCCGGAGACAAGGTAAGATCTGAGGTTTGTCTATCATGCTTCCGTGGATCACCAAGGTTTAACCCTTTCTTTTTCTCAGGCCCAGAAGAAAGCAATTCAAATAGGTAATCTCAGATAGGTTTTCCTGGTTTTCTTTTCTTACACACATCCTTTTTGAGTTTTCAATTATTCTAAGAATCTTTGGTGGCAACTCCATGGATACAGGCAAAACTACACTCCACACTCTCTCTCCCTCTCTTGGTGTTCATGTTTGGAACTTTGGATTCCAATGGAGGCAGCTGCAACACAAAAGATAGTAGGTCTCAGTATCATTTCAGCATTGTGTTATTTAACAGCAAAACAATATAATGGGCCTTTATCTATTTTAGCCCACAAATAGTACCAGCCCTTTAAAATTCTATGAAAATTTAATGTCAAGCATGTTTTCACCCAAAACCCATAAACTACTGCCGTATTTTACACAACATAAAAACTGTAGGCATATCTTTACACTAGCTCAATCTTTGAACAGGCTTTTACAATTATCCCAAACAATACTTAATGCTCAATCTGAAGTTAGCTCTTGATGAAGAGATTAAAGAATTGGAAGAAAATGTTACTTTATTGTCACAACTTGATAATTAGAGGCCAAAATGAATATTACTCCTTGGGATGCCAGAGATCATCAAATGTAAAGATAAAGGTAGGTCTTATACCTAAAGAACTCCCTAAACTATCAAGTGGAAGTTGCAAACATAAAGTGAGAAAAACATCATGGCCTCTTGAATGCTGACTAATAGAACCCTACATCACCACAAAGGATGTTATACTAAGCAAGCATAGAACATCAAGTAGCATGCAGATGGCAAGTACCCCCACTTTAAAATTATTTTTTAAGATTCTACAAATTACCATACAAAAATAGCACAAAGTTAGGTTTTTTCCTCAAGCTGGGAAACTCTTTGATTTGATGATTCTGCCCTTGACCTGTAAATTCACACTTCAAATCATGCTTTGATCCTAGATTCAAATAAGTTTAATGGAACTTCATTTTATGTTCATCAATCCATTAACAACAAAGAAAAGAAAAAAGAAAAGGGGAAAAAAGAATAAAGAAAAATGAAGTACTGATAAAATAAAGTGGACAAATCAGGTGGTGCGAGATGAGCTTCTATAAAAATTCCAAAGCTAAGAAATGAACAATTTTAACCCCCAACTGATATGGGAACCATATCAATTTCTTATGAACCAAGAAACTTTCATTCCACAAAGATATAGCCCTTACAGGGTCAACACATTCTTTTACATTGAAGATACCATGACTAAATTTCATCGAACACCTAAAGTTTCAACAGCAGTCATTCTCTACATATTCTTAAACCATCGATGATGAACAGAATTATATGTTTTCAGATACATGATGCTTTTCCCAGCACTCTAAAGATAATTTCAAAACCTAGGGGATACACTTTTATTGAGCACACACAATGCTATTCACTTGTGAACTTTGCCACAGAAAGCAGATTTTTACTTGAGATAGTAATTCAAATTTTATAATATTGTGTCAGTTCCAGTAATCATATCAATCCATAAACTATCAAATATTATGTTCCTCAAGCATGATAAAGCAAATAATTGATATAATACTTAGTTCATACCATGACGCATTAAATGAAAGTAAGAGTAAGAAATGCCAGGTCAAACACAAAAGGGGAGAAAAGGAGAAGGGCAAAATCAGAAACTAGTGGGAATATTAAATTGCATGCATAATTTTCATATTCGCCACATCTTCTAGCTTTAAATTTAAAAAATACACAAATATAGGCAGACAGCATTTTAGCATTGCCAATAGGCTTCTCTTGGAAGAGTAAAACAAGAGTACTGGGTTACCTGATGTTCTCTGGAGTGAGTTCATCCAGTATCATCTGGATAGTACTGGGGACAAACTTAGAAGGTAAGGATGACGCGACTAGCCAATCGTCTGGTGGGTATAGCTGAAAGAACATCTTAAATTATCACACTACGATGGAACTTACCACCATATAAGGTTTACTACTTACATCCATTTTGTCAAAGAAGAGAAGGAAACAACAGACAGCTGGAGCAATATGCTATTCATGTTTCACCACAATCAACTTGATAAGACATCATACTAGCAGATTATTTAAGTGGTTTGAGTGTATAAAATGAAGACATAAAAAGAGGGCGCAGAGCATGCATTTTTTCAGCAGGCAGTTGAGCAAAATGATCTAACCCAAGATCCTAAGCAGATAATAAAGAAAACAGAAGTAGAGAAGAGAAATACATCAATAGCCCGTAATTCACCCTCAAAACTAAATTAAAAGATCCAATAGACTCAAAAAGGAAAAAGGAAAGCCGTCTTCTAAGAGATAGAAAAGTATGTAATAGGTTACTCTCTAGCAGGTATTACTAGCTGGTCTCTTTTACTTCGATTGTGACTCTCTTTCTTCATAGCCTCTGCACCAGAACTACCTTTCCAAGAGTGGGTGGTGATAGTTAGGACTTTTCCCATGGACAACTTCAGTAAAAACATTTTGGTCAGTGTACTTCATAAACTCTTACAAGGGACATTGATGCCTCCTCTTGCCGCCAAAGTCCCCATCAATATGTTAATGGACTCAATCTTTTATCTACATGAGAATGGTTGACAACTGTACTCAATTTCATGCCTAATGCTTGCCATATGACAATCCAAAAATGGGTAAGGAGCTTAGAGACTGATGGAGTTATTATTTTTGGAACACCAACAATCTTCATTATTCTTCGAAGTATTAAGCATATGAAGGTATCTAACATGAGTACAAGCTTAGTAATAAGCCACCTTTATACATGGTGCACAATGACATCTTCCCATTGCAACAATGCAGGAGATAAATGTACCCTTGTACTCAGACAATCAGACTTCCTCTGTTATGCTGCATTATATCTCGTGACATGATGAGCCATTTCCCAATGAATAGTCCAGTAACACTTCTGCCAAACCCAAAGTCTTGTACTGACCAAAATGGCCTGTGAGCCCCACTCCATGGAACTATAATTAATGACATTCTCGTGTAAGGAACTGGCAAAAATGCAGTAACTAGTGTCAAACTATTACTAAGGATGCTCTCAACTAAAGAACTTCCAAGAATGCACAATCTAGTGCCTTGAGAAAAGGTAAGTTTCATGAATAAGATAGTCCCCACAGCTTATTCTGGCATGCCATGCCAACTGGCAGAGAAGCACTCATTATCATAGTTTAAAAACTCAACTCAACTCAAAAGTAAGACAAGTCAACTCAGCTCAAGTGGTAAGTGACTCAAAAGTACTAGAGGCATATTTGGAATAATCTTTGCTTGGATATGTAATATACATAAAATTTCCACAAGTTTTCACATGTCAATAGCTTGGCGAGTTGGTTAGTGGACGTTTTGCTGCCATGCATGTCAAGAGATCAAACCATAGGTTTCCATTTTAGCATTTCTTAGACTAGAAAGTTAAGTTGCAAGTTGACTCGGTATGTTCACAAGTCAATTCAGACAAGTTTCCAAGTCGACTTGCACATGCCACTCCTAAAAGCATACAAAACCAATCACCTTTACTGCATGAATCCTAATAACACAATATCCTACTCAAGGCATCTGCCACCCCACGCTGACAGCCTTCTGCATGCTTGCTACTCAACCTACCATATTCTCTAATGTGTTTCCATGCTTGATAATATGAATTCATGTTAAACCAAGCAACATCAGCACTTCAGAGCTCCAAAATATGGGATACAATTCTGGATGACCGGTAGAGTATATTTTTCAGGTATCATTCAACTTCTAGCAAGAAAACACTAGCAGTAGCCCCTCCAAATTAAACACAAAATCTATGCCAACATATGATGTGCCACAATCCACCCAAAATCCATGCCAACATATGATATGTGAGAATCCACCTCAAGCATTTTATCAAAATATGGTAATGTGAGAAGGGCCAGTGCTTCAAACTCTTGTACTTCACCCTCAAGCTCTCTCAATCATCCACCCCAGTAGAATGAATCCCGCCTCAAATAACCTGCCATGGGGATCAAGAATGTAACTGAGATTCTTAATGAACAGCAAGCATGTAGCTGTCAACCTATGGAAGTTGCATACATCACGTACATTCCTAAGGTGTGGGGCATCCAAGAATAACCCCAACTTGAACTAATCCACTCCAGTCTCATTAGTTGAAACTACACATTGCAATAGCACCACCTTACCTGTTAACAAGTCAGACTTCTTTAGAGTAGCACAAAACTTCTGCTTGATAGGAACATTCATTTCCTAAGACATGCATTAGGTGACCATCCTCCCTAGCCTCACAGACCAAGAGTCATCACAATTAACCGATAAAAATATTGATGACAAGCCAAAAGATTTGTTTCGTCAACCTCATAAAAGTACTGACAGCATTTAATTGAACCCAACTGCATTCATCACCTAAAATGCAATTATGATGCTATTGCCTTGAAGCTCATCCACTTTTGCATACTTGGCCCCATATATCATTGATAGATGCTGTTCACATTATTCAGCTCTATGTAGTTAAAGGCGCGAGGCACCTAGGCGCACCCCTGGACCCTGAGGCACAAAATTATATTTTTCATAATTAAAAATTAGCTAAAAACCATTAATAAATTCTTAAAAAGCATGAAAAATACAGCATACATGAAGACACAAGCATGGGAAAGCTATATATGTATATAAGAATAGGTATTAACTAATAAATATAAATAAATAAAAAATTCTAATTTTCGTAAGTTTTATTTTCGGAAAAATTGAACAAAATAACACTACAATACAAAAAAAGCATGAAAAGTACATCATACATGAAGATACAAGCATGAGTAAGCTATAAATGTGGATAAGAATAGGTATTAACTAATAAATATAAAAAAGAACAATTTTTTCCTAATTTTGGTAACTTTTTTCTTTTGGAAAAATTACAAAAAAAAAAAAGATGAAAAAATTATCACACACGAAGACACAAGCATGGGAAAGCTATATATGTGGATAGAAATACGTTTCAATGAAGAAATACAAAAAAAACGACGACTTTTTTTTATTTCCATAACTGATTTTTTTGGAAAAACAGTAAAAAACCTAAAAACAAACTCAAATCTAGAGCAAAGAAGTATAAAACTCAAATGGAATGTTTTCTTATACATATAGAACTAAAACCCATCAAGATCTATGGAAAATAGTTAACAAAAAACCAAAAATTTGAAAAAAAATGGTACTGGTTTTTACTTTTGTTTTTTTTTTTACAAAAACTGTATACACATTGTAAAATTCATAAATCCATACCTTTTTCTGTTTAGATCTGTGAAAGATCGAAGAGGAATGGTCGTTTTCACCTTCTCAGGAGGTTGGAAGATTGAAATTAGGGTTGGAAGGTGAAAAAAAAAAAAAAAAACGAGTTTTATAAGTTACCGGGTTAAGTCATCTGCGCCTATAGTCAGAGGTGTGCCTGAAAGGGGTGCCCAAGCGTACCCAGGCGCGAGCCTCATTTACTCTGTGCCTGGCCCCCTCCCAGGCGCTTAACTGTCGACTAGCGCCAAGGCGCGCCTTTGACTACATAGATTCAGCTATCTTTGGATGTCTCCATCATCATCATCAAGACCTTATCCTGATTAGGGGTCAATCACATGAATCTTGTTCCTTCATTCCCCTCTGTTAAGTGTCATATCTTTATTTAGTCCCAAAGTTTTTAAATCTTTTCTAACCACTTCTATCCACGTTCTTTTGGGCCTTCCCCTTGCCCTTTTAGAAACTTCAACTTGGATCACCTTACTCCTAATGGGTACAGATTTGGTCTCCGTTGAACATGTCCAAACCATAACCTCCCCCATCTTGTTGCCAATAGGTGCTACTCCTAAGTTTCCTCTAATGTTTTCATTTCTAATTCTATCCTTTCTTGTCTTGTCACCCATCCATCTCAACATCCGCATTTTTGCAACACTGATCCTATGTACATCTTGTTCCTTGACTGCCCAATACTTCGATTTATAAAGCAAGGCCAACCTTATAGCCATGCAATACAGTTTTCCCTTTAGTTTGAGTGGTACCTTCCAATCACACAAAACTCTAGAGGCACATATTTGGATATCTAGCAGACCAAAATATTCCCAAAGGGTACTTGTGGCATCCACAAAAAGGTGCTTTCTGGTTGCTAGACACAGACAGACAGAAGCTCTACATAAGCAATGATCTAAATTCAATACATCCAAACACCTTTTTCTGGATGCTACAGGTGCCTTTTTGGCATGACTTCGGGGCCAGCAGATATTCAAAGGTGGGCAAGTCAGATGAACAGCATGGATCAATGGTATATAGGGTCCACAATACATAAATGGAGGAGCTGCACAGGAGTAGCGCTCTACAACAGCATTCCTCAACACAAGTTTCCATTTATAACCTTATTAGATTATGATCTGATGATAAGAATTGATGCAAATTCTTATCACATGTCTTGTGAATCAACCACAGGAGGTATCATCCAAGAGTATTTTATAGTATCTCACTCTTTTATCAAAAAGTCAGATTTTACATACATGGGAACTCTACAAAAGAGAGTGGAGAAGCCCCTACATATAAAGAATCCCTTCAAACTCCCTCCTTAGCAGGGGAGTCCACAAAATCATTCTCACATCTCCAAGTCCTGTAAAACTCTACTAACAAGCCTTGAGATGGAACAGGGACCTCAGAAAGCAAACAGAACACCACAGACCTGGAGACCTGCAAGCAGCCTACAAGATGCATTAGATAATGCCCCTTCCACAATAAGTGGCAGTTTCCTAAGATAAGGAATAGCCCTTAAACCCATGAGAAGAGCATGAAGTTCACTTTATTGGAGTCCGCATGCCAATTGCACTGACAAGGCAAGGACAAGCAAACCACCATGGTAACACGCCACACCACGCACTCAGGCACTACCAGGATTAGCAAAAGAGTCAATATAAGTTTCAATTTTAAAGTATCTCAATGGGAAGATTCCAGCTTGACTTAGGCAAGTTATTCCCAATTCTATTGACCATGATAGCCTTCTAGTTTCTCAAAAGTATATAGATAGAAAAACCTTAAAATTCAGTGATATGATACCTAGGGGATAATAAGCCAATAGAATCTGAAACTACACCACTCTTTTGACTTCTCAACATCTTGAAAAGTGTTTCCACTCTGCAACCCCAAAGCACCCAAATAATAGCAAAGGAGCACAGTTCCAAAGAACCTGATGCCACATTGTGAACAATCCAAAAGCTCCCCAGAAGAAAAGGAAGACACCATCAGCCAGATTGTGAACCCAAACACACAAGAAGAGAGGCATAAATCCAAGAAGAAATCATGAAGCTCTAGTGTTGTAATGGTACTTCAACCAAGAAATAAACATCCCTCAGCAAAGACATACACATGAAACAAAGGAACAACAACTTGATAAACAGCAATAGAAGTAATGACCAATTAATTTCTAAATAAAAAAGCTGACAATAACATAAATATCTGTAAAGATTTGTCCTTTTGAAGAGGTAATCAGCTTGTATGCAACAGGAGAGAAAATAGTAAAACCAATACATCATCTCTAGATTTCAAGCTGATCAATTAGCTTACCTGCATGTTTGATGCAACATTAACCACATAATTAATAGGCGGAATTTTGTCTTGATAATGAAACCCCGTCTCACAAATGGCCGAAAGCTTTGTAAACAATACAATGAGTTAGATCATTCATTTCCACGCTAGATATTATTATTAATGTCGCTTCTAAAATAAACTAATATGTGGTAGCAGCATACTTCTCTGTGCATCCCAAGCGATGCTGCTAAAAAATATTAAGCAACTAGCTTACAGGATCAAGCTCTAAAAATGTAAATCAGCTTTAGGTTTTCAGAACTTCGTCAGTGCTAAGCGAATCAGTTTCAGAGTTTTTGCAACAATGTATGCTGATATTGAACATCCAAACTCCCTTACCTCATCAAAAATCCATTTGTGAACCCCAGATTTCTGCAAGAGGAGAATGTATTTGAATAACAACCCCACAATATCTTCCATATTTTCTGAAATGCATTTCCAACATAGTCAGATTTAAGAGCAAAGCATCAAACACCTTCATTACCTAAATAAGAAGAAAGAAGGCCATTTGCATATATAGGGTTGGAGAATTAATAGAAGGAAGATCCAGGAAAACCAGATAAGAGCCCTGAATGACAAGCAAAGCATCATGACAAGGACTAACCATGCCCTGCATCAGTGAGATCAACAACTACTCTAAAGAAGGAAAACTCATATGTCCAATCCCCCTCACCAGCAGCCAAACTTGTAGCCCATCCTGCAGTTTGGGTAACCATCCATATTAGAGGACCTTTGCAACAGTACATAAAAATTATTGAGGTGACAATTACAGTAGCGATACTGACCAGTACAAGAATGATCACGAACATAGATCTAAATGCAATGTTGCCTAAAGGATTCAAATAGAAAGATAAACACAGCAAACCAAGGTCAACTGATAAACTCATTTACAGAACGTCATGACAAGCCTCATTTGCTTTTGGACTTGTAAAAATGCTATCTTTGAGAAATGGAGGTACATCAACAAATTATCTAAGAAAGTCATACATCGGTAAAACAGAGAAAGTAACTCTGATTAACACACATTTAAATATAGCCCCAACAAACTAACACACTAACCTACATGTCTTGATTAC
The DNA here is from genome assembly GCA_035236585.1 of Warburgia ugandensis. Classification (NCBI taxonomy): domain Eukaryota; kingdom Viridiplantae; phylum Streptophyta; class Magnoliopsida; order Canellales; family Canellaceae; genus Warburgia; species Warburgia ugandensis. The sequence goes on along the minus strand of CP141132.1, from coordinate 75,049,188 downwards.
TCACCAAACATCATAAAACAATTGCGCAACTCTCTTAGAATACAAAGACCTCACAATGCTTAGAATCACTGGACTTAAAAAGTAATTCAGCCTAATCAAAGATGAGTTCAGCCAACACACTGGCGAGAATCTTTGGTATTTCAATTGGATCTCTTCTGGGCAAGTGCCTACAGCAGAAACATAAACGCATGCTCTAGCCTCATAGGCAGCACACATGCAAAATAACTGCATGCGGCTTAGATGTCTTTACGACTACATATTGATCGAACTAAGTTCTGGTGAACTCAGTCAAAAAAATGGAACAATATGAAAACCTAGTATTGATGGAAAACCCTGATTCCTGAAATCTTCATCTTGATTTCTTTATTCTGCAGTAGTCCTATTTAAGGATTCATATGAGAGTTATTTGTGCTTTAACATTCATGAGACACACGCCAAGGAAACTAGGATGTAAAACAATAAAAGGGAGACAGTAATTCATCAAAACCAAAGGGTGGGGATTTGTTGAAAAGGGACAAACTGAACCAAATTCCAACATCTAGGAAGTTTGATGAAAAGGTAATAAGACTAACCTAAAGATGTTGTACAACAAGAGCACAAATCAGGGCTCAACTGAACAGAAACTAAGTCCAGCTTGTAGTACCCATGTTGAAAGAGTCAGTGTCATGAATATCCTTAATGAGATTGATCGCCCTGTTTCATGTGAAAGAGGGAAAGATAAGACGCTTATACTCGCTTTCTAAATTCTCAGTAAAGCCAAAATTACTTAGCCACACATATCACATGTGATTCAAAGAATTAATCTATTATAGAATTTCTCCCACAAGCGACTCGCTACATCGGATCCCGGGTGTAGTGAAAAATGGGCAAGGGCTGCTAGAGCATCCCCTCGGAAGCGATGCACTGCATCAGAACCCAGGTGCAGTGAAAAGTGGACATGGGTTCATACCATGAAGGTCGAGAAAGGCGATAGTAAATAGGGTATTTCTAAAACATAAGATTCGCATCGCTACATGGATTATAGAGACACTGACAGGTAAGGGTTTGGAGTTAGTAGACACAATGAAACGTAGGAAAGTCAACATCGCTTGTATCCAAGAAACCAAGTGGAAAGGGGCTAAAGCTAGAGAAATAGATGGGTATAAATTATGGTACATAGGAAAGGAAAATAATAGAAATGGCGTAGGAATAATAGTGGATAAGGAATTAAAGGATAAAGTTGTGGACGTTAAAAGAATTAGTGATAAAATTATAATAATAAAAATGATTCTATGAGAGTAGATTATAAATATTATAATTGCATATCCACCACAAGTAGGGTTACAAGATATAATTAAGAGACAGTTTTGGGAAGATATGGAGGGAGTCATGCAAGAAATTCCCAACACTGAGGGGATATTTATAGGAGCAGACTTAAATGGCCATGTAGGAAAAGATAATGAAGGATATGATAGAATACACAACGGGTATGGTATAGGTGAACGAAACCAGATGAGGGAGAATATCCTCAATTTTGCTTTGTCATATAACCTATCCATTGCAAATACACTCTTTAAGAAGAGGGATGAACACTTAATAACCTTTAAAAGTGGACTTCATAAAAGCCAAATAGACCTTTTTCTACTTAGGAATAATGAACGATCTATGTGTAAGGATTGTAAGGTGATACCCAGTGAGAGTTTAACCTCACAACATAGGTTAATGGTTATGGATATTCATATCAAAAGATGGAGTAAAAGAACTGAACTTAAAACACATCCAAAAACTAAATGGTGGAACTTAAAAGGAGAGAAAATAACCTCATTCAAAAATAAGTTGATGGTATAAGGAAATTGGAACTATGAAACAGAAGTAAATACCATGTGGACTAATATGGCTTAGTCCATTAAGAAAGTGGCAAAAGATGTCTTAGGAGTATCTAAAGGTAAAAGGCTATTAACAAAGGAAACATGGTGGTGGAATGAAACAATGCAACAAGCTATTAAAGAAAAACGAATGCGTTTTAAAGCATGGCAGAAGATTAGAAATAATGAAAACTATGAACAATATAAGAATGCTAAAAACATTGCTAAGAGAATAGTAAGTGAGGCTAAACTTAAAGCATATGATGAGCTCTATAATAGACTAGGAACAAGAGAAGGTGAGAAAGATGTGTTTAAACCTGCAAAAATAAGAGAACAGAAGGGTAAGGACTTAGAGCATGTTAGGTGCATTAGAAGCGATGATCAAAGGGTATTAGTCAAAGATGATGAGATGAAACAAAGGTGGGAAATATACTTTCAAAAATTGTTAAATGACAATGGCCCTGTGAATATAGGGATTGAAAATACTATAAATCTAAATAACATTGGATATTATAGATATAAACGTAGGATTAGAATACTTGAAGTAAAAGAGGCCTTGAGAAAGATGAAATTGGGAAAGGCCATGGGACCTGATGGTATACCAATAGAGGTTTGGAAGCATAGGGGAGATATTGGGATAGTTTGGTTGACCAAGTTGTTTAACAAGATTATAAAATCAAAGAAAATGCCTGATGAGTGGAAGAAAAGCTTTATTGTACCAATCTATAAGAATAAAAGAGACATTCAAAGCTGCACTAATTATCGAGGGATAAAACTTATGAGCCACATCATGAAACTTTTTGAAAGAGTGATTGAGAAGAGGCTACGACATGAAACAAGTGTATCAAAGAATCAGTTTGGTTTCATGCCTGGGAGGTCTACCATAGAAGCTATTTTCTTACTAAGACAATTAGTAGAGAAATATAGGGAGAGGAAAAAAGACCTGCACATGGTCTTTATCGACTTCGAGAAAGCTTATGATAGAGTCCCTAGAGAGTTAATATGGAGGGTGTTGGTGGTAAAGGGGTTTTTCAGGAGTATATAGACATAATTAAATATATGTATGAGGGAGCAATAACAAATGTTAAGACCACTAGTGGCGTGACTGGTGATTTTCCTGTCACTATCGGATTGCACCAAGGATCGGCATTAAGTCCATACCTTTTCACACTAGTTATGGATGAGTTAACAAAACATCTACATGAGGAGATTTCCTGGTGCATGCTATTTGCAAACGATATAATCCTACTTGATGAGACAAGGGGTGGTGTAAACATAAGGAGAGAAGCATTAGAATCCGAAGGATTTAAAATTAGCCAAACTAAGACAGAATATATAGAATGTAATTTTAGCAAGGAGAGTAGGAGTGGAACACCAGTCAAGATTAAAAATCAAGAGGTCCCCATGAAAGACTACTTTCGATACTTAGGATCATTGATCCATGAGAGTAGAGAGATTGAGAGGGAGGTTCCCCAGAGAATCCAAGCGGGTTGGAACAAATGGAGATGTGCATCGGGTGTTTTATGTGATCGGCGGGTGCCACTCAAACTAAAGGAAAAATTCTATAGGATGGCTATAAGGCCAGTCATGCTCTATGGATCAGAGTGTTGGGCAGTTAAGGAACATCATACTCATAGGATGAGTGTCGCAGAAATGAGGATGTGGAGATGGATGAGTGGTAAGACAAGAAAGGATAGAATTAGAAATAAAAATATTAGAGAAAATTTAGGGATAGCACCAATAGGTAACAAGATGAGGAAGATTAGACTTAGATGGTTTGGACATGTTCAAAGGAGACAAACAACAGCACCAGTTAGAAGGAGTGAGGCAATACAAGTTGAAGGTTCTAAAAGGGCAAGGGGAAGGCCCAAAAGAACGTGGATAGAAGTGGTGAGGAAAGATTTAAAAACTTTGGGACTAAATGAAGCCATGGTATTTAATAGAGTGGAATGGAGGAATAAGATTCATGTGACCAACCCCTAATTGGTATAAGGTCTTGATGATGATGATGATGATGATGATGATGATGAGACATTTTCAACCAGCAGTCAAGTGTGAAGAAATGACTGCAAAAGAAATAATGAAGGCTAAACACTATAATATGCCTAAGGTTTCATTTTCAACCTATATGTAGCATTCAGAGTTTGCAGAATCATTCGCTATCATTGAAAATATGGAGCAGAGCTACTACTTAAGCAACAACCTTCAAAACTCCCTCCTTGTCCATTGATTTCAAACATTAGTACAGATGGCACAAATCCGCATATTTAAGGCACAAAAGAAAGTGGTATAAGTTTAATCATGGGACATCCTCTCAAAAGGAAGTCCAATCATGTGAACCTGTACTCAGAACTCACCTAATGTTTTCAAAACTGAAAACAGAGAGCCCTCCCCTTCATGCCCAATAAGATGGCCCAGGTACCTACATGGCCCTTCCTTGTAATGACGTATGCCTGGAGTGATTGGCCATATGATTCTCAGTTTGTTACCTTGCTTAATTGGCACAGTTTTGACAAGAATCTGCAGTATGGTCCAAATTAAATATAGAAGGAAATGCAGTAAGAATAAAGATGGAAGGAAATGAACTGTTCACAATTATGTATTTGTTTTGCCCCTAAATGATCAATAGTAAATGTGAGTGAAGTTACAAAAAAGCCAGACAAACAACCCCTACATCTATGTAACGTTACTGAATTTTTTAGTAATTTGTAGGTATAAGAAAACATACCTGAAGATGCTCAGAAGTACAAGGCAGGCCTGAAAAAGAAAAACAGTTCCTCCCAGTATTTGGAATGTCACAAAACTTATTTTGCACCATGATTTGAATTTCATCAAGGCTCTCTGGAGTTGTACAAGATGAAATAGATTTCAAAAGACAAGAATTTTAGACCTTACATGATTCATCAAATTGTAGTGAACAACAAATGCAGGAGTATCCAGTTACCCTTTCCATATACAACAAGATGCATTAGGTTGGCAGAATAATGTTCTTCATAGAATTTAATCAACTCATGCCTTGTATCCAACCCTCTTCCTTTTGGACCAACCTCTAAGGTCTCCCAATTTCCTGCAGGGGTCAAATTTTAAGCACATAAGAATTAACAAATAAGAGACATCCAGCATTGTCCCCAAAAACAACAACCTGTGGCTGAAAAACTGACAAACTATAAGCTTTCACAAATGAGCAGTAGGTCACCCCTTCAGAAGGATGAGCTGACAAAAAGAACATTCAAAATCTTGTAAACAGGTATCTTTAGTATCTAGACTCACATGGTGTAATTCCTACCTTTGCTAAAGATTGAGTTCAATGGTTAGAGCTCCTAAGCTTCAAAATAGTCATTCAGAGCAGTGCAAGGTTTCTTTATGGACCATAAGAGGTATTCAAGATGACGATATCAATAATCTCCATGAAAATCATCCCTACATGAGTGATCCCCAAAATAAGGTAGATGTAATCAAGCCTCTGAAGGGCTCTCTGCTCCGGCCAGCAAGGCCCATTTGCCCCATGTGCACTCCCTTTCTGGTTACCTTTTAATCTATTTCAAGGTTTGGCATATTTTCATGCGCCACTCTCTATATGTTGATGCTTTTCACCACCTTCGGGGTTTTGGTGGATTTTCATGCTCACACACTGGTTTCTCTCCTTGTTCTCACTCACATTACCTGAGATTAAGTTCTAAGGCTTCTAGACTGCCCATTAACTGATCAACCTCAGTGACTAGCTGTGCTTGTTGGACTCGGATATGATCTACGGTACTACTAAGGTCCAACAGTAAGTGGTCACAGTCCCTCTCAGTTAAACGGGGTCTAAATTATGAACTATTACATGTAGTGATGATGACTATACTAAAATGAGAAAACAAACAAAGATAATAAAATAAAATAAGCTGACCTCTCTCTTTCTCTCTCTTTCTTTTCTCTTTATCATTACTTTTTCTATTAGATGCAGCTGAGATATCTTAAGAGAGAATTTAAACAATAAACTATATATGTGTGTGTAGCAATTGGAAATCACATTATCTGAAAGCATCAAAGGAATGTAAAAGATAGTAACCCAAATGCTAAAGAGGACACTTGGCAAAGCAGGAAAAAAGCTATGGCTTGTAATATTTTTTTATATATTTTGCAAGATTAAATGGATTGGATATTAGAAGAAGGGAAAAGAAGAGTTGGGTAGGAACGAAAGGAACTAGAGGGGTTTATTTAAGGGAAAGGAAATAAAATGGTGCATTTGGAATAAATGAAAACCAAAGGTTGTAATTGAAATAAGCAAAACAGAAGGGCATAAGTGAAATGAATGGAGATGGGGGTGTGAGTGTGAGTGTAATAACAGACAAGAGGGGCAAAACTGAAATTAGGTGAAAAAGGTAAAGTAATGAATCAAGTTAGAAGAAGCAAACCAGACAGTTTGGCTGGACTTTCTTCTAACTCATGTTTAGGTTTGCAAACCTGTTTGGATGCTGTGAAAGAGGGCCAAAATGAAGATAGAGAAGACAACGGTGACACGGAACGACAACTATGAAAAATATTGGCGTTTACCGGCAACCACAACGGCATAACTGATTAAAGTTTTCTGACAAGGCAGATCAGCGACTTCCAGGTACAACATGAGGATGCAGAATTCTGCTCTTTTCTTGCTCTTTGATCATAGTAGAAGGCAGACTAGGTAGATTATGATAATTTCCAGGTTTGCTTCTGATAACAAATCTGATGGAGAACAGAAATAATAGAAAGGATTGAAGAGGGATTGTGGCCTTACATGTCACAACTTGAGTTTTTATAATTTTATAAAAACTCAAGTTGTTACATTACACCACTCGACAAAGCACACTTTGAAGGAAGTTCAATCACGAATCTCAATTTATCAATCTCAAAACAGTCCAACCATATGTTGTTTACAATTACTTATAGGAACATAAAAATCCTGATAAAAATCCCAAATTATCCCTGCATAAACATATAGAAATTTCTGAACTAAAATGGTATAATGGCCCTAACAGCCTTTGTGGGACCAATGCGCTTGATCCCAATCAGATTAACTGCCTTAAGATGTGTGACAGATTTGCCCCAATGGAAGAGAGACACAACTACTAAGCAGCATAACAATATCTTATGTATTTGCATTTACATCTTCCACTTACTAAAGTTATTTAAAATGCTGGAATCTTGGGGACCTTACATGGCTATGCTAGCCTTAGGATGCATAAAGGAATTAAGTGAAAAAAAATCAGAGAACAAAACTGGGAGCTTGATTCTCCCTCACTGAAAACAGAAATTTTCACTTTAGTCTCCATGGAGTATCCACAATTTATCCCTCTTTTTCTTCACCAAAAGATGTTAGAACTTAGTAACAGCAGATAGATGTGGGTAGATGCTATGAGAATGTCAGCAACTTTTTCACTAATAGGATCATCATCTGTTACTTTTTCTTTTCTTTAAAAATGGGCAGGCTTGGTGCATGAAGCTCCCACATAGGGGCTGACCACAAAGGGTCTATAGTATGCAGCCTTACCTTGCATTTTTGCAAGAGGCTTTTTCCACGCCTCGAACCCGTGACCTCTAAATCACATGATGACAACTCTACCATTGCGCCAAGGTTCCCCTTCTTTTCTTTTCTTAAGCAAGTGAAAAATATTGTGCAAAAGAATGTGATACACCCAAAAGATGAACTTTTTAGTCCTAATTTTAACTTTGAGTTAGGGATTTGAAAGAAATGAGGGAACAACAATATTCACATTCCCTGTTGAAACACAAGTTCCAATTTTAGTTTTCTTTGTTGTGTTGGCTTTCCTTTTAGGCCATTTTGGTATTTATTTCTCTTAGCCTTACACTTGTACTTTTATCTCCCCCTCCAGGGCCCACCTAGGTCCCTAGTTTTCTCTCAATGAAAAGAACCATTTCTAAAAAACAATGTTAACATGAATTAATAATAATGAGGCACCACACATATAATGGTCTTTACACGAATAGTCAAGCAATACATATCCACAAACTTATATTCCATACAGGTGATCACATGACCAAGCTGACACAGAAGTATAGGAAAAAATATACATCAGACGGTAGACATCATGAAATCCCAGTTGATTCAGTCATAGGATACTGATAAAAGTCCAAACTATATTAGCTCAATAACAAGTATCCAGTACATCAAAACCCCCCGAACAGTAATTCGAGTTTCAAAATGCTCACCAGTACTAAACTTATGATATGGGTGACCTTTCACACACAGATGTTGCTGAAGCTGAAAAAAAGTGACAAAATTCAAAGAGCAGCATAAGTTACTACGGAGAGGGGAAAAGCACTAAAACAACAATGAATCTTTTTTGTTCTGCTGTTGGGTAAGCAAGTGATAAGAAAAACTCCTGTCAAGTGATAAATAGAACAATTATCAGGAAAAGCAAACCTCATGCATGTGGAAAAGTTAACAAAAAACATTGCTCGCAACTATGCCAACTAATACTAAATGTAGAAAATCTTATAGCACACACATACAAAAGAGAAAACATAAGTAGAAAGAAAGTGCATGCCCATTATGAGATACACAATTATCATTGATCCTCGCCAATGATAGTTTAGTTATCATCCAGTAATAGTAAATTCGTAAAGACAACAATTTTACTGACAGATTATATCATTATCAAATTAACCTTGCAAAAGTCCATCAACATAACTATATCTGGACAATCCAAAATGAAAACTACATAGTTCCCCAGAAGTTCATACAAGTTTAATGAAATTGAGTTATTCAAAACCAATCCAGTCCCATAATGCTGGGATTTTTACAAGAATTCATAGCATCATAATGAGTTATAAAGCGATCTTGATAAGAAAAGTCCACAAGAAATAACATGTTGAAATAACTGATACCTGACTCATTCGCCAAGCATCAGACAATAAATTTTTTTGATTCTCTGGATAAGGAAAAGAGAAATTCAGAGTAGCGCCTCAGCAATGACTGTTAGAAAAGTTTATAACCAATACAAAATCGAAATGCTTTACCAGAGTCAACAGCTTTTATTTCTCTCAATGTAGCATCAGGAGACATCAATGGCTTTATAAAGAACTGTGCGAACCTGATGGCCACCATATGAAAATATTACAGCTCAAAAGTTACAGATGAACAGGAAATATAACAAACAGCTAATCAACAAAAAGGGTGAAACAGCTCATGCCTATCCAATGCCTCTTCAAAACAATCAGCGTTAATATCAAAATAGAAGTTGGTATGCTCAGATGATGTAAAAGCATTTGTGCGACCACCATGCTGTAATAAAACATTGTCAGAAAGAAGATCAAAACCACATTGTCAATGTTACCCTAGATAATGAGTCAGGATTTGTTTTCACAAGAAAAAGATAAACAAAAATATAATAGTCAGGATCCTTATGAAGGATTTTTGGCAAAGGAAAAGCAGAATGCGACCTAACTAAGAAATATTCTGATCAAACAACACATCCACATATTTAGAAATATAACTTCAACATACTCTAACATTACTGCAAGAGGACAAGAATGTTTTATGACTCCATCACAAAGCCTAAAAAGGGAAGATGGTTGGGACACCACTAGATTGATCTTTTGCATGAGGCTATAAAGACATTAAATTTGCATCAGCCAGCTCTTCAAAGTCAAATCAGTCAGGCCAAGTGAACAGCAAAACAATTATGTAATATACATATGTACATAAGTACATAAACAAAAACATAATATGTTGGTAGTGCCATTGCCGCTCTCTGTTGCACAGTATACATACATGCATATATACATACATTAAGGAGTTAGTCTAGCTAGAAATGCCTTGATTTTGCTTGACATGGGCCATGTCGAGGTTAGTCTAATTTGAGATTGCATGATATGTCATATTTTTCCTCATCATTAGTCTAGCCTGAGATTAGATGCTTGTGATGCCATCTCAAGGAATGTCACATTGGTGGAGCTTGAAATGAGATAACAAATTGGCATCACAATTTTCAAGCAATCTCACCATCAGTCAAGCCTCTGAAGATACTAGGATATGAGGTCATTGAGGACCATCCATAGTGTAAAAACAGACAATTTTCAAGTTTGGCACAGTGTTTGGTGTGGGCAGGGGTGAGGTAGTGGTTGTTTTGCTTGAGATGGCCAAATGACAAGCCATTTCATCTCACCTCAACCCAATCTGTCTCAAGCCATCCTGCATCTCACCCTGCCAGCTCAAGAAATGTCACATTTCAAGCAAACTCAAGCCATCTCAAGGATGACTAACCCCATGTATGTGAGCTGGAACTGCCACCCTTTGTTGAACATTGCGACCAGATCAGACAGACTCAATTGGATCAAGGTGCCTACAGAAACAGATACAGAAAAGTATATTTATAAAGTAAATAGCCCTGAACATTCTGTTTTCTTGTCAACCAGACTAGTTTTGGGAAAATTTTCCAAGTTTGACAGCACATTACCAGTCCATTAATTCTTGAAGTAACTAGATATAATTAGTGTTAAGGGGAAACAATCTCAAGGCGTTTCAAAGTAGTCTTGCAAGTGGAATAGAGGATGTAGAATGTAAGTTATGGTGTAAGCAGACTATAGGTTAGATTAAGATATAAAGTTTTCTGGTGAAACAGGAATGGAAAGGGCAGGATCATCCAGCATAATGTTAATATCCAGATTAAGTTCCTTTCTTCATTTCTACTCAAGTGATAAGTCTCTATGCGAGAAGATAAGAAAGAAACATCTATTAGAAAGAGAGGTAATTACTTCCAGTTAAACAAAACACTTCTCTTTGTCAGTAGATGCCACACCACAAGTGATGAAGAAGTCATCTCCTGGTATCAGGGATAAAACGCTAAGGAAAATATTAATACATAGACCATCTACTTGTATCTAATTGGTTGCCTCCACAACTCCTTCAAGAAGCTCTACTCCAAACATTCAGAAGAGAAAATGCATATCAGAGAATCCAACAGCATATATTTTGCCCTACAAATATCCTTACTATCACCGTCAACATTGAATTTGGCAGCACAATCAGAGGGTCCTTACAACTTGCTCCGCATTATGGTCTACTTTTATATCTTGATCAATTTATATTATCAGTTTCTTCAGGACCTTGTTTGCAACAGTAAGAATCAATGTAGCTGAGAAAGAATCCGCAGAGCTCACAGTTGGGTATGCCGTCACTAGATTACTTATTATATCACCAATTACATGAAAGCTCACCATGTATGTGATGTTCTGGTTTCAAGCAATTCACTCCTACAATAACTAGAAAACATATAAGAAGCACCATTTCTGGAATTTCCAAACGGTTATACCTTTGGTGTCGCTATATTTAACTCATTTAACTAGAATAAGGAGCCCAGTTAACCACAGAAACCATGGGTACATGATATAAAAATTAAATAAATACTGAGAATATGCCAGAACTCACTTGTGGAAATATGTCATGTTTCAGAAGCAGATACAGGTTGAAGGTGACAATGGGCAAAAGGAGATTATATCCTATTCGTAAAGAATGCTAGTGGATTTGATAGGTCATCAATCTCAAGGAACACGGGACCGACGTAAACTTAATCCAACTTGACTGCTAGAGTGCATACTAGGAAGACATCTGAAACCCACTCTTTGGTGAAAGTCTTCAAAGATCAACTAAAAGGCTGCATGGACCAGTGCTTGGTCTAGCCATAACTAATTGCTCCCTTGTAATAAAAAATGCAACATTCACACCCCCATATATAAGCAGTAAAAGGCAGAAAAAGCATACAAGGTGTCTATCTGTGGATGTTCAGATATGTTCACAGTTAGAAAAAGAGAACTAGTAGAACAGACATAAGGCACAGGAAGACAGCAAGGCCAGGACAACGAACATGGGGTAAAAGAAGACTCAAGGAAGACAACTAAGGGTAAACACCAACCACAAATTTCAGTAGAAACAACAATAAAATCTTCCTGAAACAGTTGGAAAATCCTGCTATCAACCCCATCCCAATTTTGACATCACTTCACCAACAAGAAAGTTGCATAAACTTAAGAGTCAAAAGATAGTGCATTAGGAATATCTATAATCCTAAGAAACTTAGTTATTCAGATGCAGTCAGGAACTTCAAGATATGGCATAATAGGAGTTTCATCGGGCTAATAATGAGATCCAATTCGAAGCACATATTAGCATAGCAAAGAATTAGCAGAAACAAGTAGAATATAATGCATTATATACAATGAATCTAATGCATACCTCAGTAATGTACTTCGAGTAACTGTCTTCAATTGGATATTTCTCGCTAGCATAAAATAGCATATGCTCTGCAACAAAAAAGGAACAAAGCTTGATGATTGAACTAAGTTTTAAATGCATAAAACGAAACGATAAAGACAATTCACATAATAAGGCAGCTGCAAAGATTGGAAAACTTCATTGGAATGCTAAAGGTTAAGTAAGCCTGCCTTAATGTTGTGGAACCAAATTTGCAAGAAACTGAATCACGCATGGCAATTTGTCAGTTGTTTCAGCAAGTGGTAGAAATTCAAGAGAAATTAAAATAAATTGTCCAATCTGAGAGCACCGGTTCTATCAACTATGTAAACTTAACAAAGTGAAAACCTTCTTCAAGGAGCTTAAGGATGTTCTAAATTTTTCACAATGCAACATCCTTTAGGTTGCTAAAGATCACAGGCAATGAAGAAACAATCCAGTTGTCCCAAAATTCAGAATAAACATCTCTAGTCCCCCAATCTCTCAAAAGCTTAACTTGCAAAAGCATCGACGAGACCTGGCATATCAAAGCATCTGAAATGACAACAACTGCTTACCAAGAAAGTGAGCGAGTCCTTCAAGACCTTCAGGATCACTGAACGAACCTACGTTGACATCCATCGAAGCAGCCGCCTAATATCATCAAACACTTGGATCAAATGAAATTAAAACACGAAAATTCAACAGCAGAACGTGTAAATTCGGAAACTTTTATCAACGGAGAATCAAATAAGCAAAATAGTTCACCCAAAAGGAAAATCAAAAACAAAACTAGCTTCAAAATCGAACCTTGTCGGTCTCAGGATCACTGATGAGGAGAACCTCGAGACAGTTAGGAAGAACAAGTCTCCTGTACTGCCTCTTATCCGTACGAGGCTTGATGATCTCCACTTCTGCAATGCCAACGGCCATTTCTCTCCTGCAAATCCTTCTTCCTCCTCTTCTTCTTCTGGTTTTGCGTTCTCCGTCGAGTGAAACCGGGGACTGACCGACTCTTTTTCTCTTGACCCAGGGGACAGCCGAGACAGGAGAGCGACCCTCTCAGTGGAAATTTCTACGAACGGGTAGTCTCCTCCAATCTGAGCCTCCGAAAGTTACTGCCCGGATCAAATCCAACGATCAGACGTTGGATCGCGCAAACAGGAGGTTGACGGGGAATTAGTACTGGTTAAGGGGAAGGCCATCAATGCGCAGGGCACAGGGAAACTTGCGGCGTGGGGCCCAGTTTTGCTGCAGGCCCCATCTTTCCCTGATTTGACCAGTTGCTGCGTCCATCTCTAGCAGCATCCCCTCCTTGAAAATTATTTATAAGGTGACAACATATTACCATATAACCGATAGTTCAGATTTTATTAGCTAGATCACAAAAACAGAGTTATCTATTGCAATATTTTGGAGAAATGTCATGGAAATAGTCTCTTGCACGTAAGCAGGAGCTGCCCTTTCGTATTATTTTTGGAAATTTTTTAAGTTTTTTGAAATTTTTATAATATTTTTAGAGAACCACCGACTCTTTTTCTCTTTCTTTTATCTTATTAAAGCGAGACTTTTATCAACATAATAAGTCTAGCCGTCTAGTTCTAGCGTTGTTATTTGGTTCTTCGTTGATGCAGAGGTTGCATCTCGCTGAGAAGTCCCTTTTTGTGATTGCAATAGGGCAGATCTTTCCAATCGAAAAGGATGCTTAACATATTGACAGGAGTGTAGTGATTGAAGCTTTTGATGGAAATTAATTTTATTAGATTTCTGTGTTTATTGAAGGTTTTCTATGGTTCAATATGGATTTGATGAATCTTTTGCTTTTTCTTGTGGAAGCTATATTTTTTGTCCATTAATGGTTTCTTTGGATATTAGTGGTATTTCTTGAATTTTATAAAAGTATGAATAAATAAATAATAGACAACCAATAGAATTAAAGTTGCCTACTTGAAATGAATGAAGTGCTATAGTAAATTGGGCTTTTTTAGTTTTCTTTTCGGCTTGTAATGTGTGCTTTTATTGGACTTTTTTAGGGTCCTTTCATTTGGCCTTTTTTTGCTTGTGGGCTTTTCCGTTGGACCTTGCCTGTGGGTATTCTATTTGGGGCCTTTTTATTTTATGCATTTGGGCCTTTTTCTTTTGGATGTTTTGCAGTTAAATATAAAAGAGAAGGTAATTAATGAAGCTCGAAGTGGAATTAGCAAAAGTGAGGCATTGATGATATCATTCTAAACACTTTTTCTTAAGGAATGCTAGTGTAGATCAGCAAAACTCATGAGAACTATTATGAAGATGCTGGAATCGTGCAATCTGTACACAATTGTTCCTGCCACTAAACATTCATAATTTAAGAAATAAAAGAAATGGGTTACATCAACTCCAAATGTGGGCCTCTTGATGCAAAATTGGAAAACTTCCATGTCTTGTATTATATGACAGTCCTCTGTGCTGTTATTAAAAGAAGAGTATCTGTATATTTTTCTAATAAACTTTACCAAAATTGAACACCAACACAGGCAATAAACCAAATCGTTGACTTTAGTAGGCAAAGTGAAACAATCATTGAGTCCCTTATAACTAAAAGGACCTAATATGTTGTAAATGAACTACGACTTAAATTGGTCTACCTTCCTTTCCTCTCAAACTTTTCTTTCATAATTATATAACATTTTATTTTTTATTTTCACAAATAGTAACAGACATTTCACTAGAGAGAAGGTCAAGGAATAACTATCTAGATTTTCAACTAAAACTACTCCCAACAAAGAGTTTACTGTGATTCAGTTGAAATATATATTATCTCCAATGATTATAATGACAATTCACTCATTTAAAATAATAATAAGTAAAAACAAAGATCTAGTCAAAAAAAAAATTTCTCTCTAATGCCTAAGTGAGACTGTAACATTCTAGGATGATTTCCAACAAAGCCAGAATATCACCAATCTTTAATAGTGTTTTTGTTATAGCTGCCCTTGAATTTATTGTGATTGGAAGAGCTCAATAAGTTTTGGTTTGCTAATGGTCTAATTTCTTCTTCTTCTTCTTTCTGTAACATACTTGAAATGGTTGGAGTTGCTTGATTTTTAAGATTGTATTAACCTTAGCCTTCTTCTTTCTCTTTTTTAAATTAATCGTAATCCTTAATCAAAAGTGGCTTCCTATAATATTTTGTTCATCTCTGGGTGTATGTGAGAGAGAAAGAGAGTAAGTAAATATTTCTAAACAAAAGAATTCAATTTTTGCATTGGAATGAAAATAGATGCAAAGATATGGGGTAATCGGTGTCATTTGAAGCAATTACATGCAATTGACTGTTTTGCTCTTTTCTAGTTTGCATACTACAATATTACTTGCCCATGTTTTCCCTTAAATGGGTTTTGTTTTAAAAGTGTTTTTTAGCTATTGAGATAGAAAGAATTGGACTTTTATGCAATTGTATTATTATCTTTAAAAGTTCAAAGATAGTCAAGTGTTACTGCTTATATTAATTTGTTTACTTCTATTAGTTTCATTATAACCGTGTATTTTATCACATGCGTCATAAGCTTCCAAAGTATGTTCCCACATTCAAAGTGCTTTCTCTTATTACAATGAAATTTATTAGATATTTCTTCAACTATTATAATTATGTAATTTTGACCTAAAATAGAGTTCTTTGGCCTCATATTTGTAAATTGCATGGGGTTATCACGAAAATTGTAAGTCAGGATTATTAGTTATGAGCAAACATTTCTTTATAAATACTAAACGCATAATTGCATAAACCGATAGAGCGAAGTAGTTGGGTTGAGGCACTTCTCTCATGAATAGGTCATGAGGAGATGCATTGCATACTTCTAGAGGATGTAGGGTACTTGAGGATCTAATAATTATAGCATTTGAAAATTCATCAATTATTTTTATTTTGTTTACTTTGAGGATTAAATTTACCAAATTAAATATTTGCAGATTTTTTTCTTTTTCCTATCAAAATTATCTTTTACATGTGCTTACATCTTGTAATTGTTTTTTTGTAAATTTTATTTAAAAATTAACTAAATTTTAGAAATGAAAATAATAAAGATAAGTATAATTAAAGTTAGTACTTAAGAAGACAACCTATATAATTACTTACTTAGAAAGTTGCCATAAATGCCAAGCATGTGATATAATTATACATTTCAACCAACATCAATGATGCAATCCAACAATCTCAACAAGGAAGATATCAATGATATTTTATTATTAAAACCTCCTAATTATATTTAAATATAATTATTTGGTGTGAGATATACGTATTATTGCTATATTTTGAAGAATTACGAAGGTACTTTATATTAAATAAGATTTATGACTACGTTTGGACATTTTATATATCTTTCTTTCTGCTCATCACTATGCAAAGATAGAATAACTTGTATCCAATCTTTCTTTTTATGTTGTGTGGCTTGGAAACTAATCAATGGTTTGTAGACATCCAAATTGATGTAATTAAATTATGGTAACAAAATCATATTCAAAGACAAAATTATTGCCTAGCAGTTCTTATTATATTAGTAGTCTATTTTACATGTAATGTTTTTAATTATATTTAGATTCTATTTATTTGTAGATTTATTTCAAGAACAATAATTTTCTCATAAATTAAACCATTTCTACTTATCTAATATTAATTTTAGGAAAATTAAAGGATTGTATAAGCCCGAGTTGTGTTAGTGGGAGAGGATAAGAGAGTTTTGACTGAAGATGAGAACGTAAGTAGGTACGTGTATAAAGGAGAGAGAGGTAAAGGGAGCAAGACTTTATAATCTAGGATTTATTTGGAAAGAGCAAGAAAGCCCTATGGATTCAGTTGTTGGGAGAGCAAACAGCTTCTAAACGGTTGTCTTTTGGTCAGGATTTTTCCTCAATAGAAATTTGGAATAAACTATTATCACTTAACTTGGAAGCTATAATCAAGGAGAATGAAGGAAAATTTTCTCTTGTTTACATTATCAACAATTCAGCCCATAGCACCAATTTTTAGTTATAATATGACATTTAATTGTGTTATGGGTGTCAATTTTACCACTTATGAGATTGATTGTTAATAGTATAAACTGTGGCATTTTTCCTATCATATACATATGTACATATATGAAAGTCGGTAATATATATGTTAGAAATATGCGAATGACAAGGATTACACAATACTAGAGCCCATGTTGCATGTACATTTTGTTGAGTGTAGATATTATTGCTTAACTCAGTGTGGTAGTAGTAAAAATGACCTCTGGTTCTTTTGTCCCATCGAAATATGCTTATATGATTGTCATGTGGTCATAAAATTTGGAAGAAGAGTGTCAAATATTAATTCTATTAATTGGATGGAATTTTGTATTGACCTAATGCAGTCCCTATTAAATTGGAGGTTAAATATGAATTCTATTAGTTTGATAGATGTACTAATCATAAAGGATACTTTCTTTGCTTTCATATGCATGTTTATGTGTCCAGAGAAAATATGAAATTGATTATACTTTTAACAATTTGGATCCTCTCGTAGACTTATTTTTATTATTGTTATTAGTATTGGTATTGATAGACCTAAGGCAATATGTTATTACCATGACTGTCCCATCACTCCCACTAACTAGAGAGGGAAGTTGCACTTATCCATTAGTTTGTGGTTCCACAGTACGTTACAATTTTTTCATCCTAATTAATCAAGTTCTATGTGATTTTCATTTGATACACCATAGAAAAGTGGGCCACTTATGTCTATTTTAGGCACTTACAACATATTATAGAATTCATCCAAATACAATAAGTAATTGTGTAGCTGAATAAGGGAGAAATATATAACTAGTAACAGTCCATAAAAATAAACCAAAGAAAGCTATCACTATTGGAAATGTCATTAGTGTTAAGGAGCTACTGTAGTACATAGTGAGGAACTCAATATTTGGAAATGCCATTAGTGTCAGATCAACGGTTTGTAATGAATGATTAAAGAGTAGGTTGATTTCGATGAGGAAGACTTTTAATGATGCATTTCTGTAGCATATATGGGATTTACACATATAGGCAAAAGAAGCCTTTAATTTGTCGCCAATCGATTGACAATTGCAAGCCACTATTTTTAGCTTGTCATTGTCCATTTATGTGCTACTAGCACAGGTTACTAGAAGCATGATATGCTTAAATTTATCGAGTGTCTTTAATTTGTTTCGCATTTGTTGACAAATCCGAACTAGTGTTGTTAGCTTGTCAACCGTCCATTTAAGAAGATTAACTAGGTGCATAAATGCTCAAATGGGGCTAGTGTTGGCATATGGTTCATCAATAACATGTGGCTCCCTTTGGACTTTTGCCGGCTGCTAATTGCATTTAAGATTTTATTTTGTTTAATTATATGGAAAAAAATTAAATACTCTTTCTTAGCTAAGAGTACATACTATTGCCGTTCCTTTTTATGTTATTTATATACTTTTTTCTCATTTTGCAGTTAGATGATTGGGTTTTATGCAAGATATATTAGAATCGTAATGGCAATGCTAGATTAGGGAGACCTCATTGATCTATACAAGTTGTTGATGCACATACTGCAAATAGATTGGTTCCACAGGTTGAAAACAGCTTAAATTTTGATTAGACACTAAGTCTTCCGAGTGATTTAATGCCTCCACTGGTTGAAAACAGCTTAAATTTTGATCAAACACTAAGACATCCCAGTGATTCAATGCTTCCATAGGTTGAAAACAACTTAAATTTTGATCAGACACTAAGACTTTCCAGTTATTCAATGCCTCCACAGGTTGAAAACAGCTTAAATTTTGATCAGACACTAAGACTTCCCAGTGATTCAATGCCACCACAAGTCAAAAACAGCTTAAATTTTGATCAGACATTAAGACATCCTAGTGATTCAATGCCTCCACAGGTCAAAAATAGCTCAAATTTTGATCAAACACTAAGACATCCCAGTGATTCAATGCCTCTACAGGTCAAAAACAGCTTAAATTTTGATCAGACACTAAGACTTCCCAGTGATTCAATGCCATTGTTTGACATGCCTTGTGATTCTATATTTGATCAAGCCCTTCAAATGCCTTTTCTTGATTTTTCTTACGATCTGCATACTGAACTATTTGAAAATCATGGGTTGGAGTTTAGTGATCCCTTGCCAGTCAAACCAAACTCAAGTTATAATGAATTGCACCGGCTTCCTCATAGCAGCAGTCAATTAGTTGAAGATGAAGCAATTTCTGGATTGAATGCTCTCTCAAGTAATAATGAATTGCACCAGATTGTTCAACGCAATAGTCAATTGGCTGAAGATGAAGCAATTTCTGGATTGAAAGCTCATGGTGATTCTCCAGTTAAACAATTAGATTCTCATTGTGTGACAACCCGGGTTTTCACATGCATTTTTATGTGCAAACCTAACTCCTAATGTGGGATCGATCCTTATTTGAAAACAATTTTATAAAAACAATGCAATGCAGAGGAAAAAAATCTTTTATTTTAAATTCATTTTGAAAATCCTCAGTGTAATTTGCTTTCAAGATGGACAAGGAAATTTTTGAAAAATAAAGAAAAATTATAAATATTTCCTAGGTCTATCCAGTCAAGCTCACAGCTCAACTATAATAATTACAGATACATGCCCAAAAAGGTAAATTGTATACTCACATTTATACTTGTCTTCTCTTCATTCTCTTGAACGTAGTACTAACATTTCCTTATGCTTATTCTAATCTTGTGTGGAGATAATCTGTAAAAATAATATATTTGAGTGACTATTTCTTATACCCAGTAGGTGATATGATACTACTACTTTGAAAACACGACATGCAACATACAAGGTTTCAAAAGAAGTTATGTGAAACATCATGCAATTCCTCTTTATGTAAACATACATTTTTTATGCATAAATCATAAGCTAGTTTGCACATTTTCAATCACGGAAGCTTTTATTGAAGTAAAAAAATCAACGATATAATTATCACAAAAATCATAGAGTAGTAATCACATAATGCATCATAAACTAATCATAATTATGAAATTCTTTAAAATAGTAATCGGTTAAAGCAGATGATAGCCTCACTATAGATATCATGCACATGGGTCTCTCGGCGAACACATCACGCCGACTGGTCACAAGTACTCGTATATGATCATTTCAATGCTATATGCATATCGATAACACTAAAATCATAGGGTCACTATGCTCACAATCATCACAAAGCTGGAATCGTGTGTCTTTGGTATCTATAGACAAGTCCACCATAGCCTCCACGGTGACTATCGTATGTCCTAAAAAAGGGTGCTGTGAACACCTCTAGTGGTCGTCCCTATTTACCACAACAGTCGAGGAAGGGACAATGCCATTTTGATAGCAATACCATCCACTTTTCATGGTAGAGATTGGGAGGCCAACTCCATACATAAACAACCTCTCAGCATAGCACCCACCAAGCTTAATAGCCCAAAAAGCATATATAGATAATCCCAATCTTAATCATCATAAATCAAGCAATTTATGCAATGAGTTTCAAAACATGCGAGCAATGCATATAAATATGCATATATCCTGAATCTCAATCATCACAACTCGTGCAATTTATGCAACTAGTTCCAAAACATGTATGCAGTGCTTATATAAAGACTATTTACTAAATATGCAAGCAATTGCATGCAAGATCATAAGAAAAATCTGCATACTCATTATGAGAATATCTTATCACAAAAAAGCATACTAAACACGGTCATCAAGATTAAATAAATCAATTAGAGTTTGGAAATGCATTTGAAAACTTAGCAGTATCAAACTACATACCTCGATGTTTCTTGAATCGTGTTCTTCATTACTCAACCATGAGTCACCTTTGTAAAACCCTGAATGTTATTTGGATATACGGCGCAAAACAAAACATATCAAAGGATAGCAAGGTAAAGAAGGGTAGCGCTGGAGCATGAAGCTCCCGCCTATGCGAGGTCCAAGGAAGGGGCGGACCACAAGGGCCTAAAGTACATAGCTGTTGTTGATTGTTTAACCGCAAGTGCACGGGCTATTGCAGTGTAGCTTATGCAAGTACAGGTCGATCCCACGAGGACTTGATTTAAAATGATGGAGTTTTTAATAAAATTCAATTAATAAAAGAATATAAACTAACAATAAACTAAAATCCAACTTTATTCAATTTCTGTAGTTTGCACAATTAATTATTCAAAAGATAATAGAAAATAAAACTAAAAGGCATCCTGGATAAGCTTGTCCTTGGATTGCACTGTCCCTGATTCGCACTGTCCTTGGATAGTCAGAATGAAGATAAGGTAAAACCAGAATAGCACAGGGACAGTTGAAATTAAATAAGGGACTCAGTTGGAATTAAATTGGGGACCTAGATGGAATTTCCGACAAAGGACATATTTGGTATTAAAATAGGGACTCAAACGGGATTTCTGAAATCTACTAGGGGCACAGATGTAATTACACTGGGGACACCAATTTAATTTTTGATAAAGGACAGAAGTGGAATTACTGAGATCTGCCAGGGGTAGACTCGTAATTTTCTAGGGTTTCTGGTTTTTAATGAAAAAACCAGGAAAACAAATGGGGAAGAAGAGGAGAAAACCGTAGGAGGGAAGAAGGAAGGAGGGAGGAGAAGAACACAGGAGGAAACCCGATTTGGGTTTTCTCTCCTTGAGCCAGCCGATGATTGTGGAAACCGGAGAAGGGGGAAGAAAAGACGAAAGAGGAGAAGAAGAATGAGGGAGAGAAAAAGAGATGGGAGAAAACCCAATTTCCCTGGACTTTGATCAACGCCGGAAACAGAGAACCATGCCGGAGATTGAGAGATGGGCTGGTGAGATGCGTCATTCTGCCGGCTCTGAACCAGAACCCAACGAACTTCGGTGGAGCGTAATGACGTAGAGGAGGTAGGCTGGGAAAAGAAAGAGGGAGAGGTAAGGAGAAGGGGAGCGTGGGATAGAAGGGGAAGAGGAGAAGAGAGTGGGCCGGCCAACCACGGTCCTGCTTGGGAGGTGAAGAATGAAGAGTTGGAGAGAGAGAGAGAGAGAGAGAGAGAGAGAGAGAGAGAGAGAGAGAGAGAGAGAGAGAGAGAGAGAGAGAGAGAGAGAGAGAGAACGAAGGGAGATGCAGACCGTGGATGCAGTCCGGTTGGGCTTGGTGCGTGCTTTGTGTTGGGTTCTTTGGTGGAGGTTGGGTGAGAGATGAATAAAGGGAGAGTTGAGAGGAGGTGAGAGGAAATGAAGGACCAAAGAGAAGGGAGAGTGCGGGTGATAGAGATTGAGAAAGAGAAAAGAAACAAAGGGATGTATTGAGAGAGAGAGAGAGAGAGAGAGAGAGAGAGAGAGAGAGAGAGAGAGAGAGAGAGAGAGAGAGAGAGAGTCCCAAGAGGGAAAAAAACGTTTTTTTTTTTGGAGAGAGAGAAGAAGGGGAATAAAAAGGAGAGGGAGAGAGAAACGTGAAAGAGAGGGAGATAAGAGAGAGAGAAAGAGAGAAAAGAGAGAGAAAAGAAAGATAGGGATAAGAGAGTGGGGATAGAAAGATAGAGTTAGGTGGGGTCCACTAACTTTCCTGGTCTTGCTAGAACTCTGAAAGTCTTCAAATTTGTTCTATCTTAGGACTCTTCAAAATCCTCTTTTTTTTCCATGAAACTGCATATGATCTCCAGCTAATATCCTTGATTCGATCTGGAGCGTTCACGCCTGAGTTGACTGATCTGCAACGCACAGGACCCAATTAGAATCATCTGAACCATTTATTAGCTTTAATGATCATTTGACCATTAATTTTGCAATTTAACGGTTGGATGGCCAATTAAAGCTAAAATAGAATATTTTATATAAAATCTTAAAATTAATAGCCTAGATGCTCTAATCAAATACTAAATTAGGGGTATTTTACCCAAAATTGAACACTTAACAGTTGTACTTTGGATTTTGCAAGAGGCTGTTTCCACACCTTGAACCCGTGACTACAAGGTCACACGACGACAAATGATAGCAAAGTACTGAGTCAAATAAACATAGAGTTAATGCGAACTGACATAATAATCCATCAAAGCTTTGAAAACTATCCCACAAAATCATATTGATTTATAGAATTATTTAAGAACTTTTTAAATCTATATTGAAAGATAGGATCATCATTTCTATATCTTTGTTTTGATAAATTTAACAACCATAATTACATGCAACCAATAATCATGCTTGATATCACATGAACAATAAGAATTATTTATAAAAAATTATATTAAAAAATATTTTAAAAAAGGAAAATCAAATGAGTACCTCTCTATGAAGAAGCCCAAGAGTCCTCTAAGCTTACTTTTCTTAATAAGAAAAAAAAATCCTAACATGAAGCAAAATGACAAAGGTGGCATATTCATTTATAAAGAGTCGTTGTAGGTTTTCATAGCTTCTGTCTCGGCGTTGAATTTTTGTTTGAATGGTTAAAGCAATCCTTAACCGTCTTTAAGAGTCCTTGGCAACTCCACAAGTCTTATTTTCAAATTGCAAGGGCACTGTAATAACTGGTGATGTCTTTTCAGAAGGATTTACACATGCCCAAGAGACCCAGAGTAGTCTTGTTTACTACTAATGGAGGGTATTTTAGTGAGAAAACCTTTTGAAGCACCCATATGTCTTTGTTGGTCCCTTCAAACACCCATTACCAGTGGGATGGTAATTTGATTGCAGTATGACCTGACCAATTCCTCAGGGAACCTTCGTTTGAAATGGTGTCAATTTCAAAACAATATTGGAGACCCACATAAAAGAAATTGTGTTTTCTACCCAATGCGTGTGATACAATTTCAATTGAATGGTTAGGATTATGAACTGTGGCAATTTTAGGATTGTAACCAATCAATAACAATGTTGTTGATTGTTTAACCGCAAGTGCACTGACTATTGTAGTGTAGCTTATGCAAGTATGGGTCGATCCCACGAGGACTTAATTTAAAATGATGAAGTTTTCAATAAAATTCAATTAATAAAAGAATATAAACTAATAATAAACTAAAATCCAACTTTATTCAATTTCTGTAGTTTGCACAATTATTTATTCAAAAGACAACAAAAAATAAAACTAAAAGGCGTCCTGGATAAGCTTGTCCTTGGATTGCACTGTCCCTGGATAGTCATAATGAAGATAAGGTAAAACCAGAATAGCACAGGGACACAGTTGGAATTAAATCAGGAACTCAGTTGGAATTAAATCGGAGACAGATGGAATTCTTCTAGGGACACAGATGGTATTAAAAAGGCGACCCAAATGGTATTTCTCAGATTTGCCAGGAGCAGAAACGTAATTTCTAGGGTTCTGGTTTTAACAAAAAAAACCAGGAAAACAATTAGAATCGGAAGAGAAGGAGGAAGAAGGAGAAATGTAATATCCTTAATTTTTAGGATAAAATAGGAAATTAATAAATAAATAAAAATAAAAATTTATGGATGAAATTTTTTGTTGAAAAGATAAGAATTAGAAAGTGCTCGTCGATACGAATCCAACGCCACCAAGAACGCGAAAAATGGAGCTCAAACGAGGGAGTTATGAGCCGTCAAAGTTGTAAGGGCAAATTGGTCTTTTAACAGAAACGTGTTACACAAGGGTCCAAATTGATAACGGCACCCCTGTCTACACATGTCTCTACCAGTCCGGCGAAATCATCGGAGAGACATGGGAAGAGACGTGTGGGGAAGAGTTTCTCTTCCGCAAGACTCTAAAACCCTATATCTATGCTCCTCTAGGAGCCAAAACGCTCCACTATTGAGCATTTTCTCTGAGTTTTACGCAGAACCCTAGCCTGAAAAGATTTCATTTTTCCGGCGAGTGGAACCCCGGCAACACGAGCAACCACGGCTAGGTGCAAGGTAAGCCTTAAAACTCTATTTTTTAGTATTTATTAAATAGAGAAAATAATAAGAAAACCATTTAAAAATTTGAAAAAAATCAGATTTTTTTAGGAACTTTATGCACGCTACTGTTGGAGTGTGATTTCACGGACCAAACCTTTTCTGTTTGGAAATCACACCGTCCAACTAGTGCACAAGAGACCCAAGAGCATACCCTTTAAATTTGGGAGTGATCCAACGGTGGATTTCTCCAGAAAACCCAAAAACCAGTACCTATGGATGATTTTAGGAACTTGGGAAAAATTGTTTAAAAACCATGGTTTTTGGAAAAATCAGTGCAAAAGGAGGGCATAAATGGATTCTAGAGAGAATTCTGAAGAAAATGGCGCAAAAATCACGCAAAACGGAGCTTTGTAGCTCCGCCGGAGGCGACCGAAATCCAGTCGTCTTCTCCAGCATCGTCAACGGCGTCGGCGCCCTGACGCGGACGCCAGGACGCGCGCTGAGATGCACCCAGGACGACGTCACACGACGTCGTCGTCACACGCGTGCGCGGCGCCCCGCGCGTGTGGGGAGCGCGTAGGTTGACGGTCGCGGTGGGGCCGGGACGCGACGCGTCCTGGCGACCGCGATGCCGAAGACGCTCGGCGTGCGTCCCGTTCGGCATTTGCATCGGCGTGCGTCTTCATGCGCCAGTGTACGCCGGTGTAAACTGGCGGAAAAGGGGCGCCGCTGGTTTAAACCACCTTATGGTGGTCCGGCAGGCACCATTTTAGCATAGTTTTCACTAAAACTTGATTTTTGGGAGCTAGAGAGGTCCAAATCAGGATTCAAAAGAGGCGTTGTGACCGTATTGACGACGCGGACCTAGTTTTAACTTAAAAACTTAAATGAAAACTTTTTATTTAGAAAAATTTTAAAATAGTGATGTGACATGTACAGGTGCACATGAATATACCAGTTAAAGGGAGTTATTAGCAAGCTAATGGTCTCACACTAAGGTAGGTGACGACAATTAATGTTTTGCCTTAATTTTTAAACCATGTTTAAACATAGCATCATGTGTGATTGTGTTTTAAAATGCAATTATTATTTACCGTGGATTTCATGCTACATTGCGTACAGGATGGTTATTCCAAATTTAAATCTTTTACTGAATAAACTTATTTCAAATGCTTTTACAAGCATGATGTTAATTTGTTATGCTTAATTAGAGACTTATTTCTTATTATATATGTAGAAAATGCATGGATTTACATGGAAATGAGAATAGAGGCTTATTAGCTGGTCCTTTGATAGGCTAACCCCAGGATGAGGGGAATGTCTTGGGGATTGCAAGCTATAAGTGCTCTTGAGTTTTAGCATATACATATGATTTCCGTGTTTTATATTTGATGACGGGTGCTCTTACTCGGTGGGCGTCATGCTAGGAGGGATAGGGCCGGCCACTCACCTTCCGAGATTATGATGTGATGAGTTTGTGATATGATAGACACCTTCCCATAGATGGCATTCGGTAGGGGTTTGGTAACATGGATAGTCCACACTACCGGTCTGAGCCTTTCCATGGGGACAGACGCTAAGTCTCCTGTTATGGTGTCGACGGGGAGCGGCGGTGGTTGATACCCATGGAGGGTTGCCATTGCAGCATGATAGCCCATATTCTTATTATGTGTGCATGTATGATGAGCATGGTTATGGATGATATGCCTGGGTGTGACGACACTTAGAGGTTGACTATGTGTACTCCTGATGAGGGATGTTAGTGCGATGTGGTGGGACCCATTACCTTAGGGTGCCCTTATTCTGGATGTATGCTCCATTTTATTGATTCATGTCATGTTTTAACTCTGTGAATTTCATGTTTTAGCATATGGAATAAATTGGCATTTATTGAACATGGCATTACGATATCATTATCTTCATAAATGTTAGATTTTTCATCAGTATTGTTCATTATTTCTTGCATTTATTACATTAATTGTCTATGTACCTACACAAGCGATAGCTTGCTGAGGCATTGCTTTGTTTTGCAATGCCTTAGATCTCGAGCGCGATAACAGGAAAGGCAAGGCTGTTGAGAAGCCGTGAGAGCTGCTGAAGACCATTTTTCTATAGTGTTAGACAGTGATGTGAGTCATTAAACAGGATTATCATTTGGATTTTTATTATGGACTGCATATTTTATATTGGGATGTGATTTAGATCTTTGGACATATGTTGGACATTTATATGGGATGTTATGATGGATAGACCCTGGGCCATATTATTATTGTCTTTTGGACGTTTATTTGATTTAAAATAAAGGCGCCTATTTATTTGACGTTGATTTATACGCAGATTATTTATTTATGTTTAAATTACATGTACGCCATTTTGAGAAAGGAAAACTAACACCCGGAGTTTTTAAGATAGGTTTAGTAAAATGTCGAATAAATCTTTTCTCATGGGATCCCAAATGCTCTTATTTAAAATGCCATTATAAAAAAAAAAAAATTTTGTCTTAAAAATCTGGGGTGTTACAAAGAAGGAAGAAGGGAAGAGGAAGGAGGAGAAGAGGAAAGGGAGAGAAGAAAGATGGGAGAAAACTCGAGTTGGTTTTTCTCTCCCGGGGCATCCGGTTCAGAGAAGAAGGGGGATTTAAAAGAAGGGAAGAAGGAGGATCTCGGTTAAATAGCTGTCTGATGCTGCGACAGAGGAACAGGAGAGAGAGAGAGAGCCAGTTCTGGGTTCTGGTCCAGTGAAGCTTGGCCGGAGATGGGACTTCAAGAGCAAGTGGGTCGTCCGGTTTCTTCATGGGTTGTGTTGGAAGGGAGAAAGAGTTAGATGGAGAGGGAAGAAGAGATCGTGGGAGCCTGATGAGAATGGAGATTGGGAGAGAGGGTTGCTAGGCAATTGAGATGACGCCTGGCCTGTGGTGTGTCACTCACCTATGGCTGGCCCAGGAGGTAAAGAGAAGAGA
This sequence comes from Warburgia ugandensis, assembly GCA_035236585.1. Taxonomy (NCBI): domain Eukaryota; kingdom Viridiplantae; phylum Streptophyta; class Magnoliopsida; order Canellales; family Canellaceae; genus Warburgia; species Warburgia ugandensis. The sequence goes on along the minus strand of CP141132.1, from coordinate 75,021,320 downwards.
GAGTTGAGATGTGGGGTGGAGAGGAGAGGAGAATGTGCCGTCGTCTGGGTGCTGTCCGATGCGGTGTTGGACTACTGCACTGTGGGAATGACAAGAGAGAGAGAGCAGAGAGTGGTGAGATGGGGAGAAAAAAGAGAGGTGGGCTAGTATGGTGCGATGGAGATGGGAATTCCGGCCAGTGGGTGTCGGGTAACAGCATAGAGAGAGAGAGAGAGAGAGAGGTTTGGTTTATCTGTGGTGGAGAGGTAGATAGACAAATAGAAGGTGCAAGTGTAGAGAGAGTGCGGGGGAAGAGAGGAGAGTATGAAGAGAGAGATGGAAAGAATGAGAGAGAGAGAGAGAGAGAGAGAGAGAAGAGAGGAGAAAGAGAAGGAAGATAAGAGAGATAAGAAAAAGAGGGAAAAGAGAGATAAGAAAGAGAGTGGGGTCCACTGGAATTCTAGTCTTGCTAGAACTCTGCAAGTCTTCAAAGTCTTCAATCTCTTTCCATGAAACTTCATCTGATCTCCATCTAATATCCTTGATTCGATCTGGAGCGTTCACGCCTGAGTTGACCGATCTGCAATGCACAGGACCCAATTAGCGCAATCTAAACCGTTCATTAGCTTTAATAGTCATCTAACCACTAAATTTTACAATTCAACGGTTGAATGGCCAATTAAAGCTAAAATGAAATATTTGATGTAAAATCTTAAAATTAATGGTCTAGATGCTCTAATCGAATACTAAATTAGGGGTATTTTAACCAAAATTGAACACTTAACATACCCCCCAACCAGCATTTTGCTAGTCCCTAGCAAAAGATGCGGAAAAAAAAAAATCAACTCATAAATTTTTATTTTTCAAGTCATCTCCACTTTTTTCTCAGAGAATTATCTTCAATAAATCTATCCACTTTAGCAAACTAATAAAAATGACTAAAGAATTCAAAACCCTACCCATATGCTAAAAATATTCCACTTAAGGTCAGATCTCAGAGTGAGTGTGTGCGTATACAGTCTACACATAGAATAATCTTTATCTCTAAGTAGACTTCTAACTTTTGAACTCCATCTGAAATATGTTTTGACCTCAATCCTTACTAATGACATACTCTCAGAAATAAAGTCTCTCAGATAGAGGGTTCAAATCATATCTCTCTTTTGAATATGTGAGAAGAGTCAATGAAAACAAATTTAACTCACATATACTCATGAAGAACGGGAGTTACTAAGGAATTTAATTATTTTGATCCCTTTGAAATAGATGCCATTGCCTTGGAATATTTAGAAATACCACTCTTTTAGATCCTATCCATTCATTTTCTCACCAAGATTATATTCATCCTAGAATCAATAGGTCTTTAACTGGGACGAAACATAAGCTTAGGACAGGGTACCAAAGAAAGGGTATAAGGGTATTCAAAGTTTCTTCAAAAAATAAGTAGAGGTCTTATACTAAAGTTGACAATTCTTCTTTCCTTTTGCTGAAGTGAATATTTCTTTTTCTATTTTTCTTTGCATTCTTCAAACTCTTTTTTTTTTTTTCCAACTTTTTTTCTTTATATTTCAGTACTTTTGACTCACTTTGAAGAATATTTCTTTTCTTGATATCCACTTAGCTTCATTTCAACTAAAAGATATTCTTTCATTCTTCTCTAACTTATTTTTCAAAGAAGATGGGCAATGGTCAATTTATATTGGTTTAACATGGGTAAAAGGTAATTTGGGCAACACAAGAAAAGGCTTATATTCAATGCTCAACTTGGCTAACTACTGGTAAAAATACTTTATGGGTAGGCTTTATGTCTCTAAGTTAACAACAAGAATGGCCTAAATCATTTTCTAGGTATCCTATAATCTATCAAATTCAATGAACTTCTAGAATTTTAAAGGTAGTATTCTAATTATTCAGGTAATTAGCCAAATTTAATAGTTTGGGATCAATTTTCTTTAAGCATGCTAAAGAAAATTTAGAAACATCTATAACCTCTCAAAAAGGATGAATGACTCTAAAACTCACTTAGGTTATAGGTCTCCACTAAATTTCTTCAGAATTTCTAAGTTATAGCCACTTATCAATTTAGACTATCTATATGCAACTGCGTGTATAGATGTGATCTGAGACTTTACTTTCATGGAATACTTTAGAAAATGAGTAAAATAATGAATTAATCATATTTAATTTCATTAATAAGCTAAAGTTATCCAGATTATACTTCAGAAAATCCAATTCTCATCATAGTATAGGAAATGACCTAAAAATTTTCATTTTTTTCAATTTTTTTTGTTTTGAAAAACCAAGGCAAACACCTAAAAATCCTAAAAAAAACTAGAATTTGCTAGAATTCGACACCCCCTAACCTGACAGAAACATTGTCCTAAATGTTTAAAAAGTAGGACCTAAAATGAATATGGGTGATGTAGAAAACAACAAAAATACAAAATATGGTACAGAGGGATCAAATCCACTCAATCCTGATAAATAGGATCCTCCAGAGTTGTGGACTCAACTTCTGGATTCTCATAATCTAGGAAAGGCTTTAAACGTTGACCATGCACTTTAAAAGAATGATCAGTCCTAGTATTCTCAATCTCGACAGTCCCATATGGAAAAACTTCTTTTACTATATATGGACCGGTCCATCGAGATCTAAGCTTACCTGGAAATAAGTGGAGCTTAGAATTGTAAAATAGAACCTTCTGGCTTGGAGTAAAGAATTTTCTCATTATGTTCTTATCATGAAAAACTTTCATCTTTTCTTTATATATCCTATTACTCTCATAAGCTTTTTGCCTGATCTCTTCCAACTCATTAAGTTGGAGTTTACGATGTGAGCCTGGTTTATCCATATTGAAATTGAATGTCTTTATTGCCCAATAGGCTCTATGTTCCAATTCCACAGGTAAATGACAAGCCTTACCGTATACAATACGATAGGGAGACATACCAACTAGGGTGCGATGTGCAGTCCTGTAAGCCCAGAGCGCATCGGTCAGTCGAAGAGACCAATCTTTATGATCTAGATTAATAGTCTTTTGAAGGATTTGTTTGATGGCCCGATTAGATACTTCCACTTGTCCACTTGTTTATGGGTGATACGGTGTTGCAACTTTATGTGTAATATTATATTTTTTCATTAGTGCTTCAAATGGTTTGTTGCAAAAATGTGTACCGTTATCACTTATAATGGCTCGAGGGGTCCCAAATCTAGAAAAAATGTTTTCTTTTAAAAATTAAAGAACCATTTTGTGATCATTATGCCTACATGGGATAGCCTCAATCCATTTTGAAACATAGTCTACAGCCAATAAGATATAAATATAGTCAAAAGAAGGTGGGAATGGACCCATGAAATCTATACCCCAACAATAAAAAATTTCTATGATAAGAATAGGGTTTAGAGGCATCATATTCCTACGGGTTATTCCTCCTAACTTTTGACATTGCTCACATAATTTACAGAACACGTGTCTTTGAACAACGACGACCAATAAAAACCGCACTGCAAAATCTTTGCCGCTATTTTCTAGGCAGAAAAATGTCCACCACATGCTTCTGAATGACAAAAGGAGATAACACTATGTTGTTCTAAGTCAGGGACACATCTCCTAAGGATTTGATCTGGGCAGTATTTAAACAGGTATGGATCATCGCAGAAATAATGCTTAACATTGGAAAAAGAATTTTTGCTTTTCTTGTTTAGTCCAATGTTCAAGAATTTTTCCCGTGACTAAATAATTTGCAATATCAGCAAGCCAAGGAGGATGGGAAACATGAAAAAGTTGCTCATCAGGGAAAGTGTCTTTAATTGGCAACTCATCTAAAGGCTCTATTAAGACTAAGTGAGACAAATGGTCAGCTACCACATTCTCTACTCCATTTTTATCTTTTATTTCAATGTCAAACTCTTGGAGTAGGAGAATCCATCTAATTAGTCTAGGCTTAGCATCTTTTTTAGAAAGAAGATACTTGAGGGCCGAATGGTCAGTGAATATGACTATTTTAGATCCAACCAAGTAAGACCTGAATTTATCCAATGTGAAGACAACTGCTAAGAGTTCTTTCTCCGTAGTAGAATAGTTCATTTGGGTGCTATTTAAGGTCCTATTGGCATAGTAGACGACGTATGGCTTCTTTTCTTTTCTCTGTCCTAGTACAGCTCCTGCAGCATAGTCACTGGCATCACACATGATTTCAAAGGGAAGACTCCAATCAGGCAACTGCATGATAGGTGCAGTGGTCAACTTGTCTTTCAACTTTATAAATGTGACGACCCGGGTTTTCTCATGCATTTTTAAATGCAATATCTAATTCCTAAGGCGGGATGCATCCCTATTTGAAAACCATTTGATAAAAAACCATGCAATGCAGCAGAAAATCTTTAGTTTTTAAACTCATTTTTGAAAACCTCGAGTGTCATTTGCCTTCACAACAACCAATGTAGTTTTTGAAAAACTTCAGATATCATAAATGTTTTTCCCCAGGTCTATCCAGTCACAGCACACAACCCAACTGTAATTAAATACAAATACATGTCCAAAGGGTTGAGAATTTACTTACATGTATAATTGTTTCCTTTTTGATTCACTTGCCCGTAGCACTAACATAGATGTCCTTTACTTGTGGATGGAATTATCCTGAAAAATGTTAAGGATAGGGTGAGTATATACTATACTCAGTAGGAGTCTATCACTACTAGTTTTATAATGCATGCGATGTTTAAAATCATGTGCTCTTTCAAAACATGTGCATGTCTGAACACTCAAGTTCAACATATCAAAAACCATTGTCAAATTGAAATACTAATGACTTAAAGGATCACATAATCCAAATGGAAAGTATCATATACATATATATCATAATATTATGATATGCATAAGATGTTTCATTGAATCCAACTCAAGGATATCTAGTATGATATGGTCGACCAACCTCATATCATGCCATATGCAATGCTATCATGCCATATGCAATGCAAATAAGTCCATAAACCATAGGATCCAACTATGCCCACGACCTCCTCGGTGTGTGGTCCCCGGGTACCTGAGGACACTCAGTCATAGCCTCCACGGGGCCTATGACACGTCGACCCAGTGCCGTGACACCAGTGGTAGGCCCCTGTACCACATGCAGTCGACGTAGGGACGTTGCCCCTTTTTGGTCGTGGTACCCATCTACCTAATAGTGGTAGAGGCTGGAGGCCAACCCAAACCTCTCGGCTTAGCGCCCACGAGCTTATTAGCCCAAATCATAATCAGATCAAACAAGCAAAAACCTCTTTTTACAAAACCTGTCCTCTTCGGGTCCCTCACAACTGCCTGGCCCTCAGCACTCCTTTGTCTTTTGGTAACCCTCAAGGACATGCAATTTTTTGCAAGAACTTAATGCTCACAAATCATGCAATGTATGCAATAGTTTGCAAAACATATCTATGCATAATGTATATGCAATTATTTACAAAACATGTCTATGCATAAAGCATTGATCACATGCATACTGAATTAAGTCATGCTAAACAAGTCATATACTCAAAACATGTATTCGCAAAACAATCATAGTTCTTTTAAAAGAATCTAGTAGCGATAGAGCACCTACCTCAAAGTCTCATGGAGTTAGGTCCTTTATTGCTTAACCCGTCCCCGAGTCTCATTTATAAACTCCTAGGTATAAATGGATATAAGGAGTCCTAATTAATTTCAGTCTATTTAGACATTAGACCTCTAGCCTTGCTTATTGGGTCCCTGGTTCTTGCCCAATTCATTATCAGGCTGGATCCTATGATGTGGACCTACTATTCCATAGCTAACTTTGTAAATTGTCCTTTAATCTTAGCTTTAAAGTCTTGTTGGGTCCACGTGTCCTAGTTCCCTCACGTGCGTGCGCGCCTAAAGGCTGTGTCAGGGACCGCGTTTTTGCATGCGCACATGCATGCTCAGGTGACGCGTTATGACGTGCATCATCGCACGGGTGCACCTTGTATGATGGCGCATCTTAGCTCTCAGGGCACCCCGTGCACCCTGGTCGAGCCAGAACCCGTGCCCTATGTCACGCGCGCACCCGAGGGCCACTCCTGGGACAGTGTACGCACTGTTGTACGCCCGGAGCCCATCCCTGGGACCCTGTCCCAGGCGCAGATGGAGCAAGGCGTCCCTGGGACGCCTGGCTCGTGCAAGGTCATCTGGACCTGGCTTGGGCTTTGTGTTCGTGCAGGGCCGTTTGAACGGCTTGGGAACGTCCTCCAGCCCAGAAATTCGGCTGGAAAAAGGTTAGATCTGGCATGGATCTTGGCCTGGGGGAAGTGAAACGGAGGAAAGGGAAGGAGGGGCTTACCTGGGTAGCCTGGGGACGCCCTTTTCTGGGTGGTACGGCTCCTCCTTTCCCCCTGAAAACCCTTGGCTGCTGGAAACTCGAAGAAGGGGAAAACCCCATTGCCAAGACTGGAGAGAAGAGAGGGGAATGGGGAGACGGGAATGGCCGACCTGACTTGGGCCTGGCCATTGCCAGAAAACTTAGAGAGATGGGTTTGAGACGGGTTTCCGATTTTGCCAGAAACCCTAGTCTCAAACGACTGGAAAAAACCCGTTTTGAAGAGGGGGGAAGATGGGGTTTTTATAGAGGAATGAAAGGCGGTGCCCCTCAATGGCGGTGCCGCCATTTTCCCTAGTGTATTCTGGAGAAATAATGAAAAAACGAGTTTCTGGGAGGGTCTAGAGGTTGAAGACGATAGGGGGTGCCGTTATCAAAATGCCCCCCTGTGTTTTTCGTTCATTTTCGTTTTTCTATTTTATTTTCAGAAATACCCCTATTTTTAAACGGTTGTAACTTCCTCATATGAACTCTGTTTTTGGTGATTTTTGAGGCGTTGGATTCCATTTTTCAAGTAGAATCTAATGGTACTAAGTTCCCTCACAAATTCCTTCGTTTACTATTTTAAATAAAGTGAAACGTTTAACTCAGTTTATTTCTTATAGAATGTTCAATTTTCGTTAAAAATAGTGTAAGTTGCTCGGGCATTACAATAAATGCTTCTTGACAATCCTCAGTCCACTCAAAAGGAGTATCCTTTGTGAGGAGGTGACATAGTGGTCTAGATATTGCACTAAAATCCTTAATGAACCTCCGATAGAATCCCGCATGACTTAGGAAAGATCTAATGTCTCTAATAGATTTTGGAATGGGTAGATTGGAAATTAGATCAACTTTAGCTCTATCTACCTTTATACCTTTAGATGACACAATGTGACCTAAGACAATTCCCTTAGGAACTATGAAATGACATTTTTCCCAATTAAGCACTAGGTTCTTTTCTTTACAATGAGTTAAGACTTTTCTTAGATTTTTAAGACATGTTTCAAACGAATTATCGAAAACAGAAAAGTCATCCATGAAAACCTCTAAAATTCTCTCCACCATATCACTGAAAATGCTTAACATGCAACATTGAAATGTGGCAGGAGCATTACATAATCCAAATGACATTCTTTTGTAAGCAAAAGTGCCAAAAGGATATGTAAATGTGGTCTTTTCCTGATCCTCAGGTGCAATTTCTATTTGGTTATACCCTGAATAACCATCTAAGAAACAATAGTACTAATGTCCTACAACCCTTTTTAACATTTGATCAACGAAGGGCAAAGGAAAATGGTCCTTCCTTGTAACAACATTTAACTTTCGATAGTCGATACACATACGCCAACCAGTACTAACCCTGGTAGGGATCAATTCATTGTTGGCATTAGTTATTACTGTCACTCCAGACTTCTTTGGAACCACCTGAGTAGGACTTACCCATTTGCTATCACTTACGAGATAGATGATTCCCACATCAAGCAACTTTAGGACTTTTGCTCTAACCACATCTTTCATATTAGGATTTAACCTTCTTTGCATTTGATGAAATGGTTTAGCTTCATCCTCTAGATATATCCTATGGGTGCAGATTAAAGGGTTAATGCCCTTTATATCAGTTATGGTCCACCCTCTAGCACCTTTGTGTTGTTTTAAAGTGTCTATTAACTTTTCCTCCTGAGATGTTTCTAATTGGGAGGAAATTATTACAGGAAAAGTCTCTGTCTCCTAAAAAGGTATATTTTAAATCTGATGGTAGAGATTTCAATTCAAGCTTAGGAGGTTCTATGAATGATGGAAGGGAAGTGGACTCCCACAGTGGAAGGTCCTCGAAAGGAGGTTTCCATTTTTCTATTTCCATGATAGGAACAGAATCAAGGAGGGCATTAACTTCCTCTATTAATGCATCCTCATTAAACTCATTAAAATGGGCTAAACATGCCTCAAGTGGGTTCGACAAGGAAGATGACTGAAACTGATCTTGCACAACTAAATTGATCATGTTAACACTGTGCAAATCATCAGTAGTTTCACCAGGTTGCTTACAAATGTTAAAGATATTTAGCTCTAATATTATATTGCCAAAGGACAATTTCATCACACCATTTCTACAATTGATTAAGGCATTGGACGTACCCAAAAATGGTTGTCCTAGGATGACTGGTCTTTCATTCTTCTCATTCACCACCGGTTGTGTATCTAGAACCAAAAAGTTTATAGGGAAACAGAATTGTTCTACCTGGACTAACACATCCTCTATTACCCCTCTTGGTATTTTTATAGAACGATCAGCTAGCTAGAGCGTAGTAGATGTAGGTTTCAATTCACCCAGACCTAACTGTTCATATACCGAGTATGGTAATAGGTTCACACTAGATCCTAAATCAAGAAGAGCTTGGTTTATCTTGTAGTTGCCAATAATGCAAGTAAGAGTGGGGCAACTAGGATCCATGTACTTTGGTGGTGTATGATGTTGAAGAATAGAACTAACATGTTCAGTAAAAAAAGCCTTCTTTTGGATATTTAATTTTCTCTTGATGGTGCATAAGTCTTTTAAGAATTTGGCATATGATGGGATTTGTTTTATAGCATCTAAGATCGGTATGTTGATCTTGACTTGCTTGAAAATCTCTAAAATCTCATCATTAGAGGCAGACTTTGGGGCTTAGAGCAACCTTTGAGGGAATAGAGCAGGGAATGGACATGGGTCAACAGGTGAAACATGGTCCTTTTCTTGAGATTTTTCTTTAGGTTTTTCTACCTTTTCAATCTTTTGAGGCTCATCCTTCTCAATTATTTTACCACTCCTAAGAATAGTAACAGCTTTAGTCTGTTCCATGGTAGAGCTAGATGTCTCATCAGATGCATTAATGCTAACTGCATACACTCCCTTAGGGTTTGCTTGTGGTTGAGTTGGGAATTTTCCTTTTTTCATATTTTGCATCATTTGACTCATCATGTTTTTTAATTCATTCATGGACTGATTGGTTTGTTTTACTTGACTTTCTAATTGAGAAATTTTCCTTTCCTGATTTTGAACATATTGATGATCCTCAACATGCCTTTTAGGTGGGGGCAAGTAACATCCAAGAGAATGAGGTTGATGAGTTTGGTATGGGGGTGGAGCAAGTAGTCCTTAGTTTGGTTGTTGATGACCCTGGTATGGGCCTGGTTGTGAGATATTAGTATTTAGTCCATTTTTCCAACTGAAATTTGGATGGTTTCTCCAGTTGGGATTATATGTCTCTAAATATGGGGAGAAAGGTCTTTTATAATTATTAAGTGCATTAGCCTGATCATGAAGTACATCTTGAAATGCAAGGATGGTAGGACATTCCTGAGTAAGATGTGATGTACTTTCACAAATGCTACACACTTGTTCATCATTAGTTAAGGTTTTCGTTCCCATTTCCATAGCTTCTACTTTTCTAGCTAGGGCTGCTACTTTGGCATTGATTTCATCTTTTTCAATATGGCATACATGCCTCCCCTAGTAGATGTTGTAGTGGGCTTAGGTCTATCTGAATGTTCTACTCTTTCTGAGTCAGCCCAGGTCTGTGCACTTTCAGCTAGCCATTCCAAATACTCCTCCACCTCATTTGGTTGTTTATTTAAAAAGTTACCATTGCACATCATCTCTACAAACTGGCGCATGTCAGAATTAAGTCCTTCATAAAAGAAGCTGATAATGCGCCATGGTTCATAGCCATGATGTGGGCAAGTAAGCAATAGATCTTTGAACCTTTCCCAGCATTGGTAGAATGATTCTTTATCTTTTTGGGTAAAGTTCATTATCTTACGATGGAGTGTATTTGTTTTATGTGTAGGGAAAAACTTTTTCAAGAATTTCCTAGTCATTTCATTCCAAGTCCTTATAAAACCTGGTGGTAGTGCATTAAACCACATTTTTGCTTTTTCCTTTAAAGAGAAAGGAAATAGCTTAAGCCTAGTATCTAGACCTATATTTTGGGTTCTTTGGGTACTACATACCTCATCAAATTCTTTAAGGTGCAAATAAGGATTCTCACTATCTAACCCATGAAATTTGGGAAGTAATTGAATTACTCCTATTTTTAATTCTAGCGCACCAGCATTTTGAGGAAGAATGACACAAGAGGGTGTATTGGTGCGTGTAGGTTGAAGGTAGTCTCTTAAGGTTCGTCCATGAGGATTCTGATAAGCATAATTTTCTCCATGGTCACTTTGTTGGTCCCATTCCCTATTTCCATTCCTTCTCCAATTTCTTGTTGACGATTATTCCTCCTTGGTGGAGGTTGATATTCATCATCAATTAGAGGTGGTGGGTCCTAATTCATGATGAATTGAGGACCTTGATCACCTCTGATACTACCATGGGGCGAGTTACCCCATAATTGTTGATCAGCCATTGTTGGTTTGTCTTTTTGGTCGTACGAGACTAACCTACCGGTTTCGTCGCGTATCCAAAAGGGCATACAATGAAAGATCTTTTTGGTTTTTTGTTTTTTTGTTTTTCTATCCTAAATGATGCAACCTAAATGCCTAAAATGATGCACAAAACAGGACACAATCAAGCAATCCCCTAAGGCTAGCAAGCATAAATATTTTGATTTTCTTGATTTTCTGTGGGGACAACGCTTTTAATTAGCCTAATCTAACGCTCCTACTATCTTTAGGAGTTGACTACTACTTACCAATTAGGTTCTAACCAAAGCGGTTAATACAACCCTCGTGTAAGGAGGCGTTTAGACCTCAACAAACGTCAATAGGAGGTGGGGGAAGAGCGAGGCTCTATTAGACAACCCCCAATAACCACAGTGATCAAAAGCAACTGGAGTGACAGTAATTCGTGTCCTATTAAGAGGGTCCTATGAGCATGTGCTAAACCTATAGGTCTCTTCTGATTGATTTTAAATTAAAGTGAATAGTAGGGTTAAGCGCTTGAGGTGATTATCCTAGGTGGGCTAAGGAGTGGTGATGAAATCCACCCTTGATCTTGTGGGGTAGGGTGCCCTTACTAATTAATTTTCACACACCATGGCAATTCAATCAATATATAATTCACCTTAAAGCGTTAGACATGTCCTAAATGCAATTGATTGCAATAAACTAATGCAAACCCTAAGATGCAATAATTATAACAGATGCTTTCTATATGCAATTAACTACCAAACAATGCAAATTATTCTAAATATAAACCCTAATCTAGAAAATAAATGAGTGAGAAGACTTATAGTGAGGTTTCTGATGAAGATCAAGTATGGGCCACCTTGTTCTACACTTGCCCTGTATTATTACAATCCTTTAAAAATTAAAATTAAAAATGCAAATTACAAAGGGGCCTCACTACAAGATTCACTCAAAAATAAAACTCTTAATCTAGGAAAGCAAGAAAAATCTATCTAATTGATGAAGCTCCACTCCAATTTTCTGAAAAAGAAAAATAATAATTAGTACCGAATTCAAGAAATAAAGTGGTTATCCACTAAAAATGCCTAAAGATGCACCTAAGAATGCCTACAATGCAATTCCTAATTTTTTATAATTTTATAATTTTTTGGATTTTTTTTGGATTTTTAATTAAATTTTATAAAAACTCCATTGCAAGTCCCCGGCAACGACGCCAAAAACTTGTTGATTGTTTAACCGCAAGTGCATGGGCTATTGTAGTGTAGCTTATGCAAGTACAGGTTGATCCCACGAGGACTTGATTTAAAATGATGGAGTTTTCAATAAAATTCAATTAATAAAAGAATATAAACTAATAATAAACTAAAATCCAACTTTATTCAATTTCTATAGTTTGCACAATTATTTATTCAAAAGACAACAGAAAATAAAACTAAAAGGCGTCCTAGATAAGCTTGTCCTTGGATTGCACTGTCCCTGAATTGCACTGTCCTTGGATAGTCAGAATGAAGATAAGGTAAAACCAGAATAGCACAGGGACACAATTGGAATTAAATCAGGGACTCAGTTGGAATTAAATCGGGGACATAGATGGAATTCTTCTGGGGACACAGATGGTATTAAACAGGGGACCCAAATGGTATTTCTCAGATCTGCTAGGAGCAGAAACGTAATTTCTGAGGTTCTGGTTTTTAACGAAAAAAACCAGGAAAACGATGAAAACCGGAAGAGGAGGAAGAAGGAAGAAGGGAAGAGGAAGGAGGAGAAGAGGAAAGGGAGAGAAGAAAGATGGGAGAAAACCCGAGTTGGTTTTTCTCTCCCGGGGTGTCCGGTTTAGAGAAGAAGGGGGATTTAGAAGAAGGGAAGAAGAAGGAGGATCTGGGTTAAATAGTCGTCTAATGCTGCGACAGAGGAACGAGAGAGAGAGAGAGAGAGAGAGAGAGAGAGAGAGAGAGAGAGAGAGAGAGAGAGAGAGAGAGAGAGAGAGAGAGCCGGTTCTGGGTTCTGGTCCAGTGAAGCTTGGCCGGAGATGGGACTTCAAGAGCAAGTGGGTCGTTCGGTTTCTTCATGGGTTGTGCTGGAAGGGAGAAAGAGTTAGATGGAGAGGGAAGAAGAGATCGTGGGAGCCTGATGAGAATGGAGATTGGGAGAGAGGGTTGCTAGGCAGTTGAGATGACGCCTGGCCTGTGGTGTGTCACTCACCTATGGCCGGCCCAAGAGGTAAAGAGAAGAGAGAGTTGAGATGTGGGGTGGAGAGGAGAGGAGAATGTGCCGTCGTCTGGGTGCTGTCCGATGCGGTGTTGGACTACTGCACGGTGGGAATGACAAGAGAGAGAGAGCAGAGAGTGGTGAGATGGGGAGAAGAAAGAGAGGTGAGCTAGTATGGTGCGATGGAGATGGGAATTCCAGCCAGTGGGTGTCGGGTAACAGCATAGCGAGAGAGAGAGAGAGAGAGAGAGAGAGAGAGAGAGAGAGAGAGAGAGAGAGAGAGAGAGAGAGAGAGAGAGAGAGAGTGGGGTCCACTGGAATTCTAGTCTTGTTAGAACTCTGCAAGTCTTCAAAGTCTTTAGTATCTTTCCATGAAACTTCATCTGATCTCCATCTAATATCCTTGATTGGATCTGGAGCATTCACGCCTGAGTTGACCGATTTGCAATGCACAGGACCTAATTAGCGCAATCTAAACCGTTCATTAGCTTTAATAGTCATCTAACCACTAAATTTTACAATTCAATGATTGGATGGCCAATTAAAGCTAAAATGAAATATTTGATGTAAAATCTTAAAATTAATGGTCTAGATGCTCTAATCAAATACTAAATTAGGGGTATTTTGACCAAAATTGAACACTTAACAGATGTCCCCCTGAAAGTATGATCTCAATTATAATTTGGTGTTAATCGTGGGGAGATCCAAAATGTTCATCATGTTAAACGTGACAAAATTTGATAACATGTAAAAAAAAAAACTCAACTTCTGAATGATTTAGCCACTAGTTTTGGTGTTTTTAAAAATATACAAAATTAGTGGTTGTATATTTGTGCTTATAAAGTGAATATTTTGCCTTACTTTTGAGTTGAGTTGTTTTCCAAATTTCAAACTACTATAATTACAAATTGAATTAAATGTATTATTATATACCTAACATAGAATTTTTGAACTTAAGATACTAAGGAAGATCATCAAGTACAACGAGTGGCATGACCAATTCAATAGATTTAACAACCCTTCCATACATTCTTCACCTGTGACAGGCAATTCCTATACATGGCAATCAAGGAAAAGATTTTACACAGTGAAAGGTAGAATTTTCTTTAGAGGGCATGGTTACAAGTGGGTTCAATACTATCCACTGATCAAAACTTTTTATCAAGTAATTAACGTTACTTAGGCCCACTAGTATTATAAACAATCTAAGTTTTGCCACAAACCTAGAGGTGTGCAGCCATCCAACATCGAAGATCATTGGACCCCATTAGAATGCATTCATGAAACCATCTAGTAATTTGCACAATGGTATATATTTAGCAACTATCTTAGGAATTGGAACTTATCTACTTAAAAATTTTCTAGTATAGTTTATGTTGAGACTTTAGCTCTTATATCTCCTTTAACTCAAAGAGACTCAAAAACACTCTAATGATATTTTTTAAAATATTTTATTTGTTTTAGTTTATAGATAAAATTTTTGTTTTATATCATAAACTAAAGTTAGTCTAGCTGGTTAGGGTATTATTATGTTGTCCTTGAGTATTGGGTCTCTTCATGAGTCTTACGTGCTGGTACTTGACCCACAATGACTTGTCCATTTGAAACCTCTAAAATTTAGTATGAAGCATAGCTAGGCGTGCCTTACCAATAGGGGTCATCGAAACCCCACCTTTTGGATGATCTTACCCATTCATATTCTTAGACCTCAATAAGAAGAGTTAGGCACAAAAACTCATATTCATTTTTTGCTTCTAACTTCTAGTTTACTCAGTTGAAAGGTCAATAATCGTAATGAAAATAATTTCTAAAAGAGAAAATTAGTAGCTACAAGCATGTAATGGATTTGACTAAATGAATAAGTCAAATCATCCAAAGGTGAGGCTTGGATGGAGAGGCCACGTAGTCAGTCCAAACCTCAGTCTACATAGCATTTCTATATTGTTGCTCTTATTTCATTTTGAGAGAGAGAGAGAGAGAGAGAGGGTTTGTGTGTTGACGCTAAGGAAAAATTACTAGGACGAAACATACTAATGGACTATCGTTTTGAACCATTAATTTGTGGCTACCTCCATACTTCTACTTTGTTTTTGAAACTTCTATTAATCCCTTGATTTATCAAGGCCTTTTTTATGGATTTAATGATCATATTTTATATTTCTCTAACTACGGACACAAAATAAAAGACATATCAAAGCACAGCAAAGTACTGAGTCAAATATGCATACAGTGGTGAGAATCAACATCCTAATCCATCAAAGCTTTGACCTATCCAACAACATCATATTGATTTATAGAATTATTGAAGAACTTTTTAAATTTATATAGGAAGACAGGATCATCATTTCTGTCTTTGTTTTGATAAATTTAGCAACCATACTTACCTGCAACCGATGATCGATCATGCTAGATATCTCATGAACAAAAAGAATTGCTCATTAAAAATTATAAAAAGAAGAGATAAAAAAATAAAGAAAAATCAAATGAGTACCTCTTTGTGAAGAAGCCCAAGAGTCCTCTAAGCTTGCTTTTCTTAATAAGAAGAAAAATTCTAACGTGAAGCAAAATGACAAAGGTAGCATGTTCATTTATAAAGACTCGTTGTAGGTTTCATAGCTTCCATCTCGGATTTGAATTTGCTTTTGGATGGTTAAAGCAATTCTTAACCATCTTTAAGAGTCCTTGCAACTCCACAAGTCTTATATTCAAACTGCAAGGGCACTGAAGTAACTGGTGATATCTTATCAAAAGGATTCACACAAGCCCAAGAGACCCGGTGTCGTCTTGTTTACTGTTAGGGTTCTTCCCAAGGAAGAAGAAGGAAGCGGTCAATCAATTTTCTGGACGGTATTTTAGTGAGAAAACCTTTTGAAGCACCCTTATATCCATACTTATCCCTCTAGAGACTCGTTGCTAGTAGGATGATATCCATGTATAATTGAGTTTCCCTACTTTCTCTATTGAATTATTTATTTCTTTAGTTCTGATGGGTGTAGATGCTGGCAAGCATCCTAAGAAATAAACGCTGGTTGTAGAGGTTTATTCTGTAAGATCTTGGCTATTCATTGTATTCCGAGTACATAAATTAGATCTCTCAAAACCTCTAACTAATACCTTTAGATCTCTAAACAATAAAAATAAAATAGATGGTCTTGATTTTTTAATAAAAGATATATAAGCTAAAAGAATTAAGGCCAATCAAACTTGTTCTCTAGCCCATCTAAGCTATTCCAAACATAATGAGTGGCTTACATCTACTACTTTGTCACCATGAATGGAAAAAGAAGGCATCTACTTCTTAGACGCTTGTAAGCATCTACACATACACCTGCCCAGACTCATTCTTATCTCTTTTTTGAAGTAGTCCTATATTTAGGTTTAATATAAGACGGTTTTTTGAGAAACTATGCTATATTATAAAGATTATAAGATGGTTTTTCATTAGCCGTCTTATATTTGCAAAAAACTGATTCCTTTTTATTTTATTTTATTTTACCTGTAGTCCCTATATTTCAAGGTACATTCAATAGTCACTAACTTCTCCATACACACTTCACATTCAATAGTCACTAACTTGTCCATATATACTTTAAATTCAACAATCAGTTACTTCTCCATATACACTTTACATTGAAATAAAGAAGGCATGCACCCATACATTCACACTTTTCTACAAACACTCATATGTTTAGTTCAACACACCAATTAGTCAGATGATGCCCCATGATTGTGGTAAATCTTAAAGAGGATGTGTGCAGTGTGAGGGAAAACCAAATGAAAATTAAATGACACATTGAAGGATACAAATATTCTTCAACAAGTAATTCTAAGATAGACAAAGATTGCTTCTAACATCATAAATTGTAAAACTTGTTGTTAACATAGTGAAAAAGGCCCATAAGCTTCACCACACAGAAGTCAAAAGTTTGATCGATCATTTTGTAAAATGACCTGCACTAGCTCTTTTTTATAATGAGAACACCTATGGAACCCCAAAATTCCAAAGCATAGCAGATAGCCACCCATGAATAAAAGAATAAATCATTCTGTAGGAGTCCATATTTTCCTTTTTTATTTTTATCAAGTGATTCTGATGGGATATTGACCAAGCAGTTTTGGCTGAGTGGCTGTCCACAAAGACTTGGGTTAACTATGAAACTGGTCTTAGTGAAGGTTGTAAATTGCCTCTCGTATAGAATTTCGCCTCACAGATCATTAAAGGAGACACTAAGAAATGCAAGGAAATTGAGTTTGGTCATTTGAAGGGGTATTTTTCTTGTTAGTTTGTTGTAAGATAGATCCAAACTCTCAAAGTGCTCCATGTTTTGGAAGGATGCATGAATAGGACCTGTTAGAAGGTTGTTGGACAAATTGAGTGAGACAAGATCTCTTTATGATCCCAATTCTGGTGGGATGTTGCCAGACAATTTGTTGGATGACAAGTTAATTCCATTTATCCGGACCAAAGGTTCTCCTATGTAAGGTATTGACTTACCCTTTGTGGTGAAATCATATGGCCTATATTCTAGCCCACCACTATAAAAGAGAGTAATATTGCCAAGATAGGTTGGGATGGTTCCAGAAAGATAGTTACATGAGAGATCTAAGAGGTAGATGTTCATTTGACATAGCTTTTCAGGGATGCAGCCTTCAAAATCATTTCCTCTTAGAAGGAGTAATTCCAAGCTAGGAAGGTCATAAAATGAATTTTCAATATTTCCTGACAAGAAATTATTGTGAATGTCCAGATGAGATAAGCTGGAAGCATTTCATAGGACTGGTGATATTGATCTAGTAAGACGGTTTCCGTGAAGCACTAAAGCCCACAACTTTATTGCACTGAAATTTCTTGGGAGCATCTCCCCATGCAAGTTGTTCTTTGACAAGTCTAAGTCCAACGAATAGGGCATTTCTGGTATATCTCCGGACAAGTTATTGTTAGCGAGAGATAGAGACCTCAAAGACCACATTTGGACAAGAGACGAAGGGATGCTCCAACTAGAAACATAAATAGCATGGCTTTTGGTCTCGTTCCAACTAGAATCCCAACTAAAAACCAATGGTTTACAAAACCATAAATGGGCTTTTGGATAAAAGGGTTTCAAATATCCAACAAAGGCAAAATCAGTGCTGTCCTTATCCGTCACATAAACGGATTGAATCATGCTAATGTGACATGTATAGGCCCCGTGTACTTTTTCCTTGAACAAGCAAGTGAACTTCTCCAAAGCAATTTTCTATAAGATAATAACTAGAGAAAAGTGACAGCAGCTGGAAGAGCAGGGCTCGTGGCTGTGCATGTGTCTAATATCCTATTAAAAGGAAAAGAGGAAAAGAAAGAAGAAGAGCTTGGCTAGAGCCAGCATAGTAGAAGAAGAGTAGAAACCTACAACAAAGACCGTTTGATTAACAGACCCACACCTCCTTCAACCAGGGCCAACTCAAAGATATATATTACTCTATCAAGAAGGAGAACGGTAGATGGTACACAATACAGTTAAACACTTAAGAGAAAAAACAAAAGTTTTTAAAGACCACCACAACATGAAACCAACGGTCAGGTTTACAAAGGCAACACACATGACCGTTGTAAATACTGTAATTTAAAAGTATCAAGACTCTTGTATGCCATCACTGTTCACCATTTCACTTGCTGACAGGATAAACCCTAACTTGATCTATCACAGGCCCGCAAAGAGAACCATAGTCATCAATTCTTGTGTGGTAGAAAGAACTGTAAAATGTAATCCTCGTTCTGGGTTCAAGTGCTTGGAACTTGAGACTCGCAGGCACAAATCCACCCCTTCCTTTGGAAGTGAATGGAACTTTGACAGTGCCACTAGCAGCGAAAGCTTCAACCATCATCGATCCGTGGCAACCGTTTCTAGCATCTCCCACAACAAATGTGAGGTTGTAGAATGTTTTGGGAACTGTTCTTAGGGCTTGGGCAATGGCACTCTCCCTTCCTGCTACCAATTCTACTGCTGCAAGCCCGTATGGAACGGAGAAATGCTTTGAGTCGATATATCTGATGGATTTTAGGGATTCGATGATCCAACCAGGGAGTGGAGATGTGAAATCTAGTTGTTTGGGAGGGAGGAGGACGCCAGAGGAGTTGCTCTTGAACAGATAGGGACCTTCCTCGAAATCACCATTCTTTACCAGGTTGTCTGCGATTGAGACAAAGAAACTGTTAGGAGATTGATGACATTATATATGAATCTCCCCCACTTCTCAAATTGAAAATGTAGAAATTACAAGACCGCAAGAGTTCTGACAATTCTAGCAACAGGTTATGTTTCAGCTGTTTCGCATGGGGCTAACTATACTTGGATAGAGTTGCCCATGTGTGGTGGTTTCCTATACTGGAGTCGGCAGTTGTAAAACAAAGATAGAGTACTTAACAAGAAATAGCTAAGGTTTTAGACATGGTAATTTTATCTATGTTTCAAAAGATAGCAGGATAAGAAGCAAGTAGATGGATAACTCAAATCATGGTTTGTTGTCTCTGCACGAAAAGGCCCCATTGAGATGATTTTAACTTCTCTAAACACACAGCAGTGAAGCTGGGCCAATCTAGCTAATTCAAATTTAAGCCCAGCTTCTTGCCAGGGATAACATATTCGTGAAAATTTAAGATATGCATTTTGAACATCATGAAGCTCCAAATCGGCAAGAAGGAGACACAACCTCTGAAGAACAGTAAATCACCTTCAGGCTATATTTGTGTCATGGACAAACAATGCAGGTACTGACAGCCCTTAAATCATTGACAAAGTTATTCAATAACAAACACCCCACAGTTTTATGACTGTTTTATGCTAGAATATTTTCCCCTATGTTTAAGTTGCTAATAGCAAGGCTGAAGGTTAAACACATTGATAAAAAATTTACATGGTCCGATATCCTTATAAACGGAGAAGAAATGCTTATTTACACATGTAAAAAAGAGATAATTGGAAGATAAGCCTACGCTTGGAGAACGATAAACAGTATAAAAACAGAGGACTTAAAACTGTTAAAGGAAACCCTGATCACAAACTAATTAAAATTCAACAGACCCACGAAACATAGACGAATGAATATGAAAACCAACAATTTAGTTCATATATCAATTTGAACCTCAACGGGAAGTACAGGAAAGAAGAAACAATAGAAGTGTACCTCTTGTGGGCTTTGGAGGGAAGAGCTCTTTAATGGCAACTGCATCCAAGAGAGGCCCGCATGCAGGATCTTCTTGAATCCCAGGATTGTGGAAAATAACCTTAGCAACGGCAGAAGTAGCTATGAATCCCCAAGCATAGGTATCACCTCCGTTACTGCTGTAAAGGGTCTGCAAAGGCAAGTCACCAGAAAGGGGAGGAACGCTGACTCTTAGAACTTCATCTTGGGCACATGTTCTCGAAGATCCAAAGGTCAGGGCATACAGAGCCCCTTCTTTAACTGGTACTGATTGGGAGATCGAGGCCTCATTTCCGAGTCTTACAGCATGAACTCCGCGAGCAACAGCGAAGAACATGCCACCTGGTCGTGGCCCGCCCTTGATATACTCAACAAGACCGTGGATTTCCCATTTGGGCAGAGCATGTTTGCCTAGGATTACAGTTTTGTTCAGATGCTTAGGATGTGGCGGCATCTCAAAATTGCCATTCGGGAGGAAACCTGGAGAAGAGGAAATGAATGTGAGAAAGCTATACCATATAGGTAAAATTATTGAAGTTCAAAATAAGAACAAACGTTTTCTTATCAAAAGCTGCCTTCCAAAAAATCGCATAAAATGGAGGGAGTATTTGCTAATGTCAATCAACTATTGAAGAAGGATGGGAGGTTGAGAGCCCCCTTTATAGAAGATGAAAATGCCATTGTATTTTATATAAGCAAAAAGAACGAAAGGAAGCGACCTGAAAATATTCCGGGTCACATACCACCTAACACCTCAATCTAGCACCTAACACCTCAATCCAATGCAAAGAGATTCAAGTGAAAGAAAGCAAACACATTACACCAAGGTTAGAGATGTAGACAGATCACAGTTCAGCAATGTATTAAAGCGTCCAAAATGAACTTAGAATAATGTAGGAAGACTTCATTCATCAAATGTCTCCACTGAAGATCAAACAAGTTTTCGAGTTAAACTTCAAAAATTTCACAATAAACTAGTTAGACCTACATACTCAGAGATCCTTAACACTGCAAACTTAACTGCTCTTACGTGCGAGAAAGCTGAAAAAACTCATTCGTCAAGGATCTTAAGTAAGAATTAAAGGCTTTCTGTTCAAATGAGAAAAGAACTTCAAATTTAACACCAAGCTTGTTCAAAAACACTGAGAAGCTAAAACCATAACACCTTCGGAACAAGGTACAGAGCAAAAGATCTACACCTGTTTCAAGTGAAAAAAAGCCCTCATAAATCTCTGCAAATACAATAGTAAAGAAGAACGGAAAGAAAGTAGAGCAGACCAAACGACCCCAAAAAGCTGGAGGACAAACAGATTAGAAACATCACCTAGATATTCGACTGGAAAAACAGAGCCGCTGAAGGGGGATTGAAAAACGAAAAGAAAGAGGGTATCATTGAATTTTTGTTGGAAAACTTCAGCTCAAAGAACACATTTTCTCTTAAAAAATGAAAGAATTTTAGCGCCCAGAACAGTAAATGCCTTACAAAACAAGATTAAAGCAATACAAAATACATCATTTGGGATGAACTTACCATTGAGAGGAACAGCAAAAACAGGTGTAAGAAACAAGCAGAGGAAAAATGGAACCGGCAACATTGTTCTTCGAGGTAGAAAACAAAATCCCAAGAGGAAGAGGAGAGAAGAAAGGGATTTGTTGAAAGCAGAGAAAGGTTTGGAATTATTTATAGTGAAAGTAAGAGGAACACTGACCCACGTAGACGGAGAAGTGTCGGCTTGTGGAACCTGTTTCTTCTTCCAGATTAGAGCTTGCTTCTCTCCACAAATCAAGGTCTATTTCATGTGGTCTTCTGCCTTCATTTATTGATCAAACGCCATTAGTCGGCGTGATTTGCTCGTGGAACTTTCGAAACGAGAACCCACTTCCCATTGCAGGAGGCATCTACTTTCATTCTCCTCCGTACAAGAGTACCCTCATTTTCTGTCCTTTTTGATAATGGCACCCTTCTTTCTATTTCAAGTTTGTACTTTTGGCTAGATGAAGGACAAACATTTTAGTTTTAAGGGCCGCGTGTGTGCATATAATCCAGTCAATATGAGTTGCAGAAGCCAAGTAGGACCCGCTTTTTCCATTGATCCAAACCATCTATGTGTCAGGCCGTCTCTTGATGAGCTATGCAATTCTATGGGCCTTATTATTCCTTTAGACGGATGGTTGAAAATCTAACAAGAGTCTAAATGTACCTCAGCCAGAAGGGCCCACCATTTAGCACTAAGGATGCCACATGAATAATCTGATCCATTCACTGATTGCCATGGGTTTGAAGATAATAATTGGATAATTTTAGCATCATATTATTGATTCTTTGGGATTGGGATTCAATTTGCACCGTTGTTATATAAAATTTCTAACCGTCCATTTGTTAAGAAAAGTACAGTTGTTTGGCCCGCTAGAATTATCTAGTTCTGTTTAAGCATCCAAGCCAGAAACAATGAGATGATCTCTGACCAGATCATTCAAAGTGGACCCCTTTTGTGTCAAATATGGGCCGCTTCTGGCTAAGGTCCATTGAGGGCCTCCGGCTTAGCATTCCTCTTTGACAAATCCATTAAAGGCTCAAAAATAATATCTAGAAGGTCAAGTCTTATGTCGGTCGTATAGAATGCCAGCACACCAAAAAAGAGAATTAGTTCAGGACTTGACATCGATAGAATGTTACCTCCAAGTCACTGTATGTTCGGTGGAACCAAATATTCTCCCCCACTAACAGCAATTCACTGACATGGCTCATGAAACAACTTGGAACCACCATGGTTTTAAGTAGATGGGTAGTTCAGACACGTCAACAAAACTTCTCAATTGAAAGGGTTAAGATCATCCACGAAAGCAGATCCATGAACCATAGTAAACCCTAGCAAATGGGTGATTTAATTGGATCATTAAACAAGTAGTTTGATTGATACTTCCACCTGCTCATGTTGGTTCCAGGAAGGACATGCACAAGCATCATATAACAGCCTAATGCAACATATTTTATCTTTGAAAATGTGTATTTTTATGGGCAGAGATGAAGTCCCCCAATGCACGAAGCTCCTGTCTATGTAAGGTCCGGGGAAAGGGTAGATCACAAAGGTCTATAGCGTGTAGGTTTACTTTGCATTTTTGCAAGAAGCTGTTTTCACACCTTCAACCTCAAGATCACATGATGACAACTTTTATCATTGTGTATAGATTCTCTACAAATAGATAAAGTACATAGATGAAACATATGAAACCTTTATTGTCTATTTTAAACACACACACACACAAAATCTTTTTCTTCTTTTGAAATCAATCTCCCATTAATTTGGAGGCAACTGAACTAACCCTTAGGCGTGTTTGATTGGCATGAAAGGGATGAAATTTGATTTCCACATATAAAGGAATTTTCTATGAAAGTGTTTTATAACGCGAAAGTGAAATATGCCAAATACCCAAATACTTTTATACCATAGAACATTTTAGGGTATTTGGCATAATTCAGCTTCAGGTTGTAAAATACTGTTCACTAGAAATCCTTTTTTGTTTTTTTTTGTTTTTGCTGAAAATCGAGTTTCATGCATTTCCTGCTAACCAAACAGGCACTTAAAATCTGCCCGTAAGGCATTACACCAAAAGCCCAAAGGTGAAACAAAGCCCAAGTGTTGCTTTGATTTTGTAGATCAAGCTTGGCCACCTTTGTTGGCCACCGTCTGCAACCCCAACAATGCATTACTGCCAATTCCGGTGGGAAGGCATGAATGGTGCATAAATCCAGGATAATCAGCAATTTTTTTCCTTCTTTCGAGTATCTTATCTTTGGCTTTTAGTTTCGTAAAAAACAAAATTGAGATATTGTGAAATATTATACCATTAGAAGAAAGAAACATTTATGTCATTTTTAATTAATTATGATGCTGAGTTGTTGGTGTGGTCGTAGAATTATTTGCACTTCTCACGATGCGTGATGTTTTAGGCCTCTTGCAAAATGCAAGGTAAAGTTGTGTACTTTAAGCCTTGTGATCCGCCTCTTTTCCAGACCCGCATAAGTGGAAACTTCGTGCACTGGAGCTGATTTTTTTTGCGGTGTGTGATGCCAGCCGGACTAATAGGCCTTGCCTGACCCAAATGGTTGCCCGGTAACATGGGCAGCACATGCCAAGCGAGGACTAGCAGAGATCCACTGATTATGGCATAAAACGTTGGAGAAAGTCTCCTTCCTGGTTGCTCAAAGTCAGGAACCAGCCGGGACATCTTATGTAAGTTCTCTGTCTGCCGTTTCATTTTCATGCTGACAAAAGCTTAAGTGAGAGTTACAGCCACGCTCCTTCAGGTCAATATTTGCCTACAGGGACATGGTTGAATCTGTTCATCTGACAGCTGAACCACAAGCTGGTACAACAGTATGACTCAATAGATGGATGTGGCCGTGCGGGTCCGCAAGATGAGCCTCCCTTGGGTCTCCTAGATCAATAGGGGCAAGCGTCATCAGGTGGAGTAGTTTGGCTTACCTGTATGACCTATCTATAAGACCTAAAGATGAGCGGTTTACACTTTACATCATCATGCAATTGGCCCTTCCATGCACTCTAGATGTTTTATAGAATTCCAGAAAATGGTAGAACTTAGATATTTTCTAAGAAGGTTTCAAAAAGATGATCTAGACCATTAGCAAGGATAACACGTGTAACGATCCTGACTATCTATTGAGGAGGTGGACAACTATAAATAGGAGTTGGCAATTCAAGCAACTCAAAGCAAAGACACCTCAAAGTGAGAGGCCACCAAGGTGTAAGCTAGTACGAGTAATATAGTGAATTCTTTTCTAACATCTAGCTTTCATCCTTAGCTTCCTTGCAACCTTTTCACATTTTCTTCTGCACTTTCACAAGTCTGGCTGAACTTAACCTTGATGCCTTTGGTGTACTTGTGGGTGCGAAGTCCTCATTAATTATTTTGGGGTTAGAACTGATAATTACCCTAGAAAATGTGTCGAAAGTTCCGAGAGTGTTGACCGTGATGCTGGCCGACAGATGGGCCTCTATAATTTCATCATGTAATTTAGTCTTCCTAGAGCCCTTTAGTGACAAAGATATAACTATGGTTGACTGACTTTCGACTACCTTTGTCGAATGTTAAACCAATATTTTATCAGCTTTATTTATCAAACCTCTCATTTATCAAATTTACTTGCAAAGCTCTAAAACAGGCTTTTAATGAAAAGAAGTGTATTAGAGATATAACTATCATTGGCCCACTTCTTATCAACTTAAACTTTTAGGCCGAATGATAATTTGCAACAAGTAATTTTGAAGTTAACATGTAAAGATTTTGGGCATAGCCTGAGTTTATAAAAATGGTCGTCCACGTGAGAAGGTGCGTAGGCGATAATAACTATCATTAACTCACTTCAGCTTAAGCTTTTAGTCAAAATAATAATACAACAATGAGGAACTTTGGTACTATGTTGGTATGCTTGCATGCAAAGGCACTAAGGATTTAAGCGCACAGCCTGAGTTTACAAACGCTCAACTTCTGGGGTTGTCTTGTATATGCCATACTTTACAATTTTCTTACGGTGTTCTCACGTATGCAGGGTTTAGGAAAGAGATGGCACACAAAAGTTACTAGTACGCAGTCTTGTCTCGTATTTTGCAAGATGCGGTTTTCACACCTTGAACCTGAGACCTCAAGATCATAGTTTAAACTGCCGAATTGAAAATTTTTGGTGCTATCATACACCGTATCCAGTGCCTAAAATCGCCACATGGTAAACCACCGCCTGTGAGACCTTCCTTACTAATTCTCCCATGCATAGATATCTTGTAAAGAAAAACTCGCGACATTTGGACCATTCTAGCTTCCTAAAGCTGCAATTTTGGTCGTTGAATGTAGACCTTTGTTTACACAGAGTCCCTAGCGGACTGGTTCACATACTAGAGCCATCAAGTCCACGTCGTTTGGCTACGAGACATCCGGCATCAGTGGGTAGAAATCATTCAAACATAGACCCCTCCGTGCAAAAGTTGGGCTCTGCACGGTCATTTGCCAAGATGTTCCGCTGCATAATGCCATTATCCACCCAAATTAAAGATAATGGAAGCTCCTAATACCGTAACCTCATGAGAAGCTTGACTTGGGCCCACCTACAAGACACTGGCAACTAATTATTTGTTTATTATTTTAATTTGTTTGTTTTTATTTAGACATTTTATTTTGAGAAATACTATCCACACTGAGCTTTTAAGACTCACTTGTGACCCTTCTATATCTAGATATTATTTTTTCATGATTTGACCTATTTATCTTCTTAGGCTATCTTTGTGGTTCTCTTCTTTACTGGACCCTGCATACGCGAGAGCTTTGTGCATTAGGGCTGCCCTTTTTTATCTTCTTAGGTTACCTGCAAAAGTTGATACCCATTGGTTACTTATAGCTACTAGTTTCCTCAGTTAAACTTTTTAACTAAGAACACTGCCAGTGGCTAGAAGCACCCAATGGACATGACTTTTTGTTAATGGCAAAGAAGATGAATAGGTCAATCATCCAAAAGTGGAGTCTAGATGAGGAGGAATTATTCATAGAGTGAGTCCAGATAGCATTTCTCTTTTATTTAATTATGACATTATACTCTATCGTTTATATAAAAGACGAAAATCAATACATTCAAACATTTTCTTAAGAGAAACGCCTGTGTCCTGAGCGTAGCACGTGAGTAGTTTACACTTTGAGTTCTTTGTGCTATGGTAGAAGGGGAGTCTTGGCGCAATGGTAAAAGTTGTCGTCATGTGACCTTGAGGTCAAAGGTTTAAGGCGTGAAAACAACCCCTTGCAAAAAATGCAAGGTAAGACTGCCTACTATAAGACCTTGTGGTCCACCCCTTTCCCGGACCCAACATAGGCAGAAGCTTCATGCAACAACAATGGTCCAAGAATGTGAAAGAAAACATTCTTTGACACAAGGAGGTGTAAGAAAACTTCGCTTTCAACGACAACAATCAACACTCACAGATATATACGAGAAAAAGGCCACCACTACTTTGACGCAATTGCCCCACATTGTGTTGGTTTCCTCCGTTTGTCCATTTTAAACCGAAATCGTCTATCTTGTGGCTCAAACCTTATGATGCACAGACAGAAAACACTCTTTTGAGCCCGTTTTGATACACGCCAGAACAGGAATCACAACATTGACGCAGTAGCCAGTTCATACAAGACAAGGTTCCGATCTATCAGACAATTCCAACCTTCGTTTAGGGGGGTGGGCCATCATTATGATGGTCCACGGCCTCATCCTTAGCAAGACGTAGGTGGTATGGATCATTGCAAAGATTGAGCCAACCATCTTAGTGGTCCAGCTTTGAATGTCCTCCAGTTCAAAAAAACATGCTGATTGGATAACTCAAGCGCATGAGATGCCGTACTTCTGAGATTTTAGAATCATCAATCGTTATGATCTTATGTTTATGAGATATCCAAAGACAGAGCTATCAGATAGACGGTCGGATCATCCAAACGTACAACTTATATCTAGACTAAAAGTGTTCGGGCGCACGAAGCTCCTGCTGAAGGGGCAGGCTACAAGGGTCTAAAGCAGGCAGCCTTATCTTGTATTTTTACAAGAGGCTATTTTTACGCCTTAAACCCATGACCTCAAGGTCACACGTCGACAACTCTACTGTTACTCCCAAGCTCCCCTTCAAAAATATCAGGACTCATATATAAAATTCAGGTAGGAGCAAATGAGGGTGCATGTCTACCAATTTGTAAGATAGACGGTTTTGATCATTAGGAAACATTTTTAGTGGATCCCACTTGAAGATGTTTAAATAGACTTTTGAATCAATCGCTTCCAACTTGCATGGCACGTACTGGACGAAATCAAAGACGAGACTACTGACCATCTGCGATGTCTGTTCTATTAAGGGGGTTACACTTTGATTGTTTCCTAACTTTATGAAAAAGTAGCCAACATTGTTCTGGTCTATCAAACTCATTTAAATGCTTCAGGTAGTCTGGACCGTTCTTCTAAATCCTATCTTAGACAGGCCACTAGCTTGTCCACCTTTCCTTGCTACACGATCAATATTTTTATCATTGGATCAATGGGTGTGAAAAATAACAATTGTCTTCCTCTTAAAAGGTCTTCAATCTCATAAAAAAAAATTAACTTATTTCCATCCCCTAAGACTTGGTCTTGGATCATCTAATCACAACTAGGGCTTTTAATTAGTCAAAATCACATCGGATCCACCCATTTCACTATCTTGGCCACTAGGAATAACAATTAATTAAGATCCCAGCAAACAAATCTTTGAATCTTGGGGTTGATGTTTAAATTCTAATTCATTTGGAAAAAATATTGGATCTTGGACAATCTCATATACAACACACACAAAAATACTAGAAATACTTACCCTCATAAAAATAAGTGATACATGAATGCTAGGTAATTAAATCATAGATATGTGATTATTTAGGTATATACCAAATAGATAAAAGGGCAGCCCCAATGCATGAAGCTCCTGCCTATGTGGAGTCAGGGGAAGGGGCAAACCACATTACAATTAAGGTCAAGCGCTATAGGCAAGAGAGACCTATAAAAACAAGGAAACACGATTTACTTAGTCTTTATTATGGATTTGGCCATATTAGTATAATAAAATCTTCATAAAAACTAATAGCATTTAAGCCTTTTAAACAATTACATTGGATTTTGGATTATGTACTAGTTTTTTTGAACTTGTTCATATAATCACCCAATAAAAATTGGATTATAAAAATATTAATTAGATTAGATCAAATAGATTGAATTAAGTGATAAAAACACTGACCAAATCTAGTTCGATTATTTGGATTAATGAGGCTGTTCTAACTAATTGACACCCCAATTGCAACCTTAGAGTCACCTTCAATAGTAATTGGTATGTTTTTAAACTTATCTGCCAAGGAAATACTTGGTTTTAGTATAGAATTTTCACTTCTATAGCCCTCTTGATTCCAATAGGCAAGACATATATTCAAGCAAAATCACTGTCATGATCTCCAATGAGCTCTTCTGGCCATACAACTAGTCACAACCGGATTATCATGACTAGAGCTATAAAAAAATCATCATCCTACCATTTAGTGGTTTCAACCAAGATTCATTCATCTCATGTTTTGATGTTTTAATATGCTACCTTTTATTTGAACCAAATCCCCTCATTTGAATATGATGAAAACAAATCATCAATTGATTTTATGTCTGAATCTCACTCAAGGCCTGATGTTCTAGAAGGAATGTGCCATTGATATGTACCGTGAACAAAAATTAGATAATATCAAATTGTTGAATTCAAATGAGGAGTGAGTCTCTCAAAATCTTCTATAGTAGGAGTATCTGAGCACCATTAATCCTTTCAGTACTTTCTTAAAAGAGAATTCCCTCCTCAAAGATATTGGAGTAGTTTTTGAATATCTATCCATGGACCTCCTGAGCAACATTTGCCTTTAATCCAACCAAATTTAATGCAATTTCTCCAAAATAGAGATATATTTGTAGTGAATCACCAAAACCACTTCATAAAAAGTTAGGAGTTAAATTCTTTGATTGGTTGAAATCCTAAATAGCCTTCTATCTTTCACTTGTAAACTTGTTGCCATATGATCAAGTGGTATTTTGAATTTTCCATCGAGTCAACCCATAATAATCTTCATTGAAGCTTCTCAATTTTACTTGCTATTGCTGCAAACATCAGAAAAGAGACAGGTGCAGTGGCTTTAGATGTTACGTCCTCTCAATCTTGCCCTCTTACTTCTATGGATGTTCATGAGATGATTTGTTAGTCTCCACCTCCTCTGGTAATCCTCATCTTATAGTTTTTGTTTTTGTTTTTGTAGAATCAAGTATAACTTGTGACTCTATATGGTTTTTGGACTTTAGAGCATCAAATCATATCACTACTCATTCATATCCCCTACCTTCTCGGTTCCCTATTTTTACTGATAATAACACACCATTACATGTAACCCACACTGATTCTATCAATACTACTTCTCTTACCCTTCATAATGTATTTCTTGTTCAACGACTATTATGAATCTTGTTTATATTAACCAATTATGTGATCAAGGTTTACATATTAAATTTATTGCTTCTAGGTATGTTGTACAAGTTCCTCGAATGGGAAAATCATGTGTGACCGGATGTAGAGTTGTGGTTTGTATCGGCTTGATTCACTCCATCCTTCTAGTTCACAACAAATTGTAGCCTCTATCACTACGTCTCTTTGGCATCGTCGTTTAGGTCATCTTTCTTTTAAATGTCTTAAAATTTTATATTCTAATAGATATTTAGGTACTTTTGTTATTAAACGCTCTCCTTTATGTACACATTGTGTCCTTGGAAAACATACATTATTCCTCTTCTCAATTAGCTCTCAAAAAACTAGTGCTCCATTTGATTTAATTCATAGTGATGTGTAGACTTCTTCTGATCCTTCTTTAAGTGGTGCTCACTATTATGTGTTATTCATTGATGATTTTCTCGAAATACTTCGACTTATGTTATTTACAATAACACAAATGTTTATCAAGTATTATTTAGAATTCACTACTAGGATTCTTACCCATTTTAGGAAATTTATCAAAAAAAATTAGTCATATTCTGAAGGTGGATATAAGTATATTCATTTCTTGGACCTTCTTCTTAAGTCGCATGGCTCTCTTTCTTAGCTCTCTTGTCCTGATATATCTCAACAAAACAATGTTGTAGAACAAAAACATAGCCACATATCTGAGACCATTCGTACATTGCTCATTTCCTCCTATCTTCCTAAAGCCTTTTGGGGAGAAGCTATTTTCACGGCTACTTATCTTATCAATTGTACCCTACTCCATTTTTGTGTAAAAACTTGCTATATGAAGTTCTCTTTGATCATGTTCCATCCTACTCTCACCTCCGCACCTTTGGGTGCACTTGCTTTGTCTTACTACCTATAGTTGAAAGCTCTAACCCATCCACATATTCTGTTATTTGCAATTTTGTAGGATACGGTGTTGAACAAAAAGTTTATCAATGTTATGACCTAGAGGCCAAATGAATTCGTATTTCTTGAAATGTTGTTTGCTGGGAATCTATTCCTTTCATGAAACGTCCTCGTAGTCATCTTGCCTCAACGCTTACTCTCATTGATCCATTTCCTTTGGACTACTCCTGTAACACCCCGGATTTTTAAGACATTTTTTTTAAAAATAATAATGGTATTTTAAATAAGAGCATTTGGGATCCCATGAGAAAAGATTTATTCAATATTTTACTAAACCTATCTTAAAAACTCCGGGTGTTAGTTTTCCTTTCTTAAAATGACGTACATGTAATTTAAACATAAATAAATAATCTGCGTATAAATCAACGTCAAATAAATAGGTGCCTTTATTTTAAATCAAATAAACGTCCAAAAGACAATAATAATATGGCCCAGGGTCTATCCATCATAACATCCCATATAAATGTCCAACATATGTCCAAAGATCTAAATTACATCCAATTATAAAGTATGCAGTCCATAATAAAATTCAAATGATAATCCACTCTAATGACTCACATTACTGTCTAAAACTATAGGGAAAACTAGTCTTCAGCAGCTCTCAAGGTTTATCAACCACTTTTCCTTTCCTGGTGTCACGCTCGAGATCTAAGGCATTGCAAAACAAAGCAATGCCTCAGCAAGCTATCGCTTGTGTAGGTACATAGACAATTAATGTAATAAATGAAAGAAATAATGAACAGTACTGATGAAAAATCTAACATTTATGAAAATAGTGATATCATAATGCCATGTTCAATAAATGTCAATTTATTCCATATGCTAAAACATAAAATTCAAGGAGTTAAAACATGACATGAATCAATAAAATGGAGCATACAACCATAATAAGGGCACCCTAAGGTAATGGGTCCCACCACATCGCACTAACATCCATGATAAGGGGTACACGTAGTCAACCTCTGAGTGTCGTCACACCCAGGCATATCATCCATAACCATGCTTATCATACATGCACACATAATAAGAATATGGGTCATTATGCCGCAGTGGCAACCCTCCATGGGTATCAACCACCGCCGCTCCCCGTCGACACCATAACGGGAGACTTAGCATATGTCCCCATGGAAAGGCTCAGACCGGTAGTGTGGACTATCCATGTTACCAAACCCCTGCCGAATGTCATCTATGGGCAGGTGTCTATCATATCACAAACTCATCACATCATAATTTCGGAGGGTGGGTAGCCGGTCCTATCCCTCCTAGTACGACGCCCACCGGGCGAGAGCACCCGTCATCAAATATAAAACACGAAAATCATATGTATATGCTAAAACTCAAGATCGCTTATAGCTTGCAATCCCCAAGACATGTCCCTCATCCTGGGGTTAGCCTATAAAAGGACCAGCTAATAAGCCTCTATTCTCATTTCCATGTAAATCCATGCATTTTCTATATATATATAATAAGAAATAAGTCTCTAATTAAGCATAACTAATTAACATCATGCTTGTAAAATCATTTTAAATAAGTTTATTCAGTAAAAGATTTCAATTTGGAATAACCATCCTGTACGCAATGTCGCATGAAATCTACGGTAAATAATAATTGCATTTTAAAACACAATCACACATGATGCTATGTTTAAACATGGTTTAAAAATCAAGGCAAAACATTAGTTGTCGTCACTTACCTTAGTGTGAGACCACTAGCTTGCTAATAACTCCCTTTAACTGGTATATTCAAGTGCACATGTACATGTCACATTACTATTTTAAAATTTTTCTAAATAAAAAGTGGTCATTTATAAGTTTTTAAGTTAAAACTAGGTCCGCATCGTCAATACGGTCACAACGCATCTTTCGGATTGTGATTTGGACTCCTCTAGCTCCCAAAAATCAATTTTAAGTGAAAATACTTCATAAATTAATATTTATTAATTTATAGGGTGTTTGGTGGGTGCACTGGTTTACACCAGCGGCCCTGCTTTACACCGGGTTACACCGGTGCCCAGTGTACACTGGGTTACACCGGCGGCCCCGGTTTACACCGAGTTACACGGGCAGCCCGGTTTACACCAGCGATGCGAAAACCGGCGCCTGAGAAGACGACCGGCTTCCGATCATCTCCAGTGACCCTACAGGTGTCCAAATCACTTGGTTTTTGAACCATTTTGTTCCAAATTTTGTCTAGTTTCTATTTCTATCATCCTTTTGCATTGATTTCTCCAAAAACCATATTTTTTAAACGGTTTTTCCCAAGTTCCTAAAAACATCCATAGGTACTGGTTTTTGGGTTTTATGGAGAAATTCACCGTTGGATCACTCCCAAATTTAAAGGGTTTGCTCTTGGGTCTCTTGTGCACTAGTTGGACGGTGCGATTTTCAAACAGTTGAGGTTTGATCCGTGAAATCACGCTCCAACAGTAGCGTGCACAAAGTTCCCAAAAAATCCGATTTTTTTCCTAATTTTTTTCACGCTTTTCTAATTAGTTTTCTAATTAATAAATATAGAAAAACATGGATTTGAGGCTTACCTTGCGCCTGGCTGGTGTTGCTCATGTTGCCAGGGCTCCACTCGCCGGAAAAACGTGAATTTTTGCAGGCTAGGTTTCTGAGTAAAGCTCAGTGAAAACGCTCAAAGTGAAGCGTTTTGGCAACCTTGAGAGGGTAGATATAGGCCTAGAGTCCTAGGGGAAGACAACCTCTTTCATTCACGCCTCTTTCCATGGCTTCTCTGGCGATTTTGCCGGATCCGGGTACAGACATGTGGAAGACGGGGGTGCCATTATCAATTTGGGCCCCTATGTAATACTTTTCTGTCAAATGACAAAATTGCCCTTACAACTTCGACGGCTCATAACTCCCTCGTTTGAGCTCCGTTTTTCGCGTTCTTGGTGGCGTTGGATTCGTATCGATGAGAACTTTCTAATTCTTATGTTTTCAGGAAAAATTTCTATCTATAAATTTTTATTTTAATTAATTTAATAATTTACTATTTTATCCTAAAAATTAAGGATATTACAACTCCCCTCCTACAAATGTTTCATTATCTCTATCTCTACCTCCTGCTCCTACTGAATCATTGATTGAGGATCCTTTTGAGGTAACCCATCTTCCTCTTTGTTCTCGTGCTCCACCATTTTATCTCAATGATTTTTATTGCTTTGTTACTTATGTTTTCAATCTCCATGAGCCTCAAACCTATAGGGAAGCCAGTGTGCATTCTAAATGGTCAAAGGCAAAGCAAGCAGAGGTGCAAGCTTTGGAATAGACTCGCACCTAGGAACTAATCACTTTACCTTCAGGAAAGTCCACTATTGGATGCAAATGGATTACAAAATCAAGACCCATGCTGATGGCTCTATTTGAATAATACAAAGCTCATCTTGTTGCCAAAGGCTATACTCAAGAATATGGACATGATTTTGTACAGTCATTTCCTCCATCGGATCGTATGACCAGTGTCAATACTCTCACTACAGTTGCCTCCTTTCAAATTTGGACATTGCATCAACTGGATGTCAAAATGCTCTTCTCAATGGTGATCTTCAAGGGGAAGTCTACATGGATCCTCCTCCTGGCTTACCCGCTCATCTGGGCAATTTTATCAATTA
Source organism: Warburgia ugandensis (assembly GCA_035236585.1). Lineage (NCBI taxonomy): Eukaryota > Viridiplantae > Streptophyta > Magnoliopsida > Canellales > Canellaceae > Warburgia > Warburgia ugandensis. The sequence continues at coordinate 74,986,589 of CP141132.1, read as the reverse complement.
CATCGAGCATTATATGATCTTAAACAGGCTCCTCATACTTGGTTGGAGAAATTCTATTCCACTGTTTAGAATTTTGGTTTTTGTTAGAATGCAAATGATATTGTTGTATTCATTTGTATAGCTCCAATAGTGACGTGTTCCTACTTCTCTATGTGGATGACATGATCCTGACTATAAGTAATGTTTCTGGAATCTCGCAATCAAAGGTTTTTTATCTCAAACTTTTGAAATGAAAGATCTTGGTAACTTGTCATACTTTCTTGGCATTGAAGTTGGATGGACTGGACAAGGCTATATTCTCTCTCAAGTCAAGTATGCTCTGACATTCTTTCCACACCTCACTTGACTGACAGTAAAGTTGCTGATACTCCATTTGCAGTTAATGTCAAACTATGCCCTACCGATGTAACTCCCTTACAGAATCCCACTCTTTATTGTCAACTTGTTGGTATGGGCATCTATTTGATTGTTACCTTGCCTAACATGGCCCCATGATGTTCACATTGTTTTCTAGCACTATTATGCTATGCTTCACATCATACGTTATATATGAGGCACTGTTAGGCATGAAATTTTGCTCTCATCTAGTATCTCTTCAACTCTTCATGCTTATTCTAATGGTGATAGGGTGGGGATGTTACTGATCGCAAGTCTACCACTGGTTTCCTATTATTATTTTTTGTGATTCACTCTTGACTTGGAAGAGTAAGAAACAAGATATTGTATCTCGCTCCAATACTATTGAGATTGTGTGGCTTCATTGTTTACTAGTGGATCTTGGTCTTCCCCAAACTTCTCCTACGACTCTTTATTGCTATCAACAAAAGTGCCATTTACATCTCTCATAATGATGTTTTTCATGAACGCACTAAGCGTATTGAGATTGATTGCCATCGGGTTCGTCATCACTTCCAAACTGGCGCAATCTTTCTTTCTCACCTCTTTACCAACTTGCAGTTGGCCGATCTCCTCACCAAATCTCATTCTGTGACCCGGTTCAACTTGTTATCTTCCAAGCTTCTGCTACTGCCTTTGCCAACTTCCTCAGCTTGAGGGGAGGTGTTTGCCAACTTCCTCACCAAATCTCATTCTACGACTCTCTGGATTGTCTTTTCTCTTAATATATTATTGCCTTTTACAAGAAAAAAAATTACCAAGTCTAATAATAATTAAAATAGGTTGATGATTTGACCAAAGTGGACCTTCGGCTGCCCAAAGGGAGATTATAGTCTTCCATTGCCTCAGCCCATGAGAATTTCTTTCCTGTGACTACCAACGAGTAATGTTGTAATCCCAACCTATACCTATTCAACTCGGAGTTTTTCAATATCCCCCTACGACCAAGAGTTCAAGCCACGGAATGATACTGTGAATGTCATTCAGAGTTCAGACCGTAGGCCCCTGCATGAATCCAATAAATTGAATTGCAGATGACTATCGACCAAAAGAGTAGGCCCCAACTTGCATTCTTCCGTCTCGTATTTTTTAACTGAAAATATATGTTTCCATATTGGGCACTTAAATATCGATGCACAATTTTTCACTTAAAAAGCATGAGAAAGTCAAGAACAAGGGAATCCCACTCTTTTCAATGATTTAGGTTGAGATATTGATGGCCCTGAACAAAAGTATCTACGAACCATCTAGTCATTGTAGGCTTAGAAGTATCCAACACAGTAGGATATCTCCAGTATGTCATGACATTAAATGTTGGGTAGTGATATGTGCACCTAACTAAATGGCACAAAACAGTTGTAATTCTAGATATGCCCAGATTTTGAGATATCCCAACTGTTTATAGTGTTGCTCATGACTTGGATGTACTATGACCTAAATTTCTTATCCATTTGATCATCCTAGGAATTTTTGTTGTTAGTTTTAAGATGGATGGTGAAGCTTTTACTGTTCATTCTGCAACTTAAGAAAACAGTGGTTATGATAGACCAATAGATGAGAATTTTGGATCATGGCCCATGTAAGTCAAGGACAATACTATGAATAGTTTAGATGCTCAAAAATCTGAAATCTCTTGGAGTTATAGCAGTTTGTAACGTTTAGCAAGGGGTTCTGAGACAAGGGGAGCATATATCGGTACCCTATATATTTGGACTGTGGATCATCGAAATATCGGAGCCTCTTTTACTCCTACCAATGGTTTCCTGTCCACGTGGTGAGCCCCGATTTATAGGTCATTGTTCAGAAACAACAATCTGTGATGAATTGATTGAGTACTTCATCAAATGAATGGCGGTGCTGAAAATATGAGATAAATACATTATTCAAGAAAAAAATTACGCAACCAATGGCATCATATTTGACAACGTGAGCTGTAACATACGATAGACTTCTAATCATTAACTATCAGCATATTTTAGGTGATTTGATGAAAGTCCAACTCTATCTTGATCGAGATCTCTTCTGTCACATTTGTTCTAATACAATCTCTAAACTCTCTTCTTCGTCAATACTTTGTTACGCATTCAATTTTGGTCAAAATATCCTCAATTTAGTATTCAATTAGAACATGTAGACCATCAATTTTAAGATTTTACATAAAATAGTTTATTTTATTTTTAATTGGCCATCCAACCATTGAATTGCAAGGTTTAGTAGTCAGATAATCATCAAACTAATCAGAGGAATAATAAACGGTTCAGATGATTCTAATTTGGTCATGTGCATTGCAAATCAATCAATAAAGCTTAGATGATCCAGATCAAATCACAGAGATCAGGACAGAACAAAATTTTAGAGTTTTAACAAAACTAGACTTCTAGTAAACCCCACTCATCTTTATCTCTCTTACCCCCTCCCCCTTACTCTCTTTTATCTTCTCTCTCTCACGCGTCTCCTTTTTTCTCTCATCTCACACCTCTCTCCTCTCTTCTCTCTCCTCTCTTCTCTCTAGCCCGTCTCTCTCTCCCACGATTTTCTCTCTCTTATCTCACTATCTCTCAAGCCTCTCTACCTCTTACGTCTCTCGCTCGTTTTCTACATGTACCCCTCTCTTCTCTCTACGTTTTTTAACTTCTTGATCACCTTACTTGCTCTCTCCATTCTCTCCACCCTCTCCTCTCTACACTCTCATTTTTCCCTCTTCTTCTTCTGTTGGCCGGCTGATCACCCTCTTCTCCACTGCTGGACCGGCCCTCTCTCCATTCTCTTCTCTTCTTCTCCCATCTCTCACCAGCATTCTCACTTGCACGATCTCTCTCTCTCTCCCGGTTACCTCTCTTCTCCTCTTTCCCATATATCTCACTCCTCCGACGGACTCCCCACCTCTGCTTCCCATCAGACCCAATGCCAGGCCGGCATAGGTACGTGACACCCCAAGCAGGTATGGCATCATCTCTCTCTCTGTCCGCTCCCTCTTTCCCACTTACTCTCTCGCTCTGTCTGCACCTCTCCTCCGGCTTATTTTCAGTGGCCGGCAAAAAAAAGAAGAAAACCCAAATCGGTCCCCTTCTTCCATTGTCCCCTTCTTCCATTCTCCTTCAGTCGTTCCCTCTCCATTCCCACTTCTTCTCCCGCGTCTCTCTCTCTCGTTTTCCTTCTCTGCTCATCCCCTCTTCCCAGTTCCTCCTCTGCTCCCTCTGCCCTATCGATCGTCTGCTTCCTCTGCCTCTGGATTGATTCTCCTTCATCAGACTGGCCAGCCCCCGAAATCCAGTCTTTCCCTTCTTCCCGTGCTCGCTCCGTTCTTTACTGGTCCTCCGTTTCTCCTCCTTCTCCGGCGGTTTTTTTTCACCTTCGGTCGGACCGAAGAAGGAAACCCGATCTGGGTTTCCACTCCTTTTCCTCCCGCGTTCCCATTCCCTTCCTTTCCTCTTTTCCTCCTTTCCTCTCTACCCCTTTCTTTTCTTCTCTTCTTCTCCCTTCTTCCCCAGGTTTTCGTCTGGTTTTCGTTAAAAACCAGAAATCCCATAAAATTCCAATTTTACCCTCCTCAGATCTCATTAATTCCACCTCTGTCCTCATTTTAATACCATTTGTGTCCTCGTTTTATTTCCATCTGTGTCCCTGAATATTCTTGTTTTTTCTTATCCCTATTCTGACTATCTAGGGACAGTGTTATCAAGACTGCCTGTTTACTTTTATTTTCTGTTTTTTTAATAAAAAAATTCTGTAAATTACAGTAGTTAAATAAATTTGAATTTTTATTTTATTATTAAGTTATTTCTGTTATATTCTTTATTTTTATTTTTTATTTATCAATTGAATTTTATTTAAAACTTCATCTTTTAAAGCGAATTCTTATAGGATCGATCCGTATTTGCATAACTATACTATAATAGTCCTTGCACTTGCGATTAAATATTAACATACTTCCATGCAAGCAGATATGAAAGTCATGCGGCATCGTTGTGATTGCGGCACAATATGTGTTGTTTCACTCTGTGGGTGTGAAAAGATGTGTCTAGAATCATTGTTCCCTCATGGTTACCGGTTTAATCCACGTGATCCAGAGTTACTTATTTATTATTTGCGGAAAAAGGTTCTTAATCATCCCTTATCTTTCAATCGAATCCACGAAGTAAATCTCTATGATTTCAATCCGGAGGAACTTGCAGGTTTGTAAATTCTCAGTCGTTTGTTGTATTGATTTAAACGGCATTATTCTGTCAATAATCTTTTTCTTTTCTTTTTCAGCTAAGTATACATGTTGGGGTGACGAATGGTACTTCTTCACCCCCAGGGATCGGAAGTATCAAAATGGGAGTCGTCCAAAAAGGGCGGCAGGAGATGGGTACTGGAAAGCTACTGGAGCAGATCGCCCGATCAGAAACGAGGGGAAGAAGGTGGGAGATCGGAAATCCCTAGTCTTCTACAGAGGCAAGCCCCCGAAAGGGACTAAGACTAACTGGATCATGCACGAGTATACGATCAAGGGATTGGGGGAGAATTCACGTAAGGTTCCAGGAAGCATGAGGGTAAGATGAGACTGCACTTCTGGTATATGTGTACTAAGAAATGGTTTTTCAGTTTGGTAGATAATGACTTCTTGGTTTGTGATTGCTCAATGAATCTCCCATGCCCAATGGATTAGTTGACAAACTAATGAATTTGAAACTAGTTTTAAGCATACCACCGATTGAGGTTTAGTAAGACTTGTCAGTATATTTCTTCAAGAATCTACAATAAGACTATAAAATTTAAACCACTCCTCCTTGTAAGTAACAAAAATTTCATGTCTTTTGCCACGTTATAACATGGATTTTACTTGGTGTGATTCATTGTGTCCCATAAACTAATGCATATTTGTAATATGTTTTGGATATGTTAAGAGAAGCTTACTCTTATTTATCTTTGAATTTTGACAAGCTTATCCTCTTACACAAAATTCTGTCTTCAGAGGATTATGTGTTTCGTCATGTACCTCGTGTATGTTAGCTGTTATCTTATGAACTTGCATGTTCTTCCATGGATCACATGAGCATGCATGCATGCTTGTTTAATGACCAAAAAATCACTTATTTGCTACTTTTTATTATAGTTGTATAGTTCTCTTAGATGATCTTAAGCCCTTCGACTTACATGTTTAGTTGATGAATGTAGGCGGTATTGCTTTTACTATTCTGTTTTTGCTAACACCAATGCAAGCATAAATTCTCAAATGGGGCTAGTGTTGCCATATGTTTCATCAATAACATGTGGGTCCCTTTGGACTTTTGCCTGCTGCTGATTGCATTTAAGATTTTATTTTGTTTAATTATATGGAGGGAAATTAAATACTCTTTCTTAGCTAAGAGCACATACTATTGCTGTTCCTTTTTATGTTATTTATATACTTTTTTCTCATTTTGCAGTTAGATGATTGGGTTTTATGCAAGATATATCAGAATCGTAATGGCAATGCTAGATTAGGGAGACCTCCTCGATCTATACAAGTTGTTGATGCACATACTGAAAACAGATTGGTTCCACAGGTTGAAAACAGCTTAAATTTTGATCAGACACTAAGACTCCCTAGTGATTCAATGCCTCCACTAGTTGAAAACAGCTTAAATTTTGATCAGACACTAAGACTTCCCAGTTATTCAATGCCTCCACAGGTCGAAAACAATTCAAATTTTGATCAGACACTAAGACATCCCAGTGATTCAATGCCTCCACAGGTCAAAAACAGTTCAAATTTTGACCATACACTAGGACTTCCTAGTGATTCAATGCCTCCACAAGTTGAAAACAATTCAAATTTTGATCAGACCCTAAGACTTCCCAGTGATTCAACGCCTCCACAGGTTGAAAACAGCTTAAATTTTGGTCAGACACTAAGACTTCCCAGCGATTCAATGCCTCTACAGGTTGAAAACAGCTTAAATTCTGGTCAGACACTAAGGCTTCCCAGTGATTCAGTGCCATTGTTTGACATGCCTTGTGATTCAATATTTGATCAAGCCCTTCAAATGCCTTTTCCTGAATTTTCTTATGGTCTGCATAATGAACTATTTGAAAATCATCCGTTGGAGTTTAGTGATCCCTTGCCAGTCAAACCAAACTCAAGTTATAATGAATTGCACCAGCTTCTTCATAGCAGCAGTCAATTGGTTGAAGATGAAGCAATTTTTGGATTGAACGCTCTCTCAAGTAGTAATGAATTGCACCAGATTGTTCAAAGCAGCAGTCAATCGGCTGAAGATGAAGCAATTTCTAGATTGAAAGCTCATGGTGATTCTCCAGTTAAACAATCAGATTCTCACTGCAATAAGTAACAGAGAGGGGAGTATTTATAGTGACAATAGGATATTTATATTTTTGCTTTAGATTTTAGGGAGTTTTTCTTTTGCTTTAGTCTCTAGACGGGAGTGTTACAATATATTTTTGCTTTGGATTTTAGGGAGTTTTGTAGCTTTTGTAGGATGTTTATATTTTTGCTTCACCATTGTTAGGTACTGTTGCTCTTCATACCAGAATTCGTCCATAGTGTGCCAAACTTAAATTTCAAGATCAATTCTTCAGTATCCAATCAGCAGCGCTTGGGAATGATCCGTCCGCGTACGTACTAGATGGAGGATTGACTGAGATGGCCAACGTTTTCCAGAAACAGGGCAAACAGTAAAGCTAAGCTCGATACAATATGCCTCCAATATTTGAAACGAGAAACCATGCCGCCATTCTTCTCTCATTGGTGAAGATTTTCCTACAATTCTTCGCATCACCCACTCCTCTTATCTAATGATCTCTTTGAGAAGTACCCAGAAAGTAGCAATTTTGAACCACCATACACCAGAGACTTTACAATCGGACATAATCTTTACCTTGGAGGAATGAATGGCTGTTGTCATACCAGGTCAGTGATCTGAACCTTGCTGAGTGACACTCGAAAATTACAAAAGAGGCCAGCTTCTGGTAATCGAAACAGTCATTTCTGGGCGTTTTTCAAAGCCTCCACCCCGAAAAGTACAACCTTTTGATTGTTTAAAGTGTCTAACCTTTCTAAGCCCCACAGAACAGCAAAGGCTAAAATCATCCACTGGAGACGCTTTTGCGAAACAGCCTAAGATTATCCAGTAGAGAACGGGTCTCATAAGGTCCAACAAGGTGTTCATGAATCTCATTATGGGGGCACACCATATAGCCATAGATCATCACCACATAGCCAGCTCATAAATACAAACTGCAATTAGCGGCGGAATGTTGGCTTATCTGAGCGTTGGTCAAAATCTACATTGCCTGTAACCCAAGCCAAGCAACCTAGATCAGAAAGCCCAATCCCCTGAAAGTAAATTAAGCCTTGAGCAAATGAACGGTCTTTCAAACAAGGAAAAATGTACCCTGAAAGTAAACCAAGCCTTGAGCAAATGAACGGTCTTTCAAATAAGAAAAAAAGGTCTACTGAACAAAGTACTACGAGAGAATGTGTGAGAGCCATTATACAATTTAAATACAACAGTAAAAGATAGGGCAAGACAAATTTAGCTGTAAATGTTTGATGTCAACAACTTGTCCACTACCTAATTTTCTACCACCAGTGAGGCTTGTTTCTAATTAGACAAGCGCTCATTGTGCTTCCCCCCTTATTTCCTGTATAAGCTGAAATCAGTCTCGTCTGAAGATCCCCTCCTCTGAAGGAACCATATAGAGGCTGTGACCTTTTGAAGCTAAAAATGTCATCAATACGAATGCGGTCGGACTGATTGGTTTCACATGTTGCTGCTTTACAAGCAGTAGAATGTAAACCCCCATAGACTTGTATGCTCAACGACTTTCTTTGAGGTGCACCTACTTTGATATGGATATCAAAGAAATCTACCAGTTCCTGCTTGGTAAGTTCCCGCAGGGAAGCAACCTATTGCATTTTCATCAGTAACAATGTGTCTCAGATTGAAGACAAAAGCTGAATTATAATATGCATAAGAAACATGCTCGAGAGGAAACAATGCTTGAAAGGAAACCATGCAAAACTAGTGAAACTGCATACCTCAGATTCTCTCCTATCAAACTTGAGGGTACCATCAACAATTTCTCGCCAATAAAATGCAGATTCCTCCCTTAAGTTCTTGTGCTTCTCAAGTTTCACATCAATCAGTGCATTCACATTGCTCTGTAGACCAAATCTAACAGTTAAAACATTTCTAAGCAACAGGAAACAGATCCAATAATTTGTAGCCGTCAGCAAGTATATGGCGAGCTGCTAGCAGGCAAGAATACAACCATGCACCTATTCTTAGGAGCAATTCTTCATCCTTATTGATGGAGCTTTCCTGAAGGAAGGTGAGGCAGAACTATCCATCCAGGTTTCTTCACTTTATTTTTATCTTTCTAATTATATGAACCATTTGTTTCTCTTCGAGAGAAAACCAAAGAAAATGATATATTAATGAAAGCAAGAAGCATAAACAATCGATAAGGAGATAGTGCTGGTCTTCAGATTCCCCACACAAGGCAAATCTACTAGCAGACTGGAACTTCTCACATCATATCACAGGCACTAATATGGTACTATAATAGAAAATTAACTCTATCAAGAAGTTGTATTAACAGCCCAATTTGTCATACTAAAAGATGGTCAAAGGACAGTCTTTAACTTCCTAAGAAGCAAGTGATGAACTTTCAAATCAATAATTTAAAAAACTTATACTTATAAGGTCACAAAGTAATCTTCATGATTCCATAGTAAATATAAATCTGTATCAAGTTCCCAAGCAAACCAAGCCATTCATGAAGAGTAGCAACTAAGTAATCTTACCTTGTATTCCTCATCGGTCATTTCATAAAGTTTGGTTTCAAACATCTTAAGAAATGCCTCTACTCTCAAATCAAGCTGTGCTGGATCCTGTCAAGTTCAACCCAAATACCGTGTTAGAGAAGTGCAGGCAATAAGTACAGTTAAAAGCAAGATTCTAGGTACCTTTGCAGTGGATTGGATAATAAACTGCACTCCTCGAACCCCAGAATCATTCCTGCACTTGAGATGTTTGAAACTTAAAACAAATAATATTGACTTCATTAAAGGAAAGTTTGAGTCAAGAAATATCTAAACCTCTGCATGAGCACGGTGACATATCCCAACTGCTCAACTGACCGAAGCTGATGGAAAGCTGGTTGCTTTGCGATAAGAGCGAAAAGCTGAAGCTTCACGTTGAGTTTAAAATCATCTTGATGGACCTTCAGAGATTCCAACAATGCATAAGAATTTGCCAGATATTGAGGTAATTACTCCCATTAAGAAAAAATAACCATAAAACATGATGGATTTGAAGCTGTGGGATTGAGTGGAAAGGTACCAGGACCAGTTAAAACCTGGTAAATCTTTAGCCTCTTCTAATTAATTTTAACAAAAGGAAATCATCCCCTAAAAAAGGGGCAGCCCCGGTGCAAGAAGCTCCCACCTATGCGGGGTCCAGGGAAGGGGCGGACCACAAGGGCCTAATGTAACACAGCCTTACCTTGCATTTTGCAAAAGGCTGTTTCCACGCCTTGAACCCATGACCTCAAGGTCACACGACAACAACTTTTACCGTTGCGCCAAGGCTCCCCTTCTTAAAAAGAAATCATCCCCTATTAAACACAAATACCCAAATCTGTATTCCTTTCCAACCTTCTGGAATGCAGAGTTGTGTAAGTTGAATTGTTTGGAGATACCACCCATGATATGATATCCTAATTACTAGTCTAGATTGATTTGATTGGCATGTAATTAGACTTATTAGGAGATCCAGTTATGTAGGGTAAACTGCAAATTAGGAGACCTAGGTGATTCAGTCTCACAGCTACTCTTTCCTTTCCAAAGAGAAACAATTACTCCTTTCCTTCTATGGAGAAATCTTTTGTGCATAAACTAGGCCCTTTGTTCTGTTAATGAATATAAGATTTCTATTCTCATTTCCAACTGTACGTGTCATTATGTCTTGGCACTTATTGTAGTTACAGAGTTTGGATTCAGGAATCATCTAAAGAGCAATGCTGGAAAAAATCATGGAAGAGTATCATAAATTCGTAATGTTAGAATATGACAATAACATCTGTACCTGTCCCTGTAGGATTAGATGCTCAAGGGTAGGTAGAGCAGTAGACACCCCTATTTTCATGCATGGGGATGACATTCTATAGATCTAACCATTCATCATGTTCAGAATGGCTTACATAGTCTGTGCACCAAATTTCACGCCTATTGGATGTTTTTATCCTATCTTTATTTGAGTTAAAATTACAATCATTATTTTTTATTAATTTTTCCAAATACTCAAAACAAGTGGTTAGCATCATATGATGCATTGATGTTTCGCGTGGTAGCCCAGAACATAATAGTCAGCTTAGATCTCCCAAACAAAATGATATAGCATGGAGTGTACTTCTCGACACACCCCTTTAAGGCTCCATTGTTGGAACTCGTCTAAAAAATATATGAGAGAGAGAGAAACACATATGGGTTTGATTAGTTGTAACGGTAATAGCACATGGCAGAGAGAGAGAGAAACACATATGGGTTTGGTTAGTTGCAACGGTAATAGCACATGGCATCAGTTATTTTCCAGGATCTACAATAGCAATGTACAACTTCACCTATTCAACACCAGAAAGAGCCCAGGGGAAAAGGAAGGAATACAGGAAGCATCACCTGTCATCAAGCAGTTGACCTGGTCTTCCTCTCTCTTGTGCACCTTGGTGTTCATCAAGTTTTGCAAGCAAGAAATTATCATCTTTGAATAATTTTCTTCCTCCATGAGGAGAAATTATCCCTTCCACTTGATATTTTTCATCCCAATCCATGTCCACCATGTTTTTACTAATCTTCTTCTTCTTACAGTTTTTCTGGATCATTACCTTCCAAGTAGCTGCAGCATTTAATGACAAATGTGCGCATCAATGGTGCCTTGTATTAACATATTAACAACTAAGGCACATGGAGGTGGCTTTCATATTTCTCACTAGAGGAATACTGCTGCTGGAACCTATTTGAAGAAGCTTTACAACAGAAACAAGGATCAGCTCGCCAAAGACCCCCACTGCCATAGTTTAACTGCAAGTTGCCAGAAGCCAGTGTGTTCTTCAGGCTAGGGTGTCAAGCAAGGTCAGATATGCTCCTCTATCGCAAAATAGAGTTGGGCAGAAGTAGCTTGCTCTTCATAGTCCAAATTGCTCCGTTTGTCTTTCATGCAAAGCTTCTTAGATTTTGCACACTTGCAGTTACGTTTCCAAGCCACTGCAGTCGAGGCAGCTGTCTTGAAAATAGTTAAGAATTGGCTGTTCACCATATCTCATATAGTATACTTAGCAGCAACTTAACGAGTGTGTGTGTGTGTGTGTGTGTGCTTAACGAGTGTGCAAGGCACTAATCCTATCAGTAATTCGCGCCTTCTCAAGTGGGATTCATCCTTCTCCAATGAATCCAGTCAATCTGATTCGGCCTTCCGATCAAGTTGAAGACATGCTCCTGGCACATTTCCCTTCTTCTTTAACTTTTTATTTAACATTCAACAAATAAGACACTTTTTACAATCCTTTTTGGATCACTCTTCATGGGTTTTCCATAAATAACTCAATCTTCAATGGGCTTCACAAAAGAATGGGGAAATGTAGAAGTACTTTCCCCCCAGAACTCATCTCTCTCTCTCTCTCTCTCTCTCTCTCTTCTAGAACTTTTTATTTATTTTTTTTGGAATTTTGGTATATGTATTTTTTTTTTATTATTTTCAGTGCTTCATGCTTCCAGCTTTTAAAAAAAAAAATACCAGCACATCTCCCATTTTGATAAGGACACAAATAAAATCAAACGAGCACTAGGAGGCTCATCTTGCAGTGTTTGCTGTGGTTAAAATCCCAATAACTAGTTGAAAAGGAAATTCTGAATATAAAATGAAAAATTACTTGCAAGACTAACTCATTTCTCAATTATTTATTGAACAGCATTGGTTCTGCACAGCATATATCTTTTCATTATGACCCAAATTCTGTACCCATGATCCATATCATACTTGGGTATATAGTGGCCAATTAATTGAAAAGATACGATATTTGCCTACAAGAAAAAAAAAAGCTAAAACCTAACATAAAGCCAAGTTTTCTATCTGATGTATATTAAGGGATGTAAAAATGCACATACAGAATAACTAACCTGAATATAGTGGACAAGTGAAGAATTCTCATCACTCTGATTCAGGCACTCAACAGGATAAAAGTAACTTGTGCCTCTTTCAAGGTTAACAATTCTATCTGTCAAATGCTGAGATGGGAACAAGGGCTTGCATATGGGTTGGGGCCCATTAAGAAAAACACCTTCAATATGCTGGACAATTGACTCTGCTTCCTTTGGTGTGATGTTTCCTGGAAAGCAAAATAGATTAGAATGAAAGTAAATATAAAACCCAGATCCAAGAATATGTTCAACATAAACTTAGTCTATTAAACAGAGTAAACCTGCCACATAGAACTCTAAAAAACCCTGCGAGAGCATGCGGCCAGAAAATTTTGCTAGATCATTAGCTTCAAGTTGAGGAAGAACTTCAAGCTGTTCACTCCACGGCCATGCCTGATCCTCTAATATCAAGGAGCAATAGTACATAGCCTGCTGATATGGTTGGTGAAACTTGAAATTTTGGTAGTCCTTGGTTACAATTTCCTGATTCAGAATAAATAAAGAAAACCTCAGCTGCCAAAATCTCTATTAACTTGTGGACTTAGCAGAGTGTCTTTCAAACACCCATTATTATTATTATTATCGGTAAAACAGAATTATGCTGCGTCAAAGCAACTTAAGCTTCTGAAGCTAAAAGGATCTGGGTTAAATGCTGTCACATAGTTATGAATTCACAACAAAAATGCAGATTCCCACTTTGGAAGACTTCAATAAGAACTTGAAATGCAAATATAAAAAGATTTGCTCACATGCTTTAAGATTTTCCTGTAGCAAATGAAATCAGAGGATTTAATCAAATTGTATTCAAAGAAATTATTTGAAAGGAGAAATTTGCATAAACAGAAGGGTGTTACAAAAATATTTCAACTAGTTGAAGGTTGTTTTCAACATATTCCACTTCCATATAAAGAAGAATAGCAGCAAATGAGGCTGGCACCAATGATGACCAGAAATATATTATGTCTCCTTTCTTACAGAGGGTAGTATTATGTTTATTGCCTCTCATATCTCTTTTTCTTCCTTTTTTTCCTTTTTCATTTTTACCTGGTTTAAGAAGGAATTGTAAAGAACAACTAGTAAGACTACAAAAATTTTCACCATTCCGAGAAGCAAAAGAAGCCAATTAATTACCTTGATCACAGAAAACCTGTCTGCTTTTACTTCAAACTGAGCAATTTTTCCAATTATTGTTTCTAACAAAATACTCATTTTGTGACTATAGCCAACAACAATCACCTATATGAAGAAAACAATAGATTAGCATCACAAAAATCACTAAAATGTACAAGATCCAATGTGCAGATAATTGATGATCGACATCGTAGCAGTAAAAAATCATTAGCATGTTCTTGTCTAAGTTGGTTAGCTACCAGCACATGATTAACCTCTCTCCCTCATTTGGAAGTATACAGACTGTTGAAGTCTCGGGATTTCAAGAAGCTGCTTACTCTGGTGCAACGATACCAAAAGCATTTTGCAAATTTCTTTAATCCAATTTTAAAAAAAACCAATGATATTCCCAACCCCTCCTGACATATCCCCAGCTCCAACTTAGCCCTCGAAGACAAGGGTTATTCAGAGGGTCATTCACTTAATTTCTTTTTAACTCGATTGGATTGAAATGTGCAAGCAAAAGAGAAGACACTGGTCTTCATGCTCAATAAGAGTTCTTTGATGAGTTTGTCACCAGAATTTTTGAACTGGGGCAGTTGAAGTGTGTTTCGATCAAGTTCTGTTGTGGATTTTGAGATTGGTCTTGGGCTGCAGACTTGATTTGGGTATTTGTTGGAATGAGCCATGGGAAGGTGAATTTCAGGTTTGGGTGTGGGGAAAACTGGTGCATGGAGTAGAATCGAGGGTGTAGGTTGTGAAGATTGGGACAGGCTTGGAGAAGATAAGGTGGATTTGGTTTTACTTCGATGGAAGAGAGGTCATGATAAGAGAAGAAGGGAATGGTATTGATATGAAAACTAGAATGTTAACTAAGGGCACTTTTGTCACTTGCAAACTAATTTGTTGTAAAATTAGTAATACTAAGAGGAGCGGGGATAAGTTAAAAAGGAGGGTAGAAATATCATTTCCCTTTAAAGAGTGGACCAAGCCTGCAGAACTCAATTGAGATTTTGATGAAGAAGCAAACTGAGAAAAGTAACAACCAAGGATACAAACACATTATAGCCTTTTTATTTAAGGAATACATCTTCGAGGAATGATAAATTGAGGCTCCTTTTCAGAGCCTCAACAGAAGAATCCAATCTGGGCATGTTTTTTGGAAGATCTATGCCACTCGTTTTGTTATCCATCCCTTGTTTAGGCTACATTGAAAAATCACACCAATCAAATGACTCTCATTATTTCTTTTTCTTTTTTTTACCAGATTTTAGAATCAAATTGTCCATTGAACCATAGGCTATGATCATCCAATGGGTGTGGTTATTTGAACGAAGGCTATCCAAGGTTCGCCGAAGAAGATGAATGGCATGGATCTTCTAGAAAACATACGTAGCCTTAGTTTATCATTTCTCTATTAGAGTTGTAAAGCCTAAACTTCTCATTTTCTTCTTTTTCTTCCTTCTAAAGCCTACACTTCTCCTTTTCTTCTTTTTCTTCTTTCTATAACTTCCTGAGTTTTCTAAAGCCGTGCAAATATATTTGCACCCACTAGGTCAAGAACCATATTTTGGAATCTGCAACGAAACTTTTGATTGTTGACAGCTATATTCTTCAGCACTACAGCCATATTGCTAGCAATATCTAGACATCCCACTTCTCGATTAGTTAGTTAGTTACTTTTCCAGTTCCTTTTCCATTCTTCTTGATTCACTCAGTTTCCTATAACTACAAGTTGAATTATATGACAACTATAAATTGAGTTGTACGATATCATATTCACTTCTTGGGGCATTACATTAATTCCAAGGTGTTAGTGCCTTCTAAATCATGATGATCAAATGGAATAGAGGGAATGAGGAGAGATGGAGAATGGTTATGGTACAAAAGTAAGTTTAAAAAAACATGGGCACCATGTCAATTAAACAACAGCATCATAATTTACAGCTTTATGTGAATCCTTCTGTAAAGAATCATAAATCCATGGAGACCGACTCCTGTAAGTCTGATCACTCCCACCACAAGCATTGGTGCATGATCGAGGCGATGCACACTCCCTATACTAGAAGAATCTAGCTTTTAGGATCTTTATCAAGCAATCATTTCACAAGTAATTTTGGCCACAAATCTTAAGGCCCCTTTTATTAGGAGGAACTTATGGAAATTGAAATCCCTTTCAGGCCGAACTTAGCTTATCTTGTTCATTTTGAAATGGAAAGCCAAATCCGGCTGGAAACTTAGGTCCACATGGAAATTAATTATCGTCTTCTTAATCATTAGGAAAGTGATTCACATTCCAAGTTCTCATACCATCATCTAAGTTCTTTCTAGGAAAGTCGTGAATATGGAAATCAATCTCCTGAAAAATGCATTTCCATTGAAATTACTTTCTTGCTAACCAAACAGGCCCTAATAATTATATGTGACTACATAGTTATGGTCAGAAAGCATTATTTGGAAACAACATACAGCATATGTAGTGTACCATAACAAGAAGTTTAAATTCATGATCATTAAAGTCTTATCTTCATTAGTGGTCGGCTACATGAATCTTGTTCCTCCATTCTCCTCTATCAAGGGTCATGGCCTCATTTAGTCCAAAAGCTTTCAAATCTTTTTTCACCACTTCCATCTATGTCCTTTTGGGCCTTCTCCTTGCCCTTTTACAGCCTTCAACTTGGATCAACTCACTCCAAACCAGTGCCATTTTTTATTTCCGTATCCAATCCATTTAAGTCTACTCCCTCATCTTTTACCTATGGTGCTACTCCCAAGTTTCCTTTAATGTTTCCATTTCTGATTCTATCCTTTCTTATCTTGCCACTTATCCATCTCAACATCGCCATTTTGACTTCACTCATCTTATGCACATGTTGTTTCTTAAGCCCAACACTCTAATCCATAGAGCATGGCCAGCCTTACAGCCATCCTATAGAATTTCCTTTCACTTTAAGTGGCACCCACCAATCACACAAAACTCCAAAGGCACATCTCCACTTGCTCCAACCCACTCGGATTCTCTGGGTAGCATCCCTCTCAATCTCACAGCCCTCATGAATTATAGGTCCCAAGTATTGAAAGTGGTCCTTTTGGGGAACTTCTTGGTTATCAATCTCTGCTAGTGGTTCACTCTCACTCCTCACCTTGTTAAAATTGCATTCCATATAATTTGTATTAGTTTGGCCAATTTAAATCCTTTAGAAGCTATACCATCTCTCCACAACTATAGCTTTGATTTACGCTCTCTCATCTCATCAATCAAAATTATTTCATCTGCAAATAACATGCACCATGAAATATCCTTACACAAATGTTTTGTTAACCCATTCATAACTAACATAAAAAGCTACAGGCTCAATGCCGATCCCCTGTCCCAATCTTATAGTAATAGGAAAATCACTTGTCTCTCCACTAGTGGTCCTAACATTTGTAAACATTCCCTCATACATATCCTTAATTATGTCTATATACCCCATAAAACCCTTTTCTCACCCAACACCTACCATATTAACTCTCTAGGGACCCTATCATAAGCTTTTTCTAAGTCAATAAAGATAATCTAGAGGTCCTTCCCCCTCTCCCTATATTTTTCTATCAATTGTGCAAGTAGGAAAATTACTTCTATGGTAGACCACCCAGGCATGAAACCAAACTAGTTTTCCCATACACCCATCTCATGTCGTGGCCTCTTCTCAATCACTCTTTCCCAAAGTTTCATAGCGTGGGTTATAAGTTTGATCCCATGATAATTAGTGAAACTCTATATGTCTCCTTTATTCTTAGATATAGTTATAATAGAGCTTTTCATCCATTCATCTAGCTTTCCACTACATCTGGGATCTAATGCAGAGCGTCACTTACAAGGAAACGCCCTAGCAGCCCTTGCCCATTTAAAATAATCAAACAAGGAGTTTATGCCTACCATACAAGAAAAACTTATGGTTCTTTTTTATGCAAGATACACTACAACCTCCCTTCCATTGTCTCATGCTATAGGAATACATGAGGATCTTATTTGCATAGGCACCCAATAATTCTATTGATTTATAGCATATGCTAAAGAGCATGCAATTCAACAAGTTGCAGGTAAATCGTAGTTATTTTTGGACTGGGAGTCCTCTTTGGAGATCTGTAAGAAATCATGTTTTGCTCCTGCACAAACCTCACAGAAGACAGTACCATTACATGAAAACAGAACGGTTCTCCAAAAACCATTGATGAAAATAAAAGTACATGACCTGAAATCCAGTGTCAGTATTGTTTATCCCGTAATAAAGTCCAGCAACTTGAGCATCATAAGCTGAAAATTTAACAGGATGAAGTTAGCCCTTCATTTCAAGGATCATTTTATGAGAAACAATTAACAAAACTAAGTTTAAATAAAGTGCTTAGTGCAAGTTAGCCTGTTGCAGAAACAGTTAGTAGAGACACCAAATGTAGACACTAGGTAAAAGCTACAGGTTGCTTAGAGCAAAATTCATATCAACAACATAAAGTTCACAGCAAAAAGAGAAAAGAACATTGTTTAGGCAGAATGCAACCTGCCTACTTTTAGAACCACACGATAATGTTTGATTAAAGAAGCACTGATAGAAGACTAATATTTCCCTTAAAATAGTGTAGTCAGCAAAAGGAGAGCCTTGGCGCAATGGTAAAAGTTGTCATCGTGTGACCTTGAGGTCACGGGTTCAAGGCATGGAAACAGCCTCTTGCAAAATGCAAGGTAAGGCTGTGTACTTTAGGCCCATGTGGTCCGCCCCTTCCCCAGACCCCGCATAGGCGGGAGCTTTGTGCACCGGGGCTGCCCTTTTAGTGTAGTCAGCAAGGTTAGAAGGTACAAGTTACACCTATTTCTACTTTTTAAGTGACCATGGATAGCTATATATTTAACCTTAACCATATTCAATAAAGAAATTAGAAGAACTTATGAACTTCCTAGGTAGTCACAAGCACGACTAGTTGTTGGGCTCAAAAAGGCGCATGGATGCGACTCGACTATGGGTAAGTGGAAGGGGGAAAAGTTGCAGTGCAACTAGGCACGACTAGTTGCTCCTAGCATGCCTTGCAACTTTTGCACCCTCAATTCCAAGCACCAGATCAATATGAATCATTGATCATCAATCATCCGTTCCCTAAAACGACATGGATCATCAAATTTGCTTGGGGCTTTGGTTTTTACTCATGCACTAAAGAGAATGATCAACTCAGATTGACAATCTGAGCTATCTTCTTCTTTGGCAAACGCCTACAACTTTGGCAAACCTACAACCTTTTCTTTCCTTCTCGCCGGCGTGCTGCGGCTTTCCCCGGCGAGCTCGCCTCTTCCCCTCTCTTCTCCCTCCTTCCTCTCTCTCTCTCTCTCTCCCCTTCCCCTTCTTCTTCTTCTTCTTCTTCTCTTCTCTCTTTCTCGGGTTTTTTTCAACTCCTTCGTCAAATCCGACTTGGGTCTGTTTTGTTTTTAAGAAAGGGGGTGCCATTATCAATTTTGGCACCTCCTTTTATAAGAAAAAATATTACTTATATTTTATATTTTATATATACATTATGGGCTTTTAATGTGCGCCTTGTTACCTAGTTGCATGACTAGGCACGCCTAGTCGCTCTAGGAGCGAGTCGCACCTCTTCCGCCTAGGTGCGCCTTACTCCTGCAACTACATAGTTAACTTCATAATCTAGTACATTTGGAAAACCGAATTGGATATACGTCAGAAGTTTTTTTTCCTTAATTTCTTTACACTCTACTTTAAAGCTTTTCTATGTCTTCTACAGTGACTGAATCAGATACTAAGGGATTGGAAAATGGGAATTAGGTCTAGTGGGGTCTTGGAGATCCCTCTTACATAGACAGGGAGTCTTGGTAACTGGTAGGAATCACGGAGATCATTTACTTATGAGGAGCCCTCCAAAACTACTTTTCGAAAGCACAACTCCCATTATAGTGCTTTTAAATGTAAGACAAAGAGCCTTAGAATAATAAATCCATGCCTCTCATTACAGCCTTTGGCTATTTTACCTGCGTACCAAATATTCTGGCTTTTGTTTTTTCTTATACAACCATCTGCACCACTCTATTTTTGCCCCTGCTGGTTTAGTTTTAACCCAAATTGTGTAGCCACTTTTCTCAATCAAATACCAAAATGTTCTAATCAAAGAGAAAGATGGATTACCTCAGTACAGAACTGACAACTAATGTTCTCAAAGAAACAAGGTGGTGATTCATCCATACAATAAAAGCATATAATTGATAAGAGTAATATAAGATAATTAAATTACTGCATAAGAATAAATGCTATAGAACTACAAAAATGACAATAGAAACTTCTCACTTGGTTTGAAATAGACAGTGTTCAAGCGCCTTACCATATTCGTTCAAGTAATCCATTAATAACCTTGTGAATATATCAGTAAGAACTTCAGCCTCAGGAGAATAACTGGAATGAGGGCAACAGAAGTCTATCTTGACATAAGCTTTAGGAGTGAAGAACATGGTATCAGCTTTGTACCATAGTCTTGAAAAGGAAGACTTCCTTAACAGAACCGGATATTTAGCCTGAATGACACTCCAGTTTTAGCAGAAGATTCCAAGGGTACTTGGTAAATGAAAATATCAGTGCAGTATAATTCAAAATGTAACATCCTTGTGTACCTTCTCCTTCACATCCTTAAGTGACAAATCAGTGGGTATGAATACATTTGGCTTCGGTAGGTGTAGTTGTTCATTAGGAGCTGCCTCTATCCATCCCTACAAAACACAAAAGCTCAGTATGTTTCTCCACATAGCCAAACATATCTAGGTCTTTCTTATCAACCATATAAAAAAAAATAATAGCAATACAATAACACATCCACAGCATGAAAATAATTACAGAATAGCATGCAGTTGAAAGTCACACTTAGCTATAAGACTAGACAAACCACAAACCTGTATTGTAGCACTGGTGATTTTCTCCACGGAATATGCAGTTCCATACCATGGCTCAACCATGTCTGTAGACCCATCAAACTTTTTTGACTCCCAAAAGATTCTGTTAAATTGAATTTGAACTTTAAACACAATAATAAATCAAAACCCGGTAAAAGATATGCTTGCATAAAGTACATCACACATGTGAAACAATGTCTAGTACAATTTCTAAACAGCTTAAGCAACAAACACAAAAGATTCTACTAGCAGCATTGTCGTAGTAGCAAAGAGAAACTCATTAATGACCTAGATGTAAGAATTGACGAAAGCCTACAACAAAGATACCATTAATATAACACTCAAAAAGAACTTACTGCATCCTTCAAGTGAGCCACTAGCAATCCAGCGAAAGCTAAAACGCTAGGGTTATCTCTTAGGTTCTCATTATTTCAGTTACACAATGCAACCAGCAACTGTTTCCTCTTTGCCTTAACCTAGGTTTTACTGAATTACTGTGCTGAATATATAAATATTCAACCCTAACGACATCCTCAAATTTTACTGATGGCATTGAACCACCAAAACCGTTACTATACTGGTCCAGTCCCACCTTATTATTTTCCACTAGAAGTTTGTAACTTCATGCCTAAACAATGCCTTCTAGCACAGTGGTGCAAGGGGCCTCACCTGTCGCAGGTCAAGGTTCAAAGCTGCTCATGGATGTGTGACAACATTCCCAGAAAAGAAAACAATGCATTCTTAGTAGATGATGCACTTGCCCATGAATATATGCCAAGATGGCCAATTAAATGTCCCACTACCACTCGTATCTCAGCCAATCCTGTAGAAATTCTGTAAGTCAATATTGTATGAAAAAGAGGAATAACTGTAAAAATACGCTTGAAGTTTGAATTTTTTGTAAAAATACGCTTATCTTGCTCTTTGTGAAGATATGCTTGTAGTTCATCAACTTTTCCGTGCCATCAAGCTGGCATTTAAATCCAGAATGGAATTAAAAGAGAAAATATTGATTTTTAATAAAAGACAAAGATACCCTTAATTGGTTTCAGTGTTCTCTTTGTTTTCTTTTAAGTGGATTTAAAGTTAAATTGACATGAGGTTCCAAAATGATACAGGTAGCCATCTTGTTTTTGCCAATTGATGGCTGTTGAGCAAAACCACCCCCAGTAAATGAACACCATGCAGCAAGCAGAAGAAGAAAACGAGACCAGTTCTTAAGGGGGGGTTTTCTTCCAAGTGCTTGATCTTCCATACAGTGAAGAAAAGGAAGGGCTTTTGTCAATCTTTTCTTTGTATTTTTTGTTTTCTGATTTTCAATCGGGTCCCAGCCACTGAAGACTGATCTGCAGGCTGTTCAGGCCTCTTAGGTTTCAATCAATTAATTGCAATGCCCTTAGGAAGATAACAAGAAAACAGGGGACAGGAAATGGAAACCCATTCTGGAGACAAGGTAAGATCTGAGGTTTGTCTATCATGCTTCCGTGGATCACCAAGGTTTAACCCTTTCTTTTTCTCAGGCCCAGAAGAAAGCAATTCAAATAGGTCATCTCAGATAGGTTTTCCTGGTTTTCTTTTCTTACACACATCCTTTTTGAGTTTTCAATTATTCTAAGAATCTTTGGTGGCAACTCCATGGATACAGGCAAAACTACACTCCACACTCTCTCTTCCTCTCTTGGTGTTCACGTTTGGAACTTTGGATTCCAATGGAGACAGCTGAAACACAAAAGATAGTAGGTCTCAGTATCATTTCAGCATTGTGTTATTTAGCAGCAAAACAATATAATGGGCCTTTATCTATTTTAGCCCACAAATAATACCAGCCCTTCAAAATTCTATGAAAATTTAATGTCAAGCATGTTTTCACCAAAAAACCATAAACTACTGCCGTATTTTACACCACATAAAAACTGTAGGCATATCTTTACACTAGCTCAATCTTTGAACAGGCTTTTACAATTATCCCAAACAATACTTAATGCTCAATCTGAAGTTAGCTCTTGATGAAGAGATTAAAGAATTGGAAGAAAATGTTTCTTTATTGTCACAACTTGATAATTACAGGCCAAAATGAATATTACTCCTTGGGATGCCAGAGATCATCAAATGTAAAGATCAAGGTAGGTCTTATACCTAAAGAACTCCCTAAACTATCAAGTGGAAGTTGCAAACATAAAGTGAGAAAAACATCATGGCCTCTTGAATGCTGACTAACAGAACCCTACATCAGCACAAAGGATGTTATACTAAGCAAGCATAGAACATCAAGTAGCATGCAGATGGCAAGTACCCCCACTTTAATCACATTTTCTAAGATTCTACAAATTACCATACAAAAATAGCACAAAGTTAGGTTTTTTCCTGAAGCTGGGAAACTCTTTGATTTGATGATTCTGCCCTTGACCTGTAAATTCACACTTCAAATCATGTTTTGATGCTAGATTTAAACAAGTTTAATGGAACTTCCTTTTATGGTCATCAATCCATTAACAACAAAGAAAAGAATAAAGAAAAATGAAGTACTGATAAAATAAAGTGGACAAATCAGGTGGTGCGAGATGAGCTTCTATAAAAATTCCAAAGCTAAGAAATGAACAATTTTAACCCCCAACTGATATGGGAACCAAATCAATTTCTTATGAACCAAGAAACTTTCATGCCAGAAAGATATAGCCCTTACAGAGTCAGCACATTCTTTTACATGCAAGATACTATGACTGAATTTCATCGAACGCCTGAAGTTTCAACAGCAGTCATTCTATACATATTCTTAAACCATCAATGATGAACAGATTTATATGTTTTCAGATACATGATGCTTTTCCCAGCACTCTAAAGATAATTTCAAAACCTAAGGGATACACTTTTATTGAGCACACACAATGCTATTCACTTGTGAACTTTGCCACAGAAAGCAGATTTTTACTTGAGATAGTAATTCAAATTTTATAATATTGTGTCAGTTCCAGTAATCATATCAATCCATAAACTATCAAATATTATGTTCCCCAAGCATGATAAAGCAAATAATTGATATAATACTTAGTTCATACCATGATGCATTAAATGAAAGTAAGAGTAAGAAATGCCAGGTCAAACACAAAAGGAGAGAAAAGGAGAAGGACAAAATCAGAAACTAGTGGGAATATTAAATTGCATGCATAATTTTCATATTCGCTATATCTTCTAGCTTTAAACTTCAAAAATGCACAAATATAGGCGGACAGCATTTTAGCATCGCCAATAGGCTTATCTTGGAAGAGTAAAACAAGAGTACTGGGTTACCTGATGTTCTCTGGAGTGAGTTCATCCAGTATCATCTGGATAGTACTGGGGACAAACTTAGAAGGTAAGGATGACGCGACTAGCCAATCATCTGGTGGGTATGGCTGAAAGAACATCTTAAATTGTCACACTTAGAAGGAACTTACCACCATATATGGTTTACTACTTACATCCATTTTGTCAAAGAAGAGAAGGAAACAACAGACAGCTGGAGCAATATGCTATTCATGTTTCACCACAATCAACTTGATAAGACATCATACTGGCAGATAATTTAAGTGGTTTAAGTGTATAAAATGAAGACATAAAAAGAGGCCGCAGATCATGCATTTTTTCAGCAGGCAGTTGCGCAAAATGATCTAACCCAAGATCCTAAGCAGATAATAAAGAAAACAGAAGTACAGAAGAGAAATATAGCAATAGCCCGTAATTCACTCTCAAAACTAAATTAAAAGATCCAATAGACTCAAAAAGCAAAAAGGAAAGCCGTTTTCTAAGAGATAGAAAAGTATGTAATAGGTTACTCTCTAGCAGGTATTACTAGCTGGTCTCTTTTACTTCGATTATGATTCTCTTCTTCATAGCCTCTGCACCAGAACTACCTTTCCAAAATGGCCCGCGAGCCCCACTCCATGGAACTATAATTCATGACATTCTCGTGTAAGGAACTGGCAAAAATGCAGTAACTAGTGTCAAACTATTACTAAGGATGCTCTCACCTAAAGAACTTCCAAGAATGCACAATCTAGTGCCTTGAGAAAAGGTAAGTTTCATGAATAAGATAGTCCCCACAGCTTATTCTGGCATGGCATGCCAACTGGCAGAGAAGCACTCGTTATCATAGTTTAAAAACTCAACTCAACTCAAAAGTAAGACAAGTCAACTCAGCTCAAGTAGTAAGTGACTCAAAAGTACCAGAGGCATATTTGGAATAATCTTTGCTTGGATATGTAACATAGATAAAATTTCCACAAGTTTTCACATGTCAATAGCTTGGCGAGTTGGTTAGTGGACGTTTTGCTGCCATGCATGTCAAGAGATCAAACCATAGGTTTCCATTTTAGCATTTCTTAGACTAGAAAGTTAAGTTGCAAGTTGACTCGGTATGTTCACAAGTCAATTCGGACAAGTTTCCAAGTCGACTTGGAACTTTTTAAACATGTTGTCATCTTCATGCCACTCCTAAAAGCATACAAGACCAATCACCTTTACTGCATGAATCCTAATAACACATTAGCCTACTCAAGGCATCTGCCACCCCATGCTGACAGCCTTCTGCATGCTTGCTACTCAACCTACCATATTCTCTAATGTGTTTCCAGGCTTGATAATATGAACTCATGTTAAACCAAGCAACATCAGCACTTCAGAGCTCCAAAATATGGGATACAATTCTGTATGACCAGTAGAGTATATTTTTCAGGTATCATTCAACTTCTTGCTAGGAAACGCTAGCAGTAGCCCCTCCAAATTAAACACAAAATCTATGCCAACATATGATGTGTGAGAATCCACCTCAAGCATTTTATCAAAATATGGTAATGTGAGAAGGGCCAGTGCTTCAAACTCTTGTACTTCACCCTCAAGCTCTTTCAATCATCCACTTCAGTAGAATGAATCCCGCCTCAAATAACCTGCAATGGGGATCAAGAATGTAACTGAGATTCTTAATGAACAGCAAGCATGTAGCTGTCAACCTATGGAAGTTGCAAACATCACGTACATTCCTAAGGTGTGGGGCATCCAAGAATAACCCCAACTTGAACTAATCCACTCCAGTCTCATTAGTTGAAACTACACATTGCAATAGCACCACCTTACCTGTTAACAAGTCAGACTTCTTTAGAGTAGCACACAACTTCTGCTTGATAGGCACATTCATTTCCTAAGATGTGCATTAGGTGACCATCCTCCCTAGCATCACAGACCAAGAGTCATCACAATTAACCAGTAAAAATATTGATGACAAGCCAAAAGATTTGTTTCGTCAACCTCATAAAAGTATTGACTGCATTTAATTGAACCCAACTGCATTCATCACCTAAAATGCAATTATGGAATGCTATTGTAGGTCGTGACAATACTGTAGCAACCTTGTAGCTCATCCACTTTTGCATACTTGGCCCCATATATCATTGATCTATGCTGTTCACGTTATTCAGCTATCTTTGGATGTCTCCATCATCATCATCATCATCATCATCATCATCAAGACCTTATCCCGATTAGGGGTCAGTCACATGAATCATGTTCCTTCATTCCCCTCTGTTAAGTGTCATATCTTTATTTAGTCCTAAAGTTTTTAAATCTTTTCTAACCACTTCTATCCACTTCTTTTGGGCCTTCCCCTTGCCCTTTTAGAAGCTTCAACTTGGATCACCTTACTCCTAATCGGTGCAGATTTGGTCTCCATTGAACATGTCCAAACCATAACCTCCCCCATCTTGTTGCCTATAGGTGCTACTCCTAAGTTTCCTCTAACGTTTTCATTTCTAATTCTATCCTTTCTTGTCTTGTCACCCATCCATCTCAACATCCGCATTATAGCAACACTGATCCTATGTACATCGTGTTCCTTAACTGCCCAACACTTCGATTCATAGAGCAAGACAGGCCTTATAGCCATGCAATACAGTTTTCCCTTTAGTTTGAGTGGCACCTTCCAATCACACAAAACTCTAGAGGTACATATTTGGATATCTAGCAGACCAAAATATTCCCAAAGGGCACTTGTGGCATCCACACAAAGGTACTTTCTGGTTGCTAGACACAGACAGACAGAAGCTCTACATAAGCAATGATCTAAATTCAATACGTCAAAACACCTTTTTCTGGATGCTACAGGTGCCTTTTTGGCATGACTTCTGGGCCAGCAGATATTCAAAGGTGGGCAAGTCAGATGAACAGCATGGATCAATGGTATATAGGGTCCACAATACATAAATGGAGGAGCTGCACAGCAGCAGCGCTCTACAATAGCATTCCTCAACACAAGTTTCCATTTATAACCTTATTAGATTATGATCTGATGATAAGACTTGATGCTAATTCTTCTCACGTCTTGTGAATCAACCACAGGAGGTATCATCCAAGAGTATTTTATAGTATCTCACTCTTTTATCAAACAGTCAGATTTTACGTACACGGGAACTCTACAAAAGCGAGTGGAGAAGCCCCTACATATAAAGAATCTCTTCAAATTCCCTCCTTAGCAGGGGAGTCCACAAAATCATTCTCACATCTCCAAGTCCTGTAAAACTCTACTAACAAGCCTTGAGATGGAACAGGGATCTCAGAAAGCAAACAGAACACCACAGACCTGGAGATCTGCAAGCAGCCTACAAGATGCATTAGATAATGCCCCTTCCACAATAAGTGGCAGTTTCCCAAGATAAGGACTAGCCCTTAAACCCATGAGAAGAGCATGAAGTTCACTTTATTGGGGTCCGCATGCCAATTGCACTGACAAGGCAAGGACAAGCAAACCACCATGGTAACATGCCACATCACGCACTCAGGCACTACCAGGATTACCAAAAGAGTCGATATAAGTTTCAATTTTAAAGTATCTCAATAGGAAGATTCCAGCTTGACTTAGGCAAGTTCTTCCCAATTCTATTGACCATGATAGCCTTCTAGTTTCTCAAAGTATATAGATAGAAAAACCTTAGAATTCAGTGATATGATGCCTAGGGGATAATAAGCCAATAGAATCTGAAACTACACCACTCTTTTGACTTCTCAACATCTTGAAAAGTGTTTCCACTCTGCAACCCCAAAGCACCCAAATAATAGCAAAGGAGCACAGTTTCAAAGAACCTTATGCCACATTGTGAACAATCCAAAAGCTCCCCAAAAGAAAAGGAAGACACCATCAGCCAGATTGTGAACCCAAACACACAAGAAGAGAGGCATAAATCCAAGAAGAAATCATGAAGCTCTAGTGTTGTAATGGTACTTCAACCGAGAAATAAACATCCCTCAGCCAAGACATGCACATGAAACAAAGGAACAACAACTTGATGAACAGCAATAGAAGTAATGACCAATTAATTTCTAAATCAAAAAGCTGACAATAGCATAAATATCTAGACGTAAAGATTTGTCCTTTTGAACAGGTAATCAGCCTGTATGCAACAGGAGAGAAAATAGTAAAACCAATAAATCATCTCTAGATTTCAAGCTGATCAATTAGCTTACCTGCATGTTTGATGCAACATTAACCACATAATCAAAAGGCGGAATTTTGTCTTGATAATGAAACTCCGTCTCACAAATGGCCGAAAGCTTTGTAAACAATAAAATGAGTTAGATCATTCATTTCCAAGCTAGATATTATTATTATTAATGTCGCTTCTAAAATAAACTAATATGTGGTAGACGCATACTTCTCTGTGCATCCCAAGCGATGCTGCTAAAAAATATTAAGCAACTAGCTTACAGGATCAAGCTCTAAAAATGTAAATCAGCTTTAGGTTTTCAGAACTTCATCAGCGCTAAGCGAATCAGTTTCAGAGTTTTTGCAACAATGTATGCTGATATTGAACATCCAAACTCCCCTTACCTCATCAAAAATCCATTTTTGAACCCCAGATTTCTGCAAGAGGAGAATGTATTTGAATAACAACCCCACAATATCTTCCATATTTTCTGAAATGCATTTACAACATAGTCAGATTTAAGAGCAAAGCATCAAACACCTTCATTACCTAAATAAGAAGAAAGAACGCCATTTGCATATATAGGGTTGGAGAATTAATAGAAGGAAGATCCAGGAAAACCAGATAAGAGCCCTGAATGACAAGCAAAGCATCATAACAAGGACTAACCATGCCCTGCATCAGTGAGATCAACAACTACTTTAAAGAAGGAAAACTCATATGTCCAATCCCCCTCACCAGCAGCCAAACTTGTAGCCCATCCTGCAGTTTGGGTAACCATCCATATTAGAGGACCTTTGCAACAGTACATAAAAATTATTGAGGTGACAATTACAGTAGCGACACTGACCAGTACAAGAATGATCACGAACATAGATCTAAATGCGATGTTGCCTAAAGGATTCAAATAGAAAGATAAACACAGCAAACCAAAGTCAACTGATAAACTCATTTACAGAACGTCGTGACAAGCCTCATTTGCTTTTGGACTTGCAAAAATGCTATCTTTGAGAAATGGAGGTACATCAACAAAGTATCTAAGAAAGTCATACATCGGTAAAACAGAGAAAGTAACTCTGATTAACACAAATTTAAAGATAGCCCCGACAAACCAACACTCTAACCTACATGTCTTGATTACTCACCAAACATCATAAAACAATTGCGCAACTCTCTGAGAATACAAAGACCTCACAATGCTTAGAATCACTGGACTTAAAAAGTAATTCAGCCTAATCAAAGATGAGTTCAGCCAACACACTGGCGAGAATCTTTGGTATTTCAATTGGATCTCTTCTGGGCAAGTGCCTACAGCAGAAACATAAATGCATGCTCTAGCCTCATAGGCAGCACACATGCAAAATAACTGCATGCGGCTTAGATGTCTTTACGACTACATACTGATCGAACTAAGTTCTGGTGAACTCAGTCAAAAAAAGGAACAATATGAAAACCTAGTATTGATGGAAAACCCTGATTCCTGAAATCTTCATCTTGATTTCTTTATTCTGCAGTAGTCCCATTTAAGGATTCATGGCCACAATGGCCTAAAGTAGGCAGCCTTACCTTGTATTTTTGCAAGAGGCTGATTCCACGCCTTGAACCCGGACCCCGCATAGGCGGGAGCTTCGTGCACCGGGGCTGCCCTTTTATGAGAGTTATTTGTGCTTTAACATTCATGAGACACACCAAGGAAACTAGGATGTAAAACAATAAAAGGGAGACAGTAATTCATCAAAACCAAAGAGTGGGGAGATTTGTTGAAAAGGGACAAACTGAACCAAATTCCAACATCTAGGAAGTTTGATGAAAAGGTAATAACACTAACCTAAAGATGGAGTACAACAAGAGCACAAATCAGGGCTCAACTGAACAGAAACTAAGTCCAGCATGTAGTACCCATGGTGAAAGAGTCAGTGTCATGAATATCCTTAAAGAGATTGATCACCCTGTTTCATGTGAAAGAGGGAAAGATAAGATGCTCACACTCGCTTTCTAAATTCTCAGTAAAGCCAAAATTACTTAGGCACATATATCACATGTGATTCAAAGAATTAATCTATTATTGAATTTCTCAGTTTGAAAGAATATTTTCTAGCTTAGACATTTTCAACCAGCAGTCAAGTGTGACGAAATGACTGCAAAAGAAATAATGAGCATTCAGAGTTTGCAGAATATGCCTAAGGTTTCATTTTCAACCTATATGTAGCATTCAGAGTTTGCAGAATCATTCGTTATCATTGAAAATATGGAGCAGAGCTACTACTTAAGCAACAACCTTCAAAACTTCCTCCTTGTCCATTGATTTCAAACATTAGTACAGATGGCACAAATCCGCATATTTAAGGCACAAAAGAAAGTGGTATAAGTTTAATCATGGGACATCCTCTCAAAAGGAAGTCCAATCATGTGAATCTGTACTCAGAACTCACCTAATGTTTTCAAAACTGAAAACAGAGAGCCCTCCCCTTCATGCCCAATAAGATGGCCCAGGTACCTACATGGCCCTTCCTTGTAATGACGTATGCCTGGAGTGATTGGCCATATGATTCTCAGTTTGTTACCTTGCTTAATTGGCACAGTTTTGACAAGAATCTGCAGTATGGTCCAAATTAAATATAGAAGGAAATGCAGTAAGAATAAAGATGGAAGGAAATGAACTGTTCATAATTATGTACTTGTTTTGGCCCTAAATGATCAATAGTAAATGTGGCGTGAAGTTACAAAAAAGCCAGACAAACAACCCCTACATCTATGTAACGTTACTGAATTTTTTTAGTAATTTGTTGGTATAAGAAAACATACCTGAAGATGCTCAGAAGTACAAGGCAGGCCTGGAAACGAAAAACAGTTCCGCCCAGTATTTGGAATGTCACAAAACTTATTTTGCACCATGATTTGAATTTCATTGAGGCTCTCTGGAGTTGTACAAGATGAAATAGATTTCAAAAGACAAGAATTTTAGACCTTACATGATTCATCAAATTGTAGTGAACAACAAATGCAGGAGTATCCAGTTACCCTTTCCATATACAACAAGATGCATTAGGTTAGCAGAATAGTGTCCTTCATAGAATTTAATCAACTCATGCCTTGTATCCAACCCTCTTCCTTTTGGACCAACCTCTAAGGTCTCCCAATTTCCTGCAGGGGTCAAATTTTAAGCACATAAGAATTAACAAATAAGAGACATCCAGCATTGTCCCCAAAAACAATAACCTGTGGCTGAAAAACTGACAAACTATAAGCTTTCACAAATGAGCAGTAGGTCACCCTTTCAGAAGGATGAGCTGACAAAAAGAACATTCAAAATCTTGTAAACAGGTATCTTTAGTATCTAGACTCACATGGTGCAATTCCTACCTTTGCTAAAGATTGAGTTCAATGGTTCAAGCTCCTAAGCTTCCAAATAGTCATTCAGAGCAGTGCAAGGTTTCTTTATGGACCATAAGAGGTATTCAAGATGACGATATCAATAATCTCCATGAAAATCATCCCCAAGTGAGTGATCCCCAAAATAAGGTAGATCGTAATCAAGCCTCTGAAGGGCTCTCTGCTCCGGCCAGCAAGGCCCATTTGCCTCATGTACGTACACTCCCTTTCTAGTTACCTTTTAATCTATTTCAAGGTTTGGCAGCCACTCTCTATATGTTGATGCTTTTCTCCATCTTCGGGGTTTTGGTGGATTTTCATGCTCACACACTGGTTTCTCTCCTTGTTCTCGCTCACATTACCTGAGATTAAGTTCTAAGGCTTCTAGACTGCCCATTAACTGATCAACCTCAGCGACTAGCTGTGCTTGTTGGACTCGGATATGATCTACGGTACTACTAAGATCCAACAGTAAGTGGTCACAGTCCCTCTCAGTTAAATGGGGTCTAAATTATGAACTATTACATGTAGTGATGATGACTATACTAAAATGAGACAACAAACAAAGATAATAAAATAAAATAAGCTGGCCTCTCTTTTTCTCTTTCTCTTTCTCTCTCTTTCTTTTCTCTTGTGTGTGTGTGTGTAGCAATTGGAAATCACATCATCTGAAAGCATCAAAGGAATGTAAAAGATAGTAACCCAAATGCTAAAGAGGACACTTGGAAAAGCAGGAAAAAAGCTATGGCTTGTAATATTTTTTTTTATATTTTTTGCAAGATTAAATGGATTGGATATTAGAAGAAGGGAAAAGAAGAGTTGGGTAGGAACGAAAGGAACTAGAGGGGTTTATTTAAGGGAAAGGAAATAAAAGGGTGCATTTGGAATAAATGAAAACCAAAAAAAAAAAGGGCAGCCCCAGTGCACGAAGCTCCCGCCTATGTGGGGTCCCGGGAAGGGGCGGGCCACAATGGCCTAAAGTAGGTAGCCTTACCTTGTATTTTTGCAAGAGGCTGTAATTGAAAACCAAAGGTTGTAATTGAAATAAGCAAAACAGAAGGGCATAAGTGAAATGAATGGAGACGGGTGTGAGTGTAATAACAAACAAGAGGGGCAAAACTGAAATTAGGTGAAAAAGGTAAAGTAATGAATCAAGTTAGAAGAAGCAAACCAGACAGTTTGGCTGGACTTTCTTCTAACTCATGTTCAGGTTTGCAAACCTGTTTGGATGCCGCGCAAGAGGGCCGAAATGAAGGTAGAGAAGACAACGGTGACAAAGAACGACAACTATGACAAATATCGGCGTTTACCAGCAACCACAACGGCATAACTGACTAAAGTTTTCTGACAACGTAGATCAGCGACTTCTGGATACAACATGAGGATGCAGAATTCTGTTCTTTTCTTGCTCTTTGATCATAGTAGAAGGCAGACTAGGTAGGTTGATTATGATAATTTCCAGGTTTGCTTCTGATAACAAATCTGATGTAGAACAGAAATAGTAGAAAGGATTGAAGAGGGATTGTGGCCTTACATGTCACAACTTGAGTTTTTATAATTTTATAAAAACTCAAGTTGTTACATTACACCACTCAACAAAGCACACTTTGAAGGAAGTTCAATCACAAATCTCAATTTATCAATCTCAAAAACTGTCCAACCATATGTTGTTTACAATTACTCGTAGGAACATAAAAATCCTGATAAAAATCCCAAATTATCCCTGCATAAACATATAGAAATTTCTGAACTAAAATGGTATAATGGCCCTAACAGCCTTTGTGGGACCAATGCGCTTGATCCCCATCAGATTAACTGCCTTAAGCTGTATTACAGATTTACCCCAATGGAAGAGAGACACAACTACTAAGCAGCATAACAATATCTTATGTATTTGCATTTACATCTTCCAGTTACTAAAGTTATTTAAAATGCTGGAATCTTGGGGACCTTACATGGCTATGCTAGCCTTAGGATGCATAAAGGAATTAAGTGAACAAAACTGGGAGCTTGATTCTCCCTCACTGGAAACAGAAATTTTCACTTTAGTCTCCATGGAGTATCCACAATTTATCCCTCTTTTTCTTCACCAAAAGATGTTAGAACTTAGTAACAGCAGATAGATGTGGGTAGATGCTATGAGAATGTCAGCAACTTTTTCACTAATAGGATCATCATCTGCTACTTTTTCTTTTCTTTAAAAATGGGCAGGCTTGGTGCATGAAGCTCCCGCATATGCGGGGTCCAGGGAAGGGGCTGACCACAAAGGGTCTATAGTATGTAGCCTTACCTTGCATTTTTGCAAGAGGCTTTTTCCACGCCTCGAACCCGTGACCTCTAAGTCACATGATGACAACTCTACCATTGCACTAAGGCTCCCCTTCTTTTCTTTTCTTGAGCAAGTGAAAAATATTGTGCAAAAGAATGTGATACACCCAAAAGATAAACTTTTTAGTCCTAATTTTAACTTTAAGTTAGGGATTTGAAAGAAATGAGGGAACAACAATATTCACATTCCCTATTGAAACACAAGTTCCAATTTTAGTTTTCTTTGTTGTGTTGGCTTTCCTTTTAGGCCATATTGGTATTTATTTCTCTCTTGTACTTTTTTCTCCCCCTCCAGGGCCCACCTAGGTCCCTAGTTTTCTCTCAATGAAAAGACCCATTTCTATAACTAAAAAAATGTTAACATGAATTAATAATAATGAGGCACCACACATATAATGGTCTTTACATGAATAATCAAGCAATACATGTCCACAAACTTATATTCCATACAGGTGATCACATGACCAAGCTGACACAGAAGTATAGGAAAAAAATATACATCAGACGATAGACATCATGAAATCCCAGTTGATTCAATCATAGGATACTGATAAAAGTCCAAACTATATTAGCTCAATAACAAGTATCCAGTTCATCAAAACCCCCAGAACAGTAATTCGAGTTTCAAAATGCTCACCAGTACTAAACTTATGATATGGGTGACCTTTCACACACAGATGTCGCTGAAGCTGAAAAAAAGTGACAAAATTCAAAGAGCAGCATAAGTTACTGCAGAGAGGGTAAAAGCACTAAAACAACAATGAATCTTTTTTGTTCTGCTGTTGGGTAAGCAAGTGATAAGAAAAACTCCTGTCAAGTGATAAATAGAACAATTATCAGGAAAAGCAAACCTCACGCATATGGAAAAGTTAACAAAAAACATTGCTCTCAACTATACCAACTAATACTAAATGTAGAAAATCTTATAGCACACACATACAAAAGAGAAAACATAAGTAGAAAGAAAGTGCATGCTCATTATGAGATACACAATTATCATTGATCCTCGCCAATGATAGTTTAGTTATCATCCAGTAATAGTAAATTCGTAAAGACAACAATTTTACTGACAGATTATATCATTATCAAATTAACCTTGCAAAGTCCACCAACATAACTATATCTGGACAATCCAAAATGAAAACTCCATAGTTCCCCAGAAGTTCATACAAGTTTAATGAAATTGAGTTATTCAAAACCAATCCAGTCCCATAATGCTGGGATTTTTACAAGAATTCATAGCATCATAATGAGTTATAAAGCGACCTTGATAAGAAAAGTCCACAAGAAATAACATGTTGAAATAACTGATACCTGACCCATTCGCCAAGCATCAGACAATAAATTTTTTTGATTCTCTGGATAAGGAAAAGAGAAATTCAGTGTAGCGACTCAGCAATGATTGTTAGAAAAGTTTATAACCAATACAAAATCGAAATGCTTTACCAGAGTCAACAGCTTTTATTTCTCTCAATGTAGCATCAGGAGACATCAATGGCTTTATAAAGAACTGTGCGAACCTGATGGCCACCATATGAAAATATTACAGCTCAAAAGTTACAGATGAACAGGAAATATAACAAACAGCTAATCAACAAAAAGGGTGAAACAGCTCATACCTATCCAATGCCTCTTCAAAACAATCAGCGTTAATATCAAAATAGAAGTTGGTCTGCTCAGATGATGTAAAAGCATTTGTGCTACCACCATGCTGTAATAAAACATTGTCAGAAAGAAGATCAAAACCACATTGTCGATGTTAGCCTAGATAATGAGTCAGGATTTGTTTTCACAAGAAGAGATAAACAAAAATATAATAGTCAGGATCCTTATGAAGGATTTTTGGCAAAGGAAAAGCAGAATGCGACCTAACTAAGAAATATTCTGATCAAACAACACATCCACATATTTAGAAATATAACTTCAACAAACTCTAACATTACTGCAAGAGGACAAGAATGTTTTATGACTCCATCACAAAGCCTAAAAAGGGAAGATGGTTGGGACACCACTAGATTGATCTTTTGCATGAGGCTATAAAGACATTAAATTTGCATCAGCCAGCTCTTCAAAGTCAAATCAGACAGGCCAAATGAACAGAAAAACAATTATGTAATATACATATGTACAGAAGTACATAAACAAAAATATAATATATTGGTAGTGCCATTGCCGCTCTCCGTTGCACAGTATACATACATGCATATATACATACATTAAGGAGTTACTCTAGCTAGAGCTGCCTTGATTTTGCTTGACATGGGCCATGTCGAGGTTAGTCTAATTTGAGATTGCATGATATGTCATATTTTTCCTCATCATTAGTCTAGCTTGAGATTAGATGCTTGTGATGCCATCTCAAGGAATGTCATGTTGGTGGTGCTTGAAATGAGATAACAAATTGGCATCACAATTTTTAAGCAATCTCACCATCAGTCAAGCCTCTGAAGATACTAGGATATGAGGTCATTGAGGACCATCCATAGTGTAAAAACAGACAATTTTCAAGTTTGGCACAGTGTTTGTTGTGGGCAGGGGTGAGGTAGGGGTTGTTTTGCTTGAGATGGCCAAATGACAAGCCATTTCATCTCACCTCAACCCAATCTGTCTCAAGCCATCCTGCATCTCACCCTGCCAACTCAAGAAATGTCACATTTCAAGCAAACTCAAGCCATCTCAAGGATGACTAGCCCCATGTATGTGAGCTGGAACTGCCACCCTTTGTTGACCATTGCGACCAGATCAGACAGACTCAATTGGATCAAGGTGCCTACAGAAACAGATACAGAAAAGTATATTTATAAAGTAAATGGCCCTGAACATTCTGTTTTTCTTGTCAACCAGACTAGTTTTGCGAAAATTTTCCAAGTTTGACAGCACATTACCAGTCCATTAATTCTTGAAGTAACTAGATATAATTAGTGTTACAGGGAAACAATCTCAAGACGTTTCAAAGTAGTCTTGCAAGTGGAATAGAGGATGTAGAATGTAAGTTATGGTGTAAGCAGACTATAGGTTAGATTAAGATATAAAGTTTTCTGGTGAAACAGGAATGGAAAGGGCGGGATCATCCAGCATAATGTTAATATCCAGATTAAGTTCCTTTCTTCATGTCTACTCAATTGATAAGTCTCTATGCGAGAAGATAAGAAAGAACCATCTATTAGAAAGAGAGGTAATTACTTCCATTTAGACAAAACACTTCTCTTTGTCAGTAGATGCCACACCACAAGTGATGAAGAAGTCATCTCCTGGTATCAGGGATAAAACGCTAAGGAAAATGTTAATACTTAGACCATCTACTTGTATCTAACTGGTTGCCTCCGCAGCTCCTTCAAGAAGCTCTACTCCAAACATTCAGAAGAGAAAATGCATATCAGAGAATCCAACAGCATATATTTTTCCATACAAATATCCTTAGTATCACTGTCAACATTGAATTTGGCAGCACAATCAGAGTGTCCTTGCAAATTGCTCCGCATTATGGTCTACAATCAGAGGGTCCTTGCAAATTGCTCCGCATTATGGTCTACTTTTATATCTTGATCAATTTAGATTATCAGTTTCTTCAGATCCTTGTTTGCAACAGTAAGAATCAATGTAGCTGCGAAAGAATCTGCAGAGCTCACAGTTGGTTATGCCGTCACTAGATTACTTATTATATCACCAATTACATGAAAGCTCACCATGTATGTGATGTTTTGGTTTCAAGCAATTCACTCCTACAATAACAAGAAAACATATAAGAAGCACCATTTCTGGAATTTCCAAACGGTTATACCTTTGGTGTCGCTATATTTAACTCATTTAACTAGAATAAGGAGCCCAGTTAACCACAGAAACCATGGGTACATGATATAAAAATTAAATAAATACTGAGAATATGCCAGAACTCACTTGTGGAAATATGTCATGTTTCAGAAGCAGATACAGGTTGAAGGTGACAATGGGCAAAAGGAGATTATATCCTATTCGTAAAGAATGCTAGTGGATTTGATAGGTCATCAATCTCAAGGGACACGGTACTGACGTAAACTTAACCCAACTTGACTGCCAGAGTGCATACTAGGAAGACATCTGAAACCCACTCTTTGGTGAAAGTCTTCAAAGATCAACTAAAAGGCTGCATGGACCAGTGCTTGGTCTAGCCATAACTAAATGCTCCCTTGTAATAAAAAATGCAACATTCACACCCCCATATATAAGCAGTAAAAGGCAGAAAAAGCATACGAGGTGTCTATCTGTGGATGTTCAGATATGTTCACAGTTAGAAAAAGAGAACTAGTAGAACAGACATAAGGCACAGGAAGACAGCAAGGCCAGGACAAAGAACATGGGGTAAAAGAAGACAACTAAGGGTAAACACCAACCACAAATTTCAGTAGAAACAACAATAAAATCTTCCTGAAACAGTTGGAAAATCCTGATATCAACCCCATCCCAATTTTGACATCACTTCACCAACAAGAAAGTTGCATAAACTTAAGAGTCAAAAGATAGTGCATTAGGAATATCTATAATCCTAAGAAACTTAGTTATTCAGATGCAGTCAGGAACTTCAAGATATGGCATAATAGGAGTTTCATCGGGCTAATAATGAGATCCAATTTGAAGCACATATTAGCATAGCAAAGAATTAGCAGAAACAAGTAGAATATAATGCATTATATACAATGAATCTAATGCATACCTCAGTAATGTACTTCGAGTAACTGTCTTCAATTGGATATTTCTCGCTAGCATAAAATAGCATATGCTCTGCAACAAAAAAGGAACAAAGCTTGATGATTGAACTAAGTTTTAAATGCATAAAACGAAACGATAAAGACAATTCACGTAATAAGGCAGCTGCAAAGATTGGAAAACTTCATTGGAATGCTAAAGGTTAAGTAAGCCTGCCTTAATGTTGTGGAACCAAATTTGCAAGAAACTGAATCACGCATGGCAATTTGTCAGTTGTTTCAGCAAGAGGTAGAAATTCAAGAGAAATTAAAAGAAATTCTCCAATCTGAGAGCACCGGTTCTATCAACTATGTAAACTTAACAAAGTGAAAACCTTCTTCAAGGAGCTTAAGGATGTTCTAATGTTTCACAATGCAACATCCTTTAGGTTGCTAAAGATCACAGGCAATGAAGAAACAATCCAGTTGTCGCAAAATTCAGAATAAACATCTCTAGTCCCCCAATCTCTCAAAAGCTTAACTTGCAAAAGCATCGACGAGACCTGGCATATCAAAGCATCTGAAATGACAACAACTGCTTACCAAGAAAGTGAGCGAGTCCTTCAAGACCTTCAGGATCACTGAACGAACCTACGTTGACATCCATCGAAGCAGCCGCCTAATATCATCAAACACTTCGATCAAATGAAATTAAAACACGAAAATTCAACAGCAGAATCAACGGAGAATCAAATAAGCAAAATAGTTCACCCAAAAGGAAAATAAAAAACAAAACTAGCTTCAAAATCGAACCTTGTCGGTCTCAGGATCACTGATGAGGAGAACCTCGAGACAGTTAGGAAGAACAAGTCTCCTGTACTGCCTCTTATCCGTACGAGGCTTGATGATCTCAACTTCTGCAATGCCAACGGCCATTTCTCTCCTGCAAATCCTTCTTCCTCCTCTTCTTCTTCTGGTTTTGCGTTCTCCGTCGAGTGAACCCGGGGACGACCGACTCTTTTTCTCTTGACCCAGGGGACAGCCGACACAGGAGAGCGACCCTCTCAGTGGAAATTTCTACGAACGGGAAGCCTCCTCCAATCTGAGCCTCCGAAAGTTACTGCCCGGATCAAATCCAACGATCAGACGTTGGATCGGGCAAACAGGACGTTCACAGGGAATTAGTACCGGTTAAGGGGAAGGCCATCAATGAGCAGGACACAGGGAAACTTGCCGCGTGGCGCCCAGTTTTGCTGCAGGGCCCACCTTTCCCTGATTTGACCAGTTGCTGCGTCCATCTCTGGCAGCATCCCCTCCTTGAAAATTATTTATAAGGTGATAACATATTCCCCCATCGTAAACTTTAACCCAATATAACCGATGGTTCAGATTTTATTAGGTAGATCACAAAAAAAGGGTTATCTATTGCAATATTTTGGAGAAATGTCATGGAAATAGTCTCTTGCACGTAAGCAGGAGCTGCCCTATCATGATATTTCGTATAATTTTTGGATATTTTGTAAGTTTTTTGAAATTTTTATAATATTTTTATGTAACCACCGACTCTTTTTCTCTTTCTTGTATCTTATTAAAGCGAGACTGTTATCAACATAATAAGTCTAGCCGTCTAGTTCTAGCGTTGTTATTTGGTTCTTCGTTGAGGCAGAGGTTGCATCTCGCTGAGAAGTCCCTTTTTGTGATTGCAGTAGGGCAGATCTTTCCAATCGAAAAGGATGCTTAACATATTGACAGGAGTGTAGTGATTGGGGCTTTTGATGGAAATTAATTTTATTAGATTTTTGTGTTTATTGAAGGTTTTCTATGAAGGGGAACCTTAGCATAATGGTAAAAGTTGTCGTCACGTGACCTTAAGGTTACGGGTTTAAGGCGTGAAATCAGCCTCTTACAAAAATACAAGATAAGGCTGTCTACTTTAGGCCATTGTGGCCCGCCCCTTCCCCAAAAACCGTATAGGCGGGAGCTTCATGCACCAGGGCTGCCCTTTATTGAAGGTTTTCTATGGTTCAATATGGATTTGATGAATCTTTTGCTTTTTCTTGTGGAAGCTATATTTTTTGTCTAGTAATGGTTTCTTTCGATATTAGTGGTATTTCTTGAATTTTATATAAGTATGAATAAATAAATAAATAATAGACAACCAGTAGAATTAAAGTTGCCTACTTGAAAGGAATAAAATGCTATAGTAAATTGGGCTTTTTTTTAGTTTTCATTTTGGCTTGTAATG
Organism: Warburgia ugandensis; assembly: GCA_035236585.1. Classification (NCBI taxonomy): domain Eukaryota; kingdom Viridiplantae; phylum Streptophyta; class Magnoliopsida; order Canellales; family Canellaceae; genus Warburgia; species Warburgia ugandensis. The sequence goes on along the minus strand of CP141132.1, from coordinate 74,945,923 downwards.
TGGGCTTTTATTGGACTTTTTTAGGGACCTTTCATTTTGCGCTTTTTGATTTGTGGGCTTTCCTTTGGACCTTGCCTGTGGGTATTCTATTTGGGGCCTTTTTATTTTGTGCATTTGGCCCTTTTCCTTTTGAATGTTTTGCAGTTAAATAGAAAAGAGAAGGTAATTTCGTCATTCCATTCCAATATGATCAAGAATGAGAGAAAGAACTAATGTCTCCTTCTGCCATCTCCATTGAAATACCATAAATGGTATTTTACGTAGAAATAGTAATCTTGCTTATTTCGACGATCTCCGATACAGAAGAAGCAGTTCAGGAATTACTAAATATGGGACTGTAGTAGTGGATTCAATCGTCAAAAACGAAGATTTGATTGAGTATCGAGTGAAGGAACTTAGTCCGAAATACCAAATGAAAGTAGATCGATTTTTTTTCATTCCTGAAGAAGTGCATATTTTACCCGGATCTTCGTCCGTAATGGTCCGGAACAATAGTATCATTGGAGTCGATACACAAATCACTTTAAATACAAGAAGCCACGTAGGTGAAGAGAAACAAAAAAAGAAAAAAGGATTGAACTGAAAATCTTTTCTGGAGATATACATTTTCCCAGAGAGACAGATAAGATATCCCAGCACAGCGGCATCTTGATACCACTAGGAATGGGAAAAAAAATTTCTAAAGAATAAAAAAAATTGAAAAATTGGATCTATGTCCAATGGATTGCGCCTACAAAGAAAAAGTATTTTGTTTCGGTTCAACCTGTAGTCACATATGAAATAACTGATGGTATAAATTTAGCAACGTTTTTCCCCCAGGATTTATTGCAAGAAAGGGATAATGTGAAACTCCGAGTTGTCAATTATATACTTTATGGAAAGGGCAAACCAATTCGAGGAATTTCTCACACAAGTATTCAATTAGTTCTAACTTGTTTAGTATTGAATTGGAACCAAGACCGAAATGGTTCTATAGAAGAGATTCAGGCTTCCCTTGTTGAAGTTAAGGCAAATGGTCTGATACGAGATTTCGTAAGAATTGACTTAGTGAAGTCCCCTACTTTGTATAAAGGAATGATATGGCAGGTTCATGATTGATCCCCAATAATGGATCAGATCACACCAATATAAATTCTTCTTATTCTAAGGCGAGGATTCAATCACTTACCCAACATCAAAGAACTATTCGTACGTTGACGAATGGACATAAGGAATACTAATCTTTTCTAATTTTGTCATCATCCAATTGTTCTCGAATTGGTCCATTGAATGGTTCTAAATTTTACAATGTAACAAAATAATCAATTCAAATGAAAGAGTATCCTATGATTCCCATTAAGAATTTGCTGGGTCCCTTAGGGACTGTACCTAAAATTGCAAATTTTTATGCATCTTACTATTTAATAACTCATAATCAGATATTGTAAAATAAATATTTGCTACTTGATAATAGAAAACAGGCTTTCCAAGTAAATAAATATTATTTAATGGATGAAAATGGGCGAATTTATAATCTCTATCCATGTAGTCGCATCATTTTTCATCCATTCGATTTGAATTGGTACTTTCTCCATCACGATTATTGTGAGAAGACATCCACAATAATTAGCCTTAGGCAGTTTATTTGTGAAAATGTATGTATATCCAAGTACGGACCACAAATAAAATTTGGTCAAGTTCTAATTTTTCATGTGTGACTCCTTAGTCGTAAGATCAACTAAGCCCCATTTAGCCACCTCAAGAGCAACCGTTCATGGTCATTATGGAGAAATCCTTTACAATGGGGATACATTCGTTACATTTATCTATGAAAAATCGAGATCGGGTGATATAACACAAGGTCTGCCAAAAGTGGAACAAGTGTTAGAAGTGCATTTGATTGATTCAATATCAATGAACCTAGAAACGAGGGTTTAAAGTTAGAACAAACATATAAAAAGACTTCTTGGAATTCCGTGGGAATTCTTGATTGGTGCTGAGCTCACCATAGTGCAAAGTCGTATCTATTTAGTTAAAAAGATACAAAAGGTTTATCGATCTTAAGGGGTGCAAATCCATAATAGGCATATAGAGATTATTGTACGTCAAATAACATCAAAAGTGTTGGTTTCAGAAGATGGAATGTGTAATGTTTCTTCACTCGAAGAACTAATAGGATTGTTGCGAGCGGAACGAACAAGGCATGCTTTGGAAGAAGCGATCTGTTATCGAGCCATCTTATTGGGAATAATGAGGGCATCTCTGAATACTCAAAGTTTTATATTCGAAGCGAGTTTTCAAGAAACTGCTCGAGTTTTAGCAAAAGGCGCTTTATGAGGTCGTATTGATTGGTTGAAAGGCCTAAAAGAGAACATTGTTCTAGGGGGAATGATACCTGTTGGTATCGGATTCAAAGGATCAGTGTGCCGTTCACAACAAGACAACAACATTCCTTTGGAAATAAAAAAGAAGAATATATATTCGAGGGGGAAATGAGAGATATTTTGTTCCACCACAGAGAATTATTTGGTTCTTGCATCCAAAATAATTTTCATGATACGCCAGAACAATCATTTATGGGATTTCATGATTCTTAAGAGCATATTTCTTCTTTTAACTTTAACTTATGTTTTATTTGGTAATAAAGATAATAACGAATAGAAAGGAATTAGTGACTTGGACCGCGTATCAAGGGTCAATCTCCGGTAGAAGATTCCGTCAGAACAATTATTTATTTGAGTGAGGGTACCTTGTCTCTTAAAAAAAAAGAAGAGAAAGTGTGGGGGAAAATGACAAGAAGATATTGGAACATCAATTTAGAAGAGATGATGGAAGCAGGAGTTCATTTTGGTCATGGTACTAGGAAATGGAATCCTAGAATGGCACCTTACATCTTTGCAAGGCGTAAAGGTATTCATATTACAAATCTTATTAGAACTGCTCGTTTTCTATAAGAAGCCTGTGATTTAGTTTTTGATGCAGCAAGTAGAGAAAAACACTTCTTAATAGTTGGTACCAAGAATAAAGCAGTTGATTCAGTAGCATCAGCTGCAATAAGGTCTCGGTGTCATTATGTTAATAAAAAATGGCTTGGTAGTATGTCAACAAATTGGTCCACTACAGAAACAAGACTTCAGAAGTTCAGGGACTTGAGAGCAGAACAAAAGGCGGGGAAACTCAACCGTCTCCCGAAAAGAGATGCAGCAATCTTGAAGAGACAATTATCCCACCTGCAAACATATCTGGGTGGGATCAAATATATGACGGGCTTACCCGTTATTGTAATCATCGTTGATCAGCAAGAAGAATATACGGCTCTTCAAGAATGTATCACTCTGGGAATTTCGACGATTTGTTTAATCGATACAAATTGTGACTCGGATCTCGCAGATATTTTGATTCCAACCAACGATGACTCTATAGCTTCGATCCGGTTGATTCTTAACAAATTAGTATCTGCAATTTGTGAGGGTCGTTCTAGCTATATAAGAAATCGTTGATTAATAATAAGATAAGTCAAGTCAATGACTTTTGGAACTCCATAGATTGATTGAATCGGTTACTATTCCTGAATCTAAAAAAAAAGATAAAATTTATTGGGGATATTGTGTGATTGCTTGGTATCCGAAATAGAGTATTCAAAATATACAATTTGAGTAAAATAGGTGAGTCGAGAAAGAAAGAGAGGGTTGAATCAAAATAATTTCCTTTTAAGTCCTATTGCTACTTAATATATGTAGGGGCAATATGAATGTTCTACCATGTTCCATCAACATACTAAAAGGAATATACGATCTATCCAGTGTGGAAGTAGGCCAACATTTCTATTGGGAAATAGGAGGTTTCCAAGTCCATGCTCAAGTACTTATCACTTCTTGGGTCGTAATTGCTATTTTCTTAGGTTCAGCCACTATAACTGTTTGGAATCCACAAACCATTCCAACTAACAGTCAAAATTTATTCGAATATGTCCTTGAATTTATTCGAGACTTGAGCAAAACTCATATTGGAGAAGATTATGGTCCTTGGGTTCCCTTTATTGGAACTATGTTCCTATTTATTTTTGTTTATAACTAGTCAAGTGCTCTTTTACCTTGGAAAATCATATAGTTACTTCATGGGGAGTTAGCTGCACCCATGAATGATATAAATACTACCGTTGCTTTAGCTTTACTCACGTAGGTGGCATATTTCTATGCGGGTCTTACCAAAAAAGGATTGGGTTATTTCGGTAAATACATTCAACCAACTCCAATCCTTTTACCAATTAACATTTTAAAAGATTTTACAAAACCTTTATCACTTAGTTTTTTACTTTTTGGGAATATATTGGCTGATGAATTGGTAGTTGTTGTTCTTGTTTCTTTAGTACCTTTAGTGGTTCCTATACCTGTAATGTTCCTTAGATTATTCACAAGCGGGATTCAAGCTCTTATTTTTGCAACTTTAGCTGCGGCTTATATAGGTGAATCCATGGAGGGTCATCATTAACGAGCTTTCTGAAATAGTCTTGTTTTGACTATCCCAACTCACGGGTGGCCCAAGATAATTTACTTGGGGAACATGATAGATATATACAAATACGGTAGATGCAAGCTAGAGTGGGAGCAATAAAGATGTACAATGTTAGGGAATGGTAAAAACAAAGAAAAGAGATCTAAAAGATCTTTTTTCTAAGATTCTCGTTTGGTCCATTTACGTCATACCTCTACAATCGATATTCTATTTCTATTTGTTCAGTCAATTACAGTATTAGAATTCATAATTTGAATAATTTTTTTTATCTTATCTCTTTCCGATGTGCGCCTAAACAAAAAAAATCTGGTCAAGATAACCGTTCCCATTTCGTTTGATTTCATTCAATTCAACAGTTGACAAAAATTGTTTGCAATTGGATCAATCCAATTTTGATATTGATATGGAATGATTTGGACTGATGAATCTGTCCGTTTCTATAAATGTGGGATAATGACAAATAAAAAGAAGAGAAGAGTTTACAAACAAATAAGATTCAAAAAAGTCAGTTAGGGAGGTTGGGCTAGGTATATGTAATGTCTATTAAGCCAATACCTGTGTATGTTTTGCAAAATGATTCTAGAAGCCAATTCAATATAAGATATAGATGGTTTACGTTATGGAAAAAACACATGTATATGTGATATTAGAGATTCACTAGTTATATATGGACTCTATATTATTTCCCATCCCACTGAAGTTAGATGATTCCAATGGAAGCCCTTCCATTTCATCTTGGATTGTGGATGGAATGAATAAACAGATGAAGTTAAGGAAGGATATAAGAAAGAAAGATCGAAGAATTGAAAGAATGGTTCGAAACAAATAAATGGAAGAATTAGAATTGTATGGCTTTACAAAGACTCCATGGATAGGAATTAAAAACGAGATATTGAAGTAGTTCTAATAGTTTAGTAATATCATCACTTCAATTCAGAGTTCTTAGTTACTTCGACCATAAGGGCCTTAGTGATGGAATAATAAGTCATAATTCATTGATTATATCATTAACCATTTCTTTATTTTGGTGCTAGGAGCTTACCATGAATCCACTGATTTATGCCGCTTCCGTTATTGTTGCTGGATTGGCCATGGGGCTTGCTTCTATTGGACCTGGAGTTGGTCAAGGTACTGTTGCGGACCAAGCCGTAGAAGGTATTGTGAGACAACCAAAAGCAGAGGGTAAAATACGAGGTACTTTATTGCTTAGTTTGGCTTTTATGGAAGCTTTAACAATTTACGGGCTGGTCATTGCATCAGCACTTTTATTTGCGAATCCTTTTGTTTAATCCTATAAATGTGAAAAATATGTACTTCTTTTTTTCATTCTAAACACTTTTTCTTAAGGAATGCTAGTGTAGAAGAACAAAACTCATGAGAACTATTATGAAGATGCTAGAATCATGCAATCTGTGCACAATTGTTCCTGTAACTAAACATTCATAATTTAAGAAATAAAAGAAATGGGTTACATCAACTCTACACATGGGCCTCTTGATCCAAAATTGGGAAACTTCCATGTCTTGCATTATATGATAGTCCTCTGTGCTGTTACTAAAAGAAGAGTGTCTGTATCTTTTTCTAATAAACTTTACCAAAATTGAACACCAACATAGGCAATAAACCAAATAATTGACTTTAGTAGGCAAAGTGAAACAATCATTGAGTCCTTTATAAATAACTAAAAGGACCTAATATATTGTAAATGAACTATGACTTAAATAGGTCTACCTTCCTTTCCTCTCAAACTTTTCTTTCATGATTATATAACATTTTATTTTTTATTTTCACAAATAGTAATAGACATTTCACTAGAGAGAAGGTCAAGGAATAACTATCTAGATTTTCAACTAAAATTACTCCTGACAAAGAGTTTACAGTGATTCAGTTGAAATATCTATTATCTCCAATGATTATAATGATGATTCACGCATTTAAAATAACAATAATAATAAGTAAAATCAAAGATCTAGTCAAAATTTTTTTTCTCCAATGCCTAAGTGAGACTTTAGCATTCTAGGACGATTTCCAACAAAGCCAGAATATCACCAATATTTAATAGTCATTTTGCTATAGCCCTTGAATTTATTGTGATTGGAAGAGCTCAATAAGTTTTGGTTCACTAATGGCCTGATTTCTTCTTCTTTTTTCTATAACATACTTGAAATGGATTTGGAGTTGCTTGATTTTTAAGATTTTACTAACCCTAGCTTTCTTCTCTCTTTTTTAAATTAATCGTACTCCTTAACCAAAAGTGGCTTCCTATAATATTTTGTTCATCTCTAGGTGTATGTGAGAGAGAAAGGGAGTAAGTAAATATTTCTAAACAAAAGAATTCAAATTTTGCATTGGAATGAAAATAGATGCAGAGATATGTGGGTAATTTGTGTCATTTGAAACAAATATATGCAATTGACTGTTTTGCTCTTTTCTAGATTGCGTACTGCAATATTACTTGCCCATGTATTCCCTTAAATGGGTTTTGTTTTAAAAGTGTTTTTTAGCTATTGAGATAGAAAGAATTGGACTTTTATGCAATGGTATTATTATCTTTGAAAATGTTTAAAGTTCAAGATAAATTTATCTTTCTAATTGGAGATATTTCTCTCTCTTATCATAAGGACATTATTGTCCTTTACATGCTAGCATGTAAATTGCACAACTATCACCACTCAACCTCCATAGTTTTAGCACGAATCACTATTATTTAATTGTCAAATGTTTTATTTACTTGATTATAACATCATCTATTAATTATATCAATAATCTAATTAACTTCAAATGGACGACCCCTCCCCCAATGTCTACTTAGGTCCCAATCATCTAACCATTTATTTTGCTATTTGCTACCTTTACAAACTAGCATAGTAATAATGTTTATTTCACTTAGACATCTTATAATAAATTCATTTATGTTAATAAAACAATTAATCTGGGACTTGGTGGTAGTATTTAAAAAATAAAAAAACTATTTGTAAAGTGTCACATTTGATCTTTTTCTATTTTATGGAAGAACATATAAAGTTTAGAATTGGAGCTTGGTTTAGTTGCAGTATAAAGATTGAGGTATGGTGTTTATAACATAGGGCTTATTGTAAGTCTAAGAATAATAGCTTGACATTTTATAAAAAAAAATTCAATTGGTTCTAGTCTAAGTTATCTAAGAACTAGAATCATGTATCCATGATGGCAGGTGTACTGAACTATTGAATTGTAATGGGATAGATTTTTACATTTGAGTAGAGGATGAATCGTTGGATCAAAACAATCTCATGAAAGTGATAAGTCTAGTTCTTATGTATTGTCATGTTACCTACAAGAAATGCTATCCATGTAATGTCTTGTGCTTTTAGAATTCTAAATTATTATTCTAGAGAAGGATTTAAAAGAAAACAATACATATTTACTATAATGTTGTTTAAACCTTGATGACGGTATAGCAACAATATATATCAGGAGATTAAATATTGTATCTCAAAATTCACATTTACTAGTTCAATATAAAGCAACAAGAGTAAGGAGAAGAGATTGAAGCTCACTCTTCCATTCTAAATCAATTGGCCTTGATCTAGAAGAGAGAGCATAATCTTGATGACTTCTTTTTCTTTCATGGTTATTTTTAAATTATGTTAAATAGGGGAGATGATCCTTGCCTGAAAAAACTTGCATAGAAAGAAAAAGAATTGGTGGATGAAAAGGCTTTTTATTCCTTATTATTATTATAATAAAATGAATTATTTGTAGTCTTATAGAGTTAATTTTGGGATTCATGAGATAGAATGAGTTAGTCGAGCAACAAGCTAGGGTATTTTACCTTTTTGAATTTGACCAATCAGAGCCACCAAATAAAAATTATAGAAAGTAGGTGGTTAGATTAATCAAGTGAGCTCAAATTTGGCATGTGATAATCTTTGATTAAAGGAGAAAAGTAGTTGGTGAGATGAAAAGGGTAAAAATAGCACATGAAACGTGAACAATTAGTTATTATAGCTCAATAGGCTAGAATATAATGATAGGATTTTACGATTTTGAAAAAGTTAGAAGGCTTTTTCACAAAAGTGGGGAGAAGGGAACTTGGGGATTATGTATAATGCAGATAAATAAAGTAATTTCATATTTCAATCATAAATCATAGGATTTTGTTGATTAGATAAATGTCAATAGGTCTATACAAATGTCATTTAAGAAACTTCTTATACCGTGTAATTGCTAGGTAAATTGGTTAAAAAGCAGTATTATTCCATTGGAGGTCCTGGGTGGGTTCAAATCCAATTAGAAATAATAGACTACTTATGGGTTAAACAAAAATGGAATTATAGCATAGTGAGCCACATTACATCGAGCTAGTGCTACTACTGATTCATCAGGCCTAAAGCAGTGAATAATGGTGAGCCTAGAATTCTGAAAAATGGCCTTTTGACTATAGGAAACAGATAGTTGGATATATTATGTAATGAATGATCTATGATCAACTAGTAAAAAGTGGAGTTTCAAAGGTTAATCATCTAATCACTTTTTTTGATACTTGGCACAAGGTACCTGGAGCTAGAGAAACTAGATAGACAGGTCTAGCTAGTGAGGTGTGAAGCCCATCCAAAACTAGGTGACACTGCACTTAGCATCGAGCAATATGCTATCAGTCCTGGGGGTATAATTACCTGCTATTAAGATACATGCTTAATTTTCTGTTTATTGTCTATTGGCGGCCTAAGATAGCCTTTTTTCCAAAGTTAGTAAAGCCTGGCTTAAGGAGGGGATGCTGGCGTGACATCAAGCAACGTGACGACAACTCTACTGTTGCTCTGAGCCTCCCTCTATCAGTACACGTGGCGAGACTCAAATGCCGGTAAGACATAACCGTGACGCCAGGACGTATTCAAAGTGACAAAAAATAAAACAAAGACGTACCATCTCTTCCACTGGAAGCAAACAGGAGAAAACCGAGGAATTGGGGAAGAAGAAGAGACGACTGTTAGAAAGTCTAACAATTTGTGGTGTACATAGTAATAAACTTAGCATTGGTCTTTTCTTCTGTATTTATAGTCACACAGTTTGCTCCAGCAGCAGCTGGATCTGGCATTCCTGAAATTAAGGGATACTTGAATGGTAAGCTTTCCTTCTTGCCTACATCTTTTTAGATGTGGTTTCTTATTTAGATTTTTTATTTTATATGCGAGAGAATTGTTATGGAAGATTGCACAAATTTGCAGGAGTTGATACGCGTGGTATCCTTCTTTTCAGAACTTTAGTTGGAAAGGTCTCTTTTCTTGTTTCTTTGTGTTGTACCATTTTGTTATATATCTTTTTTGTTGCCATTCTTAAGATGTGTTTTTATGATCCTTTTCTTCCCACCATTTGGTGAACAAATATTTGGAAGCATTGGTTCTGTGGGAGGTGGGCTTGCTCTAGGTAAAGAAGGTCCTTTGGTTCACACTGGTGCTTGCATTGCTTCTCTACTTGGACAAGTAATCACCTAATATGCTTAGTTGAATTATACACCAAGATATGCATAATGTTGAAAATGTTGTTGAACTCACTTAATGTGCCCAAGCCTTGTAGTTTTACTGTATGATAAAGATAGTATCCTGGATGCAGTGATAGGTCTAGCTATTTATTAATTTTAATGATGATGCTAGTCATTCCTTTTTTTTTTTGTGTCCATCATTTTCTTAGTCATTTTTCAAAAATTTTATTTATTTTGAAAATTTGGAAAAATTTTCAATTGAAAAAAATTTGGATAAAAACTTATGATAAGTTCCTTTATAAGGACGGGAACTTGGATTTTCTAATTATTCAAGCTATCTTTTGAACTTTAGCTTATTAAGATATTTGTACATAATTAGTTCACTATTTTATCCTTATTTAAAGTGTTTCATGAAAAGTAAAACTCGGAATATTTATTACACCAAAGAGCCATGTATATATAGTTTAAGTTGAGTAAATATAACTTAGAGATTCTGAAGAAGATTTGTGGAGATTATTAACCTATGTGGCTTTAGAGACAATCTTCAGGGTTATATATAAATTCTCAATTTTCTTTAACGAACATAATTCTTAGTTGGTCTCATTATCTTTCATCTTGGTCAACTATTAAGAAATCATAAAAGACTATGCCACTTACATCTCAAGTTTATGATTACATTTAAGTCATATAAAACCGAGGAAATGATAGAAGCCTTCCTTGATAATACCTAGAGCCTTTGGCCTTCCTATGTTATTACACCACTAGTAGACCCTTGAGCCTTTTTCTATTAAACCTTTTTATCTGTGAATCCATTAACCATTACCCTATTAAAACCCTTATAATATATCCATTATATAGTTGTTTAGAAATATATAGAAATGGTTGAGGAATATCTTAAGAAAAGTATGAGTTATACAGTTCAAGAGATGAACATTAGAAAAGGGCTAAAAAGAGTTGAAAATTCAGAAAAAAGTCCATACCCAAAAGTCAAAGAAAAAGAGGGAAATGAAAAAGATAGCCAATGAAAAAGAAACGTTCACTCTTCTGGTTATAAAAGAAAATTATGAATACACTTTAGAAACAATCTTTGTCTACTCTTATACCCACTTCTTTGATAACCTTGTATAAGTATATGTTTCGTTCTATTAGAAGTCCTAACTTAATCTTAGGAGAAGTATGGCTTGGATATAATGATGGATGAATGGGGAGTATGGTAGAGCGTAACATATTCTTTAATAGTTGATATCCTTTCATGAGACTACTATCATATTTCTTTCTAAGTTATCGTTCCTTGGTATAAAATAAGTGAGAATTTGATCTTGTTAAACATTATTCTACTCACATATAAAGAGAATGTAAACCACTTTTGAGAAACTTCTTTCTAAATGTTAAGTATATCCTGTGACACTCGAAGTCAAAACATACATTTGGATGATAATTTAGGTTATAATTCCTTGAAGACTTATGATTGTATATATATTGGCTATATTCACACATTCACATTTTAAGGTTTAATGAATTAATGAGATATATTTATCAAAAGAATAGGATTTTAAACTTTTGATCATTTCTATTAGTGTGCCAAATTTAGGAGTTAATATAAGCTGAATATAAGAAGATTCACTGAGATATATGACTGACTTTCATAAATTTTTTTAAAATATTTATGGGTAATATTTTTGGAAATCCTTACAAGGCTACAACTTGTCCACTAAGGGTAACCATGGGGTTTAAAGGCTTGCTGCATACACTAAATGCAAATGAGAGCATTAGTGAAATTGGTAAGAAATTTTATTTATTTATTTTTTAATTTCTTCTTTTTCAATTTTTTGTGGATTTTGCTTGAGGACAAGCAAAATCTAAGTATGAGGATATTTGATATATATATATATATATAGAAATTCTATAGGATGGCTATAAGGCTGGCCATACTCTATGGATCAGAGTGTTGGGCAGTTAAGGAACATCATACTCATAGGCTGATTGTTGCAGAAATGAGGATGTTAAGATGGATGAGTGGTAAGACAAAAAAGGATAGAATTAGAAATGAAAATATTAGAGGAAATTTAGGGATAGCACCAATAGGTAACAAGATGAGGGAGATTAGACTTAGATGGTTTGGACATGTTCAAAGGAGGCCAACAACGGCACCGGTTAGAAGGAGTGAGGCAATACAAATTGAAGGTTCTAAAAGGGCAAGGGGAAGGCCCAAAAGAACGTGGATAGAAGTGGTGAGGAAAGATTTAAAAACTTTGGGACTAAATGAAGCCATGATATTTAATAGGGTGGAATGGAGGAATAAGATTCATGTGGCTGACCCCTAATTGGGATAAGGTCTTGATGATGATGATGATGATGATGATATAGAAATATAACTTACATGTGACCTTGAGGTCACGGGTTCAAGGCGTGGAAACAGCCTTTTGCAATATGCAAGGTAAGGCTGTGTACTATTGACCCTTGTGGTCTACCCCTTCCCTGGATCTCGCATACACGGGAGCTTCGTGCAGCGGGTCTGCCTAGAAATACAACTTACATACCTCTATATTTACTACGTTTGAGCCCTAAAATCACTTAATCATCACTAATTAAGGTTATTTCTACAATTTTGCAAGTCTAGGGTACAAATGAAGAAAATGACCAACCATTTTACCTCTGAAAGAGCAACTTTACTAACCAAGCCACATTGTGGACCCATTCATGAAGTTAGAGAGTTTAAAATGATCATTGGATGTCAAAATAAAAGCTCGAAACCTTAAATGGAATATAGAGCCCTATACATTCAAATAGGGTGTTTATATTAGAAGTAAGTTGATAGAACTTCCCAAGCAAGCGTTCAAGCCAACTGCTACCTTGGGAAGCCTAAATCACATACAATGAGAGCTTCTGAAATAAACAAGAAGAAGATTGGGCCCCATAGGAGACTTATTTCTTACTTTGTCTCTCCTACTCAACCAAAGGAATGGACCACTAAAGGGGAAGCATGAAATTTACATGAAAAGGTGGTGATTTCTAATTAATTATAAGTGAAAAACATGAAGAAATAAAGTGATTGGTGGAGAAAAATAAGGAAAAGAAGAGACGGACTATTTATGAGAAATCTACGGTTGAAAGTTATCTTACACTTTAAACACTTAAAGGTCAAGATCTACCCTTTTATATGCATATCCAAGTAGCTAATGAAGACATAAGGAAAAGAAGAGAGGGACTATTTATGAGAAATCTACGGTTGAAAGTTATCTTACACTTTAAACACTTAAAGGTTAAGATTTACCCTTTTATATGCATATCCAAGCAACTAATGAAGACATATTCAAGTAAGGATGGACCAATAAGAAGCTAGATTGCAATGAAGATCAAAGTGGAAGTCTATTGGTGTAAGAGTTTCCATAGAGCTACCTACTTAAATTCAAGGAAAGGATTTCCCTTAAGATATGGAAGAAAACATCCCACCAATGTGAAATACTATTGGCTAGAAGAAAACATGGGAAATCTAATGTGGATAAGGAAATCTTTAAATCTTAGCCATCCACTTTAGGTAGTACAATGCAATTGTGGCGAGTAAAGAAATCTTAAAAGAAGATGTTTTTGGATAAGATTACTCCAACCAAATTTCAGCCATTCAAGATAGAATGATGATGATCTGAGGGCCAAGAATGAAGCATTGAAAAGGTAAAATCCTAGTCACTTAGTTCTTGTTGAAAAGTCAAATCAAAGTCTTAAGGTCTCCACCCTTCCTTAACATCCAATGGATCACATTCAATTCAAAATTAGAACTTGCACATACACTCCCATAGAAATCACACGTCTCACCTTATCCACTTTCTATTTTCAAACTAAATCCCACCTAACCCTTAGATTCTCTCCTAATCATCCTCCTTCCTTCCCTCCTAAGCCATCACCTTTCCTATCTTAACAAAAACTTCTTTCCTAACCGAACTCATTCCCAAACTCAATTCCAAGTCAAAAACCACCCCCTACATGTATTCCATGCCTCTCACACTCTCTCTCCCCTCCTATTCCCATCATCCAAATCACATTAACCTTCCATCCTTTCCTTCTTTAGATCTAAGCCATCTATTTTTAGGATTACTTCGCCTAAAACTCTATAAATAAGCGGTTAAGGGGAAGGAAAACCCATTTTCTACCTTTCCTTAGAGTTCAAGAGCCAAAACAAGGAAAAATAGAGGGAGGAAGATCACCTTCAACAAAGCTCCCTTCAAGCATTGATGTCCAATCCTTTGGAGCAAAGGTAATGGTCCTCAACCCTAGCCAATTGCCCTTCTTTTTTTCTCTCCTTTTTTTTTTCTTCCTTCTTCCTTCTTCCATCTCCACACCTGCACCAAATCTCCATGCATCACCCATGTAGATTCCCATGCATGTTTTGCACGCCTCCTTCATCATTATGTTGTATGTAGCACATATAGTTGCATGTAGTTCTATTTGATTTCCTTTCTTTGTTCTAGTTTTGTAATCATTAAGCATATGCATCATAGGAATCATCTTAGTTCATGTAATTTTCATGCTTTCCTATCCATAGTTCTATCTTGCATTCATTAGCTCATATTTAAATTCCATGCACACTCTTTAGCACATTCCTAGATTATACACATGATAGTTCTAGAGTTCACATGCTTATTTCGTACTTTGTTACTTGCATGCATCTTAGAGTATTCAATGCTTTTGTCCATCTTAGAATTCCATCCTAGGAGTCTCATCATAGTTGCACACATCATGCTTTAGATTGTTTTTCATGCATCATAAAAGCACGCACACCCATTAGCATGCTTAGGTTCCACATACTCTTTCATCTTTTATGTTAGTTTCCACACATCTTTACACCCCCCCCATTCTTCCATGCACTCTCATCTCTTACCATCCCACCTATGTGATTTCCATGGGAGTGTATGTGGAGTTTCTAATTTTGAATTGAATGTGATTTATTAGATGTTAAGGAAGGGTGTAGACCTTAGGACTTTGATTTGACTTTTCAACAAAGGCTAAGTGGTTAGAATTTTACCTTTTCAAATCTTCATTCTTAGCCCTTAGATCATCATCATCCTATCTTGAATGATTGAGATTTGGTTAGAGTAATCTTATTAAAAAAGATCTTCTTTTAATGCTTCTTTACTCTCAACCATTGGATTGGACTACCCTAAAGTGGATGACTTAGATTTCTTAGAGATTTTCTTATCCACTCTATGTTTTCCATGTTTTCTTCCAGCCAATAGTATTTCACATAGGTGAGATATTTTCTTCCATATTTTAAAGGATATCCTTTCCTGGAATTTAGGTAGGTAGCTCTGTGGAAACTCTTTCATCAATAGGCTTCCACTTTGGTCTTCATTGCAATCAAGCTTCTTATTGATCCATCCTTGCTTAAATATGTCATTGTTGGCTACTTAGGATATGCATCTAAAAGGGTAGGTCTTGACCTTTAAGTGCTTAAAGTGTAAGATAACTTTCAACTATAGATTTCTCATAAATAGTCTTTCTCTTCTTTCCTTGATTTTCTCCACTAATTGCTTTATTTCTTCATGTTTTCCATTTGTAATTGATTAGGAATCACCACCTTTTCACATAAATTTCATGCTTCTCCTTTAGTGGTCTATTTCTTTTGTTGAGCAGGAGAGAGAAAGTAAGGAATAAGTCTCTTGTGGTCCCCAGTCTTCTACTGGTTTATTTCAGAAGCTCTCATTGTATGTGATTTGGGCTTCCTTTAGAAGCTTTCCAAGGTGGTGGTTGG
Organism: Warburgia ugandensis; assembly: GCA_035236585.1. Taxonomy (NCBI): domain Eukaryota; kingdom Viridiplantae; phylum Streptophyta; class Magnoliopsida; order Canellales; family Canellaceae; genus Warburgia; species Warburgia ugandensis. Next base: position 74,930,219 of record CP141132.1, on the reverse strand, counting down.
CTTGAATTCTTGCTTGGAAAGTTCTGTCACTTTACTTTTGATATTAATACCCTATTTTGAACAGACAAGGCTTGGTATTTCATTTAAGGTTTTTGACTTTGATTTTGACATTCAATGATCATTCTAAACTCTTTAAACTTCATGAATGACATGTATGGGTCTACAATGTAGCTTGGTTAGTGAAGTTGCTCTTTCAAGGGTAACATGGTTTGTCATTTTTTTCATTTGTACCTTGGACTAGTAAAATGGTAGAATTAACCCTAATTAGTTATGATTAAGTGATTTCTAGGGCTAAAACATGCTAAATATAATGTATGTATGTAATATTTCAATATATATCAATAGATCTAGCTATTTGTTAATTTTAATGATGTTGCTAGTCACTCTTGTTTTGGGCTAGAGCACAAGGCTGCCATAGCTGGATGCAAATATGAATACTGACACAGCAGGAATTGGAGACATGGATCCTGTAAGTCTGTTCATCCCTGCATTCTACAAAGGATTTCAGAAAAGCATCATCATCTTATTAACCTCATCAGATACTGGGATACTCCTGTCTTTTGTAGTATCCTGGTATTACAGACATGGATGTCTTTGACTGTGATTATCTTAAAAATATATGTGTTTATAAACTTCCTGTGCAGGCATTGTGTCATTCTTATTATGAATAACAATTTTGCAGAATCTATTGAAGAAAGTGCATCTGCACAAACTACAAGATAGCCATAATAACTGGGAGTGTCATGATAAATACGTAGTAGTACCATTAGTTGATTGTCTTCATTACCAGCATTGTGTTTTCACCTGCTTCTTTAACATACAAGCTTCAATCAGTTGCTGAAGCAACTTTGCAACCTTAGGTTTCCCTAGTACAGTAGTCGGCCAGGTAACTATAGGGTAGGTCATCCCACATGGAACAGTTTTTCTAGAGGCAACATCTGCGACCTGTGCTTATGTCCACATCAGTTGTTTGTTTGATAAAAAATGTCTCTGTGCACAAGCGTGAACACATGCTGACGCTCTCTGTATAGGTCTGTTGTTGAATGAACTGTATTACTAATACTGAACTCTTAAAAGGAAATTTTACACGTGCATCTGTATGCATCCATGGGCAAGCTTAACAATTGCTTGTCAGTTCCATCTTTCATAGTGTTGATATAAGTGTGTCTTCAATTTGGTTGCTATTGATGATAGATTAAGGGGCAGCCCAGTGCACGAAGCTCCTACGTATTTGGGGTCCGGGGCAAGGGCGGACCACAAGAGTCTATAGTACGCAGCCTTACCTTACATTTTTGCAAGAGGCTGTTTCCACTCCTCGAACTCATGACCTCAGTGTCACGCACCGACAACTCTACCTTCGATAGATTCTGTTTCATATGTATTTTTTTACTTATCATCAGAGTTATGGTAGACTAGCATCTGGTTCATATGACTAACTCTACCCTTGCTACGGATGTGTACCCAGGGAGGATCTACAAAATACCATCTCAGCTCAAGATGGCTGCAAGTATTCCAAAGCGATCGAGATTGTCGTGATCTTGTGAGTAGCTTTTCAAATGTATAATTTACTTACATCAGCTAAGGAAGCTTCAATAATATGTTACGTTTTGGAGGCAGTATCCCTATCTGTATCTTTTACTGCTAATTCTTGCTCATGGTTGTTTCTACCTGTTGAATTTCCTGTATGTTCTGGAGAGCAGGATTTTTGCAGACTTGTGCTTGTAAAATTACTAGCCAACTGTGCTTGGGAAAGTAGATCCATTTCCTTTCTTGGAGATGGACTGGGTACCGTTGAGTTATGTATCCTCTGTCCAATTGAAGTTCCAGTGAAAGTTTGATGCTTTTAGCTTCGAGGTGTACATGTTATCTGTATCCACTGATTAAGTAGTAGATATAATGTATAGCATGAGATTGTGGTCAACCATATGACATTAGCGCACACAGAAGATGAAGAAAAAAAGAAAAAGAAGGGAGGAAAAAGAATTGAAAAGAGGATCTCATTAATTGCTGTTTACATTGTGAATATTAATTTTTAAACCATAGCCTTGATGTATCATTGGACCTCACTTATTGAGACACCTTAAGTTGGTATCTATAGAGAATGCATAATGTTTCAAGAGGAAAAGAGGAATGCTATAAAACTTATAGAAAAAAAGTGCAGCCTGGTGCATGAAGCTTTTGCATATGTAGCGTCCGGGGAAGGGGCGGACCACGAGGGTTTATAGTACGCAGCCTTACTTTGCATTTTTGCAAGATGCTGTTTTCACGCCTTGAACCCATGACCTCCAGGTTACACGGCGACAACTCCACCATTACGCCAAGGCTTCCCCGTCTGAATGCTATAAAATTTATATATAAAATAAAAGATAGAACTGATTGCTAGCGTGAGATGAAGGCAAACAAAATCATTTAATTGAATATAACATCATCATCATCATCGTCAAGACCTTATCCCAATTGGGGGTTGGTCACATGAATCTTGTTCCTCCATTCCCCTCTATTAAGTATCATGTCTTCATTTAGTCCCAAAAATTTCAAATCTTTTCTCACTACTTCTTTCCATATTCTTTTGGGCCTTCCCCTTACCCTTTTAGAACCTTTGATTTGTATTGTCTCACTCCTTTTAACTAGTAACATTTTTGTTCTTCGTTGGACATGTCCAAACCATCTAAGTCTAATCCCTCATTTGTTACCTATTGGTGCTACTTCTAAGTTTCCTCTAATGTTTTCATTTCTAATTCTATCCTTTCTTGTCTTGCTACTCATCCATCTCAACATCCTCATTTCGGCTATGCACATCCCATGTACATATTGTTCCTTAACTGCTCAAAACTTTGATCCACATGCAGAAGAAAAAGTGGAAAAGAAGGGAGGAAGTAAATAAAAAAGCTGATCTAAATTACCGCCATTTGCATTACGAACGTTAGTTTCGGACCATGTATATTTTATGGCACCGGACCTAACTTTTTGGAACACCTTATCTTGAGTTGGTAAAAAACCTGATCAAAATATAATATTTGGAAGAAAATGATAGGAGAAGTACACTTGCTTGCTGAAGGAAGAAGTACAAATCATTGACTGCCACATGGCAGTATTCCTCCACCCCCCCACTCTGCTGGGACTTCTGATTTTTCTTCAACCGTTTTTATGGAACTGGTTGAAAAAGACACAAGACCTAGAAAAAGCACCACATGTCATTCGTGGATTTGAACTTCTCCCTTAAGCAAGCAAGTGCCTTGCTTGGCATTCATAGTCTATTTGGAAAGTAAAAAAAGAGGAATAAAATGAAAATTATAGAAGTAGAAAAATCTATTTGGTGATACAGGGAATTAGATTACCTCGACGTGTGAATATTATGTATCTATGCAGAAGTGTAACTCCATGCATTGTTCTTGACAGTTGCTGCATCTGTCACTGATACAAGTGCACCTGTAGCCAACTACATCTATAAGGAATGAAGTTGTACATGCACAGAAGATGCCTGCCTTGTGCATGTCATGGTTGAGTTAAACTTCTCTATTTAACTTTTCATTTTCAAAACCTTAAGGATATCAACCTCTGTGGATGAAGTCTGCAATGTCTAATTGGGAGGGCGGTACTCATATCATAACTTATAAGGGATGAATAGAGCAAAAATAGAAATGTCAGATTTATCCTTGAAAGCTAAAGGTCAGCAGGAAGGTTGAGAGCCCAAAGGGAACACTAAAATCTCTATGGACTTTGCTTGAAACAATTACTTTATTGCTGCTGTAGTAGATAATCCTCTAGATGTTAAAGGACCCTCTTTGTTTGGACTATCAGAGAAAAAAAGGGAAGAGAAAGAGCTTCCCTGGAGCATATTTCTCTGTTGTTTTGGTAGATAAACTGGGACAAAAAATTGGATGGCGTAGTTAGTGGAAAAGAGGACCGACAAAGTGGCTCATGGGCTCCACCTCTGGATCAGAAGCATTCTGCAGCTGTGCGAGTGATGGTCCTTTTGTTGCAAAGGAGGTTTTATTTATTTTGTGAATAAGAGACAGCTACTGGTATTAACCCAAACTGGTATCTACTTAATGTATTCTTAGCTAGGATGCCCATGGTCTGCTCCTGGGTGATATTGCGTTTTGTAAACAAATGTAGGAATTCCATAAAGCTAAGAATATGGTAAAAAGAATTCTAAGAGTGTCTTCATTCTAGGAGAACCACATTAGTGGATACAGGCTTTAAAAAAAATGAAAAAGATAGAGAAAATAGAGAGAGAAAGAGATTATTACTTACTTCAATGCAAGTGAAAATAATTTGGCAAAGCTCAATCCAAAGTCCATGCCAAAATAAATAAATAATGATAATCTCTTTCTTCTTCACCAGATCTTGTTGAAAGATGTTTGTGTCCTCCATTCTGGCCTTACTTAATAAACTGGTACTGTCGTAGGCTCAAATAGCACAGTATGTAAATGGGGGAAGAGACCAAGTAGATGTGGACCATTTAGGTGGCCCATGGCTATGCATAAAGAAGAAAGGAAATCAATCAAAGCGTATAGGGAGCACAGAACAGAATAAGATTGAATGACTCCAGGAAGGCAGTTGTGTGTGTGCGTGTGTACATATATTCATGTAAGTACTTTTCTGGGGATGTACATGTGATGTCCAGAACTGGATCAAATGGTCATATTCAGCAAATAAGACCTCAGCTCACTTCTTCAAATTTTCAGTTAGATTGTCTTCTATCATTTCCTGATTAAGTTTTGTTTGTAGTGACCTTTGTTTGATTGTTTTTGTGAAGGTAACTTGTGGATGTGCAGCTGGTGTTGCTGCTGCTTTTGGAGCTCCTGTTGGGGGTGTATTATTTGCATTGGAAGAGGTTACATCTTGGTAAGTTTTTTATTGGCATCTTAAGGCTATTTTGGAAATGAAAAGAAGTGTTGTATAGACTTTGTTATTCCTTTAAGAGACCTCAAGTTCTGTACGCTTCGTCATTCTCAGTAGATGTCATTTAGGAAAGAGGAATTGGAATTTTATCTTTTCCTTGTTGACTCAATCTGCCTTCATAGTAATTCTCAATCGTAGCAAAAATTGAATGCTTTTTGGGATCCTATTGTTGTGGAGGTCAGGCAGGTGTCGCATCTGTATCTTCTGTCTTCTCTCGTTTTGTCATCATCACAGCCATTGCTCATACTTTCTTCCATTTCGAAAGAATATTTTTTTGCCTATTGACTTCTGCAAATAAACATTGATAATGAATCAATCTGGAGCTGGAGGGTTAGAAAATGAATCAATGTCTCAGTGTTACCAATTTGTCAAATCATTCACATCCAGTGTTTCAACTTTCTGTGATTGTTTTTCTTGAAATTTTGTTGATGCCGGCATACAATTTACTGAAGTTGCAAGCAGAAACACCTGATGTGCATAGAGCTTTCTTTGCTGTGAGTTTGGGTTTTACACGTTGGTTAACAACTCCCTGCACCAATGCCCAATTTGCTTGGGTCAATGCATTTCCCTGAACGCATTTTGGTGAAGTTCCAACTCTTGCCCTTCTTAGTCTGTCCTTTTCAGTGCTGTTCACGATTCACATAAATTAACATTCTTTATATTTTGCTGAGCTGAGCCAAGCCGAGTTGAATTTACCCCTTGTTGCACATGATCAATTTTTAGCTTGCATCTGTCTTTGAAATATGGATTTACGATACTGAAGTTTTATTTCTTATGGGTGTCTTTGCATGATAATAAAATACAAAGTATTACTTCTAAGTCTGCTTGAAGGTGGAGAAGTCAACTTATGTGGCGTGTCTTCTTCACATCTGCTGTTGTAGCTGTTGTGGTACGTTCTGCAATGGCCTGGTGCAAGAACCAAAATTGTGGACATTTTGGTTCAGGTGTCTTCATTATTTGGGTAACATCTTAATAACTTTTTAAGTTTATTCTATTACATAATATTTGAGTTTGTTAAATGCTAGTATGTTTATTTTTACAAGTGGTATTTTATTTTTATTAGGGGTCAAGAAGATTACTCATTCCAGGAGTTACTGCCCATGGCTGTTATCGGAGTTATTGGAGGTCTTCTTGGTGGGTGCTTCATGAGCTATGCTTCCTGAAATAATTATGCTCTATGTAAATCGGCATCTATTGCTATTCATAATGATTACCTGCTGGTTTCTTTTCAGGAGCCTTATTCAATCAGCTTACACTTTATGTTACTCATTGGCGTAGGGACTTTTTACACAAAAAGGGAAATAGAGTCAAGGCAAGTCATGTTTGGGGAATTGAATTTCAGAAGGACATGTTTCTCTATGCAGGATGTTTACTATTACTTATATGTCTGAAGTCTGACTATTGTTTTTCGATTTTGCGGATTATAGAAGCATGCCTTATCTCTTTGATGATGTCAATTGTTTCCTTTGGATTGCCACTCTTAAGAAAATGCAGTCTGTGCCCTGATACAGAAGCTAATTCTGAGATTGAATGCCCTCGTGCACCTGGGATGTATGGTAATTATGTGAATGTGAGTTCATAACACGTTAGCGGTCATATTTGGATTATTTTATAACTAGTTTTGGCTTTCAGTTTTACCTAATCTTTCCCTCTAAATGTGTATTCGCTTTTGTATGAAGACTTCATTTCAAAAGTTCCCATCTAGACTATTTATCATATGCATTTCATCATCTTGCTATATGATAGTGAACTAAATACTGGACTACGAATATAGGGTTAACTATCTAGATACGGACTGCTCCATAGTTTTTGATGATATTTTATGGTGGCTTTGAGTGGATGACACACGCATGTTTTGTAAGCCTCAAAGTTCCCTCTTGACAGAGAAACATGGGAACTGTTGAGAATGAGAGCAAGTTATTTGAGCATCTTGTTATATGATGGAGGGGGTAACTATTTAGATACTGACTCCATAGCTTTTGATGATATATTTTTGGCACTTTTTATCACCCCTTTTTACTCTTAGACCATGCCTGGCATTGTTTATGTTCTCCTTTTACTCTTTGATCACGCCTTATGCTTAACTGGCAAACATGCCAGTAACTTTTTCTCCTAACAATGTTGTCCCTACCACCTTGTTTTCTCTGTATGTGTGAACATAAAACCCATAAGCTTTGTTTCGTTTGTCCCATACAGCATTTTTCCAGCTTGGTCAAAACCACTCGGTGTGCTTCACCATCAAATCCAAAACCCTCTCCCATCACTTCCATCTCCAACTCGAACTCCCACTTCATGGTTGTCATCCAAAGAAAGAAGAAGGAATGACCTCATCAGAGAACATTCACCAAGGTAACTCCACTGCCAACAGTGAAACCATCACTGAACCCCACTTCTGGACCTCAAAAATTGCCCCTATCACAGAATCACCTGTCAGGTAGTTCATGTCTTACATAATTTCTTCTGTAAAAGGGTTATGAAGTTCATGCCTAATCAGGTGATCCTTCAACTTCAACACCCTCCATCTCAACCACATCAATATCAACCTAGGCAATCCTGCAAAGCCAAGAGAAACTCCAATAAACCGATGTCATTGACGTATCCTCTTTTTGCCATTGGTTCAACTCCCTCCTCCCCCACAAGGTTTACAACCTCATGGCACAATCCTCCAACTTCTCTTTGCCATGTGGCTCATATCTTATAATTTATGCTGAAAAAGGGTTGTGAAGTTCATGGTCTAATCAGGTAATCCTCCAACTTTAACACCCTTCGTCTCAACCACATCTACATCAACCTACACAATCCTACAAAGCCAAGAGAAAGTACATTAAGCCGATCTCATTGATGCATCCTCTCTTTGCCATTGGTTCAACTCCCTCCTCCCCCACGAGGTCTGCAATTTCACGGCACAATCCTACTTTACTGTCTCCTTCGAGATCTTTGATTACATGCCAGTATTGTTGTTGTGAGGAAGATTAGGATCCAAATAGGGCTTGTTCTTTTGGAACTCCAGTTTTCATAGTTTTCTTTTGTGCATTTGTTTACTAAGTACTCTTTTGATGTTGACATATCATATTATTCTGACACTTATATTGTACTCGGATGACCTAAAACCTTGAATGGAATGTTTGTAAAGCATGCAAATGTTATATTACTAATAAGCCTTAGGAACGATACCTAATGATGTTTTACTGTGTGTATGAGTGCATGAAAGAGAGTTTGCATTGATTTATATTTGTGATCTTAGTTTTACCTGCTGAGTATGTTCCCCTATACTCACCCCACCAACCTTACATATGAACTCGAAGAAGGGAAAGGCAAGAGTGTTGAGACCAGGCATGTAGAATAGTCAGAGAGAGGGTATAGATAGTGTATGTATGATCTGTACATTTTATAAATGTTGTGAGATGACTGAGTAGTTATGTAATTGTTATAAACAGTTTAGACATGTATAAATATGTTTAATACATATTGGACTGTGGGCTATAAATGGACAAATTTCTGGGAAATGATAAGTTTTTGACTTGTCACATTCAAATGTTTGATTTTAGAACTGATGAATGTGTTTTGATCAGCCTTACGATACTCAGGATTTTCTGAAAGGTCTTTTTAAAGAAAATTGTTTTCCCTGTTTGTTTTCTAAAAGATATTTTCAAATAGGGATCCCGTCTTTTGAAAATAATTCTTAAAAGGGCATTTGAAAAACCCGGGCTGTCATAGTTGGTATCAGAGCCCAGTTGTTCCTTTTACAGCCAATCCTACATCTCAAGAGTTAAAGACAGTTAAAAACTAACAAGTGGTGGTTGAGATGTAAGTTAAGAAAGTAACTCATATAGGAATATATTGGGAAATGTGAAACAGATGCAGCCTGAAAAAGAGGCTACAGGGCCTACTGGTTCTTCTACTGACACCCCAAAGGAAGAAGCTCACATGGAGGAATTTATTTGAAACTATGGAAATTCCAGAAGAGAAAATGGTGAAGCTTGCCACTTTCATCTTCACAGGAGAGGCTACGTTTTGGTGGAGGACAACACAAAGGACTTATTTCCCTCAGCAAGAAATATTTTATGGGATGACTTTTGAAGGATATTTTATGATAAATACTTCCCTCCCCATCGTCAGGCAAGAATGGAGAGAGAATTTCTGAATTTGCAACAGGGAGATCTTATAGTCTTAAAATATGAGAATAACGGGTGGTGGTTGAGATGTGAGTTAAGAAAGTAACTCATATAGGAATATATTGTGAAATGTGAAACAGATGCATCCTGGAAAAGAGGCTGCAGGGTCTGCTAGTTCTTCCACTGACACCCCAAAGGAAGAAGCTCACATGGAAGAATTTGTGGCACAGATGATGAAGAATTTTAAACAGTATATGCAACAACAACAGACCTCAATGTAGACATCGTCTGTACCTAGCATTCCTGTATCGATCACTGGTGAGGGTAGCTCAAGAGATGGTTCTAGCAAGACATATAAATTGCTAGAATGATTTCAGAGGATAGCTCAAGCATTTTCTGGGAAAGATGAACTAAAAGTAGCAAAGGAATGGATATATTAGGTTGAGAAAGCCTTTGAAACTATGGAAATTCTAGAAGAGAAAAAGATGAAGCTTGCCACTTTCATCTTCACAGGAGAGGCTGTGTTTTGGTGGAGGACAGCACAAAGGACTTATTTTCCTTAGCCAAGTAATATTTTATTGGATGACTTTCGAAGGGTATTTTATGATAAATACTTCCTTCCCCATGTTCAGGCAAGAGTGGAGAGAGAATTTTTGAATTTGCAACAAGGAGATCTTACAATATGAGAATAAGTTTGTACAGTTAAGGAGGTTTGCACTAAATATCTGCACTTCGTATAAGAAAGCTGCAGAGAGATTTGTTCGGGGTTTACACCTGAGGTTGAGGAGTAAGGTTATGGGGACACAGCCTCAGATCATAGCAAAAGCAGTAGAAATGTCTTCCATCTTCGAAGAGGAATACTTGCACAATCAACCAGAGTGATGAGGCAAAGAGAAATACAGTATTATTCCAGCATGCTCAAGTAGGGGTAAGCGCCCTTCTTCATCTTTTTCTTGGGGGCCACATAGACACCAAGGACCACCGGCTACCAAACAAAGTTGAGGGCCTGAAAGGAGACGGTGTCCAAGATGTAAAGTTTACCATGCTGGTTCACTTTGTTTTAGACTAGGACAGCAAATACCACCGGTACGATGTTATAGATGTGGTGAACAAAGACACTTTATGAATGAGTGTCCTAGGAGACAAACAAGCAGTGGGCTTAGAACAAAAAATGTGCCTCGAAGTCAAGGTCGAGTATTTGCTATCTCTTTTGAACAGGCTAGGGCCTCAAATGCGGTGATTGAAGGTATTATTTTAATTTCAGATAGACATGCTAAAGTTTTATTTGATCTAGGTTCCACGCATTCATTTGTCTCCAGCATTTCAGACAGAGAGAGCAGATTTACATCCAAGTTCTGGAGGAGTGTACAGGAAGGATTAGGATCTGCCTTGAGTTTCAGTACAACATTCCACCCTCAAATAGATGGACAATCATAAAGAATAATTCAGACATTAGAAGATATGTTGGGAGCTTGTGCAATTGAATGGAAAAGAAATTGGGACGAGAACCTTCCCCTTGTCAAGTTTGCATACAATAACAATTTTCATATTAGCATTGGCATGGCATCGTATGAAGCACTTTATGGAAGACCATGTCGTTCACCAACTTGTTGGAATGAAGTTGGAGAAATGCAATTAATGAAGTTTAAATTAGTGGAGCAATGTGCAGAGAAAGTGAAAGTTATTCGAAAATGACTTTTAGCTACTCAAAGTCGACAAAAGAGTTATGTGGACTGAAGGAGGAGACCTTTAGAATTTGAGATTGGAGATAACGTGTTTCTGAAGGTCTCCCTTATGAAAGGAATTATGAGGTTTGGTGCTAAAGGAAAATTGAGTCCTCGATTTATAGGTTCTTTTGAAATTTTGGAGAAAATTGGGTTGGCAGCATATAGACTGGCATTGCCACCACAGCTTGCAGAAGTTCACGATGTATTTCATGTTTCGATGTTACGCAAGTATGTGCCTGACTCTTCTCATGTACTTACACATGTACCCACTGAGTTGCAACTTGATTTGACTTTTGAAGAAAGAGCTGTCCAAATTTTAGATAAAAAAGAACACACGTTAAGGACAAAGACCATTCCATTGGTCAAAGTACTTGGCCAACATCATTCTGTTGAGGAGGCTACTTGGGAAACTGAGGATGAAATGAAGACAATGCACCCGAAGTTATTTGAGTAGTAATGTAAAGGGAAATTTTGAGGACAAAATTTTTCTAGGGGGGGAGAATGTAACAACCCAACATTTTGTTATAATTAAAAAGAGGAGTTTGAGTGCAAAAATTGAAATTTGCTTTTGAATTTGACTTTAAAACCTCAAAAATCAAAATGTATGCGACGAGAGCTTTCCAAAGAATACTAATTTTATGTGAAACGCAGTTCAGAGGTGAGAGAACCAACATTTTTACTAAATTACAGAGGGGGCCAAATTGATAATGGCACCCCCTCTCACTGGATGGGACCCACGCGATGACGAACCAGGGGGAGCTCAATGTGTGGAGCTCCATCCTTGACTGCTTGTCACGTAGGGAAGGAGCCAGGGAAGCCACTGCCTCCCCTCTCCCCCAATTTCCCCTTCCATCTCTCCCTCCCTCCATCTCTCTCTCATCGCACCCCCCCTTTCACATCAAGTTTCTTCTCTAGGCAGTTCCCTTACCCCTTTGTCAACACTGTTTCCTCCCACACCGACGACTGTCACTGGGCGAGGTAAGGAAACACTGCACCCAATCGCTTCTTTCCTCTCTTTTCCCTTTTCTCTCTCACTCTATTTGTCCCTTCATCGTTCCTCCCATGGCCTATAACGACAGAAAAACCAGCCACGGTTTCTGCCGTTTTTTCCCTTATTTCCAGTACTAAATGGTGATGGAATCACCCCAAATTTCATAGGAGTGAAGGGAAAAATGTGCTCTACAAAACCAATGTTTTGATCTTGTGGAAAAAATGCATTTTTGACATTGTAATAATCGCTAGTGAGGACCATTTTTCCGTCTTCTCTAGCAACGGTGACCGGATTTTGGCACCACGACCATTTTTTGGAGAGAAAATTTGGGAAAAAATATATGGATAGAATCCTGATTGAGTGAATTTTGCATTTGTGTCAACGAAAGTTCAATCAGAGATCATCTGACCGTTGAATTTTTTATCTAAACACGGTATATGAGTAGCACTAGATTTACAAATTTGACTGTTGAAAACACGATTAGACAGTAGAGCTATGAATTTGATGATGTGAATAATATGTGGAGGACAATGTGGATTGAAAACAATTAATGAAAAGCCTTTTAAATGTACAAATGTTGATTGGACCATTACTTTATAGATCTGATCATTCCAACACTTAGATCTGGGTAATTTAGGTCTGGAACATCAGATCTAATTGATTGATGTGTGAAATTAAACTCCCCAACACTCTAAGATATCTAATCTGAGGTTAAACGACAGATCAAGGACAATCTGAACATTCAAATTAGAATATTAATGTATGAATCCATGATCAAGGGACTAAATTATGATATTTATTTCATATTTCTCAGATTAATTCATAGCTGATGATAGAAGCCCTAATCCTCATTTTCTGATTTGGCGAGCAACATCTAAATTGACTGGTAATTGATTCTGGTGAATTTGAATCACTAGATTGTGGTGGGTAAATTCTAAGATTACTAATTTTTTATATTTATTTCACTTATGTATTGTTTTGTTAAGCACATGTAATTGCTACATATAATTGTAGTTGATGATTATTCTTAAGACTCAGAAATAGCATCCTCATGACTTGAATTATGTGAAAATCTTTTGAATTATCTGTGGATGAAATTGTCAGGAGATAGAGTCTCCATTTTCCTATAAATATGAAATTATGATTATTAAGTAATACGTACCACATGCGTTAAATGTGCATTGTCCTATAAACAGGGGAAGTTTTGTCAGATTTTCATTAAAAATATAAGGATTTTATTATTATATTAGAAAACATAAAATTCCCATTATGGGTAATTGTCCCGACTAAATCTCATGCATCATTTATATTTGACATCCATTGGCATTTAAATGAAAAATATGTATTTTAAAAACCATGATCTGGATCTGATTATGTGATCAGTGACTAATATGTTGCTGAGGGTACAATAGTACCTAGATTTTCATGCATTGATTTGTTGAGGAATTGTTTTAAACAGGTGCTTTCGCCTGGTGGACACTATGGTAGGAGGGTTATAGGGATGGCCACCCACCTTTCGACGATTGATTTTTCGACACCAAGCCCAAGTGATTAGATTTCGAGTGTGGCATCATGGGAAGGCTGCACTGTGCAATCCGTTCTCCTCCCATGCGAGACGGTGATAAGTCTCATGTAGTTGGTGGTAGTGTTTAAGCATGCGATGTCCCACTATTAGGCAGTTGCTGCAACATAGTGATCCATGCATTCTTTTGTTACAGTGTCCCATGATTGGGCAGTTGCTGTAGTGTTGCGGTGTCCCATTATAGGGCAGTTGTAGCAGGTTAACTTTTGGCAACACGCATGTGATAGGGTCATAGATACTCTAGCCACTAGGATTGATGATGCCTTGTATGATTTGAGGTTTGATATATTCATATTTGCATGCTGAAAACTAATATGTTTGACATAAATTGACGAGGACTTTCCTGTATGTTATTTAAATTGAGATTATGGTACTTAACTATTTTATTGTCGATTTTGTGCATTTGTTTACTAAGTACTCTTTTGATGCGACATATCATATTATTTTTACACTTGTATTTTACTTGAATGACCTAAAACCTTGAATGGAATGTTTGAAAAGCATGCAAGTTATATTACTAATAAGCCTTAGGAACGATATCTAAGGATGTTTTATTGTGTGCATGAGTGCATGGGAGCGATTTTGCATTGATTTATATTTGTGATCTTAGTTTTACTTGCTAAGTATATTCTCCTATACTCACCCCACCAACTCTACAGATAAACGCAAAGAAGGGAAAGGCAAGAGTGTTGAGACCAAGCGAGCATAATAGGTAGAGAGAAAGAGAGATGGGGCCCATGAAAAGCATGCAAATGTTATATTACTAATAAGCCTTAGGAACGATATCTAAGGATGTTTTATTGTGTGCATGAGTGCATGGAAGCGATTTTGCATTGATTTATATTTGTGCTCTTAGTTTTACTTGCTGAGTATATTCCCCTATACTCATCCCACCAACTCTACAGATAAACGCAAAGAAGGGAAAGGCAAGAGTGTTGAGACCAGGTGAGCAGAATAGGTAGCGAGAGAGAGAGAGATGGGGCCCACATATAGTAAAATGATGAATAGCCTATTAAACATGACATAAGGGATGGCCAGGGAATAAAAAGGGTGCATAAATCAGCACCCTATATTTTGTGGTGGCTTTGTACAGAATTGTGGATGGCACATGTGTTTTATAAGCCGAGGAGCATGTGAACTGTTGAGAATGAGTGCAGTCATTTAAACTACATTTTTAAGATTTTGTATTAGGAAGCAAATGGAAGTACCCATCCTTTAATAGATCAGTGGTTTGCATCTGTAATGGCAACTTAATCAACAATCCAATCTTCTCTCATCCTTCTAATAGATCAATTATGGTCCTTAGTTTACTCTTCATGCTTGCTTATTGTCTTAACTATCATAGTGATAAGTGCTGTTCTATTCTTTGTATGTTAATGCTGGCCATTTATGTTATTTTTGTTCAATTTGCAGCTCTACTGTTCAAGGGACAAGGAATACAATGATCTAGCAACTATTTTCTTCAATACTCAGGTTTCTGTCAATTTTGCAATCTTGTAATTGCCTTTCAATTCTTAGGTTTATCTTTCACAATTTTAGTCCCTTCTTGCATTTTTCCTTCGTCCTTCACAAAGACTACATACGTACATGCATGCTTCCAAATACTCAGCGTATATGAACCTTTGGAACCTGGTCATTCGTTTCTTTAGTTTTTAACAGTTCTGCTTTCCCAGTTGTTAAAAAATTTGTTTCCTTGATTGCAGGATGATGCTATACGCAATTTGTTTAGTGCAAAAACATTTCATGAGTATAGTGCTCAAAGCCTTCTTACATTTCTGGTACTTTTCCTACTTTTCAATAATTTAATCACTTATCATATTTCTTGTGCATATCTTGTTGATCATGTGCAGTATCTAGCATTATCTAGTATTCTAGATGGAGTAACCATGAAGAAAATATTCAGTAACTATATACTTAATCAACATACTCCTTGTGGGTTTGATGTTTGAGTTGATTAGAACAAAAAGAAGCTATGTTGTTAGAACAAAAAAAAAAAAAGGTATATATTTTTTACTCAGTAACTGATTATTGACGAAAACTGAAGCTAATTAATTCTAGGTTCTTCTGGACCCCATGTGTATCTCTTTTCATCATTGAATGAATCATTGTTCAACAGAAAAACCAAAGCCATCCGAGTGAGCTACAAACTTCATCCTAGTAGCCTTTCTCAAGGACATGTTCACTTTCAAAACATTAATTAGGAACTGAAACTGTTAAAAGATCTACTTATTATAGTAGGCAATGCTAAGGCTGATCCTTGTTGTAGTTTGGATTCTATTATAGAGCTTTAAATTTTTCATCATCATCATCATCATCATCATCATCATCATCAAGACCTTATCCCAATTAGGGGTCGGCCACATGAATCTTATTCCTCCATTCCACTCTATTAAATACCATGGTTTCATTTAGTCCCAAAGTTTTTAAATCTTTCCTCACCACTTCTATCCACGTTCTTTTGGGCCTTCCCCTTGCCCTTTTAGAACCTTCAACTTGTATTGCCTCACTCCTTCTAACTGGTGCCGTTGGTGGCCTCCTTTGAACATGTCCAAACCATCTAAGTCTAATCTCCCTCATCTTGTTACCTATTGGTGCTATCCCTAAATTTCCTCTAATATTTTCATTTCTAATTCTATCCTTTCTTGTCTTACCACTCATCCATCTCAACATCCTCATTTCTGCGACACTCAGCCTATGAGTATGATGTTCCTTAACTGCCCAACACTCTGATCCATAGAGCATGGCCGGCCTAATAGCCATCCTATAGAATTTTCCCTTTAGTTTGAGTGGCACCCGCCGATCACATAAAACACCCGATGCACATCTCCATTTGTTCCAACCTGCTTGGATTCTCTGGGTGACCTCCCTCTCAATCTCTCCACTCTCATGGATCAATGATCATAAGTATCGGAAGTGGTCTCTCATGGGGACCTCTTGGTTATCAATCTTGACTGGTGAGCTTTAAATTTTTAAGAAGGAAATTTTAGATTTCACTTTCATTTCTTCAGAGAACTTTGTTTTTCTTTGTGCTTTGAAAATCTTAGTGGAGGATACAAGGGGAGCCAGAATGTGGTCCTCCAATAAATGTTTGTGCAATCAAGTCCTCTCATTTACCAACCTTCATGACAAAAAGAAAACAAGGTGAAGTTGCAGAACTCTCCCTCAAGAGTATTGCAGTTTGTTTCTTTCTTGAGGTAGCCCTTTGCTTGAGCCCTGTCACTCCCAATATACAAGCTACCTTTTCTACTAACCAATATGGGCAACCTCTCTTTCTGTAAGAAGCAACCCTAACTTATCTTTTTGTTTTTTTTTACAAATATCAAAAACCAAATTGCTTCTGTTTTTTGTTTCCTGCTCAACCATCCATTCCCTCTCATGCTTATTTGTTCAATTGCCTGAATTTTAAGAATGAAATCACTTGGAATCATATCCTTTCTTCTCTATTTTCTCACAATTTCTTGATTGGCGTGAAACTAGATACAAAACACATACCTTTTCTTTTCTTTGCATGAGAAAGTGCTCCATAAGGTTTTGACAGGGTAATAGCTACATCGCTGAAGCCCCTTTTTTTTCCAATTCTAGGTGCGAAGTGGTGTATCAAGCTAGAACTGGCACTTTAGACAAATCATTTTCTGACAATTCCTCTGTCATTCAAAACTATTTTTATCTGAGGTCCAGTTTCACTGAACCAGAGTCAATAGATATCATTACATTTTTTAGTGTCTTTTTCACCAAGTGAAGCAGATGCTCTTAGTTTTTCATGGGTGATTGTGCGTGCTTTTTATTTCATCAGAACATCCTCATAGTTTATCTTTTCAAGTATGCCAACACATGGACCCACTTATCAGAGATTCTAATATTAAATGATAGTCTTGGATTTAAGTTCTTGCACCTGGTGGTATCTGTTTGTTGTTACCTATTGCAAATGAGTGCCTTATTCTTTTAGGATTTTATTTTATTTTTGACTATTTAAAACTTCTTCATGCCAATCAATTCAATTTGTACTATTAATAGTCTTTTCCTTTTACGATGACTTGGTTTCACTCTTCTTTTAATGGCTATTTCCAGGTTATGTTTTATTCCCTAGCAGTAGTGACATTTGGAACTGCTGTACCAGCTGGTCAGTTTGTTCCTGGAATAATGATAGGATCAACATATGGACGGCTTGTTGGAATGTTTGTGGTTAATTTCTACCAGGAGCTTAATGTCGAGGAGGGAACATGAGTCTATTATTTGTTTCTGTTCTACTAACTATGTGGTTTTGACATGACTTTCTCTATGTTTTACTTCAATTGTGACATAATTAGTGATGCATCATAGATGGGTTCTTAGCTGCTTTGGTGCTGCAGATTTGGGAGCATAAAATTCCTTGGGACAGTCCTGTAGCATCTGAGTGCAGTAGGTTTTGCATTGCCATAGTTATTGTTGGAATCCGGGCTCTCTTCTTGAGTCAATTTCTAGTAAAAAATCCTTGGCTTGCTGGATTCAATGAGAATTTGATGCCATCTCATTGACATGACCATGTCAATTCAGCTTTATATTCCCTCTCTCACTTGTTAGATTGTTTTAAATATTGGTCAGAGGTTGTTATAAACAATCAAAATCTTTTTGGATGTAAGCTTCTTAAGAAAAGATTTATGTATTCAGATATGATATTTCCAGGAGACAAAACTTGGGGCGTGAAGCTGCACTTTTCTGTTTCATTAAGTCTGAAATGAATAGTTACAATTACATGTGTACTGTGGTAAGTAGAAGAAAGAATGGGATAATCTGGGAAAGATAACCTCTATGTTGTTCCCTCTCAAGCTGAGCATTGCCTACTTTCAAGGAGAGAGTTATTTCGTGAAAGGGAGCATTCTGACATTTTTTCAGGGAGGGGAAGTGGACTTACAGAAGATGTTGGATTGTTTGTGGTAGAAAATGATTTGTTATTTCTTTGAGATTGGTGCTGAACTGCTCCTATTCTAACTGACGTGGGCCTCTGTTATAACTTGATAAAGAGATAGATGCCAACATGTACCTAACTTAAGTCCTAGGTGAATGTTGTCAGGGGAAGGTATCAAGTATAAGCAAGGTTCTTCGAAGAGAAAATCCCGTTCTAAATTACAGAGAATGACAAAGATTGAGGCAAATTGAAGAGTGTGCAAGGCGGAGGAAGAAAAAGAAGAGAACATTAGAACATAAAGTATTGAATAGGAGACATTAAGAGGGAATACATATTTAGGGATAAGGATAGGGTTTCAATGAGTGAGATGAGAAATCTAGGAGATGGTGAGCATAAAGTAAATAAAAGGAGAAAATACCTTTCTCAAGTGATCAAATCTTACCTTGACTTGGATCCCATTGTGGAATATGCTGAAGAATCTGAGGGAACATGGTGGAAGAAGTCCTGAGATGTTCTTGCAGCAAGTATGAAAATGATTTACCAGTTAAGCATTTAAGCCTCTGTTCTTGAAACAGCATAGTCATGAAGCTTCATTCGTCATGTCAAGAGTTCCCATGCTATTTTGATGATTCATGCTTGTTTTATCCTGACTGATTCTAGGCTTGCTTCTTTCACTGAGTAATGCTTCTTACAGATCTTCACACTGCAGATATGTTATACTTCTGGCAAATCTTCACACTACAGATAGGTTATACTTCTGACAAATCTTCACACTAAAGATATGTACTTTTATCTATTTGTTTTGTCACTATAAGTGAAGTACAGCGGCCCCTCATAATGCTGAGATCTAGCAGTCGAGGTTGTTGAGGATATAACATTTGGAAAAAGATTTAGTTTGGGCAAAGTGAGGGTTGGTGCTAGGCTTCTAGTCATCAATTTTCTTTTCTTCTTTGGGCTTGTTGCCAGTATGCATCTCTTGAACTTCCGAAATTTCTTTGAGACCACCCTTTAGGACCATACCCTTTGTTGTTCAGTCAGTCTCTGGTTTATGTTTAAGTTTGTATGCCTGTTATAGTTTGTTGCTTTCTACTCCATGTCATGCACCAAACCTTCGGAAGTCTGTCTAGGAAAGATTTCTATGCAATGCAGATGCTTGGAGTTATAGTAAAAAACGGAGTTTGGTTTTCAGGTATGCTTTACTTGGTGCTGCTTCTTTTCTTGCAGGTTCTATGTGAATGACCGTATCCCTTTGTGTGATTATGGTTGAAATCACAAATAATTTGCAACTTTTGCCCCTCATCATGCTTGTTCTTCTAATATCAAAGGTAATGTCCTTCAATACAAAAGCTTTACATGGCACTCCGCACTCTTACATTGCAAGGAACCAAAGACAAATATCTTTTCTATTATAGGCTGTTGGAGATGCTTTTAATGAAGGCTTGTATGAAGAGCAAGCACGGTTGAGGCATATCCCTCTGCTTGAGTCCAGGCCAAAACAATACATGTGTAAAATAACAGCAAAGGAGGCCTGCAAAAATCAAAAGGTAGCTCTCTTCAGAAGGCTTTGAAAGAGACTGTTGAGTCCTGCTATCTTTCTTTCATGGATTTTTTGGCTTACAATTGGCTTGCTTTTGATCTGTTAAAGGTTGTCTATTTCTCTCATGTTGTTAAAGTTGCAGATGTAGTTTCTGTTCTGCATAGCAACAAGCATAGCGGGTTCCCTGTAAGTAGCCACAGTATCTCCTATCAGGTTTCTTTTTTTTCCTCCTGTTTGTAACCTGTTGCTAAATTATATCCCAATTTGGGGTCCAGGTGGTAGATTGTGCACGTAATGGAGAGCCACTTGTTATTGGGCTTATACTTCATAGGTAGTTCTTCAAATTGTCCAATTGTCCAATTAAATGTTTGTTTGTGTGGTGGTTTTCATCTGCTGGGCCATATTTTTTTAAAAACATACTTGTTCAAGTACATTGTGTCTTGATGTTAGAAAAAATGAACAATAATGCACATAATTGGTCCCTTTTGCAGTCATTTGTTGGTACTTCTGCAGTCTAAGGTAGATTTTCAGCATGGCTCTTTGCCCTGTGATCTGAGAGATGAGTCTGTACCAACCAGGTCAGTGGGTGATATTCAGCATCGGCTTCTGTTTCATTTATGAGGACGTACTAAACTGGTTGCATTCTAAATTCAGTCACAGCTTCAGTGAATTTGTGAAACCTGTCTCAAGTCAAGGACTGTCCATGGAAGACATTCATCTGAATCAAGATGACTTGGAAGTGTACGTAGGCCTTGCTCCTTACCTAAACCCTTGTCCATATGTTGTCCCAAAAGATATGTCTTTGGCAAAAGTATGCTCTTTTATTTTACCTTGCACTGAGTGCACTTATTGTTTTCTGAAAAGGATATCAAATTTGATGCAAGCTGGAAATCTTTTCCATCAACTAGGATTGAGGCATATTTTTGTTGTTCCTCGTCCCTCGCTTGTTATTGGTTTGATTACTAGGAAAGATTTATTGGTTGAGGTATTTAGCTGCATCAGATTCCTTTATGTTTCTCCATTTTAGTGAGGTTTCATGATTATTGATAATTTCTTTGTTGTTGCAGGAGAATGAGGATCCAGCTGTGATGGAGCTGCAGTCAACTAGTGTAAGGTCTTAATCCAGCTATACCTGTGTAATATCTCTTCCATTACATTCTCTATAGCATGCTGCAAGAACAAATGCTTAAAAGTGGCAATACATTTCTTATATTTTCTCTATAACATGCAATTAGAGCATAATGAAGTTTAAAATACATTCATAACATTTTTAAATGACTATTTGCTAGCTGTTACGTAAGTTGCATCCAATGGAAAGTACTCCTAAGCTTTAGGTTTTGAGTGGGATGTGATTCTGCTTTGATAAACCAAACTACATGCGACATTGCATTTCCATTGAGTTTGCCACTTAGTCAGGTTGTTCAGTGCCTGTTTCACAACCAAGAGTTGTGGTTTCAAGTCCACTGACAGTTCCAATAAGAACAAAAAATTGCATTCATTGGAATGAATCTTTTTATCAAAGGATCAGCACGTGAGGGGTTATCTCTTGGTTTCATGCAGTCGAAATATTTGTGTCTCTTCGCCTGGAAAAAAAGAGAGATTTGTGTATCAGATTCATGCATATACAGTAGAGTAAGTTTCAGATAGAACTAGTTCTTGGTACAGAACTTTAGCAGCACTGGGAGTTGGATTCCAGAATGACCTTCTGTGGAAGAAAGGAAGTTTGAATTCTTGCATTTGTTCTGTTTGACTTTGTTGGTCCTTAAGTGGATATTTCTGTGCTTTAATTTTGAATATATATGTAAGTGTGGTTTATGGGGAGACATTATGGCCGACATGCAGATCGCTGTAAATTTCTACAAGGTACTATATCTCTTACACACATGTACGTGCTAGCTTGTGAAGCTTTTGATTGTTTATTAGATGATACCAGGCAAGGTTGGCACTGCAACAGGAAGTTTGGACTGGCTGTTGTTCATAATGGATATGAAGATGACATTTGCCTTGGCATCTGGCGAGTCTCTTACTGTTATGCACGTATTAAGCATATTGGGCTTGGCTAGTCTGTTCTTAGAAATGCAACCACGTCCAAAATACCTAAGAGAAATCCTTCTTGCTTCCTTTTGAAAGCCCTCTCTCAAGATCACCATTTGGAGATCTTTCCAAGCTATGATCACTCAGCTGGGCATCTTAGCTTGTGAGCAGGGATGGTGTTCAAAGTAGACATGGCATATTTTGCGTAGTAAGCCCCAAGGGCTTGTAAATGTATGTCAAGTGGATTTTGGTTTTAGTATACCAGAAGTGACTTCCTTAATTTTGTTTGCTGTATGTTCCATCTTGCTCATTGCTTCCAGTAAATACTTTAACTTGCTTTTTGTGTAATGGGATTATTGGCTGTTTGCTCATTTGTAGGTCCCCATGCACGTTTGTGCTGCCGTACTAAATATTAAATTTGCATCTTTATGGATTCTGTATTGGGCATAGAGCTATACTGATTATGCTTCTGAATTGATAGCCCGAAAATTTATGTTTGCCATTATTGGTAACTCTGGAAGTTCTCTCTGTTCTTCACACGCTAAACTTTTGTTCATCTGTTTCAAATATTGATAGAGTTATTCAGATGAAAATGTGATGCTTTCCTTTATGCTAGGATCTTAGTATCTGTTCTGTTCATTGCAGTTACAAACATAAGTGATTTCTGATTCCTTTGACTTGATAAAGAGCAAAGTTAGTACTAAATTGGTATCATTTTCTTTCTGTCAGAAGTAACACGCATGATAGAAAAGCAGTTAGAGGACAAGTAGATTTCGAGCACCCACTTCTTGACAGTCTTCTGATCCAAGAGTGACAGTATCCTCTTCACCTCCTAGCAGTATATGCTTGTGCATTAATTATTTTGTTCCTGTATACACGGGAACTATAGATCCTTTTATTCTTGTATTTATCCGAGGGAAATCTGATGTCAGAAAAATAGCAAATTGGGTCGAGGTCAACCCAACACAAATTTTTTGTACCACAGAGACTCTAAAGAAAAATGGTTTCTGGTTAGTGAAGCTCTCCTGTCCAGGGGAAGTAAAACAAAAAGAAAATTTCCCGTTTCATTTTGCTTGTCAGATGTATCTGCCTGAGGTTCTCCATAGGCAGATTTTGATTACTAAACAGCGCAGCTATAACCAAATTTGCTCTCTCTCTCTCTCTCTCTCTCTCTCTCTCTCTCTCTCTCTCTCTCATATCAAGCCCCAACATTGACAACGGATAAGTGTGCATTCAGGCACACATACACACAAAAGAGTCTTTCAAGTTGTCTATTTATCTCATCTCCTTGGTGACTCTGAATCTTTCACCATCTGCAATGGAGAAACATAGAGTTGCCATCTTTAAGACAGGAGGATTGACCTTCCAGCTTGGGTGTGCGTGCGATTAGTGTTAATTTTTATGTATTTGTGCTTTGTTATCAAGGAAGAAAGTGCATCCTACAGCTAGCGTCTGGCTGTGTGCTTACTTTGTTATTTTTTTTGTGTATTTGTGTTTTGTTAACAAGAACTGAATCCTACAATGAAGTTCCCTTTCACATTTCGAATAAAACTTTCAGCCCTGCATAACCTGGAAATATCACAGAAGAGCCATCAAATGCAAGCTGAAAGCTGCCCCATGGAGGAGAGTCCCAGCAGACTTGTATATACTTGGGAATGAATCAAGTACGTTGTGCTGCCGCCAAGCCCTCAGACTAGATAAGCTGAAAGCATACGGTGCAGGGAACTGGACCACAGTCATTTTCAGGAGAGAAATGATAAGCCAAAAGCGTTTATTAGGTGCTTGGAGTCAAAGCACTCCAACTTTTTGCATGAAAGCGTCCACCCCTAGATGATGTACCTAGTGCATCTAATCTAATTGCTTTGGCTTTAGGTAAGATTCTCGTAGCTAAAAGGTTCTTCTTTTTGCAGACATCTAGAAACTGTCAAAGCGTCTATTCAAAAACAAAAAACAATACCGTGAGATGCGAATATTTTTCATTTTTCATTATCAAGATATGAGCAATTGGATAAACGATTCAACCTATCTATGGGTAGATTTTTCATGCAAAAAGTTGAAGCGCAAGGGCTTTGGTTTAGCATTTCCCTCTTCAGGATGTTTCCATCCTTGAGGCTTCATATGATTGCCCAGATACACCGTTTTGTTCCCATTATTTACAAAATTCCCAACCTACATATGGGTTGCAAGAGGAAAGAACCCATGAAATTGTAAACAGATGCTAGATATGGTTGCTTGCAGAAGATTAAAATGCGAATTCCAGCTTGAGTGTGTGTATGGTGTCCATAGGATCATATTTTGACTTTTTTAGAAGATCTAAGTCATTCATCATGTTCTGCATACAACAATTAGGTAACAAGGCTTGAGTTTGGATGATCCTAACCATTTAATTTTGGTGTTTGAGAATTTTATAAAAATTGAAGGTCGTGAATTTTAACACAAAACCACGGGATGAAAGGCTCCAATAGGGTATGAAGTTTCATAACTAGCCTATCCTAGTGTTCGAAACATAATGAATGACTTAAGAAATCCTGAAACTTCTTTTGCAATAATCGACAATGGCCATGACCTGTCGTCCAACTTATAAATATTTGAAAGAGACGAAAAGAGTCATTTCCTCTAGGATCAAAGCATTCTTCAACAGGAAATCGACTGTCAACAGTTCTTCCCTTTGCTTAATAGACAAAATCTTCCACCATTTTGCATCTGATTGTATGGAAGCTGGACCTCGTCGGCAAGCTCGAAGAGTCGTTCATTCACGCTCTTAGGGTGAGGCAGGCATGTCAAAGAGGATTTAAGTGATTCCCATAATTGTGTTTGATCAGAATCATATTTGTCCACCCATTTGTCAACAAAAAATGGAGGATCATAGCTTACGGTGCCCATAGTGAGATCTAGGCGAGCTCATCAGAAGGGCAGCCATCCCATTGAGGATTCACTTTTCATGCCTAGTAGCTTAAAAGACTTACGCGTAGAGAAGAGAATGGGGAGATTCTGGAACTCCCATGTCGATAAGATCTCAATCCTGCCCCACGATATGATGAGACTATTGGCACGAGAAAGCTCCTCAAAAAGGGTACTTAGTTTGCGGCCGAACTGGTGAACACTGCAGCTATTTAATGTAGTAGCAAATTCAAGCTTGAGTTCAGCAAGAGATGACGAGTTCTCGTGGTGGTTAATTTCCGGCATTCTCTAGTCCATATGCAATGACACGAGATTAGGAGCACGAAATCCTAACGATAACTCACAACCGTCCAGAATCAGCTAGGGCTTCTCCAATAGTTTAAAGTCGATTTCTCAAGCAGGGAGGACAAGATAAAATGCCGCTAACCGAGTCACTGCTCAAGTGAACGTAGAGGAAATTCTTGGCAGATCTCCGGAAGTAGCGAGTGAAAATCTCATTTAGACTTGGAGCTGTGATGCCCAGCGGGCATGGACGTGAGAAGCCAACTCTTCTAGTAAAATGGAGAACCAGACAACACTTCATCGAGTAAATCATTGCTCAAATCAAGATTTGTAGATGGAGTTTCTTTACCGATCTCCAGTAAACCATTCCACGGGGGACTTCCAGATCGCAGTTCCGAAATTCTAGTCTTGTTAATGACACTGTTAAAAACCACACACAGGCAACTTGTATAGTGGATATAGAGAGCATACATCTAGACAGAGCTCTCTTTTGACATTACCTTCCACTGTACAACTGATCCCTTCCCTAGCATAGCATTTTTGCAAGAGGCTGTTTCTACAACTTTACCGTTGTACTAAGTTGATGACAATAATTGGGAAAAAATCTGTGAATCTTAGAACCCTTGTGAAGGATCAAAGGTCGGCTGACTCACGGAGCAAATGGAATCCGTGAGTGAATCAGGGGACATACTATTAGAGATGGAAGAAATACTGGTCTTCATAGCAGCCTCAGCTGGCAAGAAATCAAGGCTGTGGGCGAGGGTCCGGCGAGTTACTGATCAGATCATTACGGCTTTGTTCCTTGATTTGTTGGTATTAACTCCTTTGATTTGTTGGTATTAACTCCTTTGCTGTTTCGTACTAGGTTGTGCAACATCTATGATTTTTGCAAGGAAATACACCTAGAAAGATGGTACGTCACGTTATGTTCTTGTGATTGTGAACATCTCAATTGCGGATGAGATCCTGCGCGTAGCTCACACTTTGTCCTGGTCAGTCTCAACTTTGCTTGATCAGACCCATTCAATATGATTGGTCGGCTAATTGGAATTGGAATTGGACTGGTGCTGTGCCTGGAGCCCAGTTAGTCTGCAGTTGAAGCATTAGTCACTTGTTGATGATGGGCCCACAGGTGCTTGGTAAGTTAATTGGAATTGAACCCACTTCTCATGGGGACTGTTTGTGCTTAAACTCCTGAGCTACAGGCATAATACCAACCAATTCTGACCCTTTGATTGCTAGAGGCTTTCATATCGTTATTTGTTAGCCGTCCACTTTACAACTTGGAATAACAAAAATCTACAGGTACTTCTGGGACCTCTTGTAACTCTGAAAACTGAAGACAGACATTAGAAGAAGGTGAAAGAGTATATCAAGTATCAAGAATCCATATAACAAAGATCGGATGACCAACAAGGAGTCCTAATCAACCAAAATAAAGCCTACAAAATAAAATATATGTCCCTCTCAAACCCCACAACCATCGAAAACAACCGCCTCCTAAGACAAAGCCCATCGCTCAGAAAACCAAAACCATCTCATTAAACAAATACAGTAACCATCTCATTAAACAAATACAGTACAAAGTAGTAGCCCAACAAAACCAAATCCAACAACTCCCATTCCCTTAGAACTAGCCGCCTGATTTTTCAATCCTGGAGCACTAGCAGGAGGGTGTGCAGAGACAGATGGCGAAGATGCCGAAGGCGAAGGCGAAGGCGAAGGAGAAGGTCCTGATTTGATATCGGCAAGCCTAATGTCGACCTTCTGACCAGCTCCGCAGTGGCCTGGAAATCCACAGATGAAGAAATGGTGCTTTCTCTTGATGGTTATGGAGTCATTGCCCGTTGAGAATGTGTTCATTGGCGCTGTAGCATTGCATGACCGGTACTGGGCTCTGGTTACGTCAAGTACGTTGTGGAATTGCTTGTTGTATTCGAAAACTGCAGATTGACAGTTCAATAAAATCAGTCAGTTTTGGCACCAGAAGAAGAGAAGGAAATTTTCATGCTCTTGGGTTGGTTGAAATGAGACGGGCAGGAGCCACCCCCAAATATCTTCTCACCCCCCAAAAAAAAAAAAAAAAAAAACAACAACAACAACAACAAAAAGAAGGATATTGATCCGGGGATGCATCACTTGGAAATCATAAGGATGATCAAGGGACCGCAGTGTTATCTCCTCTAAAGCTACCAGTGGGGCCCAAGTGATCTAAACCATTCATCCTCTCGGCCCCACTACCCTAGATAGGCACCAAAAGCATTGAAAAGCTCACCCATCCATGATCCTGACCTTTGCTTTTCAGAGCAGCAGATGGTTTGAAACCCATACAAGCGAAGGGCAGACTCATTGATCGGATAAAGCAGGGCCCAGAAGATGAATAGTCCGGCCTGGGCAAGCAAATGCGTGGATAAACTCAAACAAACATCCAACTCCACTAGAATGTAAGGAAACTTGAATGCCAGCCTCGTAAACTCAGCCCATTCTGCAATTGCCAGACCAAGCCTTTGCAACTTGAATGCCGGGCTGCAACGTGCGACGAGACAGCAAGGATCGGGTCCCGTGCCACGCTTGCGCGTTGCGTGCAATAGTGACACGTAAGCTTTTCCTACGTGGCGGGCAAGCACGAGCCACGCATCCCTGCTAGTCTTGTGAGTTTGGGCTGGCATCCACTAACATTCGAAATTACCAAAATACCCCTAGGGGATCAGCTAAGGCACATCAATGCTGCCCAAAGTTGATACTTAGCTCCGATCTGAAACGTACAAGTGGCGGTGCAAACTCTCCGATACAACGAGAAAAAGAGAAGGCCAGCAGTAACAAGCTCTGAAGCCAAGCAAATGTAACGAGAAAATAAGGCGAAATAATGATGTCTCTAAAGCCCATAAAACCAAAATCTACAAGAAGGCAAACAAGCGGAAAACCCACTGCAAAGTGAAGAGAAAAATTGAAACACAAACCATCATAAAGGAAAGAAAAGGGGGAGATCTAGAAAGAGATCCAACGAGAAGAAAGACAGAGAAAAGGAACAGATCAGACCCAGAGAAATCAAAGAGAAGAGTGAGAAAAAAAAAACCCAAAAGCCACATCAAGAAGAACTTACTGAGAACATCTCCAACGTGGAAGGATTTGGTGCTAGCCCAGGAGCTGTAGCTAACATTGCCTGTGACAGTCCAACCTTCAGAGTCACCCACTTTGTAAACTGCTGCCTGAGAGAGCTTGAAGACGGTGAAAACAAGGAAGAAGAAAACCATGGCTTTGGCTCTTGGAACACTAGCCATGGCAGCCAGGGGAGAGAGAGAGAGAGGGGTTTCACTTCCTTTCCTTGGGGAGCGTGTTTATATACTCGTCCGTCCAGAGTCCGTCGCTTTACATGGCAGAGAGAAAGTTTGAAAAGCAAGTAAAAGACCAGAAATTGGAAAAGGCACCAACTTTTTTCCAAATGACTATATTGCCACTTGTTGTTTGTAAGGAACCGGAGCCTGCATTCGGACTAATTACATCTAGCGTCTAGAATTACTGGTGGGCCACCACTTTGTACGATCCAACATGGGCCCCATAACACTTCCTGCACTAGTTTTGGACTATGTCAGACATTAATGTCTTCTTCACCAAATCTGGGCCCGCTTTTGTTAGTTGCTGTTGGGCACGCCATATGATAAACTCTTCTTAAATTCTTCTCGTACTGTGTGCATAGTCATATATTTTCTCTTTCTTCTGTTCTCCTATTACACAGTAGCATATTTTACTCACAAGTAGAAACTTGCCAGGGATGGGTCAAAAGTAGTCTTCTCCATGTGAGATTATTATAACCTTTGAGTTGTGGAGAACTTATTGTTGAATGTACACCGTTGAAGGGCTGGCATGGTTCGTATATAGCATGCATGAACTGTGTATAGACGATTATTTGGACCATGGATAATTAAAATGATCAGATTCCAGTTGTAGTCTTGCCTATACTATCTTCCAAATGAAATATTTCCTTTTGCTACGTGGAGCGTTATTATCTGATTTTGTTGTGCCTGCTTCAAATTATGTTGCCTATGAATAGGGGGTCCAGAGGTGGAACCTCTAGTGCTAGTTGAGCTGAGCAGTCAACTCTCCAGGAGATGTAGAGGCGGCACCCCAATCATAAAAATGAAAAGAAAAGAGACATAGACAGTTTTTCTATTTTGTAGTATGTGTGTGTCTATATATATATATATATATATATAAGCAAGGATTTGTAGGTATAAAGTATAGGTGATGTTTGATTGGTCAGGAAAAAGTTTTTAATTGCCATTTCTTTTAACTTTTTCTATTTTTTTCTTTTTTTCAGCTAATTAAACGTCACCTACTCCTTGCACTTGCACTTGCATGAAATAGCTGAAATTAAAATAGCCCTATATATATTAGTAATTTTAACAAAGAGTTGCTGGTATAAAGTACATGTGACATGTGATTGGTTGGAAAAAAGTTTTTAACTATCATTTCCTCTAACTTTTTTTGTTTTCTATTTTTTCTTTTTTTTTTCAGCCAATGAAATGTCATATGCTCCTTACACCTGCATAAAACACCTAAAATTTATGTATTCTCACAAACCTAGGTTTGTGTAAAGATTAGATAAATTTTTGTACCTTGTAGCGGCTATTTTCTAGCCACAATAATAGAGAAACTTGTGTCTACATCTATGTCAATTAAAAAAAAACAACAGAAATATGTGTGTTTCTTGTTTTTCATCTTTATAACATCCACCTTATAAGATCTCCAAATTTGTATTTTGGGTAGAGTTGTTTCTTGGCTCTTAGCAAACAATGGAACTAGAAACAGCCTGGAATTAAGAAATTCTCTTTTAGCTTAAGGATTAGTAGTGGAATTACCAACAAGATATTGAGATCAAACCAAGTGTGGTATTTACATGCATTTTGATATGTAGATGCAAGGAGTTTATCAGCACCTAAAAAGGGCAGGTTTAGGGAAGGGGCGAACTACAAGGACTTATAGTAGGCAGCTTTACTTTGCATTTTGCAAGAGGCTGATTTCATGCCTTGAACTCATAATCTCACGGTCACGTGATGACAACTTTTACTGTTGCATCAAGAATCCCCTCCAAAATAAATAAATAAATAAATACACACTATATTACTTTATATTATATTTGAATGGTGCCCTTCCATATCATTCTCACGAGAGCTCATAGACTTGTCTTATTGGAGACTTGTGACGAAGAAATTAGTTCATAGCTCGTAGATTAACTTAATCCATGGTTTATAACGAGAGGCCTCGTGAGAAGATCAATTTTTCTAAAAGAGCGCAAATAACGAGGATAAATTTCACTCCAACTAAACAATGGGGCTGTTTGTACTGACTTTCTGCGAAAAACAAAGAATGTATTCGATTTTCCATGAAGAATGATTTTTTTTATCTGCTATTTGCCGCCTTATTACGTGGATAGAATTATTCAAAGAGAGATAAAATAGTCCCCAATGCTTGTGCCGGTTGTTCTTCAATAATTTCATATTTCTAAATGCCGACTTAATTCCTGAGGTAATTATCGCCTTTTCAAGTAACCTCAGAGAGACTGCACGTTTTCAAAGATCGTGTATGATGAGAAAGCCTCCAAGAAGATGAAAAATTGGGCTGACAGGAGACGACGACCATTAGAGTTCCAAGAAAGAGATCTCGTCATGCTTAAACTCCTACCAACACAGCACAAGGCTACGAGACCCTTATATAAGGGACTGCTAAGGAAGTAAGAAGGGCCATTCTCCATCTTAAAGAAAGTAGGAAAGACTTTTTATCGATTGGAGTTACCACCAAGACTGAAGATTCATCCAGTCTTCTACGTAAGCAACTTAAAACCCTATCGAGCGGATGAGGAGGAACCTAGCAGGAACCAATCTCACCGAGCACCACCAATTGTAACAACTTCCTTTGATAAGGATGTGGAAGAAGTACTTGTAGTTTGTAAGTGATACAGTGGCCTTCTAGTATTTTAATAATATATTAACTCTTGGTGGGCCTAGATTTACGATCACAATGTTTTCTTTGACTTAGATGTTCTATGTTTTGATCGATGATCCTAATTACTATTTTCTCATGTTGTAAAATAACTAAAAGCAGCACTGATTAGATCATTCAATGGATAAGAATTTTCAGACATGATCATCTGAGTTAAGGGCAGCATTATAGACGAATTGGATCTTAATAAATATGAGTCCACCTATAGTTATAGCTATCATAACGCTTCCAATTAAGTATTACAGCAGCTGGTCAGTAAAATTCTAACTAAAAATTATGACGCATTGCAACAAAACTAAGGGTTAAATTTCAGTTTAAACTTCCTCTCCAAGTTGCAAACTATCAACGCCGAATCGTGGTAATACGCACGATCAAGTGCCACGACTAGTTTTATACTTCAAATGGAAGGTTGAGTGGCTTTAAAACGAAGGCAGGAGAATGTCTGTGCCATCATGATCATACGCTCTTCTTCTGGTGGAATATAGTAACCTCTCTTCACCCTGATTTTCCATTCTTTTGTGGGCACAACAGGTAGATAGTCATTTCTTATTCTTGTGGGCCTCCCATTGCACATGTCCAATCAAACGCTGGAGCCACTGAAATAAGAACACATGCAAACTATGTTCAAAAGACATGGGTGGTTGGTTCTTCCCTGGGACCCAGTAAGTTGATAGTCTCAGTCAAATAATAGGTGGGCCTGACCTCAGTTTGCAGGTGGCCCGCTTTCCATTATCCTAAACTAAGTTGGGTGTTAGTTTAGGGCTTTGTTAAGGTGGAGCCTTTGAAGTTACCTCTACTTATTGTTGCATGTCCTTAGTTGGTTTCGGTGACTTGCAACATTCAAAGTGCAGTTCCTAAAACACCCAGATCAGACTTTAATAAATGTAGTCGATATATTGATCTGCGTTATATAGTAAAAGTAAGTAGAGGAAGCTTAAAGGAAGACTGAGAATAGTAAGAAGTGAAGTGCCATCCACCAGCATTTGAGTTGCAAGGGTGGGTCAAGATCTTAGATAAAGGAAGTAAGCGTGCATGGAGAGATTAATTATGGGTTACATTATGATCTTTCTACAGCTCCCACCGTTAATGTTTATAAGTTTTGGGGTACGTGTGGCAGAGAGCTGCAGGAGTGAGTCTCAACTGCAAGTGTCTGGAGTTCTTGAATCTTCTAGGAGGGTATGTGCAAGTGTGTGTTTGTTTACCATTCAAAAAAATTATTTGGGAGTTTTGGATGTGAACTGTCTAAATTAATGGTTTATGAAGTAGCCATGAGTTTCATTGTTGAAACAATTTTTGGTGTGTGAGTGTGGTGCATAAAAGTGGGTCTCGAATGTGACTTAAGGGTGCCTGTGAATACTTATCTAGCAATATGGTGGTTTAAAGAAAAATTCAAATTTTTTCTTTAAAAAATCTGCCTTTAAGAGAGAGGGGGTAGGTAACTTATGTATAATAAGTTTATATATATATATATATATAATATTCCTAAGTTGCTTAATCCTAGTGCACCCTATGAATTTTCTTTGTATACAACATTATTATAGACAAGCTTTTCCTCCAAAAGATGGAATTTTATTATTTTTCATATTAAAAATAATTGAAGAAATGATACTAATTCCAATTTTCTCTGGCACTATGCTTTTGTAAGAATTTTAATCACAAAAGAACTTAGTATATTTTTCATTTGAATTTCGGAGAGTTAGACATATACCATGAAATTGAACCTCTAAAGCAACTCAAATAGGCTTATTGTGCCATTGCAGTGGAAAGTTATTCTTTAGCATTATAGTTAAACCTAATAAATTAGTGCTCATGCTAAGTTAGTACAAAATAGTTAGTCCTAACTTGGGTGACAATGACAAAGTAATACCTCAACTTGTTAGAAAATAATTAACTTGCACAAACTGAATTGTAACACCTCGGATTTTTAAGACATTTTTTTATAGGAATAATAATGGTATTTTAAATAAGAGCATTTGGGATCCCACGAGAAAAGATTTATTTAACATTTTATTAAACCTATCTTAAAAACTCCGGTTGTTAATTTTCCTTTCTCAAAATGGTGTACATGTAATTTAAACATAAATAAATAATCCGCGTATAAATCAACGTCAAATAAATAGGCGCCTTTATTTTAAATCAAATAAACGTTCAAAAGACAATAATAATATGGCCTAGGGTCTATCTATCATAACATCCCATATAAATGTCCAACATATGTCCAAAGATCTAAATCACATCCAAATATAAAGTATGCAATCCATAATAAAATTCAAATGATAATCCACTCTAATGACTCACATTACTGTCTAAAACTATAGGGAAAACTAGTCTTGACGGCTCTCAAGGTTTATCAACCGCTTTTTCTTTCCTGGTGTCGCGCTCGAGATCTAAGGCATTGCAAAACAAAGCAATGCCTCAGCAAGCTATCGCTTGTGTAGGTACATAGACAATTAATGTAATAAATGAAAGAAATAATGAACATCATTGATGAAAAGTCTAACATTTATGAAAATAGTGATATCATAATGTGATGTTCAAATAAATGCCAATTTATTCCATATGCTAAAACATGAAATTCACTGAGTTAAAACATGACATGAATCAATAACATGGAGCATACAACAAGAATAAGGGCACCCTAAGGTAATGGGTCCCACCACATCGCACTAACATCCATGATCAGGAGTACACGTAGTCAACCTCTGAGTGTCGTCACACCCAGGCATATCATCCATAACCATGCTCATCATACATGCACACATAATAAGAATATGGGCCATCATGCTGCAGTGGCAACCCTCCATGGGTATCAACCACCGCCGCTCCCCGTCGACACCATGACGGGAGACTTAGCGTCTGTCCCCATGGAAAGGCTCAGACCGGTAGTGTGGACTATCTATGTTACCAAACCCCTACCAAATGCCATCTATGGGTAGGTGTCTATCATATCACAAACTCATCACATCATAATCTCGGAAGGTGGGTGGCCGACCCTATCCCTCCTAGCATGACGCCCACCGGGCGAGAGCACTCGTCATCAAATATAAAACACGAAAATCATATGTATATGCTAAAACTCAAGAGCACTTATAGCTTGCAATCCCCAAGACATGCCCCTCATCCTAGGGTTAGCCTATAAAAGGACCAGCTAATAAGCCTCTATTCTCATTTCCATGTAAATCCATGCATTTTCTATATATATAATAAGAAATAAGTCTCTAATTAAGCATAACTAATTAACATCATGCTTGTAAAAGCATTTTAAATAAGTTTATTCAGTAAAAGATTTCAATTTGGAATAACCATCTTGTACGCAATGTCGCACGAAATCCACGGTAAATAATAATTGCATTTTAAAATACAATCACACATGATGCTATGTTTAAACATGGTTTAAAAATCAAGGCAAAACATTAGTTGTCGTTACCTATCTCAGTGTG
Organism: Warburgia ugandensis; assembly: GCA_035236585.1. NCBI lineage: Eukaryota > Viridiplantae > Streptophyta > Magnoliopsida > Canellales > Canellaceae > Warburgia > Warburgia ugandensis. Next base: position 74,895,817 of record CP141132.1, on the reverse strand, counting down.
AGACCATTAGCTTGCTAATAACTCCCTTTAACTGGTATATTCAAGTGCACCTGTACATGTCACATCACTATTTTAATATTTTTCTAAAGAAAAAGTGGTCATTTCTAAGTTTTTAAGTTAAAACTAGGTCCACGTCGTTAATACGGTCACAACGCCTCTTTCGGATCGTGATTTGGACCTCCCTAGCTCCCAAAAATCAAGTTTTTGTGAAAACTACCCTTAAATGGGGCATGCCAGACCACCATAAGGTGGTTTATACCGGCGGCGCCCCTTTTCCGCTGGTTTACACTGGCGTATACCGGCGCACGAAGACGCCCGACCACCCAAATGCCACACGGGATGCACGCGTGCGTCACGGTCGCCAGGACGTGTAGCGTCCCGGCCCCACAGCACTCGCCAATTGCAGTCCATCCGCGCACGCGTGCGACGTCAACGTCATCTCCCTGTGCGTCCTGGCGTCAGCGCCAGGGCGCCGACACTGTTGACGACGCCGGAGAAGACGACCGGATTCCGATCGCCTCCGACGGAGCTACAGAGCTCCGTTTTGTGTGATTTTTGCGTCATTTTCTTCAGAAATCTCTCTAGAATCTATTTATGCCCTCATTTTGCACTGATTTTGCCAAAAACCATGATTTTTAAATGATTTTTCCCAAGTTCCTAAAATCATCCATAGGTACTTGTTTTTGCATTTTTTGGAGAAATCCACCGTTAGATCACTCCCAAATTTAAAGGGTATGCTCTTGGGTCTCTTGTGCACTAGTTGGACGGTGCGATTTCCAAATGGAGAAATTTTGGTCCATGAAATCACGCTCCAACAGTAGCGTGCATACAGGTTCCTAAAAATCTGATTTTTTTTTCCTAATTTTTTAAATACTTTCCTAATTAATTTTCTAATTAAAAATACATAAAAACATGGATTTGAGGCTTACCTTGTGCCTGGCTGGTGTTGCTTGTGTTGCCAGGGTTCCACTCGCTGGAAAATCCAAGTTTTGCAGGGCTAGGGTTTTGCGTAAAAACTCAGAAAAAATGCTCAAAGTGGAGCATTTTGGCTCCTAGAGGAACATAGATATAGGGTTTTAGAGTCTTGGGTCTCTTCCCATGTCTCTCCGGCGATTTTTCCGGCACTGGTAGAGACGTGTGGAAGACGGGGGTGCCATTATCAATTTGGACCCCTGTCTAACACGTCTTTATCAAATGACCAATTTGCCCTTACAACTTTGACGGCTCATAACTCCCTCGTTTGAGCTCCGTTTTTCGTATTCTTGGTGGCGTTGGATTCGTATCAACGAGCACTTTCTACTTCTTATGTTTTCAGGAAAAATTTCTATCTATAAATTTTTATTTTTATTTATTTAAAAATTTCCTGTTTTATCCTAAAAATTAAGGATATTACATGAATTCTTTGATTCTAGCTTAAGGCACGTTATGAATATTGCTTATTGAAGATGGTGTATTACAGAGGTGCAAGGGATCTCAGCAACTCGATATTTCTAATTTGTCCACGCTAGACTCAATATTTTGCCTTTAATAATTTGCACTATCAGACTAAGGTCACTATTTTAGTCTTTAATTTATGAATGCCTTCATAAAACTAGAAAATACGAAAATTGGTTTTTTTTTTTTTTTAATAGATCTCAAGAGTATGATGCTCTAAAAACACAATCAAATATCTTTTTTTCTTCATATTTGAAAAGTACGATTATCTAAAAATCACAATCAAATCTCTATTTTCTTAGATCTCCATGAAGTATTTTAGATCTTAAAAAGTATAATAATTTGAAAACACAATCAAAATTCAGAAGCACCTTAGAAACAAGATAATAGATCAACAATCTAAAGTTTTAACAAGAAACTGAATAACACAAATATACCATGACTTGGTAAACTTGTATAAACAAGAACTTCTAAAGAACAATAAATCTAGAAAATAGAGTGCTAAAAAGGGATACTTTCATGCCTTGTCTTTCATAACTTAAACTCTAGAACCAAAGAACTTCACGAGTAAAAGAACCCTAGAAAGAGAATGTCTGTAAATAGACAAACTCAGAGAGAGAGAGAGAGAGAGAGAGAGAGAGAGAGAGAGAGAGAGAGAGAGAGAGAGAGTTTCTTTAACTAAATAGGCTTTAGAAAAGAGAGAGAATACATATCTCTCTAAATGAATAAACTCTAGAAGAGAGAAAAGAGAGATGATTTGGTGCAAGAATGACACAGGAGGAATTCCATTTATACTAATCATGGGTGGATAAAACTATTAACTATATTTAAACAAAAACTATTGAATTAAATCATTCTATGTATAAAATTCTAACCAAGTAAATGCAAATAAATTTTCATTTAACTTAAAACAAAATTCAAACATGAACTTAAATAAGATAATACACATTCAAGATTGTTGTGAGGGTCTAATGACTAAATAAAGTAATATTCCATGAAGCATGTAAAAAGTATGAAAATTAAACATGATGCAAATAATAGGCCGTTGATTTTGAACCTCATTGAAATAATGTAGAAGTAGATGTTTTATCATATTAATTTATTAAGGTTTCCAACAAAATAATACCTTACAAAACTAGTAGGAGCATGCTATTCATTCTTCAATGTTTATAATTATGATTTAATACTAATGCATATAATAGACAAGCAGATTTTTAGATCAAAGATTGTTCAAATGAAGAGAAAAGTACAGTTTACTACTCCTTGCTACCATTTTGTTATACTTTAACCCCTTAACTATTGAAAAAAAAAATTCCACTGCAAGTCCTATCCAGTGCTCATTATGGGCATCAACTAGTGTCTGTCCTAAGCCTCACACCATATTTTATAATGTTGTGGAGTAATTTTTTTTTACTAGACTTTGTCTAGGGACTAAAGTACAAAAATAATACATTAGAGACTAAATTATTCTAGCTAATAGTTCTATGTCTCGCAAGAGAAAATGACAGAGATGAATTCAGGAAATCATTTTCTGATGAAAATCTAAACCCACTTACAAAATCTTTCTAAAATATATAAGGGTTTCATAGATCGAATCTAACACTTATTTTCTAATAAAATCAAAGTAAAAAGCAAAAAATTAAGATTTTCAAGGTTGTTGGCTATAAAATATGACAATCATTTTTCAATGAAGCCTCAGATGCATTCTTCATTAAACTTTTAAAGGTTTGTAGATTGAGCTTTTGGATTCTAGATACGAAAACCATTTTCTAAAACTTTAAGGAAAATGACATCATATGGAGATTTTGGATCTTGTCAGTGAAAAACTCTGGTCAACTTCTTTGACAAGATTTGAATTTATTTTTCAATAGAAACCACTGAAACTTTAAGGGTTCATAGATTAGGGCTTTAGGATTTCAAATTTGAAAACTAACTTTTACAACTCTAATAAAAAGATAATTTTAAATCTCAATAGAGAAAAACACCTATCATCTTCTTTGGCAAGACACAAAACTATTCGTTAACAACACTTTAGTCTCTAAATTATTATTTTTTCACTCTGGTCCTTTGACAAAATCCTAAAAAATTTATTCTAAAATATTATAGTATACATTATGGGGCCCACTCTAGACAACCGCCAACTTCCGTTAACACCCATAGAAGGATGTTGGATGTAAATACTTATGGTGAGAAATAATGCTATGGTTGAGGACTAATCTATGAAAATAAAAGTTTATAAACTAAAGTGTAAAAAAATAATAGTTAAGGGTAGTAAGCTATACTATTTCCTTGGATGAAAAATCTAAGAGTTCTTATAAGTTACCAATAGTTTGCCTAAAGCATGTTAAGGCTAGGTTGTTAATGGGTTTAGACTATCCAAAATTCCAAACCAACTAGAACTGAACTTATAAATATCTAGTTATGAAAATTGTACTTGATGGTTAATTTTCGGCTGCAGTTTTAATATGAAAAAAACATGGATAGGGTATGCTCTTGAAAATTAAAAAGTGTTGGTTATCCAAAACCAAACGATTAACTTCATATAAACAAAATAGCTCTTATTGGACTGATAAATTCATTTTGTATAAGGCACGTAAAGGGCAAAAATGATAAATCATTTATCCTTTTCTTTACTTGTTGAATAGTGAGACCCAAAATATGTAAATTAAGGTATTTAGAAAGACACAATCTTTAAGAAGATTTTCATTTTTTGGCATATTGTGGTTGAAATTTATATTTTATTTTTTGTTAATTGGATAAAAAAAAATAGTTGACCCGAATCGAACTTGAATGGTTAGGTTTTGGATATTGAAGATAGGATCCAAAGTAAAATCTAACCAAAACCGAACATGCAGGAATGCAGATATTAGGGTATGGTTGCAATACAGTCCAACCAAACCCAACTGATTGACAGCCCTACCTACAGTTGGATGTTGTTTCTATAATTTTTTCAAGAAGGATTTTTGAGAGGAAATGCATTATAATGGACGGCATTTTTTCATATGCCCAATGAATAGAATAGGGGAAGGAGAAAATAGCGTGTTTTGATAACCTAGAACTACTCCTAGGCTATGTTTGGGTACTGGGTACTAGAAAATTTTCTGGAAAAAAAAAAAAAAAAAAGTATCCAAATGCAGCCTAATATCCTCAAACAATGTCTTTAGCCATATGAACAATAATAGTCAGGGAAGAAATCTGGTGACCTTGTTGAATATATCATTGCACCAAAATTTTCCAATTGGCAGCTTGATCTAAACTGGTTTTAGACGCTGATAGTAGATGCTTTTGTTTTCCGTCATTAATCTCAGAGTTTCATGTAAAGAGAATTGGCAATCATGGAGTTTTGCTCACCACTTGTTTGTGATATAATGCGTATGACTTGGACTGAATAGGTGATAATAGACAAGAAAACAATCCATAATTGCTTGTGCATACCTTGGCAGGTAAGTCTTAGGTAAGGGATTCAATGATGTTGCCCATGTTGTAAAATGACCAGCCCATCGCTTTGCAATTTGTATTCTTTCATGCTTGTCCATGCCTTTTAGGTACGCTTTCTTCCTCCTGAAAGGACAGTAGATCATGCAACGGAAGTTATCACTTGAACTGCAACTAACGGGATTCATCTTGGACATGATCAAGTCAACCAAATGGGTTGAAATTTGGGTCAGGCCAAGCCCCAAACGAGGCTTTTCTTGTATGAATGTGGGCTAGTATTGCAATACCTGAATCCACATACGCTAGTGGGCTTTTGTTTAGCAAATGAGTCTGAAGGTGGATCCTCTTGGCCCTCCCGCCCCAAAAGAAACACGAAGCTTCCATGTATGCAAGGTTCAGAAAAGGGGCAAGTCATAAATGTCTACAGTACAGTCTTATCTTGCATTTTTGTAAGAAGCTATTTCTATGCCCTGTAAACTCAAGGTTACTCCACTACAACTTTACCGTTGTGCCAAGATTCCAAAAGAGGCCATTAATAAGATTGGCCTAACTATTGTGGTGGAACCCATTGTAATGGAAACCAGGGTTTTCACCCTTCCATTGATTTAATTCTTTGAGTTCATCTGTAGGAGAAATCCACCACATTAGAATCCATCATTCATGGATTACGTACTTGCATCTGAAATCTTTGTGTAACTGACTTTTCGTGATGGGGCTTCAGCGAGGCCAGTCAATACTTGCGTTTAAGTTCGTTTTGTAAATCATGCCCAATCTTCTATGGATAAAATCGCGTCTAATTCAATCTCCCCAATTAGCAAATTTGATTTCCTCCAGCTTCCAGTAGTCCCTTGGTTATGTCTCTGCTTATTTCTACAGCCTAAAGACAAATTTAGTGCTCTTGCGGTTATCTTGAGAAATGATTATTAAGAAAATTTAGAAAGAAAACTACCCCAAAGCAGTTCTTGCAGAAACAAAAAAATTGGAAACGGCAGAAACCTCTTTCCAAACGCAGCCACAGGCATGCATCTTTTGCCAATAGCCGTCTTTTTCCTGGAAAAGGATGGTTGGTGTTCTTGTTTCACAATGTAGATGAGTGATTCCCCATAAAACTTCTCCGTTGATCATTTTAGCTTTTGATTGATTAAGATGTTTGGATCACCTAAAGTTTGTGCCCCGCATGCACTTTTAGCTGAATGCAATCGACTTACTGATTTACAAGTGTGGATATTGTAAAAGCATGTTTTCAAATAGTTTATAATAATAAGAAAAAGGCACTTCATCAGCAAGTGGCCCCGTGTAATTTAATGGTTTATTTAGCTTAAAATAGGGATGCAACGGTTTCTCCATCAACTGTTATGGCAGGTCAGGCAGCATGGGGTGGTCAATATCACCGTTTTTATAGGAGAATTGAGATTTTTGTTTTTGTTTTTCTTCTCTTTTTTTTGAAATGAACAAGAAAAATCTGGTTGCTGCTACAATTAAGAGAAGGAACTTCTAGCAAAAGAGACAATAAAATATAATTTATCTACAAAATAAACTGTCCTCCAAAGTAGGTCAAGTGCACAAAGCTGCTTAAGGATGGGCATATGTGCTCAAATAAGTCTATATCTTATTTCACAAAAAAAAAAACCCTCATTTAATAAGTAAAGTATTATCATGAGCTATGAGAACTTTTGGTATATGATTATATATGAAGGTTAACGCACATAATTTACTCACCAACTGGATCTAACTTAAACTCACCTCAGGTCACAGACTTTTACCCCCATCATAAGTGTGGTCATTGTGTTGTAATATACTTTATTGATGAATATTCCTTCATCACACTAAGATCCTCCACGACAATCATCAAGAATAAAAGACTAGATGCAGAAGTGCACCTGAATCCATGAGTCCGGATGTAATTCTTGAGTCTTGCGGTTCTTGATCTTCCAAACTGATGTGTATGACCTTCTTGGAGAATGGTATTCCCTCTTTTCTGATGATGGGATGTCAAAAAAGAATCATACGTATAATTTGAGGATCATAACCATTTATAACTGTATTTACTTTTCTTATTTCTTATTTTAGTCCATTATAAAATAGAAATTAGAGATTAGGTATCTACACATAATAAAATCATACCTTTTGAGATGACTATGGCCCATTTAACCTTAAAACTTATTAGATCGCTTTAATTTAGGCAAAACCCATATGATAGCATATAATATACAATTTATACACACACACGTCCAATATCTAACAATTTCCCACTTGGTCTATATATTTATTACTTTATAATTGTATATCAAAGTATAATCTTAAGAGCTCAAAAATTTTACTATCACAAAAATATCTCCTAACAATCTTGTCCATTAATTATGCTAATATAGGATCAAGGCAATCTTCGTTACATATATCATAACTAAATCCATCCATGGTCACATATATTAACATAACCAAGCGACATAGATCAAGTATGGATGTGTAGATGGAATACTTTATTTCTATAGAAAATATCCATAAGCACAAGATGTATCTAAAATAGAAAAGCATATAAATACAAACTCCCACTAATCCAGTATATCATCAAATGATATAACACTCATATGAGCAGTTTGCCCGTAGAAGACCTTGGGTGGTAGCCCCTTAGTAAGCGGATCCGCAATCATGGAGTTTGTGTCAATATCCTCTATAGACACTTGACCACTCTAAACTCTTTCCGTAACAACTAGGAACTTGATGTTTATATGCTTTGACTTCGTCGAGCTCCTATTATTGTTGGAATATAAAACTGCTGACTTATTGTCACAAAATATCTTAGGTGGCCTTTCAATTCCATCCACAATTCACAGCCATGTGACAAAATTCCGTAGCCATATTCTATGATTGGATGCCTCATAACATGCTATAAACTCAGCTGCCATGGTGGAAGAAGTAATGAGTGTTTGCTTAGAAATCTTCTAGGAGATAGCTCCTCCACCAAGCAGATAGATATAGCCTGAAGTGGATTTACAATTGTCTTGACATCCAGCAAAGTCAAAATCAGAATACCCAATGATCTCTAACTTATCCAACCTTCTGTATGTGAGCATGTAATGCCTTGTTCTTTGAAGATAATACATGACCCGTTTGGCTGCTTTCCAATGATCCATTCTCAAATTGCTCAAATATCTGCTTAACATCCCAATAATGTAAGCAATATCTGGACACGTACAAACCTAAGCATACATTAGACTCCCCACTGCTGAAGCATAGGGAATCTTCTGCATTTTCTTAGTTTCAAAATCATTCTTGGTGCACTATTTGAGATTGAACTTGTCTCCCTTAGCAACAAGGTGTCTCCTAGTTTGCAATCTTGCATGCCAATTTTCTTAAATACCTTTTCGATATAGCTCTTTTGTGATAATCTAAGAATACCCCTAGAGTGATCCCAATGTATCTGAATTCCCAATACAAAAGATGCATCCTCAGGATCTTTCATTTCAAATTTCTTTGATAGAAATCTCTTGGTTTCGAGCAACAAGCCTATATCGTTGTTGGCAAGCAATATGTCATCGACATATAAAACCAGAAATATATATTTACTCCCATTGAACTTGTGGTATACACAATCATCAACCGCATTCATCTTAAAACCGAATGAGATAACAACTTGATGGAATTTCTAATACCATTGATGGGAAGCTTGCTTAAGCCCATAGATTGATTTGTTTAATTTGCAAACCATATTCTTTGCATCTCCTGACCTAAAGCTTTTTGGCTACAATATATAAATTGTCTCATCAATGTCACCATTGAGAAATGTAGTCTTTACATCCATCTGATGTAACTCAAGCTCAAAATGTGCCACGAATGCCATTATTGTCCTAAAAGAGTCTTTCAATGAAACTGGAAAGAAAGTCTCATTATAATCAATGCCTTCCTTTTGAGTGAAGTCCTTTGCAACAAGACACGCCTTATATCTCTCCACTTCACCTTTCAAATACCTCTTGGTTTTAAATATCCATTTGCATCTAATGGGCTTCACACCTTAGTTTCAAAACATTTGACTAATTTTAACTAGTTAGCAGGTAATAGGCCGTACTATAGTTCTTTCCATTCAGCCACTGTGTTAGTATGGACACTATGTGCAGTCTAGCCACCATATTTTCTTGAGCCCATGGTTGCATGATTAGATTCGTTCTCAAATGTTATTATATATATATATATATATATATATATTGAAAAGCATGTGATTGAATGATTTTAGCACCTAAAAAGCAGTTGATAGAGTGTGTTTAAAAGCAAGCAGTTGATAGAGTGTGTTTAAAAGCAGATACTTAAGTAATGAGATGAACAATTCAGATCATGCAAAGGTCACTAGACTCAGTTTTAGCTTTCCTGTCCAGACAATGGAAAGCTTGTTTGTCCTTTGTCATCTTTGCTCGTAGAAGTGGTGCTAGATGTTGGGCCATCAGAACTACTGATCCGCAAATAAGATGTAGTTCAAAGTAGTTGGCTAATGTCAAGGATTAACATACTGCAGTGGTGCAGTTCGGGCAACTTGAATTGTCCACCAAGGGCAATTCACTTGTGGGGCCCAACATTCGGCAACAATCCACACCATTCATAAGAATTATATCTGGAAACTCTGATGCATAATTTTGTAAAGATTTACCTAATTAGAACTTAGATAGGACACAAAGCGATCAACTTTTTGCATGAAAGGCCCTAACTTAGATTGATCCTGCTCGTTTTTTGCTTTGGTATCTTGTAAACGGAAAAGAGAAAGATTGGCATCCTGAAGGAAAATTAAGGCATTACAATCATCTAACGCCTATGACTTTGGGACTACTACACATCCAACGCCAAAGCAATGAGATGAACAGGCGGATTATCTTAAGATGAAAGTTGGAAAGCTTAGGACTTAAAATTAAAAGAAATTGTGTGGGTCTGAGCAAATGCGTTCCCCCTTTACAGCGAACTGCAACGTTCATTCTCCCTAAATCTCAGATGGGGAGAGGTAAAATGGCCTCCTGAGTGCAGTGATGGCTCACTAGGCCATCGACTTTCTTCAGCACCGATGGAACCCGGCCCAGGTAAGTGGGTTTCAGCGCTGCGTCCTTCATTTTTATAACGCTAATATCTCCCTTCCTTGGCCATTTCAACACGAGGGTAATGCTTTAGTGGAATGCCATATTTACCAACTCTCAGATAACAAAAGATAGTGAAACTATAAGAACGATTCTCAAACTTCATGTTCTTCAACATTGAACAAAAAACATGCTCACTTGGGTTACAAAGTACTATAGTGCCGACTGTACATCTTACTCTGCTCAGTCTCAACCTTTTCGAGCAAGAGCACTGTAAGCACTTCGATATGTAACTACAAACATCAAGGCCCGTTAGAGTTCTACACCTGGCTCCTTTGTGAGCAACAGATTCTTCCATATTTACATTTGGGAATTATCATAGCCATTGATCTTTCCTACTTTCACATCTTCTATATCTTCTTCCTCATCCATGAACCTCTTCCACAACCAATGCCTCTTCCACACCCTCTCAGTCATTTCTTCAATGGGAACGTTTTTAGTCTCGGGGACTAGGAACAGCACGAAGAAAGACATGACCAGAACCCAGCCAGAGAAGAACAGGAAGATGCCAAATTTGAAATGGCAGAGCATTGAAAGGAAGGCTTGGGCGATTACGAAAGTGAAGAGGAGGTTAACGCAGACTGTCACACTCTGGCCTGCTGATCGAGTTTCTAAGGGGAATGTTTCACTTGGAATTAGCCATCCCAGAGGTCCCCAGGACCAGGCGAATGCGGATATGAACGTACAAATCATAACTATTACGATGATTCCAACTCCGTGGCTTAGGCCGTCAGTATGATCCTTCAATTTGATGCCAAGGAGTATGGCGATTATGGTCTGCACCATGAGGAATAGTGGTGTTAGTACTTCAACAAAATATTAAACCATAAGTTATATCAGATTGTTATGGTATTTGTGTTAGAAAAACTTGATTAAAAAAACTGGTCCCGTTCGCTCACCTGAGACAAGAACATCTGAACTCCTGCTTCTAGCAACAGGAATCTTCGGCCCAACTTATCAACAGAATAGATGGAGACGAGCGTCGAGAGAACATTGACGGCGCCAGTGATGACAGTTGAATACAAAGAAGCATCGCTCTTGAACCCCAATGTTTTGAACAACACTGGAGCATAGAACATTATGGCGTTGATGCCAGTCAACTGTTGAAAGATCTGCACCAAAAAAAGTAGCTCTTATATAATTTACCAACAGATCAACGCTCAACTATACCAAAAATGGTCAGATACAGCCAAACTTCGGTTTGATGAGAAATCTCTCTTGGCTAGTTCTAAGCTTACGATGGAAGTTTGCTTCAAAAAATTTTGAGTCCGTATAATACCTGCAGGGCAATGGCGATAACCAACTGGGGCCTGTTTCTTCGCATGAGCAAGTTCCTGAATGGGTGTTTCACTTCCTTCGCAATGCGGCTTGCCTCCAAGAGCTCCATGAATTCAGGCTCCACGTTGTCGGTGCCACGGATCTTCTTCAGCACTGCCTTGCCTTCTTCAACGCGACCACGCTCTATGAGACTGTTAGGTGTGTCTACAACTAGGAGTGACCCTACTGTTAACATAAGCGCTGGGATTCCGGCGAGACCTAGTGAGAGCCTCCAGCCCCATGGATGGATCCTGAAAATTAATGGGTAAAGAAGGTCAAGAAAAAAGCTTAGAACAGAGGTCAGAAGTTGAAAGTACATCATAATCAACATCAACAACAAGAAAAATCGAAAACAGAGCAGGTCAAGATAACCAAAAACGTAATACAACAAAATAGAGTATGAGTTAGTTAATTATGGTATGGTATATAATTGAAAATCTAATGGTAGCATTTGGTAGCCTGAAGTTAGTTCTAAAGCTTTAGAAAATTCAATCAGGGACCTCACCCAACCCCCTGTTTTAGTAAGATTATAAGTGTTGGGCATTTGTTTACTAGTATGGCACTTGTTTTGTTTCAGTAGCATAGGCTTCTTCGACAACAAAGAACTAAGGGCTTAAAGCCCTGGGGTAAAACCAAGGGGGCACACTTGTATTATCACCTTTTCCAGCAAATATATTGGAATGTTTGAAAAATATGAGGAGTTATATGAGTTCTCAAAGCAGATTTGAACATCCCATAGGGTCTCCAGTTAAAAATTTTATACATTACATAAACCTGACCCATAAAGTGAAGTACCAGAGTTGAAAAGATTGTGTTTCTAAACAATTTGGCAAGGAAATGATTGATAACTGCGGAAAGTTGGCAGAATAACTTGAGGAAAGAGTCGATTAAAATTTGTATGTGAACTCATTTTATCGAAGCTGGATTCATAGCGAGATCAACACCCGGCATTTCAGAAGTTAACGAATTATTTGTAACAAGTGTTTAATTGAGTAAATTCCAAGAAATTTCGGATGTGCCGAGATTTGTATAAAGTTTAAAACGAGAAGAAGTCGAAAACTTTTGAAAATATTTCTTCAATTGTTTGCAGAATTTTTAAAATTTTTAGTAACCAGTTTGTTGTTATTTTGGGCCCAAGAAATAGCACTTTATGGTGAGGACACCATCGATCCGTTGGTTTACTCAATTACCAGTAGCCTAACACTTATTTCCTCTATCACAGTTTTCTGCAATTGCCAAGACAATAATTTCGATTGGTGACAATGTAATAGATCACCAAGTCCAGTATTATGGAATCATTAACTAGAAAAGAGAGAAGAAAAACAGAGTCGACTAGCAAGTTGTTTCTTCCTATCTCAATCCAACAAAATTTTAGAGCTCGAAATCTTAAGCAACTTTGTTGGTTTGGAGATGGATTACATGGAAGAAACAATCTGTGGGAGCTACAATATTAAAGTGGCTTCATGTTTGAGACAGAAATAAGTACTACTGTTTTTAAAGCCGCTGTCATCGAGTTGTCAGGATCATCCATTTTTAGTGGTACCTGCAATTGGTGCGTGACCAATTGGCCATGTGGTGGCTCACAAGATTGGTTGCACCACGTCTGGCATTGCGCATGCGTGTCGACTAAAGGTACACAATGCCGACTCTAGGCAGGTCCCCAACGTTAATCAGAATTTGACAAACGGCAAAAAGCAAAGGAAAAGTCATATCTTTCGGAAGAACGTGGAATGGAGGTAGTGGGAAGCAAGCTTACTTTGAAGTTCCATAGTTGACTAGGTTGGCGAAGAGGATACCAATGGTGACGTTGAGCTGGAACAATATATTCAGACCTCCTCGAATTCTGGTGGGTGCGATCTCTGATAGAAACACTGGTACAGCCTGCCATTAACAAGGCAATCAATGATGGCGTTATACTAATGCATATGGACATTGAGATAAACGTCAAAATTTTTGCACATCTCTCACGTGTACCATGGCATATTGTGGTTGGTCAAGAGGTTGGTTTATTATGTTAAGAAATGGAGATCCCGACCGTTAATCTTATTGGCCACAATCTAGATAGGTGGTGTCCCAAGAAAGTTCTCTTGACCTTTTTTTAATTTTTTGTCTAAAAGGCAACGTATTCAATCAGGACTCGAGCTGCAAAAAATCTTCTCCCAAGGCAATTGATTAATACTTTACCATAATTTTTTTTTCTAACTTTTAGTTTAAGGGATGCTTTCTATCACCAAGATACCAATGGTTAGGATCGTGCAATAGAGAAGATTTCTAGTGCATGAATCTGCCAACTAGAAAATGAGCTCTTTGGATCAGTAAACATTTGTGCTCTGCATTTTAAGTTTCACGATGGTTAACATGCAAATAGGTAATACAAAGTTCTGATTACTTTAACATGCATTGGTCATAGCTGGGACTGTACTTATTGACTTTAAATAACACTCGAGGAAATAATGGTTTAGATCTTGTAGAAGTAGTCCCAAACAATGACGTGGGGAAATCATGTTTACATGCTCTAAGGCTCCAACAACTCTGAACGGGTGAGATGATGATGATTATCATCATTATCATTATATTATTACTCTTACTATAGTAGGCCCAGTGGATCCGTCAGCCAATCTGTATCAACCCTCACTTTCCTTCTCCTAGTAGGTTTGAAAAAGAATTTATACCTACATCATATAAGCGTGTTTGAAGTCTATACAAAGGGTTTATAGCACCAAAAGGCATTGCTTAGGGTCCAGTATATGGTGATACAAACCGTTTATCGGTTGGACCAAATCTGGATAGTTACACCACAAAAATCTTCTTTCACCAAACAATCAGGCCCCCTACGTACTTTAGTTGCACGCGCAAACCTACCCAAAATTCAAAGACCAATATGACCCTCCATTGATGTTGAAATTGCCATGAACAATCTCACCCCTACAATAAAGATTGGCCGGTGATGAAAATACAGTAGGCCCACCCCATCCATCACCTAATCAACGGTCAGATATGACGAAATTGATATCACATCCATGAAAGAATAAGTATGAAGGTCCCCTCCATCCTTCCATATCAGGCAACGATAAAACCCACTTACATGATTCTCCCCACTAGCTGGGTTTATCATAGATCTCATCATCCCCTACAACTGAGAAGGAATGTGCACTACCCACAAAGGATTGTCGTGGGGCCCAATTCATACGGGCTCCAGCTACAGAAAACCAAATTGCCCCAATAATCCCATTAATGTAAGGGGAGAACTCTTAAAGAATCTGGGTTGGGTGGAGATATGATAAGGACTTTGTTATATAAATAATAAAACGTTTGACTAGAAACACCAAGGATTTTGAAAGTAGGCCAGAGAGCCATGCTATCTGGGAATGGCAGTGTTTTAAAGAGAATTCTTTCTTTCACTAAAAGGTGAAAGGATCCGTTGGATGATGGTGAATAAGCCAAGGAAAAGGCCGACACACATACCAAAACGTGATACTCAAGGACTTCAAAGAATTTTAAATAAAGTAGGAGAAAGCTAGGAATTGGATTCTTGACATTTCCACGTTTAAAGGCAAACTAATGACGTCTCGTCCGGTGCCCGTCAAGATCATCTCCGTTGATCTTGATCTCAAGCCTATGGTGTCGTTATGATGTCACGGCGCACCAGACCTTTGGGTATGTTCGGGACCTTTGTTTCATACGTGGGCTCATATGTTTGGATTGAACATGACCGTCTATTTAGTTTCAAGTGTGGACCCTATATTAATTTCTCGTGGATAAATCTGTTCCACTCTTACTAGACAAACCTGGACCAGAGTTCCACTTGCAAGTTATTGATTGGATAACTAGGATTATCCGATTGTATCATATTACCACAAGCGGCAATCTGAGACTTGCTCCACGTATCAGTCAAAGATTTGGCTCATCTACAAATCTACACCTACGACTTGATTTTTCAGCTAATTTCAGGTAATGATAAGAGGCCAAGGAACATACCTGATTAGCAAAGCCGACTCCGCATCCGAGCAAGAGCCTTCCAATAATTAGCATGGCAAGATTTTGGGCTGCTGCATTAAAAGTGGTTCCAAGAATGAAGAAAATCCCGGCGATAAGCATTGTCAACTTTCGTCCAAGTTTTCTAGTGGTGTATGAAGCGAAGAAGGTAGCTGTTAAACCGGCAAGATATAGCGAAGAGGTGAACAACTGCAGCCCTTGGTTGTCATATTTGCAGTAATTGCTGTTTAGATCCTCTTCGTGGCTTTTCCGATACACAACAGGAAAGAATTTGATCAAGAAATCGTCCATGGACGTGACGCCGCCTGTAACAAATTAATTTATGAGAAGCCATACAAAGTAAAATACTAAGTAGTTTCCACTTAATGTCAGAAAAACTATGAAGTGGCTGAGGAATTCCAATTCTTTGCATAGAATATTACCAGCCTCCAAATTCTGTACCAATTAATTTTAAGTTTTGTGCTAGCTTTTCTACTTCAAAATAACTAACCCTTTTTTACTTTTCATATTAAAACAATTGAAGTTCCCTGTGAGAATGAAGAGTAAAAATTATTCGGCGATAATTATGATTTTGGAGTCACTCAAAAGACAAAAGCTTATTCTTCAGTCTATGCAAAATGGATCCAACTCTTTTATGCGCCAATATAATCCCAAATTCAATGTAAATTTGGTAATTGACATGAATTTATCCAGTTAAACTCAAATAATCTCAAATATCATTGATAAATCTAGTTACAATCCCAAATTAGAACTTGAATTCACGTCCTAAAAATGCTTTCCCCCAATCTTTTCCCAAACATTTCAATATTTTCTGAATATATGCTGCAGATTCGTTCCCATATCTATCCTTTCAAACAACTAATTTATGTAACATATGTAATTCTTTTTTGAAAGGTGTTATGGAATTGTATAATATATGTAATTTGGTAGTGGGTATTATTTTTTGGGGGGAAAAGCTGTAATTAGCTCGTAGTTATTAGAATAGATGTTAAGCTAAGCGGTGGATTTCAAGCACTAATTGGTATATATTTGGCAGATTGTAAAATCACGTATAAAACCCCAAATTATTGCGTATATCAAAATTTGTTGCGGAAGTGGGTGCGTGGGATCCATCGCTTCTGGAGAGTGTGGGTCAGTCTTACAAATTCCTACTTTTAATAAATGTTAAGCTCGACGGTCCCTACCTTTTTTTGGCCGCCCTTTACCGGACCCCGCATATGGGAAAGGTTGATGCAGGCTGCCTGTTTTAGCGTTGAGAGTTCGGTGAGAAAGGGAAGAAATTTCCATTATTAACGTACAAGGTCCCAAATGATCGGAAAGAAAGCTCCAAGTCTCAGAACCAGAAAACAAGGCCCGCTACAACTTTCAAAAAGGCTTCGTCGGGATGAAACGAAAACCTACCTACCGAAAATGCCCTGACTTCATGAAGCTACTTTGACAAAAAGAATATCTTTCTAAGGGTAATATCGTACTTTCAGTCTCTCGCACCTCCTCTGGTTTCGGTCGGCAGGAAAAAACGTTCCATAGCATTTTCCTTTTTTAATTTCATCCACTTTTTCCCCCCTTTCTAATGCCGAAACCAGAAACCAGAAACCAGAAGCCAGAATTCCTTTTCCATGCAGGAAAATAAACTGAAAAATCTCAATTTTCTACCATTTTTTAGTTATTTTTTCACGTAAATTTGATCTTATTATCTCCTTCTGGATAAAAAGTTAACAGATCACGGGAATCAGCAGAAAAAGAAGTTCACGAGATAAACTTCTTCCTGCTTTTCTCGTCTCTTCCTTAAAATCTCCTTTTGCAGTTTTCAAAATATAAACGGATAAACACAGCTGGATTGGATTCTTCCTCTAAACTGATGAAAATCTTCTGAAAAAATCACCGGAAAAAAAGAAAACGACCTGGAAAACTTCCAGATCTGAAAAGAACTCACCGGAAACTCCGACGTCGTATCCAAACATGAGACCGCCGGTCGCTGCCATTATACAAGAGATTATGACTATCGGCGTGATTTTAGCTTCGAATTCGACGCCGGACGACGCCTGAGCTGCTAATCCTCCTCCCGCCATGTCTAAGATAAAAGCAGAAACTCCGACTCTGCGTTGAAATCAGCGTTCGTCGTCCTTCTTCTACTGACCACAAGAACGAGCTCGGTTGAACAAATGAACTTGCAACTGAGAGCCTTTATATAGACCGACGAATTCTCCCCTCTGAAAACTCTTCTATTTTGATGTATCCAGATCTTGCCACGTGGATAAAACTCTAGGGTTGATTCTGTCTTGTCCATGACGGCCTCGGGAGAGCTAACGGGGACTACAATAATGTAAAATTACGAAAATGCTGTTTTTATATGTATAACGAACGTATTGATAAACAAGCTGCCCTGATATTGAGAGGGGTATTTATGTCAAAAGGAAAAACCCGTGTGGAAACAATTTCTAATATTTTATTGGCCGTTCATTTTTTAGTTATTTACGTGCAAAAAATAAATACCAACCAGCCGAAATGTGGGCGATTGTGCCCGTTTCAGCCAATGTCCTACCGACAATTAGACGCGGAAGGCATCTGTTAAGCGCTGCTCAGACAGGAAATCGCTGAGAAAACGACGCTTCTCACGTGTAATAAAATGCTAGTGGGCCATTCTTTTGGAGGATTTGTTAGTCTCGTGATCTTAGCCGTTGACTGGGGATAAGACAAGGGTCCAACATGATGGCTTGTGGATGGTCATTTTTGACCGAACCATGCAAGTCTTTAAGCAAATCATTTTTGCGTCCACACCGTCCACTCTGACTACAAGAAGTCTATTAAGCAACCCATCTGTCAGTAGCTTGCCACCTTGTGGCACATTGTTCAAAGATTGGACTTATCTGATGGTTTTAGCCGTAGATTAGAGATAAGCTTGTTTTTCCAGGATCATGGTTTTGGAAGCCAAGTTTTGACCAAACCCCCAAGTCTAACATAATCGATTTTGGCAAATTAGGCGGGTCTCATTTCACATGTAATTAGTGAACAAACGAAATACGTGCAACGAGGCTAATAAGCTGCTTTACGTTTTTCTCTTGCTTATCTTTTCGGTTAAGTTCGTGACATGGTTGACGGTGGCGACAGCAATTAGCCGAGTTGGTTAGGTGTCTTAGGGATGTTAGTCGCGCCTTTTATATCATAAAATTAAGACAGGTCTATATCAATAATTATGATCTTAACAAATTCTTCAATATATTTGCAACAAAGTATTTTAGTTGCGGCGATATTTGCTTGGGATACAGTGTCAGTTTTTTCTCATGTCTCACCGTATTGGGGTGCATCTTAAATTCCAGGAATTTGGTGAGCCACAGCCAGTCGAAGAATGTGGGTTGCTCCATTGGAAGCTTCTCTTTCTAATCTACAAGAATCTGAGAAAAGTATGCATGGGACCACATAGATCAACGGTCCATATCAGCGATTATTATAAATTATTATAAAGATGCTTCTATATCCAAATGTTATTTGGATCACATGAGAATCCCAATAAAGATTGTCCAGATGAAATGCGCCACATGATTCCCAATTCACTAGTTATTTCTATGGCTGGAGTTGAAAATTAGATGGCGCGTGGGTGCGAATTCTGTGGGGTTACAGGTTGCAGGATGGTCATGTGTCACTAAAGGACAAAGAACGGGTTTACTTGCTTGAAATGGTGACAGAAAAAAGGGAATATAAAAGAGGAGTGGGAGAGACGAAATTGGACACTGATTGAGAGGGAGAAGAGCGAAAAGAATTGGAGTTACGTGCGGAAGTCTATAGTCAAAGTATATGGGCCAGCCTTCTCCTCTCAGCACATCAAACGTGAGTTGAAAACAAGGGGCAATGGCCATGTAGAGAGGGAGAGAGAGAGAGAGAGATGGGCCGACTTTGATGGTGTGCGGCGGATTAGCTTATGTTGACCGCTCTGTACAAAAAACATCTACAACTCACAGGTACGCACAAAAGTCGCAGAATTTTTCATCTCATAGGCTGATGGACATAACCAAAGTTTCCTTACATGTAGCACTAAAGGAAGCAATCCGGATAAATTATGAGAGTCTATGGATGCAGTTTTATCTTACATTTTTATAAGAGGCTATTTGTATGACTTCAAAATCATACAACGATAACTGTACTGTTGCGTCAAGACTTTTCTTCTTGTTTCTTATAGTACTAAAAGTCTCAAACGGAGGAGGAGGGCAAAAGACAGTTACTAGTCAGACATTTAACGACAAAACAACAGCATCAGGAGGTCATCATCAATTCTTTACTTTTGATCATTATCTACTTTTCAGCAAAAACTAAAAGTTTTAACAAAGACAGTCAGACAAACTATCAGCCAATTAAGCAAAGTAAAGCCAGGAGAAAACATAAAAGAGTAGCGAGGCAAAATATTTGTAACCTCAAGCAACGGCCTTCTAGCACAGTGGTGCAAGAAGGGACTCACCCGTGCTGGGTCACGGTTTGGAGTTGTGCTCACGGTCGCGTGACATTCGGCTTGGGATCGGATCCCTGGGATCCCTCTTGCCTCTGTAACCTTTGAAAGAACAGTACCAAACTTCCGCCATTGTATATGTGACAAGTTCTCTTCTTCTTCTTTTATTTTTTTTTCAAAGCTTACTGCCACTTTTTGCTAGCAAAAATGGACATAGAAAAGACTGGATTTTGTGCTTAATTTTAGTGGGATGAGATAGGGACGGACATATGTATGACACTCATGGGTACTACTTGGAATGATGTGAAACATGGATGCCTTAGCTTTATTTTGAGAGACACCAAATAATACTATAAAACACAATTGTAATTGATTCCAAATTCTGAAAAAACAGATTCTTAGCGTTTACAATCCTCTATTTAAAATTGTTGGACTGTCAACTTTTAGGGAAAAAAAGAGAGAAAAGATTGTTTGATTGACTACAGCTTTATATAGTGAATCCTTGATCCTTATTTTCTTCATGGTGAATGACCGGATTATATCCGATCGGTTCCCAAAATGCCTTTCTTTATACCTACTAATGTCTGAGCTGTTCATGGAACCTGAGTAGATAACTACGAAAGAATTGAAGAATTTCTTGAAAATCCTACAAGATCAATTTTCATTTCTTTTCTTAGACCCATGCTCTCTTGATTCGACCTTATGGGTGTACATGTCTAACTTTCATAAGAAAGGCGGAAAAAAAATGAAGTTCTTTCTAGCAACAAAATCTGATAGATAATACTAAAAATTTAACAAGTTAATTACCCTTCACACAGAATTTTGTAGTGCGCCAATTCGAGTGATTGAAGATTTAGATGCCTCTCAACTCATTGATTCTAACATGCCTTTGTAAAGCCTCTTGCCGGTGTGATTAGTTCGATACATGACTTGGACTGTACGTGTTATAAGATTCAGCAATAAGAAGGGGAGTCTTGGAGCAATGGTAGAGTTGTCGGTAGAAGACTCGACAATAACACTAGCAAAAGGTCTCTTTTTGCCAAAGTGGTTCTGTAATGTATGTATGTCTTTGACAGGAAAATTTGAACAGCTATTTTCGTGCCAAGTTGTGTCTCTCGGTCACAAGGCAGCAGGGCCCTTGCCCTTAGCCATGGTAGCCCATGCCAATGTTTGGCAGCCACAAGTTTGCAGAAGGGGAGGATATGGATGGGTGGTTGCTAGACAAAGAACCTTCCAGCTAGTCAAGGTGCTCAGTCCACAAATTTGAAGCTACAAGCTCATTTACTTTTAGACAGCGATAGATAGGCTGTAACCTGTAAGGTTGTTTGATCGGTTAAATCTCACTTTTGTACTCTTTTTTCTTTTGAGCGGTGAGATTCAAGGAAGACAAGCAATGTGGAATCAGTTTCCTCCTATTCAAATGCTTCCTAAATTGGTAAGGGTTTATTTAACTGCATATGTTTCGCATAACTAATATCACATCTCCTGCGATATCTCCGATGACATCTTTTGTGATATTTGAAATATGTGTCATATGTTCTGTGATATCTTGTATGATATCTGTGATATGCAGGAGATGTGATATTAGTTCTGTGATATCTCTGGTTATATTTTTGGTGATATCTGAAATGCGACATAAGCTAAAAAATTAAAACTATGGGCCCATAAATTTTCCCTTGTTTTGATATTAGCACTGTAATAACCCTAAAATTAATAATTTAATAATAATAATAATAAGAGGGGTAAATTGGTAAATACACGTGGGCCTACAGGGCGTGGGACCCACGATGAGGCTATAAAAGCCTGCCCTGTCTCTTGTACAGCCAAACTATTCACCTTGGTTTCTGTGTTGACGACGCAAGGCAACGACGTGGAACTCCCCGAGCAGACGCACGCAGTAGCGATCTAATCACGGTAGGCCACCCTCCACCATTTCCCGTGTTTTCCTATAGTTTCTGTTGTTTTTAACGCCGGAAAATGGTGTGGATTGCCGTTTTTCGGTGAACAAGTAGGCAATAGTATTCTTGTTAAAGTAAACCGATGAAACGACATCAGATTGTGATCTGAACCGTCCATCTTGTGCGGTGAAACATGAAGAACCAGCCCATGAATTTTCATGGTGATCAGACGGCTAGACATGCCGAAAAACTTATAAAACAGTAGATGAAAAATTTTAGGAACGTGACAAAAATCGTGTAAAAAACTAGATAATAACATAGTTGGTTGAAAAGGGGCTTATAAATGGGATCTATGCGAAAAACTGAGCGAAACGGTGCAAAAATCGCACCATTTGGACATCTATGCGTCGCCGGCAGCGACTGGAGTCCGGCCGTCTTCTCCGGCGACGGCAACCGTTGGTGACACGTGTCACCCCTGTCGCACGCCACGTAGGTGCCACGCAGGCAACACGCATGCAGGCAGCAAACCAGACACACGATGCCACGCGCGTGACACACGACGTCACGCGCGTCGCATCCGCACACCACGCGTCCCACGCAGGCAACGCGTGGCACCACGAACCACGCGCCACGCGTGCGTAGCACACTGACGCACGCCAGGTACACGCGCGCACAGCGCCCACGAATGCCCGTGCACGGGTGCGCACGAAACGACACACACGCCGCACGAAGTCGACGCACGCACAGCGCGTCTGTGCACGCGCCTGCACGAAGACGGAGCGCAGACCGCTCAGCGCGTCTGTGCACGCGCCGACTGAAAAAGACGACGCATAGCGCGTCTATGCACGCGCCGGCATGAAGACAAGCATATGCCTGTCCTGTGCATCTGTGGACGTGCCCGCACTTGCGACGCACGAGTTTTGGGATTTTCTTTTTTCATTTTTTTTTTCGGTCTTTTGACTGTTCATTTATAAAAACTTGATTTTTAGGAGCTACATAGGTCCAAATCGCGATTCGAAAGAGGCGTTGCGACCGTATCGACGGCGCGGACCTAGATTTGACTTGAAAAGTTAGATATAAATTCCTTTTAAGATTTAAACCACAAAATGTTGTTAGATAGTCTCAATCAGGCTGATCAATGGATGATCAAGCCTTAGATATTGATGGTATACATCAAATGTGAGATAATCGAGGAGATTATAGGGTTAAACATTATTGAATTACTAAATGATGAGAGATTTATGATGTAACAGGTACGTAAGAGTGCGCAACGTGATATTTCCACGCGCTTGATTTGAGCACTGTATTTACTAAGGTAGGTGATTCTATTCAATTATTTCATGATTTCAATAACCATGAATGGATTTTTAAAGCTTTGAGACATGTGTTTTACATCTTCTCATGCACATAATTAGATCCCTATTTTCGTGTTATAGCATGACTTTTCTATTTGGTAATAACAATGTTTGTCAGGCTTTAATTGTGTTATTGAAATTATTTATAGCACATTTACATGGTTTAGAAGATTTATATCTCGCCGATGATTTATGATGGGTGCTTTCACCCGGTGGGTACTATGCTAGGAGGGTTGTAGGGTTGGCCACCCGCCCTCTGATTTTGTGAGGATGATGATGATTAGACACCGCCCTAGAGTGATACAAGGCCAAGTACGTAGGGGTGGTATCATGGGTAGTCCCCCCTACGGGTCCGTTCCTTCCCATGGGGACGGAGAAAGTCTCTCGTTTGGTGTCGACGAGGAGCGGCAGTGGTTCAGATCCTGATGGGGTTGCCACTGCAGCATAGTGACCCATATAGTTATTGTGCATGTGCATATGGATTTTATATGTTGGGTGAACCGGGGCAAGCCGGGCCTAGGCTGTGAGAGACTCCGAGGGCTGATGCGGGCTGCACGGGAGGAACCATAGTTGGTATGGGTACACATCACCGGTGATTGAGTATCTTGGAGGATATTTGGTATAGTTTTGATATAGTGTTTTGATATCAATGGTTACATGCATATTATTCTATGGGTATATATACTAGTATGGTTATGATGCACTTACCCTGTATTTTTATCATGCCTTTCATGCTATACTGATTTAACTCGGCATCTGATTTGTGAAGGTTGAAATTTCAAGCATGCAGTTATTTGACATGTTTTGAGTATGTTCCTTTATGAGAATCCTATTATAAATTTTGTTAAACTTTATTTGAGTGTAATCACCTACACAAGCATAGCTTGCTGAGGCATTGCCTTATTTTGCAATGCCTCAGATTTGGAACATGATAACAATGAGGGAAAGCAGACGGAGTAGCGGGGATTTGGAAGGAGACTTGAAGACATTCCATTTTATCTTCTTATTCGGACATTTATTAGAGTATGTTACTTGGACTAGACTTTTGAGACTTTCTTAGATGTGACGTTTGACTTGATTTATTATCATCTTTAATTAGCCAGTGTATTTATCGTAATTTTAATCGAGCATGCTCAGAGTATCAATGATTTAATGTTGTTGATGATTACAGTTTTGAATGAAGTTGACCCCCGAAGTTTACGCTTTCGAGAAATTCTTTTAAAGCTGCGTTAAAAGTTCTATAATATAAAATTTTAATTTTTAGGGATCTCGTTTATTTTCTTAAAACGAATTGTTATTTTTATATTAATGAGGAAAAAGTTTTGATAAAACCCGGGGGGTGTCACAGGCACCCATCCCTTAATTGAGAACTATGTGCCCATAATTTTGGGGAACATTATGCTTTTATAGGATGATTGTATCCGTTTATTGATTAAGATAGCACAAGAATCTATTTATTTAGATTTTGTTATGGATGGTTTGCAAAGCTGTGAGAACAATGAGAAAACCAGCGATAAAGAGAGGAATAATGGCCAGGATGTTGAGAATATTCTCACTTCAACTTCAAGCTGGTTCCCCATGAGGGTCATTTCAACTTATAGTACTTGTTCAAATGCATCCATATGTCTGTAAGATAACAACTGTTGATGTCAACTATCTCCATTGAGAGCCTATTGAAGAGATCAGCAATTTCCTCTTTGCTCCCTAACTTAGTGTCAATAATTCATTTAAAGTGCAAGTATGCTACATCCAAAGCAGCATGATGATTCCATTCATGAAGCTGACACAGCAAGTGACATGATGGCTTAAGTTTGGATAGCACTGCCCAAATGCCGTCAGGTTGAGGAAGATCAATTCAGTGTATTTGTTGATTACTAGTGGAGGAATTTCAAGGACACCATTACTCATGAAGTCAATGAAATTTTTAGACTCTTCTGGAATCTTATGCCTTTCCTAGTAAGCTTGGTGACTAGGTGCCTCAGAAGGTAGGGGCATGTTTTATCTCGTTTGGAGTTACTAGCAGTGTTGTATATCTGATCAGATCTTCAGGGTGGTAGAAAGCTTGATGAACAACGTCAAGTAAATGCAGGTTTTGCTGCTCAAGATTCATATCATAATCTGCATATGCCAAAGAACTGAAGAAACAAACTTTGGAACCCCAAGTACAAGTCTCATGTTCTACTATGGTGACCTCAAATAGCTTTTGCAGAACAACAATGAAAGTTGATTTTCAAGCATTAAGAAGTCCCTTTTGATTTGCAGCAGCGGTGCACCAGTAGCAAAGATTGGGTCTTTCCATGAGTAGTGGATTTTCAAGCATTAATGAAAGTTAAACATTACTGCAAGCTAAAATGCTGATTCATAGAATAGCCAAGGCAACTCATTCATAGAATCATACACAAGATGAGCTACATAATAGTTATTAACAATCACTTATAGCATACAGATTGGAACAAAATAGCCAACCAAATGACATAATTAACAAGGCGAGCCTGAAGTTGAGCTCTAGATCAGCAGCGTTATCTTGCAGGGGAATACCATCACTTCACCGTATGCTTCGGCCAAACCTCACAATCTGGTAGAAGCATTGTCACTTCAACAATGCTTGTATATCTGTACATATTGTCCAAAATCAGCTCTCCACCTCGAGGTTGAATGCTGATAACTTATCTGTAGAATGCAACTTGCCGAATCCGGTGTGACAACCAAGCCTTTTTCTCTGTTGTTTGAATCACAGTAACTAGGCCGTGTAGAATATTGAACGAAAGTGGAGTAAAGAAGTTTGCAAATAAATGTTATAGGCAAAGAGCCTCCAAGTATAAAAGCCACCAATATCCACTCCCTCCCAACGTTACCACACAAAACTTCCCAACAAGACCACAAGCAAGCCAGTGACAAGATAGTCTATGCAATGCCTAAGCATTTCTACATGTCTCGTGTCTTGCAATTGAGTCTTCAGCTTCTCCTCTTTGGGCCAAAGCAGACCCAATGAAACAATTTATGGTCGTCTTATCAGAGCAATTGTTGTTGCTGGCATGACAGATGAGGCCATTAGAATACTTCAGAATTTGGTCGAACTCAAGGTTCTCACCGAAGAATAAGTGTTGGATTTGGATTAATACACGAGATTGTTGAAGAAAGACAAATGATTTACAATAAAATAAAACTGTTGGTCTCTACAAAATCATTAGTTAAACTTTTTCATGCTAACTGATTTGCTTATATAAAATGGAAAGTTTTTGGCTAAGACACATGCACATCCACCCTGGCAAGGTTGTCACGAGCATGACAATAAGTGCTAGTGTTATTGGCGAAAACACATCAAAATTGATTTTTCAGTTCAAAATACAAAAAGTTGTCATGCATTTCCAACTTCTTGTCCCTTCTTACAATGAAAAGAGGATTTGACATATCTCCAATATCACCAAACATACATATGCCGAATATATCGTTGTTAAATAAACCTGATATCTCACATATGCCAAAGATATCGCAGTTAAATAAACTTAATATCTCACATATGCCGAAGATATTGCAGTTAAATAAACCTGATATCCTGCTCATGCCAAAGATATCGTGATTACATAAGCTATATTTCTGAAATATGTCATAATATCTCAAAAATGCCTAACATATGCCGTTAAATAAACCCCCCAAAAGAGCAGCCCCAGTGCACTAAACTCCCACACATGTAAGGTGCAAGGAAGGGGCGAATCACAAGGGTCAATAGTACGCAGCCCTACCTTGCATTTCACACGACGATAACTCTACCATTGTGCCAAGGCTCCCCTTTATGTTTCTTAGATGGGTAGATACATGAAATTACTATTGACCTGGGGGTTATATGTTTTGCCTATTGTGCTGATTCCACCAACCTCGTAGTATCCATTTTGGTACTGTACAGTTTCAAGTTTAATGGGTTCAAGCCGTGGAAACAGCCTATTGCAAAATGCCATGGAAACTTCATACTATTGACCATTGTGATCTGCCGCTTCCTCAAACCTTGCATACGTGGAAGCTTTGTGCACCTGGGCTGCCCTGTACAGTTTCAAGTTTTAATGTTACTGAATAAAGAAGTTGCCGGTCTCATTATCTGATAATTCCAGCTTCGGAGGCATACAACCCAAAAGCAATCTCATTGTAATTAGGTAAATTTACTCTTGCTGGGAGCTTTTGAGCAGGTGAGAAGTGATTCATTGAACAAGTTATTTGATAGATTATCTTTGCAGAATCCGGCCATTCAAACGAGAAAGAGTGCATAAGAGAGACATTAAACGACTAGGCACCATGGAGCATTGTCTTACCTAACCCTCCTCTCTCTCTCTCTCTCTCTCTCTCTCTCTCTCTCTCTCTCTCTCTCTCTCTCTCTCTAGTTAGTATATTTTACCTATCGATTTTTTTGTTTGATCCAAGCCATTCACCTTGTTTAGGTTACATGTGAAAAACCATGCCAATCAGATGATAACGAGCGCCTTTTTTCCAGTTTTAATAAGCAACAGTCTGATTTTCAATGGAATGAAAAAATAGACATCCAATCAGCATGATATGTAGGTAATGTAAAGGAAGCTGAAAAAGATGAATGATTTAGATCTTTCAAAAATCAAGCCTCTCACCGACAAAAGAGAGTGTCTCCCATGAAGACTTAGATTTGAGCTTCTCTGACTGTAGGTGCCATTTCTCTACCCATTCAGTGTGGTCAGTTTTAGCTTTCCTTTTCCTCGCAATCTAACCAAGTTGAGTACAAATAACAAGTGAGAATTGGGTACAATTAGCTTATGGGCGTACTTTTAGGCCCATCTAGCTAATGGATGGCTTATATTCCTCACATCAAACAGGTAATCGGTAATGGCCCGGGCCCAATGCAATCTCCTTTAGAGCAGAAAAATAGCAGATTCCCGCATATATCAAGCAAGAAATTGTAGACGCAATCACGGGAACGCTCCTAGGGACTGCCTGTAGTATTATTGGTAATCGTCCATTATTGCAGTCTAAGGGTGCTTTGCCGCGAAGCGTCTCGTTATGATTTCCCACCACTTGTGAAGCGCTAATGGTGATTTGCTACGGAAACGTAAAATAGTGAAACGGAAGAGAAACAATACATTATTTGAGGCCACCTCAGCAGTCACTTGGAGTTGATGACGTGGAATTATATCTATGGTTGTTTTGGAACTACGTTTCCATATTGTCTTCCCCTTATCATTTTTTTTGTCTCTTCTGTCCTCCTTGCTTATCTACATTCTTCCTCTACCATCCTCGACTCTACGTCTCTCTCTCTCTCTCTCTCTCCGAAGAAGAAGAAGAAGATCCAGAACTGAACAAAAATGGCGATTCCGTTTTCAACTGCCGCCGCTGTGCGGTCCTTAACAGTAAAGTTAAACCCTCCGAAAACACTCCTTTCTTCCCAAGGTCCTCTCTCTCTCTCTCTCTCTCTCTCTCTCTCTCCTGCAATTCCTTTTCCTTTTCTCACTGTTGGTCTTGCTTTTCTTTTCTTTTCTGGGGGGTTTGCTTCATTGCTTTCTCTGTTTTAAGATTCCGACCCTTACTATGTTCTACTGGAATTTAGGTAGAGATTAGAAATCTGCAAGAATGAATTTGTTACTTTGTGGGTAAGCTGTTTTCTAATCGTTAATTGGATTAGGAACACACTTTCATGGAGATATGTACATGGAACTTATCTCTAATGGTGGGTACTTACTATATTGCTCCTAGGTTACAAATTCACATGTATATTAGTAGGAAAAGTTACTCCATGTGCTTATTCTCTTTTAGTGATTAGCCACGATTTTCGATAGGGAACATGTTGGTATTGTTGGATTAGTCTGTTGGTAGCTAAAATTCTCATGAACTAATGACCCAACTGGCAAGGCTTGCTATAGGAAGTCTAGCCTAGTCACAGAGTCTAGATTATATAGCCCTTGCCAATCCACCCGTAAGGGATAGTCTGCCAGAACCTAGCTAACTGGCCCAAGTGGTGGTCAATCCACACGTTTTCCACACATTCTTGAGCTGAAGATGCAAGGAAATATATATAATCCGATAATTGTGAATATGTATATGGCTTCTAGAGTTCATCGAGTTCCCAACAAACAAGAAGAGCTTTGTAGTATCACATTCCTAGTTATTGATATGTCATGATGCTCAACTTTGGCTTTGATGCTTAGATTAGCAAAAGTTTCATACTTTTGTTTACTCTAGGAACTTGACAGGGGGAGCACTCTGGTGGGTAACAGGTCAATAGGTACTCAATCCATTGTAATCTGGTAAAACAGTACTGATGTGGTAATGGCTATGGAAAATCATATCATGGTGAGTTTACATTTGATGCAGTGGAAACTGTCTAATCAAGGACCAATAGAGAACTACAACAAGTGCAGCTATTTGGTAAGGAGTAAGAAGTTCAGCCGACAACTAGCTGTTGACATGCCATTGAGTTTGGATTGACATATGTTTTTCATGAGCTATACTTGCACATTTACTTGTCACAGGTTCACGGTCTGGAAATAACCTTTTGCAAAAATGCAAGGTAAGGCTGCGTACTATAGACCATTCGTGGTCTACCCCTTCTCGAGACCCCACATGCGCGGGAGCTTTGTGCACCAGGCTGCCCTTTTATACTTGCACTTACCTTGAATATTATATTCAATATCTTGCCATTTGTACCACAAGCATGCAGATATGTTTGTGGACTAGAAAACTGTTTGACCTTGTGGAGAATAATGTATCAGAAGCCAAAATGGTGGAAGACAGTGGCATTACATAGAAGAACTCTAACCACTAAGTCTCATTTAGCTTAATGAGAAGTTCTAAATTTTTTATGCCTCATAGGAGGAACAAACAGAAAAAAGAAACTGATGTTACCTAATAAATGACTGGCTGCTGCTTTTATCTATATCTCATCAAGAGATGATAAAAGATAAAATTAGTTTTAATATTTGCTAAACGAGATCATTTTGCATACGCAAGGGTTGTGTTACGAAGACAATGACAGACAAGAAATTATAGTGAATTTCTTGCCATTTGCCATGTCCCAATGTATTTTATATCTACTAAGTAACTTTTATTGCTCTCTTGTCACCTGGTTCTGACTTTATCTCATTCACCTACTTGGAGCCAATCTTCCTCCTTGTCATTAAGGAAAGAGATCTTATATCCTGGATCATCATCATCAAGACCTTATCCCAATTAGGGGTCGGCCATCTTATACCCTGGATGTCATGTTTAAAACATCGGGTGTACCATGCCTTTGAGATAGCGGCAAATCATTTTGAAAGCACAAAAATGTTATTTTTCCTTTTATACAGGCTACTCCTAAGAAGTTTCATTTGGTTAATTTGGCTACTACACATCTTTCTACTATGTTCTGCTGAATTGAGTTGCGTAGTTATCTTATTTCTTCTCGAGGGGTAGTTTTGACAGAAACTTTCTCTTGTTGTTATCACTGCTGTTACCATGATATCTCTATCTCTTGCATTACATAAAAGGGCAGCCCCGGTGCACCAAGCTCCCGTATAGGCGGGGTCTAGGGAAGGGGCAGACCACAAGGGCCTATAGTAGGCAGCCTTACCTTGCATTTTGTAAGAGGCTGATTCCACGCCTTGAACCCGTGACCTCAAGGTCGCATGACGATAACTTTTACCATTGCGCCAAGGCTCCCCTTCTATCTCTTGTATTACATGCTTCCTGTTTAATACGTTTCAGTACATAACAAATGGAAGATTGTCAGATTCTTCTTGCAGGGAAAATGATTATGCCAAATCTCCCTCCTCAAACATGCTTTCATGGAGCTCTGCTGCAAATTACGTAGCAATACAGTGTGGCACCAGTAAATTCTTCACCAAGTCTCATGCAGCAAAGCACTTTGTGAAAAGGAGGCAAGTCATGCAAACCTTTATTATTATTTACTGCAGAAACCTGGCCTACTTTATCTGATTTTATTTTATTTAACTTGATTTCCAAAATCCAGGCAGTCAAAGTCATCCTTTTCTTAGTTCTGATATGGTAGATGCACCCTATTGGTTTTGAAGAGCTTTTGTTGTAACTGATCTCATTTCACATGCTTATCCACTTCATTACTTCTTCTCCAGAACAGGAGTTTGGAAGTGTGCAACTATTGAAGAAATAGAAGCCGAAAAATCTTTGATCGAAAAAGATGCTGTAAGTTTATTCTTGAGGATTATAAATAGTCCTAGTGTGATACTTCTTAAAAAGATTATTTATTCCAGTTTCAATCTTTACTCAAAGAAATTGCTTTCTGGTGTCTTGTATAACTTTGTCTCTTATAGAGAGAAAGAATGGAGAAGACCATTGAAACTATTCGGTCAAACTTCAATGCTGTAAGGACAGGAAGAGCAAATCCTGCTATGCTTGATCGAGTTGAGGTATGAAACTGTAGACCCATGAATTAGGGAATTTATATTGGCGTAATCCCTCTTTTTAGTTCCAAACATCTCCAGTTGACTATTGGCAGGTTGTCTGGAAATTGCAATAATCGAGTAGTGGAATTTAAAGAGGGAGAGAGCTATACATGTCAGTTTCCTTTCTTTAGATGTTATAAATTACATAAAATGC
This sequence comes from Warburgia ugandensis, assembly GCA_035236585.1. Classification (NCBI taxonomy): domain Eukaryota; kingdom Viridiplantae; phylum Streptophyta; class Magnoliopsida; order Canellales; family Canellaceae; genus Warburgia; species Warburgia ugandensis. The sequence goes on along the minus strand of CP141132.1, from coordinate 74,864,262 downwards.
ATTCAGATGCTCAGCAAGATACGTTAAGAATGTGTACTATTCTATAGATGGTAATACATGACTCCAGTAGAAAAGAAAAATTAGTCTGGCAGCATGTAACCTAGAACTTTTGAGTGAGCAGACAACTTGGGTCTGAGGCCATGTTCATCATCTACTGTGTTTCAAAAGAAAATACTTGAACCCAGTGACAAGACAAGGCAAATTCAAGATAATGAGTTACAGATTCCTCGTGCCAAAATATAGTTCATGGCAAAATGCACTGGAATGAGCAGCTGGAGTTTTCTGATGTTAAAGCCAAGTGTTTTATTGGATTTTGTCCAGTGTAGCCTTTCCTTTATATTGTTTGGAACAATATGCAAGTTGTCATGCATAGAACAGGGTAATTCCACCATGCTCATCCTAGCAACATGATCAATTTGCCTAGTCTCCCAATATGGTGCATTTATGGAGCCTCTAATAAAAAGGGCAAAAGGGCAGCCCTAGTGCACAAAGCTTCCCCGTATGTGGGGTCCAGGGAAGGAGTGGACCGCAGGGATCTATAGTATGCAGCCTTACCTAGCATTTGTGGAGCCTCTAATGATATCACATATGGCAGAAGACATACTTTCAAGACAGAAGTATAGTCAGTGTCCAGGAAGAGATTTTTTTACCACTTTGAGGTGGAAGATTAACATAGAATGATGAAGAGCGGCATGATATCTATCCACTGGACAAGGAACATGTGCTGCTGCAGGATTTCAAAGACTACATTGTAGAGTAGTACTCTTTAGAAATGTTCCATTTTAGACCCAGTTACATTTTTATATCTACATTTTTCATCTGGTAGGTGCCGTTTGGCATGGGAATAGCTATCATGTATAAGCTTTTCCCTGGGTAGAATCCTATTCCTTGCTATTGGATATCTCAGAACAGGTATTTAATATATGATTAAATTCTAGAAAAAGGTTTTTCCCTAGAGAAGCCGACCTATGGAGAGTCTATAATCCATGCGCCAAAGAGTGCCACAGAGATCAGCAGTGACTTTATAAGTGAAGTATCTTAAGGTTATATGTCATAACTTGGCTGGGGACCAACACAGGTGCAAGTTTTGCTCTATAGGTTCCAATCAGTGAATCCGGATACTTTTCAAGTGCAGGTGTTCATTCTAAATCTTGTAAACTATGTAAATGAAACCATTTTATGGAACTCGGTTCAAGTCAAGTTGTAGTTGTCTGCTCTGATGTCATCATGGTACAAACCCATGGATATATTTTTTTTGTGTTTTATTTCATCAATGTCCAATAGTCACAATTTTCTTTCTATCATTGTTAGACTCATGTTAGCAGTTTTTTTCAACAAGGTGTAATTATTTTCCCTATCAAAACCAGCAATAGTGTTGGTCCTTTATTACTAATGGCTTAGGCATTACCTTTGCAGGTTGAGTACTATGGAAGTCCAGTCAGCTTGAAGAGTATTGCACAGATCAGTACTCCAGATGGAAGCTCTCTTCTTGTCCAGCCATATGACAAATCTAGGTAACATCTTTCTTTTTGGGAAAGTTTTGGCAAATTCCTATCATACTTCTTGACACTTAAATTATTTTTCAGCTTGAAAGCTATCGAGAAGGCTATAGTTACTTCTGCTCTTGATTTAACTCCAAACAATGATGGAGAAGTGATCAGGTTGAGCATTCCACAACTGACATCTGAAAGGAGAAAGGTGTGATTTGATACATCTCATATCGTGTGGAACATTACTATTTTATACAATTTAATGCAATCAATATTTTCTGGAGTTAGTACTCTTTCTTTAGTGGATATATGTAATTGACTTGTATTTTATAAATTGTATATACATTATTTTATGTGGACCCTTGTTCGTCATGTGACCTTGAGGTCACGGGTTCAAGGCATGGAAACAGCCTCTTGCAAAGATGCAAGGTAAAGCTGCGTACTATAGACCCCTGTGGTCCGCCCCTTCCCCGGACCCCCCATAGGTGGGAGCTTCGTGCACTATGGCTGCCCTTATCTACACTATTTTAATGTACTTAATTATCATTATCTTTGGTGCGTTTACAATTGTAAATATGTGGGAGTTACTAGACTTTATTCTTGTTCCCACCCTTAGCTTCTCATAGAACCTCAACCCATACATATTTTAGAGTAATGAAGAATTGGATTGAAGATTGAGGACCTCTCATACTTTATCTGTTTCACCAATAGCATGCCTGGGATCTGTCCCTAGACATGAGCATATATTCATTTCGATATTGTTTATGCTTATTGGTGTAACCAATGGTTGCATACCTCCTCTTTGACATCCTCTACCCTGGAAAGATCGGAGACAAGGCTCTATATTTGGATTGCATCAGAGTTCATTAGCCTTTTCCAGCATTTCCAAGGATCTCGCACTTGCAATTCCTCACTGTGCTAGTGGTTATTTTAAGTTATAAGAAAACATTGATTACCAGCATGAGTAACAGCATTTCTCTGCCAAGCCCCTGTTACCACTTTGGCAATCCATACATGAGAACAAAATGTCTGAGGGGTGTTTCTGCTGTTTAAGGAATGCTGGTTGTTACTGGAGGATGGCAGTAGTAAATTTAGTATCTCTGCCATCATTACAAAAGGAGGGATGCAGACTTAAAAATAATAAGCACAAGGCGCTGACTCAGCTCTGCTTGCCGAAGTACTCAGCAAAATGTAGTATTGATCCAGGGAGTTCAACAAAGTTAAGGACTTAGGCAATTAGATGTATGTGGTGGGTGATTCTGCTAATGTGATGCCTTGAGCACTTTGTTCTAGCACTGATTTTGAAGGCTTGTGCATCCTTTTGACTACTGCTGATTTGATAGGAATCTTGATGTTTATGTTCTCCATGCTTTCAGAATGGCCGCCCATTAGTGTCATCGATTCATGGGCCAAAGAGGGATGTGGATTATTTATGTCTTTTCTCTTATTATATGCTTTAGTTCTATTTCCCTTTTAAAAGATGAAGTTAATGAATTCCTGATCTGTTCTCTTCTCTTATTCTATGCTTTAGTTTATTTCTATTTTCCTTTTAAAAGATGAAGTTGATGAATTCCTGGTCTGTTTTCTCCTCTTATTATATGCTTTAGTTTATTGCTATTTTCCTTTTAAAAGATGAAGTTGATGAATTGCCTGATCTGTTTTCCTTTTTATTTTCTTGTGAATGTAGGAATTGTCAAAAGTTGTGGCCAAGCAGGCTGAGGAAGGGAGGGTATGGTCTTTGTTTCATATGATTTTGAAAAGTTCCCCTACTAAACAAATTGATAAATTGCAATTCAAAAAATAAAATAATAATAAAACAAAAATATAGATAAATCTTTGTCTCTATATTTGTTTAATATATTTGAATTTTTGTTTCTTGATACTTTCTTGGAACTTCATCCCCGAAGCTCTTACTTTTCACATTGAAGTGATATGACCTTCCTCTAAAGATCTCTGATATTCAATGCTGACGTAAATTATGTGTAACCAGAGGCTGCAAATATTGTAAGTATAGTGCAAGGTTAGAATTAGAAACTGATGCATGTGTGCTGCTGATATACTATTTGCAGGTTGCTATTAGAAACATAAGGAGAGATGCATTAAAGGCATATGAGAAACTTGAGAAGGTTTGCTTCTTGAATTTGGCTATTGAAAATCTTGGAAAATAGGAAATGCTGAAATCTTTAGAATCTTTACTGAATCCTCTTGTGGTTCTTATATTGGCAGGAGAAAAAGCTCTCGGAGGACAATGTGAAGGATTTATCAAGTGATTTGCAGGTACCAAATTTTGCTGGTGCTATCTTTGCTCATTGTAGTCTTACCTGTTGAAGAATTCCCATTTCTTTTATTTTTTGTTTCATACATGTTTCATCTATGTAGGCAGCCTTTTGTTTACATTGATCAAATGAAGTACTGAAAATACTCAAGAATTATGTATCCTGGACCATATATGCACAAAAAGAGTAACTCTGAACCCTGTCAACCTTTCTTGCAGAAAGTGACGGATGAGTACATGAAGAAGATTGATTCCATCTATAAACAGAAAGAGAAGGTAAGATATACTACTACCAGGCACAGATATTTTGAGCACCCATCTGTCGGGGCACATGCATAACTTTCCATTTTCAAGATTTTCCTTGCATATGCGAAATGCACATGCTTGTAGAAGAAATTTTATTCATTTACACAGGTATAGGTTCTACTCAGAGTATTGGTTCACTGAACCATATTGCTGGGTAGGTTCCAACCTAAAGACTCTGGATTGAGTTATCCATTGATTGTGATTTTCTCCCCTGCTATTTGTAGCCTTAAAACATAGATAAAATTATTTAAGAATAAGCAGCCCAATACTTTTGGCTTAGTTTTCTGTGTCAGCACAATCTTGTGGGTGTTCTTGGGCTGCAAATAGCAAGGATAGGATCACTTTTGTGAATAACTTAAATCCCTGGTTTGTTATCTCTGCTGACAAGCCCTCTGTCTCCACAATCTTCTCCATTAAACTGCACAAGAAATTGTCTCTTGGCATGCTTCACATATTTAGCCTTCTGTCTGGTTTCAGGAATTGTTGAAAGTCTAACTCTTCAGAAACAGATGATCACGTGCAACCCTCATGCCGACTGCTATGGAATCCATGCAATTTCTTGTCATTGTTCTCATCCATCATTGAACATGGTTCGCAGCAATAGGCCTTGAACATGTTTAAGTCAATGCCTATATTGCAATTTTTGTTGTCACAACTACTGAAAATATGTAGATACACCTCAAAAAATGCCTTCATGTTTCTTTTCTTCTTTTAGCAGCAATGGTGTGGAAACTTGAGTTTCTAGTCTGGTAACAGTCGATGAAACTCTAGAAACCTTAGTAATCTATATTAATCTGTAGAAACCTTCTCCTTTGTCTTTTCTTTTGTTTGATAAGAAAGTTTAATTCAAGCATTCCCAGGGAAGTGTATGCTTGTCTTCCTATTCTCATATAAAGTTTCAACTGCTATCAGTCTCCATTTGATAAGATTTTGGTTTAAATAGCTAAAGATAAACTTCAAATTGTACTGGAAAATCGACTACAAGTATATGAGCTTCTATGGCTAATATAGGATCATTGATCCTCAGATATGCCTGAGGAACCCTCTGTTACCCCTTTTTTTTTTGTGTATAATATAATTGGATTATAAAATTGACTATATTACACTGATTCATGTTGTATCCGAGTCTCAGGTTAGCTACTGGCAAGCCTCTTAATTTTAATGGTTTCTGAGAGAGGAAACTGGTAAAGGGATTCTCCCCATAGAAATTCTCTTGAGAATTGCCTACTACATGACCTGAGTTTGTGGGGCTTGCCTCATTAATCTGTGGATCTAACTAACAAGGCATTATAGGTAAGTGGCACCCATGTGGGTGTTCAGATGAAAACCAGCCAATTTCCTAAACATGTGGAATGTTGGACCTTTTATAGCTTTGACCTCTAGTCTTCTTCAAACAATACTTCCCAACTATTTTTTTTGTCAATCTTCATTTGTTTGGTTTCAATTGAATTATAAGGTCTCAATTTGGAGAAAATAAAAGAAGGGAAGCTTTAGGTGTGGAAACAGCCTCTTGCAAAAATACAAGGTAAGGTTGCCTACTATAGACCCATCGTGTCCACTCTTTCTTGGAACTCTGTATATGTAGGAGCTTCTGGTACAAGGCTATCCTTTTCTTTTCTTTTTTAACTTTTGGATGCTTTGTGGTCTGCTGCTTCCCCGAACCCTCCGTCGGATCACTAAGGCTGACTTTCATCCTTGCTCAATGGGTGGGTCTTGTAGTCAACCTCTGTCTGGCTCCCTTCTGCCTTTGCATTTGAGGGTTAATCTCTGTCTGGCTCCCTTCTGCCTTTGCATTTGAGGGTTAATCTCTGTCTGGCTCGAGGAAACCTTTGCATGCTTCCGTCACCTTTTGGGAGGCCTATGCCTTATAGAAACTGTCTGCCTTGCATATGTAAGTGTAATCCAGAAGAAAATTGAGGATTTCAACGAGAGAAGACGTGAGAAGAGCTTGTGAAATGTGTTTGGCGAAACGTCCAAATTTTATGACGATTATAAGAAGCATGCTTCAATGGCGCTGTTACCTTATCTGGTACTAAGAGGCATGATCGCTACATGATGGGCCCCACATTTGATTGATCAGACCTCCTTGGATTTTCGTGGATTGGACAAATGTCTAATTGACGTTATGTGATGCATGTTTGCATTTTCCTAGGAACAATACGAGCACCCAGAAAAATCAATGGGACCGAGTGGTTGAACGATCAAAGCCGTTTGTGATCGACGGCATTTAAGCCTCCTTGTTTTGATCATTGAACGAGTGGGCCTTACTTGTATAGTTTTCCCAGTCATATTTCCCAAGGCCCGCAATTTAAGATAGAATTGAATTCTGTGGTGGACTCCACGGTTTCTACCCTCTCCTGGAATGCACTCTTGAAGGCATCTGCTATCATGGATTCTGCCGGAAAGCTGAAATCGCATTCTGTATGGATTTTCAACAGGGCCAGTCACGACTGAATTTAATTCTACTGGGCCTACCATTTTATCTCATGAGCAATGCCCCCAGTGAAAATATGCCCATACACCATATCATGACTCCTATTTTACACCTGGAGAAGAATAGTAGTTAGGATCATTCATGGAGAAGATCTTTTTGCCATCTGAACATGGGCCCTACAAAGAAAATGGAGCCCATTGATGAATATAGACCATTGCTTTCCTTCTTTTCATACTCTATTTGAAGGCCACAAATTGGAGGCTTTCGAATTCTCCCATTGAGTTGAATTTTGGTTCATGGCTCATCAAAAGCACAGCCCGGCCAATAAACGGTCTTGATCAATAAATAAGTGAACCTCACTTGTAAAGGAAAATGTGGACGTAACTGCGATCTCATGTGCAAGCATGTCCCAAAGGGAAAATAAATGAGCAGGTGAAGGTATAAGTCAAGCCTACTTATGCCATGGTCCTAGCCATTTAACTTTTCTTTTCTTTTCTTCATTTTTTTTCTCTAATAAAGTCCAATTTTAATTTATTTTTAACGCAAAAACTTACTAACACACTCTCAGTCACACACATCCCTAAATCTAATCCCTCTCCAAAGGAAAAAGTAGCAACTTGAACTTGCAACCAATCATATTCCAAAGAAGATACCCGAGTTACCTTCTATCCACTGTGCTAGACATTTGTTGTCCTCAATCTTGTTTTTAGTGGTTTTCTTTTCAACTTTTACTAGGAAAAGCAAAGAACGGGCCCAAGGGTCTAGCAATTCGGATCACCAAACACTGGGTCCGCACAATGATGCACTTATTTACACGCGGTTACACCACGAGTGACATGGGCTTGTGCCTAAAGGACAACCCTGGTAGGGGCTCCCACAAATGCAAGGTTTGGAAAAAGGGCAGACCACAAGGGTCTATAGTATATAGCCTTATCTATCATTTTTGTAAGATGCTGTTTCCATACCTTGAACCGGTAACCTCAAAGTCACACGAGACAACTTTACTGTTGCAACAACGTTACCCTTTAGACATGATCTTGTGCCTGTGAAATAGTACGCATGAAGTAGTAAGTAGACACTGTAGCGCCATGTGCGAGAGATTTCTTCTTTCTTGCTGGTGGGAAGGAAAATCTGACCTACCCCAGTAGAAGGTAGAGGAATGCCATACAAGAGGCTTGTCAGTTGTACTTGGTCTCTTTAGATTTCCCTGTTTCATTATTTCACCTAAACTAACCAACTAAGATTTGCAGTACTTGGGATCTCCTTCCTTGAAGGTTCCTCCCAGCAAAACTGCCCAATAACTCCAAAGAGTTTCCATCCCACCTCTCCGCTACACTACATTTGCTATTGTTACACCATCTTGGTCAGTATTGGTGATCTCCAATGGTACTTTCAGGAAGCTCTCATGGCAAGAGCTAAACATGTGACTTCTGCCACATCTCAAGAATGTTTATTATTTATGGTAGTCCATTCTAGTTCTGTTGTAATTTATTATCTGATATCCAACTTCTCCCAACTACCAACATGAGCTCTATTAAACTTGTAAAGTTATGCTATCAAGTATTTATTATTTTAATGGTATAATTCCATAAACTTATCATTTTGATTGTATTCTGCCCATATGGCATATTTAAAGAAGTATCAACGTTTTATGAAATTATGGTATACATAAATGCAAATATTAATTGGTATCCATGGCTGCCACGACTGCTCTCACCTTTTAGAAAAGTTTCAATTTGGTTTTACATGAATTATTGTTTATGCAATATACAACGACAGAAGTATCTGGTGCAATAATTCTGTGAACATTATTTAATGAAAAGCCTAGACGTGGAGGGCTATAATTGAAGCTTTACTTTGAAGCCTTGGGCCAATGAGGGCGGGCCAAAAGAAGGTTGTCAGGCTTCTAGACTAGGGTGAAGAATAAAGAGTTAATCTCACATCGCCAAGGGAGAGAAAACTGGGCTCTTTATAAGAGTTTGGGGAACTTTAATGGTCACAATGTATTTTTTATAGAAAATAAAAAAAGAACAAATCCGTGAGGGGTATATGGGTGCCCCAAAGTGGATAATATTATTAGAAGAACACTCTTTAAGAGAGAGAGAGAGAGAGAGAGAGAGAGAGAGAGAGAGAGAGAGAGAGAGAGAGAGAGAGAGAGAGCATGATTGTTTTAGAATGCAAAAGGTTCAATGGGGCTTGGATGGTTGGTGATCTGCTTTCCATTCGAGGATCTTAATCTTCTTTGAATGCTTAACATATAACTGCGCTTTCTATAAACTTTCTAAGCTTTTTATTTGCTACAAAATAGTGAGAGAGAGAGAGAGAGAGAGAGAGAGAGAGAGAGAGAGAGAGAGAGAGAGAGGGAGAGAGAGAGAGAGAGAGAGAGAGAGTACTATAATAGGGTTTCCTTGTTTAATTAAGAAAAACTGAGATAAAGATGCCTTTAAGAAAGAAAACTGCAGACAGGTGTAAACACATAGACTAAGAAAAGTAGAAGGTCACACGGGAGGCCCAAGTTCAAACTTTACATACCAACATTGCTAGCATTTTATAACCTTAAAAATGATACATTTTTTATATTATAAACTTAAAGATATAGTGTATAGTTTAAGAAATTTTAGTTATTCATATGACCAACTCATACAAGATAATAATAATAATAATAATATAGAGATAAGTCTAGGCCTCAATTGGAACCGAATAAACTACTTGGAGAAAGTTACTTTAGAAAGAGTTTTTGCGTGATGGTCGGCTATGTAACTGTGAAGGAAATACTCCAGATACCTAAATCATTCATCTTTTAGGTCCCATCTTTGAAAGACAATCATGCCCCCATATATCATTGAAAGGTAGGATCCTACTCTCTCTCTCTCTCTCTCTCTCTCTCTCTCTCTCTCTCTCTCTCTCTCTCTCTCTCTCTCTTCTGCTAGCTATTAAAAGTTTGAGCTTAATATTAATTCATATATTTAGCATGTATGTAAGTTTGAGCTTAATATTAATTCATATATTTAGCATGTATGTAGAGAGAGAGAGAGAGAGAGAGAGAGAGAGAGAGAGAGAGAGAGAGAGAGAGAGAGAGAGAACTAAGTACTAAGGGAAATACATATAGACTTGAGAAAAAAAGAAAAGAAAAGAGAATTATAGATTCAAAATTTTAGAGAGAAAAGAAAAGGCTAAGTTTTTTATAAAATAATGCAAACAACAAGTTTTTCTTATATATAATTTATCGAGTTTTTTGAAAAATAAAATCCTATTGAGTTGATATAAAATTTTCAACTCAAAGCTATTAATATATTGGATCTTTACTAGGTATTACATATCACACACACACACACACACACACACACACACACACACACACACACACACACACACACACACACACACACACACAATCCAATCTAATTCAAATATTCCCTACCCATCCTTGCCAAAATTTGACAATTTGTGTGGAGGCAGACATCTTTTTCCTTTTTTAGTAGTCTATCGTCATGTGATTTTGTATTGTAAATTCCTTTATGTATAGGATCATTTTTCCTGTAATAACCCCAGATTTTTGTAAATTATTGAGGAAAATTAATAAAGTTTGAATTTTTAAAAATTTCAAGCTGGAATATTAAGTTATTGGAAATTTTCTTTTTAAAGAGATTAAGCCATGATTTAAAATATAAATATTTGGAATGTATGTAGAAAATTGTTCGAAATTACATTAAGTACGTTTAATTTCGAGTTAAAATGAAAAATTACTAATTTTCTAAATAAAAGGGTAAAATAATAATTTTACTCATAACCAAGAATTAAAACATGAATATTTGAAATGCACTCAGAAAACCAATCGAAATGACTCTAAGTACACTAAATTTCAAGTTCGAACAAATAGTGCCTGTTTTTCTCTATTTTTGGAAATAAAAGGGCAAAATGGTTATTTTATTTTTTAGTGGGACACACAAAAGTTAGGTAAGGACTGAGATCGGTAATGATACAAGTCAAGCATCAATCAACACTCAGCTCCTAATGGAGGTAGTGGAATTTCCACTCCACATTTTAATATTTTGAGTGGAATTTAGATTAAAATAAAAAATTAATAGTAAAAAAATTACAAAAACTGCCTATAAATACCTCTAAAAATTCTATAAAAAAAAATTTAAAACTTCATCACGAAATTTCCTATATCCCCTAAAAAATCAGAGCAAAACTCCTCTTCCATTTTCCCCAATCTCTCTCTTTTTCCCTCTTTTTCTCTCCTCTCTCTAGAATAGTATAAGAACCCTAAATTCAAATAGCCACTCCATTCTATTAAAATTTCACAAATCTCACTATCCATATTATTCTATGATCTACAAAACCCCCAAATTAATTTCATGATCCAACGGTTCAATCAAAAGAAAAACACAAATCAAGATTTATTTGGTGAGTTATGACATACGGTGAGAATTTATTTATTTTAGCATCAATTTTTCATTTCGAAGAAAATCAGGTAGGTGGATATCATCCCATATTCATTTTATGTCATTTCTTCGGATCATAACATGGAATAATAACATAATGCTAATCCATGTCCCACAAGGCCAAGGAAGCATCGTTTTTGAATTCTTACTTGGTGAACCTATTCTCTTCTCTACTAAACTAACCACCTTTTTTGATATTTTTAATTTCACTAAATTTTAATTTATGTTAATTTTTGGGAAAATCAAGTTCCAGTGAAAAACTCCGCCAATGCAGGTCCCAAGCCCGAATAAAAAAGGAGGGTCTTGCGTCAGGTGCCAGCCGGCAAGGAGGAAGTTGAAGATGATTCTATTATTTTTTTCTTACAAATGAATATGCATTTGTATATTAGTTTGTGAGGAAGAAATGAAAACCATCTCTAGCTTCTTAAAAGATGGCAACCCTTGTGTTAGGCAGCCAGCTGGCAAGGAGGAAGTTAAAGATGATTCTATTATTTCTTTCTTACAAATAAATATGCATTTGTATATTAGTTTGTGAGGAAGAAATGAAAATCATCTTTAGCTTCTTAAAATATGGTTACCCTTGCGTCAGGTAGCCAGCTGACAAGGGTGAAGCTGAAGATGATTTTAATGAAAATCATCTTCAGCTTTTTTAAAACTATGGCAACCCCAACATGACATGAATAAAAAATTGAAATTCGCTCAAGCTAGGGCGTTTCCCATAAGCAACACGCTACATCGAATCCCAAATGCAGTGAAAAATAGGCAAGGGTTACTAGGGCGTTCTCCCAGAAGCAACGCACTACATTGGATCCCGAGTGTAGTGAAAAATGGGCAAGGGCTGCTAGAGCATCCCTTCGAAAGCGACGCGCTGCATCAGAATCTAGGTGCAATGAAAAGTGGACATGGGTCAATACCATGGAGGTCAAGAAAGGCGATACTAAATAGGGTATCTCCAAAACATAAGATTCGCATCGCTACATGAAATATAGGGACACTGACAGGTAAGAGTTTGGAGTTTTAGTAGACACGATGAAATGTAGGAGAGTCAACATCGCTTATATCCAAGAAACCAAGTGGAAAGGGGCTGAAACTAGAGAAATAGATGGGTATAAATTATGGTACGTAGGAAAGGAAAATAATAGAAATGGCGTAGGAATAATAGTGGATAAGGAATTAAAGGATAAATTTGTGGACGTTAAAAGAATTAGTGATAGAATTATAATAATAATAATAATGATTTTAGGAGAGCAGATTATAAATATTATAAGTGCATATGCACCATAAGTAGGGTTACAAGATATAATTAAGAGGCAATTTTGGGAAGATATGGAGGGAGTCATACAAGAAATTCCCAACACTAAGGGGATATTTATAGAAGCAGACTTAAATGGCCATGTAAGAAAAGATAAGGAAAGATATGATAGAATACACAGAGGGTATGGTATAGGTAAATAAAACGAGATGGGGGAGAATATCCTTGATTTTGCTTTGTCATATAACCTATCCATTGCAAATACACTCTTTAAGAAGAGGGATGAACACTTAATAACCTTTAAAAGTGGACTTCATAAAAGCCAAATAGACTTTTTTCTACTTAAGAATAATGAACAATCTATATGTAAGGATTGTAAGGTGATACCTGCTGAGAGTTTAACCTCACAACATAGGTAAATGGTTATGGATATTCATATTAAAAGATGGAGTAAAAGAAGTGAACTTAATACACATTCAAAAACTAAGTAGTGGAACTTAAAAGGAGAGAAAATAACCTCATTCAAAAATAAGTTGATGGTAGAAGGAAATTGGAACTATGAAACAGACGTAAATACCATGTGGACTAATATGGCTAAGTCCATCAAGAAAGTGGCAAAAGATGTCTTAGGAGTATCTAAAGGTAAAAGGCTATTAACAAAGGAAACATGGTGGTGGAATGAAACAGTGCAAAAAGCTATTAAAGAAAAACGAATGCATTTTAAAGCATGGCAAAAGATTAGAAATAATGAAAACTATGAACAATATAAGAATGCTAAAAACGTTGCTAAGAGAATAGTAAGTGAGGCTAAACTTAAAGCATATGATGAGCTCTATAATAGACTAGAAACAAGAGAAGGTGAGAAAGATGTGTTTAAACTTGCAAAAGTAAGAGAACAGAAAGGTAAGGACTTAGAGCATGTTAGGTGCATTAGAAGCAATGATCAAAGGGCATTAGTCAAAGATGATGAGATCAAACAAAGGTGGGAAATATACTTTCAAAAATTATTAAATGACAATGACCCTGAAAATATAGGGATTGAAAATACTATAAATCTAAATAACACTGGATATTATAGATATGAACATAGGATTAGAATGCTTGAAGTAAAAGAGGCCTTGAGAAAGATGAAATCAAGAAAGGCCATGGGGCTTGATGGTATACCAATAGAGGTTTGGAAGCATATGGGAGATATTGGGATAGTTTGGTTGACCAAGTTGTTTAACAAGATTATAAAATCAAAGAAAAAGCCTGATAAGTAAAGGAAAAGCTCTATTGTACCAATCTATAAGAATAAAGGAGACATTTAGAGCTGCACTAATTATCGAGGGATCAAACTAATGAGCCACACCATGAAACTTTTTGAAAGAGTGATTGAGAAGAGGCTACGACATAAAACAAGTATATTGGAGAATCAGTTTGGTTTCATGCCTGGGAGGTCTACCATGGAAGTTATTTTCTTACTAAGACAATTAGTAGAGAAATATAAGGAGAGGAGAAAAGACCTACACACGGTCTTTATTGACTTAGAGAAAGCTTATAATAGAGTCCCTAGAGAGTTAATATGGAGGGTGTTGGGTGTTAAAGGGGTTTCTCAAGGGTATATAGACATAATTAAAGATATGTATGAGGGAGCAATAACAAATGTTAAGACCACTAGTGGCGTGACTGGTGATTTTCCTGTCACTGTCGGATTGCACCAACGATCGACATTGAGTCCATACCTTTTCACATTAGTTATGGATGAGTTAACAAAACATCTGCATGAGGAGATTCCCTGGTGCATGCTATTTGCAGACGATATAGTCCTACTTAATGAGACAAAAGAGGGTGTAAACATAAAGCTAAAGTTATGGAGAAAAGCATTAGAATCGGAAGGATTTAAAATTAGCCGAATTAAGACAGAATATATAGAATGTAATTTTAGCAAGGACAGTAGGAGTGGAGCACCAGTCAAGATTGATAACCAAGAGGTTCCCATGAGAAACCACTTCCGATACTTAGGATCATTGATCCATGAGAGTGGAGAGATTGAGAGGGAGGTTACCCAGAGAATCCAAGCGGGTTGGAACAAATGGAGATGTGCATCGGGTGTTTTATGTGATCGGCAGGTGCCACTCAAACTAAAGGAAAAATTCTATAGGATGGCTATAAGGCCAGCCATGTTCTATGGATCAGAGTGCTGGGCAGTTAAGGAACATCATACTCATAAGCTAAGTGTCGCAGAAATGAGGATGTTGAGATGGATGAGTGATAAGACAAGAAATGATAGAATTAGAAATAAAAATATTAGAGGAAATTTAGGGATAGCACCAATAGGTAACAAGATGAGGGAGATTAGACTTAGATGGTTTGGACATGTTCAAAGGAGGTCAACAACGGCACCAGTTAGAAGGAGTGAGGCAATACAAGTTGAAGGTTCTAAAAGGGCAAGGGGAAGGCCCAAAAGAACGTGGATAGAAGTGGTGAGAAAAGATTTAAAAACTTTGGGACTAAATGAAGCCATGGTATTTAATAGAGTGGAATGGAGGAAAAAGATTCATGTGGTCAACCCCTAATTGGAATAAAGTCTTGATGATGATGATGATGAAGTTCTAATGAAAAACCCTCCAAATCTATATTATGGAGAGCTCAGATTGAAAATGTGATCTGTCCAATCGATTTATAAGAGTCCAAAACCCCTAAGAGAGTGGTCACAGAAAATTCTAATTGAATTTTGATTATAGATTTGAAGGGATCTGATTGGATGATCTAGAATGGATTGTTCGATCTCTTACAAATCAAACGGGATCCTAGGACGCACTTTTGGAATACCACACAAAGATGTTCCCCGTGGCAACATCTCTGTGCATGCGACCCGCGTGTGGGGCGTTCATCTCACATGAAGGGCGGTCGCTAGTGAGCGAACGCAACCTGCTTCCCAATGACAAGGACATGACCTGCTCTGCCAAGAGTAATCTTCTTGTCGTTCTGCTAGTCCCAAATCAAATATGGACCCTTGAAATGACTGTGAACTTCAAATTGAAAATTTGGAGTCATCTAAACTGAAAATTAAGATCAGAAAGATGCTATGGAAAGCTTATAATGTCTAGTTTCTTATAAATTAATAAATTTTAATAAATATTTCTAGAAATTCTCTATTTAAAGAAAATAAGATTCTTACTTCCATGATCTTGAAGATCTGAGATGATCAGACCATAAGAATATGATGCATTTATGCTATAATGACGAGGATATATAGAATTAAAGGTTAATTATGACATATCTACAAGTAATTCGTGGAATCTAGCTTTATGTTAAAAATACCCTAAAAAATATAAAGGAACCTTCTTGATCAGTAATATCAAGCATGATCAAACCCTATGGATGAGTTGGATGAAGTTAATAATTATGAGATCTAGTAAGATCATGGATTAGTTATGATAAAAACATGTGAAGATGATCTTTAGACCTTTAATGTGATTAAAACCCTAAGATCAAAGGGATGGACATAAACTCTAATGGTTGGATCATATTAACAAACCTTAATAATCTTAAATTGTTATTTTAATTATTTTTACTTATTAATTAAATTATAAATTTGATTTATAGAATAAAATAGGATCCATGCTAGTTTAATTCTTCACTTATAATATAATTGCTTTACATTGCCTTAGATTATTTATAAATTGATAGAGTTGGCAATCTTAGGACCACATTAGTGTAATTGTTATTAATTAGTATCATTATCTTAGAATGTTAATAGATTTGATAATCATAGAGATTATGTTAGTTTAATTTGATTCCTTTAAGTTAAGTACATTATTTACTTAGGGATCATACTATTATAAATGCAAGTACCTTGTACCATTATTTATAGGTTTACATTGGCTTATGCTTTAAAGTTTATAATTGATTTATTGTTAAATCTTCTTAGTAGATTTAATTATTAATTAGTTATGATATAAAGAGCATAAATCACCAAAAATGTAACCTAATGAGAAATTAGAGTTTCATAATATAAATAAGAATGAATGACTTTACTTGGACTTAATTAGTAAAGGCTATAGTTGTAGAAAAATATAAGGAATTATTCACCATCTCCTTGGCTCAAAGTAGGAGAATAATAAACCTCCATGATGGCATTATAGATATTCATGAAAATTAATAAAAATCAAGTAGAGATAAATTTAGAGTATACGAGCTTATATGAACCTTATGAAAGGTTGAGCTAAGGTCACTCCAGTGGGCGCTG
The DNA here is from genome assembly GCA_035236585.1 of Warburgia ugandensis. Taxonomy (NCBI): domain Eukaryota; kingdom Viridiplantae; phylum Streptophyta; class Magnoliopsida; order Canellales; family Canellaceae; genus Warburgia; species Warburgia ugandensis. The sequence continues at coordinate 74,847,823 of CP141132.1, read as the reverse complement.
AACATTGTGGTTAAGGGGGTTTTCTAATAGAACCTCGCTCTTTCTCCACCTTCTGATGATGTTTGTTGAGGTCTAAACGCCTCCTTACATAAGGATTAAAGTAACCACTTTTTGAGTAGACTGTAATTAGTAAGCCTTAGTTAATTGGAAATAAGAAGAGCTGTCTAGAATTAGGAGTGAATAAATTATTCTTAAACTAGTAAAATATTAACTGGTTGAGAAATAATAATAAGAACATAAAAGGTTAGCAAATTATCTAATCCTAATAAAAATTATAAATAAGATAAGAATCATCAAACAAGATCTAAGAGAGATCTTGAATGATAAAAAACAACAAAAGAAAAAGAATACAAATGTAGAGTAAATTGCTATTGTATGATTATACTTGTAATATAGAGTTATTAAATTAGAAGATCTGAACCATTGATCATATATGATTCAAAAAGGAAAGATTTAGATCATCCTACTTAAAGATGATCAAAAGACTATGTAGTATTTACTCTTAGGTAGTAGATGACATTATACTTATGGTTTAACAGATATATGTTAATCAAAGACTATGGTAGACTTTAATGAGTAGTAATACCTTATTAAGATATGAGGATTTTATAAATGCATCTACATGAGAAATACATGTTGAATATATGATCTTATGTCCAGAAATGTTAACAAGTATAATGTAAATACTTGTAATAAATTCCTTTGAAATCCATATGATCCAACCATTATGATGAGAACATATATATATATATATATATATGAAATGGTTAAGTGTAGAGTGGAGAAAAAACCCTAAGTAAATAGGAAAATAGAAAACATTCCAAGCCTAAGAAAACAGATAAATTATCTGATACGTATATGAAATATTTTACATACAAACATGGAGACTTGTGGTTTTGTTTTAATAGGCATGAGCATAACGTTGTGGTTTTGTTTTAATAGGCATGAGTATAACGATGCTATGTTAAGAGAGATATGAGGGTATGGCCACTTAATTTCCAAAATTATGATATGATAGATACCAAGCCTAAAGAGAGGTTGAAAGTTAGGTGGGGCAATTATAGGAAGACCACCACTGTGAAAGTCCTGTCTCCCCATATAGGCAGTGACATAATTTATCCACCGTGGTATCAATGAAGCATGGAGCAGTTATCTAAACGTGATAGTACAAATCAGGTTGCAAGCATGGTAGTCCTTAATTATTTTGCACTATGATGCATATGAGATAGGCATAGTGAAATGCTACGTAATTGTATATTACCAATATTTTCCAAGAAGGGAAATTCCTAGTATAGGACTAGCTGAAATATGGATTTCCTATAGTGGAAAGAGTTGATCAGCTTAGTTTGGGAAATGTTATTTGATTATTTTTATGATTTTAATGGATTTATCCATGTATAGTATATATGTATAAGGATGTACATATATGACAAGGTAAAGAGATCCATGAGCATGTTTATGAACAATGGGATTATGAAGTATTAGGATTATACTGTCAAGTTATTATGCTTCTTGAATCCCTTACCAAGCATAGTTTGGTAAGATATTGTAAATGTTTGAATATTTATAATATCTTAAACATAGAGATGGAAAATTAGGAGCTCAAGACTTGAGAAGATTTGAAAGAATAATTGATCAGGGTATATCCTTTGAAGACTTGTATTTTATTTGAGAGCATTCTATTATATTGAGAGTTTTCATTGTATGGCGAGCTTTGAAATTTGGATGATGTAATTTGGACAAGTATTGTAATAATACAATGAGCTGTGTATTGTGAACCACTGGATGGATTCTTCAATGAAATGTTATCTTATATTCCTTCAATGAAATGTTATCTTATACAAAATCCTACTTATGTTATGTATGAAGTGATGACTTGGGTTTTACAAAACAAGTTCTAAAGAAAAGAATTTTCACTGCTTTATTTTGCCAATATTTTTTACTACTAAGGGCCCTATCTTTGTAAAATGTATTACAAAATGTGTTATAAAACCCTAGGTCATCACATTGCCTCTAGAACTAATAAGAAGAACTATAGTATGGAATTTTAATTGTGCCTAGATCTCAGATAAATAGAAATTTTATTAATAAGACCTCTTCAATTGAGTTAATATCTTATTACAAATATTTCTAACAACTTCTAGAGAAAGGAGGCATTTACTTATTACATAGATTGTGTGATTTGACTTCTTTCTCAAATAGACATTGAGAGAAGTTTAACTTGTTAGACATTGTCTCAATTAGGTTATATTATGTCACATCTAAAAATGGCTTCTTATTGAGCTTCTTTATTCATTTTGATCACTTATAGCTATTCAAAATCATTATTATTTTAGTATTTTGATCAATTATCATTCATTGAACCCATATATTCTCCAAATAAAAGTCATAATAATTTGATCTGTTGTTTAACAAAATATGTGCAAATTATAAAGATTACTTTTTTATTAGGTACACTTTCTCTTTGTGGTATTCCACCCCTTGCTTGGAAAACAAGTGTTTAGGGGTTAAAAAATGCTGAATCCCATCTAAACCATCATTTGTCAAGACTCTTTGGAGTAAGTTCTTTGGCTTGGATAAGACATTTAGTTCATGTTGCTATTCTCATATCAAGGGATCATTATGCCATATGGAATAATTTCTAAAATACATTACCGTATTCCCAAAGGGTTGGGCCCACTTTTTACATGCTAGCAAAATCTTTATACCCGAAACCCCAATCCTAGAGGTGTCACGCTCGTGTCCTAAATAGTAAAGTAAAACGTAAAAATCACGAACATTAGAAATCCATGATACCAAGTCACTCGTTAGACTGTGCTCGAAGAGAGCTTTCCAACGACATTAAGAACGCGCGAAATGGAGATTGGGAGCGACAGACCCAGGGGTTTTACCACTGAGGCAGAGGGGGTCCAGATTGATAATGGCACCCCCTCTAATGCGTGTAAGCCAAGGGGCCACGTGGGAGGAGCTCTACACGTGGGAGTGGAACTCACCGCGTGGAGCTCAACTCCCATGCGTCTGCAACACAGGAAAACAAGGAGGAGGAAGCCAAAGCCGGCAACCCCCTCCCCTTTCACTCGATTTTTCCCTGCGACCCACTCACCCCCTTCCCCTGGATCTCCCTCCTCTTCTGGTCAAGTCCTACTTGCCTAGGAACCAAGTCGTTCCTGTTTCTCAGGCAAACGGAAACTCCTCGCCGTGATTCCCTCTTCCCGCCGGACTTCCTCTCCCTCGTCGACTCGCACACCAACGGAGGTTAGGGGTGAGTCTTCTCCTTCGCCTCCCTTTTCCCCCTTGTTCCTTTTTCCTGTCCATTCTCCGTTCCTCTTCCGTTTTCCGACGAGTTGGGGTGGTGAAAAATCTCTTCAGATTCATGTTATACAGGGAGAGAAACGGGATTGGATTGAAGATCCAGCCATTCAGGTTATTCCTTAGACTTTTCTAAGTGAAACCCCTTTGGTTTCACGGAGATCCGGCAAGAAACGACGCCGGAAAATGAAAAAAACAGCACCTAGGGTAAGTTTTCAAAACCCTTGAAAAATCTGGCAAAAAAATAATAGTTTTAGCAAAAATCAAAAGGGAAAAATGTTAGAAAACAAAAATTTAGGAAATTCTGGGCATTCCCTTGAAATTTCGCTAGAAAATGAGGTTGCCTGTGTCGCCAGCGACAACCGGAATCCTGTCACCTTCTCCGACGACAGCGACATTTTCCGGCGACTCCTAAAAAAATGTGAAAAAATGAAATTTTTATATATGGATAATTCGTGCGTGATCTTTCCATCCGCGAAGACGGATCGTCGATCAGGAATCGATTGGTCCACGAAATTGCTTATTAATGCATAGAAAATATTTGGAACCTTAACATCCGACTGTTAAAAATGTGATCGGGAGGTAAATTTAGGTCAAATATAACTCCAAGTAACCATTGGTGATGAATTATCACAGAAATGTCCAATACTCGATCAACGAATGTCAGAAGTCAGGAAAGGATATCAAACCATGAATTATGGCTAAAAGCATTGAATTGGGAAATAACTTAAAATGTTGGAAATTGAAACTTCTAGAGGTACGCGCCTGATCTAGACCATCGATGTAAGACCAATGGCGCTGATCCAATTAGATAGCGACCAATTGGTATGTAAATCCTTGATCTAGATATATGAGGGTAGATTAAGAACATGGTGAATGTAAAACTAGAAGTGATTGTAGAAAATGGCATGAAATTCAAAAATTTACTTAGAACTTGTATTTGTTGCAGAGGTTTGAGAGCAATGTGAATGGTTCTAGCAGTAGAACCTTGAATTATACGCGGAGAGCAGGTAAGGACCCTGAACCCTTGCATTCTTTAAATTCTTGTTGTTATGTTCTCTTGAAATTAACTTTATGCATGTGTAAAATGTATGTATTGCCACCTTGGTCTAATGGATGATAAAAATTATAACTTTTTATTAAAAAGGTCATGTTATAGTATGATTTGCTATGCTTAACTGTTGTGATGATGCAAACTGTTATAAAATGGTCAAGCCCAAGATAATAAACCCTGAGGGCTGCCCGGTAAGCTATGATGACGCTTTCCAAGATGGAAATTCCTGAGGGAAAGGGCTACCTGGTTGCTTGCAATTAAGGTGAAGCCGCCCAAGACGGCAAATCCTGAGGATTGGACTGTCTGGTATTGAGCCTCCTAAGACGATAAACCCTGAGGGAAAGGGCTTCCTGGTTTTTTGGAATCATGGTAGAGCCGCCCAAGATGGTAAACCCTGAGGGATGAGCTGTCAGGTATTGAGCTGTAAACCCTAAGGGATGAGCTGTCAGGTATTGAGCCTCCTAAGATGTGAGGGAAAGGGCTGCGTAGTCTTTTGGGATCACGGTGGAGCCGCCCAAGATGGTAAACCCTGAGGGATGAGCTGGCATATTGAGTTACCCAAGATGGTAAACCCTGAGGGAAAGGGCTGCCTGGTTGATTTCGACTAAGGTGGAGCCACCCGAGATGGTAAATCCTGAGGGAACCTGACTTTGACGCTGCCCAAGATGGTAAATCCTGAGGGTCTGGCTACCTTGATAATGATACACATAGTGAGCCGCCCAAGATGGTAATCCTTGAGGGAGATGACTATTGAATCTTGGTGTAATGCTAGGCATGTTTAATATTACTGAGAAAATCATCAATGAGTATGCAGCTTTGTTGGACGTAACGCTTATAATTTGCATTTAATTTTAGAATGAGGTCCATGACTTAGTCACTCATCTATTGAATGTCCTGTGGTTGGACACGAATGGGAAATCCTTATGAGGTGTGCTTGTTTGCATGCGATGACTATTGCGTCATATTTGAATTTGGGGAAAAATTGTAATTCTGCTCTAATATCCATAGGCCTTACTTGATAGCACATGCTAACTACGTTGTATATGACTAGTTAAAATGGAAATGAATGCTCATGTTATATTGAATGTGTTGTTAAGCGTAGCAATGAGAATAATTGGATATGTATGGGTTTAGTTCTTTTCCCTTATTGGGCTTGGCAGCTCACCTTATTATTATGCAGGTACCAATCAGGCAGAGAAGAGAAAGTTCGTTGAGTGAGTTGAAGAAAGTTTGCTTGAAGATGTTAAATTTTGAGTTGTATATACATATATGTATATATGTGCTAATGCTGTAAACGAGTTATATCTTATTTTTTATACTGATCCTTATGCATCATATATGTCTTATTATGATATATAGTATGGAGACTGAGTCTCCCTTCAGGAAATTATGATTGCTATATTGTCTATCAGGTGAACCGCATAGCATGCATTAAATGCATAAGTCCAAAAAACAGGGGAGACTCTGCCGAAATTTCGGTAAGACTCGATTGTTAAAAGAGAAAAATATTTTACTAGTAAACTGTGACTTGCACAGGACAAGAGCACCTAGCTCTCTCAACTCTTCCGCTGTGATATAAATTATGAAAAAAAAGGGGGCAAGGCCACGTAGGCCTAGCTCACCTAATTGTTAGGCTTGATTAAGCCTAATCGCGGCCCTGGGGATTGGGGTCGTGACAAGAGGTCATTTATTTGGTACCTCCCAAGGAGCAAGAACTTCCATTTTAACCTTTCTTGAGGGATTCTATCTACAAACGCAAAGTTTATGGTTGACTGGTATTATAATAAAAAACACTTCTTTCTTCAACAATGTAAAAAAATTGATAGTCCATTTGTTAAGAAAAAGCATGCTACAAAAAAAGAAAGAGTGCACGAATCAACACATTGATTCTTTTTTCTTTTTTTCTTTTTTTAACAATTTTGATTTTTTTTTAACCGTATGCATCTAAAGTTGTGTATGGTTCCTAAAGGATATAATTTTGTCCTAATCTCTTTCTTTTTTTTGCCCTTTTGAATTGGTAACTCATACACCTAATAGATCTTTATATATACAACTTTTTCATAGTATCCTAGGGAAACATACTCCCTCAACACACACCCTTGTTAAATGTCTCCCTTGTACACTTCTTCAATGTGCAAACTCCCTACATCTCCTAAAGGAATGAAATGCATTACCTCAAACTTGTGACCTATTTATGAGAAATATGCTTCAATTTAACCACAACTTCATTGACCAAGATTACTTTTTTTAGGGCAAGAGATTAATAATGAGATATCAAATACCCCATGTATAGTATGTAGATAATAATATAATAGAAGATATTATAGATAGATATTTCCTTTATAGTCTTGTCTACCTACTTATGCGCCATAATCTATCTATAGGATAGGCTCGTGTGCTCTAATCACTTGGCATAGTGGTAAAAGTTGTCATCGTGTGACCTTAAGGTCACGGGTTCAAGGCGTGAAGACAGCCTCTTGCAAAATGCAAGGTAAGGCTGTGCACTTTAGACCCTTATGGTTCGCCCCTTCCCTATACCCCACATTGGAGGGAGCTTTATGCACCGGTGCTGCCCCTTACATAGTGAAATAGCATACGAAGACAAAAATAGGTAGTTAATTAGTGTTTGACATATGAAGAATTAGTTCTTATATATCCTGCATTCAACAAAGAAGATATTTAGAGGGGTACAAATTGGGTGTTCCTGGGAGTCATAAATTGCATGCTAAAATGTGTCACTCTCCATTTTACAACTAAAAAAGTATAACCTAAGACCATTTAATGGATTAATAATAAAAAATTAAAAAATTTACATTGTCAAACAATTACTCACATACCAGAGTCGACTTGAACTTGTGACGTGTATGATTGAGACCCACTTTTGCGCCACCGCACCATGCTCACACGCCCACCCCATGCAATAGTTTATGTATCCTTGCTATCAGCAACCATAGAACGTTTATAGGCAAAATTATCTATTTGTTATCTCCATCCCAAACAGTCAGCACTGTTTTTCCTTTTGAATGGTGGAAGCATACATTCTTGGGCAGTCTCGGATCCGATTCATGATCCTTCTCATTAGGGGTGGCAAAATATGACATGACACAATAACAGGACTCGAACCCAACACAAATTTAGCAGGTTAGGGTCGAGTCTTATCATGTTTATGAACACACCAAAAATCATGTTGTATTCAAGTCAATCAATGTTGACCCATCGTGTTGACTTATTTGACACGTAACCTATTAATTCATCATGTTGACCCATCTAATATCAAGCTATTAACCAATAGGATTGAAAATATAAGACAGTTCATTAGAAACAGTAATATAAGACAGATCTTCAAAAACTGTCTTATATTATAAATATAGGACGGTTCATCTAAAACCGTCTTATATTACTATAGTAATATAGCACAGTTCTTCTGAAACCATCCTATATTAGTAATATAGGATGGTTCTTCAAAAAGTATCATATATTAGTTATTTTACATTTATTTAATTGTGTTACACTAGTCTTGTTGTGTCGACTCATTTAATAATTGTGTCGTGATCAAAGTCACGGTTTTTTGACACGATTATTAAGCGGGACATGTTCGTGTCCACCCATATACTTTAATGGGTTAGTCTTAACATGATCCGCTTACCCAAATTGCATGGCCTACTCGTCATTAGTTAAAACTACAACCATTTGATTGTCTTAGAAGAGAACGGGCTGAAAGTACCGTATTTCATGCAACAAAGAGGTAAAAGATCAAAGAAATGTGTAGAGGCAGCTATATCCACGGACCTGGACCTTGATTGTCTTCCCTCCAAAAATGTAACATATAATTGGTTGATCTTGGACGTCCATCTTACCCTGCCTCGCCATCAATGGAAATCCGATCAGCGGCTTCCTTCTGCAGCTAATAAATTTATTTCTGGCTCAGCAGTCTTACAGTTTAGAGCATCGAACACAGTAGACCTCCCCATGTTTAGGCCTAACGATGGATACAGAAATAGAAAATTTGAAGTGCCAATCTCCCATGCATGCCTGACCTGGTTAAGGTGATCAGATCATGTTCTTAACAATCAAGAGCCGGATGAGCACAGGCAGTGAGAAATTTGGATCATGACTAGACTGTGGGACCCATGCATAATCAATAGTTTTCATTAGTAAAATAGAGCCTTTTAAATAAGAAAGTGTCCCTAAAATCTATAATTCCTATCAATTATCTTAACACAAAAGCATATACTGTTACACTAGTATTTATTTATTTTATATATTTTTAGTAAAACAACGAATTATGAAGCAACCTAAGTCTACTTGAAATTTCCCTAACCCTAGGAAAACTATCACCTTAAATCTCCAACCAAGCATACTATCAATTGACGATATCCACTAATACTTTGAGATAGTATTGTTTCTATTGTATTTTCAATTGATGATATCTACGAAGGGGAGCCTAGGCATAATGGTTGAATTGTCACCGTGTGACCTAGAAATCATGGGTTTGAGGCATAGAAAGCCTCTTGAAAAAATACAAGTAAGGTTGTGTCCTATAAACTCTTTGTGGTCCACCCCTTTTCAAAACCGTGCACATGCAAGAGTGTCATGTACTAAGCTGCCCTTTATCTAATTTCTATCATATATTATATGATAATGTACATATATAGTTCATTATATATATATATATATATCATATTGTACGTAAAATATGTATAATAGCATATAATACAACTTTTATTCATGTGTTATAAAAAGCAATAAAATATGTAATATATATTCATTTAGTAGCATATTACTTATCATATATTTTTGCGTAGTATACTAAATAAATAAGTTATACATAACTTATATGTATATGTATATATATCATGATAGAAAGAGAAGGGGTCAAAGAATCATGCAACAGATGAGTTAGGTGGAAACTGTTAGAGGTGGTCAGTGGCTACCTGGTCATTGTACTTTGAAATATTTCTAAAAAAATGTTATCTTAATTTTCAAAGGAAAATAATATTTCCAATATCACATGTTTGGAAGGTGAAGTACTTTGTATTATTTTAGCAGAAAATTTGTGACCTTTGCACTTTCTCTCAATGTTTTAGCAAAAACTTTATTGCAGGACAAAAATTATCAGAGTATAAATGTGCTAAAAATACTATTATATTATATGATATTAAGTCGAATATTAGCCATGCAGACAACTTTGAGCTCTTTTCTCGTAAAAAGAAATTTCCAAACTGGTGAACATTAATTTATGTAAGTAGTGGGCTTTTCAGATAATTATACAAATTTATTATCTTTTTAGTTTGGTGAATTTAAATAATGCATAGGCTCTAGTTGGGATTGAGTTTATAATAGTTTAATAGAACAATCAATAAATTGTATATTAATTTAAGGAGATTCTACTGAATATCTAGTGATCGTAACCCTTGGCTTGGTGCCTGACCATGGTAATGAGCCATATCCTGCACTGCTTCACTCCGTATAATCTTGTAAACCTTCACTGATCAAGGCTGTCCATAGAGTGGGACCTATGACATATGTGACAAAATCCAATTGTCAAACCCCAAAATACTCCACCCATTCGATCTCATGGGGAGTTCTTCAGATGGACGGTCCACATCCCTTGATCAGGACATCACCCAATGATAGTTTTCTTGTGGAATCTGACTTTTCAGGGACCAAAGGAATCAAACGCAAGAAAATGTTATTGTTTTCTTGTCAAAGAGCAAGAAAGTCATTTACTTAAGTTTTCTACTCGGAGACTTGCTTTTTTGTTGGTGCCTACAGCGGAACCCGAGATTGGCATAAGGTAGTCGCCCGACCAACTCACTCGTTTAATCCGGCAGCCTTAAGAGCAAGCATTTATTAGTCTCTTTGCCTATATAGCTTTATGTTTTGCTCCTTTGTATTAGAAAAGGTCTCGTTGTTAGGAGAGTTTTCCGAACTCTTATAAATTGCGAGTTCTCTCTCCCTAAACGATATGAGATTAACCTTCAGTACTTTACCCGTCCTATGATTTATCCCTTAAGGCTTCAGATTCACTTAATGTTGTTTCGATTATAATGTTATTGAGTCATCATAGAAGCATGATTCATAAGCCAATCTTCTAGGAATTGGAGGTATATTAATAGGCTGGTAATTTGAATTTTTATGATTGAAATAACTAGCATGTAAGTTAATGTCACTACGGAAAAAATAATAATAATGAGTCATTCATTCACAAAATAAGCTTAATGTCATTTAAAAAATTCATACATTTTTCTTTAAATCATATAAAAGTACGAGGGGAGTCTCTCACTTGATTGACCAGGGTTCAAAACTGAGTAGGGGTGGTTGGATGCCTGATTTTTTTAAAGTGCCCTTGAAAAATAAGGTTTTAGCTATAAAATACTAAGGAGAGAGGGAGAGATGTTTTGGCAAATATCATGTATGAGATGATGCATAATCTCCAAATTTAACACCAGAATGGAGTGTACAAGTCATTCAATGATTTTTAAAAATAGAAGGGTATATTTTTAGAGGGGTTTGGTAATCGACTTACCTGTATATTTTCCATTTTAGAGACCCTACCTTGCACTTTTCATATTCTAAATTTCACCTATTTTTATGTACTTAATTTTCTTTTTCTTTTATTCATTTCTTTTTCTTTTTCCATTTTTAATGCAATTTAATTAGATATATTTAACTTGAAAATAGTATTACTAAATTTGAATATTCAAAACTAAGAGTTATGTCTTAAATTTTAAAAGAAAGGTCATATTAAGTGGTGGAAATTAACTATTAAGGTGAAAAGTCACCTAGTAAAGAGTGATTTGGCCAAAAGATAACTAAGTCTTATTCTATAAAATGAGATATTTCTATCATTTTTAACATAAGTTTTTCTAAATTCTCTTGCTTCTCTTCTAACATGATTCTACAAGATTAGAACCTACTTAATTAGAGTCTGAGGTGGGTTTTCCAGAGTCGCTTACATTATCCCACATAAGGCATCCAATATCCTGGAAGAGGTTTGCCAGTGATCCTATAAGCAATCTCTTTTCAAGATATTAAATATGAAAAATACTTTAAAGAAAGTATATTTATACACACTCAAGCCATACTATTATCATTTTTTTTTTACTCCATATCCTCTCTCCTGTCGAACACAACACTCCCACGAGCACCTCAAACCCATGACCTAGAGAGAGAGAGAGAGAGAGAGAGAGAGAGAGAGAGAGAGAGAGAGAGAGTACAAATAAATAAGTATTTTGGGTTTCAAAAATATTATTTAACTGTGTTTAAATGTGACCTAATCTTGGATAGTTAAAAGTAAGAGGGGAGCTTAGCTTATATTATATTGTACTTTTCCATATTTAACTATAAAGTAAAGAGAGTGGTTGATCTCCAGTTCAAAATAATCACTTATTTTATGGTAATTGGTAATATATAAATCCCAAAATAGGTACATAAACAATCATTTCCATGACCTACTTTGATCCTTTGTCATAGTTCAATCCATTAGGGTCCAAAATAAAATATTTATTTTCATGATATTCGTGCTCCCCCTACATATAATATGTCATTATGTTGCACGAAATGTTAAATAAATATCGTAAGCCTAAATGGTACTGGCATTTCCTTTATTCTTAATTAATTTATTGAAATTTAACCAAGTATCCTAAATAATTAAATATACTATAGATCCAACCACATCCAGCTCATTTATCTGAAAAATTGGAACATCTCAGTTAATTTGAGCTTAAACTAAATGATTATTCTAGGTAAGTATTGGTTAGGGTCAAAAATATATTTGCGTTTATTTAATGCTAGCAACTTAGAATCACCCACATGGTTAATCTGAAGCAGGTCTTGGAAGCACCTTTGAAAATTAAAAAAGCTAAGATAAATTAAATTATCAATAGAGTTTGGTATTAGATTAAAAAAGAAGGTTCTGGTCATTCTTTCCACTTTGTATTTTTTTATTAATGTTGAAAATAAACCCACTAACATAAGAAATTAGATAATAATAAAATCCCTCTCTATTTGTAATAAGTTTGTAATTTGGCAACTTAAATATTGTCTTTTGCTTCCTTTCTCTCGTGCACGTGACATGGAGGTGGGGGGAAGTATTATTTTATTCAGACAAATATATTGGCTTTTTTTATTTATTTTAAACTCAGAAAAATAGCTAAACCAAGTCTCAAATTTTTTTATTTTATTATCCTGTGGATAGTAGGAATTTATAGAACTTTCAGAGAAAAATAAAAGCTTTGTTTATGGAGTATATGACTAGGCACACACTCATTGGCCCTCTAGGTACATGCATCTGTAATTTAGATGACTGGGCCGCGACTATCATCAGAAAAATCACATGGCCAATTTACTTGGCCGAATCCTAAATGAGGTTTGATTGATCGAGGACAGGGATCATTTGGTCAAAATGGGACCCATAGCAACAACGGCTCAAGGAAGATCAAAGGCTAGGATCTTATTGGGGTTAGTATTAAGGGCAGATGTTATGAGATAGGCCTCCAATAAAGCACCACAACCAACCTAACCATGTTGGAATCTACTCCCCACTAGTGGTGGGCCCCTTTGGAAATGGCAAATATAAAAACATAAGACTCTCTCTCTCTCCCCACGTGGTGTCAAGGTCGGGAAGTTCTTCTCCCTCGTCATTATAAGTGTGGGAAATGATGGACCCCATTATCGTGGCCTCAAAAGGTTTAAACTTGAGGATCTCACCCATTAGTGGGCCAGCACCCGAAGATAGACAATCCTAACCGTGCAATTAAGTGATGGGTCGAAGTAGACGACGGAAGAGGAAACTGGGCCCCTCTTTACATTTATAGATAAGATCTGCTGAACAGACAGTTGACGTGGCCCCACAGTTTTTTAATACTACAAAGCCCAGTAGGTAATAATAAAAGCGTAAAAGTCCTTCGGACATTAAATGGCCGCATTCAACCATCATTAATTAATAACGTCAAATGTGCAAAACAAGCAAATCGGTTATATCAATTATGAGCAATGCTAGTACAGGGCGCACCCTACCACTTTGGCATGATGGGCCCGGCCTTGGTTGATCAAAGCCCTCCATCCGATTTATCCATCTTTGGATAACTACTAAGCATGCAATCTGAAAACATACGCTTTTGATCAAACCACAGTTTCACATATGAGATATTCAAGACCAGAGAAATCAATGTACGGTTCCGATAAACTATCTTCATGTCAAAGTGGGGCCCAGTTGTAAAATTAATAAACTGATTGTAAGTTATTGGGAGGCCACCTTAGTAAATGCGGTATACATACGTTGATCCAAACCGTTCATCTGATTTCTCTCAGATTGGATTTCCAGTGGCTCGAAAATCACACCGACCGTGCTATGGACGATCGTGATCCCCATGGGGCCCAGTCTGTAAAGGTCGGATGCCCGAGAGAGTTTGAGAGATCGCAATCCTTGGTAGACAAGATTAGTGGAAAAAAAGTACAAAACTAATTACCGACTATTGTTAGATCAAATGATTTAAAAAGTGGTTATCGGGGGGTGACTGTCGCCGTCAAAGGCCCATGATGTGATGGGAGTAATCTGCGTCGCCTTCATTACAATCTTAACCCCCTTCGCTAGCTCTAATCAGTTCTCGCTTGCTTACGTGTCGTGTCATTTTCAAAAAATCTATTCCGAGATCTTCCAAAGTGGGACCTACTCAACCATACGTGGATGCCAAACTCTACTTTAAAACACACAAAAAGACGAGGAATCGTCGTGTGCTGGTCTTTAGCTTTGCCTTTTCTGGGATCGATTTGGTAGCTCGCGGACCACCTCGAATTGTGCCTCGTCCCAACCACCTTAGCGGTCCACAAAAATCACGTCAACCTTCCCGGTCATCTAATCCAATCGTCGTCTGAAGCTGTCCAAAATCAACGAACCAACGGTCCCGATCATCTAATCTCGCTGATCTTTGTTGCAATGTGGTCCACATTTAGAGCGTGGCGGTCAATACACACATGTCGCATTTATGTGAAAGAGGAAGACCAAACGTGGGACCTATTTTGTCGCACGTTGAAATTCCATCTCCCGCCAATTCAACCGTGGTTGTCGGCAATACCGCGTCTCCCCAAAAGTATTCTTGGTTAGAGGCTCGAATAAAAGGGTTAGCCGTTGGCAAGAGCTGGAAAAATTTCGAGGCTTTCAGCTTTTCAACCAATTGGTAGAAGCTACTCAAATCCATGCAAATTTGAATGTTAAGTTCCAATGAACGGTCAGATTCCACTAGAGATTATCATAAGCCCACTTGGAATTACTAAGTTTAAGAGCAATTTTTTAGATAGATTTGCAATACATTTGATATATTAATTTATGTCTAATATCATGTCTATGTTTTGTTTGGAATTTGCAAGTAATTTTTTTATTATGAAATAAGAAATTTTTTTTAATATTAAAAAAAAAGTCACAAGAATTTATAGTACTTAACCTTATCTTACATTTTACAATGGTCGCATGACAACAACTTTGGCAGGCTCCACTTTTAACTAAAAAAAATCAACACCTATTGCGACCTTACAAGGAAACATTGAACCAACCCCTAACATCCAATCGGTGGCCCACCAACCTCAAAGTTTACACTAGCCCAACAAGTCCTACCCATTTCAACAACGATCAGCATCGGGGGCCCACCACCTACTATAATCAACATTGCATCAATTTTCTCATTTTTAAGTGCTCCCCCTCCACTTGATCACAAATAATGACAACACGACCGAGCACCCCCAAAACCCAACTCCCTCCGCGCGTTTCGTCGACGTGGCACCGCACGGTGGTGGCCACCTCAAAGACTTCCCTGTGAAAAAAGGCAGATATGTGATCCACACTTTTGTCCATTTGCACCAGCTTGGATCTAGCGATTTGAATAATTAAGATAATAATTAATTATCCCTTAATAAACTATAAAATTGTGCGCGAACGAACTTGTCCTGGCCCACCTCTACCTTCCATTAAATTAATAAACGTAGAAACTTATGGAGATCACTCTGGGTCAAGATGATAATGCCATATTAAAATATTGGATTAAAAAAGGGAGCCAGGTATTATTTAAATGAGTTTCTTGTAGGCATTCCTTATCCGGGGCGCCATGCCTCGCACTGTACATCATATATTCAAGGGTTGCTAAGCCTAAGAAGCATGCTTTTAATAAAAAACCATAAATTACGTGGAAAAGTCACTAAAACAATAATACATGTTTTCTTGCCTCGTATAAAATACCAACATCACCGCCAATTACTTTCTATTATAAAAATAAGAAAATCAATTAAATATATTATTTATTGGTGTATTTTATATCCCACGGCAGAGTAAGATAAGACGAGTTATATTCTTGCCCGCATCCGCACTATTTTAATCGGGAAATTTAATTGGAATTTTTATTACTCGAAATCTCATCCGTTGACTGATCAGGTTGTTGTTTGTGCGGTGGATGTGGTGTCCACGGGTGCACGTAGACGTGGACGTGGGTGGAGGAATTGGGGGGAGAATACCATCCGAAAGCTAGGGGAATGAGAAAGCGATCCACGTAGGTGGGACCCACTTGCAAAGTACGAGAAATTTTTTTTTTATTATATTAGTCTTTCAACGGGGCTGCAAGACATTTGCTGTCAAGGAAGCATGGGAAAGTGGAGCAGGTGCCAATAACCAGATCCGAGAAGGCCAATGGGAAATAGAAGAGGTGCCATGTGGAAATATGCCACGTGGCTGAATACTTGTCTTTGCTTATCGCCCCGGTATACCTGGATTTACGGCTGATATCGCTCGTTGGGTTGCGCGTGGGGAAATGAGAAACTGGTAAAAGGATATTGGAGTACTATCCAGTTATTCACGGACGCAGGGAAATTTTGATAGGAAAGTGGGCCATGGATGACGTAAGCGCAGCGCCACTCTGGCGACCACGACAAATGGCTCCGGGGGAAAATAAGACCAGATCGGCAACAATGGCGGGCCCCACATTTGCTCGGAAGTTCCGTGACTGCGACTCGGTTTCTGCTGGTAACGGGATGCAACCGTCCGATGATATAGCAATCGACGGTCAGAAATTCAAGCACGGAGGAACATTCGTTGGACGTGGGTCCCGTAATTTATCGTGTAGCGATGGAGAATAAATATACTCCTCTTCTTGTGAGCGCGGGATGACTCCTGGGTGACGAGTTTTTTTTTTTGACCAGCTGGGGCGCATCTTTTACTACCGATTTGGTGCCACGTCATTCTATGGAACGAACGGCCAGTTATCGTCCTTTGTACTGTCTCTTAATCGCAGCCGTTGGTTGACTGTTAACGTTGCTTTCCAGGTAGGGTCCGCGGTCGACCCGGAAAGAAGGAGAATAAAGATGGGTTAGAGGCAATTACCGGTTTCCGGTGAGCGGCGTACCCTTAGGCATTTTCTATTGGTGAGGGCAACCGGTTGAGCCGGTGAAAATCCGGTTTTGGTAGAATATCAGCTGCAAGTCAGTCACAGCCGAAGCTTGGACGCGAAGAAAGCGATAGAGTTTTTGACACTTGGAGGTTCAATGCAGAGGACTAGAGCCTCTAGAGTCCAGTCTCTAAGATGTGGACCTTTTCTGCCATGTTGGCATCGTCCAATCTAAACCGTCGATTTGATTTGATCTCACGGTTTCTGTTGTAACACGTGTGTGACGGGATAAAATCTGGCCGTCTGCTGGAGGTTGGAGTGGCAAGGGAAAACCCAAAAACAAAAAGGAGATAGGGCTGAGGGCAGAAGAGGAGAAGAGAAAGGAGCAGGGGAGAGGAGAAAAACGGAGAGGGAGGTTGAGATCGGAGAAAAGCCTCTGGTTATCGATTTTCAGGAGGGTTTTTCCGGATTCTAATGCCGTGAGGCGAGATATCTTGCGGAGACGGTTTAGAATGTGTGATTTTTTATGGTTTTTGACTGGAATCTGATAGAATTATGGCTGGAATCCGGCTTGGATATCTGTTCTTGGAAGATTGGACTAGACTGAACCGGATTTGATTTCATGAGAGAGAGAAGAAGGATATGGACAGAAGTAGGGAAGCGAGAAGAGGAACGATGGCGGCTACGGCGAACGGATTGGCGAGAAGGAGACAGAGAAGTAGTAGTTTGAGAGATTCACCTGGTTCGATTTCCAGATCTGTTTTTCTTGTTCATTTTGATTCCAAAGTTCCTTTTTTTTCGTAGACTTTGACGGTTTATCTTCTTATTTTTGCTGCAGAGGAGGATGGAGGTGTAGAGTTGCAGGAAACAGCGAGGCTTCGAGATCGATCAAGTAAAAAGGAACGACATCGAGATCGAGATCGGGATAGATCGAATAGTAGGAACAAGAGAAGAAGAGGAGACAGGTTGTTGCACGGAAGCAATCGCGAAGGAGAGGAAAGCTCTGAAGAAAGCGTTGATGATGAAGAGGAGGAGGAAGACGAAGAAGCAGCCGGAGTTCGGTTACCGCAGGTGAATCCTTCTTCGTCGGCGGTGCCGAATCACCAACGGAAAAGCTTTCCGGCGAAGGTTGTGAGAGCGCCGGCGACATGGAAAGCCGCTGATGAAATGATCGGAGTCTCGGTGCCGAGAAAAGCTCGGTCAGGTACAAAAAAAAAATTGAAAATGATAAGGGTCCGATGGAAAGAGTGGTTTTCATTTATTTGGGGCATTTGATCGGATTTTTTTCAACTGTTTTCTTTCTGTCTTTGCAGCGTCTGCCAAAAGGTCACATGAATGTTGGATTTCAGGTACTGGAGGATCAGGAGAGCAGATTCTCCGGCAGGCTTCGACCTCTCCGGCGCGACAGACTGCCGGAGCTGGTCCAACGGCTCCGATCTCGCCGTCTTCCTCCAACACTTCTTCCGTTCGGAAGAAGATGGTCGGTTCTTTTACTTTTTATTTCTTAGTTATTTGTCTATCAGTCAGTTCTCAGCTTGTCTCTTTTGTTACATTCTCAGCTTCTCTCTTTTATTACAGAAACCGATCGGAGCAAAGCACCGGCCGCCGAAGATCTCCAAAACATCGTCTTCAATTCAGGAGATTGAGATCGAAGTCGCGGAGGTTTTATACGGATTGACGAGGCAATTTCCATGCCCTACGAACCAAGAAACCGTCGCAACGACATCGCAAAAGCATGAGCCAAAGGATATCAATGGATCGAGCAATGATGCCAAATCAAGAGTTTCGTCTCCAATCTCAGCTTCGCCTTCTTCAGTACCTCAGCCGAATTCTAGTTCCAGCGCAAATCCTTCAACTGCAATAGGTGGGTATTTGGATTATTTGATGCTTATTTTATTCTTTTCGTATTTGACGACTCATAGTTTTGATTTTGGTTCTTTTGGTTAATTGCAGCACCAAAGAGAAAAAGGCCGAGACCTGTGAAATTCGAAGAAGATGGTTCTCCTGCGAATTTTGCTGTCCCGAATGCTCCTAGTACTTCTGCAATGAAGACTGAGGTTGAGCAGCAGGCAAAAGTGGAAATTTCTTCGCCAAGAATGGAAAAGCCCGTTGAAAATGGTGGAGGTTCTTTGAATTTGGGAAGTACTCAGATCCCTGCTGTAGCTTCAGAGGTTCAGGAAGAATCGGTTATACCGGAAAGCAATCTGGTTCCTGATTCTAAACCTTTGGAAGAATACGGTGCTCAGGAGGTGACAGAAACCAACGAGGAGGTCAGTTCGCCTTTGAAAGAAGCACCCTCTGCAAAACTGGATGTTGATCTGGATGACACCACAACAACAAAAGCGTGAGCATGAAGATCCTTTTTTCCAAATTTTGTAATTTTCAGTTGTTTAGGTAGGGATCGGGATCTCTGATTTTGTGTTTCTGGGTTGGTTTATAGGGAATCTACAACGCTTGTGGTGGAGAACCGAGTGGAAGACAAATTTAAGATTGACCTGATGGTGAGGTTACTCGCAATTGCTTACCGGAATTGGTGTCTTTTGGTTCTTTTGACTATCGGGTGGAATTCTCAGTAGAATGTGTTTTCTGCAGGTTCCTCCATCCGGGAAATCCTCTCCAGAAAGGGATGGTGTTGTCAATTTTGAGACATATCAGAAGCCCGAAGCTGAAATGGTGGGTGGCTATCCTTGGAATCGCTCGACAACCTGTGTAGACCATGTTTTCTGAAGCCCTTTTCGTGTATTCAGGTGTCAAAGATGGAGATTTTGAAAGCAGAAGAAAAGATGGAGGGAGTTGGGAAGCAGGAGGTTGGAGAGGTGAGATTGGAAGAGAAGAAGACAGAGATAGCCAACGAAGAAGGGGAGCCGCGGAAGCTTTTTATGGATCGGAACGTGGTAAGGGGAGGGACTATTGACCTCCAAGTCGATTTGGAGAAGCAGGACAAGGAGAGTGCTGGAGGCAAACAGCAAATGCAGGCTGTTCAAAAGCAACAACTAAAAGCTATAAGAAGTGAAGCGAAGACAGAGAAAGCTGGTTAGTGGATTTGATGCCTAATCTGGCAACGCGAAATTCTTTTCAATTTTGATCTGATACCTTTTGGAGAGTTTATGTTTGTACTCGTTCCTTTGCAGCCCAACCTGCCTCTATGCCATTGCAAATGACAGTCCCAGGGTGGCCGGGCGGCATTCCTCCTCTCGGGTGCGAATCCATTTCATTTTGAAACTCTGCTCTGTTGTTATCAATATTCGTTGGAAATATATCTTCTGCAGAAGTTGAGTTATTATAGCCTTGTCTTCATCGGCAGGTATATGGGTCAAGTTCCATCTCTTCAAGCAGTTGCGTCCATGGACGGGAGCACTGGATCTTCAACGGCCATGCAGGTATTCTTTTATTCTCTTTGCTAATAGTGAATCAGGGCTCGACTCATTTCCAGGTATCTCATGACCCTGATGTTTTTTCATATTGGGTTCGACGACTGTTTCAGCCACCTCATTTTCTTCTGCCTCAACCCCGGCCAAAGCGGTGTGCAACTCACTTCTACATTGCTCAGAACGTCTACTGTCACCAGCAATTCACACGAATGAACCCTTTCTGGCCACCGCCTGTGTCTGGTTCAGCCCCAATGTTTGGATCCAAACCATACAATCTTAATGTCGTGCCTTCAACAGAGTCTTCCGCAATGCTTGGCAACCCATTGCAGGGAAGCTTGACAGGAAGGAATATGAACTCCGTGCAAGAAAAGGGCCCAGTCCCCACTTTTCCTGGTCCAGTGCCTGGCCCAATGAAGGAGAAAACTTCAGCAGCTACTTTCATGGAAGCTAATCAGAGGCAGCAGCTCATGCTACAGCAAGCACCACAGCCTCCGTCTGCAAATAACATGCTGGTATTTGCTCTATCTTGTTTACAGGATTCTTCTAGGCTATCTTGTCTCGATCAGCTTGCAGGATCTTGTTGAGTTCTGCAGCTTGATTTCCTTCTTAATTCTTTTGTCCTGCTCTCAGCAGGCCCCTGCTTTCATTTTTCCATTGGGTCAGCAGCAGACAGCAGCAGCACCGCGACCCGGGGCTCCAAAATCCACCACCACAAATGTGTCGCCCTTAATTAGTGCTGCCAACTCGGGTGCTGGATCTGCAGCTAGCTCAGGATCTGCAGCAGCAAATGCCATGAGCTTCAACTATGCTAACCTACCTCCCAGTGAAGCTCAGTACTGGGCAATATTGCAGAAC
This sequence comes from Warburgia ugandensis, assembly GCA_035236585.1. Classification (NCBI taxonomy): domain Eukaryota; kingdom Viridiplantae; phylum Streptophyta; class Magnoliopsida; order Canellales; family Canellaceae; genus Warburgia; species Warburgia ugandensis. The sequence continues at coordinate 74,826,863 of CP141132.1, read as the reverse complement.
AATGGGTACCCATTACCAGTTCCAGCCCATGTTGGGGCGCCGCCTCCATATAGAGGAGGAAACCATACTCAACCAATGCCTTTCTTCAGTGGATCGTTCTACTCCCCTCAAATGATCCATCCATCACAACTTCAGCAGCAGCAGGTTCAGTCTCAACCCCCACAAGTCCAACAGGGCCATCAGAAGACAAGCACTTCAAGTGGCTCATCTTCCTCTCAGAAACATCAGCAACAGAGGCTACAAGGAGGTGGCAGCAATGGTAGAGATGGAAGTTCACATAGCTTTCCTGCTTCGAAGCAAAGGCAACCAATGCTGAACCAGCAAAATCAGCATTTGCCACCCCATCAAGCTCGACAACTCGAGGAAAATATCAGTGAAGACAGCCCATCCACTGCTGATAGCAGAGCCTCCCATGCTCATAAGAATGTAGTCTACAATCATAATTTTGCAATGCCAATTCACCCTCAGAACTTTACGTTAATGTCCCCTGCAGCATTGGGTGGAGGAAATCATACCGAAAGGCACGCACAGCAGCATGGCTTAAAAGGTGGAATGGAGCTCGTCCCTTCTCAAGCATTCCCTATGTCTTTTGCTTCCTTCGGTGGTGCTACGCCTGGTGCTGCACCAGGCCTAGATTTCTCAAATCATACAGTCTTTCAGAGCCTCCCAGAAGTCGCCAGGCACAGTTACCAGATGGCTACATCTGCAGCACAACAAAAAAAGCCCCACCCGGAAGAAGTGAAGACTGATTCAATTAACCCGAATGCCTCTGGGGAAGATGAAAGGAAGATGACATCTGGAAAGGCTGGAGCAACTGGTCCTCACTCCATCACATTCTCTAGATCAGATAATGACCCATCGATCTCCACAATTCTGGGTAACAGTGTAGTTGACTGCTCAAATCGCACTTTAAACCTGATCCCAGCCCCTGCAAATGGCAACAGAGCTTCTCGCTCTACAATCGGAACGTCTACTTCCACAACTACTGCAGCAACCACCATTAACCCTCCCAGTTCTCAGCAGCAGCAGCAGCAGCAGCTAATTAACCTTCAGAAGCAGCAGCAGCAACAGCTTCAACAGCAACTTGCAGCTCGCTCGAAATCAGCTACAAGTAATTCCAGTGCCTATTCTGACCGCCTACCCACTATGGCCAAGTTTCCTAATGGTGTATCAGTTTTCCCTCAAGCTCTTATCCAAGGAAACAGTCCAAACCAATCCCCTCAGTGGAAGGCCTCTGGAAGAATTCCACCCACAGCGAACCCCTCACCTTCTCCCTCCATGCCATCTGTCAAGAACCTTCCTCAGCAGCAGGCCAGGCCCCAACCAGCTCTTCCGGCCACTGGCCACACACAGATATCGTTCGGGGTGAATCCAAAACCAACTTCATCAGCACAACAAATTCCTTCCAACAATCCAGCTCAATCATCTGGTTCCTTAGTTGGATCACCCCCCAGTTCAATCTCCAAAGGTGCTGGTGGAAGCCCAAGAACATCAACTACCAGCAAACCGGGGCCTACTGCTACACTATCATCTCACCCATCCAAAAACTCGCCATCAACCTCCAGCCGCAAGTCGTCACCGGTTAGTAACAGACCAATACCATCAATACTTGGCAACTCTCATGTTAATTCTGCCCAGAGCCCAACCTCCAAACCACAAAATCAGCATCAAAGCCAACAACAGCAACAGCAATTACAGAAGCAATCATTCCAGCAGGCTCAGTTCTTATTCTCGAATGCTTTTCGCATGCAAGCTCAATCCCAGTCTTCCCAAGCTACTACTTACCAAAAACGGCATTCCGAACAACAACAGCAACATCAGAATTCATCGGGAGCATCTTCTTCTGGAATGCTGTCTCTATGTTCATCATCTCTAACATTAGCTGGCACCCCAACTACTGATCCTGCAAAGGCAGTTGCAGCAGCAGCAGCAGCAAGTAATCTCAAAGGCATGCCACCTCCAAATCTTCTCCATGCAGCGCAGTTTGCAGCTCAATCTACAGGCAACCCGCATCAACTCATGTCCGCCGCCTTCCCCTATATTCAGACTATTCCAGCGATGCCTGTGAAATCCACTGAACAGAAACCTGCAGGTAATTTAATTCCTCCCCTTCTACTACCATTATTAAACTAGTGATAGTAATGATAGTGGTACTACTCTTAGTAGTTTGGCGGTAAATTCCATTCTGTTCCCGATGGAAACTGGAACATAAATAGTAAATTTTACCCTCTAAGTATAAAATTGATGAAGACTTCCTCCTCTTTTGAGAGATCTGACTAACACAAAGATTGCGAAAATCCATGTGACCTGAAAATTCCTATCCAGTGGAGAATAGAATAGGAGTCAAAATTGGCACTTAAAGTACAACATATTCTAGTATAACATATCTGAATTAGGTCGTCTATAACTAATAAGAATGGCACATGCATATTACTAGTACAACCTTCTGAATTGAGTCTCATTTATAGGAACGGTTTCTTGCCCAGGAAATGACAATTTACATGCGTCCTGTGGCAGCCTGAGAAGAGATGATAAAGGAGCTGATCAAAGCTGAATCATCAGAAGTTTCGGCAGCATGGGTCAAAAGCATACACAAGCTTCCGCTATGATGCCAACAGATCTATGGAACTATTGCAACATAGTCGAACTCGTTGTCCCAATTTTGATTCGGACGGGAGCTGAGAGGCCTAGTTTTCTTCATCTTGCTCCCATTTGGAAGTGGCTGCAGGTGGGAAAAAAATGTATTCCTTTGTTTGTTGTAAAGGCTGGAAGAAATTGAAAGGGCGAAAGGGTCTGATCGGTCGTGGTGAGAAGAGCAGGATGGAAAACCTAGTTCTTTTTGGTCAGGAAGAGCTTCTCAAAGCTTTTCGGGGAAATTGTAGAAAGAAGACTTGGAGCCCCTTGCTTTTCCGTTCACTTTTTACCGTCTATTTTGGGGGTATGCACCGTCCATAACGATATAAATTGAAGAAGAAGGCGGGGAGAAGAAGCACGGGACGCGTGGTTTAAAGGCAGCAAAACTACCGATTCGAGTACGTTTGCTCCGACCACCACTTCCTTTGTTTCTTTTTCCTTTTTAAATTCTATTTTTAATATTTTATTCCAAAAAATGATAATGTAATTGAAATTATTGTTTTCTTCATCCAATTTCAGTAAGTGGGAATTCTGTTGCTCCCTTTGCCATTTACATATTGCAGTTCCTGTGTCCTTTAATGGCGATAGTGTGTGAAAAGGGTCGGTAGTTGCTCTTCTCAATTTCTTATTGTTGACATTGTTTTCCACGTGGCGAATCCTTATTCGTCGTGTTCCACCTCGTATCACTTCCGTTATTAATGGATGTGGAAGCTGCAGCGGATACGCGTCAGTTATTAAGGGGTGTGGAAGCTGCAGCGGTGGCGTGGAGGGCTGGGAATGCGCGTCCAGTACACGTGTCGAAAGATTCTTTCAGTAAAAGAAGTCCATTAGTGGGCCCACCGAAAGCTAATCTTTTAGGGTACAAAAACTGACTTTATATCGCGATGATAGCGTCGTAAGAGGAGCGGATGGCTGGGACACGAGATTGAGTGAAAATGTAAAAGATGTGCAGGTTATAAGAAGACGGAAAAAAAATCTTAGCGAAAATGTAAAAGATATGCAGGTTATAAAAAGACGGGAAAATTTTTTTTTGTGGAAATATCATCGGATACCTTACATGGAATTATTGAGTAAGAGAAGAGACTGCCAATATGCTATTGCCTTTCAATTGATATCAGAAAAAGTTGATTGTACATTTCTAAATTGAAGAATAAGTGGTCAGAGATGAACGTGATCAGCTGGGAATCCTCGATTGATCCATTACGTGTTCTCGATTGGACGGTACCGATTCTATTTCATTTGAATATGCGTGCGGGATAGTTCGGAGTCCTTTTCCTCTCCCTCGCCCTCTCTCAAGGATGATCTCACCCGTCTATCTGATTGCTCTGGCTTCAAGTATCTCATAAAACCAATGGCCATACGTCAAGTTCGGCGCTATTAAATGGGTTTGCTAGTGCCGCGTGAATCGGTGAATCCGCTCTCCCGATTTTCCGCCGTCCATTCCTGAGCCACTATTAAAGGGGAAGCATCTTCCAAGTAGGATCAGCCGTTGATATCTGCAATGCCGCACCAAATGGACAGGTTCCTGTGTCTTTGTAGGACCCATTACCAACTTAGCTTGCACGTGCACGGGTGGGTCTCAGTCATTTCATTTCCATCCACGACAGGTCAGATGAGCGACTAATTTGGTATCCCCTGTCCAAAACAAATGGATATCTAAAATAAAGATGAAAAGGACAGGTTCTAATCAGGGCCTGCCGGTTCCCATTGGTGGAATCCACTGACCCATTTGATTCCAAATGCCAATGGGCTTGTGTGGACTTAATAGTCCCTGCAGACCACCTTACTTTTCCTCAAAGTAGAAGGGATCTATTGATCTGTCCCCAGTTCCTGTCGCAGTGATGTAACCTGGTCGATGGGATAGGAACAATCCAATGTTGGCCCTACATGAGTGTCCATTTTGCTATCTGGGCCTTTCACTTGCTGGGCCCGACAAGAACTTGACCGGTGATTCTCGTCTGCTGCCGAATCGCACATCTTATCAGTAGATCAAGGGCCTGATACAAGTGGGACCCACTATTTCGGGGATTACAGCCATTCATCTAGTCTGGTGTGCTTCGGATGAGAGATATACAAAGGCCGACCCTCCTCTCTCCGTTGATTGCAAGCTTTTGAATGTAAATCCAGAAATAAGAGACGGAGGACAACCAGATGGGTCATTTGCTGTCTGACAATTGATGGACCTGTATTCACCGAAGGAACCAACGGACTTGATCAAAAGTCACACGCAAGAGCAAGGCCAAGGACCGGTTGTTGGGGAAGACTTTTGCTGCATCACGCATCTAAAATCTGGCCTACAAAAGATAGGTTTGAACCGCTAATCGTTGGGGCCCCACATGTAATTTCTTATCTACATGATCCTTAAAAAAGCCCAATCCTTCGACTTTCTTGATCGTTCAATGTGCAGAATTGACTTCTATGCCTGCAATCATGGGGATGCCCACTAGTCAGCCACTCAAGATAATTCCGATGTCCTATTTCAATACGTGGTCCACATTTGACATTAAATTAGATGGACGGCCTAGATCGTTATGGTGGTGGGCCACATGCACCGAAATGATGGTTGGACGGCTTTATTATTTTTCCGTATAAATAATATTTCCAGACCTTGGGTCCATATTCTGACTTTTAGAAAGCGAGACGGGGCCCACGCAGGTGTTTGAAAATCTGAACAAAAGCAAAGTCATGAGCCAACAATATGGAGCCCACAAAGAGCAAATCATAGGCAGTAAACCAACTTTATTTCAAGAGACACGTGCATAATAATAAAATATGACACTATTTTAAAATATTTTTATTGAATTATAGTAAATTAAATATTTTTATGTGATTAATTTACTCCTAATGCAGCCAAATCAATCACGCAAAGAACTTTAATAAATGAGGGCCCACCTACAGGCTTTTGAGTACATTCCATTTACATCATATCACCACCATCAAACATCTTAGATTGGCTTCAACGAAAGTGCTATTATGGTATAAAATTATTAAACCCATGTTTTAATGAGGGCTAGATTAGCAGTGGTGGGGCCGCTCTGTTCCTTTTAATAGTTAGTTAGCCCGCCTGAAAATGGTATTATCTGAATAATTAAAGTAATCAGGGAACCGTACGATACCAGTTGGAGTTAACATATCATCTAACTTGGGAAATAATATGATCAAGCTGAGATCATGGATGACACAAACCTAATATATCAGTTTGGATAAACAATTCTATGGATTGGAGTTTGATTTCATATGAATAGTCAGTACCAATCATGGTGGAACATCTTATTCAAGAGTTATTAAATGGGCACTAATATGAGCGGGAAGAAATGCAAGTGGGGCCTACTCATCTAATCCTGCCATTTATGTAGTGTTAGTTGATGAACGTAGATCGCTGCTTTTCTATTTTCAAACTGTCCACATCGGTGCAACAAACAAGGGCATTAGATGGACGGTTCAGATCGCATAGAATAGTGGAACCCGCTTGTGCTTTTCTCCTGTCAGATTTTCAATTGAAAATTCATCATATATCTGCAGTGTTATTGAGCGAAAGTGATGGTTGCCTATATTTCTCCTTGGAAGAGTATGGTAGGGAAAAGGACGAGTGGGGCCCACGTGTTCAACGATCCAGATCATTTATCTGCCGGGGCATATTATGGATAAGAGATGCAACAAAATTCGACTCCATTGGGAGAGATTGCTAGCCGAGGAATATCGGACTTCTATTGAATGGACAGTTGAAGAAAAATGAAGGTTTTACGGCTACGAAGAAAGCCTCGCCCAAATCAACGGTATATAATCGTCCATCCAGGGACGATTTTGTTGCAAGCGGGTCCACAAATGAGCGGACTCCAGACTCTTCCACTTGGCTTAAAATACTCTGGGCCCATACGATGTGTAATCTGCTCCATCGATCCAACATAATTTCGGACGTGCTGTCTCCGATTAATGCCAAAAGTTATCGGAAATTTAAACTGATCATTGACAGAGAAGTTGCTACGAAAGGAGAGCCCGAGGAGCTTTAAAAACCCAAACATGGATTACAGCAAGGGGCCCGCTAACCGAGGAATTGGCACCGTGAGATTAAATACTTAGAAGATTAGGGAAATAAAGAGGAGCCCACTTCGGGGCCCCACATGTTATGGATTGGTATAAGTGAATCTTCTAGAAACTATAAACAACTAGGAAGATAAGGATTTTAAGATGATTAAGAAGTGAAGTTAATTGTTTAAGTTGATAGCAGTCGTAATATCCCACCCTTGAAGATATACTAAATTAGAGCATGTGGGGCGTTGAATATGTGGGACCAGTTTAGATGATTGCCCAACACTTGGAATTTGTAAAAGAACAATTGACTGTATGTGGTTTTGTAAAAGGGCAGTCAAGGTGCACAAAGTTTCTGCCTATGCGGAGTTCGAAGAAGGAGCAGACCACAAGGACCTCTAGACTTAGATTACTTGGATAGTAAGATGAACCAAATGGACCAGGGTCAACGGAACAGGGACTGCGTTTGACACATTCAGCTTGTCTAACGATCTGAACCGTTGATCCGGGCTTCGAAAATTAGATAACGCATGCATCAAAATTCAGTTTCATCTGATAGCTGATTTTGAAATGAATTGTTAAAATGCTGGGAAGTATATTCATCAACACCGGCTCGACAAATTGAAAGGCTTAGAATCATGCAACTGGGGGGAAGTTTGGTGATTTATTGGACCCCACTTGCGTCTCTAGAGATACATGCATTTGGGGCCCACTTGAGTTACGGGAGTTGGTAGGAGTTGAAAGCCATCCATTCATTGGTTTTTTTCTTTTTCTTTTTTCTTAGAATGGCTCAGGTGGGCTAGAAACCCAATTTTATCTATTTATTTCAGCTGAAAATCACCACCACTGATTTTTATTAATTTCTTTTGAGCCTCAAAAGAAGTGGTCTGAATCAATCGAATGCATTGATTTTTCCTGAGTTTCCTAATTATTGTACGCTGAACAAGATAGACCGCTTGGATCTTCCAAACAATTAACCATATATGAGAAAAATGGGTGCCTACTTCTTCACACGCCCAGAGTGTCGTCTCTTATGAGGACTCTGAATAGGAACGGGAAATAGGAGTGGCTGAAAAATAACAAGGGGAGATCCCTCAGGAATTGCTTCAAACTATTAATCATTGCTATGGATGGTCCATCACCAAAATTCTCCCTCATTTGACAATTCTAAGCCTTTGATTACTGCAGGAACTGTTGACAAAAGTAGATTGTTGCAAGTAGAGATCTGTGGGCCCTGGATGGGTTGAATTAAGGTCCTAATTTTTAATGATCAAATGCACTAAAATTTGACCTTATAATTAAAGTTACTCTGCTTTCTTCTCCCTCTAATGGTTACAGGTAAGACTGACTTGTATTAACAGTTTAAATAATAGGTAATGTTTGTCCATGAAAAGGAAGAATTTAGGACTAGACATCCAATAAACTGTTGCTTTGAGCTCTAAAATTTTGAGATAACTTGGATCATGGGTGACTTGATTCCATTCTCATTTCTAGATAATCTGCAAAAGTTTTTCTATTTATATACCCCAAATATTACAAAAGTCTGTCTGAATCATGGAAAAATGCTATTTTCTACAAAAGCTACAAGACTGAGACAAGATGAGAGAGAAAAAGTAGAAATATAGAGACTAACAGCACAGGAAAATAATTAGGATAAGAATAAACGATCAATCACGCCGTTGGAAGTGGTTGCGTGTTGTTGCTAAGCCACTGAAGAGCAGAGCCAGTCAGCAGTGGTGAAACCTGGAATAGCAAGAGATTGACATAAGGTGTTGCAGTCTGTTGAATTGAAACTAATGATTTGGAAGGCTGCTTAACATCTATGCCCCCGTTCAGGTTTTCTTTGTGAGTAAACATCTTACTGATCTATGAGACCAGATTTCAGTGTGGTTAGCTTCAAAACCATCAGATTACTAGGTAGTCAGGTGTTAGGATCTTGGAACCCATCAGGTGTAGACAACCACTATAGGAGCAGCTTTACCACACCTAAGAACTGCTACATCAAGATTTGATAGCTTAAACCCTATTGTTTTGCTCATGCTTGATTGAACCTGTCGCCTCAAAGACACAAGCCCATGACCCCTAAGGGCTAGTATTCTGTATCACATGCGTCACTGACTTTTTTACAATTTTAACTGAAGACTGAATAATAAGAATTTATCAACCCAAACGCTCGCTAAGCCAGCCGTATACTTTGGTTCATTTGAAAGTCATTTTAACATCAACATGCATTCTCAAATTTTCAAAGGGTCGTGGGTTCAAGGCGTGGAATCAGCCTCTTGCAAGGTAAGGCTGCCTTCTATAGGCCCTTGTGGTCTGCCCCTTCCTCGGACACCGTATAGGCGGGAGCTTCATGCACCGGGGCTGCCCTTTTATGCATTCTCAAAGTTTAATAGCTCGTACATATGTGCATCATTACAGAGAGCAGGTAGAAGATTTGGCTTCAATAGGTACAGAGAAACTAACCTTTTCCCAAACTTGTGCATGATAATCATTGAGCCAGTTGATCTCATCAGATGATAATAAAGATAAGTCAATCATTTTACTCTGCACAACCAAAGGATAGCAAAAATAAGTTGAGCAGTTTACTGTCCAAGTGATACCAGATGACAAAAAATTTCACATTCAAGAGGACAGGCAGTAAGAAAAAATTAATCGCCGCCAGAAGTACGTTTCACAGCATAAATTCTAAGGTACAATGGTCCATAAAAATACGTTTAGGTATATGTAAGGGTAAACATGTAAAGGAAGTTCATCGAGTTCACCGTTTACGTTTAACTGTTATAATCATTGTCATATCAGGAGCAGATTGCACGTTTTTCATTGCCATTAAGAAGCATTAGATCATTCCTCATGTATGTGCACCAAATCTTCCACATAACTACGCAGGATATGAATTTCCTATAAATCTTGGATAAGTGGCTCCTCATATTTTGTGCAAGTACAAAAGCTTGGACCAGAAGTGTGAGTAGCACAAGAAGTAATAGGTTAATCTCAAACGGGTGGTCTGGGGACGGCTGTAGCCTGTAATTGGTGGATTCAGCCCGTAAGCCTATAAATAACTAGGACAGCAACCTCATAAGCAATCACTTTTGTAATCAGACCACCATAATTGAGGACAAAGCTATATGATAAAGAACATCAAATCCAAGTTTTAAAACCTCAGAGAGAAGCTGAACTTAAAGCAGTAGTTCTGTTTCCAAGAACTGTTAGGAAATTCGAAAGATTCAAAAATGTGTGACATAAATGTAGGCATCAAAATAAGCACATTTTCTTAGGAAGCAGATGAACTTAGAGAGCAGCCAACTCCTTGCATAAAGGCGTATCAAATCAAGTAACGAATATGTGACTGGATTGCGTAATTTATGACACAGAAAATCAAATACTTTCCTTCCTGTCTCTCTCCTCAGATCCACGTATTCATTTGGTTGAAAATTTGCATGGCATAGAAGTTCTATGTATAGAGATTGCATTAAGAGACAAGTTCTAAATCATTGAGCAGATGTCCATCCGTGCTTTACAACTCCTTTATCTTGGTTTCTTCCATTTCTTGTTACTTTATCTTTAGGAACCCCATATCTCTCCCTTTTCAAGAGCTTCAAAAAACTAGAAGTTTGGACAAACTCAATCTTTTCCTTTATTCCTAGTCTCTCCCTGATGGAGCTCATCTTTATATTCCTTCTCTTTCACTAATTTCTTGGGATTTTCTGACAGCTTTTGGAAATGTTTCTACAAATAAGACTTTCCTGATCTATTTAAAACATCTCAAACTAAAAATAGCTAGAAACCAAGCTTTATTAGTTTCTTCCTGCTGACAAACCGAACCCTCTCCATTCGCTATTAAACATTCTTTGAATTGAGTGAATTTCCACACAACTAAAGACAAGGTCTGAAACTTCCAGTGCAAACAAGACCCACTGGTCTCCACCTCTAACATCAGCATAACTGCATTATGACATCACGATTATGTCATTGTCATGGTCCTATGTTGAGGCATCCTTACTATTTTCATTCTGCTATTGCTCATTCTATTTGATGCATCCTGTGTCCTACAGTTTGTGGTGCGTATCATTTGAATGACATAAAGACCAAACACTTATTGTTAACTAACAAGAAAAAGGAACTACCTAGATGACTTGTGTATCTGCTCACCTCCAAGGAGACATCATTCCCAATGCACTATCCAGATAAATATACCATATTACCATCACAGCAATAAGCTGCTACCAACTGAACAGAACATGTCCATAACTAAAGCAACTCATTTGACAGTGAAAACACAACCCATGTTCTCCTCAACTTGTCCTGAAAGCACTATTTGGCAGAAAGGATAAGGTGGCCAAAAGTGTTGCTTAAGCTGGTCAATCAATTGTCTTTGGACAAAGTTGACCCTCACAACTAGAAAAATTATTCACTACCATTAGGCCTCAGAATTACTGCACTGGCTGCATTCTGGCAAGGAGAAAAGCTCTGTCATTAGGCAAGTGCTGGGACCGACCTTGACATGACATTATGCACTCCTCTTTGTTCGGCATCAGTCTCATCAACTGCAGTACAACTGGGAGTTCTCCTCAGGGAATAAAGCGGGGCTTGTGGTAATTAAGAATTTTCTTTAACTTTTTTCCCTATTCTATAGGGGATTTGATGCTCCAAACCCACAATTACAACAGGTGCACAAATTAATAGGCACATACATATTGGTGCATGCCAGAACCAAATCCTAGAGAAGGACCCAAATTGAAAGATATACCAGTGGGAGACATGTCAAGCAATGATTGTTGCTGCACAATAGCTAAAAATCTGTGCAATCTTTATGGATGACCTGGGGCAATAAGTGCAACTAGACAACCATATTACCAATTTTTGTAGGTAGAAAATAAATCCAAAAACATGGATTACCATTGGTCTCCACCAATGATCCAACTAGTAACCAAAAGCTTCTGGAAATATATATCTAAAGGGACAAAATGATGAAGCATAAGTCCCTGACTGCAAGCAAATAAAGCAACCGGCAGAGGAACTACAACAGAATAATGATAACAGAAGTGTTCATAATATCCACTCTGATGCTGTTGAGCTTAAGAAGATAACAGAAATTATGTCCTGCTAGGAGATGATTAGCTTATGAATGTTCTCTACCAACAACACAGCAATTGCCTTTGCTACAAAATGAAAAAGAGACAAGTAAAACAAAAGAAAAGAACAATGGCACTGAACTCCTGGCTTCACCTGAATGGGTACAAAGGTGAGCTTCTCAAATCCAAGGTATCCAATTCCTCCAAAGCAGTTTGGTGTGTCGACCTCTTTTACACAAAGGAGATTCTGCAGAATGATATATAGGTAAACATTTACAACAAGAAAGCATGAGAAAAGCATGCATAAAAATTTGTAACTCTACATACTTTGGTGGAGAAATGCAAATTGAAAAACAGTTGACTAGCCACCAATATCAAATATACATACATACATACATACATACATACATACATATATATATATATATATATATATATATATATATATATAACTCCGCCAATGCCGGTCCCAAGCCCGGATAAAAAGGAGGAGGGTCTTGCGTCAGGTGCCAGCCGGCAAGGGGGAAGTTGAAGATGATTCTATTATTTCTTTCTTACAAATGAATATGCATTTGTATATTAGTTTGTGAGGAAGAAATGAGAATCATCTCAAACTTTTCTTAAAAGATGGCAACCCTTGTATCGGGTAGCCAGCGACAAGGGGGAAGTTGAAGATGATTCTATTATTTTCTTTCTTACAAATAAATATGCATTTGTATATTAGTTTGTGAGGGAGAAATGAAAATCATCTTCACTTAAAATATGGCCACCCTTTGCGTCAGCCAATAGGCAAGGGTGAAGTCGAAGATGATTTTAATGATTTTAATGAAAATCATCTTCAGCTTTAAAACTATGGCAACCCCAACATGACATGAATCGAAATCTGAAATTCGCTCAAGCTAGGGCGTTCCCCATAGCGACGCGCTGCATCGGATCCCGATGCGGTGAAAAATAGGCAAGGGTTGCTAGGGCGTTCTCCCAAGCGACGCGCCACATTGTGGATCCGGGTGTAGTGAAAAATGGGCAAGGGCTGCTAGAGCGTCCCTCGGAAGCGACGCGTGCATCGAACCCGTGTGCGGTGAAAAGTGGACATGGGTTCATACCATGGAGGTCGAGAAAGGCGATAGTAAATAGGGAATCTCCAAATCATAAGATTCGCATCGCTACATGGAATATAGGGACATTGACAGTAAGAGTTTGTAGTTAGTAGACACGATAAAACGTGAGAGAGTCAACATCGCTTGTATCCAAGAAACCAAGTGGAAAGGGGCTAAAGCTAGAGAAATAGATGGGTATAAATTATGGTACGTAGGAAAAAAAATAATAGAAATGACGTAGGAATAATAGTGGATAAGGAATTAAAGGATAAAGTTGGACGTTAAAAGAATCGGTTGATAGAATTATAATAATAAAAATGATTCTAGGAGAGCAGTTATAAATATTATAAGTGCATATGCACCACAAGTAGAACTACAAGATATAATTAAGAGGCGCTTTTGGGAAGATATGGAGGGAGTCATACAAAGAAATTCCCAATACTTAGGGAATATTTATAGGGCTTGGAGACTTAAATGGCCATGTAGGAAAAGATAAGGAAGGATATGATAGAATACACGGAGGGTATGGTATAGTGTGAAACGAAGCTTGAGATGGGGGAGAATATCCTCGATTTTGCTTTGTCATATAACCTATCCATTGCAAATACACTCTTTAAGAAGAGGGATGAACACTTAATAACCTTTAAAGTGGACTTCATAAAAGCCAAATAAACTTTTTTCTACTTAGGAATAATGAACGACCTATATGTAAGGATTGTAAGGTGATACCCGGTAAGAGTTTAACCTCACAACATAGGTTAATGGTTATGGATATTCATATCAAAAGATGGAGCAAAAGAACTGAACTTAATACGTATCCAAAAACTAAGTGGTGGAACTTAAAAGGAGAGAAAATAACCTCATTCAAAAATAAGTTGATGGTAGAAGGAAATTGGAACTATGAAGCAGTAAATACCATGTGGACTAATATGGTGAGTCCATTAAGAAAGTGGCAAAGATGTCTTAGGAGTATCTAAAGGTAAAAGGCTATTAGCAAAGGAAACATGGTGGTGGAATGAAAGCAGGTGCAAAAAGCTATTAAAGAAAAACGAATGCATTTTTAAAGTATGGCAGAAGATTAGAAATAATGAAAACTATGAACAATATAAGAATGCTAAAAACGTTGCTAAGAGAATAGTAAGTGAGGCTAAACTTAAAGCATATGATGAGCTCTATAATAGACTAAGATCAAGAGAAGGTGAGAAAGATGTGTTTAAACTTGCAAAGGTAAGAGAATGTAAGAGTAAGGACTTAGAGCATGTTAGGTGCATTAGAAGCGATGATCAAAGGGTATTAGTCAAAGACGCTCGAGATCAAACAAAGGTGGGAAATATACTTCCAAAAATTGTTAAATGACAATGGCCCCGAGAATATAGTGGATTGAAAATACTATAAATCTAAATAACACTTGGATATTATAGATATGAACGTAGGATTAGAATGCTTGAAGTAAAAGAGGCCTTGAGAAAGATGAAATCAGAAAGGCCATGGGGCCTGATGGTATATCAATAGAGGTTTGGAAGCATATGGGAGATATTGGGGTAGTTTGGTTGACCAAGTTGTTTAAAAAGATTATAAAATCAAAGAAAATGCCTAATGAGTGGAGGAAAAGCTCTATTATACCAATGTATAAGAATAAAGGAGACATACAGAGCTGCACTAATTATCGAGGGATCAAACTTATGAGCCACACCATGAAACTTTTGAAAGAGTCATTGAGAAGAGGCTACGACATGAAACAAGTGTATCGGAGAATCGGTTTGGTTTCATGCCCAGGAGGTCTACTATGGAAGCTATTTTCTTACTTAAGACAATTAGTAGAGAAATATAGGGAGAGGAGAAAAGACCTACACATGGTCTTTATTGACTTAGAAGGCTTATGATAGAGTCCACAGAGAGTTAATATGGAGGGTGTTAGGTGTTAAAGGGGTTTCGTGGGTATATAGACATAATTAAAGATATGTATGAGGGAGTTGTAACAAATGTTAAGACCACTAGTGGCGTGACCGGTGATTTTCTGTCCTTCTGGATTGCACCACGGATCGGCATTAAGTCCATACCTTTTCACATTAGTTATGGATGAGTTAACAATACAATTACATGAGGAGATTCCACGGTGCATGCTATTTGGGGCGATATAGTCCTACTTGATGAGACAAGGGAGGGTGTCAACATAAAGCTAGAGCTATGGAGAGAAGCATTAGAATCGAAAGGATTTAAAATTAGCCGAACTAAGACAGAATATATGGAATGTAATTATAGCAAGGAGAGTAGGAGAGGAGCACGGTCAAGATTGATAACCAAGAGGTCCCCATGAGAGACCACTTAGATACTTAGGATCATTGATCCATGAGAGTGGAGAGATTGAGAGGAGGTTACCCCGGAGAATCCAAGCGGGTTGGAACAAATGGAGATGTGCATCGAGGGTTTTATGTGATCGGCGGGTGCCACTCAAACTAAAGGGAAAATTCTATAAGATGGCTATAAGGCCGGCCATGCTCTATGGATCGAGTGTTGGCGGCTTAAGGAACATCATACTCATAGGCTGAGTGTTGCAGAAATGAGGATGTTGAGATGGGTGAGTGGTAAGACAAGAAAGGATAGAATTAGAAATGAAAATATTAGAAGAAATTTAGGGATAGCACCAATAGGTAACAAGATGAGGGAGATTAGACTTAGATGGTTTGGACATGTTCAAAGGAGGCCAACAACGGCACCAGTTAGAAGGAGTGAGGCAATACAAGTTGAAGGTTCTAAAAGGGCAAGGGGAAGGCCCAAAAGAACGTGGATAGAAGTGGTGAGGAAAGATTTAAAAACTTTGGGACTAAATGAAGCCATGGTATTTAATAGAGTGGAATGGAGGAATAAGATTCATGTGGCCGACCCCTAATTGGGATAAGGTCTTGATGATGATGATGATGATATATATATATATATATATATATTAGGCACTTTACTACTCAAGGAAAACTCATTCAACCAAGAAGGCAATCCAGAAACATGAACTTCAAGCTTGATAAAAAAAAAGCATGCATTAGAACATTAGGTGGCCCACGGAGAAGATTTGCCATTTTCAAAAGCAACTATTGTTCAGGAAAAAGCTCACGACTTAGCATGGTAAGTTATAACAAACTTGATGGATAAATGTGGTACCTCAATCCGAATACCAAAGGCATGGTCTTCATAATACCCTGGTTCATTGCTGATAACCATTCCTTTTTGCAAACCTGTCATATTTCCAAATCGAAAGCTTATACTTTGAGGACCTTCATGGACATTTAATGCAGCTCCTACACCATGACCAGTTCCTAAAGAAAGAAGAAAGAAAAAAGCAGGCAGTTAAACTCAGTTTCAGTCAATAATACTGGCGGAACTGCTCCAAGAATAAAACAAGATGAACTGGAAGACCAGGAAAATTACCATGTCGGTAATCAAGTCCAATCTTCCAAAGAAAAGAGCGGGCTAATACATCAAGAACAAAACCAGGAGTATTTTCAGGAAATATTGCCTGATCAAGAGCTATATGACCCTGTTACCAGATACACCATCAGCAATAAAGCTAAAAAAAGAAAAGAAAAAAAGAAGTACAGGAGCTCAAATGGTATGCTTGAGAAGATTATGCTGAAACTATCATTCTATGAAAGAATTGGAAAACAATTAGTTCATAGTTTTACATTTTTCACAAATTCTAAATGATTGTTCGTGCCGCTACTACACATGTTGTATCCTATAATGAGCCCGAAAGGGCACAGGATATCATCATAAATGGAGTAATAAACCTCAAATTCCACAAAATGACCATCGTAAGATCTGGTGATGTGACATAACTAAAATATAGAGCATGTACTGTCCAAGTCCAAAAGAAAACAGAACTAAATATACTGCACAGAGTATTGAATTTCAACAGAAACAGGGTCAAAATAGGGTAGGGATAAATGGAACCTTGTTTTTCCTCATTAGCCACTAAATGGTACAGGAAGCTAAACTGTAGGTGGGCCTCGATTTCTGACGATTGAAATAATTCACAACATTGCCCTTGACTAAGATGAGCCATACTCCAAAAATTTTATCCAATATATAATCTTAGGAGCCACTGCTTTTAGTTATAAAATGGACAGTGAAACTGCAAACTGTCCAGCTCCAGAAAACAGTGGCTAGAATCATCCAATGAATGCGAATTTTGGAGCAGGGCCCATTTAGGTCAATGGCAACATTGTGAACATTTTGGACCTTCAGAAATCCGAGATCACTTGGAGCAGGCTGTGAGTGCATTTAGTGATTGGGCCACAAGGAAAAAGCAAGTGCCGCATGTATCACTACCCTACATATATTCATAGAGTTTAAATTCAACAGATAAAATAACCTGTAAAACTCTGGTGAAGCATTCTTTTTCCCGTGATGTAGGTTCACCAAAATGTACAGTCCTTGTTACATCAGTGGTACCATCAACATATTGAGCACCACTATCTAATAAGAATAGTTTCTTGTCACCCACAACACTACAGCTGTCTGGTTCTGGTCTATAGTGTATAATAGCTCCATTTGCTCCATAGCCTAAAAAAAATTGCAATTGATTACTACCTAGGAGAAATGAAAAGCAGTTCAACATATAGACTAAATAAAGTTAAAATGCAAATGTAAATGTAAATAGTACTTTAAGCACATCAAGAGCTCGTCCTTTTATTTTAGTACAAAATAACTGAAATTCCAAATACCAAGGGTCACATAAGTTCCAATTTGTTAACATGTAAGTTAATAGGATCAGTACCAAAGCTAGTGCCTTTTTCAAGATACAAATGAATAGGAAATCCTCGTGGCAGTAAAAAATGGGTTTCCCAACAAGGGCAGAAACAAAAGCATCAAAATCCCAATGCACAGTTTAACGGTAAAACTTTTAGCAAGAACAGCAAAGAGGTATACCACTTATGGTATCAAAGCTTGTATCTAGAAATCCAGCCTGTTTCGCACGAAATTCAAGAAGTTTGTCTGCAACTTCTACTTCTGTTAGTAGTGTATGCTTAGCTACTATTTCTTCCAGCCAAGCCCAAAATTCTGCTAGACCAGCTGCATCTCTGCAAAGAATGCATAATCAGTTAGCATAACATGTTCTCTCTGCTAACCCACAAGTTATTATAACCAGTTAATTCTGATTGAAAACTTGAACAGATCAAGATCTATATTTCAAAGAAAAACGGCACTTTGTAAGAAAGGAAATTAAGAAGATATAACAAACTGTCCAGATTCTTTTGAACTATATCCAGAGCAGAAAGTTACCAGTACATGTCCAAGTGCAGTAAAAATGGTCTTAAATCAAATCAGAGTAAACTTGTGGCAGTTCAGAACTATTTTTCCTCATAATGAATTATTCCCATAACTAGTATCTTAACAAAAATTAGCTATGTTGGAAGAGTTCATTCAATCCATTATTGCCACTATAATTCCCAAGCCGGTGTCTAATTTCAATGCGCTTTAGTATAAGCAGTTAGCAACCCAGACAACCAACATAAATCAATAATGGTTCAGTATTCAATTCTTAAGAGAACAGGTGGAAGAGCAAATGGTTACCTCAAATGTGAATTTCGCATTCCTACAATTTCACCCTGATTTTTCACTGCTTTTGCAATGCTGATGGGAGAAACTCTATAAATTCCAGAAGGAGCCTTGACTGCGACGTTGGAGCTTCCCATTGTTTGAATAGTGGCAGATATTTGTCCATCAAGTTTGCTTCTGTTTTTATTACCAAGCCTCCCAAAATACCGATCACAGGCAGATTTATAGGTGCTGACTATTGCCGCATTAACACATGATGTATCCAACCAAACATTTGCTCCTGCTGCTGCCAAACTGAAAAGGTAATTCTGCTTCAAGATATAAGGACAACTACAACAATCTATTCCACATCAAGTATGAAAAAGGGGTTCTAACAGTATTCCTTTAACATGATTTACACAATAGCGAGGAAGTGGTGGACATGAGCAACTATTGTGAGACTTGGTAGCTCTAAAATAATAAGACATTCTCGCAAGTTATATCATTTAGACGTCACAATTTGAGGCACACCAAACAAGACCTTAGTAAAAAAAAGTAACAACTTGAACCTCTTATCAGCCCTTGCATATCATGCAAATCCGAAACAAAATATCTTCTTTCAAGGAGGAGAGTTTTGCATCAGGTGCCAGCCAGCAAGGAAAACCCATGGCAAATCCCATGCATGAATCGACTTATGATATTCCCTCAGGTTAAGACATTCCCTGTAAGCGATGCTCTACATTGGATCCCAGATGCGGTGGAAAATGAACAAGAGCTAGTAGGGCATTCCCCCAGAAGCAATGTGCTGCATCGGATAATGGGTGTAGTGGAAAATAGGCAAAGGCTGCTAAGAGTGTTCTCTCAGAAGGGACGCGCTGCATTAGAACGCAGGTGTAGTGGAAAGTATGCATGGGTTCCCTCGCCATTCAAGAAGTTGGTGTGTAAATATACTAGGTCAAGGGAACAAGATTCTTATCACTACATGGAATATAGGCACATTGTCATATAAGAGTCTAGAGTTAGTGGATATGATGAAACGTAGGAGAGTCAACATCGCTTCTATCCAAGAAACCAAGTGAAAAGGGGCTAAAACTAGAAAAATTGATGGATATAAGCTCTGATATGTAGGAAAGGACAATAATAGAAATGGTATAGCGATAATGGTAGATATAAAGTTAATGGATAAAGTTCTAGACATTAAAAGAACCCATGATAGAATTATCCTACTAAAACTTATTTTGAGAGAGAAGATCATAAATGTCATTAGTGCATATGCCCTACAAGTAGGGTTAGAATATAGAGGCAAGAGACAGTTTTGGGAAGATATGGAGGGAGTTATGCAAGATATTCCTAACACAGAGGGGATATTTATAGGAGCCGATTTCAATGGTTGTGTAGGAAAAGAAAAAGAAAGATATGATAGGGTACATGAGGGGCATGGTATTGGAGGAAAAAATGAGATGGGGGAAGCTATACTCAATTTTGCCTTAGCATATAGCCCAGCTATAACAAACATATACTTTAAGAAGAGGGATGAAAACGTACTAACCTTTAAAAGTGGACCATATAAAACCCAAATAGACTCTTTCCTGATTGAGAATGCCAAAAAATCAATATATAAGGATTATGAGGTGACAATGAGAGTCTAACCTCATAACATAAATTAAATGTTATGGATATCTACATTAAAATATGTAAGAAAGGAAATGAACTTAAGAGGTGTCCAAAAACTAATTAGTGGAACTTAAAAAGAGAAAAGATAACATCATTTACAAACAAGTTGATAGTAGAAGGTAATTGGAACGATGAAACAGAAGTAAACACCATGTGGACTAATATGGCTATGTCCATTGAGAAAGTAGCAAAAGATGTGCTAGGAGTACCTAAAGGTAAAAGGCAACAAACAAAGGAAACTTAGTGTTGGAGTGAAAAAGTGCAAAAAGTTATTAAAGAGAAACGTGTGTTTTAAAGCTTGGCAAAGGACTAAAAATAATGAAAACCTTGAGCAATATAAGAATGCCAAACAGGTTGTTAAGAGAGTAGTAAGGGAGGCTAAACTCAAGGCATATGATGATCTCTATAATAGATTAGGAACACAAGAGAGTGAGAAAGATGTGTTTAAACTTGCAAAAGCAAGAGAAAGGAAGAGTAAAGACTAAGGCCACATTAAGTGTATTAGAAGTGATGACCGAAGGCTACTAGTCAAAGATGATGAGATCAAACAAAGGCAGGAAAGTTACTTTCAAAAATTGCTAAATGACAATTACATGGAGAATGTAGGGGTTGAAAGTACCATAAACCCAAATAACTTTGGGCATTATAAATATGACCGTAGGATTATAATACCTAAAGGGAAAGAAGTTTTGAAAAAGATGAAATAGGGAAAGGCTTTGGGGCCTGATGATATACCAATAGAGGTTTGGAAGTATATGGGAGATACTAAGGTAGTTTGGATGACAAAATTGTTTAACAAGATTGTGAAATCAAAGAAAATGTCGGATGAATAGAGGAAGAGCTCTATTGTACCAATTTACAAGAATAAAGGAGACAAACAAAGTTGCACTAATTATTGGGGGATCAAACTTATGAGACATACCATGAAACTTTTTGAAAGAGTGATAGAGAAGAGGCTATAGCATAAGACAAGTGTATTAGAGAACCAGTTTCAATTCATGCCTGGGAGATCTTCCATGGAAGCTATTTTCTTGCTTAGACAATTGATAAAGAAATATAGAGAGATGAGGAAAGACCTCCACATGGTCTCTATTGACTTAGAAAAGGCTTATAATAGGTTTCCTAAAGAGTTAATATGGTGGGTGTTTGGTGAAAAAGGGGTTTCACAGGGGTATATAGACATAATGAAGAATATGTATGAGGTTACAGTAACAAACGTTAGGACCACTAATGAAGAGACCGGTAATTTTCCAATCACTATAAGATTGCACCAAGGGTTGGCATTAAGCCCACACCTTTTCACGTTGGTAACAAAACATTTGGAAGAGGAGATTCTATGGCGCATGTTATTTGCAGATGATATAGTTTTGATTGATGAGACAAGGGAGGACGTAAACACAAAACTAGTGTTATGAAGAGATGCATTAGAATCTAAAGGATTTAAAATTAGTCAAACTAAGACAGAGTATATAGAATGCAATTTTAGTAAGGAGAGGAGTGGGAGTGGAGTACTAGTAAAGATTGTAAACCAAGAAGTCCCCTCAAAAGAACATACTTGTAATAGAGAATTCATGAGAGTGGAGAGATTGAGAGGGAGGTTACCCAGAGAATCCAAGTGGGTTGGAACAAATGGAGGTGTGCCTCTAAGAGTTTTGTATGATCAGAGGGTGCCACTCAAATTGAAAGGAAAATTCTTAGGATGGTTGTAAGATCGGCCATGCTCTATGGGTCAAAGTGTTGGGTCGTTATGGAACAACATATACATAGGATGAGTGTCGCTGAAAGTTGGATGTTGAGATGGATGAGTGGCAAGACAAGAAAGAATAGAATTAAAAATGAAAACATTAGAGGAAACTTAAGAGTAACACCAATAAGTAACAAGGTGAGGAAGATTAGACTTAAATGGTTTGGACATGTCCAATGCAGACCAAAAAGGGCACCAGTTAGAAGGCGTGAGGCGATCCAAGTAAGAGATTTTAAAAGGGCAAGGGGAAGGCCCAAAAGAACGTGGATAGAATTGGTGAGAAAAGATTTAAAAACTTTGGGACTAAATGAAGCTATGACACTTAATAGAGAGGAATGGAGGAACAAGATTTATGTGACCAACCCCTAATTGGGATAAGGTCTTGATGATGATGATGATGATAAATGACAACGTGAAGAGCATTTGAATATTCAATTAGAATAAAACAAATATTGGTACTACAATAAAGCCATAACTTATTGCTTTCAATCATGTCCAAGTATCATTCCTATATAAATGAATTATTCATTTATTCTACATTAACATATTTGAAGGGAAACCTTAGCACAATGGTAGAGTTGTCATCGTATGACCTTGAGGTCACAAGTTCAAAGCATGGAAACAGCCTCTTGCAAAACGCAAGGTAAGGCAATGTACTATTGACCCTTGTGGTCCGCCCCTTCCCCGAACCCCGCATATGTGGGAGTTTCGTGCACCATGGCTGCCTTTTTATTCTACATTAACATATTTCTCAACTGATGTACAACATAATTGACTTCAGCACTCATTCAAGTGGATTAAGGACCTTGTTTCACATCCAAGAGATTGTGCATTTAAGTCCTCTCATCATTAAAAGGGAAAAAAAGACCTACCAGCAATACATTCCAAGCTTTGTACATTTTGATTATTTTACTCAATACTGCACATCTTTTACTATGGTAGAATATGACTTTAGTTTCTTCAATTATTACCTTATGACTCTAACAACGTTGCATTTCCAAAGAAAAAAGCATCAAAGTTGGAGCATGGGGGGTCCAAAGCAAAGCCCTTTCCTATTAAAGGCCAAGTAACCTCCAGGTCACCCTGCCTCACAATTCACATATGTGCTTGATACCAACATATATTCACTAGTCTGAAGTACATAGCTATGCAGTTAGAGGCCCACCTAGGTGTTGGTCGCACGGTCAATGCCTAAATAGTGTGAAGTTGCAGGTTGGTCGAGGCACTAGCACCTGGGTGCCCCTGAAACCTGCGTTCAGGGCACCTCCACTCCCCAGCACAGTCAACGACCAAGTAATATACCAACTTTTTTTTCTTTTTTTCATCTTCCAAACCCATTTTGTCTTCATCTGATACCTCATACTATGGAAACAACCACTCTTCTTCAATCTTTTACAAATCTAAGGAAAGAAAAGGTACCGATTCATAAATCTTGACTTCAAGCACTATTTTCTATTAGAAAACATAAAAATCAATACCATTTTCTCAATTTGTTCTTTTTTTGTTTACTTTTTTGGATAAATCTTGATGAGTTCTTATTCTATAGGTATAAACAAACATTCTATTTGATTTTTATGCTTCTTTGCAATATATTTAACTTCTTTTTAGGTTTTTTTTTTTTTAAATAACAGTTAAAAAATTGAAAATAATTTTTATTTTTTGTCATTATTCGTTGAAACATATTTAGAAAAGGGCACCCTAATACACAAAGCTCCCGCATGTACCGAGTCTGGGGAAGGGGTAGACCACTAGGTCTATAATACACAGCCTTACCTTGCATTTGTGCAAAAGGCTGTTGCCACACCTTGAACTTGTGACCTCAAGGTCACACGCGACAACTTTACTGTTGCGCTAAGGTTTCCCTTCATATAAGCTGCTGACTATATTCAGTAAAAATAAAAGAGCTTTTGGTTAAGTTACTTAAGCATCAATTAACTCCGCCAATGCCGGTCCCTAAGCCTGGATGAAAAAGGAGGGTCTTGCGTCAAGTGCCAACCAACAAGGGAGAAGTTGAAGATGATTTTGTTATTTCTTTCTTACAAATGAATATGCATTTGTATATTAGTTTGTGAGGAAGAAATAAAAATTATCTCCAGCTTTTTAAAATATGGCAACCCTTGCGTCAGGTGCTTGCCGGCAAGGGTAAAGCTGAAGATGATTTTGTTATTTCTTTTCTGCTTGCAAATGAATATGCATTTGTATATTAGTTTGTAAGGAAGAAATGAAAATCATCTTCAGCTTCTTAAAACTATAGCAACTCTAACATGACATGAATTGAAAACTGACATTCCCTTGAGCTAAGGCGGTCCTCATAAGCGACGCGCTGCATCGGATCTCGGGTGAGGTGAAAAATAGGCAAGGGTTGCTAGGGCATTCTTCTAGAAGCGACGTGCTACATCGGATCCTAGGTGTAGTGAAAAATGGGCAAGGGCTGCTAGAGCATCCCCTTGGAAGCGACGCGTTGCATCAGAACCCAGGTGCAGTGAAAAGTGGACATAGGTTTATGCCATGGAGGTCGAGAAAAGCGATAGTAAATAGGATATCTCTAGAGCATAAGATTCGTATCGCTACATAGAATATAGGGACATTGATAGGTGAGAGTTTGGAGTTAGCAGACGCGATGAAACGTAGGAGAGTCAACATCGCTTGTATCCAAGAAACCAAGTGGAAAGGGGCTAAAGCTAGAGAAATAGATGGGTATAAATTATGGTATATAGGAAAGGATAATATCAGAAATGGCGTAGGAATAATAGTGGCTAAGGAATTAAAGGATAAAGTTGTTGACGTTAAAAGAATCAGTGATAGAATTATAATAATAAAACTTGTTCTAGGATAGCAGATTATAAATGTTATAAGTGCATACGCACCACAAGTAGGGTTACAAGATATAATCAAGAGAGTTTTGGGAAGATATAGAGTCATGCAAGAAATTTCCAACACTGAGGGGATATTTATAGGAGCAGACTTAAATGGCCATATAGGAAAAGAAAAGGAAGGATATGATAGAATACATGGAGGGTATGGTATAGGTGAACGAAATGATATGGGGGAGAATATCCTCGATTTTGCTTTGTCATATAACCTGGCCATTGCAAATATACTCTTTAAGAAGAGGGATGAACACTTAATAACCTTGAAAAGTGGATTTTATAAAAGCCAAATAGACTTTTTTCTACTTAGAAATAATGAACGCTCTATGTGTAAGGATTGTAAGGTGATAACCGGTGAGAGTTTAACCTCACAACATAGGTTAATGGTTATGGATATCCATATCAAAAGATGGAAGAAAGGAAATGAACTTAATAGGTATCCAAAAATTAAATGATGGAACTTAAAAGGAGAGAAAATAACCTCATTCACAAATAAGTTGATGGTAGAAGGAAATTGGAACTATGAAACAGAAGTAAATACCATGTGGATTAATATTGCTGAATCCATTAAGAAAGTGGCAAAAGATGTCTTATGAGTATCTAAAGGTAAAAGGCAATTAGTAAAGGAAACATGGTGGTGGAGTGAAATAGTGCAAAAAGTTATTAAAGAAAAACAGATGTGTTTTAAAGCATGATAGAAGACTAGAAATAATGAAAACTATGAACAATATAAGAATGCTAAAAAGGTTGCTATAAGGCTAAACTTAAAGCATATGATGAGCTCTCTAATAGACTAAGAACAAGAGAAAGTGAGAAAGATGTGTTTAAACTTGCAAAAGTAAGATAACAGAAGGGTAAGGACTTAGATCATGTTAGGTGCATTAGAAGCGATGATCAAAGATGATGAGATCAAACAAAGGTGGGAAATATACTTTCAAAAATTGTTAAATGACAATGGCTCTGAGAATATATGGATTGAAAATACTATAAATATAAATAACATTAAATATTATAGATATGAACACAGGATTAGAATACCTGAAGTGAAAGAGGCCTTGAAAAAGATGAAATCAGGAAAGGCCATAGGGCCCGATGGTATACCAATAGAGGTATGGAAGCATATGGGAGATATTGGGGTAGTTTGATTGACTAAGTTTTTTAATAAGATTATAAAATCAAAGAAAATGCCTGATCAGTGGAGGAAAAGCTCTATTGTACCAATTTATAAGAATAAAGGAGACATACAGAGTTGCACTAATTATCGAGGGATCAAACTTATGAACCACACAATGAAACTTTTTGAAAGAGTGATTGAGAAGAGGCTACGACATGAAACAAGTGTATTGAAGAATCAGTTTGGTTTCATGCCTGGGAGGTCTATCATGGAAGCTATTTTCTTACTAAGACAATTAGTAGAGAAATATAGGGAGAGGACGAAAGACCTCTACATCGTCTTTATCGACTTAGACAAAGCTTATGATAGAGTCCCTAGAGAGTTAATATGGAGGATTTTGGGCGATAAAGGAGTTTCGCAGGGGTATATAGACATAATTAAATATATGTATGAGGGAGCAGTAACAAATGTTAACACCATTAGTGGTGAGACTGTTGATTTTCCTGTAACTGTAGGATTACACCAAGGATCGACATTAAGCCCATACCTTTTCACATTAGTTATTGATAAGTTAACAAAACATCTGCATGAGGAGATTCCTTGGTGCATGCTATTTGCAAATGATATAATCTTACTTGATGAGACAATGGAGAGTGTAAACATAAAGCTAGAGTTATGGAGAGAAGCATTAGAATCTAAAGGATTTAAAATTAGCCGAACTAAGACAGAATATATGAAATGTAATTTTAACAAGGAGAGGAGTAAGAGTGGAACACCAGTCAAGATTGATAACTAAGAAGTCCCCGTAAAATACCACTTTCAGTACTTAGGATCAATGATTCATGAGAGTGGAGAGATTGAGAGAGAGGTTACCTAGAGAATCCAAGCGGGTTGGAACAAATGGAGATATGCGTCTGGAGTTTTGTATGATCGGCGGGTGCCATTCAAACTAAAAGGAAAATTCTATAGGATGGCTATAAGGCCGGCCATGCTCTATGGATCAGAGTGTTAGGCAATTAAGGAACATCATGCTCATAGGATGAGCGTCGTAGAAATGAGGATGTTGAGATGGATGAGTGGTAAGACAAGAAAGGATGGAATTAGAAATGAAAATATTAGAGAAAATTTAGGAGTAGCACCAATAGGTAACGAGATGAGGGAGATTAGACTTAGATGGTTTGGACATGTTCAAAGGGGACCAACAACGGCACCGATTAGAAGGAGTGAGGCAATACAAGTAGAAGGTTCTAAAAGGGCAAGGGGAAAGCCCAAAAGAACGTTGATAGAAGTGTTGAGGAAAGATTTAAAAACTTTAGGACTAAATGAAGCCATAGTACTTAATAGAGAGGAATGGAGGAATAAGATTCATGTGGCCGACCCCTAATTGGGATAAGGTCTTAATGATGATAATGATGATGATGATATAATTTAACATTTTATTACAACTTCACACAAAAGAAAAATAGGTTGCGTGCAAAAACATTGAACAATTTGGTATTTGTTAAATATAATCAACGTCTCCACCATCAACACAGGGATCATTTAAGATTGCAGACATATAAATCCTATTGTCTTGAGAGAGTTGATGAAAGTGATGAGTGAATCATTGAAGCAGATCTGAGGATGACCTCGTCCATCCAGATGATAATCTCACAAGGTGTGATGTTGAGCGTGCCACCGAAACTAATTCATGTGTTGCTCCCCCTACTAGACAATACCAAAGGCAGAGGAGACAAAGCTTGGGCTAAAAGAACATGTCTCAGGTAGTGGCAAAACCAAAGAAGGAAATTGGTTCTAAGGAGGACACTGAGGAGTTACAGGTCAAGGTGGTGGTCCTACTAGATACGTTGATGAGGATTATGATAGCATAGATGATAATCTGAACCTTGAAAATCCCTTCAAGGATGATTGAAGTGAGTAGTCTTAAACTCTAAAAAATTATTACTTGACTACGCTTGTATATTATTTTGTTCATAGAAATTAGCATGTTTGGGCAATATTTCATTATAGAATTATGTTTCAATGTTTTCTTCTTTTTTTTTAGAATTTTTGAAATTTTTATAAGTTTTAAATAATTATTTTTGGCCCTCATGATTTGGGGGCATACCTAGGCCCTCCAGGCACACCCCATGTGCCTTGCGCCTCTAACTACATAGGTATATAGAAGTGGTTGATTCATATTGAATATGCCATTCCGTCACTTTATGCCCAAAACTCATTGTTATGCTCAACTCATGGATAATAGAACAAAACAAATGTTCAAGACCAGTTTGATAAATTTCCCACAGATAGCTAGTGAGATCTAGGACACTTTTTACAGGATTTTCACTAATTGTTAGCTATTTTGGGGATGCCAGATGTTCTTTGCATCAACCTTCTCCAAAGTTGCAAGGATTGCATTAATCACCAGCAGAGAGCCACAAGGTTTTGCATCAACAATTGATATAAAATATAGCAGTTAGAATCCTCCAAGAAAATTTTTTTTTGAATCTTGGCCATCACTTCAACCTTAACATGGCAATATCTATGAGACAGGCAATAACTAACGAAGAGCAGTATATTTCCAAATTCACAAAAATACCCCTCTATTTCAGAAAGAATGACATCATATGGTCTCAATTCTACTCCCGAGTTCCTCAAATGCCCCATCACTTCCTGAGTGACTTTAGAGTTTTCAATAAACAATTTAGCACCATCACTCTCCACAACTAAATACGTATATGCCACAGGTGAATGTGGAACGTCATTTCCTCTCTGCAAAAGCATAATGAAAGTATTAATAACTGAAATCACTAAATGATAACAAATCAGTAGAACCGTCAAAAGTTGGGCATTTAGCATGATCCATTGATTCATTTTACTATAACAAGGATTGAAGAACTCCCCACTCTTGGACGTTGTGAACTTAGATTTACATGGTGGATTATGCATCAGAAAAATGTTAACAATATCCTACCTTTTCATTTTGATATTATTTATGTACCAGTTCACATAAAAGGGCAGCCCCGGTGCACCAAGCTCCCGCCTATGTGGGGTCAGGGGAGGGGGGGGTACTACAAGGGTCTATAGTACGAAGCCTTACGTTTGCATTTTTGCAAGAGGCTATTTCCACGCCTTGAACCCATGACCTGAAGGTCATATGACGACAACTTTTACCATTGTGTATAAGAGTAAAAATATCAATTCCATATATATATACAAATTTCCAAGCTTCATAGCTCAATTTTTTATTAGTTTAGAGTTGTCGTCGTGTGAACTTGAGGTCACAGGTTTGAGGTGTGGAAACAGACTCTTACAAAAATGCAAGGTAAGGCTGCATACTATAGACTGTTTATGGTCCGCCCCTTCCTTGGACCTTGCATATGCAGGAGCTTGCATGTAAGACACCCTAAAGGTCACAGTAATCATACACCAGCATCTCACTTCATGTCTATCATGCACCTACAAGCATTTCTGAAGAAAATAGTGCTACAAAATAAGGAATGTCAACAGTGTCTGCAAGGCAAGCTCTGGAGATAGAAAGTTACCACATTCAACAGCCAAGCTATTTCATCAAGCATAGTAACAACAATAGCTGTACAGCCAACTTCAGCAAGCTCGGATCTCAAGGAAGACAATTTCGACGATAAATCAATTCCAGCATACTTGATGTCATGCACTCTGAGTGGTTGCATAGGAGGCTTTGGCCTTGAGTCCTTCCAAATTTTATCCACAAGATTGAACTCGTATAGATAAACCAACTCATGGTTCTTTCTAGAAATGATCGCTTTCAGTTCCTCTGCTGCATCAGAAGAAAAAAGGAACTGCTCCCATCTCAGAATCAAAGATAAGATGTATAAGACAGTGCACAAATAAGAAAAAAATAAAAATAAAAGAAATAGAAACAACATTACAGATATCAAAAGCCAAAAGTAGAATACACGAAACTTAACTAAAACCAAGAAGAACATCATGTGCTAAAGGTCAAAATTTAAGGCATAGTGATGAATAATGGCACAAAGTGCAAAATTCAAGTAAATGCAACAAATTAAAGATCTACCAAGCAATTGCTCAAAAATAATCTGCCTGAAAAACAAATATGTGACACTCAGTTTCTGTAATAGGCTCCTCAAATGCAACAAAATGCATAAATTGAACTAAATAGATAAGTTTTACTAAAACTAAATGGATAAATCTCTATTTTTTCGGCATCATCTTACAACACCTACACTCTCAGCCATTATGAGTCCATTAATTTGCAAAACCAGAAGATCCTTCAAAGGATGGCTATCATTTCATCAAAATGCCGCCATGAAAGATTACCACAACTTGTCATGAAGTCAGAGTTTCCCAAGGTACATCAGGAACTTCAGTTTCAAGACATGCAGGGATGACAAAGATATATGCTCCAGCTTGAGGGTGGTGCCAGACAGTATATCGAAAGTAAGTAGTTCAGTTGTTACATTAGCTTGTAAATCAACTGTAAACGGCTTTGTCTAGGGACGTTCTCCTCTATTCTTTAATATTCAGTACAACTTGAAATCTGTCTCATAATTAGCGGAAACCCAGATTTAGATGATGTCTTAATAGCTTATATCAGGAAGAAAAATGTTAAGGAGAAGTGTAGTTGCTTTTGAGTGAGATGTACAAAGCAATAAGTGCCCCGTGCACTTTCTCTCAGTAGGAAAGGCTGGTGGCTGGTGGATGAAATACCTTACCCAATGCATTGGGAAAGCAAGCTTTGATCATCAGGTTCGGCTAATAGATTTTTCCTTCCATGAGTGCAAAGGCTTCTATGTGAAATCAAGGTCGAGGCTGCCGCGTGCAAGCTTTATGCTTCTCTTTTTTTCTTTGTTTCGAAGGATAACCGAAACTCAATCAAAGAAACCAAATAACTGCCATGCAGCATCATTGGATAGCAAAGAACACCATCTTATTTTGAATGGTTAGGAAAGAACATCAGAAGAAGAAGAAAATACAAATTTAATGCATGCTTAGTCCTCCAGTGGTATATGGTCCTTGATGATAGACTGGTTAAAGCCTTCTCAGTGCTTCTCCATATTGACATCTCTCACTTTGACTGAAAAGCCTGCTAGACAACCCAAGTTACCTCAAACACATTAGCTAGCAATGAACTGAAATAATTTCCCCTGTGGTACAGCCATCCAACTACAAATAAGCATTCTAAGCCACTGTCTAAAAGCACAACTTCTACCGCGGTCGATTTAACTATCCAACTACGCCAGCACAGGTAAGTCCTACTCTGCCATATCCAGCTAGAAAAGCACAACGTCCTGCAAACAGTAGATTTTCTAACTAGAACCATTAAATACAGCATAAGAACATCATGAGGTGGCATTATCCATCTAGGAACACTGCTCCTTCTGGGCTAAGTGTTGTATATATGGTATGGCCGCAATGCTCTGTATGCTGAGTGCTTGAACTCCTTCAAGTGCTTCAACAGCAATGCTCAGACTAAAATTATACTCAGTCTATCTTTCTCTTAGATGCTGTGGTTGTTCTAATTTTCTCTTCCAATATTCTGCTTTTCAAATTCCATGTGGTCCACACAATTGTTAATATAAGCAAAGTCCTCCTAATAGACCACAAGCCAGAAAGAAACGCTAACTTGGATCCAACATATCTTGGTATCACATAGTTGCAGACAAAGGTCAAACACCATAGGGAGTGGACCTACAACCTACTCTAGCTGCAGCATGCATGATGCATCCATTTAGAATATCCATTGTTTCATGATTGAGATGGTTAGACATTGAGCATCTTCTCCAGGCCCTCTCTCCACTGGAACACTGAAAAGACTAGGAGGAGTCCAGGAAAAAACCATGACGTAAATTTTGGAGCATTTTGAGCCCCCTTTGCCACTATTCTATCATACACGCATTTGACTGCACTGTCCCATGCCTGACTAGCTTAACCATGATTTGTTCTTGCCTAAGCCAAAGAGTGATGCATTCAACTTTTCATTTTTTTCATATAAAATGGAAACAGAAACTGCAGCAGATTATGTAGTAGTCTTATTAAATTTGATGTATTTTCCATGATTTAAGTCTCCAATGTTTGGGGGAAATATATCATTTGACCATATTAGGATCTCATCCCTAGCTATCTGGATTTCCACAAGGTTTTGAAGTTGGCATATAATCTCACTAAGGAATCAGTTAAACATGAGTTGGCTTTGGTAGAGATAAAGATGGTTTATAAATGCATTACAATCAGAACCAAGTACAACATATTGGGAGGAATTAACAGTAGAGATCAGTTCTTGACCGTATAAATTAGCCCATGCACACAGCAGAGTACTTAGATACCATTACGGCAACTATATCCAAAAGGAAATGGAATATAACTTACAGGGTCAATACCAATTCGGCAACCAGGAGACAAAACATCGTTAAGCCATTCACTAGTTGTAGGAACGCCAAAATTTCCAGCTTTCATAAGAATCCAGTTGGAATTTAACTGTTTCTCTGCCTTATCAATATAACGGAAAATATTAGCAAAACCATAGCCTTAAAAGATGACACTACAAAATCATTTTAGCCTAAGCAATATTCGATTTAATGGATGTGTAAATTGGAGATATACCTGAAGAAAATAACGTCCATCGGTCCAAAGAGCTGCTTTGTCCTTTGTGATCACAGCAGTACCAGCACTACCAGTGAATCCAGTTATATATTGCCTCCGCATATAACATTCAGCAATGAACTCACTCTGGAGATCAGGCAAAAAGCCAAAGTTTGGAGGCGCTCATTAAATAAAATATTGATAACTTTATGTAGCTTCTAGTAAATCTTTAAGAAATGAGATTTAGACCTTCATGCAAATTTGAAGGAGGAAATGACATCTGAAATTCATTCTTTCAATAGTGGCACTCTTTCTATTTCCAACCTTTCTAGTTAATGACCAATGGCGTGTTCCGATTCTTAAGAAAAAAATCATTACCAATCAATAAGAGAGACTCCTAACAACATAATAAGTGCCTTTGAATTCCACATTTAAGTGGGTTTCCATAAATATTTCATAGAATAGTTTTAAAATTATTGTTCGATTAGGTCCTGATCAGTAAAAAATGGATAAGATTCTAGTGTTCCCAAGTACCAGGAGTAGAGAAAACAATTTGGCTAATCAGAAGCTTGTATAAAACACAGTTCCAAAAGCCTCCAAATTATTGAAAATATGTGTAAAAAGTCCCGAATTTAAAAGCCTCCAAGTTATTGAGGATCTATTGAAAAAGTTCCTACTTCAAAAGCCTCTGAATTATTGAGAATCAATTGAAAAAGTCCCAACTTTGGTTCTTGCAACGAAACTTTAAGCTCTACATAGTCCACAATATCTCACATTTGTCTAAGTAGATGCTAGTTTACCACGGATAGAGTCATCATGGTGTGGCCTTGAGGTTACGGGTTCAAGGCATGGAAACAACTTCTTGCAAAAATGCAAGGTGAGGCTGTGTAGTATAGACCCTTGTGGTCCGCCGCTTCCTCAGACCCCGCACATGTGGGAGCTTCGTGTACCAGGCTTCCCTTTTTTTTCTTTGTTTTTAGATGCTAGTTTACCAAATAAACACAAATTTACCCTATTAGATACAATTACATGGACAATTCGTCAAATTCTTAACTAATAGTAAAATTAGCTAGCAATACAGACTAGAAAATTTTAATTCACAGTTTTATCATGATATTTTCCTCATTTATTTGGAATTTCTTCCAAACATATCCAAATTCTCCAACATTTGCGTCCCAATATATTCCACCAAATAATCTTTCTAATTTTGCATAAAAAAATATATACATCTGCTAGTTGGTAGAGAATAGATAATATTCGGAAACTCTAGCTTAAAGAGCCAAGGACAATTCACAAACTCCATACTCGGGAGAAGAGTCTACCATTCTTCCACAAAAAGAATAACTCCAAAAAATATTACATTCACCCTCAAATTCATCACAAATAGATAGAGAACCAAAAGTTCGAAACAACAAAAACCCAATTACCAGCTCGTTTGCAAAAAGAGAAATAAATAAATCAAATGGGTGAGAAGTTGAACCTGATGGGCATCTTGAGAGGGAATGATATAGGCATCAATTCCGATTCCGGGCTTGGAGAACAGCTCTCGAAGAGCTTGAAGCTTCTCATCGGGCTTCCGATTGTCGAGCCTTTTTGGCATTTCAGAAGAGGGTCTTGCTCTGATGCCTCCGCTGTTTCTTATGACTGGAACAGAGGGAATCGGAATTGTTCTGTTGGTTGGTTTCTGGGCTCTGAAATTCCCGAAGAAAGGAATTGAAAGAGAAAGGAAACGGATGCAAGGTGCTTGGAAGGGGGGTGAACGTGAGAGGATGAGAGCATGGGGAGAAGCAACTGTAAGCGATGCTGCTACCATTGCTCGAGAACTCAAACTGAAAGAGGGAAGAAAAAGAACAGTAGAAGGCCAGATAAGGCGCTTCTTCGCCGTCTGAAGAAAAATCTGCCCAAGTTTACCTCCGGTGAATTTTTACGTAATATATATATATATATAAAGACATAAAAATAACTAACATAAAGTAAAAGATAGATATAATGATGACTAAAAAGAAAAGTAAAGGTAAAACCTAAAGAAAATTTTATTGTGTAATTAATATGACAGATTTAAAGTAAATTTCTTCTATTATTGACTCATTCTTTTTTTTTTATTAAAGTAACTTTTAAAAGGAGATTCTTCTTTTGAATTAATTGCTAGTACAGGCATTTCTCCACTAAAAGTGAATACCTTATCATTGGATTGATAATGAAGATATTCAATCGAATTGAAGGCATATTGTTTTTCTCATCCTTTTTGGCTGATGTGTTCTATCATTCTTAGACTCTATAAATTGAGAGAGCATCATTATGGTGCATTCCAATAATCCTCAAATTAGTCTATTCATTTAGATATTAACTATCTTGAATGATATTATCTTCTAATATATTATTTTCTGACATTGATTTTGTCGTTGATGATTTTGCCAATGAGTATAATATCTCTGTTAGATATTTTTGCTGGAGCATCTTCTTGACTTCTTTGATTGAGGAAGACAATCTTAACTAGGATATTATTCATTAAAACTCTATTAGCTTTAATTGCCTGAGATGTTTTCTTAGCCTTGCTATTTGAGTTGAATTTCAGCCATCATTTAACAAAATATGTTCGTTTAAAAGTTGTAATATTCAACTCATCTAATTCCATTGTCATGAAGCATTTTCATATCCAAATAATCTCAAATTTAGTAAAAAAGTGAAATTAACAATACTCTTCAATTAATTCATTAAAAGGAATTGCATATATTTGGGATTCATATTCAACCCATGTATTATAAAGAGATTTTATTGACTCTAGTAATATTTTTAAAGTAGGCTCAATCTCTCCCCATTAGTAAAAGAACCAAGTAGGAACTCCACAGAAAACAAGTTGGGGATTTATTTTGAGAAACCATGAGTGCTTCTTTTGGTCATTCTTAAGTTACATTACAAAAATCGTTGACTTAGAATAACCTCAATAATTGTAAGAATACCTGGTTCCTTATTTTCCCTCCATCCATTTAAATTGACTATAAATAATGTCACATTCTCGAAGAAAATTATTTTATTAATCACACACTTACCGAAATTTATAATACTGCAATCACTATTATAAAAGTATCTAATTTTTACAGAATTCATTTCTTGGAGTAATTTTTTCATTGTATATTGGTTTTTCCTACCTTATTAGGTATGAATGCTTTTGCACGTAGCGAACCACCATATCCTAGAGATTTGACAAATCCAATCACTATAAATCATCAGTATTAATATTTAGGATATTATCCCGATATTTCTTCCAAATATAATTTTTAGGAGACATTATCATTACCTCTTTTTATTAATTTCTAAGGTGTGAAATGAGATTTTGAAATATTTTTCAAATATATTGAGATGGGATATTATTCAAATATATTTGATTCTAAATATTCTCCGTTTTAATTGGAGGAAATTTCTCATAAGATATTATTGATTTTCTCTTCAGGTCTTGAATATTACCGCGACCATTTTCTCTACCTCGCCTTAGGATATTACAATGGCCAGATCTATCTCGGCCACCACTCATGATCGCTGCAAAAATTCTTGAGTAAGGAAGTCAAGCAAAGCGTTATATTCTCTCTTGATATATTCTATATCAAAGTTTAAAGCAGACAATTGTGTTTGTCAGCTATCAAAATTTTATTTTGAAATAATATTTTTAATATATTTTTCAATGATTTGTTTGGTTGCATTGCAATCAATTCATAAAAGAATTTTTTTACTTAAAAGGTCATCTTGAAATTTTAAAATATTTTTAACAATTAAAAGCATTATGAAGGTCATTACATAAATCATTTAAAAAGGAACTTAAAAGTACTTTAACTTTATTTTAAAAATCATTATTTTTAAGGGTTTTCTTGATTTCAAGATAGGCTATCTCTTCATGAATAAAATTGATTTGTTGCTCTTTTAAAAAAATCTTTCTTGCTTCATCTAGCAAGTGTGTTTTCAAATCTGTAATAAATTTAAAAGAAAAGTGTTTTCCTTCTTTTAAAAAATAAATTCTTGAAAGATCAATTTTATCTAAATGTATTAATTGGTGCAGAAATTGAATGCCGAATATGACATGATGATGAAGGTCTTTGACCAAATGAAATGAAGTTGGAATGCAAATATCTTAATTATAGATAGCAAAATTTGTCAATTTATAGTTCATTTTCCACTTATTATTACTAGCTGAAGTTACACTTTGAAAAGTTTTTTCAAAATATTTTATCGGGACCAACCCTACTTGTATACAACTTATATCTACATCACTGTCTAGAAGAGCTATTAAGTTTGTATGGTACTATTCTGTACCAATGGTAATAGTTATATTAATATATTATTTTTTAGAAGTTATTTATCTTATTGTATTTAAATATTAGGGAGATAATGTACTTTCTTCTATATTAAAAGTTTCTCTCTTTTCAGCATTCTTTTTGTTTTCAAGATTACCCAGTCTTTTGTCAATTAGACTATTTTTATTTTTCTTATTAAGGCAATTTCCGTTTTAGGAGAATTAATCTCTCTCTAAGATCTTGGGCAATAAAATTACTGGATATTGAGGTTTGTTATTTAACCTTCGAGTTACTTCTGATATTTTATAGACATTATTAGTGACAATAATCTTATTGTCTTCTTCTTTATTGTCTGTAGTAATTCTAAGTATTTTTTCAAGTATTCTTTTCTTAAGATTTTTATCTTCTACATGATCTGTTACATCAAGTGGATCTTGTTGAGATTGTGGGAGGATATTAATAGACAAATTATTCATCTCAATAATTGCTTTTTAGTATTTTGCATCTTTAGATTTCGAAGAAGATGGGGACTCATAAATTAAGCATAATTTTACACAAAGATTTCTTCAATCCTTCATCAATATTAAGTTCTTGAATTTTCTTTTTCATATAACATTTACTGGCATAATGATCAGGTTTTCAATATTTATAACATTTAATTCTTGATTTATCCTTTTTAGGATATCTACTATAACTTCTTATTATATTTTCTTTTTGAAACTTTATTAGGATCTTTGTACTTCTTCTACTTAAATTTCCTATTATTAGATTGTCTTATTTTACCTGTATTAGGTGTTTATTTTGGTTATATCCATTGTAAATTGTTGGTAGAATTCTCCAAATTGTTTTTCTCTGTAATTCTTTCTCTTTTTAATTAGTTTTTAAGTTTTATTTCATTACAGAGAGTTAATCCTTCATTGACACATAAATGAATTAACTGTCCATAGGTTAATTGCTCGTAAGGTATATTATCCCCAAATTTATTCTTAAGAGTTTTCTTAACTCTTTTGGCAAACAAGTATGAAAGTCCTTCAATGAACTTTTGCTTCCAGTGACTATAGTTTGCATCATTAAAATGTAAGACAAGGACCAGAAAAACATCATTGTACCACTTAAAATGAGTAAGGGTAGGACATATAAGATTTTGTAGCGAAGCCTTAGAATGATCAAATTGGCTTTAAATACTATCAGAAAATGTTCAACAATTGCACAAACCAAAGTATAGACTGACTCTTTTTGGGTTGACTCATATGAGGTTCAATTTTGATTGTGGACAAAATTTCATTTTGTTGTAACGAAGAGAAACAATTGTCCCGCTATCCTTTCATATTTCCAATGAAACAAGCTATTATCATATTTGCTATGTTTCTGTCTGAATCTTGTCTTTGTTTGCAAACAGTAGAGAACATTAATATTCTGTGCATCATTTGAAATATCTAATTGTCTTTCATTTCATCTATTTTCCATTCATATATTACATTAGCTCTATAATCATTTTGAATATGAACATCATTTTCTTCTATAAAAACATCTGTCAGTGTTGGTCTTTTGTAATAAAACCTATCTAACCTTCTAGGTTTCTTTCAATTTCATTAATTTTTGAAAATTCAGTTTGGACTTGCATCAATTTAATTTTAGACATATTATCTGAACTTATTTCTTCAAAATTTTCGTCATCCGATTTAACTGACTCACTTTCAGACCCTTGGACTGAGTATTGAGTTTCAAATTATCAAATCTTTCTTTACTACCCTTTATTATGTCGCTTGATTCTTCTTCTATCTTGAAATTATTAATTTCAAGAGGAGGCTTTAAAGCATGTTTGATTTTGGAAGGAATATTTTGTTGTTTCTTCTTAAGTTTTACTTCTTTTATGTGCTATAGTATCTTATTAATTCCTTCTTTAATTTTTATTACTTGTTATCTTACCATTTGTAGG
Organism: Warburgia ugandensis; assembly: GCA_035236585.1. Lineage (NCBI taxonomy): Eukaryota > Viridiplantae > Streptophyta > Magnoliopsida > Canellales > Canellaceae > Warburgia > Warburgia ugandensis. The sequence continues at coordinate 74,788,308 of CP141132.1, read as the reverse complement.
TAAATATTAGTAGAATTATTCTATTTAATTATGACATTAAGATGCAGAATTTGTTTGAAAATTTTCTTATGCAACATAGGCTACAACTAGACAATCTTAATGAACATGTAGGAGGGTACATTTAAGAATCTTCTTGTCCATTAAGAGTGTTCCATTCTCTAGTAATAGTATGAAGTTCATTACTTAGAAAATAATTCAGGAACCATGGGATAAAGAATATTGGTTTCTTAGTTCTTATCGTATGTTTATAAAATTTATCTTTATAAAATTTAAGTCGGCATTTGAAAATTTTAAAGTACCAATCTCTAAAGTTTTTATTACATTCTAATTGGAATTCTTTACTTATTATTTTTTTGAGATTGCTTACGAGACTAAAATCCATAAAATTAAAGATTAAAATCAATCTTAGATAGAATAGGAGTATTATCTGGGGGTTTCTTGTAAATTAGATGTACAATGTTGTTATTTGAAAATTTTGGTTCTTCTATTGAAATGGAACTTAGTTTTTCTTCTCGGATATTATCAGAAGATAACTTAGATGATCTAGATGAGCAAAGAGTGATTCCAGGAAGTTTGAAAGATCTCATATTATCAAATCTAATTTATACATCACCATTATTGGTTTTTATTATTTGATCTAGATTTTGATCAACTATTTGTCTTAGCGGGATAGCTTCTGATAATTGCTAAGATTCAGGAAAGTTAATTTCATCTCATTTGCGAGTTTTATTGATTGTTATGTTGGCAATAACAAGTTTGTTTCTACTAAAATAGTGTGTCTTTAGGGGATTTTTGTTTAGCATTTGTGACAAAAGTAGGAAGGATCTTAAAATGAAATCTTTATATCAGAGCTATTATTTCATATCCTACCTTAAAATTATATTCATGGGTCTTAACATATAGACTTAATGCATCCAATATATTAGGATCAGATAATAATAAACTAAAATCAAGAAAAACATTAATGTAAATAGGCCATGACAGAAGCTAGTCCGTAAGACACTCACTAAAGAGGGAGCCCAATCCAGACTTCACTCATCTCTCAAGACCGTAAGATAATTTAAAGTAAGATTTTAAAATATATTTGAATCAGACTAACATGTACGAACTTATACTTATTTGAATCCAAATAAGATTTTAAATCTCTTTATTGAAATAGATTGATTATTTGCTCTATATTATATAGATTAATTGTTTGTTCCATATTCTTGATGATTTTAGTAGAAGTAAAATCAAATTTACCTATATTATAGATTTCCTTAGGTTTGACATTAGGCATGGTCCATTTATAAGAACCTCAGAGTCGGTAGCGTATTATACTATATTGGTATTCTTAATTATACTATATTAGTATTACATTACTACTCCCATACACACACGAACACTCACACACACACACACATTCATTAGGGGCAGCAACGACCAAGTCATAATTCAATTCATAGTAGATTGCAAGGCACTATGAATTTCAGTCATGCATTCCAAATGCCTTAGCCTTGGTACAATAGTAGAGTTGTTGTGGTATGACCTTGAGGTCATGGGTTCGACATGGGGAAACAGCCTCTTGTGAACCCTTAGTTCGCCCCTTTCCCAAACCCTGCTTCCGCTGGAGCTTGACTAATTGCTAAAGATGTAGTTGGAAATGGATGAGTATGTAACTTTAACAAACAAGGAGATCAGTTAGAATCATCCAATCCACTTCATCTGCCAAATGATACCGGACTTATTTCAAGATTACACTTATGACCGAATCTATCTAGCCCTAACTTTGAATGATTTGACCATTCTATATTAGTCGGCCTCCTCTATTGAAGCTACTTGCAGAAAAGTTCATACCATTAGATGCTTCTAGCCATTAGTTTTCTCAGTTGAAAGTCATAATTTGAAAACCCAAAATGGCTAAGCTCATTGATCATAAGTTTTGGTATCTAGCCAATTCTAGGGCCACTCCAATTTTGGTGTCTAGGCATTTCAAAGCCAGTCAAAACAAGACGAGGGTCAAATCATCCAAACCTTGAGAGCAATCGTAATACTGAGTTGGATCAGGCAAAGTGTGCTCCAATAGAAGTGGTCCATGGACGCTCTTGCATTGAGCGTCCATTTAGCATGATCTTCTTCATGATCACCATCATCAGGAGGCCACTGTGCTCTTGTTTAGTATTATTATCTTTAGTATCATATTCTGATAAAAAGCATCAATTTTCTATTTCTAGCACTTCATCTGATGATGGTCTTATCCTTCATGTGCATCCTTGTTTTCCTGCCAAGATAGTTCTAGAAAATCCTGAAGTTATCTATTACTGACAGAGCTGGTTTGGTGAATTTTTTATACTTCTCCACATGTACAACAGTCTGCTAGAAACTCAGTGTACTGTACCCCTCCAAAGAGTTCTTCCCACATGTGGGGTTGTAATGCAAATACATTGTCCCAAGAGACTGGATAACATGTAAATACTTGAATCTTGATGATTCTGTAAACTTTTAAAGGATATGTGTGCCATTTCTGTAGGCATATTATTAAGCAATGAAGAGGTGTAAGTAATGATAAGTTTCTTAAAATAGAAAATGGTCAATACTTTGTATGCTTAATTCAGTTCATCTCCATCCAATCAAAGGGGACTCATGATCTGCCAAGTTGCCATCATGTGAGTTAATATGGCTCCGATTTGCTTCAACTAGTGGTAATTTGCAGACTACTATTTTAGCCTTGCGTGGTTACTGAAGTGCATTCTTTAATGGTTGAAACCAATCAAGTATCTTGAAGTGCCCCCCATGTCACCCAACAATGGGAACTAACATACTGCAATTTCCATAGCAAGTGGACTTCTCATATGATCCTTCCCGTTGAAGAACCCAATCAGATTTCTTAAGCTACCCAAGTTGTTTGCAGAATGAAATCAGTTGTCGTAGGCCTTTTGCAGAGTCATACTCTACTATTTTATTTCCCAAGATGTTTCCCTATTTTGAAAGGATTCTTGGCCAACGGTGAAGTTGTCGTTATGTGACCTTAAGGTCATGGGTTCAAGGGGTAAAAATAGCCTCTTACAAAAATGCAAGATAAGATTGTGTACTATAGACCCTTATGGTTCGCCCCTACCCCAGACCTTGCATAAATGGGAGCTTTGTGCACATGGGCTGCCCTTGTTTCTTTTTTTTAGAGGCTATCAAACAGTTGGGAGTCAGCAAAGATCTTCCCTCCATGAAATATTAAAAGTATGAAGATAATCCTTTATGTCCCCAGCTCAAACGAAAAAGGAGGAGGGTCTTGTGTCAGGTGCCAGACAGCAAGGAAGAAGTTGAAAATTATTTTATTATTTCTTTCCTACTTGCAAATGAATATGCATTTGTATATTAGTTTTTAAGTAAGAAATGAAAATCATTACTAGCTGCTTAAAAGTATGGCAAACTTAACATGACATGAATCTAAAATTGACATTTCCCCATGCTAGGGTGTTCCCCATAAGCAATGCGTTGTATCGGATCTCGGTTGTAGTGAAAAATGGGCAAGGGTTGTTAAAGCATTCCCTCAGAGGTGACACACTACTTCAGAACCCAGGTGCAGTGAAAAATGGGCATAGGTTCACACAGTGGAGGTTGAGAAGTGCGCGAGTAAATAGGATATTGCAAGAGCATAAAATTTGTATTGTCGCATGAAATATAGGGACATTGACAAGTAAGAGTTTAGAGTTAGTAGATACGATGAAACATACTAGAGTAAACCTAGCTTGTATCCAAGAAACTAAGTGGAAAGGGTCTAAAACTAGAGAAATCGATGGGGTACAAACTCTGGTACATAGGAAAGGATAATAACAGAAATGATATAGGAATGATAGTGGATAAAGAGTTAAAGGATAAACTTGCTTTAAAAAAATCAGTGATAAAAATATAATAATAAAACTTGTTTTATGAGAGCAGATTATAAACGTTATAAGTGCATACACTCCACAAGTAGGGTTAAAAGATATAATCAAGAGACAATTTTGGGAGGATATGGAGGGATTCATGTAAGAAATTCCCAACACTGGGGGGACATTTATAGGAGCATACTTAAATGACCATGTAGGAAAAGCAAAGAAAGATATGATAAGATACATTGAGGGTATGGTATTGGAGAACAAAATGAGATGGGGAGATTATCCTCAATTTAGCTTTGTTATATAACCTGGCTATTGCAAATACATTCTTTAAGAAGAAGGATAAAAACTTAATAATTTTAAAAAGTGGACTTCATAAAAGCCAAATAGACTTTTTTCTATTTAGAAATATTGAAAGATCAATGTGTAAGGATTGTAAGGTGATATCTGGTGAGAGTTTAACCTCACAACATAGGTTAACGATTATTGATATCTATATTAAAAAATGGAAGAAAGGAAATGAACTTAATAGGCATCTAAAAACTAAGTGATGTAACTTAAAATGAGAGAAAATAACCTTATTCACAAATAAGTTGATGGTGGAAGGAAACTTGAACTATGAAATAGAAGTAAACACCATGTGGGTTTATATAGCTGAATCCATTAAGAAAGTGGCAAAAGATGTCTTAGGAGTATTTAAAGTAAAAGACAATTAGTAAAAGAAGCATGGTGTTGGAGTGAAACAGTGTAAAAAGTTATTAAAGAAAAACGCACGTGTTTTAAAGTACGACCAAAGACTATAAATAATGAAAACTATGAACAATATAAGAATGCTAAAAACTTTGCTAAGAGAATAGTGAAGCTAAACTTAAGGCATATAATGACCGTTATAATAGACTAAGAACAACCGAAGGTGAGAAAGATATGTTTAAACTTGCAAAAATAAGAGAATAGAAAGGTAAGGACTTAAATCATGTTAGATGCATTAGAAGTGATGATCAAAGGGTACTAGTCAAAGATGACAAGGTCATACAAAGGTGGAAAACTTACTTTTAAAAATTGTTAAATGACAATAGCTCTGAGGATATAGAGATTGAAAATACTGTAAGCCTAAATAACATTGGACATTATAGATATGGACGTAGCATTAGAATACTTGGAAGCATATGGGAGATACTAGAGTAGTTTGGTTGACCAAGTTGTTCAACAAGATCATAAAATCAAAGAAAATACCGAATGAATAGAAGAAAAGCTCTATTGTACTAATTTATAAGAATAAATGAGACATACAAAGCTACACTAATTATCGAGGGATCAAACTTATAAGCTATACTATGAAACTTTTTGAAAGATTAATTGAGAAAAGGCTACTGCATGAGATAAGTGTATTGAAGAACTAGTTTGGTTTCATGGCTTGGAGATCTACCATGAAAGCTATTTTCTTACTAAAATAATTGATAGAGAAATATAGGGAGAGGAGAAAAGACCTTTACATAGTATTTATCAACTTAGAAAAAGCTTATGATAAAGTCCCTAGAGAGTTAATATGGAGGATAGTGGATGAGAAAGGGATTTTGTAAGGGTATATAGATATAATTAAAGATATGTATGATAGAGCGATAATAAATGTTAAGACTACTAGTGGCGAGACGAGCGATTTTTCTGTCACTGTAAGATTGCAGCAAGGATCAACATTAAGCTCATACCTTTTCACGTTAGTTACGGATGAGTTAATAAAACATTTGCACGAGGAGATTCCATTGTACATACTATTTGTAGATGATATAGTTTTACTTGATAAGACAATGGAGGGCCTAAACACAAAGATAGAGTTATAGAGAAAAGCATTAGAATCTAAAAGATTTAAAATTAATTGAACTAAGACACAATATATGAAATGCAATTTTAGCAAAAAGAGGAGTTGGAGTGAAACATTAGTTAAGCTTGACAACCAAGATGTCCCTGTAAAAAACCAATTTTGATACTTATGATCAATGATTCATGAGAGTGTAAAGATTGAGAGGGAGGTTACCCAGAGAATTCAAGAGGGTTGGAACAAATGGAGATGTGCATCTGGAGTTTGTTTTGTGTGATCGACGGGTGCCACTTAAATTAAAAGAAAAATTCTATAGGATGACAATAAGATCGGTCATGCTCTATGGATTAAAGTATTGGGAAATTAAGGAACATCATATTCATAGGATGAGCATCGCAGAAATGAGAATATTGGGATGGATGAATGGCAAGATAAGAAAACATAGAATTAAAAATTAAAACATTAGAGGGAACTTAAGGTAGTACAAATAGGTAACAAGATAAGGAAGATTATACTTGGATGGTTAGGTAACAAGATAAGGAAGATTATACTTAGATGGTTTGAACATGACCAAAGTAGACTGAAAATGGCACCGCTAATAGATCAACCAACGAGAACATACTCTTTGGGGGAAAAAATGTAAAAATCAGACATCATCACTAGGCTTTAGAGGAAAAGTGGAGATGCGGGCATCAATCCCCGTACCTCTCACATGCTCAGCAAACGCTCCACCATCTGAGCTACATCCCCTTTACAAGGTAGGAACCACTGACAAATATTTCAAAGATATTTATTTCACTCTCCGGTTTCTTCGGTTGTTGCCTATTTGTGGTCTGTGGCCATACATATATTGGAAGCAAGCAAATCAACAGTCAGGATCATCCAAGGCTTCCAGGTCCTCCATTGCTGATGGACCTCGACTTCAATGAAACGGCCAATTTGGCTCTCTCTAGCCCTCCATTCTTGTTGGACGACCGATCGGATCGCAAATGTAAAGTCCCAACCAATGGATTCGTTATCATACGCCTTTAAGTGGGACCAACAGAGTAGGTAGCATTAAATAACAAATTCATCAAGCAAGTGGACTACCGCCGGCCCTTTGAATTCGAGGATTCTTTTTATATGAAGCTTTGACCGTTAGTTGGCAACTCGGCGGCCCGAAATTACTAACACCAGTCAACAACTGATCTGCCATCCATTTGCAGCTGAGAGAACTGAGAACCATATCCAACGTACCAGTTTTATGCCTAGTGTAGGGCCCGGAAAATGAATGGTCCCGATAAGAGCAAAAAATGTAGATCCCACCCACTTAGCAAAAGCAATTGGAGAATCCCGATGTTCCGATTTTCAACCTGCTCTTATGGAGTGATGCGCACCAGGCGCTTGTTAGCGAAGAGGTACGCTTCCCCGGGCAAGCTCCAGTATTAAAGTGCGCCACCTGAAACGCACGATAGCTACCAGCCAATCCACAGTTCCAATGGGATGCTGCGGCGACGAAGACGATGAAATCCTCAAACAGCTTATCATCTCCAATCCCATGGACAACGAAACCCTAGAAAACGATTCCTTAGATCATTCTAACAATCCCCTTTGCAGGGATTCTTCCACTGTAATTTCTCCCTTGAACTCGAATTTCTCCGCTCTGGTCTCCAGAGACATTCTCAGAATCATTTTCGAGAAATTACCTTTATACGATCTCGCTCGTGCAGCTTGTGTATGTCGGATATGGAATTCGGTGGCTTCCGATCGCGAAATGCAGACGAGAGCTTTCAAATCGCCGTGGAAGTTGAAGGAAATTGTTGGAAATCCGAGTTCTGGGAGTTTTTGGCGGGATAATAGTCTTGGGAAGTTTGCAATTTCGCATAAATTGGTACGAGGGGATACTGTCGCTAGCCTTGCCGTGAAATACTCTGTGCAGGTGAAGTAATTTGGTTCTTTTGTTTCCTTAAGAGAAATTCTTGGATTTTATGCTTTATTTGATTGAAGTTGTGTACTTTTTGATGAAAAATTGGCTATAAGATGAATTGGTGAACTGAAACATAATTTTACGGAGGGATATGTTCAGAGTGCTAGGACTTATGTTATCAATGTAGATGGATGATGAAGCTTGATGCTACAGCTTGAAATTGTAATACCTGCCAAACGATATGAAACTTGGGAAGTGCTCCTTCTCCACAGTATTCTTGTTGATGCATATTTGAGTTACTTGATCAATTGAACTGTGAATAGATTATATTTCACTTCTTGGTAGACTAATATTACACTTATGCTTTAGGCTATTGATTGTATGCAGTTGATTAAATCCATGGCCATCAGGCTTCACTTTGACCATATTCTGCCATTTCTCTTTTCAGCATTGAAAAAAGCGGCTCTGTAAACTTTCTGAACTACTTACTAACAAAATTGATGTAGTAGTGTTATTTCCCTGATGCTTTCATGCAATGAATGAGGCGTTTTAAATTTCTGGATTTCTCTACTGAAACTGCAATAGTCTCTTAAACTGGGTTCCAATTAATCAGTATTTCTGCCTGTCAATATTTCCTGTAGCTATAGGATCTTGGTTGATGCATTGCCTCTGATTACAAAGACAATGGTCTTCTAGTTGTCCAAACCAAAATTTACTTGTTGTCAGCTATGTTTCCTCACGTGGTGATTACTGAAAATGAGATATTTGGCATGATACATCAATTAACCCATCAGGATTGACCTCTAATTGGCTCATGATTAGCTCTACCTGCTTTTTCTGGGACTTATAATTTAGCAATATGTTCCACTCATTAAGCAAAGGATATTAGTTTGGGAGTGTCAGCGCCATAGTTCTACCTTTGAAGAGGTCGATGGGAGAAAGTGCATATAGAAAACCAGAATTTGGTGGGTGGCACATATCATTCATATGGCTATAACATTATATGGCAGAAACAGTTTTTCATTTTTGCATAACCATGCTAGGGGATTAGTGGATATTCCGTAAGAGGTGTTTGTAGGGTTTTCTGTTTTCTTAACAGATTTCTTTGTCAAAGGCTGCCTTCTTTCCAGCATTGCAGCTGAAACTGTTAGGTACATCTCCACTAAACTGCTAATTGCAGTGCCTAGGTCAGTTAAATAGAGATCCAATAGCCTTTTGGCAATCAATTGGTATGAGGATTTTGATGCAACATTGTGAATCAGGCAGAACAACCCATCTCTTCTCATGATTGGGTTCTCTATTGTATGTGGAAAAAATTAAGGAAAGACAATTTATGGCATATAAGATGGAAATCACCTCCAGGAGATCACTGACTTCATGGAGGAAGGGAGGGCAAGTTTATCATGGATTTTCTAGCAAGCCATTCAAGTTAGGGGCCTTACTTGAGTAGATCTGGTACTATGTAGATGTAAAGATTTGATCTCATTCAGACCTGTGTGTTGACGTCCAGGACTAATGGCTAATTATCTGGTAAGGTCATACATTACTTGAAGAGGATGGCCACTTCTCTATTGTGGATAAATATAATATTGGAAGATGTTAGGTGATTGAAGTGTCCTGTGTTTATGTGAAGGGAGGGTTTGGAATCATTTCTATTTGATTTAAGATCAGCTTGTGAAGATGGTTGAAGTTTTGAGGCAATCTATTGGGATGAAATGATTTGGTTGTTCAGCATTAAAGAACTGGAAGCTCATCTGAACATTTTATAGGAACATCTCTGTGTAATGGACAATTTATAATCTGGAGCAACTATATGAGTCCCTTGATTTTAAAACATCTCCTGTGGGCACTTCCCCAATTGAAACTAAAATGAATTTTCCTTTCTAGAAGGGAAAGAACTTATTGCTTTGCCATCTGCACAGATCATTCCTTTCCCTACTGTCGTCTTCTTTATTGATCATTCCGAGACTCTTAACTTATCTCCCAGTTACGACCGATCACTTCTTGCCCTTGCTCCATGCCTACATTCGTCTTCACTGCACCCCAAGAATTGGACGAAGATTAGTGTTTAAAGGAGTTTATGATTCATGCAAGTCATTTGTACGTTGACTTGGGTGAAAGAAAGAATTTCTGTTAACTTCATGGAAAGAGTAAACTGTGGTGGATGAATGATTGATTGAAAGAGGCTTACACAACAACAAAGGATGTTGCAATCTCCTGGCAAAGTTCAGATGAGGAGAAATGCATGACATCATCCAAGCATGACTCTAAAGGATTTGTATCTGGAGTCTATTCTCTTCGATACATGTTAATGATCTATGAATTACAGCTGTTGGTTTCTGTTGTTTCCATTTCTCTAATTTGGTGTTTGGGAGTTGGGGTTGATGTATCAAATTGGGAGTTGGAGTTCGTGCATCAAAAACTATTTCTTTTCTACTACCTATAGCTTGCTGACTGCTCTTGTATCTTCAGGTGATGGACATAAAACGTTTGAACAATATGATGAGTGACCATGGCATATACTCAAGGCAGAGGCTTCTAATCCCAGTAAGCAAACCGGATGTTCTTCTTGACAGCACATGCTACATAGAGTTGGATGTCTATGCAAAAAGGGAAGTAGCCGTGCTCTATCTGGAAGGAGGCCCTGATGGCAAACTGGGCAGTCTGGCTATCAGGGCATCAGAGAGGGGCAAGAGGAGGATACTTGATTCAGTAAAAAGAAGCATGCAAGTGGATGATGGAACTGCTCAGTATTACTTGTCTCTTTCAAATGGTGACCCTAGGGCTGCATTTTCCGAGTTCGCCAATGATCTAAGGTGGGAGCGGCAGGCTACAGCACTCTAATGAATGCAATAATGAGGTACCGGAAGTCCGACTGCTACTGTGTTTCTTTTGATAAGAATTTTTAGCGTATGGCAAAGTATGTGTACATTGTGCAATTTCCTGGAACAATTGATTGTTCTTTCATATGATTGTGTATGCAAATACTCAAAGACCTAGGAAAAGAGTTTCTGTGCCATATTAAGAATCAGTTTGATCTCCTAGGACGTGTCTTTAGCTGCCTTCCGAATAAGCAGCTTTCAATCTGCGTTGTGAGTCGATCTTTCGTTGAGAGCCAAATTACTTACCAACAACTGACAAGATTGTAGAATAACCCGAGTTTTCTGAAAATTCCCAACTTATCAATGGCCCATTCTAAAAACCCTCAAGTTTTGGATTGTGAGTGGACTCGAAAAGACAACTAAAGAAATCATCATTTTTCTGAATTAAATTAAAAGTAAAAGACAGTCGATTTCATGACTAATTCATCAATCTCTAGGATATTGCCTGTAAACGTGCTACTGAACATCTTAAATTCCTTCTCAAACTGGCCTTGTCTATTTATTTCCAAATCCGAACCGCACTTGTGACCAAACCAGATTTTCTAACGTGCTGAGTCGAGAAACTGGCAGGCTCAGCCACTCCTGCTGGATCAGTCGAGAGCGTGTATAAGAAGCTTAAAGTCCAATTCATGGTGCATGGCTTATTCATAGCATGTCCCATCATATGGATGGTTCGGAACCACCACATAACAGCTCGTATTTACGCCTTTGGCTGGTAGCATTTACTCCGTGTGGATCAAATGGATTCTTTCACTTGTAATGTTTCATTCACAATATTGTGAAAAGTGTGCGACCATTATAGATGAGAAAATATATGGCTCAGGCAAAAGTGTAGGCATCTGTTCCCCATACTGATTGTAAGAATTGTTTAGGTGCATTACTTTCTGTCCTTAACCATGTCAAATTTGTCTCCTATGATCATAACCTTCTGATCAGACCATTGAAAGAAAAAAATATAACGAAGTTTTGCCAACAACAAGAAAATCCCGCAGCACGATTCTTTTGTCAATCAACTGATCGAGTATTTCAATGTGAGCAGACATGCACATTAGCTGTATTAGTTCTTATCATCGGCTAATTGATTAGATAAGTAATTATTTGTAAACGATGTGTTGCATCTGCCCAACGAATAACATTCCCAGGCCCAACTACTACAATTAACAATGGCGCCAATGTCCTGCGTAATTTGCATCCCTTCCACTTTCTCCCTCCAGCAGAATAAATAAACCTGCAGGGATTTTTTGTACAAGACAAAAATAGGCTTCCTTCGTGCGACAATCTTTCAATGGCTGTTACGTTTTGCAATTACTGCTAACTCAAATGAAACAGATAATCTGCTCAACCAGTTCAGTCACCAACCCTGCCATTCGAATGGCTTGTCACTGACTTCTTTTTAGTTAAAGCGGCCAATTCTAGTTCCTGTTGTTTCCTGAGATACCTCTGTGCAGTCGAGGTCACTATCGTAATAAAGAAGTTGAGAAGCATGAGCCACACAATAGAATTCCAGACGGAAGCAAATGACAGACCCCACTGTTTCCCCTGGAGAAAGAATTAAAAGAAATTAGTTTGAGCATTAGCAAATGTAAAGTATGAAGCCATGGGAAAAAACATAATCCGCCAAAAGGTCCAAACCCTGCAAAATAAGTAGCATATTTTCCTAGAACTTCAGTAGCATTTTGATGGAGGAACGCAGTCACAAACGTAATATCCAGCAAAGTCGGCAAAGGATTTTTGGCAGGGAGAGCAGAGTCAGAATTCCAATCAGAACAAAAATGATAATAGGATAGATTCAAAATGAGAAATTCAATCAGACTTGAGTAGCACCCAGAAGATCATAACAGGGTAAACTCATAACTCATGCCACTAAAAGGGAACTGAATAACTCGAAAGTCAAATTCAGGCAGTGTCCAGCTCAAGCAATCAGATTTCTTTTGACTACTACAAGGATTGTTTCTTCCAGTCACAATGGTGAAGACAGTCTGCAGGAAGTGAACGGTTGAATACACATGGAAGATCAGGCTGGGTAATACATATCTATTTTAGAATTTACTATTGCATATAGACCCTTTGTGGTCCGCTTTCCCTGACCCCGCATATATGGGAGCTTCGTGCACTGGGCTGCATATGCAGTTGAGCTCTTCTATTTCTTTGAAATCTATCATGGATATTGACAAAGGTGTGTGTGTATATATATATACATACATACACTTTTACTACTGCTCGTCAGAGATGCCTCAAAATTATGCATATGCAATCAAGCTCTTCTATTTCTTTGAAATCTATCATGGATATTGACAAAAGCTAGTTCTCCATACCTTTATACTTGAGGAGGTAGGAACTGGATTGTTCAAGTATTTGTCCTTCATCTTGTGCAGCTTACCAATAAGATGGGGGAGGGTGGAAGACATTCCAGGTATATGATCAAGAATCCAAATCACCTCACTCTCCATCCACGCTAAAAGTTGATTATTGCATACTGAGATGATAAAAACCGTCTGTAACATTATCCCGTAGAAGTTGGTAGTGTCAGAATCCATTACAAAGGGTTTTAAAGACTTTCTTTTCCAAGTTTTTGAATGTTTAAAAAACATAGACGTTCTTTCTAATTTGTTGGTTCTGATGCAAAGAACTTATCAATTACATTTATTTGTTCAATGACAAGTAACCTACTTATAAAAAATGAAAAGTGGCCTTCACAAGATACAGCATTTGTCATCAGTTAATAGAAAATTTTGAATATCATAAAAGTAATTGAAATGGCATTAAGATAACAAGCAGCAAACGATATGATAAGACCAAAATCATCCACCAAGAGCTGTCATAGCTGCTATCATTGACAATGGAAGGTGAAGGCTTGTAATTGACTTAACTTAGTGGAATACTCTAAAGTTCCATGGAACAGAAAACCAGAGCTTTAGCAAACCTGTATGTGGGTCTTAATAATTGCTTTTCCGGTCATAGTTGCAAGAAAGAACTTCCAGAAGGGAATTCCAAACTGCCCACACATGATCCCTGCTAGATCGAAAAGTGGATTCGGTACCTGAATCCAAGCAGAAAAGGAGACCAGTTATCACTAAAGTTACTATTGAATAATGAATGCAGATAGTGAGCAGATGTCTGTCATACTGGAAGCTTTCTGTAATGTGGTAATTAAGTGTGATGTACATTGCAACACAAAGGCAGAGGTTGAAGATGGATATGAAGCCACATGTTACAAATAGATAATTTAAGAAAATCTTACTAACCAAAGTGGAAAATTACAAAAGCAGGAGGCAACACTCGTGACATCATTCTGGTCAAGAACTGCACTGGCAAGTGTATTCCCAACTTTGTTTGCTTTCCTCAAAAAGGTAATGTTCACATTCAAAATGAAACTACGACATTACCAACAATATAAGCTCACATTCCAGCCTTGGAGGCCAAGGGGGCTTGAAGGTCATGTTTCCACTTATAAACGAAACTATGACAATATCACCAATATATGCTCACATCACAGCCCTGGAGACCATGGGCACTTGTCCATGGAAAAACAATTGAAGTAATGACACAAGGGCAGTCCCAATGCATGAAGCTCCCACATATATAGGGTCCAGTGAAGGGGCAGATCACAAGGGTCTATAGTATGCAACCTTACCTTACATTTTTGCATAAGGCTGTTTCCACAACTGGAGTCACACGGCGACAACATTACCATTGTGCCAAGGCATAAAAGTTATCTATAAAATTAATAAAATAATATATACATTTATGGCACACAGAAGGGGAGGCGTGGCATAATGGTAAAAGTTGTCGTCATATGACCTTGAGGTCATGGGTTCAAGGCATGGAAACAGCCTCTTGCAAAATGTAAGGTAAGGCTGTGTACTTTAGGCCCTTGTGGTCCGCCCCTTCCCCGGACCCTGCATTGGTGGGAGTTTCGTGCACCGGGGCTACCCTTTTACATTTATGGCACACATCCTCATGCATGAAGATTGAGGCATGCCACCATATTTGTTGAGAATATCAACGAGTTCATTTGCTAATCTCATCACTTGCAGGAGACAGAATTTCTACTATAATAACATAGTTCTGCAATCCCATAGGTAGATAAAGCTAATCTTCATGGACCAGCACTACTACTCCAAACCGGGAGATTGTATGTAATGAGTCCTCTTCTATGCCATTTTGTCAATAAATAGAGTGAGCACTTTTCCTGTCATTTCCATGTCAAGAGGTAAAGTGCAGGGCATCGCATGCAACAGAGGCAACAGTTTCTACATCCACTACAGAATCACTACAATATCATGACTTATCATATTACATCACTTTAGCATGGGCAGATCATTTTGAAAGTCATTGCCATATTTGATTGAAGTGATCTCTCAAAAAAGATTAAAAAAAAAAGATTGGAGTAGCACTTTGCGTCTAGGATCAAAAGATGAGATGCAGTTTGAATCCAAATCATAGCAATAAGATAATCTGACTTTAGAATGGACTACTAATCCATATGAAACATGAAACAGATGAACCTAATAATTGAATCATACTAGACAAATCTGGTCTTACATCACCAATCTGCATGATTACTTGTATCCAAGATATAACGTCCTACTCTTCCATGATCTCACAATATGTAAAACAGCAGATAATAGTTAATCTGATGGATAGATTGCTTTTGTTTACAAATTTCCAAACAGAGTAATATTTTCTTAGATTGAATTGTCATAGAAGAAGGGGAGCCTTGGCGCAAAGGTAAAAGCTGTCGTTGTGTGACCTTGAGGTCATGGGTTCAAGGCATAGAAACAGCCTCTTGCAAAATACAAGGTACGGCTGTGTACTTTAGGCCCTTGTGGTCTGCCCGTTCCCCGGACCCCACAGGTGGGAGCTTCGTGCACCGGGGCTGCCCTTTATTGAATTGTAATGTAAGTTTTTCTAAAAGCTTCTTCCCAAAGTAAGTGGCAAGAAGAAAAGAGAATAACAAAATCTCTAACTAACCGAGGCAAGTACTAAAATTGTGAAGAAGTTCAGATGCTGCGAGTGACAGAAGAACCAGCGTTTAATTTGCTGCAGGCGACTTTGGATGACTCCGTCTTCCTTCAAGGGAGCATCCAATTCCTCAAAAGCATCCAATTTGCTACCCGACATACGTGCTGAAATATGGTGATTTGGTAAGAACTAATAAGTCAATTAGAAACCCTATTTGAAAATTTAAAGAATGATTAAAACATGACTTAACAGACTACAACTGTTGTCAAAACAACCATAAAAAAAGAACAAATTTGCTGTTCCAATGGGCACAGTGGGCCCATGAACTGAATGTCATAATACTTGGGCCATAATAGGCAATGTTACAACCCAAGTTATGATCCCAATTTCTAACAACCCATTCTTAGAATATCAGAAGGCTATATAAATAGAAAATCCCAGTTGAACTGGGAGGAGGAACTGTCTTTGAAAGTTAAGAATCCAGTGTTTTAGCATTCAAGGAAACAAAACACCTATTACTATTACACAGTTTGTTCCAATAGATGAATGCACATATAACTGAATTATTGCAAAGAGTAATAAAAAGCAATCTTATCCAGACCAAAATTATACAAAGCATAGATACAAATAGCTTCTGAATGACAAGTTAATGACAGCTAGAAAAGGATTGTTGCTATAATTTTCCTCAGTGGTAAGAATTTGCCATGTGGATGTGTTTTAGGCCGATTACTATAAGCGAAAGAATGCAACTTATATGCTGAACAAGTGTAATCCTAGAGATGTTTTTTCTTTTGGTACAAGTGAAGAACTACAAAGCAAATCACTCACACACACTGCCAAATCTAATACCTGGCTAAAGGGGAAAGCGGCAACTCAAATCTGCGACCAAGTATATTCATGGAGAGATGCCTTAGTTCTCCGAAACTAACTATGCTAGAAATTTGTTGGCCAGTAATTTGTGAGATTTATAAGCATAGTACTGCTGCAGAAACCAACTCATTTATTATCTTCAATGGCTCCGTGTAATGGAGCAGAAACCAACTCATTTACAAAATAAATTTCTTTATCTGAAAATTCACAAGCAACTGCAGCTCACTAACACAATGTTAACTACTTCTTCGTGTGCCAAATGATTAAGTTGTCAAAGTTTACTTAAGTCAGTACCTGAGGTATAAGGTATTAGGCTTGATGAGGCAACTGTTAAAAAAGTAACCAGGCCAGTCATTTTTCTTTCACTTATATATTTTTCTACTATACTTCTTGTGTATAAAAAAAGGGAAGTCCGGTGCATTAAACTCCCGCATATGCAGGGTCTGGGGAAGGGGTAGTAGACTACAAGGGTCTATACTTCTTATCTATAGAACAATCTAAAATGTCTGAAATATCAATCAACAACGTAGAACTTGTTTATCTATGACCAAGAAAGTTCACATTTGGCTTAAAATGTCTCGAAGCAAATTGGAATCACAATAAAAAGCTGTCCTATGATTAGCATATCACTATAGAAAGCTAAGACCATTTTTCTTTTTCCTTTTTTGGGAATGGTCACATGGATTCGAACCCACAACCTCTTAGTTAAGCAACAAGGCACCTTGCCATCCCAGGTAATTCTCAAACCCATGAATAGGTAAATCTAAGGTAAATAAAATTCCATCTTACTAAAACAAGACAGTAAGTCGACCTAAATGACACTTATGACACGGATGAAATTAACATGTTCCATCTTCATGATTTGGCCAGCATTTCCATTAAATAACCAAGATTATCAACTTTAGTTACTCCACATAGCAGATGTACTAGCTCCTAGGAACAAGTAAAATCATCTCCCATTGACATGTGGAGTAGGATCCCCCAGCGAGGACAGGAAAAGAAAACCTAGATAGGCTGAAGAAAAGTCGGCTCTTTGTCACCGGAGTATCTTTGGTGAGTCTAGCTCTCTCTAAGTTGCCTGCTTATTTCATGTCATTATCCTCAACACTGAGAAACTCCAATGAGGACTGAAAAATCTATGACAGATTTTTTACCTGAGGTGAAGGATAAAGTCTAAAAGCTGAAAGCTGATACATTTAGCTAATTCAGGAACACCGCAAACTCAACACTGTCAAGGTTTCATGTTGGGTAATATTTCTTCAGGAACAAGGAAGTGATTATTGAGAGTTATGGAAATTGAGGAGAGTGACAGAGGAGAACACGAATGCGGATGGGTAGCCAGTCAGTCATTCCTGTGAAGGCTTTCCATTTGCATGTGGATGATGGGTAGCACAGCCCTTCTTCCTTTGAGCTTTCTCTCTTCACAGATGGATTTTGGAGTAATTGGAAGTGCCTCTCAAATCAGATGTAAAGCTTTTGTCTGACAACCATCTCCACAATATGAATATCAAATATGCCAAAAAGGAAAAATAAGAGAGACTTTTTTTAGCTGACAGATGCTATTTTGTGCAAATGTGGGCAGAGATTATTCATCACATTTTCTTTCATTGTACTTTACTACCTGAGTGGATTGACCTGTGTCTAAGAGATTTGCAACACAATGGATCTTTCCAGATCTTGGAGAATTGTTAGAAATGCAAGATAGTTATGGTTCTCTCATCAGACAAAAGATGGTCGGCTGTTCCATCTGCAGTTACTTGGGCTCACAGGAATGATTTTTCACATTTTTGAGGATTCTCAATGTTCCTCTTGGCAGAATTACTATAGATCAAGGTTAAGGTAGCTAATTGGGCTTTCTGTTGGAGGAATTTTAGTGAGCGATTAGCCAAGATCTCCTTCACGAACTGAAGGAAATCATAGAAGGTAGATAAGCAAACAAGAGTAAGACGGTAAATTATTCACCTCCTCCCAGGTCTCCATTAAACTAAGTTCCCATGGCAGTTTCTCAGGGGATCACGGTATTTGCTGCATCTATAAAAGACAATAGCATTTCTCACTAGGATTTCCACTTCCAATACGTCTGAGACAATAGCACTTCCCGCCAGGTCTTCACTTCCAATGGGGCTGGGGCAATGGCATGTCTCGCCAGGATTTGGACTTCCATGACAAGCTCAAAAGAACACTCATTGTAGAAGGATTCAGAAACACAGATAGATCAGCAGATTGCAAGTACAGTGGTCATTGGTGTCAGTGATCTTTGGTGATTGGATCATATTGTTAACAAGATTATTAACATCTGTAGGATGAGATAATTTTCTGACATGCTAGGAAACAAGCCAATCACATAGCGGATTGCTTGAAAACAAATTCAGGGGCTCTTTTTAGCCAACTGGCGACCTTGTTCCCTCTTTGTTTCTCAATAAATTCTTTCATCGTCTTCTTCAAAAGATTGTAGTGTGCAGAAGAAAGATTCAAAACAGAATAATGAGTTATGATTACTGGAGAAATAATTAGATAATATACCTGCTCTTGAGATAAAATAAGGAGGAAGCTCCCCAAGGGCTATTCCAATACCCCACAAAATAGCCTCTAACTGGACCTGAGGCAATATGCTGCTAAGTGGAACTCTAACCAGTGAATCAGGCAATGACAGGAATACAGGTGGGCCAAATTCAGAACAATCCTTCCTAAGCCATGAAGGGCTGCTTTTCAACTGTATAGTATCATATGGAGCTATTTTCAGATCCACTCTGCCACACTGAATTGCTTTTATAGTGAACAGCGCAATATGAGGCCCCAGATACAATACAAATGTGTGCAAACCAGATCCTGTAAAAGAGCCATGTTAACAGATAGTATTGTTGTGAGTCAAAACAACAGACTGAAGGTTACCATTAACAACCAAGAAACAATAAGCAACATTTTAAAGGACGAATTCACAGCTTCAAAAAGCACTATAATATTTAACTGTTATCTGAAAATACGGATGATAAGCCCCTCTTTAACATATGGGCCTCATTTTAATTTTTTTATCTTGTGTTCAGTTCATAAAAATCACAAGAAACAAGTATTCTTAGTCAAGGAAATTGACGAATTCATCTTTTCCTAAAATATGCTAATGATGGAAAATACAGGTATGAGAATCCAAAGAATGGTCATAATCCTTCAAAGTACCAAACATAGGTAACCCATGAGAAATCAATGCATTTGAATGATCATAATCATTTGTTTAGGGTCTTTGAAAGAATTAAAAAAAAAGATGGCCGTGAATTTTTTACCCAAAGAAACATAGGCTAAAAGCATCCATCATCACCATCATCAAAGCCTTGTCCCAATTAGGAGTTAGCAACACGAATCTTGTTCCTCCATTCTCTTCTATCACATTATGGCCTCATTTAGTCTAAAAGTTTTTGAATCTTTTCTCACTACTTCTATCCATGTCCTTTTAGGTCTTCCTCTTGCCATTTTAGAGCTTCTACTTGGATCAACTCATTTCTTCTAAACGGTGTCATTCTCGATCTCCTTTGGAAATGTCCATACCATCAAAGTGCACCCTCGCTCATCTTGTTACCAATTGGTGCTACTCTTAAATTTCTTCTAACGTTTTCATTTCTAATTCTATCCTTTCTTGTCTTGCCACTCATCCATCTCAACATCCTCATTCTCTCTCTCTCTCTCTCTCTCTCTCTCTCTCTCTCTCTCTCTCTCTCTCTCTCTCTCTCTCTCTCTCTCTCTCTCTCTCTCTCTTAAAAAAGCAGCTTGGACTCCTTCAAAGCCTCTCTTTTAAGCTTAGACACTTACCAAGACTAATACATAAGAGCATAAGTGGCCACACATTACTATCATAATCATGTGGCTCGAAGTTCCTGTAGAAGTCAGTGCTTCCGTTTAAGATTCTTCACAGAAGTCTGGAAACCCTAACAGCCTAAACATCAATTAACAGCCTACATGAAGTTTTTAACTTTCAACAGTTACTTCCAGTTACGAGTTCTGAAGTACTGGCGCCAGATAGTATGAAATCAAACTTCTAACCTCAAAAAGAATATTAATTTGACTAGCTTCTATGGGCTGACACTATCAGTTGAACAAATTACAAATAAAAGAGAAGTTCTCAATATAGAGATAGGCGGAAGCAACAAAAACAAGTGGGTGATGAGACCATGTTCTTCTTCTTCTTCTTCTTCTTCTTCTTCTTCTTCTTCCCTATTTGCACAAGTAGAAAAGCTATATGTAACATCTACAATGATCTGTACAAATCCACGAAAGTTAAACCCAAAGATATGAGTTGAAAAGACTAATACCATGCTGAAATAAAGTTTCCTTTTTTATAGAATACAAAGGTTTTATACATGTAGTATACACATGAATGTATTAGACTTAACTTTTGGAAACTCTTCTTATTTCCTTGCTGGCAATATCATCATCATCGTCACGACCTTATCCTAATTAGGGGTTGGCCACATGAACCTTATTCCTCCATTCCTCTCTATTAAATAACATGGCTTCATTTAGTCCAAAAGTCTTTAAATACTTTCTTACCACTTCTATCTACGTTCTTTTGGGCCTTCCCCTTGCCCTTTTAGAACCTTCTACTTGCATTACCTCACTCCTTCTAACTGGTGCCATTTTTGGTCTCCTTTGGACATGTCCAAACCATCTAAGTCGAATCCCCCTCATCTTATTACCTATTCGTGCTACCCCTAAGTTTCCTCTAATGTTTTCATTCCTAATTCTATCCTTTCTTGTCTTGCCACTCATCCATCTCAATATCCTCATTTCCGCGATGCTCATCCTATGAACATGATGTTCCTTAACTAGCCAACACTTTGATCCATTGAGCATGACCAGCCTTATTGCCATCCTATACAATTTTTCTTTTAGTTAGAGTGGAACTTGCCGATCACACAAAACTCCAGATGCACACCTCCATTTGTTCCTACCCGCTTGGATTCTCTAAGTAACTTTCCTCTCAATCTCTCCACTCTCATGAATCATTGATCTTAAATACTGAAAGTGGTCTTTTACGGGAACTTCTTGATTATCAATCTTGACTAGTGTTCCACTCCTAGTCCTCTCCTTGTTAAAATTGCATTCCATATATTCTATTTTAGTTCAGCTGATTTTAAATTCTTTATATTATAATGCTTCTCTGTATAACTCTAGTTTTTTGTTTACACCCTCCCTTGTCTCATCAAGTAAGACTATATCATTTGCAAAGAGCATGCACCATGCAATCTCCTCATGCAGATGTTTAGTTAACTTATCCATAACTAATGTAAAAAAGTATGAGCTCAATGCTGATCCTTGATGCAATCCTATAATGACAGGAAAATCACCAGTCTCGCTACTAGTGGTCTTAACATTTGTTACGGCTCCCTCATACATATCTTTATTTATGTTTATATACTGCGAAACCCCTTTCTCGCCCAACACCCTCTATATTAACTCTCTAGGGACTCTATCATAGGCTTTCTCTAAATCGATAAAGGCCTTGTCGAGGTCTTTCCTCCTCTCCCTATATTTCACTATCAATTGTCTTAGTACAAAGATAACTTTCATAGTAGACCTCCTAAGCATGGAACCAAATTGGTTATCCGATACACTTGTTTCACATCATAGCCTCTTATCAATCACTCTTTCAAAAAATTACATAATGCGGCTCATAAGTTTGATCCCCCAATAATTAGTGCAGCTCTGTATGTTTCCTTTATTCTTATAAATTGGTACAAAAGGGCTTTTCCTCCATTCATCCGGTATTTTTTTTAATTTTATAATCTTGTTAAATAACTTGGTCAACCAAACTACTCCAATATCTCCCATATGCTTCCCAACCTCTATTGGTACACCATCGGGCCCATGGCCTTTTCTGATTTCATCTTTTTCCATGCCTCTTTCACTTTAAGTATTTTAATCTTAAGTTCATATCTATAGTGTCCTTGCTGGCAATATGATGTTTATAGATGTTAGAAAATGTGCTAGAGGACCCAAGGATTCGATCTGCCGGGAAATAGATTAAAAAATGGCTGATCTTTCATGAGACTGACATTATCATCTCTGAGATCAACCAAAATGTTATTTGGAGTTTCTTATGAAGAAATGAGAAGCAATGGTAGGCTTCACTAGTCTCATGCATTTCAAGAGTGATGTTGAGAACACCTCAAAATGTTTAGCTACTTACCCCAAACTATATAGCTACTTAATGTTTAGCTTCAATAGTTTAGTTGCTTAAACTATAGGAAGTGATAAGTCTTTGTTTTAGGTAAAAGGAATACCAAAGCATAATTGCAGGATAATACTCAAATCCACGTACCAAGTCCAATTGATGATGCGACACCCAGTGCAACCCACCATAGTATAAATCTGAAATAGTGAAGAAATTCCTGCACATGCTGCAGCAACATATTACAGTCTTAGTTAATGACCATCGGGCCAAGAAACATTGTGGAAAATACTGGCACAAAAAACATACACATATATACCTAGAAGCCTTGAACAATATAAAACTTACACCATGAAAAAACTATGTAAAGAGGTGTGTATACAGAATACCCAATACCTTCTCATGAGGTCCATCAACAGCAATGAGCACAGACCCAGAAACCGGTAACAACACCATCAAAAGCATAATAGGAACACCTCTTGTCAGGACATATAACGTTGATTGTTTCAGATACTGTAATGTAGCCAAAGTGAAAAATTTTAATGTATTGAAGGGCTGCGTTGTCAATCTCAAATTTTCCAAATCCAATCGATGCTTCTCATTGAGTCCTGCAAAGATAAGAAATGCTTCAGCTACTTTCTTAAGCTTATGCTGTAGATTGAGATGGTGATTTGTTTTTTCCTTTTATTTTCTGGTACCAAAAGAGTAAAATATTAAGGTTCGGGGGACACAAACAGAATACTTGGAAGTTGAGACACACATGGTATTATATCCCAGAGTGCAAAAAAACAAACCCAAATTTTACATTTGAGTACCCTGCCCCAGTGACAACACAATCCAGTCCTTGGGAGTGAGTCTACAGCCAAACTCAACTACAGTTCAGACATAATCCAAAATAGAGTGACTAAAATAAAATAATGTAAATGATTGTAAGAATTTGAGTTCCAGGTAGATGAAGTCTAAAAGGCCTAAGCAAGAAGAGAAATTGGATAGCTCAAACTAAATAGTGACTTAAAACATTAGTTCGACGCAAAGTATCGAGGGGTTTGGGTAAAAGAAGGGGATCAACTGTAGGATCCTTCCACTGCATGACAAATTCCAGAAGAGGATAATTGCATACATAGCATTAATGTGAGGAATTCTTTGGTGAGAAATAAGTCTAATTGTAGTGAACATAGTCAACAATAATATAATAAATAGAGAGAAACTAGGGAAGCAACAGACCCAGATGGTTGGAGAGAAGGGTTAAGGATGGTGCAGAAGGCTACCTTTAGCATGCTGATAAATCAAGCAGCCAAACAAGAAAGCTCCTCAACGGCTTTAGCAGGGGACATTTGGAATCTTCTCAAAGGGATCTGATTGTGGTGCTTAATGAACTCTATGAGAAGCATAACCCATAAAGCATAACACTCCTATGTCGACTAAATTGATCCTGAAGAAGAGATTATTGAAATGACCATTTTGATGAATAATTAGGTTCTGTTTGGCCTGTATAAAATCTTGGCTAAAATTTTGCCCTTTTGTTTCAAGAAGGTAATTCAATGATAACTTTACTCATGCAAGGTTATTTCTCATCGGATCCTAGATAGAGTGATTAATGAACATATCAACTTTAGGAATTAAGAGACACTAAAAAGGTTGCTCTCTAAAGTGCACATGCATAAAGCCCTTGACCAGGTGGACCAGAACTTCTTAATGACGTTACAAGGAATGGGACTATGTGCCATCTTGAGAAGAACAAATTGTTTGCTTTAGTTGGTTCATTTCTTTTAGATTTTAAGGATTACCAAGGACATTCCCCTTCGTCATTTCCTTTTTATCTGTTTTTACTAGTGGCAGTTGCACAGAGAAAGATGCTTAGTTGAAAGATCTTTGTTTACCTCATCCTTGGATGATAATAGTCTTCTGACTTTCTCCACTCACTACGGTGAGATAGACTGAAACCATCCAAATTCCTATTGAAGTGATTTAACCAACTTTCCTAGCTCAGTATGATTCCAATAATGTGTTTACTGCTAATAAGTTCATGTCCTCTAGGTATTTTGCTGCCATTATTACACCACCAAAATCCTTAAAAAATAAGTACACTCCCAGAAGCGTACAAAAATATGCTGCAAAGAGAGATGATTGTCAAAACTTTGCCAGCTGATCCATTGGAGCTCCTTTTGTCCTACTCAAATACTTTTCAATGGATCTTGGTAATCACCTTATATTTCCAGTGATCAGAAGTCTCTAGCAAGCACTCAGATGACGAAACCAACCCCCAACTTCTCATTTCTAAAGAATTATTACATTTGCTGCTTAAATAGCATCCACAACCTCAGTTTACGTGCTAGGAATTTCGCGCCAAGAAACTCCATAAATAAATTTAAAAAAACCCATAGAAGTGCCACAAATGGGCTTGCTGGCAAGTGTTACATAACCAAAACCCTTCAAATAGTTAGTAGTATTTTTTATTTTTTATTTTCCCAGATACGGACAACAATATTTCGCAGATTAAGGTGACTGCCAATACATTGTAAATTGACGACGAGAAACTCCTTTGTCCTAATCAAACTAGTTCTTCCAGCAAATCTTGGTCATCCGCTTATATTTCTAAATGATCAAAACTGTCTAACAAGCACACAGCCAAGGGAATTAAACCCAATTTCCTCATACCAAAACACTTCTAACTCTTCAGTTTCCATACTTAAGTATCGGTCTATATCTCAGTTTCATCCAATGAAAAAAATCATATCAAAACCAAAAACAACAAAAAAGAAGAATCCAGCGGATCATAATCGTCAATCCCCCAATCAAAATCCTTCACTTTCCAAATCTCAAACAGGAACACGATTCATCATCCTCAAAGCCTTATCCCGGTTAACGGACCGCTAAACAGGAATACGATTCAAAACCCTAAAACATCAGAACAAAAAAGAGTTCGAGATTAGAAATCGGACCTGAAATCGACAAATCAACAGCGTCTCCAGAATGCGAAGTAGATGATGCCGGCGATGGTGCCCTATTTGCAGACCCCATTTTTCATTCACATGCTCTCCACATGTAAATCGAAACGCTTACAATTTGTATTTCCAGAAAAGGAGAGTTGAAAAGAAGCCACTTCGGGATGGATGTGGCTGTATCTCGAAGAAAGACAAGAAATTGATGGGGCTTTCAGGGATTGTTTTCAGCAGATCGAGGAGCTAGATGAGCAGACGTTAAGAACAACTCCTTTGGCGTGAAATCATGGCAGAGCTTTTATCGCCCTGAATAGAGAGAGAGAGAGAGTGAGTGAGCTAGAGAGAGAGAGAGAGCGCTATTTTACCTTCCACGCCAAAAGTAGAGAGACAAACTATTCTATTGGGTTTGTAGTTTGCACGGAATGGAGATTATATTTAGGATTTGCTTACTAAGTATTTGGATTAGATGGGGAGCTCGGCAAAACGGTAAAGATTGTCGTCATGTGCCCCTGAGGTTACTAGCGTGGAATCAGCCTTTTGTAAAATGTAAAATAAAACTATGTACGGTAGATTCTTGTGGTCCCTCCCTTCTTGCGAACACTGCATGAGAGTTTTGTACATGGAACTGCCCATTTTTTTCACTAAGTAATTGGACTGTGCCAAGTGTCATGGACTGCAAGGTCCATGACCAATATGACGCAGACCTACCCAACTCATGAGTCCAACTTGGGGACTTGGATCCATCCATGGGATCCATGATCTAGAAGGCCCAAGCACATGTAGACTCTAGAACACTCCAGAAGCATCTTGAACATGCTGGAGTCCTAGACTTGTGTAGAAACTTCTAGAGAGAGTTCTAGAAAAGTCCTTAACTATTGGATGTTTAACACATGTAAAGATCCCCACCGTCCATCAAGGAGGTGGAAGGAGGTGAGCACCTATAAATAGATGAGCTCCCTCCCTTGTAAGGTATCCAAGAAAGTTGTAAGCATCTTCAAGCAATAAAGCTACAAGTTCCTTCAAAGTGTTCTCTCAGTTGTTCTTCTCCTTTGAGCTTTAGTCAGGCTTACTTAGTTGGTTCGGGGTGAGAAGCCAAGACTAAGTGCCGCACGGGCGTCTGAAAATCTCAGCCCGTGACACAAGGGAAGGAACTCTGCTCTATTAGTTTGGTCTGTCACAGGGTAAGTTGCCATGTGGCGTCAAATTTACAGGAGGGCTCATATTTGGTTGATCTCAACCGTTCATCTGACCTCTGCTGACTTCAGATATCAAAATTACTCTAAAACTTTGCATGAACAACGCTACGCATTCAACGGCCAGAACCACACTTTTTCTGGATGCTAGAATGGTCCACTTATTTTGAGATTTTTCCAAGTTGAGGCACCCAGATGAAAGTTGGATCAACTAATACCTCTTCCCCTTCATGTAAAATTGGGCTCCACAGCAAACTTAAAATTCTTAACAAATATATCCCGAAAATAACCGAAACCAGACGCTTTGAATTGCACTAAAATGTTTCTTCGGGTGGTCAATATGGTAAATTGTCAAAATTTGCGGAAAGCAAACACTAGGAGAGCATAATTGGGATGGCATTACACAATTTCTTCTATGAGATGAGACGATCCAAGATGGTTCTCATCCGTCCAGCCGATGTTTTCGCTGCCAGACGAGGCTCGAGCCGAGCAGTTAAATGGTTTGGATCAATAAAAAACATGTTTATCAATCCACCGTGTTGTTCCCTCCATTATGAAAAAAAAAACATAGATTTACGTCGTTTCCTCTGAATTGAACTATGTTCACGGCTTCACGCCAGAAAATAGGCACCATACAGTACAAGAGATTTCCCAACCCTCTAGAGTCGTATAAATCGGCT
The DNA here is from genome assembly GCA_035236585.1 of Warburgia ugandensis. Taxonomy (NCBI): domain Eukaryota; kingdom Viridiplantae; phylum Streptophyta; class Magnoliopsida; order Canellales; family Canellaceae; genus Warburgia; species Warburgia ugandensis. Next base: position 74,761,040 of record CP141132.1, on the reverse strand, counting down.
CTACACCGTCAATGGGTTATATTTGCCGTATCTTTCCTATGAAATTTTGGGATTCCAACCAATTGGATAGTTTTCATTGGGACTCCACCAACAAACAAGGGGTCAATCTTTTTTATTGTACCCCTATTGAATAAGAAGAAAATCGAGATTTTTTTTTCTTATTTATTTCTCCATTCACACTTCATTTTTTACCTGTGTAGTGCCAACCTGGCCATTTTTCAAGAACAATAGCTAAGGGCCGTGATACAACTATTTGAATCTCAAACCTACATACCAATGTTCACGATTTCGATAGTCATAATGCTCATTTCGATCAACTATCCTTCATCTTTCAGGAGCACGGACAAAGATGGTGCATGGATTTTGTCAGCTCATACAGTAAGATGGTAGGTTAAGTCCCAAAACGAGCGCAACCCTTGTACTTATGGGTGAATTTTATCATAATCTAATAGGACAAGAAGAGGACAAATCTAAACCGTCCATCCGTTGCCTTCCAAGAGCTCATCATGTAGGGCCCACCTTCTATGATCCTTTCCTTTGTTATGGGTGAATTTTATCATAATCTAATAAGAAAGGATCATAGAAAGTGGGCCCTACATGATGAGCTCTTGGAAGGCAACGGATGGACGGTTTAGATTTGTCCTCTTCTTTTCTTTTTCATTTCGTGAAATTTGGTCAGATGGCATATAATTTCACTCGTTTTTAACTTTCTTACCCAACTGCTCCAAAGTTATGGTCATTGTGGTCATTTTCATGAATCTTTGTACTGCATACATTAATCATTTAAAAGATATAGTTTGACTCTCAAGGGATTGGAGTTTACTTAATCCAAATTAAATAATTTGTAATCCAATAAATTGGCCGGTCAACGTCCCAGATGATGTTGCGTCAACAGACTACTGATTAATCTCTGTATTTTCTATTTGATTTTGAGCCATAAAAGAGCTTTTTATAGGTGTCTGTCTGTGCAAAATCCAACGATTAACACATAAAGAGTTGCGGACAAGCGTAGATGTAGGACCAAATTTTGTGATCCAACCATCCATCTTGACATTAAATCTTCTTAAGATTGGCAATGCCCAGTATTATTCTAGGACGAAAGGATGAACGGTCGTGATCACAAGAATGCTGGGTCCCACATGGAAATCCCTTCCCTGCAATGGTTCACACGTACAGCCAATTTATAACAGCTCATAAACCAGTACAATCATTCCGCACTTTGGCTAGCTCACGCGGCTTGTTATCGTTTCGAGTCAGGAAACATGCTGTCTTGGTATCTGCAGGCCAATCGGACGGTGATTGTCAGGAGACAAAGAATAATCATTATACACCTCTATAATTCTTAGCTTCTTGGAATATCTTGGGAAATGTGAGTGGATCGGAGATGATCGTGTTATGCCTATGGTTGAATAAAAGGAATGGTCCCCACCATGGAGAATAATTCAAGATTGACTGGGTTGTTGAGACGATACATCGCAATCGGTGATGGGGATCATGGTCCCACAGTAAGATCAATGTTTGTTCTTATCGTGATCGTCTATTCATGGACTACGTTACCATTTTTGAACAAGAAATCAACAATGGCCCTTTGCTGCATCTAAGAAGAGCTTGTCTGGATGATCTTAATCTAGCAGTTCAAGATCATGGTGATCGGGCTGGATTTAGGGTAGCAGACTCTCTTACAATTGCTGTGGCTATATTAACACTAAGGGTAGCTCGGTGCATGAAGCTCTCACACAAGCAAGGTCCGAAGAAAGGGCAAACTACATGGGTTTATAGTTACGCAGCTTTATTTTACATTTGTGCAATAGGTTATTCTCACGCTTCGTAACTTGTGACCTCAAGCTCACACGATGACAACGGTAACACACAATAAACTTAATCAAACATAGATAACATATGAGATAACCCCGGAACATTGGGTTTCCTAAGACCCATTCCAGTGGGAGGTCCGGCATACTATGTTGGTCACTCAAATATGACATTTGGTTGATGCATGACCTGCCTGTTTGTTGGTTGACGAGGTTGATGACATACATATACATAAGCTAGACCTGTTAGCCGGCAAAAGGACCCCCATTCTTACATATACATAAGCTAGACCTGCCTGCCTGTTTGTGGGGTTTAATTTTTAAAAATAAAATAATATATATATATATTAATTCAATTTATAAATAGATCCTTTATAAACCGCATTAGGACCTATGAAATTGTTGAGAGTGAACTCGGTGAAAGCTAAGGGTGAACTCAATGACAGCTAAAAGTGAACTCAACGACAGCTGCGAGTCAATGTAAAGTTGATGCAGTGATTATTGTGAACCAACTCGGAGAGTACCATTGCAAGTGGACTTGAGAACTATTGCAAGTAAACTCAGGAACTATTGTAAGTGGACTTGGTGATCATTTTGAGAGGATAAACTTGGGAATAGTAGCGAGATGATTCAGGAGCAATAGCAAGATAACTCGATGAGTTGTTGTGAGATGACTCAGTGAGTAATGGTGAAATGATTTTGTGGGAATTGTATATGATTTCAAGTAAAATCGGTAATTATTTTGAGCAGACCCATCGACCATTCTAAGTGAAACTTGTGAGTAGCTAATGGGGCAACCAACGAGGCCAGGAATAAGAGGCACTAGTAAACTTTTAGGTGACAAGTTTTTAAGTGCTTGCAGTATACTGATAACACAACTTTGTATCAGCAGAGAATATTGAGAAGGGAGAACATCAATTATTTTAGGAAAAACTATACATACATGTAGACTGTTGATGGAGCCACTGAAAAGCACAGACAGTTATTGAATGGAGAGCTGGATCAAAGGTGTGCTTGCATTTTTTGGGAGTTGAAATAAGCTTAAAGAATTTAGTGCATTCTCCTCTCATGGGTGTGGAGGGGGAGATTGTTGGGTTAAGCTTGAATGTGATCCATAACCATGTGAGAAAGAAACTCTACTTATTCTAAACAGAGGGTCATGACATACATACTTATGATCAGAACTTTTTAGGTTCAGAGATCAAACAGCCTTCTTATTCTTAATTTGGATCAATCGTTTAGTTCACAACTTTATGTAACTTCCTTAGCAAACATAGTGCTTCTCAAGAAGGCCACCTTTAGGGACCAATGTGCAGTCCACAAAGTGGTGCATCCGCATGATGTGGATTTGGACAGTGTAAACTCCTTAAGATGGGTCATGGAGGAAAGACATGTGCAGTGCCCATAATGTGGTGCATCCCCATGATGTGGATTTCGACAGCGTGCACTACTTAACATGGGACATAGTGGAAAGAGATAAAGCAGCGAGCCCCCATCTGGAGGGAGCTATGTACATAATCAGAGCAAGGTTTGTACCAGTTGTAAAGCAAGCCACACCAATTGGGATTTCCTTTGGTGCGATAATATGTTTCTAGGACGTGTGCATGAGATTGACATGCAACGAAACTTTTTGCTTTTTTTCGCTTTGCCACACCACTCGAGTCTCCAAAATGAGCGGATAGTCACCATTTTTAGCCCCACCCTCTCTCCCAAGACTGTAATTAGTTGTCCATTCCTTTTCATTCTGGCCATATTTCTTAAAATTAACGCTCTAGAAACAGCCTCTTGCAAATGTAAGGTAAGACTGCGTACTATTAACCCTTATGTCCTTTCCTTGGATGTGCCAGAGAAGAATCCCAAGATCACGGAAAGAGGCCAGTATGAGAGAGAGAGAGAGAGAGAGAATTAATGGAGACTATACATTAAATTTCTTGTTTCATTCCATAATACAGCTTTCCTATGATCTGCACATTTCCATTTACAAAGTTTATGTCACAAAAGCCCTACTTACCTGAGCATTCCACCTTTTATTTACAAGTTATACACACAAATGGGTTATGGAAGTTGATGAAATTGGCTGTGTGGTCTCATGGATTTACCTCATCTTACTTGCCATGAGACAGGCTTTGCTGCATTCGCTCCTGCAGACAGGCCAGATTGCATAAGACAGGTCCATGCATTGATACAAGCAACTTTCCAAGCAAGTACTGGCCGGGGTCATTTCCATGCAAAGCAAAAGGACCAACATGAAAACCAAGATCATCCCAGAAAACTTCTTGCCGGCCATCTCGTCGATCACTCGCGACTTTATCTTCTTCTTTGCTTCTACTGTTTGATCTTTCCCGGCGATTATGTATAGCACCGAGGCAGGCTTTATAGGAATGAGAGGTACCCACTAAGTTGGGAAGCCGCGTGGATGGACGCTTGTTAGCATGCAACTGCTGCAACAAAATTACGGTTTTGTTAAGTTGTCAAGGCTCAGCTGTGATTATGCTAACTCATCAATATGGTTTTTCAGTTCCTTGATCTGAGCCGTCCCATGGTTGGTTGGCCAAAAGTAGATTCATACATTGTAACAAATAAAAATCAGGCTGCCAATCTCAGCTGTCAAATTGACAACCCTCTTCTCCTTGTGAAGGTGGGTCAATAACCTTTTTGTTATTGATCATTCATTGAGGCCTTTCTGTCGTTAACTTGCCTTGTCCATTTGGTAGATCTCCAAACCAGTGAAATCAATGATGGCCCACAATATCAATGGTCCGATCATATGTTGATACATCCGCATTTACAATAATAACAAACAAAAAAAGGGTTAATCAATTTTTACCCAGCAAAGCCATCATCCAAATGAGGGAAAATTGATGAGAAAAAATAACCTTGTCTATTGGGTCATCTGGAAGGAAAGAAATAATCGCATTTTGAACAATAAAAGTGTTTTTTTGACATAAAAAAAAACTCTGATTTTTTCGGATCTACTTGGTTGAACAAATTATTAGAAATTGGGATGAAATTCGCCATTGTAGTCATCACAACAGAGATCCAGATTAAATGGAAATCTCCTAGGGAGGGACGGCTAAAAGGCAGCTTCACTGGATCGGCTAATGTAACCCCAAGTCAATCAGGCATTACCACTTTGATGGTGCCATGAAGGATTTTGTAGCTAGAAAGGATGATGGATCTGGAACTGACATTGAAATCCAAGCCACGGCTACGATTGTGGAGATGCTTAGATGGGTCCAAGTCTTTCATGTGAGAGCTTCGAAGGAAAGGGGAAGCACCTGGGCAGCAAAACAAGCAGTGCATTTTCTCCCATATACAGAGACTGGCAATTGAGAAAGCAGATGCTTAGCTAAGGAAGGATTAAAAGTACCGGCCTGCATAGTCTTTCTCACTGGTTCCAATGCTACCTTCAATTCTCTGCAGGAGTTTCGCACCTTCGCTCATCAAAACCCAATATGAAACAGCTTGTTCCCCCTTCGGTTGTTTGTTTGGTTTGTTTTTTCTAGCAGGCGAGGTGTGGATGATTCCGACCCATTTCTGCTCCTGACCTGCAATCTTCTTGAATGTTAGGTCTTGTAGGATGCTTACGATCACCTCGATCATTTACCCACTGTTAAAAATAAAGAAGTCTTCTACAAAATCAATGAAATGAAACTTAGCTTAGAAGTACATGTCAAAATGCATTGCCTGCAGATAATTGGAGCTTCCTAACAAGTGTAAGAGATGATAGTTCTCTCTCTAAAATTCAGCCAAGCCAGACTCCATCTGCATCTCAACCGATTTGCACGACGAAAATTAGTCCATATTTTCGCCTTCAAGATGAATGTCGTATAATAGTCTTAAAAAGTCTATCTTAAAGTCACAATAACTCTCTAAAAAAAAAGTAATATTAGAAACTCAATTCACTTCAAATACAAGATCTAAGTATATTAAGAATTTGAGTTTCGAGAGAAACTAAGAATAAGAAAACTTTACAAGATCAGATCCTAAAACAAAAGTCATGCCTAAACGGGCAAACTCTAGAACCAAAGATCTTTACAAGTTCAAAAACCTCTCAGAATGAGTGATGCCGCAACAAGCAAAGCCCATAGTAGAAAATATGAATTTGAGTAATTCACAAAACCAGCAAACTTTTGGAGATAGAGAAAAAAGAGAATATCTCAGCTGGATAGACTCTAAAAAGCCAAGAACTAGAGAGCTCTAGAGAGAAAAAGAGAAGATTTGGTGCAAGTAGAAAAAGGCCTAGGGACGCCACTCAAACTCTTTCTTAGCCTCAAAATAGGGAATTTTTTTTAAATTTTTTTTCTCTCCATATAATCACCTTACAATGCCATGAATTTTGACAGGGATCTCTGGTGTTGATGGGAAGGGGAGCCTTGGCGCAACAGAAAAAGTTGTCGTCATGTGACCTTGAGGTCACGGGTTCAAGGTGTGGAATCAGTCTCTTGCAAAATGCAAGGTAAGGCTGCCTACTATAGGCCCTTGTGGTCCCCCCCTTTCCTGGACCCTGCATAGGTGGGAGCTTTGTGCACCGGGGCTGCCATCTTTGGTATTGATGGGTTCATTAGAGACCATGCCAAAAAGTGCCTTATCGGTCACCTAGGCTTAGGGACTCTATTTTTTTGACTTAGGTAGGCCTAGTTTTTTGTAAAAGAGAAGATTTGGTGCAGGTAGAAAAGGCTAGCTGTTGGAATAACCCGCCAGCCCGACGCACTACCAAAGATAAAATCAGCAAAATAAGCCACATTATATGCAAATCACTCTCAAGACCATTAGAAGAGCCAAAATAAATCCCTCACTTTTGATTCACTTGTTTACATCCCAGGGGTTTTAGTATGTCGCTTGAATAGCTTGTCCATGTCCATGAACTAATTTTCCATTCGATGAAGAACAAATTACAAATTAACCACCAGAAGTGACAACCCAAAACCAATGTGGGACTGAAGTTTTAGTGACTCCTCTACTTTAGAAAACATTTGGAGGAAAAATGAAAATTTTGAAAACTTGGGTTCAATACAGAGATTTCCTTTGCAGACTTTCATTCTTTTGGACAAAGTACTTTTCTTGAGCTTATAAAATAAAATAATATATTTCAATAATTAACAAATCCAGCGTATCATTCTAAGGATTAAGTTGTGCACGGAATTGTGACTTTGTAGCCTTAGAACATAGATAAAATTATTTTAAAATATACAGCTCAAGCTTTTCAGTGTAGTTTATCCATGTTTTCATAGTTTATCTGTAAAAAGGTTCCAAATACAAGAAGAAAAACACTATTCATGGATAACTTAATCTCTTGTTTGTTATTCCCTTGCCAACAGCTAGCCTACCTAAGTCATCCATTTTACACGTCAAGGGTAGCAAAAACTAGGAATGTTGCTATATGAAAGACAAGGCCGGCTGATGTATGGTTTGGATTTCAAAAGACCAAGCCCTACTAAACCACCTCGAAACTCAATAAACTTAAGAAAACTTACCCCAAACAATTTAGTAATATGATCTACAAAAATGTCAAAATCTGCCATTCTAAAGCACAGCCCCAAGCTCCGCCTATGAGGGGTCCGGGAAAGGGGCGGACTACAACGGTTAATAGTACGCAGCCTTACTGTGCATTTTGCAAGAGGCTATTTTTGCACCTTGAATTCGTGACCTCAAAGTCATACGATGACAACTTTTACCATTGTGCCAAGGCTCCCCTTCTAGCCATCCAAATAGCTAATTCCTGCCGTGGAACGCACTCTCCTGCTTGGAAAGAACAATAAATAATCACTGGGACTAGCAATCTTTTTCTCATGTTCACTTGTATATAAATTAGGCCACATCTCTGACGAAATACCCATGGCATTGACTCACCAACACTGCTGCTTGGCCTTGCTTATTTTGTTTGCTTGCTCTTCTCAGGCCATGTCTAGAACTCTCCAGGAGGCATCCATGGCCCTGATCATTCGTGTATGAAAATGTGAGTGCTGTGCCGTCTAATATGGACTGGTCTTGATGCAATGGTAAAGTTTTCGTTGTGTGATCTTGAGGTCACGGGTTCAAAGTATGGAAACAGCCTCTTGCAAGAATACAAGATAAGGCTGCATATTATAGGTCATTGTGGTTCGCTCCTTTCTTGAACCCTGCCCTTTTACTTTCATATGGACACCATGTGGCGTTGTGGGATTTTTATATTATATTAAGTCAACTAAATTGTGATTAGGAAAAGGTAAAAGGTAGCTGGGTGCACGAAGAGCTCACTCATGCGGGGTAGGTTCGAGGAAGAGGCGGACGGACCACAAGGGTTAATAATAATGCAGCCTTGCCTTGTATTTTGCAAGAGGCTGTTTCCATACCTTGAACCCGTGACCTCAATGTCACATGACAACAACTCCACATTGTAATTTGTTGAACTTTAAGCATTACTAATTGAAGAAAAATATTGGCAATTGATATTAGTTGACTTGTTGTTAATGTAAACATAGGATGTTGTTGGGCATTCTCAGCAGTTACTGCCATGGAAGGGATCAGCCAGCTTAAGACAGGTAAGTTGATTTCTCTATCTGAGCAGGAGCTAGTAGATTGTGACACAAATGGCGTGGATCAAGGCTGTGAGGGAGGTCTGGATAATGCCTTCAAATTCATTCAACACAAAAAGAGGGCTTTCTGCTGAAGCCAGCTATCGTTACAAGGGAGTTGACAGCATTTGCAACACCAAGAAGGCAGCTAATCCAGCTGCAAAAATTGACGGTTATGAAGATGTTCCAGCCAACAGCGAGAAGCTTCTATTAAAGGCCGTGGCAAACCAACCCATTTCTGCTGCCATTGATGCCGGTGGTTCTGACTTCCAGTTCCACTCGTGGTGTCTCCACTGGTAAATGCAATATTGACTAAAAGGCGTGCTTATGCAGGGTCCGGGGAAGGGGCGGACTACAAAGGCATATAGTAGGCAGTCTTATTTTGCATTTTGCAAGAGGCTGATTCCACGGCTCCCCTTCAAAATGCAATATTGACTAATATAATTAATTCCTTTTTTCAATCAGGCTTGTGCATCACTCTTGTGCTTGCGCGTATAAAAATTACATCTGGATCTAAACTTTAATGATCTAACCCTCATCTCATCATAGATGAAAATGATCACAAGTGGATGATTCTGATTACTATTCTTCTACAGTAGAAAATGGACGATTTAGGAAGTAAAAGCACGAACAGAAATACCATATTGCACCCATCATCTGGGACTCAAATGTACGTTTGAGCGAGGCTTGTGAACTGATCTACACACGCAAAGACCCCGTGTTAATCCCTTTTATAATGTCATTAGATATTTTGCTAAGGAATTTATGGAAGCAGATATTCGCACCAGCTCTTTTATGAATCCTTGAAATCTATAACTGTGCCAACTTCTTCAGTTTTGTATAGTGAGCTCGGATACCAATGATCCGTGTCGTTCATCAACTTCCTTAGCTTGGGATATCTACTATTGCAAAACTCATGCCAAAACAACACATTTAGCATCCAACAAACAAATGGTACTCCCACGAAGAGGAGCCTTGGCATAATGGTAGAGTTGTCGTTGTGTGACCTTGAGGTAACGTGTTCAAGATGTGAAAACTGCTTCTTGCAAAATACAAGACAAGGCTGTGTACTATTGATCCTTGTAGTCAGTCTCTTTCCTAGATCTTGCATACGCAAAGCTTCTTGTACTGGAGATGCCCTTTTTTAAATGGTACTTTCATATTGCTAGATACCAACTACCAGAAGAAGCTGTACACAAGTAACATTTTACATACAATGAACAAAAACGGAATTTATTGGATGCTATTAGCTCTCTTTTGTTACGAACGACATGAATCAATGATATGTGAATCAATGATATGTGAGGCCTACCATACAAAAATAGAGGAAAATAGAGGAGTTGCACAGTTGTTGTTGGGGTGATATAAGTTCGAAGGGAGGGTGGTATTATAAATTAATCGTATCACTTGATAGGGGCAGCCTTGGTGCATGAAGCTCCTGCCTATGTGGGGTTCAGGGAAGGAGCAGACCACAAGGGCCTTAATAGGCGACCTTACCTTGCATTTTGCAAGAGGTTGATTCCACACCTTGGACCCGTGACGTGAAGGTCACTCCATAAGATCATTGACCAACGTATTAAAATGTGTGGAATCACTTGGCAATCCACTTATGCAATAGCTGGCTATCAGTTTTCAAGAAACAGACTTCCCAAAGAGGATTCATGTGGGCATGCAACCGGACGTGCATTATCCTTACATTCTTTAATCATGCAAACATTATCATCCTTGGCGCCATTACCCGTATACAACTTGCACCCAGTTACTCGTATTTTGTTGCTAGATAATAGGAGTATAGGACCTTACTACAACCAAAGGTCCAAAGCCATATTCCTTGGTGGTAGCGCTGGTAACTTAACTTTGACCCATCTTAATATATAAACAAAGGTCCATGATTACTGACCAGGAAATTATACTAAGTAATCTCTCCCAGATACACTTATAACTTTGTCTTATCTACGTAAACAATGATAAAGGGCAGCCCAAATTAACCAAGCTCCCGCGTATGCAAAGTTAGGGGAAGGGCAGAACGCAAGGGTGAATAGTATGTAGCCTTATTTTGTATTTTGTAAGAAAGCTGTTTCCATACCTTGACCTGTGACTTCAAGGTCACACGATGACAACTCTACTATTGCACTAAGGCTCCCATTCATCTTCGTAAACAATGGTCCGTGATAAAAATCCATGTTAGTTAGGTAGTGCCATGGATAGGCTAGATGTATGCCAAGATTTTCTATCGTTGGACGATTGATTTGAAGTCCTTGGTTTTTAAAGGCTCTTGTGGTGGATTTAGTCCATTGCTTTTCTATGTTGAGTAGCCAATTATGCTTTTTCTTTTATTGTACTAATTAAGGATATACTATGTGATTCATGAGAGGAGAGAGATTGAGAGAAATGTTTTCCAAAGAATCCAAGCGGGTTGGAACAAATAGAGAAGTGCATCTAAAGTTTTGTGTGATCAGCAAGTGTCACTCAAACTAAAAGAAAAATTTTATAGGATGGCTATAAGGCTGGTCATACTTTATGTATCAGAGCATTGGGTAGTTAAAAGACATCATGTTCCTAGTTTGAGCATAGCAGAAATGAGGATGTTGAGATAGATTAGTGTAATACAAGAAAGGATAAATTTAGAAATGAAAAGATTAGAAAAAACTTATGAGTCGCACTAATTGGTAATAAGAAGAGAAAGATTAGACTTGGATGGTTTAGATATTATCCAATGAAGAATGAAAATGACACAAAGGAGTGAGGCAATGCAAGCATAAGGTTCTAAAAGGGCAAGGGAAATGCCTAAAAGAGCGTGGATAAAAGTAGTGAGAAAAGATTTAAAAACTTTAGAACTAAATGAAGCCATGGTATTTAATATAAGAGAACGAAAGAACAAGATTTATATAACCACCTCTTACTTAGGATAAGGACTTGACGATGATGAATTAGGAACATATTATAAGAGAAAAAAGAGCTACAAAGATGAGAACGAAGGGTCTAAATTGGGCCGAACACAATAATCATGTACAGATGAATAGATTGCTCAATGCTTCATAGTAAGTTCTTTCCTTCATCTTCTTGTTCTCACTGTTCTGGCATAACGGCTTTGTCCTTGGGCCTTATGCTGCTCTCTTTTTCTCTTCTTACTTTTTATTTTTATATTTCGACTATTTATTTCATGAAAAAAACTATAAGTAAACCACAACTACTTTTAAATTATACTAGTATTTCTTTTTTTGTTACTAAATTTTTCGTGTTTTTATTTTGCAAATCATGTGGATTTTCACAGTACATATTATGGGATTAAAGATTTTATTTAATTATTCTAATTTTATTAAAATTATATAATTTTATTGAAAATGACAACTACTTTTCTCTCGCTTGCTCTGCCGTCCGGCCAGTATTTCTTGGAGTTTCTTTTCGAAGGGAGAGTCTGGTTTGGACATCCGTCATCCAAGAAATCGGAAGCCGGATCGTGCACGAAACGAGGAAGCGTGGATTGGTTTTGCAGGTCAAAATTTGAGTTATTCAATGCTTATCCGGACGCAGATGCGAGGCTTTCGCAACAACCAGTAGAAATGTGAAACGTATCAAGTTGATGTTATAAATTGTCAAAGGGGCACATCTTCTTAGACCTACCTACTTAGAAACGCGAAAAATAGCTTCACTGCTCTTACGGGCAGCCTCACTACACGAAACTCCCGCTTATGCAGGTCTAGGAAAGGGATTGATCATGAAGGACTAAAGCATCTTATCTTGTATTTTATAAGAGACTATTTTTATACCTTGAACTCGTGACTTCAAAGTCACACGATGACAATACCAAGGCTCCCTCACCAATGTTATAAATGGTTATTTTTTTTCTTTTTATTTCTTCAGTCGATTTCTTTTTACAAATCCTCACGTTGGAATTCGAGGTAAAATTTGGACCATATTCTGTTATGCTTTTATACCATCATGAAATGAAAAAGATCCTTGGGTGGAACATATCGAAGAGGTGGCCCATAATGGGCGGTCTAGATCTGACCTTTTTAGTGTCGGAACTCCAGGGAAGTTGGAATCCTTTTTCTAATGTACCGTGAAATTCGCTAGGAGATCTAAGCCGTTTATTATGTTAAGCGTGTCTTAGGTATGTTGGAGAGGAAATTGCATGGCCATTGGGTGCTTTTAACATAAGCTTTACTCAGTTGAAAATCACTATTATCTATTTTTATTAATTTTTTCTAATGCCCAAGATAAGTGATTAAAATGATTGGAATGTATTGATTTTTTGAAGATTACCTATTTTTGATAAGCCAAACGTATTAAATGTGTGAATTTTCAAATACCCCAAACAAGTGATTCAAATGATCCGAATGCTTTGATTTTTTTAATATTACTTATTTTTGGTAAGCCAAACATAATAAATGTTAATGCCCAAGACAAGTGATTAGAATGATCCGAGTGCATTGATTCTCTAAGATTATCTATTTTTGTTACGCCAAACATAATGAACGCCACCCCATAAGTGTAAAAGTTCAAGGGCAGCGATGAAGTCCATGGCCCTTTTTTTTCATGTTTTGTGAAATTTTTGTTTATAAATTTAAGTCATTCATCATGTGTAGAATAATTTAGATGGGCTAGAGATAAAATTCAACACCTATTGAATGCTTCTAATCTATTTTTTTTTCATAAAAAATCACGACCACTCTTTTTATTTTATTTTTCGAAGACCATAAGTAAGTAGTTAGAGTAATCTAAATGCGTGATTTTTAGCGGGTTCCAATTTTTGGTGCAGAAAACATGCCGAACGATCCAAGAAAGGATTGATAATGCATAAAATAAAAAAGGGCGTGGACTTCATCTCTTGCCCTTGGCATGTAAACTATTTTGTCTAGGCGGGTCAACAGTTTTCTTAATTAAAATTGGAACATGGAATTATAGATTTAAAATCTAAAAGGAATTTAAAATGAATTTAGATAGAATTTGGCTGAATTTGATCTTTTAGAATTTAACAGGAATGCAAAATTGAATTCTCGTGGCTGGTGCCTATTGTGAGTCGTCCATTTACTATGATCTAGTTAAGAAATTTTAGATGCTATACTCCTCCAATTGACACGCTTTTAACACAACTAGATCTAAGGCAAGAATAATCAGATTAACGGGTAAGATCATCCAAAGATAAACTCTTCATGCAAACTGAATAAAATTATGTTACACTACATATCTGTTCCTGTTTTATGGTCCTTTTGACTCAAAATTGAAACACAAGTTATAGCAAGTTAGCAACAGGCCAAGGCCAGCCTACTGTCAGCGTATTATCTTGTTCGTTTTTGGTTTTCTGGTCTCTCAATTGATGGTTTCCGATTAATTAAATTTCTTTTAAGAGGCTTATCTTTAATTAATCGAATATAGTTTCCATGTAATATTCTCACGTCTCTTCTTCTCCACAAAAAAGGTCAGCCTTAGTGTACAAAGCTCCTGCTTATGTGGGGTCTGGGGAAAGGGCAGACTACAAGGGCCTATAGTAGGCAACCTTATCTTGCATTTTGTAAGAGGCTGATTCCATGCCTTATACCCATGACGACAACTTTTACAGTTGAACTAAGGCTCTCCCTCTCTCTTCTTCTCTACGATGAACGGTTTAACGAGCTCTACGGCATCTTTCATCAAATTTGACTAGGCAATAGACATGCAAGTTACACGTTGTAGCCACATTTTTCACTTTATCCGAGCTCCATCTCCACCCTCTACTTTCACTTCCAACGTCGCTTCTTTGATTTTTCTTCTCCTTGAATTGGTGGGATGGCATAACAGGCGTTTCCTAACACTTGTTTGGTTATTTTTCTGGCGAGAATATGATTTATAGTGGTTGTTTGAACATGAAAATCCTTGCTTTTTGCAGAATCCTCCGGGTTTTGACTAGATCTGAGAACAATGGGAGCAAGCCAACTGGGTTTTTGGTGTTGAAAGTGTTTCCTCTCACTGGCAATCTCTTGACATTTACCATGAGCAATCATATGGATCAATGAAGTTGGCTTGAGAGAGAGAGAGATGAAATATTAAAAATTCAACTTTTCTGTCAAAATAGATTTGAAGGGTGGAATTAATTTGAGTCGGTGAAAAAGAGGTGTTTCAGATTCCAGAACTCTACTGTCTAACTATGAATTCCATCGTTAAATTCTAACTGCTGGTGTGAATTCTAAAACTATACATTCACCTTAGATTTCAATTGACCTCTTTACTCTTCACCCTTCTTGGTTTTTTTCTCTCTGCAGTCATAGTAACTAGCTATGTACATAAGACAAACTTTCAGAGGTTGTTTAGAGTAATGACTTTGGGAGATTTGAAGTTGAGCTGTGTTGAACTTCTTTATATCAAGCTTGCAGTAGTGCCAAGTACCATGAGGATCAGCAACCCAAGGTGCCAAAACGTTCTTTATAATCTGGTAATGTGACCGACTGAACGTTAGCAACTGTGAGATTGCTGGTCGTCATTTCTTCAACCATGATGTTGCTTCAAAGTTGGAACCCACAGGAGTTAAATCTAAAAAATCCATCTGCTTACCCATTACAACATTTTCATACTTGATTCACGGTGAATGTTGCTCTCAGATATTCATGCTTCCATAAGCTTGTCTGTTCAACATAACTGATCTTATGAGTGGCTGGTTAGTAAGCTAGAGAGAGAGAGAGAGAGATCCAAAGAAAAAAAGAAACCAGTCTGTTACAACATTAAGGTAAAAATGTGATTGTTAGAAACTAGAAATAACTGAAAGGGTAGAAAACTATCATTGCACACATTGTTCATACATGACAATGAGTTCAATCTCTCTCTCTCTCTCTCTGTAAATTTCAGTGACCACAATCTGAAGTTCCTCAACTATTTTTAAGGAGCTATATATCTTCAGTGGTCAATGAGCCATGTTTACTTGCCAGTATATTTTCCTTCCAAGCTTATGCTTCTTCCTTGTCACTAACCAGCGTGTGTTTTATTGTTACTCGTAAGGTTTTCTTTCTCTTCTCATTTTGATTGGACTTTGGTTGAAATCCATGACCGAAGTGAATCCAGATACAAGCATGAATGGCAGATGCATTTAGCTCTACTGTGAGAAATGCAAACTATCTTTCTAGTTTCCTACTCCATGCATGCCGCTGGATCATGTCCTCTATTACTATAGAAAACACTTTTAAAGGGGGACCAGGGAAGGGGAGGACCACAAGGGTTATTAGTACACAGCCTTACCTTGCATTCTGCAAGAGGCTGTTTCCACGCCATGAATTCATGACCTCAAGATCACACGACGACAACTCTACCATTGCACCAAAGCTCTTCTTCTAAAGAGACCTATTCCTGCTGGTTTTAGGGCATTTATAACTTTCTTTTCAATTATTTTTTTTAATGAGAAAGTCATGCAATCGAGGAGCTCACAAACACTAAAAAAAGGTAACCCTAGTGCACAAAGCTCCCGTATATGCAGGATCCAGGGAACAGGTGGATTATAGGGTCAATAGTACACAGCCTTAGGCTGTTTCCACACCTTGAACCTATGACCTCAAGGAGCTGACAAACACTAAGTACCCAAATTACCTGCGTAGGAGGCGAGAATAGATCTATTTAGGGTGTGGATGTATCACTTTGCCAAAATGCTTATTTCTGGAAACATTATTAGCATCGGTAAAAGCTGCCGATATGTTTAAATAAGTGCTTTGCGAAACATTAATTTCCTAGCGGTTTTGACTGCCACTAATAAATGTAAAGTGCATACTAAAGATTAGTGGCATTCTTGTTGCCAGTAATCTGTTGACCATAAGGGCCTAAAGTACATAGTCTTATCTTGCATTTTGCAAGAGGCTGTTTCCATGCCTTGAACCAGTGACCTCAAGGTCACATGACAACAACTTTTACCATTGTGCCAAGGCTCCCATTTTGCAATGACTAAGTTCATAATATTTGGAAGAAGCTTGTATAGTCTGGGAAGGAGTTCTTATTGATCAAAAAGAAGAATCTACTTCCAACTATATGCCCTTAGGTATGCTATACATAACATAGAAATCAGCCTCAAAAAGGGTAGACAATTGGCTAGAGTAACAGATGCAGTAGAAAATTTGATTGCAAATGCGGATAAATCAGCCACATTTAGATTACCATTTGAGGAGGTCCGTTGGATATCCAAAAGCTGCACAGTTTTTAGTCATCGTTGTGTATTGACTTACCGACGTAATGTTTAGTGGCCATGGGGGAGACTTACAACTGCTAGTTCAAGTACTTAGCAGCGGATTTTCCACTATTTACCAGCTGTTAAACCTTCATTCATTTTGATTTTGTTTTCAGATATTCATGTTTTTGGAATGAAGGGGTGCCTTGGCATAATGGTAGAGTTGTCATCGTGTGACCTTGAGGTCACAGGTTCAAGGCATGAAAATAGTCTCTTGAAAAATGTAAAGTTACATACTGTAGACCCTTGTAGTCCATCCCTTCCTCAGACCCTGTATAGGCGAAAACTTTCTTTACTGGGCGTGCCCTTTTATATTCATGTTTCCATAATCTGCTATACGTCTCACTCGTAAGATCATATGTATTATGGTACAACCTTGCTGTATTCTATGTATCCGATTATCTTTGTTGCAGCTTATTGAGCCCCGTGCCCAAGAATTTTCAATGCAATGATAATCAATGGCTGACATTGTACTATCAGTGTGATTAATTTTACATGTGATCCAGCTCAGGTGAGACAACAAATTGCAGCTCTAAATCAATCGTCTAACGGCTCGTGTACTCGCTACTGTCCTCACCGTTAGAACCGTACCTATTGGATGATCATAACCATCGCATTACTTGCTTTTCTCCAATGACTTGATGCACACCCCTAAAATTTTTCCAATAATTAATCTTGTAAATTGAGCCGTTGATCTAGTAGATGATTGTAGATCGTCCGCTGTTACTGTATGCCTGAAAACAAAGATAATATAAGGAACAAACTGCCCAGGTTTGGGGCTATCATGTATTTTTGAATAATCTTATCCATGCTCCAAGGATGCTAATAACAAGACATAATGAGATCACTATCCATGGACGATTCAATCCTTGGTTTGTTGGTTCCATAGCAAAACCCCCCACCAATAAGTAACCAAACATATCCTACTTCCGGGATTTCTCCGACAGCAGACACTTTACTGATAAAGAACTAGCTGTAAGATAATTTTCTTCTCCAGTCCCTAAGTTGGTGCAAGATTAGGCTCCTGGCAACCTAACTCAGCTATATATTGGTATTTTGTTTCGGTTTCCTGCCCATAGATGTGGTCCTTGTGGTAAACCTTATGAAATCTTGTGCTAAAAGCCATGGATAGTGTGTTCTTGTTCTAGTACTAACTTCAAATGTTAAGCGTAACTAAGGAAAATCCATAGAGTTGGGACTCTACTGGAGTGTACTACTCCACTGGAAATGTATCGAACATATAACCTATAACATTCTATGCATGGAACTTAACTACAACTTGAACTTAACCCCTCGCATTGAACCTCCAAAAAGGGACCTGGATGAATAGGAACTAGTTAGCCTCTATCCTTAGTACCTATATATATATATATATATATATATATTGTGACACTCTGGTTTTCAAAAAAGAATTTGAAAATTATTTTGAAAATCTGGATATTTCTTGTTGAAAATTCTTTTCCAAAACAAAACAGCCGAAACTTTTTTTGAAAGTTTTTGTGAAAATCGGCAGTGTCATTTTTACACAAAATACAAGAATTTTAAAGTAAAAGGAGTCTCATTTCCACAAAAAATTTGGCAGACATGTGCATTTGATATATGGGTCCAAAATAGTTGATAAACAATATAAAATAATTTTTTTATTATTTTGAAAACAAATATACAAAACTTATCTCCTCTCATAACCTTCAATCACAACTATATTACAGCATAATTCATTAAATACAATTAAATCCACGGTATGAAAGTAAATATACATTCGCATTCTCCATTGAATAAAAAAACTAATGTAAATTTGCAAGACTCACTATCTAAATAATGGAAAATCTTCATAATATTTCAAACTCCATAACTACTCTCAGATTTAAAGAATTAGAATAAATAAATTGGTCACTACTGTGTATATATAACACGTTTATAATGAATGACAGAACCCACTAGATGCCCATAGTGACAATTTCTTGATTAAAACTCAAACGACCAAATACAATGGCTCATGCAGCTGCATGTCAGTCATTGACTAACCTTTTGCAAATGAGTTCACCAGTGATTCGCATTCAGAGCACAAAAAAGGAAAACACTTTAGTTGGCAGTCATGTAAGAGGGACCCTCGAAGTGGCCTTTCTGATTTTCATTCATTGTTTTCTTGTTCTCATACCATTTTTGAGCCCACAATGTAAGTAATCCAAGCTCTGGTTTCAGCGACTAAGTCTTTTCACTATGATGAACTATTGGTTGGTCCAATATATTCTACATTTTTCTTTGCAGTCTCCATGATCCATCCTGTGTGTAAGGTACCGCTGTGGACACTTTAAAACCCCACATGCAAAAATATCAAGCTGACCCACGGATGAGAAAAATAAAAGCCTGCGAACTCATTATAACTTTTGGTTGAGACACAATTCAAGATCATACTCAAGTTATATAGGATTCCCTCTGCAATCACTTCAACATGTCTTTCATGAGTTTATGAGTCTAAATTTATGTTCAAGATCATACTCAAGTTATATAGGATTCCCTCTGCAATCACTTCAACATGTCTTTCATGAGTTTATGAGTCTAAATTTATGTTCAAGATCATACTCAAGTTATATAGGATTCCCTCTGCAATCACTTCAACATGTCTTTCATGAGTTTATGAGTCTAAATTTATGTTCAAGATCATACTAAGTTCTTTAGGATTCCCTCTGCAATTTCAATTCCATTGGGATCTGTGTATACTGTACATAGATGAGCTATAATTTACACAGAGAGCCTTGGTGCAACGGTAGAGTTGTCGTCATGTGACCTTGAGGTCACAGGCTTAAGGTGTGAAAATAACTTCTTGCAAAATGCAAGATAAAGCTGCGTATTATTGGCTATTGTGGTCTGCCCCTTCCTCAGACCCTATATATGCATGAGCTTCATGCACTAGGGTTACCCTTTTTACAGAGATGCTTGGTGTCCAAGTAGTCTTCCATAGAGAGAGTGGATATTAAATGGGATCTTCCAGGCCCCATATTTGGTAGGAGATGACCTAAAACTCTTCTTTCGTAGGATAGTGTTAAACTTCAGATGGTTAAGAACTTTTTACCATTATTTTTTAACATTTTTCTCCACCACAGAATAATAGTGACTAAGATCATCTGAGACCCTCATTGATTTAGATACTTTGACTTACAAACGAGACCTGCTAGACGAATTCCACACGTTTAAATTAAACTTGAAATTGGAAAAAGTCATGATTTTCTAGATTGATCAAGTACCTCAAGTAAGAAAAAGAGGAATGCTACAGTGAGATTTTACATAAAGGGCTCATCTTCGGTTGATTCGGTGCGCCCTGCGACCTGGTCCATCATGTAAAAGCTGGGTGCCTGACAAAAACTTACTATGGGAGGCTGTAACACCCCGGATTTTTAAGACAAATTTTTTTTTTTAATAATGGCATTTTAAATAAGAGCATTTGGGATCCCATGAGAAAAGATTTATTTAACATTTTACTAAACTTATCTTAAAACTCCGGGAGTTAATTTTCCTTTCTCAAAATGGCGTACATGTAATTTAAACATAAATAAATAATCCGCGTATAAATCAACGTCAAATAAATAGGCGCCTTTATTTTAAATCAAATAAACGTCCAAAAGACTAATAATATGACTCAGGGTCTATTCATCATAATATCTCATATAAATGTCCAACATCTATCCAAAGATCTAAACCACATCCAAATATAAAGTATGCAGTCCATAATAAAATTCAAATGATAATCTACTCTGATGACTCACATTACTGTCTAAAACTATAGGGAAAACTAATCTTCAGCAGCTCTCAAGGTTTATCAACCGCTTTTCCTTTCCTGGTGTCGCGCTCGAGATCTAAGGCATTGCAAAACAAAGCAATGCCTCAGCAAGTTATTGCTTGTGTAGGTACATAGACAAATAATGTAATAAATGAAAGAAATAATGAACAGCACTGATAAAAAGTCTAACACTTATGAAAATAGTGATATCATAATGCCATGCTCAAATAAATGTCAATTTATTCCATATGCTAAAACATGCAATCATAGAGTTAAAACATGACATGAATCAATAAAATGGAGCATACAACAACAATAAGGGCACCCTAAGGTAATGGGTCCTACCACATCGCACTAACATCCCTGATCAGGAGTACACATAGTCAACCTCTGAGTGTCGTCACACCCAGGCATACCATCCATAACCATGCTCATCATACATGCACACATAACAAGAATATGGGCCATCATGCTGCAGTGGCAACCCTCCATGGGTATCAACCACCACCGCTCTCCGTCGACACCATAACGGGAGACTTAGCATCTGTCCCCATGGAAAGGCTCAGACCGGTAGTGTGGACTATCCATGTTACCAAACCCCTACCGAATGCCATCTATGGGCAGGTGTCTATCATATCACAAACTCATCATATCATAATCTCGGAAGGTGGGTGGCCGGCCCTATCCCTCCTAGCATGACGCTCACCGGGCGAGAGCACCCGTCATCAAATATAAAACACGGAAATTATATGTATATGCTAAAACTCAAGAGCACTTATAGCTTGCAATCCCCAAGACATGCCCCTCATCCTGGGGTTAGCCTATAAAAGGACCAGCTAATAAGCCTATATTCTCATTTCCATGTAAATCCATGCATTTTCTATATATACAATAAGAAATAAATCTCTAATTAAGCATAACTAATTAACATCATATTTGTAAAAGCATTTGAAATAAGTTTATTCAGTAAAAGATTTCAATTTGGAATAACCATCCTGTACGCAATGTCGCATGAAATCCACAGTAAATAATAATTGCATTTTAAAACACAATCACACATGATGCTATGTTTAAACATGGTTCAAATATCAAGGCAAAACATTAGTTGTCGTCACCTACCTCAGTGTGAGACCACTAGCTTGCTAATAACTCTCTTTAATTGGTATATTCAAGTGCACCTGTACATGTCACATCACTATTTTAAAAATAAAAAGTGGGCATTTCTAAGTTTTTAAGTTAAAACTAGGTCCGCGTCATCAATACGGTCACAACGCCTCTTTCGGATCGTGATTTGGACCTCTCTAACTCCCAAAAATCAAGTTTTTGTGAAAACTACGCTTAAATGGGGCCTGCCGGACCACCATAAGGTGGTTTATACCGGCGGCGCCCCTTTTTCACCTGTTTACACCGGCGTACACTGGCGCACGAAGACACACGCCGACGCAGACACCGCACGGGACGCACGCCGTGTGTCTTCTGCACCGTGACGCACGCGCGTGAGTCACGGTCGCCAGGACGCGCCGCGTCCTGACCCCACCGTAACTGCCAACCAGTGCGTTCCCGCACGCGTGCGACACACGACGTCATCCTCAGTGCGTCCTGGCGTCAGCGCCAGGGCACCGACGCCGGAGAAGACGATCGGATTCCGGTCGCCTCCGGCGGAGCTACAGAGCTCCGTTTTGCATGATTTTTGCGCCATTTTCTTCAGAATTCTCTCTAGAATCCATTTATGCCCTCCTTTTGCACTGATTTTGCCAAAAACCATGGTTTTTAAATAATTTTTCCCAAGTTCCTAAAAACATCCCCAGGTATTGGTTTTTGGGTTTTCTGGAGAAATCCACCGTTGGATCACTCCCAAATTTAAAGGATATGCTCTTGGGTCTCTTGTGCACTAGTTGGACGGTGCGATTTTCAAACGGACTAGGTTTGATCTGTGAAATCATGCTCCAACAGTAGCGTGCACAAAGTTCCTAAAAAATCTGATTTTTCCTAATTTTTTAAATGTTTTCCTAATTGTTTTTCTATTTAATAAATACGAAAAACATAGGTTTTAAGGCTTACCTTACACCTGGCCGGAGTTGCTCGTGTTGCCGGGGCTCCACTCGCCGGAAAATCCAAGTTTTGCAGGGCTAGGGTTTTGCGTAAACACTCAGAGAAAACGCTCAAAGTGGAGCATTTTGGCAACCTGGGGACGGTAGATATAGGCCTAGAGTCCTAGGGGAGGAGAACCTCTTCCATTCACGCCTCTTTCCATGGCTTCTCCGGCGATTTTGTCGGATCTGGGTACAGACGTGTGGAAGACGGGGGTGCCATTATCAATTTGGGCCCCTGTGTTATACGTTTCTGTCAAATGACAAAATTGCCCTTACAACTTCGACGGCTCATAACTCCCTCGTTTGAGCTCCGTTTTTCGCGTTCTTGGTGGCGTTGGACTCGTATTGATGAGCACTTTCAAATTATTATGTTTTCAGGAAAAAATTTCATCCATAAATTTTTATTTTAATTTATTTAATAATTTCCTATTTTATCCTAAAAATTAAGAATATTATAGAGGCTCGCCCTAGTTTGGCCTTTTTGAGTGCATCCGAGTTAGGCATCAGAATTACTTTTATTTCTTGGTAGCTTGGAGACACTCTGTTTTAGTTGAATATTCTTTTGAGGTGGGGTAAGGGTCCCTGTGGCCGTACAAGAGGAGATCTGTATTGAGTTGATATTAGATCACAAATTATAATTGCAACTCCAGTACATACTCAACCAAACCATTTAAACAAGACAAAGTATTGACTTAAGAGCATTTAAGAGAAAAGTCTGATCCTTGGATCCTCCATAATCACCCCTTCTCTGGCCAGTTCGTCAGCCTTGCTGTTGGCTGATCCGTGAACATGCATAGATGAATATTGAGTTTGACAGTTCTCTGTCAATTTTATCAAACATCTCCCAAAATCTCCATGGTCTTGATCCCCCATGTTGTAGCCATTAATGGTGTGGAGTGAATCACCTTCAACTACAAGAGGGTGGAGAATAGTCGCCTTCCAATAGTGAATACTATCTGCCAGTGCGGAGACTTCAGCTCTGCAGAGTCATGGACACCCAAGGGACTAACATAATCCATTATGGAATTGTCCTTCTCATCTGATAAGAAACCACCCACTTCACTTTGTCCGGATTTGAAGTAGCAAGCCCCATCAAAGTTTAACTTTAAGTAGTTGTGGGGTGGGGGGGGGTGGAGATTTGGCACCGGCCAGCCCATTGGATACAATGCTACTGTATAGAAACTGGGGATAGTCCAAGTCATATTAAACTTCTGTACGATGACTGACCACACTCTGTGAGCTAGTTGGCGGTGAATCATGTGTATAGAACTCGAGTTTAATGTTGTTCTTGAAGAACTCTAAACTTTGTGAAATTTGATTCCAAAAGTAGGAGCCTTCGTTACTGTCCTCGGGCTCTACGCACCATGAGCTTGAGGGCTTGTATCTTTCTTTACGCGGGCTAGGGGTTTGCCATAAGCTAGTGTCCTCATAAGCAAATCTCCATAACCATTTGGTTAGCAGTGCCTTGTTCAACTCTTTGAGCCTTCTGATCCCTAGACCTCCATTTTTCTTAGGCATCCCAGACGACGAGGTGAAATTTGCCTCCATTTTCACTTCTTTCTGCATAAAGTTTCTTTGCATCTGTTCCAACTTGTCAGGCACTTCAACGGGGCATTTTAGTAAAGACAAATGATAGATGGGCATGTTTTAGTTGAACCTTGACAGCTAGAAATATTTGAATTGACTAGCGATAGTATGTGGAGCTTGTTACTTCTAAGATCAATTCAAATAACTGGAATTCAAGTCCCCAAGCAAGCAGCTTTCTTAATCAGGTAAGGTACACATTCAAATATATAAGTAGTAGGCATGAAATAACTAAGGGCACCCCCGGTGCACGAAGCTCCCACCCAGGGTCCGGGGAAGGGGTGGACCACAAGGCCCTATAGTAGGCAGCCTTACCTTGCAGTTTTTACAAGAGGCTGTTTCTACACCTTGAACCCATGACCTCAAGGTCACATGAAACCCATGACCTCAAGGTCACATGAAGACAACTTTTACCGTTACGACAACTAACCTATATATAATTGTATAGGTGTCAAGCACAACAGATAAACGCAACCTATCAGATAGGTTTTTCTTTCCCATTTATTCAAGTTGGTGTGCAGTCAGCCTCCTTACAACCTAAACCCGGGAAGGGGAACTTGGAGCAATGGTAGAGTTGTTGCCACGTGACCTTGTGGTCATGGGTTCAAGGCGTGAAAATAGCCTCTTGCAAAATACAAGTTAAGGGTGTGCACTATTGACCCTTGTGGTCTGTCCCTTCCCCAGATTCTGCATATGTAGGAGCTCCTCTATATATATATATATATAGATTCTTGATTTACTATTTCCTTTGCTTGCTTACGCCTGATCTCTGATCCATCAGCGTCTCAATCCCTGGCCATAGTTTTCGTAAATAAATAACGACCAGATGCTGCCCCTTGATTAAGGTCTGGATTCATGAATATGCTGAGGCCTCGTGGTGCAGTTCACATTGTTTATAGTACCCGAGGGGAATATTGGACTGGTCACTCTGATTACCAATAAACATATTTATATACGTACTGTTTTAGGCTTGTAAGGTATTAAACATTTATATAACGTGTAAGGTGGTGTACAACTTCTTTGTCTTGGCCATTCAGTGCGCCTTTAATTATATACAAGACAAGAATCAATAGGATACATGTGTGATAAAGACATAAAGTACAAGTGATGTAAGCAATTTTTTATGATCCAATTCAATTCATTCATGTGATGGCCCCATATATACATGGTTTATACATATCCAACGTTTGGTGCACCATTCAGTGCGCACTAATGAGTAGGACAACACGTTTAGACCATTGTTTTTATGTAGTAAAAGTCTCTAAGGTCCATGTACATGTCACATGTCACAACAACAGTGGTTAGAATTATTCAAAGGCATTTCCAGGCATGACTCCAAGCAGGACAAGCTAAGGATAGATTATAATAAATATAAACCACTTTATGTTCACGTTTACTTCGCTTGTGTTGACTAACTTACGGAAACTTTAGAAAATATATAGATGGATGGATAAAGGGCAGCCCGGGGGAACAAAGTTCTCGCCTATGTGGGGTCCAGGTAAGGGGTGGACTACAAGGAGCTATAGTAGGCAGTCTTACCTTGCATATAGATGGATGGATGCTACCCATAATTCCTTTCATGCTTATCTTAGCTTCTAAATTTATATAGGTTACAAACGAGTAATATTTACAACGCAAATCACTCACACAAATTCTACATGACGTGACGGTTTTTTATTTGTTGGAAAATTTTCAAATAAATTTAAAATTTAAGATATTAGGTTGGTTTGCTCTATAATTCTTGATCATATTTTCAAAACTATTTTAAAACAAATAAATATATAAATAATTCCTAATCAAAGGAAAAAGCAGTGACTCTTACCGATCATATTCTAAAGGAGATGTCGAGTTGTGTTGTGTGCAATCACGTGCCCTCAAGGATGTTGGCTTCTTAATCAGCCTCTACAGCTGCACAAAACTTCAATGCAATAATAAAACTTGGAAAATGGAATGAAAAACCGTCTTCATGCTTCCTACTTCTATAATCTTATTTATGGTGTTTGTGCTTGTAAATTAGTGCAGGTTCAAGGTAAAGGGGCAACCCCAGTACTTGAAGCTCCATCATATGCAGGTCCAGAACTGCAGTGATCTAACCATCATGTGATCTTATCCAAAAGAGATCCAACCACCACTATTGAATGGGAAATTGACAGCTCTTTTGAGAACCCATGAAATATATAATATAAGTTGAATATTGGAGTGATATTATAAATTAATCACCTCCGTCGATAAGATATTCACGTGGACAGTGACAAGGCGATGTTATCGATCCCTCAAAAGTTTGTTGGGCACTTTCAAAGTTAGATAAGTCAGACGAATGACGTGGATCAATAGTATGCATGACCCGGTGTATAGAAGTTGAGGAGTTGCACCGTTGTTGGGGTGTTGTCGCGCTCTGTGCCAGTGTTCCTCGTTACAAATGGTATAACATATCTTGATCATTATAACAACGTGGGCTAAATACACTTAAGTTTCTCTTAGGATCTTTGTCACTTCTAATTAGCTGTGTAAAACACTGCAATATAATCTGGATATTTTAGAGAAAGAGCATGAGCTGCCACCAGTGGACTGAATTATTCAACGATCGTAATCCTCCACTGGTTAGGCAGTGCTACAGATGGGGATATAAACTAGTCTTTCACGTGGAGGCTTTCTTGTTGGATGTACACTGCAACTCCTTCCCTTTTCTTTGAAGAAATGTACCTATGGAGTTTCAAGTGGGAATTTTTGATTCCATGCACGCCGTCTTAATGAGACGGGAAGCGATCAATAGCGTGATTGGACTCTCTTGAGATAACCAGTAAAATTGCGACACGCGTCATGCATGGTCAAAGGTCAACATCATGATCGATTGGCTTGTTGTTTCGGTCACGTGAAAAATAAGCGCAAGTGGCTCTCATGAATTATTATAAGCTGGCACGTGAGTTTCCATATCTGACGAAAGATCTAGTAAGGGACCTTGTCTGTAACTCAGCCACTGGGACCCGCACGTGGTTGATCCTGACCGTATGTCTGGGTTCCTTGTAGAAATCCAAAGTTTTCTCCGTGTTGTCCGCTAGATTGAAGGCTCTCTTTTTTATTAGATTTTGGTATGTTAACTATAAATCCCTCATTCTTTTATTTTTTGTTTACTTAATATTTTTTATTTTTTGAGTTACAATAAAAGAGAGCATCTAAAACTGGATTTTAAATCCTCGATTAGAGCCCATAAAATATAACCTAGGATAATCCACCAAGAGATAATTTTGTCTGGGACTCATCTATATTAGTAAAGGAAAAGGGCAGCCTTGGTGCACCAAGCTATCGTGTGTGCGAGGACCAAAAAGGGTTGGACCACAAAGGTTAATATTACTCAACCTTACTTTCTATTTTGCAAGAGGCTATTTTCACGTCTTGAACTCATAATCTTAAGGTCACACGAACCTAACTCTGCCTTTGCGTCAAGCTCCCCTTCTATATTAGTAAAGCCTAGCAATAATAAAAAAAAAAATATATTCTTTGATAGTTGTAAATTAATTTATAGACTAGAGATTTTTTTATGAAAGATTTATAAACTACAAAATTTACTATGACTAATTTAAAGACATAAAAAGACACAGTCTAATACAGAAGGGGAGCTTCATGCAAAGGTAGAGTTGTCATCGTGTGACTTTAAGGTCACGAATTCAAGACATAAAAATAGTCTATTACAAAATATAAGGTAAAACTTTGTACTTCAGACTCTTGTGATTTATCCCATCTCCGAACCCTATATAAGTGGAAGCTTGATGCCTAGGTCTGCCCTTTTAGTTATTTCTCAGCAAGTAGCTCTTTACTCAATGACCCTTCATCGTCATAGTTAATTTCAACAACTAACATGATCTTTTCATGTGAAGTCTAAAACGTAAGCCTTGACTTTTAATATTATTTTTAAAAAATAATATTTAAAATTAAATGTATTTAACTAACATAAAAAGGAAAATTTCCAACAACTACATCTTACCATCATCAAATAGAGGGAATCGTTTGGTAGAATTTATCAAAGATGTGACCTGTACGGTTTAGATCTGGCCTTGGTATTTGCTTTTAGATCGTACAGAACCATGCATGGATCGAGTAGCAGACAAATCAATTGGATCAGGTAAAAGAGTGGGCCACTCCTGAACATGTGCTTGTACCAAATAACAGCCCCCTTCTTAAATGTCTTCTGCAAATGTACTGCTGCAATTATTGGCAGACAAAATCACATGTAATCACAGTCAAAAGTCGCAAACTGTGTACGGGCTGATGAGAAATGCTCTCGTAGTGCTCACATCGTGACAAGTTGCAGTGTGGGGCCCGCCACGAACATTCCCACGTTTGGATGATCGGAACCGTTGCCCTAGTTGATCCGATTTGGACATCTCATGGTTCAATACTATTCTCCGGTGTACAAAAGCTCGTGTATATTTAAGCACCCAATAAAGAAAGACACAAGGTTAATAGTACATAATTTTATCTTATATTTTATAAGAAATTATTTTTATGTCTTAAACTTGTGACCTCAAGAGCACAACAATATTACCATTGCACTGAAATAATTATACCATTCTGACCCCAGAAAAACATAGTTTTCTCCTTCAATCTAAACCAACAAAGCAAAACTAGATCATTGAGAGGCAGGGTGCTACACACGGCATCAGTTGTCATGGTTTTGAGCTCTACAATGGGATGGACTGATCTGGTTCAAAATGAGCTCCGGTGCACAAAGTTCCTGTATGTGTGGGGTCCAAGGAAAGGGGCAGACCACAAAGGTTAACAATACCCAGCCTTATATTGCATTTTGCAAGAGGCTATTTTTATGTCTTGAACTCGTGACCTCAAGGTCACACGATGACAATTCTATCATTATGCCAAGGCTCCCCTTAAATCTAGTTCAAAATGTTAGGTGATAATATCAGCCCCTTCCCTGTAGATTACAGTGGAAATGAGTGGCTGATCTTCCTGGACGTGGCTCCATTGATAATTTAAAACATAAGCTGCCAATAATATATGGAAAACCCTGATCTTCTTGTGCCATGATTTGGATTTCTAACTAAAATTCCTTCCCATGTAGCGAATATCTTAGACACTTTCTCGACTGTTTTTAAGGTAGCTTCTTCAGGTAGATTAAAGGGTAGGTCGGTGTACAAAGCTCTCGCATATGTAGGGTTCAAGGAAGGGCAAACTATAAGGACATATAGTAAACAGCCTTATTTCTTCCAGCAGACTAACTTCTCTAAATTCTTTACATAATTTTTTATTCACCCAACTCCATGCAACTTATTCTGACTCTCTTAAATTACCCATACATAAGAAATCGGTCTGTTGAAACCTTTGAAGTGTATCTTTTAGTACAAAACAAAAAGGCAGTTCACCAGTTACATGAAGGGTACACAAGAGTCTATAGTAAGCAATCACCTCATGGTTGCACAGCAACAAATTTACTGTTGCACTAAGGCTCCTCTTCTTCAATATACAATAAAAAAAGGAAAGAAAAAAAAAAACACAAGTGGTTAGAATTATCAGATGACTATGCTGACTTAGGGCCGAACATGATAAATGACTCAAATCTAGAAAAAGACAGAATCTGCTAGAAAAAGCTATTTTAGGCGACTGCATATATAGAGAGGGAAATAAACTAGCGGATATTTAGATAAAGATGCAGTTACTAGTATAACTTCCAAAGAATGGATTAGTGATCCGCCCAGCAGTTCATTAAAATAGAAAAAATAGTAAGGGTAAAAGGGGCAGCCCAGGCACATGAAGCTCCCGCCTATGCAGGGTCTGGGGAATGGGCAAATCACAAGGGTCTATAGTAGGCAGCCTTACCTTGTATTTTGTGAGAGACTAATTCCATGCCTTGAACCCATAACCTCAAGGTCACATGAAGACAACTTTTACCTTACACCAAGGCTCCCCTTCATAAAATAAAAAATAAAAAATGTGTTTCTTGAATTTTTTGAGTTTTTGCTTTTAAATAAATGCTACCAACAGATTTGGTAAAATTATGTTTTCAAGTGCATCTATCGTAAATCAGTGATTTCATGGGAAAATGAGTTTATTATTTATAGTTGCAAAGCACAATTAAAGTAAAATATTAAGAGCATATTTGGTAAAACTATGTTTTTAAGTCTTCTACAGGTAATTCTTTAGTCTCTGCCTCTGCCTCTGAAAATGAGAAATATAGATGAAAATAAAACTTGTTTTTCTTTCTGGTTTTGGATATGTGAAATACAAAATTCAAGAAAAAAAAAAAAACTGTCCCAAACATGCCCTGAGATTTGAATACTTCGAAGGAATTAATGGTAGAACTTGTAAACAATGGATGAGTAGTCCCTCTATTTTTATATCTCTAGTTTGGTATCAATTTTAAAAAAAAGAAAAAGAAAAAAAAGCAATTCACCTACACACTCTCCTAAATCTTATCCTCGTCCAAAGGAAAAACACCCACTTCAACTTATGACCAACTATATTATGTGAAAAAATATCATATTATCTATGACTAACTGTGCTGGACGTTTGTTTGATATTTATTTTTTAATTACTCTTGATATTTTCTGTTAATTAAATATTAGCATTATCTGATCCGGAAGGGTATCTGATCCTTTTCTCAACGGAGCAGGTGGGAATATGTCCTTCTCTAACTTTTCCATTCCCTTGTGTAACACACACGTCGATTATCCTATATTTTAATTGACCCCACAACCTTTTTTTTAAGGAAATAATAATAATAATAATAATAATAATAATAAAGAAAAAAAGTGAAGAAGATGAAATGTCATGGTGGGCCACAACCAAATCAAAGATTTTTAGAATATTATAATGAACGGCTTCTCAGACAATTAAGTATCTTATGATACTTCATGTTACATAGATTAGGCATCAATGACATCATTCATCTTATGGCCTCAAAGAAATTGCCAAGTAATAAATCGGATGAGAAATGGATGGTTAAGATCAGCAGATCATAATGGTTTTTCCTCAACAATCCGATGGTTTCCTTGCTCTGATCATAGAGATATACTGTGCAGTCATCACTTTGTCTATTTTAGGTGTAAGGAAAGAATTAGAAAGCAAATCACTCATATACACTCTTAAATTTTCTCCGACCAAAGGAAAAAATTGAAGACTCAAACATGCATCGAGTATATTTTAGGAGAGATGGCGCGTTTTCTTGGACCAAGTCAACTTTTATACTGGACTTAGAGATAGGTTTTACTGAAATATTTTAATTATTTCAATAAAGTGAAGATTAAAAAAGTGGACTTGGATAGGGTCCCAATATGCCAATTATATAAAATGATTTAAAAAACAGTAAAATATTCCCAATTGCAGGTTGATTTCTATATAATCAAGGATGAATAAAAATAAACGAAGATTCCCATGTGACTTCAATCCAAGAGAGCCCGCCCGTGTTGAAGTGTGTACACTGTACACAGAACCTGTATCTCAATAAACGAGAAATTATTGATACTTGCCAACTAGATTAGAGTGTAATCCGACCGTATGTTTGTTGTTTATTATGCTTCAGGTGGGCCTTGCCAAAAAATATCATCAATCGGATGATCCTAGCCCTTTCGATTTCCCAAGCTTCTTGTACTCTTTACCTTTGAAAAGTTTGAGCCGTTCATTTAACAAGTCCAATAGGGTACTGACAGAAGGGAAAAAATAGGTCATCCATAGTCCCAAACCATTCGTATTCTGGGTCATATCTTATCTGGGCCATTCCTAAAGGTCTCAATTTAATCAATTGGATGATCCTACGGAAGATAGGTGTTAATATATGTACGGCTCAGATCACCAACTATAATAAAATTACAATTACCAACTTGGAATCGATAATCTTCATCCTTCTGTAACTTCTTCAGGGACTAGCCCACGGCTGTTCTTTAGCAAAGAAGAAAATTCTCTTTGGCCCACTTTGATTCTGACTTTAAAGAAGGAGATAATGGGATGATCAGAGCAATCAAATGCTCATTTGAACACGGGAAGAAACTTCTGAGATGGACTCCTTCATGGCTCTCTCCCTATAAATACCCGTGTCATTCAACTCAAAAGCTAACATCCCACCATCTCTTTCTTCCACACTAGCTCTTCTTCCCTGATCTTCCTTTTCCTGCTTCTGGGTTCTTTCCCTTTGATTCAGCAACCATGTTAGGTCACCTGGTAGATTCCATTACAGGCAAACGTCAGAATGGAAACTTCGTACAGATCAAAGGAACTGTTGTTCTGATGAAGAGAAACGTTTTGGATTTCAACGACTTCAGTGCTTCCATCATCGACAGGCTTCATGAACTTGTGGGAAAAGGAATTGCTTTTCAGCTTGTTAGTGCTGATATTGGCGACCCAGGTGAGATTTCCTGCTTCTGTTTTTCTTCTTCCTTGATCAAAACAAAGAAAATAGTGCAATTATCAAAGTCACGTGTCCCGGTGTTACCTTTCCGAAGAATTTGTGGTTGAAATTAACATAATAAATATCTTCCTAGGATAAAAATGACGATTTTTTATAATTTTGCAGCTTGTTTTCCTGTTTATCGCAACCATTTTTCTTATTTATTGTTCGGAAAATTTGATTTAGTTTTGTCTCACGGACATAGTACCTAGAAATTCATTCTGGGAGTTGGTAGGTCTTTACTGGGTTCTTAATGCAACTTGACGCGTCAGGAAATGGCGGGTCTTTCTCGGGGAATGCTACAGTAAGTCGCGACCGCAGGGTCGGTCCGCGGGATGTCATTTTTTACATTAGTGGATCCTTTGGTTGATCCAACCCGTTTATTTCACGTCGTAGATTTTGGATACCGAGTAGCAGCAACGGTAACATCTAGCGTCTGAAAATTGTGGTTTTGTCACCGGGAACGGA
Source organism: Warburgia ugandensis (assembly GCA_035236585.1). Lineage (NCBI taxonomy): Eukaryota > Viridiplantae > Streptophyta > Magnoliopsida > Canellales > Canellaceae > Warburgia > Warburgia ugandensis. The sequence continues at coordinate 74,728,175 of CP141132.1, read as the reverse complement.
TGGATAAACCCTTGCATAAACAACAATCCACGTTCCTATTTTTTATTTACGTGATATTCAAAGTGGAAGAGATCTGATGAACGGGCCTGATTAACCTAATCTGGGGCCTTAGTGTAAGAGCAGGGTCCGAACGGTAGCTTATGATGTGGTCGCGGCCTACGGTAGCATTGGTAAGTTAGGCCAGAAAATGTCCACGGGACAAACTTCGGAGAACATAAAATACGAAAAGAAATTTCCGTACGAATAACGTTGAGTACAAAGTCCAGGTTTCCTTGTCTGCTTCGAGAGATACCATTCCCTCTCTGCGCAATTGCATATATATTTACATATGGGTCCCGATAATCTTCTCCTGGAATGATCTAAGCGTTCTGATTGATTCATATTTTACCATTGTTCGTTGCAAACTTGATGAGCGGTCGATATGAACCGTTTAGAACAGAAACTCTGGTCCCACATATGCTTTCAGTTCATGTAAATTCATGCCCCAAGACAACAAATTCAGGCCGTCTGATAAGGATGTTTGTTCGTTTCAATCTATTGACTTAACGGATTAGATCTTCACCAAGAGTGGGTCCATCTCAAAAGTTTTGCCTTCAACAAAAGATCATCGGTATCAACTTTAACCCATCTTTTTGCCTTTTGCTTTCTCTTCGTCCCCGAAACACCTGGTTGTATGTCAGGTCACAATTTACCTTCCCTGGAGCAAGAAAACCATCTACAAGACAAACGAAGAGGGTGTCAGTACAAAATCGTAATGGTAAAAATATTAAATTTGGAGAATATGGGAGGGTATTTCGGTCAGTTCACTCCCATTGACTTGTTGATAGAATGGGGAAGCCATTGCTTAAGGGTCAAGTAACATTGACTGGCATCAATTTGATGCTACGGTAATCAAAGATTGAATGGTAGATCTGAGATCTTAACTTCCAAGTAAACAATCTGCTAATTGACTAGTTAGCAAGGGATAAGATAGAAGTGGGCCCCATTTGACACATTTTTCTTCATCCAGCGTATTAGCCCCGTAAATGAAGCCACTTCATCGTGGCCGACCCTTAATAGGGTCAAGGTCTTCGTGGTGATGATGATGATTCGACGGGTTAGCCCTGTATGATAATTCGATTAGTGTTAATTTGGTGCTCTTTTTTGGCTTTGCGTGTTTGTACAGACAATGGAGGGCGAGGGAAGGTCGGAGAAGCTGCCTATTTGGAGGATTGGGTCACGAAGCTGACTTCGATCAACGCCGGCGAGTCCATATTCACCGTCACGTTCAAGTGGGACATGAACCTGGGGACTCCCGGGGCTTTCATCGTCAAGAACTACCACCACTTTGAGTTCTTCCTTAAGACCCTGACCCTCGAAGATTTTCCCAAGGGACGGATCCATTTCGACTGCAACTCCTGGGTCTACCCCACTGAGAACTACACTTACGATCGGATCTTCTTCGTCAACAAGGTAATTAGCTAACTCATGCTATCTTAAATTATAAAAAGGGGAGCCTTGGAACAATGGTACAGTTATCTAATCTGACCTAGAGGTCAAGGGAGGTCAAGGGTTTGAGACGTAAAAACAACCTCTTACAAAAGGCGTATAGACCCTTTGTGGTCCGCCTTTTTCCCAACCCCGCTACATGTGAGAATTATCCACTCGGCTGCCTTCTTTATGACATCCTAAATCATATAACGTTATGTTAATAAAAGATCACTAAACAAGCATTAGTGCATGTCAATGACCTAAGTTATGCGTACATGGTTTATAATTGATGACGAGAGCTAGTCGGTGGTGATGGTGCTTGTTCCATCCGTACGTTGATTCGGAGTATAAGAAAAGCAAAGGAAAGAGAAGTCGATGGAATGACCTTCTTGCTGGACGCCCAGGATCTCATCATCATAAGAGTCTTTGTGTGGCAGAAATTCAAATTAATCCTCTACTGACACATGTAAGCATTAGCCTTAAAGCAATTGGCTACCCAAAGGCATCTGGTCATTGGTTCAATGAGTCTTTATTCAGTTTTGGATTTTTTTCCACGAATCAATTGTCCCGATAAGACAAATGTTTGTGGTGGGACCCAAACGTGACAATTAGGGCCGATTTCTGAAGAGGCACTTTTAGGCATTTTCATTGGAAGATCTTAACTTGTATTTTGTATCGCGGGTATGTGGTAACCAAATCAATGGAACGGTTCAGATATATTGCAGCATGGGACCCAAGCTGATCGATGGATCTAATTCTAATTATTGGTTGAAGGCATGCTTATTTATTTATATTGGTGCATGAACAGAATTACCTTCCAAGCGAGACCCCTGCACCTCTGGTTCCGTACAGGCAAGATGAATTGGTGAATCTTAGAGGGGATGGAACAGGGGAGAGGAAGGAGTGGGACCGGATCTACGACTATGCTTACTACAACGATCTCGGCCTTCCCGATGATGGGCCCGATAAGGCACGTCCTGTTCTTGGTGGGTCCCAAGAGTATCCTTACCCTCGACGAGGAAGAACCGGCCGTAAACCCACAAAAACAGGTGAGCCGTTCGATCACATTCTAGTTAATAATCCTTTTTGTACTAGTTTGAATGGTGAGTTCCTGCTCTCTAATCCTTTTAAGATTTGATGATTACTATGATATGTATTCTTGTAAATCACTATATAAAAGATCGCTACGGCAATAACAGGAGTCGAACTCACGTCGATTTAGTAGATTATAGTTGAGTCTTATTGTATTTCTGTCATTTTTCTGTCGACTTGAAAATGACATGCCAAAAAATTATTTCATATTTGAGTTAGTCAGTGTAACTTGGTGTTACATGAATCATGTCATGCCTGTGTTACATTATTCCGGTCGGCCTGAAAATGATGCGTATGATAATCATGTTACATGAATTGTGTCATGCCGTGTTATTCGAACACAACCCATTTACATAATTGTGTTATACAAGTTGATTCGTGTCAACTCGTTTAATAAATAAGTCGTGTTGGAGTCACGGGTTATTAACACAATTATTAATTGCATTGTGTTTATACTGATCCATGTGTTGTAATATATTAGTCTCAACATGATTTGCCAGGGTTAGGCCGAGATCGTTGGATGATTTGCCAGGGTTAGGCCGACAAGGCCTCTAATTGGATGTCCTTTTTCAAGCGTATATCAATCTGATCTCTTTGAAACACTTATCTTGCAGATCCAAACACAGAGAGTAGACTGTTTCTACTAAGCTTGGACATCTACGTCCCACGAGACGAGCGCTTCGGACACTTGAAGATGTCAGATTTCCTTGGGTATGCACTCAAGGCCTTGGTTCAGACGGTGCCGGCGTTGAAAGATCTGTGTGATGAGACACCCAATGAGTTCGATAGCTTCCAAGACGTACTGAATTTGTACGAGGGAGGGATCAAGTTGCCAGACTCCCCTGTGCTCAACACGATCAAGGATATGATCCCGTTGGAGATGATCAAGGAGTTCGTCAGAACTGATGGCGAGCGCCTACTCAAATATCCCATGCCTCAGGTCATTAAAGGTCAGTCTATGATCCATAATAAACACATTCCTCCTTGCTGTTTTGGTCAAGTAATGCTTTGCCTGCTGCAAATGCAGAGGATAAATGGGCTTGGAGGACGGATGCCGAATTTGCGAGAGAAATGCTTGCCGGAGTCAACCCCGTTATCGTTCGACGTCTCGAGGTAAATTACAACTCCATTCTTATAGTTAATTTTACATTTTATTTGATAATGCAGTAAAACTCCCTTAAGTTAATAACCTTGGGATTTGAGATTTTTTTATTGATTTAGCTGGACTTTATTTTTATCTGATAATCTCTTTTAATTAATGTATATGGAATGCTTATCACTTTATTTTACAAGTTAATAACCCACTCTTGTCTTTATCATTTCCTATTTCTCCTCTTAAAAGAGAAAAAAGAAGAAGCAGCCCACGCACATATGCAGGGTTCAAAGAAGAGGCGGATCACAAAGGATTTATAGTATGCAACTTTTTCTTATATTTACAAGAGACTGTTTCCCCCCTTCAAACCCATATTCTCTAGGTCATACGACGACAATTCAATCGTTACGCTAAGGCTCCCCTTCTCTATTTCTTCTATTAACTTTTCTAATTTTCTCTGAAATAATAAAGATAGATCTCTTCTTTCTAATTTTCTTAGCCAAATCTCTCTCCTTTCTAATTTTCTTGCTATTTTGAGAACTATGTAATGACAACTTTGAGCTCCTTTTTTACCAAAAGAGGTCTTGAAACTTGAGAATATTATTTTATGTACTTAGTTAGTCTTTACGAAAATTTTTTAAGAATGTATTATTCTTTTTAGTTTAGCAAGTTTATTAATTTACCACGTTGGCCTAAGTTGAGACGGAACACTTCGTATTAGCTTAGCAAGATTATTAATTTATCATATATTATTTTAAGGAGATTCTATTGTAGTCACAAAATAATTCAAGTAAATGATTTACTATTTGCAGGAGTTCCCCCCTGTTAGCAAGCTTGATCCAACTGCTTATGGCAACCAAAACAGCACAATAACTGCGGATCATATTCAAAACAACCTAGGAGGATTGACAGTCGATGAGGTATTACTAGTTGTGGTAATTCTTATTTTGAGAAAAAATTGAGCTCCTAATCACTACAATCATCGAAATTTGATTGTTTGTTTAGGCACTTAAGAACAACAGGCTCTTCATCTTAGATCACCATGACATGTTGATGCCATACGTGAACCGCATAAACAACAACACAGGAACAAAGCTCTACGCAACGAGGACTCTCCTCTTCCTCAAAGATGACGGGACTTTGACACCATTGGCAATTGAGCTTAGCTTGCCCCATCCTGATGGGGAGAACAAGGGTGCGGTCAGTAAAGTTTTCACCCCAGCAAGTGAAGGCGTCCAGGGTTCAATCTGGCAATTGGCTAAGGCTTATGCTGCAGTGAATGACTCCGGCGTGCATCAGCTGATCAGTCACTGGTAGGACACTTAATTGTCTGCAACTACAACTGCTTGATGTCTAATAACACTACGAAAGGCTGAGTTAACCTATTCCAGTACTTGGGAAGTCTTATGAATCATCTAGCTTGCAGCCCAATATTGTGGCTAGTTGACTACCTCCTGTCGAGTCTTCTCATTTTACGTATAGCTGGTCTGTAAGTTATTCTGCATGCCTTTGCAGGTTGAACACACATGCAGTGATCGAGCCATTTGTGATTGCAACCAACAGACAGTTGAGCGCGCTTCACCCAATCTACAAGCTTTTGACTCCTCATTACCGTGACACAATGAACATAAACGCATTGGCTCGACAAATCCTCATCAATGCCGGAGGGGTGCTCGAAAGCACAGTCTTTCCAGGACGGTACGCCATGGAGATGTCCTCTATAGTCTATAAGAGCTGGAACTTAACCGAGCAAACACTTCCGGCCGATCTCATCAAGAGGTAATTAGCGAATCCGAACGTAAAATCACATTTGATATCAAACAATAGCTTCCTCGAATGACACATTTATGTTCTTTCAGAGGAATTGCGGTCCCAGACTCATCTCACCCACACAATCTTCGCCTACTGATCAAAGACTACCCATATGCTGTCGATGGTCTAGAGATCTGGTCAGCCATCGAGACTTGGGTGAAAGAGTACTGCTCAATCTACTACCCAAACGATGCATTAGTCCAGACTGATTCCGAACTCCAATCCTGGTGGAAAGAAATTCGCGAAGTAGGCCATGGTGACAAGAAGGATGAGACTTGGTGGCCGCACATGCAAACTGTTTCTGATCTCACCCAAATATGTACCACCATCATATGGGTAGCTTCGGCTCTCCACGCTGCTGTCAACTTCGGGCAATATCCCTACGCAGGCTACCTTCCAAACCGGCCGACGATAAGCCGTAGATTCATGCCAGAACCTGGAACATCAGAGTACAGCGAGCTCGAGTCGAACCCCGACAGTGTGTTCTTGAAAACAATCACAGCACAGCTCCAGACACTCCTTGGTGTGTCACTCATTGAGATCTTGTCTAGGCACTCCTCCGATGAGGTCTACCTTGGCCAGAGAGCAACGCCTGAGTGGACCTCGGATTCGGCCGCTTTGAAAGCATTCGAGCGATTCGGTGAGAAGCTTGTGGCAATCGAAAATACAATTATTGAGATGAACAACAATGAGCAGTGGAAGAATCGGCTGGGTCCCGTGAAGGTTCCCTACACGTTGCTGTATCCAAATACGTCGGACTATAGCAATGTTGGTGGGCTCACTGGAAGGGGAATTCCCAACAGTGTCTCCATTTAAGGCTGCAACTTTCTTATTCTTCTTTCCCCTTGGATCCATTGATTTATATTCTGGGGGTGTTTGTTTCTTGCATCGGTACTTTTGTGAAATAAAAATGCTACTGTACCCGGGTTTTCACAACCTTCTTCTTTTTAAGTTCTCTTTCACTGCCCATTGCTCTTTTAGGTTCTAACAGTGCTGCAAATTTCCTGCCTCCTGAGACATGGGTACTTTAAAACTTCATGCAGTGAACACATCCTTCAACTACTACTGGTAAAGAACATGTAGGTCCATTTGTTTCTGATAATTCTGCAGAATGACTAACTATATCATCTATACAACGCAAGAGATAAATGAGGAGCATGATCACTGCAGAAAATTCCTTCCGATATAAAACTTTTCAACATAAATGTAGTTATTAAGTTCAATCTCTGTACTCTTCGATGCATGAACAAGAGGGTATCCAAACGACAATACACTATTCTGAAGGAAGAAAATACACGAGCTCCTTTGCCCAATTATTTCGGTACATCTAATTTACTTCTTAAGAATAGATGCCAAACCAAGTTCGACTTCCTCTTTGGCCTTCTTATCAAATGGATCTTCACCAATGTAAAGATCTAATATTGAGCGACATAAGAGCTTGCTCTCAATGTTTCCGACTTCCTTGCCGTCAACTAAACCATATAGAAGAAAAATCAGTCAAGGTTTTCAGATAGTCAGCATAAAACTAACAATATGCTAAAACTGCATCCGTCAACTAAACCATATAGAAGAAAAATCAGTCAAGATTTTCAGATAGTCAGCATAAAACTAACAATATACTAAAACTGCATACAGACAAGAATCAACGAAGATGCTATCAAGAACAAGAAAGCACCAAAAAGGAAAATACTTACCCACCTTTTCATTTGTGGTCATATACCTCAGTAATGCTACTGCACAAATGGCTACCAGGATTCTCAAAAAGGAAAACGTTTCTTCAACACTATCAAAATAGACAGCGTAACATTCTATTTCTTTCAGGATTTAGCATGTAAGCTTGTAGAGCTCTGTCCAGGACATCATCGTGGAGTCTATGGAGCTCTGAAGCATGGGGATAACAAACCATATGGCTTCTTCCCTTCTATTTGCAATATAAATCATACATAAAGTTACTTAAGAACAAACATCCCAAGGTTTAAGGCTATCTGTCTTGGTTTGGGTCCTGCCAATAGCATAGGATCGGATCAGTCACCATGGATTACTAATCCAAGCTTTGTTATCCCTGTTGGCAAGGACAACAATCTATAGATGAAATTATTGATGCACAGTGGACAGAATCCAGATCCCCTGCTATTGTAGCCCTAAGCAGTAGACAAAATTGCTTGAGAACAAACAGCCCAAGACTGTTTTCTGTCTGTTTGAGAAATTCTGTGTTTTAGGCTGGGAACAGTGGGGAATAAGATCACTGTTCATGCATAAGTTAATTCATAGTTTGTTATCCTGAAACGACCCTGATATTGTCGTTTGAATACCAAATGTTTCTCAATCTTAGGCAGTTCTTCTGTCATTGGGATAGCTTTTCCAAGCTTTCATGACTGTTGGTTTTTAACATATACATTTGTCACTGAGGGTAATGCTCCTCCTTGCTCCTTATGGTTGTGCAGATCGCTCAAACACAATAATTATTACAATTTGCTGATATTCTTATTCTTTGAGCAAGTGTACATGCTCATGTAAAATCTTCTCAGTTATTCACGAAAAATATGAATGCTTCATTCAAGTTACGTGATAGAGTAATATTGCTCTTTGACTTTCTCTTTGCAATTAAGTTCATCAAGATGCCTAAGGGGCACATGACCAGCTAGAAATCAACTGAAGTGTAAAAGATGTTATATGACAGTGTAATACCAGAAAAAAAGCCTTCGGACTCAGTGATATTGTTTGTTTTACTTTTCAGTGGTATCCCTTTGGTATTATTGATTCTTTGTATCACATTCATTTATGAAAAGAATTTAAGAGTATGAAAATTAGTGTTTCTCCATGTTTACAGAAGAGCAGAATTTGAAAAGTTACCCGTGCATTAACTAAGTAGGAATTTTACACTCAACATTTGAATTTGAGAAATAAAAGGCAAAAAATCTATCTGCTGCTATGATTATGACAAAATTTATTTCACCCAAAAATGATAAGAGGAAAATTAGTGGAATATTGAGACAAGCATCTTAGGCCACCTCCCGGCTAGGCACCTCTTCCTTCCCCTTGAATTTATTTCGGCTTCCTGATGTAATGGAATGGCCACATCAACAGTTACTCCTGCAAAAGCTTGGGTGTCATCATTTTGGCTAAGAAGAATTTCTTACAGGGAGGCCAGTTCAGTGGCTAATGGTTCATATGATAGCAAAGTAGAAAGAGGTTTCTGTGTAGGGAGACAATTCCACTTTATGTTTTGAAGTGCCTGATCTCAACTTCATATCCCTCTTATAATTTGATGAAAATTGTCATAAAAAGAATATAGTTGAATCTAGGAAATGGCTTTGCGGATAACAGGAAAAGGTCAGTCTCAATCACATTGCACAATAATATAAAGAGAGACATGTCCAAACATGTTACAGAATAGTATAAGAGAAAGCCAAAGCCACTGAACCATCTTACTTGTTGTGCGAAGGATATGGCCCGGTTCCTTGGAAAGATCTATGATAGACCCCCGTGGTAATTGAATTTCATCTTTAAATTGGGATGTGAACCTACAGCAGAAGAGGATGGTTAGGTTAAGGACAAGCTATAAAGAAGATAACGGAATTGAAACGATCCTGAAATTTACTTCATTACTAATGTAAATACTAAAAGTCCTGAAATATGAAGTGGTTGGTGATTCATCCTAATAGAACTATCAAAACTTGATTCCGTTTCCTGCAAACTTTAGTAACTAGTAACCATATTGGGAAACTAGTAAAGCACCAGCAATCCCAGAAAAGATGCAAGAAAAATAGTGAAAATCTTAGACTCTGTAAAGAATAAACTGAAAGTAGAGCATTGGCATTCATGAATAATCGTAAAGCACTTCATTAGCTTACAAAAAAACATATAATTTGTCAACAGTTGAGTCAGAAGCAACAAAACCACAGTAACATGGTTCTTCTCATAAGGGAGGCCAACTAGATAAGCAAATCATCATATAATTGAAGCACAGCAATCAAATGTAGGATGAGGGACTCAGGAAACTTGAGTCACCTTTGCAGCAGTTCTTTATTATCTGATCCACCGAACTTGTTAAGCCTCCTTCCTACTGACTCTTCAAAAGCATTACGCACTGAACGAATGCTTAATCTGCTGTACACTATCTGAAGTCTGACAGTCATTTGCACATCCTGGTCCATAATGTCTGCGTAGAAGTCTTTATTTCCTTTAAGTTCACAAAGTGAAAGTGTTCTGTACTTCTCAGCTAACAAGTTCTTCATCTCGCCATCATCAGCATAAACACCTTAAGGAATTACATTTTCAGCATGAAGGAGAGTGTCAGTATATAATTCAAGTGACACTGGAAGGAATTACATTTTCAGCATGAAGGAAACGTGTCATGTACAAGCATTCAAGCAAGCAAGCGTGTTTTACATCCACAAACACAGAGGAAAAGAAAGACATGGTAGTTGTTATATTGTAAAGTAAGGAGAACTTGTATTAACTTCAAACGACCCTTTAGGTGATTTCTATGTCCAAAAACTTACATTTTCAAAAGATTAGGATGAACCTCCTTGGTCTGACCAACAAGTGTTCTATGTTTCTCCTCTTTCCTTTAATAGGCAAAACATTGACTTACTAATACCATAACATGTTAAAAAACTATTAAAATGCAAATGTGAAAAGGCAAGCTTAGTTGTTCTTCATAGATATCAATAAAATGTGAATATTTGCTCTTTAAGACCTGCAATGTGTTAGTATATTAAGAGATTGTATCCACAGCTTCTGAGATTAGATACTCTGAAGTACTTCTAAAGCAAACAAATAAGTATCACAGAGAAGAATCTAATAAGTGTTTATCAATAGTATTCGGAAGCTATTAAGAGGATTTATAGTCTAATGTTGAATGCCTATCCAATAAGCATAAACGAACCCTGAGTAATTGGTGGGAAGTAAAGCATGGCCAAAAGAGTCCTCCCAAACTTCTGCGAATAGGAAGAAATTCTCTTTCTACCACAGGATTAGCATCACTGTATAAGAGTACAAAGATTTGGAATAAAAAAAAAAATTGTCCATCATTTTTTCTTTTGTTTCTAGACAAAGTAGCACATAACTACAAGAACTTCTATTGAGGAAAAAGGTTTCAAAGAGTGGTGAAGTTGGCTTAAACATGAAAGATTGCGATTAGCATAATTGGCATTTCCCTGTTTGAGCACTATGACAAGAATGGAATGTCATATAAGGATAAAGACTCTGGTGATATTGGATCACAGAGACTTGTAAGAATAAGAAGCGAGATCATACAGTTGCTGATTGGTTAGTGTAAATCACTTTGTTGGCATTTGTGGAGCAATATCTGAGAAAAAGTCCTTAATGAAAGATATTAGAATGTATAAACTTCTTTAAGGTATTCAAACTCTTGAACTTTCTAACTAAATTTCAGTAAAGATGATAATTACTCCCTCTGAAACTCTGTAACCAACTTGCATGAAGCTGCGAATTAATTTTCAAAACATTCACAAAGCTGGTTTATCTATGTCACATTGTACAAACAGTATAGAATAAATCAAAATTAATTTACCAGAAGCTCGTAAACTTGTACTCAAGAACAATTTAATTTTGCACCAAACATAAATTTACAGAACAAATGGAGATGTGCCTCTGGAGGTTTATGTGATCAGAGGGTGCCAATCAAACTAAAAGAAAAATTCTATAGGATGGCTGTAAGACCGGCCATGCTCTATGGATCAAAGTGTTAAATAGTTAAGGAACAACATGTAGGATGAGCGTAGCTGAAATGAGAATGTTGAAATAGATGAGTGGCAAGACAAGAAAGGATAGAATTAAAAATGAAAACTTTAGAGGAAACCTAGATGTAGCACTAATAGGTAACAAGATGAGGGAGGGTAGACTTAAATGATTTAAACATATCCAACGGAGACTGAAAATGACACCGGTTATAAGGAGTGAGTCAATCCAAGATAAAAAAGGGCAGCCCCGGTGCACGAAGCTCCCGCCTATGCGGGATACGGGGAAAGGGCAGACCACAAGGGCCTATAGTAGGCAGCCTTACCTTGCATTTTGCAAGAGGCTGATTCCACGCCTTGAACCTGTGACCTCAAGGAGTGAGTCAATCCAAAATGAAGGCTCTAAAAGGACAAAGGAAAGGCTCAAAGTATTTGGATAGAAGTAGTGAGAAAAGATTTAAAAACTCTTGGACTTAATGAGGCCATGACAGTTGATAGAGGGGGAGCGGAAGAACAAGATTCATGTAGCTGACCCCTAATCAGGATAAGGCTTTGATGATTATGATGATGAAACATAAATTAAATGATTGTGTTAATGGTTGATCATAGCTAGAAGTATAAATACCAGAAAGGCATAGTTGGACCATAACTGATTCTGATGAATGCCTCGGTCACGAGTTTGTGCACAATCAGAAGAGCTTTGGCACCGAAGCTGGACTATAAATATGAGACAATCAAGAAAGTCTTTTTGCGTTAACTTAGTTTTTCTTCTACGAAAATGATGAAGTTCCTTTTCATGGTAGATAGGTACTACTAATTTGATTTAGCATAGTAAGAAAAAAAAACACATCACAAGTACCAAACTTCATCGCACTTGGATGTTTTTAACAGTCGCCATCCCCTTTCCTGGCATTAACCAGCCCAGTTGAATAAGTTTGTATCATGCAGTTATCTTTTAGTAGTACGATCGTCGGTGAACAATAACCTGTGATGGGAAAATCCCCATTTCCCAATTGGGACATGACCAGCAGTTCAAATGCATCTACCAATGGAGGCAGACCAAAATATGAAATTCCTGAACAACAACAATAGAGGCCAAACCCATTGGTTTGAATTCTACCAAGGAATGTTACACTATCTACAGCTAAATGCAATTAAACACAAGAAATAGGAGAAAATAGAAACTCTTACCAAATGCATAAACATCAATGTTCTTCAAACCAATGATGCTTTTCTTCCTTATCCCAATACCAAGCAAACGTTGAGTCTCCTTCAAAACAGAAGGGAAAGAAGCTCCAGTTTTGGATTCGACTACTGAGGCTTCACCACTGTCAGCTAGAGAAATAGTGGCCCACATGCGAGAAGAACCAGAGAAGAAGAAATCACATGCCTTTTGAAGAAATGGGTCTGACTGGTTACTGATTTTGTGAGAAATAGCGAAACCTGTTCCAACTCCAACAGCCACGGCAGCTGCAATTGAGCAGGCTGTGGATGCAAAGAAGGAAGATGAGCCATGGGGCCGTTTTGAGGGCTGAGAATACGAGATGGGAAAACGCAGAGAAACCATGAGAGAGAGAGTGTGAGAGAGAGATCTAAAAGCTCAAATTATTTGAAACTAAATTGCTATTTTTTTTCTTGTTTATTATTGATAGGGTTGTATTCTCCGCCCCTAAAATATTGGGAGAGAATTGGAAGAGCAAAGGTAAAACAAAGAATTTACAAGTCTAGAGAAAAAAATTGCTGACACGTTGACTTCCTTCAAGACTCTCAAATATAAGCCAAGAATATTTTCTTCAAGACTCTCAAATATAACCCAAGCAAATATTCGTGTCCTAGGAACACGGATAAACTTATCCCTGGATCTGAAAATTTTACCCTAGTAAATCCTCCCGTGTATCTTTCATTGTGATGATATTGAATTAATCAACATATGTGTCAATTGCACTCCTTTCTTAAAAGTGTTAAATACCTAAAAAACACTGTATTGTTGGGATTTTCTAATTTGTACCCCAGATTCCGATCTGGTTCAATTGAACCTGACATATGAAGACCTTTTTCAAACCACTCTGTTTTGGATGATCAAATCCATTCTAACACCGAACCTTAGCCTTTTAAACAGACTCAAAGCTTCCACCCACTCTCCTTCTTGCATAGTCCTACAAGCCATTGTGCTCCATGACACCAAATGTCTTCTAAACATTGAATTAAATACTCGTTGTGCTTCACTCAAGCTGCCACATTTGAGTCTCATTTTTTATTGATGAACCCTTGTATCTTTTCCCTTCTTCATGCACATAAGCCTGAACATGCCTTTAGAACAAGTAGGGAAGTGAAATCATTAGGCATAAGACCTTTTAAGCATCGAGTGATAGAATTCAATTATTTTTAAGAACTCACCCTGTGACCCATATTAGCCAAGCCTTTATGACTAGAATTCCAAGCAAAAATAGTCTTTTCTGCAGTTATTTAAACATAAGAAGACTTCTGGGAGATTGTCAAACTTAACATAAGCTTGTACAAGCTATAATGCCAGCTCCATGCTGCTGTTTGGGTAAAGAAAACCACTAACCAGGAAATGCCCATAAAATCTTCCAACTTCATGAACGCTTAGTGGAAGACCTAAGAAGGGAAAGATGGTTCTGTCCATGGAAGAGTTGGGGGAAGGAGAATTGCAAAGCTGGGGAGTGAGAATTTTAATGGCGGATAGGAGAAACCTAGGCATAGGGTAGTGGTGGGACTAAAAGGTTTGTGAACTGCCAAATCCAACAGTTCATTAGTGGATTGTTAAACGATCTAGATCCAGCCCTTTGTTTGTGGATGCAACGTTTTTGGTAAACATTGGTCCTTGATCATCTAGTTAGATCATTTCATCAAAGAGTTCTTCTAGAAGGATGCGGAGAAAAGACACTACGAAGGACACAACAGATAGGTTTGTTCGCCCTGTCATATTTAGGCTACATTCATGCCTATCAAAGGCTTATGCATACTAAATTTTTTAGCTAAAATTTTCAATGGATATGATTCAAAAGCAAAAGAAAAGCACAGCTCAGAGTGGTGTTCACATTGGCAGTCAGTACCACATAAGCAAGCCAAGTGGGTTACAAAGTAATGCCATCTAATAACTTAACAGTGTAGGGTATAGTTGAAACAAGTCATCAAATATGTGGTGCAATTGAACCAAATCATAATCTAGGGTCCAAATGAGAAAAATGCAAGAATGTAGGGTTTTTTTTAAAGTAGTTAACCCTTCTTAAAATGCAGGATATCTTTAGGAAACAAATATCTAGAATTTAGTGATTTAGAGAGGAGGTTTAAACATACAAATTTTCAATCTTTAGCTACAATTGGAAGAAATGAGAATTGCATCTCCTCTATTCATGATAAGTATGGCTGGTTGCTTCATACTCTTGATATTATTGAAAAGTTTGTTTTTTCTCACTTTAATTTTTTTTTTTCAAAAGCCTTCTAAAGAAATTACTCTTGATTATATTTATTGTCATGCTTTCTTAAGGACAAAAAGAATGGACTTTTAAAACCTATCACTTCCTCTGAGGTTAGGAAAGCTTTGTTTGGAACCCTAATAAAGCCCCAAGCTTTGACAGTTTTAGTGCTTCTTTTTATCGAGTGAATTGGATTAATGTAAGAAAATTCATTTTTTATATGGCTAATGCTGCCTTTAAGTCCAAGTATATTCTTAAGGAGATGAATGCTACATATATTGCTCTTATTCCTAAAGAAGCAAAACCCTATGATTGTGGATAAGTATAAGACTACTAGCCTTAGTAAACATTTCCTATTGAATTTTGACAAAAGTGATTGCAAATTGTCTCAGACCTTTCATGTGCAATTTGATTATTCTTTGTCAAGTGATTTTTATTCCTGGTAGATCTATTAATGATAATAATTTATTTATGCATGAAATGCTTATCTTATTTAGGAAGAAAAGAAAATAGGACCAAATTTTTGCATCAAGGTGGAGTTTCAAAAAGCTTATGATAGTATCAACTAGGATTTTATTTATTTTCTGTTGAAATTTTTTAATCTACTCGACATATTGATTAAATTGATTCTGAATTGTGTTTCTTTCAGTTGATTGGTTATATTAGTCAATGGTAATTCTTCTAAGTAATTCAATCCTAAGAAAGGTTTGCATAAAGGAGATCCTCTATCTCCTTATTTGTTTGTGATGAGTGCTAAAAAATTTCATGTTCTATTGAGAAGCATGTTTGATATAAGTCCTTAGAAGATCATTTTATGTGTAAATTTGATCCATAGATCAGTCATCTATTGTTTGCAAAGATTTGCATGTCTGGGGCGAAAGTTAATGCCTTTAAATCTTCCATTGCATTTTCTTTGAGTTCCTTGTGCAGAAGGCAGGATCCAAAAGTTTACAGTTCAACATGTGCATGATAGGATGATTGCTAGACTCACATATTGAGGCAAAAACTCCTTTCCCATGCTAATTGAGCACAACTTGTTGAAGCAGTTACTATGGTGATGCATTACTTTTCCGTGTCTTCTTTCTCAATTCATGTTCCTAACCTTACCGCCTATGAAAAAGCTAAAAGGGATTGTAATTTGGATCATCAAAGTAACAAAAAGAGAGCTCATATTGTTGATAGGAAAAATTGTTATGTAGGAAATTGTTAGTTTACCTACATTGCAAGGTGGTTAAGGTATCAAAAATTTGGAAGCCATGAATTAGGCATTCATAAGCAAACTTGGATGGGAGAAAATGATTCCTAGTTTCTTTGGTTTTCTTTTATGTGTGCCCACTATTTTAGGAGTGAGAAAAAGTTTCTTGATATTAAGGGCCCTGCTAGTGCTTCTATTTCTTGGAGAAGAAAATTATCTATCAAGTTGTAAATGGATTATCGAGTCAGATACTAAAATGGCATTCTAATTGGACACTTGGGCATGTGATAGTCCTCTTTTGTCTTTACTTGATGATTCTCATATTCCTCTTATTTATAAGTATGTTCTTTTGTTGTTAGGAATGCAATGTTTTCCAATAAAAGGAATTAAATATATTCTTTGTTGGATCATTGGAGGTAATATTAGAATTTTTAGTGTTGTGTACAAACTGTATTACATAAATATTAGCTTAGGGGCGTGCTTACAGCAGCTGCTTGAAGATAGTTAAAGCCTCCCGAAATATACAAGGGATTTATGACAACTCCATCTTCGGGATTCAACCAAGCTAAACTCAGTTTACATCTCAACTAATGTTTTTTTAGAAGAGGAATGAGGATACTCCTTTTTCATGCATGGTAAAACTTAGGGAAAAAAAAAGAACTAAGCATCCATGATGTTCAAAACAGAAAAAATAGCCCATGAGAAAAAAAACGATATATTTAGACTTTCCTAACCACTTGTTTATGGTCTTTAAAAAAAAAAAAAGAAAAGTAAAAAATGAATAGTCATAAATTTTTATCTCAATAAACTTAAGCTAAAAAATCCAAAAGAAAACGTGTACTACTTTCCAATGTGAAGATCTAAGATATTTTGAAATGCATGAGTTAGATTTTCTGAAAACATTTGGCTAAAAAAAATAAAATAATAACTACACTTAATCAAACTCATCATCATCAAAACCTTATCCTCGTCATCGGCCGGCCAAATGTGCCACAAAGACTGACCATAATCAATGCAAACATTTACTAAAAAGCAACACAAGGTACCCAAAATTAATGCGTCAAATTCCTTACTCTTTTTGCAGAGAAAAATAATTAAAAAAGCATTTCCGACCTGCCGGATTCGAACCAGCGACCTAAGGATAGCTGGTTAGTAAATACCCACTACAGTCCTCCGCTCTGCCAACTGAGCTAAGGTCGGATGATGAAATAGCGGACAAACTTTTTAATTTTAATAAAATAACTGCAAACGTGGAGTTCGTTCTCTCACTTGGCACTGCTACAGGTGGATTGTACAAGTATTTTGAGATGATCTGTCCATGTTGAGACCCAAAGCAATGGAAAATTCTTCTCCCGGATGTCAGTAGAGACGTGCAATGTTTCTGTTTGATTAAATGCCTCTACTACGTAGTTGTTTCAATTTTGTTTCCCATATCCTTAATCGGTGCGGACAAGCAGATTGCTATATCTTTTAATGACTATCTGTGGTGGAGCCACAGAAATGAATAATTGTGCTCCCTGCTCACCATATGAGGTGGTGGGCCCAGTGAGTGAATGGCTGTTCGCCACAGATGGTGATGAGCCATAAACGGGGCTCCAAATTTATCTCTCTGATGGCTTTGTGGGACGGAATGCCGTAGTTTGGCCTGGAAAATTGGAGCAAAGAACGAACACATGGGACACTCTATTTTAATGAATTGGCTGGTTTTGATGTGGAAGATAACTGAAGACTCTTTACGGGTCTCACGCATGCATCCAAGGATTGGTAGCATACTGTCATGGGCTTGCACTTTGGACGTTTTCTCAGTCCATTACTAAGGCTTTCGGTCTATAAAGGAAATTTGCTTGGCTCGTGGACTGGGCCTAAGGGGTTTACGCTCATTTTGGTGAAGACTATTGAAATTGGCTTGATTCTAAAAGGTTTTGGAAGCGTACGACAGTGTGTATATAAATATCTAGTTATATTGGAAAAGTCCAAGGATAGGTTTAGAAGAAAGTAGAACTTAGGATATTTTGTAACAAAGTTCGAGAAGGAGATCTAAATAGTTTATTGTATTATATGTGGAATAAATTTGGCCATCCACTAAGGAGGTGGATGGAGGCGAGCAAGTATAAATATGTTAGGTCATTCATTTGTAAGTCATCCCAGAGTTGTAAACTATCTTCGAATGTAACAGAGAGCTTCATTTGTGATCACTTGGGTGTGTGTTTCCTTTGTCTCTTCTCAGTGAGTTAAGTGTTTTAGGTGCAAGGGTTCAAACTAAGAGTTTAGGGTAGGCTGACTCAGGGATAAAGACAGAAGCTTAGAACGGATGCCACACGGTTGAGGGCCTAGGGTAAAGCCAGTGCCATAAAAGTAGGTCTTCAAGTCAAGATAGGCAAAGGGTCACAAGACTACCGCAAGAGAAGAAACATGTTAGAGAGAAGTCATTTGTATCGAAGAAAGTCCATGTAGCTGGATGGAATTGGAAGGAGATGTTTGGTTTATCAGCAGGAAATGGATGATTGGAAAATGCGCACCTACACAACAAGAAGAATACATAGAGGAGGAATGTTGGTATAGAGCATGATGGCACCTCAATAGTGTGCAACTCCCCACTTTTGTATAGTGAGCCCTATTATACCAATAATCGATACTGTTCGTGTGACTCTCCTAACCTTGGATATCTATTGATGTAAAAGTTATGTGAAAAGGACATATCTAGCATACAAGAATTTGTGCTTTTATGTTACTATACATGGACAATCAGAAGCTCTTTGTAAAGCAATTATTTACATTCAACGAAGCAAAACACCGTTCCTTAGATGCTACTTTTTCCTTTTGGCACGTCTTTTTTACAAGCATATATCCAAGGTAAGGTTGTCAATGGACTTGGATTGGCTGATGCACAATCACAACCCCGTGAACTATATTTGGACTCTAAGTTTAGGATCTGAATTTTGAAACCACTAGATCAAGACAATTCCCTAAAATGCATTGGATAGTCACAAGTCTCTTGTTTTGGTTTAATAAAATACCCTTATTTAATTATCCATATGAAGCATTTTATAGGATATTTTTGTCAAAATTTAAAATGTCATTGAAAATCCTTGACAAGTCATGGTAAGAAGGTACTAATTATATATTCTTTTTCAGAGTGTATTAAAAAATGTCTTAAAAGACAGAAGCTTTTTAGAGAGTACGAATTATGGGTGCTAATATCTGCATGCCTGTTTTCTTTATAAGAAAGTAGATGGTTTTGTTGCCTTGTGACTTTTACTAGGCTGGGATTGTAAATTGATATGTACTTTAAGAAGACCACAAAGAAAACAAGAAATATAGAAATAGGAAAAGAGAAAACTACTCTTGTGCATACGAAGAAATAGAATTAGCTGAAAATTCTAGTCAAACTGAAGCCTCTTTTTTGTAATCAAAGTCTAGCAAAATTCTTTCATAGGGTGCCAAAGGTGATTTGCTCTTCATGAAGAAGACATCATCTATTTCTTTTTCTACATCTCGACATGTGGTTCCTAACTCTTACTCCATGCTTTATAGAGAAAATAGCCATAAAACACTGAGGCTTCTAGCCATCTCAACTCCTTTTTCTTTCTCTTCAACTGACTTATAAATTCCAAATCTAAGTACTATGAAAGAAGGTAAAACTTCTCTTTTTTCATTTTCTTCTTCTATTCCCTTTTCTTTTTTCCATTTGTTCCTATATCCATTTTTGGGTTTTCCTTTTTACTGATTTTTGAATTTGGGTTCAATAAGTTTTCGGTATCTTACTTTAGTTTTGTTGATTTTGATTCTTTAGGGTTTTGCCTTTGTGTTTTCTCATTGTGGGTTATGATTTTTGCTACAAAAGAGGAAAGAACTAAAGGAGATGGAAGCTATTAGTAACACAAATAGAACAATTATGACATGAGGGGGAAAAGGTATACTTACTATGATAAGCACAAAGATGAGATGTTGAAGCTCTAAAGGAGGCAATTAGGAGCTATCTCAAAGGATAGATTAGATTTATATGAATAGAAGTGGAGATCTCCACAATATAGAAGAGCCAATACCAGACTTCAATTCTTCCCACATAATCCACTACTCATCTCTCATCAATGGCCAAACATCTAGGGGTGATATCGTTGTCATTTGGTTTATAAATTCAGTTATCACTTTTAAGTGCCTCTTTATATAGCGTTACATATTGTCTTAATCATATATGTAATGGAGCTGCTTGAAAAAAAGAAGGCTTAAATAAAATTGTATTTGCATCTCATCAATGACTCGACTAGATCATCCACATTTACAAGTCAAAGTACTTTCCAAACCCATGTTTCGGTGAGAACTACATAGTTCTTGATCTAATTTCTTTGCAAAAGAAGCTTCTCTCTATATTCGCTTCCAGTTTCATGTGAATGATGCAGTGGTTGCAGAAGCCAAGAAAAGAATGGCAGAGATCAACAAAGACGATTATGTCAAAGAAGAGTTCCTTCCAATCTTTAATTCATATTCTTCATCTAATGGGTCTTTCTTAGGCTTCGCCTTTTTTTTAATTTCATTTTTACTTTTCAACATTTGCGTGCCCAGTACGTGAAACTAACTAAGTGGAAAAAGCTTCTAAACACTTATCAAATGGGCGTGCCAATGTTAGCTCTCTTAATCATCTATACTTTTAGCCAAATACAAAATCCTTGAACAATCTTTAACTTTCCAACTAGGTTAGTAGATATATTAAAAAAATTTAGATTATTTAGATAAACCTAGTTCATATCTAATAAAATTAGTTTGTATCTACTTCAATGTTTCTTAATCTTTTCATATAACTTTTGCTACTTAGGATTAGGGATGGAAACGGATTAGGTTGAGTGGAATTTTTGCTGAGCATAACCTTGACTGTAGTGCTTTTATCCCAACCCTGAGTAACTTTGGACCAAAGTTTTCTAACCCTAACATTGTTCAAGTTAAAAAAATTGCAACCCCTAACCCTAACCTATGATTAAAAAAAAAAGAAGCAAAAAAATACTTAACTTGTGCAAATAATTTCTAGTCAAGTCCCCTAATTGAAGCTAACACAATATAGTTTAACACTTGAACAATTGATTGATGTTAATTGTCAAATAATTATACATTTCCTTATAAACAACTTCAAACTCCCATGAAATAAGCAAATGGAAGATAATATAGTTTCATTGCATTATTAAATAGATGCAAGATAAACAAGTTAACTAACAATAGCTTGGTGCCAAATACCAACATTCTCTCAGCATTTTGTTTTTTTATAGTTGCAATCAATTAGCTAAGAACGAAGACCCAAAACTAGTGTAGATTGAGGGTTTAAGTTATCTATTTAACACTTCAACTAGGAGAAGAATAAGAAGAGATATTTCAAGAAGGAAGAGGAAGAAGTAAAAATCCCTTTCTTTTTTATAAAAATCACATATTGATTTAATAACCAAAATAGCCTTGCACTTGTAGTTTTATAAAAAAAATATATGCAAAGGAAATTTTAGTTAATATATAAGTACATAAACAAGTGTTTGGGCCCCCTAGTATTTTACTCATTGGCCCTAGCTCGATCCTAATACAAATTTGGGTCACACTATTTGACCTAAATTTCTTGCCCCTAAATTGATTCTTATCGGTCAATTTGTATTAGGTCCTTTAATTAGTTTGACCCTTTACCATCCCTATTAAGATCACATGAGAGATTCAAACCAAAAATTGCCCCTATATCTATGATAATAACATTCATTAATTTTATTTTATGCTTGGATCTAGGACAATTCAAAGGACAATATGAATATAAAAGAATATGGGTCAAGACATGAAAGTTATAGTGTTTAGAATTATTCAAACAAAACTCATATTTATTTAACTGGAAGTGTATCATGACCACGCCACAGGTAGATCCTATCTATATCTAGCCTGTTGAAAGCCCTAATCCAAATAGGGTAGTCAAATAGATAACAAAATAATTGAGAAAGGTTTGATTGACGCAGTTACCAATGGTGACCAACTAAAGGAACTCTAATGGGCAAAATATTCTCTCTCTTCTTCTCAAATTTAGGAAATAAAAAATAGTCCTTCTAGTTTTGCTTCTGTTCTTTCAATTTTATTATATATTCTTTTCTTTGGACCTCTCCAAGTCATTGAATTGATAGTTTAACACAAAATAGCCCAAAAATATAGTACAACATTGTTTTGTAACATCATAAAGCCTAAAAAAGAGAAGGCTTTAAGTGGAATTTAAGTGGGGCTGATTTGAGTTCTTAAGACCCCGCGATATCACTACTATCATATAGTTTACAAAGAAAGATAGAGAACTACCATTCAACTAGGTTGTATCATATAGTTTAGAATAGCTATGGGCTTGGTTAACTTGAATTTTGGTCAATCCTCATCCTAACCTTAAAGCATTTTTCTTGACCCTAACTGATTTCAAGTCATAAACACTGTTTACGTAAAAAATTAGTATCCTTGATGCTAATTTGTAAGGGTCAATTTGGTTCAAGTCCTCTAATTGATGCTATCACTTGATCGATAACAATTATCGAGTAATTATATCTTTTCATATTAACAATTTGCAACTCATTTAGAACATTTTAACTAAAAAGAAAGTGGGCATTAGATACCAAAATTACAATATTTTATAATTACTAAAATGCCTTTGCATTTGTATTAGAGAAATATATGCAAAGGGCATTTTAGTCAATGAATCAATGCATATAAAACTATTTGACCCCCTAATTTTTTCATCATTGATCCTAGCCTGACCTTAATCTGAGCTCATATTATAATTGTTTACCTATACTAACTATAGCACTAAATTTCCTGACGCTAGCCGAACCCTTATAGGTCAATTGGAGTCTGGACCTTACCCTTTTCCATCCTAATAGTTGTGCATGCATGCGGACGGGAGAGAGAGAGAGAGAGAGAGAGAGAGAGAGAGAGAGAGAGAGAGAGAGAGAGAGAGAGAGAGAGAGAGAGAGAGAGCTTTCTCTAACTTACAAGATTATTTAAGCACACTTCAATGTAAGGTCTATAGTAAATCCAAATCAACATCATATGGGCATTTACTCCAAATTCTAATTTCTTTGATACAAGAAAGGTGGATGGTAAATTCACATCAGCCTCATTTGGGCATTTACTTCATATAATGGTTTATCAAAAAAATATTCTCCATTGGATGGCCAGAGCCCTCTTATTGGTCAAAAGACAAACATCACTCTTGCAACTTACGAAGCATTCCATCCCACACCTAGACCAAGGAAAATTCACATGCATAGACAACAGAAGAAATGATATATATCGTCATAGTGTGTTAGACTTTGTTTTTAAAGTTAAAAAGACATTAGTCCAAGTGTGTTAGAAAAAAACTTTGTTTGACTGAATCAAGGTTGCAGTATTGTATGTATGTGGTGCCCATGGTGTGAATAGTCCATGTGTGTAGGCTGCTTGAAAGACAGTTCAATGCTACGAGGCCTAACTCTCTATAGCATGGCCCATCAATGTGAAAGGAAAGTGGTAGGGTATTTTTGAGAAGCTCGAGGGCCAAGTTAGTTATTTTATCCATCAACCAAGGTTACTTGATAAACAAGCAAGACTCATATAAGGGGGTGCCCTTAGGCCATTCCTTTTACCAACTCCTCTCTCAACCAAGAGGTCTGTAGTTTATAATTTTCTAGAGTCCATCTAATTATTCTCTTTCTTAATTAGTTTGCCTATTTTGGAATGACTATATTCTCTTTCTCTCGTATACTTTGCTTGTCTCTCTCTCTCTCTCTCTCTCTCTCTCTCTCTCTCTCTCTCTCTCACTCTCTCTCTCTCTCTTAGAGTTTTGTCCATTTTACACCACTCTATTTTCTATCTTTCAGAGTACGACTATTTTGGCATCCCTCTTTAAGAGTTTTCTTCTTGTTAAGTTCTCTTGCTTGAGTTTAAGTTAGAAGAATACTTAAGAGTATCTCTTTCTAATACTTTTGTTTTAGAGTTTTTGAATTAGAGAAATTTTGCTTATTTTTCAGTTTCCTTGGATATTTTAGATTCCTTATACATTTTGATCTTATTTATGAAGTGAATAGAGTTCTAATATTGTTTTTATTTGAGAGTTTCATTATGGTTTGAAGAGAAAGACTTTGAAGATTTTATTTGACGCCTTTTATCTTGGAGATAAGGTATGAATCGATTGTGATCGTGCAAATCAGTTAAGGTATCTATTGAGTCTAAATTGGTTGGATGGTGGAGATAGAGTTATCATATCTATTGCACTTATTGGGATGCTTTAATTATCTTTAAGAAGTCCATTTTGATGTATGTCTCTGAGCTAAGTTTCATTAAAATTCTTTTTTGTGTAAAATGTATCTCATAGTTTTTAAAGATCCTTGGCTATTCTCTTTCAATCATTGAATTTACAATGATGTTTTGGAGGAAAATAGATGTTGTATAAGAAATCTAATGAGTAATTTCATTCAAGTCATTTATATTTTTGTGGGTTTCCTTATTATAGGAAAATTACTTAACAAGAAAGAAATTAGGATTTCATTTTCTAACTCCCAAAACAAAAGACTAAATCAAAACATGTGTTCTCTAAATTTTCATGATTTTTGGACTAGTAATTTGAGAGAAAACAAAAATTCAATTGCTATATTTTGTATAAATGTTGAAAATTTTATGAAATTTAACCTCTCACATTTCCTCAAAGAAAATTGTAATGTGATGAAATTAGATATCCGTAAATCAAATTTACATGTTACATAGTTGGAAATGGATTTATTCTTTTTCTTGATATACATGTATGTAATATAATGAATTTGATCATGTGATAATTATGTATTTTCTCATTAACTAGAAGCAAAAAGACTTTCATATATTTAATGATTAGATGTAGTTTTAATTGAAAAAATTATTCCTTTATGCTTCAAGACTTGATATATAATAAAAAAATTTAGAATGAGCTAAGACTGTAGATTTATGATCTGAAACCATTTTACTAGATTGTTTAACGAAAGGAAAGAAACACAAATACATTTGAAAATTATTAAATTGAGAATGGTCCCAAGTTGAATTCTTCCACAAAAGATTGGTTGAACAGTTTGACTGAAGAAAGCAAGATACAAGATATGAGTATTTTATTAATTGACTTATGAACACATTTCTAATAAGAGAAATTGTAGCTTGAGATTGGTTGTTATGAAAAATTCTAGAGGCATTAGATTATATTTTTGATGGACGAACAACCAAAGATTTAATTATTGAAAATTGATAATGACCTTAACATGATAAGAACACATGATGATTCTGGTATTAAGATAAACTTTTACTATTTTCAAATGGTGTTTGTTTAAATTTGAAAACTCAAATAAGCTACATTTCTATATAATAGAGGTTAAAGGGGAAATTATTGAAGATCAACCAGCAGAAGCTAAGAAAATGACTAGCTCAAATGAGCAGTACCTTTTGCTTGTTTTGTTGGCTATTGTAACAGTCGCTATTTTAAAATTCTAGAACAATTAATTTATATGAATTTTGGAAATTTGAGAAATTAAGAAATTTAGAGATGGAATCTCAAGTTAAAACCTCAATATTTGAGATGTGCTTGAAAAATGGAGTCCAACGCCACTAAAAATGCTAAAATCAGAGATCGGAGTAATCGAATTATTTAAAATTTTTGCATTTAAATGAAATTATTTAGGAGGGAAAAATTGTCATTTTGCACATGTGGGGCCCACAGAAATCATCCCCACCGCCCATCTTAGCAGGTGATGATTTCAGCAATTAATGCTGGTCATCAAATATATATATATATATATAATAAAGTAAAAATAAAAATAAGGCTATGTATATGTACGTAATTAAGAGGGGGGGAGTGCCTTAAATGCACCTCCCTCCCCCTTCTCTCGTTTTCTCTCCCCCCCTGTGACCGGCCACCGGAAGGTGCATTCCCAGCGACGATCCGCTACAAGAAAGCTGGAACCCCTGCGGGCATTGGTGACAAACCGACTGAGGTAAGCCATCCCTGTTTTTCCCCCGTTCCTATTGCTTGTTTAGCGCCGAAAAATGGCGTGAACTATCATTTTTCGGTGAGTAAGATGTGTTACTGTGCCCCCTGGAATAAGTTGATGAAATGGTGTCAGATGGGGGTCTGGACTGTTCATCTTGAACATAACAATGCAATGGATACACCCATAAAATCTCAAGGTGATCGGACAGCTAGAGATGCCGAAAAACCCCAAAAATAGTAGGGTGAGGCCTTTTAGAAACATAACAAAAATCGTGAAAAAACAATAGATAATGAAGGAATTTGTGAAAATGGAGGGTAGAAATGGAATGTACATGAAAAACTTGACAAATAGGTATAAAAATCACAAAAAACAGAGCACCTGGGGTTGTCGGTGACCGGATTTTGGTGGCCGGTGACCGGATTCTGGTGGTCGTCTCCAGCGACGGTGAACCAGACCAGTCACCGTCACCGACAACGGCGACCCGCGACAGGACGACGAGCGCACCAGGGGTGAAGTGCATAGGTGACACGCATGACATGCGTGCAACACTCGGCATCCGCGTCAACACGTGGGGGACACGGGACGGGCCACGCGCATGCCACAAGGAGGACGCGTGGCATGTTGTATTTGAGCATGCTCAGTGTGTCTAAAAGTGATTTGGTACAGCATTGTAGTTTTGGGGTGTAAATGATCCTCAGGGTTTTCTTTACCGGGCATTTTTCCTTGACGCTGCATTAAATTTCTAAATAATTAAGTTTTATTTTAGGGATCCCGCCTATTTTGTAATGATAAAAAATTTACTATTAATATATGAGAAATTTATTTTAGAAAACTCTAGGTGTCACAGTTTGGTATCAGAGCTCGGGTTTATTCCATCGTCACCATTTTAAGGGTCTAATTAGGGTTACAGCCATAAGGCATAACTTAGACTAAGGAGAAATACTTATACAATGTGTTATTGGGTTGTTAACAGATGACTCCTCGACGGAGGACTAATTCCACCCCCTCTCCACCAGTTGCTACCCTTGCCTCGACATCAGAGTAAGGGGAGCATGATGCAAATGTAGTGGCTCGCGTAGTTCAGAGCCTCATGCCGTGTCTCACCGAGCATATTACACAGCAGGTTCGGGCAGAGATGCAAGTTATGCGCTATGTCCACCCAACGACTACTGCAGCAGTCCCGAGGGACACAATAGTACAGTCGTCTCATCTAGTACTAGCAACTCCTATGCAGGGGGTTACAGAGGGAGGATCCTCAAGCACACATGTTTCACCAGCTGAGCAGCTTGAGAGGTTCCGGAGGATGGTGCCCACCTTCCATGGGGAAGGAGATCCAAAAGTAGTAGAGAGATGGTTGTTTGAGGTGGAGAAGACCTTTGAGGGGATGGAGATCCCACCTGAGGATCAGGTCAGGTTGGCGACATACCTATTGGTCGGAGAGGCTGGGTTTTAGTGGAAGACTCAGCAGCAGCTGCTCCCCCATCTTCAGTATCATTATTATGGGAGGACTTCCGGAGGATCTTCGATGAGCAATACTTCCCTCTTCATGCCCTGCATGCTATGAAGAGGGAGTTTACCACATTATCTTAGGGGAGTATGACGGTTTAGCAGTATTTGAACCGGTTCACCAAACTACAGAGGTTCGCAGCTACCCCTTTTGCCTCAAATCAGGAGGCGACTGATAGATTCATTGACGGGTTGGTGCCACAGTTGAGGCACAAAGTATTTATTACACACCCGTCTACGGTGAGGCAAGTTGCAGACAGGGCTTCAGTGCTCGAGAGAGATTTACTACAGATTAGAGGAGAGATGAGTCAGCCCTTTAGGGGCAAGAGGCCTTTCGCATCCACACAGCCTCAGGGGGGCCTTGACCAGCAGTACCCTCCTAGGCAGAGGAGAGGTTAGGGCAAGAGAGTGTGCTCTCGTTGTAAGGGCCGACACTTGGAGCGATTATGCCCAGGACAGGGCCATCAGTAGCAGGGCCCACAGTAGCCCCACCAGGCCCAGCAGTAGCAACGACAACCGTTCCAATCGAGCGAGTCATTTAGGTGCTATGGCTACGGTGAGACAAGGATATGAGGAGAGAGTGCCCGAGTGGTTCGGGAGACAGGCCACAAAGGGCCGATGCCATTGGGGAGGTAGCGTGACGCAGTCAGGGTCGCGTCTTCGCCGTCATTTTGGGGCAAGCACAGGCCTCGAACTAGGTGGTAGAAGGTACTTTTCTGGTAGCTGATAGACATGCCAGAGGTCTTTTTGATTCGGGGTCTACCCACTCATTTATTGCGTGTACATTTGCATCATGCCTTGACTTGCCCACGTGCAAGCTAGCATTCAGGCTAGATGTGTCGATGTCATCAGGAGAGACGGTGGAGGCTACTGAGTACCTTGAGAGGATACCAGTGGAGATGTCCGGTGTTAGGATGGATGCCGACCTTATTCTATTAAATATGATGGATTTTGATGTTATCTTGGGGATGGATTGGCTAACGACGTTCTGGGTCACCATAGACTACCGTAAGAAGCAGATTATGTGTAGTGTGCCAGGTCCCCTAGTGGTTGTAGTCCAGGGCAGAAGGAGTGATAGTGGCCCTTGTATTATCTCAGCCATGAGAGCAGCTCGATGTTATGCTCGAGGTTGTCTAGTGTTTTTGGCTGGCGTCATGATGACTAATAGGGAGTGGCCATAAATTGAGGATATATATGTGGTGTGAGATTTCACTGATGTATTTCCAGATGAGCTGCTAGGACTACTTCCACTTAGGGAGATCGATTTTACCATAGACTTGGTGTCGGGTACAGCGCCTATATCTAAGGCACCCTATAGGATGGCCCTTGCAGAATTGAGGGAGCTTCAGGTACAATTGTATAAGCTTCTGGATAAGGGTTTCATCAGGCCGAGTGGATCTCCTTAGAGAGCACTTGTCCTCTTCATTAAGAAGAAGGATGGATCATTGAGGCTATGCATAGACTACCGATTATTGAACAATGTTACTGTGAAGAACCGGTACCCCCTGCCTCGTATCGACGACTTGTTTGACCAGTTGCAATTGGCACAGGTATTCTCTAAGATTGACTTAAGATCAGGCTACCACCAATTGAGGATTAGGGAGGAGGATATTCCCAAGACTGCATTTAGGAGTCGATATGGCCATTATGAATTTTTAATGATGCCCTTTGGGTTGACGAATGCACCGGCCGTATTCATGGATTTGATGAACAAGGTATTGCGAGCCTATTTAGACCAGTTCGTGATTGTCTTTGTGGATGACATCCTGATCTACTCGCCTAGCCGTGAGGCCCACAGGGAGCATCTTCACACTGTGCTGGACACGCTTCGCATCATCGCTTGTATGCGAAGCTCAACAAGTGCGACTTTTGGTTAGGACAAGTGCAGTTTTTGGGACATGTGGTGTCCAAGGATGGTGTGGCTGTAGACCCAGCCAAGGTGGAGGCAGTCTTGCATTGGGAGAGGCTTGTGACGGTGACGGAGGTTCGTAGTTTCCTCGGGTTGGCTAGTTACTATCGATGGTTCATTGAGGGGTTCTTGAGGATCGCCTTACCCATGACCACCTTGACTAGGAAGGACACCAGGTTCGTTTGGACGGATGCGTGTGAGGAGAGCTTTCAGGAGCTCAAGAGGAGGTTGACCACCGCCATAGTACTGGCCCTACCTTTAGGATCGGGTGGTTACGTGGTGTTTTGTGATGCATCAGGCAGAGGTTTAGGAGTGGTGTTGATGCAGCATGGGAGGGTCATTGCCTATGTGTCAAGACAACTGAAGACACATGAGATGAACTATTCGACCCATGATTTAGAGTTGGCAGCAATGGTGTTTGCGTTGAAGTCCTGGAGACACATTTATATGGCAAAAAATTTGAGGTATACACTGACCACAAGAGCCTCAAGTATTTCTTCACATAGAGCGATCGAACATGAGGCAGCAGAGATGGATGGAGTATCTCAAGGACTTCAACTTTATCATACAGTACCAACTGGGGAAAGCTAACGTTGTAGCTGATGCTTTGAGTAGGAAGTCGAGAGTGATGCTTGCTAACCTCTCGACTTGATCCAAATTTCTTAATAAGATCCTTTAGGCACAAATGGGTGATATAGAGACACTGAACATGGCCGCTAAGGCTGATTTTTCCAGAGGTCCTGATGGAGGTGTCAGGTATAGAGGCAGATTGGTGGTACTCGCAAATGATTAGTTCAGACATGACTTACTCCAGGAGGCGCACCAGTCCCCATATTCTATTCATCTAGGAGGTACGAAGATGTACCAGGACCTTAGACGACACTTTTGGTGGAATGGGATGAAGAGGGATATTGGTGAGTGTGTAGCACAATGTTTGACCTGTCAGTAGATCAAGGCAAAGCATCAACGACTAGCTGGGCTATTACAGATGTTAGACCTTCCAGAGTGGAAGTGGGACCACCTCACTATGAATTTTATAGTGGGCCTGCCGAGGACTGCTAGTGGGCATGACATGATATGGGTCACAGTTGACAGATTGACAAAATCAGCCAATTTCCTCCCTATTAGATAGACTCATACTTTAGACAGGTTGGAGAAGCTGTATGTCAGGGAGATCATGAGCTTGCATGCAGTGCCATTGACGATCATTTCAGATCGAGACGCACGGTTTACCTCGAAGTATTAGCAGAGTGTACGGGAGGCTTTGGGGTCGAGGTTGAGATTTAGTATGGTGTTCCATCCCCAGATAGATGGTCGACTGAGAGGACCATCCAGACCATGGAGGATATGTTGAGGGCTTGTGTCATGGGATTGGAGAGATAGTTGGGATGAGCATTTGCCTCTCATAGAGTTTGCGTATAATAACAGCTACCATGCTAGTATCGGCATAGCACCTTATGAGGCGCTCTACGGCAAACCCTACAGGTCTCCCTTGTGCTGGAGTGACATGGGAGAGAGACGGGTAGTGAAGTTAGAGTTGATTGAGTAGTGTGTGGAGAAAGTCTGACTCATTTAGAGATGATTACTTGCAGCTCACAACCGCAAGAAGAGCTATGCGGATAGGAGGCAGAAGGACTTGGAGTTTGAGGTCAGACAACATGTATTTTGAGAGTTTCCCCGATGAAGGGGGTGATGAGATTTAGTGTAAAGGGAAAACTTAGTCCCAGATACATTGGTCCTTTTGAGATCCTGCGCAGAGTCGGACCAGTTGCATATCAGTTAGCCTTACCCTCATAGCTAGCTGGAGTACATGACGTTTTTCACATTTCCATGCTGAGGAAGTATATACCAGACCCATCCCACATGCTAGAGCAGATCTCAGGAGAGGTATAGCCTAACTTCGAGGAGCGCCCTATATGGATCTTGGATTGTAAGATCCAGGAGTTGAGGACTAAGACCATTCCTCTAGTCAAGGTCCTCTGGCAACATCACTCGACACAGGAGGCTACTTGGGAGTTGGAGGACGAGATGAGGCGTGCCCATCCAGAGCTCTTCTTGTGAGGTACGTATATTTTAAATTTTGAGGACGAAATTTTCTATAAGGTGGGTAGGATGTAACAGTTGTTATTTTAAAATTCTAGAACAGTTAATTTATATGAATTTTGGAAATTTGAGAAATTTAGAAATTTAGAGATGGAATCTCAAGTTAAAACC
Source organism: Warburgia ugandensis (assembly GCA_035236585.1). Classification (NCBI taxonomy): domain Eukaryota; kingdom Viridiplantae; phylum Streptophyta; class Magnoliopsida; order Canellales; family Canellaceae; genus Warburgia; species Warburgia ugandensis. The sequence goes on along the minus strand of CP141132.1, from coordinate 74,696,762 downwards.
TCAATCCTCAATATTTGAGATGTGCTAAAAAAAATGGAGTCCAACGCCACTAAAAACGCTAAAATCGGAGATTGGAGTAAAAATGTTGAAATATTTTAAATTTTGCATTTAAATGAAATTATTTAGGACGGCAAAATTGTCATTTTGCACATGTGGGGCCCACAAAAATCATCCCCACCACCCATCTTAGCAGGTGATGATTTCAGCAATTAATGCTGGTCATCAATATATATATATAATAAAGTAAAAATAAAAATAAGGATATATATGTACGTAATTAAGAGAGCGGGGCAGGGGGGGCGTGCCCTAAATGCACCTGCCTCCCCCTTCTCTCGTTTTCTCCCCCCTGTGATCGGCCACTGAAAGGTGCATTCCCGGCGACGACCTGCAACGAGGAAGCTAGAACCTTACGGCATTGGTGACGAACTGGCTGAGGTAAGCCATCCCTATTTTTCTCCCATTCCTATTCCTTGTTTAGCTAAGGAAAACAGCATCCCTGTTTTTCTCCCATTCCTATTCCAATGAGTAAGATGAGTTACTGTGCCTCTTGGAATAAGTTGATGAAACGGTATCAGATGAGGATCTATATCGTTCATCTTGAACGTGCAAGGGACACACCTATAAAATCTCAGGGTGATCGGACGGCTAGGGATGCTGAAAAATCCCAAAAACAGTAGGGTAAGGGTTTTTAGAAATGTAACAAAATTTGTGAAAAAATGATAAATAATGAAGGAATTTGTGAAAATGAAGAGTGGAAATGGAATGTATGTGAAAAACTGGACAAATAAGTGTAAAAATTACAAAAAACAGAGCACTTAGGGTCGTCGATGACTGGATTCTGGTGGTTGTCTTTGGTGACCCACGATAGTATGACAGCGCACCAGGAGGGAAGCGCACGTGCTACACGCTCGCGACACGCATCACGGCCAGGCACGACGCGTGGTGTGACCTGCACACCACGTGGGGGACACAGGACAGGCCACGCACGAGCCACGCAAAGGATGGGTGGTGCGCCATGTGTGGGACGCGTGTTGCAACACATGCGCGCCCATGCGGTGTGCCTGCGAGCGCCACATGCATGCATGCGGCGGGCCCTTTTTCTCGATTTTGAGGATTTTTGACCGTCCATTCATAATAATAAAAAAACATGATTCTGGGACCTATAAAGGTCCAAATCACGATCCGAAAGAGAAGTTGTGATTGTCTCAACAAGGCAGACCTAGATTTAAGATTAAAAAAAATATAGTTTAGAGTAACTTTTTAATAGTCAAATTAGTAAATGTTATTAGATGATTCAGATCAAGCCGATCAATAGATGATCATGCCTTAGAATTTGGTTGTACACATCAAACATGAGATGATCTAAGAGATTTGAAGGGTAGATCTCATGGAATTGCCAAGAAAAATGATCATGACAATCAATTTAGGCAACTACCATAGGATGTGCTAATCAAGAGTGATTTGATTGTCCGATAGGTGCATGATCATAGAGATACATGTGACACACTAGACAAAATAGAAATTTTAAGGGTCATGATGAAAATGAGAGGTTTAACAATCAATAATGACTTATGATGTAACAGGTACGTCAGGGCGTACGACTTGATATCGCTTACGCGCCTGATTGGAGTGCGGCATTATCGAGGTAGGTGATTTCTTTCGCGATTTCCCATGATTTCTCAAATATGACTTAGTGATTGAGACCTTGAGGCATATGATGTATGCCCTATCACGCTGCATGAAACCATTTTCAGTATGTGTTACCAAGATGTTTAATACTTTCCTTGTATATGTTTTATGCACTGTTTTTGGCACATTTCAATTTCATTGTCTGACTCTTGAAATGTTTGATATGTGGGAGTCTCTATACCTTGACGATTGAGACTATTGAGCTTGGGATAGGATGCATCCCCCTTCCCCCGTGAGTGCCTGAGTGCCCCTTTGTGGGTGAAAGGGTGAAAGCGGGTGTGAAATGCGTCCTTCCGTGAGTGCCAAGTGCCTGAGTGCCCGTGTGGGTGAAAGGTGAAAGCAGAATTGGAATGCGCCCTTCCGTGAGTGCCTGAGTGCCTAATGTGGGTGAAAGAGTGAAAGTGGATGGTATTGAGAGTTGACCCCACGTTGCCGTGAGTGTACTTGAGACACTCATAGGGCTTAACCATGTATAATGTTTCGATGTTTCGATATACATTCCTGTTGTTCTCTAGATATAGACTCACGTGGTTATGGCTTACCCGTATCTGCATATCTTTTTGAATTTTGCATGTCCTGACACCATGACTTATGTTGCTTTATTTATATCATGGAATTGGTATATTCTTCATCGTATGAATATGAGGTTTTTGTACATTGTTATTTCTTATCCTTTTATATTGAATGTAAATCACCTACACAAGCCTAGCTTCTTGAGGCATTGCTTTGTTTTGCAATGCCTCAGAGTTGGAGGGCGACAGTTAGAGAGGGAAGCAGGTGGAGTAGCGTGGATCTGGACAAGGACTCTATACGGTTTGCATTCAAAGACATAGTAGTGTACGTCCTTAAACTTGTATCGGACTTTTGGAGCTCTACTTAGATATTTGTATTTGGATATATTAGACCTATACCATTGTATAGTGTGTATATATGCTTACATATAGATGATGTGGTGATTTTGGATGGACCCTGGAGCTTTGGGATTTTTTTTTATCATCGTCTCTTTGCAGTTTGCAAAATTTCTCATAGTTTTGTATTTGAGCATGCTCACTGTGTTTGAAAGTAATTTGGTACAGCATTGTAGTTTTAGGGTGTAAATGACCCTTGGGGTTTTCTTTATCAGGCATTTTTCCTTGACGCTGCATTAAATTTCTAAATAATTGAGTTTTATTTCAGGGATCCCACCTATTTTGTAATGATAAAATTTTTACTATTAATATATGAGAATTTTTATTATTATAGAAAACCCGAGGTGTAACAGCTATAAAAATTTTTAAAATGAAATATTGAGGAGCAAGTTGTATCTTTTGGCTACTTCCTTGGTAGCAAGCCTATATATGTCAAAATTTAAAATTTTGGGAAACCAACTAATTTTAGTATTTTAATAGTTCGTTTCCTTTCATAATTAGTTAAAATGAAGCAGAAGAAATTACTTAATCTAGCATAGGGGTTCCTCTAGAATTTGGTCAGAATGAGGCAAAAAGAAATTCCTTGATCTAGTAAAAAGTCAAATTCTTCATGAACTGATCTTATTGTATTATCATTAAAGATGACCCCATCACATTTGCAATTCAATGGAAAATAATCCTATGGTTTGATATTGGGAGTTGTAAAACATGATAAAATTATTCCAACATTGATAAACCAATAATTAAATTGCCATAAAATATGAATTGTTATTCATGGTCCAAACATAATAAGCATTGAAAATGAAGTTATTGGAAGGCAGCAAAATCCATGCCTTATTGGAGAACCTAGTGTTAGACTCTAATTGCACAAGGCCTTGCTCAATGCATAGCAAATGGGGTTGCTTCTTCAAGAAATAAGGAAAAGAAGGTCATAAGGCATCATTTCACTAATATTGATCATAAATTTGGCCCTTGTTTTTAGATCAAAGAATAAGGTCTGGGAAAAGGAAGGACCACAAGGTTAAATTAAAGAATCTAGAGGATAAAATTAAATAAAATGGTGTGGCTGTACTCTTTATCCTAAGCCACATACCCTGATTGGGTATGGAGAAGGTACAAACATCTTGAAATTGGCAAGAAATTCAGGTAATTGAGTTTCAATTAGTTCAATCTCAGTTTAAGTTTTTTTATTTTTCTTAAACAATTTTGTGTAGTAGCAACTGATGAACTAGTACTTCATCTCGCAGTGCATTGGTGCATATGGATGGTTAACCAAACATTATCTGATTCCGGGTGATCGGAGCCATTCATCTTCATTATCCTGTCTTAAATTGGCCAACCCCCAAAATCTCGTGCACTGGATGATCCTAACCCTTAGTTATTACGTGTGAAATGGACGGTAATACTGAGATTCCTAGGCTTCTAACGGTTTTGATGCATGAAAACGTTCGAGCCCTGTACTTTTTAGACGTCCATAGATCTACTCCCTAGTAGTCGGGCGACTACAGATAGTTTCTCATGTTGAGTTAGGATCAGGAGAGAGAGAAGGGAAAAGAACAAGATTTCTTGCAGCGGAGGCAAAGACTTCTTCTTTTTCTGAGAAGAGCAGGGAAGAAGAAAGTTCAAAATTTTCACCCCTCCTTTTCGATTAGTTCACGCAACTCTCTTTGATCTTCAGCGTTAGGGTTCTCTATACTTCCGAGTTGTCGAATTCGGTAAGAGATAAGAGATAATTATCTCTCTCTCTCTCTCTCTCTCTCTCTCTCTCTCTCTCTCTCTCTCTCTCTGTACTAGTATCTGCTACTCTCTCTCTCTCTACGCTTCCTGTTTTGACTAGTATTTGGTTGGTTCTGTTCTTGCATTGTTGTCCGTTCGACATTGAAATGTAATATGGTTTTTTCTTTCTTATAGCTTGTTTGAACAAATTGGGTTGAAATTTGATGTCCCATGTGAATTTGACGCTGCAGTTGATTGATTGAAGTTCTTGAATTGATCTGAGCATTTGATTTGTTTCTAGCTGCAAAAAATTAATGGGTCATGATTGTGTTCCCTTTTAAAAATACATTCTGGATGGGATTTCTCTGATCTTGTTCTGATTTCCCTGGTGGAACATGATCAGCCTATTCCTTTTGCTTTTCTTAAGTGAAGATTATCAACTCTTGTTTGTTTCTGTATCATGATTTCGTAGAGTATTCTTTACTAACATGTGTATGGATAGAAAGTCTAGATTGATAATGCTGCGTGTGATATGGTATGCTAACTGCTTGTTCTACTCTTGACTCTAGTACCACGCCAATGCTTTTAAACTGGTTTTCCTGTAGTTGATGTTGGATTATAAGCTGGAGAATTTTTTGGACTAAGAACTAACTGCATTTAAGCTACTTAATAACCATCAAGTCACACGTAAATGTTTGACATTCTTGAATCTTTGTCAAGGCAAAGAGCTGTGTCAATTAGGATAAAATGAGCTGTTGTGACTGCCTTGTAGAATCCTTGAACGGCCAGGTACCACCCTTCAAATGACATCTTGGCGACCACCATTTAGTTTCACACTCTAGACCGAGACTGAGACTTGACTCTGACATCAGGGTCTGGACCCTTCATGTTGATCTTCCCCAGATATTTTCATGAGGCAACATTGATCTCTTCATTGAGGCAAATTTGCTGGTTCTAAAACATCTTGTATTCTGATAATGTCATTATACTCATAACATATTCTTATGTGAGCCAGCTTTGCAACTTACTGTCCAACATTGTCTTGCAGAAACTCTACATTGCTTAGTCTGCACCAACTTTTCATGGGCTTATGTCAATTTCATGTGAATGACCATGCTACATTACCATCTTCAGAGTTTTCACTACCTTTCCTCTCATATGCCCTTTAATTGCTCCCATCCATGTCAAAACTTTCCCAACCATTACCTCAGCAGAACCCTCTCTCCACTTTTTTCATCCTGATACTTAAATTGCACTGCATTCGCATTCGTGCGTCTTGATTCTCTAGTCAGTTGAGTGTCATCAATCCTGAATATCTTTACATCCACTTTGAGCCTATCTACCATTTGTTGGGATCTTATTGAGTCATAACATAGGTAAGGAGGTATAAGAATCTAGGCTTGAAAATTTTTCTGCGTCAATGTAGCAACTGCTGATATCAGTTTGTTGAATCCAAAAGAAGTTCATAACAGATTATCGAGGTTGGTCATCAAGATGCCTTTGGAAACCTTAAACTCATTATTGCTACCAGTTTATTGCCTGAGCCTCTTGCCCAGATTAAGCCTCATGCCTAGCATATCCTGAAGATCTAAGCATTCATCTTAAGTTGCTTGTTGCACACATATTTTCACAATGAATGCTTGTTCCATGTGTAAGAGGTTTATAGTAGGTGAATAAGGTGATAGATAAGGAGAAATGAGAGCCAAGTTTGCCCATTTGATCTGTTACTACATATGAGGAAGTAAAACTTTGAGAAGTGGCATAGAAATACGGCAATAATGTGCAGCACCTCTGGATGATTTGCATTATTCTGTTGCACAAAAATATTATATATGGGTTCATAAAGATTTACTTTGTATATCTAGATGAATATCAACTCGGGATCTCCTCATACTCTCTCTCTCTCTCTCTCTCTCTCAAATGTTTCACTTAGTCTTTTTTTTTTTTTTGTCTACCATTATTTTGCTTCTTCAGTTTTGTGCTTTTCGATTCACTGAAGCTACTCCTTATGCAAATTTGGCAGATATTGGAACGCTTTTAGTCCTTTGGCACTACATAATAAAGGAATCTGTTCTTTTTTTTTTGAGTTCTAGGCACTCTTTTGATTATGCTGATTGTCTTATTGTTACACTGTGGTATGGGCAGCATTTGGATTTTCGAGCCATAGCCATGTCATCATCATATCTCCCAGCAACCACTGACTCAATAGCCCAGGCCTTAGAAGCTAAAATTCCTACTGAGGCTATTTCCATTCTTTATCGTGTCCTCGAAAACCCTTCATGTTCTCCAGAAGCCTTACGCATAAAAGAACAGGCTATCACCAATCTTTCTGACATTCTCAAGCAGGAAAAGAAGGCTGAGGAGCTGAGAAGCCTCTTAACCCAGCTGAGACCCTTCTTTTCATTGATTCCCAAGGCAAAGACTGCAAAGATCGTGAGGGGAATAATAGACACAGTTGCTAAAATACCTGGAACATCTGATCTTCAGATAGCCCTTTGCAAAGAAATAGTAGAATGGACCCGTGCAGAGAAACGCACATTTCTCAGACAGCGAGTTGAGGCAAGACTGGCTGCCCTTTTGATGGAAAACAGAGAATACTCGGAAGCTCTGACCCTACTATCAGTCCTAATCAAGGAAGTCAGAAGATTGGATGATAAACTTCTTCTGGTGGACATCAACTTGTTGGAGAGCAAGCTCCATTTCTCTCTTAGGAATCTACCTAAGGCAAAAGCTGCACTAACTGCAGCAAGAACAGCTGCCAATGCAATTTATGTGCCTCCAGCTCAGCAGGGCACTATAGATTTGCAAAGTGGGATCCTTCATGCGGAAGAGAAGGATTATAACACTGCATTCAGCTATTTCTTTGAAGCTTTTGAAGCATTCAATGCTCTTGAGGACCCCAGGGCCGTTTTTAGCCTCAAGTACATGCTCTTGTGCAAGATAATGGTGAATCAGGCTGATGATGTTGCTGGGATAGTATCTTCTAAGGCTGGTTTGTCGTATGTTGGACCGGAGTTGGATGCTATGAAAGCTGTCGCTGATGCACACTCCAAACGGTCTCTCAACTTCTTCGAGACAGCTTTGAGAGATTATAAAGGCCAACTGGAAGAAGATCCCATCATTCATCGGCATCTGTCTTCCTTATACGACACCCTTTTGGAGCAAAACCTGTGCAGATTGATTGAACCTTTCTCGAGGGTTGAGATTGCACATATTGCTCAGCTGATCGAACTGCCTGTTGAGCATGTTGAGAAGAAGCTCTCACAGATGATTCTAGACAAGAAATTCGCAGGTACTTTGGATCAGGGAGCTGGATGTCTTATCATATTTGATGATCCCAAGCAAGATGCAATTTTCCCAGCTACACTGGAGACCATTTCCAACGTAGGAAAGGTCGTCGACAGCCTCTACGCGAGGTCTGCGCGGATAATGACATAATTAACTGTCTTTCTTGTACTTCCCATTGGGGTTATCAGAGGATTAACTGTTTCCTCATTTAGTGGTGATGTCCTGATAGTGCCACTTTATATTTTCAAATGATTATGAACTGATCTTCTTTTAAACGTCATGGAGTTTAATCTGTTGTTGTCTCTGACTACCATAAAATTTGTGATACGCCTCACATTATCTAGATTTATACATTGAGTGACTATTTAATCTCTGCCATTGCTGTAGGCTCCAGCTTTAAACTTAGACCACTATGAGCTAGTATATGCATACTTTTACTACTAAAACTAGATTAGTCGGATGATTCTGGCATTTAAAGTTTGCACTTTTGATCATATAGAAAGAACAATGTCTTAATTCAACTCCAAAAGCGGTATTTAGGATGCTAGAATTATCTACTCGTGTACTATTTTTTATTTCCAGATATTCAAATATCCAAGGCTGGAGCAATGGGATGAAAGGATTGAATCATCCAAAAATGGAGCCATCTTGAAGCAAAACTGGAGTTTTATTTAGCATTCCTCAAAATATATTACCGTGGAAAACTGAGCTCCCTGTCGTAATTCTAAATGAAAGGCATGACTTTTGTTGCTTTTAATTCCCAAGGGAAATGGAATAGCCCGCTGCAATTTCTACTGCCGGGGGTACAACTACAGAAAATGATGCGACTCTCAACCGGAAAGCAAGCTAAAAGGGGAGCCCTGGTGCATGAAGCTCTTACATATGTGGGTTCCAGGGAAGGAGCAGACCACAAGGGTTAATAGTATGTAGCCTTACCTTGTATTTTGCAAGAGGCTGTTTTCACGCCTTGAACCTGTGACCTAAAAGTCACATGATGAGAACTCTACCATTGCACCAAGGCTAAATGGAAAACAAGCTACAAATTCAAATAAGTCCATCGAGCTGCTCTACCCCATAGCAATGGCAAAGCTCAGATTGAAGCCTTTGTTGCACAATGAACCCAACAGGGTGCTCTTTGCTGAAGCAGTTATGGACTTGGTAGATTGTCTGATGAGGCTCTTGCTGTTGTCTGTTGCATCAGTCGTAAGGCTCTTCACCCAAGAAAAGACTACAGGATCCTTAGGGAAACCGTACGAGAGTGTCAAAAATTTAAGCCACATTTTCGTACAACCAAGCTACATGCAAGGACTTGCTTCTCAGACCCATAGTAGCTATCCTACCCAGCCCAAAACCTCCTCTTCTATTGCAGGAAGGGTTAAGGATGAACCTGTCATGTAGCTATGAATCTAGTCAAATATAAATAAATTCTACGGTAACAAATTTCTTCTACTTCATGCAAGGCGAGCTGATGATCCCCTTAGCGCGGTTTCTGGTAGGGGGGTAGTAGTTTTGAAGATTTTGATGAGTTACATATGTTGTGAGTGTAGAGTCTGATTGGCTTGATACTGTTGTGTTTGTATCAAATTATTTTATAATAATGTGGGAGAAATTTTGTCTCCATAGAAATCTTCTATATCTTGTAATGATTATTTCTGACTGTGAAGATAGTGAAATTGGAGTGAGCCTCTTGTCACAGGCTAAACCAACGCAAGCCCGTGACCCCATGGACATATCTCAATTCAGAAGAAACCACGTAAATATATCTGTTTCCCTTTCTTAGATTGACCATGCCCAGGAATCACAGTCAAGTGATGCTATCCTTTCTCACAGGGACTGGCTCTGCTGTAGGCTATCTTACAGTCCAAGACTATTCTCACCGATGTGTTCCATCTGATGTTGAAGGATTTCCCCTGTGCTTGATGGGTCAGATTTTCCCCGATGAATCCAATTTGTGTAGAAACCTTTGTTCTTTCGTTCATACATGATTTGCCGTTTAACAATCTAATAAGTGATTTGAGGAGAAATCATACGGAGTCCAAGGCCATACAACAACGACTCGGAAGACGCGACCCAGAAAATTTGGTGATTAAACCATTCATCTCCTCTGCTGCATCTTCCTTGCATATTTGACATCCCAAAATAAACCCTTCATTGGCTGGACCTTGGATGTCGAGTAATTCGAAAATAGTGCAGATTGGACGATTCTGGCGAGTGAAAATTTATACTGCCGATCACTGAAAATGGACGGTTCAGAATCTATGTATAAATCTAAAATCAATGATCAATAAACACTGTTTGGGCATGCTAAATTGTCCAATCTTTCAGACCTTTTGAGTCCTAGACATCCAAATCCCGGGCAATCAGATGAACAGGAATCATCCACAGTGGGTCTCCATAGCAAGCGAGCAAGCAGAAATGGAAACTAAATGGTAAATTTCCTTATTTAGTATGCCTTTCAATACTTGCACATGCCTCAGCAGCAGTTCTAGGCCCAAGCGCACAAACTGGAGGCTTGTAACCGGCCAAAGAAGTGGAGTTAGATGGACGACGTGTCTCAATAAGCCTCACAAATATTTTTACAGATATTTTTGCAAAGAAAACTTTAGAAAATAACTAAAGTGTAAACAATTTAGCAATAGAGAAAACATGGGGATCTAGATGGTAGGTGATCAAACCGTTCATCGTCTTGGCTACATCTTAACTGGCTAATACCCCCCAAAAATTCTGTGCTCTGGATTATCTTAACGCTGAAATTGGTTAGGATCCTTTTTAAATGATGATATGATTATAATGGTACAGTGGAGAAGATCTTTAAGCATGAATTATTTTAGATGTAGCACTATACTGGAAGATTAGCGGCTTGGATCACTAATCATATGGAAAAGGAATTTACTTTTAGCTGCACACATAAACCCATACACTCATATCATGTGGCGGTGAGCAGCCCCCATCCAAGGGAGTACTCCCATCACAATGTAGGATGGGATGTCAGCTTTTTGCTGATCATGACCATTTACCTATGTCCTCCCATAAGTCAAGATTCTTCCGTTCTTCTTTTCATACTTCTAAGATTGCATCTTCCACATGCCAACAGATAAAACATTAGGATCATCCGTCAGATCAGTGTCCAAAAACAGATGATCTAGCTAAGCTGGGGCCCAACAGGTCCTAGTGTGGCCCGCCAACTTCCATCGGAAGTGCCGAAGCAGGGAAAGCACTGGACAGAGAATTGAGATTCCAGCTTTTTACGGTGTCTGCGCGTTTAAAAGCCTTTAGATACGGCTGGGATCAAATCTCCCACTGGATGGTCATAACGCCATACTTAGTGATACGTGGCACTTAACCGTGTTAAGATTGATCTAAATGAGAAATTGATTTGATATACAGCTTAGCCAAATCTGATCCTTAAAACAACGGTTTGGATCATCAGTCAGTCGGACCCACGTAGACTTCTATTCCCTGCGATGGGCTGCCCGCTCGTACGCGAGATTATTTTATCATGCTGAAGGAGACGAAAGCCAAGTTCCTGACATATCTCGTCCACTCCCTTCTTTCTACCGCCTACAGTCAGCTATAAAAGGGCTTGCAGCCGTCTGCTCCCAGATTATCTCGTTTCTTCTTTTTCTTCTTCCGATAACGAGAAAAGGGTGCAAATATCAATTACCCACCCTCCCTTTTCAATCCACAAACACCACCTTCCCCCTTCGTTACAACCCCAGAGTTAGGGTTTGTTAGTAACTCCAGCTTCCAGACTCTTTGCTTGGTGAGATATTTCTCTCTCTCTCTCTCTCTCTCTCTCTCTCTCTCTCTCTCTCTCTATATATATATATATATATATATATAGGTTTTTGCTTTATCTGGATTTGGGATTTTCTTCTTAGTCTGAAGTATAGGATTGGGATAAATGATGTGAATTTGTCCTGTAATTGATTGATTGGAGTTTTTGAATTGATCTGTGCATTTGTATGTTCTCGATGTATCCTTATCTGTATGTGTGTCGATTTCCCTGTGCCCGGTGATGGCGAGTTCTTAAAGTTAGCATTTTTTATCAGTTTAAGGAGCCGATTGGGGTGGAATAAATAATCATAGTCTGAATTATCCATATGTCGCTGCATTTGGTTTGTTCATAGATGTAATACTTTGTCGGGGATTTTTTTATCCTTTTGCTTGCTGATGATGAGGTCTAATAGTTCACCTTTTTATCAGTTCAGGAGCTGTTTTCCATGGATAGTAAACCATGAGCTAAATTGTCCGTGGTGTGTATCCTTATCCTGCTATTTAACATAGAAACGGGAGCCCTTATATCATGAGCTGCTTTTTGTATGGTAATTCTATGTATGTCTAAGGCTCCCAGTAGTTTGGGGTAGGTTCTTTATTCTTGTGGACTTTGATTCCTTTTTCCTATTCCGAGGCCCTAACATCTTTGGTTTTGGTCTCACAACTGTTCATTTGGTTGTAACTGCAACTTTGGCAGGCCTAAAAGAAACAAATTTGATGTCTATCTGCTGATGTTGATTGCATTGAGTTGTGAACTCTCTTCTTCTTAAATGAATATCTTGGATCAAGTTTGTTTGAGCTTGTTTTTTGGCTTTTAGCACAAAGTTCTAGTTACACTAGTATGCTGTTAGCCTTTATAGTAAAGGTTTTCTCTGGCTCTTTACCTTTTGTCTGTGGATCTGAGAGGGTGTATCTTTCGTTGTGTTTGTTAAGGTTTGGAAGATGGGAATGCATTTATAACTATCTGTTTTTTGATCGAACATGCTACTACTTTTTCAACTGTGAACTCTATCTGTGTGCCTTATTAGCCAGTTCTGAATTGTCTGCTTCGCTGTTGGCTTTTTTTATGGTTTAAGACCCCTTTTAACTTTGTATTGCGTAATGCCACAGATATACTAGTGCATTGGACACTTTTTATTTTTGGTCATCTGAGCATAGTTGATTTGGGTATTGATTACATATTTTGAAATTTCCATATATTCTCCTTATTTGAGTAATTGAGGTGTTCTTCAAATGGCCAAAATTAGGAAGTTCCTTTCTGTTAGAAGGGAAGGATTCTTTTCGCAATCTCTCCTTTAGGTGGCAGTGATACTGCATTGAAGGCTGAAAGGAATAAAAGCCCAGTAGGTGTACAAAGCTCAAAAAATTGTGAAGAAGTCCATGCTCCTTTTCTCATGTACAGTGAAACTTCGTTTTGTAAATCTAGGCCATTCATCATGTTTGGAATGGGTCAAAGGCTAGAGATCAAATTTTAAGCCCATTGGATGCTTTTAGTCTATGGTTCTTTGAGTTTTTAATGACCGTCCATTTATACTAATTTTTAAAGAACTTTGGGACTGAATGAAGCCATGACATTCATGTGAACAACTCCTAATTGGGATAAGATCTTGATGATGATGATCCAAAACAAGCAGTTATTATTTTTGGTATGCGAATAAGATAATGGCTTAAATCTGAAAAAAAAAATTCATCCTGCATTGAAACAAGGGTGTGGACTTCTTGGCAGTCTCTTAAGAGTGTACGCCTGTCAGGACTCAAGTAATAAAACATGAAAAAAGGGTTCACATGTTGCTTCAGCAATTATTTGGGAGGTAGGGGTGAATTTCATCCAATGGTACACTAGCAATGAAGGAATTTCAGACCCCTATTGGTTTAATGACTCTCTTCTTAAAATGAAGATCATCTAACCTTTTAGCATGCACCCCTAGAAGGGGACATAAACCAGATAAATTCCATTTTTCCCAAAGCGTACTCATACTTAAACATGGTTGGCAGCTCTCCATGCAACTGAGACTAGTTGAGACTAATAGTATGCTCAAAATCACTTTAGGATAGGATGATTTTAAGGTAGTTTCAGGCCAGCTCAGTGCGAAGTGCTCCAACAAAATGGACATAAGAGCTGGTCTTATTGACATTTGCATCTTGGAAGCAAATATGGAAGGGCCACTTAATGTGGAAGATGATCCCTCAAATATAATCACACTGGGCATTGGAAGCCCCCTAGTAACAATTATTCTAGAGACTTCATCACCTAGAAACAGGATTCGGTGGAGAATTGCAGCTACAGAGACATATTCACTTTCATGCTCTTAGAGGTGGGAACAACACGACTGATATAGCTTCGCTAGCTATTTTGGTAAAGAACAATCCTTTCTGCAGTAGTGCCTTGTTTAGCTATTAGTTGTTTCTGCATCTCAAAGAACCAGCTTTACTGTCGTATAGATGGTCAACAAATCTGTTTTTGTCTTGTATATAATTGTCTTTTTAGTATCTGTTTCCCTACTTCCATTGATGTCTGTGGATTTGCTCTTATTTGTTCATTGAATATTGATAATCTTATAAGCGAATTAAGAAATAGGTGGCCAAATTCTAAGTTCTGAACTTGTTTACTTTATCCTGCTGCGGACATGCTATGTCTGCCAATTTGGCAAGAATGCTGTCACAAGTTGGCTATCTTCCTTCTTGGTTTATCTTTGTCATTGTGAAGAGCAGTGGAGTACTAAAGTAGCTCTCCTGGACTTGTTCACTACTTCTCTTACCTTAAAAGCTTCCTGCCATCTTAGCTCCATGTTTGTTTTTTCTCATCCATTCTAGTGGCCTAACCTTCTTGGAGTGTGGAGAGTTGACTGCCTTCATAGCCATTTTACTTCTAGCACCCTTGACTCCATGATTAACTGGAATGTCACTGAACGTAATTATTGGTTTTATGCCCCACGTATATGTGCACCCTCTTTGTGTATTTTTGATGCATTTGCATAATAATTTTTAGGTATGTGAATTTCTTTCTCTAAGTTTTAGGTACTCGAGTGCTTATTTGCTGCTTGCATGCCATCAGTTAGTGTTCACATAGCATCTCATTACGAGCATCGGAATAACTTCTCTAATTTCATTCTAATGCCGGCTAGTTAAAATTGAATCACAAAATCACTTACCCATAATGGTAAATTTGGTATACAGGTCAGGCCCTTTTTGTGTGCTGCAATTGTGCTTTTGGCATGCATCAATAAAACGTAGTTGATGTATAATGGTGCTCATGGCCTATTTGTTCTTTTCTGGTTTCCTTCTTGTTTGAAATGGGTCTCATCCATTTATTTTTCATGGTTATTTAATGTATCTCATGGTGGTGGTCTCATGAGTGATTTATCATTTTTAGATTCTCTCTTTGATTGTTGCACTGGCAATATCCGCAACATCAATTTTTGTTGTCCATGTCTAGCTTGCTATTGTTATTTGATTTGTTACTTATTATTATTGTCGTAGTTGTCATCATAGTTGTTGTTGTAGATTCTCTTTTGATTGTTGTCCATGTCTAGCTTGCTATTGTTATTAGATTTGTTAATTATTATTATTGTTGTTATTGTCGTTGCCATGTTGGTTTGTCATTATCAATATTGAATGCATCTCTTGCAGGCTGTTGTTTGCACATAATAGAGTTGCTAGCTCTGTACTTGTATCATGGCTGGGTCTCTGGTTCTGTCAGCAATCCCCTCTGCTTCAATTGTTGGTGAAAACCATGGTAGATCTCAAGGCTCTGGGAGATCCAGAAAAGTTGTCAAGATGATTACTACTGTGCGGCAGCCCCAAGGCCCAAGGATGAAAAGTTTCACAGGATTGAGGGGATCTAATTGTTTAGACATGAGAAGAGGCAGCGTTTTTCACTCTGTGGTCAGAAATGCTATTTTTGCTCCTCGTGGAAAGGCTAGTCGTGCTATTGCTGTAGCAATGTTTGAGCGTTTCACTGAAAAGGCAATCAAAGTGATTATGCTTGCACAAGAGGAAGCAAGACGGCTAGGCCACAATTTTGTTGGTACAGAACAGATTTTGCTGGGCCTCATTGGTGAAGGAACTGGAATTGCTGCAAAGGTTCTGAAATCCATGGGAATTAACCTGAAGGATGCCCGGGTTGAAGTGGAGAAGATCATTGGAAGGGGCAGTGGATTTGTTGCTGTGGAGATTCCATTTACTCCCCGTGCAAAGCGGGTTTTGGAACTTTCACTAGAGGAAGCCCGCCAACTTGGTATGTCCTTTCAGACCGCATTTACTGCATGCCTTTGACTTACTTGTCTTGACTATTCTTAATTCCTTAGCTGCTAAAGTACAAGCAATGAATTATTAGTATGCTAACTGTGGTTTGATCATTGATGAGGTCTCTCTGCTAATTGCCATATGTGCTGAGTGACAATTTTCTGCTGATAAACTGTTTTGCTACAGTTGCTTTGCATTTGCAACCACTAAGCAAGAAAAAGAAAGAGAGAAACCCAGTTACTCTGTGAATAGACTTCCTATCTGTGGGGCTATTAGTTATATGGGCTTTATATCTGCTTTAATGTGTAACAATTTAACTTTTTCGTAGGATAACTTACTACTGTAATGTATATGGTTCAGAATTACTGAACGATCAACTAATGCATTACCTGGAAATTTTCAGGTCATAATTATATAGGATCTGAACACCTGCTTCTTGGACTGCTTCGCGAGGGTGAAGGCGTTGCTGCCCGTGTTCTTGAGAACCTTGGAGCTGACCCTAGCAACATCCGTACACAGGCAAGTTTATATATTAGCACCCTCTTTCCATATTTCATCATCTTAAGGTGTCATTTATGCTCTCTTTATGTCAAAATTTGATATTTTTGGTTTAATTAGGTTATTCGCATGGTGGGTGAAAGTACCGAGGCTGTGGGTGCTGGGGTTGGAGGAGGAAGTAGTGGTAATAAGATGCCAACACTTGAGGAGTATGGCACCAATCTGACAAAGATGGCAGAGGAGGTATTCCTGTAATTTCACTTCTATATGATGTCAATGGCCATATTACTCTTCTGAGCTAAAATGGGAAAAAAGATTGGAAAAGGGTGGAAAATTGGGACCTTCTACTTACATGTTCTATTTTCAGGGTAAACTTGACCCAGTTGTTGGAAGGCAACAGCAAATTGAGCGTGTGACGCAAATTTTGGGTAGGCGTACAAAGAACAATCCCTGCCTTATTGGAGAGCCTGGTGTAGGAAAGACGGCAATTGCGGAGGGGCTTGCTCAACGCATTGCAAATGGTGATGTTCCTGAAACAATTGAGGGAAAGAAGGTGAGATTTAATACTGTGTATAGTTCCTTGAGTTCCCACTTGAAAACATGTTTTGAAGTAACCATTTGTCCACAAATTTGCTAGGTCTCTCTCTTTATATTGATTTAAGAAGAGAATCTTGATCTGCCCCATGGACAGCACACAGCAGATTGTATTAGCATGACCTCCATCCTTTATCAGATTGCTCTACTGTTTAGATTTTAATGGATTGAACATTCCTATAATTGGTTTCTTAACCACACACTTAATATCCTTTGAGCGGATGGATAATGGAAATATTGAGCAAACTTTGCATTCACGGCCTCTAAATGCTTACTGTTTGTTTAGAGTCATTTTGGGTTGCAGTTGTTATTCTGAGCATGCCTATAAACTGGGTTGGTGTGGACTGGACACCAGTCGCTTTCCAATTGGAAGCTTTTCAAGTAGTCTTGTTTCTGACTGTCACTATTGTTCCTTATGTCTGTGCAGATATATTGGGTCTTTAAACATGCTCTGTTGTTTCCTTTATTCTTTCAATGGGTCTATTAGCTTTTAAATTCTGTCATTTCCTTTCCATTTTCTCCATAAAGATTGCATAAATTCTAAATAAGTTAAGATGATTGGAAATTGTTCTTTTACAAATATAATTCAGGTGATTACCCTGGATATGGGTCTTCTTGTTGCGGGTACCAAGTATCGTGGGGAGTTCGAAGAAAGGTTGAAGAAGCTCATGGAGGAGATAAAACAAAGTGATGAGATTATACTATTTATTGATGAGGTACATACTCTCATTGGAGCAGGAGCAGCTGAGGGTGCCATTGATGCTGCAAACATCTTAAAGCCAGCACTTTCAAGAGGCGAACTGCAGGTAATTGATCTTGACATGTACCTCAAGTTGTTCTTTTTCCCCATGTCGGTTTGGTTTTCTAGTTTCTGTGAACTGATAGGCTGTTGAGACACATTGATCCTTGCATATTTTAATTTCATGGACTGAAAATGAGGTTGGAACAGGACATATTAAGTTCTGCTGTTGCCTTGGTGACTAAATTAAGGATGGCTGTGGTTCTGCTTGAGCCTTGAACGAAGGCTTATAACATATTTGTTGGTTGTATTCAGTGCTAATTTTTTTACTTCATCTCCTGTAGTGCATTGGTGCCACAACACTGGACGAGTACAGAAAGCACATTGAGAAAGACCCAGCTTTGGAGAGACGATTCCAGCCAGTAAAAGTGCCTGAGCCATCTGTTGATGAGACAATCCTTATCCTCAAAGGATTACGGGAAAGATATGAGCTTCATCATAAGCTTCGGTATACAGATGAGGCTCTAGTTGCTGCTGCACAATTGTCTTATCAGTACATCAGGTTTGTAGTCCTCTAACTTGAATCCTTTGAATGATAAACTTTTCTGCTCTACTTCTTGTGTATCTAGGAACAAACAAATGGAGATATTTTTTGGTCTGAGTCTTAACTAACCATTTGCCAAGATGCCTAGGATAAGTAAGCACTTTGTTTGGTAAGCATGGTAAATTAAGATTTTTGAAAGCAATTCATTTATTTCCTCTCGACCTCAGACTGAATTAGGTAACCTAAAATAATTTCTTCACATCACATAAATGGATAATCTTCGTATCTGCACCACTCCAAAGTGTCAACTTAGACCTACTAACCCAAGGCCCACTCAGGAACAGCCAATAACTCAGCATCCAACCAAAGCCTCCCATCAAGCATCTGTCGAAATTGATTTGCAGTGTAAGATCCTAGTGCTTTCTATCTGGTGGAATTTGTTGCTTGATGAGATTAGGAATGGCATTGCAATTTTACCAAACTATACTAGTACAGATCAGTACTCCCTACTAAATTGAAAATCTTAAAAATTTTGTTGCAAGTAGACAACTAGATATTTGATGTGACTCAACTACTCCATCCCAGAACCAAATCCTTCTCTATTTTATTTTTTTTTTCACAACAAAAGATCCTCATATGTATGGTTAGATTGCAACCTTTTTTCCATTCTAGTCAAAGATTCTCTTTTTGACTTGCTAACCTTTAGGGGATTGGTTATGCGTTCTCCCATAGCATAGTATTGCCATATGTCTAAAACTTTATTTCTTCCAACCTTAGTTCTTAATGGAAGGGAGAATATCGTCCCTAATAGCAAGACCAATCAGCCAATATGTACATCAGCAGCAGCCCGTATGACAAAGACCCCTATTTGGGGTTCAATAAACATCTTCCGATATTTGGGATCCATAATTCATGAGAGTAGAGAGATTGAGAGGGTTGTTATCTAGAAAACCCAAGTAGGTTAGAACAAATGAAGATGTGCCTTTGGATTTCTATATGAGTGGAGTGTGTCACTCAAACTGAAAGGAAAAATTTTATAGGAGGGCTGTAAGGCTGGCCATACTTTATGGATGAAAGTGTTGGGCAGTTAAGGAGCAACATGTACATAGGATGAGCATAGTCGAAATGAGGATGTTAAGATGAATGAGTGGCAAGACAAGAAAGGATAGAATTAGAAATGAAAACATTAGAAGAAAATTTGGAGTAGTACCAATAGGTAAAAATATGAGGAAGGGTAGACTTAGATGGTTTGTACATGTTCAATGAGGACAAAAAGGGCATTGGTTAGAAGGAGCGAGTCGATCCAAGTCAAAGGCTCTAAAAGGGTAAGGGATGGCCTAAAAGACTGTGAATAGAAGCGGTGAGAAAAGATTTAAAAACTTTTGCGCTAAATGAAATCATGACACTTGAATAGAAGGTTTGTGGCCGACCCTTAATCTTGATAAGGCCTAGACGATGATGATTTGCTTTTGTGTGTTTTTTTCTATTTATTTAGTCAAACATCGTCTTAATGGCTTTGTTATATGTTCACTGTACTGTACACTAGTTCCATTACATCTATCAGCCCAATCCTACCAAGTTCTTCATGCTTTTGTTATTTTTATTTACTGATTGATTTTAATTTATTTTGTAGTTATTCAGTTGCTGCTTTTTGATTTTTGTGCTGTCTTACCTTGTTTATGGGACTAGTTAATATTTGGGCAATAATGTTATTTTCCTATTTTTGTTTTCATATGTCTACTTGTTCATGGAGTGAATGTTTCTACATTTTCCTTCGTGCTATGTAAGTAAGTACTTAGGTATAACATACTTCAACTTTCAGGTGAACTAAAAAATGCGGTTTCACCATCTTGGTATACTTATTCTGTATCTTGGTTGTGTCTGTTTCAGTTCCTATATTCCTCTCTATGCTCATATGATTGGTATAAGATTTGCTTCTGTCTCTTTTGTTATCTTTCCATCTACTTCCTCTATTGTTGGTTTAAAGCTTGCATCTGTTTCTCTTCTGATATCTTTGCATCTGTTGCAGTGACCGTTTCCTCCCTGATAAAGCAATTGATTTGGTTGATGAGGCTGGTTCTCGTGTTCGTCTTCGCCATGCACAGGTCAGGGTTCTTGCATAATTGAACTTAATAACCTATTTGAAGAGTGCTGTGTATTGAGTGGTATGATCTTTCTGTGGCAGCTCCCAGAGGATGCCAGAGAGCTTGACAAAGAACTCAGGCAGATCACGAAGGAGAAGAATGAAGCTGTCCGCAGCCAAGATTTTGAGAAGGTACTTAGGAACAGGCAGCTTCATGTTTTACATAATCTTATTTTGGATAAAGGTATTTTAATTGCACAGACAGTTACAACGGGTCATCCATATCAGAAATTAGCTTAGACATCTACAACTACAGGCTCTGCATTCCCTTGCCCTTTATTGCTTTAGCTCTTCCTCTTACAGTACTCCTCTCTTGTTGTATAAGCTACAAGCGTGCTAAATGATGAATTTCTGTCAGGCTGGAGAGCTGCGGGATAGGGAAATGGAACTGAAGGCTCAGATCTCAGCCCTAATTGACAAAGGCAAAGAGAGGAGCAAAGCTGAGAGTGAGGCTGGTGATGCTGGTCCAGTTGTGACTGAAGTAGACATACAACACATTGTCTCTTCCTGGACTGGAATCCCTGTGGAGAAGGTCTCTAGTGATGAATCTGTCCGTCTTCTCAAGATGGAAGAGACTCTGCATAAACGTGTTATTGGACAGGATGAAGCTGTCAGAGCCATCAGTCGTGCCATCCGCCGTGCTCGTGTTGGCCTCAAAAACCCCAACCGTCCCATTGCCAGTTTCATATTTTCTGGGCCAACTGGTGTAGGAAAATCTGAACTGGCAAAGGCACTTGCTGCTTACTACTTTGGCTCTGAGGAAGCCATGATTCGGCTTGACATGAGTGAGTTCATGGAAAGGCACACAGTCTCCAAGCTCATTGGTTCACCACCTGGGTATGTTGGGTACACTGAGGGTGGTCAGCTGACTGAAGCCGTTCGCCGGCGTCCTTACACCGTTGTCCTTTTTGATGAAATTGAAAAAGCCCATCCCGATGTCTTCAACATGATGCTTCAAATCCTGGAAGATGGAAGGTTGACGGATAGCAAGGGAAGAACTGTAGATTTCAAGAACACCCTCTTAATAATGACATCCAATGTCGGCAGTAGTGTGATTGAAAAGGGTGGTCGCCGGATTGGGTTTGATCTGGACTATGATGAGAAGGACAGTAGCTACAATCGAATTAAGAGCTTGGTGACTGAGGAACTGAAGCAATACTTCCGTCCGGAGTTCCTAAACAGGTTAGATGAGATGATTGTATTCCGACAGTTGACCAAGCTGGAGGTGAAGGAGATAGCAGATATAATGTTGAAGGAGGTGTTTGAGAGGCTGAAGACAAAGGAAATAGATCTTCAGGTGACAGAGAGGTTCAGGGACCGAGTCGTAGAGGAAGGATACAGCCCAAGTTATGGTGCAAGGCCACTGAGGAGGGCAATTATGAGGTTGTTAGAGGACAGTCTGGCAGAAAAGATGCTAGCTGGAGAAATCAAGGAGGGAGATTCAGCTATCGTGGATGTTGATTCTGATGGGAACGTAACTGTTCTCAATGGTAGCAGTGGATTTCCCGATTCATTGTCTCCACCACCAGCTCCTCCTGCAGTTCCGGTCTAATCTCCATGCGTTGTAAGTTATGTTACATTTTAAACGGGTTTTAGTCTCTAGTAGTAGATGGTCTATAGTCTGTTAACCCAAGTTCACACAATTTAGTTGATTGTTTAGCAGAAGTTCAGTAGTGGTTTTAATGTAATGAAAGACCAAATGGGTGTCTGTGATCATAAATGAGAAGTGAGCTCTTCAACAAGCAAGACCATTGAAGTCTTCACTAGTGATCAGCTTGTAACTCTCAGTTCTACTAAGCTAATCATCTTCTTTGAAGTTTACAATCCACTGTAAAACGCTCTGGTCCTTGGGACGGGAGAGCTGGAGGTTCTGATCCTTGGGCGGAAGAGTTCAAGTGCGTTCAACTAGGTTGGATGGAGTGGACCATCAGACAAGGCTCTTAATGTGCTACTAGTGCATTAGGATAATTACTTAAAACCATTTAAGACGGATCGAAAGTCTAGTAAGTAGCAATCCGTGTATCCGTTGGCCATGATCCGGAAGTTTGTGGATGGACGCGGTTAAATGGATTGTAACGTAAAACGAAAAGAAATTGACGTCTGTAGTACTCGCATAACAAGTTCTATGGAGGAATGCCATTGTCGTTTCATGAGGGAAAAAGACTAAGCAAATCTAAGAGCCTGTTTGAATGACTGGTCGGGTGCGTTTCTCAATTTCAAAGAGTTCTGCTCGGAAAGGCTTGTCCTACTACTTGTTGCACGGTCTATGGCCCATCAAAGATGTATTTCGAAAGATGAAGGGTTTGGATCCCCAAGCTTCACCTCTCTCTCTCTCTGTCTCTCCTTTTATTGAACAGATGACTGGAGTAGCAAACAGGGATGGCCCTTACCTCAACCCTCTTGCTTATTATCCTAACTTTGTCCAACCTAAGCGGAACTACGATCACAGCTTTTCTACCTCTAATGTGACAATTCTCCTCTGCCTGTAGTCAATAGTGTCGTTTCAATAAAGGACTCCAGTAAAACTTTGAGCCACGCAAGCAACAATGAATAGGCTTTCTTTGTAGGTTTTTGCAAAGGTTGCACAAAAGACCATGCAAAAACTTCTAAAATAAAAAGAAAAGGCACATCAAACGTCTACTCCTCTCCTCATTAGTGAATGTCACATTATGGATTATGAAAACTAATAACCAGAGGCACACGGTAAGCAAAGAACATAGCACGAGATCAGTAATTTGCACCACTATGCGTATAAATAAATTTGTAAGGTGCTACTTGTGGAAAATTAACCATCGACATTTCCTAGTCAAGCACTAAAAGACATCTTATATATTAGAAAGCTTTGATCATCCAATGTAGGATTAAAAGTGGAATGAGCCACAATTCTGGTTAGTATACAATGGTTGGGTCGAAGCAAATCTTTTTGCCGTCCCTATCCCCAAGCCGATCCTAACCAACCTAGACTAAAAAATTTTCACCCTTAATAGTGGTGTGGGTATAGAAGTTTTTCCGCTTTTGCCCCAAGGCCATAGTATTGTTGTGGGTCGGTCCCTCAAATATGTTAGGGAGCACTGACCTCATGATGAGCTAATTACTTCCTGGCATAGAAGAAGTTTAAGGCTATCTATTGTTTTTACAAAGTAACAAGAAGGAAGTCATTTTTTATAAGAATAATGTTTATGGCTAGGTACAAAGACCAAAATTTGAAGCCTGGACGATTTTTACGTTATGTCATAGTGTTATTTAGCCTTAGTTAGCTTAGTAAACCTTATTACTGTCCAGTTATAAAGTTAGTCTTTATTCATCCCAACAAGAAAGAGAAAGAACACCCATGTTACTGTGTCATAACTCCCCAGGATGGAATCAAGCTATTCGATAGACCTTGATGCTGTCCTTTACGTAGGGACAGCTTGCACTAATCAGGGTTGTAGACCCAGTGTAAGGCTATAAAGCGGCATGGACAATGGTAGTAAGGACAATGGTTGTATGGTTATTACCAATAGGGCATTAGCCGCTGCCCGCACCTGCCCCTCCCCCGGACATCCCTGACCCTCTTATTTAATCACTGATCAATACCAAAATTGCTACCCCACCGAGGTTGCTTATTCCATAAGAGCACCATTGTATTGGCCTTAAGGAAGGGATATTAGAGATGAGACAGATAACTATTCCTTTTGGTTAGCATGGGGAAGCTCGCTGGGAATCATACGTAGAATGGGAATGGAGTTGATTCTTGCTTCACTTGTCAGATTGACTCCTCACATACCCTTATATCAGAGATACATCATAGCTAGGTGGCATAAAGTGCAAGGGATAGGACAAGGATGAGGAAAGGTGGGGATTCTATCTCCTGCCCTGATATAATAGGGGATGGCAAAACTATATATAAGGTGAGATTGGTGGTCAAAGCCTAAAAGCAAATGACGAGAATTGATTTTGATGAGATCTTTTCTCCTATAGTCAATATATGCTCCATTCATATTGTTTTGGGTTTGGTGACTACCTTAGATCTAGAGTTAGATCAACTAGATACTAAGACGACATTTCTCCAATGTAAATTGAAGGAGGAAATCTACATGGAGAAAATACAATGCTTTAAGGTGAAAGGAAAAGATGCATGATTTGCAAATTGAAAAAGATTTTGTATGAGTTGATGCAAGCACCAAGTAAATGGCATGAGAAATTTGATTCATTCATGGTATATCATAACTATTATAGGTCTTTGGCATAATATTACAATTATATTAATTAAGAAATTTTCTAATGTTAACATAATTATTATTTGTCATTATGTAGATGACATATTGATTGTTGGTCAAGACATGCACATATTGATAAGTTGAAGAAGGATGAACAAGTCTTTTAGAATGAAAGATGTAGGATCAGCCAATCAAATTTCAGAAAAGCAAATCTCCCATGAGAGAGCTGCTAGAAAGTTATGGTTGTCATAAGAGAAGTTGTTAAATCAATCTAATATAAGGGATGCTAACTCGATTGCGACTCCTTTTGCTGCTCTTCAAGTAATAAAGAGAAAAAACAAACATTCATTATATATTGGGAATTGGTAGCATGATACATGCAATGTTTGTACTCTACTTGACATAGCATATGTACTTGGTGATGTGAGTAGATTTTTGGCCAATCTTGACAAATAACATCTAGATACAGTGAGATGAACTCTTAGGTATCTCAAAGATACTTGCAAGAAGTGGTTGTGTTTTAAAAATGGTAAATCATATTTATAGGATTCACAGGTGCCAACTTGAAGGAGATATGGAGTCTATGAAGTTCATCTCAAGCTATATGTTTATGTTTGTAGGCCAAGTAGTCTCATGACAATCAAAGTTACAAAAATATATTACCTCTCTATTACTGAAGTGAGTATTTATGGCTATAGAGGCATCTAATAAAGAGATAATGTGGATGAAGAATATCATTAAGGATTTTGGCACAAAGCTAGAGAAATTTGTGTTCAGTTGTGGTAGCAAGAGTTTTATACACATAATCAAGAATCAATCATTTCATTGAAGGACTAAATGCATTGTCTTGAGATAATTTTAGAATGGAATGTGAGAGGGTCAGGGTTGTTCAAGCTGAAGAAAATTCACATAAGTAAGAATCTATCGGATATGGTAACGAAGGCTTTACTAAATGATAATATGTAGATATGCCAAGATTTTGGGGGTCTTGATGTTGTATAATTGTTGTTGGTTGTTGCGTCATTTTAACTAAATAAGTAGGTGCCCTCACATGGACTAGAGGAAAAGATTATTGGGTTATCTATGCATGCCAATTCTATCTCATGAGGTAAGCCCTAGAGCTCAAGTGAATTGAGCCTCTACTACAAAAAATAAATTAGTCTTATTTCTATGTTGAGTGTATGGGAGTGTATTTCTATTGGAATAGAGTTAGAACAAATAGTTTTTCTTCTTCTTTCTATAAAGAGAAAAGTACATAGAAAGAAGAGGGTTTTCATGCTCCATTGGTGGGAGTGAGTTTAGAGAAGAAGAAATGGGTTTTATTGTACACTTGAGAAGAAAGGTGATCCTCAAGCAAGACTTAATTTGGAAAAAAGAAGACTGTTATTCCTTTTTTATATAAAATTGATATGTTGTCTTTCATCTCTATACTTCTATGTATTCCCATTCATTACTTGTGATTTTTGTATTGGTATGGTTGCCTATTGAAAAACATTCCAATCTCCCAACAGCTACTTCGTACCCGTGTACTATATACTATGCATGATAATGCGAAGCATGTCGTTTTGTTAAGTATATAAAACAAGGGGGAATGCCATCTTAGAAAACGACAACATGGTAGATCGCTTGTGTGGCTCCACAAACGCGCAATTTAACTCGTGTCTATTGTGTGTTCGCAAAGAGTGTCCAACGTGCACCGCCACCCACTTGCCTAAACGGTCTCTTCCCTCTAAAAATCTGATAACATTTTTTTACAGTTGCTAAACAAGAGCCCAAGATACTAAATATTAATGCCCAAGTCTTTTCAGATAAGCTACTAGCGCTCAAGGATAGTTCTAGTTTCCTTGTACAACTCAAAGTTGTAAATAGCATGGAGTCATGAGACATGAAAAAAGAAAAATTGCAAAAGAGCTTTTCACCCCCAGAACATGAGTAGCAGGGTCGGTTCTTTTTAATTGAACCAAACTTGAAATCATAGTAAAACCTCTTTCTTTCTTGTAACTTTTACCAAACTAAGATTGAACAAAGACATAGAAGAGAGGAGAAGAAAAAAGAGGATGCTGATGATGAATCTACTTAAATAAGTAAGAATCTTTTTTTGTTTTTATTATGTAAGCTTTTACTTCCTGGTTTCTTTCTTAGTTGTTAGTTGTAGTGGTGGTGATTTGTGTTTTCAGTTCTCATCAGTTTTTCCTTTATATGTTGCAAACCAAAATCTAATTTCTTCCTCTATAAATATCAGTTTAATATCAGTTTCGGCTTCTTTCATGCCCCTACAAGAGAAGCATGTCTATTTCATAATCATAGCAACCTGGTTAATTAGCCGTAGCTTTGCTTCCTGGTTGTCAAGTGGTCATAATTTCACTTAAAGCATCCTTGGTTCCATGACTTGTAGGTACCTGTGCAGCTGCTTCTGTAATTTTTTTGCTTGCATTTGACTCGGGTGCACAGCGATCTGTAGGCGATCTCTTTCCCTAAATACTTGATATTTAAGTGCTTATATTTTGCTTATCATAATTAGGGGTTCACATATAACACATCTCTTTACAGCATCCAAATGACTTGCTTATTTGGAAAATCTGCTCAAGAGTTAGAAATTTGTAAGAGCTTCTGAATATTTCGGAAAAAAATCGAGAGATAAGAAACTCGGAACTTTTTGTTTTTTACAAAAAAAGAAAAAAAGAAAAAACTCAATTATTTTGAGCATTTTATAACTGTGCTGGCAGTCATAAGTAGCGTGGGATGATCCCATTAGAGGCCCTTTCCTCATTCTCCCATTACCAAGCATTCCTCCCTTTATGTTATAACAATAAGGTTGAAGACGTTACTCAAAGGAAAACATCCGGATGGAGTTAATGGTTGAGGACCTCATTTAAAAGGAAACGATAGGAGGACTCTCCCAAATAAGACACAGATACATTGACCAATGCTAACCAGTTAGAGTGAGAACTTTTTATCCTCAAGTGAGAGGGTATTTTGGCCATTAGAAATCCAACTGCCAACTGGAAGGCCTATTCTTCCTAAAAAAGGGAAGCCCCATGCACATGCATGAAGCTCCTGCATATGCGGGGCCTGGGCGGGAAAGAGGCAGACCACAAGGGTCAATAGTACGTAGCCTTATCTTATATTCTGTGAGAGGCTTTTGTCATGCCTTGAACCATTACCTCAGGGCCTATTCTTCCTGCATGGTGTGAAAGGCATCTTAGCGTCATCGTCAAGCAGACCCCTGCTCATATTTTGGTTTTCCTGCTTCAGTTTTTCTTGGAGATGAAGTAACTGTAATAAAAGAAATAGACTTTTAGAAAATGAAGAAGAAGAAGAAGAAGAAGAAGAAGAAGAAGAAGAAGACAACGGTTTCTTGGGTGATTCTCTCGGTTTCTCTGTCATTGTCATCTGTATTATCTGAAGAGTTTAAGCACAAGTTGATCCCCGTACATTTGGGGAAAGTTTATTTGTTCTTTTCATTTCCTTTTCCTGTATCTTGATATTGATTGCTTAATGGGTAGGAGCCATTGTTATTTAGATGGAGAAAATGAGTCGAGATCATCATATAGCTATCCTTTGATATTGCAAAAAACCCGAACAAATGGTAATTTTGCACTACTTCCGTTTAAGAGGGAGAATTCCTTGTGCAAAAGCTTTTGGGTTTTGTCTGATAGATTGTTGGAGCCTAGTTGTTATTGATTTTATCGTTGGAGCCTAATTTGAACTTCTTTCGAAGGGAACTTGCTGTTCTGAATAAAATACTAATGCATTACCATGGAAATTTTCAGGTCCTAATTATATAGGATCTGAACATCTGCTTCGTGAGGGTGAAGGCCTCGTTCCAGTGTTCTTAAGAACCTTGGAGCTGACCTTAGCAATATCCGTAAGCAGGCAAGTTTGAATCATACCTGCCCTCTATTACTTATTTCATCATTTTAAGATATTGTCTTGCGATCCATTTAACTTAAAATTTTGATACTTTTGGTTTAGTTTAAGGTCATTTGCATGGTTTGGCAATGGTAGTTACCGTGTTGATAATGGGGTTGATGGTAGAAGACGTGGCAAGAAAATGCCAACACTCGAGTATGGCACCCATCTGACAAAGCTGGCTGAGGAAATATTTCTGTCATCTAACTTCTGTACGATGCCCATAGTCATATTACTCTTTCTAGCCTAAAATGGAAAGAAAAAAAAGCCGGGAAAAAGGAGACGAATTGGTCTTCTTTTCTTATGCATTATCTTTTCAGGGGAAACTAGACACTGTTCTGGGAAGGCATCAGCAAATTGAGCGTGTAATCAAAATTTTGGGAATGCGGACAAAGAGCAACCCTGCTTTGTGGAGAGCTTGGTGTTGGGAATATAGCAATTGCAGAAGGCACTGCTCAATGAATTGCAATTGGCGATGCTTCTGAAACAATCGAGGAAAAGAAGGTGAGACTTTTTACTGTGTACTAATTAGATCAAGTGCATCAGTTCCTTCAGGGCCCAGTTGGAAATATGTTTTTCAATCTTTTTTTGTTTTTGTTAGAATTCGAAGATCACGTTCTTAAATTTACCTATTCCTGTTTATGTTTGGGAATATAATCTTCATCTGTCCCATGCACAACCAGATTGTATTAGCATGACTTTCTGCTCTTTCTCAGGATGCTCCATTGTTTAGATTTTACTGGCTCAAACTCAGTTAATCAAACTTCCCTACGTACCTTTTACTTAATAGCCTTCAAGTGGACACAGGAAATATCGGGCAAGCTTCACATTCATGTCTTCTAATCAAACTCTTTGTTTGGAGTCATTTTGGGCTGTGGTCTTTGTTCTGAGCGTGGCTCCAATTACCTCTAACGTCCAAGGCGCTTATAGTCGTTTTGTTTCTGACTGTTCCCTTCAGTCCTTTAATCTTTCTTCGGATACATTGAAGTTGTGCTCTGTTGTTTCCTTTATTCTTTTGATGGAACTATCAAATTTTAGATTGCTGCTTCCCTCCTTTTACTCCATAAAGCATGCATAGATTCATAATAAGATAACCTGATTGGAAAAAAAAGAATGTTGTTTTCCAAATGCAATTCAGGTGATAACCCTGGTATGGATCGTATTCTTGCTAGCACATAATACCATGGGGAGTTCGAGGGAAGGATAAAGAAGCTGATGGAGGAGACTGTTTAAAGTGACGAGATCATAATCTTCATTGATGAGATACCTTCAACGGAGCAAGAGCAGCTTGGGGTCCATTGATGATCTTAAATCCAGCACTTGCAAGAGGTGATTTCCAGATTGGTTTTTTTCCCTTGTCATTTTATTTTCTTGTGAACTGTAGGCCGGTATTGCATATTTTGATTGGATGGTATATATAAATATATATTGTTAAAATAAGGCTGATTGAGTTCTTGAAATCCTGTTGTTGTCCTGCTGGCTATGTTAAGAACAGCTATTATCCTAGGTTCTACCTTAACCTTGAAATCAAGGTTTATAACATATTTGTTAGTCGTATTCGGTGCTAAAGTGTTTATTTCATCTCCTGCAGTGTATGGGTGCCACAACACTTGAGGATACAGAAAACACATCGACAAAGACCCAGCTCTGAAAAGATGGTTCCAGACGGTAAAAGTGTGGCGCCATCTGTTGATGAGATTATACTTATCCTTAAGGACTGCGAGAAAGATATGTGCTCCATCACAAGCTTCATTTTACAGAAGAGTCTCTAGTTGCTTCTGCGAAATTGTCTTCTACATCAGGTCTATAGCTCTCCAGTAATTTGAGCAATGACAAATCTTTCAGCTTCTAGTTCAGTTTATAGGAAGAAAGAGTATCGAAGTTCTCCAAGTTTCTTAGAAGGTAGCCATACTAGTAACAAAAGAATCACCTCAAATTTTGACCAGCAATCAGCTGCTATTAGTTATCTTGCCGACTCTTTATCCTAGCAAGGTGGATATGCCGAAATAACTTCCTGTAGGCTATATGTTGGTCTATGGTAAATATTGTTGACCAATTGAAGATGAATTGATGGAATCTAGGTAATTTTCTATTTGGAGCCGATTCTCCCAGTTCAGTCTCTCCTACGCCATCTCCACCAGCCGTTCCCCCTTATTCTCCTTACATGACTTTTTTAGTGTACAAGGGAGAAGAAGCACTCCATCATATCTGCTAAACTTGGCATTTTGGAAGAGAGAGCAAAATTTGGTACTTGAAACCACGGTATAAAAACTATGTAAACTGGAACTCAACTGAGCGGAGGTGATTTGAACTTCTCGCATTTTGCTTACGTAACTCACATGAGTTTTGCCAAGTCCAAGAAAAGATCTTTTTCAGCGTACTCAACGAAAAAGTCTTTTGTGGTCTGTCCTTTTCCAGACTCAGCATACACTGACACTTGCACAAGTTAAGCCACGTCTACTCTTTCAGGAAAGTCTGGACTGTGTCTGCATTTTTAATTTTTGATTGCGTGCTTTAAACCGACAAGACAATAATCTCTCCCTCGCTGATGAGGAGAAACGTAGTCCATGTAGGCTCCACTGGCTTTATAGTTTTGACAACCAACTAAGAATCCTTGTACCTGTTTTGACAGGCAGCAATATAAGCTATAAGCCACCGGAACATGAAGGCAAACCACTTAGCTTCATTAATAGTTCCACGACGGAAGTAGTTGTATTCCAGCAATGGGTTTGCCTCTATGGTTTCCGATAACTTCACCATCTCCACTGAGCAGGGTTACCGTCAACGATTTGTCTGCTCCTGACTGATACGCACTCAAACTTGGGTGGTTCCCATTTAACCATGTTGAAATTCTCAAGGATGGATTTGATTATAACATTCATTGAAGGTTCTTCCCCTCCATCTTTCATTCCCTTCTCTTTGACGAGAACATTCCTGAAATTCATACATTACATTCGAGAGCCATTTAAGCTTCTTCCCCTCCTTTCGTTCCCTTCTCTTTTTACACACCTTCGTCCTAATCTTTGAACGTACGAGAAACTACGAGTCCCGTTAGGAAGAACAGGCAAGAGGCTGGCCTTAGGGGCGTGTGATCATCGATAGATGATATTGTCGTACCACTACGACCTCAAGAAACAAGTCACCGTAGACATGTGGGACTGCCTTAGCACCGCGGACCATAATAGTTAAATAAGGTTTATAAATTTAATTCGACAACCTTGTAAGCCCAGCCTGGTATTCCACCTAGACAGAGAACACCAGAGGCGACTCCAAATCTCCCTTTTATCTTTACTTGAGTAACTTTACCATAACGAATAGGGGTGTGTGTTGTGAACTGCAAATTGGCATGCAGTAGATCTAGGGTTATCAATTGGAACAAATTAACTAAACCAATCCGAACAAATAGGATATGGAATTAAAAATCCTATCCTGGATGGATATAGAATTGATTTTTAATATCCAATTTATTTTAAAATAGACATAGAATGAGGTATCATATCCGCAAACTATCATATCTAGAACATAATATTTCATGACTAAATTACTCCTAAGTTTTCATTACATTATGATATTATTGAGGGGCAAAATAATTATTTTACATATTAAATGTAAAAAAAAATATAAGTAGAGTTTTTTCTTCTATTGAAAACATAGAATCACAAAGCAAATCACTCAAACATGCTCCTAAGTCTAATTCCCAGCCCAAAGGGAAAGTGACAACTTGAACATGTGACCAAGTATACTTTAGTGGAGATGCCAAGTTATTAGTGAGCAACTGCATTAGACATTTGTAGGCAAAAAGTGGTAGATATTTATGACTTTCAACTTCTCTTAAAATTATAATTTAGGAATTATATGACTATATATTATGATTTAGGAATTGTGAGTTGCCCACTTTCTTTCCATTTCCCCTTTATTTCCCTTATACTGAAATCTTTGTCCATAGTGTAAGAATCCCCAACCTACCCAACTCTTCTCTATGATATCTAGAATTCATCCAATGGTAATGATCTTGCTCTATCTTTGCCATGCAGAGACTCTAGTATAAGATAATATGCATCGAGCATGTATTACTCATTGTACTTTTGACCATTTTACTCTTTCTAAGGATCATAGTTAGCTCTCAAAGTCAATGGAGATACTATTATTCTAGGATAAGATAGCAAGACTTCTCCAGAAAATCAAACCTACAGTAGGAATAGTTTATGCCAGTCAAGATAGATACTCATAGTCTTGGGTGATGACAATATTTATAAGACTTTCCTTCCAAAGCACTCATCGCATACTTTTTTAGGAGTAAAGATGATTAAAATATTCTAGTATTTTATTTTAATAGAAATTGACATACCCATCAAATTATAAGAAAGAATAGATACAATGGATTATTGTTCTTGATTCTAATCCTAGTATATATAACAATATTTGGGAGAACTTCACCACAACAACCGTTGCCATATAATTCTCTAAATAATTTATTTTCTAAAACAAAAGGTTTCAAGTGAAACTTTTAAAATCCTAAGTAGTTGAAAAACTCTAGAATTGTGTAATTATATAATTAAACTTGAATTTAATGAATAATCTTTGGAATTCATCCAATGACAAAGATTTTGCTCTATTCTATTCCTATTTGTAGGGTGAATGTAAGTTTGAAATGAATAGAATGGATAACCTGTCATCCAAACCAAACCAAACCAAACCAAACTGAATGGACTGGATATGGAATGAATTATGAAACTTTGAAGAAAATTTGTAACTTTCTAAATCCGGACCTGAACCAATGAAAGTTAATTGAATAGATACAGAATGATGATATCTGAATGTTAGCCAATTAGTTGGAAACCCTAGGTAGACCTACGATACCTTGCAATTTGAAGAGTTCTTGCCAAAAAATGCTCGTAAATGTAAAATCACGACCATTGACAATTGATGTAAACATAGATCTAAAATTTGTGAGCCGAGTTGAAAAACTTGTTCTAGTTATTGACTTAGGGAAATCAAGTCACTAGACAAGTTAACTTGCCTTACCCAACTCACCAAGTGATGAAATGTGCAAATGTGCAAAAAAAAATTATATAACAAAAAATAAATAAAATACTATTAAAAATCTTACTTAAGTATTTTCAAGTCACATGCAAGTCGGTTTTGAGTTAACTCAACTCCAAATTCAAGTTTTTGAGGTTTTTTTACTATGACCGTAAGCATTCTATTTAATTAAGTAATAGTCTTCGTAGGTGTACACTCTCAAGAGAAGAGGAAGGAGTACATGCCCAAATTTTCATGGATGGTAAAACTATTTTTGTTGGACCTAATTCGTTCATTTATTGGAATAAATAGGCTACACATCAAATTTCATGTCTGTTAGATCTGTTTAGCTATGTTTCTTTATGTTCAAAATTGTGAGAAAAGATTTAAAAACTTTGAAACTAAATGAAACCATAGTACTTAATAGATGGGGATGGAGGAACAAGATTCATGTGACTGGCCCCTAATCGGAATAAGGTCTTGATGATGATTCTTTATATCCAAAATTATGAACACTCATTTTTGTAAGCTTTTCAAATATCTAATACTAATTACTAGGATTGTCCAAATGAATTAATTTTTTATAGTTACTTAATTTTACTATTCTAAACATGATAAACGGCTTAGATTTGTAAAAAATATTTTACCATGCATGATAAAACAGCATGAACTCTTCCTTGCTTCTTGAACGTTTACGCTGAGACCCTTAATAATATAATCAAAGACCAATTTAGCAGCTTTAGCGGCCCTGTAACGATGTGAGAGCAAATTCAATCTGCACTCTTAGCCGTTCAACAACGATCACAATAGCATCTTACATCTTTCGATCAGAGATGGCAAAGGTGAAAATGGAGACAAAAGAGTCATATCATGAAAGGTACCCCCCAAAAGGCTGCGGTCGCTGGACACACCCCCTTTGAAATTGAAACTTGCTTACTCATAAATGGATTAATACAATTCCTCTTGGGAACCAGATTCATCTGCCTTGACTTTTCATATGGTCACACGTTGTTGTAAATCAGATATACAGAATTTTAATGGTTAAGGCAGTATGGGCCCATATAGGAAATCCTCTCCATTGGATGATGTTAACTCCACCAATTTATTGTATTTGTGCCATCCATTTTCGAGTAAATAATATTTGTGATGAGTACCTCTAGATTGAATAGGCTTTGGTTATTGGTAAAATCGAGATCCAATAATCAGAACAAGCAACGAATTTGTGAAGGAATTTCTTTATTGAGTTGTTATGGAAAGAGTTCGATATTTCTTTAAATAGATGAAACCATAATTAGGATGAAAATGGATTATTCAAACAAGTTTCTTTTTCTGTTATTTTTGCTTTTGGCCCCTAGAAGCCGATACAAAAGAAACACTTGCTGAATGCAGCTTACCTGTTCTACTTGTTATGTAGCCTATTAAGATGTACCATCATTGTCATCAATACCTTATCCCAATTAGCGGCCGGCCACAAGAATCTTATTCCTTCATTCCTCTCTATTAAGTATCATGGCTTCATTTAGTCCCAAAATTTTTAAATCTTTTCTCACAACTTCTATCCACAATCTTTTAGGGCTTCCCCTTACCCTTTTAGAACCTTCTACATGTATTGCCTCACTCCTAACTAGTGCCGTTGTTGGTCTCTTTTGAACATATTCAAACCATCTAAGTCTAAGCTCTCTCATCTTGTTGCCTATTGGTGCTACCCCTAAATTTTCTCTAATATTTTCATTTCTAATTCTATCCTTTTTTGTCTTACCACTCATCCATCTCAACATCCTCATTTTTATGATGCTCATCGTATAAGTATGATATTCCTTAACTGCCCAACACTCTGATGTATAGAGCATGACCATCCTTCTATCCATTTTATATAATTTTTCTTTTAGTTTGAGTAGCACCCAACGATCACACAAAACTCCATATGCATATCTTCATTTATTCCAACCCACTTGGATTCTTTGGGTAACCTCCATCTCAATCTCTCCACTCTCATGAATCATTGATCCTAAGTACCGAAAGTAGTCTTTTACAGAGACTTCTTGGTCATCAATCTTGACTGATGTTTCACTCCTCCTCTCTTTGCTAAAATTGTATTTCATATATTCTACCTTAGTTCGGCTAATTTTAAATGAGTGGCTTGGATCAACAAACTTCTTGGCATTACATGTACTTCTAACAAAGACCTCAAAGAAGAACAAAAATTAAGCTAAAGGTATATTGGGCGATATATTATAAAAAAATATTGTATCAGCTGTTTAACTTTTTCGATTCATCGGCCGTGAGTAGCCTGATGCATGAATCTCTCGTATACATGAAATCTGAAAAAGAGTCTATATTATCCAGCCTTACTTTGCATTACAAGAGACTGTTTCCACGCCTCAACCTGTAACCCGATACTTTATGAACCTTTATAACGTGTCCATGCAAATCCGTATATAAGTTCAGATTAAAAGCACACTTAGCGCCTTCATGATTCAAAGTTTAAAGCACTCGTATTCTTGAACCACATCTTTCCTTCCTGAATTTTGCAAACGGTACATATTCCGATATAAAATAAAGTAATAAAAAGGTAAGTAGAATCATCCATTGGTTACTGCCAGAAGGAGCGGTTAGGATCACAAATCAATTACCTGGGCCCACATGTACTTTTAGTTGTCAAAGTTCGTGTGCTGATACGCACGAGCGAAACCCAGTTAAGAACTAGTAAAATAAGGTGTTAAATGATAAGATGATGATTTTACGAAGGTAACCAATCTGTGGATTTACTTAATTGGATGAAAATAGAAGGAGAGCCTTGGCACAACGGTAAAAGTTGTCGTCGTGTGATCTTGAGGTCACAGGTACAAGGCATGAAAACAGTCTCTTGCAAATGCAAGGTAAAGCTGTGTACTTTAGGCCATTGTGGTCTGCCCCTTCCTCAAACCCTGCATAGGTAGACTTCTCTTTGCGTCACTGAGCTGCAAGGCATTAGTGTAGAGGATACACCTACTTTACTGGTGGCTATTTTCAATCCTGAGATAATGTCATCTCATTACTTGATTTTAACAAGCCCTGAAATTACATTATCCTTGTATGAATTTTTTTTTTCATATCTTGGCCTCCTAAAAGAAAAATCAGCCCGGTGCACAAAACTCTTGCACATGCAGGCTTCTGCAAAGGGACTAACCACAAAGGGTCTATAGCGAGCAGTTTTAACTTGCATTTTTGCAAGATACTGTTTTCATACTTTGAACTTGTGACCTCTAAGTCACACGACGACAACTCTACCATTATACCAAAGCTCATGTTCTAGATTTGATAATAATACTCCACGATCCAATTTGCACTCGTATACTAAGGCTCAACTTTCATCTGATATCTTTTGAGCCTAATATCTAATGCTCCAAAAATCACGACCACTGAACCAACCTAGCACCCAAAAAAATTAATGTAATTCCGGTTCTTGAAAGTTGAACATTGCTTTAATTTGCATCCTGAAAATTCTCTGTGTTGATTATCAAAAGAACATATTCTGGATTCTAGAACCATCAGATCAGCATCTTTTTCAGACTACAAGTAGTTCAATTAATGCCGGAAAATAGATGAATGTGCCGGATGAACAAGAGGCGGGACTTATTATGTCAAAGTCCGGTGCCTCACCCAGGCTGCATCCTCCCGGAGCATTCCTGGTTTAACATATGAAGCTTCTCTGAAAGTAAAAAGCCGTTAACAAATACGGGACCGCAGTTAACATTTTATCTTTGGTTATTTAAATTTGTAAGCCTACGGTGAACGACCAAATGCAGCCTTCAAACACCAACTATGCAATGATGAGGACTCCAAAGCTAATCAGGCCCACTGTGATCCCATTTTGATTCTCTTGGATAAGGAGTTCTACTACAATCCAATTAAGTCCAGAAATTTTGGATCCAAAATATCCAATGATCTGACAGTTAATTTGACAGTTTTGTAGGATATAAGAGTTCTCTCGCGACGCTTATCTATAGACCACCGTGGACCGTCTCTTTCCCAGACCCACCTATGCAGGAGCTTCCCGTACTGGGCTGCCCTTTTTATAGTGCACTGCAGCACAGCATATATCACGATAGGGTTCTTTGATCTGGCCGATCACAATGAGGATACCATCCGTGGATTGAGATATACAAGAATACTGACTTGCTCCCTTACTGTTTTTGCAGCCTCAAAACATAGAGATCATCTAACAAGTTAGAATTAAGGTTTGAAGACTATTATGTCTGAATTATTCTATCCTTGTTTGAGGGCCCATAGTGGCAAGAGATAAGAGCATTATCCATGGTTTATCATTTCTGTGACAAGCAGCCCCAGTCACTGAATGGTACTGTTTACTTCCCCTTATCCGATGAAATTTTTTTATTTTTGGAATTTTGGGTTCAAATCTGCTAACCATGTATGTCAAGGTGTCAAAATTCAAAATGCAGACACAAAATGAATTTCTCCAGTAGGAATCAACACAGCTTATGTTTGTAGTTTAACACACGTAATGCAGCTACGATTTTTTTCTTTTTTCTTTTTAAAATAAAAGAGGATATAATTATTTTTAACCTTTTGTCATGAGATGAGAAAATCTAAAACTCGGCAAAAGGCAGCCAAGCATGTGTGCAAAATGCAGACAGACCCAGACCATTTTGACTCAATCACTTTCTTGCTTCATAGTGGCATTTTTTTTAATACATTTTTATATGCCAATGTGATGCAAAGATTATGAAGTTACTTCTTATTTTGTAAGGGATAATTACGATATAGAAGAGCCCAAATGCCTACGTTAGTTTACCATTCGACCTAAAAATTTAAATTGATAGCAACCAGGCCAACAATAGTTGTACCTCTAATTCACCCTTGATAAATAGGAGGTTTCAATATTCGAATTAATCTTCCTTTGGGCAATAAAACTCTAATACCACGTTAGTCTATCATTTAACTAAAAGCTTAAGTTCACGAGAAGTAGGTCAACAATAATTGAATGTCTGACACCTCATTGGCCTAGTGGTTTCATGAAAAGGTGCACCTCTCCCTCTAACGCCACCCTCCATCAGATAAGGGAATAGATATATCTAGGAAAGTGTGTGACTGGTTTCCTTAGTAATTCTTAAGAATATCCATAAAAAAGACATTAAATAGATATTTAGGCAAATATCTTGCCTGAGAGTTGTTAATTCAATCCTTTCATTATGTTTATCTTCACCAAAATCATGGGTTCAAGTTGGTCGTCATATATCCATGGCCTACGCCGATCTCGCCCATTGTAAACATATTAAGTAGATTCCATGCGAACTAGCATCTTGCCCTGTTTAATGTACCAAGACTCAACATTCAAGCTAAAAAAATGTATAAAGTCTTTATTTTTAGTTTTTTTTTGTTGGGTACTAAGTATTATTTCGAAGAAAATAAACACAAGATTGCAAGAAATCTTGGGCGAATAATCAATCGACTGATTTTTCGTTACTTTTTTTTATATTTCAGGTTCATCTTTTCTTTGTGTTGATCTTCACTTAAGTTGCGGTTTCAGTTCCACTTACCGAGCCTTAATTAATTTTCCTAGGACCAAATACGGCCCTTAATCACCATTCATGTGATCATAGCGAATCTCTTGGAAAAAAAAAGAAGTTTACTACATTCCAATGGGTTCAGGAACATTTGGATCCAAATCTCCACCAAACACCGCTAATTTGATAATTTTATAGGATATGAGAGTTCTACGATGATGCTTATCACAATGAACACGTTTGGCACGAGAAAATAATTGGTGGATTGAGATATATATGAACATTGATTTGTCATCGTGTGATTTTGAAGAGGTTACGAGCCCAAGGCGTGAAAACAGCCTCTAACAAAAATGTAAGAGAAGGTTGCATACTATATACTCTTGTGGTCCGCCCCTTTCCCGAACCCTGCATGGGCAGGAGCTTTATGCACCGGCACTGTCCCTTTTAGATATACATGAACACTGATTTGTTCCCTTATATTTTGCAACCTTACGCTACAACAGGTCTAGGGTGTAGTGAAAAATGGGCAAGGGCTGCTAGAGCGTTCCCTCAGAAGCGACGTGCTGCATCAGAACCCAGGCGCAGTGAAAAGTGGACATGGGTTCATACCATGGAGGTCTAGAAAGGCGATGGTAAATAGAGTATCTCCAAAACATAAGATTCGCATTGCTACATGGAATATAGGGACACTGACAGGTAAGAGTTTGGAGTTAGTAGACACAATGAAACGTAGGAGAGTCAACATTGCTTGTATCCAAGAAACCAAGTGGAAATGGACTAAAGCTAGAGAAATAAATGGGTATAAATTATGGTACGTAGGAAAGGAAAATAATAGAAATAGCGTATGAATAATAATGGATAAAGAATTAAAGGATAAAGTTGTAGACGTTAAAAGAATCAGTGATAAAATTATAATAATAAAAATGATTCTAGGAGAGTAGATTATAAATATTATAAGTGCATATGGACCACAAGTGGGGTTACAAGATATAATTAAGAGAGTTTTGGGAAGATATGGAGGAAGTCAAGCAAGAAATTTCCAACACTGAGGGGATATTTATAGGAGCAGACTTAAATGACCATGTAGGAAAAGATAAGGAATGATATGATATAATACACAAACGGTATAGTATAGGTGAACGAAACAAGATGGGGGAGAAGATCCTCGATTTTGCTTTGTCATATAACCTATCTATTGTAAATACACTCTTTAAGGAGAGGGATGAACACTTAATAACATTTGAAAGTGGATTTCATAAAAGCCAAATAGACTTTTTTCTACTTAGGAATAATGAACGATCTATATGTAAGGATTGTAAGGTGATACCAGGTGAGAGTTTAACCTCACAACATAGGTTAATGGTTATGGATATTCATATCAAAAGATGGAGTAAAAGAACTGAACTTAATACACATCCAAAAACTAAGTGGTGGAACTTAAAAGGAGAGAAAATAACCTCATTCAAAAATAAGTTAATGGTAGAAGAAAATTGGAACTATAAAATAAAATGAAATACCATGTGGATTAATATGACTAAGTTCATTAAGAAAGTGGCAAAAGATGTCTTAAGAGTATCTAAAGGTAAAAGGCTATTAACAAAGGAAACATGGCGGTGGAATGAAATAGTGCAAAAAGCTATTAAAGAAAAACGAATGCGTTTTAAGGCATGACAGAAGATTAGAAATAATGAAAACTATAAACAATATAAGAATGCTAAAAACATTGCTAAGAGAATAGTAAGTGAGGCTAAACTTAAAGCATATGATGAGCTTTATAATATACTAGGAACAAGAGAAGGTGAGAAAGATGTGTTTAAATTTGCAAAAGTAATAGAACAGAAGGGTAAGGACTTAGAGCATGTTAGGTGCATTAGAAGCGATGATCAAAGGGTATTAGTCAAAGTTGATGAGATCAAACAAATGTGGGAAATATACTTTCAAAAATTGTTAAATGACAATGGCCCTGACAATATTGGGATTGAAAATACTATAAATCTAAATAACATAGGATATTAAAGATATGAATGTAGGATTAGAATACTTGAAGTAAAAGAGGCCTTGAGAAAGATGAAATCAAGAAAGGCCATGGGGCCTGATGGTATACTAATAGAAGTTTGGAAGCATATGGGAGATATATGGGTAGTATAGTTGACCAAGTTATTTAACAAGATTATAAAATCAAAGAAAATACCTGATGAGTGGAGGAAAAGCTCTATTGTACAAATCTATAAGAATAAATGAGACATTCAGAGCTGCATTAATTATCGAGGGATCAAATTTATGAGCCACACCATGAAACTTTTTAAAAGAGTGATTGAGAAGAGGCTTCGACATGAAACAAGTGTATCGAAGAACCAGTTTGGTTTCATGCTTGGGAGGTCTACCACGGAAGCTATTTTCTTACTAAGACAATTAGTAGAGAAATATAGGGAGAGGAGAAAAGACCTCCACATGGTCTTTATCGACTTAGAGAAAGGTTATGACAGAGTCCATAGAGAGTTAATATGGAGGGTGTTGGGTGGTAAAGGGGTTTCTTAAGGGTATATAGACATAATTAAATATATGTATAAGGGAGCGGTAACAAATGTTAAGACCACTAGTGGTGTGACTGGTGATTTTCCTGTCACTGTCGAATTGCACCAAGGATCGGCATTGAGTCCATACCTTTTCACATTAGTTATGGATGAGTTAACAAAACATCTGCATGAGGAGATTCCCTGGTACATGTTATCTGCGAATGATACAGTCCTACTTGATGAGACAAGGGAGGGTGTAAACATAAAGCTAGAATTATGAAGAGAAGCATTAGAATCTAAATGATTTAAAATTAGCCAAACTAAAACAAAATATATGAAATGTAATTTTAGCAAGGAGAGTAGGAATGGAACACTAGTCAAGATTGATAACCAAGATGTCTTCATGAGAGACTACTTTTAATACTTAGGATCATTGATCCATGACAACGGAGAGATTGAGAGGGAGGTTACCAAGAGAATCCAAGCGGGTTGGAACAAATGAAGATGTGCATCAAGTGTTTTATGTGATCAGCGGGTGCCACTCAAACTAAAGAAAAAATTCTATAAGACGGCTATAAGACCGGCCATGCTCTATGGATCAGAGTGTTGGGCAGTTAAGGAACATCATACTCATAAGATGAGTGTCGCAGAAATGAGGATGTTGAGATAGATAAGTGGTAAGACAAGAAAGGATAGAATTAGAAATAAAAATATTAGAAGAAATTTAGGGATAGCATCAATAGGTAACAAGATGAGAGAAATTAGACTTAGATGGTTTGGACATGTTCAAAGGAGACCAACAACGGCACCAGTTAGAAGGAGTGAGGCAATACATGTTGAAGGTTCTAAAACGGAAAGGGGAAGGCTCAAAAGAATGTTGATAGAAGTGGTGAGGAAAGATTTAAAAACTTTGGGACTAAATAAAGCCATGGTATTTAATAGAGTGGAATG
The DNA here is from genome assembly GCA_035236585.1 of Warburgia ugandensis. Taxonomy (NCBI): domain Eukaryota; kingdom Viridiplantae; phylum Streptophyta; class Magnoliopsida; order Canellales; family Canellaceae; genus Warburgia; species Warburgia ugandensis. The sequence goes on along the minus strand of CP141132.1, from coordinate 74,654,514 downwards.
GAGGAATAAGATTCATGTGACCGACCCTTAATTGGGATAAGGTCTTGATGATGATGATGATATTTTGCAACCTTAAAACATACAAATCATCTCACAAGGAAAATATCAAGTTTAAGGCTATTATATTGGAATAGTTTTATTCATGTTTTAGAGTTGCCAGTGGCAAAGGCATAAGAAGCATTGTCCATGGTTTAGCATCCCTCTGCCAAACAATGCCATGAGTATACTGGAACGCTGTTTGCTTCACCTTAATCTCAGCGTTCCAGACCCTTAGACCAAGATTATTACTACCCTCCTCATACTCCATATAATATTTTCACAATAAATCCATCATCTTTTACGACATTTTCCTTACAAAGAAAATGCTTATATAATTTGGTGAAGATGTGTTCCTGTTAGGGCCATCAGACATGAGGCATCAAGTATAGTGATCATGGCTAGGCCAGGCAATTTGGGTTGGAGGGTCGTGTTCGTGTCATGTCGAGACTGACCCATTATAGTATATGGGTCAACACGAACACGATCCGCTTAATAATTGTGTCAAGAACCCTTGACTCGAACACTACACGATTATTAAATGAGTCGACACGACTCGTATAACATGATTAAATGAATATAAAATAACTAATATATGACAGTTTTTCATATAAGAATATAGGTGGTTAGTTTTTCAAAAATCGTAAAAATATAAGACAGTTTTTGAAAACCCATCCTATATTGATGGTTTTCAAAAGTTGTAAAAATATAGAACAGGTTTTCAAAACCTGTCCTACATTCCTATAAGAGTATATGATGGTTTTTGAAAACCCGTCCTATATTAAAGGATTTTAGAAAATCGTAATAATGTAGGACTAGGTTCAAAAACCGTCTTATATAGAGTATAAGAGTATCAGTATAAGATGATTTTTGAAAACTCATCCAATATTAAAGAATTTTCAAAAACCATAAGAATATAGGACCAATTTTGAAATCATCCTATATTGATGGTTTTTTAAAAACCATAAAAATATAGGACGGGTAATATAGGACCATCCTGTATATTATTGGTTTTTTAAAAACCATCAAAATATAGGACTAGTAATATTGAAAAATCATTCTATATTAGTAATATAGGATGGTTTTTCATAACTGTCCTATATATTGATGGTTTTTTAAAAACCATAAAAATATAGGATGCTTTTTTACTATTATAATATAGGACTGTTTTTTAAAAACCGTCATATATTTTCAACCCGATTGGTTAACAGGTGGCGGGTTAGATGGCTCAACATGACAAATTAATAAGGTGCATGTTAAACAAGTCAACACGACGGGTCAACATTGATTGACCCGAATACGACATAATTTTTGGTATGTCTGATATAAACACAATAAGACTTGACCCTAACCCGCTAAATTCGTGTCGTGTTATTGTGTCATGTCATATTTTGCCACCCTAATTATGGCCATTCATCTCACAAGCTTTCATAATTGCATCATACCCACATATTGGTCATGGATTAACATCAAGTATCCCCAAACGAGATGCGTATTCCATGTTAAGATTTGAGGCATATTGAAGATAACTTCTTTGCTATTGAATGGGGAGTTGAATAGCAATACTGTGAAGCTAAGCCTTATTTTGAACAGACAATCATAAAATAAGTAAAAGAGATTTTCGATGAAAATTTTGATTTTATATTTGTTACTTCATCCTTTAGTAATCTTGATCCACTACTAAATTGACGGTTCAAGACCGATCACCAAATTTATGCCCGTGTGCTGCACAAGTTTGCGAAGTGTTGAAAAGATATTTTGGCCAATAACTTACGATGGGATGTTTGTTAATTTATGATTTTATCTAGCACAGTTAATCACAGACAACAAGGCACCTTTTGTCGTTGTGCTCATGCGAGGTTAAGTAGCACATTTTCTTTGACTTAGGAATTAGAATAGTAGGTATATTTGGGGTTCAATTCTGTCATGATAATACATGCATTACTCGGATCGTATGCATTGTAAACATGTTCGAAAGATGCCATATAAACTATCATCATTTCCTGTTAATGCACGAGATTATCATTGTGAACTAAGAAATGTATGGGGTTTTTGGGAAGACCACCACTGACCTCGTATGCGCTCTGCTGTTTACTGTGTTAAGGCCAAAAATGCATGAGATCAGGTCTGGGGTTGGTGGGAAGAGATAAAAATAATAATAATAAATAAATAAATTGACCAAGATTCGCTTGTGGAATTTGTAATTATTAAGAATGTGGATCTTCACTTAGGTTGTGGAGTCTAGTAATTAAGCTCATAATTCTAGAGTAAAGAAAAGAAAAGATTCCACCTAACAAGGACTGTGTCAGGGTTCGACCAGAGTTAAGTGCACGCCCGGTCTCACAACTAAGGTTTTGAGCTCTTGAGAGCTTATTTGCTCACCATTTCTCACCATGACCACCAAGAAAAGAAAACAAATAAAACAAAATGCAAGAACAAAACTCGTTTTGGGCCGTCATCCATTATCTTATATAGAAGGGGAGTTTTGGCGTAACAGTAAAATTGTTGCGTGTGACCTTGAGGTCACTGATTCAAGGGATGAAAATATTGTCTTGCAAAAATACAAGATAAGACCGTCCCTTTCCTGGACCTTACATATGTGGGAGCTTCATGCACCAAGCTGCCCTTTTTATTTGGTCATGCTGATCATGTGTGCGTATTAAAATAACAACTCAAATAGATTAATCCTTTTTTTGTGAAGCTGCATTGGGCACTTAGCAGTTCCTGGCGAGAAAGATGCCATGTTATGAATCCAAAAGATGCCATCAGAATCATGGTACTTCAGTAACACTCATATTGTTAAAAAATTCTCACTTGGCGACCATCTAAAGAATCGGAAAGATGCCATCAGAATCATGTCATCGCAACAGCTCCCTTATATTGTTATAAAACCTCAAGTAACACTTAATAAGTAATCACTATAATCCAATGTAAGTTTATTTAAAGTCAGTCATGAAGAGAGGCCGACATCAGTTATCAAAGAAATTGGGTGATAAAACTTTCATTGCCAAGATAAACAACAGCTCTTTAACATAAAAAAGAAAGAAAAGTACTGCACAAGAAATACAACCTGAAAAGTATCAGAAATATATATATATATATAGAAAATAAAAAATAATACAGCATTTTCTGAAGAGGATTAAGTATGAAATGTATTGTTAAGTTTATCTGATATAAAGCTAGTTTTAAATGAAAGTAAAAAAAAAAGAACAAGGAAACGAGAACTAAAAAGAATAGAAGGAAAAATTTGCAAAGAAATGACAAGTAGCATCATGTCATGAAAGGCATATCGTCTTATACAATAGTAGGTCTTCTACAGGAAAAAAATATTATGACAACATAAAGAGACAATAAATAAAATTAAAAGAATTTAGTTTGGTGCCCACGTATAGCAATATAAAAGACTATTTTAGTTACATTTATTAGTAAATATGCTGAGGTTGAGAAGAAAAAAGATAAAGAAAAAATAAAAAGAAAAATGAATTATAGCACATTACGTGCACTATAACTACTTACTATGGCTACTTTGCATGAGGGGCCTCATCGTTGGTTGATGAGACCCTGTGCTAAGTATGAGGACAGCAATCCATGCATGAAGGCAATATATATCCATCAATTAGTACTTGCTCTGCCGCCTACGGCCCTGAAATGCATCAAGCTTTTGAAGAACAATCTGCAGAACTTTTAGGCTATTGGATCTTTCTTCGAATAAATTTGTGTCAATGTTTTAGAGCTGCTACTAGCGAGGTATTGGATCGTCATCCAAGGGCAATAAGTTTATTGATGGTTTTAATTAAGCTCGTTCCTTGCCCCAAAACCACCAAGCTTACGGCCAGATTGGCATGGCTCGTCTAGATTATGAAAAATAGTTGTGAATTGGGCCTTGGGCAAGCATCGACAGCAAAGCCCAAGCCATATGAAGCAGTAAAGAAATTTACCTCACCCGGCATGCATTAATGATGTTATAAGGAGAGAAATGCATAATATTAAATTAACAGGATGCCGCTTCACCCAGTTTACACCAAGTTATAAATGTAGAAGGGATGCTCAGTCTATAAATAAGGGGAGCCTTGGCGTAACAGTAAAAGTTGTTGTCGTATGATCTTGAGGTAGGGTTCAAGGCCTAGAAACAGCCTCTTGCAAATGCAAGGTAAGACTGTATACTTTAAGCTCTTGTGGTCTGTCCCTTCCCAACTGCACTAACCTTGTTAATGATCCACCGATATTCATAATAACTTCAGTAGAGCTTGCAATTGACTAGGAATAGAAAATTAAGATGGCATATAGCGAACAGGAATAATGCCAAAAGATCCTTGAGGGCAGCATTCATGGCAATCATTACTAGTTTCTCCCGAGGGCATGGTATGGTCAGTAGTCGACTGCTGCTTTTCTCTCTCTGAGAATCGAAATCTGCTCCAAGTGAGCGAGCTAGAATCCTTATGTCTAGTTGGTTATTCAAAAGACTTTCTCTTAACCCTTTGCATCTTCATTTTTTTGAAAGCCCAGACCCATTCTTCTGGATCTTCATTAGTCCTATTTCAGGTGCAAAGCCTCTTCAAAAAAGACCTCTTTCTCCCTCATTTCTCATTTTGTTGATTGAAAGAGGATAAGCTTTATCCATTGAGTAAAGGGAAGGGACGGTTTGCTACAGTGATTCGAGTGGTTGGTGGCCTCTTCGAGAGTTGCGAGTCCTTGCCGCTGCATGAGTGGTAGCTCAAAAGTCCTCCAACATGAGTCCTAGTCGTTGTGCTGCAGTCTGTTTCTTGGCTTTGTTTGTGCCATTTTCACTTCTGATTGCCAGACCCGAAGGTGGTTAGTCAAGTAGTTTGGGTTCTTGGTCAATTCCCCTTCACTTGCCCTTGGCGTGGTTGGGGTGGTAAATTGAGAGGGCGCCCGCCTCCTCTTCAAACATATCCTTGACAACCTAGTGGTTGTTAGGTCTCTGCTTTTGGCGGCAGGAGTGCTTGGTCACTAGGGTTTCCTTCTCTTCAACCAATTCGTAACTGTCAGCCTAACTTGCTTGGTCTAACATTTTGTTATGAGCTGGCTGAATGGGTAAGATTTGAGTTCAAGTAGAATAGGACCTTCAGTCGACCCTAGGGCGTATTCTACCCGTACCTAAGTCATTCTATTGAAACGTAACGTCAAAAGCTCCATCTCATCTTTGTTGCATTTCTTTTGAAGTTCAACGAATTTTGGCTGTGGATGTCAACCAAAGGAAAGCCCCCTAGATTATGCCATTTGATTGATTCGACGTTCCATCTTGCTTGCCACTCCCCGATGCCAAGGACGGGGTTAAACCGTCATTCCAAGATTTGCAGTCCGATACATTTCCATTATGTTATCTATAATGGAAACACAAAGACGCGTGTGTATATATATATTATGGCTGTATCTTTTCAATTTTTTTTAGTGATCCAAGTCCTCATCTGATTTGCCTCATCATAGATGACCTAGGAACCACTCATATCAGTTGGATGCCTCACACAAATTATTAGTTACCTTTTTACTTCAAAACTCCAAAAACGGAGGATCTAGAGGCATCCAACTAAACACTTTTACAAGTAGACTTAAGTTATATTAGTTGGCTAAACTGCTTATTATTGGCCTGTAGAACATTTTGGGCTAAGACAAAGGCAAGCCTTATATGTAGCCTTCATAAGTGGGCCAAATAGGATAAAAGTATAGATGGACATTATAAGAAAAGCGTAACCCATCATAATATTTTATTATATAATAATGGATCTCCTTAATTTTTAGTGGCTAACTATGTCTATTATAATATATAAAATTTAGTTCAACCTCAATTAAACTCTCTTTTAACTTAATCAAAATCATTTAGATATCTAGCAAAATTGATTCTCTTATCTCACTAAAGCAAGTGAAAACTTAATCTCTCCAGCAAAATCTATTCAGCTCAACTAATATGCCGTAATAAATATGTAATTTACAACCTTTAAACTGACAATTAGGAAATAAAAGAGCCAGCAATGATCACAAATCAATGGCTCAAAACCCAATAAATGGTTTGGATCATATAAAAAAGAGAGTGGGGCCTACCGATTCACATCCCCCCTCATAGTCGTATCTTCCAAGATCAAATATGCGAATCCTCCCGAAACCCCTTCATATCAGGCAAGAAACGAGAAATTAAAATGATAAAATGAAAATCGGACAAAAATAACGAGAAATAGTGTTTTCTAAGCGCCATCATCCTAAATTTGGGATCCATGCACCTCTTCGCGGGAATCTTTCCATGAAGGGGTTTCTGTCGCTCGCTCCTCCGCGCTCTCCTATAAATCCAACCGTCACTTCCCTTTCTCCAAACAATCTCCGGCAAATGACTTCCCAGCCGTCTTTCCTCCGTCTATCTCTCGCTGTTCGGAAATCCACAGTCGATCTTCCGGAAGTCTCCGCAGGTGAGTTTCTTTTGCTACTACTAAGCAGACTTAGCTAGAAATTCGAATTCTCTGAGATTACAGAAGTGGATGCAAGTAAATTCAGATCTTTTCCCCGCCTTCAATGCTTGATAATCCAGCAAAGATTGGTGCTGTATGGTAAATTTACTAATGTTTTTCAGTTTTTGCTTACTTTACTTTACTGTAATCGATATTCCGACGACATGATCACTGGATTGTCTGCCGGAAAGTTCTAGTAAATATTTTCTTTACAAGTATTGTTCAGTCGGCATTATGTTGATTTCAGCAGGAAAATTTGAATTTTTGACCGGCGACTATATGTTCTCTGATCGGTTTACCAAAGAAAATTCTACGGAATTGTTGTCTTCGTCCTCGGAAACGACCGGATGGAATCTTGAGATTGTTTCTTTTGTTTTTCCTTTTTTTCTTTCTTTTCTGTTGATTTTTTCCCTCTTTTTTCATTCGTCTGTTGCTTCTTCCTGACAAAAATTTCTCGATTTTCAAGGAGGAAACCTTGCAGAACAGGTTTTCGCGAGAAATGGCGTCGGCAGTGCGGGCGATTCCTTGTCTCATTCCTTATTTCTTGTTTTTGTTCTACAAGGAGACGATTTTTTCATGAGATCTTAGATTTTCATCCCCTGCTTTGGTAGATACCCTCCCTTCTGCCTATCTTATATAGTATTTTTCAATACGCCGCATTTTCATAATGGCATACATGAGCCAAAGGAAAGAGTTTGTGGTATAGACAAGCCGTTTTAGTGACCTAGTATTAGGGATTTTATGCATTAATTAACTCATCTTAATCAAGCACCAATAACCTCTAATCCCACCCTTTTTATCAGGTATTTGTCGTCCTAGAGCTGGATGGAAGCGAGCAGAGCTCCTTATTCCTTCTTCGAGATGCCGTGCCATGCGCAAACTTGGCGTCATGCAAGGTAAAAAAATTGGAAAAATCCCACCAAGAATCCATGCGTTCATCCGTTTGATAAGGATCAGAGTAATACGAATTGGTACCTCGTCCAAATAATTTTCAGGAACATTCCCAAACGGCTTATCGGTGTTCGAATGGCCAGAGACAGTCCAAATACCATGCAAAGAAGAAACAGAAGAAACACTAATAAAGGTGACATATCCGACTTAGAGTTTTGCTATTATTTAGATTGAAGCTATATTATCTGGGAATCTTTTGCTTGATTTTCTTGTTATAATCTGTTTAAAGGTTTTGGAGTCGAGCAAGATTAGGCAGCATGTAGCTGCAGTTCGAGCAATGTTGCAATCGATGGGCGATGGAGAAATAACCATATCGGCTTATGACACAGCATGGGTTGCTCTAGTGGAGGACATTCATGGGAGAGGTGGTCCGCAGTTCCCTACTAGTCTTAAATGGATTATTGAGAATCAGCTAATCGACGGTTCGTGGGGCGACTTGCGTATATTCTCGGCTCACGACCGGATTATCAACACTTTGGCTTGCGTAATCGCGATGAAATCGTGGAATATTTGTCCTGAAAGATGCGAGAAAGGTACTGGAACTGGACTGTGTATTAGTTATTGTAGATTTTGTTCATCTAATCCAGACATTGCTTTGTGAATAGGAATGTCGTTTCTTCGAGAAAATATGGGGAAACTCGAGGACGAAAATGCGGAGCACATGCCTATTGGCTTCGAAATTGCCTTCCCATCCCTGATAGAAATTGCACGAACTCTAGGTTTGGAGGTTCCTCTGGATTCTCCTGTCTTGGACGACATATATGCCAAGAGGAATCTGAAGCTTGCCAGGTATAGTTTTAATAGCAATCTGTTTCAAAGTTTAATTTTATATTGAGAATGCCATGCTTAGGATGTGCTTTGTGATTCGGTCTACAAGCTCTCTTGGTCATAGCCAAAATATTCCTGTAGGTAAGTGATCAAGGCCAGCCAATCACTCTATCCATTTTTGGATGATAGAATTTGACCCAGTGGTCAGGATCATTTGGTAGATGTAAGCTTTGAGCTATGGCCCATCAGCTACACGGTGTAGATTGGTTTGCTTGAGCTGTTGTGGAATGTTGAGTTGCTTTATAAAGCAATGTAGCATTAATGAAAGGGTTTTCAGGAATGTTTCTCTAAATTACAAGTATTTTACTAAACCTTTGAGGAAATATTTTCCCTTTTATGAAGTGGAAATATTTCAATATGTCCATAAGTATTACGCTAATTTTCTTTTCTTTTCTTTTTTTTTCTATTCGATATGCCCTTAAATTACGAAATATTTTCTAAATATTTTTAGTCCATCTATGTATCCACCTACAAATAATTGAAGTTACACTAGTAATGCATCGGCCTATCAGATGTACTTAAAGCTTCTGATTTCACCTCTAACTAGTGAATTTCGAGAATGCCCACAAATGGACGTCTTCATTTGTCTATTTATTTATGCAGCTTGCCTGCTTGTGAATAGGATACCGAAGGAAGTGATGCACAAAGTTCCAACAACACTACTACATAGTTTGGAAGGAATGCCTGGTTTAGATTGGGAAAGGCTTCTCAATCTGCAGAGCTCAGATGGATCCTTCTTATTTTCACCATCATCAACTGCATTCGCCCTCATGCAGACGAGGAACAACAAGTGCCTAGAATATCTGCAGAAAGCAGTTGAAAGATTCAATGGGGGAGGTACGAATATACAGGCCACAGCAAATCAGCATCCCATTTTCATTGCATATGTGCTTATCCACAACTATATGCTATAACACCATATGCTCCATTCTTCAGTTCCTAACGTCTATCCAGTGGACTTGTTCGAGCATCTTTGGGCTGTTGACCGATTGGAACGACTCGGGGTATCTCGATTTTTCGGCACAGAAATCGAAGAATGCTTGGATTACGTATACAGGTCTGTAAAATCTGAATGGTTATTGTAGAATATCCTTCTTGATTCCACCGCATAGCAAATTATGACCTCAGAAATATTTTGTATTATTTTCAGACACTGGAATGAAGATGGAATCTGTTGGGCTAGAAACTCAGAAGTTCACGACATTGACGACACCTCCATGGGTTTCAGGATCCTTAGATTACATGGATATGATATCTCCTCTGGTAAATATTCAGTGAAAAGCAGATTTCTCGAGCTTATCATAGTTGTAACATTTGCCTTTGTGATGATTTATACAAGACTCCCTCCTAATTACTGTTGCAGAGGCATTTCGGCATTTCAAGAACGGCAGCGAGTTCTTTTGCTTTGCGGGGCAATCGAACCCCGCGGTCACTGGAATATACAACTTGAACAGGGCTTCCCAAGTGATGTTTCCTGGAGATAAGATTCTGGAAGATGCTAGAAGCTTCTCGTACAAATTCCTCAGAGAAAAGCAAGCTGCTGGCCAGCTTTTAGACAAATGGATAATAACCAAGGACTTGCCTGGTGAAGTAAGTAAAAGACAACCTGATATTGAGATACTAGGTCTGCAAAATTTTTGAGCTACTCATTCAGACAACATGTACTCTAGGTGGGGTATACACTGGAATTTCCATGGTATGCAAGCCTTCCTCGGGTGGAGACGAGATTCTACTTGGAGCAGTACGGAGGCGAGGATGATACGTGGATTGGGAAAACACTCTACAGGTAGTTACTTCTCAACACACTCCATCTTCTTGGCTGAAGGTTAGATGCACATAATTTTCCAGTAAATTAGAGATCCAAAAGGGAAGCCCATGTTGGATAATCCAAACTGTTGATTTACTAGACCTTCATAGGGATAATCTTAATTGTTTGTTGTTTCAATTTCACCCTGAAGAGCCAAAAATTAGGGCCCTTAAATCATCAGATAGGATTGGATTTTGGTGTGTGGCTTATCTAGAACACAGCCACTGGCGGTCACGCTCATACTTTTTTCAGTGTAGAGTAGGTATAGCATTTCGGTAAGAGTAGATGCTTATAAGCCTCCCAAGAATTCTTAGTCACTGGCTTTTTTCACTCGCGATGATTTTGTTTTATAAATCTCAATCAGTCATTATATCTGGAATGGCTTAGATAGGTTGCAGATAAAATTGCATGATTATTAGTTGCTTTTAGGCTATATTTCTTTTGTGAAAGAAATTAACACTATTCATTTTTATTTAAATTTTAAAGACCCAAAACAAGCTTCTTAGACAGAATTGTCCTTACTACACGGCCTAACATGCAAAGATTCCATAGGCAGGAACATTAAGGGGAGCCTTAGCATAATGGTACAAGTTGTTGTCATGTGACAAGGTCACGGGTTCAAGACATGGAATCAGCCAGTTGCAAAAATGCAAATAAAACTGCCTACTTTCTTTCCGAATTGGTTTGGGACAAAATCCCACGTTAAGCGAATCTGGTATTTCAGGATGCCTTACGTGAACAACGACACTTATCTCGACCTTGCAAAGCTAGACTTCAACAACTGCCAAGCGGTACACCAATTAGAATGGCTCGAGATCCAAAAGTAAGCGTTTACGTCAAAGCTCTAACCTTCTTTCACTCCATAGTAGGGTGCCAATATCAGATTTTGAAGTATTGTTTGATGAAACCATGCAGATGGTACAGGGAGTGTAATTTGGGTAAGCTGGGTTTGAGCAAAGGGACAGTTCTCGGGGCATACTTTATGGCAGCGGCGAGTATATTCGAACGGGAAAAAGCTACGGAACGGCTAGCTTGGGCCCGAACAGCGGTGCTAATGGAAGCCTTCTCCTCGTATCTTGCCAACGAAGTAAATGGCGCCGAGATGAGGAAGAAAGACTTTCTCCAAGAATTCAATAACAAAAGGTATACTAGTTTTACAAAGGCTTAATTACGTAAAAAAACCATGGATTTGCGGAATTTTGCATTTGTACCCTAAAGTACCTGAAAGTAACAAAACAGGCAAAAAACCCCATTTTAAAACTTGAAACATCATCTCAATAAATGAAGCTGGATTCTAACAATATCCCACCTTCTTAAAACATCATCTATGACAGATGAAGATGGATTCCAACAATATCCCACATTCAGAGATGAAGCTTTCCTAGTAATCCTCCAATCGAAAATAAGGATTTGACCACTACTAGCCTATATCGATCTATCTACCGCCCTAAAACCATAAAAAGTAAAATGTTTATGGATCTTCATAAGCAATTGTGGAGGAACTTCATAAGTAATTGTAGAGGAACTTGGTTTGAATTAGACCAAGACAACAAAGAACAACAACTTCTGGGTACTCGCTCTTATCTTCCTCCATCTCCAATTCAGTTCTTAGAATTTGTCTTCCTCCTCGTATCCAATTAATCTCAGCTATATCAAGACTTACCGATGGACGCGTCTCTTTGTAAATGGAACACATAATGAACCAACGAAAGCCATTGCTGCCAATCTTTTGACTAAAACTTGCCATACACCTCAAAGAATCATCCATGTTTCCATTACCCAACATGAAGTTCTTCCTCCTCCTACCCTTACCAACTCCAAACTTGGCTCATCGTAATGTCCCATAGGCTGCAAATAGTACTAGAACGCTTCAGCAACATAGAGGAATTTGTCATCAGCCCATCGAATTGCATAGAAATTGTAACAACCAATGATTGGGACCAAAAGGTTAGAAAACCAAGTCCACTTGCTATGACATGTAATGGTGATCTCTCAAATCCAATTTCCGGTCATAGTTGTGTCTAGTTGGCCTTAGGGTCTCTACTCAGATAAATTCATTCAATCAAAACTCGTACGGTGGGTTGATCTTATTTCGCAATTGTCTACCTCATCAGAATTGTAATTAACTCGGCAAACAAGCCTAAGGCAAGCAGAAGATAGGGGCTTAGATTGGTTTTTACACTTTTAAATACTTTAAGAAGAAGATAATTTTTAAATTTTTAAAATTGCCCTTCAGCAATAGGATATGCCACTTTTACAATCAACACCACCTAGGCACGCCAGGTACGTTAGCAAGTAAGGGCGTCTAATAAGATGACAAATTAAGGTATGATTGAAACAAGTGTTTAAATTTGGGGTACATTTGAACAGGATCAAAACCTGGGGTACAAATGCAGAAACCCGCATGATTCAGGGGCTTTTTGACGTAATTAAGTCTTTTCGAAACCCACTCCTGTCGGTTTTTTGACAGCGGTGTGACCTGACATCTCTTCATCACCAAAAATGAACTTGTGGGGTTGATATTCCACTCCTGTCTTTTCCTACTTACACAGAAAATGATGTGAAATAGGACAAAGTCTCGGATTTCTCGGACCAGGTCAAAATCCGATGGTAAAGTCCTCCAACAACAACAAACATTCCCAGGTTATAGGGCTATTTATCTTTGTTTGGATGATAATATCTTATTTTAGCACCCCCAAATAATAGGAAGAAAATCTCTACCGAATTCTCAATCCGTACTTTATTTTTCCCGTCCCAAAGATAGATTCTCTGCTGACATATACATAAGTTCCACGCAGTGGAGCTTCAACTAATCCCATTGTCATATATTGATCATGTCGCCGGTCGAGTTTCTTTCTTTGTATTTTCATCCTTAAACAATAGATAGTCGTTTTCTTATCACTTTACAAAAGCCACAAATACATTGATTCTTATCTTTCTTTATACAGTCGTTTTCTTATCACTTTACAAAAGCCACAAATACATTGATACAGTAACTATTATTTAGAGCCATTGTTTTGATTAATGCGAAATCCACCCCCCACCAACTTTGTTCTCAAGCTCATTGGCTACATGCAAGCATATCAATTCCCTGCTCCTGATTTCCTCTCGCGAACCATAAAAACCCACCTTCAATCTTTTCGAAAGAAGCTTACGAGCCAAAGCCATTGGCTCAATGGTCTTTGGCAGCAGCAGCAGGAGCGCTGGAGTGCAAGTCTCTTTCATGGCTTCGCACCCGACTCCCGGAAACTTTTAAACATTTTACGAGGTTTTCAGGTGTTACGAATCTTTCGTCACGGTGGCGTTTGGCCGCTTCTTGTGTGGCAGAGAGAATCAAGGGGAAGGGAAAGGACAGCGGGGGGAATGCCATATGATAATGTTTTTTGTTGTTTGGTAGAGCAACAAGCCAGTAAAAGATACCTCCAAAATTTTTATTGCAGGTCGAGTTCGAAGAGGACAGGAAAAGGGCTCATAGCGGCCCTGCTGGGTACCCTACTCCACCTCTCGTGGGAAACTCTTGTAGTGCACGGTAGAGACGTGCGGTACGACCTACGACGGGCTGTAAGTATTTAGAAAGAGAAGTACACTGACATTGTCTTGTTCATTTAGTTGCATTTGATGCATGGATGCACGTACTTGTACTTGGAACATGTGAGCGGTCAAATGAGAGGCCACTATTTCGATGGTCCAAACATTGCTCTAGCTAGTAGGGTCAGCTACAGATGAGTGACGCAAAAAGGTTCTCCATCTAAGGCCACGAATCAAAAGGCTTTTATTTGTTGGATGGGTTTGAATATCGGCAAATGACTCGTCCATGGCCCATCTTATCTTGCAGCCGTTACGTGATGGAAAGTTCAACCAGGCAACGCTGGTTCTGTTGACGAACATGGCATAACCACTGGCTCTTTGGTGCATGGTTCATCATAGCACTACGTGCTGTCAGGTGGTCTGGATCATTGAAAAGTGTCGTCCACTTTTGCTTACTTTTGACTGCTGATATTTTCCAAGGGACAATATGCACATCCCTTTCATTCCGTAGTCCCCTCGGGGCTCAAACTTTACGTTCCCGCAGACCACCGAAAGTACCACAGATTGATGATGATCTCTCCTGTCTCTTTCCTCGTGCAGTGGGCGACTTGGCTTGAGCAGGCACACCAAGACGAGGAAGAGGGCGCGGAGCTGCTGGCTCGCACGATCAACCTATGTGCCGGCCGCTCCGTCTCGGAAGAGCTACTGTCGCATCCGGCATACTCGCGGCTCGCCGGCTTAACCAACAGACTCTGCCACAAACTTGGTCGGGTTCGAAAGACCACGGTAAGTTAGAGACATTGGTGCCTATTACCAAATCCAATCCTATCTCATCTGCACGAGAGCATACGATTACTCTTTTGTCGCCTTCTTTTCCCCACATAGCAAGCCCACAGAAACCTTCAGTCTTTGGGAAAGAGGAAGAATGACATTCGTAATAGGAAAATGTCCTTGACACTTAGATTCCGCGTCAATTCTTGCGGAAAAAGTGTCTGTTGGTGTAGATCATAGGGGTTAAAAGTACAAATCTGCCGACCGGTGGTTAATCAAAACTGTTCATTTTTCGGTCACAAAATCGGGCGCACTTTTGGAATGGAGTGCCCGAGGGATGGACCCAGGGGTCTATATGTCAAATCTCCGGGCATAATTGTGCAATTGAATCTCCGCGCATAATTGTGCAATTGAAGCTGCTGCCAATGCTCTTATGTGGGGTCCCTATTTTAGGGAGACATGGTTGTCGTGGCTGTTTAAGGTGGCTCGCTTTCTCGTTGGAGCGCCACAGCGGGCAATCAGGTTCTTCTCTCAATAAAGTTTTCAAACAAATCCGGCGATGAGGTCGACGACAGACAAAGTTTGACATGTGTCACATCACCAGGACCAAGTGGCGATGCTTGTGGACATCCTCTACCGGAAAAATGTGAGGCCTAGGAGCGCACGAAGGATCCAGTTGTTGTGGTGCAATGCTCGTCTATAGCATTACCCATGAGGGACTTGATGGGGCACCCCACTAGTGCTCCCTCATGCTGTCATGCAAGGAAATAAGGCAGCAATCCACAGACACTGAAGAGGTGTCCTCCTTTGGCAGGCTGAACTGCCAATGGCTCGTCTTGGTGCAATGGAGCTCTGGATACGGGGACCCAAATCTAAATGGAGGAGCAGCTCAGAGCCCGCTTTTACTTTAATGTTCTTAGCGTATTAGATAGTAACTGTTATTTTTCTCAACCCAAAGAGACTAAAAAGGACTGACTAGGACTTGCTGTCGTGTATAAGCAGGCTCAAAGGAAGGACAGGGAGGATACAAGCACCTGGACTAGCGCAGGTGCCTACCCAGTAGAATCAGAAATGCAAGAGATTTTGGAGTGCGTCCTTCAGAGCTCCGATGGATTGGATCGTGAAATAAAGCAAACATTTCTCTCCATTGCACGGAGCAACTACTACCATGCCTACTGTTCGCACGCAGATTTTGATTTTCATATCACCAAAGTGCTCTTTGAAAGAGTAGAATAACCTGACATTGTAAGCTCCTCAGGAAAAAGAAAAGGAAAATGTTATTGCAGTTTGATCATCACATGATCTACATATAAATCTCCAATAAATAAATAAAAGTTCATGGAGTACGAATCCTTGCAACATGTAATGAAATGCAGCGTGCATGATCTTTTGCTTATAGATGTAACTGAACCCAGTAGTGGAAATGGGTGATAAAGCACATTAGTCATATTCGAGTTCATCGGGGGTAATAGGTCTTTTAAGAGGGATGATAGACTTCTTCTCAACGTCCCTTGATAATGCTTTCCTCATATCTGAAGGAGGTAGACAAGAACATAAAGGGAAATTAGAATCATTTCTGAGTGCTGTAAGATTTGTGCATTGGTGCCACTATATGTATGAGATGGACTCACCAAGACCATCTTCTTCTCCAGAGTAATAACGCAATACGCGTCGATAGATGACGTAACCCAACTGTGCAGAGAGAAACAGGAAATCCAGAAGAGGGTTAATTAGTTTCTGAAAACCATTCCTACCGAGTAATATGGTGTAGTTTATCAAATATTAGCTTGGGCTGCATACCCAGTTATTTGTGAGTAGCTTCAATGTGAAAAGTCAGAATCATATAATTTCTAGCAATGCATACACCAGAATTTGGCTGTAAGCAAACTATACCAGATAATTATAATGTGGGGACGATTCTAAAACCACACTTAATTTGTTAAATTGACCATGACCAAGAACCTGATTTTAGCGAATAGATTGAAAACCCAAAGGTCTTCCAGTTGTCAATTATTCCCTTTGCTCCTATCAGGACTGGGCCTTTTTATGATGCTAAATAGAGGAGGCAAACTGGTCATTCCCCAGGAGTCCTGGCCAATTCAACAAGATTTAAGTGTAGTTCTCACAAGTTCTCCAAGTTAGGAGCCCAAGGCACGTATGCCTATTGGTGTCGTTTGCTATCTCAACCACTACCCACAGAAAAAGTAGTGGTACATATAGTAATTTTTTGTAGCATGATATGAAAGGTAGGAGGAACAGACCTTTTCATACATCTTTATGGCCGGCATGTTGGATGCTCTCACAAAAAGGTCAACAAAGTAAGCCTTATCCCTGCCAATGTAACTTTTTCTCAGTGCTGTGACAGAGAAGATCAACACCCAAAAACAACTAAAGACACCAAACACGTCTACATCATAACACTGCAAGGTGGAATCATAAGAGAAGATGCAAGACATGGAAGTTTCACTGGCATGGAAGGGATGAAATTCATTGCTACATCACTTTCTATGGGTTTGACAGATCACTTGGAAAACTTCAAGACATTGCAAAATGAAAATGTATGATAACCAACGAAAGTAATATGAAGAGGCGTGTAGAGATATATCTCTCAGCAATCAGCACTATGTATCACTTGGAAGTGAGCAAAGACATATAAAAAGTCCTTTATTTTTCTTTCCTACTCCCTTTATCTTTTCTGATTTGGGTTCTATGCGGCGAAAGTTGAGGTTTCTGACAACCAAGAACTACTTTCAAGAACAGTTTGCAGATCCAATGTGAAATAAAAGTGTCATTATGCATGTTGATATGGGTGTGAGCATGTGAAGTTCACGTGGTATTAGCTCTCCATGTTCCAACTGCCAGTTGCAGATTCCAGACAAGCTAAATCAATCAACAGCAGCCTATGCCTATTTGTGTAGGTCAAATTAACTGGTAGAATGAGTGGTTCCAGTTGTACTTTAAATAACTTCCAGAATCTGTAGCATCAGCTCCTGTACAGTATAACCATAACCAACTGCTTGCTTTTTTGAGGGGTTCGAAAGCAGCTTGCTTACATCATATATGTGCAAGTAAAAGTTGCATCGTGAATGTTGTTATATGGGTGCATGTGAAATTCACGTGCTACTAGATCTCTTTATTCAACTGCCATTTCAGATTCCAGACAGGCTACATCAATCACCAGGAACCTTTGCCTGTTCGTGTGCATGTCGTTCAAATTGAGTGGTAGAAAGAGTGGTCATAATTGTACTTTGAATATCCTACCAGAATCAGTAGCATCAGCTTCTGCAGTGTAACCACAAGCAGATGCTTGCGTTCATCATGTTATGCAGTAAGCATCTAGTTTGAACAGCAATGGTGTACCATCCACGCTAAAAGATGAGTTTGCTTTTTGCAGTGGAACTTTCTTCATCCTCGTTATGATGATATACTTTGTCAAAATTAGAAATCAGAGTCCCATTACTGGTGGCTAGGCTTGCCGCATGTAGGTTCCACCAACCTTGATGATATATTTTGTCAAAGCTTTAGAACCACATAGAGGTTCAGCTGATTAATGCTGATTAAAAACATGACTAAAACATTTGTAAATCTAAAGAAAGCCAAGCACTGAGCTGTGCACATCGCCTGCAAGCCTCGGCAGCTGAACTTGTTTAGAACTCAGATGAGTTAGTTTCCAAGTCATACATGTTGAAGACTTGGAAACAAATTATAAGAGGGTACTAAAGTATAAGACAGAGGTTAAGTAGAACAGATACAGGACCCAGTGTTGAAGTTCACCTAGCAAAAAGGAGACTTGAAGATTTAGAAGACAAATCAAGTTCACTATAGGTTTCCTACCTCTGTTTCACGTAGGGAGTATAGCATGAAAAAAACAATTATTTCACTATCCACAGTTCCCAGAAAAACTATATGATGAGGTATAATTATGGTATGGCCAAATCCAAGTTCTAAAAAGATCCAAATACTCCCTAACTAGGGCTATTTCCAGAGATGCCCAGAAAGTCAGTGACATTCACAATTCAGGGCAGATGCTAGCAGAAACTACAACCCGTGCTCCAAATGCACAGTTAAATTCTTAAACATTGGTTAAGCTTCTCTTTAGGTGTATCTCATGTTTTGGATGCCATACTTGTCTTGGAACCATACTTCAGAATCTTCTCTCTTGTCTCACAATCCACCAGTGCTGTAGTTGTGACTACACGTCCACCCCACTTTTGCATCTTGCCAATTAGTACTAGCTGAAAGATTTCAGATTTTCAGAAAACAAATATCTAAGAAAGTAGGACTTACAATTTTTGGAAGCAGCACATTTGAAAGAGACAACTTCCAAATTTCTTTAAGTGAAACTATTCTGTTGGAATGCTCTGAACTTGGCACCAGTATATTCAAAAGACCATCAGTTCCCAATCCATTTGGCTCCATCTTTTGCCAACAAAATGTTATATAATTTGGCCAGTACTCACAATCTCAAGGATTTCAAGTACAAGTGCATGAAAAAGTTGTTTGTGCCCCGAAACTGCCCGTACTCAATAACATTCAAGTGGTAAATAAGCACAGTAAAACTAGAAAATGAATTTCCATGATATCCATAACAGTTAAGCCCCAAAGTCTTCACCATAAGCTCTTTTGACTATAATATACATGCATATGCCACCGTCTTATATTTTTGAAGGAACAAAGAGAGAAGGAGAAGGGGAACCCAAAACTAAGGAGGGGACTCAGTTTTCTCATTTTGCAAGCATGACTAGGAGAAGACAGTTTTATTTGGTTCTTTACTTTTCCTTCCATTTTTTATGTTCATTGCCCTTTTTGTCTTTCTATTATATGCTGCTGCATGCCACAAGAAAGCTGTGTATCTCTGCTATCAGAAAGAGGACAGGAAGAAGAACATGAAAAGAGTGAGAGAGAGAGATGCAGCCACCCACACAGCCCCCAAGACACTCACGAATGCAGTTTCCAGGCCCAGCTAGGGGAGCGCCCATAGGGAACATTATTTACGTTATTTGTCTATCGACCATCCACATAATGCTTATTGATTGGAGAGAGGAACAAAACGCAGTGAATAAGAATGGGCTGCTAGATATCAAAAAAGGTGTGCCTAACATGACCTTCCATTTATTTGGTTTTCAGTAGGAGAGTCAACTACAAAATGATAAATTACAACTCAAGCTCCATTAGAGAAGTTAAGTGAATCCAAATTTGAGTTAGAAAGACTATGGATCCCCGACAGGTTACTTGAAGGAAAGTAGTTGTCCTCTGATGAAACTTTCAGAAAAGAAAAAGAACAAATACAAGCTCCTGGGGATGATATCTAGACCAACAAGTTCCATTAGAGAAGTTAAGTGAATCCAAATTTGACTTAGAAGATCCCTGACAGGTTACTTCAAGGAAAGTGGTTCTCCTCTGATGAAACTATCAGAAAAGAAAAAGAACAAATAAAAGCTCCTGGGGATGATATCTAGACCAACTATCCTTTAAAAAATTAGACAACCCAAGTCTGTCAAGACCTCCAATCTTGTGAGCATCTATAACAGATTTCTTTAAGCAAAATCCTGCAACTACCAATTAATCATAAGTTTCTGACCAGTTAAGTATGCATGGTAGTTAAAGTTGGAGATAAGCAAGTACATGACATTGATAAAGGATGCAGCTCAAAAGTTCCATTCCAATTTCTTGGGACAAATATGTTCCCGCTTTTCCCAGAGTTATAAGGTGATCCTGGGAGTAAATGGCAGTATGTAGAACTGCACAAAATGATGCATGTCCGGTTCACTTTTTATTTGTTTTTCAGTGATCGACTGTTAATCTGATTCAGCCTATTGCAGATGGCCCAAGTACCAAATTTAACACCTATTGGATATATCTAAGACCCTTTTTTCCACTCTTTATGGTCATAATAAAAAAACAGCGCTTTAGGCTTATCTACAGAATCAGATTTTTGGTGCTTAGGCCATCTGGGATGGGTCGAATCAGATGAATGGCTTGGATCACTGGGGAAAAAAAACTGAGGGCTAGCCATGCAATTTTTTGTGCACCTTCCATTTACTCCAGTTTCCTCCCAGGGGCAACATATACTTTCTCCTTTTTCCAACCCACTTCTCTTCCATCAGCGTGCATGACCATTGACCATATTAGCCCAGCATATAAAACCTAGAAATTATAGGAAGGGGAGCCCATAGCTCAGTGCATCCAATCTGACTCACTTCATCCCTGAAGTTAAAGAGGCTCTTAAAAGTCTTAGAAACGTCCAAATTGAAGAAAGAAAAAGCATTAAATCAGATGAATAATTTCCACTGAATAGGGGAAGACAGCCTTCCAGCCCACCAAAAGGAAATGGAAGAGAGTGTTCTACAGGAAATAGGGAATCAACTGGGGCAAAGGTATCAGTTGAGCATACTGAAATGGATTTCAAGGGAAATATGTTTGAGGTGGAATCAGTTTGAAGGAACCCAAGGAGATAGATCAACGTGTCTGGGAGGCAGATCTACTGATAATCCTGAGAAAAAGTCCACTTTACCGCAAATCTCAGAATAAAGTGGTAGCAACCTTAGTTACTGGGCCAAAAACAAACTCGACAAGCCGAACTTGAAATGGAAGTGGTAAATGCAAGAGAAGAGAAAATGGAAAACAAAAATTGGGTCATAAAAAATCTTATGAAAAACATCTGCAAAACTAGAGAGAAGCATTTGAGAAATAAGACAGGAATGTTTGTGGAAGTGGAACACATAAGCACCATCGGCAAAATATAGTAGGACATAATGATTTAAAAATAGCAAAACAGAGAGAGGAAGTCAACCATAAATCAGTTTCATGGTGCAGAATATATTTAGGTGAAGTGAAATAATACCAATGAGCCAAGGATCTTCTAAGCATGGAGGAAACAAGTCGGGAAGCTGACAGCACTTGACAAAGTGGGGAATAGAAAGAGGCCACATTTATTTACTTCCAAGACCCATGCAAGAAAGAGCAGAAATTTCACCAACACCATAGACCTAGTGGAAAAAACTCCAAAAGAGAAGATAATAATAAATATTCTGAATAACCATTATATCAAGACACAGGTTCAATAATTGGCTCTCAATACCATTGAGAGTTGAAAGGTTCTCGGTGCAATGAAGGATTGAAGAATAAGAAAACGGAAAAGTGAAATTCATATTTTGAATAAAACCTGGAGGCTAGATGTGTGCCTATCAGCAGTTTGAAGACTGAGATGTACTTAAAGGACAAATATGGGTAGTTATGAGCTAGACAGTCATCCCTGAAATGGTGGGAGTAGTAGTAGTAGTAGTAGATTTGATATTTCTGATCAGAACTATAGGTGACTGCCACTTGCAAAATTCTGCCAAAAATCATTTGTATTTTAAGAATGCACTTGGCAACAATATTTTCTCCATTCCAAAGGACAATCACTTTACCTTAGCCATTGAGATTGTAGAAGCTTGTCAAGGATGACACTGGAACATTATAACATCCCTAATTTTTAAATCCCAACTTGAGTGAATTTTGAAAATTATTAAATTAGGATAAAAAGAAAATAGTGAAAATTTATATTTTTGGAGTTTTATGAGTGAAAAACCTAATAGACATCAAATCAAATATTGAAACTTCCATAATTAGATCGTGCTCAGAAAGATGATTCTAAAGACATAAATTTTGCTAAAGTCGGAGTTCGAATGGCAAAAATATGAAATTTTGAACATGAAGTATAAAAAAATCAAATATCAAAAGCGAGGTGTTGTTGAGAGAAATGATGGCTCAAATCAGTGATCCAAGCCAATCATCTTCTTCTTCATGATCCCATGATCAAAAGGCCTTATGAATCACCACAATCTGGCAAGTAATGAGGGAGAAACTGGCTGTTGAAGATGATGCCAACAAGGGTAAAAATCCGACTACTAGCAACTTTTCTTTCGTATTTTTCGGCATCAAGTGACGTCAAATCGCCACCAAATTTCAGGGGAGTAAAGGTAAGACCCTAATCTACAAACCCTCTTGAGGAATTTGAGATCCGACGGGAAATGGGCCACTGGCGACAATCCCACCGGTCACCTCCTCCAATGACGGCCGATCAACGCCATTGACTTCCAGAATGGAATGAAAATCACGCTCTAGGCGTATTTTGGTGTGATCTACATCATGGAAAGGTTAGATCTTTGATTGGGGATCACCTGATAGTCCAAATTGGACACATGTTAGATCAGAGATCCGTGAGGTGCGATTTCAATATGTGAACCGTTCATTGCGATCCTTGTGACAAGTAGATCAAGATCCATGTGAAGTATACTGGATCTGAAATATTGGTGAGATGATCTAGCTGATCTTGATCAGCGGCTGAGATTGATTGATGATTTAGAAGTAGAATTGAATCGAGATTAATGATCCATTCCGTTCAAATGAATCATTGAGATTGTATGAATAAAATTATTGATGTATGCTTTAATCTTGGATGATTAGGTAGAGAAATGTCATTGGCTTGGTACAGTCATCTTTGTTCGGGCACATTTGAGGCGACCGATTGATGATCCAATGACGCAGAATGCTAGATGTCCTTCAGATGGACCTACATGAGGTAGGATTATCATCCAAACACTTGATTTTATTGATTTAACTATAATTATATAGGTTATGCATGAATAGCATGAAATGATGCCCAATTAGTTTATCTAAAAGATAAATTACATAAGATTGATATGATCGAAGCATGATAGCTCTGGAACATATCATAATGATATTATGAAAGGAGCCTGATCGCTACAGGCAGACCTAAATTATCATAATTTGAATCATTAGCCAATTGAGGCAGGCCCCACCTTGAGATTCCATGGTTATGAACCATTGGATTGTATTGAAATATGATATGGTGAGATAAAGAAATATAATGTATTTTATAATTAGGAATCCAATTTAGACAATTTGGATTCGATGTGTGACCAGGATATGATGTTTATCCAGGTGGTGGAACTAAGGCAAACTGATTTAGGGTGGAGTTAGATAGATTTGAGAGGTACAGACGAGTGATTCTTCGCCTGACGTAGGTGATGACAACCATTGACGGGCATGTTTTTGTTTTTAAAATTTCAAACATATATGGCATTGTATTTCTATTTTACCATGATTTCATGTTGAGATATTGAGATCATTGCTAGTAATACATATTTACATGATTTCATGGATTCATATTTATCCACAAATGCATAATTGATCGTGATTTGTGTTTTATAAGCGATATTGATGTCACATTATTTCTGTACCCTTTTGTGACCAGGAGGTCATTACATAGTGATTTTGTTTACTATGACATATTGAGGCATATGGATGCCCTGCTTTTATCGCTTATTTATTAGTGAATTTGGTGGTGGAGGCTTAGTGGTTGATCCTTGAGAGGCTAACCCTGGGATGAGGGGCAATGCCTTGGAATGGTGAGCTACAAGTGCTTTTGGTTTTATGAGATACGTGATTTCTGTATTTAGTTGATTTATGACGAGTGTTTCTACCCGGTGGACGCTATGCTAGAATGGTTGGAGGGTTGACTACCTACCCTTTGACTTACGGTGACTATGATAGACACCTACCCAATAGATGCCAAACACCGTAGGGAGTGGTATCATGAGTAATTCGTGCTACGGTCGCGATCCCACCCATGCGGACAAGCGTTGGAGTCTCACATTCTAGTATCGGTGGTGAGCCGCAGTGGTTGATACCCTAGAGTGGTTACCACTGCAACATAGCAGTCCATGCACTTCTTGATGTGTGATTTTATCATATTGCACAAATAGCGCACCATGGTGGATATTCCTTGTATACCCACGGCGTGACAACGCATCCTGGGGGTAAGTGTGTTGCAGGCAACCCTAAAAGGAACAAGCATGGGAAATTGGTATGAGTACTCATGACCGATAATATGAGTAGGTTGTACACTCACA
The DNA here is from genome assembly GCA_035236585.1 of Warburgia ugandensis. NCBI lineage: Eukaryota > Viridiplantae > Streptophyta > Magnoliopsida > Canellales > Canellaceae > Warburgia > Warburgia ugandensis. The sequence continues at coordinate 74,630,215 of CP141132.1, read as the reverse complement.
AGACCCTTATGGTAGGGTGCCCCGCATTGATGACATTTATACACTTAGATATTACTTGCGTGTTTAACGCACTACATTGATGTGATTTTGACACTTGTGGGACCCACGTGTGAGGGTGCCCTTGATGATGATATACACATTAATCCTAAGAGCTCTTGACACTCTGTAGAGATATGATTATGGTATATTTATGAGCTTTAGAAGCTTAGTAGATTTGACATGTTTTCATGCATGTGGTTAGTATGAGTTATATTGATTTGGTGTCTTCAGTTAACAAGTTTTCGAGGTTTTGTTTACTCTGCATGTTTTGATCATACCAGTGGCTTGGATATTGCCACCTATCTCGCTCGTTTTAAATGCCAACCATGTTGTACTACATTGTTATTTATTCTCATATTAAGATTTTGTTTGAACTGTTCTCACGAGATCAATGTTTTATCACATTCCCTGAAAATTGATGTATGTTTTCATCATACAATGTTAAATGTTATTATTATTATTATTATTTGTTGTAACCTACACAAGCATAGCTTGCTGAGGCATTGCGATGTTTTTGCAATGCCTCAGATACAGTGAGAGACAGCAGATTGGACATGATGATATAGCAGTGAGGGTGTTGAAGACCTTCATGCAATACATAGAAAGGATTTCAGAAATGGACCAAGGTTTGTGTATAACCTTACCTCAATGTTAGTTATGAACTGTATATGTGTATGGTTTATAATGTGACTTGGATGATATGGATGTATCTATGTTGGATATGGTGGCTGTGCATGGACAGACCTTGGGTAATGTTATTATATGGCTTTATCGAGATAGGTAATTGATTTGGATTGATGAGTATGGAGGCTAAGTCTCCCGTATGATATGTTTTATTTATTGTATCCATCAAGTATTTTTGTATCGCATGTGTTATATGTGATGGTCCAAAATACAGAGAAGATTGTCGGATTTTCAGTACCCCGGACCCTATATAGGCAGGAGCTTCGTGCACCGGGACTGCCCTTTACTGGAGGATTCTCGGTAGAATTGAGAATATCATTTTACCATTAAATCTGTGATTTCGTGGTTGTATGACTCCCGGGGTTTTAAAATGTACGCTTTTTATACGAGTTTTTGTTTTCAGTTAATTTAAATAAATAAATAAAATCAAAGTTTTTAAAACAAGGATCCCGACTTTTATAAAAACTAGTATTATATTATTGTTAAAACCCGGGGTGTCACACGCGCACACACACACACACACAGAGATTGGTATTTCCATAATATGTTATCTGATGTGGTTTTGTGTCAAAGAGTAGGACACAAATGTCAACTTGCATTTGTACTGCCACATTTTTCATTTTATCAAGTTGAGTTAAACTTTCTCAAAGACAGATTTTTATAGAGCAATAGAGAGTAGGCAAAGCTGGTTCCCTTCGCTATTCACTTGTTGTTTTTAATGATTGGACTGTATTAAAGGGAAAGGCACTAGGCTGACCTAGCCAAGGAGGTTGACAAATTAGAATACAAAGCCATTGGAATGGATGTGCTAATCACACTAAGACCAAATAAACAGCTTCAAACTATTGGAATGGTTTCTGTGACAAACATGCCCTTCTCATCAACTCCCAATGGGGGTGGACCTTCACTTTCTGAATTAGCTGATCTCTTAACAATGAGACTCCAACCTCCACTCTCTGAAGTCACCATTTGATCTGCAGTAAATCTCCAAAAGGAACCATGGGAATAAATGTGCTAAATCACACTAACACCAAATAAACAAACTTCAAAATACTGATATGTTTTCACCAATAAACATCTCCTCCCCATTACCTCCCAATCTAGCAATAACATCAGTTTCAGAATTAGCTAATCTCTTAACATGAAAAACTCTAAACTTCACTCCCTGAAGCCTCTATTTGATCTGAAGTATATAAATCTTCAAATCTCAGAGGGAGCATTGAATCTTCTTTGAGCCCCGTTCAATCATCAAACGACTCTTAGGATTCTGATACCAGATCTGTGTGCCATTAAAAATAGCTTCATTCCCTGCAAGGCTGGAATCTGCTTTGTGATAGTGCTAGAATAACCCCAAGATGGATAAATCTTCATGGTTTCCAAAAACAACCCAACCTTTGAAGGCCCTAAGTTATCAAGAGATGAGCCATCAAATGTTTAGCTTACACACTCCAAGACGTAAGGGGGAAGGTAGATGTCATTGAAGATATAGGTTTCATTCTTCCAGACAGCCCAAATAACTCCTAGGATGAAGATACTCCATAAGATCTTTGATCTCTTGGAGTTCTTTGCAATTTTCAGGACCACATCATCTGAATTAAGGAAGAGGGGCAACAAGCTCTGTTGTTTCACTTGCTAGAAGGAGGCCATTAAGTTCCTTCTTAACTACACGAGCAAGTAAGGTCTCAGAGAACAGTTCAAAAGTAACACCTTACAGCATTTAGCACCCTAGCACTTCATTCTTTATGAATGGGAATATAGACCATGTTAGTGACCTTCAATTCAACTAGTATGATCAGAATCAGGTTTAAGGACAAGCTACCAAAAAGCATGGTTCTAGCCATCAAAATGAATGATGGAAGGGTTGAAAAATTGCAGGGATTTATCAAGGGTAATGTTGATAGTGTATTTGGTCTTTTCACTCAGTGGTGGTATCTAGTAAAAGGAATTTACAAGCTATAGCAGTTTACAGGTTGGAGAAGGTGGTGCCAGAGAGAAGGTTTCTTTCTTCCAATAAGAGAATTACTCTCATGAAGGCATCTGTTGTGGACCTTTTGATCTAGAGTTTTCATTTAAATATTTCCAATGCAATGACCTCAATGCTGGAAAAGCTTCAATATTAGAAGGAAAAGAGGAAAATAAACTCAAGGAAGAAACAGAAACCTCAAGCAACCATCTTCAAGAAGGTAATAAAACTAATGGCATAGCATTTAGAATATAGAATTAAAGAACAAGGCACATCAAATTGAAATGGATATGGATCTCTGGAGAGGAGAGAACCGAGAGATTCTTTTCCTGGACCATCATCCTTGTCATTAAGGGGCAGGGCAGGTTTGGGAATATGGACCTCCAGCTAGATATCTAGATTCAAGAGTATGACAAATTTTAGAAGGGGATTAGGTTTAGAGTAGGAAGCTCAATGCATTATATTTGGATGTCCATTTTTTTTGGTTAAGCACCATCTTGTTATACCATTTCTAGATAGCATAATATAGAGTCATAACTCACAAGGGCTAAGCATCATTAACAGTCATAGAAGTGTGTCTGCTCAAGGTGGTTCAGCAAATTGGCCTTTAAGAATATCTAAAACGTGAGTATTTTGACTGTTCCTTTCCTATGATTAGTGAGTTGGAAACTGTTCTCTCTCTCCATTTGACAGTGATAAGGTAATTTAGTTTAGTAACCTCAATGTCAACCCACTGTCAAGTTTTTATTTCTTCCCTTTTCTGAGTTCCAGAGACCATGTTCTCCATATTCATTTCATTGGATGCATTGGACCCCCATGAACTCCAAAAAGTGTAGGAAGTTTGATGGATGGGAATATTGGGAAGATGAACAGTTGACATATATTAAAAGTTTAATAGTATACAGTTTACTTGCCAATAACAGTATCTATCTAGTGTAAGTAAGAGAACTAAAGAACCAAACACTTATTTGCTCATCCAAGCATAGTTGATTTGGGTATTGATTACATATTTCGAAATTTCCATATATTCTCCTTATTTGAGTAATTGAGGTGTTCTTCAGATTGCCAAAACTAGGTAGTTCCTTTCTGTTAGAAGGGAAGGATTCTTTTCGCAATCTCTCCTTTAGGTGGCAGTGATGCCACATTAAAGGCTGAAAGGAACAAGAGCCCAGTAGGTGTACAAAGCTCAAAAAATTGTGAAGAAGTCCATGCCCCTTTTCTCATGGATGGTGAAACTTCATTTTGAAAATCTAGGCCATTCATCATGTTTGGAATGGGTCAAAGGCTACAGATCAATTTTAAGCCCATTGGATGCTTTTAGTCTATGTTTCTTTGAGTTTTTAATGACCATCCATTTTATTAATTTTTTTAAGAACTTTGGGACTGAATAAAGCCATGACATTCATGTGACCAACCCCTAATCAGGATAAGGTCTTGATGATGATGAGGATGACCCAAAACAAGTAGTTATTAATTTTTGGTATGTGAATAAGATAATGGCTTAAATCTGAAAAAAAAATCATCCTGCATTGAAACAAGGGGGTGGACTTCTTGGCAGGCTCTTAAGAGTGTACGCCTATCAGGACCCAAGTAACAAAACACAAAAAAAGGGTTCACGTGTTACCTCAGCAATTATTTACGAGGTAAAGGTGAATTTCATCCAATGGTATACTAGCAATGAAGGAATTTCAGACCTCTGTTGGTTTAATGACTCTCTTAAAATGAAGATCATCTAACCTTTTAGCATGCACCCACAGAAGGGACAAAAACTAGATAAACTCCACTTGTCCCAAAGCATACTCATACTTAAACATGGTTGGCAGCTCTCCATGCAACTGAGACTAGTTGAGACTAATAGTATGCTCAAAATCACTTTAGGAGAGGATAATTTTAAGGTAGTTTCAGGCCAGATCAATCCGAAGTGCCCCAACAACATGGAAATAAGAGCTGGTCTTATTGACATTTGCATCTTCGAAGCAGCCCTCAAATATAATTGCACAGGGCATTGGAAGACCCTAGGAACAATTATTCTAGAGACTTCATCACCTAAAAACAGGACTCTGTGGGGAATTGCAGCTACAGAAGCATATTCAGCTCTGTGGGGTACAACACGACAATTTTCCAAATACAGTACTGATATAGATTCGCTAGCTATTTTGGTAAAGAACAATCCTTTCTGCAGCAGTGCCTTGTTTAGCTATTAGTTGTTTCTGCATCTATCTTATACGCCATCTATTTAACATAGACTCCCAGCCTCATTTCAGAACATAGATATATTGCAGTATTCAGTTTCCATTTTGACCTTGGCGCAACGGTAAAAGTTGTCGTCATGTGACCTTGAGGTCACAGGTTCAAGGCGTGGAATCAGCCTCTTGCAAAAATGCAAAGTAAGGCTGCCTACTTTAGGCCATTATGGCCCTCCCCTTCCCCGGACCCCGCATAGGCGGGAGCTTCGTGCACCGGGGCTGCCCTTTTTTGGTTTCCATTTTGACGCAAGAGATGATGGGTACTGATTCCACTGAATAATGTTTCAAGATCTATTTATTGAAATAACTTAAGTCTTTTGCTTAGCATAATTGAGTTCTACCACATTATGTCAGACCTACCCTCTAGCAGCAGCAACATCTTCTTCTTCAAAATTTTATTTATTTATTTGGTGTACACAACACCCTGTATCTTCTATAGCTTATGACAAATCTATTTGTTGATAGTCTTAAGTCTTAACATCAGAAGGTTTCTCTATAAATAAGGAAGAAGGGCCCACAGCTCTCACAAATTGCATCTAGGAACTAGAGGACAAAACATGTAGGGAGGAAGAAGAAGTGAGAAACTTGAGGTTTTTCCAAAGAAGTTTCAGAAGCTCAAATGCCAGCCACCTTAAAGGATATCGAGGCACTCTCCCCTCAGCCAAAGACCAAGAAGGAGAGAACTCAGCTCCAGAGAAAAAGAAGAAGAAAGAAGAGGAAAAGGAAAGGAGAAGGATTACCATGGAAAGGTAAGTAGATTGTTTCTGTTTCGTTTTTCTTTTCCTTAGAATCTACTATAAGATCAAGCATCCATGGTGAAGTTGTTTCGAGTCCATGATTTACTTATCACTTCATTGCAGACTATGTCACAAAAATCTGCAGCCAAAAGTTTGAGACAGACACCACAAGAAGTGTCTGAAAGGAAGCTGTAGCCAGAACCCTTATAACATGCAATAAGATATGATTCATGAGAATCATTCTTTCAATGAACATTAGTGGATTTCAGCAAGAAGACATTTGACTGGGAGAAGCCACTTGATGTGGACATATGCCATGGTCAGAGAGAAGCAAATGGTAGATCAATTGGCCAAGGTAGGAGTTACAAGGATATGCAAGTTGAGGAATATCAACAGAAATCGAACTCTTTTTAGTCACTGTTTCCACTAGTCGAGTATGCTTTTTCCTGTTTGGCTGTTGTCACCACTTGGTCATAATTTGTACCTATTTGTCCTTATAATAAAATTTGTTCTTCCTCCCAGAAGTATGCAGGCGAGGAGGCATGCATCAAACAAGGCACATTCTTTTGTAGATTCTATAATCAAAGGAGAAGAAGCTGTATTTGCTGATCAATGGATATCTACAAATGCTTTAAGCTAATCATCATTTGTTATTTTATTACAGATATAGGGCTGAAATGGGGTTGATTCCCCATGCTTCTGCGTCTTGAAATAGAGAGGAGTTTCAAATCAATTGTTACATGACTCATTAGAATGACAGCAGCCAATTTACTCCCAAAAAAGTTTACGATAGTGGAAACTATATACTGGGATATTGGACCAATCCCAGCCTTTTGAAAACAATAAAGCAAAGACTGATGAAAGATGTCCTACTTGTTTTTTATCTAGGGAAGAAAAAAATCAAGTTATCTGCAGGTTTTCAACTTGGTATCTGCTGAAGGTTACATCTTACAAAGGTAGAAGGACTCCTTAAGAATATAAAAATCAACAAGGATTGTGTGAATATTGGAATTTTGCTGCTGCCATTATTTTTGGACTCGTAAAGAAAAGTGCTAATAATCTTGAGTAGAAAATTTGCAGACCTGGAGCCAGGTTTCTAAGAAAATTACTAATTTTGTGTGAAGGACTTCCATGATGTTTGTCTTTTTTAAGTTACAATCAAGGACTAGAAAGAGAAGACAAGTCCAAACCAACTATCTAATATATTGCAAAACTGTGATGAAGCTAGCGGCCACCATTTAGAATCTCCGACATGCATAATTTATATCTGTCCATTCATATGAAGCATTCTGACATGTTTGGGACATTCTTAAAACATAAAACTAATAAACTACTAGTTTGGCAAGATTAAGCAATTAGGAACTCCAGCTGCAGCTGAATTCATGATATGATTTCCAAAAGGAATTTGCAAAATAATAGAAAGTAAGTTTGAATAGGTTTGAGAAAGACAAATTTGAAAATCTAAGAACACGAGTTCCTTTCCCATTTGTCTCTAGTCCTAGGGAGGAATCCTTCTAGGCTATGTAGTACGAGCCAACCAAGGGTTAGGATTGACATCGAATAAAGCTAGAGGCCTCATACTAGGTTTACTTAGTACTTGAGTCCCAATGCTCTGTTCTTTTTGTGCTGGAAACTGAAAAATTCTAGATGCGGAAAATTTTGGACCTTGAAATATTTATCTTTCAGACCTATATGAGTCATTGCGATCCTTCTCATTATTATTTTCTCTTTAATTCATTTGATCTATCTCCTAATTTTGTTAGGTCAAGCAATCTTCAAGACTTTTGAGATCATTTGCATTTTTTATCACCACAATTGCAATGAGATGTTGCACTGGAACTCAGCTGCATTAGGTAGGTCTTTGACAACAACTAAGTAAATTTTGGAGGTTTTGTCAGCTATCCTCTGGTAATATCATAAAAATGATTTCTTCGAATAAAGATAGATGATAACACACAAAATGTAACTAAGTGCTACTGTTAAAACATAAATTTCAGTTATTTTCTACCAGAATTACTCACTGAATACTTATATTATGACAGACAAAATGGCATTACTCTTACATCTTGTCACTGATGTCTTCTAGCAAGTTCATGAGCTTCTTTGCCAACTTTTGCCTCCGGTACTCTGGAGCAACAGTTACAGCAGTTACATGTCCATGCCAGGATTCACCTTGTCCTTCAACTTTCCCCATGACTGCATAAGAACATCAAAATAAGTGCTCATAAATCCTATAAGAATGAGATGGTCTGATATGACAAAGTAACCAAAGAGAAAAAATTACCCCCAAAGAGGATCAATCACTCAGAAACAAACTATGCCTTTTCAGAGAACCATCAATCTTAAAGGTACTACCACCAAAAGTCAAGAACTTGTGAGCAACAAAACATTAACTCAGCATCAGAACATATCTGGAGAAAATTGCATCTTCTTTATGAGTATATACTTTTGATCAATGGAAGAATACATCCAGTCTTGGAAACATAAACATGGAAAATGTTAAAACATAACGCCTTGTCAAGGGTATCGAGAACCAAAAAGGTTTATATCTATTGCAAATTAAAAGCAAGTCCAATAGCATCCTTATCTTAGTCCCATCCCTCAACAAAAAGTCCCATCCCTTAATGAAAAGGATTTGCTAGAAAATTATCACCAAATAATTCCAAGTAATAGATGCTACTTTTGAACTGGGAATTGTTTTTCGCAATTTGTTCTTCCTTTTCTTCCTATGGATGAGGGTGCACACCTTCACAATGCTTAGGCACTTATTCCTTCCCCCCTTGCCATGCCAAAAAGAAAGGGCTATCATGATAGGGGTAGATCTACATGGATGGGCCAAAGTTGGGCTAACAGTACCATTTTTGAAAGACCATAGGAGTGGCCTGCTCCAGCAGACCCACTCTTGAAGATAGTTGACCAAATTACATGCACTTCCATCAAGATTACGTGATCAGTTGACCAGTTGATTAGCTTTAGTTTCTATAAGTGCTTATGCACAACAGCAGCAGAAAAGTTGACCAATGATAGGCTTTAGTTTCCAAAATGTTGACCATTGAGTGGCTTTGGTTTTCATGAATTCCTTGCATTATTGGATAGCCAAAGTTGACCAGATTTTATTAGCTTTAGCCACCATTCCTGTTTATGCATACTAGAAAGATAATAAACAGTAAATCTGAAAAGTATTGGCTATAAACTCTATAAATTTGATGTGAATTTAGAGATTTTGCAGCTACTGTAAGTGCAACAAGATGGGCGTGATTCTGGTCATTTGGTATGATTCCAAATACAAATCTGAATGGTGTGACTAGCTTGGTAGTCTTCAAGATGTTGATGTGACTTCATGTGCTTGTAGGCATCCTACATGTGGGACTCTTATAGTACTATCCTTTCATTTTATGTCCCATATCTTGTTTCTTTCTATCCTTGTTTCTCTAAATAGTACTATCCTAGTCTTTTGGAGTGATTCTAAAGACATTTTCTATTCTTGTTCCATTTCTTTTGGTTTCTATGGCCGCTTTTTCACTTTGTATCTCTACAGGAATTAAAAAACTTATATTGTTTTGTATCAAGTTCCTCTTGTATCTCTTTTTTCTCTTTGTCCTAAGGTTCAAGAAACCGAAAGGAGAACAAATAAGACAAACAAGACCTACGACTCCCAAGAGATGGACACTGTTAGAGAGATGGTGAAATAAGGCACTTGAAATTGAGGTTTGATGAGAAGGGGAACCTTGGCGCAACGGTAGAGTTGTTGTCATGTGACCTTAAGGTCAGGGGTTCAAGGCGTGGAAACAGCCTCTTGCAAAATACAAGGTAAGGTTGCGTACTATTGACCCTTGTAGTCCGCCCCTTCCCTGGACCCTGCATACGCGGGAGCTTTGTGCACCAGGGCTGCCCTTTTAATTGAGGTTTGATGAAATATTTCCTTCACAGGAAGATGGTAAGAGAGCTCCTTTTTGTACCAGTAGAGAGCCAATACCTCATTCCAGTGAAGGAAGAAATGCAAGTCTACACATTCCAGCTGTTTGCTGCTAGCGTGACAAGATACATCTGGTTTTGTCAGTCAATGTTAGTCTGACATAACTAAGTTTAGAATGTCAACAGAATAGACTAACAGAAACTTATCTGCCGGATCAATACACAAGGTAATTGAGGAATGATTGCTTTTCCCAGTTATCATACAAGTGAGCACACACTTACTATGTATATCCATGCAAATTTTACTAAATCCAGGTCGGGCAACCAAAGCAGAGCTTTCAAGTAGATCAAATAAAATAAAAACCTGGTGATATATAGAGGTCTATGTAACACGTAAAAGCAGGATCTCCATGATATGTACATATGTGGAAGAAACAAATCCCAATTGAATATAATTTTGCCATTAGAAAATGCTAGTACTTGTTTTGCAGTATATTCTTGAGTACTCCAAAGGGTTGAAAAGTTTCTTTATGTTAGTTGAGTACCTGGTTCCCAATTCAACTAGGTTGACTCCTTTTCAATAGAAAGGAATAGCCAAACCACCGCAGCTGACTGGACTGCTGAACTTGGCAAACCATGCCCTTAACTCATTAGACCATATATGGCTCTCTTGAGGCACAAAGTTCTCCTTGGTGGGAGGGATGTTTAGATCAATTTATCCTATAGAACCAGCCTTCTCATCTGCACTCCTGAAGTCGATAGGACGTGGACTGCAAGCATAACATGATTGACTTATACAAGATGTACTCTTGCAAATATACGGGGATTCCATATGTATATGTCTTGATTGCTCAAAAGAATATGAATCAATTGACAAATCAAATTCTAAAATGATCTTGAAGATCAGTGAAACATTAGTGAAGTTATACGTCTATTGAATTGATTAGACAACCCTGTCATACAATTGCGATGAGTTCGCAAGCACAGACAATGAAGACATAGCAGTGGGTCAAAGAGGAAGAAGTCTGATGACATGCATCTGCGAAACATGAATTGAAACAAGTAAATTACTATCAATCCCAATGACTAGAACTTGTCAAGAGATGAATCTACACAACCCAAGCTCATAAATGTCACTACTCCCTGGCTTTGTAAGTATAAACTCTTTATTGATAAGAGCAGAATTCCATTTCTTAGTCGGTTTTCCATGTTCAAGCAAGGGAGAAATCATCTATCTGAAACCAAAATGAATGTTGGTAAAGAACATAAAGGACTCACTGTATCCCATGACTCGGTTTCCCGGTCCTTCTGCAACGTGAAAATAGTCGGGCCATCTCGCCAGATACGTCAAGTAGAAGGACATATTGAACTGCGAAAGTTCTCAGACTCAGAAAAACAAAAGAGAAACAGCAAAACCCCCAAAGACCCACTTGAAAGGAGAAATCTTCGAACAGCAAAACAGTGAAAGCGATCAAAACCCAGTTGAAATATTATAGTGGTGTGGGCTAAGAAAACTCACCGTTTCTGTGAGATGGTCGAGATTAACAGGAGCAAAATGGAGGAGATCATCGCAGCAAAACCTGCGAATCGTCGTCATGACGAGACTTTCCTTTTCTTCAATGGATTATTCTCTTCGCTCCTGGTTTCGATTTGATGGTTTCCCAACGGTTGCAGCACTTCGATGAAATGTTTTCGTAGACACATGCTATTTGCACGTGTGAGAATAGCATTTGTAGGGATGGAAGATTGCTAAACCAAAGGGCTTACGAGTTAATGACCACGAGAAGCACACTTTTTGCAAAGGGGCCTGTATGTGGATGATCCACCCGTTCATCTAATTGCCCTTGCCTTTTGGAAATCAAGCACGACAACCGGCAAAATGGATTAAATCCGCAGGATGAACGCTTGCCCTTTTAAATCTATATATTTGGATTGAAGAAATAAGATCCATTTAAGAAAACAATGAAACAGTTCAATCCATTAAATTAGTGACCCGCATGGATTTATTCCCAGATATTTATTTAAGAGAGAGAGAGAGAGGGTTAATCCATAATTTTGCATAAATTAACTTGAAAGAATATGAAGAAATGGTTTTAATGAACCACCATGGAATTTTGGCACAATAATAGACCTCCAAAAAGCCCACATCAATAATATTTAGAAAAAAGAAAAGAAAGAACCCTAGTATCAAGATGAAAATCCATCACAATCCAAAGCCCATGCCCTTGTAGAAGATGAAAATTAGCAACAAAGTAGCTTTAGACATCAAAAGAGGGCTTAGAAAACCCTTCTTGAACTATTACATAAAAGTTCAAGGAAGACGAACATTCTATATTTAAAAACAAAATCCTAAAAAATGGTAAAATTGTACTAATATCAAATGTGATCTCATTGGTTAAGAAAATTAATATGTAGATGGAGATAAAATTAGATACTCAGATCTTAGGAGTAGTTATCTTTTATCTTTATTTTTATTTAAAAAAAGAAACTAAAATAGTGGAGAGACCTAGCAAAAGGGATTGATCACGTCTACTTAAAAAGTAGGAGACGGTATTCTCTTAGTACAATATTGTTCATTTGGCCACCAGCAATAAGTGGCATATAGTTATGGGATATAGTCTAGACAAAGTTTATTGGAAATTTTCAATTTCATTGTAATTGACCATTTGCTAATTACCCACAAAATGCCCTAGGTGGTGGAGATCTCATCACAGACTGCTCAGATGAATCTTATGAGCCGTTGGATGACTTCCTAAGGTCCCAAAACCCCAGGATATGAAATCTGGGCCTTTGATTTTAACGGATGGAGGAGATCCGACGGTCCGGATCGGACCATCTCGCCTGTAGTCGGTCACCCCTGCCTAGCCACCAGGAATAGACGGTGACAGGCGCAGGACGCGGGTCGCCCCGTACCTGTAACCCAGATCTAATCTGGGCCGTCCATTCAGTTAACTAAAACTTTTATTTCTTCAATTCAGAGCTCGATAGGACTCTGATTTTAAATCTGAAAAATGATATGGACTCTTTTATCGTTTATTATGTACTGAAATTATTAGATCCATGTTTGAAATTGTATTTACATAAGTTATTGGGTAAAATTAGTATCCATGATATTAGATCATGGACCAGATGACTTTAAAAGACAAATCTGAACTGATGGATGTCTTTAGAGACCCACTAAAACCTTAGAATCATGTTCACAGTCAGATTTGTATTCATAGATAGTAAGAAATGGAAAAACAGTAAAGATGAAATTCAGCCCTTAAAACAGGCTGAAATCTTAAAATCTTAATTCTGATTGTAATTGACCTTTAAATCTAAATCTGAAACTTTCCTCATATTCATATTTATGTTAAGAATACACTGAACATGTTAGATATTTCTTTTAATTAATATTTACATGAGCTATTTTGTCAAATCCGTGCCATTGATCTTGGATCATGCCCAGATGACCCCAAATGTAAACTCTGAACAGTTGGATGGGTTCAGAATGTCCCAAACCCTTAATAAACATGTTCACAGTATAATTTACTCAATTTTAGATCAGTAAAATTGCTCAAAAACAGTAAGGTGAAATTCAGCCCTTAAAAAGGGCTGAAATCTTAAAATTACAATTTCGATCTAAATTGAGATCCAAATTGAGATTGGAAAGTTTTGATGGAATTCTTGTTATAATCAGAATGTATTGAACCTATAAAATTTTTATTTTAATTAATTAAATTTGCTGTAATTAAGTGGATAAGTAACTAACATCCTTGATCTACAAGATCTAGGATGATTAGGCCACTAATACCTTATTGGATGATTATTTTATAACATAATAAATATTATAAATTGATTAAATTGTATTTATTAGGCAAATCTTAAGAAATCTAGCCTTAAGAGTTACTAAAATCCCTAAAAATGAATAGTATCTCCTAGATCAAGATGATCCAGGATGATTGAACAGTATGGATGTATTTTGATGATGATCTTAAGATAATATAATAGAGATTTAATGAATTCATGATGTGGATTTGGGCTAGAACAAGATCTATGCCCTTAAATGGTATAAAGTAACCTAAGATCTCCTTGATCGAGTAGATCAAGGAAGATCAAATCAATGGACAAGATAAATCAATGATTTAATAATTAAATTACATTAATATAAAATGTTGGATCTAAAATAAAATGAAGGATCAAGATCTAAACCCTAAAAAGATGAAAAATAAATATGGATCAATTAAGACCCTTGGATCATGATAACATGTTAGATTGCTATTTAAATTATTGAACATTATTGTCTTTCATTTCTTAGTTGAGTTAATTATAGAATTTTTATTTAATTGTTTATTTAAGTGTTTAGTTAATTGTTTATTTATGCTTTAAACTTATGCTTCAATGCTTAAGTAATTGTAATTTCATTGAAATGATAATTAAATGAAATTAGAAGGAAGGGACATTTACATAGAATGTATGACATGGACTTAATGATAGTAAGGACCATAGTTAGTAGGATAATATAAGGAACATAAATTCCTTGGTCCAACTTAGGAGAATAATAAATCTCCATGAATGACATTTTAGTTCATGGATTTAATTAAAAATAATTAAAAAGAATACTTAGGATTAAATGCTCATAGGAACCTTATGAAGGGTTGAGTTAGGGTCAAGCTAGTGAATGATGGATATAGTGATTAAGGGTTAAACAAAGTGATCCAAAACATGTGATCTAACCACATGATCAAATAAAGTGATCTAACCTCATAATATAATCCACTTGATATAATCTATTGATCAAGTCTAATGAGGTGAAAGTAATGAGATATGGAGACTAAGGAAACCCTAAGAATAGGGTATGTATAATATTCCAGCCTTAGTTAAATAAACAGATCGTCTGATATGTACAATATATTTTTCATACAAGTATGGAGGCTTGTGGTTTTGTTTTACACTGAGATAGAGACTGGGGATGCTATGCTAGGGAAGTTATGAAGGTTTGGCCACCCGCTTCCTGAAACTTATATGATGATACCATGCCCAAAGAGACGCTAAATGTTAGGTGGGGCAATAATGGGAAGGCCCCACTGTGACAGCCATGGTCCACCCCATGAGGACATGGATTGATTATTCCTTAGTTGGTGTCAGTGGAGGATTATACAGTCATTCGGGCGCGCTGTACGGATTGAGACTATGAGCATAGTAGTCCTAATGTATTTTGCATTATGATGCACATATGATAGGCATAATATGATGTCATGGTATGATGATATGCTATTACATGAGTTCCTAGAATGAAAACCCCATATGATAATTGGCTAGGTATTACTCTCCTAAGTGGGAGTATAATCAGGGGAAGGAATAAGGGTTGAATAATCTTTGGCTAAGTATTGCTCTCCTAAGTGGGAGTATAGCCAGGGAAGTAACAAGTTTTGAGCAATCTTCACTATATTAACTAATTTGTCATGTACTACATAAATAACGTATGTACCCTATATGGAGATAACTTATGAATGGATAACTATGATGAAATAAGGATTGAGGTATGTATTCTTATGTTGATGAAGTAGTATGCTTTTGTATTCCCCTACCAAGCATAGCTTGCTGAGTTATTGTACGTATTTTCGTGTTTACAATACCTTAGATATAGAGAAGGAGGGTTAGAAGCTCAAGACTGTAGCAGACTTAAGAAGATATTGATGAATAATCAATCAAGATACATCCTCTTGAAAACATGTATTTTATTTGAGGGAATTGTAGTATATTGAGAGTTTTAATGTATGGTGAGGTTTGTAAATTTTGGATTATGTAATTTGGACAGGTATTGTACTTATACCATACTGTACTGTGAACCACTGGATGGATCTTGGAAGTTTAATAAAATCATATTCTTTCAATGGAATTTTATTTTGTACACAAATTGTACTTATGTTATGTATAAAGTGGTGACTTGGGTTTTCAAAATAAGTTTAAAAAGAAAATAATTTCTGCTACTTTGTTTTACAAAATTTTTTACTAAGGGGACGCCCTTGCCTTTGAAAAATATATTATAAAATGTGTTTCAAAAACCCGGGTCGTCACAGTCTCTCTCTCTCTCTCCGGTCGATCACCCATGGGAACCGTCCCCCTACTCTTCCTCTCGGGTTTGGTTCTAAGCAACCTCTGGGGGGGGTGGACCAAGCCAAGGCTGCTGACCACTACAGAAACCCCCCTCCCTCTCTCACTATGCCTTCTTTCCTTCACTGCCATGGCTTAACGTTTGCAGGCTGACATGCTAAAAACCCTCATTTCCTACCTTTGTCTCTCTTTCCTTGTCGTGTTTAAGCGATGATTGAACTAACAGCTGACGGCCACCACTGTCTCCCCTCTTTCTTTTCTCTTGTTCTCTCTCCCTTATTACTCTTCTCTAACTGGTGCACAGCGCAACTGGCAGGCTGCTCCAATCCCTTCCCCCTTCTCTCTTACTCTCTTTTGGCTGGCTCAGCTTGACCAGCACGCCAACCGTTCCTCTTCTCCTCCCCCTTATTTTTCCTCTTCCTCCTCTAACAAGTTTGGCCAGGACCACTCACCCATGTCACTCACTTCCAACTCACCTTGGTGAGCTAAGTTGACACAATGGGTCCTATTACCCCTTAAACCTTGACCCCTTCTACTACCTAATCCAATAATGATTTCCTAAATTCAAGACAATTGTCGTGATTCTTACAACAAGGAACAAGATTTATCTATTCGTTTGTTGTTGGAAGAAGATCCAACCGTCAACCGTTATTAGAACCTCGATCAAACTAGATAGACTCGTAATCTAGTCATTGATCAATCTTTGAATGATAGATCTAAGAATGATTTTGTGGATATTGCGGTGATCCAATTATTGATCTGCCTCTGAATGGTAGATCTAAACTCATTCCAACCATTCATCGCAATCTGACCATTGATCTACTTCCTCAGATTTGTGATGGATTCATGAACCCTCACATGATCTAGCCATTGATCGATCACCAACACCTTGATCTATAATTGATCTGATGTATTCACCATGATTCAACCATTGATTGGTCAATAAAAGCCAGATCTATGGTTGATATGATCCGCTCATCACAATCTAATCCTAGATCAATCACTAAACATAAGATCTTTGACTGATCCACCCTTAAGAGACAATCTGACTATTAATTAGCCACTTAATTCTTAGATCTGCAATCAATATAAGCTCCCAATTTGATCTGGATGCAAATTTCACACTAGATGATCTGATATGTGATTAAATCCAACCCTTCATCTCGATTTAACCATATATTAGTGAAACATACTCCTAGATTCATATCTAATTCAAGTATTCATTCTGATCTGACATAGATCTATCAATAAACCCTTAGAACAATAACATATCTGGCACGTTCCTAAGATATGGCTATTGATTGACTATCTAATGCCAAATTAAGCATTACATCTCTTTTCTACTCTGTAGTGGTTTCATGGTTGGAGCTATAAATCAGCATAGCTTTGCTTTCCCGACACACTACGAGGGAACCTAGCTCTGATACCAACTATAACAGCTGGGATTCCAACAATCACAATATTATCCACTCTGGCACAATGGCCTCATGACTTTATTCTTCCCCCGAAGGAAAAAAAACATTGTATTTGTTAGAGTTCCTCCTCATAACTAGCCACGCTCCCTCTCTCCGAGCAATGTGGGACTAACTCTTAGGTCACCCCTGCACAACCACATGGAAGCTTGACAGACAGAGACACAATCAGAGTTGTCCCCTATTGATTGTTGACAAAATTTACAAATTAGTCAATCAATAGACCGGGCTAAAGGAGATACTTACAGTACGTTGATTAAGATTTGCTATTTTAGAAAGTTTAATAATTGCATGTATTTATAAGAATGATTTAATGCCAATGATGATTTTCAAATTGTTGTCTTTAGTTGTTAAAAAAATGGAAGCATATGATAAATTTAATGGTTATTTAGTGACACATTTCACCTTATCAAATAAAAAATGAATAACTAATGTTAATGTTATCTTAGTTTTATAACAAAAAAAAGAAGAATGGATATTATATTCTTTGATTGGAACTTATTATATATATGTTTAGTTGATATTGGAAATACTTATAAACATGATTTAATTTGGACTACCTATAGAGGAAAATTGAACTTAAAATACTTGGTTTATACAAATTATAATATTAGGACGAACGGGTAACTGGATTGATCATCGAGGTTGAAATTTACACTTATATGGACATTACAATACCTTGAACATGGTTGGACTTCACACTTGCACATTTGATACTACAATAGTTGAAAGGACTCAAATTTAAACTTAGAAAGGATCTCTAAATACTATGGATAGATACAATAGATATTTACAAGCCATGTCCTTGAATTGTAACATGTTTGTCTTTACTGATAAAGGCTTTATCACCAGTTTAACTATGGTCCACTTAGTGACGTGCATTTTTATGATATTGTTTAAATATTTATCTTTTATAATCACTGCATTGGATGCATACTTTTAGGAACTAAATTTTTTTTAATCTAATATATGAATAAATAATGTATGTTTTGAATGCTCACGAAGATATATTTTGTTGAGAATATGGGTTGAAAATGAAGAAATTTAAATGGTTTCTCGTAACACTTTGAAATAACAGTTTTATTTTCATGAAATAATTTTGGAGATGTATATGATTTATGATTTGGGTGAGCACTTAATAAGTCGCCATAAGTCCTATTGGATGCAGATTTGTTGATGTTTAGGTAGGCGCTCCTGTGATGACTCAGGTTTTCACATGCATTTTAAAATACAATAACTAATTCCTAGAGCGGGATTGATCCCTATTTGAAAATACTTTTGGAAAACAATGCAATGCAGCCAGAAAATCCTTTGTTTTAAACTCATTTTGAAAACCCCGAGTGTCATTAGCTTTCGCAACAGACAAAGTAGTTTTTGAAAATTACTATAATCATAAATGTCTTCCCAGGTCTATCCAGTCACAGCTCACAGCCCAAATGTAATTAAATATAGATACATGTCCAAAAGGTAGAGTGTTACTTACATTCATGCTTATCCTCTCTTCATTCACTTGATCTTAGTACTAACATGTTCTTGATGCTTCTTCTACTCGTGAGTGGAGCTATCATGAAAAATAATATATTTTGGTGAGTATTTCTCATACTCAGTAGGTGATCTGATACTGCTATTTTAAAAATACGGTAGGTAACATGCATGATTCCAAGAGCTTTTAATGTAAAACATCAGCAATTCCTTTTGTGTAAGCATGCATAGTTATGCATAAAACATAAGCTTATTGATGCAATTTCAATCATGGAATCCATATGCAAATCACATCATATAAATATGACTAAAATAGAAATTAATAGATCCATATACAAAGATCTCGGCAAATGCATCTGTTAAGTGTTTAATTTTAGTCAAAATTCCCCTAATTTAGCATTCAATTAGATCATCTAACCGTTCAATTTTACAAAACTTAGCTTGATTTTGAATATAAATCCAATTGACCATCCAAACCTTAATTTGTCAAAATCAACGGTCAGATGATTATTAGAGTTCATTAGATGACTAATGCGCGGTTCAGATGATTCTAATTTAGTCTTTTCTTTTGCAGATCAACCAAAGGACGCACGGATGGATACGAGTAAAAGATAACGGTGCAGATCATCTTAAAGGGCGATGGATGAACCAGATCACCCATTGAGATAGATGAAATAGAAATCATGGACAAAATGGAAAGAACATGTAAAGGACAACTCTTTCCCTCCTTATTCGCTTGTTCTTTCCTTCATTCTCTCTTTCCTTTCCCACTCCTTTTCTTTCTTTTCTTTTTCCTTCCTTTTCTTTTCTTTTCTTTCCTTTTCTCTTTTCTTTCTTTTTCCTTTTCCTCTTCCTTTTTCTCTTTTCTTTCTTTCCTTTTCCTTTTCCTTCTCCTCTTTCTTTTTCCTTCTTTCCTTTTTCTTTTTCCCTTCCTCATTCTCACGTACCCAACTCTCTCTCTTCCCATCTTCCTCTCTTTCCCAACCGTACCTAGCTCCTCCTCTTGCTTTCTTTCTTCTCATCCTAAGCTCTCTCTCTCTCTCATGTTCTTCACCCCCTTGGTTGAACCGTAGGAGGGCAGCCTTCATCCAATCTTCTTCTTCCCATCTGCTTCAAGCACCACCACTTTCTCTTCTCCTTCTCCTTCTCCATTCTCCCTTCTCCCTTGTTCTCTCTTTCTCAACCGCACCACCCACCATCTTCATTGCATCCTTCCCCTTCCCATCTCTCTCTCTCTCTCTCTCTCTCTCTCTCTCTCTCTCTCTCTCTCTCTCTCTCTCTCTCTCTCTCTCTCTCTCTCTCTCTCTCTCTCTCTCTCTCTCTCTCTCTCTCTCATGCACTATCCCTTTTCTCTTCACTTTGTTCTAGTTTCTTCTCCTCTAAAACCCACAGTATCATCGCCGACCTCCAAGCAGTGCGACGCCCATATACCCAATCTTCCATTGCTCTAGGAGTCGTCTTCCTCAGAGCGTCTGCCTCTACTCTAGACGACGTCTAGACGAACTGGACGTCGTGTCCCTCCACCTAAACCAGTCCACCGCATGAGACCACCTTACAAACTTCCCCCAGTCCTCCATCTTCACCGTCCAGAACCCAGTCTGACGCCCCATCTCTCCAGTGTCCTGCTTCCACTGGCCAATCGGGGGACTGCTTGATTTTCCCAGCAGGCGACATGTGCCCAGGCATCGTCTTCAACAGCCCAGCACGATCACCTCTTCCCCATCACCGTCGCATAGTCCTATTCTCTCTATTCTCGTTCTTCTCCACTACCTGAACCAGATGACGCTCAGAAAGGTGTCGTTTTTCTTCATCACTGCAAGGCCAGGCCGCCCAGCCCATTACTGAACGCCCATCTCCTCCGTGCGACCCTCATCTCCATAGGCGCCCAACCCAACGGCTCTCGCGTTTTTCTCGCCTGCGGACGTCCCAGAGGCGGAAACCCGAAACGGGTTTTTTCTCCCACACCCATCTCCTTCTCTTCTCTTCTCTTCTCTTCTCTTCCCTTCCTCTTTTCTCCTTCCTCTTTTCCTCTCCTTCTTCCCCATCTTCATTCGTTGGGGTTTCCTGGTTTTTTTTTCTCTTAAAAACCAAATTTTCACAAAATTCCAAGTTTGCCCTCTTTCTTTAAACGAAATTACAATTCTGGCCTTTTCTATTAATTCCATATGTGTCCCCAGTTTAATTCCATCTGTGTCCTTCTTTATTCCGGTTTTGTTTTATCTGCATTTTTCTTATCCAGGAACTGCCTAATCTGAGACAGATCAATTAAGGCCTAACCTCTCAACGGTTTAGCCTTAATCAAAACAAAATCCTCGATTTCTCCTTCGTTTCTTCTCTGATTTAAAATTAATTTTACAAGTTCATTCTTAGGACATCCCTAGAGATAACCAACGCTTCTGATCTTAGATCTGAAATCCAGAAATCAATATGAGCCGTCCAAATCTTGAAATCACAATTTAGCCCAGATCTTGACCGTTTTGAAGAATCTGTCAAATCCGACTAGTGGATCACTAATCAAGAATGGGTTGAAGATATCTGTAAAGGAGGATCAGCTTTTAGAAGACCAGAAGTGAAGATTTTAATGAAAATTGATCTAGGGAAGTAGTTTTTTCTCATTATTTGATTTTGTTTGTTTTCTTTAAGAACTAGAAATTCTGTATTTTTTAGAAGTTTATTAGATCTGAACATTGAATCTCATTTTAATAATTCCAGTAATTGCGAGTGATTTATTTTTAATTTTAAATAATTAGATTTTATTGAAAACTCCATTGTAAATCAAGTCCTCGTGGGATCGACCCGTACTTGCATAAGCTACACTACAATAGCCCGTGCACTTGCGGTAAAACAATCAACAGCATCAAATCAGTGAGTCAAATATAATAATGATGAAACTCTTAAAGTAGTCATCATTCAAGCAGATGTTGTTATCATGCACATGAGTTTCTCGGCGTACACGTCAAGCCAATTGGTCACGAGTACTCGTATACGACCATCTCAATGCTATATGCATATCAATCATACTGAAATCATAGGGCCACTACGCTCATACTCAGCATACAACTGGAATCCACCATAGCCTCCACGGCAACTATGGATGTCCCCAAAAGGGTGTTGTGAACACCTCTAGTGGTTATCCCTATTTACCACAGCAATCAAGGAAGGACCAATGCCTTTTTGGCAGTGATACCATCCACCCTTTTGGTGGTAGAGGCTGGGAGGCCAACCCCGTACCTCCTTTCAGCACAATGCCCACCAGGCTTATCAACCCGTAAAATATAAAAATCATGTCCTCTTTGGGTCCCTCACACTGCTTGGCCCTCACAATGCCTCACCAACGTCTTTTGTGCACTCCAGCGTCTTTTGGTAACCCTCAAGAGTATGCTTTTATCCGAATTGCAATAATCACAAATCATGCAATTTATGCACTTATTCATCGTAAATCATGCAATTTATGCAATCATTTTCAATGTCCTCTTTGGTTCCCTCACATTGCTTGGCCCTCACAACTGCCTAACCAGCGTCTTTTGGGCACTCCAATGTCTTTTGGCTACCCTCGAGGATAGGCAATGCAATTGTTTTAATTCATGCAATTTATGCCATCCATTCTAAAGTATGCGAGCAATGCATTTATAAAATCATCTCAATGTAAATGATCGCATTCAAGACCATATATTATGAAAACAACTCGATAATAGAAGATCAATAAATCAAGTACATTTGGAAATGCATTAAAAATGTAGTAGTATCAGACTATCTACAAATCAAGTATATTTGGAAATGCATTAAAAAAGTAGCAGTATCAGACTACCTACAAATCAAGTATATTTGGAATTGCATAAAAACATAGCAGTATCACCTAAGTGAGTTTTAGAGCCATTCATCCTTTTTGAGAGGTTATAAATGTTCGTAATTTTCTTCAGCGTGCTTAAAAAAAATTGATCATCAAAATCTTAAATTTGGCTAATTACCTGAATAATTAGAATACTACCTTTAAAATTCTTGAAGTTCATTGAATTTGATGAATTATAGGAAACCTAAAAAATGATTTAGACCATCCTTGTTATTAACCTAGAGACATAAAGCTTACACAGAAATAGTTTTACCACTAGTAAGCTAACTTGAGCCTTTCAAAATAAGCTTTTTCTTTTGTCACCCAAATTATCCTTTACCCATATTAACCAGTATAAATTATCCATTCCCCATTTTTCTTTGAAAAATAAGTTAGAGATGAATGAAGGAATATCTTTTAGTTGAAATAAAAAAGTGGATATCAAGAAAAGAAATATTATTCAAAGTGATTCAAAAGTGTGAAAAGAAAGAAAAGAGTTTGAAAATTTTTTTTTGAAGAATACAAAGAAAAGTAGAGGTAGAAAAAGAAATATTCACTTTAGAACAAAGCAAAGAAAAGGAAGAATTGCTAACTTTAGTAGAAGACCTCTACTTATTTTTAACGAAACTTTGAATACCCTTATACCCTTTCTTTAGTACCCTGTCTTAAGCTTATGTTTCGTCCCAGTTAAAAACCTATTGATTCTAGGAAGAATATAGTCTTGATAAGGAAATAAATAGATAGAATTAAAAGAGTGGTATTTCTAAATATTCCAAGGTAATGACATCTATTCTAAATGGATCAAAACAATTAAATTCCTTAGTAACTCCCGTTCTTCATGAGTATATGTGAGATAAATTTATTTTTATTGACTCTTCTCGCATAATTAAAAGAGATATATGATTTGAACCCTCTATCTGAGAGACTTTATTTCTGAGCACATGTCATTAGTAAGGATTGAGGTCAAAACATATTTCAGATAGAGTTCAAAAGTTAGAAGTCTACGTAAAGATAAAGATTATTTTATGTGTAGACTGTATATGCACACACTCACTATGAGATCTGAGCATAAGTAGAATATTTTTAGCATATGAGTAGGATTTTGAATTCTTCAATCATCTTTATTAGTTTGCTAAAGTTGACAGATTTAGTGAAGATAATTCTCTGAGAAAAAAAGTGGAGATGACCTGAAAAATAAAAATCTTTGAAATTCTATGAGTTGATTTTTTGTATCTTTTGCTAGGGACTAGCAAAATGCTGGTTGGGGGTGTGTTAAGTGTTCAATTTTGGTCAAAATACCCCTAACTTAGTATTTAATTAGAGCATCTAGGCCATCAATTTTAAGATTTTACATAAAATATTCTGTTTTAGCTTTAATTAGCCATCCAATCGTTGAATTGCAAAATTAACAGTCAAATGATCATCAAAGTTAAATAGATGAATAATGAATGGTTCAGATAATTCTAATTGGGTCATGTGCATTGCAGATCAATCGACTTAAGAGTGGACAATCCAGATCAAATCGCAGAGATCAGATGTAAGATTCCTGGAAACAAAAGAAATTTGAAGACTCCAGAGTTCTAACAAGACTGGAATGCTAGTGGACCCCACCCAACTCTATCTCTCCTATCTCTCTTATTTATCTTTTCCCTGTCTCTTATCTCTCTCCTCTCTTTTCTCCCTCTCTTTCACGTCTCTCTCTCCCTCTTCTTATATTTTTCATTTCTCCTCTAGAGAGGGACAGTTTTTCCCTCTCGGGGGCTACTAGGGGAGCTTGCCTGTCACTCTTCCTTCCTCCTTCTTATTCTTCTCCTCTCCTCTCCTCTCCAATCTCTTCTCTCCCCTCCTTCTCCTTCTCCTTCTCCTACTTCCTATTTCTCCTTGCATCTCCATTGCAACGTCCTTCTCTTCATAGTCCCCATCTCCTACTTTCCCCCTCTCTTGGATTCCCTTCTTCTCTTTCTCACCTCCTCTTTCTCTGCTTAGCTTCTCCTATATTCCTCTCTCTCGATTTTATTTCAATGCCTCTGCTCCACATCCAAACCCAACCAGACTAGATCCTCATTCCTCTTTTGCTGCATCGCTCCTCCACCCAGAGTTGCCTCCCATCATTCTCTGTCTCTCATTTTGCTAGACGAGTAACGACGCGCAATACAGGCTCCACCACGTCCATCATCTTTCTCACTCACCCCTCCATCTATGTTTCACCTAACCCCACTCTACCAGCACGCCCAAGCACCACGCCTAACCAGACGACCCAAGGAGGAAAAACCCAAATTGGGTTTTCCTCACTCTCTTCTCCTCTCCCTTTCCCTCTTTTCCTCTCCTCCTTCCTCTTCCTCTTCCTCTTCCTCTTCCTCTTCCCTTCTTCTCTCTTCTCCTCCTTCCCCACCATCTTCCTTCGTCGGGTTTCCTACATTTTTTTTCTTAAAACCAAATTTTCATCGAAATTCCAATTTTGCCCTTGTTTATTTAAACAAATCTCATTTTTGTTCTTTCTGGTTAATTCCATCTGTGTCCCATTTTTATTCCCATTCTGTTTTATCCATATTCTGTTATTCAGGAACTGTTCAATCTGAATTAGATCATTTAAGGCTTAACCCAATCAACAGGTTAGCCTTAATCAACTAAGAATCCCAAAATTCTCCTTTGTTTTTTTATCAGATTTCAAATAAATTTTACACACGCATTGTTAGGACATCCCTAGAAATAATTGATGATTCTGATCTATGATCTGAAATCTAGAATTCAATTTGAGCCGTCAAAAGCCCAAATTCACAAAATAGGCCAGATCTTGATTATTTTGATGAATCTGATCTATGGATCTCTAATCAAGGATGTGATGAAGATATATATGAAGATTGATCATCTCTCATAACACCAAATTTGAAGATTTTGATATTGATTGATCTAAGGAAGTAGTTTTTTTTCCTTGTTATTTGATTTTGTTTGTTTTCTTTAGAAACTAAAAATTCTATAATTATGTTGGATATAATCTCTGATTATGATGTCAATAATTTTAGTAATTTTTAGTGATTTATTTTTAATTTTAGAGAATTAAATTTTATTAAAAATTTTACTTTTTAAGTCAAGTCTCCGTGGGATCGACCCGTACTTACATAAGCTACACTACAATAGCCCATGTACTTGCGGTTAAACAATCAGCACTTAACCCCATAAATACCAATATAAACCCCTGAAGAAGATCTAGCAATCACAACAAGAAAACACTCATGTTGCTCTTAAATCTCTCAAAGACCAAATACTCCTCTTCACTCCCTCACATCATCCCTTTCTTCAAAATCTTCACAAACAACTGCTCTGCCCCTTTTAGAAACTTTGATTTCCGATGATGGATTCTAAATTTGATACTAAACAGCCAATAGTACCCCAACTATGGATCTGAAGTTGAAACTAGTCAAATACTTAATTTTCTAGTACTCACATGTCATTTGGTTGTCTACATCAATTGACAATTACTATAGAGTGTGTGTGTGTGTGTGTGTGTGTCACACCCATGCCCTAAATAGTGGATTAAAATGTAAAAATCAAGAACATTAGAAATCAATGATGCAAAGTCATTCATCAGATTGTGCTCGGAGAGAGCTTTCCAACGACACCAAGAACGGGTGAAACGGAAATCGGGAGCAATAGACTTAGGGATTTTACCATTGAAGTAGAGGGGGTCCAGATTGATAATGGCACCCCCCCTCTAATGCGTGTAAGCCAAAGGGCCACGTGGGAGGAGCTCTACACGCAAGAGTGGAACTCACTGCGTGGAGCTCTACTCCCACACGTTTGCAACACAAGAAAGAGGGAGCCAAAGCCAGCAACCCTCTCCCCTCTCCCCTCTCCCTTCATTTCCTGGCAACCCCCTCATTCCCTCATTCCCTGGTTCTCCCCCTCTTTGGATCACTTTTCGCCAAGTTCCTTGCCCACTCACCTCTCCCCATCCCCTTGTTTCCCTTAACTCCATTCTTTCCGGCGAGACACTACCCAGCTTCAACTGCGATGAGAAGGGAGGTGAGTTACCATCTTCGGGTCGCACTGGTACACGCTCGACCCGAGTAAGCTTCCACCTCTCCCTACTCTTCTCCATTTCCCCTTCTTTTTCAATGCATGTACTGTATTTCCCGAAGAACTGGATGGTGAAAAACACCTTTGAATTTAGGAAATGCAGTGGGAGGAACATGATTGGATTGAAAATCCAACCATTCAAGTTGTTCCTTAGACATTTTTGAGTGAAATCCCTTTGGTTTCACTAAGATCCGGCAAGAAACAACACCAAAAATTTCAAAAATCAGCACCTAAGGTAAGTTCAAAAACCCTTGAAAAAATTCGACAAAAAATGATAGTTTTAGCAAAAATCAAAAGGGGAAAACATTAAAAAACAAAAATTCAGGAAATTTTGAGAATTCTGGTGAAATTTCGCTAAAAAATGAGGTTGCCGGTGACGACCGGAATCCGGTCACCTTCTCCGGCGACGACGACATTTCCGGCAACCCCTAAAAAATGTGAAAAATGAAAATATTTAGATATGGACAAATCACGTGTGATCTTTTCATCCGCGAAAACAGATCGTCGATCAGGAATCGATTGGTCCACGAAATTGGGATCACAAGCTTGGTTATGCGTAGGGAAAATTTGAGACCTTAACATCCGACCGTTAAAAATGTGATCGGGAGGTAAATTCAGGTCAAATATAACTCCAAGTAACCATTGTTGATGAATTATCACAGAAATGACTAACCAATTATGGATAAATTGATGGGAGATCCCATCTAGTTGTCCAATACTCGATCAATGAATATCAGAGGTCAGGAAAGGAGATTAGGCAATGAATTATGGCTAAAAGCATTGAATTGTGAAATAACTTACCTAAAAGGTTGGAAATTGAAACTTCTAAATGTACGCGCTCGATCTAAATCGTCCATATAAGACCAATGGTGTTGCCCAATTGGATAGCAACCAATTGGTGTACAAATCATTGATCTAGATACATGAGGTTAGATCAAGACCATTGTGAATAAAGAGTTAGAACTAATTATAGAAAAAATTCCATGGAATTATAAAATTTACTTAAAACTCGTATTTGTTGCAGAGATTGAGCACAGAGTGAATGACATTGGTAGTTAAATTTTAAGTTGTGCCTTGAGAGTAAATAAGGACCCTAAACCCTTTCATTCCTTAAATTCTTGTTGTTATATTCTCTTGAAATTAACTTTATGCATGTGTAAAATGAATATATTGTCACCTTGGTTAAATGGATGATAGAAATTGAAATTTCTTATTGAAATGGTCATGCTATAGTCTGATTTACTATGCTTAACTGTTATAATGATGCAAACTGTTATAAAATGGTCAAGCCCAAGATAGTAAGCCCTGAGGGCCGCCTGGTAAGCTATGATGACGCCTTCCAAGATGGTAAACCCTGAGGGAAAGGGCTATTTGGTCGCTTGCGACTAAGGTAAAGCCGCCCAAGATGGTAAATCCTGAGAAATAGACTGTCTAGTATTGAGCCTCCAAAGATGGTAAACTCTGAGGGAAAGGGCTGCCTGGTTCTTTGGAATCATGGTGGAGCCGCCCAAGATAGTAAACCTTGAGGGATGAGCCATCAGGTATTGAGCCTCCCAAGATGGTAATTCCTGAGGGAAAAGGCTGCCTGGTCTTTTGGGATCACGGTGGAGCCACCCAAGATAGTGAACCCTGAGGGATGAGCTGGTATATTGAGTTGCCCAAGATGGTAAACCCCGAGGGAAAGGGCTGCCTGGTTGATTTCGACTAAGGTGAAGCCACCCAAGATGGTAAATCTTGAGGGAACCTGACTTTGGCATTGCCCAAGATGGTAAATCCTGGGGGTCTGGCTGCCTTGATGATGATACTCATAGTGGGCCGCCCAAGATGGTAATCCTTGAGGGAGATGACTATTGGATCCTAGTGTAATGCTAGGCATGTTTAATGTTATTGAGAAAATCATTAATGAGTATACAGCTTTGTTGGATGTAACGCTTATGGTTTGCATTTAACTTTAGAATGAGGTCCATGACTTAGTCACTCATCCATTGAATGTCTTGTGGTTGGACACAAATGGAAAATTCTTATGGGGTGTGCTTGTTTGCATGGGATGATTGTTGCGTCATATTAGAATTTGGGAAAAAACTACAATTCTACTCTAATACCCATAGGCCTTACTTGATAGTGCATGCTAACTTCTTTGTAGATGACCAGTTAAAAATGAAAATGAATGCTTGTGTTGTATTGAATGTGTTTTTGAGCGTAGCAACGAGAATGATTGGATTTGCATGGGTTTAGTTCTTTTTCCTTAATGGGCTTCGCAGCTCACTGTATTATTTTGCAGGTACCAGTCAAGCAGAGAAGAGAAAGGGGGTTGAGTGAAATGAAGAAAGCTTGATTGAACATGTAACATTTTGAATTGTATATATATGTATATATGTGCTGACACTACATATGAGTTATATCTTATTTTTTACAATGATCCTTATGCATCTTATGTGTTTTATCTTGAAAGGGCATGTATGAGACTCACTTGAACTCCTAGTAAATAAGCAAGTGTTAGTGGCGTATTATGATAGATAGTATGGAGACAGTCTCCCTTCAGGAATTTATAATTGCTATATTGTCTATCAGGTGAACCGCATAGCATGCGTTAAATGCATAAGTCCGAAAAACAAGGGAGACTCTGCCGAAATTTCTGTAGGACTCGATTGTTAAAGGAGAAAAATATTTTATTAGTAAACTGTGACTTGCACAGGACAAGAGCACCTAGCTCTCTCATTACTTCCGCGGCGATAGAAAAAAGAAAAAGAAAAAGCAAGGCCACGTAGGCCTAGCTTGGCCAATTGTTAGGCTTGATTAAGCCTAATCGCGGCCCCGGAGAGAGAGAGAGAGAGAGAGAGAGAGAGAGAGAGAGAGAGAGAGAGAGAGAGAGAGAGAGAGAGAGAGAGAGAGAGGTCATACTATCAAAGGACACCTAACATGGTCCATGGCTAGGCAGATGAGGCCCCATCACAAACTTGTAACAACATGAGCTTTTGTTTACTTTTCAAGTGAAAGTGAGATGGTGCATAAGCTAATATAGCTTAGCGGTTAGGCTGAGGCATCTCCACTCCGTCCCTTTAGGGGATGCACAGTGCTTGCACATTGAGGGAGGGTGTCTTGAGAAAGAAAAGAAAAAAGAAAAGGAAGAAAGTAGAATTGAGATGATGTGTTAAATGTTAAATTTGTGATATATCCAAATTTATGCAAAATCATGTATAAAAGTTAATGCACAAAAACTGTAGAATCTTTTAAGTAGTTTTCCCTTTTAGAATTCTAAAATCTTTAATTATCATGGTTTGATTTTTAGTTCCAAAATAGAACAATCAAGTGAATAGGCCAAATTCATCCTTAGGTGGGAATTTCACGCAAAAAAGGATCCTTCTTAACCAAGCACTTTAATGTGGCACTTTGATTTAGCAATACTCTCAATGCCTTAATCCTCTAACTCAAAATTACTAATAGAACTCAACCCATCATCTGTGACAAGTTTTGGGGTTTCTGCCCTCTCTATGGAAAAATAAAGTGAGAATTGCAAAAGAAAGAACTTGGAACAAGACATTAAAGGGAAAGAGTTCCTCAAGCAATCAAGCAATCTAAAATTATGCAGAAGAAAATCTAGACACTCCACAAAGAAGAAAAGCACAAACTCAAAGCTGAAGTAGCCCTAAAATCAAACCAACCCCAATTTTTGACAAAACCACAATTCCTAATTATCCTCCACCATAGGATTAGGGATTATTGAATTGGATAGTGATATGATGGAAGGAGAAAGGAATGGTCTTCTTCATGATATTGTGGAGTTGAGAAAATGATAGAAGACAAGGGATTTGAATGATAGGAAGACGAAGAATAAGGAGAATGATGAGGATGAGGAGATTTGAGGAGATGGAGACAAGGCTAAACCCCATGATTACCAATTGTAACAAAGTGAGCTAAACCCCATATATGGATATTTATGAGCTCATTGTAACAAATTATGCAATATAAAATACACAAATAAAGTAAAATAATTGCATTGTAGTGCATGAAAGGGAATTCTCGCCTAATAGAGTAACTACCATCATAATTCTTACATTGTAGATACTTTATTTGATAAAAGTTTTATAATTAGTGGAATGAAGTTGCTTCATTTACAAATACATAGCTATACACTAGTTAATTCTCATAACCTAAGTCTTTTTAAGAAATTTTTTTGTGTCAATGTGAGCCAAGTGAGAGAATGTTAGATTTTTTTTATTTTTTTTAAATTAAACCCATAATATGGCCCACATTTGTACTTTAGAACTTTATTTGAAAAATCTAAAGTAGTAATCACAGAATAAAGTAACCCTATTCATATTGGTGTTAGTTGTAATATATCATCATGTGGGAGACTTTTCCCTAAAGTTGCTCAAAATCTTTCACCACACTAAGGCACTTGCTTGATGGTAGCATGTATATAAAGATAAAAGCCTTTAGGATAAGTCCTCGTCATGCAAGGAAACTAGAATTTAAGGTTTTATTATCTCTTTCACAAGGATTTGCTGAAAGGTTAGAAGCTTTCCCCATCAAAACAAAAGTTTCATCACTTATGCTCAGTCGTCACTTATGCTCAGTGAAAGAATCATTATTAACAATTATGTATCAGATGGACCATCCCTTCAAGTAAAGAGTTAGCAAGCGCAAAGATGCAGATTTGACCAGCACCCTCTTTCTTAGAAGTCAAGGAGCCTTTGAGGATAGGAGCTTGGCCTGGTGAAACCCCATGCTTTGAAAGTTTCATTACAAACTGCCAGCATCTATACTTGAGAGTCACTTCAGTGCCTAAAAATACTATAGTAAGATCCATAAGGTATAACCATACATTGAAAGTGCCAATGTTGACTTCCGAGCATCACTATCATTGGGTAAATCTAGAGAGGGCAACAACTTCTGCACGTAATGACTCCAATAAAAATTTTCATTTTAGAGTCATAAAACCCCCTTAAGTAAAGGTTGAAACCAACTAGGTAATGCAGATAACCTAAATTCATAGGTCTTGATCTATAGCGAGAGACATATTGTTCCATTAGTAGTTATCTTTTTCAATCATAAGATCAGCATACTTTAATAACATCAAGGCTGCGTCCGGAACTATCTTAGTAATTGATAAAACTGAGAGTTTCCTAGTTTAACTAGAAATATCAATTTGTTGAGGGAAAACTAAGACAGATACAGGTGAACCAACCGGTGGAGATTCATGTTCAATATCTTACCATGGCCTGAGGTTAGTAATTTATTTCATATTTGAGATATTAAGTGAAATAAATAAGTTTTTACTGAGAAAACCCCCACAGTCGTCTATAGACTAAGTTAGGGAGTTATATACTTTTTTTTTAAGCAATGAATTACAATGTAAATTACTCATGCTCTTAAAAAGGAAAAGTGACAACTAAAACCTGCAACCACACATATTCTAGACAAAATACTTGAGTTGTCTATGACCAATTGCTAGACATTTGTTGTCTAGGGAGTTATATATATACTCATCTATTATTGCTATTTGAATATAAACATTATAACGTTACTAATTTCTACTCATTTTTTATGAAGCTATATACTTTGTTATTATGATAGCTATTAATTAATGTATCTTAATTAGAAACTTAAAAGTCATTCTCTCTCTCTCTCTCTCTCTCTCTCTCTCTCTCTCTCTCTCTCTCTCTCTCTCTCTCTCTCTATATATATATATATATATATATATAATAATGAAATTATCCATTTTTGTTTTTAAGAAAGAAACCTTTCTCTCTCTTTTGGCTTGCAATTGGACATGCATGTGCACATGTGAATTAATAATAATAATAATAATAATAATAATAATAATAATAATAATAATAATAATAATAATAATATGTATTGTTTGGATCCTATTGCTTGCACTAAGCAAGCTAGCATGAAGTGGGGATGATGGTGTTGTTATGAACTTTTTATCTTGTTGGAACAATATTGGTAGTTAATGAGACGAACAGTCTCTCTACTCTGTGTGTACCATAAGTAAAGTGAAGCGGCCTTGGTCGAATAATATTTGACATTCTCATTTTTGGAAGCTATTTGCACAAAGATAACAATCCATGGTTCTGTCGAGGAATAAATATTGTTGCCTCACTTTCTATTATCTTAAGCTTTTAGGTCAAATAGTAATCCAACATAGTATTAGAGTTTTGTTGACTGTGAGGTTGCGAGTTCGGATCATGAGATCCAATTTATTAAATTCATGTAGGCCTAAGTTCTTAGGTAAAATGGTAATCCAGCGGGTTCTCCCCGCACCAAAGCCTTCTAAGTGCATTGGAAAGAGGAGTGTTTCACCGTGTGTGTGTGAAAAAGTATAAGAAACACTGACTTTCTCCTTGCGTGTTTTTTTTTTTTAAAGGTTAGTTTTAGTTCAATATATCATCTACCCCTTCTTTTGCCAAAATACCGGCCCCGGATTTACTCATTTACAGACATGGACAAAAGAACGGGGAATGCTAGCCTTGATCTTATCTATGCCATCCAATAATTTCCATGGGCCAGGGTGGATTGTGGCAGCTGAATCTCCTTCAACAATCAGTGGGTAGAGATTAGCCCAAATTCATACCACTATAACAACAGTTGCAACTTCGCCTTCAATAGAATCGGTAACTCCTTCAGGATCAGCATGATTGAAGATAGTGACCCGTTGGAATCACGTAAGGTTCCTCCTGATCCGGCAAGACCCGAGATTTATATTAGAGAAAGAAATTAAGCTTCAGATGCTTCTAGCTATTATTCACTTAAAAAAGTTGTCTTTTACTTAAAAAAATGGTTTTCCTCAACCATCTTTCACTTCAAAGGAGTGCCAAGTTAAACCTCCATTTTGTGTTGGAGGCTGACTTTTATTTAAATGTCTAAGCCATTGATACTGATAATATTGTTTGGATTAGAAAAATTAGAGAAGGGGAGCCTTGGCGCAATGGTAAAAGTTGTCGTCATGTGACCTTGAGGTCACGGGTTCAAGGCGTAGTATCAGCCTCTTGCAAAAATACAAAGTAAGGCTGCCAACTTTAGGCTATTGTGGCCCGCCCCTTCCCTGGATCCCACATAAGCAGGAGCTTTGTGCACTGAGGCTGCCCTTTTTATTAGAAAAATTAAGGTTTTCAGAAAAATAGACTCATTTAGATATATGATTACAATCGATTATTTTCAGTCTTTTAAAAACCAAAAAAATCAGTGATGTAATTTTAAGTGTAAATAAAATAAGTTGTAAGCATTTAATGATAGTAAAATTTAGCAATGATCCTATCAAAGCCATTTTGAACAAGATGAATAGCTTAAATGTTTTTAAAATAGTTACCATTATCACAAAATAATAGAAGGTCAACTTCTTTGACACGCTTTAATGTGCTGACTCTCCTGGAGATGCTAAAAGAAATTGCATCCATATGCTACATCTTAAATTGTGTTTGATGTAAATTCAAACCGATGACCTTTTGATCAAAGTTGTGCTTGTATTGGATGAAACTTGAAATCCCTTGTTTCATTGGTGTATCGTTTGAAGCCTCTAGTGCAGGTCCACAACTCTAGTATTTTAATTACTGCTACACTCTTGCTTGTGAACATAAGTCCTGCTCATATTTTATGGATTGTGTTTCCAAGGTGTCCCAGCCAATCAATGAAAAGTCTATAGTACCTAGCTTTATCTTACAATTTTGCAAGAGACTGTTTAACACCTTGAATCCTGACTTCAAGGTTACACGACGACAATTTTACTGTTGGGTCAAGGTTCCCTTCAAGGTACATGAGCATGCAATTACCACAGATTAGATGCACGGGAAGGTGGCACTGCTGACAGAAACTAGAGCAGAGGATCTCGTCGGTGTGGACTGTGGACCACAAAGAAATAAAGTATCTGCCTTTTAGAGAGAGAGAGAGCGTGCAGGTAAGGCAACGTATCAAAATCAGGCATCCCCATTGGTCGAACCCATATCCCTTTATCCAATCTTAGCACCACCACCCATCCAAAATCTACCTTTTGTATACATAAACTTCCCTATTGATCACCTCATTTTCTCTCTCTCTCTCTCCTATCCACTATCTTCCTCGAGCATCCATGGCCATGGCAACCCAATCAACCCTCTTCACCACCACCCTTTCCACCCCCAAATCCACCGACCGTCCCCTAACCAAATATCAGCCGTCGATCCCCTTTGGCACCCCGAAGTCTCTCAATCTTTCAATGTCACGTAGCATGAAAGTGTGCGCCACAGAAGAGAAGACCGCCCCACCACCTCCTCCGGAGGCTGAAGAGGCTCCAGTAGGCTTCACCCCCCCGGAGTTGGACCCCAACACCCCGTCGCCGATCTTCGGAGGTAGCACAGGAGGGCTGCTCCGGAAGGCGCAAGTCGAAGAATTCTACGTGATCACCTGGGACTCTCCCAAGGAACAAATCTTTGAAATGCCAACTGGAGGGGCAGCTATTATGAGGCAAGGGCCTAATTTGCTCAAATTGGCTAGGAAGGAACAGTGCCTTGCACTTGGAACTAGACTAAGGTCCAAGTACAAGATCAAGTACCAATTCTACAGGGTGTTCCCCAATGGAGAGGTGCAATACCTCCACCCCAAGGATGGTGTCTACCCTGAGAAGGTGAACCCAGGTCGCCAGGGTGTTGGCCTGAACTTTCGGTCGATCGGAAAGAACGCGAACCCAATTGAGGTTAAATTCACCGGCAAGCAGGTCTATGACTTGTAAGGTGTGATGATTAGTATTTATGTGATTGTCTTCAGTGTTTTTGTGTGTATGTGCTTTTGGATATCTCACAAGAACATACTTTGGATTCTCTACTTCTGTTTGAATTGTTTGATGTGGGATCAGTCATTATTTTTATAGGCGTCTAACAGAGAGAGAGAGAGAGAGAGAGAGAGAGAGAGAGAGAGAGAGAGAGAGCTCTTTAATCACCATCTTTCCCATTGATTTTCTTGATCCTGCAATCTAATCAAAAGTTGCTCAATGTGAAGTATAAATATTTCCCTTTTTTATGCCCCAAAACTCTTTCTTCACTCGATCCTTTATTCATTTCTTAATTGCAATATAATCATAGTTCTTAAATCTCTTTACCTCATTTTTCTAGTAGTTCATAACAGGTAAGAGCTCCGCCTTAATTTTCATGAGTAATTGATAACTGCCTTTTGATTAACTGTGTCAACGCTAGCAGTGCTATCAAACCACAGTGGAAACCTCATCATTCGCTCTCTCATTGTGTTGCTTTTGTCTCCAACTTGAAGCTGCCTATTGCATGTAGATCTTAATCTTGTTATTCACCAAGCGCTGAACATTTCATCTATCTTAAAATTTGTGAGCTTTGGTTCTTCTGGAACTGCCATAGCTTGTAGCGCTGGTCCGCAACATTTGGCAGCTGAAAAAAAGGGCACGCTGGGTTCGGTGTTATCATGTCAGCTTAACCTCTTTACAGCACTCTTCTTTTCGTTGTTTTTCCTTCTCTTCCTTTTAGCATCAAGTTTAGGAAACTTACAAAATGACCGAGGCCTACAACGATTCGAAAAGAAACTCAGACCGAAAAGAGAAACGACATGAAAAGGTTACACACTGGGTTTGGCATTTGGTTGCTTAAATAAAGAGACATTCTATCCCCCATTGCTTCGCTTGATCGTCCGCAATCGAGTTCGCTGATCTGTGGACCAAGGAAAATTCGATTTTCTAGTTCTTTAGATGGTCCTAGAGTCTTTGTAAACTGTCATGAAATCTGTAAGTATGTTCAGAGACTCCCTTAGCGAAGTAATGGTGTTACGAGAGTCACCTTCAACGACAAAACAATGCTGAGGAAACTGCTTGCATTCAAGCCCCGCCAAGTATAAAGCTTGTACTTCTGGATTATGAGAGTCGGAAATGATGACAGGCACAGAGAATCCTCTGAAAGGTTCTCCTCCGTTGTTTCGAAGGATTCCTCTGATGCCCAAACTACACTAGCTTGCCCAGGGATGATCCATCAAGTTGAACATGAGTCTTCCTTTCACCGGTGGTCTCCTAGCCTGCCGAATTTTAACTTTATTGCTGCTAACATTGAAATAACATTTCCACAGTCGCTTGTCTTCTACTAGCTGCTTAACATCTTTCTTGATCATACTTGACTTCAAGCTTATATCTATTGGTTAGACCAATCGGGTGTCAAATTTTTTGGTCCTATGGCCAAGATTCCACTAGGTGGCGACCCGGAAATTTGCTATAAATTAATTCATGATCTGAGTTACATCTTTTGTGATTAAGATCTAGAGTCTTCAATTGTCATTTCCAACTTACATATTTATAAAATAATTAAAGAAGCTCTGCATATTAATATTCCAAAACACATTTCAAAGTCAGCATAGCCCTTGAAGTGAGCATGACCCTTTTTTTTCCCTCTTTTTTTTTGTTTGACTGGTAGCTCACGCACCCAATACACTGTTTCTTTACATATCCTCAGGACATTTCCCTCAATGTACGCTGTTGCCAAATGTATCCCAGGGACACCTCCTCAATGTGCAAGCTTACATCCTATAAAGGGATGTGATGCACTATCTCAAATTTATTATCTACTTATGGAAGAGGTTCCTTAGCCTAACTACTGTGCTATATTTGCCTCTTAACTTATTATTCTAGTTCGCAAAAGTGAACTCCAAAGACACAACACACAGTAGTTGCTTCTTTCTTCCTTTTTTGTTTTTTTTGTTTGTTTTGAATGACAGAACACACAAACTCAAGAGCAGTTTGAAACACCATGATGTACAACCAGAGAGGTTCCTCTTAGCACTACTATTATCTAAGACTGTATCTCATATTATAGATTTTTGAGCTTCAAATCTTTGGAACACAATTTGAGCACCATATTGAGGTTTTGTGGTTACCAAGATTGTTGGGCGTGAACATAAGCAGTTGATACAACGACTGATAATTGTGATAGGATAGGGTAGGATTGCCCATGCACATAGGATCAATTAGACATATACAAAGAGAGAATTTTACATTACTTTGCCAAATTCAACCTATTTCCATGGGATAGGGAAGAAGAATATTATTATGTACAAGAGGTTTTACACTGGAGGGGATATAGATCACCAATTCTTGTGGCTCCTATTTATAGGAGTTAGAGGATCTCGATTGATTGGATTTTCATTGGAAAATTTGGTCCAAAATTAGATTTTGATTTATTGGGATTTTCAAAAAATCCAATCTCGATACTGGTATCCAATTTTAGCTTCTATAAATCTTGCAATCTTGGTAAATCTGTCTTGATTGGCAGAGTGTAGGCAACATCACTAACTATCTTATTGGGTAATGACCTATCAATTCTATCCCTCCATACCCTTTGGAGGAGAATATGACATATCTCTTTAGCTTGAGTCCATTCCCATTATGTTTCTACATAGCGTCAGCTTCTCGCATGTTACCACCTTCGTCAACATGTCTGCTGGATTCTCATCAGTGTGAATCTTCTCTAGTTTTATAATTTGCTCTTCTGTCACCTCTAATATCCAGTGTTAGGGAATGTGGAAGTGCTTCATGCATGTATGATACATTGAGTTCTTGCTTAAGTCTATAGCACTCTGACTATCATAATATACTTTACATTCTTTTTGTGCAATACCCAGATCTTGAAGAAACCACTTCATCCACAACATTGATCTCTTTGCCAACTTCTCCTACATTAATGTGCTATGCTTTTGTTGTTAATAAGTCAGTGCACTTCTACAACTTGGACTGTCAAGACACAACTCTCTTAGCAAAACTGAAAAGAAATTCTTATATTGATTTCCTATTATCCAGATCTCTTGCCATATCTGAATTTATATATCCTTCTGGGATTGGTTCTATTCCTTAAACATAAGCACAACTTCAAACCCGTTCGGGTACTTCATGTAGATTTCTTCCTTCAGATCTTTACGAAGGAAGGCTGTCTTTACGTCCATTTGTTCAAGGTCCAGGTTCTAACTTACTCCACTCTAAGTATAGTTCGGATGTCATCTTCACTACTGATGAGAAAATCTCATCAAAGTCAACTCCCTTCATATGTTCGAAACCTTAGACAACCAATTAAGTTTTGTGCTTTATTGGTTCTTCGTTGCTACCTCTCTTCAACTTGAACACCCATTTATTCTTCAGTACTTGTTTGCCCTTAGAAAGTTTTAATAGCTTGTAAGTTGGATTCTTTTTTAAGTGAGTCGATTTCTTCTTGCATGGCTTACATCCATTTTCCCTTATCTACATGCGTCTAAGCTTCCTAAAACATCTTTGCATTCCCCTTATTAATAAGCAGAATATAGTCTGATTTTGAATATTTCTGTTAAGAATCAGAATGTGGCCTCTTGTTGACATTTTCCACTGAGACTCATCTTTTGACTAAGGTGTTACTTCACCATCTGATGGTTCTGCACCTTTGAATGGAAGAGGTTGTTGCTCCCCCTGTTCAATACCTTCTGCCTATTCTTTTGCTTCTGGTAATCCTTTCTACATATCTTTTGTGTCATCTTGTAGGGGCGTAAGGTTTGGCATTAGATTTAGAGCACTAGTACTTGCTTCATCGGACTTTTTGAACTCCTTATAGAACTAATTTTTATGAAACACTATGTCTCTACTTCAAATGATTGTCTTCCCTTCAGGATCCCATAACTTGTATCCAAAATCTTCATCTCCATAATGAAGATATATGAAATAGATTTCATGGCAAGCTTCTTTCTCATCTCCTTGAATACATGTGCCAAACCTTTACATCCAAATATTGTTAATTGCAAGAAGTAGACCTTGCTGCTAGACCACTTCTATTCTGAAACTTCAGAGTTTAGTGGTGTTAATGGTGACCTATTGATAAGGTAACTAGTGGTTTGTACATCTTCTTTCAAAGCAAGGTAGGTAGCTTAGCTATATTGAGCATACATCTCACTCTCTCCACAATGGTTTGGTCCATCCTTTCTCCTACTTTATCTTGTTGTAGTTCACATGTGACCATCTTCTCATGTCAAATACTATGCTCGATGCAGTATGTATTGAACTCCTTTAATGTGTATTCTCCTCTGTTTTCTATTTAGAGACATTTCAAATTCTTTCGTATTTCCCTTTCCACCATCGTAAAGAATCTCTTGAAGTGTTCAAACACTCTGTCCTTAATAAAAGTTACAAAATATCTATTCTCGCCAGTGACCCTACTTCTCTACGTCCACATACATCTGAGTACACCAAACTCAATAGTTCTTCTTTTATTACAAGGCGAAGAGAATGCAACACTATGCTACTTGCTAAACAAATAATAATTAAATTAGTTTAGAATTATACCTTTAGCAACTTTGATTAGTTGCTTCTTTGCAAGTGTGCAACCCTTTTTCTCGATATGACCTAGACTCTTATGCCAAAGATTTGGTGACATATCATCTTCTAGTGCTCTGAACTTGTCTATACAAATCTTTACATGAGTCTTGTATAGGGTGCTATAGATTGTCCCATTGTCACAATCATTGCACTTTCTTCAATTTTAAGTATGTTGTTGAAGTACTTGGTATGGCCAAGCCAATCAAGAGTTGCAACCGAGATCAAGTTCAAATGAACTTCTTGAATGTGCCGTACCTCTTTTAGTGCCATTCTACAACCAATATTTGTCTTAATCTATATGTCTCCAATTCCTTTTTTGTAGGTGGTGAAGAACTCTTAGTAAGGAGTGATGTGGTAGGAGGCTGATGTATCTACCACCAACTCTGCCTCGCTATTTACAATGTGCAAGCAGGAATCTTCTTCAACATAGTGCAGTGTTATGTCTTATGTAATAATGACAAGTGTTTCACCATCCTCCTTTGGTTTGTTCTATCCTTGCTCCCTCTTTAATATTCGACAATCCTTTCTCATGTGGCCCACAATGCCATAGTAGAAGCACTTATATTTTTTCCTTATATTGACTCTTAGATTACCATGAACGTGAAATCTCCCCCAATTTCAAGTTTTACTCCTCACTCTACCTCTATCTCTTCTACTATATATGTTTTCTGTAACCCAAGCATGTGCTTGGTCCAAGCCAACTTCTTTCTCATAACCTCTTTATTTGTGACGACCCGGGTTTTCTCATGCATTTTTAAATGCAATACCTAATTTCCTAAGGCGGGATGCATCCCTATTTGAAAACCATTTCATAGAAACCATGCAATGCAACGGAAAACCTTTTAGTTTTAAACTCATTTTGAAAACCCCGAGTGTCATTTGCCTTCACAACAACCAAAGTGGTTTTTTGAAAAAACTTCAGAAATCATAAATGTTTTTCCCCAGGTCTATCCAGTCACAGCACACAACCCAACTGTAATTAAATACAAATACATGTCCAAAGGGTTGAGAGTTTACTTACATGTATAACTTTCTTCTTTTTGATTCACTTGCTCGTAGCGCTAATATCTCCTGAGACATCTTCTATTTATGAGTGGAACTATCCTGAAAAATGTTAAGGATAGGGTGAGTATATACTATACTCAGTAGGAGTCTATTACTACTAGTTTTATAATGCATGCGATGTTTTAAAATCATATGCTCTTTCCAAAACATGTGCATGTCTGAATTCTCAAGTTCAATATCGACATCAAAATCCATTGTCAAACTGAAATACTAACGACTTAAAGGATCATATAATCCAAAATCGAAAGTATCATATACATATATATCATAACATCATGATATGCATAAAATGCTTCATGGAATCCAACTCATGGATCTCTAGTATGGTATGGTCGACCAACCTCATATCATGCTATATACAATGCACATAAATCATCAAACTATAGGGTCCACTATGCCCACGACCTCCTCGCCGTGTGGTCCCCGGCACTGAGGACACTCGGTCATAGCCTCCACGGGGCCTATGACACGTCGACCCGATCTTAGTGACACCGGTGGTAGCCCCTGTACCACATGCGCCGACGTAGGGACTTGCCTCTTTTTGGGCGTGGTACCCATCCACCTATTAGTGGTAGAGGCGGTGGCCAACCTGCACCCTCAAGATAAGACCCACGGCTTACTTGCCCAAATCACATAAGATTAAATAAGCTAATACCTCTTGTTTAAACTTGTCCTCTTTGGGTCCCTCACAACCGCTCGGCCCTCAAGACTCCAGCGTCTTTTGGCAACCCTCAAGGACATGCAATCTTTGTAAGTACTTAAATCATGCAATGTATGCACTTGTTTGCAACACATATATGTGCATAATGTATATGCAATCATTTCAAAATATGGCTATGTACAAAGCATTTATCATGCATGCTGAATTAAGTCATGCAAATCAAGTCATATATTTAAAACATATGTTCTCAAAACAATAATAGTTCTTTTAAAAGAATCTAATAGTGATAGAGCACCTACATGGCTAGATCGCGCTAACCCATTGTCCTCGGACGCTCCTGATCATGGTTTGGGGAATCAAGATTAGTTTGGCCTATCTTTTATAGTTTTTAGAGTAATTGGTCTTATTACTTAGGCATTAGGGGTCCATCCCTATGCCTATGGGTGTCCTAAGGTCCTAATTGGGCCTTGGTATCCTTAGTTTTCCAAAGTTCTAGTGGTCACGCGCCACCATCCTATTCTAAGGGTCATGCCCACCCTTGATTGGGCCTTGATTAGAGATTTTA
This sequence comes from Warburgia ugandensis, assembly GCA_035236585.1. Taxonomy (NCBI): domain Eukaryota; kingdom Viridiplantae; phylum Streptophyta; class Magnoliopsida; order Canellales; family Canellaceae; genus Warburgia; species Warburgia ugandensis. The sequence goes on along the minus strand of CP141132.1, from coordinate 74,588,069 downwards.
TAGTTTTGATGTGTCCGCGTCGTCGACACAGACATAACGCCTTTTGCGGCGCCTCAATCGGAGCTTTAGATCCCAAGTTATAAGCGTTTTAGTGTCGTATGTACATAGAGTTTTAAGAACAAAAAAAAACGGAATGCTATGGCGCTGCGCGACTGCGTCGTGCACCCTGGCTTCCTTAAGGAACGAAAAGAAGCCGCAGCGCTAGTGCACTGCGCGTCTGCCGCGTGCGCCTCAGCGGGCGCTTCTTCTAACGCGCGGTACTCTCTGCCCATCTTCCTCTTTAGTGGGTCCACGGACGCGCCCATTGGTTTCCTCTTAGACGCATTCGACGCGTCTCGTCCGGATAGGGGCGTTTCCGTCGTTGGGTGACCTGGGCGTCCTTGGGATGCCCTGGTTCGTCCCTGAGGAACTAGTGCGGCCCTGGGGACGTCCCAGGGTCCTTGGTGACTCCCTAGGGGCCTATTCTCCATGGATTTTCATGCAAAAACCTAGGGAAACTGAGCCTAGGACTATGGGTGAGATGGGTTTGGGGAGTTTTTGGGCGTACCTGCTTTGTGGCTGGTTTTCTCTCCACGTTTTCTCCTCTAGGTTACTGCTCCATGATGGGTTTTCTCCAATGTTTTGGGCTGCCATTAGAGGCACCCAAGAGCTCTATTTATAGAGCTAAGAGAGGATTCTGGAGGGGGCTCTCACCGCCTTTGAATGGCGGTGGAGAAACCTCCAGAATGGCGGTGATTTCTCTTCCAATCACCGCTGTTCTAGAACCCTATAGAGGTTGAAGACGACGGGGTGCCCGTATCAAAACGAGCCCCTGTGTTTTTCAGGTTAAGTCGTTTTTATAAAATTTACAGTTTTGCCCCTGAACTTCAAAGGGCCATATCTTGCTCATTTTAACTCCGTTTTGGGTGATTTTGGTCTCGTTGGATTCCTTTTTCCGAGACGCATCTAATGGAATCACTTTTTGGATCAAATTTCTGAGTTCAGTCAAGGTGAATGGTGAAATGACTAAAATGCCCTTATCTTCAAAATTGAACTTTTCATAGGATTTTAATATTACAAAATTTGGGGTCATTACATTATTGAACATGACATCCTTAAACATAGTTATGGTAAGTTTGTTGTCTAAAGCTAAATTGCTGAGGGACATGACTAGGATCTCCCAGCTATCATGTAAGGAACTTAATAATAGTAGGGCTTGCTCTAGATTGCCCAAGAGTAGCTCAATAGATCAAAGTTGATTCATCATATTTTGGAATTCACTGGTGTGTTCAGCGATGGTTGTTCTAGTCTTTAGTTTTAAATTTAGAAGCCTTCTTATTAGAAGGGCCTTGTTGCAAGTAGTATTTACTTGATATGTATTCTCTAGCTTTTTTCAGAGAACATAGGCATTATCTTCTTATACTATATGGTGAAAAATACTTATAGTTGATCCACTACTTGATCTAACCTATAGTTTTTTGTTTATTTTAATCCATTCTTTTTTTGTAGCTCTCTCAAGTCTTGCTTCCTTATTTTCTAAGGGGTTATAAAGAGGTCTTTACAATACAAAAGATCCTCCATTCTAGGTCTCCACAGGTTGTAGTTGATGACAATCAGCTATCATAGTTCCTGTTGTCATGCCTCCTGAACCAGAATCTCCCATTGGTTCTAAGTGTCTTTTTCTCTCCTTTTGGAGTCAAACCATGAATGATGAAGTGTACAAATGCATCTCAGATAGTCAAAAACCTTGGAGGGGTGCAAGAACTTTTCATGTTTAGGAGTGTCTTTATCAATTTTCAAAGTTGCTAATTAGACATACACAAGTGCTGTTGTAAATATGAGGGTTTCTAATTCTGACCGTAAAGGGGGTGCAATTGTCATTTAGGGTTTAGTTATTACTAATCCTTCGAGGGCCGATATCAATTCTAGAGGGTGCAGATTTTAGATAAATAGAAAGGATGAAAATCCTAACCTCAGTTTCAAACTTTTCCTCTTCCTGTGGCAGAGATTTCCCTTATGCTACAGCGTCTCTACACCGTCTACTCATGGTGCAATCTCCTACCAGTATGCTTCCACTAATAAATCAATGGATGTGCAAGTGGTTGTTGCATTCACTCTTGGCTGGCAATTACGACTTCGTCGGCACTTCATCGGCACTTCTTATCCTCCCCACTCGGCTAGTAAGTTTTTAGATTATGTTTAGATCAGCAGTCGCTACTCTCCCCTTTCCTCAAGAGTCAATGACAAATGGAAAAGCTCAGTTGGCTGATCCCATCCCCAGTCTCCTTCCACCTTCTCCCTTTTTTTTCTTTACCAGTCGGCGACTACTCCCTCGCAGTCCGCCAATCGTTCTCCCCTTGGTTGCCTCCTCAACGTCTCACCTCCAACGATCGATGCATTTTTTTTTTTCTTTTTGTCTTCTTCTCCTCCTGTCCCTAGTCGGCTTCCTTCCACTTGCAATTTTTTTTTCTTCCAATGAACGGTGGTTAATCCTCCTTCACAGCCCACTGGTCGTTCTTATGTCGCCGGCTTCCCTTTTTTTTCTTCTTTTTTTTCGGGTTCTCTCACCAACAACATTTCATTGTCGGGTTTCTCCTCCGTTAGGCTGCAACCCTAGCCGCTTTCTCCACTTGCTCTGCATCTCTTTTCCTTTTGGTGATTGTTTGTGACTGTGCCTTCTGCCCGGCATCTTTACCTTGTTTGCCCTTCGATCAACTTGTGCGATGGGCGAAGTTGTAGCTGCTGTCTGGTTTCAAATCATTGATCTGTTTTGGTACAGGACAACAGCTCATGTCGATGCAAGCTCACACCAACCGCACATACACATAAGATCAATCACATACTCAGATAGAGAGAGAATTTTATGTGATTCGGCCAAACTTAGCCAATATCCACAGCAAAGGGAAGAAGAATATTACTATAGGGGATATAGATCATTAATTCCTCTGACTCCTATTTATAGAAGTTGATTTAAGGATCTTGATTAATTGGATTTTCATCAAAAGTTAAGCCCAAAATCTGACCTCGATTTTCCAGGATTTAAAAAAAATCTACTTTTGATTCTGGTCTTAGCATTTGTAGATCTTGCAATCTTGGTAAATCTGTCTTAATTGGTTGAGGCATGGACCTAACATTTCTACTGTTGTCACTTCCACCTAAAGATGTTACATGGAATTTTGATCAAGTCAATCATGTACCATCTCAAATCTCTTCCTGAAATTGAAGGTAGCTAATAGACCATGCAGTGGTGTATTAGTGCAACTGATCATTCTTCTAGTCTAACTTAAAATATATTAATAACATAAGAAAAATGAAAATTATTAGACTCACAGTTTATTGTTGGTTCAAGCTCTTTGTAGTAGGAACCTCATCATGACCTCGTATACGAATGACTTCTTCCCAGGCCTTCCTTTGCCATTCTTGGTGCAATGTTAGGAGAAGAGCCCATGTAAGAGTGTTAGCAATGTTGTTTTCCCCTCAAAATAAAATGCCTTGCACTCATCTATGATTTCTTTGACCCCATTCTCTAGCTTGTTACATGATTCTTTTTTTGCAAAGATCATCAAACCATGCAAATTTCTCAAATTTTTGCTTGTCACCAATCCAATAGTATCAGCTTCTGCAATAATTTTTGGATCTTTTTCTCCACTCTCCACCTCTTGATGTTTTTCTTTGAGGGCAAAAGCATGTGAAGTACAATGACGGTTGACGATGGAGTTCATATATGGACATGTTATATGTTATAAATGAATTAGGGAAACATAGCAACTGGGATAGCAAATGCAACTACGATCAACCAGACTTACAAGGTTTAGCTAAAGCCTGAGTTCCAGGGTGAAGAAGATCAAAGGAAACTCGACTTTGACAAGTTTGAAGAGTACAATTGCAGTTTCAAATCTAACCGTTGTGATAATCTCATTCCCAACACATAAAACACAAGTTACATCTTAACTAGAAAATTTTAATACATAAATACTTTCCAAAGTATCCAAATTCTATCACAAAATAGAATGGTGTCTGTGTTCTGTGCTTCTTCGGTGCAGTTAGGGATGGAGCCTTTAAAGCCCACACATAATATAAAGGAGAGTAATGACCTAATAGTTGGAGAGAAGATATAGAGAGCAAAGCGTCATTTGTTTTGAAGTATCAAATAGAAAAGGTTATATTCAAATTAAAGGTGAAGATATCATAACTAGGTGCTAAACAATGATAATCCTATATGTGAACTTTTAACATTTTCAATCTAAGCTGTTCACTTATTTCACCTGACCTTGTTTGGACTAAAACTCTTGCTAACCAGATGATTATAACCATTGTTTTTCTAAATTTTTAACAGCAATGGTCTGATTAAAATCCAAGGAAACATAGGTTGAGATTATCTTATCTGCGTGATTTTTGGTGTATAGTCAATCTAATGAAGGCCAAAGAAAATGAATGTTTTCGACAATATGAAAGCACGTGCCTAAAATTATAAAAAGGGAGGCATTAGTTATGCATTTGAAACCCATCTTGCCTAACCAAAAATATTTACATGTGTACAATAACATTCGCATAAATATAGAAAGCAAGCACATTTTGGACGGCCTTAAAAACCTACAAAGCAAGTATTTTTCTTTGAAGATTCACCCTGAAAGAGGGTATTTAATTTTGTCACCCCATAAAAAGCCAAGATATAAAATCAAATCAAATAAATAAGACAATGAAAGGCATACATAAAACAATCTTGAACCTTTTTCTTTTCAATAACAGACACGTACACAATTAGCACGTGCGTGTGAGAGAGAAGGATAAAATAGTATAAGACAAATAAATTTTTGCCAGCGAATTTTATACCTTTAGTGGCTTTTGTCTTTCTTTTTTTTCTTTTTTAATGGTAACTCACACTTAATAGGTCTTTATATTTACACCATTTCCATACTTATCCTCTCAACAAGCAAACTACCTAGCTACATCCTTAAAGGAATGTGATGCAATACCTCGAATCTATAACCTACTTATTGGAGAAGCTTCTCAGCCTAACCATTGGGCTATATTGGCTTATGTACAACTACCCTTTTGCCTCTTGCTATTCTCAAAACACAATTTTCCATTATTCTCAAAGCACTCGTAGGCCTATCTTCACACTTATCTTCAAATTCAATGTAAATATATTATTGGATTACCACTTGGCCTAAAAGCTTAAACTAATAGGAAATAGACCAGCAATATTTATATGTCCAATAGTTTTTTTGGGCTCTTGCATGTGGATCTAAGTGTGAAGCTCCTATACCATATTGAATTACTATTAACCAAAAAAAAACTAAGTGAGAGGTAGCCAAAAATATCTATTTGTCTAATGTGAGTTTTCGTAAGGCTGTGTTTAGATACTGTGTGTTTCAAAAAAACTAGTGGAATCTAGTTTTCAAATGAAGCCTATAGGTAATAGTTTCTCAAAATACATTACTCTTTCCTTTCCTTGTTCAATTGGGTATCTAAATAAATTAAGAAATACACCAAATATAAATCCTATATTCCGATCCATTGTCACCAAACATAAGGTTTTCAATTCAACTGTAGCAATAGAATACACAGTCAAGAGGAGTGTAAGGAGTACAAGCCCTTTTTTCATGTATATTAAACATTTTTTGGCAAATCCAACACATTCATGTTAGTATTGGCTTAGATAGGCTGCACAGTAAATTTCATACCCATTAGAGCATATGTTTTTTTAGGTAAAATATCACGCCTATCTATTTTTATTTCTTTTTTTAAAGACACATAACAAGTAGTTAGGATTATCTAAATGTATCAATTTTATTTTGGTATATATATATACATGTATGTATATATGTATGTATGCATGTAATTGAACGTTTTCTCTTACAGTAACTGTCTAACATTTTCCCAAAGTGAAAGGGGAATGACATTGGTCCCATTGATTCTGATATCAGCCAGAAATTTGAGGGGTAAAATCTCATATAAGAGCTAAAAAACTTTGAATTGAAAAAGAAAGAAAAAAGGTATGCTCGCTACCTTTATACTTTTTGAGTAATTCATTCTGTTCATCTGATCAGGGATAAACAGATAGACGATCCATGATATGTACCTAAGCGGCTGAAAACCATAGATCACAGTACTGGTGCGGGAACAGCCGCTGTTTTCGTCAAGTGTGCTAAATAAAGATGCTAGTGGGTACATGAGATCTAGGCAGCTGTAAATAGAAGTTTAGTTTGTTTTGCTGTTTGCAGTGTGGCTTGATGTTTGTCTTGTTCGACACTGTTTCTTATGTTAGTATAAATCAGCATAGAAGAGGGGTGGCCCAGTGCAAAAAGCTTCAGTTTATGTCGGGTCTTAGAAGAGCATATCAAAAGGGCTTACAATATGCAACTTAGTATGTCCGTAAGAAGTGATTTTTACACCTTAAACCATAATCTTAAAGTCACGCAACAATAACTTTATCCAGATGGCATGGTTAGCAAACGTCCCATACCTCAAAGCCCTTGTCTCTTGGACGTACTTCTAACCTTCTTTTACTAGCATGGATGGAGTGTAAGTTGAGGTAATCTGGAGGACAGCAGCAAAAGACATTGGAAGACAGAGCGAGCACCTTCGAGATCGTTTTCCCGCATCTGCTGCAAAACCAAAGGGGCTAGCGTGTGCGTTTGACAAGCTGACCCTTTCGTCTATTTTGAGAGGAAGAATGAGTTGAAGGTAGAGACACTGAATTGCAATTCCAATCGTCTTCAACATTGACACTTGTTGTAAACACTAGACTGCTTATACTGTGGTTAGAAAGGCATAGACCGATATCATTTTGATGCTAAGGCAATTGCAAATGGCAGGGAGATTGATGATGGTGGGGTGCCAGTTTGGAGCAGGGAGAAGAGGCAGAAGTCCGAAGAGAGAGAAAGACCGGCCAACTCCAATTAATTTGTTTGACAGATGGCACTGTATTAGCAATTGACTAGTGGGAAAGAAATGACCTTTAATTGGCATGTGTCAGTGCATGCTGGAAATCTGGAGGAAAAGGAGAATCTGTGGTTGATATGCGGTATGTTGTCAGTGATCTTCAACCGTCAGAGGTATTGGTTGTCCGTTTATACAAATGTACCATAGAGATAATGACAACAGTTAACAAGTCAATTCTAAAAAACAGGAAAGGAAACTAGAGGCTGTAACAAGTATATGACGATGATGAGTATTTTTCCTTGTTATCTGCAGTAGTTGTTCTTGCGACTTTTAGCTGCTTGAGTGCCTTCTTAGCTACTAATTTACTCCCAGGTCCCAATCGTAGGCCCATCTCCACGTTTTCTAACTTCAGCTGCCAGGTTGGAACATAGCATATTGACTGTGGTTCTACTTATCATCATCGGCAGTTCTAATGGGGGCGCAGTTTTTACTTGGAAATCAAAGCAAACATCCGTAGAAGGCTGCATTCTTCTTAAACGATCCAACCTATCTCGCTAACAGTCTGTCGTACAAATGAGGCACGCACAAAACTCTAGATCCATTTGACAATTCTAAGCCTCTGTTTTTGACCTTCAGAAATTGTAAAAGAGCAGTTTACAGGTATCATATTAGGTGTAAACGCTCTTGGGTGTGTGAAGAGTCCACCCTCTTTTTTCAGACATGATTCTTTTTGGATAGCTCTAAGCCGTTCATCCTGCTGTATGTATCAAAAATAGATAATTCATTCGAAATCAAGGTATTTAGATTATCCTAATTACTTAATTTGGCATTTGAAAAAATTAATAAAAATAGATGGTCATTATTTTTTGTTTATAAAAACATAAGCTAAAAACTTCTAATAAATATAAAATTTGATCTCCTTCTTCTCTAAGTTATTTTAGATATGATGAATGACTTAGATCTTTTGAACAGAGTTTTACAATACATGAAAATATGGTCGGACTTCTTCTTACGCCAAGACCAAGAGCATGCACTGGACATCGTATAAGTAAAGGTTTAGAATCGTCCACAGATATCACTCTTCCTTTTTTCTTAGTAGCTCATCTGTAGCCGCCGTGATAGACAAGCAGTTTGGACCTTTGATTCTCTCTCTCTCTTCCAAGTTCTACTTGGGAAGCAAGAAATTAGTGTGCATAATCCCAATTCAGAAGTTACAAAGTGAAGCTAAAACAAACTAGTGAAAAGTACCACAACCGAACACATTAAAACCTTTCCACGCCAACAGGCACAAACCCGACAATATACAGATTAGGAGAAGATGATATAACATATGCATTTTAGTCCCCCTATGCATGACACAACCTTGCATTTATATGTACAGAAATGGGCCCCTTTCTAAATAGAATAATAAAGACAGACCTATCATGTTTCATTTTTCTGTATATTTATGCTCCGACCGGTGTGGTTGCTAACATTGATTCCACGCTCCTTGTGCGCACTATCCCTTCCTCATCATCTTTCTTTTCTCCACCGACCCATATTTCTGGAATCACTTGTACAACATTATGGATGCTCTCCAGCAGATAATCAGCCTCTTTTGTTTTCGTTGGATTTCCAACCTGATCCGACCATTTGATAAAGGTGAAAATCAGTTTTGTATCTTTGTGCGTTCTAAGTAATTGACGTTGTAATCCACACAACAAAAGATAAAGTGAAGAAACAAGACGTATTAAAAGCAAAGAAGAGAAATAGAGAACCAAAAAAAGGTGATTTGGATGGTTATGATTTAGCAACATACGTGCAGGAACATAGCAGGTGACTGGATATGTCAATTCTGGACACGTCTACCACCTAATTCATGATTGTATTACTTTAGAAGTTACTTCGTAGGCATCATTCTGATTTCTGGATTTTCTGTGGGAATTATCTTTCTTTTTTCTTTTCTTTTTTTTTTACTTCGAGTATTAAGATCATCAGTTGTAGTCATCAAACGTGCTCTGCATGAGGCGTATAGGGGGCCATGACGCTATTAGTTGCATACAGAATATGTTTAAGCTAATAATGGCATATAGAATGTAAAGAGCGTGAAATTCACTGATACCCAAAGGACCCATTTTAGATTTTTTTATCGACTTTGTCAAATTAAAATTCGATGTATCTAACATGAATTATTGAGGAATCATCTTGTGATAAAGGTTCGCACTATGCAACTATTACTGACGTACAAGTTTGCGGTACCAACAATATATGACATGCCAAATAATCTACCTATGACGTTTTGCTAAACAGCTAATACAAGGTTACGGGTTAGGGATAAGAACAACCTATGAGATGGAAACATATACCAATAAATGTCATTTTCCAAAAATAATTTGATGACTGCACTTCTTGTCCTGAGAATGGCATTTCTCACTTTATTAACCGCATTTCTGATTGATTATGACTTCAGGATTTGTAAGATCCTTCAGAACCTAGTTATAATAATGTCGAACCAAATTAGTAAAATAAACTAATAGAGGACTATCGCTGACGTTTCCCTCAAAAACGATTGCGACAGCAAAGTATAATATACGCAGAATAGCCTCAAATTTATTAATAATATTACCTAGTTGGTTGATATTCGAGAACATCCCAATATCATTTTATTCTATATACTATAAATAGCAGAACTCCAAAACTATAGTAAACTATCTAATATAAATTTCTACGGCAACCTCAGAAGGGGTTTATCGAGTTGGAAGATTGCTAGCCTGGTCACATCATACTTACTATCAAATCCTTTATTGAGGTGACGCAATGGGTTTCCATGTGTAAAACATGCTGCAGTTGTGCTTTTACACAGCATTCCACAAGCTCCTCGATATGCCCTTGAACACACTATCTAAAGTGGATTCCTCAGCCCTTCCAATTGATCCACGTAGCTTCATCCCATCCCAAAGAACATTGTTGCCTTTAAGCCTATAACAGGTGCCAAGATTGTTGCCTCTTCGGTCCCTATTTATACCGAAACTTGTTGGAGCTGTTTGGCAGGGGCATAGCTAACCATGGATTAAGCTATCAGTTACTAGTGATTTTCTTTCCGGCTATTGGCTTACCCAGGTAAAATTGTACAAACATAGAAAAATAGCCTCAAAGATCTTGTTCTGTACTTTAAGGTTGCAACGCGAACTTTCAACAAAAAGAAAAGCAAGGAAAAACTAACTATCCATGAATAACTAAATCCATGGACTGTTATTCCAGTTCCAAACAGCTGCAGTTCCATCTTAGTAAGAGAATCAATTCACCAAGGGATGGTCCTTCCCGATCAATTCTTCTCTAGTTAGTTCCAACCTACGGATGGTTTTGTCATTCTGAAATGAAGTAGGGGTATATTGGTAAACAGAAAAAGACGATCAAAAGTAAGTGCAAGCAGCAAGCAACAAGCAACTCACCAGGACGGTGTGAAGACCCAAGGACTTCCCAGCCGCGATATTTCGGACGTTGTCGTCGAAAAACAGCTGCCAACGGAAAAAACAGTTCATCACAACAGTTAATTTTAGCTGAATCCTTACAAATGAATACTATTTCTTTTCCTATTTTAGGCATACCGTGCGGTGAGGATCTGTTCCTGCTGCTTCAATGGCGATTTCCATGGCGTCAATCGACGGCTTCAAAACAACGGGAAATTCATCCAGTCTCTTAGATGTAGAAATATTCGGATTCAAAGTCTCGAAACAGATGATCTGTTCAAAGCAATCCGCTATTCCGAGCCTTTCCAGAACTTTCCTGGCATGATTCCCGTCGGAATTAGTGAAAATCTGCAAAAATACATCAACTTTGTCACAATTGAATTCGGCCTCCGAATTCAGCTGAGTTTTGAAGTTTCTTACGAGTTTCCTTATCGTAATGCTCCGCAAGAGGTTTCTTAAACGTTGATCTGGCTTGAAAACTTCGTAAGGCAGTCTGCCGTGTACGAAACTGCAAAATCGGCACTTTCTTTATGAAAATTTGCGTAAAATGCAAGAATTGGATAATCAATAACAGAGCAATCGACGGAAATTGAATGAAAGAAATTATTTTTCTTCTTTCTCCTTACCTATGATAGTCATCTGAGCTGATATCGTAGCCTAGAGCCTGCGAAGAAAATTTAGAAATTATTTTCGTATGTCCTCAAATGGATGGAAAAAAGAACCTTTTTTTCAGAAAATTACTCGTAAGCCGGCGAGAGTGCTTCCGTAACTTTTAAACAGTTCAACGCGAAGGCTCGATGCTTTTTCCGCTTCAAATCCGCATTTTTTCAAAAGAAACTCTAAAGATAAGCAAAGATTATTAGAATTAAACGCTGGATCTCTGAAATTCCAGAGGCGAATTTTGGCGGATGAAATGAAATTAATTATCTGATTTATTGCTTAATTAACCTTCGATGTTGTTTCTGCAGGCTTGTGCAATTCCTGCCGTAGAAGAATAGAGTGTGTCGTCGAGATCTGCAGAAAGAGTAATTTATTAGAAAGAGAGGGAGGAGATATATTTCTCCATGAAAGAGGCATCCGAAAGAGACTGAAATTTACCGAAAAGCAGACAATCAAAAGGAGAATTCGCTCCTCGAGTTGATTTCCCGTAGAGCTCCATTGTATGAACCAGAAGAAGAAGAAGAAGAAGAAGAAGAGAGGAGTAACAGGGAAAAGAACGAGAAGGTGTGGGTATGGAAATTGAGGTTGGAAGGTCTGGCAGCTGGAGGAGCTGTCGCTGAGAGTCCTTTATATAGAGTTGCCCGGACAGGAAAGAGAGAGGAGAGAGGAGAGAGGAGAGAGGATGAGATGACTTCTTTCAAAACGTTCAAAAAATGGATAAATGATACGGAGTTGACGTGGCACAGTTAAAACAAAGCACTGTTAAATGACTATAATACCATTTCGAAGTTGACGTGTATTGGATCTTTCGTGTCTCGCGGATCATCTTTTTATTGTAACTCGCGTCAATTTCTTGGTCCCCAGATGACGAGCGACATCCGACTGAAGCTAAGCTCCCGGGAACATGAAAGGCAAGAATCACAGAATGGGCTATGTCACAAAGATCTCATCCCTTGGATTGGATTATCCAAACTGTTGTATCTTTAGGCAATTTCGAAGTTGTCTACAATATAACATATGAGACCCCGGTAGCTGTACACGCCCAAGAAGAGAAGATAAGGAGTAGCATCAATTTTTATGAATGGTGAAATTATTTTTATTATTAGATCTAATTTATTCAATGATTTTGATAGGTTAGGCATCAAAGTCTAAGTCCATTGGATATTTTTAACCTATGTTTTTTTTATGTTAAAAATTATAATTATTCATTTTTATTAATTTTTTCAAATATATAAAATAAGTGTCTAAGATTATTTAAATGCATTGGTTTTTCATAGGTTATTTATCTATAGTACCAGAAATATGATGAACAGCTTAGATTTATAAAAAAAATATTATATCTTATATATAAAAGAAAAAAATTATGTAATTCAAAATGTAAAAGTAATTTACTGACTATTTTACAAATTAGAAGAGGCACAAAGATAAGATTTTCAGATTTTGGGACACCAGGCTACCACTCAAAGGGTGGGTGTTGGGTATTTATGTGGCGGGGACTTACACCATGGTCGGACTATATTTTCTCCCTGGTTGCACCCTCTCGTATCAAATGAATAAATAAACTAGGGGCACTTTTGGCATTGTATTAAAATAAGGCAACGTTTATCATGAAAGTAACAGGCTGTTATTAATTTACTATAATCTCGTACGCGGTACAATTTGGACGGCTGTTAGGTCCAAACTGAACATGGATTGTGTGTCCTGCTCCTTCTAGAAGACTATCCTTTCGTAAGTTATTAATTACTTAAATCCTCTTATTTTAGTTATTAATTATTGTATTGCTAATTATCCTATTAATCCTATCCGGTTAAGATGTATATTTATCTAGGCCGCGGGACCCACCATAAGATGTGTCTCTGACAGGTTTCAGATTTTCATGCGCACAAGTAAAGATAGAGATAGGACTTAAAGACGAATACGGAAGTTGTTGGGAACACGCATCGACGCGTCACGCGGTAGACAAAGACCGAGAAAAGGACCAGGGCAGAGGGTTACTCGGCAGCCACACAATGGAAAGTGAATGGGCCGGAGGTCATTATCACGTTTTTTAAATGCCAGTTCTATTTAGGAACTAGGTAGATTTTTTCTGCTGGTGGGCCCGTCATGAAAACTTTCGTTTCAGTGTTGTGCGTGCTAACGAGCTCTACAATCAGTTAATCGTTTAGGAAGTTTCCCTCGCGGGGTGGAGCCCTTTCCTGGATTTTGTCTCTTATTGTCCGACGGTACAAGTGTCGTGACTTTCAAGTCATGTTTAAGGTGTAAAATCAGTCTCTTGCAAAATAAAAAATAAGATAGCTTATTCTTGTGGTTTGCTCTTTTTCTGAACCCCGCATAAGCGAAAGCTTTGTGCACCAAAATTGCCCAGCTCTACCTCCAGTCCTGTGAATCCCATCTAATACATTGTAAGACTATCACATGAATAACTCTTGCCCAAGGCAATATGCGTGGCATCTGTATGACTCAATCTGGGTCCGGGAAACATGCATATTAGTTCATGTCAAGAAGGTTCCTGCGGGCTTTCATGTAGGCCATGCGTCCAATAATCTCTACATAATTAAAATTTTGTGACAGAAGTGCCTCTAGTTAAAATTAAAAACAAAGGAAAAAGGCTTAATCTTGATAGTAGTGTGTTCCATCATTTTCTAGTTAAATATGAATGTGGGGTGGAATATTATTGTGACACCTCGGGTTTTTATAAACTTTTTCTCATAAATATAAAAATAATAATATGTTTTAAAAAAAATAGACGGGATCCCTGAAAATTTAAAATTTTAAATTATAGAACTTTTAGCACAGCTTTAAAAAGAATTGATTGAAAGCGAAAACCTCGGGGTCAACCACATTCGAAAACTACAATCATAAATAGCATTAAAACCTTGATACTTTGAGCATGCTCGATTCAAAACCACAATAAATACACGGTTTAATTAAAGACGATAATAAATCAGTTCAAATGTCACCAGGTTCTATCCATAATCACCACAATTTTTTCATCTAAACTTTAACATCCTTCATACAATAATATGAGTCCAATCTATAAAAAATCTCCACATCTAAGAAAGTCTTAAAAGTCTAGTCCAAGAAATGTACTCTAATATATGTCCGAATAAAGGAATTAAAATGGAATGTCTTCAGGTCTCCTTCCAAATCCCTGCTACTTTGCCTTCTTTCCTTTGTTGTTATCACGTTCCAAATCTGAGGCATTGTAAAACAAGGCAATGCCTCAGCAAGCTATGCTTGTGTAGGTGATTACACTCAAATAAAGTTTAATAAAAATTTACAATAGGATTTTCATAAATGAAGCATACTCAAGACATGTCAAATAACTGAATGCTTGCAATTACAACTTTCACAAAACAGATGTTAAGTTAAATCAATATAGCATGCAAGGCATGATCAAAATACAAGGTAAGTATATCAAAATCATACTAGTATATATATCAACGGGATAATATGCATGCAATCATGGATAACAGAACACTGTATCAAAACTATACCAACATGCTCCAATATACTCAATCACCGGTGATGTGTATCCATACTAACATTGGTCCCTCTCGTGCAGCCCGCATCAGCCCCCAGAGTCTCTCATGGCCTAGGCCCGATTTGCCCTGGTTTACCCTACATATAAAGTCATATGAACATGCACAATAACTATATGGGTTACTGAAATCATGAAATAATTGAATGGAATCACCTACCTCAATAAATGTAGTGCTCCAATCAAGCGCGTGGAAATATCACATTGCGCGCTTTGACGTACCTATTGCATCATAGATTCTCCATCATTTGCAATTCAATGACGTTCATCTCTCTAATCCCCTACGTTATCTCACATTTGATGTATACTATCAAAATCTAAGGCCTAATCATCCATTGATTAGCCTAATTGAGATTATCTCACTACATTTAGTGGTTTAACCCTTAAAAAAAAATTTATATTTAGATTTTCAAGTCAAATCTAGGTCCATGCCGTCAATACAGTCGCAACACCTCTTTCGGATTGTGATTTGAACTTCTGTAGCTCCTAAAAATCAAATTTTTATAAATGGACAGGTCAAAGGACCCAAAAAAAATCCCAAAAATCATGCGTCGCACATGCGGTTGACGTGTGCGTCGACTTCATGCGGACACGTGCGTCATCCTCATGTGCATGCGTCATTTCGTGCGCGCGCGTGCATGGCCATGCATTGGTGAGCTGCGCGCGCGTGTACTGCTAGCGTGTGCGTACTTTGCGCGTGGCACATTGCGCGCGGTGCCACGTGTAGCCCATGTGGCGTGCGGGTGTGGTGCGCATGACGGCGGGTGTTGCGCGCGTGACGTCGCGTGTTGCGCGTGTGGTGTCAGGCGCGTGCCATCTGCATGCATGGTGCCCGCGTGGCACCTACGTGGCTTGCGATAGGGGTGACACGTGTCACTGATGGTTACCGCCGCCGGAGAAGACGGTTGGACTCCGATCGCCGCCGGCGACGCTCAGGTGTCCAAATGGTGTGATTTTTGCACCGTTTCGGTCAGTTTTTCACGTAGATCCCATTTTCAAGCACCTTTTCAACCGATTTTATCATTTTCTATTGTTCTTATACGATTTTTGTCACATCTCTAAAATTTCTCCATCTACTATTTTATGAGTTTTTTGAAGACCCCTAAATAGTCCGATTACCATGAAAACATGGAATTGTTTTTCATGTTACAACGCACAAGATGGACGGTTCAGATCACGATCTGATGCCATTTCACTGGTTTACTTTAACAAGAATACTAACGCCTACTCGTTCACCAGAAAACAGCAATCCACATCGTTTTTCAGCGTTAAAACAACAGAAACTATAGGAAAAACAAGGGAAATGGTAGAGGATAGCCTACCGTGGTTAGATTGTCACCTCGTGCGCCTGCTAGGGGAGTTCCACGTCATTGCCCTGCGTTGTCAACACGGAATCTGAGGTGAATAGTTTGGCCGTATAAAAGACAAGGTAGGCTTTTATAGCCTCATCGTGGGTCTCACGCCCTGTAGGCCCACGTGTATTTACCCATTTATCCCTCTTATTAGTATTATTAAATTATTAATTATTTGGGTTATTACATCCTCTCCCCCTTACAATAAAATTTCGTCATCAAAATTTAAATAGGTGCATACCTCTAAGGAAAAAGCTCCGAGTGTTTCCGCCTTATCTCATCCTCCATCTCCCATGTAGCCTCTTGAGTTGAGTGATGCTGCCAAAGAACTTTGACCAAAGGAATGACCTTTTTCCTCAACTCGTGAATCTTGCTATCCAAAATTCGTATAGGGGGCTCATCAAATGTTATGTCAGGTCATATTTCTCTGAGAATTTGTGTGAGTACGTGGGCTGGATCCGGCACGTACTTCCTCAACATGAAAACATGGAAGACATCATGTACTTTAGCCAACTACGGGGGTAAGGCTAACTGATAAGCTACTGGTCCCACTCTGCGCAGGATTTCGAAAGGACCAATATATCTTGGACTAAGTTTCCCCCTGACACCAAATCTCATCACGCCCTTCATAGGTGAAACTCTAAAAAATACATGCTCTCCCACCTCAAACTCCAGGTCCTTCTGTCTCTTATCCGCATAACTCTTCTGGCGACTATGGGCTGCAAGTAATCGTTTCCGAATGAGTCGGACTTTCTCTACACATTGCTCAATCAACTCTGACCTCACAATCTATCTCTCTCCCACGTCACTCTAACACAACAGAGACCGACATGGTCTGCCATAAAGTGCCTCATAAGGCGCCATGCCGATACTCGCGTGGTAGCTGTTATTATATGCAAACTCCACTAGTGGCAAATGCTCATCCCAGTTGCCCCTTCAGTCCATGACACAGGCCCTCAACATGTCCTCAACAGTCTGAATGGTCCTCTCAGACTGACCATCTGTCTGAGGGTGGAAGGCCATACTGAATCTTAATGTCGACCCCAGAGCCTCCTGTACACTCTGCCAGTACTTTGAGGTGAATCGTGTGTCTCGATCCAAAATAATCGTCAATGGTACTCCATGCAAGCTCACGATCTCCCTGACATACAGCTTAGCCAAGCTGTCCACAGTCTGTGTCTGTCTGATGGGGAGGAAATCGGCAGACTTTGTTAGTCGATCAACTACAACCCATATCATATCATGCCCACTAGCAGTCCTTGGCAAGCCCACTATAAAATCCATAGTGAGGTGGTCCCACTTGCACTTTGGAAGGTCTAATGTCTGCAATAATCCCGCTGGTCACTGATGCTCTGCCTTGACCTGCTGACAGGTCAAACATCTTGCCACGCACTCACCAATATCCCTCTTCATCCCATTCCACCAGAAGTATCGTCTAAGGTCCTGATACATCTTCATACCTCCGGGATCAATAGAATATGGGGACTGGTGCGCCTCCTGGAGCAAGTCGTGCCTCAACTGATCATCTGCAGGCACCACTAACCTGCCCCTATATTTGACACCCCCATCTGGCCCTCTGGAAAAATCAACCTCATCGACCACTTCCTGTATCTCAGCATCACTAATCTGTGCTTGAAGAATCCTGTCAAGGAACCTAGATCGAGTCGAGAGGTTATCGATCATCACCCTTGACTTCCTGCTCAAGACATCAGCTACAATGTTGGCTTTCCCCAGGTGGTATTGTATGGTAAAGTCAAAGTCTTTGAGGTACTCTATCCATCCCCGTTGCCTCATGTTCAGATAGCTCTGAGTAAAGAAATACTTGAGGCTTTTGTGGTCAGTGTATACCTCAAATTTCTCGCCATATAAATAGTGTCTCTAGGACTTCAATGCGAACACCACTGCTGCCAACTCTAAATCATGGGTTGGGTAGTTCACCTCATGAGTCTTCAACTGTCTTGACGCATAGCCAATAACCCTCTCATGTTGCATTAACACCACTCCTAAACCTCTGCCTGATGCGTCACAGAACACCACATAGGCGCTTAACCCTGAAGGTAAGGCCAGTATTGGCACAGTAGTCAACCTCCTCTTGAGCTCTTGAAGGCTCTTCTCACAAGCATCAGTCCAAACGAACCTGGTATCCTTCCTAGTCAAGGTGGTCAAAGGCAAAGCGATCCTCGAGAACCCCTCAATGAATTGTTGGTAATAACCATCTAAACCGAGAAAACTACGAATCTCTGTCACGGTAGTAGGGCCCTCCCAATGTAAAATTGCGTCCACCTTGGCTGGGTCCACACCCACACCATCCTTGGATACCACGAGTCCCAAAAACTGCACCTGTTCTAACCAAAAATCGCACTTACTGAGCTTCGTGTACAAGCGATGACGGCGAAGCGTGTCCAACACAATGCGAAGATGCTCTCGATGGGCCTCATGGCTAGGAGAGTAGATCAGGATATCATCCACGAAGACAATTACGAACCGATCTAAATAAGCTCAAAATACTCTATTCATCAAGTCCATGAACACTGCAGGTGCATTCGTTAAATCAAAGGGCATCACCACAAATTCATAATGGCCATACCGACTCCTAAAAGCAGTCTTAGGAATATCCTGTTCTCTGATCCTCAACTAGTGGTAGCCTGATCTCAGGTCAATTTTAGAGAATACCTTTTGCCGACTGCAACTGATCAAATAAGTCGTCAATACGAGGCAACGGGTACTTATTCTTTATAGTAGCACTGTTCAGCAACCGGTAGTCGATGCATAGCCTTAAAGATCCATCCTTCTTCTTAACAAAGAGGATTGGTGCTTCCCAAGGAGACCCACTCGGTCTGATAAAACCCTTTTCTAGAAGCTCCTACAACTGTACCTGGAGCTCTCTCAACTCTGCAGGGCCCATCATGTAGGGCGCCTTGGAAATAGGTGCTGTGCCCGGCACTAAATCTATAGTGAAATCAATCTCCCTGAGTGGGGGTAGTCCTAACAGCTCGTCCGGAAACACATCAGGGAAATCTCGCACCACATCTATCTCCTCAATCCGTGGCTGCTCACTGTCAGTCGTCGTGACACAGGCCAAAAACGCTCGACAACCTCAAGCGTAACATCGAGCTGCTCTCATGGCTGAGATAACACAAGGGCCACTAACACTCCTCCTGCCTTGGACTACAACCACTAGTCGATCTGGTACACAACATCTGATTTGCTTCTTACGGCAATCTATCGTAACCCAAAATGTAGCTAACCAATCCATCCCCAAGATGATATCATAATCCACCATATCTAAAAGGATAAGGTTAGCATCCATCTTAATGCCTGATATCTCCACTGGCACCCTCTCAATGTACTTTGTAGCCTCTGCTGCCTCCCCTGTCAGCATCAATACATCTAACCCAAATGCTAATTCGTGTGTGCATAAATAGAGGCATGATGCAAACGCATATGAAATAAACGAATGTGTAGACCCTGAGTCGAAAAGAACTCTAGCATGTCTATCAGCTACTAAGAAAGTACCTTCCACCACTTGGTTCGAGGCCTGTGCCTGCCCCGACGTAATGGCGAAGACACGTCCCTGACTACGTGGCACTGCCTCTGTAGCAGCATCTGTCTTCACTGGCTTGTCTCTTTGACCTCTCGGACAATCTCTGATCGCATGCCTTGCCTCGCCACATCCGTAACATCTAAATGGCTGTCCTGGCTAGTACGGCTGTCGCTGCTAATGATGGTAGAACTGCTGTGAGCCCTGATGCTGACGGCCCATTCCTGGGCATGATCGCCCCATATGTCGACCCTTACAACAAGGGCACACTCTCCTACTATGGTCTCTCCTCTGTCTAGGAGGGTACTGCTGATCTGGACCCCCTTGGGGCTGTGTGGACATGAAGGGTCTCTTGCCCTTAAAGGGCTGACTCATCTCTCCTTTGTTCTGTGCTAAGTCTTTTTCGAGCATGGAAGCTACGTCTGCAGCTTGCGTCACCGTGGTCGGACGTGCAATGAGTACCTCATGCCTCAAATGTGGTAGTAGCCCATCAACGAATCTATCTGTAGCCTCCTTGTCTGAGGCAAAAGATGTAGACGCAAATCCTCGCAGTGTAGTGAAACGGTTCAGATACTGTGGAACCGTCATACTCCCCTGAGCTAATGTGACGAATTCCCTCCTCATGGCATGTAGGGCATGAGAAGGGAAGTACTGCTCGTCAAATTTCTTCCAGAAGTCCTCCCATAATAATGGTGGTGAGGATAGGAAGCCGGTCTGTTGCTAGGTCTTCCACCAAAACCCAGCCTCATCTATCAACAAGAAAGTCGCCAATCTCACTTGATCCTTTGGTTGGATATTCATTCCCTCAAAGGCCTTCTCGACCTGAAATAATCATCTTTCTGCTATTGCTGGGTCTCCTTGCCTACGGAAGGAGGGTACCATTTTCTAGAACCTCTCGAGCTGTTTTGCTGATGGATCGGGCTGCTTCGAGGGTCCTCCCTCTGTATCTCCCGGCATAGGAGCTGTCCGTGCTTGGTGGGATGACTGTGCTGAAGTGTCTCCCTGTGCTACTGTAGTCATCGATGGGTGGGCAGAGTGAATAGCCCGTACTGCCGCCTGCACCTGCTATGTCATCTATTGAGCGAACTGTGGCATAAGCTCCTGAACCACATGGGCTACTATATCAGCCTTTGAATCCCCTTGCTCGTGTTGCGATAGGAGTAGTGACTGGTGGAATAGGGGTGGATCTTGTCTTTCGTCGAGGCGCCATCTGGCAATGTTTCAAATAATATTATGTAAGTAATTCTCCCATCTCCTTCGCAATCCAAACATTCCTTTGTTGTAACTCAAATTGGACCCTTAAAGTGGTGATAATGGAATGAACCTAGGCTCTGATACCAAACTGTGACATCCCGGGTTTTTATAAACTTTTTCTCATAAATATTAAAATAATAATACATTTAAAGAAAAATAGACGGGATCCCTGAAAATTTAAAATTTAAAATTATTAACGCAACTTTAAAAAGAATTGATTGAAAGCAAAAACCTCGGGGTCAACCACATTCGAAAACTACAATCATAAATAGCATTAAAACCTTGATACTCTAAGCATGCTCGATTCAAAACCACAATAAATACACAGTTTAATTAAAGATGATAATAAATCAGTTCAAATGTCACCAGGTTCCATCCATAATGACTACAAATTTTCCATCTAAACTTTAACATCCTTCATACAATAATATGAGTCCAATCTATAAAAATATCTCCACATCTAAGAAAGTCTCAAAAGTCTAGTCCAAGAAACGTACTCTAATATATGTCCGAATAAAGAAATTAAAATGGAATGTCTTCAAGTCTCCTTCCAAATCTTCGCTACTCCGCCTTCTTTCCCTTGTTGTTATCATGTTCCAAATCTGAGGCATTGCAAAACAAGGCAATGCCTCAGCAAGCTATGCTTGTGTAGGTGATTACACTCAAATAAAGTTTAACAAAAATTTACAATAGGATTTTCATAAAGGAAGCATACTCAAGACATGTCAAATAACTGAATGCTTGCAATTACAACTTTCACAAAACAAATGTTGAGTTAAATCAGTATAGCATGCAAGGCATGATCAAAATACAAGGTAAGTACATCAAAACCATATTAGTATATATATCCGCGGGATAATATGCATGCAATCATGGATAACAGAACACTGTATCAAAACTATACCAACATGCTCCAATATACTCAATCATCGGTGATGCGTACCCATACTAACTCTGGTCCCTCCCATGCAGCCCGCATCAGCCCCCAGAGTCTCTCATGGCTTAGGCCCGGTTTGCCCTGGTTCACCCTACATATAAAGTCATATGAACATGCACAATAACTATATGGGTTACTGAAATCATGAAATAATTGAATGGAATCACTTACCTCAATAAATGTAGTGCTCCAATCAAGCGCGTGGAAATATCACGTTGCACGCTCTGACGTACCTGTTACATAATAGATTCTCCATCATTTGACAATTCAATGACGTTCATATCTTTAATCCCCTAGGTTATCTCACATTTGATGTATACTATCAAAATCTAAGGCCTAATCATCCATTGATTAGCCTGATTGATATTATCTCACTACATTCAGTGGTTTAACCCTTAAAAAATAATAATTTATATTTAGATTTTCAAGTCAAATCTAGGTCCACACCGTCGATACGGTCACAACGCCTCTTTCGGATCGTGATTTTGACCTCTGTAGCTCCTAAAAATCAAGTTTTTATAAATGGACGGGTCAAAGGACCCAAAAAAAATCCCAAAAATCATGCGTCGCACGTGCGGTTGACACGTGCGCATGCGTGCATGAGTCGACTTCGTGCGGGCGCTACGCGTGTGTACGCCGTTTTCGTGCAAGCGCGTGCGTCATCCTCATGCGCGTGCGTTGTTTCGTGCGCGCGCGCATACTGCTAGCGTGTGCATGCCTGCGTACTTTGTGAGTGGCAAGTTGCGCGTGTAGCCCACGTGGCGTGCGGGTGTGGTGCTTGTGACGGGAGGGTGTTGCGCCTGTGATGTTGCGTGTTGCGCGCGTGGTGTCGCGTCAGGCGTGTGCCATCTGCATGCGTGGTGCCTATGTGGCATGTGACAGGGGGTGACACGTGTCACCGACGATTGCTGCCCACCGGCGACGCTCAAGTGTCCAAAGGGTGCGATTTTTGCACCGTTTCGCTCAGTATTTCGCGTAGATCTCATTTTCAAACACCTTTTCAACCAACTTCGTCATTTTCTAGTGTTTTTACATGATTTTTGTCACGTCCCTAAAATTTCTCCATCTACTGTTTTATGAGTTTTTCGGCATCTCTAACAGTCCGATCACCATGAAAATTCATGAGATTGTTCTTCATGTTACAACGCACAAGATCGATGGTTTAGATCACGATTTGATGTCGTTTCACCGGTTTACTTTAACAAGAATACTAACGCCTACTCGTTCACCAGAAAACGGCAATCCACGTCGTTTTTCGGTGTTAAAACAACAGAAACTATAGGAAAAACAAGGGAAATGGTGGAGGGTGGCCTACCATGGTTAGATCGTCACTGCGTGCGCTTGCTAGGGGAGTTCCACGTCATTGCCTTGCGTCGTCAACACATAATCCGAGGTGAATAGTTTGGCCGTACAAAAGACAAGGTAAGCTTTTATAGCCTCATCATGAGTCCCATGCCCTGTAGGCATACGTGTATTTACCCATTTACCCCTCTTATTATTATTATTATTAAATTATTAATTATTTGGGTTATTACAATTATTTCCTCTTTTTTTAGATCATCCCTCCTCTGGGTTTGTCCTAAGTCTAGTCCCATACTACATTGCACCAAATGAGGCTTGGATATCACCTAAGAATCGTTAGTAATAGAGGAATGCTAAATCAAAGAGTTGTAAGCACTTAGGAGTCAAAGTGCTCCAACTTTTTGCATTAGGGGTTCACTTATAGATGATCTACCTGGTTTGTCTAATTGCTTTGGCTTTGGATGTATCTTAGTCCAAAATTCATACAGATTGGAACATTCGAACATATAAAGAATTCTTCTTTTCATAGATGACAAGAAACTTTGCAAACAATTGTTTGTATTCAAAAACAAAAAACACCATCTTGTCAGATGCCAATCTGCATGGGTTTTGAACTATGAGACATCCAAAGCTAAAATAATTAGATGAATTAGGTAGATCATTTATAAGTGAACCCCGTCATATAAAAAGTTGGAGCACTTTGACTCTAAGCACTTATTAGCACTTTGATTTGGCATTCCCCTATATGTTGTAATTTGCAAATTATTAGACTTAAAGTGTAAAACTAGCCATATAATCTAATGGACCATGACACAACTAGTCCCGGTAGACATACATGCTTTTGAGTGAGAGAAGAAGTCCATGCCTTTTTCTCAAAGGTGTTGAAGCTTTGTTCTATAGATCTAAGCCTTTCATCATATTTAGAAAGGCTTAGATAGGCTAGAGATCAAATTTAATATTCCTTAGATGCTTTTAGTCAATAATTTTGTCATGAAAATAGTTATTAGCAGTTTTTATTAATTTTTTCAAAGAGCAAACAAGTACCTAGGATCCTTTAAATGCATTGATTTATAATGGGCTGTCTATTAATTTTAGATGTGAAGAATATCATGAACGGCTTGGATCTATGAAAAGTTCATCATGCATGAAAAAGGAAGGGCATGGACTTCCTCCTCTCCCATCAAAGCATGTACGCAATAATATGACATCATATTCGCAAGGAAAAGGGAAAAGAAAAGGAAGAAGGGGAAAAGGTGTTGGACCATGGCACATGGTTAATTATGTACAGATCAAACAAATAATATGTTGTCAAGGGTACACACGGATATCGAACATATTTGCTAATTGGGAGCCCATTGATGTAGTGGACCATTACATTAATGTCCAATTTCCAAAGGGCATTTGCCCTACATAAGGCATAAGGTCTAACAAAAGGTCTAACAAAAGGAGAAATGCTATTTGAAGTGAGTTCTAAGGTTGACCCTAAAACCCTACGTAGCTAAGCCCCACCTTTGGGCAAGCTACCCCAATCATCTTCTTTGGTGAATTCACATTAGATGCTTCCTAGTTTTTGCTCTCGAAAAATCTAATGGTTATACTTTAAATATTGAAGCACATAGCTAAAACCAACGGACATGAATTTAGGAGTGCAGCAAATCTAAGGGTTTTTGAACAAGATGAAGTGATTAGATTACCAAAAGGTGGGGCTTCAAAGTTAGTCCCAAAATTTAGACCGAATATCATTCTCCACAAAAATAATGTTTTACCTTCTCTTCACAAAAGTGCTAGCTATTTCAAAAAGGATGTTACATAGGTGCCTTGAAGTATAAATATCTCCTAATTAAGTTGACCTTAGAACCACCTAACTACACTTAGCTTAGAATGTTTCTTTTTACTAATTTATAGTTTTATTAAGTCTTTATAATAATTATGGTACTTATAACATAGAATAAAACTATTTAACTAAGCTAGCCCGAGGCTCTTAGCTTATCCCAATATACTTTCACACACTTCTATTAGACTAATTATTTATTTAATTTCACTGTAACAACTTGCATTTTCATGATATAAATATTAAACTATAAAGAATTAACATTAGAAACAAGTTGGCTCAACTGGTTGTGGGGTGAGTGCTAATGAATTAAGTTTAGAGTTAAAGCCACCAAAATGACATACTATTTTAATTTCTTGAGAAAAATCTATTTCCTAGAACCAGAGGACATCCACATACAATGAATCAACTTAGTATTGACATCTATTATTGGTTAGGAAATAGAGATAAATCAATATAAGAAGAAAATAAAGGAAATTAAGTGCATTCTAGATAAATTATGAAAAGTAAACCTAGGATTGTGATCTAGAGTATAACGAAATGAAAGGCTAGGATCATGTGGATCTAAAGAAAGAATAAGATGAAGATCTGTGAAGTATGAGATAAGAAAGAAATTAAGATGTAGAAGATGGCTAGAATAATATTAGGATATGAGAGGTAAAAGATTGGAAAGAAAAGCAAGAAAAGAATATGAGATAACACATACTAGGAAAGAGGAGACTAGCTTCAATAGACAACTAGCCAAGACATCCCATATAGAGTGATGGACATCCTGGCTAGAGAGAGAGAGAGAGAGAGAGAGAGCATTCTTCTCAGATTTTGCATTTTGGAACAAGAAAGATTGTAAAAAAACAGTTTCCTTAGTGAGGCAGGGGATTGTGGTTGAAGGAACTCGTCTAAACTAGTTTGAATTTCTAAATAAAAGTAATGTGATGCATGACACTCTATTTACCACTATTTTGATTTGTTTCTGTTGCTTTTAGTATGAGTTCCAATCACTTGATTTCAATAGTATAGGGCTTCTACTTCTAGTTCTCTTTTGATTCATCTTGAACCTTCATCTAAGTATGATTATCATCATATAAATTTTTGTTCTAGTTAGGATTAGATCAGTTTTAATTTCTCCATCTAAATCTCATTCAAATGAAGCATGCGACTCACCGATTTCATCTTAGAAGTATACACGCTCTCGATCTTTATTTACCATGAGTTTCATTCATTGATATTATATGCGAACCCTAGCCCATGACTGACCTAGGATGTAAACGTTAATTTTCATTTGCAGCATGCATGCATGCATACTATTGCTATTGATAATGTTGGATTTCATCTGTTGATTTCATGTATAGCATGTACTCATGCCTTGATGGGTTTTGATTTTCATCCACTGATTTAACATGCATTTTGTAGCTTATGCCTAAATACCCATTTGCAACTCATCTTTAGAATGAGTACATGCATTTATTCATTTCACACTCTAATGAGATCATGCATATTCTCTTGCATGTCAGTCCAATTAATAGTACTTGTATATCAAGTTGGTGATTAAATCCATGCTTAGAAGAATGTTTTCAATCCAAGTCATACGTATAAATGCAACGTCTTAATCCTACCATGTATATCTTAAAATATATTTAACACCCATGGCCACAATACTACATGATGGATCCAATATCATGTACACATC
This sequence comes from Warburgia ugandensis, assembly GCA_035236585.1. NCBI lineage: Eukaryota > Viridiplantae > Streptophyta > Magnoliopsida > Canellales > Canellaceae > Warburgia > Warburgia ugandensis. The sequence goes on along the minus strand of CP141132.1, from coordinate 74,561,648 downwards.
CAAAATCATGCGCACAATATTAAATTGATCCTCCATTGAGCAGTTAGGTTTATATGCTTATATATGTATCTTGCGACGTAGTTTCATGATCTAAGAACATCATGCACACCATTCAGATCATACTATGGATCGGATGATCCAACTACCGTGTGCTTAAGTTGTTGATCTAAATACTATACGTACTATTGATAGATGGACAAACACTAAGGGCATTCTTGAGCTATTGATCCAAACACCATGCTCATCGATAATTAATGGATCCAGATTACATGTGCACTGTTAATCCAAAGTTACAGCCATGCAGACTCAAGATACTTTAAGGCAAGTGCTCTATTAACTTGTATTGCCTCTGAAGTACACTCATTAACTTATAACTTTTGATGCATATACATAGTGGAATCCATGACCTGATTCGATGCACACCATCGTTTCATACACTTTAACATATTACAATATGCATGGCATCAATATTTGGGGGCATGATTATCACCTAGAACTTGATTTATTTATTTTATTTTATTTTTAATGCATCTTTTGAGTAATGTCCATGGCATACAACTTAGATGACGTCATGGTCACTTACAATATGAACATTTTCTTATGAAGTTTAGCGTACCAACACGCATGGCACTCAACATTTGAGTGGTATGATTAGCACTTAACGCATGATACCTAGCATGGCAGTTTGCTTAGCTCCCAAAGCTTGCACACGACGTGCTGCACTTAGTGTCTAGGCTGTCTGCATATCACCTAGCACATGGGCAGCAGGCATGAGGCCCAGCACATGAGTATTGTGCTTGGCAGCCGGTGCATGAATAGCCCACATCACATCCAGCAAATGAATAACAAGCTTAGCTCATAGCACAGGGTAGCATGCTTAGTGCATAGCACACGGGCATTGCTCCAACACAGTGCACTCCGGTTAGACAAAGTGTAATGCTCCAGCACACCACGCCTCGATCAAGCATGGTGCATCGCTTCAATTCACCTCAAACAAGCCAGACCTAGTGCATTGCACCAACGCACCACTCACAATACACACGACCACAGATCAGTGCACATGGCTCTAGTGCACACAGCAAGTAGGCATGGCACGCAGTACTTGATATTGGATGTAGACATAGATCATAGTGCACATAACGATGAATAGGCATACAAGGTTTTGATGGTGTGATATCATGTGATTTTGGAAATTTGATCCATGAATGTAAGTTCTGTGTGTGCATTATATGTGATCTGTAGAAAGTACAATTTGTGCTTGAGATAATTGCTAATTGATGATTTTGATAATTGAAATAAAACTATTGTTTTTGCATACTACATAGTATGGTACAATATACAATTTTGGAAATGTTGAGAAGCAAATATACAAGTACCGATACTAAGACTTGAATAAGCTAGTCGATGATTTATGTTAATTGAAAGATGGCTTGTGAGATGAAAGTTCGTAAATGATTTTGTCTGATGTATTCTGGAATGTAAAATTGTGACTGTAAGTGAATTCCATGAGCAATCTAAAACTTAATGGAAATTAGGCAATTGCAAAGAGTTGTGCCTATCCAAAATTAGGCAACTTGTGAGAGTTGAGCCTAACTTGGAGCAAATTGTAAGACCCATCTGGTTGTTATGATAAGAATATCAATTGGCCACTGGCTTCTGATATAGATACATGCCTTAAGAGGCTTAGTCATGAGAATGTTTCATGGGGAGACTACTCTCAAATTTATCCAATACCCCTACGAGGATTGGTGTAGCCCACGTGGTATCTGCGGCCGAACATAGTGGGATGATAGTCCTCTATGTGCATAGCATACTGTACAGTGATTGAACATGAACTGACATATCAGTCATTCTCAAAGATATTGACCATTGCCTAGATGGGCTTTTGGTAAGACACTACCAATTAGTGATATGTCAAATTGTGATACACCATTCTTTGACATAAGTCCTAATGTGCTTGTGTATGTGATTTGATAGAAATATAAAAAAGTTTTTAAAACACTAGATTTGTTAAAAGCATAAATGTTTATAATACATATATTCCACTTATGATTTAAGCCGTGGTTTTTAAATGATTGGTTTAGGCTTATTTCTATTGAGTCATTGTACTTACCCCTACAAAACATTTCACATGAAGCATGATGGACCAAATAGTCAAGTAGAAGGAACTAAATAAGGAAAATCAGAAGAAAAGAAGTATGAATAAGTAGTCAGTTGGACATCTTTATTATTATTTTGATTTTAAAACAATGAACACTTGAGGATGAACGTAATAAGACAAGTGATAGGATATATTTAATTTGACTTATGACTTGAACTTAAATTCCTTATTGGTTGAGTTGTGACCATGTAATCATGTAATGTATGCTTTTATTCTGCTATTATATGTGAAGGTTTTTAAATGATACTAGGTTGAAGGGTGGAATTGAGAAAAAAAAAAGTATGCATTATATGTTTCAAATATTTTATAATAAAAAAATCCTGCATTTTCAAATTATATTTTAAAAATTCTTTTATGAAAACCTAGGTCGCCACATTTACAAAATGAAAATTGTCTTTTTATTTTTCAAAAAATGTGGGCCATTACAGATGCCTTGCGAGATCTTTTTGCATGCACGATCGATCGAAGTGTCAAAAATGTTTTTGACCAATTTGAGATTAAGATGGAGACCAAGTTTCCATGGTTTTATTTTCAATGGGCAAAGATGGCTCAATGGACACTATGCTAGAAGGGTAGTGGTGTTCGCCACCCACCTTCCAAAACCTAAGATACTTGATACTCAACTCCATAGAGCAGCTAAACTTTAGGTGTGGCACCATAGAAAGGCCATGTGCTACGATTTGGCTCTCCCATGTGAGACGGTGACAAAGTCACCTCGCTTTAATATTGGTTGTAAGCACGTAGATCAACTGAGTTGTGGTTGCAGCATAATGTTCTATGATTTTTGAGATATGGGATTTTTTAAGTGGCACTGCACTTTTGGTTCAATAGGAGCATTGACACCTTAGGTCAATCTAGCATGACAATGCCTTGGATTTTGATAGTCGCATATGAGTATTCATAACCAGATGTAATAGCTAGTAATGCTGGATGACGAGTGTCTAGGACATTCATGAATGCCTATAAGAAAGGGTACCTCTACTTACGATGTTGTGCTTTTAAGATGGCATTGACAGAAGTGGTGAGAAAAGATTTAAAAAGTCTTAAACTTAATCATATAATGATGCTTGATAGAGGTGGAGTGAGGAACAAGATTCACATAGCCAACCCTTGAACATGATAAGGCCTTGATGATGATTATGATTATTGTACTTTTAAGAGCTTATAATCTTTGAATGCATCATGTTCCTTAGAATTATTTTGCAAACAATATGTACTATCCTTTTCATGGATGCATTATGAATTTTGCACTTATATTACACATGGATGGATTGGATCTAGGATTAGATGCTTGTATGATATATTGATGATACATTCTTGAGCCGCATTAAAACATCCATATGATGTTATTGAAAATCCTTGGAAGCAATACCTAAGGATGTGCATTGGATGCATGAGTGTGTATTGCAAATTTTATTTTTCTAGTCTTTATTCTTCCAACTAAGTATATGCATATACTCATCCTACCTACACCACAAATAAGTGTGATAAGAAAAAGGGTGCAGAGGTCGAGTGAGAGCATTTGGAATAGCGCAGAGCATTCCTATTTGTCTTTTGGGTTTTATTGCTGAACTTTATATGTGACTTCTAAATGTCATTTTTGGACATGTGTGTATGTATGTATATTAGACTATGGATGTGACTGAACACCATTTCGGGAAATGGTAATTATATAACACTTACGGTTATTAAAATCTTTTCACATGAAATATTTTCACTCGTGTATTTTCAAAAATAAAATTCAAACTAGGAGCCCTATGTAACATCTTGCAATTTTAGTAAGAATTTAGAGAATTCTGTGTAGTTAGGAAAGTCAACTTAATATTGAAATCTAGAGTACAATGTGATAGAAGGCCAAGATCTTGTAGATCTAGGAAAGAGAATAAGATCAAGATCTAAGAGATATGAGAAAGGATATGGATAGGTAATAAAGAGTGGATAAGATCAGAATTTGGGATAGTATAGGATATGAAGGAGAAGTATATGCAGAGATATGATAGAACACAAAATAGTAAAGAGGGGAGCCAAATATAATTAGCTAGATAGAGAAAGAAGAAGAATACGTGAAAAACAAAGAGAGAGCGCAAGAAGGAGGCTATACTAAGGATCACCCACTCTTTGCTTTTTAGACAATAAGATGGTAGAAGAAAATCATCAAAGAGCTAAGCGGGCGTGGGATTTTCTAGATTAAAAGGGTTTTAATAGCATGTCTAAATATGTTTTTAATTGATCGATTTGGCAATATATACACATGCTTTGATCCCATTCATGGATCTTATATTTATAGCATGCTTATCTTATTTTTTCAAAGGCCTAATGCCCACTTTTGAATGATTGTGAAATTAGAGAAAAAATTATGATAATTGTGCATGAATGTCATTTTTGAAATTTAGCATGATGAATTTTGAATAAAGTTTATATTTTTCTTGAATTACTAATCTATCAAATATTTTGCCTAAGGGCATGTGTATTCAAAAGTATATGATACGAGGATTTGAAATGCTATGTGCATTGTTTGTATTGATGTATTAACTAGGATTTTGGAGATTTCACTCGAAGGAGTGTCTTTTAATTAAGTACTAAGAGTGTGATCATCATTACTTTAGAGACTTTTTAGAGTCAAATATGACGGGTAATTGATGAGATCCCAGTAGTTTGCTATGCTAGTGGTCATGGCCATTAACACTAAAAATAAAATTTGATACCTGCCTAAGCTAAAGGCTTTTGAGCATTTGAAAGGGTCACGGGACCTTCCATTCAGTGTGATCCTTTCTTCCTCATAAGGACTGGTGCAGGTCGTGTAGTATCCGCAATCTAACGTAGGCGAAGTCACTTGTTCTCTCTATATGCATAGAAGATGAGATATGATATTAACATACATGGTTAAATCTACCAACCTCGAGGGATTTATATCATTTGCCTTCATGGCCTTAGCAAGACACTACTATTTGATTAGTTTGATAGTGTGTGACATGTTTCATATATTAGGTACAAATTCTAATGCTATGTATTCTTTTATCAAGACGTATAACACTCTACATGTTTTGTGTGGCTTAGACTTTTCCACTTAGTGGTCACACTCACCCCCGCCAATAAATTTAGGTTAGTCTTTATGCAGAGTAAAGAGTTTAAGGTAGAACAGGAACTTTGAAGCAGGAGAGCGAAAGTATGATAGTGAAATTAGTTACTTATCTGGTTTAGAATAAAAACCATTGAACATTTAGAATTGTAATGTATCGAGACAATAAACCTTGATCTGAATATGAGGATTTGGTTTAATTCAGGTTATAGTATTATCTAATATTATTTGAGTTGTAACTAGTGGGTCCTGGCAGTACTTGTTGCTATGTACTTATTTGGCTATATGTCGAGTTGATAAGACACCCGGCTTGAAAGTGTAACACCCTTAAATTTTAATTCATTTTATGTAAATAGATTAAATTGAAAGTGTAACACCCTTAATTTTTAATTCATTTTATGTAAACAAATGCACTCACATTAGGTTTAGGGATAATCAGGCTCGAACTGATAACTCCCACCAAGTCAGCAACAGAAAGTGACAATTAGAGTGTGGAATCTCATATCAATCAGCAAGGACCACTTTGCAAGGCTAAATACTCTAAACTCGGACCTATTATAAAAAAACCCAAAGTATTTCGAATTGTTCAAATTAGAGTCCACTACATTTTTTATTTTACAAATAAAGAATTAAAGAGCAAATCCTCTTCTAGGGGGTGATGCTAGATGTTGTTAACATCATGACCGAAGTATATTATGCAGTGTAAGCTTAGTACAATGTTTTCCTTTTTTGAATTGATAACTGACACACCCAATAGGTCTTAATACATACACCCTTTCTATACATATTCTCAGGATATCCCCCATTCAATGTACACCCTTGCCACGCATATCCTTGGGTTACTCCCTCAATGGGGAAACATCCCACATCCTCTAAAGGAATGCGATGCACTACCTCGAACCTATGACCTACTTATGGGAGAGTCTTAGCCTAATCTTGGACAATATTGGTTTATGCGCAAATCTAGTACAAATTAATATCTCTCCTAGTTGAAGTTTTTAAAAAAAGATTCAAGTTTTTTTATGCCTTGAATTAGTCTCAAATAATTCAACAATTTCTAAACTTAATGTATTATCAAATATAAAATCCACCAAATCAAAAGCAAATTTCATAATTAATTTGTCAGATTATGAATACTATTAGTAAATTTGAATAAAATATTAAATTCACATCAATTCTTACTTGTCATCTTCTATTTATTGAGATGATGCTAAAGTCCTACACTATAAGGCATAAAATTATTATGCAGTGGCCCCATTGTATGATAGTGGGGCGACCCCTAATTGAGATAAGGTCTTGATGACGATGAAAGTTAGACACATACACACACCATGCACAACCTTGAACCTTGGCCACTTTCTTGTAGCTCCAATACATAGCAAGGCACTTTTCGTTGAACAAATCGTTTCATCTTATTTATTTGACCATCAATATCTTGTAATCTAAACATTACTTTGATTGAATGATTCTAAACATTCAAACAATGTGATGTTTGATCATTGATTCTGAACCATTATGTACAAACAGTTTTTAACTGCCCATTTTCTGTCACAACCCCGTCGGGCCCACAACAAGGATATTGTCCCGTGCGCACGCGTATGGGTTTTGGTTCTCCCCCGCATCCAGGGGAAAAGGCCTCCTTCGTGATACAGAGTTCTGCACAGCAGAAGATATTGTCCCCTCTGGGTCCCCTCAGAGTATCTTGGGCTATTGCTCAGAGTATCTTGGCCCGAAGCCTCAACCCATCTTGGCCAACCCTCAGGGTTTTGTCTTGGTTCCACCAGGGGCCCCATTGTTGTGAAGGGAGAGAACCCCTCCTTATAACCCACAGACCATCACCCCCCCTAACCGATATGGGACTAACTCTCCTGTGTCCCGCCCTCAGACCATCTCGGCTCCCCTCACAAGGCCAAGCCTCAGGCCATCTTGGCACGGTAGCCATCTCCCGCCTACGGGACACACGCCCCCGTGTGTCACCACACGAGTGACAGTGCGGCTAGCCACCCATCCCTGGGGTCGGGGTTTGGCTATGATACCATTTGTCACAACCCCGTTAGGCCCACAGCAACGATATTGTCCCGTGCGCACTCACGTACCATGGGTTTTGCTCTTCCCTCGCGTCCATGGGAAAACCCGTTGTTGCTGTGAAGGGAGGCATTCCCCCTTATAACTCAAGCCCATCACCCCCCCTAATCGATGTGGGACTAACTCTCAACTGTGCTAGCCGCACCGTCGCTCGTGTGGTGACACACAGGAGCGTGTGTCCCATAGGCGGGAGATGGCTACCGTGCCAAGATGGCCTGAGTCTTGGCCTTGTGAGGGGGGCTAAGATGGTCTGAGGGCGGGACGCAGGAGAGTTAGTCCCATACTAGTTAGGGGGGGTGATGGTTTGTGGGTTATAAGGGGGGTTCTCTCCCTTCACAACAAGGAGACCTTTTCACTTGGACGTGGGGGGAGAACCAAAACCCATGTGTGTGCGCACGGGACAATATCCTTGTTGTGGGCCCGACGGGGTTGTGACAAATGGTATCAGAGCCAAACCCTGACCCCGAGGGTGGATGGCTAACCGCTTGCGTGCCTCGGTCACACGAGGGTGTGTGTCCCCTAAAGGGGAGAGATCTAGCCTTGCCGGCTCAGGCACCGTGAGGTACTGTGATGGCAGCAAAGCGGAGAAGGCCGAGGGAGTGATGATTGAGAGTTAGTCCCATACCGGCTAGGGGGGGTGATGGTCTGTGGGTTATAAGGGGGGTTCTCTCCCTTCACAACAAGGAGGCCTTTTCCCCTGGACGTGGGGGAGAACCAAAACCCATGCGCGTGCGCACGGGACAATATCCTTGTTGTGGGCTCGACGGGGTTGTGACAAGTGTTGGCTACCGTGCCAAGATGGCCTAAGGCTTAGCCTTGTGAGGAGAGTCGAGATGGTCTGAGGGCGGGACGCAGGAGAGTTAGTCCCATACCGGCTAGGGGGGTGATGGTCTGTGGGTTATGAGAGGGGTTCTCTCCCTTCATAACAAGGAGGCCCCTGGTGGAACCAGGACAAAACCCTGAGGGTTGGCCAAGATGGGTTGAGGGTGCACAAGATGGGTTGAGGCTTCGGGCCAAGATACCCTGAGGGGACCCAGAGGGGACAATATCTTCCGCTGTGCAAAACTCTGTATCACGAAGGAGGCCTTTTCCCCTGGATGCGGGGGAGAACCAAAACCCATGCGCATGCGCATGGGACAATATCCTTGTTGTGGGCCCGACGGGGTTGTGACAAATGGTATCAGAGCCAAACCCCGACCCCGGGGATGGGTGGCTAGCCGCACTGTCGCTCGTGTGGTGACACACGGGGGCGTGTGTCCCGTAGGCGGGAGATGGCTACCGTGTCAAGATGGCCTTGTGAGGGGAGCCGAGATGGTCTGAGGGCGGGACACAGGAGAGTTAGTCCCATACCAGCTAGGGGGGTGATGGTCTCTGGGTTATAAGGGGGGTTCTCTACCTTCACAACAAGGAGGCCCCTAGTGGAACCAGGACAAAACCCTGAGGGTTGGCCAAGATGGGTTGAGGGTGCGCAAGATGGGTTGAGGCTTCGGGCCAAGATACTCTGAGCAATAGCCCAAGATACTTTGAGGGCACCCAGAGGGGACAATATCTTCCGCTGTGCAGAACTCTGTATCACGAAGGAGGCCTTTTCCCCTGGACGCGGGGGAAAACCAAAACCCATGCGCGTACGCACGGGACAATATCCTTATTGTGGGCCCGACGGGGTTGTGACAAAATATCTAGCCTTGCCGGCTTAGGCATCGTGAGGTACCGTGATGGCGGCGAAGCGGAGAAGGCCGAGGGGGTGATGGTTGAGAGTTAGTTCCACATCGGTTAGGGGGGTGATGGGCCTGAGTTATAAGGGGGAATGCCTCCCTTCACAGCAACGATCGGTTTTCCCCTGGACGCGAGGGGAGAGCAAAACCCGTGGCACGTGAGTGCACATGGGACAATATCATTGCTGTGGGCCCGACGAGGTTGTGACAAATGGTATCAGAGCCAAACCCCGACCTCAGGGATGGGTGGCTAGCCGCATCGTCGCTCGTATGGTGACACACGGGGGCGTGTGTCTCGTAGGCGGGAGATGGCTACTATGCCAAGATGGCCTGAGGCTTGGCCTTGTGAGGGGAGCTGAGATAGTCTGAGGGCGGGACGCAAGAGAGTTAGTCCCATACTAGCTAGGGGGTGATGGTCTGTGGGTTATAAGGGGGGTTCTCTCCCTTCACAACAAGGAGGCCTTTTCCCCTGGACGCGGGGGGGAACCAAAACCCATGCGCGTGCGCATGGGACAATATCCTTGTTGTGGGCCCGACGGGGTTGTGACAAATAGTATCAGAGCCAAACCCCGACCCCGAGGGTGGATGGCTAACCGCATGCGTGCCTTAGTCACGCGAGGGTGTGTGTCCCCTAAGGGGGAGAGATCTAGCCTTGCCGGCTCAGGCACCGTGATGGCAGCGAAGCGGAGAAGGCCGAGGGGGTGACAGTTGATAGTTAGTCCCACATCGGTTAGGGGGGGTGATGGGCCTGAGTTATAAGGGGGGAATGCCTCCCTTAACAGCAACGACCGGTTTTTCCTTGGACGTGGGAGAAGAGCAAAACCCGTGGCACGTGAGTGCGCACGGGACAATATCATTGCTGTGGGCCCGACGGGGTTGTGACAAATGGTATCAGAGCCAAACCCCGACCCCGGGGATGGGTGGCTAGCCGCACCGTCGCTCGTGTGGTGACACACGGGGGCGTGTGTCTCGTAGGTGAGAGATGGCTACCGTGTCAAGATGGCCTTGTGAGGGGAGCTGAGATGGCCCGAGGGCGGGATGCAGGAGAGTTAGTCCCATACCGGCTAGGGAGGGTGATGGTCTGTGGGTTATAAGGGGGGTTCTCTCCCTTCACAACAAGGAGGCCTTTTCCCCTGGACGCGGGGGAGAACCAAAACCCATGCACGTGCGCACGGGACAATATCCTTGTTGTGGGCCCGACGGGGTTGTGACATTTTCTATGACCAAAAACTTACATTTCATATTCCAAACTTATCTCGTCCTCCAGTTTTAAGAATGCTAGTCATATGCAAATAATTGATAGAGAAATATAAGGGTAGGAGAAAGGACCTTTACATGGTCTTTATAGACTTAGAAAAAAATTACAATAGTGTCGCTAGAGAGTTAATATGGTGAATGTTGGGCGAGAAAGGGTTTCACAAGGGTATATAAACATTATTAAGGGTATGTATGAAGGACCAATAACAAATGTTAGGAGTTCTAGTGAAGAGACTGATAATTTTTCTATCATTATAGAATTACACCAAGGATCAACATTGAGCCTATACCTTTTCACATTAGTTGTTGATGAGTTGTGGAGAGATGTGATAGAGCCTAAAGGATTTAAAATTAGTTGAATTAAGACAAAATATATGGAGTTCAATTTTAACAAGGAGAGAAGTGGGAGTGAAGCACTAGTAAAGATTTATAACTAAGAAGTCCTTTTAAAAAGATCACTTTCGATACTTAAGATCGATATTTCATGAGAGTGAAAATATTAAGAGGGATGTTATCTAAAGAATCTAAATGTGTTAGACCAAAAGGATATGTACCTCTGAGGTTTTGTGTGATTGATGAGTGCCACTTAAACTAAAAGAAAAATGATAAAAAATGGCTATAAGGTCAGCCATGCTCAATGGATTAGAGTGTTGGACAATTAAGGAACAACATTTACATATGATGAGCATAGCTACATTGAGGATGTAGAGATAGATGAGTTGTAAAACATGAAAAGATAGAATATCTATTCAGTTACAACCATCAATCCATACACTTGTACTGCATGTCCACTGTAATATAAGTCATAATGTAATGATCTGATGGATCAATATCTTATGGCAAAAGAGCTCAAAATAAATCCTCAAAATACATTAGAATAATTTAAAATAAATTCCAAAAAACTTATACAGAAAATATGTGTAATCATATACCCAAATATCATTAAAGAATATTGTAACCATTTTTTATGAGATAAATAGTAAATAACATGTATCTTTGCATTAATAGTTTAAATAATCATTCTAAATATAATATGTGTATTTAACTTCATTTTTTACATATTATATCAAAACTTATTATGTAATTATAATTAAATATATAAGAACGAAAACAATTTTATTCTACCTATACAAGCACAAGCTTACTGAAGTATTGTATTTGTTTATAATATCTCAAATTTGATGAAATAAAATAGAATAAAGAAAGTTAGAAATAAACACATTAGAGGAAACTCAGAAATGACACCTATAAGTAATAAAATCGAAGATGGTAGACTTAGATGGTTTAAATATTTTCAATAAAAACAAAAAACAATAACAGTTAGAAGAAGTGAGTCTATCCAAATCAAAAGCCCTAAAAAGGTAAGGAAAGGCTTAAAAGGATGTGCATGAAAGTGATGAGAATTTTTTAAAAAAACATTTAAACTAAATGAAGCTGTGATTTTTGATAGAGGGAAATGAATGAACAAGATTCATATAGCCAACCCATAATTAGGCTAAGACTTTGACGATGATTCATCCACGGATTGAGAAGTGAAATGAACAGATAACGGTCTGATAAATCTATTGTGGGCCCACTATGGTGAACCGAATCCAAACTTTCTAATTGATCAGGGTCCCACCAGATTCTACTTGGTCCCACCATTCAACTGCATTAGGACAGCCCCTGCGTATGCCTGCATCAACCTACGTTTCCCCATATCCCACGTGCCCCCGTATATTTCTATCTCGAAGGCGACACATTGGAACTACACGTGTCAAACGGTCGGTAGAGTTGGGGTGGGGTTTCAAATTCTCATCCCGAAAGTCACGACTGGCTTTCCCTCGTCCTCCCCGAAAGCCCAAACCATTTTCCCCTCCACCATTTCTCCTTTTCCCCATTTTTGGATTTTTCACCAGCATGGACGCCACGCTTTTCCTCACCAAACGCCCTTGCTGCGGAAACAATTCCGCTGAACCTTTTTCTAGGGTTTCGAAATCGCAAGAAATGGATAATCTTCTGGAAGCTCTGCTAGGGTTCTCGGATTCTTCTTCCTTCTCTCTTGATCTCTCTCTCGAACGCCTCCTTGAATCTAGGGTTTGTGATTTGGAGAAAAATCTGTTAATCGATAATGCGTTGCGTTTGGGATCCGTTCTTCAAGAAGCTGCGAAGAAATGCGAGAGAAAACGGGCGTCGGTGCACAATTCTGTGTCATGGCCACTCCCGCAGGATCTCACCGTTAAAGTAAGCAGGATTTTGGGAATTTTGCTATTTTCTATGCTCAACTCTGTTTTTTAGTCTTGCTGGGTCAGTCATTATTGCTTTCTTTGGTTGATTTTGGTATTTAGTGGGGCTTTCTGATATTCTTATCATCGAATGCATCAGTTTGGATTTAAGTTCTACCACTGAAATAAATGTTTTAGACCATTACATTGGAGGAATTCATGAACCAACCTACTGTAGCTCTTCGCAGATAACACCAATATTGGTTCAAGAGTACATTCCAATAGAGGAAATGCCGTTCCAACCCATAACTAGCTGGTTTTCCCCAAATTTGGCCGGGCTCAGCAGTTGACTTGACATCTAAGGGTAAAGCACTGTTTCAATGTGGTTCATGAGAGCCATAAGAAATCGAGGCAAACTCTGAATACTATATATGACCCCAAAATAACATTGTTCAATCATGGTTTTAGGTTTTTGATGCCTTTTATGATAGTGTATTTATTTATTTATTTTGAAAGTGTGGATTTGGGTGTTGGGGTGTATGCCGTCATTCTTCCCTATGCTCCATTGAGTTTTTACTTCTTTTGCACTAGTCAATTATGTTTTTTCGTATTTTGGTGTGCTTTGTGTCGTTGTTTCCCTTATCTTTGAATTGGTGGATTTGTGTGCTATGGTTTATGTTTTGGTCTAGAGCCTGGTGACGGTTGTGTGTTTGAGTAGTTACACCTTTAATTTTGTGCATGTGGATTCCATATTGGATCAAGTTGTATGAGAATTATACATGGAGGTGCCTGAACTTCATTCTATTGATGTGAGTCGTGGTTTTAGCACTGAAATTCACTTTCTGAAAATATCAGTTTTCTTTGCAGAATTGATTCTTTTGGGCTTATCGTGTTAGTAAAATTTTCATTTCTTGGTGTGCTGTATGATGTTCTTTGATTTGGAATGGATGGTATTAATTGTTAAGGTTTATGTTTTTGTTGAGAACATCATATATTATATTTTTTAAGATACAGGATCTTTACCTTACTGTTAATGGATTGACTTAAAATAGAATTATGCAGGAAGATGCATGAACTGCAGGCATATGGTGGGTTTTAGTTCTAAGTACTTACAAGTGCTATAATCTGACTTATTCATGTTTGCATTTGGATGAAACTCCCCAAAGAGTTTTTTTCAGGACCACTGGCAGTTGACATTGACATGAAATAGTGAATGAGATGCCCTTAGGGTGTTTGGACTTATAATCTTCTTTTCCTTGGAGAGGATATCCTTGACAATGAGTTTTTCCATGCCTAACAAACCTTTTTCTCCATGAATCTTTATTCTCTTCTGGCAAAGATCTTCAACCAAAGAGACACATATCCTAGGAAAGCTGGCTTCCCGATTACCATGTCTGCATTCTCTCTTCTCTCTTGTGCTTTGCATCTCAACTGTCACTGGCTCTGTAGGTAGGCTGGGACTATTAGACTTTAGTGCTGTTTCTTTGGGTGTCACATGCATCACTTGGACATGATTGATTCTGCTGGCTTAACTGACAGGCATAATTTTGGGCTATTAGTTTTTTATCTTCAATTTGAATGGTAATTCTGCCTCTGTAAGTGACCCACTTTAATTAGATGATCCTGGTGTCTTCATCTGTAAAGTTTTCTTCAGCATTCTGTGGAGAAATCTAAATGTTTGATCATTTTACAAATTAAAATCATATGGACAGTATGTCAATAGGCAGCAAGTGTGTAACTAGGCCTACATAGGTTGCCTAATGGCGCTCTACAAGATGTAGGACCGATTACATAAACACATGCATCTGCGAAGAAATCTAAATGCTTGATCCTTTTACAAATTAAAATCATATGGACGGTATGTCAATCGGCGGTGAGTGTGTAACTACGCCTACATGGGTTGCTTAATGGCGCTCTACAAGATGTAGGACTGATTACATAAACACATCTATCCCTGTTTGGGCTAGAGAAGTTCGTTGTTAGGATATATTACCAAATCCAGTTTGTGTAGTTCCTTTCAGAAATCCAGTCCCCATTGAGGAAAGAACAAAAAGGTTATTGTTTGTGGTGTAGTCGTTGTTGGACTCCAACCATCATACTAACTTCAATTGAAGAAGTACTTATTTCGTACTTCATAATTTTCGTGAAATGCTAAAGAATTTAAAGGAGACATTCTTGGAGAATGCAGCTGACTTTTTAACATGGGATGACATACCTTTCTAGAAATTCAAAGTGACTTTTAAGTTATCCAAACGTCTTGCTAGACAGCCTGGGGTGCTTTTTAAAATCATCTTGGGTGACAGATTTTAGAAATGTGAAATTTTGAGTTGCAATGGTAGTTGTTTAATGAAGGGGAGCCTCGGTGCAATGGTAGAAGTTGTCGCTTTTGTGACCTTGAGGTCACAGGTTCAAGGCGTGGAAACAGCCTCTTGCAAATTGCAAGGTTAAGGCTGTGTACTTGTCGCTGTGACCTTGAGGTCACGGGTTCAAGGCATGGAAACAGCCTCTTGCAAATTGCAAGGTTAAGGCTGTGTACTATTGAGCCTGTGGTCTGCTCCTTCCCTAGATATGCATACGTGCGAGCTTTGTCCACTGGGCTGCCCTTTTAATGGTAGTTTTTTAATGCTGTATGTTGCTTATTTTTCTGTCAAGCCCTAGGGTGTGTTGGAAGATCCTGTGATTCATTACCCACCCAGGAGCTCTTGGCTAGGGAAGACTACTGGAAATCAATGGTATGCTGGATTCTAATGTCTTGGCCCTTTCTTGAGGAATGGGATCCAGGCCATGTGGTTCCGTGATGTGTGAGAGGGGGTGGGGGTGGTGGTGTGGAGGGGGGTGGAAGCGGCAAGAAATCTCTGTATTTTCAGAAACCACCTGAAGTTCTATTAAACTGTCATATCCTACATTTGGTAGTTTGATGGAGGGCCTATTTGCAATGGAATTGGCCAAGGTGAATAGCAGAGAAGAAAGTGTCTTAAGTAGCAGAAGAATAGTCACTTTGTTGCAAACAGATGATTTTTCATGAAAACAGCCTTTGAACTCCAAAAGTATTTGACGCTTGATGCTTTCCATATTTCATTTTTCTTTTGATTAATTATTAAACTTATTTTTCCTGCTGTCCATTTCTTTCCTTCTATCTTGGTTTTGCTTCTATTCTAGCTCTTTTTTTATTTTTATTTAAAAAAAATTTCATTTGCATTTAAACTTTTTATTTATTCAGATCCTCTTCGTCAAGCTTTTTTCACCATTAAAAGTTTGTGTTTAGTTTGTTCTTATCTTTGGAACAACAACACATTTGACGCCTCTCAATTTCTAGGTTTTATTTGTTCAGTTGTTTGGTTCTGTATATTTCACTTTACTACAAAATGTTTTGTATTGTATCAGTATATCCCTATACTCAAATTTGTTAGTTTGCTGTCCTGCCATTTTGCTTCTGGTGAGTTAGTGCATTTGCCATTTCTAATTGAAAAATCCATTGTCTTCTTTGTGTTTGATGATCTGCAGGTATTCTCCATGCTTGATACACAAAGCCTATGCCACGCTGCTGCTACATGTTCAATGTTCAACAAATGTGCTGTGGACCCTATCTGCTATGCCAATATTGACTTAGCATCTATAGTTCCAAAGATCAATAACACTGTTGTTTGTATGATGATCCAGCGTGCAGGAAAAAACCTGCAGTAAGTTTTCTTATTCAGTTTGACAGCCATGTTTTGTGGGATACACCTCTGTTGAATTATATAATCACAATGGTTCTTGCTTATACAGTACTAGTAGACATTCTTCGTTATGATTTGTGTGCCCTACCCATCTCCAAAGCATTATATGATTTTGTGTTGGCATATTTAAAGCAGCAGTTCACTCCAGTCTTGAAACTTTTGTTTCTGTGTAGTCTCTTTTTTCTAGAATGAAAAAAGCTTAGTCTATTGGAGTAAAGCAAAGGGTTATTTATTGCAAACTATATTTTTTTAAATTCATTTGGATCCTTTTTAATCCAGGGTAAGAATACATATTCTTAGTTGTTTTTTTGGATGTGCTTGAAAATAACCTCCTCTAGTAGATGGATTGCATGGTCTTTGAACTGCAATGAACAATATCTTCAAAGAAAAACTGAGTCATGTTTCTGCCAAAGGTTAAAGGTAGGTCTTTCTCTATATCATTGACTTATTCTGGTTTGTTTACGAGAAGCAGTGTGGAACAGTGAGTCGAGTAGAATTCACAAGCTTCAGGATGGCAAAATTTTCCTGTTCTCTGTGTTTTGCAGTGTTCCACCCAAAGTTGTCCTAACTGAGAGTAAGCAAGGCATAACCATTGTACTCACAGGAGAAAAACAAACACGGACATCACAGCTGTAATTCTTCTAGGTGCAAACCAGTGGGCCTAAATTGCAAAAGGACAGTTCCTAAACTACCTAATTGAAGTATGCACCTGGTGCCTGATCCGTGAAGGTCAATCCATCCTGAACTGTCACTCATCATATAGGAAAATATGTTTCTAGAAAAGATCAGTCAGCAGTATGTTCCGTTGCTGGGCCAACTGTTTTTCTCTCATAGAACTTCTCTTTCTAGTTACAGTTCAATCATTTCCATTGGGAATCACTTGCCATCTGAGGACCACATTCTCTGTAGAACTTCTTTTTCCATTTACAGTTCATGTGTGTCACAAGCTCTTTACTTGAACATAGTCATTTATTTACTTTCCTTTGGTTGCATCTAAATTTCTGGTATCCTTGGTTATACAGCTGAATCATGAAAAGGCTGGAGCATGTTTAAGTTTGTAACTTTTAGGATTAGATAAAAGGAGCAGCCTAGGGCACAAAGCTCCCGCTTATGTGGGGTCCAGGGAAGAGGCGGACCACAAAGGGTCACTAGTACACAGCCTTACCTTGCATGCAAGAGGCTGTTTCCATGCCTTGAACCCTTGACCTCAAGGTCAAATGATGACATCTAATGGATGAGCTATTTTCAGTGATTATACTCTCTTCCAACTTAAAATTCTCCGTGAATGGATACACAGTGATCTTCTCATGCTTGAAGCGTTAAGCTATAGGTAGTTTTGCATGCTTCTTTATGGCTTCCTAGCTGATGTGCCTAAAAGTTGTGTTGTAAACGTATGGTATCTGCTTTCACCACTGGGCACGAGGAGTGGAAGTATGTTTTTAAGTGATGTGTTCAAAATGATATACTGTAGTTACTCTTATTTGTAGGTTATGTTACTGCCAGTTAAATTTTTGCAGGTGGTTGGACCACAATCTTTAATAGGATGGATATGTTGAACTATTATCCTGATTGCTTCTTAAACTTGTTGACCGTCTCGTGAACCCTAGAATGGAATGGAACTAATTTATTCTCTTGGTTTTCCTTGGAGACATCTTTTCTGTAGTGTGAATCACATGACTGATTTTTCTTTGGAACTCTCGAATTAATACCCCTCTTATTTATTGTCTATTTCAGTTCACTCAAACTTGGGATATTGCCCTGTCCAACTGTACCAATAGGGTCTTCGCGACCCATGGCATATTCCATTAACATTCCAGTAGATACATCAGTTCTCTCATGGAATGAGAAGAGATCAAGGCAAGGCAAGGAGTCGTGTGTTCTTACAAGATCCTGTTTGCTGCCTTTAAGTATGGATGGCGGTGCTGCTGGGTATTATCAAATTGACTTCTATCTGATGTTCTCATATGGTGCAGAGTGTGTTTCTTAGTTTCTTCTTTTAATTTGTTTGTAGGGCTCTTTTAAGGAAGTTGCATCTCCACAATATTGATAGAATGGATCATGCATCACTTTGTGCAGCCTTATCAGCATGTCCTTCTCTCCTTGATCTGGAGCTTGTTGGCCTGTAAGTTTACTGGTATCATTACCAATATGCCCTTGGATGGATATAGGTCTTAAAATATTGCAATATCATCTCTTTGCATATGGTGCACCTTTGTATTTATCTAAGAATGCTTTAGCAGACACAAGCTGTGGATGTTTACATCATTATATTACATGTCTGCATATTGTTTGCATATTTTACAATATTTGTGAACTTAATTACATGCATCCAAGAAATTGTTAAAAAATAAGTGTCAGTATTTCCATGTTGGAAACTGTTTGGGATCTGGATTTTGTTCATTTGGTAATTATTGATTAGGTGTCATTTCTAATTGTGTGAGGACCTCAAATATGCCCACAAAATATGAGTTTTGGTTGTTCAGGTTGTTCCAAATACAAAGAGTAAAAGTATATTGGTGTTTTATCCCCTTATATCAAAAAGGTTTCTATCCCTTCGTCCTTGATGTTGTTGGGAGAGGCTTAAGCCTAAAATGTTAATTTTACGGAAAGGAGCATTCAATGTTTTATTGTTATGCTGAATTAGTATGCGGTCAAGCTTGATTTACTAGGAGTTTTTACTATATGATGCAGCAGAGGAGCATGCAATAACATCCATAGTAAGCCAAGGGAATGGCCAAGACTTAGGAGAGCCCCCATAAGTTCATTTATATGAGTACGGGCATTTATGTCTTTTTTGTTAAAGAATAATGTTTAGTTATGAGACGAGCTCCTAGTTTAGAACAGAGATAAATGTCTAGGATCATTGCTCCAGCATGTAACCCAAAGGTTTAAAATGAACCTCAGAGACAACTTGAGGAAGCTTGATATACTAGGATTTTTTACTAAATGATGCAGTGGAGCATGCAAGAACATCCAAAGCCAAGGGAATGTCCAAGGCTTTGGAGAGCCACATGAGTCCCTTATTTAGTTGCTTTATCTGCTTCCCATTGGTTTTTAGTTCACTTAAGTGAGTAGGGTAGTTATGTCTTCTTTGTTAAAAATAATGTTTAGTTATGACATAAGCCTTTAGTCTAGAACAGAAATAGATGTCTAAGATCGTTGCTCCAGCATGTTGCCCTAAGGTTTTTAATAAACTTAGGAAACAGTTTGAGGACAAAAGCTGAGCAAAAGGCCTCAAAAGGGTTTTGATATTTTGCAAAAACTGGTGTTCAAATATTGAAATCATAGTGTACATTTGGGAATGACGATCTTATCCAGCTAGTTCAGTTCCAAGGACTCATGTTATAGCTGAACTTATCTGAAAAAATGGCATAACTGTTCCTCTCACTTAATGTCAGAAATAATGTATTTATTAGGAGATTGATGGTGGCATTGGAAAGGAAAAAGAAGCTTTACGGAGAGAAGTTTGGTAGAAGGGTTTGTGGGTTGAAACTAAGGCCTTCTAATGAAATGGTGTTAGAGGGGCCTCTCCTGTTATCACAAGGACAATGGAATTTTCTTCTTGGTGAGCCTTCTAACTTCATTGCAAGGTGTCTTAATATTGCAGACTGGGCTGGACCATTAGGTTTTTATTGCTAACAGGAGCTGTCTTCTTCCCA
Source organism: Warburgia ugandensis (assembly GCA_035236585.1). Classification (NCBI taxonomy): domain Eukaryota; kingdom Viridiplantae; phylum Streptophyta; class Magnoliopsida; order Canellales; family Canellaceae; genus Warburgia; species Warburgia ugandensis. The sequence continues at coordinate 74,541,769 of CP141132.1, read as the reverse complement.
ATTTTTTATTTCCTTTCAATGACTTCTTAAGCGAAATCAGCCAGCAAGGAACTTGGAGACTGAAATCTCTTGGTCTTTCTAGGATTTCAAGGCTTTGGCTGACACTTGGATAGGCTCATAGAAAAGAAGAGATTAGCAATATATATTCTTTTATATAGTAGAGGACTTGAAAATAGTATGTTTGCAATCATTATGCTTTTCCAACGAGAATTTGATCTGCCTTGCTAAAGTGGATTGGTACTTTGGATGATCCTGAATTTAGTTGCAAATATTCTGGAGAGTTGAGGTCTTATTTTAAGATTAAGTTGCTTGTAATGGAAGATTATTTGGCTTGCAGTTATTGGTCCACTTTTTTAGAAGGAAATCAAGGGGAGTTGGCTTCAGTCAAGTTTCTGAATCTAAACACCCGCCAATTGCAGTTGCATCAGTCAGTTTCTGGAAAGTGCTCCAATGGCAACGTTAGTTTCAGGTCAAAAGCAAGGACAGACTGAATGATCTTATTGAGAATTTTTTATACTGTACATTTGTGAGTAAGTGGAAGCAAAATAGATAAAGTTAAAAGTTAAAGATGGCAAAGGATACTGACGTAGAAAAGAATACCGAAAGCATCCCTTGACAAATATCCTTGTGGAAGGCTCTTCACATGTGATAGCAAAGCATAGTAAATACAAGTTACCCTCTTGATAACGTTCAAAAAAAAGAAAAAAACAGAGTTACCCTTGCCGTTGAAATAAGTCTGTCTGATGTAAGACAATCATAGATCCTCAACTAAACTGATTTTTATTGTTCATGCTACATAAAAAATACTGTTACTATGTCCAAAATTCAGACCTGCGGATGGGTCATGAAATCACTTCAGGCATGAGAATCACTCTTAGCTGTCAAGCAATGGGCAAAGATCTGTTTACTTTCAGTTTATTGATCTCCACAACAATTTATGTAGCATGTAAACTTTCATCTCTTTGATAAGATAAGATAAGGGATATGTTCTGTTGGGATTGTTGGAGGTTCTGCCATTCATAACTAGTTATTCTAGTCATCTCTATCTTGGACTTGGACTCGTAAACTTTGGATTCTTTGACAGGTTTTCAACCAAAACCTTATAAGCTCCCTCAAACCTGGCCCTCTAGTTACATTTCAAAGATAAAACAATGAAGATACATTCCTCCTTTTGGACAATCATAGAGCATTGGGCCACTACCAAGTCAACATGTGATTGTTTAGTTTTATGTCTCTTTGTCACGTAATATTTATATTCATCCCTAGAATGCAAATTACAAGCTCTGTAGTTAGAGGCGCAAGGGGTTGCGCCTAGAGCTTGGAGGGCCTAGGCCCGTGCCTGAATCATGAGGCCCAAAAATAAATATTAATAATTACAAAAAATAATAATAATCCTAAAAAAAGTTAGAAACCATAGAAACATAATTCTATGATGAAATATTACCCAAACATGCAAATTTCTATGGGGATGGAAACATGTTTTAACTAATAAATAGAAATTTTTTTTTTCTTTCCAATTTCTGTTATTGTTAATTGTTATTTTCAGAAAAATTGAAAAAAAACCATTAAAACACAAAAAAACATGAAAAAGGACATCACATATGTCCTCACAAGCAAAGGTTAGCTATATATGTGGATGGAAATATATTTTAACTAATAAATACAATTTTTTTTTTTTTCAATTTCTGTTTCTATTATTTTCGAAAAAATTGTAAAAAATAACATTAAAACACAAAAACCATGAAAAAGGACATCACACATGTACTCACAAGCAAGGGGAAGCTCTATATATATGGATGGAAATATGTTTCAATAAATAAAGATACAAAAAACGATTTTTTTTTTTCCAATTTCTGTAATTGTAATTTTCAAAAAAATTGAAAAAATAACCCTAAAGTACAAAAAAAGCATGAAAAAAACATCATACATGCACACACAAGCATGGGGAAGCTATACATGTGAATAGAAATATGTTTCAATGAAGAAATACAAAAAAACTGATTTTTTTTTCTTCAATTTTCATAACTAATATTTTCGAAACAGAGAAAAAACAAGAAAAAAAATCTTAAAAAAAACTTAAATTTATGGCAAAGAAACATAAAACTCAAATGGAATGTTTGTTTATACATATAGTATAAGAACCCCTCAAGATTTATCTAAAAATGTAAACAAAAAAATTGAAAAATCGGTACTATTTTTTAAAAATGTTTTTTAACAGAAAATGTTGCTTGAAGTGAAGATTCATGAATCCATACCTTTTTTAGCTTAGATCTGTGAAAGATTGAAGAGGAATGGTTGTTTTCACTTTCTGAGCTCTCAGAAGTGAAAATAGGGTTACATTAGAATGATCAACCAGTCGTTTGGTTTTTAGTCATGAAATCTCAATGATGGAGGTACTGCACTTGAATGATGGAACATAGATCATGCTGGGTCATGTGTGTTGCCAATAACAACAGCATGTGTGTGGGCCAATAACAATCATGTGATATAGCTTCCTCCCATGGTATTGTCCTTTCTTATTTCTTGTTGAGTATGGTTAAAATACATTTATGTTTTGGCAGTTTAAAGAGACTTTCATGTGTTTTAAGTTCCTCTTCTTTGATGTATTCCTTACCTGAAAAAAGTGCATGGAAACGGATGATAAGACCCTTACATCAGGTTCTGTGAACAGACATGTCGAACTGAGGCAAACATTGTGTTCGGTTAGCACAAACTGTCACTTAATAGAGCGCTTGTACTTTGAATCTTCCAAAACAGGTATCTGTCTTCCCTTTCAATGTTTCATGCTTTTTAACTTTTCAACTTGTTATTTAAATTTTCAATGTCAGGGAGAGATGACAGTTTGAAATCTGCCAATTGTGCTGACTTGGTAACTGGGTGTCCCAATCTAACATCATTGGCTCTCAGAGGGTTCAAGCTTCCAGATTATAAAGTCAAGGTACTTATTAAGGTGAGCTCCTTCCAGACCTTGTAAGCTAAGATTTTATCAGACCCAGGTGTTGGAAGGTTGTTACATGGAATCCAGTGTCAAGATCTTCTAAATGTTTCAAGATAGAATATTGGACCTTATTTCAAATTGCCAAATGCATTTATTTTATTTTATTTTATTCAGTGTAAGCAATAAAATATTGTTTATTTTCTGTATTATTGTACAACCTAAACTTTTTTGAGTCTTTGGTTCAAAACTTGTTGTTTACTTGCCGTCACTAAAACAGGGTTAGGACTTGTTATTTTGTAAAACTGCATTCAGCTGTTCTTCTGAAATTTGAGCCACCGTTTCATGTATCTGCCTTTAACTGCAGGGTTTGCACAAGCTGAAATTTGTTGACTTTTCAACATCTTACTCTGTTACGGGAGCCTTTCTAAGGTTAGATCTCACAATGATACTTAGCTGATGTTCTAATGCTTCATGATGCTCAATGTTTTATGCATTATTTTTCGGTTTTGTTTCTTTAGCAATCTTGGCAGTGGCACCAGTGGACAGCTGCTGGAGGTCCTAATTTTACGTGACTGCATGCACTTGAAAGAAGTGAGGACTGCTCTTGCATGCTTGCCTATGTAAATGAGCACCCTCATGGATGTCTTCTTAAAGTATCTGACTTCTTTGCAGGTGGAAGCTGCTAAATTCATAGTTGCTGTTCTTGAGGGAGATTGCAAGTTTCTCAGATATCTTGTGAGTAGGATTACTTGGAAATACTAATTTTTTGCATTATAAAGTTATATCTTTCTAGATCTCATTCTGATTTGCAAATAGGACATATCCAACAAAGAAGGTCTAGCTTCAGAAGGAGATTGGTCCCACAGAAGTTACAACCCGAGGTAGTTTGTAAAAGTTAATGGATCTCCTTCCAAAATTTTCAACCTTTTATTCATCTTCTGTTGCCCATTATGCAGTAAAATTCCCATGTCACGTCTCTTGGAAGAGAGGCCTGATTTCTGTTTAGTGGCGGAATTTCCTTCAGAGGGAAGGTTTGTTTTGACTGTATGACTTTCTGTACTTTAGTAATGATGTTTTTCAGCATGTCAAGCAAATGGAAAAGTTTTTGATGTTAGTGCTTGTTGGAATGCATGTTACAGCTTTGTCGAGATAGAGCATGTAGCGGATACCAGTGAAACTGTTCTGTCTTCCGAACTAAGTAGTCCCACATCTGATGGATCATCATTTATGATTTCATCTGAGAGTAGCTATAATAGTGATCAGGGTAGTGGTAATGAGGATGGTCATGATGCCAGTTATGCAATCTATGAGGAGAGCTCTGATGAGGTCGACTTTCTGGTCATATAGTGGAATGGAGAGAACGGGAATAGCTCAACGTCATCAGTCAGGCCAGTGTGGTACTATGCCTCTCTCATATGTTGCTGATTTTATCAATGTTAATCAGCTTAAATAAGTGTAGCCAAGTGCAGCCCGTCATATGCCCAAGCTGGTCCTGATTTTGCTCTATGTTCTTCCGATAATTGCAATTGGAAAATTCATTATTGCTAGAACCCTGTTTTTGTTTTCAGTACTAATGTTTTGTCAATTCTTTTTCTTTGTATTAAGTTCAGTTCAATTTTTATATCAAGGACCATGAGAACCTTATTTAGCAAAAGTCTGGAAGTCACTCAACTAAGATACCATGGGGGCAGACTGTGGTGCTCACTACTTTGAAGTTCTATTGACATCAGAAACGCAGTTTCCCTTATGTCATCATTGCTTGGTATTTTCAACATGTTATGTTGATTGCATTTACCTGTAATTGCGACAGAATATTATCCTGTAATATATTTGACCTTGAATCTTCGGCTGTTATTTGTCTGGATTTATCTTGTAGTCCATAGGATCTAACTTTAATGCTTCAGTCTGTGTGTCTAAAGATCTATATTATTTGCAAGTTCTTGTTGAAATTTGGCACAATGGTAAAAATTGTCGTTGTGTGACCTTGAGGTCTCGGGTTCAAGGCGTGGAAACAGCCTCTTGCAAAATGCAAGGTAAGGCTGTGTACTTTAGGCCCTTGTGGTCCGCCCCTTCCCCGGACCTTGCATAGGTGGGAGCTTCGTGCACCGGGGCTGCCCTTCTTCTACCGTATTGCTGTATTTGGTTGTGACTTAATCAGTTTGATGTGACTGGGGCGTACATGAGCATTGAGGGTCCCTAGGGGTGAAGAACCTAGCTTTTATCATATCAGCTTATCTCGATTTAGTCTTATTTGCAAATGAGGCCTAAAGGCCACACTGAAAACCATGACTTAAATGAAAAAAATCAGTGTGTTGGCGCACACATGGGCACTCATAGACACATATATGAACTGTTGTAAGAGTGGCTCCTCTTTCTACTAATTAGAACTATTTACAGGGTGCATTGTGGGTTAATCATGCACAAAGTTTATTGATGGATGATTGTAAGTGTTTATTTCTTGATGGTTTTCTGCTGAATGTGAACTATTTCTAGCTACTTAAAGCTATAAGGTTCAAAGCTTTAGAATTTTCAGATGGTTAAGTGTGTACCAGGTGTTGGTTCAGACCATTGAAAAGAGTGGGCCACTTGTAAATTTTCTCACTTTATTCTCCGAGAGAAAATCCTTGAATCCATGATACTGCTGCAGTATATCTGTATATGCAAATCTGCTGAATATCCGAAGTGGCCTTTGTCATGAGTAGCTCATGAGTTTTGGAGTCTGTTTTCTCTGAATCACTTGCATGTATTGACACTTAGCCTTTTTGTTTTGTAGGAAATGCTTTAATAAACAAGTACCCGAGTGGAAGCATGAATGGCAGGGAAGTCACAGAGTGGAGTCCTGGAACTGTTAATAGATTTGACACAACAGTTTGACGCCTGGGAAAATGTCCCTGACATTGAGGTGAATGGTTTAGTGCTATGACTACCATTTTTGGTCTGTGTTAAGGGATGACATGACTTTATGATCTTTAGGTCGGTTATGTTATTTCTCTTTGAGCATTTGCGAGCATCAGTAAATGATGGTTTGGTAGTATTGCTGTTGCTTCTCCGGCACTTATTCGTATGATGTCATGCGCACCCATGAGTCTGCTTGCGCCACTGCGCTTGAAAGCGTTTGCTCCTTTGGTGGAACAAATGTGATTATCCATGTTGCCCAAAATCTAAGTTGTGGGACGGCCAGTTCTGGTGTGTGTACCACCAAGAACTTGTCGTCCATATAACGCTCGTTGAACTTTCTTAGTTGAACTTCGGGAGCGACTCACTTACCATTGCCAAGAGGCACTTGGTGGGTATCATTCGAAGGAGATGAATTAGGAGTGTGGCCTCTTTAAGATCAGCTTAAAAATGGGTAGCTTGGATTACTAACGTATGATCCTGATTTCATGCGCAGACCCAAATGATTGCTTTCGTAATTTCACTAACCTTTCTCACTAAGTCGGGAATTATGTTGAAGAGATGAGATCTGGTATACCACAAAAATGACCACTTAGGATGGTGGTGATAAAGGGGATATGAATGGAATGATGAATTTGGATGTTCTTAACTTCTTATAACCGATGTGGGGACTGTCAACTGGCGTTCCTTCTACAGAAGAACCTCCATGGCTGTTAAAAAGCATAGTTACAGAACCTAAGTAATTTTATGCTTTTTGAAGAAATATGACTTTATTCTTCCTAAAAATTTTCAGTACTTGTAATATGTGAATTACATTGCAAATTGAGTAAAGAGTGGTAGTGCTACTATGTTAGAATGTAATAATTCATAGTACAATGAACCTCCTATGTTCCTCCCTAAGGCACCTCAGTGCCAAGACTATTGGACTACTATTAGTTGATAGCGATTTTCACAGACATATATAACACAACATTTTTTGTTCACTTTTGAAGAAGAAATTGGATTACGATTCTCTCGAGATTCAAGTACCTCGTCTCGTGGAATCAAAAGCTATTGTTCCTTACCTTTGTACCACGTGTCGCTATGTTATTCTACCTGGACTCCTTGAGTGAAAAATTAAGTCTTGTCCTGATAAGGTTTTATGCTCTTGACATTTTCTTGAATTAATCCCAAAAAATTTCTACCTTTGGCTTTGCTTTTAGAGTACCCTTCGGTAATGGCATGTAGAGAAATCTTTAACTAGCGTGCCCAGTTGATCAATCACCATATGGCAATTCCTTTACGCCATAGATGCTTTTGGAAGTCGGCTTCTGGGTCGTAGATAATGGAGAAAGTTTGCCAATTAAATGGCAATGCAGAAATGCTCTCATAGGACCTGTGCATGAGGGCAGAAATGGAATGTGTAGTGCAACCCACACTTACTATAATTGAATTCTCATTATCTATGTCACTTTTGAGTTCTGGTATTTAACACTCTTAACCAACATTTATGATAGACTGTACCACTAATTGACACGTGACAAGTTAGACTGGGCATAGTTAGATGTTGTTTTTTTGGGTTATCCTTGTCCACACCCAATGTAACACCCCGGGTTTTTTTTTTAATACACAATATTAAAATAATTTACAAAAATAGTTGGGATTCTTGTTTTAAAAACTTCGATTTTTAAAATAACCAAAAATAAAAACTTAAATAAAAGCATTTCTTTCAAAGTCTGAGAAGTTATACAACCACAAAACTACAGATTTAATAGTGAAATGAAATACCATTTCTAGCAAAAATCCGACAGAGTTTCCTCTATAATTTGGACCATTGCACATGACCAGTGCAATACAAAACTACATAATAAACAATGTATAATACATATTATAAGAGAGACTCAGTTTTCACACCCATCCACAACCAAATGTTGTTTTCAATAAAATATACTCCAACAATGGATAAGAAAATATAGTCACTACCAAATACCTAGGGTCCCTCCAGCCATCACATCCAACATAAATCCATATTCTGACATCCAGGTTACATTACATTTTTAATTAAAGTACAACCCATACTCAAAACCCAAACTGAGGTCTTGAGCAAACCTGGTCATATCTGAACATCGTCCGTGCTTTGCTGGAAGCTGCCATCACTTTTACCTACTCTGTCAACACATCAACCTGTTGTCTCCCTCTGTATCTGAGGCATTGCAAACAAAACAATGCCTCAACAAGCTATGCTTGTGTAGGTGATTTATATTCAATTTACCAAAAACGATATAAAATCACATGTAGCAAGAAGTAAAAAAACATAGAAGTTTCCGTAAGAAGAACATATATGCACGAAATAGAATAATCCACAAGGATAGTACATGAAGTCCATGATATAAGCAAAGCGATATCAACCTGAGCATCAAGACATACGTAACATGAGAAAATACGTAAGTACATGTATGTCAAATCAATGAAGATCAGTATCCATAGAACATCATGAATGCATGTCAGAGCAAACAAAACATCGGATACGGTCCAGCCCTATGAGTGTTTCGAACACATTCACGGCAATGTGGGGCCAACTCTTAGTACTTTCCACTTTCACCCTTTCACCCACAATAGGGCACTCAGGCACTCACGGAAAGACGAGGTTCAATTCCGCTTTCACCCTTACGGGCACTCAGGCACTCACGGCAAGACGCGTTCCAATCCTGCTTTCACCCTTTCACTCACAAGGGGCACCTAGGTGCTCAGGTACTCATGACAAGACACGTTCTAATCCCGCTTTCACCCTTACGGGCACTCAAGCACTCACGGCAATGTGGGGCCAATTCTCAATACTTTTCGCTTTCACTTACAATAGGTACTCGGCACTTACAGAAAGACGAGGTTCAATTCCGCTTTCACCCTTTGATCTCAATCAAGATCTGTGACAGTGTAATCCATAATGTCTCAAACATGAATACTTATGAAATCAAAAGTCACGATAACAATTCTAAAGCACTATACACATGCAACAAAACACAATAATATACAAGACATATGCCTCAAGAATCGTAGATAAGTCACAATCAATGAAATTAAGAGAACAATCCCAGATGTAAATCACCTACCTCGTGTGGCTAGTTCATCCATTGTCCACTAATTGATCGACCCTGTATGCTTCAATCTAGACAAGACATAAAAATTCTTTTCTTAATATTTTCACTTACATGTAGTTATGATTTAACTATCTAGTCTTATGTCCTTATATCAAGGGTTGGATTTATGTGAGCCTCTAAATTTAATGTTTTCCACAAGATGACAATGACTGATCAACTATTTATAAATGATTCATATATTAAGATTGGCTAAAGATAGTCTAATCCACATTTTTTAGGTAATCTGATGATCCACATTTACTAAGAGTGGTCAGATCCACCCTTTTCAAGTGATCTAACTGTACATATGTACTAAGAGTGGTCAGATCTACCTTCTTCAGGCAATCCGATGGTTAAGATCTATTCTAATTGGTCATATCCAGCTAATTTAAGAATGCACAGTGGTTGGATGGACCATTGCTAGTTTTGGATTGATGATCAGAACTCATAAGTGGGGTTCGATCGTCAATCCAACATCAACCAGTCATTGTTTGAATAGTGACTGATCAAACAACTGAGGTTTCTTGATGGTTTTAATCCAAATTATAATAATCTAATCACCTCCTAGCTAATTTAGGGTCGTAGGAGTCATCCGTAGTGTCTGATTAACCATCAGACCTTTAGAAGTTACTATGTGAACAATAACTGATCGGACAGTCCAGATCGTTCGATCTATTTTCTAGCATAGATCGCAAATTCCATCAAATATGACTTATCTCAACCATCGATCTACCCATTACTAAGCATGGATTAACAATTTAACGGTTGGATCGTCTTTAAATTTAGATCTAAGAACAAAACTCATGATTTTATCAAAATTTTAACAAATCAAGATCAGGGTTTTGTAGATCTTACCTAAAGAATGCATAACAGTGCTTTTCCCCTTTCTAGGCATGCTAGATTGGCTTCGATCTGCTGTAAAACGATCCATCCCTAGCCACGCACACTGTTTATGGCTCAATCCGCATTCATTTCTTCTTCGATCGTAGCAAATCCAAAGGTGTTTTGCTCGCAACTTCATGCTAAAGAGAATGAACGACTTGGAGCATCAATCCAGGCCGCCATTTTCTCCGACAACCTTTGCAACTTCGAAAAAATAGAAACCTTACGTTTCTACTCCTCCTCTGTCATGGCTGGGCTCTATTCTCCGGGGTACAAATTCTCCCTCTCTCCTCTCCTCTCCTCTCCTCTCCTCTCCTCTCCTTTTCTTTCTCCTCTCTTCTCCTTGCTCTTCCCTCTTCTTCTTCATCTTCTTCCCATCGGGTTCCCCCTTTTCATTGAGTTTGGGAAACAGACCTACGTCTATTTCTCAATTATGTATAAGTGAGGGGGTGCCGTTATCAAACCGAACCCCCTTTTAGTTAGTTTAATTAAATTTTCCTTTATTTATTTTAAAAATATAAGATGTTACACCCCAGTTAAAAATGACACATGCCCCGAGAGAGTCTTTTGTAAGTCTCAGTTAAGGAGAGCAAAAATACTAGGACTCAATTTTTTGGGAAGCTATGAACAAATTGTAGACGCCCTCATTTTCGCCATATTTTGACTTTTTTTTTTTTTTTTCAATTGAACACAAGGAAAATGTCTATTCGAATCCCCAAGTTCATCCTCCAAAAGTTGAGAATTTGAGGTCACAAGCACTACAACATGTACTAAATCAAGGACATGAGTATCATCATAAAAAGTAGGGCTCCCCTGCCACATGACTTCTACATAAGCATCCAAGAAGATGATTGCTGGGACCTTAGCTGGTTGTATCTTCTGTACACAGGAATCACAAGTTTCCCTCTCAAAACTTGTGCCTAGACTAGCCACATGCCCCGCGTGGCTTTTACACACCCACAAGTTGATAATGCTCCATGCATTTAATGCAAAAAAGAGTCGCTCTCTTCACAAACAAAAATTAAATGCAAAAGGATAAAAAAGAGGGGCTCTGTAACATTATCATACTTACATTACCTTTGCAGAAGAAAATGATGAAGTTCTTAATTCTTTATTAAGTGGATTGACGAGTGCTAGCCACTTTGCCAATTCACTGGGGATAGTTGGACGATGTTTTTGTTTATGAGGGGTTTAGGAAAGGAATAGACCATAAGGGTCTATGGTATGCAGTTTTACTTTGAACTTTTATAAAAGGTCATTTTCATGTCTTAAATCCATGACCTCAAAGTTACATAACGACAACTTTTACTATTACGCTAAGCTCAACAACCTAAAATTTTTTGAAGAAAAATATAAGATGAAGATACAAATCTTGAGAATCCTAGAAGAGTGTACCAATCTTAGAAATACCTCTTCGCTACTTAGATTTTATCTCTCAGCCAATGCAATGCCATATGTCGTACTGTACTAGAATGTAAACAGAGTGTACCATTGTAACTTAAGTTTGAGAAAGTCTTTGCCCAAATTTAATACATTAGATGTCAGAGCACTTGGAGCATTTCCCTATTTTGTGCTCTTTTCACTTGCTCAAAGAATCCTTGCATGTATGATAAATGAGTACCAGTTAGACATGTAATAAAGTAATACGACTACTGTTTGTTTTGTTCTATGATGAGTATCGGGACAGTTTACTATTGATAGTATGGTGTGTGTTTTATACTCTTTTCTTTTTGTTTCCTTTAATTTATATTCTACCTTTTTTAAAATTTATATTCCTTTTCCTTCTCTGCATTCTCTACTAGTTAAGCAAATCCCTTCCCACCACTTCACCATTTGCCATCAACATTGTCACAGAATAAGTAAAGACTACTCTTGTAGGTTAAGTGGGTGCAATTTTTTTGGGTTTTTCTCGCTTGATAAATAAACCAAAAAATAATTTTTTTTGGGTTCTTCTCACTTGATATATATTCATTTTTTAGGATAGGCCTAGTTAAGGAACAGTACTAAAATAGCATCATGGACCACTATCTTATTTTTAGTTTATTTTTTTTTATTTAAATTCCTATATCCCCTATCATATGCATCATGCCTTTCAAGATGATTAGTGAACTTATGGCGGTGACATAACTCCACATGTTATACTAGCCAAAGGGCCCATGGGCTAGTGGCTTGACAAACCGCTTTGTTTCTCTAAGTTTCTTTTTTCTTGAGTCCAGTCAGTTTAGAGCAACTAGTTAATAACCTATCCTCTCAAAATATTAATAAGAAAAGAAAGCCTCAAGATATATGTGACCATGGACCCATAGCAGATCGCTACACCATTGCGGTCTAAATTAAAATTAACTTGGGAATCTCGTGAGCCTAGCTTGGTACCTTTGACTTCAAACTCTCTTAAGCTCAGATTCTGTGACATCTTGAAAGTCCTTCATTGCTGTAATCCGTAGACATATATACCCAGGCAAGTTCTTCTCCCAAGTTCTTTCTCTTGGAATGATTTTGCTTGGGAATATCTGATTGTTTCTTTCCCTCCATAGATTCCACAGTATAGTTGGAAATAACACATGGCATATCTTTCCTCCTTGAGATGTTTTCTTAGGTCTTATCGTAGAAAGCAACCGAGCAACTAAGTGTAGGTGCCTGAGTTGAATTCATTTCGATTGATCCTTGGTGTGTTGGGGACGGCATTGAATGAATAGGTGATCAATTGTTTCCTTTGCTTTTATCCACGTGAAAAAAGATTCCAGCCCTTTCTCATAAGTTGATCTCCCGTTAGATCCTCCCATGTGCCACCTTCCCCAGAAAGTTAGGCTCTTGGTGGATATTTGAAAGAACATAGTGACTTGTGATCAAAGCCATTGAATTCCAAGCTATTTGTAGTCATATAGCGATAACAAAATTAATTGTCTAAGAAACCATGACACCATATGAGATTTAGTGGTTTGTGAGGCCTAAATGTCCAAATGACGTTAGTAGTGGTGGTAGCCATCGTTTTCCTTTTGAGAGAGAGAGAGAGAGAGAGAGAGAGAGAGAGAGAGAGAGAGAGAGAGAGAGAGAGAGAGAGAGAGAGAGAGAGTGGCATCGTTTTGAAAAATTGCATTGCATGTGGGGCATATTTGGGGTTTACATGTGTGTGTGTGTGTGTGTATTGTAATCCAAGCTGATCATTCAATTAAGCCCTAGACGGTCTATGTGACAAATCCCTCGTCTATTGAATACCTATAAGATATTTTTTTTCAGACCTTTATGGTTGAAAAATAGAACCGGTAGCTTGGGTATCTAGGACAGGCCAAATATCCGAAATGGGCCTGGCATGCAAAATGTTGTACTGTTTTGAATGTAGAGAGAACTTCAACGATGCAAAACGCTGCACTGCTTTGCATTGAAAATAATTGCATAATAGGCCCATTTTGTGATTCAAGTGGTTCATTTGATTTAGCCAGTTCTAGATGGCTGGTTCGACAAACCACTCGTCTATTAAATATCCATAAGACATTGTTCTTGGTCCTCTTGGTTGCAATATAGACAGTTTTGAGCTTATGTTGTGTTGGAGGAAGCAAGATCTTATTTGTAACCTATGAGATGTTAGGAAATAAGAAAGCAAGTCCAAGTGACATTTGATTCGTTAGGAAAAAGTTTCACCAAACTCCTTGCACCACATGAAACAGCTGATATTAACACAGAGAGAGAGAGAGAGAGAGAGAGAGAGAGAGCGAGAGAGAGAGAGAGAGAGAGAGAGAGATCTTGTAGGTGGCCTAGAAACACTTGGTAGGACCAAGCTGCTTAATTTACTTTTAAAGTTTGATAAAATGGTGCTTAAGCATGGTATCCCAATAACAAACTTGGGTTGCAATAATAGGGATAACAATAGCATAACAAGTTCATCTTAACAGTGGCACAGTAATCCACTTGATTCGCAAACCTCAAATGCTTCTGTCCAGCATGTTGTGAAATGGGGACGGTTCAGAAATTGCTAAAAACAATGGGAACCATAAATGAACCATGGTACTTGCTTAGGGAAAATGTATATGGTGGCATCTCATTTCTTCAAGTTATTTTGCTGTATGCGTTCGCTTTGTTCAATCAATGGCTTTGTTGGTTTCATCATGCTCATTAATTTATGACTGTCGGCAGCTTGGTTTGATGATTGCTTCCTGCTTTCCTGGCTAAGTTATGATAGTGAGACCATAAAAAATTCTGGTGCATGAAAAGAAGAGAAAGACAATGAAACCAACCACTTAACCATCTCGAGCCTTGTATTTGCAAAAGATACTTGTGAAACCATGATTTGATATTCCGCAGCAAAAACATAAAACAAAGGAGAAAAGTATAGGCCCTTCTCAGTCGTAGAGTTGTAACTTTATGCAGTTTTATCTCCACATCACAAAATCAACACTTTCGATGTCCAAATCCAACGGTAGCTAGACATGATGAGATGACTTATGGGCAGTTCCATGTCCATAGATGAATTTGGCTGTTCCCTCTGTGTACACCTGGGTTTCCTTGGCCAATCTGTTGAAGCTCAAGACAACACAATCAGTAAATGGTCAATTGAAAGTGAGTCCTACCAAGGACACAGAGTAGACATTCTGTGGGTTCAGTTTTTTCTTTCCCCCCCTTCAAAGATCGAATGGGTAGGAGAAGATCAGGAAACACTTACGATTTTCTAACAACTTTGCTTAGGATTGATGCTGATGCAAATGTTTTACCATCGAGGTATTTGTTTTCACCTCTGATCCTTCTCTTAATTCTGTTATCAAACTCCTCCGAATCAATTGTAAATGGAGAATCTGACGCCTTTGAATTGAAGCAATATGTTAATGAGGTATCAATAATAAAAATAATGCACTTGCCATATAATTCTGGTTAAAGATTTTGAGTAATTAATTATTGAACAAGTTGAGGTATAAATAGAAGGCGAAAATGAATAAATATACCATGACCCATCCCCAAGTGTCAGCATATGAAGGAATATGAGCCGAGTAAGGTACAACATCTGCAAATAATACCCAATTCATCTAAGCAATCTGAAGTCCATGTATCTTTTTCACTTATTAAAATCATTTAAAACTAGAAAGAGATTGATGTCACTAACATTTGAAAACTTGTCTTAGAGTGTTGTAGATACAAGAGAAAACTTCAGTATGGCTAAAAATTCCTGCTGGCCCTGCCTGAAATTCAACAAAAACAACAAAACAATTAGCAGATCTCACTAGTTTCATCTAGTTGAAGTTGGATTATGCACAGTCCTTGATGCATGCCTGTGTAACAAAGACGCCACCCTTATTCAATCTTGGTTTGACAGTGGACTCGTAGAATGATTTGGTATAGAGTTGGTAGCATGGTCCTCCCTCAATTGGGTCAGCCAGGTCACCTATGATCACATCAAAGTAGTCTTCTCTGTTTCCAAGCTCAGCTCTGCCAAAACAGGCCCAAGTCTGTGTCAACTCGCATAAAGAACTAACGAGTGCAACATCCAGAGAATTAACAAAAGCACTAGAAATGCCAAACAGATGTCCAAGGGTGTTTCTATCGACCTGGCATCATTAATTATAAGGTGAAGCCTGGAATCACGGAAGGCTTCTCTATTCACTTCGAGGTAAGATTTGCAGAAATCCACCACTTCCTGCCAGCAAAACAGAAAGCAGATACAATAAGAATCTTGATAGATGGGAGAGAAACACATGAAAGAAGAAATGAAGAGTCCAGGATTGTGTTGGGGAGATGTTACCTCATCAATATCACACATGATCACCTTCTCTGCAGTCTTGTGTCTGAGGATTTCTCTTGCAGTAGAACCTTCTCCTCCTCCCATGATAAAAATTGCCTTCGGGCTGAAAATAAATGGTGGGTTTTCTTATATTTCATCATTTTTTCATAAAACCATTCTAGCAAACTTAAGATTGTACGTGATTAATATGTTTTAAGAAAAAGGAAGTACTTTGGATGATGAAGAAGTGCTGGATGAACAAGGGATTCGTGGTAGATGAACTCATCTGTCTCTGCACTCTGAAGTTTCCCATCAATAACTAAAGCCTGCAAGAGAAATAGAGAAAAACTCAGAAAGTAGGAAATGCAGGAACCTTTTTGCCCAATTACTTTTCGTTTAAAACATACCTTTCCGAAGGGCTTGGTGTCCAGCAATGCAATGTCCTGGTATTGAGTAGCTCCTGTGTGCAAGATGCTGCAAAGAAGGAAAAAGATATAATATTATAGTGAGGCAAATGGGCATTCTTTTGACTTTACTCAAGATTTTCGTGAGAATGTTCCTGAATCTAGAACAAGGAATATTTTCTTATTTGTGTCCAAATAATGTATTTTGGATGTCTTATCCGTCTATTATATTAAAGATGGTGATGACAAAAGTTGAACCTTCAAATCTAGCCGACATAATAAAACAGAAAGCTTTCTTTTCTACTTTAGAAGATTTCATTATTACAAGCGGAAATCCAGAAAGTTGTCATGGGTACTGCAAGACCGCCATGACAAAAGGCTTCTTCTCATCCTCCCTTCTCAATCTTTCCTTCTTTTCAGCTCAATCTTTTTCATTTTTCAACGCTTTTGAACATAGTATTGTGTAGATAATGTCGGGAAGACTGTAAAAGATAAGCTTCTTCATGATCATAACATTGAACCTGGTAACAGAAACATCAAAACGAAAAAACTCTCTCTCTGCTCTTTTTTGTTCTCATTTTGGAGCCTTGTTCACACAGACACATGCAGATGCTAATACATGGAAACAAAAGAAAAAAGAGTAGGCAGAGAGAAAATTTGGATCAGGAAAGAAATGTTTGATACCTGTTAAGAGCAAAACACCATCTTAAATTCACCTCAATCTCTTCTTCATACCAACAGCTCTTTCTTCTACCTTCAACTGCTATCTGGGTATTCCCGTAAACTCCATTTCCGTTGCCATTGGAGCTTGAAATGTCACCCATCTCTTTTAACTCAGAATTTGTTAGAGAAAGCAGAGAAAACACAATGACCCAGGGGAAAGAAAGATTTCTACGGTATTTTTCTCTATTCAAAGTGTGTTTTTAAAGAGTCTGAGAGGAGAAAGGCGTAATTGGTGAAGAGGAATGGAAGGGATTATAAGGAGGGAAGGTGGCAGAAGAATCAATGAAAGCTATAATTTGATTCGCCTGGGAAAAGGAGAACATTATAATTCACATGGATATGGAGTGGGGGCAAGGTAAAAAGGAAAGAAGCCGCATGGATTTTCGCAAGCAAAGTCGACAGAAAATGAGATTCTTGAGGTTGATACGGCCGCGTGAAAGAAGCTCATTGTTGTTTCGTGTTTATCAAGAGTGATATAGAGAGAGAATGAATGATGGTGGGGATAGTGCTGATGGTGACGATGATGATGGGCAGTTCGGAGCCATCTCAGCATCTCTCATTTCACACACATGACACAACAGAGAGAGAGAGAGAGAGAGAGAGAGAGAGAGAGAGAGAGAGAGAGGTTTGTTAATGGAATTTGAACAAGATTAGTAGTATGCTGCTCAAGAAAAAGCATTTCTAATCATACTTGCTGCATAATAGGGGGCTACATGCAATGGTAGCGTCTAGCTAATTACAGACGTGAAACGTTGCAGGTCAAGTAAAATTGTTTGTCTCAAAGCTCAAGTCATGCATGGGTAAGTATGAACTAAATGTGGCCCATATAAAGTTGACCACTGTAGTCAGAAAATGCATTTTAGGATTGAACCCGGGGAGTTTCGCCCACTAGATGTTGTAAGTAAAACATGCCAACAAAGAATTTGGTGCAAACAGCCAAGAGATTTGTAGCATTTAGTTGTTTTGAGTTTTGGAATGATTGTAAAAGGTTTTATTGTGTGTCAAAACCAAGTAAAATTAATGGGTTGAATCATTTCAGTGGAAGAGATTACCCAGTGCTTTCTGACCTCGTCGTATACTTTGTTTTACTCCTCAAATAACCACGTGTTTCTAGATGTAGTTTAGTATTGATATTTAGTTTTGATTAGTGGGTCTTAAGAGTGTGATAGTCCGAGGGCCCCACACACAACCATATTGTCCGTTTTGGAGACTGGGGCCCATAACACCCAGCCCCCGCACGGTTTTGTTCTTCCCCCGTGGGGAAAAAGGCTTGGTTGTATGGAAAGTCCTCTGAACCCTTATCAATAGTCCAGGAACTCTTCCCTTAGCAATGTGGGACTAACTCTCAGCGCCTCACTTTGCCTAGAAGCCTGCCAGCCTCAGCGACTGCCTTTTGGCCTGCCCTCATCAGCCCACCCTCATCGGCCAGGACCAGGACGCGTCGTTACTGGTAAAGCCCACCCAGACCCTTATCAGCCGCCCAGGAACTTTCCTCTTGGTGATGTGGGACTAACTCTCAACGCATCTTGCCTTCATTCCCTTTATCTTGGGGCCTCTCCCTCAAACTATCTTTGGGCCTCCCCCTCAAGCCATCTTGGCAACCCTCAAGGTATCTTGGCCAACCCTTAAGGTTTTGTTCCTGGTCCCAAGATGCGTCGTTCCAGTATCAAAGTGACACAACGGAGCCAATATTGTCCTCTCTGGGTCCCTCAACCTATCTTCAGTCCTTCAAACTATCTTGGGGCCTCCCCCTCAAGCCATTTTGGCAACCCTCAAGGTATCTTGGCCAACCCTCTAGGTTTTGTTCTTAGTCCTAGGATGCGTCGTTACTGGTAAAGCCCACCCAGACCCTTATCAGTCGCCTAGGAACTTTCCTCCTGGCGATGTGGGACTAACTCTCATCGCATCCCGCCTTCATCCCCTCAGATTATCTTGGGGCCTCCCCCTCAAACCATTTTGGAAGACGGCAACGGTAGCCCTCTCCCCCT
Organism: Warburgia ugandensis; assembly: GCA_035236585.1. Taxonomy (NCBI): domain Eukaryota; kingdom Viridiplantae; phylum Streptophyta; class Magnoliopsida; order Canellales; family Canellaceae; genus Warburgia; species Warburgia ugandensis. Next base: position 74,523,116 of record CP141132.1, on the reverse strand, counting down.
TAGGGGACATGCATCTGCGTGTGGACTCCCACGCTTCCGCTTGTGTGTGATTAGCCACCCACACCGGGTCGGGGGTTGGCTCTGATACCACTGTAACGCCCCGGGTCTAGGCTCCCTCAGTAACGATATTGTCCACTGCGGGCCAAGGCTTGCACAGTTTTAAAAAATGTCGTTCATGTGAGGAGGCCTTCCCTCCCTAGCACCGCGGAAGTGATATTGTCCTGCTTGTCGGCAGCTTGGCAACCCTCAAGGTATCTTGGCCAACCCTCAAGGTTTTGTTCCTGGTCCCAGGACGTGTCATTTCGGCATCAAAGTGACATAGCGGAGCCAATATTGTCCTCTATGGGTCCCTCAAACTATCTTGGGGCCTCCCCCTCAAGCCATCTTGGCAACTCTCAAGGTAGCTTGGCCAACCCTCAAGGTTTTGTTCCTGGTCACAGGACGCGTCGTTATTGATAAAGCTCACCCAGACCCTTATCAGCCGCCCAGGAACTTTCCTCCTGGCAATATGGGACTAACTCTCAACGCATCCCCCCTTCATCCCCTCAGATTATCTTGGGGCTTCCCCCTCAAGCCATCTTGGCAACCCTCAAGGTATCTTGGCCAACCCTCAAGGTTTTGTTCATGGTCCCAAGATGCGTCGTTCTGGTACAAAGTGATTAGTCCCACATCGCTAAGGGAAGAGTTCATGGACTGTTGATAAGGGTTCAGAGGACTTTCCATACAACCAGGCCTTTTCCCCCACAGGGGAAGAACAAAACCGTGCGGGGGTTGGGTGTTATGGGCCCCAGTCTCTAGAGTGGACAATATGGTTGTGTGTGGGGCCCTCGGGTTGTTACAAAGAGTGTCACAAGTACCATGTGCGATGGAGTATATATATATATAGGAAAGTGGTAATTTCATCAAGGAGTTGTAGGTGTAAAGTTCAGGTGATATTTGATTGGTTAGAAAAAATAATTTAACTGTCATTTTCTTTTACTTTTTTTCTTTTCTATTTTTTTAACCAATCAAACATCACCTGCTCTTTACACTTACATGAATAGCTGGAATTAACATACTCTCTCTCTCTCTCTCTCTCTCTCTCTCTCTCTATATATATATATATATATATATATATATATATATATATAGGGAGTGGTAATTTTAGCTATTTATTGTAAGTGTAAGGAGCAGGTAACATTTGATTCATTGAGAAAAAGTAAAAAGCTATCATTTCCTTTGTCTTTTTCTACTTTCTACTTTTTCTTAGCCAATTAAATGTTAGTTGCTCTTTGTTGAAATTAACCCTTCCGGTTGCATGTTAGAGACACAGAAGAGCGAAAATGAGACTAAAACTTGGGAGAATTGGGTGGAAGAGAGGCCTAAGATGGGCTTGATATTTAGATAGGAAACAAGATCGAGGAGCCAAAGGAGGACACTCATGGTTGATGTTTCAGACAGAGGGGCCTATTGGCAAGGCTTGTTTACAAGTTTATTGTATTACATAAGCCTTGCCAATAGGCCCTTAGGCGTTATCATAATTTAATGATCCCTGGAAAAAGCAGGAGGGTCATTTTCTTCCAAGTATTGATGAATAGATGAACACATGTTATCAACATTTCTAACTTCAAGCATGTTAGTTATGTATACGAAATTTATGCTTCTATATTTATAGACATCTTCTCCTCTAGAGTTTTAAGTGTTATAAAATATCAACTATTATAGGGTAGTCCTGGTGCACGAAGCTCCCACGTATGCGGTCTGGGGAAGGGGAGGACCACAATGGCCTAAAGTACATAGCCTTACCTTGCATTTTGTAAGAGGCTGTTTCCACGTCTTGAACCTGTGACCTCAAGGTCACACAACAACAACTTTTACCCTTAGGCCAAGGCTCCCCTTCAAAATATCAACTATTATCTGTTATGCAATTGACATCTTATAAAGGGATTCAATGTTAGTTTGCTTGAGCTCAATTTAATTCGTGTTTGCAAAACTTGATTTTATCGTATTCTTTCTATTTTAAAGTAGAAAACAGTTTAGTTTTCTATTGAAATATAAATAAATAATAATAATAATAATAACCAGTTTGCCAAACACGCACTCAGACATGCTATGTGAATTCCGTGCATTCGAACATATATAACTTGGTGTAGGTGACACAGCAACAATAGAAAGGTAGGGTATTTCCTTGAAAAAAGTCAACTGTTAGAGTAACCAAAGGACCTGCCGATGAACATAAACTACACATGTGATGCCAACTTCTTCTCGCTTTCTTTTCCTTCAAATGGTGCTGTTCAGGACATCCGAGGGTTTTTTTTTTTGATATTTCGATTAAGAAACCACTGTAAACGATAGCGAAAAGCGAGCTGCAGTCTCGTTATTAATTACTATAGAAGTCATTTGACATAGTAAAGTTGTTGTTGTGTGACTTTGATGTCATGAGTTCAAGGTGTTGAAACAACTTGTACAATGCAAGATAAGACTGCATACTATTAACCCGTGTGGTCCGTCCCTTTTTTGGACTACCCTTTGTAAGAAGTCATTTGACACTGGTGAAATATTGCATTGAAGGTAAGACTGCATACTATTAACCCCTGTGGTCCATCCCTTTCTTGGACTACCCTTTGTAAGAAGTCATCTGACACTGGTGAAATATTGCACTGTATTACCAGCAGTTTGTGCAGCCTTACACATGTTGCAATTGTTAGAGCTGACAGGCCCTTTCATGATGTCTGGCATGGCTTTGCAGCAGCCTGAAATCTTTCAATACAAGCTTTTCAACTCTATCAATTGAAGCTCTGGACCGAAATTATTCCATGTACATTTCCCTAGGAGTAGAAAAATCCATGTCAAACACCATTTGTGATGTTAATATGTCAATGCCAAAGTACTTGGTTTGCTGATTTGAAAGAAAAACAAAATAGAAGGCCGAAGTTTACTATACTTCCAATCAGAAGGCCAAAATAGACTAAAATAGCAGAACGGGCTGAAATTGAATGGAAAGATTTAAATCCAAGTCCGTTCCATTTTCCATTTCTGAAGGAAAATTCCCAGCATTTCGGCTGAAAAGGAATGGAATAGGCATCTGTGCCCCAAATATCTCCTAATTTGGTTTACAATTTTCACAAAGACATGCAACTTACAGTATTCCCACGAACCAAGGGGACCAAACCTGAGCTTTGAGAGCCATAGATTTAAACCCCGTTCATTTCATGTAGTGCAGTAACGTGGGTGAGCTCTTAAACTACCTAAAACCTATTATCCTAATTCTCAAGTCGACTTGAAATTTTCACAGTAAAAAAGAAAATGTCACTGTAAACCTCCAATCAAACATAACATGGAAAGGCGCCTTGTTGTCTGCACCTTGTTGTATTTGTGTCAATTAATTTATTCCATCAATAAGATAAATCAATTGTTTAGTACCATTAACCAAAATAACAAGACTATCTCTATCTCCCATTAGGCTATCTGCTGCATACTTATAAACTATGGAAGGTACAGTTATCATGCCAGGAAGGATGTTTCGTTCCCTAGAATCCAAAAAACAAGCAACTTTGCAATGGCTTCTTTTCCATGATAATATCTGTAGTCTAGATCTAGCGATCATCGCCTGTAAAGGAGACCAAGGGGTAGGAGTAGCTGCTAAAGGCGTGCAAATTAGAGTCAGGAGACGATGATAGTCTGGGATGGCAACGGAAATAATGTCAACGCGAGGGTGGAAGTTTTCACTTGTACAGTAGCTGAATTGTATACGCAAACTCTCCAATTTAGAGTGTTATTCTAGGCGTTTATCTTAGAAGAAGACTCTCGGCACAAGGTTAAGTTGTCATCACGTGACCTAGAGATTACGGATAAGGTATAAAATAAAATACAATGTAAGATTATGTACTATAGATTCTCTATACCTGTGCAAGAGCTTTGTGCACTGTCTAGGCGTTTATGTTAACCACAAGGCCTATGTTTGGTATGAAGGGTTGCCCATGGATAGAGGAGCCGACCAACTTAATGAGACTCAAGGACATGTAGAATACATCCATGGAAGTCAGCTTGGGCCTATTGCTTGCTAGTCCGAACTCGAAACTAAGGGCAAGCTCAGATCCTCTCGCAGGTTCAAACTCCATGTCCAATAAGTAAAATTCTGAAACCTTGTTTTGGTGGTGAGATCAACAATGGAAATGGAACTATGGCCCATGCACATGATGAAGCATCAAACTGCACGTAAGATTGTGGAGAAGAGAGACGCAAGCCATACTAAGCAAAGCCAGTAGAAAAAAGGGCAGCAACCCGAATGAAAAAGGGCGCTGACACAGAGTACGGATAAGATGCAAGTACAAGAGAGGTAGTGGAAAGATCGTATGGCATGATGTGATATCATGGATGGTGCATGATTAGATGCATGATGAATGGGGTAAAAGAAGAAGAGGATAAAAGATGATGATGATAGTGGAAATGGAAACCGCCAAGAGGTCTTGATGCAAGTGAAGGGCGTGCGTTGCTCATCATCATCGTATCTCCATATATTCCATACGGCGTGCCATGCCAGCCACTCTCATCATCACCATCACAGCCACTCTCATCATCACCATCACCACAATCCCAACGCACCTAACTCAACCATGCCCCACCAAAAGCAGGTCCCACCCACAAAAATTAAGAACCATTTGTAGTTTGAATGGGACCCACCAACCATCGATGTCATATTGTTATCAGCATGACGTTGATGGTATTGATCGGCATAGGATTTTGGTTGCTTGAAGGGTCCAGATGATTTTCATGCACGCGAATCAAAGGCAATCAATAGATGAGGACGATCTCTTGGTATGATGGTAGGTCCTCCCTTGCCCTGTTTTTGGAAAGCATGATGGACATGGACTTTTAGCTTAGCTGCTTTTGTCTTTGCTTTTCTTTCAGCATTAACTTAATTTCACATTTAATTAAGGCTGATCCGTGATCTTAGACGGTTTCAAGTCTAGGGTTTGACATTTTGATGAGATAGAATTATTTGCTAGTAATTTCATGGAAGTGGGACCTTTATTTTCTAAAACTATTGAATGACACAGAATTCATGAATTATTACCATTATTTATGGATTTTAAACTAAACAATTTTTTATTCTATTTTTGCATTTTTCCGAGACCTTGGAAGCTTTGCATTCTTGAATTCCTGACATTATTTCATAATAAATATTGCTATTAAAATCCAAATTGCCAAAAGAATACGTAGGGCAAATTAGTAATGGATGTTTGATTGTGTCTAATGATCCCATCTATATAAATGCATGTGGGCCCATTATTTGAGCTGAAAAATAAATAAGTCATGTTAATAATGGATGTTTAACAGAGTTTAATAGGCACACCTATATACATGCATGTGGGGCCATATTTTAACTAATAATGGATGTTTAACCCTGTCTAATGCTCCCACCTAATTGCATGCACTGGGACCACCTATATAAATGCAGGTGTGTCCCAAACATGCATGTGGGAACCCATTTGAAAAACTTTAGGCATGTAGAGCTACTCAACATAATAAGTACAGCGGGTCACTATAAATGATAATGTAAAAGGGTAGCGGCGTTGCACAAGCTCCAACATATGCCGGGTCTAGGAAAGGGGTGAATAAGGGTTAATAGTACATCGCCTTATCTTGTATTTTGCAAGAAGTTGTTTCTATGCCGCGACCTCAAAGTCACATGACGATAACCTTACTGTTGCGCCAAGGCTCTCCTTCGATAAGGTGGGCCTCACATATTCTAGTATTTGCATGCCTTTTGGGGTTCTAATAAAGTGATAGTCTCGAGAGTATGAACTCAATAAGAATACTTACTTTATTTCGTTCATAAATACCAAATGCTTAGGAATTTTAGTCTAGTGGGTTTGGCATTTCTTCCATTCTAGAGCTCCAGATGTCATTTGGGTTTATATGTCATCTACTGATGCTAAGCCACAGAATTCATGAGCCCCATAACTCTGCTAGGTCCTAATAGTAATTGTGATTAGTTCATGGGTTCTAAGGCTACTGAGGCCATAAGAAAGGGAAGAAAAGATCAGCCTGCATTTCTTAGTTCTAGCATTTTCTAACAAAGATGTATAACTAACCATAATGCTTTATTCAAAGAGGAGTCTTAGCACAACAGTAAAGTTGTTGTTGTGTGACTTTGAAGGCACCAGGCATAGAAACAGTCTCTTGCAAAAATGTAAAGCAAGGTTGTGTACTACAGACCCTTATGGTCTGTTCCTTCCTCGAACCCCATATAGGTGAGAGCTTCACGCAGCTAATCTACCCCTTTTTTATAATGCCTTACTCGTTGCAAGATCATCAGCAATGGGATTTTAAGATTGGATCATATGATAGAAAGATATCTCTTCGGATCCTTTGTCTGCCAACCCCAAGGGGTGTGGCTTACCTGATTTCAGCCATCCAATGACACAAGATGAATCTCCCTCGAGGATCAGAGGAGAGACCTTGAGTTCTTTCCAAATGCTTAGTCCAATTATGATTGAATTAAGCTCAGCTTCGTTTGAAACGCACCAGCCTAACCTGCAAGCCTTGCGTTCTTGCTGCTTGGGTCTCTCCCTTGGTTTGTTAGAATAGATGGGGAGCATTAAAATGTGATCTTTTTTAATGCATTAGCCCAGTATAGAGCAGGCCTGACTCCTGTGGGCAGGTACGTTGGCTCTTCATATGACTTTACTCTTCCGATTTGGCATGATGACAACTCAAACTTTATTTATATTCTTTCAAGAGAAGGCACCGAGATCCCACCTTGATAAGAGTGAGATTTAGATCAATTTATCCTGTAGAACACCCCGGTTGCTGTCAAATATTTGAAAGCAAGGAAAACGGAAAAAATTATAGAATAATGGAGATTAAGTAGTACAGAGTTTTGCAAATCCAACTCAAAAAGGCGAAGCACAAGAAAGAGTAGAACAAACAAAAGAAAAAGATAAAAAAGAGGAAGATCTTGCGGATATGTAGTTCATACAGAACTTCCGCTTAAACGTAGCAAGGCTAAGGCTTGTGCCCCCCACAATTCTTGTTATAGGCTTTTTTGAGAAGGCGGGCAAAGCTGATCCTAATTTACCTTTGGAGTCTGTCTTTTTCTAGTTTAGTGGGCTGTCTCTCTGTCTACCTCTCTGAGGTTTTCCACATTTAAATGAGAGGAATGCTAAACCAAAGCACTTGGAGTCGAAACACTCCAACATTTTGGATGATGGGTTGACCTATACATGATTTTACCTAGTTTGTCTTATTACTGTGGCTTTGAATGTATCTTAGTCCAAAAATTATGTAAATTTGATGCTTCTTACATATAAACAATTCTTTTTTCGTGCAAAGCTAGAAACTATGTAAATAACAGTCTATATTCAAAAACAAAAAACATTATCTTGTAACATGCGAACTTGTATGATTTTTGGATTAGGAGACATCTAAAGCCAAAATAATTAGATGAACTAAATAGATCATTTATAGGTGAACCCTATTGCGCAAAAAGTTACAGATCTTTGATTTGGCATTCTTCTTCAGCTTATTGTAGTCTTTGATTTTTTTGGAGGCTTTTCCGAATGAATTTAAAAGCTGTTTTTATATCAGATGCACTTATAAGAAAGAATCATAGGCTTATAACTTCTGGATTGGGTTGCACAATTTGGTGCTTGGCTAATCCGTAGTAGAGCAAACTCTTACGTTAATCAAACATTTATGAAGATTTTTGACTAAACAAAGAGAAGTCAGAGATGATACCTTACACATGTATTATTCACTAAAATGTAAATCAATGGTTTGGATAATTTAACACGTTGTCTCCACTTATTTTCTCGCTTAAATTTGATCCCCTGTGTGAGAAATCTTTAAGTTGTTTCGCGTACGTCTAGAAGTACATGGATTTACATGCTCATCTATGGTGCCCGGACTGCCGGTGATAAAAAAGGAACCCATTTCGATAGACCATGCTCCAAAAGTTTTCTCCAATTGATGATCTTGGAAAGCTCGGGAACCTTCCAATAGTGCCAAGGAAATCTTAACTTCTGGGCTAAATTCATTTAAATAGTCCAATCAAGGTTCTGGCTCTAAGAAATAGACGGGTCTAACCCATAGACCAGCGCCTGTACTTTCAGCTTGTCGCTACCATATGCAAACCTCATGAGAAGGAAAGGAAGCAATGAATTCCTCTGTTGGTTGCATATATAGTTTAACGGGCGAAGGGAGCTTTGGCCCAATGGTAGAGTTGTTGTCGTGTGACCTTGAGGTTATGGATTCAAAGTGTGAAAATAGTTTCTTGCAAAATGCAAGGTAAGACTGCATACTATTGATCCTTGTGGTCCTCATCTTTCTTAGACCCCGTATATATTAGAGTTTGTAGTTTGATGAGTCCGACACAAAGCCCTCTCCCCTTTAAAAAGTAAGTACACTACTGGGGGAATATATCTATGCATGGATGTGACACCCTTGGTTTTACAAACCTTTTTTCAATAATAATAAAAATAATAATATATTTTAAGAAAAATAAACGGGATCCCTGTAAATTAAAATTTTAAATTATAGAACTTTTAGCGCAGCTTTAAAAAGAATTAACTGAAAGCGAAAACCTCGGGGATCAATCACATTCAAAATTGTAATAATAAATAACATTAAAACCTTGATACTCTGAGCATGCTCGATTCAAAACCACAATAAATACACGGGCTAATTAAAGACGATAATAAATCAAATCAAATGTCTCCAGGTTCCATCATAATCACCACAATATTTTCATCTAAACTTTAACATCATCCATATCATAATATAAGTCCAATCTATAAAAATATATCCACATCTAAGAAAGTCTCAAAAGTCTAGTCCAAGGAACATACTCTAATATATGTCTGAATAAGGAAATGAAATGGATGATCTTCAAGTCTTCTTACAAATCACCGCTACTTCGTCTGCTTTCCCTTTTTGTTATCACGTTCCAAATTTAAAGCATTGCAAAACAAAGCAATGCCTCAACAAGCTATACTTGTGTAGGTAATTACACTCAAATAAAGTTTAACAAAATTTATTATATGATTCTCATGAAGGTAACATACCTAAGACATGTCAAATAACTGAATGCTCATAATTACAACTTTTACAAAACAGGTATCGAGTTAAATCAGGATAGCATGCAAGATATGATTAAAATACGAAGGTAAGTACATCCAAACCATACTAGTATATGTTCACAGGATAATATGCATGCAATCATGGATAACAAAACACTGTATCAAAACAATACCAAAATGCTCCAATATACTCAATCACCTGTGATGTGTACCCATACTCACTTTGGTCCCTCCCGTGCAGCCCGCATAAGCCCCCGGAGTTCCTCACAACCTAGGCTCAGCTTACCCTGTTTCACCTCACATATAAAGCCATATGAACATGCAAAATAACTATATGGGTTACTATGCTGTAGTGACAACTCCATCAGGATTTGACCACTACCGCTTCCCATCGATACCCAAACAGGAGACTTTCTCTGTCCCCATAAGAAGGAACGGACCCGTAGAGGGGACTACCCATGATACCACTACCTACGTACCTAACCATGTATCACTCAAGGACAATGTCTAATCATTATCATCACAAAGTTAGAAGGTGGGTGACTAACTCTACAAACCTCTTAGCATAGTACCCACCGGGTGGAAGCATCCGTCAGGAATCATCAATAAGATATAAATTATATAAATCATGTAAAGGTGTTATAAATAATCCCAATAAATACGATCAAAGCCCATGTAAACATAGTTATTAATAAATTGAAAAGTCATGCTACAACATGGAAATATTGATCTATTTATGTGCCATGAGATAACATAAAACACATGTCTCAAAACCTTAAAAATCCACTCATGGTTACTGAAATTACAAAGTAATTGAATGGAATCACTTACCTCAATAAATATAGTGCTCCAATCAAGCACGTGGAAGTATCACGTTGTGCGCTTTGACGTACCTGTTACATTATAAATTCTCCATCATTTGGTAATTCAATGATGTTTAACTCTCTAATCCCCTAGATTATCTCACATTTGATGTATACCATCAAGATTTAAGGTATGATCATCTATTGATCAGCCTGATTGAGATTATCTCACAACATTCAGTGGTTTAACCCTTAAAAAGGAATTTAGATCTAGATTTCCAAGTCAAATCTAGGTCCGTGTCATCGATACAGTCGCAACGCCTCTTTCGGATTGCAATTTGGACCTCTGTAGTTCCTTAAAATTAAGTTTTTATAAATGGACGGGTTAGAGGACCCCAAAAATCCAAAAAAAAATAAAATCGAGCGCGCACGTTGTTTTTGTGCACACTCCTGTTGCCTGTGTGTGCTAGCGTAATGTGTCGCACTAGTGTTGTGCGCGTGGCACCTACGTGGCGCGCGATAGTTGTGACCCGTGTCACCGTCAGTTGCTGTCGCCGAAGAAGACGACCAGACCCCGGTTGCCGCCGGCGACGCTCAGGTGTTCAAATGGTGCTATTTTTGTACCGTTTCACTCAGTTTTTCCATAAATCCCATTTTTACCCATCTTTTTAACCAACTCTGTCATTATCTAGTGTTTTTACACGATTTTTGTCTCGTCCCTAAAATTTCCCCTTCTACTGTTTTTGAGTTTTCTGGCATCCCTAGTCGTCTGATCACCATGAAAATTCATAGGTTTGTTCGTCTTGTTACTATGCACAAGATGAACGATTCAGATCACGATCTGATGCCGTTTCATCAATTTACTTTAATAAGAATAATAATGCCTACTATTTCACCGGAAAACGACAATCCACACCGTTTTCTGACATTAAAACTACAGAAACTTTAAGAAAAGAAAGGGAAATGGCAAAGGGTGGCCTACCGTGGTCAAATCATCACTGCGTGTGCCTGATAGGAGAGTTCCATGTCATTGCTTGCGTAGTCAACACGGAACTTAAGATGAATAGTTTGCCTGTACAGAAAGACAGGACAGGCTTTTATAGCCTCATTGTGGGTCCCACACCCAGCAGGCCCATGTATATTTACTATTGTACCCTTTATTATTATCATTATTGTTTAATTATTTATTTGGGTTATTACAATGGACCATACCAATGAGCTTGCTCACCATGAAAGCTAACCAACATGTGCTTCACGTTTGCCTAGTGCATTCAACCCCGTCAGAAATGCTATCTGGGCTGAGCTTACTTGACTGACTTCGTGACCCCTCCATGGAGATTCAAGCTTTGAATGATCCGACCTGTTCATCTTCTTCTCCTCTCTTACATAAGCTACTCATAGAATTCATGCCCATCAATTGCTTCCAGCTGTTATATCTAGTTCTTCGATCGAGAAATCCAGTGACTATGATAAAAATACTTTCAACTGATCAAACTACTCGCTACAGGCCTTCAAAGTGTATGAATTTTTGTCAAAATAGAGGGGAAGAAGATGAATTGGTCAAATCAAAATTACGACAAGCGTATATTAATAAAATGCCGAGTTGTTCACTTTCAACTGTGCTAAATATTTGTTGGATTACGAGTTCGAATTTGTAACCCATCTAGCTGCTGTGATCAAAACGAATTTTTCAGCTGCTACAATCATCCAGCCGCTCATGCAAAGTTTGAACCCCGCTTGGTAAGCATCCATATCCTGTTCAGAATTTGAACATTTGATCTGCGTACTTCATCTTGCGGATGAGATCTCATCTGAGATGGTAGGTTATCCGTGGACGGCAGTGGTCATTTAACGGTTCCGATCACTCCGTAATTTCTCATGGGGCCCAGCAACTCCACAGTCATACCAAATTCCAACAGCCATAAGCTGTCTCTACCTTCTCCCCTGTGCAAAATTTCGGAAGCAGAGCAAAGAAGAAGAGCATCTGAATTTGCATGGCGAGCGGCGGGAGCCAACAGCCCTCCCCCTCGCCCCCCTACACCAAATACCGCCTCTTCAAAACCCTGACTCACCACACCCGCGCCGTCTCCTGCGTCAAATTCTCCAACGACGGAACTCTCCTCGCCTCCTCCTCCCTGGACAAAACCCTCCTCATCTACTCCTCCCAAACCCTCGCCCTCCTCTCCCGCCTCACCGGGCACTCCGAAGGAATCTCTGACCTTGCCTGGTCCTCCGACTCCCACTACGTTTGCTCCGCCTCCGACGACAAAACCCTCAAAATCTGGGACGCCCGCAAGTCCGAATGCGTTAAAACCCTAAAGGGTCATTCGGGTTTCGTTTTCTGTGTCAATTTCAATCCACAGTCCAATCTTATTGTTTCCGGGAGTTTCGACGAGACGATTCGGATCTGGGATGTGAAGACTGGGAAATGTGTTAGGGTTGTGCAGAATCCGCATTCGGAACCCGTTACGAGCGTGCATTTCATAAGGGATGGGTCGATTATTGTGAGTGGAAGCCACGATGGGAGTTGTAAAATTTGGGATGCTGATACGGGGACTTGTTTGAAGACATTGGTTGATGATAAGGTGCCCGCCGTTTCGTTTGCCAAGTTTTCGCCCAATGGGAAGGTTATTCTTGTTGCCACGCTTGATGATACTCTGGTAAGGCTTCTTCCTAGCAGTTCTATTTATTTCGAATTCGGCTTGGCACTTGGTTGTACTTGATTTATTGCAATTCAGCCATGGAAAAGGAGATCCTCATTTTGAGTGCTAATCTACGTAGCAGATACTGTATTGAGCTAGTCGCATTATTTGCTGTTTTAGTGTGTCAAGTGAAAGGATAAATGGGTCTAAGATCTATTCTAATTGGTTGGGGAAGGTTATGGGGTTGATTCTCGTTAATTCTCTCCTAATCCCTTTTTGGTACCAGAAATGAATTTCTGGAATCTGATTTTGCAGAATGCTTTCTCCAAGAAAGAGAATTCTGCTGTTTGTGCATGAGTAAAAATGGTGAGAATTCAAATTGAAACATCCAAGTGAAAATGGGTGAAAATTGAATTCCCTATGGTGGGACTGTTTTAGTTATAAGATGGAATCTGAATTCCACCAAAGGGGATTCAATTCAGTGCCTGTAAAGGCAGCATCAGTGGAATTTAATTGCTAGGTTTCCTAGTGCACACCTTAGCAACAAGGTAGGTGCTATTTGTTCATGTGATTTTGGAAGTTTTTATTTGTTTTCTTTCTTGGAAAACAATTGTGGAAGAAAGTTAGATGAAGTAGTGTTAACAATCATGACCTAAGCAAGTATCATAGTCAGAGTTGATTCCTTCACTACCCAAATGGTTGACTGATCAAAGTGAATGGAGAGTCAGAGATCACAACACAAATAACAATCTGTATGATTCTGTGGTTGGTTTGAAAATGGTTACTTTCTAAAAGGAGCAGTTCTTTGAAATTGTAGAGATCACAACACAAATAACAATCTGTATGATTCTGTGGTTGGTTTGAAAATGGTTACTTTCTATGAGGAGCAGTTCTTTGAAATTGTAATATCATTAGTGCCTTAGAAGCCAGTGGTGAGTTAGGATAAATGTAATGATTTGACTTGAGCTTCCTACTAATCAAAGGCTCCAGAGAAGGGGACTGCCAGAATGAGTCTGAGTAAAATCCTTTAGAGGTTTCAGAAAGCTGATTAGAACCAGATCAGGACTACTAGACTTGTCTAGCCCTTTATGGCTAGAAAGTTGCTGGCTTTCAACTTCCAAATTGGCGGGGGCTGAGGATTCTTTTCCCCTTACTTGGACTTATAGCAAATGCCAGCTTACAGACATTGGTAAGCTAGCTAAAGTGAGCAAACGGAGGGCACAAACACTCCTACTTAATGGCTTTAATAATCAGATGTTAATTGCTAAGGAGTGGGGAGCCCTTGTGTCACCCTTTTTAGCCTTACTAACACGGGGAATGAATCTATTGCTAACCCTAGGATATTGGAATATACGTAGTCTTGAGCAAGCTGGTAGTCATCCTGACAAGGGCAGATAGAGGCTAAGTGACACCTATCATGCTCTAATAGAAGCTGAAACATGTAAAGGCCCTATGGCGTCTACTGGTATGTTGCAACATGCTATATACCGAATTGCTGTCCCAACTGTCATGCTGTACCACTCCTAGTAACCACTGGACCACCTCGAGGTGATAATTGCATCCATGATAAGAATATCCACATAATCTCAAATGCGATAGCCTGGGCTGGTTGTGTGAAGGTTATAGTTCGTTGCCAAGTTCAATAAAAAGGGTAGTTAGAAGATGAATGATGGCTTACATTCAGAGAAGGCATAATTGATTGTGAGGAGCAAAACTTAGCTTTCTTAAGGGTCATCTGGTGGGATTTATCTGATTCAGCACTTGCTTTTTGTTGAAGCAGTGCACAGTTTAAGATTTTCTTTGGTATATCAATTTCCAATTCGACATGGATTCTCTCTCTCTCTCTCTCTCTCTCTCTCTCTCTCTCATGTGGCCCTTCATTGCCGCGGTCCCCAATATGGCGTGTGCATCTTGCATGCAACTGAATCTCAGAAAATTAGAAACTTGAGTGACACAAAAACAAGAATCCTGATGAGGATTTCATTGATGGCAGATCCACCATTTGTTGCTGTCTTCCTTTCAACACGTTGAAAACAAAAAATGACATTCATTTTATTATTTTGAAGGGAGGACATTGCCTCGTCGTTCCATGGATAACATGCAACCAGAGTTATCTGGTTAATTTCATGTCCTCGTTGCAGGATTTCTTGCTGGTTCATTATAGTCTTGCCTGAGTTCCCTTGTCATTCTCCAATCTTTGATTATTATTTATGCCTTGTGATCAAACTCTTTCAGAAACACCAGAACATGCAACACTTCAAAGGTATGGTTGAGCATTACTGCTGTAGATGGTACAATTGTGGAATTGGGACACTCAAGTTAGAGTACTTGTTTAGCTGGAGCTGTGCTGAGTTGACCCGACACCTTTGTGTAAAAATATACACGGATATATAGGAAACATAGCAGCAGAGCCCTAAAGCCAGAATATGGATTACACTACGTTCGTTACAACAAAACATTGAAGATTGTTGCTTTTCATATGCTCGGTACAGCACAGTATTCTTCGTGGTTGCCTGTCAAGGCTTAGAACTTGTGACAGAGGCTAAAAATTATACGGCACCAGGTTCTGTCCAGGGGTGGTAAGCCATAATGTACATTGCTAAATATCATGCTTCCTGCCTCTCTACCCTGTACTTCTGGATCCATTAACATATCGATACTCGATGTTGTATATTAGTGTGGCTTGGCATCAGAGAGTTTTTATCTGGGTTGAAAGCTGAAAATTGTCGACTCAATTGTTTTCTGTTTGTCAACTTGTAAGGCAGCCCATCACATCCTGCATAACATCTGAAGTGGTCTAACAATTTCTTACTTCTTTTCATTTTATTTTTAGATGCGGTGGCTCTAACACTTCTTCAACCTTTTCTAGAAACTGTGCAACTACTCAACAGGGAAAGTTTTAAAAAGTTACACTGGACATGTCAACAGAGTGTACTGCATAACGTCCACATTTTCGGTTACTAATGGCAAGTACATCGTTAGCGGGTCAGAAGATCACTGTGTCTACTTATGGGATCTACAGGGGAAAAACATCATTCAGAAGTTGAAAGGCCACACTGATACCGTCATCTCTGTATCCTGCCACCCCACTGAGAACAAAATTGCTTCTGCTGGCTTGGATAAGGATAGGACGGTGAGGATCTGGGCGCAAGGTAGCACATGAACTTAACAGCCTGAACAGTTGAGATAAGAAACTTAAGACGGGTTAGTTTCTCCACCTGTCATTTAAATCCTGGGTTTCTTCTTGCTGATTTATGTACAAGTTCCTTCCTGATTTGCAGCCATCTATGCGGCAAACCATGTCATGCCTGGGCATGTAATACAAGAAGCTGAGTACGCAGGGTGCCCGGTTAGTGGGGATTCAGATGTTCACGTCTCAGGTGACATTGTTGATACCCTCCCAAATATCTTGTTCATTGGATATTTTTTAGCCCTGAGCTGGTTAAGATTAAGCTACTGTCTGTTATTCATTTCGGACTAATAGTGGTTACCATTATCAAGTGGAGAACACTTTTCGTGCACTGCTGTGTTAGATGCGGTCTAAAAGATCAGCAATTTGGATCGCCGAATTTTCGGGCCCTGCAGAGACACTTTAGCTGTGCACCAATGCATGTACTGATTAGCACACAGATACTATCTATAAAGATATATAAGGTGCAACCTCATTTCTTACTTCTTTTCTCTCTCTAACTCTTTCTATCCGTCTCTGGAAAAAGGGGTCGCCCAAGTAATGGGGATGATATCTGCTGTCTTGTACTTCTGTAACTTAGCTACCACGGCAAGACGGACACTGATATTATAGTTTCACATAGTTTTTCAGGAGCGTCTGAAAACACAGATGGAGCTACTTATCCAACGATAATAATGATTTATTTGTAGCTCTTCCAGTAGATGGGACCTACTTGCACAGTCTCCCTCGTTTTACAATCCTTTGTACAGATGGTTTTCGTTTCCCCTCGTCTGACTATTCCAGTGCATAGGCCAGCGGTAGCATGTTCTGACAAATTATATAGTTTCGAATTCTCATCTTGTTTTCTTCTGGGCTTGATTAGAACCCAAGTTCCTTGGTTGGTGGATACGGAAAAGTTTCGATCATTAAATATAAAGGCCCTGTTTTGGGTTGTAGCCCTGCATTTTGGACGCCTACTTGAAGTAGCGTCCATATTTTGAAAAGCTTTTAAAGAGCCTGTAACTTTGCCGTATGGTCTTCAAATCACTCTTTGTTCACAACAGCACCAAACCAGCCGTCAAGACATAGAAGCATTATTCTAATTGCTTCTTCTTTCTTACGTGTCGAGAATAGCTCATTTGGGGTCTATTTTGATGATAACCGAATCCAAGAGGTTGAAGCTTCTCCTTTCCACCAGAAAGAGACAAATTCCACTTGAAGGATTGTCAAAGTTCCACTAAAATACCCAAGTGAAAATGCCCTTCTCCACTAGTGCTAGCTGTGGATTGCCAGGGAAGTTTTGCACATTTGGGCGTAGAAAAACAGTGTGGATGTGCCAGGGAAGTTTTGCCCATTTGGGCATAGAAAAACAGAGTGGTTTATGATTCCCCGAGACCCACTCTTACGGAAGGGCATTTTATAACTGCAAAAAGTGGCAAGTGCTCGACCCCGCTACATTTACAAGGTTAATGATGTAACGCAAGAAACATCAATTTGAATGGATTAACACTCTACTCCTTCCCTTTCCTACCTTTATTCTCCACAATCAAACACTAACTTTACAAGACTTCAGTATTCAAATCAGAGCTTCTGAAGTTCAGAAGGCAGATTTAACCTGTTCTATTCAAGATTCCATGATCTACAGTCACTCCAAATCCATACAATCATAAGTAAGATGAATTTAGTATACGTTATCGGAGTCCCGAGAATGTAAAATCTCGGAAGAATTCATTCAAGAAGATAGAGAAGATCCAAAACAAGCTTCCTTCGCACAGAAGCTGAATCGTAACAGATGAACAGAATCTTTCTCACAATTATTTCTACAAACAGGGACAGGAAACTGGGAAGGGGACCGTGATCAGCACCAAAGTTCAGGTACATCAGAGACAAGGAGGATTGTCAGAACACCATCTTCTAATAACTTTTACCCCTCTTTTGAGAAGTCGTTTATGAGTTCCTTTAGTGGAGGCATCAATTCCTAGCTTCCCATTACCCAAGACTTTATATAGAAAATTTGAGCTAACATCAAGTAAGCAGCATCAATTACTCTGTTCTTCTCAAATTTGTACCTAGAAGGAAAACTAACAGAACGTGGATAACCCACATCTCGCTTATGAGACATATACTAATTAAATATAAACCATGGAATGTGCAAATTCAAGAAGAACAAGGAGTCGAGGGTATGAACAGATGTAGCGTTATATAATTGGTTATAAGCATGTTAATATCTATACCTGGTCATGCGCTCGGACTTCAGCAAGATTCAAAAACAAAGTGATGGACCGGCTTTCAAGAATTTACAAAGACGAACTAAATAACGTGAAAACTAAAATATCAATACAATGATCAAACCAAAGGTGTGGTTAAAATGCCTATTACACGGCTCACTAACTCTGCCTGGGGTGGGGGTACCTATTATTTATCGGCATGCAGGACCTCTTTTGAAAAATAGGAGTATCGTAATCCTTCAAAGAGCCGAAAAACTAGCTCTAAGGAAATCACTTCAGCCATGTACCAGTACAAGATGATAATGTCCTGCACCCTTTTTCTCTTTGGGGGATGGGGAGGAGCTCATGATAGTAAGGAATGTCCCGATTTAGTGTCAGGTTCCTGTCCTATTTCTATTAAGTTTATTCGTTTAATAAGCTGAAAACCGATAAAAAGTTTTATACTGTCATACATTTAATATTTAATGCTTTCACAACCTGTAAATCAAATGAAATATGCTTCTCCGGAAAGATTAGCTAAAAAGAGTTCACATATTTGATCAAGATACAGAAACAATCATCGGGTGCGCAACCGATTGGTATTATCTGGCTGCTAATAAGGTTGAATTATGTGTCAATAAGATAGTGCACAAATAAATCAAAATTATTAACTACTTTTTGTTATGTACCGCAGTAAAAGGATTCAAACTAAAAAGGGCAGCCAGATGCATGATGCTTCTGCATATGTAGAGTTCAGGGAAGGGATGCACTACATGGGTCTATAATATTTACTTTTATATTGTATTTTTGCAAGAGGCTGTTTCCACGCCTCTAACTTGACCTCCATTTATATCTGTTTGGGAAATACATCCAAATGGACATCATCTATTAGTTTATAAGTTCACGTTCACGTTCCCGTCCTTGCGACGTTCCCTCTTCTCCTAAGATACAAGTACTTTCTCTCAATACTCCTTCCCATCTAATCCTTCCTTCTAGGAAAAATTCTTACCTCAGGGTGTTCCCTAGTTTATCTTCTCTTCCAAAATATCATCTCATCCCCTTTCGTATGTAAATGTTCTTTTCTCATTGCCATGGCTGCAGATTGATGTCTTCTTGGACCAAAATAGACAGGAACTAGATATTACTTGGTCTAGTCAAAGATTACAATGCCAGTCTCAATTTCTAGTAGCTCTCTAAAGCTTCTTTTTTGTAACTAGCTAGAATAACAATGACAAAGATAATCACAAACAAGAAAAACAAGGAAAATATAAATTTTAGACAAAATCCAATTTAAATTTATCAAATTAGAATTACTAACCTTCTTATCCCTTGTGGTACTAAGCAACTTATGAAGATCATGTGGACCCATTGCAATCCCTTGTGGAAAAAACATACCTTCCCTGGCTGCATGCACACATCTGCTCCATTTAGATTCTCTGCTACATTTTAACATATCTTTAAAGAAAGAATTATTCTGATCTCTTGACTTTGGTCCCTTCTACCAGAAAACTTTTGGACTTTAGTTTGATGTCCCAACTCAATTTCCACAGCACCAACTATGTGATGATGGAAAGTGATTGAGATTTTATAAGAACGAATCCTCTTTGGGGATTTGTTGTTTTATCTTTGAAGTCTGCGCTTCTGCTGTAAGATTAAGAACTCTACATGGAGTTTCCTTTATAGTTAATTGAATCAATCAGTTACTTTCTGAAAAGAAAAACGTGGGTGAGGAAGACAAGATTGGATGGAGGAATTTGGCTTGAAGTCATCATTAGAATGTATTTTAAAGCCGTTAGTGATGGAAGGCAACAGTAATGATTTATTAACACCATAAATTTTGAGATATTATTCTATTTTCAAGGGTTTATTACTATACGTAATCTAAAATAGAGGTGTTTAAGAAGAAATCAGTGCCTAACTTGTCAGCTTCTAACTGGGGGTCTAAGTGAAGACCACTTCCTTCATAGGCTAGTGGGATCCTTGGGTATTTTCACTTGGTTATCTTTGGTGAAGAAGAGAAGTTTCAACCGTCTAGGTTTTGGTTCTCGTCAAAAGAAACTCCAAATCAGCTGTTCTCGACACTTAACGGAGAAGAAGCAGTTGAAATGATGCTTCTGCCATTAGTCTTAATAGCTGGTTTGGAGCTGCCGTAAGAAAGAGTGACTTAAAGACCATATGAACAGTTGGGGCTCTTTAGAAGCTTTTTAAAATGTAGGGGCTACTCAAAAGAGACGTCCAAAATGTAAGGAGCTCATCAGGGATAGCACCCCCATGTTTTTCATTTTCGTACTTTGCTTTTGGGCGCTAAATAGTAGTCTCTATGGGAGACTGACCTCGGGCGTTCTTTTCCTGTATTTAAGCCAATCATCTTGTTTGCTCTTTACCTTCTATAAAAAAATTATCCTATTTGCCTCACCTTGGTTAGACTACATCAAAAATCATGCTACGTAGATATAAGCATTATTTTTTCCAGTTTTAAGAATCAGTGGTCATGATTTCCAATCCAATGGAAAATATTAATTTTAGATCATCAGCATGAATTTTGGTTGCATTTTCTCTCTCTTCCTCATAAATTGTGGAGTTCTTCGTTTTTCTGAAGACCAGCTGGATCTATAAGTATTTTTACATCCTTAATGAATCAATCATTAAAAAACAAAACAAAACATAATAGAATTTGGCCTTTAGATAATCTTACTGATAGAATGAAAAGCCTTGAGATAATCTTACCGATAGAATGAAAGCCTTGGTGGAATTATTGAGTTGTTTGTGTAGTCTAGAGGTCATGGGTTTGAGGCGTGAAAACAGCCTCTTGCAAAATGCAAGATTAGGCTACATACTATAGGCCCTTTGTGATCTGCCCTTTTCCCAGACTCCCCCATATGCAGGAGCTTTGTGCACCGTGTTGCCCTTTTTCCAGTTTTAAGAATCAGTGGTCATGATTTCCAATCCAATGGAAAATATTAATTTTAGATCATCAGCATGAATTTTGGTTGCATTTTCTCTCTCTTCCTCATAAATTGTGGAGTTCTTCGTTTTTCTGAAGACCAGTTGGATCTGTAAGTATTTTTACATCCTTAATGAATCAATCATTAAAAAACAAAACAAAACACAGTGGAATTTGGCCTTTAGATAATCTTACTGATAGAATGAAAAGCCTTGAGATAAACTTACCGATAAAATGAAAGCCTTGGTGCAATTATTGAGTTGTCTGTGTAGTCTAGAGGTCATGGGTTTGAGCCGTGAAAACCGCCTCTTGCAAAATGCAAGATAAGGTTACATACTATAGGCCTTTTGTGATCTGCCCTTTTCCCGCACTCCCCCATATGTAGGAGCTTTGTGCACCGGGTTGCCCTTTTTCCAGTTTTAAGAATCAGTGGTCATGATTTCCAATCCAATGGAAAATATTAATTTTAGATCATTAGCATGAATTTTGGTTGCATTTTCTCTCTCTTCCTCATAAATTGTGGAGTTCTTCGTTTTTCTGAAGACCAGCTGGATCTGTAAGTATTTTTACATCCTTAATGAATCAATCATTAAAAAACAAAACAAAACATAGTGGAATTTGGCCTTTAGATAATCTTACTGATAGAATGAAAAGCCTTGAGATAATCTTACCGATAGAATGAAAGCCTTGGTGCAATTATTAAGTTGTTCGTGTAGTCTAGAGGTCATGAGTTTGAGCCGTGAAAACAGCCTCTTGCAAAATGCAAGATAAGGCTACATACTATAGGCCCTTTGTGATCTGCCCTTTTCCCGGACTCCCCCATATGCAGGAGCTTTGTGCACCTGGTTGCCCTTTTTCCAGTTTTAAGAATTAGTGGTCATGATTTCCAATCCAATGGAAAATATTAATTTTAGATCATCAGCATGAATTTTGGTTGCATTTTCTCTCTCTTCCTCATAAATTGTGGAGTTCTTCGTTTTTCTGAAGACCAGTTGGATCTGTAAGTATTTTTACATCCTTAATGAATCAATCATTAAAAAACAAAACAAAACACAGTGGAATTTGGCCTTTAGATAATCTTACTGATAGAATGAAAAGCCTTGAGATAATCTTACCGATAAAATGAAAGCCTTGGTGCAATTATTGAGTTGTCTGTGTAGTTTAGAGGTCATGAGTTTGAGGCATGAAAATAGCCTCTTGCAAAATGCAAGATAAGGCTACATACTATAGGCCCTTTGTGATCTGCCCTTTTCCCAGACTCCCCTATATGCAGGAGCTTTGTGCACCGGGTTGCCCTTTTTTCAGTTTTAAGAATCAGTGGTCATGATTTCCAATCCAATGGAAAATATTAATTTTAGATCATCAGCATGAATTTTGGTTGCATTTTCTCTCTCTTCCTCATAAATTGTGGAGTTCTTCGTTTTTCTGAAGACCAGCTGGATCTGTAAGTATTTTTACATCCTTAATGAATCAATCATTAAAAAACAAAATAAAACATAGTGGAATTTGGCCTTTAGATAATCTTATTGATAGAATGAAAGCCTTGGTGCAATTATTGAGTTGTCTGTGTAGTCTAGAGGTCATGGGTTTGAGGCGTGAAAATAGCCTCTTGCAAAATGCAAGATAAGGCTACATACTATAGGCCCTTTGTGATAGGCCCTTTTCTCGGATTCCCCCATATGCAAGAGCTTTGTGCACCGGGTTGCCCTTTTTCCAGTTTTAAGAATCAATGGTCATGATTTCCAATCGAATGGAAAATATTAATTTTAGATCATCAGCATGAATTTTGGTTGCATTTTCTCTCTCTTCCTCATAAATTGTGGAGTTCTTCGTTTTTTCTGAAGACCAGCTAGATCTGTAAGTATTTTTACATCCTTAATTAATCAATCATTAAAAAACAAAATGAAACATAGTGGAATTTGGCCTTTAGATAATCTTACTAATAGAATGAAAGCCTTGGTGCAATTATTGAGTTGTCTGTGTAATCTAGAGGTCATGGGTTTGAGGAGTGAAAACAGCCTCTTGCAAAATGTAAGATAAAGCTACATACTATAGGCCCTTTGTGATCTGCCCTTTTCCTGGACTCCCCGATATGCAGGAGCTTTGTGCACCGGGTTGCCCTTTTTAGATAATCTAAAGGATGCTTAGATTATCCACAAATCATCTCCCAAGTAGGCACTCAACTTTAGAAGGTTCCTTTTAACATCCGCATCAGCCTTTTCATGGACTGTCTAAGAGTTGGGTCAGGGTAAGACACCATAATCCCACATTAGCCACTCTCTCAAACCTCTTGAAATCATTCAAAGCTCCTTCGTCTGCCTCCATCATCTTCTGCAGCTCCCCAACCTTCATACAGCTCAAGATCCAATCAGATACCCAAGGATTTCCTGGAAGATATGGGTTTGGAGGTCTAGTGAGAGATACCTAAGGATTTAGGCTTGCAGATTATGCTTCCCATTACAGGTTTGGAGATGCTCACTCTGCAAAAGTGAATGCAGCGGTACTGGCATTCAACTCTGTGTGGATCATGGCTACTTGAACTTATGCTAGAAGGAGGGTCTAGAAATATAACCAAGGACCCCCACTGGATGTTTTAGAGTGAGATATAGAGTATTTAACGTCTCAACCAGTATTCAGATGGTGTTCCAGCATGTCGAGAGGTCTGCAAACGATTAGGTATAAGAGAGTGGAATTAGATGCTTTGAGAATCAGAATTTCATAAGTGATGTGCTACATTGTTGTTTATCACTTCTTCTGACTGTAGTGCAGGTTGGATTGTTTTTGTTTGTTTGGTGGATACATCTCAGTTCACTTCATGTAGTTGATTGTTGGCTCAAGAACGAAGGGTTCTGTTCGGCTTGATTGTCAAAGTGTTGGACTTCATGCTTTCATGCTGCTCAGGTCTCCTCTCTGATTAGCGTCTGGATTATTTTTTTATTTTTTCTCTCCTGCCTATTGTGTTCCTTTCCGCATGCTGGTTCCTTCTGTTGATGCAGCCGAGCTCTCAAGTGGAGCTGGTTACTTGTTGTCTCCTCCTCTATTCAGTACTAGAATGGTGGTTTTGGACCTTTAGTTTGCTGCTAGACACCTTCAGTCAAGCGAAAGGATAAAAAGTGCTATGATACACAAAAAAATTATAGAACTAAGAATAAACAGAAGTCAAATCCACCAACTAGTCTTACATTAAATTGTTATGGGGGTATATACATAGACCTCCAAAGAGATAAGAGTGGAGATGTCTGATTTCGTGGGTCACACTAGTTGCTATTTGCTCTGTCACGTTTAAATATGCATATCAATAAGGAGGACTTTGCACCCCGTAAAGTAAGTGCATGTTTGGGAAACTTGTTTTAATTATTTTTACTGTATTTTTTCTATCTTGCAGAGAAAACTAAACTCGTTAAGGTTAAAAGCATGTTTGAAAAGTTTATTATTATTATTATTATTATTATTATTATTATTATTATTATTATTATTATTGTTTTTACAGTAGTTTTTTTCTATTCACAGTAGAAAACTAGTTTAGTCTAGTTTTCTACTGTGAAATAGAAATAATGCAATAAAAAGAAAGTTTCACAGTAGAAAACCAGTTTGATTTTCCAAACATGCAACAAATGTGCAGACCAGTGATCCAAAATGCTTTAGAATTGTGAAGAAAAAAAATCTCCATTGGTGATCCGAAGTCCAACCGGGGAAAAAAAGGTAGAAAAATATTAGTAGATCCAAATTTAATATCATCAGACGGAAATTTTGGGCTGTGAGCTATCTAAAATGTTTCCCAGAAATGAACATTTAGACCACCAATCCATCTGGACCTTAGTCTGTACAGTGGGGAGTACAAATCCATGGACCATGAGCAGGCCCAAGAACCCTAGGAAACCCTGGTTGTTTCCGGAGTGCAAGCAGGCTGGAATGCTGCTGAGAGAGTAATACCAGCCCAGCCAATCTAAACACGGGGCCAAAGATTAGGCCCATTCAGACTCAAAGGCCCATGGCTCCAGGACAACAAATATTGGACTCATAGCCATTGATAGTGATTTTATCCCCCTTATGCCAGCAGAGCTAAAAACATAAGAACTGTGTTACCTATATTTCAAAACCGCCAATAGCAAGCGATAAGATCAATATCCACAGATAATATTAACCAGATTTTGTTTTCTGTCATTCTTATCTAATTGAAATCAAAGTGCAGACAGCTAACTGAAATGGCTTTTGAAATCAATTTCAGTTTCAAAATCCGGAATGGTGCAACATACATCTCAAATAGCTTGCTGATAAAAAAGGCAGCCGGTGGACGAAGCTCCTACATATACGGGTCTAGGAAGGGGTGAACCACAAAGGGACTAATGAAAGCAAGTTCTCAACTGATTTTTAATTGCTTTTCCTATGAATGTAATCGGAGAAACTTTCCTCTGAACATTACTCTATGTTTTATGCTGATTGCATCTGAACCACAATTTTGACAGGTAACATTTCCCTTCTTTTTTTTTCCTGATGGAAGCTGTTGATCTATTGCCTGACATATTATTGTGACACTCAGATGATGGATCTTGTGTTCTGTCCAACTTTGTATGAGAACACCTCAACCACATCAGAATTTTTAAGAACACCGCAGGCGGCACTCCTGGTGGAACTTCTGAAATTATGTAAATTTCACATGCTTCCCACTTGTGATGTAACTCTTATTCAGAGAGCTTTGGTTTGCGAATTGGATTATGGTTTAGGATCTGATTGGACTCTCAGTCTTTTCATAGGTAAGCTTGTCTGATTGTTTTAGGCATTAATTTTGCATTTGTCCTAACAGTGAGTCAGATCCAAAAAGACAGAAAATGTAGTCTTCTTGCATTTCACACATCTCAGACAAAACTACGTGAGCTAACCGCAAATGTAGACTATACAGCTGCTTTGCTAATGAAGTATGGGTTCAGGCCATACTACCACAATTCCCAAATTCATGGTGTCTGTGAAAACATTCATCCTTCCATCTACTTGTACTTCTCAAGCAAGTTACCTTCCACAACAAAACAAGCAGAGGAAGTAACATACATATATGTTTCCATGTATTTGGGTTCGACTTTCCATTGATGCTTATTGTACAATTATTTCCTTGAGCCATAAATATTCATTGAAAGAGCAGAATTATGCAATAATAAAAATTTTGGTTATAGTTTAAGGATCTGATCGGAAGTACAGCTGATATGATTGTGAATTAAACAAAAGAACATTACTATCTTGGTTTTGAAGCTATTTCTCATATGTTGATTTCTACTAAAATGCAAAAACAAAGATTAAAATAGGTATCGGCAGCCCAATGCAAACCCGACACTAGCAATGCCAAAACACAATGCCATAGTCCACAACGTTGATCCTTCATCTCTGCCATCATGTTTCTTCTCTAGTTGTTTCTCATTCTGCAAAACACAAAGCTGTGACTGCAACTTCAAGGTCTCCATCTCTAGCAGTTTCAACCACTGTTTCTGAGCAAATAATCGAGATGATTCTTTCAAGAACAGCCCCATCAGCTTATTCTTCTCAGTTCTGACATCTGAAGCCCTCTTCTCTGCTTCCCTTGATCTTGTTTCTGACAGTTGCAGAGCTTTCAGTAGACCCAACTTGTCATCACAAAAGTCTTTGCCCAATTGGGCTTCAATTTGATTTATCTTTCTGCAAAATAAATATCAAAATGAACTTCTTTCTTATTGCAAAACATTTACATCAATATCAATAACCCATGAAAGCATAAAATTCAGCAGAACAAATAAATCAGCTCTCAACAAATACTACCAAAACCAAATTCTGTTAAACTCAAATTTTCCATTAATCTCAATGATCCAAAACATAAAAATAAGCAGAACAACTATCAAGAACAGGCTAATTAACCGAAATGTCATTCAAAAAGGAGTATCATAATAAATTTCTTATTCACCCAATACTTAGCATTCAAGGAAGTTTGAACGAACTTAGGCGAAGATGGTTTGATTGCATAATCAGCTTTTGAAACTCTCTGAATTTCTCCCGAAAACACCTTAACTGGAGGAGGAAGGTCACAATTCTGAAGAAGGTCCATAGACGATCTATTAGAGAACATAAAACCCATCATGTTTTGTTCTTCCCCTGTCACAAAGCAACTGCAATCGTCAACGCTGCAGTCAGAAGATAAACATCCTTTCTTAAACTCACCAATTGTTTCTCCTGAAATCCTTGTTGCATTGGATTTTTGTGGCAAACCCAATTGCCATTTGTTTGTAGGAATTGATCTTGTTGCTGGGTTCATGTGGATATATATATATATATGACTCAATTCAAAGAGTTTTTGTGATATTGTAATGTATGAAAAACGAGATTGAGGCGTGGAAGAGAGAGAGATGGAAGGAGAGTGGCTTAGGGGGTGGATGAAAGGCGCAAGAAATGGATTTCTTCTTTTACTTTGTCTAGTGGGTCTGTGGGTCTTCAAGGAAATAGCTGATGTCTTGCAGAATATTTAAACCGCGTCAATTTGATTGTCATACAAGCAAGGCCACTCTCTCTCTCTCTCTCTCTCTCTCTCTCTCTCTCTCTCTCTCTCTCTCTCTAATTGAATTCTCCACTATATGGAATCAATTTTTTGGTACCTTATTGATGTCTTGCTATAGTTTTTGATGATTGGAGAAGAGAATTCTCCTTCCGTGGCAGGTTTAAGTATTTCTAAAGTTCTCTGAAGCAGTTATAATCTAGTGGTTAAAGATAAATACCGTGATTACTGGGGTAGTAAGAATTACTCTAAGCGGAAACCTCATTGTAGTAATCGCCCAGTGAGCCCACTTATGTCCATCCACACCATCGACCTGATTTCTCCATCTAGTAGCAGAAAATCATAATACTTTGGAAGAAATCTAGCTTTAGGTCATTGAACATTGATGTTCCGAAATTCTTTATAAGCAATGGACCACATTTTTTTCCATCATCACAATTTTTTGCAGCTAGAATTGTCCAATTGACTTGGGCTTAAAAGATATCAACTAAACATCACCACTATTAGATAATCCTAATCATTGAAGGCCTTTTCTGCAAGGCTTAAAAACTTATACAGAATAATCTAGGTGTGGCTTGTTTTCGATGCTTTTCTGTGGTAAGTTAAAATGTGTTTTTCTTTACTTTCGTTCTCTCTATCTTAGCAATCTTAGCAGTCCATTAGGTAAGGAGTTGAATCATTTGTTCATTTGTGCCACAAAGTAAAGGTAGTAGGCAGTTTCTAATACCATTATAAAGAGCATACCATTCAGCATAACTGTTTTTGTCTTTGAACCCTAGCCACTAAGTTTTGTTTTCATCTCTAACTCCATATGAATTACACTTATAATGTGGTTGCCCCACCACAGGCTATAAGTTGATTCTGTAACTTTTCTCTAAGCCGTTCATCTGATAGGCCAGTCTTGGATGATCTGTGACTATGAACCAAAAACCACAAGCATCAAAGAGTTCTCCTTGGAACAGCATTTAGACACTTTTAGGAAACACCTTTTCAAAAGTAGTTGATAGTTTCATGATTTGGTTGAACTTGATATGAAAACTACTTTGCATGCCAAGGAAATAAAGCCAAAGACCCAATAAATTATGGGAATTAATCAAGCTTAGAAGCATAGAAGATGTGAACTCAGCCTCAAGGGATCTCTATCTCTTTTAGCAATTAAGAAGGGAAATATAGCTGGGAAGACCCATTTCAAGTAGCATGTACACCTGACCCTTTGTCAAATGAAACAGGTGTTCCTGTCAAATTCCCTTAAAAAAGAGATCAATATTTGAGGTACTTCTAGATTTTATCATATAACATTTAAGACTGGATCATGGATTGAGCATTGAGATTGGCAATCTAGGCTCAATGGGTTGAAGATTGAAATCAAACGGTTGAATTTTGATATATCTTCCAGTAACTAGATAAAAAAGGGCAGCCCTAGTGCACAAAGCTCCTGTTTATGCAAGGTCCGGAGAAGGGGTGGACCACAAGGGTCTATAATAGGTAGTCTTACCTTACATTTTTGCTAGAGACTATTTTCACAGCCTTAAACTCGTGACCTCAAGGTCATACAACGACAACTTTACTGTTTTGCCAAGACTCCCCTTCAATAACTAAATAACATAAAAATAAATAATAAATAAAAGCTCAGTTGACAATGATATCCTCTTCTTCTTTCTACATCATCACTAGGTGCAGAGAGACATTAAATACGAATTCAAGATTTGTTTACTATGTATAGGCCTTACTAGCTCGTTTGATTCCAACTGAAGGGGTACATATGTAATGCAGTTCGCTGTGATTGCCTTCTATGAATCAGAAAATGGAAGGAAGTTATTGTGGGGGGCGCCCCACTTTTATGTGAAGGGCCTCCCTCCACTCTTGGTTCATTCAATCCGTTCTTTTGAATGTCAACTAGTCACAAAACCATGCAGATTGAATAATTCTAGCAGTGTACTATTGATCTCAAGAAACAGACAGCTAGAAGCTTTGTATAAAGGCAAGAATGCACTCAACGACCAAAACACAGTTTTCTGGTTATTAGAATCCCTTAATTGTAGTCATTTGTGGTCTACGAGATTTCCAAAGTCGGATAAATCAGATGAATGTGTTGGATCAACCAAAGGCAGGGGTCTATCCCCATATGACAACTTACTATGTGACGGATCACACCCTACTTTAGCATTTTACATACCTTAAGTGGAACGAAAGAAGGAAAACCTTGGCACAATAGTAGAGTTGTTGTCGTGTGACCTTAAGGTCACGGATCTTTTTATGTGAAATAAAAGAGAAAATAAAAACAAATTTAGAGATGGAAAAAGATAGAAAAACTAAGCATGTTACTAATATGAAGATGCATTCTAATTTTCATATGAAAGTGATCAGGGATTGATTTGGCTTCATTAGGTTAACCACTAATGAGAAGAGGAGCATTGGTGCAATGGTAAAAGTTGTTGCCATGTGACTTTGAGGTCACGGGTTCAAGGCGTGGAATCAGCCTCTTGCAAAATGCAAGGTAAGGCTGCCTACTATAGGCCCTTATGGTCTGCCCCTTCCCCAGACCTTGCATAGGTGAGAGCTTCATGCACCGGGGCTGCCCTTTAGGTTAACCACTAATGAAGGGGAGCCTTGGCACAATGGTAAAAGTTGTTGTCATGTGACCTTGAGGTCATGAGTTCAAGGCATAGAAACAGCCTCTTGTAAAAATACAAGGCTGCATACTATAAGCTCTTGTGCTCTGCTTCTTCCCCGGACCCTGCATAGGCAGGAGCTCAGTGCACCGCAGCTGCCCTTTTTAGGTTAACCACTAATACTGGAAATTAGTGCAATGGCAATCTTTTCGATATACATTTAAATATTGCGCTGTTATCAACTAATGACTAAATGTAATAATAAAAAGACGGAAGATTTCTTGACATTAGATAACCACACAACTGGTTGGGCCAATTCTTTGATTATGCTACCTGTAATTAGGTGAAGGTGGATCACTGGTGCTCCTCAAGCCTAAACTACAATCAGGGAAAGTAGATCCGATGAAAGACATGCATAGGGCCGCTTTTACAATGTCTAAAAACCCAAAATCCTGGAAAACTTTCTCTTGATGGTGAAGGTGGATGATATGCACACCTTCCACTTGATTCCACTGTGATTGAATGATCCATGATCCTAGTCCCTCGATCCATCAAGCCTTATCAAATTTTGGTAAGAAAAGCTAGGTTGTTTATTTAAGGGATTCGATTTCAATTTGGCATGGGACCAAGAGAACGTATGCATGTTGCCTTCTGTTGAGATTAAGGGACTGGCTGTCATATTCTTACACACATACAAGCACAACAACTTAATCAAGCAGGGGAGAGAGAGAGTTTTGTTGTACAGCCAAATTTGATTTATTAACTGAAAACTCCATGTTCTAGAGTTCGATAATAAGAGTTCACAGACCTTTTCCAGCAAGGGCCTCAAAATTTGACAAACCTGCGAATGTTTGTCTTCAAAGGATGCCTGGATGCACCACCAATCAATCCAGATGTTTGCCATTTCTCCGCTAGCAGTAGTCCATTTTAGTCCTTCATTGAACTTTGGCCATATGTCATGGATCGATTTCCATGTCTGAATGATTCTAGCTTACAAGAGTATCTGAAAAGATACAATTCTGATTACAGCCAATGGACTGTTACAAACATCGTTTGTCTATGATCGACGACCCAGTAGTATCCTTCTCTGAAATTAAAAATCATTCAATCAGGGAGAAAAGATGCGTGAGGCCAAATTAGATGGACGAATCTGATCAATCATATGTGCCCCCATCCCCGGAAAAGTGGGTTGCTGCTTGGGAACGTGTCGACTTTGTGAGTCCCTTCTGGAGGCACCCACGCACGTCCTTTTCAAAGCTAAAGACCAGTCTTTCCTTCCTTCTCGGTTTCTCTAGAACTTCTGTCCACACTTCTACCACTTTCCCTCTCTTTTACGACCTCCTATTCGCCAAGGAACCAGAGCTACAGTCTCTGGCTTTGTGGATTTGTTGAGGTCCTAAACAAAATTTCTCTGTAGGTGGCTCTCTCTCTTTTCCCCATTTCTCTTCATTTTGGTTCTTCTCTGATAACTTTCTTTGCTTACTCTTAGATAATCGTTCACTATTTCACGGTTTTAGTTGCTTATAGTGGCTGTTCTGCTCTGTGGAAAAACATTATCCAAACAAAATTTGGTGGGTTCATCGTTGATTTGTATCTTCATCTTGAAATCTTTCTTGCTTTAATTCCATACCCATGAACTAAAAGTTGATTTCAAGAAGTGGGTACGTATTTGTTTAATGGGAGGCGTTTTCGTTTCATTTTATTTTATTTTTCTGTGTTTCCTTTCTGGTCTTGCTTTAGCATGTGTTATGGTTCAATATCTTAGTCTTGCATACATTTGCATTACTTCTAATGAGAGCACTGCTTGATGGATCCAACCACTGATATGCTGTATTGTTGGCAGAGCGGCTGTGTTTGGCAGTGAGAATGTGTAGCAGATATACCGTATGTTCCAATATGTCGACAGAGATGTATCAGTCCTCCTTGGTTTTTTGGCAAGCAAGCAACTCTATTAATTATAATGCAACTATATTTACACTTGCTTGAAAAGCTGTAATTTTTGAGTTTCCAGCATTACGTCCCAACTACTGGTTGTTTTTCAGATGTTGAGTCGTGTTAGTGGTGGATTAGCTGCGGCAAATTTTTTATTTCTTAGCATTTAATCTATTATCAGTAACAATATGGAAAGATCGGCATTGGGTCTATGCAACAGTTTTAGATTCGTATTCTACTATTGCCATTTTACTGAATTTTAGTGGTTATTTACAGGCGAGTACATCTTTTGAGAAACACATTTTTAATAAAACCAATCATAAAACTAGTGTTAATTGCCCAACCAATCAAAAAAGTATAAAATGAGTGCTAAGTGGCAATCCGATGCCTGGGTATGCAAAATTAGGGGATTGGATTGCAATTTGAGTCTAAACTACTAAAGGAAGAGCCGTTTTGGCCCGTCACTCGGATGATAAAGGGAAATGGCGATGCTTTATCACAAGATTTTCCTGTGTCATCCTTTTCTCCAATGGTGTGTCTCTCCTATTGTATTGCAATCTGAATTGCTATGGGCATAAGTATGTTAGAGTGTGTTCCATCTCTTTTACATGCTCCATGACCTTCAAGCATATCATCTTAATAATGTTGTCCATCGACTGAGCAAGATGAGCACCATTCCTATGGTTGTGCTGAGTCTCTTCATGTATACTTTTAGTATCGAAGTGTAGCTCTTGGTGATCTTTGAGCCTTTTCAAGAGGTATTGCATTCTATCTGGAACTGCTGGTAGCAAAAATATTGAATAGTTGTGATCTCTATGTTACTATCTAGAAGTATCTCTTCAAAACTTCATCTATCACAATCATCTTCACTTTTCTCGTGCTAGCATTTTTGTTCCACTAAGAAGTTGCTGAGATCTTTTCAACTTTTCATCGTCTCATAACATTCTGCTCTACAGGAATGGCTGAACCAATCTACACTGTCGCATCTGATAGTGAAACTACCGGGGAGGACAAACCTTCGCCTAATTTTCCTGAGGCTGCACTTGGAATTGATATTGGAACTTCCCAATGCAGTGTTGCATTGTGGAATGGTTCCCATGTGGAACTACTTAAAAATACCAGAGATCAGAGGCTGATGCGCTCCTATGTTACTTTCAAAGATGAAATCCCTTCTGGAGGAGTAAGCGAAAGCGCTCACGATGAGCATGAAATATTCTCAGGTCGTGCAATTTTCAACATGAAGCGCCTAGTTGGTAGAATGGATACTGATCCAGTAGTTCATTCTAGCAAAACGCTTCCCTTTTTGGTACAAACCTTGGGTATCGGTGTGCGTCCATTTATTGCGGCCTTGGTGAACAATATTTGGAGATCCACAACTCCTGAAGAAGTCCTTGCAGTCTTTCTGGTCGAATTGAAAGTCATGGCTGAGGTTCGATTAAAGAGACCTGTTCGGAATGTTGTTCTCACAATTCCAGTTTCATTCAGTCGATTTCAGCAGACTAGAATTGAGCGAGCATGTGCCATGGCCGGATTGCATGTCCTCAGGCTAATGCCAGAACCAACAGCTGTAGCCCTTGTATATGCTCAGCAGCAGCAACAGACTGTACATGAGAATCTGGGTAGTGGAACGGAGAAACTTGCTCTTATTTTCAATATGGGTGCGGGGTATTGTGATGTTGCTATAACAGCTACAGCTGGAGGAGTTTCACAAATCAAAGCATTATCAGGTAGTACCATGGGAGGAGAAGACATCCTCCAAAATGTAATGCATTATTTCGTGCCCAATTTGGACAGCTTCTCCTTGAGCCATGGCGTAAGTAAGATCAAGTCAATGAGCTTACTAAGAATTGCAACCCAAGATGCCATTCACAGACTGTCCTCCCAGACTAGTGTCTCAATAGATGTTGATTTGGGCAATGGATTTAAGGTGTCTAGATTCCTGAGTCGAGAAGAATTTGAGAAGATAAACAGTCAGATGTTTGAGAAATGTGAGAATCTGGTTATGCAATGCTTATTCGACGCAAAAGTAATTGCTGAGGATCTAAGTGATGTCATACTTGTTGGTGGGTGTTCATACATACCGAAAATAAGAAGCCTGCTTCTTGGGTTATGTACAAGGAATGAACCTTATGAGGGAATGCACCCGTTAGAAGCTGCAGTCTGTGGTGCAGCTCTGGAAGGAGCTGTGGCTTCTGGTATCTCTGATCCTTCAGGGAGTTTGGACCTGCTAACCATTCAAGCTACTCCATTGAGCCTTGGTGTGAGAGGAGATGGTGGCAGTTTTGTCCCGATCATTCATCGGAACATGACTGTACCTGCAAGAAAGGACATGCTTTTCACCACTGCAAATGACAACCAGACAGAATCATTGATTGTTGTTTACGAAGGTGAAGGGAAGCAGGTGGAGGAGAACCATCTCTTGGGCTTCTTTAAGATTGCAGGTATACCTCCAGCACCGAAAGGATCTGCAGAAATCAGTGTATGCATGGACATTGATGCTTCGAATGTGCTTAGAGTGTTTGCTGGTGTTCTTTCCCCTGGCACTCAAACTCCTTTGCCTTTTATTGAAGTCAGAATGCCAACTGTGGATGACGGCCATGGTTGGTCCATGGAAGCATTGCTTAAGATGTATGGATCGTCTCTGGATTTGGTGACCTTGCCAAAGAAGATATAACAGTGAGGCTGGTAAACCATCATTTATTTTCTTAGTTCTGCCTTACTTTCATCCCGTCTCAGAGAGTGTAATTTGTGAAAGAGGTGTTGTAATACAGATGCAACAGTCACTATCTTGTAATAATCATATTGCCTCGTCATCTCATGTTGCACGTATGATATCTTTTCTTGCATGGGAGTGTGGTTGCTGCTAACGAGGATTTATGTAGGACATCCACCATGGAAGCTGAATGATGTTAATGCAGGTCACATGTTATTCGGAGCAATGCTTGTTTGCTCTCGCATGGACTATTATGTATAGATTATGCCAATAATGAGAAATGTTGTTTCATCCTTTACAGGAAGACACTGGTCTGGTTCGCGACACAAACATTATAATGTCAAGACTGCAGCTTGCGAAGTTTGGTTTGAAAAATCTTGCAGTCTGAAGAACCAGTAGGTCATGAATTTTACCGTGTTGTTTTTCAGCAGTAGATATAGTATAATGAATATGCTTATATGAAATAATGATGTCAACTCTGCAATGGGATAGAAACCGGAAGCTGTGGCATACTTCCATTACGTCTGCCAACGAGAGTGAAGGGAACATGGAATTGGTGAAAATGAATTAAGGTTAATCTCTTGAGTGGAGGAACGTTGTTTCTGGTATATGTATTAAGATGCATTGATTCGAAGGAGCCCTGTAAATGGGGGTTGGAGTAGTTTTATGCACGGGAAAATCTTGCATGGAGATACTGCGGTTGGCGAGTCACGTTCTCTTATTGCAGGTACGTTGTTGATTGCTTAAAGGTGTTTGGTCGTTAACAAATTTTATCCGTGAATAGCGACCTTATCTTTTGCTATTGGCCGCTCTTGAAGATGGATGAACTATTCGTCATGTGATCTTGAGGTTGTGGGTTTTCAGCATGAAAACAGCATCTTGCAAAATGCAAAGTAAAACTGCATATTATTGATTCTTATGGTCCATTCTTTTTCTGGACCCTTCATATGTGGGAGCATCGTGCACCAAGACTGCCCCCTTTGTGTAATGTTTGTCGTCTCGGGCACACATTGCGCATTACAGTTCAACTTCAATCTGGATGCGCTCTGTAGTTTCAACTTAATTGGTCCGTCCTGTCACCCTCTGCCTATTTGGCGTGGCCGAGGAATGTGGCGTCCCCATTTGCTATATGCTTCAGTCATCGGAGCGTCTGTGAGGTGGTCATGACTGCACATTCAATCAGTTGTCTGAAAAATAATTTGTTTTTTATTTGATTTCTGGTCTGTTGTGCAACAAAATAATTTGGTTTCAAGGTTGACCTGTTTTGTAGGTTTGTCTATTTAGATTTGCGGATTATTGGCCTGTGGAAAGATCTACATAGAATGAAGGACTAGCTGAGTGTTTCAACAAGTTGGATGCTTACAACAACTAATAGTTGAACTCGTTAAAATAGTGTACAGCTCGATGTTATGATATGAGATTGAAAGTTTTCATTTTGAGTGAAGTTGTCTACTGAATCGCTTTTTGTCCTTTGATTTTACAGACTTTTGATGAGTACAGATTGGTACTGAGGCAAAAGTAGATAAGCTTTTCTCCTCCCGCAAGCTGTCTGATTGAATTCTGCTATCCTGCAGTTCAGATGCGTTGTAGTGGTGGATGGCCCCTGTTGTCGGATGATTACATAGTGTAACTACCTTGGGCATAGTTTGGAACTCGCGAGAGGAATTGTGAACTCAGCTAAGTCAACTCAACTCGCGAGTTAATTGGCTAGATTCTGAGATGGTTTTCGCTTCGAGCAGAGACTGATACTCTGACCAATTCACCGAGTAATTGTTAGTACAAAGTTCACAGATACTGGATATACAATAATCTGATTTTTGGAGTTTTTAATGAGATTTGGATTTGTGGTTACCTGTTAGATTACAGGATGGGGGCATGTTCATACGACGTCGAGTATCAATATGTTCATGATTTCAGAGAAGTGTAGCGAGGCAGGAAGCATGATATTAGTAATAGACATTGTGGCGTAAACACAACTGGACAGAAGCTGGTGCTGTACAATCTTTTAACCCCTGTGCCACATTCTAAGCCTTGAAAGACAACCACGAAGAATACTGTGCTGTACCGAGCATATGAAAAGCAACAATCTTCAATGTTTTGTTGTAACGAACGTAACACGATCCATATGTCTGTGTATATTTTTACACAAAGGTGTCGGGTCAATTCAGCGCAGCTCCAGCTACACGAGTACTCTTAACTTGAAAGTTCCCAATTCCAAAATTGTACCATCTACATCAGTCATGCTCAACCACGCCTAACCACGCCTTTGAAGTGTCGCATGTTCTGGTGTTTCTGAAATAGTTTGGTCATACGGCACAATTAATAGTCAAATATTGGAAAATGGCATGGGAACAAGACTAAATGATGAACCAGCAAGAAAATCCTGCAAGGAAGACATAAAATTAACCAGATAAATATGGTTGTATGTTATCCATGGAACGACAAGCTGTTGTCCTCTCTTCAAAATAATAAAAGACATTATTTTTTGTTTCCAACATGTCCAAAGGAAGACAGCAATAAATGGTGGATCTGCCATCAATGAAGTCATCATCATCAGCAAGACCTTATCCCAATTAGGGGTAGGCCCTTGGGGGGGGGGGTAAGAAAGAGAGAGAGAGAGTGCTTTTTTGAGGCGTGTAAAAACCTACCGTTAATAACTCAGGAGGAGCCCACAGAATGTAGAGCTGAATATACAAACCTAAGGTTTATAACTTGGGAGACGCCCACAGAATGGCGGCCGGTGGCTTACTATATTAACCTAGATACAGGTAAAGTCTAAATGGTAAATCAATACAGAATGAATAGTATCAACTAATACAAGATTCCCTTTCCCCAAGAACCCCAAAGAATGCTACTACAAACCTTTCCTGTAAAATCTCACACTTTTATCTACAGTAAGAGACATCCCCTTCTTCCTTACACAGCCACAAGCCCACTTCTTCCATACAAAGAATATCACATGAAACATTATTTACTCAACATGGGTATGTGCATATAGCAGAGAACCAGAATGTGCATAACATGATTGTGCTCCATCAAGGAGGTATTTGCTTGTTTAGAGAGTCCTCCTGCTTCAAACTTCAAGTGAAACACGAGTTTTAATCGGTTTGAGATTGAGACCAAGGCTCTCGGGGGAAAGAAGCTCAGGTGGGATGTTCGATGTTCTTGGGGGACTTAAAAGAAGGTTTGCAACAGGACGAGGAGGTTGCTTATAGAAGCCATATCCCACCAAGAAGAACTCTATGGGGATGATCATTGCATGAGGTTGCTCCTCTGTCACTAGTGAACCGCATGCTTGGACCTGTACAACAAAGTTATTTCAGTTATACCACCCTCATGAGAAGATACCTAGTTCTGACTTTATTATGAAAGCATGCGTTAACATCAACACAAAGGTTATTTATCTGCTCCTAAAGGCACAGAATCATTATGTTACAAAGGGCTCCAATACACCCAATGCTTTCTTTACCCTGTACGTAAGCAGACAACATGATAGAACAACAAGAAAATGTAAGTATATTTGCCATAATGAGCATCACCTGTATGCATGATTTAGATTTTCATTATTCAAGTCTACTTCACATGCATGTTTACTGTGACCAATAATATTTGACTTTATAAACAAATACGAAACAAACTGAGGGACAGGACAAATAAGGCAAGGGTCTTTGGACAAAATGATGGAATCACGAATCTGGTCATTTCAGAATACCAAGGATGAAAAATCCCCATTCTTTGCAAAACATCATTTGGATTCTCCCATCATAAGAACATTTCTATCAGAAAATGTTCACTTTTACATTGATCCCATGACTTGGGGGAATCATAACAGCCATTGAGGAGAAGAAAATCACTTCCCTCATGATAGATTACAAAATGGCATCTCTACCCAGCACAAGGATGAAACAGAAAGGCCTCCTTGTTGTGAAGAAACTTGGGGTTCATCACAGGAAAACCACCTGAAAGAGGCTATAAGTTCAGATAGCCAGCAGAATCTAAAGATCTTTAACAATTTACTGTGACTAACAATTATTTAAAATTCACATGAAAATAGCTGACAAAATGTCTTTTCAAAATAATTCCAACTGTCTCTGAAGAAAATTAGGATTGTGCTAATTCAAGAGTTGAAAGATACATCTCTCAGGGTAGACTAAAAATAGCATCTCTATCCAGCACAAGGTGAAATAAAAGAGGCCCTCCTTGTACTAAAAAAGCTTGGGAGTCGTCCCAGAAAAACCACCAGAATAAAGGCAAGTTCTGATAATCACCAGGATTAGAAGATCTTTCATAATTTACTGCCCTCAAAACTGTTAGAACTTCACATGAGAAATAGCTGATAAAAAGGTTATTTTCAACAAGAATGCTTCAAAGTGGGGCCTCCTGATTTGCTTGAAGAAACGGAGGACTATGCTATTGTTTGTCATGAACATTGTTGTGCATAAAAAGGTTCTTTTCAACAAGAATGCTTCAAAGTGGGGCCTCCTGATTTGCTTGAAGAAACGGAGGACTATGCTATTGTTTGTCATGAACATTGTTGTGCCTAGGTACCAAGGTGAGGACAGAGAACAAAAACTGACAAACATGAAAAGAAGGAAAAGCTTGATTACTTTACCTCCACAAGAGCGTTCTGCCTCCTGTCCATTTTGGCACTCATGTGGAGGGCCTCAGAATGGAAGGGACTGCTGTCACCTACAAAAATAAGTGTTTTACATTGCATCTTCTTTAAGCCTTCTGAGAGATCGTATCTCCTGCAATAAACAATTGCATCATAACTCATAGCACAACTGTTAATATTTTCTGGGCAGTTTTCTGACTACACTGGCAATTAGGTGCACACAACTAGATGCAAAATAACAACCTTTATGTGTGTGTGTGTGTGTGTGTGTGTGTGTGAAGGGGAGCCTTGGTGCAACGGTAAAAGTTGTCGTCATGTAACCTTGAGGTCATGGGTTCAAGGGGTGGAATCAGCCTCTTGCAAAATGCAAAGTAAGGCTGCCTACTATAGGCCCTTGTGGTCCGCCCCTTCCCTGGACCCCGCATAGGCGGGAGCTTTGTGCACTGTGTGTGTGTGTGTGTGCGCGCATCATTGACCCAGTGGTTGAATCTAAGCCCCTTACTGCTTGAAAGCATGCGGAAGCAAGAATAATATACCACTGGATTTTCACCCAGACCTATGAATGAAGAAAAAAGGCCAGGTAAATAAATCATCCTCACAGCAAAGGTGCATTACCATGATTCACAAGGTGCAACAAATGAGGACACAATAATACCTCCCTTGTCCTTTATCCCATTGAGTGGTGGTTACCAAACCAGAAGACACAAACACATAAACATGACAGGCAACAATTGGCTTAGTCATAAGACGATGTCTAATCATAGCACTCCAATTTCATGGTAAGGCAGAAAAATTAAGAAAACATTGTAATTTCTTCCTGTACCCTTTAACCTGGGGATGAACCAAACAACAAAATTATCACACTTAATAACCACTACAGGAAGAGTACACTCACTTCCACATTTCACAAAAAGAAAAAAGGAACTTGGAAGACCCAATGGCATAAAATGGCCTTAATAAGAATGGTGACCAAAAGAAACTTGCCTACTTAGAACACTCTAGAAGTTTATTACATCAAACAGGAATGAAACAATGGAAAAACTAAAAAGACAACACGTCAGAAATTTCCACAGCTGGTCAAGTTCGAAACATTGGATGCAGAAAATGGACCGAGCACTCAATGGAATATGCTTAGATCACAGTAACATCATTGTATGAGCAATTTACAATGCTGCATTGTTTCTTGTCACATAAGTACACACTAGATGATGTAAGCCATATTTCAACTCTGTGTCACAGAACGGAACTCTGTTTTTATATAACATGTGTGTAATGGCTCAAATGAGGGTGCTTTCCATATTATTCACTTACCACTAGTATTTGTGCCATCTTATCTGATGCATTGTGCGTTATTTTATTGATCAAAGCCAGTCAATAAATCAGTTCATCCAAGTTTCTTATGTAGCTAAGGTTTGTTTGGTTCCATTGGCATGGTCACAGTAAGCCTTGCACATCAATGTGATTCTAAGAAAGAAAAGGTGCAATGATGGTGTGCGTCTGTTAGCGACTGCATTGCATAGGTGCAGTCACTCTATATAGGGGTTGCACTGCAGGTGCCAGAGTAAGCCTTGCACATCAATGTGACTCAGTGGTAATAGCAAATAAAAGTCCAAAATGATTTTCAAATAACCTACAAACATATCTCGTCAGAAGGTGTACCAGTGTGAGGCTTTCAGTCGCTACACAAGCTTGCTTTGATTTTTTTCATCATACACGCACTTTTCTTTTTCCCCTTTCAATTATTCAGAACAAGAAAGGAAAATTGTACATATCTTCTAATGCTCTTGCATACTGATGGAGTTCGTCATGTGTCAGATTAGAAATGTTAGTGAGGCATGTGATCAAATGTATTAGTTATTTATTAATTTATTATTGAGTTAGCTAGTTGTGGTGCCTTGCTCCGCAACTCCATTCCTGTAAGTGATTCAATGCCACTTTGATGGTTTTGATATCTTTCTCATCAAACCATTATGGCAGCACGCGGGTTAATGCTATCATTATTTTGAATTTAATAATAGTGCCACTCTTTCCTCTCAAAAGCTAAGATTTCAGCCGAGCTCTTTTGCTAGACCTAGTATTTAATCAATGTTCTATAGTTTTGAAATGGATGACAACATTACCTTTTCCTTTCTAATGTTAGGATTTCAGAGAGACATACACAACCCATCTCTTTGCTTGACCTCTAACAATAAATATACACTAGATATACATATTAGGAACCTCTCTGCTCACTATGGATAGGTAAGTAGGAAATTTATCCAACCCCTTAGGTGCAAATTTGTTTGTGGTAAACAACCCCTTATGTACAATAAACATAGAAGACATCATTACAGCTTAAATGCATCCATGAACCTTCTAAGAAAACCATTATATTGGCAAGTGGACCTTATCTTTTGAATTTTATAATCACATCTGTTGATTTATTTTTAGCATTTAAATTTTAGAGAGAAGACATTACAAACCTCTTTGCTTGACCTTTGTTTATGGGAGTAACAATAAAGACCATTAGAGACATTACAAACCTCTACTCATGTTGCAAACATAGTAGGAAAACCATCAGACTCATCCTTGTACATGCATGAAAATGCCCATACAGCACAAAGATCCCCGTTGCAGCTGGTGCATGATATCACCCTGCAAAAAAACCCGAGACATGTTTGTACTCAGAATGAACAAACTACATAGTCAACCCGAAAAACCACTGGAAAGAGACTACTGATTATGTAACCATAATCCCCCTTTGCTGCTAGAATGCAAACAAAAACCCAACTTTTCTGCAATCTCATGACCTGAAATGACTCTTTAGATCCACCTCAGCCAGTTAGAAGCAAGTAAATCAAGGCTTGCTATTTTGTGAGTAATAAATCTCAGCTCATCTATACCAGTGGACTGACCACAACTTTCATTTTTCATGCAAAATCTCTATAACATCGTATTCAGGATATGGAAGTTGTAGTACAGGCTATAAAGACAACTTTTCCAGAACCTCAATCTCATAGTCCTTCATTGTTAGACAACATCTCTTCAAGCATATCTAAAGACTCTAACTTATTACAACCACAAATGATCTTGCCGACAGAATGCGAGCAGAACCCAAACTTTCTGCATTCTTATGAATTGACATGGTCCATTAGATACACTTTATCCAGTTAAAGGGAATCTAAGATCTGGTTTTTCTGGGTCTTGAGTTAAAAAAACCAAGTTTGGCTTCACTCTTTCTTATTACCTTTCCACTGGTGGTCCATGGATACAAGCAGAAGTTCATTCCCACACAAACTTGCTACCATATGGTATTACAATATGGAATTAGTAGTGAAGCCTCCACTTTTACTGTTTCTGACCTTAAAGGCATAGCATAAAGATAGGGATCTCAAAGATAGCTTATCTGGTCATCTGAGCAGTTAGTTTCCTATGCTGTTACCAACCCATGGAAGAAAATATCTATTCAGTGTTGGTTGTACCAGCTAGTGCAAAGCCATAGCAGCCACATACGTTGCCAGTTAGTCAACTTTAAGTAGGATCTGCAAAAAATCTCAACAGTACAGGCAGTGTGTTTCAGGACTATTCCCAATTCCCATAGCATGTAAAAGACACTGTTACACTTGAAGGCCCATAGACTGCATGCTGCCTGTAAATAATAGAAAGGACGCAGTAAACATTGGCCATTCCAATAATTTTTCCTTAGTACCTATAACAATGTTGACATTAAATGTCACCTCTATTGGGGAATGTACGGAATGAAAAACACAAGATGATGTTCTAGCTTCAGAGATAGAGGAAACAAGTTTCAAGTACTTCAAAAAAAATTGATAGGAG
The DNA here is from genome assembly GCA_035236585.1 of Warburgia ugandensis. Classification (NCBI taxonomy): domain Eukaryota; kingdom Viridiplantae; phylum Streptophyta; class Magnoliopsida; order Canellales; family Canellaceae; genus Warburgia; species Warburgia ugandensis. Next base: position 74,480,090 of record CP141132.1, on the reverse strand, counting down.
TTGGATTAAGATGCTTCATTGAAGGATGTTTACAAGCATCTGAGGCTCAATTATTCATCATCATCAAGATCTTATCCCAATTAGGGGTCGGCCACATAAATCTTATTCCTCCATTCCTCTTTATTAAGTACCATGGTTTCATTTAATCCCAAAGTTTTAAATCTTTCCTCACGACTTCTATCCACGTTCTTTTGGGCCTTCCCCTTGCTCTTTTAGAACCTTCTATTTGCATTGCCTCACTCCTTCTAACTGGTGCCATTTTCGGTCTCCTTTGAACATGTCTAAACCATCTAAGTCCAATCTCCCTCATCTTGTTACCTGTTGGTGTTACCCCTAAATATCCTCTAATATTTTCATTTCTAATTCTATCCTTTCTTGTCTTACCACTCATCCATCTCAACATCCTCATTTCTGCGACGCTCATCCTATGAACATGATGTTCCTTAATTGCCCAACACTCTGATCATCTGAGGCTTAGTTATTCATAAGCAAGCTAAAAGTGCTGTTGAAGATGTGTTAAAATGGCGCATTTGAGTGTGCACCACAATGATGTGTTTTCAAATGTGAGGGTCCAGAATTTCTTTATGTAATTGACTCTTGTGGTCTGCCCCTTCCTCGGACCCTGCATACATGGGAGCTTTGTGCACTAGGGCTGCCCTTTTTTCTTCTTTATGTATTTCCTCTATGGTCAACAAAGGAAATTAATATCATCACATTCCATCGGGCTAAGTTTTTCTTCATCTCTTTTCGACTTTCATGCAATTACTAGAAATCATACTGTTGGATATGCAAGCACATTAACCGAATGAATGTGCAAACCTTGGCAAGATTCTTGGTTAGTTATTGATCATTACCAATGATTAAGTGACCATTAAACAGCACTAAAAGAACTTAATGAACCCTAAAAGTTAAATTCAATTTGGAAAATTAAGAAAATACAAAAATCATAGCAAAAAGGTAAAAAATGACTTACTGATTCATAGCTTGAAGAAAACGCATAACATTCAAACTTTGCCTTTCATCCAGCAACTACAGAAATGTAGCAAAAAAGGGATCAGGGCCCAATATGGTTTACAAAAAGAGTTTGAGCTGAAAAGTATTTCTTAATTTAAGTAAAATGAACCATTCCATGCAAAAACAGATCCTGCACTTGAGAGCCCCTTACCCTTCGGCATGCTTGCACAATGTCTGATTCTGCACCATGGACACCACAACGGACTTCCTGAGACCAAGTCCGAGAAACTACAGAACATCAATTGGGCCTTTACATTGTTAGTTAAACAATCCATAGTGTAAGGATATGTGGATTACCTTACTAAAATATCGTTGGAGGAGGCACTCCTTTACCACACCACACATACCATAGAAGTAGAGCAAGTTCAATAGGACCTGTAAATATAAATTTACAACATAAATATCAAATATGTCCTCTATAACATGAATTGAAGGGGCTTTGCTGTCTCTGCAGATTTAGAAAACAAAAGCAGTCTGACACCTTATTGTAAAACCACTCAGTCCATGAAGGTGCTCTGCAGAGAGGTGATACAACTATTAACCCAAGAACACGTTCTCTATATTTGGTCTGCATTAGAAAATAAAAACCACGTGAAACTGATAAACTGAAAAGTATACAGGCATCAGAATGAAGTTGAACTGCAAAGCTAAGAACCAATGGAGCAAGGATCTAAACCTACAGCAAAGAGTGTAAGAATGTATGCACCAGCAGTGACACCCAAGCACAGAACCTCTTTGAGCCTGATTAGAAGAATCATCCATAAGAAAACACAAATTCAATTGATAGAGTAAGAGGCTATTATTTCATATGCATAAAGAACATCAAAACAGGAGTTAGTCCTTGTCTTTTTTGACAGACAAAACTAAAGACACATTAAGAAGAGAAAAGCTCGCAAACTTTTTAAAAAAAAAAAAAGGCTAAAAGGGGAGGAATAAGAAATTTCCACGAAACACTAAAGAAATGAAGAGAGCCTCTGGTTAATGACAGATCACCAAGCAACTTCATAAGCGGGCATACATGGTTTTATCAGCTCCAGAAAATTTCAATATAAAACTGAATTTTCCATAATAAAAGATTGCCAACTACTTTGAGATGTCAGTCCTTTCTCTAATCCAACAAATACAAAAGAAGCACTTCAAAAATCAGATGAATGTAACAAAAAATTTAGATGAATTGCCACTAGAAACTTCTCTTAAAATGAAACCACAAAGCAGACTCAGAACCAGATTTCCAAAGACCGTGATAGAGGCCTTCCCTCTTAACAAAACCTACTTCATATGCCTCATTCCTTTTGCATAGAGGATTTCACAACAATAGATTAACATATTAAAAGCAACAAATCATGTTGAATTTGTATTTTATACACACACACACAAAGCATAAACGTTAAGTCCCAGTTTTCTAGTTGTCTGTTAGTTTTCTGTTTTGTTTTTCTTTCGAACAACGTTTCGCGCTCATCTTAAAGACTTTAACTATCATAGATACAAAGAATAAAATGCATACAAGAATTTACTTACCCAAAGAAGTCGAGCACTTCGACCACCTGGTCAGCAAGGTCGTCCACACTAGCTGAGGGAGTATCAGAAGAAATGGTAGCAGCACCCAACTGCAAGAATTCTTAAAAACATGTGGAGAATACATTACTACCATAAAAAGAATTGAACAAGCACAAGTAAAAGCACACAACTGCAAGAATTCTTAAGAAACAGGGGGGTGATCAAACGGATTCAACAACCAAGTAAAAGCACAAGAAGAAGCAACATTACCGACCTCATGCCCTGGAGCATCAATGTGGTAAATACAGAAGTTATGAAGCAACAAAGAAGCTACATCAGGACAGAAGAATAGGCCTTGAAAGCACGACATATCTGCAGGAACCACCCAAAGATCAGAAGAAAAAAATATGGGAGAAAACTAAAATTCTGATTCTTGAATACAGTTTGCAAAACAAAAACCAAACAAAAGAAATATTTTTTTAGAAAAAATGGTTGAATAATCCCAGGAACCGTAACCAAATGCAATACAAGAAGAGAAGGAGGGATATACAATTAAGAGCAACATCTGGATATGTGATTAGAGCTGTTTTTTCTTGGTCACCACAAACAAAAACTGATATAGGACCTTTGCTAGTATCAACAAGGCATTCCTGCAAAATTCATCAACCAACAGAAAAACCCAGAATCAAAGACCAATCTCAGAGAAAATCCATAACAAAAATTAACAAAATACCTGAAATAAAATATTAAAAAAATTGATAGCACAGAAGTAGAGATTGAGTTTTTCAGTGTTCTTTTTTTACCTTTCCTCCTAATGGTATCATCTGAATGTCTACAGAAACCGAGTCGCTTGAATCTCCCATACCTCTGGCCAATCAAACTAAAATGTCCCAAAAAAAAAAAGAAGATAGGATCAAGAATTTCTCTTTCTTCTTCTTCTTCTTCTTCTTCTAGTTAGCTATTCTTCTTCTTCAGTCTCTCTCTCTCTCTCTCTCTCGTTCGCTCGCTCGCTCGCTCGCTCTCTTTCTGGTTTGTGATTCTAGAATTACCAGCGTATCCTTTCGCTAAAACGAAATCACGGCAATGATGGACTCGCTTTTGGAAGTACCACGATTGTCCTTTTCGTAGATGTATTTTCGTAAAAGTAACCGTTGAGCCGATCCAACGGCCTTACTAGGTTTGTACTGAACACTTCTTATCGCCATTTTTGCTAATTGGACTTCCTAGACTGTTCCTGACCGTTGATTTGTGGGATAGATTTGTTCTTCTGGGCCCCAGGTAGTACGAGATCTCTATCCAGCTTAGTCATTACAATGGAATTCGATGGTTGAATTTAATATAAAATCCTGGAAGAGCCTTAATCAACGGGTCAAGAATCATACTCCAAATCCAATTTCATATAATGGAGTTTGATCCAACGGTATATCGATGATCTAGACTTCTTTTTTTATTTTCGGGAACGATTAGGTCATGCTAAGCCCTGAAGTATGCAGCAAGAATCATAAAGTCAATGAAACTTAATCACTAAGTAAACCAACGGTCGAGATCACCCTAGTACTTTCTCTTTAATGGTAGCATCCTGTAAAATTAGAATATTCTCCTTCCTTAAACAGCCTCTAGAATTCAATTCCAAGGTTATAGAGCCCATTTGGGTGCAGCCAGTGGAATTGATTAACAGTTGAATTCCTACAACTACAGGGAAGCCTGATCCAAATTATCCATACCCCCTTAGTCAGAGTGAAAATTGATCACTGATCCTAATGGAAAATCTGCAAAAGACTGTGAAATTAACGGTCCGAGATTATCCTATCACTCAACGTGGGCCCTACCCTTCTGATGATGAATTAAGATCAGATCCGCTCGACAAGCACGTGGGTTCAGCTTGTAGTGCTGGCCCACAAGATCAACGAACCAAGTACAGTGGAGTATTTTTCATCTTCCTTTACCGGGAAGTAGGCATTCCTGGTAATTCTGTACGAAAGTGAGGCCTTTTCCTAAACCTTTCCTTCTTTGCTGTCGAACAGCCGGATGTCACCTGGAATCCACGAGTGTACAATTACTAAACAAAAAAGCAGAAAATTGAAAAAAAAATTAAAAAAAGCTGGATAAGATAGATTATCAATTCCTTAATCTCCCTACTAATCAAGATTAACTATCAGACCGTAACTAAATGTTAATGCCCATATCTCAAAAAAATTTCGTAAACTGCCACTCCCAATCTATTGATTCGAGTCGCTAGAGTCTACACTAACCGTGGTCGACTAACCATGGTTAGGAGAAAGGAACCCGAGCAGAGGAGGCGAGCGTGTGCTGCAAGGCAAGTTTTATAAAGCGAGTGTCGCACCAATGTGAAGCTAATTATAGAACACGTGGCAAGCTGGCACCACGTATCCAGCCGCTGATAATGGCCGTGCGATCTTCCCCAATTTATTACTGCCAATCTCGCTGATGATGGCATGAAGCTGAAATGGTTGTCGTTGCTGGCGCCGATTATCACAAAAAAGGAGGAATTGATATCATGGAGCGACTGCATTGGTTAGTTGCTTGTGGCGCCCACTTTTACATGAAAAGGGCTCACTTTGGTTGATCTAATCCGCTCATCTGATTTTCTTCGACTGCCAAAATAACAACGATGAGACAATCAAAATCAGTTGTTAAGCAAGCTTTTTCTAGCAAAACCCAAAAGGATGCCTTTGCGATTTGAATAAGGGACTAGACCATCTGATATTCAATTATTTGTGCTTCGACGCTTGTGGTGGGTCCACTTCCAACGAATAATCTTAACCCCTCAATTGCTAATCTGAAATGAATGAACATATGATTAGGACGATCATAATTCTATATTGGTAATAATTAATCCCAAGACAGAAATGGAGGATCCAATGGCTTGTCTACTTGGGAACCCTGTTTATGGATTCCTCTCTCTCTCTCTCTCTCTCTCTCTCTCTCTCTCTCTCTCTCTCTCTCTCTCTCTCGATCTCGATCTCGAAATAAATATGAGAATTGCTTCTTAATTTCTGCTTCTATATTGGAGAAAAATAATAATAATTTGCCAAGAAACTTGTTCTTTCAGTTACAATGATGTTGATAATTGAGAGACTCCTTGCGCTAGAAGGCACTGGTATACTTTACTAGAATAATTAAAATGCTAACTTCTTTAAATATTTCAAATGGGTCCAAATACGTGGTGGGAGTCAACAAATTTCAAAAGCTACCATATAAAGGTAAGTGGATTTGATCCCCATGATCTAAATGGCACCATATTGTCCTCAACCTTATCAATGGATAAAAAGACAGAGCAATGGCGAGGAATGGTAAGTTAATCTCGTCATTACTATTATTTTTGCTTCTCGAATCTTTGACCTCTAAGTCACACTGTGGCAACTCTATCGTTGCACCAAGGCTTCCTTTCTACGATCTAGATAATGTTCAACCACCATAGCCTCTAGCAAATGCATTCCTCACTATGGCTGCTACTTATATTTTCAAGTTAACAACTGTTCAACTTAGTATTTAGATTATTTCAAGACTGGAAATACATTTTTGTGAGGATTTTTCTTTTAAGAACACAAGGTCAATTATGCCCCTGCAAACTATGCTTTATATTTCAATTTGCTCACAAAAGTTTGTATCTTCACGGTGCCTATAGTAAACTAATTTGCATTTATTTGATGTGTCAAATGAAAAGTTTAGGCTATTGGTCATCGTCATCATCATCAAGACCTTATCCCAATTAGGGGTTGGCCACATGAATCTTATTCATCTATTCCTCTCTATTAAGCACAATGACCTCATTTAGTTTCAAAGTTTTTAAATCTTTACTCATCACTTCTGTCCACGTTCTTTTGGGCCTAACTCTTGCCCTTTTAGAACGTTCTACTTATATTATCTCACTCTTTCTAACCAGTGCTATTGTTGGTCTCCTTTGATCATGTCCAAATCATTTAAGTCTAGTCTCCCTCATCTTGTTACCTATTGGTGCTACCCCTGAATTTTCTCTAATATTTTCATTTCTAATTCTATCCTTTTTTATCTTACCACTCATCCATTTCAACATCCTCATTTCTGCGACACTCATCCTATGAGCATAATGTTTCTTAACTGCCCAACACTCTGATCCATAGAGCATGGCCGGCCTTATTGTCATCCTATAAAATTTTCCTTTTAGTTTGAGTGGTACCCGCCAATCACACAAAACTTTAGATGTACATCTCCATTTGTTCCAACCTGCTTGGGTTTTCTGGGTAACCTACCTCTCAATCTCTCCACTATCATGAATCATTTATCCTAACTACTGAAAGTGGTCTTTCACGGGGACTTCTTGATTATCAATCTTGACTAGTGTTCCACTCCTCTTCTCCTTGCTAAAATTGGATTCCATATATTCGATCTTAGTTTGGCTAATTTTAAATCCTTTAAAGTCTAATGCATCTTTCTATAACTATGGTTTTATGTTTACACCCTCCCTTATCTCATCAAGTAAGACTATATTATCTGCAAATAGCATGCACCAAGAAATCTCCTGGTGTAAATGTTTTGTTAACTCATTCATAAGCTCAATGTTGATCCTTGGTGCAATCTTACAATAACAAGAAAATTACTAGTCTTGCCACTAGTGGTCTTAACATTTGTTACCGCTCCCTTATACATATATTTAATTATGTTTATATACCCTTGCGAAACCCCTTTATCACCCAACACCCTCCATATTAACTCTCTAGGGACTATATCATAAGCTTTCTCTAAGTCGATAAAGACCATGTAGAGGTCTTTCCTCCTCTCCCTATATTTCTCTACTAATTGTCTTAGTAAGAAAATAGCTTCCATGGTAGACCTCTGTTAAGTATTTAATTTTGGTCAAAATACCCCTAATTTAGTATTTGATTAGAGCATCTAGACCATTAATTTTAAGATTTTAAATCAAATATTTCATTTTAGCTTTAATTGGCCATCCAACTGTTGAATTGTAAAATTTAGTGGTTAAATGACTATTAAAGCTAATAGACGGTTTAGATTTCGCTAATTGAGTCCTATGCATTGCAGATCGGTCAACTCAGGCATGGACGCTCCAGATTGAATCATAGAAATCAGATGGAATTTGAAGAGTCATAGTACAAAACAAGATTGAAGACTTGCAGAGTTCTAGAAGACTAGAATTCCAGTGGACCCACTCTCTCTCTCTCTCTCTCTCTCTCTCTCTCTCTCTCTCTCTCTCTCTCTCTCTCTCTCTCTCTTATCTTCCTTATCTTTCTCCTTTCTTTTCCTCTTATCTTTCTCCTCTCTTTTCTCTTTTTCTCTCTCTTATCCCTCTCTCCTATACGTCTCTCCCTATCTCTCTTTTAAAAGACCCTTCTTTCTTCTTCAAAAAGAATGTTTTTCCCTTTTAGGAAGGTGCAGGCTGGGCTCTCTCTCTCTCTCTCTCTCTCTCTCTCTCTCTCTCTCTCTCTCTCTCTCTCTCTCTCTCTCTCTCTCACTAGCATCAACCTCCTTTCCCCTGCCCAGTTCTCTCCATCTCTTCATTGCTCAGCCGACAAGCCTAGACGCCCATCTCTTGCTCTTTATCGCATCCCCCCTAATTCCTTCACTGCATCGGACTGCCCAGAGATCCCAACTCCAACCCGGCTCTATCTCCCTTTTCTCCTCCCATCTTCCACGGCTCCACCGCCCTCAGCCTCTGCGTAGCCGCACAGACAGGAGAAGGAAAACCCAAGTTGGGTTTTCCTCCCCATCATTTTTCCTCTTTCCCTCCTCTTCTCCTCTTTTTCTCCAAGTCGCACGGTCCTGGGAGAAAAAATCCGTTCTGGGTTTTCTCCCCATCGTTTTTCCTCTTTCCCTCCTCTTCTTCTTCTTCTTCTTCCTCCTTCTCCAGCGGTTCTCCCTTCATCGCCATCTTCTTCGGCAGTTTGAAAAGTCGCACAAACTAGTCCGGCGTTTTTCTCATCTTCTTCTCCGGTTTCCACAGTAGCCAGACAGCCACGGGAGAGAAAACCCAATCTCATCTGGGTTTTCTCCCAACGCACTCCCGCAATCTTCCTTCTTCTTCTCCTCCTTCCTCTTCCTCTCCTTCCTTCTTCTCCTCCTTCCTCTATTCTTCTTCCTCTTCTCCCTATTCCAGATTTCTCCCAAAACGTGTTTTCCTGGTTTTTTCGTGAAAAACCAGAACCCCTGAAGAAATTCCAAGTCTGCCCCTGTTAAAACCCAGAAATACCAACTGTGTCCCCTGGCAGATTTCAGGAAATTCCATCTGTGTCCCTTGTCAAATTTCAGAAATTCCATCTGTGTCCCCAAAAGAATTACATCTGTGTCCCTTGGCAGATTTCAGAAATACCAATTGGGTCCCCTGTTTAATTACAACTGTGTCCCTGTGCTATTCTGGTTTTAACTTATCTTCATTCTGACTATTCAAGGACAGTGCAATCCAGGACAGACTAATTCAGAGATAGTGCAATCCAAGGACAAGCTTATCCAGGACGCATTTTATTTTTTTTATTTTTTTATTCTCCTTGGAATAAATAACTGTGAACATTGGAACAATTGCATACATCTGGATTTTAGTTTATTTCTAGTATAATCTTTGTTTTTATTCTTTTAATTGAATTTTATTTAAAACTCCATCACTTCAAATCAAGTCCTCGTGGGATCGACCCGTATTTGCATAGCTATACTACAATAGCCCGTGCACTTGCGGTTAAACAATCAACAACCTCTCGGCGCCGTTGCCAGGGACTTGAAATGGAGTTTTTATAAAATTTAATTAAAATTCAAAAAATTAGAAAATTTTCAAAAAAAATATAAAAAAATACAAAAAAAATTAAGAATTGCATTTTAGGCATTTTTAGGTGCATCTTTAGGCATTTTTAGTGCATAATCACTTTATTTTCTGAATTTGGTACTAATTGTTATTTTTCTTTTTCAGGAAATTGGAGTGGAGCTTCATCAATTGATAGATTTGTCTTGCTTTCTTATATTAGAAATTTTATTTTTGAGTGAATCTTGTAGTGAGGCCCCTTGTAATTTGCATTTTCAATTTCAATTTTAAAGGGTTGTAATAATACATGGCAAGTGTGGGACAAGGTGGCCCACACTTGATCTTCATCAGAAACCTCACTGTAAGTCTTCTCACTCATTTATTTTCTAGATTAGGGTTTGCATTTAAAATATTTTGCATTGTTTGGTACTTAATTGCATATAGAAAGCATATGTTATAATTGTTGCATCTTAGGGTTTTGCATTAGTTTATTGCTTTCAATTGCATTTTAGGACACGTCTAACGCTTTAAGGTGGATTATATGTTGATCGAATTGCCATGGTGTGTGAAATTTAATTAGTAAGGGCACCCTACCCCACAAGATCAAGGGTGGATATCATCACCACTCCTTGGCCCACCTAGGATAATCATCTCAAGCGCGCAACCTCTCCTTTCACATTAATTTAAAATCAATCAGAAGAGACCTATAAGGTTATCACATGCTCGTAGGACCCTCTTAATAGGACATGAATTACTGTTACTCTGGTTGCTTTTGATCACTGTGGTTATTGGGGGTTGTCTAATAGAGCCTCGCTCTTCCCCTACCTCCTGTCGACGTTTGTTGAGGTCTAAACGCCTCCTTACACGAGGGTTGTATTAACCGCTTTGGTTAGAACCTAACTAGTAAGCAGTAGTCAACTCCTAAAGAGAGTAGGAGCGTTAGAGTAGGCTAATTAAAAGCGTTGTCCCCATAGAAAATCAAGAAAATCAAAATATCTATGCTTGCTAACCTTAGGGGATTGCTTGATTGTGTCCTGTTTTGTGCATCATTTTAAGCATTTAGGTTGCATCATTTAGGATAGGAAAAAATAAAAACATAAAAAAAACCAAAAAGATCTTTCATTGTATGCCCTTTTGGATACACGACGAAACCGGTAGGTTAGTCTCGTACGACCAAAAAGACAGACCAACAATGGCTGATCAACGATCAAGGGGTAACTCACCCCATGGTAATGTTAGAGGTGATCAAGCTCCACTCATCATGAATGAGGACCCACCACCTCTAATTGATGATGAATATCAACCTCCACCAAGGAGGAATAATCATTAACAAAGAAATTGGAGATGGAATGAAAATAGGGAATGGGACCAACAGAGTGACCATGGAGAAAATGATGTTTATCAGAATCCTCATGGACGAACCTTAAGAGACTACCTTCAACCTACACACACCAGTACACCCTCTTGTGTCATTCTTCCTCAAAATCTTTGGTGCGTTAGAATTAAAAACGGGAGTAATTCAATTACTTCCCAAATTTCATGGGCTAGATAGTGAGAGTCCTTATTTGCACCTTAAAGAATTTGATGAGGTATGTAGTACCCAAAGAACCCAAAATATAGGTCTAGACATCGTTGCTTAAGCTATTTCCTTTCTCTTTAAAGGAAAAAGCAAAAATGTGGTTTAATGCACTACCACCAGGTTCCATAAGGACTTGGAATGAAATGACTAGGGAATTCTTGAAAAAGTTTTTCCCTACACATAAAACAAATACACTCCGTCGTAAGATAATGAACTTTACCCAAAAAGATAAAGAATCATTCTACCAATGCTGGGAAAGGTTCAAAGATCTATTACTTACTTGCCCACATCATGGCTATGAACCATGGCGCATTATCAGCTTCTTTTATGAAGGACTTAATTCTGACATGCGCCAGTTTGTAGAGATGATGTGCAATGGTAACTTTTTGAATAAACAACCAGATGAGGCGAAGGAGTATTTGGAATGGCTAGCTGAAAGTGCACAGACCTGGGTTGACTCAGAAAGAGTAGAACATTCAGATAGACCTAAGCCCACTACCACATCTACTAGGGGAGGCATGTATGCCATGACTGAAAAAAATGAAATCAGTGCCAAAGTAGCAACCCTAGCTAGAAAAGTAGAAGCCATGAAAATGGTAACAAAAACCTTAACTAATGATGAACAAGTGTGTAGCATTTGTGAAAGTACATCACATCTTACTCAAGAATGTCCTACAATCCCTGCATTTCAAGATGTACTTCATGATTAGGCTAATGCACTCAATAATTATAAAAGACCTTTCTCCCCATATTCTGAGACATATAATCCCAACTGGAGAAACCATCCAAATTTCAATTGGAGAAATGGACCTAATGCAAATTTCTCACAATCAGGCCCATACCAGAGTCATTAACAACCAAACCAAGGACTACTTGCTCCACCACCATACCAAACTCATCAACCTCATTCTCCTGGACTTTACTTGCCCCCACCTAAAAGGCATGTAGAGGATAATCAAGTTAATCAAAATCAGGAAAGGAAAATTTCTCAATTAGAAAAGTCTGTGAATGAACTAAAAAACATGATGAGTCAAATGATGCAAAATATGGAAAAAGGAAAATTCCCAGCTCAACCTCAAGCAAACCCTAAGGAAGTGCATGCGGTTAGCATTAATGCATCTGATGAAACATCTAGCTCTACCATGGAACAGACTAAAGCTGTTACTATTCTTAAGAGTGGTAAAATAATTGAGAAAGATGAGCCTAAAAAGATTGAAAAGGTAGAAAAACCTAAAGAAAAATCTAAATAAAAGGACCATGTTTCACCTGTTGAGCCATGTCCAGTCCCTGCTCCATTCCCTCAAAGGTTGCACCAAGCCCCAAAGTCTGCATCTAATGATGAGATTTTAGAGATTTTCAAGCAAGTCAAGATCAACATACCGATCTTAGATGCTATAAAACAAATCCCATCATATGCCAAATTCTTAAAAGACTTATGCACCATCAAGAGAAAATTAAATGTCCAAAAGAAGGCATTTTTGATCGAATGGTTAGTTCTATTCTTCAACATCATACACCACCAAAGTACAAGGATCCTGGTTGCCCCACTCTTACTTGCATTATTGGCAACTACAAAATTAACCAAGCTCTTCTTGATTTAGGATCTAGTGTAAACTTATTACCATACTCGGTATACGAACAGCTAGGTCCGGGTGAATTGAAACCTACATCTACTACGCTCCAGCCTACCGATCGTTACGTAAAAATACCGAGAGGGGTAATAGAGGATGTGTTAGTCCAGGTAGAACAATTTTGCTTCCACTGTCAATTTTACGGTTCTAGATACACAACCTAGGTGGTGAATGAGAAGAATGAAATACCGGTCATCCTGGGATGACCATTTTTGGCTACGTCCAATGCCTTAATCAATTGTAGAAATGGTGTGATGAAATTGTCCTTTGGCAATATGACAATAGAGCTTAACATTTTCAATATCTCGTAAGCAACCCGGTGAAACTACCGATGATTTGCACCGTGTTAACATGATCAATTCGGTTGTGCAAGATCGGTTTCGGTCATCTTCCTTGTCGGACCCACTTGAGGCCCGTTTGGCCCATTTTAATGAGTTTAATGAGGATGCATTAATAGAGGAAGATAATGCCCTCCTTGATTCTGGTCCTATCATGGTATCAGAAAAATGGAAACCTCCTTTCGAGGACCTTCCACTGAGGGAGTCCACTCCCCTTCCATCATTCATACAACCTCCTAAGCTTGAATTGAAATCTCTACCATCAGATTTAAAATATGCCTTTTTAGGAGACAAAGAGACTTTTCCTGTAATAATTTCCTCCCAATTAGAAACATCTCAGGAGGACAAATTAATAGACACTTTAAAAGAACACAAAGGTGCTATAGGATGGACCATAGCTGATATAAAGGGCATTAACCCTTTAATTTGCACCCATAGGATATATCTAGAGGATGAAGCTAAACCATGTTGTCAAATGCAAAGAAGGTTAAATCCTAATATGAAAGATGTGGTTAGAGCAGAAGCCCTAAAGTTGCTTGATGTAGGAATCATCTATCCCATAAGTGATAGCAAATGGGTAAGTCCTACTCAGGTGGTTCCAAAGAAGTCTGGAGTGACAATAATAACTAACGCCAACAATGAATTGATCCCTACCAGGGTTACTACTGGTTGGCGTATGTGTATCGACTATGGAAAGTTGAATGCTGTTACAAGGAAGGACCATTTTCCTTTGCCCTTCTTGATCAAATGTTAGAAAGGGTTGCAGGACACCAGTACTATTGTTTCTTAGATGGTTATTGAGGGTATAACCAAATAGAAATTGCACCCGAGGATCAGGAAAAGACCACATTTACATGTTCTTTTGGCACTTTTGCTTACAAAAGAATGCCATTTGGATTATGTAATGCTCCTGCCACATTTCAACATTGCATGTTAAGCATTTTCAATGATATGGTGGAGAGAATTTTAGAGGTTTTCATGGACGACTTTTCTGTTTTCGGTAATTCATTTGAAACATGTCTTGAAAATGTAAGAAAAGTCTTAACTCGTTGTAAAGAAAAGAACCTAGTGCTTAATTGGGAAAAATGTCATTTCATGGTTCCTAAGGGAATTGTCTTAGGTCACATTGTGTCATCTAAAGGTATAGAGGTAGATAGAGCTAAAGTTGATCTAATTTCCAATCTACCCATTCCAAAATCTATTAGGGACATTCAATCTTTCCTAGGTCATGCAGGATTCTATCGAAGGTTCATTAAGGATTTTAGTGCAATATCTAGACCACTATGCCACCTCCTTACAAAGGATACTCCTTTTGAGTGGACTAAGGATTGTCAAGAAGCATTTATAAAGTTGAAAGACAAGTTGACCACTGCACCTATCATGCAGCCGCTTGATTGGAGTCTACCCTTTGAAATCATGTGTGATGCTAGTGACTATGCTGTAGGAGCTGTACTAGGACAGAGAAAAGAAAAGAAGTCATACGTCATCTACTATGCCAGTAGGACCTTAAATAGCACCCAAATGAACTATTCTACTACGAAGAAAGAACTCTTAGCAATTGTCTTCGCATTGGATAAATTCAGGTCTTACTTGGTAGGATCTAAAATAGTCATATTCACTGACCATTCGGCCCTCAAGTATCTTCTTTCTAAGAAAGATGCTAATCCTAGACTAATTAGATGGATTCTCCTACTCCAAGAGTTTGACATTGAAATAAAAGATAAAAAGGGAGTAGAGAATGTGGTAGTTGACCATTTGTCTCGCTTAGTCATAACAGAGCCTTTAAATGAGTTGCCAATTAAAGACACTTTCCCTGATGAGCAACTTTTTCATGTTTCCCATCTTCCTTGGTTTGTTGATATTGCAAATTATTTAGTCACGGGGAAAATTCCTGAACATTGGACTAAACAAGAAAAGAAAAAATTCTTTTCCAATGTTAAGCATTATTTCTGGGATGATCCATACCTGTTTAAATACTGCCCAGATCAAATCATTAGGAGATGTGTCCCTGACTTAGAACAACATAGTGTTATCTCATTTTGTCATTCAGAAGCATATGGTGGACATTTTTCTACCCAAAAAACAGCGGCAAAGATTTTGCAATGCGGTTTTTATTGGCCGTCGTTGTTCAAAGACACACATGTGTTTTGTCAATTATGTGAGCAATATCAAAAGTTAGGAGGAATAACCCGTAGGAATATGATGCCTCTAAACCCTATTCTTATCATAGAAATTTTTTATTGTTGGGGTATAGATTTCATGGGTCCATTTCCACCTTCTTTTGGCTACATTTATATCTTATTGGCCGTAGACTATGTTTCAAAATAGATTGAGGCTATCCCATGTAGGCATAATGATCACAAAATAGTTCTTAAATTTTTAAAAGAAAACATTTTTTCTAGATTTGGAACTCCTCGAGCCATTATAAGTGATAACGGTACACATTTTTGCAACAAACCATTTGAAGCACTAATGAAAAAATATAATATTACACATAAAGTTGCAATACCGTATCACCCACAAACAAGTGGACATGTAGAAGTATCAAATCGGGCCATCAAACAAATCCTTCAAAAGACTGTTAATCCATATCGTAAAGATTGGTCTCTTAGACTGACTGATGCGCTCTGGGCTTACAGGACTGCACATCGCACCCCGATTGGTATGTCTCCCTATCGTATTGTATACGGTAAGGCTTGTCATTTGCCTGTGGAATTGGAACATAGAGCCTATTGGGCAATAAAGACATTCAATTTCAATATGGATAAAGCAGGCTCACATCGCAAGCTCCAACTTAATGAGTTGGAAGAGATCAGGCAAGAAGCTTATGAGAGTAATAGGATATATAAAGAAAAGATGAAAGTTTTTCATGATAAGAATATAATGAGAAAATCCTTTACTCCAAGCCAGAAGGTTCTACTTTACAATTCTAAGCTCCACCTATTTCCAGGTAAGCTTAGATCTCGATGGACCGGTCCATACATAGTAAAAGAAGTTTTTCCATATGGGACTATCGAGATTGAGAATACTAGGACTGGTCATTCTTTTAAAGTGAATGGTCAACGTTTAAAGCCTTTCCTAGATTATGAGAATCCAGAAGTTGAGTCCACAACTCTGGAGGATCTTGTTTATCAGGATTGAGTGAATTTGATCTCTTTGTACTATATTTTGTATTTTGTTGTTTTCTATATCACCTATATTCATTTTAGGTCCTACTTTTTAAACCTTGAGGACAATGTTTTTGTCAGGTTGGGGGGTGTAGAATTCTAGCAAATTCTAGTTTTCTTTTAGTTTTTAGGTGTTTTCCTTGGTTTTTTTTCAAAAAATTAAAAAATTAAAGAATTTTAGGTCATTTCCTATACCATGATGAGAATTGGATTTTCTAAAGTATAATCTGGATCACTTTAGCTTATTAATAGAATTGAATATGATTAATTCATCATTTTACTCATTTTCTAAAGTATTCCATAAAAGCAAAGTCTCATATCACATTTGTACACGCAGTTGCATATAGATAATCTAGATTGATAAGTGGCTATAACTTAGAAATTCTGAAGAAATTCAGTGGAGACCTATAACACAAGTGAGTTTTAGAGCCATTCATCCTTTTTGAGAGGTTATAAATGTTCAAAATTTTCTTCAGCGTGCTTAAAGAAAATTGATCTCAAACTCTTAAATTTGGCTAATTACCTAAATAATTAGAATACTACCTTTAAAATTCTAAAAGTTCATTAAATTTGATAGATTATATGAAACCTAGAAAATGATTTAGGTCATCCTTGTTATTAACCTAAAGACATAAAGCCTACCCAGAAGTATTTTTACCACTAGTTAGCCAAGTTGAGCCTTGAATATAAAGCTATTTTCTTTTGTCACCCAAATTACCATTTACCCATATTAACCTAGTATAAATTATCCATTACCCATTTTTCTTTGAAAAATAAGTTAGAAAAGAAGGAAAAAAATATCTTTTAGTTGCAACAAAAGTAGAAAAGTGGATATCAAGAAAAGAAATATTCTTCAAAGTGAGTCAAAAATATGAAAAGAAAGAAAAGTGAAAAGAAAAAGAAAAAAAAAAAAAAGAGTTTGAAGAATGCAAAGAAATGGAAACAAAAATATTCACTTTAGAAAAAAGCAAAGAAAAGAAGAATTGTCAACTTTAGTAGAAGACCTCTACTTATTTTTTTGAAGAAACTTTGAATACCTTTATACCCTTTCTTTGGTACCTTGTCCTAAGCTTATGTTTCGTCCCAATTAAAGACCTATTGATTCTAGGATGAATATAGTCTTGATGAGGAAATGAATGGATAGGATTAAAAGAATGGTATTTCTAAATATGCAAAGGTAATGGCATCTATTCCAAAGGGATCAAAAGAAATTCCTTAGTAATTCCCGTTCTTCATGAGTATATGTGAGATATATTTGTTTTCATTGACTCTTCTCACATAATTAAAAGAGAGATATGATTTAAACCCTCTATCTGAGAGACTTTATTTCTGAGCATATGCCATTAGTAAGGATTGAGGTCAAAATATATTTCAGATGGAGTTCAAAAGTTAGAAGTCTACTTAGAGATAAAGATTATTCTATGTATAGACTGCATATGCACATACTCAAACTGAGATATGAGCTTAAGTGGAATATTTTTAGCATATGGGTAGGGTTTTTTTTGAATTATTCAGTCATCTTTATTAGTTAGCTAAAGTTGATAGATTTATTGAAGATAATTATCTGAGAAAAAAATGGAGATGACTTGAAAAAAAAAATAAAAAATTTTGAGTTGATTTCTTCGCATCTTTTGCTAGGGACTAGCAAAATGCTGGTTGGGGGGTGTGTTGAGTGTTCAATTTTGGTCAAAATACCCCTAATTTAGTATTTGATTAGAGCATTTAGACCATTAATTTTAAGATTTTAAATCAAATATTTCATTTTAGCTTTAATTGGCCATCTAACCGTTGAATTGTAAAATTTAGTGGTTAAATGACTATTAAAGTTAATGGACGGTTTAGATTTTGCTAATTGAGTCCTGTGCATTGCAGATCGGTCAACTCAGGCATGGACGCTCTAGATTGAATCATGGAAATCAGATGGAATTTGAAGAGTCATAGTACAAAACAAGATTGAAGACTTGCAGAGTTCTAGTAAGACTAGAATTCCAGTGGACCCACTCTCTTTCTTATCTCTCTTTTCTCTCTCTCTCTCTCTCTCTCTCTCTCTCTCTCTCTCTCTCTCTCTCTCTCTCTCTCTTATCTTCCTTATCTTTCTCCTTTCTTTTCCTCTTATCTTTCTCCTCTCTTTTCTCTTTTTCTCTCTCTTATCCCTCTCTCCTATACATCTCTCCTTATCTCTCTTTTAAAAGACCCTTCTTTCTTCTCCAAAAAGAAGGTTTTTCCCTTTTAGGAAGGTGCAGGCTCTCTCTCTCTCTCTCTCTCTCTCTCTCTCTCTCTCTCTCTCTCTCTCTCTCTCTCTCTCTCTCTCTCTCTCTCTCTCTCTCTCTCTCTCTCTCTCTCTCTCTCTCTCTCTCTCTCCCCTGCCCAATTCTCTCCATCTCTTCATTGCCCAGCCGGCAAGCCTAGACGCCCATCTCTTGCTCTTTGTCGCATCCCCCCTAATTCCTTCACTGCATCGGACTGCCCAGAGATCCCAACTCCGGCCCGGCTCTATCTCCCTTTTCTCCTCCCATCTTCCACGGCTCCACCGCCCTCAGCCTCTGCGTAGCCGCACAGACAGGAGAAGGAAAACCCAAGTTGGGTTTTCCTCCCCATCGTTTTTCCTCTTTCCCTCCTCTTCTCCTCTTTTTCTCCAAGTCGCACGGTCCTGGGAGAGAAAATCCGTTCTGGGTTTTCTCCCCATCGTTTTTCCTCTTTCCCTCCTCTTCTTCTTCTTCCTCCTTCTCCAGCGGTTCTCCCTTCATCGCCATCTTCTTCGGCAGTTTGAAAAGTCGCACAAACTAGTCCGGCATTTTTCTCATCTTCTTCTCCGGTTTCCACAAGAGACGACCACGGGAGAGAAAACCCAATTTGGGTTTTCTCCCAACACACTCCCGCAATCTTCCTTCTTCTCCTCCTTCCTCTTCCTCTCCTTCCTTCTTCTCATCCTTCCTCTATTCTTCTTCCTCTTCTCCCTATTCCAGATTTCTCCCAAAACGTGTTTTCCTGGTTTTTTCGTGAAAACCGTAACCCCTAAAGAAATTCCAAGTCTGCCCCTGTTAAAACCCAGAAATACCAACTGTGTCCCCTGGCAGATTTCAGGAAATTCCATCTGTGTCCCTTGTCAGATTTCAGAAATTCCATCTGTGTCCTCAAAAGAATTACATCTGTGTCCCTTGGCAGATTTCAGAAATACCAATTGGGTCCCCTGTTTAATTACAACTGTGTCCCTGTGCTATTCTGGTTTTAACTTATCTTCATTCTGACTATTCAAGGACAGTGCAATCCAGGACAGACTAATTCAGAGACAGTGCAATCCAAGGACAAGCTTATCCAGGACGCATTTTATTTTTTTATTTTTTTATTCTCCTTGGAATAAATAATTGTGAACATTGGAACAATTGCATACATCTGGATTTTAGTTTATTTCTAGTATAATCTTTGTTTTTATTCTTTTAGTTGAATTTTATTTAAAACTCCATCACTTCAAATCAAGTCCTTGTGGGATCGACCCGTATTTGCATAGCTATACTACAATAGCCCGTGCACTTGTGGTTAAACAATCAATAACCTCTCAGGTATAAAACAAAACTGTTTCTTCGATATACTTGTTTCATATAGTAGCCTCTTCTCAATCACTCTTTCAAAAAGTTTCCTAGTATGACTCATAAGTTTGATCCTTCAATAATTAGTGTAGCTCTATATGCCTCCTTTATTCTTATAAATATATACAATAGAGCTTTTTCTTTACTCATCAGGCATTTTCTTTGATTTTATAATCTTGTTAAACAACTTGGTCGACCAAACTACTCAAATATCTCCTATATGCTTCAAAACCTCTATTGATATACTATCGAGCCCCATGGCCTTTCTTGATTTCATCTTTTTTAAGGCCTCTTTCACTTTAGGTATTCTAGTCCTACGTTCATATCTATAATATCTAATGTTATTTAGATTTATAGTATTTTTAATCCCTATATTCTTAAAGCCATTGTCATTTAATAATTTTTGAAAGTATGTTTCCCACCTTTGTTTAATCTCATCATCATTGATTAATATCCTTTGATCATCACTTCTAATACACCTAACATGATCTAAGTCCTTACTCTTCTATTCTCTTACTTTTGCAAGTTTAAATACATCTTTCTCGCCTTCTCTTGTTCTTAGTCTATTATAGATATTATCATATGCTTTAAGTTCAGCCTCACTTACTATTCTCTTAGCAACCATTTTAACATTCTTATATTGTTCATAGTTTTCATTATTTCTAGTTTTCTGTCATGCTTTAAAACACATCCATTTTTTGCACTATTTCGCTTCACCACCATGTTTCCTTTACTAATTGCCTTTTACCTTTATATATTCCTAAGACATCTTTTGCTACCTTTTTTATGAACTCAGCAATATTAATCCACATGGTATTTACTTCTGTTTCATAGTTCCAATTTCCTTCTCCCATCAACTTATTTGTGAATGAGGTTATTTTCTCTCCTTTTAAGTTCCATCTTTTTATATGAATATCCATAACCATTAACCTATTTTGTGAGGTTAAACTCTAATAAGGTATCACCTTACAATGCTTACACATAGATCGTTCATTATTCCTAAGTAGAAAAAATTCTATTTAGCTTTTATGAAGTCCACTTTTAAAGGTTATTAGTGTTCATCCATCTTCTTAAAGAGTGTATTTGTAATGGCCAGGTTATATGACAAAGCAAAATTGAGATATTCTCCCTATCTCATTTCATTCACCTATATTATACCCTCTATGTATTCTATCATATCCTTCTTTTTCTTTTCCTATATGACCATTTAAGCCTGCTCCTATAAATATGTAACAGCCCGAGGGCCCACACCCTACAACGATATTGTTCGTGCCGGAGTGCCCATACACCCCGCACGGGTTTTGTTCTTCCCCAGTTGCCCAGGGAAAAAGCCTCGTTCCCTGTATCAGAGTGCACAGCGGCCACAATATTGTCCTCTTTGGATCCCTCGCCACTCCGGGCTTCACCCCTCAAGGTTTTGTTCCCTTAGGTCCCTCACCCCTCTTGGGCTTCACCCCTCTGGGAGGCCTCGTAGCAAAGGAAGTCCTCATCACTCTTATCAAGAGCCCAGTAACTTTCCCTTTAGCAATGTGGGACTAACTCTCAGTCTCTCACCTTGCCTAGAAGCCTGCCAGCTATCTTGGCCCGCCCTCATTAGCTCGCCCTCATCGGTCAAGGCTTCACAACCTCTCCCCCTTAGGGGACACATGTCCTCGCGTGTCTTACCACACGCGAGCGCCCACGTGCGGCTAGCCACCCACACCGGGTCAAGGTCTGGCTTTGATACCACTTGTAACAGCCCGAGGGCCCACACCCTGCAACGATATTGTCTATGCCGAAGTGCCCATACACCCCGCATGGTTTTGTTCTTCCCCAGTTGCCCAGGAAAAAGGCCTCGTTCCATGTATCAAAGTGCACAGCGGATATGATATTGTCTTCTTTGGGTCCCTCGCCATTCTGGGCTTCACCTCTCAAGGTTTTGTTTCCTTAGGTCCCTCGCCCCTCTTGGGCTTCACCCATCGGGAGGCCTCGTTGCAAAGGAAGTCCTCATCACTCTTATCAAGAGCCCAGTAACTTTCTCCCTAGCGATGTGGGACTAACTCTCAGTCTCTCACTTTGCCTAGAAGCCTGCCAGCCATCTTGGCCCGCCCTCATCGGCCAAGGCTTCACAACCTCTCCCCCTTAGGGGACACCCGTCCCCGCGCGTCTTACCACACGCGAGCGCCCATGTGCGGCTAGCCACCCACACCGGGTCGGGGTCTGGCTTTGATACCACTTGTAACAGCCTGAGGGCCCACACCCTGCAACGATATTGTCCGTGCCGAAGTGCCCAGTTGCCCAGGAAAAAGTCCTCGTTCCGTGTATCAAAGTGCACAACGGATATGATATTGTCCTCTTTGGGTCCCTCGCCACTTCGGGTTTCACCTCTCAAGGTTTTGTTCCCTTAGGCCCCTCACCCCTCTTGGGCTTCACCCATTGGGAGGCCTCGTTGCAAGGGAAGTCCTCGTCACTCTTATCAAGAGCCCAATAACTTTCCCCCTAGTGATGTGGGACTAACTCTCAGTCTCTCACTTTGCCTAGAAGCCTACTAGCCATCTTGGCTCGCCCTCATCGGCCAAGGCTTCACAACCTCTCCCCCTTAGGGGACACGCGTCCCCGCGTGTCTTACCACACGCGAGCTCCCACGTGTGACTAGCCACCCACACCGGGTCGGGGTCTGGCTTTGATACCACTTGTAACAGCCCGAGGGCCCACACCCTGCAACGATATTGTCCGTGCCGAAGTGCCCATACACTCCACATAGTTTTGTTCTTCCCTAGTTGCCCAGGAAAAAGGCCTCATTTCGTGTATCAAAGTGCACAGCGGATATGATATTGTCCTCTTTGGGTCCCTCGCCACTCCAGGCTTCACCTCTCAAGGTTTTGTTTCCTTAGGTCCCTCGCCCCTCTTGGGCTTCACCCATCGGGAGGCCTCGTTGCAAAGGAAGTCCTCATCACTCTTATCAAGAGCCCAGTAACTTTCTCCCTAGCGATGTGGGACTAACTCTCAGTCTCTCACTTTGCCTAAAAGCCTGCCAGCCATCTTGGCCCGCCCTCATTAGCCCGTCCTCATCGGTCAAGGCTTCATAAAATATCCCCTCAGTGTTGGGAATTTCTTGCATGACTCGCTCCATATCTTCCTAAAACTGTCTTTTGATTATATCTTATAACCCTACTTGTGGTGCGAATGCACTTATAACATTTATAATTTGCTCTCTTAGAACAAGTTTTATTATTATAATTCTATCACTAATTCTTTTAATGTTCACAATTTTATCATTTAATTCCTTATCCACTATTATTCCTACTCCATTTTTGTTATTATCTTTTCCTACATATCATAATTTATACCCATATATTTCTCTAGCTTTAGCCCATTTTCACTTGGTTTCTTAGATACAAGTGATATTGACTCTCCTAAGTTTCATCAGGTTTACTAACTCCAAACTCTTACCTGTCAATGTTCCTATATTCCAAACTCAACCTCCATGGCATGAACCCATGTCTACTTTTTACTATACTTGGGTTCTGATGCAGTATGTCACTTCCGAGGGGACACTGTAGCAGCCCTTGCCCATTTTTCACTACACTTGGGATCTAATGTAGTGCGTTGCTTCTGGGAGAATGCCCTAGCAACCCTTGCCTATTTTTCACTATACCTGGGATCCGCTGCAGTGCGTTGCTTATGAAGAATGCCCTAGCTTGAGGGAATGTCAGTTTTCGATTCATGTCATGTTAGGGTTGTCATAGCTTTAAGAAGTCGAAGGTGATTTCATTTCTTCCTTACAAACTAATATACAAAATGTATATTCATTTGCAAGCTGAAAAGAAATAACACAATCATCTTCAACTTTACCCTTGCTGGCTAGCACCTGACGTAGGAGTTGCCATATTTTAAGAAGCTAGAGATGATTTTCATTTCTTCCTCACAAACTAATATACAAATGCATATTCATTTGTAAGAAAGAAATAACAAAATCATTTTCAACATCTTCCTTGCTGGTTAACACCTGACGCAAGACCCTCCTCCTTTTTCATCCTGACTTGGGACCGGCATTGGCGGAGTTAAAAGTTTAAGCTATTGGTGCAAAAGACAAATACATGGCCCCTATACAACATTGACGTGGAACCCACATTCTCCTCCTTACAAAGTTGCACTTGAAGACAGATTTTTCCAACCGCAGCCACCATTCTCTTCCGAGTGAAGAGGATCCTTGGCGGACTTTGAGGTTATGGGCTCAAGCCATAGAAACAACTTCTTTTAAAATGCTGAGTAAGACTGCATGCTATTGGTCCTTGTGGTCGGCTCCTTCCACAAACCCTGCATAAGCCAACATTCTCAGCTCCATTAATTGAACATAAATCCATATCCCAACGTTCCGTTCATAACAGAAGCAACCATGAAAAACCACGAAAATAAACCTCTTTTTTTTTCACGACTATTCAAAAAACCCTAAAACATTCAAATAAATATTTCTTAAAACCATGAAATTACAGTTCCTAAAAGTCAAAAACATTCAAATAATACATTTAGTAGTAGAATCGGGGAGGACCAGACCCTGGAGGTGGATTGAAACCTGGCGTTCCAAATCCAGGAGGTGGACCAAAACCCGCTGTCTGAATCAAGGAGGCAGACGAATCCGGAGCTTGCCACCTGGCAGTACGGCTTCATTTGCAGCCTTTTTCTTCTCTTCTTGCTTCATCCTTCAAAGTTCCTTACACGAGACCTCAGCAGAAATTGTAGGCATTTTTGCATCGACTCCTTGCGTGATCCACAACCTTAAATCTTGCAGAAGTTCCTTCAAATCCATTTTTTCCCGCGGGTAAATCCTTACCATCTTCAACAAGTTTTCTGCAGCCAAACCAGTTTTTACCCTAGACTGGACTCTCTTTTTAAGTAATCCGACGAAGGTCAAAATAACCGGTCAATGAGTTCAAATTAATTTTAATGGTCCAATTTCGGAAGGAGCTAAAGGGGCAGCCCATGGCACCTAGCTCCAGCTCATGCGGGATCTGGAGAAGGGGCAGGCTACAGTTGCCTAAAGTAGGCAGTCTTATCTTGTATTTTTGCAAAAGGCTGATTCCATGTCTTGAACCGATGATATTAAGGTCATGTGACAACAACTTTTACAGTTGCGCAAAGACTCCCCTTCAAATAATAAATCATAACAAATGAGCAAGCACATACGCAAAGTCCTCGTGGCCTACCCAAAGAAATAAAACTAACTAATCCTAAAGCCAAGGTAGAGCCACTTTGAAGTTCTCGGAAAGGAATTACGAGGAAGAAGTTCCGAGAGTTACAAGAGAAAGCTTCGGATTTAAAATTGCTTTTCATCTCAAATCAAGATGATTGGATTTGCACTGTTTCGAGCCATGGATTGGCATTGCTTAGAAGCAAGATTCAAGTCCTACGTAACCACGGATATGACTCTCGTGGCCCACCAACAATCATCCACAACCGCACACAAGGCCCTCCTGGCCTATAAAAAAATTACCAGAGCCTTAAAATAACTGAATCAAGTTGCATGCTAAAAAAGGACAGTCCGGTGCATTAAGCTTTTACATATGCGAGGTCTGGGGAGGAGCAAGACTACAAGGGCCTATGGTACACAACTTTACCTTGTATTTTTTTAACCTGTAACCTCAAGGTCGGACAACGACAATTCTGTTGATGCGCCGAAGCTCCCCTTCAATCAAGCTGCATACTACAATTGGGTATATGTTGTTTAAGTGGAAGTGTATTGATCCTGTGGAACAAAAACTAGAGTTCTAATGGTTCTTCATGAACTGTAGAGATTACTTTTCTACATTTGAGAAGGTGAAGTCTATAATTTTGGAAACGACTGAGAGTGTGGTAAGCTTATGGACCAGCATGAATCCAAGATGTTTACCTTGGTTCAGTTATTCAACCGGATGCCTTTCCGTTAGCCGGACTACGTACTTACGCTGCTCCATTAGGCCTCCTATTGAGAGATTTTAATGGTATTATGGAGGACTTGGACATGTTCAAAGGAGACCAACAAAGGCACCGGTTAGAAAAATCGAGACAATAAAGTAGAGGGTTATAAAAGAGCATGGGAAAGGTTCGAAAGAACTTGGATAGAAGTGATGAGGAAAGATTTAAAAACTTTAGAACTAAATGAAGCCATAGTACTTAATAGAGAGGAATAGAGGAATAAAATTCATATAGTCAACCTTTAATTAGGGTAAAGTCTTGATAATGATGATCGAGGAGGTTGACCTAAATATGCATTCCACATATCTTATTTACAAGGTGTTAGTGGGACTTGAGATGAAATGGGTTGTGTCACTGTTAGTTGTGCTTGAGATGGGATGAAGTAACATCTCCTTGTCTCAGCGTCCGTGGTGCTTGAGATGAAAATCATCTTTTTTCTTAGCTCCCTGTTAAATAGATTTTAATCATCTGGTGCTAATTTTGTGTCATCTTAACCCAGCTCTAGTCATCTCAAGCCGGATCTCATCTCATCTTAAGCTCATCAAAGACAAGACCCAAAAATCAATGGCCATGATCACGAAAAAGATCAGCCCCTCTCCATAGCCTCCTACCGCATAGTTCCCCGTCTAGGAGCAATGCTAAACTGACCCCACTATAAGGTGCAGTCGAGGAACTAGGCCCACCTTTGCATAATTTAAATTATTCATCTCAATATTTCATTTGTAGATTTTTTTTCTTTTTATAAGCCAAAAATTTACGTGGTTTAAATGCCTTTTTAAACGCTAAAATCGTTCAAATCACACACTTAGGAGGTGGCCCCACAAAACGTGTTCCTCGGTCAGTTCAGGATTCTTCCACGTATAGATATTCTTGAACCTCGTTCTCCCAAAGCCATTTAGGGCATCCTCGCATCCCGAATCGGAGATGGGCAGAAGGGAAAGATCGCCGGAAAACGGCTATTACCGGAGAAACGGGAACGTCAACCTCGCCTCAGCCATCGTGATTCCCGAAACCTACCGCCGTTCCAACCGTAGTAATGGCATCCGCACACCGGAAAGAGGTAAGGATTCTTCACCTCCATACTCTTCCTCCGACCAAGAAAATGATCTCTACAAACCCTATGAAAACCCTAATGGATACTCAAACCCGAGAAGAAGTCCTAGATCGGAATCTCTAACTCACCGCGACAGCCGACACGATCGCCATCGAAGCCCTATTTCTTATAACCATCGATACGATCGCGGTCGAAGCCCTAATCCGCTTCAACGGCGGGGTCAAAGGGCTTCTTACCTTGATCGGGCTGTTCGGAACGGAGGGAAGTATTCGGATTCTGAAGATGATGAGGAACTGAAAGGACTGAATTACGAAGAGTATCGGCGGATTAAACGGCAGAAATTGAGGAAGAGTTTAAAGAGATGTATATGGAATGTGACGCCTAGCCCTCCTCGAGGTGAAAGGGAGCGATCTGATCCGTTGGATGATATGGAACAGGTATCGGACGTGCCGTCTGGTGAGGAACAAAAGAGAAAATTGAAAAATGGGGATAAAGATCGTGTTAGTGATTCTGGATCGGAAAATTCTGGGAGTTTGTCCGAAGCTGGTTCTGAGTCAGAATCGGATTCCGAGAGTTCTGGTTCGAAGAGAAGGAAGGAGAGGGGAAGAAGAAGAAGAAGCAGTGGTAAGGGTAAGTCGTCTAGTTCTAAGAGGGGTAGAAGTAGGGATTTGTCTACAGATAGCGAATCGAATGACGATTCAAGTGTTTCAGAGAGTTCGGAGTATTCTAGTGATAAATATAGGAAGAGGAAGAAGAAGAGTGCAGGGAGAAGTCGGCAGAGAGAAAGGAGGTATAAGAGTCGACGGTCCAGTAGGAAAACGAAGAGAAGTAGAGATATTAGTTCTGATGAGAGTAGGGATTCAGAGAGTGGAAGTGAGGAAAGTGATTCAAGTGAATCTTTGGATGACAATGTGAGATCCACGAAACGAAAGCATTCGAAATTGTCTTCTCGTTCGAAGCGAAGTAAGAAAATTAAACAATCAAAATTAGATAGTGAGAGCTTGAGTGAGGGTTCTGATGATTCGGATGTTGAAGTGAAAAAGGCTGTTAAGGCCGATGATATGAAGACTGAGATTGACAGTGAAGCTCTTATGTTCAAAGAAATGATTGAGTCTCAAAAGAAACCTGCGTTGGACAATGAGCAATTTGTTGGACCTTCTCCGCTGCCCAGGGCAGAAGGTCATATTAGTTATGGAGGTGCTCTTCGACCTGGTGAGGGTGATGCAATTGCTCAGTATGTACAGCAGGGGAAGCGTATTCCTCGTAGAGGAGAGGTCGGTCTTTCTGCTGAAGAGATTCAGAAGTTTGAGGGTTTGGGGTACGTGATGAGTGGAAGCAGGCATCAACGTATGAATGCCATTCGTATCAGGAAAGAAAACCAGGTTTACAGTGCAGAAGACAAACGTGCACTGGCAATGTTTAACTATGAAGAGAAGGCAAAACGTGAACACAAGGTTATGGCTGATCTTCAGAGGCTGGTACAACGTCACATTGGACAGGATGTTGGTCCTACTCATGATCCATTTGCACCAAAAGCCTCTGAGGCTGCTGATACATAATTTTGCTGTACTCATGATGTTTAATATTCGCTTCATGTTGTTTTGGATGGTTGTTTTGTGGACATACTTGTTAGCAGAATATGTCAAACTATATCATAAATGAATGCAATATTCTGAATTTCAAGGTAAATGCCCAAGAAAATTCAGTTTTGTGCTGTATCTGGAACCAACACATTACTTTTCGTTGCTCATTATGCATGGTAACTGTGGTGCTATTGGTAGGATCTATTTTGTCCTCTATTTAGAAACCTTATTATAATGTTCTTTATGGTATTAACCAACTGTAAGGGTTGCCTGGTATACAGTTTTTGTTCATAATTATGTGGATCATCCTAGAAAACAAATTAAAATAGAAATGCATTCACTTCTCTTTTGGGTAATTTGAAACTGTAGTTTCGAGAATTCATAGGGAAGAGGTGGCATGCCAGTGACAGCATGATTTCACTACCACCAATTGTTGTTTTGGTTGCTGTTACCAAATGTCAGACAGTTAAATTGAAGGACAAGGGTGACATCTCAGATAGGCCACTAAACAGATGTGCAATGATTACACACTTTCAGCTGTCAAATTTGGCTGTTTTGACCATTTTTCCCTTTTAAGTGTACATTAGCAACCGATAGACCGTTAGAGTTGTCTAGTTGGTCCAATGCTGCAGACAAGTAGGATTTATGTTTGGAGCAATAGCCGTCTGAACTTGGGTTTTTACTCTCTCTTTGTTTTTTGGGTAGTTAAGGCACTATTCATGCTATAGTTCCTCTCTAAGAAACGTTGGTGAGGACTTTCATACAACAACAATTTTACAAGACAGTAATGGGGTTTGGATTGGATTAATTAAATTGTGCTCAATATTCATATATATAATACTGGTGATTGAACAATGTTTCCAGAGACCATGTTGGGCCTGTCCTGTCTTCTAGAGCCATTAACCATTTATGGAATGTCAACAAGTTCATGGAGATCTAAGTGAATATGTTTCAACTCATTAGAGTAACATCGTTTTCTGCATTGTGGTATCCTAGGATAATCAGTGTTGAGCTTTTGAGTCCTCTGGACTCATTTCTTGGGTTTAAATCTTACTCACATTTGCTCATCCGCACTATTCATGTAACAGAGATATGTCTACTTTTCACTTGATGGCATATGCTTCATACATTAGCACCAGATGCAGAATAAATGCATTTGGCTCAAAATAGAATATTTATGTTGCATATTGAGTTACTTTGAAGGGGAGCCTTGGTGCAACGGTTTAGTTGTCGTTGTGCAACCTAGACGTCAGCTTGCATGCTATAAATCCTTTGTGGTCCACCCTTTCCCCAGACCCTGCATACCTGGGAGCTTCATGCACCAGACTGCCCTTTTATATTGAACCACTGTGTTAATTAGATATTGTGCAAAATAGATACCAAAGAACCTGTACCTCTGTTCCTCATCAACTCATACAGAGAATGTGGAAAGAGGAGTTCGCAATGTCTCAGAGAGCTCTGAAAATAATGCATGGAACAATAACCTACTTCTGATACATTCGAACTCAAATTAGAGTGAACATTTTGAACAGAATCTGCGACTGATTGAAGGTAATCAGTTACTCCTTAAAATTTTAGAGTCAAATAGATACTCAAATGGCTTGAGAGTAAATGTACTGATCTTCTGTAGTATAGGTGCAACAGAATCTCATGCATCCATAACTCTGGAAGTTATTAACCACTTCTCAGCTATTATTCTTTCCAAACAAAGCTCTCAAGTAGTGAAGGTTCAACACAATGAGAGCATGGAAAAGTTGTTCTAATGTGTGGATGGATAGTGTTGAAATACTTAATGTCACAGGCGTGTAGAATGGGCATTTGTTATTCGTGCATCCTACACTCAAGAGAAGAAAACATGATGACAACAAGGCCCATCTAGAAGATTCACTAGACCAAGAGGATTTTAAGTTGAACCATGAAAGTGGAAAGCCACTTGTGGTCCAATGAGTTATGATCTCACCTAATAATAGCTAGATGGCAATTGTGTTTCTGGGGAACATGTTTTGGATCTAGGTGATGTGCGGAAATGATGCGTGCAGGTCACTTATGGTGGTTCTAGGTGAGTAAGCTTAGCCTGAAGATGGAGAAGCAATCCCATCATATGAAGTGGCTTGGTTCAGAAAATCTATTAAAGTTCTTATGGATACGTGTTGGCTAGTTAATTCTTTATTGCAAAAAACTGTAAGGATGTGGTGTCGTTGACTGTAGATTTTTTATTGCAAAATCATCGACCATGGGCAACCAAATACTACCGCACATAACAAGGACTAAGAAAACTTCAGAATTAAGCCATCGAACAAAGTCTGTCATGCTAAACCTAAGAGGGAAGCAAGTCTACCATTTTGATCTGTCGACTAATCAGGAAAAGCAAAGAAGCAGCCTAGTCTATGTTCTCATTGATAAGGTGGTAAGTAAAGGAGTATCATGCCTGGAGCTTTGACAAGGATCTAAGAATTATTACATATGCTTTAAGATCTTTTGAAGGTGATTTGGCTAATGACTTCCCTTCAACGTCGCATATATGACATGTTACTGCTCTCGTACTTTGGTTAGCTTCCCAGTCTAGTAGTATGGGCTCGATAGAAAGTGGTGAACTTAGGAGTCCAGCTGACGACTTGCTGTCCAAGTGATTAATTAGTGAAAGCTTCGGGCCGTGTACTGCTTGCAGCATTTCCTGTTTATGTGTAGGATAGCCATCAAATAGAAACCTCCAATTTCTAGTTTTGGATGATTTGGTGGACTATTAGGTTTTCAAGTCACATAATTAAATTGAAAGATGAAAGTGATACTGCTTCCGGGATCAAAGATGAGTAGAATCACTGAGTTGTTACACAATTCTGGCTATCAAACATACCAATCACATCCGTAAAATGAAGACTGTTGCTGTCCCTTCTTGGTAGATCTGACGTTATCTACTTGTGTTGATATTTATATTTGAAGCTCAAATCACAAATACCGTACTGATCTTCTCAGGAGATGAGATTTTTCAGAAGCAAGAAGCTTCAACTAGAAAAGATCCATATGCGTGCTACCAAACATTATATCCTGTGACCAAGCTGTATCATTTGATGGGCAAATTTGATCAATAAAAGGTGTGAAGCTTTGCTCTTATTACCTCTTTCGGTGGAAGGAGTTCCCCAATATCTTTTTTCAGAGTCTGATGACCATGGATAGGAGTTTCGAATTTTCTGAATTCTTTCTTCTCAAGCAATGGGAAATTGATGCAGCCCAACCCCCCAGGTCCTTGAAACATTTTCATAAATATTAGTGGCAGTTAATCTTTTGTTCACCTCTACAGAGCCTATGTTTGGAAATGATGCAACTATCTAACTGTTTTGGAAGCTACAGCCTGCTACCAATAAATAAAGAATTTAAACTGAAATACTGTGAAATGAATGAACCTAGTCTTCTTATTTTGGGAAGATCAGTGAGGAAAGGAAAATGCCAGCACTTAAAGTAAAATTGAGGGAAGGATCTTTTTTTAACTAACACCTATACTGGTCTTTGCTATGTCGAAATTGATCCTAGAAAAAACCAAACAAGTAAATGGGCTTCGTGGAATTGAAGATAAACCAGTCATCGATGGTCATACATGATAAAATATGATTGACACGGGTATATGAAAAACAGAATGAAGTCAACTCAATTTTAGATGCAACAGGTATAAGTAAAAAGAATAAAATGAACTCATTTTGAGATGCTACTTTTAATAGTTCTCTTGAATGGAAGTGGTTACTAAATTGGATGTAATTATTGAAGGAAACATGCATCAGCAACATATTTACGCCTTCCTGAAATCGGAAGATTAGAATCTGCAGATATGATAAGCATATTTGTGGATGTGTGTCTATGTGAACTTTTGATGGACTGCTCTAGAGGTTGAATAATTGCCAGTATCCCACTTTGCTTTATTTTGGTCATTTATTATTATTATCAGATATCAAATGTTGTTGTTTTACCTCTCTTCGGTTTAGTGTGAAGATCTATTTCATTGTTTGAGTGATTGCTCAGTCCTTCAAGTTTTAACTAAAGTTGCATCTTGAATTCCTCACCAAGCAGCATTTATTTTCAAGGCATGGTTCTGTGAAGCCTAATTGGATAAATTTTGTTGCCCCTTGGCAGCATAACCATAAAAGAGATGACTCTGTGTATGAACATCTTGACGGGACCTTCAACAACGAGCCTGCTGTGCTTTGTTTAGTTGGAGGCTTCATTATTCATGTTGAGATCATTGCTTAGGATCACTACCCTCCCTAATATATTCTGTTTCTTTTTGATGTTCTGATTCGACCATCTGTAGTTTAGGAGTTATAGTCTCAATATCTTGGCTGCGAGCGTCTGATTCATAAGTGACACAGGTAATTAGAGCACTTTGAAAGTGGAGTAGGTAATGGTAATGAGTTACGAAGCATTCAACAGAAAACTAGAATCATACTATGGATTCCAAAATCCAGAGCTGGTCGGAATGGCTGCTTTTACGGCCACACGTGGACACTGAGGAAACTGATTCACAATTGCCAGTCTCCCGAAGCAGGAGGAGATCAACATTCAATCTTGGGTTGGAAATGTCAAGTACTCCCACTCATCTATGGTCAAGAATTAGATGCCATGCTGCTATCAATTGTGCATGTTATTCCTTTCTCTGGATTTTTACTAAGACTTGGTTTCATTACCAGTGGGGTAAGGTTAGACCAATCTACATAGTTCTGTTGTGTTATTTTGATGTTCTTTGTCATAAAAAATGGATAACTGGAGAACCAACACCTTGATGAATCTCTCAACTATTTATCCCCTGCCGCATTCAGCTAAAGTTTGGTACTGAGGTTACTAGTAAAATTCTTTTCATGTGAACTCCAGAAGACTGGTAAAGAACATTAACCTTGCTAGTCTCATCATCATCCTTGGCACATTGCAGGATATGAACTCATTTTCACCTGCGGTCTTCCCAAGTGTCAGCTCAAGAATGTGACTTGGACTTTCTTGTAATCTGACTATTGAGTTCATCACACTATACTGTCGATATTCCTCTATAAGACAGCATGGGCTTCTTTTGACTAATGTGAGCAAAAAGTGATAGGAATTAGACTGCCCTTCAGGGATAATGCTTCTTATCAGGGATGCTTTTGAGTTGTATATGTCAATAAACTCCCTCTGATGTGAATTGACGGGGCTACGAGGATCACCTTTGTAAGTCCAAGAAAGTAATTTGAGGTACTAGTGGAGCAATTGAAATTTGGGCATGAAACCCTTCATATGGTATCTTGATTATGTAATTTTAGTTGTCTATCTAGATCAAAGGAAACAATGAGCATTTAAGTTCCTCTTTTCTTTGCCATGGGGTCTAAGTTGGTCTTTTTGATCTTGATACAAGTGCATATTTTACTGGTACTTGTATGACACTATTGTATGTGATGCTCATGTGGAAGCCAGTAATGAGTTTGTGGATGAGGATAATTGCATACATGATTTGACGAATTCTTTCTTATTTGTGCTCATCATGTTTTTCCGGTTCGTCACTTTAATCTAAGGCTTACTGACATGCACTTGAACCTTTGAATTAGAAAGAGTAATTGTGATCATGTTTTCTGAAACTACTGCTTGGATCTGCACCCCCATATAGTTGCCTTTTCCATTTTTACCATAGTACATATGAAACTTGTAATGGTGGCAGTTGAAAAAAGAGTGAAAGCAGAGGTCAATCTTTAATAATAAGTTGTGAGTTCTAAATGACAAGCAGCAAAAGAAAACTATTTCTCCATATTTCCTGGAAAGTAAGAACCCTTTATAAGAGAAGCAAAACTATGTCTACTGGAATTTATAAACCACGTTTAAAACCTCTCTTACTGAAACTCTTGAAAGCCAGTTGAATGGATTGTAGGGAAAGCTATGGGATTTGATCACTGGCCACTTGTAACTTCACTCTGTTACTCTTGATGTCTCTTTTCATCAAGGATGATTTTGTTATCTTTCTTACAAACAAAAAGAAATGAGGGAAGAACAGAGATACCCAGGAATGGTCAACTGCACACTTTTGAATGGCAGGAATGGACGACTTTGTTTTGATTCAATTATCAATGAATGGTCAGTGAAAGCTTTTACTTGCTCACTGTTGTGTAAATCGCCCTGTGATGTTCTCCCCACCAGTGTACTGTGTGAATCTTTGTCGGGTTTTTAGGTATTCTATGAGAGGACGATCTAAACCGTGCAAGATCTGTGGCATTTGAGTTCCAGTAACCCAAAGTTTGCTTAGTTACTTTATTGACCAAAACACCTGTCCACACAACGAAATACTCCTGATGTTGGTGGAGTCGTTAGTCCAAAACTAATCTCGACTTGCGTTGTTTTGACAGATTGAGATTGATATAAATCTTGCCTGCATCTGGAAACACCCAGACAAGAGACTACTACAACTGTTGGTCATTTGGCTGCCGATGCTAAGCATTATGTTAACTTGACAACATGTTATCAAAGAAAGAAATCCTCTTATCCAAGATTTCCCCTCGTATTGTCACTTTTATGTGAGATTATGACATAGGAGAGGAAGTGGAGCCTTGGTGCAACAGTAAAGTTTCGTGTGACCTTGAGGTCACAGGTTCAAGGCATAGAAATAGCCTCTTGCAAAATGCAAGATAAGGCTGCATACTATTTACCCTTGTGGTCTGCCCCTTCCCCAGACCTTGCATAAAGGCTGCCCTTTTGTTATAAGATGGGAGAGTTAGAGCTCTTAATCAATATATCTGGTTCTTTTAGCCACAGAGCGGTATAATGTACTTGTTACAGTGCCGTACGTGGCAGAAAATAGTATCAGAAGACAAGCATTTTAACTAGATAACTATTTCCTAAACATTTTTTAAGTGGGCAGGAAAGCAGTATCACACCAGGCACCTCTGGCTTCTGGAGCCGATTAATATTTCTGTGCCAGAACGATCATAATATGTTAGTACCTGCTCCCCATTGACAAGTCCGAGAAATTCTGTGTTTTCTGGTGTATGATGAAAAACACGGCTGTGATCAACAATTTTGCTACCGAAGGAAAACTATGCCCACTCGAGCTGCAAACCACTGGTTGATTTTCGTAGCTTTCCGAAGCTAGTTTCTGCCTTTGAAGTTGGAGATGACAGACTACACGAGTAGAAAAGTGAGTTCAAGGTATCATCTGTTCACGGCTGTCCTGATTTGATGAGATGACAAGGTATGATTATGTGATCTTGTTGGCAACTTTGGAGATCTTGGGATGAATAATTACGCTCTGCTGTGAGTCAAAAAGAATAAAGCTGGAAACCACTCCGTGAAAGTAGGAGAATAATGTGAGAAAGTGAACATATAGTTACAGAATGCACGTACCATGTTCATGGGGATTCAAGCCGAGAACCCCCCATTTGCTGTGATGTGGCCATCTATTCAATCAATCTGCGTGCTTTGCCCCATCGCGCATCAACCGTAACAGTTCCACCTTAGTTATGCTCTGTTCATACCCATTGCTAGCTAGAGAGCGTTGATTCAGGGACAAATCTGCACGGAAAATATTCACCAAATGGCGGAAACCTTTGGGAAGATCAAGTCGGGGACAATGCATTGCTCGGATGATATAGTTTTGAAAAATGCTCGGCGGACTCGGAAAAGGATGTGTTGCCTCTGGATGATCTGATCCATTCGTCTTGTATGTGCCCTCTCTTAGATTGGTTAGAAGCTAAATATGTGATGGTTAGATTATTTGAGTTACGCCGTTTTGAATTTTAGATTATGAATATTGAATTTTTGAACTAGAAAATCTAGTACTCAGAAGTATGATATGGGCAATGAAGATTTTAGGTGAGTAGTTTAAATAAGGTAGGTGGAACAAGATGAATTTGGTTGACCCAAAAGTAGAAAACTTCTCTAGTTTTTAACCTAAATTAAGAGTTATATTTACGAATAATTTCAAAATTGAGTTATTCATGAAACAAATAAGATCAAGTCTAGTACACTTGGTCACAAACAACAAGGTGCCTCTCGCATTTTCTTCCTTGTTCGGGAGGTTTCTGGTAGATTTAAAAATTAGAATAATAGGTTCTTGGTTTAAGTCTCTAAAATTGCTCCTGTATATGAGGGGGTCTAAGGGAGGGACGGACCACAAACAGTCTATAGTATACATCCTTATCTCATGTTTTTGCAAGAGGTTATTTTCACACATTGAACCCGTGCTTTTCAGGTCACAAGCAACAACTCAACTGTTGCACTAAGGCTCTCTTCTTGGTTTAGAATACTTTGCTAAAAAAAAAAAAAATCTCGCTTGATTTGGTAAAGTTTGCTTTATAATTTTCAGACATTAAACCCGTGACCTCCAGGTCACAAGTGACAACTCAACTACCAAGACTCCTTCCTTGTTTATAATACTCTGCTAAAAAAAAGGAAAAGGAGAAAATCATGCTTGATTTGAAAAAGTTTCGTTGAGTTTGGACAATTTTTGGGAATTGAGGAGCAAAAAAGATCCAACTGATTCCTATATATCTAGTAGAACATAAAGCATATGTTGTTTTTTAAGTTCTAACGCCTCCATTTCTAAGCATCTATTTAGATGCTAGAATCATCCAAATCACATGATTTATAATCAAGTACACATCTAAAGCTAGAGCAATAAGATGGACGAATGAGGTTTTGTAAAGCGACCCTACCTCACAGTCTAGCTGAATCCAAAAGGACCGGAAGGCTAAAACGCTGAATCAGCGATGGATCCAAAATCAACGACCAAGCTCGAGCACTTAGATGAAGGGGTCGATCATCCAAAGGTGAGCTCTGCTTTAGTATTCCTAAAAGCAAAGATCCACGTCTGAGATTTATCACTCACGACGGATGCCCAGATTGTAGAAACTGCCTTCCTGAAACTTGATCCGAACCGTTAGTTTGATAGGTGATATTGAGCACACTGGATGTTGATTGAAGAAATGTGTCCTATCATATGGACAGACCAGATCATTCAAGGTGGGTCCTGCCTTCCATAGAGGCAGCAGATTGGATCCCACTGAAGGATTCTCCCTCGCTTTTGCTCGTCTCATTCTTGTCGTTATAAGTGGGTCTTCCTGCACGACGTGAACAGAAAAGCGCATTTGAAGGAGAAAAAATGGAAAATTCTTACCAACCAGGAGCAGCAGAAAATAATTGATATCTAAATGGATTCACAAAGGGAGTCTTGGCGCAACTGTAAAAGGTGTCGTTATGTGACCTTGAGGTCACGGGTTTAAGGTGTGGAATCAGTTTCTTGCAAAAATGCAAGGTAAGACTGCCTACTTTAGGCCATTGCCTCTTTTCCGAACCCTGCATAGATGGAAGCTTCATGCACCCAGGCTGCCCTTTATCTAAATGGATTCACTAGAATACTAAACCCTTGTTAAATGCCAATTGGTGCTAGGCTGGAGGGAGGAAGAACATCCTTGTACGTCCTCCTTTTTATTCCTCCATTTTGCAGGGCCTTGAAACTCAAAAGCTATCAGGGGTACCAATAACATAAATCCGTGTGTGTGAGAAATATAGGATATATTTGTGTAAAGAAATAGTCTCTTGCAAAAATGTGAGGTAAGGGTACTTACTATAGACTTTTATAGTCCGCCCCTTCTCTAGACTCTACATGGGCCAGAGATAATCTTTTATAAGATATGTTTGCCTGTGTAAATGGATGTACAGCTTCAAATGAGCTAAAAGTACACCAAAAGGTTGCTGTTTGGTGATCTAAACTGTTCATTTTGTGCATATCTTAGATGATAAAGTGGAACTTTGGGACAGAGAAAATTAATCATTCCAATTGTATTACGAGGTTAAGTTTTGGGAAATGCACCTTCTTCATTATATTCCCGATAGCCAGTAAATCC
Source organism: Warburgia ugandensis (assembly GCA_035236585.1). Classification (NCBI taxonomy): domain Eukaryota; kingdom Viridiplantae; phylum Streptophyta; class Magnoliopsida; order Canellales; family Canellaceae; genus Warburgia; species Warburgia ugandensis. The sequence continues at coordinate 74,442,113 of CP141132.1, read as the reverse complement.
ACTCATTTTTATTAGTTGTAATTTGTATATTTAACTAAACGCTTACTTTTGACTGGACTTAATGGATTTTTTTTTTTTTAATGTAATAACAAATTGACTGGGAGGATGAAAAGAAGTGCTTTGAGATTTATTTCAGCCGTTCTTGGCATACTTCTCCTAAAATCAAAGTAGAAAATATAAGGCTTAAAACAAGGTTATCAAAGAAAGTAATATTAGGGTAAAAAAAATATTTTAAATAATATATAAAGGTTTTTAACAAAAGTATTCATAATATTCTTTTCACAAATGCAAATGAAAAGGATAGAAGCAAATTTCAAGTTTGAAAACAATCAAATGTTAGAAATGATCAATGGTTAGAAAAAAACGATCAAACATAAATCCATTTGCATAGTATATTGTCATTTGTGTATCACATGATCTATGAAATAAACGGTGTAGATTATTTAGAGAAGCAAGTCTCTTTTCTGCAACCAATTGTGCTAGACGGCTTTTGGCATACTTGTTGAAAACAAAGCCAATTTTAGTATCTTCATAAAATTACAACATATAATATTTATAACGAAATGGTATTTAGATACATTGTAGATAACAAAGAAGACTAAAATTCCCTATAATTGGAGAGAAAATAGCAAACCAAATAATTCTACTTGTTCTGAATTTTCAAAATAGGCAAGAGATAGATGACTCATTTTCCATTCAAGAACTAGAGCAATTTATTTCTCTCTTTACATAGAAGTACGACACTACATGGGCCTATAGTACATGGTCTTACCTTGTATTTTTTGCAAGAGGCTGTTTCCACATCTTAAACCCATAACCTCAAGGTCACAAGACCACAACTTTTGCCGTTATGCCAAGGTTCCCCTTCTCTGATTCTAGGTAAGAATAATAATTTTCCTAATGTATGCCTCATAGATTCAATGTAAATTATTATCTAAACCAACTAAAAATTAGAGAAAAATGATGAGGAAGATCTTTGCGAATCAACTCCTTTCCATTGACTGAGCACTAAGCAACTGGTTTTAAGAAAACAATGACTTTGATACCCAGCAATAAGTGCTACAAATATTGACCAAATTATGGCTCTTAAACTGTCTATTGAACATAATCCATATTATATGTGGGGCATTTTATTTCATGTTTTTGTAATTGCACCAAATTCTTGTGTTTTTTAACAAGTTGGATAAAAACTAGCTCCAGTGCACAAAGCTCCAGCCTATGCGGGGTTCGGAAGGGGGCGGACCACAAGGGTCTAAAGTAGGCAGCCTTACCTTGCATTTTTGCAAGAGGCTGATTCTACACCTTGAACCCAAAACTTTAAAGTCGCACGACGACAACTTCTACCATTGCACAAAGGCTCCCCTTCTTTTTTAACAAGTTGGATGTGTTAGAAAAATCTAGCCACATATTGATTTGTTTTCAAACAAAATAATACTTGCTATTAGGCAGAATGATGGCATATTGAAGTGCTAGTGAAATAAAAAGCTCGATCCATCCCTTGCATTGGAAAAAACACTAATCTCAAGAAAAAAAAGAAGTGCCACGAGGAACTCATTCGTTTGTACTTCTCCCTTAAGCAAACAAGTGCACTTCTCCTCATCAAAATGCACACTATTAAGACTTTAGAGAGGGATATTTATCACTATAATAAAGTCTCTATTAAGCTGTGCTTGCAATGAACTCATTAGCTAGCTGAAGAGTCGTAACTTGCAGTTAACTATGACCCTCCTAGCTATTACTATCTCACCATCCTTATAAAAGAGTGGGTCCATACACCTAATGAGATCCCCAGACAGTATTTGATTGATTTCTAGTGTCATCAACATCTCTTCGTCTTCCTAACTTGACAGATACTAGACTTTATAGAAGGGGAGCCTTGGTGTAATGGCAAAGTTGTCACCATGTGACCTTGAGGTCACAGGTTTAAGGCATGAAAACAATCTTATGCAAAAATATAAGATAAGGCTGCGTACTATAAAACCTTGTGGCAGAACTTGTGCACACAAAGATGAGCGTTTGACATCACTTGTAGACAGCCAATTCTGAAAATCCAGAAATCAAGTAGAGATCGACGGCTGACAGACTGCAGTAAATAGCCAAGAAAGATTTCCATGCTCAAACGGGGACAGAGGCAGGATCCTAATGGATCTCATAAGTGCAAATAGCAAGAAGAGTACAGCATATTTGCATGGTTTTTTCCGTCCAACCTTGTGGTCATAAGTCCTTGTGAGTGGGGGTGTTCATGCTACAACAAAGTTGATAGATTGAAACTAATCCGAATATGGGTATGGACAGGCTCTTCGGCAGGGTGTTTTGGCTACTTTCGGAGGTAACAAACAATTTACAAAACTAATTGTCAATTTCGTCCTGTCCTGACCGGAGTTCCGAGAAGTTTTTGCTGTGTAATGGAACCTTGAGGTCATGGGTTTAAGGTGTGTAAATAACCTCTTGCAAAATACAAGATAAGTCTGCATGCTTTGACTATTGTGGTCTGCTCCTTTTCTTGACCCTGTTCGTGCACCGTAGCTGCCTTTTTTTTATTGCCCAGTTGTTTTATGGCTCCTCTCTAAACAAAAATGGGTCTAGAGGTGAAATTTCTTCATCCCAAATAAGTAGAACCTTAATTGTTAGACAGACCATCTGCCATGATTCCATGTATGGTGGGTGATTCAGATACAAGATTGATGAAGGCGCAATGCAGCATCCTTGATTGACTGGCCATGGAAGAGAGGGTGCCTTTTTGTACGAGCAAGACAAAGCAATGAGTGTTAGATGTTAGACTAGAGATTAGTTGGGTTAGTTGGAACAGTATAGAAGCTTGCTATGTTCCAAAAAAGAGGCACCAAAAGTCCATTTTCTTTGCATTTCTCTTGTCAGGCTTGAGATTGTTCCTTGGTAAGCTAACATTGCTATAATCTTGTCACATGCTCCTTCCATTTTACCAAATAAGTTCATTGATTAGGACAACGTAGGACCCTACTCTTATGATGGCTACATTTATGGCAGGCCTCGTCCATGTGGTGGATAAATGGTCACGCTGGTCACTTATTATGCTCATTCTGACCTGCAGAGTTTATCAAAAACTCTATGGGAAGGTCGGCCAAAAGTACACGTGGGAACAGATTGAGATGATCCCAACCATTCATCTTCTCCATTTGATGATCCCAGCCTTTGCTGTTCAAACTTCAACATGCATGGAGAGAGAGAGAGAGAGAGATTGTGGCCTACAAAACACTAATTTGCGAAGCATTTATAATTAGTGTCCAAAATTTAGGAAATGGGCACAAATTTTAAATTAAAAAAAATAAATTTCAGTGGTCCTCTAAATATTAGTCCATAGTTTTGCTCGATAAAATTTAGTGTTAAAGTTTAGGAACTTGTTGAAAATATTTTATTTATAGTTGACTTTTTGGCTAAACCATGATTTTTTATGACCAAATGAAATATAATCAGGGAGTTAGTGGTAAAAGTCTCAGGAAATATGAACTAATATTATACCAAAAACAAAAAATATTAAGAACTAGTTGGGTGTTTGTGGTTTTACTGGGTGGATGGGGTTTTGGGGGGATGTCACCTTCTATTTATAATAGTTAATCAATTAAAGCAAATGCATCAGCAACAAAATACAAGGGAGAAAGATCAAAGAAAGTTAAGCGTGGTCAAACTAGATAAGCATGATTTACTTAGCAAATTAAGCGATATAGATCAGCCTTGTGTTCTATGTAATGAATACATGATAGATCACCTACATGCATGCGTAGTTACAAAAGTTTTTGAAAAATAGAAATAATTTTTAATTAAATATGTTCCTATTTAATGTCAAATAATTCAAAACTCTTCACATTTTTTGAGGAAAATTAAATCTGTATCTTGATCATCTTTTTTTATTTTGCTTTTCGAAAAATTTCCAATTCTTTCTCAACAATTTTCAATTGTTTTGAATATTAGTTTCCCTTCCTGATTTATTCCTGAATCCAAAATTTGAGACTATGCATGCATGTAGTATTCAAAATGGGAATGTAAACTGAGAGTTTAATAGTTAAAAAAAATAAAATGCAAAATACAATGTAGCAGGCATGTCCATGCCATTTGAGCATGGGTAGATGTGAAGCGGCATGAGTTTTGGACACTATGATGGATCCATTTGTGAGATTAAAAGGGAAGAATGTTAAGTGGATGTGTTGATATCCAAGAGGAATTGGAAGATAGGAATCATGGCTACTCATCAGGGGCAAGGCAAAAGGTGTCTAAAGCTGCAAACCTGCTTTCATCACAGACTCACCTTTTACACTTTTCGCATTCTGTATTTGAATGAAAGACGTAATTCAGATTGCTACCCTTTTACAGACTTAGCTTTTCACTTCTTATCTTATATGGTGTGACAAACGTAGCAGAAGTTGTCTTTGGATATTATATACATGAGAGAGAGAGAGAGAGAGAGAGAGAGAGAGAGAGAGAGAGAGAGAGAGAGGTGGGAGTGGACCATGGCATCATCAATGTGAAAATACTTAAAAACAGAAATGAATGCGTAACGTATAGAGCACAGATGCAGCAAGACCTCCCTGTGTTCATGATATCCTAGAGGAAATGGTGAACCAGAGATTGGATCAAAACAAGGCAAAAAAGCAGAGATTGTAATGGACACAATCAAATGATGGACTGTGATGATCCAGTACTTTGAGTTATTAAAGGGTGCTAAAGAAGTCCAATCTTCTAGATTTGACTTACTTTTATTTTCTATTTATATGAAGTTTCTCACATCCATTGCTTATCTCTCAAGCAAGTTTACCTCCCTCCATGACCTAAATTAGTTTTGTGTCCAACTTGTGTTGCACCTCGTAGTGGCTTAAATGACCCATTGGCTAAAAATAGAAACCAAGAAAGTCAATTTAATTAGAAAATAATTAACATAAAATATACATCTGATTTGTAGTTTTATATTACTAGGTGTTATATGTAATTTATTTACAGGAAAACTAGTATTTTCATGACAAGTGCAGAGAAACATCCTGTGGGAGTACAGCTCTTTTTTAGTAAGAATTGTGTGGGAACAGAAAAGAATATGGAGAGATTTTGGGTGGTTAGAAAGTGACAACTAATAGAGAGATTTGTGGACATTTATTGAGGGTCTCATAGAGGTAGTGAAAGGCCCCATCCAACATCCAAACAAAAAGGAAAGAGAGAGAGAGATGGGTCAGGACATAAAGATGTAACACATTCACTCAAGCAGGAAAGTACAAAATAATTACGGGAATGGCATACAGAAATACCGTATATATGTATGTATCTATGTATATGAATACACATTATACGTGTATTATACCCAATCAAACCTATGGAAATGCATATGGAGGTGGTTCATGGTCCACCTATATTAATACAAAATCAACTGTTCCCATTGTTCCCACCAGTAGGGCACAAGCCTTTGCCCCTTTATATAAGCTGTAGATGTTAGGTTCACACAGAGGTGCAGCCTAACTTATCTGAGGAATCATGGGCCTCCCCAAACACCGGGGGCTAAAAGTTGGACATGAACTTGTGACAGGCGCATCTTTCCTTCACAGAAAAACAAACAAAATTAAACCATAGAGCTTTACAATAATAACAGAAAAAGGCAATTCCTTCCAATCGTGGCTTAACTACTACGTAGAATAACATTTACGTAAAACCATAAAAAAGTTAAGCAAAAGAAAGGCATAGACCTATTACTACCAAAGTTGGTTGGCAGTCCATCCAATCTGATCCATAAATATGGCTTGCATGCAGCTGATTAGAACAATCACAGTCTGGACCACATTAGATCAGGCCTTGACCTAGGTTAGAGCCCATCACAAGCGCTCATCGAGCTAACCATCTATAATGATCAAATGCACAATAACACCTAGTCAGTGAAATTCTTAGATTGAGAGCCCACAGAAAGTAGTCCCCTGAAATGATTGATCCAAATTCCAACCCGCATTCACCAAAGTAGGCAATGGGTTTTGGGAGTCTCAGGATTACTAAATCAAGGAAAAAGAGCAAAATTGCAGCTGAAGACAAATGAGGTGCCCCTCAACCGATCCATTTCTATGTGGTATTCATATTTTGTTTTCCAGAGTATGTGTGGTGTAGGTTGTATGGTATATGTAAAGGAGGACACGGCAAGGGAGCATTTTCCAATCCTAGTTTTGCTGAGTTGTGACGAGATTGTATGGTCCAGATTGGAATATGAAAATGGGAGGTTGCTTTCTCTTCTCCGAATTTAATGTAACCTCGTGCCTGGCCCAGATCCAAAAAACCGTTTGGATTTTATTAACTGTGTGATAATTACTCTTGCCTGAATTGAAGGAACTCTTCCTCTCGGTTCCGTCTCTCTCTATACCTTCCCTTCCTCAGAGTCCTCAAAATCTGGCAGGAGAATCTGTTGGGTCTTGGAGTGAAAGTTGGCACCATGGCTTTGTTTTTTCAGTTCTAATGCATGTGGTTATGTCAGGTAAAGAGAAAGTTCTTACGCGAGAGAGAGAGAGAGAGTTTGGCCTTTTTCCTTGAGGCTTAATGGTGTAAAACCTGGGGCTTAGGAGTACTCATATCCTATTTTCGTGTCCACTGCTTTCTTCATCCATTGATGATTTAGTTGTCTCTTTCTCTATCCATCCTGTATCTGGGTTTTGGGTTATTTTAGTTAGCATGGTTTTAGCATAGTACTGACAGTGAAAGAAGTGCCTGTTTGTCTCCTTCTTCAACACTTTTTTACTGCTCACATTCCCCAAATTTGTCCCTGATTTGGGATTCTTGTCCTTTATCTAAAGTAGCAGATTTCTGTGGAAAAATAGAAAGAAGTAGCAGATACTTGGGCTCCAAAGAATCCAGATCATCCCCAAGCCTTACTGAAACGCTTCTATGCGATTGTTGGAAGATGGGTTCTTCACTTTTTGGTCTAATGAGGTAGGAAACTCGTTCTCTCTGTGATTTCTGTTTGAACAATCCTTTGTTTTATCTGTTCTGTCTGATAAATACAGAGGAGAGAAAGCTAGGAGTGGGAGGGAAAAAAGGAGAAATTTTGGATTTTTGTTCAAAGGATGAGGGATTTTCCATCCTGTTTTGGTGAAAATGGCGTTCAGGTTGCAGATTCTTCATCTGGAGCCACCAAAAATGCTCAGAATTTGGTCACATGCGTTTATCAAAGTAGATTATGTGGTTGTTCCTGTGTGATTACTGTTACGTGGAGCAAGAATCTCATGGGTCAGGGTCTTACTGTGGGAATAGATGATTCTACCAACCAATGTCTCTGTAAAGTTGATATAAAACCGTGGTTGTTCTCTAAGAGAAAAGGGTCTAAGAGTTTAGATGTAGAAAGTAGCAAAGTGGACATCTTTTGGGACCTTTCATCTGCAAAATTTGGAACTGGACCTGAGCCATTGGAGGGTTTCTATTTGGCCGTTGTTTTTGACGGAGAGATGGTTATTCTTCTGGGTGATTTGAACAAAGAAGCTTACAGGAAGACTAATGCCAGCCCCCCATCTTCAAATGCTGTGTTTATAGCTAAAAGGGAACATATTTTCGGTAAGAGGGTATACTGTACTAAGGCGCAGTTTTGCGACAATGGGCAGATTCATGACGTTGCAATCGAGTGCGAAACAGCTGGTCTGAAAGACCCATGTCTTTCAATCCGCATTGATAAGAAGATGGTGATGCAGGTGAAGCGTCTAACGTGGAAATTCAGAGGAAACCAGACCATTTTGGTTGATGGGCTCCCCGTGGAAGTGTTTTGGGATGTCCACAACTGGCTTTTCAGCACAACGGTTGGAAATGCGGTTTTCATGTTCCAGACTTGTCGTTCAGCAGAGAAATTGTGGTCTAGTCACACAACTGATCCTTCTGTATTGCCTTGGTCTTGCTCGCAAATATTCAGAGAATCCCAATTACAAGGTCTTGGTTTTTCACTGATTTTATATGCTTGGAAAAACGAGTAGGTGTCTGCTGGAGGATATTTTACATCCTCTTTTCTTTGAGTGCTAACAAATACTTTTACTGAGTGATTTTCTTAACGAAGTTTGTGAAATACAGTTGATTTATGGGCGGATACAATTTGTTTTTCTCTCCATCTCTGTTAAATTCAATGTTTTGAATGTATTAGAAGTGGTTCTTTGTCATTTAACGAGTAAGTAATTGTTCTTTGTATGTTTGAGCGTTGTACTGGAGCAGCCTTAAAGTGATTCCTGATGCTATGTTGAGATTATCTCAGTTTCAATCAATAGACCAAATTTAAGCTTTATTTCAAAGGGCAAGAAGGCTAATCAGTGAGGATTGAATCTCATTGTTGCAATGATTTTTAAGTTGATGTGTAATCTCCCACAAAATATCTCTGTTGCTCAGGATCTGAGAAAGACAGTTGATGGTACCAAACTGCTTTGTTCCATGTGAACTTCGTGTAACATCTGGTTTGCAACAAAAGCTTACAGTATTTACTTTGCCACCTCGTGAACAATTGTCAATGTTAACTGGAAACTTATTTCTAGTAAAATTGCAGGGAAAATTCATACCCAGATTCACCAGTGGAAAACACAGGAACATAATGATGAAATGGACCGACTCCAACCTTGTGGCAGTGGATAAATACCTAATTAGTTTATTTTCTTCCATTGCAGGACTGATTGAGGGTCCTTGATATGCATAGACCTTAATATATTTGAGTTAAGAACCATCTTTTCCTCTGCCCAGAAGAAGGGAATTCAATACGTGGCTACATTCTTTTCACAGGTCTGTGGAATATATAGTCCTTGTTTTTCTTTTAGAAGAAAGTAATATCATGTCATTTATGCAGCCAACTTTTGCAGTGCCATTTGACTCAGTTATTACTATTTATAATATCTCAATTGCTAACATTGTTTCAAGCTGCATATCCACCTAAATATATGATGTGATAATGGAAATTGCATCAAGCTTTCTGGGGTTGGCTTAGTCAGTTCAACATTTTTGTGTCTTCATTATCATAAAGGAGGGGTACATTGCCCCTATAATGCTGCTAAGGTTATCTATCATGTCAGGTTCGTTTATGATATTGTTAACTTCTTCAATTATTGTTACAACAAACTTCAAGAATAACAATGCAATTGAAGTTGTTCCTTTTCTGAAACCAAACAATATCAGACGGTGGCATTCATTTAGATCAACTTTAAACTTTTAGGATTTGAGTTTAGGCACCCTGGAGGAACCTATAGATGGACTAAAGCGGCATTAATATTTGACACTGTATGAAAGAAATCTCCTTGTCAAAACACAAACTCTGCAATGTCCAAACTATCTGTTCGGTTTAATAAGTTTAGTGGACAACGAAGGAAGCTAGTTTGTTTCACCGTACCAAGTTAAAACCTATAAAAAAAACTACTTTAACTTGTATGGATTAACAGTTTGTATCAGTTATTGCCTCAGACAATTTTGCTGGTTTGACCTTTGGCATTCTTGTGTATGAGCTTTAGAACAGTGGTTGTGAGAAATGGCAGATCAACTTTAAAATGTTATAGTTTACCTCAAGCTAATTGGATTAATTATCCTAATTTTACTTGGTCTATTGGTTATTTGGTGAAATTATCATGATAGATTGTCACTTCTGCTGCTTGGGTCTTCTCTTTTGTCTAGATGACCATTGTTTTCACTCACTACTTAGGTAAATTGACACTTCATAATTGTTTTCTGCATTAGAGTTAGATGGTTTGGACATGTCCAAAGGAGACCCAAAATGGCACCGGTTAAAAGGAGTGAGGCAATGCAAGTAGAAGGTTTTAAAAGGGTAAGGGGAAGGCACAAAAGAATATAATAGAAGTGGTGGGAAAAGATTTAAAAACTTTGAGACTAAATGAAGTCATGATACTTAATGGAGGGGAATGGAGGATTAAGATTCATGTGGCTGACCCCTAATTGGGATAAGGTCTTGATGACGATGATGGCGATGATAGCTGTTGTTTGGATTATTATTACAAAACACAGGATCTTAAGGGCCTCAAGAAATTGCTAAACCTTAAGTAACTTCGGACAACTATATTATCAGTGGTACTAAAACAAAAAAAAAGAAAAAAAGAAAAAAGAAAAAGAAAGAATTAAAGAAAAGGGGGACATGCCCTTGAGTAGCTAGTAATATTTTTGTCTTTCCCTTGTCTATTTCATGTGCATATTTTTAGAAATTGAGTAGCAATAAGAACTTGGTTACGTTCTTTGCTCGGTAGTAATGCTATGATCAGTAAAAGTATTTTGGATTATGACTATAACAACCAGGCTATTTGTTATGGTATCCTGGATTGAAAACAAATGATCAATGTGAATTAGGATTCAAAATACTAGCATATTCAATAGGAAAGAGTTTCAGCTTAGCTAAGAGGGTTCACTGGTCCTACCACTGTGGAGAACCATATATTTATACATGAAACTATGGTACCAAATGTAAATATGTCATCAGTTTGACTTACAGTAGACCTAATGCTAACTCCAGGCTGCTGTATCAGGGTACTCTTCTTCTGTCTTTGCACTTAAAGTCTACAATATAGTTATATCAGTCACAAGTAGCCAAAAAGTGAAATCACCAGCCATGGCAAACATAAGTAGGTGTCACCCTTGCATCTGGCGCATCAATTATCTCAAGTTCACAACAAATTCTTCATAGACTGTACAGTGTTGATGCATGAATGACAACAGCATAGTGACTCTGTTCGGAGGTGTTTGTGGATACTTTCCAGGATACCTGGCAACAACTGTGTAGCCCCATGCAGGCATTTGTACTCTAGGACAGAATTGCTTGTGGTATAGCAATCTAACTTTGGAGAGGAAGGGAACTGAAGATTCCCATCGATAAACATTGTCCAGAAGCCTGTCTCTTACTCACTGAGAGAAAAGTAATCATCAAGCACAAAAGCAAATAACAGGGTATCTTACTTCCTAGGTGAAATTTAACTCACCAGTCCCTATACAAATGGCTTGTTGTCTCAAGTATGAAACATTGTAAGGATTGAGAAGAGAAATTTTCTCTTATCCATATTTTTGCAACACCCCCTTCTCTTCCTCCATCTCATAGGCACAGTATCCTTGCCTTCCATTGACTGTCGCCTGTTATTGGATAAAAAGCAAACTTTTTTGTAAAAGAATTCTAGCCGAAGTGCAGGATAACAAGAAGATATAGAGCAGTTGCTCTGAGATAAATAAGATTTGTCTTTTGAGAAAATGAAACCTCTATGAGGTTTGGGGCTCTGGTGGAGTTCTGGTTATGACTGGTCTGGACTGATCTTTTTCTTTGAAGTACGTACAATCCTTTCATTTCTCTTCTCCATCACCTTAAGATTGTGAAGTGTTATACCTGAACATATGACCACTATCTGAGGGAAATACCTCGTCCTCCTCCAGTAAATGCAAAGTTTAATCTTTGAGAATCTAGAGTAACCAAGCCAATTGAGATTTTTAGTTTGCACTGCATAGCATAAGACCTTTATCTAAGGCGAGTACCTATCTTCCATTAAATGCAAAGTTGAATCTTTAAGAATGTAAAGTACCTAAGTCACTTGCGAATTGTAGTCTGAGTCTCCACCACTTGCAAAATTTCAAATAGATTTCTATTGGTCCATCTCTTTACTCCCCATAACTTTGATCATCCTAATGTATTTTTAGCATATTGGCTCAACTGTAAGTATTTATCTTGTTCAACATCGCTATGACAATGAACAAAGCTTGGAGTAGTAAAGCAATTCACTTGTGTTATCTATGATGAATGGCATCCCTACTATGAAAGATCTCCTGGAACTGAATTGACCCAAGACCAAACAATAGGACCCTTGCACAGATTCTGCCATCATTTCACAGACTTCCTCTAGCTCGCATACAGTCACAGACTTCCTCTAACAGCTAAATAATAAAGACATTTTAATACAAGAGCATTTTTTATTGCTTTCTTGGGATGTTCCATCAACATTCCAAAGTTTCCTTAAGAAATCTCTCAAATTCACAAACCTCTTTTTGCTGAAATACTTGAGTCTCCCCCTTCTTAGCTCTCAACCCTCATCTTCCTCCTTTGTGGGCATCAAGGAATGTATCCAGGGAAGACTTGAGGGACGTAAATCCCACTCCTTTCCAGAGCTGGCAAGGTCCAACTGGTCAAATCGGTCACCAAAGGGATGCCAAAATACACTTTTTCTTGTTTTAAAATCCCTTCTTCCCTCCTTGCAAAGTGTGAACAAATTCAAAGAAACTTTGTCTGGAGAGCCTGGGATCACTGTTCTGGAGATCACCTGGTTTCCTAGAGAGATTTATGTAGTCCAAACTTCTGTGGTGGTCTTGGCCTGAGAAAATAAGATGATGTCAAGAAAGCTTTCCTGGCGAAACTCTGTTGGGGGGTTTTTACTGACCAAGACTCCTTTGGTATGAAATTTCTGAAGGCTTGGTACTTGTCTAAATTTTCCTTCCTGGACTGCAAAATTAAACCCAATGATTCCATCGCGTCGAAAAATATTCTCAGGAACAAGGAATTCATCAAGTAGGCCACCAGCTAAGTTTTAGGGTCTCGTGAGAAAATTGAATGCTGGAATGGTACATGACTAGGGTATAAACCATTAGCCCATTCAGTTTCTGAACAGTTCCTCTCCTCCATTGATGGAAATATGAAGGTGAAGGAGATCATGGGGGATGATAATGAGTAGAATTTGGCTGCCATCTCTTCATGGCCTCAGGAGATCGTAAATCTGACAGTGGGGGAAAGGACTGTGAATCCAACAGGTCAGGATGAAACTCCTGTCTCTATCCCTATCTGGAAATTGACTTGGACCTCTAAATGTCAACCAAGAGTCAAGTCTTTCCTTTGGTTGTGGGCAAAAAGATGATTATCTACCCGAAACAATACTTGAAGGGGCATACATATGATCTATCGTGGATGCCCTTTTTGCCTTGATTTGGAGGAAACAAAATTCCAGGTCATCTTTTACCTGTCCAATTGTGTCTCCCATATTGTCTCGACTTTGGAGTGAATTTCAGATCACTACTATGTCTCTGGAAAATTTGTCTGAGGTTATTCTTTTCTTCTTATCCAAATCTCCCTTCTCTGCTAGGCTGGGTGAGCATTTTCGTCTAACCGGGTCATATTTGGCTTGGTCCATCTGGAAAAGCCGTAATGCTTTAGTGCATTCCTCCTCTGGCTCATGCTCCATAGTTTGGAAATCCTGTAATGCCAATGTTCAAGAAATTGAAAATGTTGGTCCTTGTTCAAATCTTCCCTCCTCCCAATTTGCTATTCTATCTAGGCAAAACCAACGTGGGGCTGAAGCTCCAAGATTCCTCTACTATTTAGGTGTGTTGGCAACCTCCTATGCAGGGTGGACTTCAGTTAAATTTTGATGGGGCGCGCAAGGTTAATCCTGGTGTTGCTGCTGCTGGCAGTATCATTCGTGACTAGCTTGGTACTATGTTAGTGGCTTACAGTGTCTTTTTTGGGCATCAAATCAAATAATTACATTGAATGGCTAGCTGTTTTCAAATATGTTGCCCCACTGGGATTGCCACAGAATGATGAGAGCTACTCTGGTGATGCTCCAACGGGTTTCAAAATAGGAGCCACTTGATCATATTTATAGAGAGGGAAACCATGTACTGGCACTCTTGCAAATATTCGAACTCAGAACTTGGGAACTTTGGTTTAGGAGGAACCTGTTCCTTTCTTTTTGTGTTTAACTCTGTTTTATGATGCTAAATGAACGATGTTTCCCCCTTACTTTGTAGGAGGTCCATTCTGGTGGGCTTCCTGTTAGTTCTGTTGCCTTTTCTTTCTTAAATGCATTAGTCTTTCACTAAACAAAAAAAAAAACGCCAATAATGACATGAATATCTTAGTATATTTTCTCCTTCACATTCTCATTCCGAAATGGCCAACTCAACCATTAACAGGAACTTTTGGAATAAAAACACAATATGGTGCACGCGCTTGGAGCAAACTGATCCTGGACACCCAAAATATTGCTGAACATTCGCGTGAAATGCTCTTAATGTTACCCAACTTCCCTATTCAGAACATCAGCACAAGCAACTGCAATCTGTGATCCTAAAACTTTTCTCTAAACATTCCCCAGTCCTGTCAGATCCTTTTCGCTATCATACTGAGATTTTATTGGTTAGGAATGTACTATATATATGTTACAGTAGTACTCAATCCAGGTTCACCTGCACCTCCAAGAAACTACACTGGTGATAGGGTGTCTAAAATCTTGATGATATAAATAAGTTTACAAGATTGGTATTTTGCAGTTGCTGTGTATCTCTAGCTTTGCTAATGGCCTTCATTTCTTCATAGCTGAAGGGGTCGGTGGATTTTTCTGAAATTGCCCACTGTAAACTGGTACTACCTTCTGTAGTTGGTACCATTTCAAACATTTACTGGCGACTTGGTGCGGTTGCTTAGTGTACAGTACTGTTTGAAATTGGTTTAACTGTTTAGGTTCTGCTCTCGCACCTGCCGTAACTCACTGGTATTTATCAGCAGATGATCTCGGATGGTATTTCTGATTCCTTCATTAGGGAGGCAACGCAAAGGATGCTTTGACATTTTTCTTGGAAGTTGGAACTATGGGCGTATTCACAGAAGAATTCAGAGATTGGACTCTGTAGCAAAAAATTAGAAACCATGCTTCTGGAATAGAATAATATGCCAAGTTCTTCAACCTACATCTGATTTAAACGATAAAGCTGCCATCCTGTATTACAAATTAAATTGGATAGCTTTCTTTCAGATTAAGATTCGGAAAGAACTTCCTAGAAAGAAAAAAAAAAATGAAAAAAAGGGCAGTCTGGTGCATGAAGCTCCTGCATATGCGGGGTCTGGGGAAGGGGCGGAAAAGGTTTATAGTTCACAGCCTAACCTTGCATTTTGCAAGAGGCTGTTTTCATGCCTCAAACCTATGACCTCCACATCATACAGCAGCAACTCAACCGTTGTACTTCTCTTCTAGAAAGAAAAAAAAGGAAAGAAGAAAAAAAGAACATCTAGAAATAGAAGTGACTAATGTTAAGGCAAAGGGTCGGCAAACTCAATGCCACTATTCTGAACAACTTGGAGAATGCTAAGACCCCAGGTTATAGTTAATTACTTTGTGCTTGCCTGGATGTGGAAATATGAAGTTAACAGCCAGACGTTATTATGCATTTTATACCGCCTTCACCGGGATAAAAGTTAAGTCTCTTTTGGGCATGTAGAGAATTTGACAGGGGAAGTATTAGACCAAATGGAGGGTGTTTTAAGATTGAAACATGGAATGAAAAAAAACCCGGAGGGGCCTTTGAACACCATCGTATGTGTAAGGTAAGGCAGTATTGTATATAAATAATATTCGGAAACAGACATTGCAGCAGAACAACTCAGAGGCCAAGCTTCTCTTGGAACTTCCAACCAGGCATCAATGGGATTTAATATTGGGTATTGACCCATTTGTGGGAAGGAAATGTTTTAGGCCAGGTCTATCATTAAAGAATGAAGATGAGAGGAATCAGCTCAGGTTATGGGAGCACGGTTATGGGAGCACGTCTTGCTCAGAGTCAAAGCACTGAAAATGCTAAACAAAGTTAATGACGGTATCAAGTTCTGCCTCCCTATAACATCATTTTCGCTGACTGACTAAGAATATAGATTTGCAACTAACGAGCACAGTTTATAGAACTCCATTGTTTAACCACTAAAATAATATTCTATATGGAGTTTATTGTCTGGTGCATGTTCATATTTTCACTTGAAAAATAGTGACGGCCAAGAATACAGGTACTGCCCATGGTTTTTAATGATCCAACCCATTTAACTTCTGGAACTTGCTATAGATGAGTCACAAATAAAAATTCTCTACTGTGAGATTATTCTGAGCCTTTGATTTTTGGAGGATTAATTGTGAGAAAGTTACCATTGCTTTTGGATGTTTCAAACATCGCTCTGGAGTTAAAAAAGTTAGAGACTTACAATATTCAGATGCGTCCAGACTATCGCCTATTAGATAGATGGTTTAGATCATTGGAAAGATTGCGCCCCACTTGTACTCTCTGACAGCTACTATTTTCCAAGTGAAAATATGGGCATGTCAAACAGGAATTTTTCCAAAGATACTGTCTTGAGAGCTTACAAATTTTCACTGGCCAGCAGGTAAAGAAATCATGCAGTAAAAACATTTTCCTATCTTTAGGACCTAAAATTTTGTCAAGCAGCAGTAGCAGATCAGGCTGTAGAGGACAGCTAGGAGTATCCAGTTTCAGACTGTTCTTGTCCAGTGTTTCCAAGATCGTGCCAACAACCTTTTTCCTTTGTTGGTGACAAGGCCAACAACTTAATGTAATTTCTGACAATTTTGCTCAATAATGCTGCAATTGGCCGTATTCCTAGTTCCCTCCAGCAGTACGTGGATTTGACCATTGGGGACCATTCCCCTTGAGCAAAACAGCATCCCATGAACGTCCTCATGTAACCATTGTGGCTATTTGATGTTTTCTACGCACTCAATTGTTGCAAATACATAATAAACATTCTAAAGATTGGCCATTTTCTTCTTGTCCATTTTAATCAAGTGTTCAAGATTGTCCAATTGTCTTGGAGCGATAATTTCTCACACAATCTCATGTTGCTGCCCAGAATAAAGTTGCTTGTTTATCCATCCACTAAATTTTGTAAGGGCCCAATGGACAAGGGCTTATCTAATCCATAGTTACAGAGTTCGAGATTTATACAAAAATTTGAAAAAAGTTTGTACTTTTTCTTTTGCAAAATTTTCTTTCCTATTTTTTGGACAAATACTCGGTTTTGGGCTTATCCTATTTCAAGAAGTAGGCAGCTGAGGTTTCCTAAAGGATTTACGTGTTTTGGCAGCTAAGGTCTATCAATGAAGATATTGACAATCTGTGAGGAGCCAGGCTCTGCATGCCCATTTTTGCATGCAAGGTATAACACTTTTGATAGACTTAAG
Organism: Warburgia ugandensis; assembly: GCA_035236585.1. Classification (NCBI taxonomy): domain Eukaryota; kingdom Viridiplantae; phylum Streptophyta; class Magnoliopsida; order Canellales; family Canellaceae; genus Warburgia; species Warburgia ugandensis. The sequence goes on along the minus strand of CP141132.1, from coordinate 74,425,173 downwards.
ACGTTTACGGCGTTTAGAGTGTCAAAAACATGAGCCCATCAGAAACCAATGCATTTAAATGTCCCAAGTTCTCATATGGATTTGAAGAATCCTAACTATTTGTTTTCAGTCTTTGAAAAAATAATAAAAGTGGACGGTCGGATAAGAACTCTAGATGGCCCATGAACAGCAGGGGGGGTTCTATTTCCCACTATACGTGATGTGTAGAAAAAGACTGATTCACCTGGATATGCCTTTGCCTGCATTGAGATTGGTTGATTCATGCATCGACACTTCATTCCATGTAGAGGAATGCTAACTGCTTGCTGGCTGGGAAATATGGAAGAAGTAATATCCACGTACAGCTCCATGAGAAGGCTAGTAGGATTTGACGTAAGAGTATTACAGTCTATGGGTCGTTGGCGATGAGCATTTATGCGTCCAATAATTGGTTTCCTAACCAGTTGTTTGCTGGCACCATCTTAGATAAGAGCCTTCAAATTCACTGGATAACCTAATCTTTTGGTGGTAGTATAGTTCCAAACTTCCTGATCTGCCTATTTATAACCTGAAGAGTTTTAGTCAGGATCATCCCTGAAAACGATTTTCAGGCATGGTATATCTAAATGCAGAAGCCTTACTGATGAATTCAAGTCCCCAAATAGACAGGCCCTACATGCATGCTGACCCTGTATTAAAGGCTTTGTTTTAGTAAAGACACGACCACCCATGTCAATTAATGCAGCACAGAGCCACTGGGCAAATGCCATTCTCGAGAAAGTACCAGTGGAGGGGCAGGCATGGAGATCGTATGGATCAAGCAATCTTTGTTCATTTTACATGGATATAGGGCTAGACCACTTGAAAGGAACACTTGGAGGACCACTGCATATTGAAGGCTCAAAGTAGTTCCAATTCACTACGGAAATAAGGTCCCGTCAACATCCCCTTACCTGTCGTACTAATTGGGCTGTTTGGGATGAGATCAACAAACTATGGGTTAAGGGGGGCCTTGGCAACTGCTTTTTTATTGCTGTTGCTAGAGCGTAAAAGCAAAAATTAAGAGGCAGTTATCAATTTTTATTTTATTTTATTTTCTTTTAATCTTATGGGGTGATATGAAAGGAAGCGTTTATGCAATGGTAGAGTTGTCGTTGTGTGACCTTGAGGTAATGATTTTAAGGCGTGGAAACAGTCTTTTGCAAAATGCAATGTAAAACTGCACACTATTAACTCTTTTGGTTTGCCTCTTACCCAGACCCCTCATATGAGGGAGCTTTGTGCACTCATTAAACCCAGAATGTCATTCCACCCCATGTTCACCACCGATAAGATAGAGTACGAACATAGGACTGCTTGTTCCCAGATTATCTTAAGGCTGAAAATTGCTGCCGAAAAACTGATACATTCCAGGTGCCTCTCTTTCTTCCCAGTGATAGGCAGGAGTTTTGGAAGATCTAAACCATTAATTTTATTGGTTCCTCTCAGCCCATGCACTAAAATTTTGCACCCCCGGATGCCATGCTTCTTTGCATTGAAAATCGTGATCAGTGGATGCCATGTTTCTTTCCATTGAAAATCATGATCAGTCATTCTTAAAACATATCTGGTTGGCGTGGCTTTTGTATGTAAACAAGATGAAGGGCCTTAATCTAAGAAAAATACAATATGAGGCACAATATCTGTATTTTTATTTGGTACAAACACATGGGTGTACGAGTGCTTGGGATTATCACTTCTCCCTGCCTTTAGAGTTGCTATCGATCAGGACAGATTTTCCCGTACTGATTTGGTACTTTCTAGCTAGGCCACATCTCTGGATGATCTGAGTCCATTTGTCTTGTTTTGCAATTGTCTAGACACAAGAATTCAAGATCATTGAATGATTTTAGCTATAACTTTTTGAGTTTAAATCGTGACTTAACAAATAAAACTAGTATCTAGAAGCATTCAATGGACAGGGGAAGCTGAACAAGATGAATGGGTCAAATTTTTCTAACGCAGGTGCTAGTAGGGGAACTCCAAAATCAATCCTAACAGCATATCTACAACAAGGTGCCTCTCCTTGTTGCACTTGGTTGGAAGTTTGAGGTGTTACTTTTCCCCTTATTAGGGAGATTTCAAGTAGATGTAGGAATCATGACAGGAGGTTCTTGGCAGTATCTAAATTCTGTTTATTAAGAACCCTACAGGGATATAAGTTTCTATTAACAAGATTATTGTTCCTTTATCTTTAGTATTATTTTGATTGCTGCGCCTTTTTATCTCTTAAACTGCCTGGTAAGATCATATGGAATTTTAGGTATGTTGTCTCTTCTTCACTGTTAAATTAATTTCCTGGGCTTGATCAACTCCTCCGTTGTGGCCCAACAGCATATAATCCACATTGCCACAGGCCCATATCTCTCACCACCAACACCCACTGGAACCTCACCTAATGGCTCATGTGGGCAAGTCTATGGTTATGCATCCTGCTAAACATGTAGACACATCAATAGGTCACCTCCGCCGTTATGAGTCCCTTGACAAACTCATATGTATCCCATCTCCAAGAAATAGTCCACTCTTCTACGGTACAGTTTGCCGTAAAAACACTAAACAAGACTTCATGGACCAAAAGGTCAACGATCGTAGGATCGAGGAAAAATCAGAGGAAATGGAATGAATCTGTTATCAGTCCTTAGATTAGCGGATTTGATCGTCCCAATGTGCATCTGGGCTCCAAAAAGTATGCTATGAAAGGTTGTGACACTGACTTTCTTTTATATTTTTCAAGCAAATAAGAGTGAAAATAGTAACAAGGGCTTGTAATAATCTTGGATCCCATTCATCAAGTAAAATTATGAACATCAAAGCTACATGTAGTGGATTCAATTACCTGGGCTTGATCAAGCTCATCTCTCTGATGGCTCGATCTTCCTCCAAGTTGACTAGATGGATCCGTGGTCATTAATTTACTGCGTTATGGGCTGAAAAAGTACTGGACTCTGGTAGAAAAGTGTGAATTTCACGTTAATTATAGTTTTCTATGGAAGAAAATAGTATAGGGGCAGACACGGGAGTGCGCCTCACTTTTGCATGGTGGGCCTCAGTCACATCTGGCCTATCAGATCTGTCCATCTGATTTGTCCAGCTTTGAGGATGACCTCTGCTCCACATACAGTGAGGATTGGGTGAGCATGGAATCTAAAATTATGTCCTTCTGATCATAGAACACGGATGGTAGAAACATAGTTTATAAATGGTATATAATAAATAATTAAGCATCAATGTTTTCAGATGTTGGAATCATTCAATTACCTTGATTTTTAAGATACAAGATGTCCAAAGTCAGGGAAATAAGATGGACTCCGATCAACCAGATGTGGGGTGCTCGTGCAAAGTGGGGTGCAATGTAGCAAGTTGCTGTTGTGGCAGGCACCATGCTATCAGTTCTCCAAATGAATGCCAAAATGGATCAATGGTACGGAGAAAGACAACGAAGCAGCTACAGTTTATTAAGGGCCAAGTAGAGCTGAAAGTTTTAAGTTGGGTTTTTGGGGGGATTACTAGGCACGGGAAAGACCTCTAGTTATATAGTTTGAAAGGCTACATAAAGTATCTCTGAGCTCCAAAGTACCAGTGCATGAATTCTTCACCTTTACTAACAGCACAACACTATGGGATATCGCCTTTAGAAGGCCCCCTGAGGGAATTTGAGCATTGGCAACTTCCTTCAATTATTGAAAAGTTAAGATATTCATCGACCCAACAATACAAGAGACCATCGTTTGGACTTATGTTCACATGGAAATTTTTCAGTAAAGTCAGTTGACTATAAGCTATTGCAAGAACTGAAGCGTGGAAAGCTGGCAATTGGGTCTAGAAAAATCCAGCTCCATATTAGGTACTTCTCTTTGCTTGGACCTTACTATACAATAAGATCCTCACTTTGACAAGCTTAAAAGCAAAGGCCTAGTTGGCACATCCATGTGTTACCTCTTTTGCACCAGTGAGGAGATAAGGATCATATCATGTATCACTGTCTTATTGCTAGTTCCATATGGCAAGGAATACTTCATAAGTTTGGAATGTCCTGGGTTAGCCCCATCAAATTGGGAAGACTTCTGCCCCCTATGGGCTGGAGTCAAATTGAACTCTCAAGCCAAACTTCTTTGAAATTTATGCTTCTTCTCTCTCAGCAGTCTGGATTAGATCTGGTTAGAGAGGAACTCCAGATGTTTAAGATATAGAAGCAAGCACTCGTCGTTGATACTCGACAGAATTATTCATGAGGCCGCCTCATGAACATCTTACTCAAAGTATTCTCTGCTTACAAAGCGAGTGACATACTAAATGACTGGAAAATTATCATAAAAAACTTGATAAAAAAGAAACACACCCAAACCAAGGTGGAAGCCACCTCCTCTCAACAGCTTCAAGCTAAACTTCGATGGAGTATGTTGTCTCAACCCAAGCCCAAGTGGTGTTGGAGGTGTAATATAAAACCATGAAGGCTCAAGGCTCCTTGATTTCTATGGTCCCATTGATATTTCTGCCTCAGCTGAAGTTGAAGTATCAGCTCTAGCCACTGATATTTCAACTTCGTCTTAGTACAAATGGCAGCCACACATAATTGAAGGAGATTCACACTCCTCTATCCTATGGATTAAGAACAAACAAGGCAGACCCTAGAGATTCTGGGGCTTGTTTGACAGAATGGATAATGTAATAGCCGGTGCCAATATCTCTTACCAACTTGTAGTTCGTTTTGCAAACAGCTCTGCAGATGAACTAGCAAGAGAAGAAGTGTTTCTAGATGATATAAGAGCTAGAGGTCAAAGGCAGGTCACAGTGTCTCATGCTTGATCTCTCAGATACAAGGACAGAAACACAAGGAGCTAGGTGATGTTGGTCTGTGTTTTGGCTTTAAGATTGTGATTTGTGGTTTTGCACCTGTATATGAGTGTTAATTGTAATCCTGACCCCTTCAATCAGGATTATCTCGCGCACAGTCATGGGGAGGCTGTTCTCCCCTACTCAACAAAATTCTATCTTTTGTCAGAATAAAAAAGATAAAGAAAAAAGAACTATGATATCAATCCTCCTTTTCTCTGCCTCAATGAGTCACAACTCATCAATCCCCCAGTTAACAATCTTTTTTTGTAGGCCGAGTTAACAACCTAGAGATTAAGAATTTTCCAATTTTAATCGGAAAACTATTTATCATAGACCATAAACTATTTAACTCAACCAAATGGGTGAAGATGATCTTTAGGGCTGCCTTTTTCTTTTTCTGGTGTAACATTATGGGCCATTTGGCATGAGGATAGGCATCCTACTTCCTTGTTATTGGGTGTCTCAAAACAGGCGTACGTTTTAAAAACTGCGAATAGTTTTAGGGAAATTCCATCACCCCTCTTTTTTCTGTGAATGCTAGATCACACACCCCTTGAAGAGTCTCAAACCCTGGTCACCCAGGCGAGACTCCTTGTTGCGCCGCTGAACTACAAGGCTTTTGTGCAAACTTTCATCCAATGGTTGCTGCTTGTCGCAGAGAGCCCTTAAGGTGCAGTTGTTTGGCTGGTTGGGTTTATTGGCGTTTTGGAATCATGAGAGTAAACATGATCTATGTTCATCTTTGTACTGGAGTGACAGCCTTAATGTCTTGTGGTAGCTCAAAGGATCAATGAGATTGATCACCTCTGTGATTTGCTATCGGTGCTCTACTAAAATATATTGGCCGTTCTCTTTGTTTCGGCCATTAGCTATTGCATTTGCCCAAAAGCTACCCTATTTAATTGCCTCATATAGTGGTGGATATTTTCAGTTGTGTTTCAAACTCTGACGCGAACTTGTATGCAGAAGATGATCAGCCTCTTGATCTAATGGTCTACCTGAGAACCTACAAATTTTGGATGTATGACTATTTCTAAAAAAGCTACATTTTAGTAGTTTTTGGTAGCTAGCTACAGAACATGACTATGCCTAACATACGTAGTTTACTTATTTTTTGATAAGATGGTTAGAGCATATTAAAACCCTTTCTTTTTCCTTCAACCAGGTGCTTAAGTAGTTGAAAGCTTTGCTCTTGCAGTAAAGATTAAGGGGTCTAATTCCTGGGCGGTGGAAGCTTTCGTGCCTTGTTTTGTACTTCATTTATTTCTCTTGATCTCACATGAACATAGGTCGGCAGGGATTTAATGGATTTCCTTGCCAAATGGGGGTTTTGTTGACCGGATGTGTATGTTCATTGTGCACTTCAGCCAAAGTGGTTAGCATTCATGGAATAATTCCAAGGTCATAACGTAGACTTAGCAATGCATCAGTAAGTCAGTGGTTAGCCTAACCCAACCTTAATGAGCATAATGGTTGAGGGAGACTCCCGATCAAAGTCCATTGGTTAGCCTAACCCAACCTTGGAATACATAACTCCTGTTTCCTATACAATCTCATTAAGAAAGCATCAATGGCAGCACTCGTTTTTATATCAACTGAAGTTGACTTCCATGCTGAGTTTAAAACAGTATTAAGCCTAAGACATGTCCCAATATTTTATCTCCTCTTTGCTAAACCGATACCGTAGTAGTGCCACAGACACTTGGCGGGAGAAAAACATGATTTGCACAAAGTAAACACTGTACTAATCTATTTAGGCTAGAAATCATAGTTTTCTCCAATGAGGACAACGAAAGTGAAGGGATTACCAGAAGCCAAACAGATTCCAAACTATGACCAAACTAACATCAGCCCTAGAACAAGACCTTGAGAGGTAAAGGACCCTTGGAACAGACGAAAAAGACAACGGAGAACGCATGCATATTGTTTATTAAGATCAGCAACACCCCATTTCCAAGGCTCTGAACTTCGTCTCATCCTTTGACTTGGCAACGAGCACACAAACAAACACGACACATATTCCTACTCTTCTGCCAGGGCTGAGAGAAAATAGAACAGATATTAAACATTAGATTTCCCGCAAAACCCAAGATTTTCCCAACTATTTTAGTCTCGCCCAAGTCTTCTAGCTCTTGACACTTTCCATTCTCTGTTCTGTAACATAGATTTCCCTGCTCTGGTTTCTTCTCTCATTGCTCAAAGCATTTATTTCCAGTGCATAACGTTGCGACCACGCTGTCGCTTTTCCACATTCCTCCGTCCGATACACAGCAACAAAGCAAACTAGTTACACACCCCGCCGAGGACGTCGTCTTCACTTCAATGACTTGTTTCTTGGTGAGCATTTAATTGTCGAGAAGTGTGGAGAAAAACATGGACGTGTAATGTATGTGGTGGAAAACTGTGGGAGGGCATTGCAGAACATTTCCATTTCCTTGTTACCAGAAACATATTAACTTACAGATGTCAAAATATATAAGGAATAAATCAAAACCTTTGGGATGATGACGTGTAGTAGCGGCGTTTGATCTGAGGAGAGACGATGGAGATGAGGCCACCAAGTGGGGGCCTCATTTTTGAACGGTAGATCATTTCATCGTACGGTGTGCGGTAGAATTTGAGGAATGGGAGGAAGGACTCTCGGGTTTTATCCCTTATGCTGGCGTCTTTCTTGAAGAATGCAGCTGGGGATTGTAAGAAAGATGGTCTGGGTGTTTTTGGGTGGTTTTTGCTAGGGAATGAAGACGGGGTTGAAGAGAAGCTTCTGCCGTCGCGGGGTGTCCTGGCAGCAGGGGAGGCGAAGGAGAAGGAACGGGCGTTGAGTGGGGAGACTAATGCCGGACCCATTAATGAAGGGCTGGCATGTGCGTAGGAAGTGGGGCCTACTTTGGAGGATGCTGATGTGTCCGTGCGGGTGAGATACCAAGGCTTGAGGGAGTCGAAGTGGGAGACAATGAAGGAGAAGCGGGAGGAAGAACAGGAACCGATCTTCGTAGGGACAGAGGAAGGATCGAACCGCAGGGATGCTACCCGGGGGCAGGATGAGAAGGAATCTTCTAGTGATTCTTCAAAATCTAAAGATGAGACCACCATCGTGACCGCTGATAGCTCCACAAACGGACGGACGCCCTGGGACATAACCAGCAGGAAGCAAGATTAGAGCTACATAATCATCAACCAAATGACCAAAACACCCTCATACGGGACTCGTCTCAATTGGAACAAAAAAGTGGTCTCATTTAGTCAGAAGTTATGTTATCTGCTAACCCTCTACCATTTGAAATTACCTTCCAAAGATAAGAGAAAAGTGAGGGAGGATCGATAACGAAGGCCTTGTGGAGTCTCCCCGGGTAGTAGTCCGATACTAACGTCAGTGTCGGCAGAAACAAGTTCAGGAAAGCCGATGCTGATCTGAAAAAGCCTGCATTTGCACGCCTCCAATATCAATATCTGAGAAAACCACCTTCATTTCCGCATTTTAGACAACCAATTCTATCAATAAATCACTACTTTTTCTCCTGTTTTTCTTCTTGTTTTTTGGTATCTTGGAGACCGGCAATCAAAGAAAGAAAAGAAATCCTGCTACGCCCATCCCTGACAGTTCCAGCTTTTCTCTTTCGTCTAAGAAAACGTCAGTCAACAAAAGAGTATCTCCGGTGCCTTCGTGGAAAGTAATTTCAAGATTCCAGAAATACCCTTCCGTTGGGATACTGACTACATCTCCGACAGACTGAACGGCATCCTCATTAATTAACGAGGGAGGGAACTAACGTGAGCCATGCGGAGTGTGGTTTCCCGGGGCTAGGCCTCAACCGGAAAAGAGCAATTGATGATCATGATTCCTAGCGGTTCAACAGGCGTACTCCCCTGGCTCACTTTAGCGTTGTCTGGACTATATTTGAAAATTAAAGAGCAAGTATTCAATGAGATGTTTGGCTCAAAACAACAACTCCACTGAGAAAAGATCAAGATTTCAGCGAAGCGTGCTAAGAATTTCAGACTGTCGATAACAGGATATGGTTTATTAATAGCCGACAAAGCGAAAAGCTGCGTGCAAGAACGTGGATGAAACAAAGCTTATTTGATAAAGGAAATGGTGGTTCCGGACCACCATGAATTCTGCCAGTTCCACTTGGTTCTTCTTGTTCTAGGTCTGTTATAACTGTAAAGAGAATGAAATGTGTATCAAAGAAAGCTTACTGGCATCAAAGAGGATTACGAACTGTTCAACATTTCTCGACATGGATCCAATTGCTACTTCCAGTGTAAAAACCAGCAAACGAATGAGCCTGCAAAATATAAAAATGAATTATTATTTTTTTGAAATTTGTTTTTCTTCATGATAATGACGAACAAAGGCAGATTTTTTCTGGAGGTTTCTCTTACAGTTTTTGGGAACGGAACTTCTGGAAGTCTTGCTTAATCCGGAAAATCTGCAAAGGAAACAGAGAAATTCACATTATCCTTTCCTTTTTATATTGTGTTTTAGTTGAATAGAAAAGTTGAAAATAATTAGAAAGAAAGGGAATTGAAATTACCACAACTGGTCTAGATTCGTGATCGTGGCCGGCAGTGTAAGCAACTCCTTCGGCCAGTTCAGCCGAGAACTCATCGGCTATCAAGTGCTCTGTTTTTCCGAATTTTTGCATACAAAGCAGTGAATTTTAGTAGATTTTCCATTACTATTGAAATTCGATTACTTTTGACACACTAACGGTTTCTTCCACTGGTTTTCGAAGACGAAAAGCAAGATTCCGAGGGGAAAACAGTAAACATAAAGATAAAGGGGACAAAACAATGGTTCTTTGGATTTTGGGATCAAAGGGAAGTAGTGAAAAGCAAGAATAAGAAGAATGGAGAAAAGGAAAAGTAAACAATACCAGTTCCGATGCTATCTCTCCAAGAAAGACAGAGTCTTAAATGCTTCGCAGCTTTCTTCACATTGTCTCCTTTAGCTTTCAGAAACCGTTCCACGCAGGCGTAGTTGCAGAACTTCTCCTACAAGAAACAGAGACAAAGCTGAGAAAAAACCAAAACAATGAAGTGAAAACAGACAAATTTTGTTCAAAATGCAAATTGTAACATACATTTCGCCAAACTCAGTTAAAATCCGGCACAAGAACAAAACATTTTCTGATAGGAATCAAATGCTTGAATACAAGAAGAAAGCTGCGTAAAAGCTCAGAGAAGAACAGATAAATTTGACTGAAGCTGCGTATTCCAGTGGTTCAAATTCAGATCCGGCAGGAAAAGAAGTTTCCGATGGAAATCAGATCACATTGATTCTAACATGCAAAACACAGAGATTTCACATGTTATTAAGTAAATCCACAGCTTCAGATGGCAACCGACAAATCAGAGGAACTGTAAACCAAACAAGAAAGCGTGAAGAACAAGCAAGAACTACGAGTAATTTGCAAAAGCTCAAATATTCAGGGAAAGCGAAAAGTACAAGCAAGAACTAGTTCAGAAGCTTCGAGAACCGCTCACCTGTTTTACAGTGAGAGGAGCTTGTTTTCTGAGGATCTGAAGAATGGCTTCTACTTTGTCCCTGCTGTTATCTCTCTTCTGCTCTTTCATCCCCATTTCTGCAGATCCAGGCAACGAAAACGACGACAACCAGAACTCTATTCTTCTTCTTACTAGATGACCATCACAGAGAAGGGAGAAGAAACAAAAGAGTGGCAAGAGACAGGAGCGAGCGAGCGACGAAAATGGGAAGCTGAAACTTATCCCCTCGGACTGTTGCGAGCTTAGAGCGAGAGTCAAAGAAAGAGCCCGTATTTATAGGACGACGGCACGCTGACTGACGGATGCCGTTATATGGCAGACAAAGACCGTTCTCGAGTTGCCTATCGTTGAGGCTTAATCATGACGGTTCGATTAGTCAATCCGTAACGGAAAACGTTGGGCCGCCAAACCCTCTCCCTTGCCTGTACGAGGCTAGCTAGCATGGAGAGCGACCACATCACGTGGTGGGTCTCGTTCTACGCCCAACTTTTGCAGGGTCCCACCCGTTAATCTGATTCTTCCAGCTGTTGATCTAAACGTACGGACTGGATGAGTCTACAAGTGCATAATTTACCTTTGACCACACGAAATGTATGTTGAGGAAATTGGATGCAAATCTAACGACCAAAAGCAAAGTTTTCAAGTGCTAGAATCATCCAGTGGTTGCGACCTTTCTTGTACAGGAGACATCCAACGGTTTGGATCAGTGGAAGGTGGGACCTTTCATGCAAAAGTGGGCCCCACAATTTTGCAAAATAGAATTCCTTCAAAGGAAACCTATATATGGTGCTGGAAGGGCTAAGCTACGCACGTGGTGTGGAGGATTATCATCTTTGGAAATAGAATACTTGCGCGTCATGATCTGTAGTAGTAGTAGTAAAGGCTCGTAAGTGAGCTGTCCTCCCAAAAACCCATGCACGGTTTTCTTAAGCTAACGTCCGCCGGTGGTGCCGATTATCATTTTTGGAAAGAGGGTACGTAGGCGGCATCATTCAGTTTATCTTCTCATCAATGGCATTTCTTGTAATTTGTGTGAATTCTGGTACGGTTTTGGTTATTTCATCTCGGAGAGTTTCCAACCCGTGACAAGATCTACAGAATATTTGGGCAATCACCCGTTGCTGTGTAGCGGTGCCTACTGAAATTTGCTACAATATTATCCAAATCATCTATGTGCTAGGCATTGAGCCATGAACGAATATCCAAAGCCATTTGACAGATGGATAGAAGCCTACGATTCATGGCATCTAGGCAGAAGTTCCGCAATTAGAAAAGCAACGGTCTAGATCGGGCCATTGAAAATGTGGGTCCCCAGTTTTGGCGACCCATTCTAAAGGGGGTGAACTTATAAAATGGAAGGGGAGTGCCATTTTATTGTACTAGCGGCACTCGTGAGCGTTCGTGGTACATGGTCGCAGACATTCCGTACCCGGATTAGCTCGCAAAGTGCTTTCCAACTTGTTTATCATCTCCCAAGGCTATAAAAAAGAGATTCTCGTCTAGAGGCGAAGAAGGGCGGTTCGTTGGAAAAGAGAAAAGAGCGAGACACGAAATAAAAGAAGTAGAAAACCCAAGTCAAAAGATTGAAAACTATATACTAGCTGGGTATTTTAATGCTGAAAAGCCATCCAGATATGGAAAAGTGGGTAGTCATCTCCATGCTAAGAGGACTTTTCTCAATTTACACTAGAAAATTCGTGTTCCCAAAGCTCTTACACATGTACAATGAGAGATTAAGGTGGTATTTAGGGAAACATTTGTTTTGTTTGTCTTGATGTAGAAGGAGAGTGATTCTCGCTTATGTTTCAGGCAGCCTGGCTACTTTGAATATTTGAGACTCTCTCTCTCTCTCGATATCATATTCCACCTAAGCAAACTCCACATTTCAAATTTTGAAACTCCATCATGAGTGAATATACCACCCCACACTATTGCTTGAACCATTTCTTTTCAAATTCAAATGTAATGGGCAACATCATTTGTTGCACATAGTCATGGACACCAATCTCTTTAGATCTCTCTCATAAGAGATTTGGTACAAGTTTAGTCATAGAAGATGAACGGTTAGGATCATCCAAAGGTTAATTCTTTAGGGCTTGACCTGTCTATGACAAGGCCTAGCTAGAAGATGAATGGCAAAGAGCTTACCATCACTTTAACTTGGCCCTAGTTGTACTTTTTTCACCAAAAGATAAACTCCACTCCTCAAACAAACCAACCCCCCTGTCCCACTGCAACTTATTCTAATGTTCATTTCTGCAGCTCATACAAGTACTCGACATTTAAAATAGTCTAAGAATGATGGTACTGCGTATTATTCCACGTACATCCACTTGCACAAGGATGTGTGATCCACCCAAGTAGAACCGTACCTCGAGTAGGTGGTGGGGCTGACTCTCTCAACTCATGATCGAGCAACTTTGAATAACACAAGTACTGGAAGTCGGAATTATACACTATTTATTGATTAAAAACTGATCCGTGCTGAGTGGTTTGTTTGATTGTTCGTTTTCTCTACAGGGTAGGTTGGAAGTTGGTTTATGGATCAAGGTGAAGGGTCCTATCTAGTTACTTAATAAACAAGTCACATTGTTTATTGCACCAATTTGTCAAACAACTTGATGTAATCTGCATGTTCTTCTTGACGTTGTTCCTGAGCAGAACATAACTGTATGCTATTGTCTGGTGCTTTTAGATGTTTTCAAAATGTTAAGAGCGATCTTGGCATTATTTTCAGTGCTAATGAAGGTAGGGCAATGAAATCTTGTATCTGTCATTCAATTCCTTTGGCATATTTCCGCCGAGTGCCGATAGCGCCATCGGAATCTCAAGTCACACTTAACTTTCCCAGCCCGTATCGATGAACATATATACGAGAGTGAGAACGGTGAACTTGTCTACTGTGGACGAAGAACCGACGTTGGCCCCATGCAGAATGGAAATCCATCCATCTGTCGGATATCTTGAACAAAAGTCTGCAGGGTCTTCCACCGCTATGAATCAAGGACCTAGCAGTAGGTGGATGGATCTGTCTGCATAGCCTTTTTCTTCATCGTCTCAACCATACACGACGCACACATTTATGGTGATTAGCACTCTGATATTGTAGAACCATGTGGATTGGTTGCAGCCTGAAATAGCGGCCATCTGTCAATCTCATCTCTTTTGGTTTCTTTTTGATAGATTGTTACAGTTCGCAACTCTCTCCACCGTTTGATCTGTCTATAGATGAAAAACAACGTTGAAGATCCATCCACAGCCAGCCACCCTCAAACAAAACTCTCTGCAGTGGCAGTGGCACTCTCCGTATGCTTTCCCCAGACAGGCCGTAAAGGAAAAGTGGGGATGTTTGTTAACGTTGTGAAAAGGCACGAGTTTAGGACACCCGTGAAAGCACCAGCTCGATCTTCCTTTACAGAACAAGACATGCAATGATGGCCGATTTTTTGGAGTTTAGAATGTTTTTGACTACAGAACGCCGATATACAGTTAATCCACATGCTGTGGGACCCGTCCACCTTTATTCACTGACCCACAACACCGATTACTGCAGAGAGCAGACTTGTATCTTGTTTAGACTGCTAGCATTACTAGCTCATTAATGGAGTCGCAGAGAAAATCACGATTTGGAATCGCCACATAAGTGGCATTGGGCTGTTAGGTTGTCATTGCTTCATTCAAATTGTGGATCATGAAGTCTATGTGGTGGGTCCTCTGGTGAACTAAAATTCTCTTCCTGAGACTAAGACCGACACTGTCCCATCAATATAAATTTTTGGTAAACCTGAATAGATTCTTATGCTTGTCTTTATGTTTTTGTCGTTCTTTTGTACAGTCTTGATCGGTGATTTTTGGATCATGGGCAACTCTAGGAAGGGTCCGCCGTGTATATCCACATTGATTAATATGTTCTCTCTTTGGATTGTCATTTTGGTTTGTTGATTTAGTAATTTTGTGAGAGACTAATTAATCTATTGTTTATATAATGTCTCTAAAAGTTCTTTTTCTGTGATATAAACTACAATGTTTGCAGATAATCATCCAATCTGCATTCTTCTTTTTTTCATTGTACTGGTGTGCATTCTACAACAAATTCTCCGCAAATTTTGGGTTGATGGTTAGGCCAACGGTTCACCCATTTGGGTGTGGAAACATCCTCACTATATTATAATGAGATAGGCTTCCATATGAATAATACTTCCTTAAGGGTTGCATTACACCATCCTCGTCACAATTTAGTCTGACATTACCAAATAATTTGTCTTCATGCTGAAAAGCACTCTAAACCAAATAGTTAACAAATGGGCATATGTTGATTCGAATTTGACGTTCAAAAATATTTACAAAAACTTTATATTTTGCAAAAAATGTTTGTTAATATGTGGTATCACTTTGTTTTGGCTGTTGTATTCGTTCACTATTTATTCACAATTATGTACATTATTATTATTGGTGAAAGGAGAAGTAGACTAAGAAAAGAGAGGGCTACATGCTCTAATAAAAAGTTTGTAGAGCTACTATACCAAAGAAAAATGCTATCGTATCTGCTACATAGTTGGTCAATGCATTAGCCGCTCTCTTCCTTTCCCTGAATGTGTGTTAGAAACAAGCTGTCCACCTCTTATTAGCTCTCGGCTCCCGCTCCTCGTTAGCTTCCTACTCTAAGTTGATGATCTCTTCATCTGAAAGAATTTTAAATTTACTATTGAATCCCCTGCAAACCTAATCACTGAATGTCCATTTCCCCTCCAAGTTTGAGACCTTTAAGAAGAGCAACAGACATTGGTGCAAGCGCCACTAATTTTGTTGGCAGGCACTTTTACTGCTTTCAGAATATTTTTTTTAAAAGGTAAATTGCATTAAGTTGCTTAGTTTTGTGTGTGCAAATAACTCAAATTTTCATGCTTTTGCACCAACTTCATGAGATGCAAGAAAATAATCAAAATACCCCTCATTTCGACCTGTTTGCAAGCATAGCCTCCTTAAATGACTAGATATATGAAAGAAGGTACGAAGCATTACAAAGCAAGTCACAACACACTGTCATGACTTTACTCCTAAAAGGCAAAATGACTTGAACTTGTGATCAAGTGCATTTCAAGGGATATGTCAAGTTGTACGAGAACAGCTGTGCAACATTAGATACTAAAACAAATGATAAGCATCATGTGTGTGTGCGCGCCATTTTTCTGCATCATGCTTAGTATCGTTCTGTTGTTTTGTCAGGTATAATTTCTAGCTATTGTAGAATAACTAAAGTGATGTCATGTCTATCCTGCCGAATTGCCTATCCAAGGTAACAATATTCATTAATAGCAACGAGTCATATCCCTTTTTTTTGGGGAGGGGGGCAGCTTCTATGAAATACACATTGAAAATTTTAAAATAAACTTTCATTATTCATCTAGATTTGATTTGAAAAATATTTGTAACAATATTCCAAAGATATCTTTAAGCTTTGGGCAAGTAATAATAACATGTAGAGCAATCTTCTCTTCCTCTGTCCACATTAGGCATATTCTATATTGAGGGTTGATCTATGGTAGAATAATTGTTGTTGAGAGTCTCTCATGAGTTGCTACCCACAAGAAGTATTCTACTTTTGGGATGCATTTTGTGCCCATAAATATTCTTTCCCATCAGGGGGAAGCTGTCTCATCAGATTTTAAGTTGACTTAATAGAAAATTACTATCTGACCTTGAATTCCATTTCAACTCATTATCGTCCCTAAAATTTGTCCTCATTCTAATTATTTTGGAAGCTATCTCTTGTCCCCATTTGGCTATAATCTTCTCTCCATTCCACTTCTGCTATTAGGCAGAAACAGGTCTCGTACCCTCTCTACTTCATTCACTTGACATTTGTGAAGGTTCAAAATTCATACATAAGAGGCTCAATTGATATCCATTTATCACACCATTGTCTGATATGATTTTCTGAGCCAATTGACCAGATGGTTCCTTGTTGAATATGCGTTCTAGCCTCCATAATCACTTTTAGGTTGCAGAGTGATTGTAGTTACGGAGAATTTCAAAGAGGTTGTCTTTTTGTGAGATATTCAGCCTTGACGACCAAGATAACCCATGGAGAATTTTTCTTTTCTTTTCTTTTTTTTTGAAATTTAGACAGACAACCATGCATAGCGCTGAACTTGTCGAGAATGTTAGTGTTACTCTCCACCCTTGTTTTGTAATGAATGCGTGCTTTATTTATTGTTGAGTCTCTTCCTCCTTTCCAACGCTTTGAAAGATTAGAAGTGGAGTGGTCGTGTGGGCTTATATGATAAGCCCCCAATAACCTTCATTCCAAGCTATCTTATTTGCACAAGAAATTTCTCTCTTATGCTGCTTTCTAAAGAAAGAGTTGTTTCTTTTAGGAAACAAAACACCAAGTGGCTCCCACCTATATTTGGTGGTGAAATTAATATGATACATAGCACAACAATTTCTACCTTGGCTCATTCATAGCCAAACATAGGTGCCAAATATAGGTGGAAGCCCGTTAGTGGTTTGTTTTCTAAAAGAAACAACTCTATATATGGAAAGTGACATGAGAGAGAGAGAGAGAGAGAATCCTTATGTAAATAAGATAGCTTGGAGAGAGGGTAATTGAGGGATTATATAAATCCACACGACCATTCCACTGCTAATCTTTGAAGGGTTATATAAACTCCTTTCACTCATGTCTACTTCTCCTATCCATCTCATTTCAGAAGGTTTAGCATTCATAAAACAGCTAGTAGTTGGCCATAGGTGTTAGTGCTGATATTGTGAGCACGGCGATGTTTTAGGTTATGTGAGCACTTTGTAATTTCCCCCCCTCTACTTTGCACTTTCTTTTACAGACTAATTATATAACTAAGCAAACAACAATAAGTACCCAGTATTACTCCAAGTCATGTCCCAAGAGTGTATACTAGAACCATCATTAGAGTGTACATTGTCATGTTATATAACTTATTTATCTATAAAATTTTGCTATCTCACTCTTGGTTTAATGAAATTTGTTATTTAGTGTTTTCAGAGAGAAAATAGTTTATAGGTGTTAAGTCATGAAATTGTTGATTGTTATGCTATCGTTTTGGTTGTCTCATTTTCAGATTGCAAATGATAGCCGATTAAGATTGTCCACTAGTGCTTAATCTTCTCAATGCTTTTTGCTGGAATTGCATATCTCGGCACGAAGTGCCTAAACGCTTCATTAGAAGATCAGCTATGTGTAATTTCAATTGCTTCTCAATGTCAATTGATACAACGGATACTCTTTTCATGTAGTTTACATTTTCCCTTCTTCTAGCCATTATAATGTTTTGTTACATGTGCCATGCATAAGTAGAAAAATATATCAAATAACAAGTTTACTCTTTACATTGACAATTATTTGCCCGGATACCCCGCTCTACTTTCTGTTTCTGTCATCTGCATCACTAGAAATGGTAGATGCAATGTCTGTAGTTTACCCTTTCAGCCTCGTTAGTTTCTCTCTTTCATATAGAAAGCGGGGTATGAATTAACTGACCGGATGGTTCCCTATGAAATGCGCTGTTTGAGCTTCACTTGGTATTAACCTTCTGCTAGTTGCTTTTTGGAATTTCCAGACCACTTCTTCAACTGGCTGTTGAAGGCCACACTGCAATGACTTGCCACCATCGACTAGCCGCAGAGCATGGGTTATCCAGCTCCACGCAGGAATACTCGAACTCCTTTGGACTGTGTTTGAGAACCATCTGAGAGCCAATATTCCTAATGTATATAGCACTCTGAAGCCTTTCTCTCTTTTTCCTTAGCTGTTTGTTGCTTTGAATTGTTCAAGCTGCTATCACTGTGTCCAACATGCTGAAAACTATTCACTGGGTGATAACTACGTCTGGAAGTATGTTATTTATGGACAGCTGTTGCTGTTGTGAGCTCATGATCTCAATCTTTAGTGGTACAAAAACTTGTCATTATGTGACCTTGGTTCGAGACATGGAAACATCCTCTTAGTGCAAAGTAAGGCTGCTTACTAATGACCTATTGTGATCCGCCCCTTTTATGGATTCCGCATACACAGGAGCTTCGTACACCAGACAATCCTTTACTACAAGATTATATTGCCACAATAGAAAATATTTGCTTGGAACTGACAAAGCTATTATTTTCTTAATGCCACTTGGTAATTATCATAGTTTTTCTTAATTTTATATATTGTGCTTGTTACTGGTGATGGTACTATAAATCTGTTGCCAATGTGGTTAATAACAGTAATGACACACACCTAATTATGTCAATCAACAGCTACTCTATAAAGGTGAAAGGAGTAATGGCATCCACTTTCTGGTGAAGGAATTGGAAAGATTGTTGAGTAGGCTTGCCATTGCAGCCAGAGTGACCAAGGTATTTATTTGTTCCAATCCAACATAAGAGTCCAACTGATGGAGTTTTCTTGCGTACGTGTAGTGTCAATACTAGATGTTCGAGCAAGGGGCGCCCTCTATGCAATGAGGCACACCTCACTTCGCATCAGAGGCCACAACTGCAGTTGGTCTGAACCATTCAACTGAGAGACGGATCTCGATGTGAGAATTTGTCCAAATCGTGAGTTTGGGCTACTTTGATAAACGATCCAAATTCTCCATTTTTATACAAGGGGTCACTGGCCCCGGCCGTATAGATAGATTGCAGATGTGTTCCTTATGTCAAGTTGGCTCGACTCATTTTAATCCAGTAAGAGTACTTACGAAGCTGTTTGCCGTGTGGATAATAACCTATTGATTAAGTTACTGAAGCAGCCATCGAAGATTAGCCGGATGCAATTTTCATCGGGAAATCAATCACTCTGGCTGTCTGAGAAGTCAGTGCCTCTCTCCATTGAACTTTGCATTACTATCGACATTCGTAAACCAAATGCTATGAAGCGTAATACCATTGACAGTAGCAATATTTCTCGAAAGCCTTCGGTTCTTCTTTTCCCTTTTCTTTCCCACGCAAGCAAGAGGACTATTTGGACAATCTTGCCAAGCATGTTTCTTCACATCGCTTACCAAAAGTTTTGCACTCGGATTGCCACTAGTTTGCCATGAGAACTTAGAATGTCGCCTCATGTAAGGAATGTGGATGGTTTGTGATAAAAACCACTCATCATCCAAGCCAAATCTTGTATAGTCCAAGGGGAACTTCTCAATTGCTGATGTTTTCTCTGAACCTTTTCTAGTTGTACGTTTTCTATCTCCAAAACAGTGAGTGTTTAGAATCAACTAATGAGGGATTTTGGGAGGGGCTTTGGTCATTTCTATTTGGCTTAAAAAATAAGCGATTTCCTCACCAAACTTCTCGTTGCCATGGATAACTTTTGAGCTACGAGTAACTCTTGTATTTGAAACGGGCAAAGCTATGAGTAAATTCTGTATTTTACACTCCTTCCATATTTCTTGGGGTTAGTTACAACTGGGCTCGAGATCACACCAATATTGAAATCCCTGAACATTTCACTGTCCGTGGACCCTAACTTTGATTTCCACCCATCTCTGTTGCCATTCTTGTGAGTGGACATCATTTGGGACTTTTCATACTGATGTGCCATCAAGTTGACATATCCTTGAACTGTGATTGGGATCGTGCAAGCAATGACAACCTACTGTGTTACTGAGCCCATTGGACTTCGGGACGGTCTAGTTATTTCCACAATATGTGCCCAGTACAAGCAAGTGGAATCTAACTTTTATCTAGTAGCCAGCCTTAACATTTTCTGCTCTCTTTCATTTGTATCGAAGTAACAAATGGGTTGTCAATGAGACAGCGTCTTTTTTGAAAATACCCACAAGATACAGTAGCAGGGCCCATCAAACTCATTTACATTGCTTTTGCAGTGCCCCCAATATGGATATGTGACAACCCAAAGTGATATTGATCGAATGGTGGTAAGCATTCAATTGGTAAAAGTTTATGAGTCCATAAGAAACACTTCGTATGGCCACGTTGAGGAACTATCTTGGATCTTGCTGTCAAAGCTCCACTAGATGAACAATGTGGTTAATTATAGACGCCATATTTTGGGCCAAATGATGTAGTAATGGGCTTATGATAATCAGTACTCGGTAGCAATCAGTCATGGTGGTTTTTGGCCCATTTATTTTCTAACTTGAGTTTGGTTGAAGCTCTCTCTCTGAACATTTTCCTTGAATCACAAGGAAGAGCTTTTTGAAAGTTGGTTCGCAGAGCAAACTTGACCAGCGCGCTAAGTGCTCTTTGATCGGCACGATAGCGAAGAGGTTGCCTTTCTAGCTTTTTCGAAGTCCTCCAGCTAGTTAAAGAGTTAACAAGGGAACCTATTGATTTCCTGATGATGTGATAATGCAAGACACCGCTATAATAACCCCCATTCGGCATGTAACTAAGGATGATTAAGAAGATAGTCTAACGAATATAACTTCGATTTATTCTTCTATAGCTAAAGATACTGGAGCTTTTATATGGTGTCTGAGCTTGTAAAAGGCAGCAGAATTTACATGTGCAGATGTTATCAGCACAAGCAAAACTCAGAAGTTTGGTCATCACATAACTGAGTGCGCCAAAAATTGTCTCCACTGAATGATCGAACAAAGATTGATAGCACAAGTTTGAACACAACGATAGTAATTTAAGAACCAATGGAGAGTTAAAACCATTCGATGTAGAAACTTCTTTTGGATCACCTACTACTATTGACCCAAGGTGCACTTTAATCACGTGGCACCATTCCGAAGGGATAATGAACCTTGTCTAAAGAAAGTGCCATTATCACTCTCCTCTAATAAGGGAAAGGATAAAGGAGAAGCAAGAGGAGGAACTAACGAGAGCAAATAAAGAAACCCTCCTTACCAGTTCGCATGGAGATAAGTCCTACAACTAAAACCCACTCTTAATATAAAGTATTCATTTGCCTTGCAAGATCTAGCTTTACCTCCCAAAATAGAATTCTTCTTCTTACCTAATTGTCAGAAAATGAGTCCCGAACGATTGATTAAGTGAAGAAGATGGAACTCTAAACTTTTTGCCTTTAAACTAAACTATCTTAGATGTTGATTATCAGGTATTTCAAATTTTCACTTAACCTGCAGAAAATCTATCAAACAGTTTCAGAAGAAAAAGAAAAGAAAAAAAAAAACTTGGTTATAATTTTTTGTCCCTCCCCTTTTTTTTTGCTTCATCATGTGGTCGATGTTTGTACCTTAATCTTCATCAATGGAAACTCATTGGTTTCTTGCTGCCATGATCAATTTAAAGAAAATTTCGTGTCGTTATTGTTCTTTGCTTTTGTTTCTATTAATCACATTTAACTTGCACAAATCAGCCATCCAGTTTTGCAATCATTCGCCAGTGCCACATACAACTCCAATTTATCTCAAACTAGGCATGGCTACGCGTTTTAGATGGGCAATAACCAAAAATTTTGTCCATTGGATGATCTTAACCCTCTGATTAGTTAATCTTGAGCTCGCCATCAAGAGTGTGCTCTTCGAATGGTCCATTCTTTCACTCAAGACTGTGGCATTGGCTTGGTTCATCCAGTGAAGAAGATTTTTATGCTTGGGCTACAGGAGATGAGCAGTTTCTGATCACGAAACATGTCATTCGCATGTAAATATGGGTGCTGATGATTAACACACCTGTGGAAAAAATAAAAAAGTCCAATAGTATTATATGTATGGTCAAGTCACAATATTATATGTTCTTATAACCCTGTCATTATAGTAAAGTTGCACCAATTATTGCAACATGTCTACAATTGTTGGATGCTTATCCTAGGAGCTGCAGATATTAGATTTCTTATTTTATGGCCATGCTGACCTCTTTCTATGTGACACCCCTTATTTAGCTCTAGTTCAATGAATCACTCAAAAAACCATGCATACTAACTTAGTAGAAGGGAAATCATGCATTTATACATTCTAATATTGCACGGAATGGAATTCTTGTTATCATTGTGACCAACAATTTCTCCAAACAATTTTTTCGTTATATCTATAAGCTTGTCTTTCCAATCTAAGCTTTATGGTCTTGCAACTTCAAGATCCTTCTCTTCATTTCTACTCCTTTTTTCCAACCTAATATCCCTGAAAAATCCAACCTTATTGTTTTCATAAACATCCAGGTGGGACATGAGAAACATATGATTTATGGGAAGTTCATTGAAATTACTTTATGATTAGTTTTAACACCAATGTCCCTTTTTCCTTGTAGCCTTTACTCAAATGAGACAGGGGAACATCCATGTGGGCCATTCTTCTTTGTTTCTAGACGCATGGATGCAGTTACTTGTACAACTACAACTTTGTCTTGCTCTACACCGCCAAATACTATTATCCTGAATAAAAACAATGATCTTGTGGCTGACTCTTTGGTGTGTTTTCTTGAGGAACAAGAAGTGGACCAAAAAGGGAAAGAGACCCAATTTGCTATCATGTTAGAAATGGAGAAATGGAGCCTATGGCTTCAGGTACAAGGAATGTTAAGAGGAAGGGTGGAGGATTTGATAGAGGAAATTTGAGAGGGGTTGGCATCTTGTACTACAAGGGAAAAGGGTAGAAAATGACATTGTACCAAGAGAATATGTTATGCATGATTGGTCTGCAAGGGAATGGAGATGTGGTAGGAACAGTGTTATGGACTTCACCCTTGTCTAAGCAAACTTATGGTCGCACACACTCTCTCTCTCCTCTCTACCTCCCACTCTATTTCCTCCCTTCACCTATCATGAAACACACCGTCTTCTCCAGATGGGGTGGCTCCAATCTCTCTTCTCTCCATTGAAGAAGCTATGGGTTCGTCTACACTCGGCTCATAGAAAGAGTATTTCTCATTATCTCTCGCTCTCTCATTTCCTTTTTCTAATTTCTTCGTATTTGGAATCCCATGCCGAAATGTACTTGCTTTTGGTTTGAAATTCGAAACACATTGTTCAAGTGCTTGCTTCTTTGCATCCCTGATGTTACCATCTATAATCACTCATCTGGCTCACTGTGTTTCATGGTTTCTCTCCAAACATTGCACCAAAAATGCCATTCATTCATTCGAGGAACATCATCACCTATTCTCAAAGCAATTTTTCCAATGGTTTTGCTTCAAACCAGTTACTAATAATCTTATTTCCTTTTTGTTTTTGGTGAAAATTGCCCCCTTTTTTTTTTTCTGAATGTTGGATGCACACACCCAAATGGGAGCTTTGGTGCAATGGTAGAGTTGTCGTCGTGTGACTTTGAAGTCACGGTTTTAAGGCGTGGAAACAACCTCTTGCAAAAAGCAAGGTAAGGCTGTGTATTATTAACTCTTGTGGTCCACCCCTTCCGGGACTCAGCATATGCGAGAACTTCATGCACCAGGCTGCCCTCTGTTGAACGCGCATGCCCATGAACACGTTAACTCCTAGACCGACGAGAGCCCCTTCTTGCATCACTAAGCGAGAAATCATTTTCTCAAAATCCTCATTTTCTTCTTCATGAATCGTATTGCTTCCCATTTCCATTCCCTCTTTCTCTATTATATTATTACCTTATGATTTTTGTCATTTTCAATTTATTTCAGGTAGAGGGATCTACATCCTGTACGAAGACGTGAAATCCTGTCCATATGAAGATGTTCACGTGCTGTGGTCAATCCTTGTGGAATCACACACACCTGCATTACCTGCGTTACCATCTAACAAATGAGGCTCCTCACACGTACCCGTGACGGAGAAATGAGTGTTTTCATGTACATAGATATATTTATACACATATACTAGGTCCTTTATACTTTAATTCTTTATGATATGTGCAGTTTGATATAGTAGACGGGATTTTCATACTGGAGAGCCGTTCTTCAAGAAACAGTGGACTTCAAATGCTTGAAAACTAGAGATACTATGTAAAATATCAACAAGATATTGGCAGTAGCCTTTTTGCTTCCTCATTGGTGCTTTGTCTATTTTGGGTGGTTGCAAGTTGGAAAGAGGTTGTGGTATCAATTTTCTAATCTTTATGCTCTACCAATTGAAATAGATGCAAAAATAATGCATGAAAATTTCATGTCATCAAACCATGCATTAGAATAGAAGTTTTCATTTAATTAAGTCCGATGAGAGACTTGTAAAGCACGCTTAAATATATAACTGGTTTTTGCAAACCGTAAAATGGCTAACTATCGTTGCATTCTCATATAATTGTTAGAGGCTTTTGCATGTAATCCACCATTGCTTACTCAGGTCGATAATCATAAGCTTTCTTAGAAGAATAAGTTCGACTATATATGTTCCGATAAAGGGCAGCCCCAGTGCATGAAGATCCCTTGTAGGCATGGTCTGGAGAAGGGGCAGACCACAAAAGTTTATAGTATGCAGCCTTTGTATTTTTGCAAGAGACTGTTTTCATGCCTTAAACCGATGACCTCAAGGTCATACGATGACAATTTTACCGTTGTACCAAGGCTCCCCTTCGAACTATATATGTTTAAACAAAGGTAAATATATAGGAAAAAAAAGTGTGAATATTCTGCTTAGCCTTTCTTATGTTAGATCTTGTTTCATCAATGGGTAAGCAGATTGTATGATTTATCACATAATCACACATTAGAAGTAGGTCTAGAATTAGATAGAGGAAAATACCGAGACAAGGCATGGTCACGCTGAAAAACACATTTTGAGGCTCACTTGTGCCATGTGAGCATGACCAAATCCGTTAATCTAGCAGCTGGTCCGAATCCTCCCCATTTGCCACTGATTTTGTTTTGATTGGATGATCTTAGATCCTTGATCTAGGGTGCCTTGTTAGGTTTGTGGGTCTGGAAATTGTGCTTCAATCCTAGTGGATACCCATTTGGCATGGAGCAAAGACCATGTGGGTGGCTCTTAATAGTCTACAAGTTCAGTGGTGAGGATCAACGCGGATTCTCCAATGTGAGTTGGGAAATTGTGCTTCACCCTAGATCATGACATTAATTAATTTTCTCTATCTTTGATTTTTTTAATCAGTTAATACAAATATGTGTGACTTTTTTTTTCTTTTCATTTTCCTTAATGTTTTGAGTTTAAAAAGCTCTGCAATCCGATTACTTATTCCATCCTATGTGGCTAAATGCCATATTGAACCTTTTAAAACCAGATCACCCAACATTTTCCTTCTGTCCTACTGATACCGATCAATCTCGCCTAATGAAAAGGTGATTGCATTTGTCTAAGCCCGAAATAGGCCCATGATTATGTATGTTCCAGTTGCGGAATTTGCCATGTGGGACCAGAAACTTCTATGGTTAGGTGGAGGAATCTGGTTGGAGAAGCTAAGCTTTCTCTGTCTTCTTATTGTTCGTGCCATGGAACTTTTCTCCAATGGAAGAACACGGGGTACCCACTTGTGTCATGAACCAATCCGTCATATGCTGGGCTTGTTTTGGATGAGCCCTGCATCAAAATCGATACCATCCAGCTATTATAATCCTCTAATTAGTGGTTTTAATTGGATGGTAGAAAATAAAAAGATCTAAACATTAAATAAAAATCGAAGCTGCAATACCATTGAATGGTAAAGGATTTAAAGATTTTAGTTATCCCTAGTAAAATCAACTACATAAATGGTTTGGATGATGGATATAATGCTTCCCACTGGTTGTGGAATAGCTATGGAAGAGCTGCATTCTCAATTTAGCAGTTCGCATGTTTTCAGTTCTCCATGAACTCATTATATTATTCAACTGAGGGTATCCTGCCAAGCACTGGTTGAACTGATTTATTCGGTAATCTCTGAAAAACTGAACAATGACCAGCCATATAATGGCAAGATTCTAATCCATCAACACCAAAACCAAATAAAGGGGACCAGCCAATGCCAATTTCGAAGAGAGAGAGAGAGAGAGAGAGAGAGAGAGAGAGAGAGAGAGAGAGAGAGAGAGAGAGAGAGAGAGAGAGAGAGAGAGAGAGTTAGAGAGTTTCCAGATTGCCATATCAAACTATTTATTCGGTAATCTCTGAAAAATTGAACAATAACGGTATGAAATGTATAAACAACCTTCAGATCTGGAGGCCATCTCAACCAGCAGAAATGCCTGAAATACTCTCAATCGGTACAAACGCCTGAAAATCCTGTATAAGATGGACACTTAACCAAGAGAATTAATATGTCTGATAATTGCAAAGGGAGATGTAATTCTATAATGCAAAAGAATCCACATTTATGGGAAGAGATATAGGTTAAGAAGATAATGGAGATGCTAAATGGACAGGCTCTTGGTTGAGATAAAAAGCATGGATATGGCATTTGGGGGTGGGAAGGAGACAGCAAAAGATAATTAGTGCATGATGGAATCATAACAAGATAGCCAAGCAATTACATGTATGGAATGAAGCCTGAAGTAGATGGTTGCTGAACTCTTTATAATATATGGCGCTGAGATCTTCTATTAGATGCCAAGGGAGCTCACAGACAAGAGGCTGCGTCAAACATTAATTAGGGAGATGGCAGCAGGATAACCACATTGAACAAATATTGGTATGAAGTGATTGGACAGATAGCAAACAGGATATTATGCAATACATGTCCCATCTTTAAATGCTAGCACAATAGGAGCCCCCTGAAGGATAAATCAGAGCTGCACTTTCAGTGACTCAATCAATTTATCTGATGGACCATGCTATAGATGAGGCAGATACCAAGATCAACTTCATAGACGACTGCAATACTTCAATTTGTCGCCTCTAAAAGGATAGAAAATAAAGAAGCGAAAGTCTGTATCTATCAGCAAAGCTTCAACAGATCAAAGGCTCAGAATAATCCAACAGCGGAGAATTTTCTTCCTCCAATCTACAGAGAAAGTGAGCTTGGGATGCAGTGGTATTTCACTAACAAATTTCATTTTGACAGAAATATAGTCTATAACAGGATGGAAGCAACTGTCTGTTTTTATCAGCAAAGCCTCAACAGATCAAAGGCTTAGAATGATCTAACATCGGACAATTTTCTTCCTCCAACCAAGTGAGAGAGAGAGAGAGAGCTGCAGTGGTGGTTCACTAAAAAATCGATTTTGGCAGCAATATAGTCTATAAAAGGAGGGAAAAACAAAGAACAATTTATAATCTCTTTATAGAGCATACGGACTCTCAAAGTAAGCATCAGCATTCTAAAACATATTTAGTGCTAAGGGAGTAGAGTGAATGAGAGAATCCCCACTTATACTAAACCACCAAAAATTGTGTTAGCAAAAATTGCAGAGTCAGTTTGGAGACGGGCATGAACTTATTGTAGTTTGACTGTTTTCTTGTGCTCCCAAAATTGCTGGAAGGAAATGACATCACTCTAGATACCTGTAGTTATTTCTAATTCAATCTATCTGCAAGGAGGAGCAATCTCCACCAGCACAACTTTCACCTCATTTGGAATAATATTTGGGCTTGTGGAGGCACTTTGGCTTAATCCACGCGTTGCTCAAGAAGAAGATATTTGACTTGCAACTATTGTGTGTCTTGTGGAGGGAAGTTTAGCCATCATCAACCATTCTGTCTGTCTGTCAACAACTATAATCAAATGTGTATGCCACAGAAAGTTCCAAGGCTTTTTAATTGGATTTGTCCTGGTGGTTAGTTTCTCTTATAGATGGATGATTTGTAAATTGAACCAGAAGATGTTCACCTTGAAATAAATCCAAAATTATAGAGTTCATGTGATTATCTAAGACCATCATGGCAAGAGAAATCTTTACGAACGAGTTGCTGGAAGTTGTAAAAACTTTTACTGGACTTACTATGGTGGCAAACAATTAAGTAACAATGCAAATTAATGTTACCAAGTTATGTATATTTAATGAAGATTTGATTGTCATGGGTGCAAGACTGCAAGGTGACTCGGAGCAAAATGTAAATGGGCTATGAGATAGCCTTAAGGATTATGAAAGCTAGCCAGGTTTATTCTCAAAAAGCTCTCCCTAGAAGGGTGTTTCCTTAATAACATTGTGATATGATATTCATCCTTATGTTGTTTTCTCGGTTCTTTCATGTTCTACTTTATTTGCCTGAAAAAAAGAAGAAGTCTATTTTACTCTCCATGAGGACATTTCATCTTATTTTTCCCTATTTACCTTGTTGACATGAAGATCTCTGTTGTCACCAGAGAGAAGGAAAAAGGAGAGCTTGACATAGAAGATCCAAAAGAAAGCAGGTAGGTGAAAGGGAAACAACTAAAGTACTAGACTAATGCTTAGCATATCCAGCGGCAGTGTGAAACTAACTTTATAATGAAGAAGATGAAGTGCACTCAACTACGCGCAGCAACCAATCTGTGAAGTAGGCCTGGTCACCGGTCTCTGGATGCGAAGGGGCACCAAGAGGGTGACTGTTGTCTAAAAAAGGAACACAAATAACCAAATTTATCCCCTTCTGGCCAGATAAAATTAGTCACACTTTAAATAATATTACTAACACATCATGCTCGAACAGCTCCAAAATCTGTCCCATCATCTTGTCCAGAGCCCAAAAATCCAAAATTTCCATTATTTCGTATCCATAATAGTGCCAAAAGAAGGCCCAACTTCAAGTTGTTCAGAATAGCTGTGCGGCTTTGAGTTTCTCAACCCTTTGCCTTAGTATTAATCAGTTCTATTTCTTGATGGGGCCAGGGAAGGGATATAACTCGGCGATAGAGTGTCACCTTAACGTGTGAAAGTCATCAGTTCAAGCTTTACATGAATCAATATAGCAAAAGAGGTTTGAAATTGATAAAAAATGGAAGAAAGTCTAACATTTATCACAACAACTTTGATGTATTTATTCAAAGTTTCCATCGGTAGATGCTAGCGAAACACTAAAACTCAAACCATGTAATGGGTCTGAAGACATCAATGCAAGTGAGTCATGTTACCTAATAGGTGGACAAATTGAGTACTCGGGTAACTCGTCAATGCACTATTCTCAACAAAAAGCACAAGTACACATTCACACTTGCATAGGTCTAGTGGAAACATGAAACATTGAGATGCATGATTACAAATAAGACAAAATATGCAGTAATGATTTACAATAACAAACAGTGAAGGGGAACATTGGGATGGAGCTGGTCATGTTATACAAGAGATTACAAGAAGATAAGGGAGGGAAAATTCAAGGGTTTCCTTAGGTTCTTTCAATTCGGTGATAGATCAAGTATTTTCAAATCAGCATGCTCCATCATAGGATCTAGACAAGGATGATAATTTGATGCATGGAATATTGCACGAAATGGCAACCACTAGGTAATGTACAATTGAGAACTGGATGAAAATTGACTGATCAATAAAAACAGAGAAAACCCGATAACACCACCATCATGAGAATGGACAATCCTTGTTACTAATCTGCTTCAACATTACAATTTTCTACAAGTGTTTCCTTTCCATCTTTTAACTCCATTTTCTGGAAAAAACTTGTAAATTGAGATAATGCAATCACATTTGTTTATGAACTACAAACCAAGTAACCTCTAGCAACAACATTTTGAAGTAGCAATAAGAACCTGCCAGATAAAGGTCTGTTTTTGGTTCCCAAAAAAGGGTCTGTTATTACCCAAAGTAAAGAAATCTCAAGGTTTCATCTAAAAGAATTCAATTCCATTTTTAACTCTATTTTTAGGGGAAAGGGAGAGGTGGGAAATTTTCCATCAATTTGCTGAGAATCACAGAGCAGCCAACACATTGATAGCAGGAAAAGGCAAGTAAGTTTTTACTATCTGTCAATGAAGCAAGTTAAGGACAAGAGTTTGACAGTGCAGGAGACAGGGAGAGGTTAATAAAGAGGTCGCTGGTAAGTTTAAGGAAATAATCACTAGCAATAGAGAACTACAGATGTCAGAGAAGACCTCTAGACATTGCCAAGGAATAGTCAAGGGGCGATGATAACTACACTCTTGTTTTGATACTAGCACTATTAGTGCAGTAAACTTCCAAGTGGATATTGTTAGCTAGTGAACTACACCAACAGTTGAAAAAATGTGAAACAAAGAGCTGAGTACCAGCACCAAAACAAGGAAAGACCATCTCTGCTATATAAAAAAAAAAAAAAAAAAAAAATGAAAAAGAAGAAGAAGTTTGCAATAACAGACTGCTCAAATTGAAGGGAAACAGACCTCTCTCTTGAACAAAGGATTATCTTGTTGACTTCAAGATGAATTTGTTTCTCCATCTGCAACGTAGCCGACACCCAAATTGAAATCTGATGAGCTCTTTGGCTCTTGTGTGCTAGAGGTACTTGCCTCCACCCAGTTCTTGTCATACTTTTCCTTTGTCCGGTTACCATATAACCCTACCAGTGGTCCAGTACACAATACAAAAAGGCAAAAATATTAGATCGTGACACCTTTGATACGATATACTTATCAAAGAAAACTTGTACCAGCCAAATGCTTCGTGTAAGCAGAGAGCACTTTCAAATATCAACAAATTAGGCAGATAAATTTATAGGTTTTCTATTATGTCCACTTAGCACCTGTCAAAGAGTTCAAAGCCACATATGCTATATGTAGAGGAACTGAGTCTTCAATCTTGTAGACCTCCAGTTAATGCTCTAGCACATAACTGTACTTTATCTACCTTCTGCTGAAGGCCATTTAATCAATTTCCCATGCAAGATAGCACTTTTAGTGTTAAACCAGCATGACTCATTTCAGATTGATCAGTCAATGAATGCCAGAATAAAAAGAAAATCCTGGAAACACTTTTGGTGAATACTGTCCCAGAGAATGATAATGGAATTAGCGAGGCGAGATTTCAACTTTTAGATGGGAGAGCATCAACCTTCAGATGGAAAAGTACAGACGTGATTGTCAGCCTAGGACAGATTGGCAATTGTAAATACAATCAACAAGATCAGCAATATACGATAGGTAAGATCAAAGCTCGGTGAGCAAAGTCAACATAACATGCTATATGAAAAGGGGAGCCTTGGCGCAACTGTAAAAAGTCAACATGCTATATGGCTATCAAAAGCTATGTTAGAACCTGAGATCTAATGGTCATAAGCCATTTGACATAGATCTTGATGGCATAACAACTGCTGATATCTCAGATTGGAGGCTTTATCTGATTACTTTCTTCGATAACGAAGAGATGCAAAGACAGAGAGAGTCCAACAGGGATCAGGCTATAAAGGGTTGTGAAAGTGTCAGTCCTCGAAACGGTAACGCCAACTCCTGTTGAAAGGGCTCGATGGTAAAAGTCTTGTTAAGGCTCGCTATCCATGCGAAGAAGAGCACTTTCCAAAGGTATTGAGATCGTTTTTACTATTCCAAATGGATTTGGTGCAATCCCATTTCCTTTCCTGACCCATCAAGGTGGAGGAGGCAAATTTAACCGCGAAAGACTTTTGAATTCGGACACCATTGGCCTTTTGAAATTGGTGACATATGAGGCGTCTACTTTCTCCTTTGACTTCTCTTCTATCGATGAGAAAAAGAAATGGTGAATGATTCAAGCTGTAGCAGATGAGGACGGCAATGAAAAATCCGAAGAGAAATGGTGAAGTCTCTGTAAATGAGGAATCAAAGGACAGCTGACCACGGTCGGCGAGCCAAAAGTTGAAATGGAGATTCAATGACCCAAGGCAAAATCCGGGGGGAGAACCTTCATTGGTCGAACGTTGTCGCTTGAAGGTTAAATCCAAGTCAAAAGTGGGGATTTAATTAATGCAGTAAAGATCCATCATTTTGTGAATGGAAGGGAGTCACTTGCGGCCATATGCATTGTTAGAGAGTCACCGGATTGGACCTTGCACATCAAGGATTGGTAGGTCCCACATCTTCCTCCATTGCAAATCTCTCTTTTCTCAGGGTGACTCACCTCCAAAACGACAGTTTCTGCAGTAATATCTCACAATTACAGTTGCCTGCATGCCTTACCAGCATTTATACAAAACATGAAAGGCCTCATGCTTTGTAGGTAGGTTTTGCAGCATTTGGTTTGGTTTCTTGTCTAATTTTCATTGTTGCATTCTAGTGGAGAAGAAAGTCGAAAAAGAAGTCTCCTTCCATGTCTTTTGCTGATGATCAATTGTTAAGAGTCTCTTACGCAGATCTGCATAGAGCAACTAATGAATTCTCCTTGTAAATTTTAATTAGTGTTGGAAGTTATAGTTCTGTGTATAGAGGAACTTTAGAAATTAAGGTTAAATGTAACACGTAACAATCCATTGACAGATCTATTTGATAAGGTGGTTTATCAACAAAATTAAGTCCAGTGAAATACCTTTTGAAAGAAGATGGTTACCTAATTGGCTGCTTTCGTAGAAAAAATTTCCAACTTTTACTTTCTAAAAGAAATATACTTTGCGCTTAAATATAACAAAAAATAAGTAAAATATGATTAAAAATTTCACTTTCTGTAGGACAAATGATAGGCTTCCTCCATTTATACTCATCCCATAATACTCTCCACTGTAAAGGTAATATATTCAGCTTTATCTACTGTTTCTACTTGTCAAATGTTAGGCTTCCTCCTCTGTAAGGCCTTCCCACTAATTCTCTCCACTAGCAGTGTTATATTCCAGTTTTTATCTTTTCATTATACATTGCCAACCTAAGGCTTCCCATGTATAATTCTCTCCACTAATAGCGATGTATAATCACCCACCTAAATATAAACATTCGAAGAACAGCTTTTCTTTCCACACTGCAAATGTAGGTCTCCTTCACTTCAAGACTTTAATAATTCTCTCCACTAGGTTTATTTAATCACCCCTCTCTAAGTTCCACTTTTTTCTTCTCTCCCTATAAAGTCATTCCCCCATAATTCTCTCCACTAGCAGTGTCACATATTCCAGTTTTGTCTTTTAATTTCTACACGGCTAACCTAAGTCTTTCTCCATTCATACTACGAAACACACGAATTGGCTCTCATTCAGTGACTGCTTTTGTAGAATTCCGGGTTTTACTTTCCAAGATCTGGCCCTTTTGGTACTCGATCTCGATCGTACATCTGCAAGTGTGGTGATCAAAGCAGAAACTGTGTAATTTATCTTATATAACACAAACTTCAAAGGAGCTGAGCTGATTCTCTTATTCTCTTGCCTATAAATACATGCATCTGCCATGCATTCTTCCTCACCCAAACCCCACCATCTTTGTTTCTCTCTCCTTCAGTCTCCTCATTCCAATGGTGCTTTGTTCCCCTCATAATATCAATTCTCGGCTGCTTCTTTGCTCTTCATCGTTTCTCTTCTATCTTACTATCCTCCTCCATCCATTTCTTCTTCTTCTTCTTCCTCTCGCTGCTGCCCGTACAATCTGCTACCTTGTTAGGAAATGAAATCGATCGACTTGCCTTACTTGCCTTCAAGGATCAAATAACTGCTGACCCAAACGATGCCTTGTCCTCATGGAACGACAGTCGCCATTTCCGTCAATGGGAGGGAGTCACTTGGGGCATCGGCATCGTCAGAGAGTCACCGGATTGGACCTTGCACATCAACGACTAGTAGGTCCCACATCTCCCTCCATTGCAAACCTCTCTTTTCTCAGGGAAATTCACCTCCAAAACAACAGTTTCTATGCCCAACTCCCCCAAGCCGTCTTTCGCCTTCCACGACTGAGATTTGTCTATCTGAGCAATAATTCATATCACGGAATGATCCTGCCAATATGACAACTCATCTTCAAAAATTTGATTTAAAGTACAACGAGCTTGTTGGGGTCATTCTTGGTGATCTCCAGTTACTTTCAAGGCTCACTTTGTTAAATCTTAGACATAACAACCTCAGAGAAAGTATCCCACCTTCCCTAGGCAATCTTTCGTTTCTCACCTTCTTGGAATAGGGGGAAAATAGTCTTAGAGGAAGTATCCTCTACAATATAGGAAGATCGATTAAGCTAAAAATTCCCAACCTAAGTATCACTGGATTGTCAGGCACAATTCCTAGCCCGCTTTATAATCTCTCATCACTTGTTATATTTGATATATGTGACACCCGGGTTTTATCAATCTGTTTCTCATATTTATACTCAAATAATAATAATTTATTTATAGAAAATAGATGGGATTCCAGAACTTAAAACTCATAATTTAAAATTTGTCGCAGCGTCAAGCAAATACCATTTAAGAAAACCCCGAGGGTCACTTCTCCTCAAAAACCATACTGAAAAACAGAACGAAAAGTAACCATTTTGAGCATGCTCACAAATTAAAACCACGATGAAATTTTGTAACTGCAACTGTAAAGACACATAATAGTAAAGTTCCAAAGCTCCAGGGTCTGTCCAAGATCACCACATCATCCATGAATAAATATATAACCACTATACAGTGATATGGGTCTAATCTATCCATATATACAATGACTAAGGAGAATGCCAAAAAGCCAATACCAGTCCAACCAAAAGTACACCACTCTGTCAATATTTGACAGTCTCTGTCCTCAAGCCCCCGTCCAACTCCATGCTAGTCCACCTTCTTTCCTTTCTGACTGTCGTGCTCTGATTCTGAGGCATTGCAAAACAAAGCAATGCCTCAGCAAGCTATGCTTGTGCAGGTGATATACATTCAAAATAACTCAAGAAAACAAAGCATATGGTGCAAGGCATAAAGATCGAAAGATGATCAATAATATATAAAGTCTTAAATCACACGATGAAGGATATGCCATGTCCATGCAATAAATAAGATATCATCAACTATGATATCATGACATGCACAATTTGAGAAAATCTAGAAACATATGAATGCATGTCAAAAGAATCAAACCTCATACACAGTCAAGCCCTATGAGTGTCTCACATACACTCACGGCAATGTGGGGTCAGCTCTCTGTACCATCCGCTTTCACCCTTTCACCCTTGCACCCTCACGGGTACTCAGGCACTCACGGGAACTACGCGTACCACTTTCGCTTTCACCCTTTCACCCTCACAAGCACTCAGGCACTCATGAAAAGTCGCGTTGCACACCCGCTTTCACGCTTTTACCCTTTCACCCTCACGAGCACTCAGGCACTCACGGGGTGAAAATCGTATCCTACCACAGGATCAATAGTCTCAAATATCAAGCCAGAGCAACTCTCACATGTCAAGAAGACCAAAAATCCAAGTGGATATTACGAAAGATATCAAAAATGGTGCATGCAATAACCACCATAAAGATAACACGCACATGCGAAGCTGCATGCTGAAGTCAATCTCACACATATGGTAAAGCATAAATCATATGCCTCAAAGACTCCAATTATCAAATCACTATTTGAGAATCATAGAAAAAGTATGAATGAAATCACCTACCTCAGTATCGCAATATCGCTAAAAATCACGTATCCAATATCAAGGTGTATGCTCTGATGTACCTGTCAGGACATAAATCATGTCATGGTTAACAAATATAACTAAAATCTAAAGCCTGGTCATCTATTGATCAGTTCGATCTAAATCATCTAATAGCATTTCATAGTTTTGCTATTAAAAAGTTACTCCAAACTAGATTTTTATCCTAAATCTAGGTCCGCCTTGTTAAGACGATCACAACGCCTCTTTCGGATCGTGATTTGGACCTCTGTAGCTCCTAAAATCAAGGTTTAAAGGCAAAAAGGGTAAAAAAAAAGACCAAAATCCCGCAAATGGGGCCCGTCGCATGCGCAGCACGTGCCGGGCGCTTCTGTGGAAGCGCTCTGCATCAGAACCCCATCTGGGCAGTAGGCGCTTCTGTGGAAGGGCTCTGTGCGTGGGGGATGGAACAGCGCGAGTGGCGCTTTCCAGCCCCTCCATGTGGCGCGCACGAGTCGCACCACGTGCCCAGTGCGTGGCGCACCCTCATCGCGCCACGTGGCGCTCCCTCAACCATGCCGGCGACCCCAGGAGCTCCGTTTTTTGTGATTTTTACACCCCTGTGTCCCGTTTTTCACGTACATTCCATTTCCACGATCCATTTTCCTAATCCTTCCTAAATCTAGCATTTTTTGTACGCTTTTTGTTTCGTTTTCAAAAACTCCCGTATTACTGTTTTTTGGCATTCCTAGCCGTCCGATCATCACAAAATTTTGTGGGTTCTTTCCTTTCCTCATCATACACAATATGAACGGTCCAAATCTAAATCCGACACCGTCTCATCCAAATTTTTTAGGAAAATCAGTACGCACGGATTTTTGCAAAAACTTAAGTTTTCATGCCATTTTTTGGCGTTTACAGGTACTTAAACGTTGAAATTAACACAAAAGGGAAGGGTGGAGTGATCCTACCTCGTTCCTGGCTGTTCAATGGTGGCGAAATCCGCCTCCCCAGTGCGTGATGGTCCACGTGAAACAGAGAGACTTGAGAGAGAAGAGAGTGTGTTTTGAGCACTCTCTCTCTTCTCCTTACCTTACCTTATATTATTTTTTTATTTTTATTTTATTTATTTTTTTTTCAAAATGTTACAATATAACAGAGAACCAGCCATATGGGAGCCTTCCACCCGATCTAGGCTCAACTCTCCCAAACTTACAAGAGCTTTATATAGCTAGCAATCGATTTAGAGGACCCATACCAAGTTCATTGCCCAATGCTTCTAAACTTGCAATACTTGAATTTGCTGGCAACAATTTCATAAGTTCCATGTCTCTAATCTTGGGTAGCCTTCAAGGTATCTCTTTTCTTAGTTTTTTGGAAAAATTAGCTGAAGGTACGAAGGAAGCGAATGACTTAGACTTTTCTCAATTCTTTGATTAACTGCACACGCCTATCATACTTAGCACTAGGGTTTAATCACTGTAAAGGTGCATTGCCCAATGCGATGGCCAATTTCTCAACCCAACTAACTTACCTAAAATTAGGTAATAACAAATATCTGGAACGATCCCATGGTGGGGTGGAAAATCTCATAGGCTTAAATCTATTAGGCATGGACGCAAATTTTATTGAAGGTACTAATCCAGTTGGAATTGGAAAGCTTAACAAACTATACTATTTGTACTTGGGTGTTAATGGATTTCGGGGACAAATTCCACGTCCCTAGGAAACTCGATAGGATTGAGCTCACTCACATTAGAGTTGAATAATTTAACAAGAAAAATTCCTTCAAGTCTTGGCAATTGTAGGAATATGCAACAATTGTATCTTGATGACAACAAACTTAATGGCAACATATTGCAAGAAGTTCTTAACCTT
The DNA here is from genome assembly GCA_035236585.1 of Warburgia ugandensis. Classification (NCBI taxonomy): domain Eukaryota; kingdom Viridiplantae; phylum Streptophyta; class Magnoliopsida; order Canellales; family Canellaceae; genus Warburgia; species Warburgia ugandensis. The sequence continues at coordinate 74,387,740 of CP141132.1, read as the reverse complement.
CCTGATCTCTCAATATCTCTCAACTTGTCATATAATTCTTTCACTGGATCACTACCTTTGGAAGTTGGCAACCTTAAAATGCTTGGAAAATTAGATATATCTTACAACAACTTGTCTGGTGAGGTTTTGAGCGTGTTGAGCAATTCTTTAAGTGTGGAATACCTTTACATGCAGCACAACTCCTTCTAAGGAACCAAAACCATTCCTTCATCCATGAGTAGTCTGAAAGGAATTCGATTGTTGAACCTCTCTTTTAATGATCCTGAGGGTGAAGTGCTAAAAGATGGGATCTTTAGAAATGCAAGTAAAATTTCAATCTAAGGAAACAACAAGCTTTGTGGAGGTATCTCAGAATTACAATTGCCAAGTCTTACCCACATTTATACAAAACATGGAAGGTCTTGTGCATTGAAGGTAGGTTTGGCAACATTTAGTGTGGTTTTTTGTCTAATTATAACCACACTTTTCATTGTTGCATTCCAATGGAGAAGAAAGTAAAAAAAGAAGCCTCCTTCCACATCTTTTGCGGATCCTCAATTGTTAAGGGTCTCTTATGTGGATCTCCACAGAGCAACTAATGGGCTCTCCTTGGAAAATTTAATTGGTAGTGGAAGTTATAGTTCTGTGTATAGAGAAACTCTAGAAACTAATAGAGAAATCATTGCAGTGAAGGTACTCAACCTTCAACAACATGGAGCTTTTGTAAGCTTCAACACTAAATGCGAGGCTCTAAGAAATGCTCAACATCGTAATCTTGTTAAGATCTTCACTTCCTGCTCAAGCATTGATTTCATTGGCAATGATTTCAAAGCTCTAGTCTTTGAGTAGGGTAGTCTCGATAAGTGGTTGCATCCCGATGAAGGTGAACAACATCTACTAAGACAATTGACCTTTGTTGAAAGAGTAAATATTGCTACTGTTGTCACATCTGCCTTGCATTATCTTCATCACCATGGAAAAGTACCAATTGTTCATCGTGATCTAAAGCCGAGTAACATACTTTTTGATGATGACATGAATGCACATGTTGGTGACTTTGGCCTATCAAAGTTGCTTTTTGAGGCCATCAATAATTTCTCTGAAGATAAAACCAGCTCATCAAGATTAAAGGGAACTATTGGATATGTCGCTCTAGGTAAATGACTTTATCTATCAATTTACATAATTTTTTGTAATCATAATCCATAATAAGGCTTAAATTTTCATGATATCATTCTTTCTTTCCCAACTAATGATAATATTTATTTTGAAATGTGTATATAATGCTATTAGAAGTTGGAACCATATATTATAGAATACGGGATGGGTTGCAAGGCAACCACACAAGGCGATGTGTACAGCTATGGCATTCTTTTGCTAGAGATTTGATACAACCTGCAATATCATGGTTGCACTGCATAATTACCAAACTAGGTGGGTTCGCTTTTTGACTTCAAAACTCTGAAAGTAGAATACCCTAGAGATATCAAATACATGCGAGTTCTGGTTTCTAAACCATCTAAGATGAGAGGAATTAGAGAAACGGTTTGGATTGTTAAAAATTCCAAAAAGTGGGCCTGCCATTGATTTTTTAGTATTTATATAATATAATGGTAATACAAACAATTGTATCAAATAATCTCTCTCTCTCTCTCCACAGGTGGTGCCAAGTTTGGCCCGGGACCCACTGGACCCGTGGTTCTGGCGATCAATCTGAATATTCTACTTGTTGCATTTCTCAAATGGTTAAATAGATCAGAAGCATTTTCCCTTTCATTTTGCTCTTTTTTCTTTGGGTTTCCGAAAGCCTTTAGAATGATTTAGTTTCTTTGATTTCGTCCTGTATAAGGATCATTGGATCTTTAACAACTAAAACAGGAGGCAAGAAGAAAACAGTAAGATTAGATTAGTGTTTTCTCCTCGATCTTTAGCACAATTCAACAATTTCTATCGGCACAAGCCTAAAAGATGTATCTTTATTTTGTCACAGACTTTCTCATTTATGTATCTATTCTTTTTTACCATTTAATGTAATATGAGAATCCTTTGGTGCCAACTTACAGGGATTGTTGATCGACTGTGGTGGAATTGTTATTCTAGGTTGCGTTTGTTTATTTGATTACCATTTTGGAGCATTTTAGAGCTGCAATGGTGGATAAAATAATTATTGATAGTTCTTCAAAGTAAACAGAAATGCAAAACAAAGCCAATGGAAAAGATAACAAATCAATGAAGCAAAAAGCAGATGAGGTTACTGGGCATTATGAAAAGGAGAGAGAGACTCCCACTGCCGAATTTTGTCGAGAGGTGGATTGTTTAGACAATACTAGAGATGGAACTCTAGCAACAGATTGCGTACAAGCCACTTGGTGGGTAACCAGTGCCGAAACAAAACGTTTGGAGCTGAATACAACGTGGTTGAAGGGATCCATGTACGCTATGATTCACTGTTTGAATGAGATGTGCATGTTTGGCTGTCTGATTTCTTCTCCATCTAGTGTAGGGGTCTGTTTTCACTGTCTACGAAATCCTCTACCCAATAGAAGCTCCTTGGTGCTGAGAGAACCTTTCCATCATCAAATTAGTCGATCTCAATTGCATGATATATGTTAAAGCCGGAAAAGAATGTTTAAAGGTCTTTCCGGCTCTGTGTAAACGGGTTCTGGTATCCATTTTATCACCCGTTTATTAAACAAGAATTTGTACCGTTCAACCCGCAACCTACATTGACCGGCCTGCAACCCGTCCGTTAGCCATCTCTACCACCAAGACCAGTTCCTAAGGATAAATGGTTATGATCAACTGATTCTTGGCTTCAGTTCTACTTGCAGATTATGGACGGGCCATGCACAAAATGTTGAACCTATCTCATAGTTCTAGGCGCATAAAAGCAGAAAAACACTGCATCCATCGATGGACCTAATTCAACAAAATGGAAGGCTTAAAATCACAGAACAGAGAAATTTTTATGCACGATCCATAGTTGTTTGGATCGTCTCGAAGTATGGATGCTCAAGGACTAGAAGTAATGAATGGATCTTGAAGTATGATTACAATATCGAACATTTAGAAGAGAAAATTTCTCAAACCATGACTAGTCGATATGATTACAATGTGTATCTTATTTTGCAGTGTTATATGTAACGGGTGGTCCAACACAAACAAGACACCTATCACAGCCTTCCCTTTCATGGCATGCCTAGACTCAGCCACAAATAAACTCAGTGCACATGCGTTGACAAAATAAGAGCTATTTGAAGCTGAGTCGATGTGGTCTTCCTTGGATTTCTTTTATCCGCATTTTTCATTTTTCTACCTTGTTAGTTACTTGTGTTATGGTCTTTTATCCCTGATTTGCATGTTTTGGTTTGAAATCTGGTGGTTTTGAGTACTTTTCCATCTATGTATGAAATAACACTTCATTCTATTTGTCCTAATTGTCTTCTATGCCCAAGAAAGAATGTGAAACATTTTCTCTGATCTTCTTTAACTTCTAATTTGCAGCCATTGCTCAGATCTTTGACACATCTAATAAATGGCAAGTGTGGTCATGCCCCCGGACTCTATCATGAAGGAACACCAGCAAGAAAAGCTTGAAAAAGTACAAATGGATGGCAGATTTGCTGATTCAGACCATTTGATATGACGAACCGGTTAAATAATCATGAGTATTTGGATCGCTTAAAGTTTCGGATCATGAGTGTGAATGCTGAATGGCGACTTTGCTTTACACAGCCTTCGTAGTAGAATTTTTTAATAGAACGACAATATTTCTCTTTGTTGGTGTTGTTTAATCTCAATTCCTCAATTTTGGGTTCTAGTGAGTTTATGTGACAAAGCCAACGGCTTTTCTGATGTGGGTTTAAGTCGGCTAATGGAATTGGAATGGGTTCTGGAAAACAGGAGACAGCGTTCAGGTTGCTGAAATGTAGCCTTTTAACAGCCCCTCGGAAAAATAAAGAAGACCAATGCTTTGAACTAATCAACTGGCCATAATTCGCAAATCAGAGGCTTGAAATCTTCCAACAGTGAGATATCTATTCAATATCAGTCCATCCATGTGTTGCCTTTCAGATATACAGTCTTGGTTTCTTTTTCTTTCTTTTATAGGTACATTTAGCTGGTGGTCCATTTGGGGGTAGACCAGAATGATGGTAGAGAAACAACAAACGGGAGCCGATGATTCAATTGATGATCCATTGATAGAGATACTTTCTCTCTGGCCTGCAAGGTCACTCTCTAAATTCCCGTGTATATCCAAATCACGGTGTGATTTGATTTCTGATGATTCATTACAAAGAAGATAAAGATTTACCATGTTTGCACTCTTTTATATGGTAGGCTTGATCAATTCCATGGACCTCTGGAAGCAGAAAGAATAAAAATATGTATCAGGTGGAAACCATGGAGAAAGGTACTTGTGCAGGTTTCTTGCCTCTTCATCCTTGTTTCAATATCATCGATTGCTGCAACGGGTTGGGGGCAGACTCTAACCCGGCAATCTACCATGTGTTCAACCCTGTTACAAAAGGAATACAATGCTCTGCCAGGACCACAAAAGATAAAACTTATTGCAAATGCAAGATTGGCTTTTGGTACTCAAGTCTCGGCTCATGAAAAAGTCATTCCTTATCGGGCAGAGCAGCTCATTCATCGATACACACATATAACCCTCGAGATCTTCTCCTCTGATTCCGGTTGGGGGAGGGTTGATTGGCGCTGGGAAGGAGGGTGGTTCAGTTCAAGGTGCAACGTGACCCCAATTTCTATCCTTACAAGCACATTCTGCTGTTTATTTTAACGAAGCTTTGCATATGCTTGCCTTATATCATACCAGCCACTGCACCATGATCTGGATCGATATTAATCTGCAAGATGATAAATTTGCCCGGGCACAACCACGAGTATGGGTTTCTGGGGCCGTATGGAAGTTTTCTCTATTACGCTAGCCAAAAAGAGACTTTCTAAACTCGATTCCCATTTAAAAATGTGCAGATATCGATGTTATTTCCGCATCTCGTTTTTTCATATTGATTTCAGCCTTGTTTTCTTTGTAACACACGGTAACATATACTCTTATCATCTTGCAAGCAGAAGGTTGGAGGTGATGCGCAGTTTTAGTTGTGAGAGATCCCATTTCAACCTACAGAGATAGATCAAGGCCTTCCCTTTTCTGCCATGCATTAACAGCATGGAGGAAGTGAGATAGGATTATTTTTCTTACACTTGCCTTCTCTATTAGGAAAGATTTGGATGTTTTGGCGTGGAATCCAATCAATTGTATTTGAGTTTCCTTAGTATGAAATAACATAATATCATTGCGTGACGCTGAGGTCTTTGTATGAACAAGTAAAATTTTCGGACTGTTTAGATGCTCTGCGACTTGATCACCGGCCCCTCTTGAAGGTCGCAAGTACCTACACTTGCCCAATTAACCAGCGGGTCTACGTTTAATTGATTTGAACAGATATCTCCTTTACCGCAAGTCTCCCAAGTGCCAAAATTATTTAGTTCCCAAAGTTGGATGCTACGTTGTTATAGAGCTTTCGTTTGGTATCTGAGCGTGAAATGCAAGATCTTGCAGAAGTGACCAAAAAGTATATGCGGGCACAACCTTCTGGAGACTGAACTAACTTGTTGAGTTGCTCAGTTGGCTTCGGTAATTTAGTTTAACTGATCAATTTCTTTTCTTCAAAGTTAGACATACACGCACACTCGTACACCTGCCCTCCAACCCTGGTCACCCAACTGAGGAACTGCGCAAGAATGCTTTAGTGCTTTAATGTGATGAAGATAAATTTGTTCGGTTTGGCAAATTCTACGGAGATAGGCCGATCGAAGATGAGAAAAGGCCTATAGGAATGATAGACGTAGTTAACTAATAATAATTCATTAGCTAGAAGCCATCTAATACAGTTGGTCATGGATAATATGGTGCCTCGCCTATTATACTTGCTCAGAGATTCAAGGAGGCACCTTCTTTTTTCTTTTTTTTTAATGGGAAAATTTTAAGTATATTTAAGAAATCGAATGAAGGGGAGCCGTAGCGCACTGGTAGAGTTGTCGTCGTGTGACCATGAGGTTACGGGTTTGAAGTGTGAAAAACACCTTCTTACAAAAATGCAAGATAAGGTTGCGTACTATTGACCCTTGTAGTCTGTCCCTTCACTGAACCCTGCATACGCAGGAACTTTGTGCAAGGGGCTGGCCTTTTATTTAAGAAATCAAATAATAGGTTCTGGGAGTTTGCTTCATAACTCTTTATTGTTGAAAATGGAAAGAAAAAGGAAAGAAGCCAGTAAAGTTTGATAGGGAGATGATTAATTAATCAGCAACACTTAAGGCTAATTACTATAGAAGTTTAGATGCATTGGCAAAACTGACCACAAAATGTTTGCTCATTGCGCTTCTTAGAGCTTGGCGCAAAGATACACACCTTCAACCTGCTAAAATTATATTTAGGGCTCAGATGCTTGGATCCAAGATGTTCATCTTCTCGGCCATCTCAGATATGTGATACTCCAACCCTTGATGATTTTAACTCTCTGTTAGATGTCCACTTTCTTTTTTTCCTTTTTCCTTTTTGCACTTACCATTTTTCAGTAGAAAATACTACAGTAGATGTACTTGTTTTCAGGGATAAGATGTGACCAGGAAGATAAGCCGTTGGGATCCCCAAGCGTCTTGACCCAGCACAACCAAATCCTTGTATCAATTTACACTTGCAAACAGTATATTACCATATTAGTGCCCCATACATAGGCAGTTTGGAGATGGACTAGTCTTAGCATTGATCTATTAGAGTGACATAACCCAACCCCATCATATCTTAGAGGATAGGCAAGGATCCAATAATCAACCAGAGACACAGCCATTTACCTGTTTCCATCCTTCATATTGGCTATGAACACAACGAACAAATCTTGTTTTCCTAATGGATCATATAGTGAATATGGATCTTAGGATTTTGTAATTCTTAATACTTTCTCGATCTTTGTCATGCTCTAGTTTTTTCTAAACCTTTTTCCCAAATTCCCAAATAGGAATAATAATACATTTTATAAAATAAGAAGGATTCTTAAAAGTAAAACTTGCAATTAACAAAAATAATGCAGCGTTCAAAAGAAATTCCCGAGGGTCATCCCATATCTAAAACCAAGATAACAAATAAAAATCAAATCGTCGATACACTAAGCATGCTCTAAGTAAAATCACAACAAATCATACACAGTAATGAAAATACAATAATAGGAATAATATGTATAAATTTTCCATAGGGTCCATCCATGATCACCACGTTATACACCCATTAGCAAGTGAAGGTACACTATACAAGTAGTGTGGGTCCAATCTATCCAAAATATCAGCATCCATGTACAATCCAACCAATCTAAACACGAGTTCAAGAGACGTATATTAAATCAATCTTTGATGTACAAAATGACTGATGATCCTCGAGGTCCTTACTCAGTCAATGCTACTCCACCTACTTACCCTTAGCGCTATCGCTCTCAAAATCCGAGGTATTGTAAAACAAAGCAGTACCTCAACAAGCTATGCTTGTGTAAGTGATTTACATTCAATTTAGAAAAATGATAGAAAATCACATGGCGCATGGTATCAAGATCATGGTAAATCTCGTAAGAAGAATATATATGCACGAAACATCAGATATCCATGACAAATAATGCATGAAATCTATGATATAAACAAAGCGATATTAATCCTAGACATCATGACATACAAAACATGCAAAAATATGTAGATACATGTATGCCAAACAATGAAAATTTGTATCCATAGAACAACACGAATGTATGTGAAAACCAACAAAACATCGTACATGGTCTATAAGTGTCTCAAATACACGCACAACAACAGGGGGCCAACTTTCAGTACTTTCACCCTTTCACCTATTACGGGACACTGAGGAACTCACAGAAAGATACATTCCAATCTTGCTTTCACCCTTTTACTCACACGGGGCACTCATGACTCACAAAAAGACGCCTTCCAATCCCATTTTCACTCTTTCACCCACACAGGGGACTCAGGCACTCATGGGGGAGTGCATCCCATCACAAGCTCAATTGTCCCAATCGACAAGCCATAGAAACTCCCATTTGTAAAAGTCTTAATAAGATCAGGTAAAAAACATGGTAGTGTACTATCATCCATATATTCAAATATATGACTAAATTATGGAGAATAAAGGATTTTTTCTAAAAACATAATAATGCGTAATCATTCTTGATCAAACCAAATTGAGTGAGTAATTTAATATATCAATATCATGCAACATCTTCAATAATCAAATCGATGCAACTTAAATATATTAAAAATAGTGCATAAATCATGCACAAAGGAAGTAGCTAGCATATTGGGAATACATGCTAAAAATGATCTCATGCAATGTGATGGAGCATAAAACCTATGCCTCAAAGTTTCAAATACTATGTCATGATTTAAGAAATCATGGAAAATTAACAAATGCAATCACCTACCTTAATAAATGCAGTACTCCAATCAAGAGCATAAGCTATATCAAGTTGTGCATCCTAACATACATGTCACATCATAAGTCATCGATCACTTGGTATTCTCATATCTCAAATAAACATGTCAAGTGATAACTTCTCTGATTTGGTAGTTAATCCTAGATTAAAGGCTTAGATCATCTAATTAACCCTCTATTAGGGCAATCCTGGGCTAGATGTTTGTCTTTTTATGTTTATTTAGTGATTCACATGTATCTCTATGATTATGTGTCGATCTGATGGTCAGATCGCTCTATGATCAGCCCATCCTAAGGCATCTGATCAGATTAACAGTCAAGATCATTTTTCTAGAAAGTTTACCTATGATCAAATCATAATTTCTATCCATTCATGTCTTGGATCATTAATATGTTCAAGTTCTAAGGCTTAATCATTTATTGATTGGCCAGGTCTAAGTTATCGTATCACATTTTCTAAGTTTGATCTAATTATACTTGGTCAAATTATATTTTTGATATTACAATCATATCTATCTTATTGAGCTGATTCCAATGGATCTTTCGGATAAAAAATTCTACTTTTGTAGCTCCTAAAATCACATTTTTATTAAAAATATCCCATAAATTAATTTATTAAATTAAAGGGGTCCGCGCATCCCGCAAGGTCACCTGGTCCATCAGTGACGATGAACCAGGACCGTTCATTCAATTTTTGCCCAGTCTTGGGCTCTATAGGTCCAATTTCTCTTTGTTTCCATTGTTTCTAGGGTTTTGAGGTCTTGTAAATTTAATGAATGGTTTAGATTTTTCATCTAAGCCCTCTAAAGTGTAGTTCTAGTACTGTTCTTTAGTTTTTCCTAGATCTACTCCAAAATTCTGATTTTCTTCTAGATCTAGCTATTCTACAATGATACTGGATATAAAATACAAGTACTAGAATGCAAAAAAAAAAACTCAAAGGATCAAGCTCCTACCTCTTAGATCAGCAGAAAAATCTGATCTTGTGGTTTTATGGTTCCGATGAAGACATAGGAAAACGGTAAGATCAAGTGACTCCATGGATGATCTGACACTGCCTCGCCATAGAAGGTAATGAACTAGAGCCTGGGTGAAGATCTTAGCATGATCTGATTAGCTGATCGTAGAGAAATGATGAGTTTAGGGGCGGCAAAATATGACACGACACGATAACACGACTCGAACCCGACACGAATTTAGCGGGTTCGGGTCGAGTCTTATCGTGTTCGTGTCATTTTCGGGTCACCCGAAAATGACACGCCAAAAATCGTGTCGTGTTCGAGTCAATGAATTTGACCCGTCGTGTCTACCTGTTTGACACGCGACCCACTCATGACCTTATTACCTTAACACTTTAAGACACGATTTGAAAATATAGGACGGTTCATGAGTAACCGTCCTATATTAGTATTTATATTATATAGGACGGTTACTTACAAACCGTCCTATATTTGTAGTTATAATATAACTTATATATAGGACGGCTATTCACAAACCGTCCTATATTAGTATTACTAGTTATATATAGGACGGCTATTCACAAACCGTCCTATATTAGTATTACTAGTTATATATAGGACGGCTATTCACAAACCGTCCTATATTACTAGTTATATATATATATATATATAGGACGGCTATTAACAAACCGTCCTATATTACTAGTTATATAGGACGGCTATTCACAAACCGTCCTATATTACTATTTATATAGGACGGCTATTCACTAACCGTCCTATATTACTAAGTTATATTGGAGAATGGAGGGTTCTTCTGGAGCCACTGTTAAGAGTTAATGAGTTATTCTCACACATATACTATAAAGATATTCTCGGAGGAACAAACTTTCTTCTAGGTTCTCGTTCGGGTGCATCTTAGAGAATATGAAAAGAAAGCAAAGACATGAGAGTGACAAACTATAAACAAGAATTCACAAAATATAATCCAGAAATCTGTGATTTAAGATTTGAATGAAGCAGGATTTCCTGAAATGTAAGCCGAAGCAACTTGACCTTCTAGTTTGCAAGCTTCTGATAAAACACATTTGATTGGCAACAGATAAGTGAAAGCTTGCAAACATGATATAATTACAACTAGTGGAACTTCCTCATCCCTCTTTCTGTTCACACAAACAATTGTGTTCCGATTGTCAGAAACTTGGTAGCTTAGAATCATGGGCTCCAATCATCACAATTGCCCAACATATCAATCACTTAGCACCATCTCCATGACTATATCATTCCAATTGTCAATAGGCCCAGGCAAGCACCAATGCAGACAATCATTCTGAACTTTGGCATTTTTAATTTTATCCTCATTCCTCAGCAAATGAATGAAATTGCCTGTATAGGCAGGGATGTCCATCAGGTCTCCATTCAAAACACCAACTTCACAATCACATCATTAAAATTTGAAAGTTTTTTGGTATCATATTCATATGAATCATATCTACAACTTCAGTATATATCAGTAATTTCAATCATCAACCTCCATTCCATATATGACTCCCTCTCTAATACATGATACAATACATGATATGATATCAACCACCTATACTGTATTTGTAGATTGTATGTACATACATGATACAATACAACCCATCTGCTGATCTAAGCCATCATTGAAAATTGATGATTAACCCATCTGCTGATCAAAACACCAACTTCACAATCACATCATTGAAATTTGAAAGTTTGAAACAAAGAAAGCACATACATTGATACAGTGTACTTCAATCAAAAGAAAAATAGAACACATTCATTGAAATGAACTGATCTTTGTATTATATTTGAGTAAAATGTATATACATGAATGATAATATACATTCATTTACAATTTTACATCACTGAACTACAAATTAAAATTTATAATATGATCTGTCCATTCCATTCTAATATCATCTAGATCCAACTGGGAGTAACTCTTGGTTCCAAAATCCACCTGCAAGAAACATATAATAACTTAGTTCAGAGATTAGACATGTAATCTTGAATTAAGTCAGGAAATATATAAATCAAAAGTGCAACTTTGGTCAGTAAGTCTAAGTGTTACCTTTCTCAATTGAGGGCACTGCAAAACAATGCCACTAAAGACAACATAAAAGTTTCAAAATATAATTTCCAACAAGTTCAGGTTTAAAATTATATGAAAGAGTCTAAAGAGCAGTAATTAGTAAACTGTACCTTGGCCTTCTTCCAGTTGAGTTTTGGTGGGTGGTGAATGCCTTCCCTCTCAGCCCATTTATACCATGCTCTACACACATATAATTGAAAAGCATTAGATTATGAATATTATTATAGTTGCCAGGTGAGTAGTTATATTATAATAAAGAGAATAATAAAGACTTACTTGTTTATAATTTCCATAAGGTGTTCCCGAATGTGTGCTCCACATGAATAAAAAAAAATTGCATGGCCACCATGCATATCCAAAGCTAGCAACATCCAATGGGACCTATAAAAATAATAGTTCAATTGAATTTTCTCTAATCTTAACTGATGTAGTATTCATGTGTATGAAACTATGAATTGTGAAATTAAAATGGCATAATTAAGCAACCTATGTTACAACGTATCCGCTATTGTAGGGAATCAGTAATGCTTGCCCCTTCGCACAAGTCATGAGACCAGGAATGATATCTTCACTTTGTTTGTCCTTAGGCAAATGGGCCAATTGAAAGACAAGAGAAGGGTCAAGGAACTTGTAAATGTCCTTGACCTCTAGTCTATGCAAGCTATCATGCAAATACCTGCATTTGAAATTTGGGTTAATGTCAAATAATTATTAAGTTTTATTAAAAAAGCAAGTATTAAGTAATGTTACATTGATTGGTAAGTCTTAACTCTAATAGAGCAGTTACACGACGTACCCTATATAGACTATGATGTGCATGTACTCCAATTGATCCATATTACATATGGCTATGAGGTCTTCCTTGAAGAGTGGAACCTCAACCACATCGTTTGAAAGCACACCTGCCTCTATCCTTATAAGGTTCATTGTATTTGTGTTGCCTTCATTGGCTAGTCTGTACAGTACCCTTAGGAATTGAGGTGTGTTAGGTGGAACCTCCACCTGATACCTACACTGTAAATGTAATCATGTAACATTTTAGAAATTAGTAATGAATATATACAACATATACTGATATACTAGCAAATATAAAAGAAGAAACCCAGTGAGGTAAAATTAGAATATTTTATAATATAACAATAATAATATTGTGACTACTGACTTGTGACTTGTGGGTAGTGACTAGTGAGTACCTAACAAGTGTTTTGAACTAAAGAACTAGTACTACTGACTTATGACTTGTGAGTAGTGACTATGGAAAAACATAGAACTAGTACTACCTGAGAAGGCTGGGATGTGGCTACACTTGCCACTATGCCAGAATTTGCCGGCGGCAAGGTTTGCTTCAATTGCCCCTTGTGCTGCTTTTCGTGATCCGACTGTCCGACATGTTGCAGACAATATTAATCAATGAACAGTTTAGGAGGACTTAAAAAAAGGTAGGAGAAAATGAAGCCATGACTACAGTTAGTATATATGTACCTTGGAATTGGATATCATTGGTTTTATGTGTTTCTCTGGCCAACACACATGATATCCAATTGCATCCCCAATAGTTTCAACATCATCCCCTTCGACTGGAAATGGAAGGGGAGCATCTGATTGAATGGCAGTAATGATGCACACACACTTAGTGTGTGGAGGCATCAACTTACCATGCAAGGTGGCGGAAGTCATGGGCCGAACCTCGTACAGTGTTGCCACAGCCACATGGTTCTCAAATGTATGCAGCTGCAACATGCACTGACCCACCTGCATTTGAGAAATGACATATATATAATAATTAGTGATGTAATGTAAAGTGTAAACTAAAAACAAAAGTAAATAAGTAACATTGTAAAACTAAACAAGTGAATATACATACCTCACTGATTGGGAGTACTTGTTCTGCCACCTCTTCATCTGATAGAGGACTAGGAGTAGGAGTGCAGCTATTATTATTTCTTGCTAGTTGAACTTGAGGTTGAGCTTCAGCTTGAGGGCCGCCAACATCCTCACATGAGGTTCTTCGGCCACCTTGGAGTTCCTTCAATAGTTGATCTTTGACCATGCTATATATCTCCACAACTGTTTGCTTCTTCCATTCTTCCAATTCTTGTAGCGTAGGAGCCTTTTGTTTGGGGAAGAATTTGGAAGGAACAACACCCCGACCTTGGCCCCTTATTGGCCAGGGTGCTCATTCTTGTTGCCCATTGCCCTATACAGGATGTCCCCCTTTGCAGCAGTGCTGCTAAGAGTCCCTGTAGTTGCACTTTCTTCTTGTTCTTGGGTATAATATTTAAATAATATACTATGCAAGGGTATAAAATATTTAACTAGGCAGTATGCAAATAAAGTAAAAGTATAAAACTTAAAGTCTTAAACCACTTACAATTCTTGAAGCAATTGTTGCAGTTGTCTCGTTGGCAAAGGTCTGGGAGTTACGCCCTTTCAAATGTGCCATTTTCCATAGAATAGCACGGTCGATGGGATCCGTTGTCCCAGCCTTTTTTTGCTGTAATAAGATTAGACACTAAGTCAGAGTTAATAAAAATAATAATCTAATATGATTAGACAAATGGAATGTGACATGATATACTTACTACATCTGCCTCTAATCGTGCATAGCCAACCTTTGAAAGGTGGTGCGGCGTATGGTTCTGTGCACGAGCCTTTTGTCCTTTTATACGCTTTGCCTGGACATCAAAGTAATGTGATCAAAGATTCAAAATACAATCAATTATAATAATTACAAGACTCAAAATTTAGCTTGGCTAGTTCAAGTTGTGATTACCTCAAAATCAGGAGATAGCCTATACTGTACAAATTGATTCCATGCTTCCTGGTTAATGAAGTAGGAATACAACTGAGGGACCATGTGAAGCGTAGAAGGATCATGAGAATTTGGAAGTATGTACTTCCTTGCAAGCTCACTCTTCCATTTCCTCCAAGCTTCACCAGCTCCTAGCAAGGCTTGCTTCTTGCACTCATCAGATACGTCAAAGGCAGACTACAAAACAAAAGAAGAAGCATGTTAAAGTGACTAACTAGTGAGTATTGCAGCAACTTTGTGTATCTTATCGTGATTCATATGCAAACAAAAACAAAACATATAAATATAAAGGACATATTATGTTATATGTAGGAAGAATTTACATACCTTGACCATTTCCCATACTGAATCTTTGACTTGTGGCGATACATGTCTCCAATCACCATCGAGCATCGGCACAAGTCTTCTAACAGTGCAACATATGAAGCTAGCATAGGCATGTGCAACACCACCAATCGGTTGGCCTTTAGTGTTGAATTGTACCGTTTCTTTTATTCCAACTGAGGTTCTCTTATTTATATGTTCCATTTGCGTTGGGCCCCTCCCCCTGACCTTTCTCTTGACACTGACCACCGGTGGTGTTACTGATGGACATGTGCTTGATAGCCTTGATTGTTCTGCTTCTGTGTGTTGTAATTGTTCTGCTTCTGTGTGTTGTAATTGTTCTACTTGCTCCATGTTTGCTTCAAAATAAAAATGACTACAGTTAGACAAGAAAAGAGGAATACAATTATATAGGGATAATAAGTAGTAGCACCCTTGAAAACCATCACAAATTTTTCATTGGACAGTGGAGACTATACTGGAAGCCTCCTACAAGGTCAGATTGTTGCTCCCTCTATCTCTTCAAACAAGCAATTATGCATGTTCCCATTTTTTGTGACGTTGGCATAGTGCCATAGCCCCAGAAGTATGTCATTCCAGTATGCAGAGTGGAAAAAAAAATGTGATATTTTGTTTTTGTATAACATTCATTATTTGTAGCTTGATTTGGCCATTTCATTAAGTTTCCTATCTCAAAACATTCATTCCAGTCTAATAATAATTTAAAAAATCTGTTATATTCCTTCATCCTTTATTTTTTATTTTGGTCAACTATCACTTAATCATTCCTCTTGTTTCAACAGTTCCAACACATCAAAAATGTTGAAAATCTGACATTGTTTGATGCAGATATGAGATATGTTAATTTAGTTTTTGAGAGATTTTTCTTGATTTGGTTCTTTTTTCTAGGGCTCCCTTAAGGAAAAGAAGAAATTGGGATATAAGCTGTAGCTAGTTTGTGATAAATTAGATAAAGGTAATGTTTTTTTCCATTTTGTAAAAGAAAGAACTAGTTTAATGTCTTTCTCCCTCAATCTTCTGACATCTGTCCTGCTTCTTCTACTGCTCAGTCTGCTCTACATTTCAGCTGGAGAGTGGATACTATTTCAGTAGATGCAGTTCTCTGAGAACCTATCTATCAGGATTCATTGATTCAGCACTAATGCACTATGGGCAAAGTCAGAAGACTCAGAACCTTTATAATTTATATGTTTGGTTTTTCCGTCAGAGGAACATACATATCTGATATCTCCCATAATCCCATTCCACTTCCAGGCTTCCAGCTCCGTTTTTTTTTGCTCATCCATCTTTTTCCCAACAAACCCCGTTTCCAAACTCAAATGAAAGACAACATAAATCAAAATATGAGAAATAGGTGTTTGACAACGAAATGACAGAACAAGTTCAAGGCAAGGATCAGAGAAACCAGACAGAGGTTTTTTTTTTTTTATCAGATTGTGTTCTTTTATTACTTTTTACGGTTACAGAAGTAACAGAACTATAAACGAAATTACATTAAAGATGCAAAAAATCGTAAATACATACCTTTCTTTGCTTAGATCTGTGAAAGATCGAAGAGGAATGGTTGTTTTCACCTTCTCAGTATAGGTTGGATTGGATTGTTGGGTTGGAACTTGGAAGATTGAAATTAGGGCTGAGAATGACCAAGGTGAAAAGTGAAAAGTGAAAACGATATATTATATGTATAGAACCATATAGGACGGTTTTAAAATAACCGTTCTATATAATATACTAATATAGGACGGTTATTCAATAACCGTTCTATAATATACTTAAATATAAGACGGTTTTTCAATAACCGTTCTATAATTATACTTAAATATAGGACGGTTTTCAAATAACCATTCTATAATATATTTAAATATAGGACGGTTTTCAAATAACCGTTCTATAATATATTTAAATATAGGACGGTTTTCAAATAACCGTTCTATAATATACTTAAATATAGGACGGTTTTCAAATAACCGTTCTATAACATAATCAAATATAGGACGGTTTTCAAATAACCGTTCTATAATATATTAAATATAGGACGGTTTCAAAATAACCGTTCTATAATATATTTAAATATAGGACGGTTTTAAAATAACCATCCTATAATATATTTAAATATAGGATGGTTTGTTTATAACCATCTATATATTGAAATATAGGAGTTGTATAAGCTATAAGAGTTATGTATTTAATTAATCTTAGTTGATGATGTGCTTAAATAAAACTAGTTATTAAGTATAGAGTGGAGAAAGGGTTATGTAATTAACTCATCTTAATTTCCTTAAGTTAAGGATGACTGGATGAGCTTAAAAAGACAGAGCATATAGGCATATATCATATATGTATTATGTTCATCTCACTATCTCAAGCTCAGACTTCTCAGTTGAGTTGAGTTACTTGAGTATCTATCAGCTTAAAAGCAAAGTTATGTAAGTAACTCATACTATCATATTCAATTCAACATAGTTGTTGAGGTTGAGGTCAGGGGAGGATGAGTAAAGTTGGTGTTAATTATGTATATAATGCATTTAACTCATCTAATGTCTGATGATCTCACTTGAGGATCATCTTAAAAAAGCAAAGTTATGTAAGTAACTCATACTCAATTCAAAAGTTGTTGAATGTTGATGATAACATTGATAAATGATAATAAGTAAAGAAAGAGAAAGAGTCATGTAATTAACTCATTAGGTAAGAATGACTGAACTGAACTAGAATAGAAACAGTTATGTAATTAACTCAGTAGCTTGAGAATGAGTATAGAAAGAGTTGTGTAATTATCTCATTAGAGGATAATGAGTATAGTATAGGAACTAGGAAGGGTCCCAAGGGAACAGTTATTAGTTATTTAGTTATGTAACATTGTAATTAACTCATTAGGTGAGGTGAGAATGTGAACAGAGAATAGGAGTTGTGTGTTGAATTAACACAAATGTTGAATGATATTACTAAAGGAGTTACTAAATTTTACTCTACAATGTCTACATGAATGATGGATCAAAGGATCATGGATGAATCATGAATGAGTTATTCCTAATCTATTATCATCAATTGGGAGTTAGAAATGAGAAACAAATATTGAGTTATATGAGTTGGATACATGATATTCATGAATTTGATTGAAAAGAGATATATTAGATCAATTGGTTGGTGAGACATGTGAAATTAACATAAGAAAATCATTATTCATTAGCATTTATAATTTTATACAACAATATATGACAGTTAGTTAGTCTCTCTCTCACTTCACTTTTACTTGTACAACTTACAAAACTTGGTTAACTTATCTACTAAGTGTAACTTGTAAGTTGTAACAATTGACATGTGACAATGTGTAGCTAAACTGAAAATGGTTGATAAGAAATTGGTTATACAGTTATTTATAACTTATAGTTATAGGCTTATAGTTGGAAATTGGATTTGGGCTTACTTAACTTACATGATACAATACAATTATACAAAAAGACAAAACAATTGCCTTAGACAGTTAGATTAGACTCTAGATTGACTTAGTAGTTAGTATACCTAGATAATTATTAATTAGTTAAAGTTAAGCCTTTATGTTCTTTTCAGTTTTCAACTTTCATTTTGTTTTCCCGCCACTACAAGTCTACAAGGGGGCCCCCCCGCCCCCACCTCGGATCATCTATCATGATTCATGACATCTAACTATCTAAGTTATCTAACAAGTAAGTTAAGTAACATTAAGGACAATAACTAAGGGCATCAAAATATTTGACAAATGATTGAAGTGTAAGTTTCAACTTTCATTAACTCCACTTGCCACTTGCCAGTTTGGAATTGGAGGAAAGAAGGCTATCGCCTTTGTCGTGCGGTGGTCACTTGAAAAGCGAAAATCGCGGCACATCACAGACTTCACAGTCACAGACTCACAGTCACACTCACAGATTGGTAATGAAGGAATAAACCATGTGTAAAATAGGACGGTTAGTCCTTAACCGTCCTATATTATTATGTAAAATAGGACGGTTAGTCTGTAACCGTCCTATATTATTATGTAAAATAGGACGGTTAGTCCGTAACCGTCCTATATTATTATGTAAAAATAGGACGGTTAGTGTATAACCGTTCTATATTTGGAAAATATAGTACGGTTAATGTATAACCATCCTATATGTTAAAGCTTACAAAAAATAAGACGGTTAGTAAGTAACCGTTCTATATTATCTAAATATAGGACAGTTAGCACATAACCGTTCTATATTTTTAAAATATAGGATGGTTAATACATAACCGTACTATATTTTATAAATATAGGACCGTTAATACATAAGTAACATAACCAACGTTACCAACCCAAGGTTGAAGTTGAAGGCTTGCAGTTTGTACCGCTTTTATAATTTACAATTTTACATCTGTTTGATTTCCCTTTCCGGACTCAGGAGGACCGTAATCCAGATATCTTCTTCAAGTTCAAACATCAACCCTTCTAAGTTCTAACACGATGAGCAGCAAGACTCTACTATAGCACCACAGGTATGTCATGTGTTTGTTTTTTGTTATTTCTCTATGAAATTATGAGTCTGACTCTTTTCATTCCTCTCAATTTCATCACTCTCGAGTCTCAACTCTCAAGTCTCAGTGTCTCACTCACTCCCTTCCCTTATTACTTATTAGTAATTGTTGGTGAAGTCTGAAGTGTTTAGTTTACTGTCAGTGTGAACTAATTTTTTTTTGTCATTTGCATTTTGCAATATAGGCACAAGTTGAAGTTGGGAGCACTGATGTTTCTGATAACTTGAATATGCTACACCACAACAACGATGATGATGAGTTTGCTGATTTGGAGAACGTGGAGTTAGTTTCAAAATCCAATAGAGGTAAAAAGCATAGGAAACTAATGTCTCCAGTTTGGAATTTTTTGAACACCTTCCTCTATCAGAAGATGGAAGGCAAAGGTGTAAATGCAAGAAGTGCTCTGCAATATACGTTTGCGATAGCAAATTTGGTACTGGTAACTTAAATCGTCATATAAAGACTTGTCAACGGAGCTCTTCTCATGATATAGGCCAATTGCTTTTATCTCAAAGTCAGGGGAGTATGTTAGTGTCACTAAGTGCAGCTTCAGATAATAAGTTTGATCCTGAAGTTTATCGTGAGTTAGTAGCAGCTGCAGTTGTTATGCATGATTTGCCTTTCCAATTTATTGAGTATGATGGAATTAGAACTCTATTGAAATATTTGCGTGCATATTTGCACTTGATTAGTAGAAATACAGTAAAAGCAGATGTTCTGAGAATGTATAAAAGAGAAAAAGGAAAGATAAAAGAGATGTTACAATTGGCACCTAGCAGGATAAGTTTGACATCGGATTTGTGGACTTCTTGTATTACTGATGGTTATATAAGTCTCACAGCACATTTTCTAGATAGTCAGTGGGTCTTACAAAAGAGGATATTAAATTTTTGTTTCCTACCACCTCCACATAATGGAATATCATTAGCAGAAAAGTTATACTCATTATTGGTAGAATGGGGGATTGAGAAAAAGATTTTTTCAATCACTTTAGACAATGCTTCTTCTAATGATTCTTCTGTTGAGTCATTAAGGCATCAATTAAACATCAGGAACACTCTTGTTTGTGGTGGAGAGTTCCTTCATCTACGTTGTTGTTGTCATGTTTTGAATTTGATTGTGCAAGATGGTTTGAAAGAAATTGATGATGCTATTCACAAAATTAGAGAGAGTATCAAGTATGTCAAAGCATCACAAAGTAGAAAACAAAAATTTTTAGAGTGTGTGAATCACATGTCAATTGAGACAAAAAAGGGCTTAAGACAAGATTGTCCTACAAGATGGAATTCAACGTATTTGATGCTTGAAAGTGCTCTTTGTTACCAACGTGCATTTTGTCACTTAGAACTAAGTGACTCAAATTATAAGCATTGTCCTTCTTTCATTGAATGGGAAAAGGCTACAAAAATTTTGAAGTTTTTGACAGTTTTTTATGATGCCACCTGCATGTTCTCTGGATCCAAATATCCCATTGCAAATCTCTACTTTCGTGGCAAAGATTTGTAATTTATTTGAGTTTAACACAATACATGAGAAGTGATGATGACTATATGAAGCGTATGACCACCCAAATGTTTGCCAAGCATTCAAAGTACTGGTCTGAATTCAGCACCATTTTGGCAATTGCATGTGTGTTGGATCCTCGATATAAGCTCTCCTTTGTGGAATTCTCATACAAGATATTGTTTGGCAGTGGCTGCTTGGAGTTTGCTCAAGTTAGGGAAAAGTTATTCTCTCTCTTCAATGAATATAAGGTTAAGATTTATCCTATTCCTTCCTCCTCATCTACACAAGTGGCTAGAGGTGCAGTGTGTCGATGATAGATTTAACATGTCATATAATCAAGAGGTTTTAGATGTCATGAAGGTGATTTTATTTATAATTGTATCTTTCATTATATGTCGCCATCGCTTAGCATATTAAAATTTGCTATGAAGTATGAATTGTCTTATAGTACGTTGAATAATATAATTGCATTTGCATTAGGAATTTGATTCATTTGAAGGTGAAGGAGGTACTTTGGCTATACAAAAATCACAATTAGAGCTTTATTTAGATGAACCAAGATTGCAAGAGTCAAAGCTAGACATTCTTGCATTCGGAAAGGCAATCAATACAAAGTTGTTTGACTAATAATCTCATGTAAACACTATTTTCTCGTAATCTTATTTACATTTATATTTGATTCAAATGTTGATTTTAGGTATCCCGAACTTGCACGCCATGGCTCGTGATGTCTTGAGCATTCCTATATCTACAGTTGCATCGGAGTCTGCTTTTAGTGTTGGTGGTCGGGTTCTTGACCAATATAGATCTACTTTAAAACCAGAAACCGTGCAAGCATTGATTTGTGTGAGAGATTGGCTATATGGATTGAAAGGTAATAGTTTATAATTCTATATTTACATTATATTTTATATGAGCTTAGTAATAACTAATGCTTGTTTATTCTATATGATTGTAGACTCTACCATTACAGTTGCCGTGGATGAGCTTACTGAGGACATTATAAGCATAAGTAGCATCAAGAGGATCACTTCAACCAATCAAGACTCTGGATCAATTCATTTTGATTAATTTGTATAATTTTCATGACTTATTTTAATTTGTTGTGTTTGATATATAATACATTGATGGAAGTATATTTCCATCATGTGCTACTTAATCCATATTTATTTACTACTATTGTGGTTATTTGATTCATTTCAGTCTCTTTTTTTTCACATATAATGTGAATTGTGAACTTGTGAAGTGAGTCAGTGAGTGACTGAGTGGTGTAATACTAAACTATAAAGAACTGTCTTGCTTCTAAATAAAATAACAAAATATTATAGGAACATTATTGGTAATTTGGTTGTCTATGTACTTGTCGTGTGGTGTGGTGGATCAGTCACTAGTAATTCAATGGATATAGCAATGACCAGTGACAATGAGCATAAAAGGAGTTGGAGAAATGACTTCCCTCCTAACAATTTATGTGGGGGTTGGTACTTAGTAACTTGGGTTGAAAGTCTAGTTCTTCATAACTGAAAGACCCATGCTATTCAATTCTGATTTTCTGCTCCAGAACCTCATTGTCATTGCTTCAGGTGATCAAAGATTCAAGATACGCTTTAGTCGTAATCGAAGATCACCATAACGGTGGAGTGGAATAAAATTATAAAAAGTAAACTATAGGATGGTTATTTCACAACCGTTCTATAAAACCTAACATATAGGACGGTTATGAAATAACCGTACTATAAAATAACATATAGGACGGTTATTTCACAACCGTTCTATAAAATCTGTAATATATATATAGGACAGTTATTTCACAGTCGTCGTATAAAACCAATGATATATAGGACGGTTATGTTACAACCGTCCTATATGTTAGTTTATTTTATTGTGGTTGTTTTGGGATTTGGCCCGTTCAAGCCTTGGCAGCCGTTCTATAACTTTTATTCACTTGGGAGTTGGGACTTGACTTGAGAGGGCAGTTTTTTTAATATGTCGGGTCGTGTCGTGTCATTTCGTGTCGTGTATCCAACACGACTCAATCAATTAATCGTGTTACACAGGTCGTGTCGTGTCATTTTTTTAAGAACCGGGTCGTGTACGAGTCATAGGTTTTTGACACGACTATTAAGCGTGTCGTGTTTGTGTCGACCCATAACACTATTCGTGTCGTGTTCGTGTCGCCACAAACATGACCCGCCAACCCAAATTGCCACCCCTAGATGAGTTAACCAATGGGATGATGATTAGTAAACCCTAAGGGTATTTTGGTCTTTTTCTAATGACGATGATTGTGAGACAAAATAATTACTCCTTTAATCATTATATCTCCACCCACTTTGACTGTCTCTATTCTCAAAAGTCGTGTCTTGTAGTGCGGGTCTTTCAAATGATCATTTTGCCCTTTTTTATAAATTATATAAAAATTCATCCGAATTCCGATTTGGGAATATTTAGTGCCATTGGATTTCATTTTTCAAGTACATTCTAATTCTTGATGTTTAACTCAAAATTTCATCCCCAAATTCTCCAAATCCTTAATTTTTAATTTTCTCAATTTCTTAAAATTTTCCAATTTCTCATAATTTCACAAAATTAAATATTTTTAGAATTTAAAAAAGGCAAATGTTACAATCTCGATGGCACATGTTGTTGTTCATCATCATCGATGATAAAAGAATATTCTTGTAAACCTTATGATTATCCAATACTTTTGTTGCCAAAAGCTTGGTCCCGCCGACGGGGGATTACCATCTGAAACATTAGTGTTCGAGCTAATGACCAGCTAAACTAGTTTTATGGAGATTACATGTATCAGTAACCAACTGCCACTAACCGTCAACAGAAGCGTATCTTGTAGCCTACCACATTTTAAGGATAAAACCCCAGTAGACAAAGAATTATATCTTTAAGCATAACATCAAAATGCGCATTAAAGATGAATGGTTAAATAATTGATTCTGGATCCCACTTTACTTATAGCCTCTTACTTGCTGAACATTTCCAACGGGCCAACAGGTTCTTATTCAGCCTCTTGGTTATGTAATTAACCTCATAATATCATTTGTGGGTCCACTGGATTATCACCATTTTAGTTCCAAAAACATGGGCCCCACCATTTCCAAAAAAATTTGTTCTTATAGTGAAGAAGTAACTCTATGTCATTTTTAAATTACTGACAAATTAAAAACTTTGGGTTTCTAAGCATGCATTAAAACACACAACATATCAACTTCAGTTAAAGTCTTTATGTTTATATGTCTGTCAATGAACTACTCTGTTGGAAGGCATATGCAGGTCCTTGTTTGTCTACAATATCATATGTGGAGATGCAGAATAGTTGATTGACATGTAATAGTTAGTTTAGGATTGCTTTTGTACTTATTGCCTTCTTACAAATGGATGCTCAGGGTCATTAGAATTGCTTGCAAGACCAAATTCCTTGTAGTTATTAATGAAAAACTTTGTTATAACCATATAAGTAACTGTAAGTGAAGGTGTAATTCTCACTTAGTCAATAATTTCAGCTGTGAGACAACAAGCCCCATTGGTCTCTAAACAAAACCACCCACTCCTGACTGCTCCGGGTTACCAAAACATGCCCTATCAAAATTAAGCTTAAGTTGGTTTAGAGGAGGCAACCACTCGGGAATGATCGTGTTTTAGGTATAGAAGAAAGTTTGATGTCATCCCTTGCTCTTCTCAAATCAGTTGCAGAGAAGCTTTGAAACCCCTTCTTTGAAGAGGCCCAACTGGAAGTAGTAGAAAGGACCCTTTCTTGCAGGCCATTGATGGAGCAATGCCTCCCTTGGAATCACTTGATATGTGTCTCTTTCCACAATAACCACATGGCAACCGCAGCCATCAATGTCCAAAAGAAAGTTGTTTTCTGCAAAACCATTGAGCCACCTTATTCCAAACTTTGCAAAGAGGAGAGCTCTACATTTTATCAGTTTCAGAGCAGTAGTCAGCACATGGGCCACTAATTCGATATTTGAGAGACATAAAACATCTTTTTGGCCCTCTTTAGACAAATCCAGTTGCAGGCCGCAACTCTAAGAGGAACATCTTTTTCCCAAACAAACGTAGAATTTTAACCTCCTCTCTCCTCTCTTAAGAGATTATATGCAGATCTAGCAAGAGGCTGCCTGCAAAGCTTATATGTTTTCGCAAAGTGGTGAGTTTATTCCAAAGAAAAAGGTTGTGTTCATCAGTTCCTCTTCTTTTGTGATACCCCGGGTTTTTCTAAATCTTTTTTTCAACACTAATAATAATAATAATAATAATAATAATAATATGTTTTACAAAATAAACGGGATTCTTGAGATAAAAACTTGCATTTAATAAAAATAGCACAACTGTTTCAAGAGAAATATCCAAAAAAAAAAACCGGAGGGTCATCTAAGTCCAAAACCATGGCAATGAACTAATTAAATCATCAATACGATGAGCATGCTTAATTTAAAATTATCTCTAATCATAACATTCGCCATGAAAGAGATAGTAATAACAAAATGTCAATGATTCTCATAGTTCCATCCATGATCACCACATCATACACACACATGTGTAAGTAAATATGCACTACCAAAAAGTGTGGGTCCAATATCATCCATAAAATAACATCCCTGTACAGCTCAAAAAGAGTTAAATCACAAGTCAAAAAGACACATACTAAATCAATCTCTAGAATACAAAATAGTAAATAGTCATCGAGGTCCTTACTTAATCAATGCTGCTCCACCTGCTTTCCTTTAGCATTGTCGCGCTCCAAATTTGAGGCATTGCAAAACAAAGCAATACCTTATAAGTAATAAACACATGCGATATAATAACTTACAAAGGATATTAATATCATGTCGAGTCTCATAAATTAAATTATTTAAGGCACATTAAATCATCAGGCATCCATAATGAATAAAACATGAAAACTCATAAGTCTAAACAAAACAATCATAATCAATGTATGCTTTTCGCCTGAATAAAACAATATCTGATATAATCACCATGGCATGTGAAGAATGATCAATACATGGATATGCATCTGTCAAAAGCAAATAAAGATCTATTTCCACATAATACTCTAAAAACATGTCATGATGAACAGGGTACTGTGTACAATAAAGCCCTAAGAGTATCCCATTGCACTTATATCACTAGAAATGAGTACTCATCCCAACAT
The DNA here is from genome assembly GCA_035236585.1 of Warburgia ugandensis. Taxonomy (NCBI): domain Eukaryota; kingdom Viridiplantae; phylum Streptophyta; class Magnoliopsida; order Canellales; family Canellaceae; genus Warburgia; species Warburgia ugandensis. Next base: position 74,361,802 of record CP141132.1, on the reverse strand, counting down.
CCATGGTTCCTCACTTATAGCTCACACACCAGGTAGCTCACACAACCCATAGGCCTGCTCACACAGGCTTCACCCTAAATACATCATCACACTATGAGTATACATACACATATGTACTGTATGAACACGTGGAATAAGTGCATGGGCTACTATACTATAGTGGAAATTACTTTAGGGTTTCAACCGCTGCCGCTCACTATCGACACCGAAACGAGAGACTACTGTCCACCATGCATGGGAGATGGTCAGACCTGCATGGGTGGCCTGCCCATGATTACCATAAACTGCACACAATTGCCCACATATTAGGGCTGGTGTCTATCATCCATAAGTTCAGAGAGGGGTGGCCAACCTTAATATGCTCCTAGTATAGCACTGATCGGGCATTAACACCCATTATAAAATAGCAAAATATGATATAAACTATGAAAAACTTCTATGTGAAATAAATCTCAATAGGCTCGAGTCAAATGGCATGATAACATATCATCTATCACATGTCAAAACAAGGATGATCATATAAATCAAAACGTCGTGATATCGAACATATAATAATGAATACATTTTAATAAAACATAATAGAGTGTAACACACATGCCTCAAAGTTTCTAAATAACATGTCATGATCTATGAAATCATGAAAAAATCTCAAACGTAATCACTTACCTCAAAAATGCGATACTGCAATTAGGCGCGTATGCAATATCAAATCATGTGCTCTGACATGCCTGTCACATCATAAATCACACTGAGTCATACGATCACATGGTGTTCTTTGTCACACCCATGCCCTAAATAGTGGATTAAAACATAAAAATCAAGAACATTAAGAATTAATGATGCGTTCATTAGACCGTGCTCGAAGAGAGCTTTCCAATGACACCAAGAACGCACGAAACAGAAATCGGGAGTTAAAGATAAAGAACTTTACTATTAATGGGGAGGGGGTCCAAATTGATAATGACACCTCTTCTAACAAGCGTGACCCAAAGAGCCACATGTGGGAGCGACTCTACAAGCGGGAGTGGAACTCACAGCATGGAGCTCTACTCCCACGCATCTGCAAACAGGAAGGAGGAAAAGCCGGCTACCCTCCTCCACTTGCACTTTCTCGGTAGTCCTCCATTTCCGATTTCCCTGGTTCTCCCCCTCTTCTGATCACTTTCCAACAAGTTCCTTGGCCTCTTGCCTCTCCCCATCCCCTTGTTTCCCTTAACTCCATTCTTTCCGGCAAGACACAACCCAGCTTTAACTACGACGAGAAGGGAGGCGGGTTACCATCTTCGGGTCGTATTGGTACACGCTCGACCCAGGTAAGCTTCCACCTCTCCCTACTCTTCTCCATTTCTCCTTCTTCTTCAACGTGTGTATTGTTGTTTTTCGCAGAACTGGACGGTGAAAAACACCGTCGGATTCAGCAAACAAAGTGAGAGGAACATGATTGGATTCAAAATCTAACCATTCACATTATTCCTTAGACATTTTTGAGTGAAACCCCTTTGGTTTCGTGAAGATCCAGCAAAAAACGATGCCAGAATCTGCGAAAAACAGCACTTATGGTTAGTTTCAAAATCGTTGAAAAATCTGGCAAAAATGGATAGTTTGAGTGGAAATCAAAAGGGGAAAATACTAGAAAACAAAAATTCAAGAAATTTTGAGCATTCCCATAAAATTTCGTTAAAAAATGACGTTACCTGTGTCGTCGGCAACGGCCGGAATTCGGTCATCTTCTTCGGCGACAGCAACATTTTCCAACGACCACAAAAAATGTGAAAAATGAATTTTTTTTTATATGGACAAATCACGTGTGATCTTTTCATCCACAAAAACGGATCGTCGATTAGGAATCGATTGGTCCACGAAATTGTGATCACAAGCTTGTTTATGCGTAGGAAAAATTTGAGACCTTAACATCCGATCGTTAAAAATGCGATCGGGAGGTAAATTTAGGTCAAATATAACTACAAGTAGCTATTGGTGATGAATTATCATAGAAATGACTAACCAATTATGAATAAATTGATGGGAGATCCCATATAGCTGTCCAATATTCGATCAGTGAATATCGAAGGTCAGGAAAGGAGATCAGACCAATGAAATATGGCTGAAAGCATTGAATTGTAAAATAACTTATTTAAAATGTTGGAAATTGAAACTTCTAGAGGTATGCGCTTGATCTAGACCATCGATGTAAGACCAATGGTGCTGATTCGATTGGATAACGACCAATTGGTGTGCAAATCCTTGATCTAGATATATGAGGTTAGATCAAGAACATGGTGAATATAGAGTTAGAAGTAATTATAGAAACTTGCATGAAAATTTGAAATTTACTAAGAACTCGTATTCGTTACAGAGATTGAGCGCAGCGTGAATGACGTTGGTAGTTAAATTTTAAGTTGTACCTTGAGAGCAAGTAAGGACCTTGAACCCTTTCATTCCTTAAATTCTTGTTGATATGTGCTCTTGAAATTAACCTTATGCATGTGTTGAATGAACATATTGTCACCTTGGTTGAATGGATGATAGAAATTGTAATTTCTTATTGAAATGGTTATGTTATAGTCTGATTTACTATGCTTAGTTGTTATAATGAAGCAAACTATTATAAAATGGTCAAGCCCAAGATAGTAAGCCCTGAGGGCAACCCGGTAAGCTATGATGATGCCTTCCAAGATGGTAAACCCTGAGGGAAAGGGTTACCTGGTTGATTGCAACTAAGGTGAAGCCACCCAAGATGGTAAATCCTCAGGAATTGACTGTTAGGTATTGAGCCTTCCAAAATGGTAAACCCTGAGGGAAAAAGCTGCCTGGTTCTTTGGAATCATGGTGGAGCCGCCCAAGATGGTAAACCCTGAGGGATGAGCTATCAGGTATTGAGCGTCCCAAGATGGTAATTCTTGAGGAAAAGGGCTGCCTAGTCTTTTAGGATCATGGTGGAGCCGCCGCCCAAGATTGTAAACCTTAAGGGATGAGCTGGCATATTTAGTTACCTAAGATGGTAAACTCTGAGGGAAATGGTTGCTTGGTTGATTTCGACTAAGGTGGAGCTGACCAAGATGGTAAATCCTGAGGGAACCTGACTTTGGCGTTGCCCAAGAGGGTAAATCCTGAGGGTCTGACTACCTTGATGATGATACTCATAGTGGGCTGCCCAAGATGGTAAACCTTGAGAGAGATGATTACTGGATCCTGGTGTAATGCTACGCATGTTTAATATTACTAAGAAAATCATTAATGAGTATGCAACTTTGTTGGATGTAACGCTTATGATTTGCATTTAACTTTAAATGAGGTTCATGACTTAGTCACTCATCTATTGAATGTCCTGGGGTTGGACACGAATGGGAAATTCTTATGGGGTGTGTTTGTTTGCATGCTATGGTTGTTGCGTCATATTTGAATTTGGGAAAAAATTACAATTCTACTCTAATACCCATAGGCCTTACTTGATAGTACATGCTAACTACTTTGTAGATGACCAATTAGAATGGAAATGAATTGCTCGTGTTGTATTGAATGTGCTTTTAAGCATAGCTCAATAAGAATGATTGGATATGCATGGGTTTAGTTCTTTTTCCTTACTAGGCTTTGCAGCTCACCTTATTATTTTGCAGGTACCAATCAAGCCGAGAAGAGAAAGGGGGTTGAGTGAATTGAAGAAAGCTTGATTGAAGATGTAACATTTTGAATTGTATATATATGTGCTGACACTGAATATGAGTTATATTTTATTTTTTGACAATGATCCTTATGGATCCTATGTGTTTTATCTTGATAGGGCATGTATGAAACTTACTTGAACTCCTAGTTAATAAGCAGGTGTTAGTGGTGTATTATGATAGATAGTATGGAAACTGAGTCTCCCTTAAGGAATTTATAATTGCTATATTGTCTATCAGGTAAACCGCATAGCATGCGTTAAATGCAGAAGTCCAAAAAATAGGGGAGACTCTGCAGAAATTTCGGTAGAACTCAATAGTTAAAGGAGAAAAATATTTTTATCAGTAAACCATGACTTGCACAGGACAAGAGCACTTAGTTCTCTCAATACTTCCGTTGTGATATATGTATATATATATATATATATATATAAGCAAGGCCACGTAGGCCTAACTAGGCCAATCGCTAGGCTTGAGTAAGTCTAATCGCGGCCCTAGTGATTGGGGTCGCGACATTCTTAAATCTAAAAAAGAAGTAAATCCAAGTGATAATTTTTTTAATTTAGTAGTTAATTCTATATTAACGGTCTAGATCATCTAATTAACCCTCAATTAGGGCAATCCTGAACTAGTTATTGGTTTTTCTAACATCTAGACAATCATTCATCATCTTTGATCATCAATCTAAGTTATGATTCATTCATTAGTGTTCCTTGATCAATAAAGGTCAGTCTTTTTCATCTCATGATGTATAGAGACGATCCAACTGTTGGATCGCTCTTTATCACTCATAAGCAATATCTGATCATCATTTTTAGTCATTTTCATCATGATCCAATAAATTTCCATATTTGTTTAGCGATTTGCATGTATATCCATGATTACACATCGATCTGACAGTAATATCACTCTATGATTAGATAGTCTTGAGGCACATGATCACATCAATAGTCAAGATCACTTTTCTTGACAATCATATGAGATCTGTGGTTCTAATCCACTAGATCATCACATGTTTGATGCATATAATCAATTTCTAAAGCGTGATGCATATAATCAAATCTAGGTCTATGTTGTTCCAAACGAACTCAACAGATATCTCAAATCATGATTTGGACCTTTATAGCTCTCACAATTGGGTTTTTCGTGAATGAACGGTCCAAAAATCACATTTATAAATAAATAATTAAATTCAGCATCACGGAGACGCACGTACGGAACATGTCCCATGTGTGTCACCATCATTGGGACGCACACGCATTCTGTCTCTTCCAAAGATGATGCACGCGCGCATAGTGTCATGCATCTCTTGGGCGCGTCTTAGGCGCCCTAAAAGGGTCGCCATCATCGGAGATGACAACCAGACTTAGATCGCCTCTGATGTCATCTCCGATGGTGCCCATAGTCTCCAAAACTTGTGATTTTTGTGTCATTTTGACTTGATTTTTGTGTGTTTTCGTTTTATCATACTTTCATCAATTCACTTTACCTAAATCTAAGGTTTTTAATTGATTTTATCACGTTTATAAAATTTCCCAAACTCACTATTTTTGGATTTATCAGTCATTGGATCTTCATGAAATTTAAAGAGTTTGTTTCTGGTGTTAAGATGCCTATGATGAACAGTTCATATCAATAATTTGATACTATTTCATCAACTAATTTGGCTAAAAACAGTATCCACCTCATAGTCACCCAAAAAATGACATTCCGCGCCATTTTTCCACATCAACGGACAAAAAAAATAAGGTTAAACCATAGTAAATGGAAAAGCGGGGAATGAACAGGGCCTACCTTTGGTTTGTGGGTGGTGAAAACTAAAATAAATTTAAAATTACACATTTAACCAATTAGATGATCTAATAAAATGCTAATCTAGGGTTATTTTAGGCAAAATTGAATACTTAACACTTTACCATCATTCATAGGAATTTCCTTTGGCCATTTTCAAGCTCACTAATTGCTACCTTGGGGCATTAAAACAAAGATAAGAAGTAAACTAGAAGATATAATAAGGGTAGCTTTAATCTATGTTAGTTTACCACCTAAAGAAAAACATCTTGTCTTCCACCTTACAAATCTCCAATTAACTATTCCACCACATGAACTAACTAAAAAGCTCTTGAGCTTCCAATATCACATGGAAGCCACAAATAGGTACAAGGGACATAAAACACTTGGCACCCCAAAGAACTTGCTTCGTGATAAAGTCTAGCTTCATCCATTCTAATGCCCCAAAAGTCTTGTTAAGATCCACATCATCTTATCTTGGGTTCATATTGTTTCATTAGAGTCTTAACCTTCAACCCAAAGCTAACTTCCTCTTCAGAAATGATGAACATTATATTGAAGCAATGCTTAAATTTAATTCTCCTAAAGTTCGAACCTTTGATCAAGTAATTCTCTATTACCACCTTTATGCTTTGACAAATAGCTTCTCCAACAATGATGAATAGATAAGGGAACAAATATCCCCTTATCTTCAATATCTAGCTGGAGAAGATAAATGAAACTTTTCGCTAGCTATATTTAACGCCCCATAATGATTTTTTTTCTTGAAATTTTGAAAATTAGTTTTTAAATACGGAATCTTGAAGTCTTCACCTTTGAACCCTTTAAAGTTTGGGTGATTTTCATTCAAAAATGTATTGAAATCTTGCTAGAGATGGTGGATAGAGTTTTCAACGGCAATATCTAAAATCTCTATATGATGCCCATTTTCTTGGAGTTTTGAAAAATAGTTTTCAAATATGAAATTTAGATGTCTCAATCAATCATCTTGAAAATTTTCCACAATTTTCAATGAGAAATGTGTTTAAGGCTTTATCAAGAAAAGATTATAGGATTTCATGGCAAGCAACAATGAAAATCTTGATTTTATGCTTCTTCTTCTTTTTTTAAACACATTTCAGATATAGGTTCTAGGTGATCTAATCTATGAAACCCTAATATTTGGGAGAATTTTATGAGAAATGAGTTTAGATTTTTGAAAAAAAAAGTGGTGACAAGAATTCATCGCAATCATCTTATTAGTGAGATTCAAAACTGTGACAAGAATTCATCACATCATCTTATTAGCGTGAACAACAATTTAGTCTCCAAACTATTTTTTTTTTTCTTTCTACTTTGATCTCTAAACAAATATTGTAAAAACTTATTTCAAAACATTATAATGTATGTTATGGAGTTCATTCTAGGCATTCATTAGTGTCAAATGAATCATCAAAGAAAGTATGATGGAAAGATTTATGGTGCAAAATTAATCAATAGTTGAGAAATTAATCTGTAGAAAAGAATGTTTAATAGAGTAACCTTTAGCAAACATATAGTTTCAAGGACTAAAATGTATTATGTCCTTTTAGCATGCCCAAAGAATTAGAAAAAAGGTTGAGATAATCAAAAGTTTGGTGTTCCATGCTAGAGTAGAGAGCTGCATGGCACTTGCAGTGTGTCTAGCCTTACGATGCTATTCCCTTTTATTAAAGTATCTAGCTTTCACAAATAAAGAAGTCTCTATAAACATACATGGTTAGTAAGAGATAAAGGTGCACATGCCCAATTTTCTATGCAAGGTAAAACTTATATTATAGATCTAATCCATTTAAAATATTAGTGCTGGTATAAATAAGATAGAACTAAAATTTCATGCCCATTGAATGATTGTATAGTCTATTCTTTTAGGTAAATTTATGAACATCTATTTTTATTAATTTTTTTCAAAGATTAAAAACAAGTGGTTACGATTTAAACTTTCAAAATACAAAGCTAAAATAATTCATGGGAAATGAATTCTGATGTCCACCCCTTAAGGAAAGCCAAATAAGACGAATAGGTTAGATCATATAAAGGTAGGACTTGGTGGTATTTTTAGGACTCAGTACTCAAACTCAGTTAGAATAGCATTTTTCTTCTCCAAAAGTCTTAATATAATGGGTGATTCTTGCTTATGTCGGGGGCTGTATGATAAATGTTAAAACTCAACAAAAATGTTTCATCGCCTATTTTACAACTGCAAAATGCTCAGAAATGCAAGGGCTAAGATCATGGAATAGGTGGGATTTTTGTGGCATGTCAGATCCATGGGATTGCAGGGCCAAGAAGATTAACAGTTTGAATAACTAAAAGCAGGCTGCAATTTATGCCTTCTAAGCGACATGCCGGCAAGAAGGTTTGCCCTATAACTTCTCGTTGTCAGCACTTGCGCTAAGAAGGTCCATGCCGGCAAGGAACCAACAAAAGCCTTTATTAACACGCAACGGGAAACTTATAATTTGCTGATAACTACAGATGGCAAGCAAAAGCAACTGTGCATGGATGTTTCGATAATTAATTCCTTTCTGATATCTTGACTAATACTAGTTTTTAGGGGAGTACTGGTATTGTGCGCAACGCGACAGCATCTTACTGTAGTGCGCCCCACTTTGGTAACATTGGTGTTATGAAACCCCGCCTTGCTTGATCAGAATCCTTCCTCTGACTTCTCTGGGCTTGGATCTATTATCTTATATGCCAAATATGAATATGATTGACTGACTTTAACATCCAAAACTTCGGCATCTTACCCATTGACTATAGACCGTTCTTTAAACAGCGGTTCCAATCGTCAATATGCTTTGATCAAGAGCATACTTTTTTAGTTTGCATGGTTATATAATCCTCACTATTTTTGGGGCAGTAGTCATCCATGGCCAGAAAAATCAGATGGAGGGCTCCAATCAAGCAAAGGTGGATCATTATGACAAAGTGGGGCAGGGCGCACTTAAGCAAGCTGCTGTATTGCGCGTCCCATACCAACGTTCCTCGTCTTTTAGTTGTTGATTACAATGAATTCCAACAGATAGGTTCATTCAACCAAAAAGCTATATTTTTGGGAGAATTTTGTTGCTTTAGCCGGCCTCTTGTATTTTGTTCCTTGGAGTAGCTTGCCTATTTTGGCATCGGTCTCTGATAATCTATAAATTCTTCCGAGGACTTTCCCTTTAGGACATTGATTTCTTGTGAACACATCTGCGTGAAAGATTGTCTCCCTTGCAAAGGTAAAGGCAATCTACCGAAATTCTTTTAACTTCATTCGAATGCTGAATGTGTTTTTCATTTGATTGTCTTCTTCTTTTTCTAGGCCGATTTTGAACTGTTCTCTGGTGCATTTTGAATTGCACTCTCTCAAAAGTGCAAGGAGTTGATGGGGAAGAAAATGCAACTTTGATTCCACTGATCCTAGTACCATCACTAGTTTCGGTGATGATATATTGACGTAAATACTTTATCGATTGCCTCTTAAGTCTATCTTCAGATTCAAATGCGTATCGAAAGCATGGCGTAATTTTATTTGTGACGACTCTTTTCAAAGAAGACTACAATTAGTTATGCCTGGACTCTTCTATCGAATTCGTTTAAGCAAGCCTGATGGCTGTGAAAGAACACAAATACAATATATCAGGTGGAAATGGCAGAAATAGTAGTGTTTTAGACATGAGCATTACTTTCTTGCCACGCCAGTCTAATTTTCACATCATCGATTCATGCAACGGATTACTTCTTAGTTTCTTGCCATACTAATCTGCTTCAACATAACAATTTTCTACCCGAAGTGTTTCCTTTCCATCTTTTAACTTCATTTCCTGGAAAAAAAACTTGTAAATTAAGATAATGCATTCACATTTGGTTGTGAACTACAGAGCAATTAACCTTTAGCAAGAACTTTTTGAAGTTGCAATAAGAACCTGCAAGATAGATGTCTGTTTTCGGTTCCCAAAAAAGGGTCTGTTACTGCTCAATGTGTGGAAATTTCAAGCTTTCATCTCACAGAATTCAATTCCATTTTTAACTCTATTTTTCTGGGTAAAGGGAAAGGTGGGAAATTTGCCAGTTTGTCTGAGAAGCACAGAGCAGCCGTCCAATTGATAGCACGAAAGAAAAGGCAAGTAAGTTTTTACTGTCTAGATGGAAGCAAGCTAAGGAGATGAGTTTGACAGTGAAGAAGACAGGGATAGGTTGTTAGAGAGGTGGCAGGATAGGGACCATAAAGTTATACGAAATATCACAGGCAATAGAGAATTGCAGATGTCAGAGAAATCTTTTAGGAATATGTTAGTAGTAGTCAAGGGACGGTGATAACTACACTTGCCTGTTTTGATATTGGCACTCCTAGTGCAGTAAACTTCCAAGTGAATATTGATAGCTAGTGAACTGCACCAACAGTAGAGAAAATGTGAAACAAAGAGCTGAGTACCAGCACCAAAACAGGAAAGCTATCTCTGCTATAAAAAAAAGTTTGCAATAACAGACTACTCAAATTGAAGGGAAGAAGACTTCTCTCATGAACAAAAGATTATCTTGTTCACTTGAACTTCTTTCTCCATCTGCAAGGTAGCTAACACCCAAGTTGAAATGTGATGAACTCTTTGGCTCTTGTGCTCAGACCGATTTCTTTGAAATGCAATTTCTAGAACTAACAGTACATGTCCACGAATTTTCTTATTCGCCAGAGTTTGTTGAAACTCAAAAGGCTAGGACAACTAAGATGTCATGCAATCTTACAACCTTTTTTTTTTTCTATATTTTTGAAAGTTTGCAATCTTACAACATCTCGATTCATCGGATGAATGTCCCAGTATTCCAGCCTATAGAAACCAGAATAATATAAGTCATGGTAGAGTAGAGAAGTGCTTCACTGTAATATGGGAGTATGAGTACCCTGCAGACTGGAGAGAAGGCTCGCAATCATCAATAAGTAAACAACAGAGCTGAAGCCTGTCGGTACAGAGAACAGCTAGCAAACTACCAGATTGCACCTAATGCACCATCTTCTTGAAAATTATGAAGAATTGCCGGAAGGATATCCAAATCATGAATTTGGAGGCTGTCCGGAGGCAACTGATTGACATTTTATGGTGAATGCCTTTACAATGAATAGCACAACAAAGATAAGGACCATAAAAATATTACAATGCATTGATCTTCACAAAGACATTGACAAATGGACAGAAGAATATGAAAACGTTCAAAAGATGAGAATCACAACGTGGATTTTGTGGGTTACTATTAGGGTACTGATATATGCGCAGGGCCATGCTTGACAATTCTCATCCATTGGAGGATCTAGCTACTGTTTTCTTGAGTTGTAAAATGGATGTTACAAAGTGATTCAGATATTCTGAAATGTAGCCTGCCCCGAATTACAGCTATTATTACCATTTAGTTAGGGGCTCAAGAGAAAAAACAAGGGGCGGATATAACAGTACACTACTGTTACTTCATTGATTTTAGGCTGAAAAAGCAATAGCTCTTATGTTGATTTTTGTAAGAAGGTCTTTGAATATGTTTTTATTGTAACGACTGATGAATTTCAAACAAGGGGATGATATGGTTTCTTGGAAAAATACGTCAATCGTTGAAGTATATGCATGGATATTTGTGAATAACTTAAAAAACTCTTTCCAAGTACCTCATTTGGCGGAACAGGTGGCTGCAATATCTTTGTTACGAGAAGAGGACAATTTCAAACTGTTCAAAAACTGACTGAATTCACACTTTCTCCAATCTGGAGGGAATTGATGTAGCAAAAATTTACAGGTCGTACTAATAAAAAATTAGTGTAGGAATAAGTGATAATAAAAGAAACTTTCATTGAAATTTGGTTTTATGTTTTTTTGGAATATTTTGTTAGGTTTTCTGGATAGGTTGGGACTGCTAGAAACTTCCATACGATGTAATTTTTAAGTATAATTTGAACTTGCAGTAACAATACAAGTCTCTTAGGCCTCTCTCTCTCTCTCTCTCTCTCTCTCTCTCTCTCTCTCTCTCTCTCTCTCTCTCTCTCTCTCTCTCTCCATCTTCTTCGACGTCAACCAAATAGAATAGGTGCAAAATCCCAAAACCATTGCATGCCTCCAAGGCCTTCATTTCTCCATAAGTTGTGATTATTAGATGGACGATAGTTCTCTCTTTCCCCAGCTGCCATCCATTTGTAGTTGATGCCGAAGAAGATAGATATCCTGGATCCATGAAAATGCACTTGATGTAGGCCTGCCTTGAATTTGGCACAATGCTTACCCGTGCTTTTCGAAGCAACAAATACAAACTCCTCTCTCTTTCTCATTTTTTTTTCCCTTTTATTTAGATTATCATTTATCCCTTGAGGTTTTCTTTAATTGACAGATCTCTTTAACACCCTTTAGCTTCGTCCTTGCGCAAGGGGCCATACTGATCTTCTCTGTATGTTTTAATTTATTTGATGTATCCAAGAAACAACCTTTAGTGGCATATAATGTAAATTCTGAAAACTAGAGTATATAGGAAATGGAGGAAGCCAGCAAACAGTTGGTTTTGCAGACAATAATAGTTAGGGTAACAAACTTTTGATCTTTCATTATTGACACTTAAGATTTCTGTTAAAAAGCTAGAAACTTTAGTTAGTGCAACTAGCTTATATTTTTATTTTCTAAGAACAGGCAAGAGGAGCAATCCCAAATGGAAACCACCACCAAAAGGCACTGTGAAGCTGAATTTTACTGTCTCAAGTCATGGACCAAGTGGACGCTTAGGGTATTGGTGGGATTCTTAGAGACGCTAAAGGAATCAAGCCATATCGATTTTGATGTACCAGCAGGGGAAACAGATCCTGTCAAGGGTGAGATTTTTGTTCCATTGACAGGGATAAGATTTGTTTGTTAGATGCATAACTCAAAATTTATTATTGAAGTCGATTCCTCAGATGGTTGTCCAATACAACCTTAACACCATGGAAGTTCTCCAATATGGTTAACGGGGCACTGCATCGTCTAAGAAACTTTGATGCCACCTTTTCCCACACGCTGAGCGTAGGGAACTCTGATGTGCAGATGAGATGGAAAGACTAGGAGTACAAGCACAATCTATCAAGCTTCGTAGTTCAGTATTATGGTCGACAAGGATGCAGAAATGCTAATCGGATCAAGCTAAACGAATTGACAATCATTCCAGGAGAATCTTCTAGAGAACATGCCTAGATTGATTCTTCACACTGAGGCTTGCCTCAGTTTATCGTTTCTCTTATTCCAGAACTCACTTTTAGGTCTTTTTGGCCATTGATTTGGTGGGGCGTCACCTTAATGAAATGAGTTACAGGCACTTTTCTATTGGATTTGCATCATCAAAGTTGTTATGCCTAATAAGTTACTTACTCTTCATCAATAGCACAACTAGTCGAATTGATATTCTTGACTTCACCGTACAATGTAATAGTCAAAGTGGACCCCGTATAATTTGCTTTGCATGGGAGGGACGAATGAGCCATGCACCATAACGTGGGCCTGACTTTTGGGGCAGCTGGTCTCCCATCGATGCACAGCTTTTACGTGCATTTTGCAATGGTTTACCTCACATCCATCATAAACACCATATCTATTTTACAAAATTATCGTGGACTACCCTCCCAGCTTTAGCTTTTTATTTCTACGTGATAATGTAGAAGGAGAAAATCAATGGTTGAAAATGGGGAAGCTTGTAAACGTGGTTGGCCCTCGTCTCCTCACTTTCGTACGTCCTAATTTGGTTGATCAGAGTTGTTCATCTGATTTCTCTATTATAGATGATTACTAGTCGAAAACCGTGTGCACTGGATAAGTCTGAATATGAATAACTGTAAGTCTGATCACAAGGCATAGATGGTTGGAGTCATTGTTTAAAGAATGGTCCATGTTGAATCAACGAGTGAAAGTTTATATTTTTCTAAGGTGTTAGAACCATCCAACCACTGTGATTTTTGGATTAGAAGATACACAAAGACAAATATATTAAATGAACAAATCTGATCAAGCAAGAGCAGATCAAGTAAATGTGTCGGTGCTGGATGGCAAGCTGGATATACGGTGTCTTTGTTTGGTCTTTCACGTTTGAATGCGTACAATTATTGGGACCATGGCCACGAAACATCAGTTCCTACTTTCTGGATCTTTCACGTTTGAACGCATATAATTAATAGGACCCATGGGCATGAAACATGATTTCCTACTTTCTACGCCAAGCGGGTGCACTTGCGCACATTAATGAAACAGATAAATGGAGGGTTCTTATTATATTTATATATATATATATATATATATATTGAAATTTGGCTGTCATCCATTGGTTGGTCCTGTAGATCCAGAGTTGGTGCATGATTATGTATGTAACAGCTCTATTAGATAAGGTTGTTTATTAAAAAGATTAATTCTAGAGTGAAATATCTTTTGAAAACGGATGGTTACCTAATTGATTGCTTTGCAGAAAGAATTTCCACTTTTACTCTCTAAAAGAAATGCTCGTCTTGTTAAATATAACCTAAAATAAATAAAATAGTATTTAAAAATTTTACTTTCTGTACGGCAAACGTTAGGCTTCCCCCGTTTCTAGTCTTCCCATAATTCTCTCCACTACCAATATAATAATTTATCTTCTGTTTCCACAAGGTAAATGTTAGGCTTCATCCACTCTAGTCCTTCCACTAATTCTCTCCACTAGCAGTGTTATATATTCTAGTTTTTATCATCTCGAAGATCTGGCCCTTTTGGTACTCGATCTAGATCGTACATCTGGAAGATGTGGTGATCAAAGCAGAAACCGTGTAATTTATCTTATAAAACACAAACTTTATTAATATCTCCCATTTATTCAAACCTACTCTTTTACTCGACCCATTTCATGGACACACGGATTATATATGATGGAAAATATGACCAATTGATTAGGTGGACGAGCATGTACAGTGATCGCAACCTAGATAGATATTGTGCACGTGTGGGTTTCCTTTTTCATGTCTTAGCCATCTATCTGAATTTGACTCCTGCATTTTCAAACGCTCAAGCCGGAGTCTTATTTTCAGATGCTGGCTTTTCCACATTTTTTCTTCCTCCATTCAAAGTATGAAACACATAAAGTGGCTTTCTTATTATAAGGAAAGTGGTTTTACTTTCCAAGATCTGGCCCTTTTGGTACTCCATACTCGATCGTACATCTGCAAGATGTGGTAATTAAAGCAGAAACTGTGCATATAACACAAACTTCAAAGGCGCTGAGCTGATTCCCTTGCCTATAAATGCATACATCTGCTATGCAATCTTCCTCACCCGAAACCCACCATCTTTGCTTCTCTCTCCTTCAGTCTCCTAGTTCCAATAGCGCTTTGTTCCCCTCATAATATCAATTCTCGGCTGCTTCTTTGCTCTTCATCGTTTCTCATCTGTCTTACTCTCTTCTTCTCCTCCATCCATTTCTTCTTCTTCCTCTCGCTGCTGCCTGTATCTTCTGCCACCTTATTAGGAAACGAAACCCATCGACTTGCCTTGCTTGCCTTCAAGCATCAAATAACAGCTGACCCAAACAATGACTTGTCCTCATGGAATGACAGTCGCCATTTCGGTCAATGGAAGGGAGTCACTTGCGGCCATCGGCATCGTCAGAGAGTCACCGGATTGGACCTTGCACATCAACAATTGGAAGGTCCAACATCTCCCTCCATTGCAAACCTCTCTTTTCTAAGGGTAATTCACCTCCAAAACAACAGTTTCTCCGGCCACCTCCGCCAAGCCGTCTTTCGTCTTCCACGATTGATATTTGTCAATCTGAGCTGTAATTCTTATCACGGAGAGATTCCGGCCAATACGACAACCCAACTTCGAGTACTTGATTTAAATTACAACGATCTCATTGGGGTCATTCCTCATGATCTACAGTCACCTCCGAGGCTCACTTGGTTAAGTCTTAGGCATAACAAACTCGGAGGAAGTATCCCACCTTCCCTAGGCAATCTTTCGTCTCTCACCTGCTTGGATTTCGCGGAAAATAGTTTGAGAGGAAGTATACCCTATGACATAGGAAGATTAGTTATGCTAAAAGTTATAAGCCTAGGTATTAATACATTGTCAGGTACAATTCCTAGCCCACTTTATAATCTCTCATCACTTGTTATATTTGCTGTAACAAATAACTCGCTATACGGGAGCCTTCCACTAGGGGCGGCAAAATATGACACGACACGATAACACGACTCGAACCCGACACGAATTTAGCGGGTTCGGGTCGAGTCTTATCGTGTTCGTGTCATTTTCGGGGTGACCCAAAAATGACACGCCAAAAATCGTGTCGTGTTCGAGTCAATGAATTTGACCCGTCGTGTCTACCTGTTTGACACGCGACCCACTCATGACCTTATTACCTTAACACTTGAAAATATAGGACGGTTCATGAGTAACCGTCCTATATTAGTATTTATATTATATAGGACTAAGCATTTACAAACCGTCCTATATTAGTAGTTATAAATATAATATAACTTATATATAGGACGGCTATTCACAAACCGTCCTATATTACTAGTTATATATATATATATATATATATAGGACGGCTATTAACAAACCGTCCTATATTACTAGTTATATAGGACGGCTATTCACAAACCGTCCTATATTACTATTTATATAGGACGGCTATTCACTAACCGTCCTATATTACTAAGTTATATTGGAGAATGGAGGGTTCTTCTAGAGCCACTGTTAAGAGTTAATGAGTTATTCTCACACATATACTATAAAGATATTCTCAGAGGTACAAATTTTCTTCCGTGTTCTCGTCGGGTGCATCTTAGAGAATATGAAAAGAAAGCAAAGACATGAGAGTGACAAACTATAAACAGAATTCACAAAATATAATCCGTAACTGTGATTCAAGATCCGAATGAAGCAGATTTCCCGAAATGTAAGTCAAGCAACTTGACCTTCCAGTTTGCAAGCTTCTGATAAAACACATTTGATTGGCAACAGATAAGTGAAAGCTTGCAAACATGATATAATTACAACTAGTGGAACTTCCTCATCCCTCTTTCTATTCACACAAATAATTGTGTTCCGATTGTCGAAACTTGGTAGCTTAGAATCATGGGCTCCAATCATCACAATTGCGCAACATATCAATCACTTAGGACCATCACCATGACTATAAGAATCCAATTGACAATAGGCTCAGTGTGCACCAATGCATACAATCATTCTCGAACTTTGGCATTTTTAATTTTATCCTCATTCCTCAAAGAAATGAATGAAATTGCTCGTATAGGCAGGGATGTCCATCATGTCTCCATTCAAAACACCAACTTCACAATCACATCATTGAAATTTGAAAGTTTTTTGGTATCATATTCATATGAATCATATCTACAACTTCAAGATATATCAAGAATTTCAATCATCAACCTCCATTCCATATATGACTCCTTCTCCAATACATGATACAATACATGATATGATATCAACCACCCATACCGTATTTGTAGATTGTATGTACATACATGATACAATACAACCCATCTCATTGATCTAAGCCATCATTGAAAATTGATGATTAACCCATCTCATTGATCAAAACACCAACTTCACAATCACATCATTGAAATTTGAAAGTTTGAAACAAAGAAAGCACATACATTGATACAGTTGTACTTCAATAAAAATAAAAATAGAACACATTCATTGAAATGAACTGATCTTTGTATTATATTTGAGTAAAATGTATATACATGAATGATAATATACATTCATTTACAATTTTACATCACTGAACTACAAATTAAAAATCATAATATGATCTCGTCCATTCCATTCTAATATCATCTAGATCCAACTGGGAGTAACTCTTGGTTCCAAAATCCACCTACAAGAAACATATAATAACTTAGTTAAGAGATTAGACATGTAATCTTGAATTAAGTCAGGAAATATACAAATCAAAAGTGCAACTTTGGTCAAGAAGTCTAAGTGTTACCTTTCTCAATTGTGAGATCGAAACTCCATTGCGAATGAGGGTTCTCATGTATCTAAGAACATAATATCCACACTCCCAACTGATTTTTGTTGAGGGCACCGCAAAACAATGCCACCAAAGACAACATAAAAGTTTCAAAATATAATTTCCAACAAGTTCGTGTTTAAAATTATATGAAAGAGTCTAAAGAGCAAGAATTAGTAAACCGTACCTTGGCCTTCTTCCGCTTGAGTTTTGGTGGGTGGTGAATGCCTTCCTCTCAGCCCATTTATACCATGCTCTACACACATATAATTGAAAAGCATTAGATTATGAATATTATTATAGTTGCTGTGTGAGTAGTTATATTATAATAAAAAGAATAATAAAGACTTACTTGTTTATAATTTCCATAAGGTGTTCCCGAATGTGTGCTCCACATGAATCAAAAAAATTGCATGGCCACCATGCACATCCAAAGCTAGCAACATCCAATGGGACCTATAAAAATAATAGTTCAATTGAATTTTCTCTAATCTTAATCGATGTAGTATTCATGTGTATGAAACTATGAATTGTGAAATTAAAATGGCATAATTAAGCAACCTATGTTACAACGTACCCGCTATTGTAGGGAATCGCAATGCTTGCCCCTTCGCACAAGTCATGAGACCAGAATGATATCTTCACTTTGTTTGTCCTTAGGCAAATGGGCCAATTGAAAGACAAGAGAAGGGTCAAGGAACTTGTAAATGTCCTTGACCTCTAGTCTATGCAAGCTATCATGCAAATACCGCATTTGAAATTTGGGTTAATGTCAAATAATTATTAAGTTTTATTAAAAAGCAAGTATTAAGTAATGTTACATTGATTGGTAAGTCTTAACTCTAATAGAGCAGCTTACACGACGCACCCTATATAGACTATGATGTGCATGTACTCCAATTGTTCCATATTACATATGGCTATGAGGTCTTCCTTGAAGAGTGGAACCTCAACCACATCGTTTGAAAGCACACCGCCTCTATCCTTACAGTGGTTCATTGTATTTGTGTTGCCTTCATTGGCCACCAGACAAAGACTTTAGGAATGGAGGTGTGTTAGGTGGAACCTCCACCGATACCTACACCGTAAATGTAATCATGTAACATTTTAGAAATTAGTAATGAATATATACAAAGATATACCGATATACTAGCAGATATAAAAGAAGAAACCCAAAGGAGGTAAAAATTAGAATATTTTATAATATAACAATAATAACATTGTGACTACTGACTTGTGACTTGTGAGTAGTGACTAGTGAGCACCTTACAAGTGTTTTGAACTAAAGAACTAGTACTACTGACTTATGACTTGTGAGTAGTGACTATGGAAAAACATAGAACTAGTACTACCTGAGAAGGCTGGGATGTGGCTACACTTGCCACTATGCCATAATTTGCCGGCGGCAAGGTTTGCTTCAATTGCCCCTTGTGCTGCTTTTCGTGATCCGACTGTCCGACATGTTGCAAACAATATTAATCAATGAACAGTTTAGGAGGACTTAAAAAAAGGTAGGAGAAAATGAAGCCATGACTACAGCTAGTATATATGTACCTTGGAATTGGATATCATTGGTTTTATGTGTTTCTCTCGCCAACACACATGATATCCAATTGCATCCCCAACAGCTTTCAACATCATCCCCTTCGACCGGAAATGGAAGGGGAGCATCCGGTTGAATGGCAAGAGTGATGCACACACGCTTAGTGTGTGGAGGCATCAACTTACCATGCAAGGTGGCGGAAGTCATGGGCCGAACCTCGTACGTTGTTGCCACAGCCCACATGGTTCTCAAATGTATGTAGCCGCAACATGCACCGACCCACCCGCATTTGAGAAATGACATATATATAATAATTAGTGATGTAATGTAAAGTGTAAACTAAAAACAAAAGTAAATAAGTAACATTGTAAAACTAAACAAGTGAATATACATACCTCACTGATTGGGAGTACTTGTTCGCCACCTCTTCATCTGATAGAGGAGTAGGAGTAGGAGTGCAGCTATTATTATTTCTTGCTGGTTGAACTTGAGGTTGAGCTTCAGCTTGAGGGCCGCCAACATCCTCACATGAGGTTCTTCGGCCACCTTGGAGTTCCTTCAATAGTTGATCTTTGACCATGCTATATATCTCCACAACCGTTTGCTTCTTCCATTCTTCCAATTCTTGTAGCGTAGGAGCCTTTTGTTTGGGGAAAAATTTGGAAGGAACAACACCCCGACCTTGGCCCCTTACCCAGCCAGTGGTGCTCATTCTTGTTGCCCATTGCCCTATACAGATGTCCCCTTTGCAGCAAAGGTGCCGCTAAGAGTCCCTGTAGTTGCACTTTGTTCTTGTTCTTGGGCCAACTCTCCCTCGATACATAAAGATCATAACATGATAAAATCACTATTATATATGTAATATTTAAATAATATACTATGCAAGGGTATAAAAGTATAAAAGTATTTAACTAGGCAGTATGCAAATAAAGTAAAAGTATAAAACTTAAAGTCTTAAACCACTTACAATTCTTGAAGCAATTGTTGCAGCTGTCTCGTTGGCAAAGGTCTGGGAGTTACGCCCTTTCGATTGTGCCATTTTCCATAGAATAGCACGGCCGATGGGATCCGTTGTCCCAGCCTTCTTTTTGTCGTAATAAGATTATAAGAGACACTAAGTCATAGTTAATAAAAATAATAATCTAATATGATTAGAAAAATGGAATGTGACATGATATACTTACTACATCCGCCTCTAATCGTGCATAGCCAACCTTTGAAAGGTGGTGCGGCGTGTGGTTTTGTGCACGAGCCTTTTGTCCTTTTATACGCTTTGCCTGGACATCAAAGTAATGTGATCAAAGATTCAAAATACAATAAATTATAATAATTACAAGACTCAAAATTTAGCTTGGCTAGTTCAAGTTGTGATTACCTCAAAATCGTGAGATAGCCTATATCGTACAAATTGTTTCCATGCTTCCCGGTTAATGAAGCAGAATACAACCGAGGGACCATGTGAAGCGTAGAAGGATCATGAGAATTTGGAAGTATGTACTTCCTTGCAAGCTCACTCTTCCATTTCCTCCAAGCTTCACCAGCCCCTAGCAAGGCTTGCTTCTTGCACTCATCGATACGTCAAAGGCGTACTACAAAACAAAAGAAGAAGCATGTTAAAGTGACTAACTAGTGAGTATTGCAAAGAACTTTGTGTATCTTATCGTGATTCATATGCAAACAAAAACAAAACATATAAATATAAAGGACATATTATGTTATATGTAGGAAGAATTTACATACCTTGACCATTTCCCATACTGAATCTTTGACTTGTGGAGATACATGTCTCCAATCACCACCGACATCGGCACAAGTCTTCTAACAAAGGCAACATATGAAGCTAGCATAGGCATGTGCAACACCACCAATCGGTTGGCCTTTAGTGTTGAATTGTACTGTTTCTTTTATTCCAACTGAGGTTCTCTTATTTATATGTTCCATTTGCGTTGGGCCCCTCCCCCTGACCTTTCTCTTGACACTGACCCCCGGTGGTGTTACTGATGGACATGTGCTTGATAGCCTTGATTGTTCTGCTTCTGTGTGTTGTAATTGTTCTACTTGTACCTCTCCTACCTCTTCTACTTGCTCCATGTTTGCTTCAAAATAAAAATGACTACGCTTAGACAAGAAAAGAGGAATACAATTATACAGGATAATAAGTAGTAGCACCCTTGAAAACCATCACAAATTTTTCATTGGACAAAGGGAGACTATACCGGAAGCCTCCTACAAGGTCGATTGTTGCTCTCTATCTCTTCAAACAAGCAATTATGCATGATCCCATTTTTTGTGATGTTGGCATAGTGTCATAGCCCTAGAAGTATGCCATTCCAAAGATGCGTAGTGGAAAAAAATGTGATATTTTGTTTTTGTATAACATTCATTATTTGTAGCTTGATTTGGCCATTTCATTAAGTTTCCTATCTCAAAACATTCATTCCACTAATAATAATTTAAAAAATCTGTTATGTTCCTTCATCCTTTATTTTTTATTTTGGTCAACTATCACTTAATCATTCCTCTTGTTTCAACAGCTCCAACACATCAAAAATGTTGAAAATCCGACATTGTTTGATGCGTATATGAGATATGTTAATTTAGTTTTTGAGAGATTTTTCTTGATTTGGTTCTTTTTTCTAGGGCTCCCTTAAGGCAAAGAAGAAATTGGGATATAAGTCGTAGCTAGTTTGTGATAAATTAGATAAAGGTAATGTTTTTTTCCATTTTGTAAAAGAAAGAACTAGTTTAATGTCTCTCTCCCTCAATCTTCGACATCCGTCTCCGCTTCTTCTACCGTCACCGCTTCTACATTTCACTGAGAGTGGAGACTATTTCAAGAGATGCGCTTCTCGAGAACCTATCTATCAGATTCACCGATTCAAAGACTAATGAACTATGGGCAAAGTCGAAGACTCAGAACCTTTATAATTTATATGTTTGGTTTTTCCGTCGGAGGAACATACATATCCGATATCTCCCATAATCCCATTCCACTTCCAGTGCTTCCAGTCCGTTTTTTTTGCTCATCCATCTTTTTCCCAACAAACCCCGTTTCCGTACTCAAATGAAAGACAACATAAGTCAAAATCTGAGAAATAGGTGTTTGACAACGAAATGACAGTACAAGTTCAAGGCAAGGATCAGAGAAACCAGATAGAGGTTTTTTTTTTTATTTATCAGATTGGGTTCTTTTATTACTTTTTACTTACATGTATAACAGAATCGTATACGAAATTACATTAAAGATGAAAAAATCGTAAATACATACCTTTCTTTGCTTAGATCCGTGAAAGATCGAAGAGGAATGGTCGTTTTCACCTTCTCACTTCTCAAGATAGGTTGGATTGGATCGTTGGGTTGGAACTTGGAAGATTGAAATTAGGGCTGAGAATGACCAAGGTGAAAAGTGAAAAGTGAAAACGATATATTATATGTATAGAACCATATAGGACGGTTTTAAAATAACCGTTCTATATGATATACTAATATAGGACGGTTATTCAATAACCGTTCTATAATATACTTAAATATAAGACTGGTTTTTCAATAACCGTTCTATAATTATACTTAAATATAGGACGGTTTTCAAATAACCGCTCTATAATATACTTAAATATAGGACGGTTTTCAAATAACTGCTCTATAATTATAATTAAATATAGGACGGTTTTCAAATAACCGTTCTATAATATACTTAAATATAGGACGGTTTTCAAATAACCGCTCTATAACATAATCAAATATAGGACGGTTTTCAAATAACTGCTCTATAATATATTAAATATAGGACGGTCTCAAAATAACCGCTCTATAATATATTTAAATATAGGACGGTTTAAAAATAACTGTCCTATAATATATTTAAATATAGGATGGTTTGTTTATAACCATCTATATATTGAAATATAGGAGTTGTATAAGCTATAAGAGTTATGTATTTAATTAATCTTAGTTGATGATGTCCTTAAATAAAACTAGTCATTAAGTATAGAGTGGAGAAAGAGTTATGTAATTAACTCATCTTAATTTCCTTAAGTTAAGGATGACTGGATGAGCTTAAAAAGACAGAGCAATAGCATATAGGCATATATCATATATGTATTATGTTCATCTCACTATCTCGTGCTCAGACTTCTACTTGAGTTGAGTTACTTGAGTATCTATCGCTTAAAAGCAAAGTTATGTTACTTATGTAAGTAACTCATACTATCATATTCAATTCAACATAGTTGTTGAGGTTGAGGTCAGGGAGGATGACTAAAGTTGGTGTTAATTATGTATATAATGTATTTAACTCATTCGATGTCCGATGATCTCACTTGAGGATCATCTTAAAAAGCAAAGTTATGTAAGTAACTCATACTCAATTCAAAAGTTGTTGAATGTTGATGATAACATTGATAAATGATAATAAGTAAAGAAAGAGAAAGAATCATGTAATTAACTCATTAGGTAAGAATGACCGAACCGAACTAGAATAGAAACAGTTATGTAATTAACTCAAGAGTTTGAGAATGAGTATAGAAAGAGTTGTGTAATTATCTCATTAGAGGATAATGAGTATAGTATAGGAACTAGGAAGGGTCCCAAGGGAATAGTTATTAGTTATTTAGTTATGTAACATTGTAATTAACTCATTAGGTGAGGTGAGAATGTGAACAGAGAATAGGAGTTGTGTGTTGAATTAACACAAATGTTGAATGATATTACTAAAGGAGTTACTAAATTTTACTCTACAATATCTACATGAATGATGGATCAAAGGATCATGGATGAATCATGAATGAGTTATTCCTAATCTATTATCATCAATTGGGAGTTAGAAATGAGAAACAAATATTGAGTTATATGAGTTGGATACATGATATTCATGAATTTGATTGAAAAGAGATATATTAGATCAATTGGTTGGTGAGACATGTGAAATTAACATAAGAAAATCATTATTCATTAGCATTTATAATTTTATACAACAATATATGACAGTTAGTTAGTCTCTCTCTCACTTCACTTTTACTTGTACAACTTACAAAACTTGGTTAACTTATCTACTAAGTGTAACTTGTAAGTTGTAACAATTGACATGTGACAATGTGTAGCTAAACTGAAAATGGTTGATAAGAAATTGGTTATACAGCTTTTTATAACTTATAGTTATAGGCTTATAGTTGGATAATTGGATTTGGGCTTACTTAACTTACATGATACAATACAATTATACAAAAAGACAAAACAATTGCCTTAGACAGCTAGATTAGACTCTAGATTGACTTAGTAGTTAGTATACCTAGATAATTATTAATTAGTTAAAGTTAAACCTTTATGTTCTTTTCAGTTTTCAACTTTCATTTTGTTTTCCCGCCACTACAAGTCTACAAGGGGGCCCCCCGCCCCACCTAGGATCATCTATCATGATTCATGACATCTAACTATCTAAGTTATCTAACAAGTAAGTTAACTTAGTTAAGTAACATTAAGGACAATAACTAGGGGCATCAAAATATTTGACAAATGATTGAAGTGTAAGTTTCAACTTTCATTAACTCCACTTGCCACTTGCCGCTTTGGAATTGGAGGAAAGAAGGCTATCAGTCTTTGTCAGGCAGACTGGTCACTTGAAAAGCGAAAATCTGGCACATCACGTACTTCACAAATACAGCCTCACAGACTCACAATTACACTCACAGATTGGTAATGAAGGAATAAACCATGTGTAAAATAGGACGGTTAGTCCGTAACCGTCCTATATTATTATGTAAAATAGACGGTTAGTCCGTAACCGTCCTATATTATTATGTAAAATAGGACGGTTAGGCCGTAACCGTCCTATATGTTAAAGCTTACAAAAAATAAGACTAAGTTAGTAAGTAATCGTTTATATTTTTAAAATATAGGACTGTTAATACATAACCGTACTATATTTTATAAATATATATATAGGACCGTTAATACTGTAATACATAAGTAACATAACCAACGTTACCAACCCAAGGTTGAAGTTGAAGGCTTGCAGGTTTGCAGCTGCTTTTATAATTTACAATTTTACATCCGTTTCGCATTTCCCTTTCCGTACTCTGCAGGACCGTAATCCAGATATCTTCTTCAAGTTCAAACATCAACCCTTCTAAGTTCTAACACGATGAGCAAAGAAGCACTCCTACTATAGCACCACAGGTATGTCATGTGTTTGTTTTTTGTTATTTCTCTATGAAATTATGAGTCTGACTCTTTTCATTCCTCTCAATTTCCTCACTCTCGAGTCTCAACTCTCAAGTCTCAGTGTCTCACTCACTCACTCCCTTCCCTTATTACTTATTACTTATTAGTAATTGTTGGTGAACTCTGAAGTGTTTAGTTTACTGTCAGTGTGAACTAATTTTTTTTTGTCATTTGCATTTTGCAATATAGGCACAAGTTGAAGTTGGGAGCACTGATGTTTCTGATAACTTGAATATGCTACACCACAACAACGATGATGATGAGTTTGCTGATTTGGAGAACGTGGAGTTAGTTTCAAAATCCAATAGAGGCAAAAAGCATAGGAAACTAATGTCTCCAGCTTGGAATTTTTTTGAACACCTTCCTCTATCAGAAGATGGAAGGCAAAGGTGTAAATGCAAGAAGTGCTTTGCAATATACATTTGCGATAGCAAATTTGGTACTGGTAACTTAAATCGTCATATAAAGACTTGTCAACGGAGCTCTTCTCGTGATATAGGCCAGCTTGCTTTTATCTCAAAGTCGTGGGAGTATGTCGTTGTCACTAAGTGCGCTTCGTATAATAAGTTTGATCCTCGAAGTTTATCGTGAGTTAGTAGCAGCTGCAGTTGTTATGCATGATTTGCCTTTCCAATTTGTTGAGTATGATGGAATTAGAACTCTACTGAAATATTTGCGTGCAGATTTGCACTTGATTAGTAGAAATACAGTAAGAAAAGATGTTCTGAGAATGTATAAAAGAGAAAAAGGACAGATAAAAGAGATGTTAGAATTGGCACCTAGCAGGATAAGTTTGACATCTGGATTTGTGGACTTCTTGTACATCGATGGTTATATAAGTCTCACAAAGACATTTTCTAGATAGTCATGGGTCTTACAAAAGAGGATATTAAATTTTTGTTTCCTACCACCTCCACATAATGGAATATCATTAGCAGAAAAGTTATACTCATTATTGGTAGAATGGGGGATTGAGAAAAAGATTTTTTCAATCACTTTAGACAATGCTTCTTCTAATGATTCTTCTGTTGAGTCATAAGGCATCAATTAAACATCGTGAACACTCTTGTTTGTGGTGGAGAGTTCCTACATCTACGTTGTTGTTGTCATGTTTTGAATTTGATTGTGCAAGATGGTTTGAAAGAAATTGATGATGCTATTCAAAAAATTAGAGAGAGTATCAAGTATGTCAAAGCATCACAAAGTAGAAAACAAAAATTTTTAGAGTGTGTGAATCACATGTCAATTAAGACAAAAAGGGCTTAAGACAAGATTGTCCTACAAGATGGAATTCAACGTATTTGATGCTTGAAAGTGCTCTTTGTTACCAACGTGCATTTTGTCACTTAGAACTAAGTGACTCAAATTATAAGCATTGTCCTTCTTTCATTGAATGGGAAAAGGCTACAACAATTTCAAGTTTTTGGCGCTTTTTATGATGCCACCCGCATGTTCTCTGGATCCAAATATTCCACTGCAAATCTCTACTTTCGTGCAGCATTTGTAATTTATTTGAGTTTAACACAATACATGAGAAGTGATGATGACTATATGAAGCGTATGTCCACCCAAATGTTTGCCAAGTTTTCAAAGTACCGGTCCGAATTCAAAGCACCATTTTGGCAATTGCATGTGTGTTGGATCCTCAGATAAGCTCTCCTTTGTGGAATTCTCGTACAAGAAATTGTTTGGCGTTGGCTGCTTGGAGTTTGCTCAAGTTAGGGAAAAGTTATTCTCTCTCTTCAATGAATATAAGGTTAAGATTTATCCTATTCCTTCCTCCTCATCTACACAAGTGGCTAGAGGTGCAGGTGCTGATGATAGACGTAACATGTCATATAGTCAAGAGGTTTTAGATGTCATGAAGGTGATTTTATTTATAATTGTATCTTTCATTATATGTCGCTTACTACTTAGCATATTAAAATTTGCTATGAAGTATGAATTGTCTTATCGTACGTTGAATAATATAATTGCATTTGCATTAGGAATTTGATTCATTTGAAGGTGAAGGAGGTACTTTGGCTATGCAAAAATCACAATTGGAGCTTTATTTAGATGAACCAAGATTGCAAGAGTCAAAGCTAGACATTCTTGCATTCGGAAAGGCAATCAATACAGGTTGTTTGACTAATAATCTCATGTAAACACTATTTTCTGTAATCTTATTTACATTTATATTTGATTCAAATGTTGATTTTAGGTATCCCCAACTTGCCGCCATGGCTCGTGATGTCTTGAGCATTCCTATATCTACGCTTGCATCGAGTTCCGCTTAGTGTTGGTGGTCGGGTTCTTGACCAATATAGATCTACTTTAAAACCAGAAACCGTGCAAGCATTGATTTGTGTGAGAGATTGGCTATATGGATTGAAAGGTAATAGTTTATAATTCTATATTTACATTATATTTTATATGAGCTTAGTAATAACTAATGCTTGTTTATTCTATATGATTGTAGACTCTACCATTACACTTGCCGTGGATGAGCTTACTGAGGACATTATAAGCATAAGTAGCACCGCAGATCACTTCAACCAACTCAAGACTCGGATCAATTCATTTTGATTAATTTGTATAATTTTCATGACTTATTTTAATTTGTTGTGTTTGATACATAATACATTGATGGAAGTATATTTCCATCATGTGCTACTTAATCCATATTTATTTACTACTATTGTGGTTATTTGATTCATTTCAGTCTCTTTTTTTTCACATATCATGTGAATTGTGAACTTGTGAAGTGAGTCAGTGAGTGACTGAGTGGTGTAATACTAAACTATAAAGAACTGTGTTGCTTCTAAATAAAATAACAAAATATTACAGAACATTATTGGTAATTTGGTTGTCTATGTACTTGTCGTGTGGTGTGGTGGATCACCACCGAATTCAATGGATATAGCAATGACCAAAGGACAATGAGCATGAAAGGAGTTGGAGAAATGAATTCCTCCTAACAATTTATGTGGGGTTGGTACTTGGTAACTTGAGTTGAAAGTCTAGTTCTTCATAACCGAAAGACCCATGCTATTCAATTCTCGATTTTCTCGCTCCGTAACCTCATTGTCATTGCTTCGTGTGATCAAAGATTCAAGATACAGTCAATGTAATCGAAGATCACCATAACGGTGGAGTGGAATAAAATTATAAAAAGTAAACTATAGGACGGATATTTCACAACCGTTCTATAAAACCTAACATATAGGATGGTTATTTCACAACCGTTCTATAAAACCCTAACATATAGGACGGGTATTTCTCAACCGTACTATAAAATCTGTAATATATATATATAGGACAGTTATTTCACAGTTGTCGTATAAAACCAATGATATATAGGACGGTTATGTTACAACCGTCCTATATGTTAGGGTTTTATAGAACGGTTGTGAAATAACCGTCCTATATGTTAGTTTATTTTATTGTGGTTGTTTTGGGATTTGGTCTGCTCGGGCCTTGGCACTGCTCTATAACTTCTATTCACTTGGGAGTTGGGACTTGACTTGAGAGGGCAGTTTTTTTAATATGTCGGGTCGTGTCGTGTCATTTCGTGTCGTGTATCCAACACGACTCAATTAATTAATCGTGTTACACAGGTCGTGTCGTGTCATTTTTTTAAGAACCGGGTCGTGTACGAGTCATAGGTTTTTGACACGACTATTAAGCGTGTCGTGTTCGTGTCGACCCGTAACACTATTCGTGTCGTGTTCGTGTCGCCACAAACACGACCCGCCAACCCGAATTGCCACCCCTACCTTCCACCCGATCTAGGCTCAACTCTCCCAAACTTACAAGAGCTTTATATGGATACCAATAGTTTTAGAGGACTTATACCAGGTTCATTGCCCAATGCTTCACGACTTGCAATACTTGAACTTGGTAACAACGGTTTCACAGCTTCCGTGCCTCTAAATTTGGGTAGCCTTCAAGGTCTCTCCATTCTTAGTTTATGGGGAAATCAGCTAGGAGGTACAAAGGAAGCAAATGACTTGACCTTTCTCAATTCTTTGATTAACTGCACAAGTCTATTCGACTTAGGACTAGACTTTAATCATTTTAAAGGTGCATTGCCCATTGCAGTGTCTAATCTCTCAACGCAACTAACTTACCTAAGTTTAGGACAAAACCAAATATCTGGAACGATTCCCTAGGAAATTGAATTTTATTGAAGGTACTATTCCCGCTGGAATTGGGAAGCTGAACAAGCTATACTCTCTGTTCTTGGGTGGTAATGAACTTCGGGGACAAATTCCAACATCCCTAGGGAACTTGACAGGATTGGCTTGCTCTCATTAGAGTCGAATAATTTAATAGGAAAAATGCCTTCAAGTCTTGGCAATTGCCAAAATATGCAACAATTGCATCTTGAGAAGAACAAACTTAGTGGCAACATACTGAAAGAAGTTCTTAACATTCCATCTCTCACAATACATCTCGACTTGTCGCATCTGCCTTACATTATCTTCATCACCATGGAAAAGTGCCAATTGTTCATCGCGATCCAAAGCCGAACAACATACTTTTTGATGATGACATGAATGCACATGTTGGTGATTTTGGCCTATCAAAGTTGCTTTTTGAGGCCACTGATGATAATTGCTCTGAAGATAAAACTAGCTCATCAAGATTGAAGGGAACTATTGGATATGTTGCTCCAGGTAAATGACTTTATCTATCAATTTACATAATTTTTTGTAATCATGAATCCATAATAAGGCATAACTTGGTATGATACCATTCTTTCTTTCCCAACTAATGATAATATCTATTTTGAAATGTGTATATGATGCTACTAAAAGTTAGAACTATATATTGTAGAATATGGGATGGGTTGCAAGGCAAGCACACAAGGAGATGTATATAGCTATGACATTCTTTTACTAGAGTTTTTCATGGGAAAGAGACCTATGGATGACATGCTCAAAGATGGACTTGACCTCTACCAGTTCATCAAAATGGCTTTTCTCGACCAAGTAATGAAAATTGCAGACCCGCAATTGCTCAATCACCAAGAGAGCGCATGGGGATGGGAGATGTTGTCTAAGGAAATGATTGTTATCAAAGACTTGTATCTTGGGACAAGGGTAAACATGCCAGGATACTGCATATCTCTCTCTCTCTCTCTCTCTCTCTCTCTCTCTCTCTCTCTCTCTCTCTCTCTCTCTCTCTCTCTCTCTCTCTCTCTCATTTTTTCCCTTTTCTTTAGATTATCATTTCTCTGTTGAGGTTTTCTTTAATGGACAGATCTCTTTAACACCCTTTAGCGTCGTCCTTGTGTAAGGGGCCATGCTGATCTTCTCTGTATGTTTTAACTTATTGGATGTATCCAAGAAACAACCTTTAGTGGCATATACTGTAAATTCAGAAAACTAGATTCTATAGGAAATGAAGGAGGAAGCCAACAAACGGTTGGTTTTGCAGACAATAGTTAGGGTAACAAACTTTTGATCTTTCATTATTGATACTTAAGATTTCTGTTAAAAAGCTAGAAACTTTAGTTAGTGCAACGAGCTCATATTTTTATTTTCTAAGAACAGGCAAGAGGAGCAATCCCAAATGGAAACCACCACCAAAAGGCAATGTGAAGCTGAATTTTACTGTCTCAAGTCATGGACCAAGTCGACGCTTAGGGTATTGGTGGGCTTCTTAGAGACGCTAGAGGCATCAAGCCACATGGGTTTCCGTGTACTAGCAGGGGAAGCGGATCCTATCAAGGCTGAGATTTTTGTACCATTGACAGGGATAAGACTTGTTTGTTAGATGCATAACTCAAAATTTTTTTATTGAAGGCGATTCCTCAGATGGTTGTCCAATACAACCTTAACACCATGGAAGTTCTCCAATATGGTTGAAGGGGCACTGCATCATCTAAGAAACTTTGATGCCACCTTTTCCCACACGCTGAGTGTAGGGAACTCAGATGTGCAGATGAGATGGAAAGACTAGAAGTACAAGCACAATCTATCAAGCTTCGTAGTTCAGTACTATGATCGACAAGGAATTTGGAAACTTTACATAAAAATGAAAAGGGCATAATTACCACTCTAAAGAAAACAAGGAATTAGGTGAATTCACTTCACAAGGCCTACGATAGTCGATGCATGGAAGCTCGCATCATATTTTATGTCTTCTTTTCTTGGAAATTCTGCGATGCTATCTCCTACTGGACTACTTCAACCTCTCTCCATCCTATCTCAAATATGGATGAATATATCTATGGATTTTATAGACGGGTTGTTGGCATCCAAAGATTAGACATCTATTTTGGCAGTGGTGGAACGTTTGATGAAATATACACTTTTCATCCCACTATCTCATCCATGCATCATCACTCCAAGTTTGGCTCAACTGTTCTTTGATCACTTTTCTAAGCCATCTAAGATGAAAGAAATTAGACAAACGGTTTGGATTTTAAAAAATCTAAAAAGTAGGCCTGCCATTGATTTTTTAGTAATTATATAATACAATCGTGATACAATCAGTTGTATCAAATAATCTCTCTTTTTCTGACTTCTTTTCCAACTTCTCAAAACACTACCAAATCTTCAAAATTTCACCAAGGCAGAGGCCGTGGACCGGTTCTTCAAAGTTAAACTCGAGGATTGATCCCAAATCTGCCTATTTCTACTTCATCCACATATTACAATCGGTGTCGACACAGGTGGTGCCCAGCTTAGCCCGGGACCCACTGGACCCGTGATCCGCACCTGTGTGAAGCTGGTCAAGTATGCTGGTTTTGCAACCCGTGTAGAAGTGCCCGCAGTTACTCGTAATTTAACCCAATTAAGTCTTCAAGATAAACAAAATCACGGCATCCCCATTACCCTCGCCGCTCCCCTTCATCCATTCCTCTTTGATTCTTTACGCATCACGGTGTTCTGGCAGAGCAGAGCAATCTGGCCTATTCTCACCTCTCGATGCTTCCGTTTCGATTCCTATATTTCGTACTTCTGCAATCTACAGTCGTTAGATCCTGCTCTGAAAGTGAAAAAGCGAAAAAGACGCTTCCATTAGTGGATTCTAGAGATCTTTAGCGGTCTTGAAACATCAATCTCAAATTTGGTTTCTTCAATATTCTGTTTGTTGCATTTCTTCAAATGGTTAAATAGATCAGAAAGCAGTAAGATTAGATTAGTGTTTTCTCCCCGATCTTTAGCACAATTCAACAATTTCTATTGGCACAAGCCCAAAAGATGCGTCTTTATTTTGTCACAGACTTTCTCATCTGTGTATCAATTCTTTTTTACCATTTAATGTAATATGAGAATCCTTTGGTGCCAACTTGCAGGGATTGTTGATTGGTGGAATTGTTATTCTATGTTGCTTTTGTTTATTTTAGAATGCCAAGGGTGTAGAGTGAAAGAGAGAATCCCCACTTATACTAAGAAGGCAGTCCTGATGCAAAAAGCTCCCACGTATGCAGGGTTCAGGGAAGGAATGGACCACAAGGGTTAATAGTCCGTAGCCTTACCTTGCATTCTGCAAGAGGCTGTTTATGCACTTTGGACCTGTGACCTCAGGGTCACACAACAACAATTCTACTGTTGCGCCAAGCTCCCCTTCTTAGAATCCCCACTCATACTAAACCATCAAAAATAATGTTGGCAAAAATTGCAGAGTCAGTTGGAGACAAGCAGAACTCATTGTAGTTTGTCTGTTTTCTTGTGCTCCCAAAATTGCTACAAGGAAATGACATCATTCTAGATACTTACAGTTATTTCTAATTCAATCTATCTGCAAGGAGGAGCAATCTCCACCAGCACAACTTTCACCTCATTTGGAATTATATTTTATCCCCGTCTGGCCAGATAAAATTATTCACACTTTAAATGATATTACTAACATATCATGCTCGAACAGCTCCAAAATCTGTCCCATCATCTTGTGCTCTCCGTAATAGTGCAAAAAGAAGGTCCGGCTCCAAGTTGTTCAAGAATAATGGTGTTGAGTTTCTCAACCCTTTGCCTAAGTATTAGTTAATTCTATTTATCACAACAACTTAATGTATTTATTCAAAGTTTCCATCGGTAGATGCTAGGGAAACACTAAAACTCAAACCACATAATGGTTTTGAAGACATCAATGCCAGTCAGTCATGTTACCTAATTGGTGGACAAATTGAGTACTCAGATAACTCGTCGATTTCCTAATATCAACAATAAGCACAAGTACACATGTATACTTGCATAGGTCTAGTTGAAACATGAAACTCTGAGATGCATGACTATAAATAAAACAAAATATGCAGTAATTATTTGCAATAACAAGCAGTGAAGGGGAACATTGGGATGGAGCTGGTCATGCTATACGAGAGATTACAAGAAGATAAGGGAGGGCACACTCGAGGGTTTCCTTAGGTTCTTTCTATTCGGTGATAGATCAAGTATTTTCAAATCAGCATGCTCCATTGTAGGATCTAGACATGGATCATAATTTGATGCATGGAAAATTGCACGAAATGGCAACCACTATATAATGCACAATTGAGAATTGGATGAAAATTGACTGATCAATAAAAACAGAGAAAATCTGATAACAGCACCATCATGAAAAGTGTTTCCTTTCCATCTTTTAACTTCATTTCCTAGAATAAAACTTGTAAATTAAGATAATTCATTCACATTTGGTTATGAAGTACAGAGCAATTAACCTCTAGCAAGAACATTATGAAGTTGTAATAAGAACCTGCAAGATAGAGTTCTGTTTTCGGTTCCCAAAAAAGCGTCTGTTACTACTCAATGTGAATAACTTATAAAAATCCTTTCCAAGTACCTCATTTGGCGGAAGCGGTGGCTACAATATCTTTGTTCTGAGAAGAGGACAATTTCAAACTGTTCAAAAACTCACTGGATTCACACTTTCTCCAATCTGGAGGGAATTGATGCAGCAAAAATTTACAGGTCGTCCTAATAAAAATATTAGTGTAAGAATGAGGGATAATAAAAGAACCTTTCATACTTTGTAATTTTTAAGTACAATTAGAACTAGCATTAACAATGCAAGTCTCTTAGGCCTGTCTTAAAGTTTGCAAGTGGCTATAGAGGAGTCCTTAGTTTAGAAATTTGGAGTCGGAAGCCACAGTA
This sequence comes from Warburgia ugandensis, assembly GCA_035236585.1. NCBI lineage: Eukaryota > Viridiplantae > Streptophyta > Magnoliopsida > Canellales > Canellaceae > Warburgia > Warburgia ugandensis. Next base: position 74,327,489 of record CP141132.1, on the reverse strand, counting down.
CATGGTCTCCATATGGGTTCAGGGTTAGGATTTGGGATTTTGTAACTAATACAAGATTGAAGTGTTATGCAAGTAGCTGTAGTTTTCTTCTGTCTCGCCATTCAATTCAAAACTTCGTAATTTTTAATTTAATTCTATGATACTTCGTGACATGAATTTGGTTTTCCGAAAATGACTTTATGAAGCGCAATATCTGTTGGCAAATCAACATTTAAGAACAGTCCTTGAGGACAAGTTTTATTCTTGACATCGGTCAATGTTGCATTTTTGATAGGCAAGCAGGCTTCTGCACCTATCTTGAAGTCATGACCATTGCTATTACCACCCCTATCGTCGCCAGATCCCATTCGACGTCTCCACCAGATCCTGTTCGTCGCCAACGTTGGTTGTCTCCACCAGATTGTGTTCTTCCCACCCCTCTCTAATTCGAATTTCAGGTAAGCACCAGATCCCAGTAGAACACGATGATGCCAAGGAAGCTCTTCAGTGCAACCACCTTGCATATGATAGGGCAGGCGAGGAGCATTACAATCTAATCAGCGCACTCCATGAGTCTACGAGGGGGAGTGATGCGAATGCCGCAATCTACTGGCCAGCGAGGATGTTGGAAGGAGGAGAAGGGCTGCTCTATATTGCAAGGAGATTCGTCAGGTTTGCTAGTGAAGACGTTGGATTTGCCGATCCAATGGCCCTCAGTCATGCAGTGGCTTGCTATTTCTTGGGCATGCCAGAGTGCAATGTGAACCTTGCACAGTGCGTGGCATACTTAGCATTGGTGCCCAAGTCAATCGCTATGTATCAAGCACTAGAGATGGGACAAAAAGTAGTAAGGGAATCAGTTGGACAGAATGAGTCAGTTCCTCTGCATTTGAGAAATGCACCAATAAAACTGATGAAGGACATTGGTTATGGGAAGGGCTACATTTATCCTCCAGATCACCCGACTTCTTCTTCATTGCAGCAGTACCCGCCACCCTCTTTGCAAGGTTACAAGTTGCTTGACTAGCCACCAACAACCTCAACAGATGGGAAGCTATTGTCATTCCGCCAACAGAACTGAAGCTAAATCTAAAGGAGGTTTGTCACCTTTTGTCTTCTTATAACAATTGTGAGATTCTGCTTTAAAGATTTAATGGTTTCTGTTTAGCTGCTCTATGGTTCGCTAATTATAGGATGGAATTATTTATTGACTCGTATATTTCTTCTCAGCTGCCACTTGCATGCATATTAATAAATAAGTAAAATACTATGCACAGATTGCTACAGAAGCAGCAAGAGACAGGTTATGCTTGCAACTGAATTTTATATCTTGATTATGTTATTCCTATCTTAAATGCTGCTACTTAAACTCATAATTCTTTTGTTTTTTCTCAAGGATCTGCATGGAATTTCTTCTATTTTCTGATGTTTCACGAGCTCTTACTTTTGGATATGTTTTCTAAATTAATGGCTATATTGATCGGATCTTTAATGGAGAATAGCTTTAAGTTTTTACTGTCAAAGTGACTGACCCAGTCACGGCACTACATCTGAGATTTAATTGTGAGGGCCAGAGCAGCCAGGAAATGTTGAATCTTGCATATTATGCTGTAACTGGTTACATTTCTTTCATAATATGGGGTTATTATGAAGATGCTATCTTGTATGGTTTGAGTATGTTTCTAGGTTTAGATCCATTAAATTGTTTTGAAGATGGATGTTGCCTTGCCACAGCTTTATTCTATTTTCATTTTTCATGCTTGGAAAGACATGGCGGATTAACAAAGCAATCATAATGAACCTCATTGAGTCGAGCACTAGTTAGCTATGTGATTCTATGGAACGTTTGGGGTGGAGAACAGAAAGACATGGAAGAATCTAATCATCAAAATAAAGATAGACGAGAAGGATCAAGGATAAAACTTTGGTATATGACCATGGAGATATGGCAAGAATACAAGTTCAATTTTCTTCTAGTAAATAACAAAGGTGTAAAGGTTGTGCTGAATTTGAGTCCCTCCATCTACAAAGATAAAACAAGGACCCAGTAATCCTCGTCCGTCTGGACGGATGGAGTGTTTTAGCAATTCCTTTAAAGACATGATCAAAGTATTCTCTAAATTAACTGGAGTTTCAGATTCAAAAGAAAGCGTTAAGTGTCATTTCTTAGTTCTAGTAAGATGAGTGGTGCCTTGGGTATTAACTGGTTTTATCTTTGAAATCCTGGACTTGTGTAGAAAAATAGAATCATTTCTTTTCTTCATTATCAGCAGATACATGGGAGGTAACCATATCCCAGAAGACCCTCGGTTTCTGATTATAGAAGTCTACTGTAGTTGGGTGTGGCCGAGATCAGCTATGCAAAGCTACTGCACAAATTCTTTGCTCGGAAATGTGCTGCAGAGCTCTGCCCAACTTATTGGGTGATTCTTTGGTTAGAAAGCTACGGCAGAAATTCATTCTATGCTGATAATTTAGCACCTGTTGAGGAGTCAAAAGACAATGCAAAAGCTCCTCTTTTGACAAGTTATGATGGATGTTATCTTACTCCAGTACTTTCTCCGTCCTCTCACTTATACAATACAGAACTATGATGATTCACAATGAATTGCTGATTGTTTCAAGTATAATGCTCAACATCCACGTTCATAAACTGCCCTTGTTGATGAAATTGAGCCATACTTTGCCAAAAAAGCTTCATTATAGTGATTGATACGCTCACTGTTCTGGACAAACAATATAGGAATCCAATCTAGGTGACAAAGGAAAGTTGTTCCAAAAAGCTTTGACTATTTTCTATATATTCTATTATTCCAGCCAAACGCCATGGATGTGTTTTCTTTTTCCAAACATTAAGCTCCAACTTATGATCAGACCTTGATTTAACCCATAGTTCATTTCTAGTTAAAGAAATAAGGAAGAATCAAAAGCTGAGATGACAAGAATAGAATAGTAAGTGACATGGAAATTTCTAAGATAATCAAGGGAGAAAGTAATAGCCAGAGAAGAGTGCCGAGTGATTCACACAATCCTCAGAACAGGAACATACAGCATGGACAGTGAAGGCAATGCTTTGTGCCACATTCATGTATTGCTTTTCCCCCAAATTAATTTTACCTTGCTAGAGGAACAAGAGAAATGGCTTTGAGCTCCAGTAAATATATTAGTTTAGTCTTTGAGAATTACAAAGACATGGTAATGTGGAAGCTACCGTTGGATATGAAGATATTAGACATGGTAATGTGGAACCTACCCTTAGATATGAAGATATTAGAGCAAGCTTCATATATTGTAAGAGATGAATATGTATTGACTATCGTCTAATCCAAGCTTTTGTTTTCCAATTGCAATAACTTGAGTCGAAGGCCAGGGATTAATTCTTTAGATCAAGATTACAGTTAAGGTTTTGCATAAGTTTACTATCTGTTCTGTCACTATCATCTTTTGAATTTAGGAAGGAGGTTCTCGTCAGAATATCCAATATTTGAGTAACAGTAATGCTTTTTGTGTTTATTTGCTGTGACTTAAGGAATTTCCCTTTCCTAGATATGACTGGTGGTGGCTTAGTGTCCTAGCTTCAGAGAAGTTGAAACGTGACTTAACGGTGCAGGTTAATAATTCATTCAGTTTTTTTGACAAGGGATGCGTCTTTTATTCTTATGAATACCGTTGGAGGAGCTAGAAGGAATGAGCAAAGGTAGGTTCATTCTCTGATTCGCATACTACAGCTCTAGCATCCTTGTGCAGCTCATACCTCCCAACTAACTTATCTTCCATATGCATCCCCCGTTGGATAATTTACTGATCTTTGTAATGTGGAGTGGGCCTTTGAACTGTATTGTTGTATGGCCCGGGACAGTAGGCCTTTTTAAATTGCAATCGGGCACTCTTGAGAATAATTCGTCCCCAAATATGGGGTTCTATATGATTGTCTTGCATATGTGTTTGCATATGTTGCTAGATGGTAGAAGTTTTGATCATAATGTAGTATCCAAGTCCTCAAATGCATTATACGACCCAGAGAGCGACCGTGTCTCGCTCATATTTAATGCCCTGTCGTCTTCTTGCAATGTATTTATGATTGTATTTATGTTTATATAAAACTACTTCTCTCCGCTAGCAGTGTTATATTCCAGTTTTCATCTTTTCATTATACACTGCCAACCTAAGGCTCATATATAATTCTCTCCACAGCATATTTATGTTTATATAAAACTACTCTCCGCTAGCAGTGTTATATTCCAGTTTTCATCTTTTCATTATACACTGCCAACCTAAGGCTCATATATAATTCTCTCCACAGCAGAAACTGTGTATATAACACAAATTTCAAAGGGGCTGAGCTGATTCTCTTGCCTATAAATACATACATCTGCCATGCAATCTGCCTCACCCAACTCCCACCATCTTTGCTTCTCTCTCCTTCACTTGCAGTCTCCTAATTCCAATGGCGCTTTGTCCCCCTCATAATATCAATTCTCAGCTGCTTCTATGCTCTTCCCCGTTTTTCTTCTATCATACTCTCTTCTTCTCCTCCATCCATTTCTTCTTCTTCCTCTCGCTGCCGTCTGTACAATCTGCCACCTTGATAGGAAATGAAACCGATCGACTTGCCTTGCTTGCCTTCAAGCATCAAATAACTGCTGACCCAAACGATGCCTTGTCCTCATGGAAAGAGAGTCGCCATTTCTGTCAATGGAAGGGAGTCACTTGCGGCCATCGGCATCGTCAGAGAGTCACCAGATTGGACCTTGCACAGCAACGATTGGTAGGTCCAACATCTCCCTCCATTGCAAACCTCTCTTTTCTCAGAGAAATTCACCTCCAAAACAACAGTTTCTACAGCTACCTCCACCAAGCCATCTTTCGTCTTCCACAATTGAGATTTGTCAATCTGAGCTGTAACCGCATCAGGGAGAGATTCTGGCCAATATGACGACCCAAAAGTCCTTGATTTAAGGTACGCTGAGCTTGTTGGGGTCATTTCTGGTGATCTCCAGTCACTTCTGAGGCTCACTTGGTTAAATCTTAGACATAACAAACTCAGAGGAAGCATCCCACCTTCCTTAGGCAATCTTTTGTCGCTCACCGTCTTGGAGTTGGGGGAAAATAGTTTGAAAGGAAGTATCCCTTGCGACATGGGAAGATTGGTTAAGCTAAAAATTCTCAACCTAGGTATCAATACATTTGTCAGGTACAATTCCTAGCCTGCTTTATAATCGCTCGTCACTTTTTATATTTGATGTAATAGATAACCGTTTGTACCGCAGCCTTCTGCCCAATCTAGGCTTAACTCTCCCAAACTTACAAGAGGTGGCAATCGATTTAGAGGACCCATACCAGGTTCATTGCCCAATGCTTCACGACTTGCAATAGTTGAATTTGGTAGCAACGGTTTCACAGGTTTTGTGCCTCTAAATTTGGATAGCCTTCAAGGTCTCTCCTATCTTAGTGTTTCGGAAAATCAGCTGGGAGGTACGAAGGAAGCGAATGACTTGACTTTTCTCAATTCTTTGATTAACTTCACAAGACCATCACTCTTAGCACTAGCGTTTAATAACTTTAAAGGTGCATTGCCCAATGCAATGGTTAATTTCTCAACCCAACTAACTTACCTAAGATTAGGTAGTAACCAAATATCTAGAACGAACCCACGGAAGGTGGAAAATCTCATAGGCTTAAGTCTGTTAGGCATGGAAGCAAATTTTATTGAAGGTACTATTCCGGTTGGAATTGGGAAGTTTAACAAACTATACTCTTTGTACTTGGGTGGTAATGGACTTCGGGGACAAATTCCAACATCCCTAGGCAACTTGACACAATTGAGCATTCTTGGATTAGAGTTGAATAAATTAACAAAAAATTCCTACAAGTCTTGGCCATTGTAGGAATATACAACAATTGTATCTTTATAACAACAAACTTGGTGGCAATATACTGAAAGAAGTTCTTAACCTTCCTGCTCTCTCAATATATCTCGACTTGTCATATAATTCTTTCACAGGATCTCTACCTTCGGAAGTTGGCAACCTTAAAATGCATGGGACATTAGACGTATCTTACAACAACTTGTCTGGTGAGGTTCTAAGCACGTTGAGCGATTGTTTAAGTATGGAATTCCTTTACATGCAACACAACTTCTTTCAAGGAACCATTCCTCCATCCTTGAGCAATCTGAAAGGAATTCAACTGTTGAATTTCTCTTTCAATCATCTTGAGGGTGAAGTACCAAAAAATGCGATCTTTAGAAATGCAAGTGCAATTTTAGTCTATGGAAACAGCAAGCTTTGAGGAGGTATCTCAGAATTACAACTGCTTGCATGTCCTACCCACATTTATTAAAAAACATGGAAGGTCTTGTGCTTTGAAGGTAGATTTGGCAACATTTAGTGTGGTTTTTTGTCTAATTATAACCGCACTTTTCATTGTTGTCTTCCAATGGAGAAGAAAGTTGAAAAAGAAGCCTCCTTCCGCATCTTTTGCGGATCATCAATTGTTAAGGGTCTCTTATGCAGATCTCCACAGAGCAACTAATGGGTTCTCCTTGGAAATTTTGATTGGTGTTGGAAGTTATAGTTCAGTGTACAGAGGAACTCTAGAAATTAATAGAGAAATCATTGCAGTGAAGGTACTCAACCTTCAACAACATGGAGCTTTTGTTAGCTTCAACGCTGAATGCGAGGCTCTTGAAATGCTCAGCATTGTAATCTTGTTAAGATCTTCACTTCCTACTCATGCATTGATTTCAATGGCAATGATTTTAGAGCTCTAGTCTTTGCGTACATGCCCAAGGGTAGTCTTGATAAGTGGTTGCATCTTGATGAAGGTGAACAACATGTAGTGAGAAATTTGACCTTTGTCGAGAGAGTAAATATTGCCACTGATGTCGCGTCGGCCTTGCATTATCTTCATCACCATGGAAAAGTACCAATTGTTCATCGCGATCTAAAACCGAGCAACATACTTTTTGATGATGACATGAATGCACATGTTGGTGATTTTAGCCTATCAAAGTTGCTTTTTGAGGCCATTGATAATTGCTTTGAAGATAAAACCAGGTCATCAAGAATAAAGGGAACTATTGGATATGTCGCTCCAGGTAAATGACTTTATCTATCAATTTACATAATTTTTTGTAATCATGAATCCATTATAAGGCTTAAGTTGGCATGATATCATTCTTTCTTTCCCTAATAATGATAATATCTAGTTTGAAATGTGTATATGATGCTACTAAAAGTTGGAACCTTATATTGCAGAATATGGGATGCGTTACAAGGCAAGCACATAAGGCGATGTGTACAGCTATGACATTGTTTTGCTAGAAATTTTCACCAGAAAGAGACCTACTGATGACATGTTCAAAGATGGACTTGACCTCTACCAATTCACCAAAACGGTTTTGCCTGACCAAGTAATGAAAATTGCAAACACACAATTGCTTGCAGATGTTGAAGCTACCTCCAGGAGCAATAACAACAACCACAGTGTCAACATGAGCAATAAATTGCAAGAGTGCTTGATTGCAGTGTTTAAGGTTGGCATATCATGTTGCGTAGATTCACCAAGAGAGCGCATGGAGATGGGAGATGTCGTCAAGGAAATGATTGCTATTAAACACTTGTATCTTGGGACAAGGATTCACTAACCAAGCTAGGATACTGCATCTCTCTCTCTCTCTCTCTCTCTCTCTCTCTCTCTCTCTCTCTCTCTCTCTCTCTCTCTCTCATTTTTTTCCTTTTCTTTAGATTATCATTTATCTCTTGAGGTTTTCTTTAATGGTCAGATCTCTTTAACACCCTTTAGCGTCGTCCTTGTGCAAGGGGCCATGCTGATGTTCTCGGTATGCTTTAACTTGTTGGATGTATCCAAGAAAGAACCTTTAGTGGCATATACTGTAAATTCAGAAAACTAGATTATATAGGAAATGAAGGAGGAAGCCAACAAACGGTTGGTTTCGCAGACAATAGTTAGGGTAAAAACTTTTGATCTTTCACTATTGATACTTAAGATTTCTGTTAAAAAGCTAGAAACTTTAGTTAGTGCAACTAGCTCATATTTTTATTTTCTAAGAACAGGCAAGAGGAGCAATCCCAAATGGAAACCACCACCAACTAGCTCATATTTTTAGTTAGTTCTCACACTAAGGATAAAAGGATCTATGTAACACAAGTAAGGTATGTCTCGTAAAATATGACACTTCCTTGCATGAATTTGGTTTTCAGAAAATGACCTATGAAGCTCAATATTTGTTGGCAAATCAACATTTAATGGGTCAATATTGTATTTACTCCTCATCAATAGCACAACTAGTCAAATTGATACTCTTGACCTCCCCGTACAATGTAATAGACAAAGTGGACCCCGTATAATTTGCTTTACATGGGAGGCTCGAATGAGCCATGCACATTAACGTGGACTTTACTTTTGGTAAGCACTATATCTATTTTACAAAATTATCGTGGACTACCCCTCCCAGCTTTACCTTTTTAATTCTACGTGATAAAGTAGAAGGAGAAAACCAATGGTTGAAAATGGGAAAACTTGTAAAGATAGTTGGCCCTCATTTCCTCACATTCATACGTCCCAATTTGGTTGATCAGAGTTGTTCATCTGATTTCTCTATTGTAGATGATTACTAGTCGAAAACCGTGTACACTGGATGAGTCTGAATATGAAGAATTGTAAGTCTGCTCACAAGGCATAGATGGTTGGAATCATTGTTTAAAAAATGGTCCATATTGAATCAACGAGTGAAAGTTGATATTTTCTGAAGTGTTAGAACCATCCAACCACTGTGATTTTTGTGTTAGAAGATACACAAGGACAATGAAATTAAATGAACAAATCTGATCAAGCAAGAGCAGATCAAGTAAATATGGCGGTGCTGGATGACAAGCTGCATATGTGGTGTCTTTGTTTGGTCTTTCACGTTTGAATGAGTACAATTCATGGGACCCATGGCCACGAAACATGAGTTCCTACTTCCTAGGTAATGAAACAGATGATGGTGAGTTCTTATTATATATACTCAAACTTGGCTTTCATTCATTGACTCCTCTTTTAGAACTCCCCTAATTTGGGCCATGATTATGTATATAATAGCTCTATTTGATAAGATTGATTATCAACAAAATTAAGCCTAGTGTGAAATACCTTTTGAAAACAGATGGTTACCTAATTGGTTGCTTTTGTAGAAAGACTTCCAACTTTTACTTTCTAAAAGAAATGCACTTTTTGGTTAAATATAACAAAAAATAAATAAAAAATTATTATAAATGTCACTTTGTATAGGGCAAATGATAGCCTTCTTCCATTCATGGTCTTCGGCTTCCTCGTCCGTAAGTCCTTCCAATTAATTCTCTCCGCTAGCAGTGTTATATATTCCACTTTTTATCTTTTCATTATACACTGCCAACCTAAGGCTTCCCATGTAAAATTCTCTCCACTAATAGCGATGTATAATCACCCACCTAAGTAGAAACATTCCAAGTATGGCTTTTCTTTCTACACGGCAAATGTAAGTCTCCTTCACCTCAAGACTTCAATAATTCTCTCCACTGGGTCTATTTAGTCACCCCTCTGTAAATTCCACTTTTTTCTTCTCTCCACTAAAAGTCATCACCCCTTAATTCTCCCCACTAGCATCACATATTCCAGTTTTGTCTTTTAATTTCAACACGGCAAACCTAAGGCTTCCTCCATTCATACTACAAAAAGGGCAGTTCTGGTGCACAAAGCTTCCGCCTATGCAGAGTCCCAGAAAGGGGCCAACCACAAGAGCCTAAAATATACAGTCTTACCTTGTATTTTGTAAGAAGCTATTTCCACATCTTAGATCTGTGACCTCAAAGCCTCGTGATGACAACTTTTACCGTTGCCCAAGACTCGCCATCTTTCCTCCATTCATACTACACAACACACAAATTGGCTTTCTTATCATATGGAAAGTGGCTTTCATTCATTGTCTCCTTTTGTAGAATTTCCAGGCTTTACAAGATCTGGCCCTTTTGGTACTCTATCTCGATCGTACATCTGCAAGATGTGGTGATCAAAGCGGAAACTGTATAATTTATTTTATATAACACAAACTTCAAGGGAGCTGAGCTGATTGTCTTGCCTATAAATGCATACATCTGTCAATGGAAGGGAGTCACTTGCCAGGCCATCGGCATCGTCAGAGAGTCATGAGTCTTCTTCCTATGAAACCTAACCCTTGACGGCCATGATTCATGAGTCTTCTTCCTATTTGACTTGGCCATCTTAATGTTACAAAATCATGCCCTAATTCCATACTTTAGGAATTGTCCACGAGTCAAATATCAAAAAAGGAAAATGACGATTGGATTTATTCATCATATTCCTTTTATCCTTAGTGTGAGAACTGTAAGTTAGCTACCAAATTTTATATCAATTGAATAAATTTAGCCATGCATTTTATTTCTTTTAAATTATACTAGTAACTAGATTCCTCCATTGGACATGATTTTCAATTTACCGCCTAAGTGTGAAATGGCTTTTGAAAACAGATGGTTACCTAATTGGTTGCTTTTGTGGAAACAACTTTCAACTTTTACTTTCTAAAAGAAATGCACTCTTCGGTTAAATGATAGGCTTCCTTCATTTATGGTCTTCCCATAATTCTCTCCACCTTCAATGTAATCTATTCGGCTTAATCTTTTAAAAGAATGAGACAGACATCTGCTTAATCTCAACCATTGATCATGTGATGATTTAATCAGTTAAAAATCTGATCTATTATTAGCCCAGAAAAGACTGCCCATGAAACACACTACACGAGTCTATCCATCAAGACTTCTGATACCGGTTAAGGTCATCCAGGAGGGGGCCACATGACAAAAAGTGGCTCCATTTATGGGTGCACAACAAAACTGGGTCCATTTATACGTGCAGCAGCCAATTAAATTAAAGAGCGTAAGAAACGATCTATTTGATGACCAAATGGGGCCTACTACCAACAGTAATTGGCCAGTTAAGTAAAGTATTCTGGTCCGCAGAATAAGAGATCCGAGTCCAGATTTGCTAAGTGGATTGAACAAAAATGGGCACCGAAGACTGCTTGCGAAACATTCTACACGTCACGCGAGTACATAAATCTTTATCCCTTGAGCTCATTCTCTTGCCTATAAATACATACATCTTCCATGCAATCACCCTCGCCCAACCCCCACCTTCTTTGCTTCTCTCTCCTTCACTTCAGTCTCCTAATTCCAATGGCGCTTTGTCCCCCTCATAATATCAATTCTCGGCTGCTTCTATGCTCTTCGTCGTATCATTCTCTCTTCTTCTTCTCCTCCATCCATTTCTTCTTCTTCCTCCTCTGGCTGCCGCCCGTACAATCTGCCACCTTGTTAGGAAATGAAACCGATCGACTTGCCTTGCTTGCCTTCAAGCATCGAATAACTGCTGACCCAAATGATGCCTTGTCCTCGTGGAACGACAGTCTCCATTTCTGTCAATGGAAGGGAGTCACTTGCGGCCATCGGCATCGTCAAAGGGTCACCGTATTGGACCTTGCACATCAACAATTGGTAGGTCCAACATCTCCCTCAATAGCAAACCTCTCTTTTCTCAGGGTAATTCGCCTCCAAAACAACAGTTTCTACGACCACCTCCCCCAAGCCGTCTTTTGCCTTCCACGACTGAGATCTGTCAATCTGAGCTATAATTCGTATCACGGAGAGATCCCGGCCAATATGACAACACAACTTCAAGTACTTGATTTAAATCACAATGAGCTTGTTGGGGTCATTCCTGGTGATTTCCAGTCACTTTTGAGGCTCACTTGGTTAAATCTTAGACATAATAAGCTGAGAGGAAGCATCCCACCTTCCTTAGGCAATCTTTCGTCTCTCACCGTCTTGCTATTGGGGCGAAATACTTTGAAAGGAAGTATCCCCTACGATCTAGGAAGATTGGTTAAGCTAAAATCTCTCGGCCTAGGTTTCAATACATTGTCCCATACAATTCCCAGCCATCTTTATAATCTCTCGTCCCTTGTTATAGTTGGTGTAACAGAGAACCGGCTGCATGGGAGCCTTCCACCCGATCTGGGCTCAACTCTCCCAAACTTACAAAAGCTTTATGTAGGTGGCAATCAATTTAGAGGACCCATACCAGGTTCATTGCCCAATGCTTCACGACTTGCAAAACTTGACTTTGCTGAGAACAGTTTCACAGGTTCTGTGCCTCTAAATTTGGGTAGTCTCCAAGGTCTCTCCTTTCTTACTTTGGGGGCAAATCAGCTAGGAGGTACGAAGGAAGCAAATGACTTGACTTTTCTCAATTCTTTGATTAACTGCACAAGCCTATCAGTCTTACAAGTAGCGCTTAATAACTTCAAAGGTGCATTGCCCAATGCGATGGCTAATTTCTCAACCCAACTAACTATCCTAAGTTTAGGTAGCAACCAAATATTTGGAACGATCCCAAAGGGGGTGGAAAATCTCATAGGCTTACATGTATTAGCCATGGAAGCAAATTTTATTCAAGGTACTATTCCTGTTGGAATTGGGAAGCTTAACAAACTATACGCTTTGTACTTGGGTGGTAACAAACTTCGAGGACAAATTCCAACATCCCTAGGCAACTTGACAGGATTGGGCTTGCTCTCATTAGAGTCGAACAATTTAACAGGAAAAATTCCTTCAAGTCTTGGCAATTGCCAGAATATGCAACAATTGAATCTTGAGAAGAACAAACTTAGTGGCAACATACTGAGAGAAGTTCTTAACGTTCCATCTCTCACAATACATCTCGACTTGTCATATAATTCTTTCACAGGATCACTACCTTCAGAAGTTGGCAACCTTAAAATGCTTGGGATGTTAGATATGTCCTACAACAACTTGTCTGGGAAGATTCCGAGCACATTGAGCAATTGTTTAAGTATGGAATACCTTTTCATGCAACACAACTCCTTTCAAGGAACCATTCCTTCATCCCTGAGCAATTTGAAAGGAATTCGTCTGTTGAACCTCTCTTTTAATGATCTTGAGGGTGAAGTGCCAAAACATGGGATCTTTAGAAATGCAAGTGCAATTTCAGTTTACGGAAACAAGAAGCTTTGTGGTGGTATCTCAGAATTACAGCTGCATGTCCTACCCACATTTATACAAAACATGGAAGGTCTCGTGCTTTGAAGGTAGGCATGGCAACATTTAGTGTGGTTTTTTGTCTAATTATAACCGCACTTTTCATCGTTGCCTTCCAATGGAGAAGAAAGTTGAAAAAGAAGCCTCCTTCCACATCTTTTGCGGATCATCAATTGTTAAGGGTCTCTTATGCAGATCTCCACAGAGCAACTAATGGGTTCTCCTTGGAAAATTTGATTGGTGTTGGAAGTTATAGCTCTGTGTATAAAGGAACTCTAGAAATTAATAGAGAAATCATTGCAGTAAAAGTACTCGACCTTCAACAACATGGAGCTTTTGTAAGCTTCGAAACTGAATGCAAGGCTCTAAGAAATGCTCGGCATCGTAATCTTGTTCAGATCATCACTTCCTGCTCAAGCATTGATTTCAATGGCAATGATTTCAGAGCTCTAGTCTTTGAGTACATGCCCAAGGGTAGTCTTGATAAGTGGTTGCATCCTGATGAAGGTGAACAATATGTAATGAGAAATTTGACCTTTGTCGAGAGAGTATATATTGCCATTGATGTTGCGTCAGCCTTGCATTATCTTCATCACCATGGAAAAGTGCCAATTGTTCATCGCGATCTAAAACCAAGCAACATACTTTTTGATGATGACATGAATGCACATGTTGGTGATTTTGGCCTATCAAAGTTGCTTTTTGAGGCCATCAATAATTGCTCTGAAGATAAAACCAGCTCATCAAGAATAAAAGGAACTATTGGATATGTCGCTCCAGGTAAATGACTTTATTTATCAATTTACATAATATTTTGTAATCATGAATCCATAATAAGGCTTAGGTTGGCATGATATCATTCTTTCTTTCCCAAATAATAATAATATCTAGTTTGAAATGTGTATATGATTTATTAAAAGTTGGAACCATATATTGCAGAATATGGGATGGGTTGCAAGGCAAGCACACAAGGCGATGTTTACTGACTATGGCATTGTTTTGCTAGAGATTTTCACGGGAAAGAGACCTACAGATGACATGTTTAAAGATGGACTTGACCTCTACCAGTTCATCAAAATGGCTTTTCCCGATCAAGTAATGAAAATTGCAGACCCGCACTTGCTCACAGATGTTGAAGCTACCTCCAGCAGCAACAACAATGGCCATAGTGTCAACATGAGAAAGAAATTGCAAGATTGCTTGATCGCGGTGTTTAAGGTCGGCATATCATGTTGCGTAGAATCACCAAGAGAGCGCATGGGGATGGGAGATGTTGTCAAGGAAATGATTGCTATCAAAGACTTGTATCTTGGGACAAGGGTAAACTAAACATGCCAGGATACTGCATATGTAACTCTCTCTCTCTCATTTTTTTTTCCTTTTCTTTAGATTATCATTTATCTCTTGAGGTTTTCTTTAATGGACAGATCTCTTTAACACCCTTTAGTGTCGTCCTTGTGCAAGGGGCCATGCTGATCTTCTCTGTATGTTTTAACTCATTGGATGTATCCAAGAAACAACCTTTAGTGGCATATACTGTAAATTCAGAAAACTAGATTATATAGGAAATGAAGGAGGAAGCCAACAAACAGTTGGTTTTGCTGACAATAGTTAGGGTAACAAACTTTTGATCTTTCATTATTGACACTTAAGATTTCTGTTCAAAAGCTAGAAACTTTAGTTAGTGCAACGGGCTTATATTTTTATTTTCTAGGAACAGGCAAGAGGAGTTGCAAATGGAAACCACCACCAAAAGGCACTGTGAAGCTGAATTTTACTGTCTCAAGTCATGGACCAAGTGGACGCTTAGGGTATTGGTGGGCTTCTTAGAGACGCCAGAGGAATCAAGCCATATCGATTTCGATGTACTAGCAAGGGAAACAGATCCTGTCACGGCTGAGATTTTTGTGCCATTGACAGGGATAAGACTTGTTTGTTAGATGCATAATTCCAAATTTATTATCGAAGGCAATTCCTCAGATGGTTGTCCAATATACACCATGGAAGTTCTCCCATATGGTTGACGGGGAACTGCATCATCTAAGAAACTTTGATGCCACCTTTTCGCACACGCTGAGCGTAGGGAACTCTGATCTCCAGATGAGATGGAAAGAGTAGGAGTACAAGCACAATCTATCAAGCTTCGTAGTTCAGTATTATGATCGACATGGAATTTGGTAACTTTACATAAAAATGAAAAGGACATAATTACAACTCTAAAGAAAACAAGGAATTAGGTGAATTCACTTCACAAGGCCTGAACGACAGTCGATGCATGGAAACTCCCATCATATTTTGTGTTTTCTTTTCTTGGAAATTCTGCGATGCTCATAAAACGTGAGAGAGAGAAAAGGATCCTTTATAGTATTCTAATCATCCCCGCAGCATGCCAACTTAATCTAACCACTGTGATTTTTGGGATAGAAGATAGACAAAAACAAAGAAATCAAATGAACAAATCTGATGAAGGAAGAGCCGATCAAGTAAATGTGGCGGTGCTGGATGGCAAGCTGCATATATGGCGTCTTTGTCCTTTCTTGATCTTTAACGTTTGAATGCGGACAATTAATAGGAGCCATGGACATGAAACATGAGTTCCTACTTTTTAGGCCAAGTGGGTACACTGGCGCACATTAATGAAACAGATAATGGTGGGTTCTTATCACATATATTGAAATTTGGCTGTTTATTTAAAAAAAAATAAGTCCAGTGTAATTGGTTGCTTTTGTAGAAAGTATTTCCACTTTTACTTTCTAAAAGAAATGCTGCGTGGGTGGGTTTTCCTTTTTCATGTCTTACCCATCTCTCTGATTTTGACTCCTCTATGTTCAAAAGCTCAAGCCAGCATCTTATTTTCAGATGCTGGCTTTCACGTCTTGTTTGGCATCCTCAGTGAAAATTACACCATTTGGATGATTCTAATCACTTGGACAGATATGAAATGGACCAATGAGCCATGCACCATGACTTGGGTTTGAATTTTGGTGTCCTCTTCTTTCGTCCATGCACTTTTACGTACATTTAGTGGTGGTTTCCCTCACATCCAACGTAAGGTGGACGACCCCTCCTAGCTTTAGCTTTTTGTTTCTACATGACAACGTAGCAGGAGAAAACCAATGTTTTAAAATATAGAAACTTGTATTGGTAGTTAGCCCTCGTCTCCTCACATTCATAGCAAAGAGCTGATCAAGTAAATATAGGGGTGTTTGGACCGTGTAAATTCATAGATGGTGTCTTATTTTTCAAAAGTCACATTTATCTTTCTACCAAATTCTCCTCTTCCACCAATCATCATCCATGAATTTCACAACAACACTCACGAATGCTTTCACAAGACCTACCAACAAGTAAAAAAGTCTTTTTATTGGCAACGTACGAAGAGATGGTTAAGGAACACTTGAGGAGCTGTGATACATGTCAAAGACGTAAATTAGATTATCAATCTATGGATTTAATAGACGGGTTGTTGGCATCCAAAGATCAGACATCTATTTTGGCAGTGGTCGAACGTTTGATGAAATATGCACTTTTCATCCCACTATCTCATCCATGCATCACTCCAAGTTTGGCTCAACTGTTCTTTGATCACTTTTCTAAGCCATCTAAGATGAAAGAAATTAGACAAACGGTTTGGATTGTTAAAAAATCTAAAAGGTAGGCCTGCCATTGATTTTTTAGTAATTACATAATACAATCGTGATACAATCAGTTGCATCAAATCATCTCTCTTTTTCTGACTTCTTTTCCAACTTCTCAAAACACTCAAATCTTCAAAATTTCACCCAGGTAGAGGCCGTGGACCAGTTCTTCAAAGTTAAACTCGAGGATTGATCCCAACTCTGCCTATTTCTACTTCATCCACATATTACAATCGGTGTCGACACAGGTGGTGCCCAGCTTAGCCCGGGACCCACTGGACCCGTGATCCCAACCTGTGTGATGCTGGTCAAGTATGCTGGTTTTGCAACCCGTGTAGAAGTGCCCGCAGTTACCAGTAATTTAACCCAATTAAGTCTTCAAGATAAACAAAATCACGGCAACCCCATTACCCTCGCCGCTCCCCTTCATCCATTCCTCTCTGATTCTTTACGCATCGCGGTGTTCTGGCAGAGCAATCTGGCCTATTCTCACCTCTCGATGCTTCCGTTTCGATTCCTATATGTCGTACTTCTGCAATCTATAGTCGTTAGATCCTGCTCTGAATGTGAAAAAGCGAAAAAGACGCTTCCATTAGTGGATTCTAGAGATCTTTAGTGGTCGTGAAACATCAATCTCAAATTTGGTTTCTTCAATATTCTGTTTGTTGCATTTCTTCAAATGGTTAAATAGATCAGAAAACAGTAAGATTAGATTAGTGTTTTCTCCCCGATCTTTAGCACAATTCAACAATTTCTATCGGCACAAGCCCAAAAGATGCGTCTTTGTTTTGTCACAGACTTTCTCATCTGTGTATCTATTCTTTTTTACCATTTAATGTCATATGAGAATCCTTTGGTGCCAACTTGCAGGGATTGTTGATCGTTGGAATTGTTATTCTATGTTGCTTTTGTTTATTTTAGAATACTAAGGGTGCAGATTGAATGAGAGAATCCCCACTTATACTAAAAAGGCAGCCCTGATGCAAAAAACTCCCACGTATGCACGATTCAGGGAAGGAACGAACCACAAGGGTTAATAGTCCGTAGCCTTACCTTGCATTTTGCAAGAGGCTGTTTATATGCCTTGAACCTGTGACCTCAGGGTCACACAATAACAACTCTACTGTTGCACCAAGCTCCCCTTCTTAGAATCCCCACTCATACTAAACCATAAAAAATTATATTGGCAAAAATTGCAGAGTCAGTTTGGAGACAAGCATGAACTTATTGTAGTTTGTCTGTTTTCTTGTGCTCCCAAAATTGCTAGAAGGAAATGACATCACTCTAGATACTTATAGTTATTTCTAATTCAATCTATCTGCACGGAGGAGCAATCTCCACCAGCACAACTTTCACCTCATTTGGAATTATATTTGGGCTTGTGGAGGCACTTCGGCTTAATCCACGCGTTGCTCAAGAAGAAGGTATTTGACTTGCAACTATTGTGTGCCTTGTGGAGAGAAGTTTGGCCATCATCAACCATTCTGTTTGTCAACAACTATAATCAAATGCGTATGCCACATTAAGTTCGAAGGATTTTAATTGGTTTTGTCCTGGTGGTCAGTTTCTCTTGTAGAGGGATGATTTGTAAAGTGAACCAGAAGATGTTCACCTTCAAATAAATCTAAAATTATATAGTTCATGTGGCTATCTTAAGACCATCATGGCGGGAGAAATCTTTAGGAATGAGTTGCTGGAAGTTGTAAAAACTTTTACTAGACTTACTATGGTGGCAAACAACTAACGGACAATGCAAATTAATGTTACCGAGTAATGCATATTCAATGAAGATCTGATTGTCATGGGTGCAAGACTGCAAGGTGACTCAGAACAGAATGTAAACGGGCTATCAGATAGCCTCAAGGATTATGAAAGCTAGCTAGGTTTATTCTCAAAAGGGTCTCCGTAGAAGGGGTGTTCCCTTAATAACAGTGTAATAGGATATTCATCTTAGATGGCTTAGAAAAGGAGAGCTTGACATTGAAGATCCAAGAGAAAGGAGGTAAGTCAAAAGGAAACAACTAAAGTATTAGATTAATGCTTAGTATATCCAACGGCAACGTCAAACTAACTTTATAATGAAGAAGATGAAGCGCACTCAACTACGCGCAGCAACCAATCTGTGAAGTAGGCCTGGTCATCGGTCTCTGGATGCCAAGGGGCACCACGAGGGGTGATTGTTGTCTGAAAAAGGAACACAAATAAGCAAATTTGTCCCCATCTGGCCAGATAAAATTAGGCACACTTCTAAAATTAGTCACGCTTCAAATAATATTACTAACATATTATGCTTGAAGAGCTCCAAAATCTGTCCCATCATCTTGTCCGCTCCGAAAAATCCAAAATTTTCATTATTTCGTATCTGTAATAGTGCGAAAAGAAGGCCCAGCTCCTAGTTGTTCAAGAATAATGCCGTTGAGTTTCTCAACCCTTTGCTTTAGTACTAGTCAGTTCTATTTTTCGAGGGGGGTAGGGAAGAGATATAAGCCAGCAATAGAGTGTCACCTTGACGTGGTGGAAGTCATAAGTTCGAGCTTCATGTAAGTCAATATAGCAAAAGAGGTTTGAAATTGATAATAAATAAAAAAAGGAAGAAAATCTAACATTTATCACAACAACTTAATGTATTTATTCAAAGTTTCCATCGGTAGATGCTAGGGAAACACTAAAACTCAAACCACATAATGGTTTTGAAGACATCAATGCCATTCAGTCATGTTACCTAATAGGTGGACAAATTGAGTACTCAGATAACTCGTCGATTTCCTAATATCAACAATAAGCACAAGTACACATGTACACTTGCATAGGTCTAGTTGAAACATGAAACTCTGAGATGCATGACTATAAATAAAACAACATATACAGTAATTATTTGCAATAACAAGCAGTGAAGGGGAACATTGGGATGGAGCTGGTCATGTTATACGAGAGATTACAAGAAGATAAGGGAGGGCACACTCGAGGGTTTCCTTAGGTTCTTTCTATTCGGTGATAGATCAAGTATTTTCAAATCAGAATGCTACATTGTAGGATCCAGACATGGATGATAATCTGATGCATGGAAAATTGCACGAAATGGCAACCACTATATAATGCACAATTGAGAATTGGATGAAAATCGACTGATCAATAAAAACAGTGAAAATCTGATAACAGCACCATCATGAGAAGTGTTTCCTTTCCATCTTTTAACTTCATTTCCTAGAATAAAACTTGTAAATTAAGATAATTCATTCACATTTGGTTATGAAGTACAGAGCAATTAACCTCTAGCAAGAACATTATGAAGTTGTAATAAGAACCTGCAAGATAGAGTTCTGTTTTCGGTTCCCAATAAGCATCTGTTACTACTCAATGTGAATAACTTATAAAACTCTTTTCCAAGTACCTCGTTTGGCGGAAGAGGTGGCTACAATATCTTTGTTCTGAGAAGAGGACAATTTCAAACTGTTCAAAAACTCACTGGATTCACACTTTCTCCAATCTCGAGGAAATTGATGCAGCAAAAATTTACAGGTCGTCCTAATAAAAAAATTAGTGTAAGAATGAGGGATAATAAAAGAAGCTTTCATTGAAATTTGGTTTTATGTCTTTCTGGAATATTTTGTTGGGTTTTCTAGATAGGTGGGGACTGCCTGAAACTTCCATACTTTGTAATTTTTAAGTATAATTAGAACTAGCATTAACAATACAAGTCTCTTAGGCCTGTCTTAAAGTTTGAAAGTGGCTATAGAGGAGTCCTTAGTTTAGAAATTTGGAGTCGGAAGCCGCAGTACATGGTCTCCATATGGGTTCAGGGTTAGGATTTAGGATTTTGTAACTAATACAAGATTGAAGTGTTATGCAAGTAGCTGTAGTTTTCTTCTGTCTCGTCATTCAATTCAAAACTTCGTAAATTTTAATTTAATTCTATGATACTCCGTGACATGAATTTGGTTTTCCGAAAATGACTTTATGAAGCGCAATATCTGTTGGCAAATCAACATTTAAGAACAGTCCTTGAGGACAAGTTTTATTCTTGACATCGGTCAATGTTGCATTTTTGATAGGCAAGCAGGCTTCTGCACCTATCTTGAAGTCATGACCATTGCTATTACCACCCCTATCGTCGCCAGATCCCATTCGACGTCTCCACCAGATCCCGTTCGTCGCCAATGTTGGTTGTCTCCACCAGATTGTGTTCTTCCCACCCCTCTCTAATTCGAATTTCAGGTAAGCACCAGATCCCAGTAGAACACGATGATGCCAAGGAAGCTCTTCAGTGCAACCACCTTGCATATGATAGGGCAGGCGAGGAGCATTACAAACTAATCAGCGCACTCCATGGGTCTACGAGGGGGAGTGATGCGAATGCCGCAATCTACTGGCCAGCGAGGATGTTGGAAGGAGGAGAAGGGCTGCTCTATATTGCAAGGAGATTCGTCAGGTTTGCTAGTGAAGACGTTGGATTAGCTGACCCAATGGCCCTCAGTCATGCAGTGGCTTGCTATTTCTTGGGCATGCCAGAGTGCAATGTGAACCTTGCACAGTGCGTGGCATACTTAGCATTGGTGCCCAAGTCAATCGCTATGTATCAAGCACTAGAGATGGGACAAAAGTGGTAAGGGAATCAGTTGGGCAGAATGAGTCAGTTCCTCTGCATTTGAGAAATGCACCAATAAAACTGATGAAGGACATTGGTTATGAGAAGGGCTACATTTATCCTCCAGATCACCCGACTTCTTCTTCATTGCAGCAGTACCTGCCACCCTCTTTGCAAGGTTACAAGTTTCTTGACTAGCCACCAACAACCTCAACAGATGGGAATCTCTTGTCATTCCGCCAACAGAACTGAAGCTAAGTCTAAAGTAGGTTTGTCACCTTTTGTCTTCTTATAACAATTGTGAGATTCTGCTTTAAAGATTTAATGGTTTCTGTTTAGCTGCTCTATGGTTCGCTGATTATAGGATGGAATTATTTGTTGACTCGTATATTTCTTCTCAGCTGCCACTTGCATGCATATTAATAAATAAGTAAAATACCATGCACAGATTGCTACAGAAGCAGCAGGAGACAGATTATGTTTGCAAGTGAATTTTATATCTTGATTATGTTATTCCTATCTTAAATGCTGCTACTTAAACTCATAATTCTTTTGTTTTTTCTCAAGGATCTGCATGGAATTTCTTCTATTTTCTGATGTTTCACGAGCTCTTACTTTTGGATATGTTTTCTAAATTAATGGCTATATTGATCGGATCTTTAATGGAGAATAGCTTTAAGTTTTTACTGTCAAAGTGACTGACCCAGTCACGGCACTACATCTGAGATTTAATTGTGAGGGCCAGAGCAGCCAGGAAATGTTGAATCTTGCATATTATGCTGTAACTGGTTACATTTCTTTCATAATATGGAGTTATTATGAAGATGCTATCTTGTATGGTTTGAGTATGTTTCTAGGTTTAGATCCATTAAATCGTTTTGAAGATGGATGTTGCCTTGCTACAGCTTTATTCTATTTTCATTTTTCATGCTTGGAAAGACATGGCGGATTAACAAAGCAATCATAATGAACCTCATTGAGTCGAGCACTAGTTAGCTATGTGATTCTATGGAACGTTTGGGGTGGAGAACAGAAAGACATGGAAGAATCTAATCATCAAAATAAAGATAGATGAGAAGGATCAAGGATAAAACTTTGGTATATGACCATGGAGATATAGCAAGAATACAAGGTCAATTTTCTTCTAGTAAATAACAAAGGTGTAAAGGTTGTGCTGAATTTGAGTCCCTCCATCTACAAAGATAAAACAAGGACCCAGTAATCCTCGTCCGTCTGGACGGATGGAGTGTTTTAGCAATTCCTTTAAAGACATGATCAAAGTATTCTCTAAATTAACTGGAGTTTCAGATTCAAAAGAAAGCGTTTAAGTGTCATTTCTTGGTTCCAGTAAGATGAGTGGTGCCTTGGGTATTAACTGGTTTTATCTTTGAAATCCCGGACTTGTGTAGAAAAATAGAATCATTTCTTTTCTTCATTATCAGCAGATACATGGGAGGTAACCATATCCCAGTAGACCATCGGTTTCTGATTATAGAAGTCTACTGTAGTTGGGTGCGGGCGAGATCAGCTATGCAAAGCTACTGCACAAAAGGAAATGTACTGCAGAGCTCTGCCCAACTTATTGGGTGATTCTTTGGTTAGAAAGCTACGGCAGAAATTCATTCTATGCTGATAATTTAGCACCTGTTGAGGAGTCAAAAGACAATGCAAAAGCTCCTCTTTTGACAAGCTATGATGGATGTTATCTTACTCCAGTACTTTCTCCGTCCTCTCACTTATACAGTACAGAACTATGATGCTTCACAATGAATTGCTGATTGTTTCAAGTATAATGCGCAACATCCACGTTCATAAACTGCCCTTGTTGATGAAATTGAGCCATACTTTGCCAAAAAAGCTTCATTATAGTGATTGATACGCTCACTGTTCTGGACAAACAATATAGGAATCCAATCTAGGTGACAAAGGAAAGTTGTTCCAAAAAACTTTGACTATTTTCTATATATTCTATTAGTCCAGCCAAACGACATGGATGTGTTTTCTTTTTCCAACGATTAAGCTCCAACTTATGATCAGACCTTCATTTAACCCATAGTTCATTTCTAGTTAAAGAAATAAGGAAACATGTACATGATACTGAGTTGATCTTAATCTAAACCCATTTCTCCTTGCTTGTGGTGAGAGGAAAATGAATCAAAAACCACTTCAAGCCCTGATCTCATCAGAACCTGAACATTTTGTGAGGTCACAATGGCATGATCTTAGTCGAAGCCATAGTATCTCATTCTGTTCACAATAGCATGAAGCTATTGTATATGGTCTCATTGTTCTCACTCCTTTGAAAAATACTTTTAAGTTTTTAAATCCAGAACATTTTTTTACCTCATTTATTTTTTTTTGTGTGTGGATGTGAAAAGCAACATCATGTTTTCCTAGGTTCTGTTCTAACAATTGATCGCTTTCTGTGCCTTCTGGTTTTTCTGTTCTTTTTTAATGCAGGCAGAAGCCATCGGTAGAGGAGGACAAGATTACATTCAAGATGTGAATACGATTATATGTATCACCTCCTTGTGGAGTACTCTAAGCTACTAGACCTAAGCCAGCTCCACCTTCATCTGCTCAGGAAGTCTGCGCTGAGTCCGTGATTTGCTTTGCAAGTCCAGAGCAGAAGCGATTCCTAGAAAGGTCATCTACTTTTCCCTCGTCATCCCTACCATGCACCCTTTGGACTCCCAAAAACAAGAAAAGGAAGAATCAAAAGCTGAGAAGATGACAAGAATAGAATAGTAAGTGACATGGAAATTTCTAAGATAATCAAGGGAGAAAGTAATAGCCAGAGGAGTGCCGAGTGATTCACACAATCCTCAGAACAGGAACATACAGCATAGACAGTGAAGGCAATGCTTTGTGCCACATTCATGTATTGCTTCTCCCCCAAATTAATTTTACCTTGCTAGAGGAACAAGAGAAATGGCTTTGAGCTCCAGTAAATATATTAGTTTAGTCTTTGAGAATTACAAAGACATGGTAATGTGGAAGCTACCCTTGGATATGAAGATAGTAGATATGGTAATGTGGAACCTACCCTTAGATATGAAGATATTAGAGCAAGCTTCATATATTGTAAGAGATGAATATGTATTGACTTTCGTCTAATCCAAGCTTTTGTTTTCCAATTGCAATAACTTGAGTCGAAGGCCAGGGATTAATTCTTCAGATCAAGATTACAGTTAAGGTTTTGCATAAGTTTACTATCTGTTCTGTCACTATCATCTTTTGAATTTAGGAAGGAGGTTCTCGTCAGAATATCCAATATTTGAGTAACAGTAATGCTTTTTGTGTTTATTTGCTGTGACTTACCGAATTTCCCTTTCCTAGATATGACTGGTGGTGGCTTAGTGTCCTAGCTTCAGAGAAGTTGAAACGTGACTTAGTAGTGCAAGTTAATAATTCATTCAGTTTTTTTGACAAGGGATGCGTCTTTTATTCTTATGAATACCGTTCAAGGAGGAGCTAGAAGGAATGAGCAAAAGTAGGTTCATTCTCAGATTAGCATACTACAGCTCTAGCATCCTTGTGCAGCTCATACCTCCCAACTAACTTATCTTCCATATGTATCCCCCGTTGGATAATTTACTGATCTTTGTAATGTGGAGTGGGCCTTTGAACTGTATTGCTGTATGGCCCGGGACAGTTGGCCTTTTTAAATTGCAATCGGGCACTCTTGAGAATAATTCGTCCCCAAATATGGGGTTCTATATGATTGTCTTGCATATGTGTTTGCATATGTTGCTAGATGGTAGAAGTTTTGATCATAATGTAGTATCCAAGTCCTCAAATGCATTATATGACCGAGAGAGCGACCTTGTCTCACTCATATTTAATGCCCGGTCGTCTTCATGCAATGCAGTAGCATATGTCCTTTGTAGACTTTTATTTGTTATTACTTGTATTTATGTTTGTATAAAACTAATTCTCTCCGCTAGCAGTGTTATATTCCAGTTTTCATCTTTTCATTATACACTGCCAACCTAAGGCTCATATATAATTCTCTCCACTGATAACGATGTTTAATCCCCACCTAAATATAAACATTCGAAGAATAGCTTTTCTTTCTACACGGCAAATGTAGGTCTTACGTCTGCAAGATGTGGTGATCAAAGCAGAAACTGTGTATATAACACAAATTTCGAAGGGGCTGAGCTGATTCTCTTGCCTATAAATACATACATCTGCCATGCAATCTGCCTCACCCAACTCCCACCATCTTTGCTTCTCTCTCCTTCACTTGCAGTCTCCTAATTCCAATGGCGCTTTGTCCCCCTCATAATATCAATTCTCAGCTGCTTCTATGCTCTTCCTCGTTTTTCTTCTATCATACTCTCTTCTTCTCCTCCATCCATTTCTTCTTCTTCCTCTCGCTGCCGTCTGTACAATCTGCCACCTTGATAGGAAATGAAACCGATCGACTTGCCTTGCTTGCCTTCAAGCATCAAATAACTGCTGACCCAAACGATGCCTTGTCCTCATGGAAAGAGAGTCGCCATTTCTGTCAATGGAAGGGAGTCACTTGCGGCCATCGGCATCGTCAGAGAGTCACCAGATTGGACCTTGCACAGCAACGATTGGTAGGTCCAACATCTCCCTCCATTGCAAACCTCTCTTTTCTCAGAGAAATTCAACTCCAAAACAACAGTTTCTACAGCTACCTCCACCAAGCCGTCTTTCGTCTTCCACGATTGAGATTTGTCAATCTGAGCTGTAATTCGTATCAGGGAGAGATTCCGGCCAATATGACGACCCAACTTCAAGTCCTTCATTTAAGGTACACTGAACTTGTTGGGGTCATTCCTGGTGATCTCCAGTCACTTCCGAGGCTCACTTGGTTAAATCTTAGACATAATAAACTCAGAGGAAGCATCCCACCTTCCTTAGGCAATCTTTCGTCGCTCACACCGTCTTGGAGTTGGGGGAAAATAGTTTGAAAGGAAGTATCCCTTGCGACATGGGAAGATTGGTTAAGCTAAAAATTCTAAACCTAGGTATCAATACATTGTCAGGTACAATTCCTAGCCCACTTTATAATCTCTCGTCACTTTTTATATTTGATGTAACAGATAACCGGTTGTACCGCAGCCTTCCGCCCGATATAGGCTTAACTCTCCCAAACTTACGAGTAGGTGGCAATCGATTTAGAGGACCCATACCAAGTTCATTGCCCAATGCTTCACGACTTGCAATAGTTGAATTTGGTAACAACGGTTTCACAGGTTCTGTGCCTCTAAATTTGGGTAGCCTTCAAGGTCTCTCCTATCTTAGTGTTTCGGAAACAGCTGGGTGGTACGAAGGAAGCAAATGACTTGACTTTTCTCAATTCTTTGATTAACTGCACAAGACTATCACTCTTAGCACTAGCGTTTAATAACTTTAAAGGTGCATTGCCCAATGCAATGGTTAATTTCTCAACCCAACTAACTTACCTAAGATTAGGTAGTAACCAAATATCTGGAACGATCCCACGGGGCATGGAAAATCTCATAGGCTTAAATCTGTTAGGCATGGAAGCAAATTTTATTGAAGGTACTATTCCGGTTGGAATTGGGAAGCTTAAAAAAACTATACTCTTTGTACTTGGGTGGTAATGGACTTCGGGGACAAATTCCAACATCCCTAGGCAACTTGACACAATTGAGCATGCTTGGATTAGAGTTGAATAAATTAACAGGAAAAATTCCCACAAGTCTTGGCAATTGTAGGAATATGCAACAATTGTATCTTTATAACAACAAACTTAGTGGCAACATACCGAAAGAAGTTCTTAACCTTCATGCTCTCTCAATATATCTCGACTTGTCATATAATTCTTTCACAGGATCTCTACCTTCGGAAGTTGGCAACCTTAAAATGCTTGGGACATTAGACGTATCTTACAACAACTTGTTTGGTGAGGTTCCAAGCACGTTGAGTGATTGTTTAAGCATGGAATTCCTTTACATGCAACACAACTTCTTTCAAGGAACCATTCCTCCATGAGCAATCTGAAAGGAATTCAACTGTTGAATTTCTCTTTCAATCATCTTGAGGGTGAAGTACCAAAAAATGCAATTTTTAGAAATGCAAGTGCAATTTGAGTCTACGGAAACAGCAAGCTTTGTGGAGGTATCTCAGAATTATAGCTGCCTGCATGTCCTACCCACATTTATAAAAAAACATGGAAGGTCTTGTGCTTTGAAGGTAGGTTTGGCAACATTTAGTGTGGTTTTTTGTCTAATTGTAACCGCATTTTTCATTGTTGCCTTCCAATGGAGAAGAAAGTTGAAAAAGAAGCCTCCTTCTGCATCTTTTGCGGATCATCAATTGTTAAGGGTCTCTTATGCAGATCTCCACAGAGCAACTAATGGGTTCTCTTTGGAAATTTTGATTGGTGTTGGAAGTTATAGTTCAGTGTACAGAGGAACTCTAAAAATTAATAGAGAAATCATTGTAGTGAAGGTACTCAACCTTCAACAACATGGAGCTTTTGTCATCTTCAACGCTGAATGCAAGGCTCTTGAAATGCTCGGCATTGTAATCTTGTTAAGATCTTCACTTCCTGCGCAAGCATTGATTTCAATGGCAATGATTTCAGAGCTCTAGTCTTAGTACATGCCCAAGGGTAGTCTTGATAAGTGGTTGCATCCTGATGAAGGTGAACAGCATGTAGTGAGAAATTTGACCTTTGTCGAGAGAGTAAATATTGCCACTGATGTCGCGTCGGCCTTGCATTATCTTCATCACCATGGAAAAGTACCAATTGTTCATCGCGATCTAAAACCAAGCAACATACTTTTTGATGATGACATGAATGCACATGTTGGTGATTTTGGCCTATCAAAGTTGCTTTTTGAGGCCATCGATAATTGCTGTGAAGATAAAACCAGGTCATCAAGAATAAAGGGAACTATTGGATATGTCGCTCCAGGTAAATGACTTTATCTATCAATTTACATAATTTTTTGTAATCATGAATCCATTATAAGGCTTAAGTTGGCATGATATCATTCTTTCTTTCCCTAATAATGATAATATCTAGTTTGAAATGTGTATATGATGCTACTAAAAGTTGGAACCCTATATTGCAGAATATGGGATGGGTTACAAGGCAAGCACACAAGGCGATGTGTATAGATATGACATTGTTTTGCTAGAGATTTTCACAGGAAAGAGACCTACGGATGACATGTTCAAAGATGGACTTGACCTCTACCAATTCACCAAAATGGCTCTGCCTGACCAAGTAATGAAAATTGCAAACACACAATTGCTTGCAGATGTTGAAGCTACCTCCAGGAGCAATAACAACAACCACAGTGTCAACATGAGCAATAAATTGCAAGTGCTTGATTGCAGTGTTTAAGGTTGGCATATCATGTTGCGTAGATTCACCAAGAGAGCGCATGGAGATGGGAGATGTCGTCAAGGAAATGATTGCTATTAAACACTTGTATCTTGGGACAAGGATTCACTAACCAAGCTAGGATACTGCATCTCTCTCTCTCTCTCTCTCTCTCTCTCTCTCTCTCTCTCTCTCTCTCTCTCTCTCTCTCTCTCTCATTTTTTTCCTTTTCTTTAGATTATCACTTCTCTCTTCAGGTTTTCTTTAATGGACAGATCTCTTTAACACCTTTTAGCATCTTCCTTGTGCAAGGGGCCATGCTGATCTTCTCTGTATGTTTGAACTTATTGGATGTATCCAAGAAAGAACCTTTAGTGGCATATACTGTAAATTCAGAAAACTAGATTATATAGGAAATGAAGGAGGAAGCCAACAAACGGTTGGTTTCGCAGACAATAGTTAGGGTAACAAACTTTTGATCTTTCACTATTGATACTTAAGATTTCTGTTAAAAAGCTAGAAACTTTAGTTAGTGCAACTAGCTCATATTTGTATTTTCTAAGAACAGGCAAGAGGAGCAATCCCAAATGGAAACCACCACCAAAAGGCACTGTGAAGCTGAATTTTACACCAAGTCGACACTTGGGGTATTGGTGGGCTTCTTAGAGACGCTAGAGGCATCAAGTCACATGGGTTTCCGTGTACTAGCAGGGGAAGCGGATCCTATCAAGGCTGAGATTTTTGTGCCATTGACAGGGATAAGACTTGTTTGTTAGATGCATAACTCAAAAAAATTTTTATTGAAGGCGATTCCTCAGATGGTTGTCCAATACAACCTTAACATCATGGAAGTTCTCCAATATGGTTGAAGGGGCACTGCACCATCTAAGAAACTTTGATGCCACCTTTTCCCACACGCTGAGTGTAGGGAACTCAGATGTGCAGATGAGATGGAAAGACTAGGAGTACAAGCGCAATCTATCAAGCTTCGTAATTACAAGGAATTTGGTAACTTTACATAAAAATAAAAAGGACATAATTACAACTCTAAAGAAAACAAGGAATCAGGGGAATTCACTTCACAAGGCCTGAACGACAGTCGATGCATGGAAACTCCCATCATATTTTATGTTTTCTTTTCTTGGAAATTCTGCGATGCTAAAATAACGTGAGAGAAAAAAAGGATCATTTATAGTATTCTAATCATCCCCGCAGCATGCCAACTTAATCTCGGCCCACAACTCTTGAAGGATGCAGAAATGCTAATCGGATCAAGCTAAACGAATTGACAATCGTTCCAGGAGGATACTCTAGAGAACGTGCCTAAACATGCCTAGATTGATTCTTCACATTGAGGCTTGCCTCAGTTGATCGTTTCTCTTATTCCAGAACTCACTTTTAGTTCTTTTTAGCCATTGATTTGGTGGGGCGTCACCTTAATCAAATGAGTTACAGGCACTTTTCTATTGGATTTGCATCATCAAAGTTGTTACTTACTCTTCATCAATAGCACAACTAGTCGAATTGATATTCTTGACCTCACCGTACAATGTAATAGTCAAAGTGGACCCCGTATAATTTGCTTTACATGGGAGGGACGAATGAGCCATGCACCATAACGTGGGCTTGAATTTTGGTGCAGCTGCTCTCCCATCCATGCACAGATTTAAGTAAAAAAATTTGTAATGGTTCCCCTCACATGCATCGTAAACACCATATCTATTTTACAAAATTAACGTGGACTACCCCTCCCAGCTTTTGCTTTTATTTCTACGTGATAAAGTAGAAGGAGAAAACCAATGGATGAAAATGGGAAAACTTGCTCATCTCCTCACATTCATACTTTGCAATTTGGTTGATCAGATTTGTTCATCTGATTTCTCTATTGTAGATGATTACTAGTCTGCATTAGATGAGTCTGATTATGAAGAACTGCAAGTCTCATCACAAGGTATAGATGGTTGGCATCGTTGATTAAAGAATGGTCCATATTTAAGCGACGAGTGCAAATTGAAAATTTCTGAAGTGTTAAAGCCATCCAACCACTGAGATTTTTGGGTTAGAAGATGCACAAAAACAAAGAAATCAAATGAACAAATCTGATCAAGCAAGAGCCGATCAAGTAAATGTGGCGGTGCTAGATGGCAAGCTGCATATATGGCGTCTTTGTTCGGTCTTTTCACGTTTGAATGTTGACGATTATTGGGACCATGACCACGAAACATGAGTTCTTACTTTGTAGAATAGGCCATGTGATGCTGCATATATGGTGTCTTTTCTTGATCTTTAACGTTTGAATGCGTACAATTAATAGGACACATGGGCATGAAACATGAGTTCCTACTTTTTAGGCCAAGTGGGTACACTGGCGCACATTAAGTAAACAGACAATGGTGGGTTCTTATTTGGCTGTCATCCATTGGTTGCTCCTGTAGATTCAAAGTTGGTGCATGGATATTTGTGAATAACTTATAAAATTCTATTCCAAGTACCTCATTTGGTGGAAGAGGTGGCTGCAATATCTTTGTTTTGAGAAGAGGACAATTTCAAACTGTTCAAAAACTCACTGAATTCACACTTTCTCCAATCTGGAAGGAATTGATGCAGCAAAAATTTACATGTCGTCCTAATCAGAAATTAGTGTAGGAATGAGCGATAATAAAAGAAGATTTCATTGAAATTTGGTTTTATGTCTTTCTGGAATATTTTGTGGGGTTTTATGGATAGGTTGGGACTGCCTGAAACTTCCATACTTCGTAATTTTTAAGTATAATTAGAACTTGCATTAACAATACAAGTCTCTTGGGCCTGTCTTACGGTCTGAAAGTGACTATATAGGAGTCCTTAGTTTAGAAATTTAGAGTCAGAAGCCGCAGTACATGGTCTCAACATGGGTTTGGGGTTAGGATTTAGGATTTTGTAAGTAATAATACATCATTGAAGTGTTATGCAAATATTTGTAGTTTTCTTCTGTCTTGTCATTCAATTTAGAACTTCATAATTTTTAATTTAATTCTATGACAAGAATATCCTTGCCTAAGTGTAAAAGCTGACGCTCCTACATCTCAGACTAAAGCATGCAATAAAATCCAGAAGATATTAACTTACAGTTCTCACACTAAGGATAAAAGGATCTATGTAACACAAGTAAGGTATGTCTCGTAAAATATGATACTTCCTTACATGAATTTGGTTCTCAGAAAATGACCCTATGAAGCTCAATATTTGTTGGCAAATCAACATTTAATGGGTCAATATTGTATTTACTCCTCATCAATAGCACAGCTAGTCAAATTGATACTCTTGACCTCCCCGTACAATGTAATAGACAAAGTGGACCCCGTATAATTTGCTTTACATGGGAGGGTCGAATGAGCCATGCACATTAACGTGGACTTTACTTTTTGGTAAGCACTATATCTATTTTACAAAATTATCGTGGACTACCCCTCCCAGCTTTACCTTTTTAATTCTAAGTGATAAAGTAGAAGGAGAAAACCAATGGTTGAAAATGGGAAAACTTGTAAAGATAGTTAGCCCTCATTTCCTCACATTCATACGTCCCAATTTGGTTGATCAGAGTTGTTCATCTGATTTCTCTATTGTAGATGATTACTAGTCGAAAACCGTGTACACTGGATGAGTCTGAATATGAAGAATTGTAAGTCTGCTCACAAGGCATGGATGGTTGGAATCATTGTTTAAAAAATGGTCCATATTGAATCAACGAGTGAAAGTTGATATTTTCTGAAGTGTTAGAACCATCCAACCACTGTGATTTTTGTGTTAGAAGATACACAAGGACAATGAAATTAAATGAACAAATCTGATCAAGCAAGAGCAGATCAAGTAAATATGGCGGTGCTGGATGACAAGCTGCATATGTGGTGTCTTTGTTTGGTCTTTCACGTTTGAATGAGTACAATTCATGGGACCCATGGCCACGAAACATGAGTTCCTACTTGCTAGGTAATGAAACAGATGATGGTGAGTTCTTATTATATATACTGAAACTTGGCTTTCATTCATTGACTCCTCTTTTAGAACTCCCCTAATTTGGGCCATGATTATGTATATAATAGCTCTATTTGATAAGATTGATTATCAACAAAATTAAGCCTAGTGTGAAATACCTTTTGAAAACAGATGGTTAGTTGCTTTTGTAGAAAGACTTCCAACTTTTACTTTCTGAAAGAAATGCACTTTTTGGTTAAATATAACCAAAAATAAATAAAATATTATTATAAATGTCACTTTGTATAGGTACAGATGGTTAGTTGCTTTTGTAGAAAGACTTCCAACTTTTACTTTCTAAAAGAAATGCACTTTTTGGTTAAATATAACCAAAAATAAATAAAATATTATTATAAATGTCACTTTGTATAGGGCAAATGATAGGCTTCTTCCATTCATGGTCTTCGGCTTCCTCGTCCGTAAGTCCTTCCAATTAATTCTCTCCGCTAGCAGTGTTATATATTCCACTTTTTATCTTTTCATTATACACTGCCAACTTAAGGCTTCCCATGTAAAATTCTCTCCACTAATAGCGATGTATAATCACCCACCTAAGTAGAAACATTCCAAGTATGGCTTTTCTTTCTACACGGCAAATGTAAGTCTCCTTCACCTCAAGACTTCAATAATTCTCTCCACTGGGTCTATTTAGTCACCCCTCTGTAAATTCCACTTTTTTCTTCTCTCCACTAAAAGTCATCACCCCTTAATTCTCCCCACTAGCATCACATATTCCAGTTTTGTCTTTTAATTTCAACACGGCAAACCTAAGGCTTCCTCCAGTCATACTACAAAAAGGGCAGTTCCGAAGTTTCCGCCTATGCGGAGTTCGGGGAAGGGGCGAACCACAAGGGCCTAAAGTATAGAGTCTTATCTTGCATTTTGTAAGAGCCTGTTTCCACATCTTGAACCCGTGACTTCAAAGTCACACGACGACAACTTTTACCGTTGCGCCAAGGCTCGCCTTCTTTCCTCCATTCATACTACAAAACACACAAATTGGCTTTCTTATCATATGGAAAGTGGCTTTCATTCATTGTCTGCTTTTGTAGAATTTCCAGGCTTTACAAGATCTGGCCCTTTTGGTACTCTATCTCGATCGTACATCTGCAAGATGCGGTGATCAAAGCAGAAACTGTGTAATTTATTTTATAAAACACAAACTTCGAAGGAGCTGAGCTGATTCCCTTGCCTATAAATGCATACATCTGCTACGCAATCTTCCTCACCCGAAACCCACCATCTTTGCTTCTCTCTCCTTCAGTCTCCTAGTTCCAATGGCGCTTTGTTCCCCTCATAATATCAATTCTCGGCTGCTTCTTTGCTCTTCATCGTTTCTCTTCTGTCTTACTCTCTTCTTCTCCTGCATCCATTTCTTCTTCTTCTTCCTCTCGCTGCTGCCTGTATCTTCTGCCACCTTATTAGGAAACGAAACCGATCGACTTGCCTTGCTTGCCTTCAAGCATCAAATAACAGCTGACCCAAACAATGCCTTGTCCTCATGGAATGAAAGTCGCCATTTCTGTCAATGGAAGGGAGTCACTTGCGGCCATCGGCATCGTCAGAGAGTCACCGGATTGGACCTTGCACATCAACAGTTGGAAGGTCCAACATCTCCCTCCATTGCAAACCTCTCTTTTCTCAGGGTAATTGACCTCCAAAACAACAGTTTCTCCGGCCACCTCCCCCAAGCCGTCTTTCATCTTCCACGATTGAGATTTGTCAATCTGAGCTGTAATTCGTATCACGGACAGATTCCGGCCAATATGACGACCCAACTTCGAGTACTTGATTTAAATTACAACGATCTCATTGGGGTCATTCCTCATGACCTACAGTCACCTCCGAGGCTCACTTGGTTAAGTCTTAGGCATAACAAACTCGGAGGAAGTATCCCACCTTCCCTAGGCAATCTTTCGTCTCTCACCTACTTGGATTTCGCGGAAAATAGTTTGAGAGGAAGTATACCCTGTGACATAGGAAGATTAGTTATGCTAAAAGTTATAAGCCTAGGTATTAATACATTGTCAGGTACAATTCCTAGCCCACTTTATAATCTCTCATCACTCGTTATATTTGCCGTAACAAATAACTCGCTGTACGGGAGCCTTCCACCTGATCTAGGCTCAACTCTCCCAAACTTAGAAGAGCTTTATATGGATACCAATAGTTTTAGAGGACTTATACCAGGTTCATTGCCCAATGCTTCACGACTTGCAATACTTGAACTTGGTAACAACCGTTTCACAGCTTCCGTGCCTCTAAATTTGGGTAGCCTTCAAGGTCTCTCCATTCTCAGTTTATGGGGAAATCAGCTGGGAGGTACGAAGGAAGCGAATGACTTAACCTTTCTCAATTCTTTGATTAACTGCACAAGTCTATTTGACTTAGGACTAGACTTTAATCATTTTAAAGGTCCATTGCCCATTGCAGTGTCTAATCTCTCAACGCAACTAACTTACCTAAGTTTAGGAGTAAACCAAATATCTGGAACGATCCCACGGGGCATGGAAAATCTCATAGGCTTAAATCTGTTAGCCATGGAATCCAATTTTATTGAAGGTACTATTCCTGTTGGAATTGGGAAGCTGAACAAACTATACACTCTGTACTTGGGTGGTAACAAACTTCGGGGACAAATTCCAACATCCCTAGGGAACTTGACAGGATTGGGCTTGCTCTCATTAGAGTCAAATAATTTAACAGGAAAAATTCCTTCAAGTGTTGGCAATTGCCAGAATATGCAACAATTGGATCTTGAGAAGAACAAACTGAGCGGCAACATACCGAAAGAAGTTCTTAACATTCCATCTCTCACAATACATCTCGACTTGTCATATAATTCTTTCACAGGATCACTACCTTCAGAAGTTGGCAACCTTAAAATGCTTGGGACATTAGATGTATCTTACAACAACTTGTCTGGTGAGGTTCCGAACTCGTTGAGCAATTGTTTAAGTATGGAATACCTTTACATGCAACACAACTCCTTCCAAGGAACCATTCCTCCTTCCCTGAGCGATCGAAAGGAATTCGTCTGTTGAACCTCTCTTTAAATGATCTCGAGGGTAAAGTGCCAAGAGATGGGATCTTTAGAAATGCAAGTGCAATTTCAGTCTACGGAAACAAGAAGCTTTGTGGAGGTATCTCAGAATTACAGCTGCCTGCATGTCCTACCCGCATTTATACAAAACATGGAAGGTCTCGTGCTTTGAAGGTAGGCATGGCAACATTTAGTGTGGTTTTTTGTCTGATTATAACCACACTTTTCATTGTTGCATTCCAGTGGAGAAAAAGGTTGAAAAAGAAGCCTCCTTCCACGTCTTTTACAGATCATCAATTGTTAAGGCTCTCTTATGCAGATCTGCACAGAGCAACTAATGGGTTCTCCTTGGAAAATTTGATTGGTGTTGGAAGTTATAGCTCTGTGTATAAAGGAACTCTAGAAATTAATAGAGAAATCATTGCAGTGAAAGTACTTGACCTTCAACAACATGGAGCTTTTGTAAGCTTCGAAGCTGAATGTGAGGCTCTGAGAAATGCTCGGCATCGTAATCTTGTTCAGATCATCACTTCATGCTCAAGCATTGATTTCAATGGCAATGATTTCAGAGCTTTAGTCTTTGAGTACATGCCCATGGGTAGTCTTGATAAGTGGTTGCATCTTGATGAAGGTGAGCAACATCCAGTGAGAAAATTGACCTTTATCGAAAGAGTAAATATTGCTATTGATGTCGCATCTGCCTTGCATTATCTTCATCACCATGGAAAAGTGCCAATTGTTCATCGCGATCTAAAGCCGAGCAACATACTTTTTGATGATGACATGAATGCACATGTTGGTGATTTTGGCCTATCAAAGTTGCTTTTTGAGGCCACTGATAATTGCTCTGAAGATAAAGCTAGCTCATCAAGATTGAAGGGAACTATCGGATATGTCGCTCCAGGTAAATGACTTTATCTATCAATTTACATAATTTTTTGTAATCATGAATCCATAATAAGGCTTAAGTTGGCATGATATCATTCATTCTTTCCCAACTAATGATAATATCTATTTTGAAATGTGTATATAATGCTACTAAAAGTTGGAACTGTATATTGTAGAATATGGGATGGGTTGCAAGGCAAGCACACAAGGAGATGTGTACAGCTATGGCATTCTTTTACTAGAGATTTTCACAGGAAAAAGACCTACGGATGACATGTTCAAAGATGGACTTGACCTCTACCAGTTCATCAAAATGGCTTTTCCCGACCAAGTAATGAAAATTGCAGACCCGCAATTGCTCACAGATGTTGAAGCTACCTCCAGCAGCAGCAACAATGGCCATAGTGTCAACATGAGAAAGAAATTGCAAGATTGCTTGATCGCGGTGTTCAAGGTCGGCATATCATGTTGCGTAGAATCACCAAGAGAGCGCATGGGGATGGGAGATGTTGTCAAAGAAATGATTGCAATCAAAGACTTGTATCTTGGGACAAGGATTCACTAACCAAGCCAGGATACTGCATATGTCTATGTCTCTCTCTCTCTCTCTCTCTCTCTCTCTCTCTCTCTCTCTCTCTCTCTCTCTCTCTCTCTCTCTCTCTCTCTCTCTGTGTCATTTTTTTCCTTTTCTTTAGATTATCATTTATCTCTTGAGGTTTTCTTTAGTGGGAAGATCTCTTTAGCACCCTTTAGCGTCGTC
This sequence comes from Warburgia ugandensis, assembly GCA_035236585.1. Lineage (NCBI taxonomy): Eukaryota > Viridiplantae > Streptophyta > Magnoliopsida > Canellales > Canellaceae > Warburgia > Warburgia ugandensis. The sequence goes on along the minus strand of CP141132.1, from coordinate 74,290,131 downwards.
CTTGTGCAAGGGGCCATGCTGATCTTCTCTGTATGTTTTAACTTATTGGATGTATCCAAGAAACAACCTTTAGTGGCATATACTGTAAATTCAGAAAACTAGATTATATAGGAAATGAAGGAGGAAGCCAACAAACAGTTGGTTTTGCAGACAATAGTTAGGGTAACAAACTTTTGATCTTTCATTATTGACACTTAAGATTTCTGTTCAAAAGCTAGAAACTTTAGTTAGTGCAACGAGCTTATATTTTTATTTTCTAAGAACAGGCAAGAGGAGTTGCAAATGGAAACCACCACCAAAAGGCACTGTGAAGCTGAATTTTACTGTCTCAAGTCATGGACCAAGTGGACGCTTAGGGTATTGGTGGGCTTCTTAGAGACGCTAGAGGAATCAAGCCATATCGATTTCGATGTACTAGCAAGGGAAACAGATCCTGTCACGGCTGAGATTTTTGTGCCATTGACGGGGATAAGACTTGTTTGTTAGATGCATAATTCCAAATTTATTATCGAAGGCAATTCCTCAGATGGTTGTCCAATATACACCATGGAAGTTCTCCCATATGGTTGACGGGGAACTGCATCATCTAAGAAACTTTGATGCCACCTCTTCCCACACGCTGAGCGTAGGGAACTCTGATCTCCAGATGAGATGGAAAGAGTAGGAGTACAAGCACAATCTATCAAGCTTCGTAGTTCAGTATTATGATCGACATGGAATTTGGTAACTTTACATAAAAATGAAAAGGACATAATTACAACTCTAAAGAAAACAAGGAATTAGGTGAATTCACTTCACAAGGCCTGAACGACAGTCGATGCATGGAAACTCCCATCACATTTTGTGTTTTCTTTTCTTGGAAATTCTGCGATGCTCATAAAACGTGAGACAGAAAAAAGGATCATTTATAGTATTCTAATCATCCCCGCAGCATGCCAACTTAATCTAACCACTGTGATTTTTGGGTTAGAAGATTGACAAAAACAAAGAAATCAAATGAACAAATCTGATGAAGGTAGAGCCGATCAAGTAAATGTGGCGGTGCTGGATGGCAACCTGCATATATGGCGTCTTTGTCCTTTCTTGATCTTTAACGTTTGAATGCGGACAATTAATAGGAGCCATGGACATAAAACATGAGTTCCTACTTTTTAGGCCAAGTGGGTACACTGGCGCACATTAATGAAACAGATAATGGTGGGTTCTTATCATATATATTGAAATTTGGCTGTCAAAAAAACTGGTTTACCTAATTGGTTGCTTTTGTAGAAAGTATTTCCACTTTTACTTTCTAAAAGAAATGCTGCGTGGGTGGGTTTTCCTTTTTCATGTCTTACCCATCTCTCTGATTTTGACTCCTCTATGTTCAAACGCTCAAGCCAGCATGCTGGCGTTTTCACATTTTTTCTTAGATTTGAGGCGCACGTCTTGTTTGGCATCCTCAGTGAAAATTACACTATTTGGATGATTCTAACCACTTGGACAGATATGAAATGGACCAATGAGCCATGCACCATGACTTGGGTTTGAATTTTGGTGTCCTCTTCCTTCGTCCATGCACTTTTACGTACATTTAGTGGTGGTTTCCCTCACATCCAACGTAAGGTGGACGACCCTCCTAGCTTTAGCTTTTCGTTTCTACATGACAACGTAGCAGGAGAAAACCAATGTTTGAAAATATAGAAACTCCCTCATCTCCTCACATTCTTAGGTCCCATTCTGTTGATTAGAGTCGTTCATCTGATTTCTCTCCAAAACTGTGCGCACGAGTCTTGAATCTGAAGATACGTAAGTTTGATCACAAGTCGTAGATGGTTGGAAGCATTGTTTAAAATGTTAGAAGCATCCAACCACTGTGATATTTGGGTTGGAAATACACAAGGACAGAGAAACCAATGAGCGGATCTGATCAACCGAAGCAAAGAGCCGATCCAGTAAATTCAGGGGTACTGGATGGCAAGTTGCATGTATGGCATCTGCTTGGTCTTTAGGTTTGAATACGTACAATTAATAGGACTCATGGCCACGAAACATGAGTTCCAACCTTTAGGCCATGTGCTGCTGAATATATGATGTCTTTGCTTGGTCTTCCACGTTTGAATGCGTACAATTAATGGGACTCATGACCATGAAACATGAGTTCCGACTTCCTAGGTAACGAAACAGATGATTCTAAGTTCTTACTATATATGTTGAAACTTGGCTTTCATCCATTAACTGCTCTTTAGAACTCCCCTAATTTGGTGTATGATTATGTATATAACAGCTCTCTTCGATATGGTTGTTTAACAACAAAATTAAGTCTAGTGTGAAATACCATTTGAAAGCAGATGGTTATCTAATTGGTTGCTTTTGTAGAAAAAATTTCCAACTTCTACTTTCTAAAAGAAATGCACTTTTCTGTAAAATATTATTAAAAATTTCACTTTCTGTGGGGTAAATGACTGGCTTCCTCCATTTATAGTCTTGCCAAAATACTCTCCACTGTTAAGGTAATATATTCAGCTTTATCTACTGTTTCTACATGGCAAATGTTAGGCTTCCTCCTCAATAAGTCCTTCCCTCTAATTCTCTCCGCTACCAGTGTTATACATCTACTTTTTATCTTTTCATTGTACACTGCCAACCTAAGGCTTCCCATATATAATTCTCTCCACTGACAGCGATGTATAATCACCCACCTAAGTATAAACATTCCAAGTATAGCTTTTCTTTCTACACGGCAAATGTAAGTCTCCTTCACCTCAAGACTTCAATAATTCTCTCCACTGGGTATATGTAATCACCTCTCTGTAAGTTTCACATTTTTCTTCTCTCCACTTCAACCCATCCCCCCATAATTCTCTCACATAGCAGTGTCACATATTCCAGTTTTATCTTTTAATTTCTATACGGCAAATCCAAGGCTTCCACCATTCAAAGTACGAAACGAATAGAGTGGCTCTCTTATTATATGGAAAATGGCTTTCATTCATCGACTGCTTTCATACAATTTCCAGTTTCATTGCCCAATGCTTCACGACTTGCAAGACTTGACTTTAGCAGCAACAGTTTCACAAGTCCCGTGCCTCTAAATTTGGGTAGCCTTCAAGGTCTCTCCTCTCTTAGTTTGGGGAGAAATCAGCGAGGTACGAAGGAAACGAATAACTTGACTTTTCTCAATTCTTTGATTAAATGCACAAGTCTATCAGTCTTAGCACTATCGGTTAATAACTTCAAAGGTGCATTGCCCAATGCAATGGCTAATTTCTCAACCCAACTAACCTAACTAACTTTAGGTGATAACCAAATATCTGGAACGATCCCACCGGGGGTGGAAAATCTCATGCCCAATGCAATGACTTTGGGAACAGTGAATCACCAAAAGTGGCTCCTCAAACTTATGAGATATGACTTTGTTATTGAGTACAAAGAGGTAGAGAACTTAGTTGCAGACGCTATATCAAGGAAGAGGAAGGCAATATCCCAACCAATACCTCTGTGGCTGGAGGCTATAAAATCTGGAAATGCCACACAGCCTGACATGTTTAACCTCAAAAGACTTTATGAAGAAGGTGAACCAGTTTGGACCGTGGAAATTCATAGATGGTGTCTTATTTTTCAAAAGTCACATTTATCTTTCTACCAAATTCTCCTCTTCCACCAATCATCATCCACGAATTTCACAACAACACTCACGAAGGCTTCACAAGACCTACCAACAAGTAAAAGAAGTCTTTTTATTGGCAACGTACGAAGAGATGGTTAAGGAACACTTGAGGAGCTGTGATACATGTCAAAGACGTAAATTAGATTATCAATCTATGGATTTTATAGACGGGTTGTTGGCATCCAAAGATCAGACATCTATTTTGGCAGTGGTCGAACGTTTGATGAAATATGCACTTTTCATCCCACTATCTCATCCATGCATCACTCCAAGTTTGGCTCAACTGTTCTTTGATCACTTTTCTAAGCCATCTAAGATGAAAGAAATTAGACAAACGGTTTTTTAAAAAATCTAAAAAGTAGGCCTGCCATTGATTTTTTAGTAATTACATAATACAATCGTGATACAATCAGTTGCATCAAATCATCTCTCTTTTTCTGACTTCTTTTCCAACTTCTCAAAACACTCAAATCTTCAAAATTTCACCCAGGTAGAGGCCGTGGACCAGTTCTTCAAAGTTAAACTCGAGGATTGATCCCAACTCTGCCTATTTCTACTTCATCCACATCTTACAATCGGTGTCGACACAGGTGGTGCCCAGCTTAGCCCGGGACCCACTGGAAGCGTGATCCGCACCTGTATGAAGCTGGTCAAGTATGCTGGTTTTGCAACCCGTGTAGAAGTGCCCGCAGTTACCCGTAATTTAACCCAATTAAGTCTTCAAGATAAACAAAATCACGGCAACCCCATTACCCTCGCCGCTCCCCTTCATCCATTCCTCTCTGATTCTTTACGCATCACGGTGTTCTAGCAGAGCAATCTGGCCTATTCTCACCTCTCGATGCTTCCGTTTCGATTCCTATATTTCGTACTTCTGCAATCTATAGTCGTTAGATCCTGCTCTGAATGTGAAAAAGCGAAAAAGACGCTTCCATTTGTGGATTCTAGAGATCTTTAGTGGTCTTGAAACATCAATCTCAAATTTGGTTTCTTCAATATTCTGTTTGTTGCATTTCTTCAAATGGTTAAATAGATCAGAAAACAGTAAGATTAGATTAGTGTTTTCTCCCCGATCTTTAGCACAATTCAACAATTTCTATCGGCACAAGCCCAAAAGATGCGTCTTTGTTTTGTCACAGACTTTCTCATCTGTGTGTCTATTCTTTTTTACCATTTAATGTAATATGAGAATCCTTTGGTGCCAACTTGCAGGGATTGTTGATCGTTGGAATTGTGATTCTATGTTGCTTTTGTTTATTTTAGAATGCCAAGGGTGTAGAGTGAAAGAGAGAATCCCCACTTATACTAAGAAGGCAGTCCTGATGCAAAAAGCTCCCACGTATGCAGGGTTCAGGGAAGGAACGGACCACAAGGGTTAATAGTCCGTAGCCTTACCTTGCATTTTGCAAGAGGCTGTTTATGCACTTTGGACCTGTGACCTCAGGGTCACACAACAACAACTCTACTGTTGCGCCAAGCTCCCCTTCTTAGAATCCCCACTCATACTAAACCATCAAAAATAATGTTGGCAAAAATTGTAGAGTCAGTTTGGAGACAAGCAGAACTCATTGTAGTTTGTTTGTTTTCTTGTGCTCCCAAAATTGCTACAAGGAAATGACATCACTCTAGATGCTTACAGTTATTTCTAATTCAATCTATCTGCAAGGAGGAGCAATCTCCACCAGCACAACTTTCACCTCATTTGGAATTATATTTGGGCTGGTGGAGGCACTTCGGCTTAATCCACGCGTTGCTCAAGAAGAAGGTATTTGACTTGCAACTATTGTGTGCCTTGTGGAGAGAAGTTTGGCCATCATCAACCATTCTGTTTGTCAACAACTATAATCAAATGTGTATGCCACATAAAGTTCGAAGGATTTTAATTGGTTTTGTCCTGGTGGTCAGTTTCTCTTGTAGAGGGATGATTTGTAAAGTGAACCAGAAGATGTTCACCTTGAAATAAATCTAAAATTATATAGTTCATGTGGCTATCTTAAGACCATCATGGCGGGAGAAATCCTTAGGAATGAGTTGCTAGAAGTTGTAAAAACTTTTACTAGACTTACTACGGTGGCAAACAACTAACGGACAATGCAAATTAATGTTACCAAGTTATGCATATTCAATGAAGATCTGATTGTCATGGGTGCAAGACTGCAAGGTGACTCAGAACAGAATGTAAACGGGCTATGAGATAGCCTCAAGGATTATGAAAGCTAGCCAGGTTTATTTCTCAAAAAGGTCTCCGTAGAAGGGGTGTTCCCTTAATAACAGTGTAATAGGATATTCATCTTAGATGGCTTAGAAAAGGAGAGCTTGACATTGAAGATCCAAGAGAAAGGAGGTAAGTCAAAAGGAAACAACTAAAGTATTAGATTAATGCTTAGTATATCCAACATATTATGCTCGAAGAGCTCCAAAATCTGTCCCATCATCTTGTCCGCTCCGAAAAATCTAAAATTTTCATTATTTCGTATCTGTAATAGTGCGTTGAGTTTCTCAACCCTTTGCTTTAGTACTAGTCAGTTCTATTTTTCGAGGGTGGTAGGGAAGAGATATAAGTCAGCGGTAGAGTGTCACCTTGACGTGGTGAAAGTCATAAGTTCGAGCTTTATGTAAGTCAATATAGCAAAAGAGGTTTGAAATTGATAATAATAATAAAAAAAAGGAAGAAAATCCAACATTTATCACAACAACTTAATGTATTTATTCAAAGTTTCCATCGGTAGATGCTAGGGAAACACTAAAACTCAAACCACATAATGGTTTTGAAGACATCAATGCCATTCAGTCATGTTACCTAATAGGTGGACAAATTGAGTACTCAGATAACTCGTCGATTTCCTAATATCAACAATAAGCACAAGTACACATGTACACTTGCATAGGTCTAGTTGAAACATGAAACTCTGAGATGCATGACTATAAATAAAACAACATATACAGTAATTATTTGCAATAACAAGCAGTGAAGGGGAACATTGGGATGGAGCTGGTCATGTTATACGAGAGATTACAAGAAGATAAGGGAGGGCACACTCGAGGGTTTCCTTAGGTTCTTTCTATTCGGTGATAGATCAAGTATTTTCAAATCAGAATGCTACATTGTAGGATCCAGACATGGATGATAATCTGATGCATGGAAAATTGCACGAAATGGCAACCACTATATAATGCACAATTGAGAATTGGATGAAAATCGACTGATCAATAAAAACAGTGAAAATCTGATAACAGCACCATCATGAGAAGTGTTTCCTTTCCATCTTTTAACTTCATTTCCTAGAATAAAACTTGTAAATTAAGATAATTCATTCACATTTGGTTATGAAGTACAGAGCAATTAACCTCTAGCAAGAACATTATGAAGTTGTAATAAGAACCTGCAAGATAGAGTTCTGTTTTCGGTTCCCAAAAAAGCATCTGTTACTACTCAATGTGAATAACTTATAAAACTCTTTTCCAAGTACCTCGTTTGGCGGAAGAGGTGGCTACAATATCTTTGTTCTGAGAAGAGGACAATTTCAAACTGTTCAAAAACTCACTGGATTCACACTTTCTCCAATCTCGAGGAAATTGATGCAGCAAAAATTTACAGGTCGTCCTAATAAAAAAATTAGTGTAAGAATGAGGGATAATAAAAGAAGCTTTCATTGAAATTTGGTTTTATGTCTTTCTGGAATATTTTGTTGGGTTTTCTAGATAGGTGGGGACTGCCTGAAACTTCCATACTTTGTAATTTTTAAGTATAATTAGAACTAGCATTAACAATACAAGTCTCTTAGGCCTGTCCTAAAGTTTGAAAGTGGCTATAGAGGAGTCCTTAGTTTAGAAATTTGGAGTCGGAAGCCGCAGTACATGGTCTCCATATGGGTTCAGGGTTAGGATTTAGGATTTTGTAACTAATACAAGATTGAAGTGTTATGCAAGTAGCTGGAGTTTTCTTCTGTCTCGTCATTCAATTCAAAACTTCGTAAATTTTAATTTAATTCTATGATACTCCGTGACATGAATTTGGTTTTCCGAAAATGACTTTATGAAGCGCAATATCTGTTGGCAAATCAACATTTAAGAACAGTCCTTGAGGACAAGTTTTATTCTTGACATCGGTCAATGTTGCATTTTTGATGGGCAAGCAGGCTTCTGCACCTATCTTGAAGTCATGACCATTGCTATTACCACCACTATCGTCGCCAGATCCCATTCGACGTCTCCACCAGATCCTGTTTGTCGCCAACGTTGGTTGTCTCCACCAGATTGTGTTCTTCCCACCCCTCTCTAATTCGAATTTCAGGTAAGCAACCAGATCCCAGTAGAACACGATGATGCCAAGGAAGCTCTTCAGTGCAACCACCTTGCATATGATAGGGCAGGCGAGGAGCATTACAATCTAATCAGCGCACTCCATGAGTCTACAAGGGGGAGTGATGCGAATGCCGCAATCTACTGGCCAGCGAGGATGTTGGAAGGAGGAGAAGGGCTGCTCTATATTGCAAGGAGATTCGTCAGGTTTGCTAGTGAAGACGTTGGATTAGCTGACCCAATGGCCCTCAGTCATGCAGTGGCTTGCTATTTCTTGGGCATGCCAGAGTGCAATGTGAACCTTGCACAGTGCGTGGCATACTTAGCATTGGTGCCCAAGTCAATCGCTATGTATCAAGCACTAGAGATGGGACAAAAAAGTGGTAAGGGAATCAGTTGGGCAGATTGAGTCAGTTCCTCTGCATTTGAGAAATGCACCAATAAAACTGATGAAGGACATTGGTTATGAGAAGGGCTACATTTATCCTCCAGATCACCCGACTTCTTCTTCATTGCAGCAGTACCTGCCACCCTCTTTGCAAGGTTACAAGTTTCTTGACTAGCCACCAACAACCTCAACAGATGGGAAGCTCTTGTCATTCCGCCAACAGAACTGAAGCTAAGTCTAAAGTAGGTTTGTCACCTTTTGTCTTCTTATAACAATTGTGAGATTCTGCTTTAAAGATTTAATGGTTTCTGTTTAGCTGCTCTATGGTTCGCTAATTATAGGATGGAATTATTTGTTGACTCGTATATTTCTTCTCAGCTGCCACTTGCATGCATATTAATAAATAAGTAAAATACCATGCACAGATTGCTACAGAAGCAGCAGGAGACAGATTATGTTTGCAAGTGAATTTTATATCTTGATTATGTTATTCCTATCTTAAATGCTGCTACTTAAACTCATAATTCTGTTGTTTTTTCTCAAGGATCTGCATGGAATTTCTTCTATTTTCTGATGTTTCACGAGCTCTTACTTTTGGATATGTTTTCTAAATTAATGGCTATATTGATCGGATCTTTAATGGAGAATAGCTTTAAGTTTTTACTGTCAAAGTGACTGACCCAGTCACAGCACTACATCTGCGATTTAATTGTGAGGGCCAGAGCAGCCAGAACAGTGAATCACCAAAAGTGGCTCCTCAAACTTATGAGATATGACTTTGTTATTGAGTACAAAGAGGTACAGACCTTAGTTGCAGACGCTATATCAAGGAAGAGGAAGGCAATATCCCAACCAATACCTCTATGGCTGGAGGCTATAAAATCTGGAAATGCCACACAGCCTGACATGTTTAACCTCAAAAGACTTTATGAAGAAGGTGGGCCAACATGTGTCTAGGACAGTTGATCATAGATAGCTCTATATCTCCCCTAAAATATGCTTACTTTCTTATTTGAGTTGCGGCTTTCCCTTTTGGCCAGAGATTAGATTTAAGAGTGCAAGTGATTTGTTTTAAGATCGGACCTGCATCTGCCTAAAATATGCCCTCCCATGGTTGCAATTTGGGCAATTTGCTGCAGAAGAGGAGAGAAATGGTGAGCACAGGCAGAGATTGGTTGGAGCAAGGGCAGAGCCTGGGTGGATTCCTCACGGTCCATTGTCGTTCTTCTTCCACGCAAACATCACGGTCAGTCAGTCGTCTGTTTTCGGTGTTTAAACAGAAAGAAGAGAAGAGGGGTATTTTTGCTATTTTACAAAAAATAACGGTGGAATATTGACGGAATAACAATTTTGCAAAACTTAATGGCAAATCTGCAAACAGTTAAAATGTCTGGATATTTTAGCAAAAACACAAAAAATAAGTGGCAAATAAGCAAAATACCCAAAAAACACACATCTATCTTGCACTTCATGCTATGGATGAACCATGCAACAAAGTTCATACCCATCAGTTCGAACATTGTTAGGTCTGACTTTTGGCCATTAAACATGGTAGTAGAATTCAAAATGTGGCTGTATGAATTTGACAAAAACTCTTGAAAAATCCAAGGTGCAATACCATTGAACGGTAAAGGATTTATTTAGTTATCTCTAGCAAGATCAACCAGATAAATGGTTTGGATGATTGATATAATGTGTCCCACTGGTTGTGGAATACCTATGGAAGAGCCGCATTCTCAATTTAGCAGTTCGCACGTTTTCAGTGCTCCACGAACTCATTATATTTTCAAATGAATGTATCCTGCCAAGCACTAGTTGAACTGATTTCAATTACCGACCTGCACAACTCACTTCCATCTCGCCACTTAAGTATCTGCGCCCAGTAAGGGCCAGCAGAGCAATAATAAAATCGGTTTAACCTTTTCTTCTTATTTTTTCCCTCTCATTTTTTCCTTGAAGTTAGCATTCTGCCCTGGAACATCCTCAACACCCCAGATGAATAGAGGAAAACCACCCTCTTTTAGAATGGGAAAGATCAATAGATCCAGAATATTATTAAACAAATAATAACAGGCAAGAGTCTAATCTATCAACACCAAAACCCAATAACTGGGACCAGCCAATGCCAAGTTGAAGAGAGAGAGAGAGAGAGAGAGAGAGAGAGAGAGTTCCCAGATTACCATATCAAACTATTTATCCGGTAATCTCTGAAAATTTGAACAATGACGGGTATGAAATGTATAGAACAACCTTCAGGTCTGGAGCCCATCTCAATCATCAGAAATGCCTGAAATACTCTCAATCAGCACAAATGCCCGAAAAATCTATATAAGATGGACACTTAACCAAGACAATTAATATATCTGATAATTGCAAAGGGAGAAGTAATTCTATAATGCAAAAGAATCCACATTTAGTGGAAGAGAGATGGGTTAAGAAGATAATAGAGATGCTAAATGGACAGGCTCTTGGTTGAGATAAAAAGCACGGATATGGCATTTGGGGGTGGGAAGGAAACAGCTAAAGATAATCAGTGCACGATGGAAACATAACAAGATAGTCAAGCAATTATGTCTATGGAATGAAGCATGAAGTAGATGGTTGCTGAACTCTTTATAATATATGGCGCTGAGATCTTCTGTTAGATGACAAGTGAGCTCACAACCAAGAGGCTGTGTCAAACATTAATTAGGGAGACGACAGCAGGATAACCACATTGAACAAATATTGACATGATGTGATTGGACCGATAATAAACAGGATATTATGCAATACATGTAAAAAAAAAATAAAATGCTAGCACAGTAGGAACCCCCTGAAGGATAAATCAGAGCTGCTCTTTCAGTGACTGAATCAAGTTATCTGATGGACCATGCTATAGATGAGGCAGATACCAAGATCAACTTCATAGACAACTGCAATACTTCAATTTTTCGCCTCTAAAAGGATAGAAAATAAAGAAGCAAAACTCGGTATCTATCAACAAAGCTTCAACAGATCAAAGGCTCAGCAGAATCCAACGGCGGAGAATTTTCTTCCTCCAATCTACAGAGAGAGTGAGTGAGCTTGGAATGCAGTGGTACTTCACTAACAATTTGCTTTGTGACAGCAATATAGTTTATAACTGGAGGGAAGCAACAGTCTGTATTTATCAGCAAAGCCTCAGCAGATCAAAGGCTCACAATGATCTAACAGGGGACAATTTTCTTCCTCCAACCAAGACACAGAGAGAGAGAGAGAGAGAGAGAGAGCTGCAGTGGTAGTTCACTAAAAAATCGATTTTGGCAGCAATATAGTCTATAAAAGGAGGGAAAAACAAAGAACAATTTATAATCTCTTTATAGAGCATCCGGACTCTCAAAGTAAGCATCGGCATTCTAAAACATATATCCCGACACCCCAAGTAAGCATCAGCATTCTAAAACATATTTAGTGCTAAGGGAGTAGAGTGAATGAGAGAATCCTCACTTATACTAAACCACCAAAAATTGTGTTAGCAAAAATTGCAGAGTCAGTTTGGAGACAGGCATGAACTTATTGTAGTTTGACTGTTTTCTTGTGCTGACATCACTCCAGATACTCGTAGTTATTTCTAATTCAATCTATCTGCAAGGAGGAGCAATCTCCACCAGCACAACTTTCACCTCATTTGGAATAATATTTGGGCTTGTGGAGGCACTTTGGTTTAATCCACGCGTTGCTCAAGAAGAAGATATTTGACTTGCAACTATTGTGTGCCTTGTGGAGGGAAGTTTAGCCATCATCAACCATTCTGTCTGTCTGTCAACAACTATAATCAAATATGTATGCCACAGAAAGTTCCAAGGCTTTTTAATTGGTTTTGTCCTGGTGGTTAGTTTCTCTTATAGATGGATGATTCGTAAATTGAACCAGAAGATGTTCACCTTGAAATAAATCCAAAATTATAGAGGTCATGTGATTATCTAAGACCATCATGGCAAGAGAAATCTTTACGCAAGAGTTGCTGGAAGTTGTAAAAACTTTTACTGGACTTACTATGGTGGCAAACAATTAAGTAACAATGCAAATTAATGTTACCAAGTTATGTATATTTAATGAAGATTTGATTGTCAAGGGTGCAAGACTGCAAGGTGACTCAGAGCAAAATGTAAATGGGCTATGAGATAGCCTGAAGGATTATGAAAGCTAGCCAGGTTTATTCTCAAAAAGCTCTCCCTAGAAGGGTGTTCCCTTAATAACATTGTGATAGGATATTCATCCTTATGTTGTTTTCTCCGTTCTTTCATGTTCTACTTTATTTGCCTGAAAAAAAGAAGTCTATTTTACTCCCCATGAGGACATTTCATCTTATTTTTCCCTATTTACCTAGTTGCCATGAAGATCTCTGTTGTCACCAGAGAGAAGGAAAAAGGAGAGCTTGACATAGAAGATCCAAAAGAAAGCAGGTAGGTGAAAGGGAAACAACTAAAGTACTAGACTAATGCTTAGCATATCCAACGGCAGTGTGAAACTAACTTTATAATGAAGAAGATGAAGTGCACTCAACTACGTGCAGCAACCAATCTGTGAAGTAGGCCTGGTCACCGGTCTCTGGATGCGAAGGGGCACCAAGAGGGTGACTGTTGTCTAAAAAAGGAACACAAATAACCAAATTTATCCCCTTCTGGCCAGATAAAATTAGTCACACTTTAAATAATATTACTAACACATCATGCTCGAACAGCTCCAAAATCTGTCCCATCATCTTGTCCAGAGCCCAAAAATCCAAAATTTCCATTATTTCGTATCCATAATAGTGCCAAAAGAAGGCCCAACTTCAAGTTGTTCAGAATAGGTGTGCGGCTTTGAGTTTCTCAACCCTTTGCCTTAGTATTAATCAGTTCTATTTCTTGATGGGGCCAGGGAAGGGATATAACTCGGCGATAGAGTGTCACCTTAACGTGTGAAAGTCATCAGTTCAAGCTTTACATGAATCAATATAGCAAAAGAGGTTTGAAATTGATAAAAAATGGAAGAAAGTCTAACATTTATCACAACAACTTTGATGTATTTATTCAAAGTTTCCATCGGTAGATGCTAGCGAAACACTAAAACTCAAACCATGTAATGGGTCTGAAGACATCAATGCAAGTGAGTCATGTTACCTAATAGGTGGACAAATTGAGTACTCGGGTAACTCGTCAATGCACTATTCTCAACAAAAAGCACAAGTACACATTCACACTTGCATAGGTGTAGTGGAAACATGAAACATTGAGATGCATGATTACAAATAAGACAAAATATGCAGTAATGATTTACAATAACAAACAGTGAAGGGGAACATTGGGATGGAGCTGGTCATGTTATACAAGAGATTACAAGAAGATAAGGGAGGGAAAATTCAAGGGTTTCCTTAGGTTCTTTCAATTCGGTGATAGATCAAGTATTTTCAAATCAGCATGCTCCATCATAGGATCTAGACAAGGATGATAATTTGATGCATGGAATATTGCACGAAATGGCAACCACTAGGTAATGTACAATTGAGAACTGGATGAAAATTGACTGATCAATAAAAACAGAGAAAACCCGATAACACCACCATCATGAGAATGGACAATCCTTGTTACTAATCTGCTTCAATATTACAATTTTCTACAAGTGTTTCCTTTCCATCTTTTAACTCCATTTTCTGGAAAAAACTTGTAAATTGAGATAATGCAATCACATTTGTTTATGAACTACAAACCAAGTAACCTCTAGCAACAACATTTTGAAGTAGCAATAAGAACCTGCCAGATAAAGGTCTGTTTTTGGTTCCCAAAAAAGGGTCTGTTATTACCCAAAGTAAAGAAATCTCAAGGTTTCATCTAAAAGAATTCAATTCCATTTTTAACTCTATTTTTAGGGGAAAGGGAGAGGTGGGAAATTTTCCATCAATTTGCTGAGAATCACAGAGCAGCCAACACATTGATAGCAGGAAAAGGCAAGTAAGTTTTTACTATCTGTCAATGAAGCAAGTTAAGGACAAGAGTTTGACAGTGCAGGAGACAGGGAGAGGTTAATAAAGAGGTCGCTGGTAAGTTTAAGGAAATAATCACTAGCAATAGAGAACTACAGATGTCAGAGAAGACCTCTAAACATTGCTAAGGAATAGTCAAGGGGCGATGATAACTACACTCTTGTTTTGATACTAGCACTATTAGTGCAGTAAACTTCCAAGTGGATATTGTTAGCTAGTGAACTACACCAACAGTTGAAAAAATGTGAAACAAAGAGCTGAGTACCAGCACCAAAACAAGGAAAGACCATCTCTGCTATATAAAAAAAAAAAAAAATGAAAAAGAAGAAGAAGAAGAAGTTTGCAATAACAGACTGCTCAAATTGAAGGGAAACAGACCTCTCTCTTGAACAAAGGATTATCTTGTTGACTTCAAGATGAATTTGTTTCTCCATCTGCAACGTAGCCGACACCCAAATTGAAATCTGATGAGCTCTTTGGCTCTTGTGTGCTAGAGGTACTTGCCTCCACCCAGTTCTTGTCATACTTTTCCTTTGTCCGGTTACCATATAACCCTACCAGTGGTCCAGTACACAATACAAAAAGGCAAAAATATTAGATCGTGACACCTTTGATACGATATACTTATCAAAGAAAACTTGTACCAGCCAAATGCTTCGTGTAAGCAGAGAGCACTTTCAAATATCAACAAATTAGGCAGATAAATTTATAGGTTTTCTATTATGTCCACTTAGCACCTGTCAAAGAGTTCAAAGCCACATATGCTATATGTAGAGGAACTGAGTCTTCAATCTTGTAGACCTCTAGTTAATGCTCTAGCACATAACTGTACTTTATCTACCTTCAGCTGAAGGCCATTTAATCAATTTCCCATGCAAGATAGCACTTTTAGTGTTAAACCAGCATGACTCATTTCAGATTGATCAGTCCATGAATGCCAGAATAAAAAGAAAATCCTGGAAACACTTTTGGTGAATACTGTCCCAGAGAATAATAATGGAATTAGCGAGGCGAGATTTCAACTTTCAGATGGGAGAGCATCAACCTTCAGATGGAAAAGTACAGACGTGATTGTCAGCCTAGGACAGATTGGCAATTGTAAATACAATCAACAAGATCAGCAATATACGATAGGTAAGATTAAAGCTCGGTGAGCAAAGTCAACATGCTATATGAAAAGGGGAGCCTTGGTGCAACAGTAAAAAGTCAACATGCTATATGGCTATCAAAAGCTATGTTAGAACCTGAGATCTAATGGTCATAAGCCATTTGACATAGATCTTGATGGCACAACAACTGTTGATATCTCAGATTGGAGGCTTTATCTGATTAGTTTCTTCGATCACGAAGAGATGCAAAGACAGAGAGAGTCCAACAAGAATCAGGCTATTAAAGGGTTGTGAAAGTGTCAGTCCTCAAACGGTAGCGCCAACTCCTGTTGAAGGGGCTCGATGGTAAAAGTCTTGTTAAGGCTCGCTATCCATGCGAAGAAGAGCACTTTCCAAAGGTATTGAGACCGTTTTTACTATTCCAAATGGATTTAAGTGCAACCCCATTTCCTTTCCTGACCCATCAAGGTGGAGGAGGCAAATTTAACCGCGAAAGACTTTTGAATTCGGACACCATTGGCCTTTTGAAATTGGTGACATATGAGGCGTCTACTTTCTCCTTTGACTTCTCTTCTATCGATGAGAAAAAGAAATGGTGAATGATTCAAGCTGTAGCAGATGCGGACGGCAATGAAAAATCCGAAGAGAAATGGAGATTCAATGACCCAAGGAAAAATCCGGGGGGAGAACCTTCATTGGTCGAAGGTTGTCGCTTGAAGGTTAAATCCAAGTCAAAAGTGGGGATTTAATTAATACAGTAAAGATCCATCATTTTGTGAATGGAAGGGAGTCACTTGCGGCCATATGCATTGTTAGAGAGTCACCGGATTGGACCTTGCACATCAAGGATTGGTAGGTCCCACGCAAATCTCTCTTTTCTCAGGGTGACTCACCTCCAAAACGACAGTTTCTGCAGTGATATCTCACAATTACAGTTGTCTGCATGCCTTACCAGCATTTATACAAAACATGAAAGGCCTCATGCTTTGTAGGTAGGTTTTGCAGCATTTGGTCTGGTTTCTTGTCTAATTTTCTTGTTGCATTCTAGTGGAGAAGAAAGTCGAAAAAGAAGTCTCCTTCCATGTCTTTTGCTGATGATCAATTGTTAAGGGTCTCTTACGCAGATCTGCATAGAGCAACTAATGAATTCTCCTTATAAATTTTAATTAGTGTTGGAAGTTATAGTTCTGTGTATAGAGGAACTTTAGAAATTAAGGTTAAATGTAACACGTAACAATCCATTGACAGATCTATTTGATAAGGTGGTTTATCAACAAAATTAAGTCTAGTGAAATACCTTTTGAAAGAAGATGGTTACCTAATTGGTTGCTTTCGTAGAAAAAATTTCCAACTTTTACTTTCTAAAAGAAATATACTTTGCGCTTAAATATAACAAAAAAATAAGTAAAATATGATTAAAAAATTCACTTTCTGTAGGACAAATGATAGGCTTCCTCCATTTATACTCATCCCATAATACTCTCCACTGTTAAGGTAATATATTCAGCTTTATCTACTGTTTCTACTTGTCAAATGTTAGGCTTCCTCCTCTGTAAGTCCTTCCCACTAATTCTCTCCGCTAGCAGTGTTATATATTCCAGTTTTTATCTTTTCATTATACATTGCCAACCTAAGGCTTCCCATGTATAATTCTCTCCACTAATAGCGATGTATAATCACCCACCTAAATATAAACATTCGAAGAACAGCTTTTCTTTCCACACTGCAAATGTAAGTCTCCTTCACATCAAGACTACAATAATTCTCTCCACTAGGTTTATTTAATCACCCCTCTCTAAGTTCCACTTTTTTCTTCTCTCCCTATAAAGTCATTCCCCCATAATTCTCTCCACTAGCAGTGTCACCTATTCCAGTTTTGTCTTTTAATTTCTACACGGCAAACCTAAGTCTTTCTCCATTCATACTACGAAACACACGAATTGGCTTTCATTCAGTGACTGCTTTTGTAGAATTCCGGGTTTTACTTTCCAAGATCTGGCCCTTTTGGTACTCGATCTCGATCGTACATCTGCAAGTGTGGTGATCAAAGCAGAAACTGTGTAATTTATCTTATATAACACAAACTTCAAAGGAGCTGAGCTGATTCTCTTATTCTCTTGCCTATAAATACATGCATCTGCCATGCATTCTTCCTCACCCAAACCCCACCATCTTTGCTTCTCTCTCCTTCAGTCTCCTCATTCCAATGGTGCTTTGTTCCCCTCATAATATCAATTCTCGGCTGCTTCTTTGCTCTTCATCGTTTCTCTTCTATCTTACTATCCTCCTCCATCCATTTCTTCTTCTTCTTCTTCCTCTCGCTGCTGCCCGTACAATCTGCTACCTTGTTAGGAAATGAAATCGATCGACTTGCCTTACTTGCCTTCAAGGATCAAATAACTGCTGACCCAAACGATGCCTTGTCCTCATGGAACGACAGTCGCCATTTCCGTCAATGGGAGGGAGTCACTTGGGGCATCGGCATCGTCAGAGAGTCACCGGATTGGACCTTGCACATCAACGACTAGTAGGTCCCACATCTCCCTCCATTGCAAACCTCTCTTTTCTCAGGGAAATTCACCTCCAAAACAACAGTTTCTATGCCCAACTCCCCCAAGCCGTCTTTCGCCTTCCACGACTGAGATTTGTCTATCTGAGCAATAATTCATATCACGGAATGATCCTGCCAATATGACAACTCATCTTCAAAAATTTGATTTAAAGTACAATGAGCTTGTTGGGGTCATTCATGGTGATCTCCAGTCACTTTCAAGGCTCACTTTGTTAAATCTTAGACATAACAAGCTCAGAGGAAGTATCCCACCTTCCCTAGGCAATCTTTCGTTTCTCACCTTCTTGGAATAGGGGGAAAATAGTCTTAGAGTAAGTATCCTCTACGATATAGGAAGATTGGTTAAGCTAAAAATTCCCAACCTAAGTATCACTAGATTGTCAGGTACAATTCCTAGCCCGCTTTATAATCTCTCATCACTTGTTATATTTGATATATGTGACACCCGGGTTTTATCAATCTGTTTCTCATATTTATACTCAAATAATAATAATTTATTTATAGAAAATAGATGGGATTCTAGAGCTTAAAACTCATAATTTAAAATTTGTCGCAGCGTCAAGCAAATACCATTTAAGAAAACCCCGAGGGTCACTTCTCCTCAAAAACCATACTGAAAAACAGAACGAAAAGTAACCATTTTAAGCATGCTCACAAATTAAAATCACGATGAAATTTTGTAACTGCAACTGTAAAGACACGTAATAGTAAAGTTCCAAAGCTCAAGGGTTTGTCCAAGATCACCACATCATCCATGAATAAATATATAACCACTATACAGTGATATGGGTCTAATCTATCCATATATACAATGACTAAGGAGAATGCCAAAAAGCCAATACCAGTCCAACCAAAAGTACACCACTCTGTCAGTATTTGACAGTCTCTGTCCTCAAGCCCCCGTCCAACTCCACGCTAGTCCACCTTCTTTCCTTTCTAACTGTCGTGCTCTGATTCTAAGGCATTGCAAAACAAAGCAATGCCTCTGCAAGCTATGCTTGTGCAGGTGATATACATTCAAAATAACTCAAGAAAACAAAGCATATGGTGCAAGGCATAAAGATCAAAAGATGATCAATAATATATAAAGTCTTAAATCACACGATGAAGGATATGCCATGTCCATGCAATAAATAAGATATCATCAACTATGATATCATGACATGCACAATTCGAGAAAATCTAGAAACATATGAATGCATGTCAAAAAAATCAAACCTCATACACAGTCAAGCCCTATGAGTGTCTCACATACACTCACGGCAATGTGGGGTCAGCTCTCTGTACCATCCGCTTTCACCCTTTCACCCTTGCACCCTCACGGGTACTCAGGCACTCATGGGAACTACGCGTACCACTTTCGCTTTCACCCTTTCACCCTCACAGGCACTCAGGCACTCACGAAAAGTCGCGTTGCACACCCGCTTTCACGCTTTTACCCTTTCACCCTCACGAGCACTTAGGCACTCACGGGGTGAAAATTGTATCCTACCACAAGATCAATAGTCTCAAATATCAAGCCAGAGCAACTCTCACATGTCAAGAAGACCAAAAATCCAAGTGGATATCACGAAAGATATCAAAAACGGTGCATGCAATAACCACCATAAAGATAGCACGCACATGCGAAGCTGCATGCTGAAGTCAATCTCACACATATGGTAAAGCATAAATCATATGCCTCAAAGACTCCAATTATCAAATCACTATTTGAGAATCATAGAAAAAGTATGAATGAAATCACCTACCTTAGTATCGCAATATTGCTAAAAATCACGTATCCAATATCAAGGTGTATGCTCTGATGTATCTGTCAGAACATAAATCATGTCATGGTTAACAAATATAACTAAAATCTAAAGCCTGATCATCTATTGATCAGCTCGATCTAAATCATCTAATAGCATTTCATAGTTTTGCTATTAAAAAGTTACTCCAAACTAGATTTTTATCCTAAATCTAGGTCCGCCTTGTTAAGACGATCATAACGCCTCTTTCGGATCGTGATTTGGACCTCTGTAGCTCCTAAAATCAAGGTTTAAAGGCAAAAAGGGTAAAAAAAGACCAAAATCCCGCAAATGGGGCCCGTTGCACGCGCAGCACGTGACGGGCGCTTTTGTGGAAGCGCTCTGCATCAGAACCCCATCTGGGCAGCAGGCGCTTCTGTGGAAGCGCTCTGTGCGTGGGGGATGGAACAGCGCGAGTGGCGCTTTCCAGCCCCTCCACGTGGCGCGCACGAGTCGCACCACGTGCCCAGTGCGTGGCGCACCCTCATCGCGCCATGTGGCGCTCCCTCAACCATGCCGGCGACCCCAGGAGCTCCGTTTTTTTGTCATTTTTACACCTCTGTGTCCCGTTTTGCACGTACATTCCATTTCCACCATCCATTTTCCCAATCCTTCCTAAATCTAGCGTTTTTTCACGCTTTTTGTTTCGTTTTCAAAAACTCCCGTATTGCTGTTTTTTGGCATTCCTAGCCGTCCAATCATCACAAAATTTTGTGGGTTCTTTCCTTTCCTCATCATACACAATATGAACGGTCCAAATCTAAATCCGACACCGTCTCATCCAAATTTTTTAGGAAAATCAGTACGCACGGATTTTTGCAAAAACTTAAGTTTTCATGTCGTTTTTCGGCGTTTACAGGTACTTAAACGTTGAAATTAACACAAAAGGGAAGGGTGGAGTGATCCTACCTCGTTCCTGGCTGTTCAATGGTGGTGAAATCCGCCTCCCCAGTGCGTGATGGTCCACGTGAAACAGAGAGACTTGAGAGAGAGGAGAGTGTGTTTTGAGCACTCTCTCTCTTCTCCTTACCTTATATCATTATTTTTATTTTTATTTTTATTTATTTATTTTCAAAATGTTACAATATAACAGAGAACCAGCCATATGGGAGCCTTCCACCCGATCTTGACTCAACTCTCCCAAACTTACAAGAGCTTTATATAGCTAGCAATCGATTTAGAGGATCCATCCCAAGTTCATTGCCCAATGCTTCTAAACTTGCAATACTTGAATTTGCTGGCAACAATTTCATAAGTTCCATGCCTCTAATCTTGGGTAGCCTTCAAGGTATCTCTTTTCTTAGTTTTTTGGAAAAATTAGCTGGGAGGTACGAAGGAAGCAAATGACTTAGACTTTTCTCAATTCTTTGATTAACTGCACAAGCCTATCATACTTAGCACTAGGGTTTAATCACTGTAAAGGTGCATTGCCCAATGCGATGGCCAATTTCTCAACCCAACTAACTTACCTAAAATTAGGTAATAACAAATATCTAGAACGATCCCATGGTGGGGTGGAAAATCTCATAGGCTTAAATCTATTAGGCATGGACGCAAATTTTATTGAAGGTACTAATCCAGTTGGAATTGGAAAGCTTAACAAACTATACTATTTGTACTTGGGTGTTAATGGATTTCGGGGACAAATTCCACGTCCCTAGGAAACTCGATAGGATTGAGCTCACTCACATTAGAGTTGAATAATTTAACAAGAAAAATTCCTTCAAGTCTTGGCAATTGTAGGAATATTGTTAAGTGTTCAATTTTGGTCAAAATATCCCTAATTTAGTATTTGATTGGAGCATCTAGACCATTAATTTTAAGATTTTAAATCAAATATTTTATTTTAGCTTTAATTAGTCATCCAACCGTTGAATTGTAAAATTTAGTGGTTAAATGACTATTAAAGCTAATGAACGGTTTAGATTTCGCTAATTGAGTCTTGTGCATTGCAAATCAGTCAACTCAGGCATGGACGCTCTAGATTGAATCATGGAAAGAGACTAAAGACTTTGAAGACTTGCAGAGTTCTAGCAAAACTAGGAAAGCTCGTGGACCCCACCTATCTCCTCTTCCTTCTCTCTCTTCTCTCTTTTTCTCTTATCCCTCTCCTTTCTTTTCTCTCTCTCTTCTATCTCTTTTTCTCATTCTCTTTCACACGTCTCTCTCTCTTTTTAAGTCCTCTTCCCCTCTCTCTTAGAGGGACGTTTTTTTCCTTCTTTGGGAGGCTGGGCTCGGCTGGTTCTCTCTCTCTCTCTCTCTCTCTCTCTCTCTCTCTCTCTCTCTCTCTCTCTCTCTCTCTCTCTCTCTCTCTCTCTCTCTCTCTCTCTCTCTCTCTTGTTTTGCCAATTCACCGCATCAGCCCCCTTCCTCTTTACTATCTCTATTTCGCGTTCACCAACGCGTCCAGCACTTTCTCGAGTACCACCGACCAGCCATTGCTTTACTTCTGCTTCTACCACAACCATCTCTCCAGCCCAGACCAGGAGTTCCCTCATCACTGGCTGCATCTCTTCACCGGCCCGACACCCAGAAAGGGTGCCGTTTTTCGTCATAGGAAGAGCCCTCCACCGGCCAGGAGCAAGCCAATCAAGTCCAGCCTGACCGTGCGAAGCCCAGATCGGTTTCCACGCACCAAGCGTCATCTTCCTCTGCCCAGAATTTCTCCACACACCATCGCACTCCCCTGCTTCCCATCATCTTCCACGCGCACTAGGCATCGTTTTTTTCCCTTTTCACCTCTGCTCCTCCAGAGCCGTGTGTGTGACGCAAAGATTGCTCTCGACCCGGATCGGGTCCGTTGCATCTCTCCATCAGCCACTGCCCCATTGCTCTCCACCGCCTTCTTCTTCACCGGACGACCCGGTGAGGAAAACCCGCATTGGGTTTTCCTCGATCTTCTCTTCATAGGACGCCCTGGGAGAGAAAACTCAACTCGGGTTTTCTCCCCTCTTCCTTCTCTCCTTCCCTCTTCTCCTCCTTCCTCTATTCTTCTCATTCTTCTCCCTCTTCCAGATTTCTCCCAAAAACGTGTTTTTCCTCGGTTTTTCGTGAAAAACCAGAACCTGAAGAAATTACAAATCTGCACCTGCAGATCTCAGAAATTACAAATCTGCACCTACAGATCTCAGAAATTACAATTCTGTCCTATTTCAGAAATACCAATTGGGTCCCCTGTTTAATTACAACTATATTCCTATGCTATTCTGGTTTTAACTTATCTTCATTCTGACTATTCAGTGGACAAAGGTAATCCAGGACAGACTATTCAAGGACAGACTAATCCAGAGACAGTGCAATCAAAGGACAAGCTTATCCAAGACGCATTTTATTTTTATTTTCTGTTTTCCTTGGAATAAATATTTGTGAACATTGGAACAATTGAATAAATCTGGATTTTATTTTTTTGTGAGCTTTTATTCTTTTAGTTGAATTTTATTTAAAACTCCATAATTTTAAATCAAGTCCTCGTGGGATCGACCCGTATTTGCATAGCTATACTATAATAGCCCGTGCACTTGCGCTTAAACAATCAACAAGTTTTTGGCGCCGTTGCCGGGGATTTGAAATGGAGTTTTTATAAAATTTAATTAAAAATCCAAAAAAAAAAATCCAAAAAAAAATCAGAAAAAATCCAGAAAAATACAAAAAAATTAGGAATTGCATTTTAGGCATTCTTAGGTGCATCTTTAGGCATTTTTAGTGCATAATCACTTTATTTCCTGAATTTGGTACTAATTGTTATTTTTCTTTTTCAGGAAATTGGAGTGGAGCTTCATCAATTGATAGATTTTTTTTTTTTTTTGCTTTCCTAGATTAGAAATTTTATTTTTGAGTGAATCTTGTAGTGAGGCCCCTTGTAATTTGCATTTTCAATTTCAATTTTTAAAGGGTTGTAATAATACAGGGCAAGTGTGGGACAAGGTGGCCCACACTTGATCTTCATCAGAAACCTCACTGTAAGTCTTCTCACTCATTTATTTTCTAGATTAGGGTTTGCATTTAGAATAATTTGCATTGTTTGGTACTTAATTGCATATAGAAAGCATATGTTATAATTGTTGCATCTTAGGGTTTTGCATTAGTTTATTGCTTTCAATTGCATTTTAGGACACGTCTAACGCTTTAAGGTGGATTATATGTTGATCGAATTGCCATGGTGTGTGAAATTTAATTAGTAAGGGCACCCTACCCCACAAGATCAAGGGTGGATTTCATCACCACTCCTTGGCCCACCTAGGATAATCATCTCAAGCGCAACCTCTCCTTTCACATTAATTTAAAATCAATCAGAAGAGACCTATAGGGTTATCACATGCTCGTAGGACCCTCTTAATAGGACACGACCATCGTTACTCTGGTTGCTTTTGATCACTGTGGTTATTGGGGGTTATCTAATAGAGCCTCGCTCTTCCCCTACCTCCTGTCGACGTTTGTTGAGGTCTAAGCGCCTCCTTACACGAGGGTTGTATTAACCGCTTTGGTTAGAACCTAACTGGTAAGCAGTAGTCAACTCCTAAAGAGAGTAGGAGCGTTAGAGTAGGCTAATTAAAAGCGTTGTCCCCACAGAAAATCAAGAAAATCAAAATATCTATGCTTGCTAGCCTTAGGGGATTGCTTGATTGTGTCCTGTTTTGTGCATCATTTTAGGCATTTAGGTTGCATCATTTAGGATTGAAAAAAAAAAAAAAAAAAAAAACCAAAAAGATCTTTCATTGTATGCCCTTTTGGATACGCGACGAAACCGGTAGGTTAGTCTCGTACGACCAAAAAGACAGACCAACAATGGCTGATCAACGATCAAGGGGTAACTCACCCCATGGTAGAATTAGAGGTGATCAATCTCCACTCATCATGAATGAGGACCCACCACCTCTAATTGATGATGAATATCAACCTCCACCAAGGAGGAATAATCATCAACAAAGAAATTAGAGAAGGAATGAAAATAGGGAATGAGACCAACAGAGTGACCATGGAGAAAATGATGTTTATCAGAATCCTCATGGACGAACCTTAAGAGACTACCTTCAACCTACACGCACCAGCACACCCTCTTGTGTCATTCTTCCTCAAAATGCTGGTGCGTTAGAATTAAAAACGGGAGTAATTCAATTACTTCCCAAATTTCATGGGCTAGATAGTGAGAGTCATTATTTGCACCTTAAAGAATTTGATGAGGTATGTAGTACCCAAAGAACCCAAAATATAGGTCTAGACATTGTCAGGCTTAAGCTATTTCCTTTCTCTTTAAAGGAAAAAGCAAAAATGTGGTTTAATGCACTGCCACCAGGTTCCATAAGGACTTGGAATGAAATGACTAGGGAATTCTTAAAAAAGTTTTTCCCTACACATAAAACAAATACACTCCGTCGTAAGATAATGAACTTTACCCAAAAAGATAAAGAATCATTCTACCAATGCTGGGAAAGGTTCAAAGATCTATTGCTTACTTGCCCACATCATGGCTATGAACCATGGCGCATTATCAGCTTCTTTTATGAAGGACTTAATTCTGACATGCGCCAGTTTGTAGAGATGATGTGCAATGGTAACTTTTTGAATAAACAACCAGATGAGGCGGAGGAGTATTTGGAATGGCTAGCTGAAAGTGCACAGACCTGGGCTGACTCAGAAAGAGTAGAACATTCAGATAAACCTAAGCCCACTACCACATCTACTAGGGGAGGCATGTATGCCATGACTGAAAAAAATGAAATCAGTGCCAAGGTAGCAACCCTAGCTAGAAAAGTAGAAGCCATGGAAATGGGAACGAAAACCTTAACTAATGATGAACAAGTGTGTAGCATTTGTGAAAGTACATCACATCTTACTCAGGAATGTCCTAACATCCCTGCATTTCAAGATGTACTTCATGATCAGGCTAATGCACTTAATAATTATAAAAGACCTTTTTCCCCATATTCTGAGACATATAAATTTCAAATTTCAATTGGAGAAACCATCCAAATTTCAATTGGAGAAATGGACCTAATGCAAATGTCTCACAATCAGGCCCATACCAGAGTCATCAACAACCAAACCAAGGACTACTTGCTCCACCACCATACCAAACTCATCAACCTCATTCTCCTGGACTTTACTTGCCCCCACCTAAAAGGCATGTAGAGGATAATCAAGTTAATCAAAATCAGGAAAGGAAAATTTCTCAATTAGAAAAGTCTATGAATGAACTAAAAAACATGATGAGTCAAATGATGCAAAATATGGAAAAAGGAAAATTCCCAGCTCAACCTCAAGCAAACCCTAAGGGAGTGCATGCGGTTAGCATTAATGCATCCGATGAAACATCTAGCCCTACCATTGAAGAAACTCAATGTCTTACTATTCTTAGGAGTGGTAAAATAATTGAGAAAGATGAGCCTAAAAAGATTGAAAAGGTAGAAAAACCTAAAGAAAAATCTAAAGAAAAGGACCATGTTTCACCTGTTGAGCCATGTCCAGCCCCTGCTCCATTCCCTCAAAGGTTGCGCTAAGCCCCAAAGTCCGCATCTAATGATGAGATTTTAGAGATTTTCAAACAAGTCAAGATCAACATACCGATCTTAGATGCTATAAAACAAATCCCATCATATGCCAAATTCTTAAAAGACTTATGCACCATCAAGAGAAAATTAAATGTCCAAAAGAAGGCATTTTTGGTGAATAGGTTAGTTCTATTCTTCAACACCATACACCACCAAAGTACAAGGATCCCTGGTTGCCCCACTCTTACTTGCATTATTGGCAACTACCGGATAAATCAAGCTCTTCTTGATTTAGGATCTAGTGTAAACTTATTACCATACTCGGTGATACGACAGCTAGGTCCGGGTGAATTGAAACCTACATCTACTACGCTCCAAAATAGCCGATCGTTCCGTAAAAATACCGAGAGGGGTAATAGAGGATGTGTTGGTCCGAGCAGAACAATTTTGCTTCCCTGTCGATTTTCCGGTTCTAGATACACACCCGGTGGTGAATGAGAAGAATGAAATACCAGTCATTCTGGGACGACCATTTTTGGCTACGTCCAATGCCTTAATCAACTGTAGAAATGGTGTGATGAAATTGTCCTTTGGCAATATGACAATAGAACTTAACATTTTCAATATCTGTAAGCAACCTGGTGAAACTACTGATGATTTGCACTGTGTTAACATGATCAATTCAGTTGTGCAAGATCAGTTTCAATCATCTTCCTTATCGGACCCACTTGAGGCCTGTTTGGCCCATTTTAATGAGTGTAATGAGGATGCATTAATAGAGGAAGTTAATGCCCTCCTTGATTCTGTTCCTATCATGGAAATAGAAAAATGGAAACCTCCTTTCGAGGACCTTCCACTGAGGGAGTCCACTCCCCTTCCATCATTCATAGAACCTCCTAAGCTTGAATTGAAATCTCTACCATCAGATTTAAAATATGCCTTTTTAGGAGACAAAGAGACTTTTCCTGTAATAATTTCCTCCCAATTAGAAACATCTCAGGAGGACAAATTAATAGACACTTTAAAAGAACACAAAGGTGCGATAGGATAGACCATAGCTGATATAAAGGGCATTAACCCTTTAATCTGCACCCATAGGATATATCTAGAGGATGAAGCTAAACCATGTCATCAAATGCAAAGAAGGTTAAATCCTAATATGAAAGATGTGGTTAGAGCAGAAGTCCTAAAGTTGCTTGATGTGGGAATCATCTATCCCATACGTGATAGCAAATGGGTAAGTCTTACTCAGGTGGTTCCAAAGAAGTCTGGAGTGACAGTAATAACTAACGCCAACAATGAATTAATCCCTACCAGGGTTACTACTGGTTGGCGTATGTGTATCGACTATCGAAAGTTGAATGCTGTTACAAGGAAGGACCATTTTCCTTTACCCTTCGTTGATCAAATGTTAGAAAGGGTTGTAGGACACCAGTACTATTGTTTCTTAGATGGTTATTCAGGGTATAGCCAAATAGAAATTGCACTCGAAGATCAGGAAAAGACCACATTTACATGTCCTTTTGGCACTTTTGCTTACAAAAGAATGCCATTTGGATTATGTAATGCTCCTGCCACATTTCAACGTTGCATGTTAAGCATTTTCAGTTATATGGTGGAGAGAATTTTAGAGGTTTTCATGGACGACTTTTCTGTTTTCGGTAATTCATTTGAAACATGTCTTGAAAATCTAAGAAAAGTCTTAACTCGTTGTAAAGAAAAGAACCTAGTGCTTAATTGGGAAAAATGTCATTTCATGGTTCCTAAGGGAATTGTCTTAGGTCACATTGTGTCATCTAAAGGTATAGAGGTAGATAGAGCTAAAGTTGATCTAATTTCCAATCTAGCCATTCCAAAATCTATTAGGGACATTCGATCTTTCCTAGGTCATGCGGGATTCTATCGGAGGTTCATTAAGGATTTTAGTACAATATCTAGACCACTATGTCACCTCCTCACAAAGGATACTCCTTTTGAGTGGACTAAGGATTGTCAAGAAGCATTTATAAAGTTGAAAGACAAGTTGACCACTGCACCTATCATGCAGCCGCCTGATTGGAGTCTACCCTTTGAAATCATGTGTGATGTCAGTGACTATGTTGTAGGAGCTGTACTAGGACAGAGAAAAGAAAAGAAGCCATACGTCATCTACTATGCCAGTAGGACCTTAAATAGCACCCAAATGAACTATTCTACTACGGAGAAAGAACTCTTAGCAGTTGTCTTCGCATTGGATAAATTCAGGTCTTACTTGGTAGGATCTAAAATAGTCATATTCACTGACCATTCGGCCCTCAAGTATCTTCTTTCTAAGAAAGATGCTAAGCCTAGACTAATTAGATGGATTCTCCTACTCCAAGAGTTTGACATTGAAATAAAAGATAAAAAGGGAGTAGAGAATGTGGTAGCTGACCATTTGTCTCGCTTAGTCCTAACAGAGCCTTTAAATGAGTTGCCAATTAAAGACACTTTCCTTGATGAGCAACTTTTTCATGTTTCCCATCCTCCCTGGTTTGTCGATATTGCAAATTATTTAGTCACAGGAAAATTCGGAACATTGGACTAAACAAGAAAAGAAAAAATTCTTTTCCAATGTTAAGCATTATTTCGGGATGATCCATACTGTTTAAATACCGCCCAGATCAAATCATTAGGAGATGTGTCCCCGACTTAGAACAACATAGTGTTATCTCCTTTTGTCATTCCGAAGCATGTGGTGGACATTTTTCTACCCAGAAAACAGCGGCAAAGATTTTGCAGTGTGGTTTTTATTGGCCGTCGTTGTTCAAAGACACACATGTGTTTTGTAAATTATGTGAGCAATGTCAAAAGTTAGGAGGATTAACCCGTAGGAATATGATGCCTCTAAATCCTATTCTTATCATAGAAATTTTTGATTGTTGGGGTATAGATTTCATGGGTCCATTTCCACCTTCTTTTGGCTACATTTATATCTTATTGGCCGTAGACTATGTTTCAAAATGGATTGAGGCTATCCCATGCAGGCATAATGATCACAAAATAGTTCTTAAATTTTTAAAAGAAAACATTTTTTCTAGATTTGGGACTCCTCGAGCCATTATAAGTGATAACGGTACACATTTTTGCAACAAACCATTTGAAGCACTAATGAAAAAATATAATATTACACATAAAGTTGCAACACCGTATTACCCACAAACAAGTGGACAAGTAGAAGTATCAAATCGGGCCATCAAACAAATCCTTCAAAAGACTGTTAAGCCAGATCGTAAAGATTGGTCTCTTAGATCGACCGATGCGCTCTGGGCTTACAGGACTGCACATCGCACCCCGATTGGTATGTCTCCCTATCGTATTGTATACGGTAAGGCTTGTCATTTGCCTGTGGAAATGGAACATAGAGCCTATTGGGCAATAAAGACATTCAATTTCAATATGGATAAAGCAGGCTCACATCGCAAGCTCCAACTTAATGAGTTGGAAGAGATCAGGCAAGAAGCTTATGAGAGTAATAGGATATATAAAGAAAAGATGAAAGTTTTTCATGATAAGAACATAATGAGAAAATCCTTTACTCCAAGCCAAAAGGTTCTACTTTACAATTCTAAGCTCCACCTATTTCCAGGTAAGCTTAGATCTCGATGGACTGGTCCATACATAGTAAAAGAAGTTTTTCCATATGGGACTGTCGAGATTGAGAATACTAGGACTGGTTATTCTTTTAAAGTGAATGGTCAACGTTTAAAGCCTTTCCTAGATTATGAGAATCCAGAAGTTGAGTCCACAACTCTGGAGGATCCTGTTTATCAGGATTGAGTGAATTTGATCTCTTTGTACCATATTTTGTATTTTGTTGTTTTCTATATCACCCATATTCATTTTAGGTCCTACTTTTTAAACATTGAGGACAATGTTTCTGTCAGGTTGGGGGTGTAGAATTCTAGCAAATTCTAGTTTTCTTTTAGTTTTTAGGTGTTTTCCTTGGTTTTTTTCCAAAAAAAAAAAAAAAAGAAAGAAAGAAAGAAAAATTTTAGGTCATTTCCTATACCATGATGAGAATTGGATTGTATAAAGTATAATCTGGATAACTTTAGCTTATTAATAGAATTGAATATGATTAATTCATCATTTTACTCATTTTCTAAAGTATTCCATAAAAGCAAATTCTCATATCACATTTGTATACGCAGTTGCATATAGATAATCTAGATTGATAAGTGGCTATGACTTAGAAATTCTGAAGAAATTCAGTGGAGACCTATAACACAAGTGAGTTTTAGAGCCATTCATCCTTTTTGAGAGGTTATAAATGTTCAAAATTTTCTTCAGCGTGCTTAAAGAAAATTGATCCCAAACTCTTAAATTTGGCTAATTACCTGAGTAATTAGAATACTACCTTTAAAATTCTAAAAGTTCATTGAATTTGATAGATTATATGAAACCTAGAAAATGATTTAGGCCATTCTTGTTATTAACCTAAAGACATAAAGCCTACCCAGAAGTATTTTTACCACTAGTTAGCCAAGTTGAGCCTTGAATATAAAGCCATTTTCTTTTGTCACCCAAATTACCATTTACCCATATTAACCCAAAGATAAATTATCCATTACCCATTTTTCTTTGAAAAATAAGTTAGAGAAGAAGGAAAAAAATATCTTTTAGTTGCAACAAAAGTAGAAAAGTGGATATCAAGAAAAGAAATATTCTTCAAAGTGAGTCAAAAATATGAAAAAAAAGAAAAGTGAAAAAAAAAGAGAAAAATATATATATATATATATTTTGAAGAATGCAAAGAAAAATGGAAAAAGAATATTCACTTCAGCAAAGAAAAGAAGCATTGTCAACTTTAGTAGAAGACCTCTACTTATTTTTTTTGAAGAAACTTTGAATACCCTTATACCCTTTCTTTGGTACCCTGTCCTAAGCCTATGTTTCGTCCCAATTAAAGACCTATTGATTCTAGGATGAATATAGTCTTGATGAGGAAATGAATGGATAGGATTAAAAGAATGGTATTTCTAAATATTCAAAGGTAATGGCATCCATTCCAAAGGGATCAATACAAGTAAATTC
Source organism: Warburgia ugandensis (assembly GCA_035236585.1). NCBI lineage: Eukaryota > Viridiplantae > Streptophyta > Magnoliopsida > Canellales > Canellaceae > Warburgia > Warburgia ugandensis. Next base: position 74,258,795 of record CP141132.1, on the reverse strand, counting down.
CTTAGTAACTCCCGTTCTTCATGAGTATATGTGAGCTAAATTTATTTTTATCGACTCTGCTCACATAATTACAAGAGAGATATGATTTGAACCCTCTATCAGAGAGATTTTATTTCTGAGCGTATGCCATTAGTAAGGATTGAGGTCAAAACATATTTCAGATGGAGTTCAAAAGTTAAAAGTCTACTTAGACATAAAGATTATTCTATGTGTAAACTGTACGCACACACTCACTCTGAGATCTGAGTTTAAGTGGAATATTTTTAGCATATGAGTAGGGTTTTGAATTCCTCAGTCATCTTTATTAGTTTGCTAAAGTGGAAAGATTTATTTAAAATAATTCTCTCAAAAAAAATAGAGATGACCTGAGAAATAAAAATTGGAGCCGATTCTTCGCATCTTTTGCTAGGGACTAGCAAAATGCTGGTTGGGGGGTGTGTTAAGTGTTCAATTTTGGTCAAAATATCCCTAATTTAGTATTTGATTGGAGCATCTAGACCATTAATTTTAAGATTTTAAATCAAATATTTTATTTTAGCTTTAATTGGTCATCCAACTGTTGAATTGTAAAATTTAGTGGTTAAATGACTATTAAAGCTAATGGACGGTTTAGATTTCGCTAATTGAGTCTTGTGCATTGCAGATCAGTCAACTCAGGCATGGACGCTCTAGATTGAATCATGGAAAGAGACTGAAGACTTTGAAGACTTGCAGAGTTCTAGCAAAACTAGGAAAGCTCGTGGACCCCACCTATCTCCTCTTCCTTCTCTTTCTCCTCTCTTCTCTCTTTTTCTCTTATCCCTCTCCTTTCTTTTCTCTCTCTCTTCTATCTCTTTTTCTCATTCTCTTTCACACGTCTCTCTCTCTTTTTAAGTCCTCTTCCCCTCTCTCTTGGAGGGACGTTTTTTCCTTCTTTGGGAGCAAATTTGGGCTCGGCTGGTTCTCTCTCTCTCTCTCTCTCTCTCTCTCTCTCTCTCTCTCTCTCTCTCTCTCTCTCTCTCTCTCTCTCTCTCTCTCTCTCTCTCTCTCTCTTGTTTTGCCAATTCACCGCATCGCCCCCTTCCTCTTTACTATCTCTATTTCGCGTTCACCAACGCGTCCAAAGACTTTCTCGAGTACCACCGACCAGCCATTGCTTTACTTCGCTTCTACCACAACCATCTCTCCAGCCCGGACCAGGAGTTCCCTCATCACCGGCCGCATCTCTTCACCGGCCCGACACCCGTAAAGGGTGCCGTTTCGTCACCGGAAGAGCCCTCCACCGGGCCAGAGCAAGCCAATCAAGTCCAGCCCGACCGTGCGAAGCCCGGATCGGTTTCCACGCACCAGCGTCATCTTCCTACGCCCAGAATTTCTCCACACACCATCGCACTCCCCTGCTTCCCATCATCTTCCACGCGCACTAGGCATCGTTTTTTTTTCCTTTTCACCTCTGCTCCTCCAGAGCCGTGTGACGCAGCATTGCTCTCGACCCAGATCGGGTCTGTTGCATCTCTCCATCAGCCCTGCCCCCATTGCTCTCCACTGCCTTCTTCTTCACCGGACGACCCAGTGAGGAAAAACCCAGATTGGGTTTTCCTCGATCTTCTCTTCATAGGACGCCCTGGGAGAGAAAACCCAACTCGGGTTTTCTCCCCTCTTCCTTCTCTCCTTCCCTCTTCTCCTCCTTCCTCTATTCTTCTCCTTCTTCTCCCTCTTCCAGATTTCTCCCAAAAACGTGTTTTTCTGGTTTTTTCGTGAAAAACCAGAACTTGAAGAAATTACAAATCTGCACCTGCAGATCTCAGAAATTACAAATCTGCACCTGCAGATCTCAGAAATTACAATTCTGTCCTATTTCAGAAATACCAATTGGGTCCCCTGTTTAATTACAACTATATTCCTATGCTATTCTGGTTTTAACTTATCTTCATTCTGACTATTCAGGGACAGTGCAATCCAGGACAGACTATTGAAGGACAGACTAATCCAGAGATAGTGCAATCAAAGGACAAGCTTATCCAAGACGCATTTTATTTTTATTTTCTGTTTTCCTTGGAATAAATATTTGTGAACATTGGAACAATTGAATAAATCTGGATTTTATTTTTTTGTGAGCTTTTATTCTTTTAGTTGAATTTTATTTAAAACTCCATAATTTTAAATCAAGTCCTCGTGGGATCGACTCGTATTTGCATAGCTATACTACAATAGCCCGTGCACTTGCGGTTAAACAATCAACAAATATGCAACAATTGTATCTTGATGACAACAAACTTAATGGCAACATATTGAAAGAAGTTCTTAACCTTCTTGATCTCTCAATATCTCTCAACTTGTCATATAATTCTTTCACTGGATCACTAACTTTGGAAGTTGGCAACCTTAAAATGCTTGGAAAATTAGATATATCTTACAACAACTTGTCTAGTGAGGTTTTGAGCGTGTTGAGCAATTCTTTAAGTGTGGAATACCTTTACATGCAGCACAACTCCTTCTAAGGAACCAAAACCATTCCTTCATCCATGAGTAGTCTGAAAGGAATTCGATTGTTGAACCTCTCTTTTAATGATCCTGAGGGTGAAGTGCTAAAAGATGGGATCTTTAGAAATGCAAGTAAAATTTCAATCTAAGGAAACAACAAGCTTTGTGGAGGTATCTCAGAATTACAATTGCCAAGTCCTACCCACATTTATACAAAACATGGAAGGTCTTGTGCTTTGAAGGTAGGTTTGGCAACATTTAGTGTGGTTTTTTGTCTAATTATAACCACACTTTTCATTGTTGCATTCCAATGGAGAAGAAAGTAAAAAAAGAAGCCTCCTTCCACATCTTTTGCGGATCCTCAATTGTTAAGGGTCTCTTATGTGGATCTCTGCAGAGCAACTAATGGGCTCTCCTTGGAAAATTTAATTGGTAGTGGAAGTTATAGTTCTGTGTATAGAGAAACTCTAGAAACTAATAGAGAAATCATTGCAGTGAAGGTACTCAACCTTCAACAACATGGAGCTTTTGTAAGCTTCAACACTAAATGCGAGGCTCTAAGAAATGCTCAACATCGTAATCTTGTTAAGATCTTCACTTCCTGCTCAAGCATTGATTTCATTGGCAATGATTTCAAAGCTCTAGTCTTTAAGTACATGCCCAAGGGTAGTCTCGATAAGTGGTTGCATCCCGATGAAGGTGAACAACATCTACTAAGACAATTGACCTTTGTTGAAAGAGTAAATATTGCTACTGTTGTCACATCTGCCTTGCATTATCTTCATCACCATGGAAAAGTACCAATTGTTCATCGTGATCTAAAGCCGAGCAACATACTTTTTGATGATGACATGAATGCACATGTTGGTGACTTTGGCCTATCAAAGTTGCTTTTTGAGGCCATCAATAATTTCTCTGAAGATAAAACCAGTTCATCAAGATTAAAGGAAACTATTAGATATGTCGCTCTAGGTAAATGACTTTATCTATCAATTTACATAATTTTTTGTAATCATAATCCATAATAAGGCTTAAATTTTCATGATATCATTCTTTCTTTCCCAACTAATGATAATATTTATTTTGAAATGTGTATATAATGCTATTAGAAGTTGGAACCATATATTATAGAATATGGGATGGGTTGCAAGGCAACCACACAAGGCGATGTGTACAGCTATGACATTCTTTTGCTAGAGATTTGATACAACCTGCAATATCATGGTTGCACTGCATAATTACCAAACTAGGTGGGTTCGCTTTTTGACTTCAAAACTCTGAAAGTAGAATACCCTAGAGATATCAAATACATGCGAGTTCTGGTTTCTAAACCATCTAAGATGAGAGGAATTAGAGAAACGGTTTGGATTGTTAAAAATTCCAAAAAGTGGGCCTGCCATTGATTTTTTAGTATTTATATAATATAATGGTAATACAAACAATTGTATCAAATAATCTCTCTCTCTCTCCACAGGTGGTGCCAAGTTTAGCCCGGGACCCACTGGACCTGTGGTTCTGGCGATCAATCTGAATATTCTACTTGTTGCATTTCTCAAATGGTTAAATAGATCAGAAGCATTTTCCCTTTCATTTTGCTCTTTTTTCTTTGGGTTTCCGAAAGCCTTTAGAATGATTTAGTTTCTTTGATTTCGTCCTGTATAAGGATCATTGGATCTTTAACAACTAAAACAGGAGGCAAGAAGAAAACAGTAAGATTAGATTAGTGTTTTCTCCTCGATCTTTAGCACAATTCAACAATTTCTATCGGCACAAGCCTAAAAGATGTATCTTTATTTTGTCACAGACTTTCTCATTTATGTATCTATTCTTTTTTACCATTTAATGTAATATGAGAATCCTTTGGTGCCAACTTACAGGGATTGTTGATCGACTGTGGTGGAATTGTTATTCTAGGTTGCGTTTGTTTATTTGATTACCATTTTGGAGCATTTTAGAGCTGCAATGGTGGATAAAATAATTATTGATAGTTCTTCAAAGTAAACAGAAATGCAAAACAAAGCCAATGGAAAAGATAACAAATCAATGAAGCAAAAAGCAGATGAGGTTACTGGGCATTATGAAAAGGAGAGAGAGAGACTCCCACTGCCGAATTTTGTCGAGAGGTGGATTGTTTAGACAATACTAGAGATGGAACTCTAGCAACAGATTGCGTACAAGCCACTTGGTGGGTAACCAGTGCCGAAACAAAACGTTTGGAGCTGAATACAACGTGGTTGAAGGGATCCATGTACGCTATGATTCACTGTTTGAATGAGATGTGCATGTTTGGCTGTCTGATTTCTTCTCCATCTAGTGTAGGGGTCTGTTTTCACTGTCTACGAAATCCTCTACCCAATAGAAGCTCCTTGGTGCTGAGAGAACCTTTCCATCATCAAATTAGTCGATCTCAATTGCATGATATATGTTAAAGCCGGAAAAGAATGTTTAAAGGTCTTTCCGGCTCTGTGTAAACGGGTTCTGGTATCCATTTTATCACCCGTTTATTAAACAAGAATTTGTACCGTTCAACCCGCAACCTACATTGACCGGCCTGCAACCCGTCCGTTAGCCATCTCTACCACCAAGACCAGTTCCTAAGGATAAATGGTTATGATCAACTGATTCTTGGCTTCAGTTCTACTTGCAGATTATGGACGGGCCATGCACAAAATGTTGAACCTATCTCATAGTTCTAGGCGCATAAAAGCAGAAAAACACTGCATCCATCGATGGACCTAATTCAACAAAATGGAAGGCTTAAAATCACAGAACAGAGAAATTTTTATGCACGATCCATAGTTGTTTGGATCGTCTCGAAGTATGGATGCTCAAGGACTAGAAGTAATGAATGGATCTTGAAGTATGATTACAATATCGAACATTTAGAAGAGAAAATTTCTCAAACCATGACTAGTCGATATGATTACAATGTGTATCTTATTTTGCAGTGTTATATGTAACGGGTGGTCCAACACAAACAAGACACCTATCACAGCCTTCCCTTTCATGGCATGCCTAGACTCAGCCACAAATAAACTCAGTGCACATGCGTTGACAAAATAAGAGCTATTTGAAGCTGAGTCGATGTGGTCTTCCTTGGATTTCTTTTATCCGCATTTTTCATTTTTCTACCTTGTTAGTTACTTGTGTTATGGTCTTTTATCCCTGATTTGCATGTTTTGGTTTGAAATCTGGTGGTTTTGAGTACTTTTCCATCTATGTATGAAATAACACTTCATTCTATTTGTCCTAATTGTCTTCTATGCCCAAGAAAGAATGTGAAACATTTTCTCTGATCTTCTTTAACTTCTAATTTGCAGCCATTGCTCAGATCTTTGACACATCTAATAAATGGCAAGTGTGGTCATGCCCCCGGACTCTATCATGAAGGAACACCAGCAAGAAAAGCTTGAAAAAGTACAAATGGATGGCAGATTTGCTGATTCAGACCATTTGATATGACGAACCGGTTAAATAATCATGAGTATTTGGATCGCTTAAAGTTTCGGATCATGAGTGTGAATGCTGAATGGCGACTTTGCTTTACACAGCCTTCGTAGTAGAATTTTTTAATAGAACGACAATATTTCTCTTTGTTGGTGTTGTTTAATCTCAATTCCTCAATTTTGGGTTCTAGTGAGTTTATGTGACAAAGCCAACGGCTTTTCTGATGTGGGTTTAAGTCGGCTAATGGAATTGGAATGGGTTCTGGAAAACAGGAGACAGCGTTCAGGTTGCTGAAATGTAGCCTTTTAACAGCCCCTCGGAAAAATAAAGAAGACCAATGCTTTGAACTAATCAACTGGCCATAATTCGCAAATCAGAGGCTTGAAATCTTCCAACAGTGAGATATCTATTCAATATCAGTCCATCCATGTGTTGCCTTTCAGATATACAGTCTTGGTTTCTTTTTCTTTCTTTTATAGGTACATTTAGCTGGTGGTCCATTTGGGGGTAGACCAGAATGATGGTAGAGAAACAACAAACGGGAGCCGATGATTCAATTGATGATCCATTGATAGAGATACTTTCTCTCTGGCCTGCAAGGTCACTCTCTAAATTCCTGTATATCCAAATCACGGTGTGATTTGATTTCTGATGATTCATTACAAAGAAGATAAAGATTTACCATGTTTGCACTCTTTTATATGGTAGGCTTGATCAATTCCATGGACCTCTGGAAGCAGAAAGAATAAAAATATGTATCAGGTGGAAACCATGGAGAAAGGTACTTGTGCAGGTTTCTTGCCTCTTCATCCTTGTTTCAATATCATCGATTGCTGCAACGGGTTGGGGGCAGACTCTAACCCGGCAATCTACCATGTGTTCAACCCTGTTACAAAAGGAATACAATGCTCTGCCAGGACCACAAAAGATAAAACTTATTGCAAATGCAAGATTGGCTTTTGGTACTCAAGTCTCGGCTCATGAAAAAGTCATTCCTTATCGGGCAGAGCAGCTCATTCATCGATACACACATATAACCCTCGAGATCTTCTCCTCTGATTCCGGTTGGGGGAGGGTTGATTGGCGCTGGGAAGGAGGGTGGTTCAGTTCAAGGTGCAACGTGACCCCAATTTCTATCCTTACAAGCACATTCTGCTGTTTATTTTAACGAAGCTTTGCATATGCTTGCCTTATATCATACCAGCCACTGCACCATGATCTGGATCGATATTAATCTGCAAGATGATAAATTTGCCCGGGCACAACCACGAGTATGGGTTTCTGGGGCCGTATGGAAGTTTTCTCTATTACGCTAGCCAAAAAGAGACTTTCTAAACTCGATTCCCATTTAAAAATGTGCAGATATCGATGTTATTTCCGCATCTCGTTTTTTCATATTGATTTCAGCCTTGTTTTCTTTGTAACACACGGTAACATATACTCTTATCATCTTGCAAGCAGAAGGTTGGAGGTGATGCGCAGTTTTAGTTGTGAGAGATCCCATTTCAACCTACAGAGATAGATCAAGGCCTTCCCTTTTCTGCCATGCATTAACAGCATGGAGGAAGTGAGATAGGATTATTTTTCTTACACTTGCCTTCTCTATTAGGAAAGATTTGGATGTTTTGGCGTGGAATCCAATCAATTGTATTTGAGTTTCCTTAGTATGAAATAACATAATATCATTGCGTGACGCTGAGGTCTTTGTATGAACAAGTAAAATTTTCGGACTGTTTAGATGCTCTGCGACTTGATCACCGGCCCCTCTTGAAGGTCGCAAGTACCTACACTTGCCCAATTAACCAGCGGGTCTACGTTTAATTGATTTGAACAGATATCTCCTTTACCGCAAGTCTCCCAAGTGCCAAAATTATTTAGTTCCCAAAGTTGAATGCTACGTTGTTATAGAGCTTTCGTTTGGTATCTGAGCGTGAAATGCAAGATCTTGCAGAAGTGACCAAAAAGTATATGTGGGCACAACCTTCTGGAGACTGAACTAACTTGTTGAGTTGCTCAGTTGGCTTCGGTAATTTAGTTTAATCTGATCAATTTTTCTTTTCTTCAAAGTTAGACATACACGCACACTCGTACACCTGCCCTCCAACCCTGGTCACCCAACTGAGGAACTGCGCAAGAATGCTTTAGTCCTTTAATCTGATGAACATAAATTTGTTCGGTTTGGCAAATTCTACGGAGATAGGCCGATCGAAGATGAGAAAAGGGCTATAGGAATGATAGATGTAGTTAACTAATAATAATTCATTAGCTAGAAGTCATCTAATACAGTTGGTCATGGATAATATGGTGCCTTGCCTATTATACTTGCTCAGAGATTTGAGGAGGCACCTTTTTTTTTTTTAATGGGAAAATTTTAAGTATATTTAAGAAATCGAATGAAGGGGAGCCGTGGTGCACTGGTAGAATTGTTGTCGTGTGACCATGAGGTTACGGGTTTGAAGTGTGAAAACACCTTCTTACAAAAATGCAAGATAAGGTTGCGTACTATTGACCCTTGTAGTCTGTCCCTTCACTGAATCCTGCATATGCAGGAACTTTGTGCAAGGGGCTGGCCTTTTATTTAAGAAATCAAATAATAGTTCTGGGAGTTTGCTTCATAACTCTTTATTGTTGAAAATGGAAAGAAAAAGAAAAGAAGCCAGTAAAGTTTGATAGGGAGTGATTAATTAATCAGCAACACTTAAGGCTAATTACTATAGAAGTTTAGATGCATTGGCAAAACTGACCACAAAATGTTTGCTCATTGCGCTTCTTAGAACTTGGCGCAAAGATACACACCTTCAACCTGCTAAAATTATATTTAGGGCTCAGATGCTTTGATCCAAGATGTTCATCTTCTCGGCCATCTCAGATATGTGATACTCCAACCCTAGATGATTTTAACTCTCTGTTAGTTGTCCACTTTCTTTTTTTCCTTTTTCCTTTTTGCTCTTACCATTTTTCAGTAGAAAATACTACAGTAGATGTACTTGTTTTCAGGGATAAGATGTGACCAGGAAGATAAGCCGTTGGGATCCCCAAGCGTCTTGACCCAGCACAACCAAATCCTTGTATCAATTTACACTTGCAAACAGTATATTACCATATTAGTGCCCCATACATAGGCAGTTTGGAGATGGACTAGTCTTAGCATTGATCTATTAGAGTGACATAACCCAACCCCATCATATCTTAGAGGATAGGCAAGGATCCAATAATCAACCAGAGACACAGCCATTTACCTGTTTCCAACCTTCATATTGGCTATGAACACAACGAACAAGTCTTGTTTTCCTAAAGGATCATATAGTGAATATGGATCTTAGGATTTTGTAATTCTTAATACTTTCTCGATCTTTGTCATGCTCTAGTTTTTTCTAAACCTTTTTCCCAAATTCCCAAATAGTAATAATAATACATTTTATAAAATAAGCAGGATTCCTAAAAGTAAAACTTGCAATTAACATAAATAACGCAGCGTTCAAAAGAAATTCCCGAGGGTCATCCCATATCCAAAACCAAGATAACAAATAGAAATCAAATCGTCGATACACTAAGCATGCTCAAAGTAAAATCACAACAAATCATACACAGTAATGAAAATACAATAATAAGAATAATATGTATAAATTTTCCATAGGGTCCATCAATGATCACCACGTTATACACCCATTAGCAAGTGAAGGTACACTATACAAGTAGTGTGGGTCCAATCTATCCAAAATATCAGCATCCATGTACAATCCAACCAATCTAAACATGAGTTCAAGAGACGTATATTAAATCAATCTTTGATGTACAAAATGACTGATGATCCTCGAGGTCCTTACTCAGTCAATGCTGCTCCACTTGCTTACCCTTAGCACTATCACTCTTCAAATCCGAGGTATTGTAAAACAAAGCAATACCTCAACAAGCTATGCTTGTGTAAGTGATTTACATTCAATTTAGAAAAATGATAGAAAATCACATGGCGCATTGTATCAAGATCATAGTAAATCTCGTAAGAAGAATATATATGCACGAAACATAAGATATCCATGACAAATAATACATGAAATCTATGATATAAACAAAGCGATATTAATCCTAGACATCATGACATACAAAATATGCAAAAATATGTAGATACATGTATGCCAAACAATGAAAATTTGTATCCATAGAACAACACGAATGTATGTGAAAACCAACAAAACATCGTACATGGTCTATAAGTGTCTCAAATACACGCACAGCAACAGGGGGCCAACTTTCAGTATTTTCACCCTTTCACCTATTACGGGACACTGAGGAACTCACAGAAAGATACGTTCCAATCCTGCTTTCACCCTTTTACTCACACGAGGCACTCAGGACTCACAAAAAGACGCGTTCCAATCCCATTTTCACTCTTTCACCCACACAAGGCACTCAGGCACTCATGGGAGAGTGCATCCCATCACAAGCTCAATTGTCCCAATCAACAAGTCATAGAAACTCCCATTTGTAAAAGTCTTAATAAGATCAAGTAAAAAACATGGTAGTGTACTATCATCCATATATTCAAATATATGACTAAATTATGGAGAATAAAGGATTTTTTCTAAAAACATAATAATGCGTAATCATTCTTGATAAAACCAAATTGAGTGAGTAATTTAATATATCAATATCATGCAACATCTTCAATAATCAAATCGATGCAACTTAAATATATTAAAAATAGTGCATAAATCATGCACAAAGGAAGTAGCTAGCATATTGGCAATACTTGCTAAAAATGATCTCATGCAATGTGACAGAGCATAAAACCTATGCCTCAAAGTTTCGAATACTATGTCATGATTTAAGAAATCATGGAAAATTAACAAATGCAATCACCTACCTCAATAAATGCAGTACTCCAATCAAGAGCATAAGCTATATCAAGTTGTGTATCCTAACATACATGTCACATCATAAGTCATCGATCACTTGGTATTCTCATATCTCAAATAAACATGTCAAGTGATAACTTCCCTGATTTGGTAGTTAATCCTAGATTAAGGGCTTAGATCATCTAATTAACCTCTATTAGGGCAATCCTGAGCTAGATGTTTGTCTTTTTATGTTTATTTAGTGATTCACATGTATCTCTATGATTATGTGTCGATTTGATGGTCAGATCGCTCTATGATCAGCCCATCCTAAGGCATCTGATCAGATTAACAGTCAAGATCATTTTTCAAGAATGTTTACCTATGATCAAGTCATAATTTCTATCCATTCATGTCTTGGATCATTAATATGTTCAAGTTCTAAGGCCTGATCATTTATTGATTGGCTAGATCTAAGTTATCGTATCACATTTTCTAAGTTTGATCTAATTATACTTGGTCAAATTATATTTTTGATATTACAATCATATCCATCTTATTGAGCTGATTCCAATGGATCTTTCGGATAAAAAATTCTACTTTTGTAGTTCTTAAAATCACATTTTTATTAAAAATATCCCATAAATTAATTTATTAAATTAAAGGGGTCCGTGCATCCCGCAAGGTCACCTGGTCCATCAGTGACGATGAACCAGGACCATTCATTCAATTTTTGCCCAGTCTTGGGCTCTATAGATCCAATTTCTCTTTGTTTTCGTTGTTCCTAGGGTTTTGAGGTCTTGTAAATTTAATGAATGGTTTAGATTTTTCATCTAAGCCCTCTAAAGTGTAGTTCTAGTACTGTTCTTTAGTTTTTCCTAGATCTACTCCAAAATTCTGATTTTCTTCTAGATCTAGCTATTCTACAATGATACTGGATATAAAATACAAGTACTAGAATGCAAAAAAAAACTCAAAGGATCAAGCTCCTACCTCTTAGATCAGCAAAAAAATCTGATCTTGTGGTTTTATGGTTCCGATGAAGACATAGGAAAACGGTAAGATCAAGTGACTCCATGGATGATCTGACACTGCCTCGCCATAGAAGGTAATGAACTGGAGCCTGGGTGAAGATCTTAGCATGATCTGATTAGCTGATCGTAGAGAAATGATGAGTTAACCAATGGGATGATGATTAGTAAACCCTAAGGGTATTTTGGTCTTTTTCTAATGATGATGATTGTGAGACAAAATAATTACTCCTTAATCATTATATCTCCACCCACTTTAACTGTCTCTATTCTCAAAAGTCGTGCCTTGTAGTGTGGGTCTTTCAAATGATCATTTTGCCCTTTTTTAAAAATTATATAAAAATTCATTCGAATTTCGATTTGGGAATATTTAGTGCCATTGGATTTCATTTTTCAAGTACATTCTAATTCTTGATGTTTAACTCAAAATTTCATCCCCAAATTCTCCAAATCCTTAATTTTTAATTTTCTCAATTTCTTAAAAATTTCCAATTTCTCATAATTTCACAAAATTAAATATTTTTAGAATTTAAAAAAGGCAGATGTTACAATCTCGATGGCACATGTTGTTGTTCATCATCTTCGATGATAAAAGAATATTCTTGTAAACCTTATGATTATCCAATACTTTTGTTGCCAAAAGCTTGGTCCCGCCGACGGGGGATTACCATCTGAAACGTTAGTGTTTGAGCTAATGACCAGCTAAACTAGTTTTATGGAGATTACATGTATCAGTAACCAACTGCCACTAACCGTCAACAAAAGCGTATCTTGTAGCCTACCACATTTTAAGGATAAAACCCCAGTAGACAAAGAATTATATCTTTAAGCATAACATCAAAATGCGCATTAAAGATGAATGGTTAAATAATTGATTCTGGGTCCCACTTTACTTATAGCCTCTTACTTGCTGAACATTTCCAACGGGCCAACAGGTTCTTATTCAGCCTCTTGGTTATGTAATTAACCTCATAATATCATTTGTGGGTCCACTGGATTATCACCATTTTAGTTCCAAAAACATGGGCCCCACCATTTCCAAAAAAATTTGTTCTTATAGTGAAGAAGTAACTTTATGCCATTTTTAAATCACTGACAAATTAAAAACTTTGGGTTTCTAAGGATGCATTAAAACACAGAACATATCAACTTCAGTTAAAGTCTTTATGTTTATATGTCTGTCAATGAACTACTCTGTTGGAAGGCATATGCAGGTCCTTGTTTGTCTACAATATCATATGTGGAGATGCAGAATAGTTGATTGACATGTAATAGTTAGTTTAGGATTGCTTTTGTACTTATTGCCTTCTTACAAATGGATGCTCAGGGTCACTGGAATTGCTTGCAAGACCAAATTCCTTGTAGTTATTAATGAAAAACTTTGTTATAACCATATAAGTAACTGTAAGTGAAGGTGTAATTCTCACTTAGTCAATAATTTCAGCTGTGAGACAACAAGCCCCATTGGTCTCTAAACAAAACCACCCACTCCTGACTGCTCCGGGTTACCAAAACATGCCCTATCAAAATTAAGCTTAAGTTGGTTTAGAGGAGGCAACCACTCGGGAATGATCGTGTTTTAGGTATAGAAGAAAGTTTGATGTCATCCCTTGCTCTTCTCAAATCAGTTGCAGAGAAGCTTTGAAACCACTTTTTTGAAGAGGCCCAACTGGAAGTAGTAGAAAGGACCCTTTCTTGCAGGCCATTGATGGAGCAATGCCTCCCTTGGAATCACCTGATATGTGTCTCTTTCCACAATAACCACATGGCAACCGCAGCCATCAATGTCCAAAAGAAAGTTGTTTTCTGCAAAACCATTGAGCCACCTTATTCCAAACTTTGCAAAGAGGAGAGCTCTAAATTTTATCAGTTTCAGAGCAGTAGGTCAGCACATGGGCCACTGATTCGATATTTGAGAGACATAAAACATCTTTTTGGCCCTCTTTAGACAAATCCAGTTGCAGGCCGCAACTCTAAGAGGAACATCTTTATCCCAAACAAACGTAGAATTTTAACCTCCTCTCTCCTCTCTTAAGAGATTATATGCAGATCTAGCAAGAGGCTGCCTGCAAAGCTTATATGTTTTCGCAAAGTGGTGAGTTTATTCCAAAGAAAAAGGTCGTGTTCATCAGTTCCTCTTCTTTTGTGATACCCCGGGTTTTTCTAAATCCTTTTTTCAACACTAATAATAATAATAATATGTTTTACAAAATAAACGGGATTCTTGAGATAAAAACTTGTATTTAATAAAAATAGCACAACTGTTTCAAGAGAAATATCCAAAAAAAAAACCCGGAGGGTCATCCAAGTCCAAAACCATGGCAATGAACTAATCAAATCATCAATACGATGAGCATGCTTAATTTAAAATTATCTCTAATCAAAACATTCACCATGAAAGAGATAGTAATAACAAAATGTCAATGATTCTCATAGTTCCATCCAGGATCACCACATCATACACACACATGTGTAAGTAAATATGCACTACCAAAAAGTGTGGGTCCAATATCATCCACAAAATAACATCCCTGTACAGCTCAAAAAGAGTTAAATCACAAGTCAAAGAGAGACACATACTAAATCAATCTCTAGAATACAAAATAGTAAATAGTCATCGAGGTCCTTACTTAATCAATGCTGCTCCACCTGCTTTCCTTTAGCATTGTCGCGCTCCAAATTTGAGGCATTGCAAAACAAAGCAATACCTTATAAGTAATAAACACATGCGATATAATAACTTGCAAAGGATATCAATATCATGTCGAGTCTCATAAATTAAATTATTTAAGGCACATTAAATCATCAGGCATCCATAATGAATAAAACATGAAAACTCATAAGTCTAAACAAAACAATCATAATCAATGTTTGCTTTTCTCCTGAATAAAACAATATCTGATATAATCACCATGGCGTGCGAAGAATGATCAATACATGGATATGCATATGTCAAAAGCAAATAAAGATCTATTTCCACATAATACTATAAAAACATGTCATGATGAATAGGGTACTGTGTACAATAAAGCCTTAAGAGTATCCCACTGCACTTATATCACTGGAAATGAGTACTCATCCCAACACCCATGGTTCCTCACTTATAACTCACACACCGAGTAGCTCACACAACCCATAGGCCTGCTCACACAGGCTTCACCCTAAATACATCATCACACTATGAGTATACATACACATATGTACTGTATGAACACGCAGAATAAGTGCATGGGCTACTATACTATAGTGAAAATTACTTTAGGGTTTCAACCGCTGCCGCTCACTGTCGACACCGAAACAAGAGACTACTGTCCACCATGCATGGGAGATGGTCAGACCTGCATGGGTGGCCTGCCCATGATTACCACAAATTGCACACAATTGCCTACATATTAGGGTTGGTGTCTATCATCCATAAGTTCAGAGAGGGGTGGCCAACCTTAATATGCTCCTAGTATAGCACTGATCGAGCATTAACACCCATTATAAAATAGCAAAATATGATATAAACTATGAAAAACTTCTATGTGAAATAAATCTCAATAGGCTCGAGTCAAATGGCATGATAACATATCATCTATCACATGTCAAAACAAGGATGATCATGTAAATCAAAACGTCGTGATATCGAACATATAATAATGAATACATTTTAATAAAATATAATAGAGTGTAACACACATGCCTCAAAGTTTCTAAATAACATGTCATGATCTATGAAATCATGAAAAAATCTCAAACGTAATCACTTACCTCAAAAATGCGATACTGCAATTAGGCGCGTATGCAATATCAAATCACGTGCTCTGACATGCCTGTCACATCATAAATCAAATTGAGTCATACGATCACATGGTGTTCTTTGTCACACCCATGTCCTAAATAGTAGATTAAAACGTAAAAATCAAGAACATTAAGAATTAATGATGCGTTCATTAGACCGTGCTCGAAGAGAGCTTTCCAATGACACCAAGAACGCGCGAAACAGAAATCGAGAGCTAAAGATAAAGAACTTTACTATTAATGGGGAGGGGGTCCAAATTGATAATGACACCTCCTCTAACAAGCGTGACCCAAAGAGCCACACGTGGGAGCGACTCTATAAGCGGGAGTGGAACTCACAGCGTGGAGCTCTACTCCCACGCATATGCAAACAGGAAGGAGGAAAAGCTGGCTACCCTCCTCCCCTTGCACTTTCTCGGCAGTCCTCCATTCCCGATTTCCCTGGTTCTCCCCCTCTTCTGATCACTTTCCAACAAGTTCCTTGGCCTCTCGCCTCTCCCCATCCCCTTGTTTCCCTTAACTCCATTCTTTCCGGCAAGACACAACCCAGCTTTAACTGCGACGAGAAGGGAGGCAGGTTACCATCTTCGAGTCGTATTGGTACACGTTCGACCCAGGTAAGCTTCCACCTCTCCCTACTCTTCTCCATTTCTCCTTCTTCTTCAACATGTGTATTGTTGTTTTTCGAAGAACTGGATGGTGAAAAACACCGTCGGATTCAACAAACACAGTGAGAGGAACGTGATTGGATTGAAAATCTAACCATTCACATTATTCCTTAGACATTTTTGAGTGAAACCCCTTTGGTTTCATGAAGATCCGTTGAGAAACGATGCCAGAATCTGCGAAAAACAGCACTTATGGTTAGTTTCAAAATCGTTGAAAAATCTAGCA
The DNA here is from genome assembly GCA_035236585.1 of Warburgia ugandensis. Classification (NCBI taxonomy): domain Eukaryota; kingdom Viridiplantae; phylum Streptophyta; class Magnoliopsida; order Canellales; family Canellaceae; genus Warburgia; species Warburgia ugandensis. The sequence goes on along the minus strand of CP141132.1, from coordinate 74,242,342 downwards.
AAAATGGATAGTTTGAGTGGAAATCAAAAGGGGAAAATACTAGAAAACAAAAATTCAAGAAATTTTAAGCATTCCCATGAAATTTCGTTAAAAAATGACGTTACCTGTGTCACCGGCAACGGCCGGAATTCGGTCATCTTCTCCGGCGACAGCAACATTTTCCAACGACCCAAAAAAAATGTGAAAAATGAAATTTTTTTTTAGATACGGACAAATCACGTGTGATCTTTTCATCCGCAAAAACGGATCGTCGATTAGGAATAGATTGGTCCACGAAATTGTGATCACAAGCTTGTTTATGCGTAGGAAAAATTTGAGACCTTAACATCCGATCGTTAAAAATGCGATCGAGAGGTAAATTTAGGTCAAATATAACTACAAGTAGCTATTGGTGATGAATTATCATAGAAATGACTAACCAATTATGAATAAATTGATGGGAGATCCCATATGGCTGTCCAATATTCGATCAGTGAATATCGAAGGTCAAGAAAGGAGATCAGACCATGAAATATGGATGAAAGCATTGAATTGTGAAATAACTTATCTAAAATGTTGGAAATTGAAACTTCTAGAGGTATTACTTGATCTAGACCATCGATGTAAGGCTAATGGTGCTGATCCGATTGGATAGCGACCAATTGGTGTGCAAATCCTTGATCTAGATATATGAGGTTAGATCAAGAACATGGTGAATATAGAGTTAGAAGTAATTATAGAAACTTGCATGAAAATTTGAAATTTACTTAGAACTCGTATTCGTTGCAGAGATTGAGCGCAGCGTGAATGACATTGGTAGTTAAATTTTAAGTTGTACCTTGAGAGCAAGTAAGGACCTTGAACCCTTTCATTCCTTAAATTCTTGTTGATATGTGCTCTTGAAATTAACCTTATGCATGTGTTGAATGAACATATTGTCACCTTGGTTGAATGGATGATAGAAATTGTAATTTCTTATTGAAATGGTCATGTTATAGTCTGATTTACTATGCTTAGCTGTTATAATGAAGCAAACTGTTATAAAATGGTCAAGCCCAAGATAGTAAGCCCTGAGGGCAGCCCGGTAAGCTATGATGATGCCTTCCAAGATGGTAAACCCTGAGGGAAAGGGCTACCTGGTTGATTGCAACTAAGGTGAAGCCACCCAAGATGGTAAATCCTCAGGAATTGACTGTCAGGTATTGAGCCTCCCAAAATGGTAAACCCTGAGTGAAAAAGTTGCCTGGTTCTTTGAATCATGGTGGAGCCGCCCAAGATGGTAAACCCTGAGGGATGAGCTGTCAGGTATTGAGCGTCTCAAGATGGTAATTCCTGAGGAAAAGGGCTGCCTAGTCTTTTGGGATCATGATAGAGCCGCCGCCCAAGATGGTAAACCTTAAGGGATGAGCTAGCATATTTAGTTACCCAAGATGGTAAACTCTGAGGGAAATGGTTGCCTGGTTGATTTCGACTAAGGTAGAGTTGACCAAGATGGTAAATCCTGAGGGAACCTGACTTTGGCGTTGCCCAAGAGGGTAAATCCTGAGGGTCTGACTGCCTTGATGATGATACTCATAGTGGGCCGCCCAAGATGGTAAACCTTGAGAGAGATGACTACTGGATCCTGGTGTAATGCTATGCATGTTTAATATTACTAAGAAAATCATTAATGAGTATGCAACTTTGTTGGATGTAACGCTTATGATTTGCATTTAACTTTAAATGAGGTTCATAACTTAGTCACTCATCTATTGAATGTCCTGGGGTTGGACACGAATGGAAAATTCTTATGAGGTGTGCTTGTTTGCATGCTATGGTTGTTGCGTTATATTTGAATTTGGGAAAAAATTACAATTCTACTCTAATACCCATAGGCCTTACTTGATAGTACATGCTAACTACTTTGTAGATGACCAATTAGAATGGAAATGAATTGCTCGTGTTGTATTGAATGTGCTTTTAAGCATAGCTCAATAAGAATGATTGGATATGCATGGGTTTAGTTCTTTTTCCTTATTGGGCTTAGCAGCTCACCTTATTATTTTGCAGGTACCAATCAAGCCGAGAAGAGAAAGGGGGTTGAGTGAATTGAAGAAAGCTTGATTGAAGATGTAACATTTTGAATTGTATATATATGTGCTGACACTGAATATGAGTTATATTTTATTTTTTGACAATGATCCTTATGGATCCTATGTGTTTTATCTTGATAGGGCATGTATGAGACTCACTTGAACTCCTAGTTAATAAGCAGGTGTTAGTGGTGTATTATGATAGATAGTATAGAGACTGAGTCTCCCTTAAGGAATTTATAATTGCTATATTGTCTATCAGGTAAACTGCATAGCATGCGTTAAATGCAGAAGTCCAAAAAATAGGGGAGACTTTGCAGAAATTTCGGTAGAACTTAATAGTTAAAGGAGAAAAATATTTTTATCAGTAAACTATGACTTGCACAAGACAAGAGCACTTAGTTCTCTCAATACTTCCATTGTGATGTATGTATGTATGTATGTATGTATGTATGTATGTATGTATGTATGTATGTATATAAGCGAGGCCACGTAGGCCTAGCTTGGCCAATCGCTATGCTTGATTAAGTCTAATCGCGGCCCCAGGGATTGGGGTCGCGACTTCTTAAATCTAAAAAAGAAGTAAATCCAAGTGATAATTTTTTTTTAATTTAGTAGTTAATTCTATATTAATGGTCTAGATCATCTAATTAACCCTCAATTAGGGCAATCCTGAACTAGTTATTGGTTTTTCTAACATCTAGACAATCATTCATCATCTTTGATCATCAATCTAAGTTATGATTCATTCATTAGTGTTCCTTGATCAATAAAGGTCAGTCTTTTTCATCTCATGATGTATAGAGACAATCCAACTGTTGGATCGCTCTTTATCACTCATAAGCAATATCTGATCATCATTTTTAGTCATTTTCATCATGATCCAATAAATTTCCATATTTGTTTAGCGATTTGCATGTATATCCATGATTACACATCGATCTGACAGTAATATCACTCTATGATTAGACAGTCTTGAGGCACATGATCACATCAATAGTCAAGATCACTTTTCTTGACAATCATATGAGATCTGTGGTTCTAATCCACTAGATCATCACATGTTTGATGCATATAATCAATTTCTAAAGCTTGATGCATATAATCAAATCTAGGTCTATGTTGTTCCAAACGAACTCAATAGATATCTCAAATCATGATTTGGACCTTTATAGCTCTCACAATTGAGTTTTTCGTGAATGAACGGTCCAAAAATCACATTTATAAATAAATAATTAAATTCAGCATCACGGAGACGCACGTATGGAACATGTCCCATGTGTGTAACCATCATTGGGACGCACACGCATTCTGTCTCTTCCAAAGATGATGCACTTGCGCATAGTGTCGTGCATCTCTTGGGCGCGTCTTAGGCGCCCTGAAAGGGTCGCCATCATCGGAGATGACGACCAGAGTTAAATCGCCTCCGATGTCATCTCCGACAATGCCCATAGTCTCCAACACTTGTGATTTTTGTGTCATTTTGACTTGATTTTTGTGTGTTTTCGTTTTATCATACTTTCATCAATTCACTTTACCTAAATCTAAGGTTTTTAATTGATTTTATCACGTTTATAAAATTTCCCAAACTCACTATTTTTGGCTTTATCAGTCATTGGATCTTCATGAAATTTAAAGAGTTTGTTTCTGGTGTTAAGATGCATATGATGAACAATTCATATCAATAATCTGATACTATTTCATCAACTAATTTGGCTAAAAACAGTATCCACCTCATAGTCACCCAAAAAATGACATTCCACGCCATTTTCCCACATCAACGGATGAAAAAAATAAGGTTAAACCATAGTAAATGGAAAAGCGGGGAATGAACAGGGCCTACCTTTGGTTTGTGGGTGGTGAAAACTAAAATAAATTTAAAATTACACATTTAACCAATTAGATGATCTAATAAAATGCTAATCTAGGGTTATTTTAGGCAAAATTGAATACTTAACACTTTACCATCATTCATAGGAATTTCCTTTGGCCATTTTCAAGCTCACTAATTGCTACCTTGGGGCATTAAAACAAAGATAAGAAATAAACTAGAAGATATAATAAGGGTAGCTTTAATCTATGTTAATTTACCACCTAAAGAAAAACATCTTGTCTTCCACCTTGCAAATCTCCAATTAACTATTCCACCACATGAACTAACTAAAAAGCTCTTGAGCTTCCAATATCACATGGAAGCCACAAATAGGTACAAGGGACATAAAACACTTGGCACCCCAAAGAAATTGCTTCGTGATAAAGTCTAGCTTCATCCATTCTAATGCCCCAAAAGTCTTGTTAAGATCCACATTATCTTATCTTGGGTTCATATTATTTCATTAGAGTCTTAACCTTCAACCCAAAGCTAACTTCCTCTTAAAAAATGATGAACATTATATTGAAGCAATGCTTAAATTTAATTCTCCTAAAGTTCGAACCTTTGATCAAGTAATTCTCTATTACCACCTTCATGCTTTGACAAATAGCTTCTCCAACAATGATGAATAGATAAGGGAACAAATATCCCCTTATCTTCAATATCTAGCTGGAGAAGATAAATGAAACTTTTCGCTAGCTATATTTAACGCCCCATAATGATTTTTTTTTTCTTGAAATTTTGAAAATTAGTTTTTAAATACGGAATCTTGAAGTCTTCACCTTTGAACCCTTTAAAGTTTGGGTGATTTTCATTCAAAAATGGATTGAAATCTTGCTAGAGATGGTGAATAGAGTTTTCAACGGCAATATCTAAAATCTCTATATGATGCCCATTTTCTTGGAGTTTTGAAAAATAGTTTTCAAATATGAAATTTAGATGTCTCAATCAATCATCTTGAAAATTTTCCACAATTTTCAATGAGAAATGTGTTTAAGGCTTTATCAAGAAAAGATTATAGGATTTCATGGCAAGCAACAATGAAAATCTTGATTTTATGCTTCTTCTTCTTTTTTTAAACACATTTTAGATATAGGTTCTAGGTGATCTAATCTATGAAACCCTAATATTTGGGAGAATGTTATGAGAAATGAGTTTAGATTTTTGAAAAAAAAAGTGGTGACAAGAATTCATCGCAATCATCTTATTAGTGAGATTCAAAACTGTGACAAGAATTCATCACATCATCTTATTAGCGTGAACAACAATTTAGTCTCCAAACTAATTTTTTTTCTTTCTACTTTGATCTCTAAACAAATATTGTAAAAACTTATTTCAAAACATTATAATGTATGTTATGGAGTTCATTCTAGGCATTCATTAGCGTCAAATGAATCATCAAAGAAAGTATGATGGAAAGATTTATGGTGCTAAATTAATCAATAGTTGAGAAATTAATCTGTAGAAAAGAATGTTTAACAGAGTAACCTTTAGCAAACATATAGTTTCAAGGACTAAAATGTATTATTTCCTTTTAGCATGCCCAAATAATTAGACAAAAGGTTGAGATAATCAAAAGTTTGGTGTTCCATGCTAGAGTAGAGAGCTGCATGGCACTTGTAGTCTGTCTAGCTTTATGATGGTATTCCCTTTTATTAAAGTATCTAGCTTTCACAAATAAAGAAGTCTCTATAAACATACATGGTTAGTAAGAGATAAAGGTGCACATGCCCAATTTTCTATGCAAGGTAAAACTTATATTATAGATCTAATCCATTTAAAATATTAGTGCTGGTATAAATAGGATAGAACTAAAATTTCATGCCCATTGAATGATTGTATAGCCTATTCTTTTAGGTAAATTCATGAACATCTATTTTTATTAATTTTTTTCAAAGATTAAAAACAAGTGGTTACGATTTAAACTTTCAAAATACAAAGCTAAAATAATTCATGGGAAATGAATTCTGATGTCCACCCATAAGGAAAGCCAAATAAGACGAATAGGTTACATCATATAAAGGCAGGACTTGGTGGTATTTTGGAGTCAGTACTCAAACTCAGTTAGAATAGCATTTTTCTTCTCCAAAAGTCTTAATATAATGGGTGATTCTTGCTTATGTCGGGGGCTGTATGATAAATGTTAAAACTCAACAAAAATGTTTCATCGCCTATTTTACAACTGCAAAATGCTCAGAAATGCAAGGGCTAAGATCATGGAATAGGTGGGATTTTTGTGGCATGTCAGATCCATGGGATTGCAGGGCCAAGAAGATTAACAGTTTGAATAACTAAAAGCAGGCTGCAATTTATGCCTTCTAAGCGACATGCCGGCAAGAAGGTTTGCCCTATAACTTCTGGTTGTCAGCACTTGCGCTAAGAAGGTCCATGCCGGCAAGGAACCAACAAAAGCCTTTATTAACACGCAACGGGAAACTTATAATTTGCTGATAACTACAGATGGCAAGCAAAAGCAACTGTGCACGGATGTTTCGACAATTAATTCATTTCTCATATCTTGACTAATACTAGTTTTTAGGGGAGTACTGGTATTGTGCGCGACGCTAGCATCTTGCTTTAGTGCGCCCCACTTTGGTAACATTGGTGTTATGAAACCCCGCCTTGCTTGATCAGAATCCTTCCTCTGACTTCTCTGGGCTTGGATCTATTATCTTATATGCCAAATATGAATATGATTGACTGACTTTAACATCCAAAACTTCGGCATCTTACCCATTGACTATAGACCGTTCTTTAAACAGCGGTTCCAATCGTCAATATGCTTTGATCAAGAGCATACTTTTTTAGTTTGCATGGTTCTATAATCCTCACTATTTTTGGGGCAGTAGTCATCCATGGCCAGAGAAATCAGATGGAGGGCTCCAATCAAGCAAAGGTGGATCATTATGACAAAGTGGGGCAGGGCGCACTTAAGCAAGCTGCTGTATTGCGCGTCCCATACCAACGTTCCTCGTCTTTTAGTTGTTGATTACAATGAATTCCAACAGATAGGTTCATTCAACCAAAAAGCTATATTTTTGGGAGAATTTTGTTGCTTTAGCCGGCCTCTTGTATTTTATTCCTTGGAGTAGCTTGCCTATTTTGGCATCGGTCTCTGATAATCTATAAATTCTTCCGAGGACTTTCCCTTTAGGACATTGATTTCTTGTGAACACATCTGCGTGAAAGATTGTCTCCCTTGCAAAGGTAAAGGCAATCTACCGAAATTCTTTTAACTTCATTCGAATGCTGAATGTGTTTTTCATTTGATTGTCTTCTTCTTTTTCTAGGCCGATTTTGAACTGTTCTCTGGTGCATTTTGAATTGCACTCTATCAAAAGTGCAAGGAGTTGATGGGGAAGAAAATGCAACTTTGATTCCACTGATCCTAGTACCATCACTAGCTTCGGTGATGATATATTGACGTAAATACTTTATCGATTGCCTCTTAAGTCTATCTTCAGATTCAAATGCGTATCGAAAGCATGGCGTAATTTTATTTGTGACGACTCTTTTCAAAGAAGACTACAATTGGTTATGGCTGGACTCTTCTATCGAATTCGTTTAAGCAAGCCTGATGGCTGTGAAAGAACACAAATACAATATATCAGGTGGAAATGGCAGAAATAGTAGTGTTTTAGACATGAGCATTACTTTCTTGCCACGCCAGTCTAATTTTCACATCATCGATTCATGCAACGGATTACTTCTTAGTTTCTTGCCATACTAATCTGCTTCAACATTACAATTTTCTACCCGAAGTGTTTCCTTTCCATCTTTTAACTTCATTTCCTGGAAAAAAAAACTTGTAAATTAAGATAATGCATTCACATTTGGTTGTGAACTACAGAGCAATTAACCTTTAGCAAGAACTTTTTGAAGTTGCAATAAGAACCTGCAAGATAGATGTCTGTTTTCGGTTCCCAAAAAAGGGTCTGTTACTGCTCAATGTGTGGAAATTTCAAGCTTTCATCTCACAGAATTCAATTCCATTTTTAACTCTATTTTTCTGGGTAAAGGGAAAGGTGGGAAATTTGCCAGTTTGTCTGAGAAGCACAGAGCAGCCGACCAATTGATAGCACGAAAGAAAAGGCAAGTAAGTTTTTACTGTCTAGATGGAAGCAAGCTAAGGAGATGAGTTTGACAATGAAGAAGACAGGGATAGGTGTTGGGGATTTTCAGTCCCCGCCCAAGATCATACACACAAAAACGCAGAGTTTAACGTGGTTCGGCCAATAAGCCTACGTCCACGGGAGAAAATGATTTCACTATGAAAACGGGGTTTTACACAAAAGTATACACGGGGATTTTTACAGAGGAATGGGGTTATTATCCTTGCCCTATTCGTATCCCTATTTATAGGGAATTTTAGGGTCTGATTTTCAACCCGTTTTACACAAAGTCAGTGGTCGGTGGCGGTGGCCGACGGCGGCGCTCGTCCATTGTTGAAGTCGGCGGTCGGTGGCGGTGATCGCCGCGCCCGCCACCGTTGAATACGGTGGCCGCCTGAAAATGGGGCTGGACCAACAAATCTCCCCCTCCAGGCCCATTAACTGAAGGAGGTTTCTTCACGTATGGACTTTTAGCAGAAGCCCATCCCGACCAATTCTCTGCAAATCTCGAACTTGCTCTGAGGTAATGCTTTTGTCATTATATCCGAACTATTATCGTCAGTATGAAAACTTCGAGTCCAAAATATCACGTATCCAATGATACCGAACATCAATGTGCTTTGACCTTCCATGAAAAGTAGAGTTCTTGCTAAGGTGTATAGCACTATTTGTCGCAAAATAACGTATACCTTCGCATAAAGCCAAGTTCGTTCACGAACTTCTTCATCCACAATAAACTTTTGCATGCTTGTCACATGAATAAACTCAGGCCGTCGTAGATAAGGCAACACACTTGGCTTTGATTGCCATGACACGGCTCCCCCGCAAAAGTAATTAAGTCTGAAGTAGACTTCCTCGTGTCAATATCACCTCACCATATTTGAATCGGTGTAGCCCTCAAGCACCTGGGCTTGCCCGGTGCCAAATCCCAAACACAACTTAGAGGTACCACGTAGATATCTCAATATCCACTTCATTGCATTCCAATGTTCTTTTCCTGGATTTGATAGAAAACGGCTCCAGCTGTACAACCGCATGTAATGTCCGGTCTAGTGCATACCATGGCATACATAAGGCCGCTTAACAGTGAAGCATAAGGAACATCTTGCATGTATTCCTTCTCAGCATCACTTGTTGGAACTTGATTCTTACTTAGCTTAAAATGAGTAGCAAAAGGTGTACTAACCACTTTAGCTTTATCCATGTGAAATCGTTGAAGTACCTTTTCTATGTACTTCTCCTGAGACAGCCATAACCTCTTATTCTTCCTGTCACGAATGATAGAAATCTCGAGAATCTGTCTCGCGGATCTTAAGTCTTTCATAGCAAAGACTTTGTTTAGCTCCTTCTTTAGTTGACTGATCCTTGAAGAGCTTCTTCCAACAATAAGCATATCGTCGACATAGAGTAGCAAGATGATGAAATCATCTTCTAAGAATCTCTACACAGAAACACATGCATGATCGAAGTAGTCTTTCGATAACCCTGTTGGGTCATGAGCGCCGAACTTCTGTACCCTTTCATGCAGCCACGTTTTAAGCCATACAGACTCTTCTTCACTTGCAGACATACTTTCTTTGCCTTTAAGAACAAACCCTTCTCGCTCCATATATATCTCCTCCTCTAAGTCACTGAGTGGAAAATTTGTCTTCACATCCATCTGCTCAACCTCCAGATCAAGGTTTGAGGCCAAACCCAATACAACTCGGATTGAAGACATTTTAACAACAGGAGAAAATATCTCCTCGAAAGCAACACCTTTTCTTTGACCAAAGCCTTTCACGACAGGTCTAGCTTTGTATCGTGGTCGTGAAGTGTCACCTTCGTACTTCACCCTGTATATCCACCGATTCTTCAAAGTCATTCGCCCTTAGGTAATCTTACCAGCTCAAAAGTGTGGTTGTCTTGTAAGGATTTCATCTCATCCTTCATAACTGCAATCCACTCTGCATTTTCTTCACTTTTAGCTGCCTCTGTGTAGCTCTCAGGTTCTCCCCCGTTAGTGAGGAGTACGTACTCATCTGATGAATATCGAGTGGAGGGTTGACGATCTCTCGAGCTCCGTCTCAATGAAACTGCTGGTTCCTTAGTAGGAACCTCATGCTGAATATCATCAGCCTCTGACGAAACATCCATGTCTTCAGCAGCTTCATGTTCTCCCTCAGCCTAATTATCTTGAATATCAACTGGAGCACCACCATGGTCATTGGTGCCATCTACACTTGGCATATGTGAAACAGAGCCTTTGGATCTAAATGTCGAGTATCGAACTACGAGTTTCTGATACTTTGGCTTTGTCGATGTGTTCAATGGTTTGGTCTTCCATAAAGACCACATCACGACTTCTAACCATCTTCTTTGAAACAGGATCATATAGCTTGTAACCAAACTCATCCTGCCCATAGCCGATGAAAATGCATTGTTTGGTCTTGACGTCTAACTTGGACCTCTCATCCTTAGGTATATGTACAAACGCTTTGCACCCAAATACCCGCAAATGATCGTAAGAGACATCTTTTCCATACCATAGCCTATCAGGAACATCTGCATTCAAGGCAACTATTGGAGATAGGTTAATAACATAGGCTGCTGTGTATAGCGCCTCACCTCAGAAGGAACTAGGTAGCTTTGCTTTAGAAAGCAAGCATCTGACCCTCTCCATCAATGTCCTGTTCATCCTCTTTGCTAAACCATTTAGCTGAGGAGTCTTCGGAGGAGTTCTTTGATGTCTGATCCCTTGCTTCTTACAATAAGCATCGAAAGGTCCACAAGACTTTCGCCACCGTTATACCGTGCGAATGCATTTCAGCCTTCTTCCTAGTTTAACGCTCAACAGAACCTTGAAATTCTTTAAACTTGTCAAGCACCTGATCCTTAGTTTTCAAAACATAGACCCAGAGTTTCCTGGAATAATCATCAATAAATGTGACAAAATATAATGCACCACCAAATGTGCGTACCTTCATAGGACCGCATACATCTGAATGTACCAATTCAAGCACGCCTGGCTTTTTGGAAGAATGATGGCTTTTGAAGGAAACTCGTTGCTACTTCCCGGCAAGACAATGAGCACATTTGCTTACCTTTGTAGCTTTGAGCCCTGAAAGCAAATTCTTCTTGACTAGACAACCTAGTCCTTTCTCACTCATGTGACTGAGCCGCCTGTGCCACAACTCTGAAGAACCAGCAACATCAATTGCGTTCACAGAGTTAATAGGAATCGAAGCTTGCATCACATACAAACTAGATGATTTCTTCCCTCTGGTAACCACAAGCGCTCCCTTAGAGAGCTTCCACTATCCATCGCAAAAGGTACTACAAAGCATTATCATCATCAAGCTTTCCAGCTAATATTAAGTTCAACCGGATATCTGGTACATGTCAAACGTCCTTGAGAATAAACCTTGTTCCGTTGTTGGTGTCCAAACAGACGGATCCGATACCAACAACCTTTGACAGCCCATCGTTACCCATCTTCAACACTCCAAAGTCACCAGGAGTGTACGAGGTGAAAAACTCCCTCCTCGAGGTAACATGAAAAGAAGCACCACTGTCAACAACCCATCCAATCTCATTGGAGGCTAGGTTGATTTCATTTTCATCACAGACCACAACAAGGCCTGAAGTAGTGGCACCTACACGATCATTCCCCTTATCATTTCTTCTCTCCTGCTTGGCATTCTCTGTTTTGTTCTCGACTTTCCACTTGTAACACTGCCTTTTAATGTGACCCTTCTTGCCACTGATAATTGCATTCCAGATTCTTGTATCTGGACTTAGATTTACTCCTGCTTCTATTATTCTTCTCCTATCCTTTGATCTTGCTTCTCCCTCGATTTTCTGAGATCAAAATCTCAGACTGTGATGTGATGACAACTTGAGCTCGTCGCCTCATTTCTTCATTTAGAACTGCGCTTCTCGCAGATTCCCATGTCACAGCACCACCTGGAGCAGAATTAGCTAGAGAAACAGGAAAATTTTCCCATGAGTCAGGCAAAGTATTTAAAAGCCATAAACCCATGATATCATCGTCAAACCTGACGCCAACATTGGATAGTTGCTGAAAGCATCCGGTCAACTCGTTCAAGTGGTCGGAAATAGAACTCCCTTCCTTGTATCTCAAGTGCATCGCTTGATTAAGTAGGAATAACTTATTATTCCCAGTTCTCGACGCGTACAAGGTTTCTAATTTGATCCATAGAGTTCTAGCATGTATTTCATTTTGAATATGATTCAAAACATTATCTTCTACCCATTGTCGAATAAAACCACATACCTGTTCGTGTTCAAAAGCCCACTCTTCTTCGGACTTATCTTCCGGTTTTTGAGTTGCAAAAACAGGTAAATGTAATTTCTTCACAAAAAGAAGATATTTTATTATTCCCTTCCACTTGTGATAGTTAGTACCATTTAAGCAAATCATTTTGCTCATGTTTGCCTCCATAAGTAAAGAAAGAGTACTTACAGCAATTTTAGGAGAAAATCTTACAAATTTGAGAACACCACTGCGTTTGCCAAGAACTGGTCTATCCCCCTTGAAAACACACTTAAAAATAGGTCTACTCCAATCGAATGATTGCAACTCGTTACTATTGCAACTCACTACGGTTGCACTCGAATCACAGTTGCAAGATCGTTGTAATACGCTACTGTTTCAACTTCGCCACTTATCGTGCAAATGCGCTACTATTTGCACTCGATCGTTACAACTCTATCTTGTTGTAACTCAGGTATTTGTTGAAACTCGAATGTTGGAACCGCACAGGTCTACTGCCAACTCAATCGTAGTAATCTTGTAGTGACATCGTAGCCAATAGTAATGATGATGCTTTTACTGTAGTAACATAATAACGTGCTTTTCACTGTAGCAGCAATGATGATTACTGTAACAACTGTAGCAGGAACAGTTTTCTTCCTCCTCTCGACCGGCGGAACTGCAAATCCGTTTTCTGCCTCTGTTTCACGGTAGAACCCCGCCCAAGATCATACACACAAAAACGCAGAGTTTAACGTGGTTCGGCCAATAAGCCTACGTCCACGGGAGAGAATGATTTCACTATGAAAACAGGGTTTTACACAAAGGTATACACGGGGATTTTTACAGAGGAATGGGTTATTATCCTTGCCCTATTCGTATCCCTATTTATAGGAAATTTTAGGATCTGATTTTCAACCCGTTTTACACAAAGTCAATGGTCGGTGGCCGACGGTGGCGCCCGCCGCTGTTGAAGTCAGCAGTCGGTGGCAGCTGACTGCTGCGGCCGCCACCGTTGAATACGGTGGCCGCCTGAAAATGGGGCTGGACCAACAATAGGTTGTTAGAGAGGTGGCAGGATCGGGACCATAAAGTTATACGAAATATCACTGGCAATAGAGAATTGCAGATGTCAGAGAAATCTTTTAGGAATATGTTAGTAGTAGTCAAGGGACGGTGATAACTACACTTGCCTGTTTTGATATTGGCACTCCTAGTGCAGTAAACTTCCAAGTGAATATTGATAGCTAGTGAACTGCACTAACAGTAGAGAAAATGTGAAACAAAGAGCTGAGTACCAGCACCAAAACAGGAAAGATATCTCTGCTATAAAAAAAAGTTTGCAATAACAGACTACTCAAATTGAAGGGAAGAAGACTTCTCTCATGAACAAAAGATTATCTTGTTCACTTGAACTTCTTTCTCCATCTGCAAGGTAGCTAACACCCAAGTTGAAATGTGATGAACTCTTTGGCCCTTGTGCTCAGACCGATTTCTTTGAAATGCAATTTCTAGAACTAACAGTACATGTCCACGAATTTTCTTATTCGCCAGAGTTTGTTGAAACTCAAAAGGCTAGGACAACTAAGATGTCATGCAATCTTACAACCTTTTTTTTTTTTCTATATTTTTGAAAGTTTGCAATCTTACAACATCTCGATTCATCGGATGAATGTCCCAGTATTCCAGCCTATAGAAACCAGAATAATATAAGTCATGGTAGAGTAGAGAAGTGCTTCACTGTAATATGGGAGTATGAGTACCCTGCAGACTGGAGAGAAGGCTCGCAATCATCAATAAGTAAACAACAGAGCTGAAGCCTGTCGGTACAGAGAACAGCTAGCAAACTACCAGATTGCACCTAATGCACCATCTTCTTGAAAATTATGAAGAATTGCCGGAAGGATATCCAAATCATGAATTTGGAGGCTGTCCGGAGGCAACTGATTGACATTTTATGGTGAATGCCTTTACAATGAATAGCACAACAAAGACAAGGACCATAAAAATATTACAATGCATTTATCTTCACAAAGACATTGACAAATCGACAGAAGAATATGAAAACGTTCAAAAGATGAGAATCACAACGTGGCTTTTGTGGGTTACTATTAGGGTACTGATATATGCGCAGGGCCATGCTTGACAATTCTCATCCATTGGAGGATCTAGCTACTGTTTTCTTGAGTTGTAAAATGGATGTTACAAAGTGATTCAGATATTCTGAAATGTAGCCTGCCCCGAATTACAGCTATTATTACCATTTAGTTAGGGGCTCAAGAGAAAAAACAAGGGGCGGATATAACAGTACACTACTGTTACTTCATTGATTTTAGGCTGAAAAAGCAATAGCTCTTATGTTGATTTTTGTAAGAAGGTCTTTGAATATGTTTTTATTGTAACGACTGATGAATTTCAAACAAGGGGATGATATGGTTTCTTGGAAAAATACGTCAATCGTTGAAGTATATGCATGGATATTTGTGAATAACTTAAAAAACTCTTTCCAAGTACCTCATTTGGCGGAACAGGTGGCTGCAATATCTTTGTTACGAGAAGAGGACAATTTCAAACTGTTCAAAAACTGACTGAATTCACACTTTCTCCAATCTGGAGGGAATTGATGTAGCAAAAATTTACAGGTCGTACTAATAAAAAATTAGTGTAGGAATAAGTGATAATAAAAGAAACTTTCATTGAAATTTGGTTTTATGTCTTTTTGGAATATTTTGTTAGGTTTTCTGGATAGGTTGGGACTGCTAGAAACTTCCATACGATGTAATTTTTAAGTATAATTTGAACTTGCAGTAACAATACAAGTCTCTTAGGCCTCTCTCTCTCTCTCTCTCTCTCTCTCTCTCTCTCTCTCTCTCTCTCTCTCTCTCTCTCTCCATCTTCTTCGACGTCAACCAAATAGAATAGGTGCAAAATCCCAAAACCATTGCATGCCTCCAAGGCCTTCATTTCTCCATAAGTTGTGATTATTAGATGGACGATAGTTCTCTCTTTCCCCAGCTGCCATCCATTTTGTAGTTGATGCCGAAGAAGATAGATATCCTGGATCCATGAAAATGCACTTGATGTAGGCCTGCCTTGAATTTGGCACAATGCTTACCCGTGCTTTTCGAAGCAACAAATACAAACTCCTCTCTCTTTCTCATTTTTTTTTTCCCTTTTATTTAGATTATCCCTTGAGGTTTTCTTTAATTGACAGATCTCTTTAACACCCTTTAGCTTCGTCCTTGCGCAAGGGGCCATACTGATCTTCTCTGTATGTTTTAATTTATTTGATGTATCCAAGAAACAACCTTTAGTGGCATATAATGTAAATTCTGAAAACTAGAGTGTATAGGAAATGGAGGAAGCCAGCAAACAGTTGGTTTTGCAGACAATAATAGTTAGGGTAACAAACTTTTGATCTTTCATTATTGACACTTAAGATTTCTGTTAAAAAGCTAGAAACTTTAGTTAGTGCAACGAGCTTATATTTTTATTTTCTAAGAACAGGCAAGAGGAGCAATCCCAAATGGAAACCACCACCAAAAGGCACTGTGAAGCTGAATTTTACTGTCTCAAGTCATGGACCAAGTGGACGCTTAGGGTATTGGTGGGATTCTTAGAGACGCTAAAGGAATCAAGCCATATCGATTTCGATGTACTAGCAGGGGAAATAGATCCTGTCAAGGGTGAGATTTTTGTGCCATTGACAGGGATAAGATTTGTTTGTTAGATGCATAACTCAAAATTTATTATTGAAGTCGATTCCTCAGATGGTTGTCCAATACAACCTTAACACCATGGAAGTTCTCCAATATGGTTAACGGGGCACTGCATCGTCTAAGAAACTTTGATGCCACCTTTTCCCACACGCTGAGCGTAGGGAACTCTGATGTGCATATGAGATGGAAAGACTAGGAGTACAAGCACAATCTATCAAGCTTCGTAGTTCAGTATTATGATCGACAAGGATGCAGAAATGCTAATCGGATCAAGCTAAACGAATTGACAATCATTCCAGGAGAATCTTCTAGAGAACATGCCTAGATTGATTCTTCACACTGAGGCTTGCCTCAGTTTATCGTTTCTCTTATTCCAGAACTCACTTTTAGGTCTTTTTGGCCATTGATTTGGTGGGGCGTCACCTTAATGAAATGAGTTACAGGCACTTTTCTATTGGATTTGCATCATCAAAGTTGTTATGCCTAATAAGTTACTTACTCTTCATCAATAGCACAACTAGTCGAATTGATATTCTTGACTTCACCGTACAATGTAATAGTCAAAGTGGACCCCGTATAATTTGCTTTGCATGGGAGGGACGAATGAGCCATGCACCATAACGTGGGCCTGACTTT
The DNA here is from genome assembly GCA_035236585.1 of Warburgia ugandensis. Lineage (NCBI taxonomy): Eukaryota > Viridiplantae > Streptophyta > Magnoliopsida > Canellales > Canellaceae > Warburgia > Warburgia ugandensis. The sequence goes on along the minus strand of CP141132.1, from coordinate 74,225,696 downwards.
TGGGGCAGCTGGTCTCCCATCGATGCACAGCTTTTACGTGCATTTTGCAATGGTTTACCTCACATCCATCATAAACACCATATCTATTTTACAAAATTATCGTGGACTACCCCTCCCAGCTTTAGCTTTTTATTTCTACGTGATAATGTAGAAGGAGAAAATCAATGGTTGAAAATGGGGAAGCTTGTAAACGTGGTTGGCCCTCGTCTCCTCACTTTCGTACGTCCTAATTTGGTTGATCAGAGTTGTTCATCTGATTTCTCTATTATAGATGATTACTAGTCGAAAACCGTGTGCACTGGATAAGTCTGAATATGAATAACTGTAAGTCTGATCACAAGGCATAGATGGTTGGAGTCATTGTTTAAAGAATGGTCCATGTTGAATCAACGAGTGAAAGTTTATATTTTTCTAAGGTGTTAGAACCATCCAACCACTGTGATTTTTGGATTAGAAGATACACAAAGACAAATATATTAAATGAACAAATCTGATCAAGCAAGAGCAGATCAAGTAAATGTGTCGGTGCTGGATGGCAAGCTGGATATACGGTGTCTTTGTTTGGTCTTTCACGTTTGAATGCGTACAATTATTGGGACCATGGCCACGAAACATCAGTTCCTACTTTCTGGATCTTTCACGTTTGAACGCATATAATTAATAGGACCCATGGGCATGAAACATGATTTCCTACTTTCTACGCCAAGCGGGTGCACTTGCGCACATTAATGAAACAGATAAATGGAGGGTTCTTATTATATATATATATATATATATATATATATATATATATATATATATATATATATTGAAATTTGTCTGTCATCCATTGGTTGGTCCTGTAGATCCAGAGTTGGTGCATGATTATGTATGTAACAGCTCTATTAGATAAGGTTGTTTATTAAAAAGATTAATTCTAGAGTGAAATATCTTTTGAAAACGGATGGTTACCTAATTGATTGCTTTGCAGAAAGAATTTCCACTTTTACTCTCTAAAAGAAATGCTCGTCTTGTTAAATATAACCTAAAATAAATAAAATAGTATTTAAAAATTTTACTTTCTGTACGGCAAACGTTAGGCTTCCCCCGTTTCTAGTCTTCCCATAATTCTCTCCACTACCAATATAATAATTTATCTTCTGTTTCCACAAGGTAAATGTTAGGCTTCATCCACTCTAGTCCTTCCACTAATTCTCTCCACTAGCAGTGTTATATATTCTAGTTTTTATCATCTCGAAGATCTGGCCCTTTTGGTACTCGATCTCGATCGTACATCTGGAAGATGTGGTGATCAAAGCAGAAACCGTGTAATTTATCTTATAAAACACAAACTTTATTAATATCTCCCATTTATTCAAACCTACTCTTTTACTCGACCCATTTCATGGACACACGGATTATATATGATGGAAAATATGACCAATTGATTAGGTGGACGAGCATGTACAGTGATCGCAACCTAGATAGATATTGTGCACGTGTGGGTTTCCTTTTTCATGTCTTAGCCATCTATCTGAATTTGACTCCTGCATTTTCAAACGCTCAAGCCGGAGTCTTATTTTCAGATGCTGGCTTTTCCACATTTTTTCTTCCTCCATTCAAAGTATGAAACACATAAAGTGGCTTTCTTATTATAAGGAAAGTGGTTTTACTTTCCAAGATCTGGCCCTTTTGGTACTCCATACTCGATCGTACATCTGCAAGATGTGGTAATTAAAGCAGAAACTGTGCATATAACACAAACTTCAAAGGCGCTGAGCTGATTCCCTTGCCTATAAATGCATACATCTGCTATGCAATCTTCCTCACCCGAAACCCACCATCTTTGCTTCTCTCTCCTTCAGTCTCCTAGTTCCAATAGCGCTTTGTTCCCCTCATAATATCAATTCTCGGCTGCTTCTTTGCTCTTCATCGTTTCTCTTCTGTCTTACTCTCTTCTTCTCCTCCATCCATTTCTTCTTCTTCCTCTCGCTGCTGCCTGTATCTTCTGCCACCTTATTAGGAAACGAAACCCATCGACTTGCCTTGCTTGCCTTCAAGCATCAAATAACAGCTGACCCAAACAATGACTTGTCCTCATGGAATGACAGTCGCCATTTCGGTCAATGGAAGGGAGTCACTTGCGGCCATCGGCATCGTCAGAGAGTCACCGGATTGGACCTTGCACATCAACAATTGGAAGGTCCAACATCTCCCTCCATTGCAAACCTCTCTTTTCTAAGGGTAATTCACCTCCAAAACAACAGTTTCTCCGGCCACCTCCCCCAAGCCGTCTTTCGTCTTCCACGATTGATATTTGTCAATCTGAGCTGTAATTCTTATCACGGAGAGATTCCGGCCAATACGACAACCCAACTTCGAGTACTTGATTTAAATTACAACGATCTCATTGGGGTCATTCCTCATGATCTACAGTCACCTCCGAGGCTCACTTGGTTAAGTCTTAGGCATAACAAACTCGGAGGAAGTATCCCACCTTCCCTAGGCAATCTTTCGTCTCTCACCTGCTTGGATTTCGCGGAAAATAGTTTGAGAGGAAGTATACCCTATGACATAGGAAGATTAGTTATGCTAAAAGTTATAAGCCTAGGTATTAATACATTGTCAGGTACAATTCCTAGCCCACTTTATAATCTCTCATCACTTGTTATATTTGCTGTAACAAATAACTCGCTATACGGGAGCCTTCCACCCGATCTAGGCTCAACTCTCCCAAACTTACAAGAGCTTTATATGGATACCAATAGTTTTAGAGGACTTATACCAGGTTCATTGCCCAATGCTTCACGACTTGCAATACTTGAACTTGGTAACAACGGTTTCACAGCTTCCGTGCCTCTAAATTTGGGTAGCCTTCAAGGTCTCTCCATTCTTAGTTTATGGGGAAATCAGCTAGGAGGTACAAAGGAAGCAAATGACTTGACCTTTCTCAATTCTTTGATTAACTGCACAAGTCTATTCGACTTAGGACTAGACTTTAATCATTTTAAAGGTGCATTGCCCATTGCAGTGTCTAATCTCTCAACGCAACTAACTTACCTAAGTTTAGGACAAAACCAAATATCTGGAACGATTCCCTAGGAAATTGAATTTTATTGAAGGTACTATTCCCGCTGGAATTGGGAAGCTGAACAAGCTATACTCTCTGTTCTTGGGTGGTAATGAACTTCGGGGACAAATTCCAACATCCCTAGGGAACTTGACAGGATTGGGCTTGCTCTCATTAGAGTCGAATAATTTAATAGGAAAAATGCCTTCAAGTCTTGGCAATTGCCAAAATATGCAACAATTGCATCTTGAGAAGAACAAACTTAGTGGCAACATACTGAAAGAAGTTCTTAACATTCCATCTCTCACAATACATCTCGACTTGTCGCATCTGCCTTACATTATCTTCATCACCATGGAAAAGTGCCAATTGTTCATCGTGATCCAAAGCCGAACAACATACTTTTTGATGATGACATGAATGCACATGTTGGTGATTTTGGCCTATCAAAGTTGCTTTTTGAGGCCACTGATGATAATTGCTCTGAAGATAAAACTAGCTCATCAAGATTGAAGGGAACTATTGGATATGTTGCTCCAGGTAAATGACTTTATCTATCAATTTACATAATTTTTTGTAATCATGAATCCATAATAAGGCATAACTTGGTATGATACCATTCTTTCTTTCCCAACTAATGATAATATCTATTTTGAAATGTGTATATGATGCTACTAAAAGTTAGAACTATATATTGTAGAATATGGGATGGGTTGCAAGGCAAGCACACAAGGAGATGTATATAGCTATGACATTCTTTTACTAGAGTTTTTCATGGGAAAGAGACCTATGGATGACATGCTCAAAGATGGACTTGACCTCTACCAGTTCATCAAAATGGCTTTTCTCGACCAAGTAATGAAAATTGCAGACCCGCAATTGCTCAATCACCAAGAGAGCGCATGGGGATGGGAGATGTTGTCTAAGGAAATGATTGTTATCAAAGACTTGTATCTTGGGACAAGGGTAAACATGCCAGGATACTGCATATGTCTCTCTCTCTCTCTCTCTCTCTCTCTCTCTCTCTCTCTCTCTCTCTCTCTCTCTCTCATTTTTTCCCTTTTCTTTAGATTATCATTTCTCTGTTGAGGTTTTCTTTAATGGACAGATCTCTTTAACACCCTTTAGCGTCGTCCTTGTGTAAGGGGCCATGCTGATCTTCTCTGTATGTTTTAACTTATTGGATGTATCCAAGAAACAACCTTTAGTGGCATATACTGTAAATTCAGAAAACTAGATTCTATAGGAAATGAAGGAGGAAGCCAACAAACGGTTGGTTTTGCAGACAATAGTTAGGGTAACAAACTTTTGATCTTTCATTATTGATACTTAAGATTTCTGTTAAAAAGCTAGAAACTTTAGTTAGTGCAAGGAGCTCATATTTTTATTTTCTAAGAACAGGCAAGAGGAGCAATCCCAAATGGAAACCACCACCAAAAGGCAATGTGAAGCTGAATTTTACTGTCTCAAGTCATGGACCAAGTCGACGCTTAGGGTATTGGTGGGCTTCTTAGAGACGCTAGAGGCATCAAGCCACATGGGTTTCCGTGTACTAGCAGGGGAAGCGGATCCTATCAAGGCTGAGATTTTTGTACCATTGACAGGGATAAGACTTGTTTGTTAGATGCATAACTCAAAATTTTTTTATTGAAGGCGATTCCTCAGATGGTTGTCCAATACAACCTTAACACCATGGAAGTTCTCCAATATGGTTGAAGGGGCACTGCATCATCTAAGAAACTTTGATGCCACCTTTTCCCACACGCTGAGTGTAGGGAACTCAGATGTGCAGATGAGATGGAAAGACTAGAAGTACAAGCACAATCTATCAAGCTTCGTAGTTCAGTACTATGATCGACAAGGAATTTGGAAACTTTACATAAAAATGAAAAGGGCATAATTACCACTCTAAAGAAAACAAGGAATTAGGTGAATTCACTTCACAAGGCCTACGATAGTCGATGCATGGAAGCTCGCATCATATTTTATGTCTTCTTTTCTTGGAAATTCTGCGATGCTATCTCCTACTGGACTACTTCAACCTCTCTCCGTCCTATCTCAAATATGGATGAATATATCTATGGATTTTATAGACGGGTTGTTGGCATCCAAAGATTAGACATCTATTTTGGCAGTGGTGGAACGTTTGATGAAATATACACTTTTCATCCCACTATCTCATCCATGCATCATCACTCCAAGTTTGGCTCAACTGTTCTTTGATCACTTTTCTAAGCCATCTAAGATGAAAGAAATTAGACAAACGGTTTGGATTTTAAAAAATCTAAAAAGTAGGCCTGCCATTGATTTTTTAGTAATTATATAATACAATCGTGATACAATCAGTTGTATCAAATAATCTCTCTTTTTCTGACTTCTTTTCCAACTTCTCAAAACACTACCAAATCTTCAAAATTTCACCAAGGCAGAGGCCGTGGACCGGTTCTTCAAAGTTAAACTCGAGGATTGATCCCAAATCTGCCTATTTCTACTTCATCCACATATTACAATCGGTGTCGACACAGGTGGTGCCCAGCTTAGCCCGGGACCCACTGGACCCGTGATCCGCACCTGTGTGAAGCTGGTCAAGTATGCTGGTTTTGCAACCCGTGTAGAAGTGCCCGCAGTTACTCGTAATTTAACCCAATTAAGTCTTCAAGATAAACAAAATCACGGCATCCCCATTACCCTCGCCGCTCCCCTTCATCCATTCCTCTCTGATTCTTTACGCATCACGGTGTTACGCGGCAGCGAGCAATGCGGCCTATTCTCACCTCTCGATGCTTCCGTTTCGATTCCTATATTTCGTACTTCTGCAATCTACAGTCGTTAGATCCTGCTCTGAAAGTGAAAAAGCGAAAAAGACGCTTCCATTAGTGGATTCTAGAGATCTTTAGCGGTCTTGAAACATCAATCTCAAATTTGGTTTCTTCAATATTCTGTTTGTTGCATTTCTTCAAATGGTTAAATAGATCAGAAAGCAGTAAGATTAGATTAGTGTTTTCTCCCCGATCTTTAGCACAATTCAACAATTTCTATTGGCACAAGCCCAAAAGATGCGTCTTTATTTTGTCACAGACTTTCTCATCTGTGTATCAATTCTTTTTTACCATTTAATGTAATATGAGAATCCTTTGGTGCCAACTTGCAGGGATTGTTGATCGGTGGAATTGTTATTCTATGTTGCTTTTGTTTATTTTAGAATGCCAAGGGTGTAGAGTGAAAGAGAGAATCCCCACTTATACTAAGAAGGCAGTCCTGATGCAAAAAGCTCCCACGTATGCAGGGTTCAGGGAAGGAATGGACCACAAGGGTTAATAGTCCGTAGCCTTACCTTGCATTCTGCAAGAGGCTGTTTATGCACTTTGGACCTGTGACCTCAGGGTCACACAACAACAATTCTACTGTTGCGCCAAGCTCCCCTTCTTAGAATCCCCACTCATACTAAACCATCAAAAATAATGTTGGCAAAAATTGCAGAGTCAGTTGGAGACAAGCAGAACTCATTGTAGTTTGTCTGTTTTCTTGTGCTCCCAAAATTGCTACAAGGAAATGACATCATTCTAGATACTTACAGTTATTTCTAATTCAATCTATCTGCAAGGAGGAGCAATCTCCACCAGCACAACTTTCACCTCATTTGGAATTATATTTTATCCCCGTACGGCCGGATAAAATTATTCACACTTTAAATGATATTACTAACATATCATGCTCGAACAGCTCCAAAATCTGTCCCATCATCTTGTGCTCTCCGTAATAGTGCAAAAAGAAGGTCCGGCTCCAAGTTGTTCAAGAATAATGGTGTTGAGTTTCTCAACCCTTTGCCTAAGTATTAGTTAATTCTATTTATCACAACAACTTAATGTATTTATTCAAAGTTTCCATCGGTAGATGCTAGGGAAACACTAAAACTCAAACCACATAATGGTTTTGAAGACATCAATGCCAGTCAGTCATGTTACCTAATTGGTGGACAAATTGAGTACTCAGATAACTCGTCGATTTCCTAATATCAACAATAAGCACAAGTACACATGTATACTTGCATAGGTCTAGTTGAAACATGAAACTCTGAGATGCATGACTATAAATAAAACAAAATATGCAGTAATTATTTGCAATAACAAGCAGTGAAGGGGAACATTGGGATGGAGCTGGTCATGCTATACGAGAGATTACAAGAAGATAAGGGAGGGCACACTCGAGGGTTTCCTTAGGTTCTTTCTATTCGGTGATAGATCAAGTATTTTCAAATCAGCATGCTCCATTGTAGGATCTAGACATGGATCATAATTTGATGCATGGAAAATTGCACGAAATGGCAACCACTATATAATGCACAATTGAGAATTGGATGAAAATTGACTGATCAATAAAAACAGAGAAAATCTGATAACAGCACCATCATGAAAAGTGTTTCCTTTCCATCTTTTAACTTCATTTCCTAGAATAAAACTTGTAAATTAAGATAATTCATTCACATTTGGTTATGAAGTACAGAGCAATTAACCTCTAGCAAGAACATTATGAAGTTGTAATAAGAACCTGCAAGATAGAGTTCTGTTTTCGGTTCCCAAAAAAGCGTCTGTTACTACTCAATGTGAATAACTTATAAAAATCCTTTCCAAGTACCTCATTTGGCGGAAGCGGTGGCTACAATATCTTTGTTCTGAGAAGAGGACAATTTCAAACTGTTCAAAAACTCACTGGATTCACACTTTCTCCAATCTGGAGGGAATTGATGCAGCAAAAATTTACAGGTCGTCCTAATAAAAATATTAGTGTAAGAATGAGGGATAATAAAAGAACCTTTCATACTTTGTAATTTTTAAGTACAATTAGAACTAGCATTAACAATGCAAGTCTCTTAGGCCTGTCTTAAAGTTTGCAAGTGGCTATAGAGGAGTCCTTAGTTTAGAAATTTGGAGTCGGAAGCCACAGTACATGGTCTCCATATGGGTTCAGGGTTAGGATTTGGGATTTTGTAACTAATACAAGATTGAAGTGTTATGCAAGTAGCTGTAGTTTTCTTCTGTCTCGCCATTCAATTCAAAACTTCGTAATTTTTAATTTAATTCTATGATACTTCGTGACATGAATTTGGTTTTCCGAAAATGACTTTATGAAGCGCAATATCTGTTGGCAAATCAACATTTAAGAACAGTCCTTGAGGACAAGTTTTATTCTTGACATCGGTCAATGTTGCATTTTTGATAGGCAAGCAGGCTTCTGCACCTATCTTGAAGTCATGACCATTGCTATTACCACCCCTATCGTCGCCAGATCCCATTCGACGTCTCCACCAGATCCTGTTCGTCGCCAACGTTGGTTGTCTCCACCAGATTGTGTTCTTCCCACCCCTCTCTAATTCGAATTTCAGGTAAGCACCAGATCCCAGTAGAACACGATGATGCCAAGGAAGCTCTTCAGTGCAACCACCTTGCATATGATAGGGCAGGCGAGGAGCATTACAATCTAATCAGCGCACTCCATGAGTCTACGAGGGGGAGTGATGCGAATGCCGCAATCTACTGGCCAGCGAGGATGTTGGAAGGAGGAGAAGGGCTGCTCTATATTGCAAGGAGATTCGTCAGGTTTGCTAGTGAAGACGTTGGATTTGCCGATCCAATGGCCCTCAGTCATGCAGTGGCTTGCTATTTCTTGGGCATGCCAGAGTGCAATGTGAACCTTGCACAGTGCGTGGCATACTTAGCATTGGTGCCCAAGTCAATCGCTATGTATCAAGCACTAGAGATGGGACAAAAAGTAGTAAGGGAATCAGTTGGACAGAATGAGTCAGTTCCTCTGCATTTGAGAAATGCACCAATAAAACTGATGAAGGACATTGGTTATGGGAAGGGCTACATTTATCCTCCAGATCACCCGACTTCTTCTTCATTGCAGCAGTACCCGCCACCCTCTTTGCAAGGTTACAAGTTGCTTGACTAGCCACCAACAACCTCAACAGATGGGAAGCTATTGTCATTCCGCCAACAGAACTGAAGCTAAATCTAAAGGAGGTTTGTCACCTTTTGTCTTCTTATAACAATTGTGAGATTCTGCTTTAAAGATTTAATGGTTTCTGTTTAGCTGCTCTATGGTTCGCTAATTATAGGATGGAATTATTTATTGACTCGTATATTTCTTCTCAGCTGCCACTTGCATGCATATTAATAAATAAGTAAAATACTATGCACAGATTGCTACAGAAGCAGCAGGAGACAGGTTATGCTTGCAACTGAATTTTATATCTTGATTATGTTATTCCTATCTTAAATGCTGCTACTTAAACTCATAATTCTTTTGTTTTTTCTCAAGGATCTGCATGGAATTTCTTCTATTTTCTGATGTTTCACGAGCTCTTACTTTTGGATATGTTTTCTAAATTAATGGCTATATTGATCGGATCTTTAATGGAGAATAGCTTTAAGTTTTTACTGTCAAAGTGACTGACCCAGTCACGGCACTACATCTGAGATTTAATTGTGAGGGCCAGAGCAGCCAGGAAATGTTGAATCTTGCATATTATGCTGTAACTGGTTACATTTCTTTCATAATATGGGGTTATTATGAAGATGCTATCTTGTATGGTTTGAGTATGTTTCTAGGTTTAGATCCATTAAATTGTTTTGAAGATGGATGTTGCCTTGCCACAGCTTTATTCTATTTTCATTTTTCATGCTTGGAAAGACATGGCGGATTAACAAAGCAATCATAATGAACCTCATTGAGTCGAGCACTAGTTAGCTATGTGATTCTATGGAACGTTTGGGGTGGAGAACAGAAAGACATGGAAGAATCTAATCATCAAAATAAAGATAGACGAGAAGGATCAAGGATAAAACTTTGGTATATGACCATGGAGATATGGCAAGAATACAAGTTCAATTTTCTTCTAGTAAATAACAAAGGTGTAAAGGTTGTGCTGAATTTGAGTCCCTCCATCTACAAAGATAAAACAAGGACCCAGTAATCCTCGTCCGTCTGGACGGATGGAGTGTTTTAGCAATTCCTTTAAAGACATGATCAAAGTATTCTCTAAATTAACTGGAGTTTCAGATTCAAAAGAAAGCGTTAAGTGTCATTTCTTAGTTCTAGTAAGATGAGTGGTGCCTTGGGTATTAACTGGTTTTATCTTTGAAATCCTGGACTTGTGTAGAAAAATAGAATCATTTCTTTTCTTCATTATCAGCAGATACATGGGAGGTAACCATATCCCAGAAGACCCTCGGTTTCTGATTATAGAAGTCTACTGTAGTTGGGTGTGGCCGAGATCAGCTATGCAAAGCTACTGCACAAATTCTTTGCTCGGAAATGTGCTGCAGAGCTCTGCCCAACTTATTGGGTGATTCTTTGGTTAGAAAGCTACGGCAGAAATTCATTCTATGCTGATAATTTAGCACCTGTTGAGGAGTCAAAGACAATGCAAAAGCTCCTCTTTTGACAAGTTATGATGGATGTTATCTTACTCCAGTACTTTCTCCGTCCTCTCACTTATACAATACAGAACTATGATGATTCACAATGAATTGCTGATTGTTTCAAGTATAATGCTCAACATCCACGTTCATAAACTGCCCTTGTTGATGAAATTGAGCCATACTTTGCCAAAAAAGCTTCATTATAGTGATTGATACGCTCACTGTTCTGGACAAACAATATAGGAATCCAATCTAGGTGACAAAGGAAAGTTGTTCCAAAAAGCTTTGACTATTTTCTATATATTCTATTATTCCAGCCAAACGCCATGGATGTGTTTTCTTTTTCCAAACATTAAGCTCCAACTTATGATCAGACCTTGATTTAACCCATAGTTCATTTCTAGTTAAAGAAATAAGGAAGAATCAAAAGCTGAGATGACAAGAATAGAATAGTAAGTGACATGGAAATTTCTAAGATAATCAAGGGAGAAAGTAATAGCCAGAGAAGAGTGCCGAGTGATTCACACAATCCTCAGAACAGGAACATACAGCATGGACAGTGAAGGCAATGCTTTGTGCCACATTCATGTATTGCTTTTCCCCCAAATTAATTTTACCTTGCTAGAGGAACAAGAGAAATGGCTTTGAGCTCCAGTAAATATATTAGTTTAGTCTTTGAGAATTACAAAGACATGGTAATGTGGAAGCTACCGTTGGATATGAAGATATTAGACATGGTAATGTGGAACCTACCCTTAGATATGAAGATATTAGAGCAAGCTTCATATATTGTAAGAGATGAATATGTATTGACTATCGTCTAATCCAAGCTTTTGTTTTCCAATTGCAATAACTTGAGTCGAAGGCCAGGGATTAATTCTTTAGATCAAGATTACAGTTAAGGTTTTGCATAAGTTTAGTATCTGTTCTGTCACTATCATCTTTTGAATTTAGGAAGGAGGTTCTCGTCAGAATATCCAATATTTGAGTAACAGTAATGCTTTTTGTGTTTATTTGCTGTGACTTAAGGAATTTCCCTTTCCTAGATATGACTGGTGGTGGCTTAGTGTCCTAGCTTCAGAGAAGTTGAAACGTGACTTAACGGTGCAGGTTAATAATTCATTCAGTTTTTTTGACAAGGGATGCGTCTTTTATTCTTATGAATACCGTTGGAGGAGCTAGAAGGAATGAGCAAAGGTAGGTTCATTCTCTGATTCGCATACTACAGCTCTAGCATCCTTGTGCAGCTCATACCTCCCAACTAACTTATCTTCCATATGCATCCCCCGTTGGATAATTTACTGATCTTTGTAATGTGGAGTGGGCCTTTGAACTGTATTGTTGTATGGCCCGGGACAGTAGGCCTTTTTAAATTGCAATCGGGCACTCTTGAGAATAATTCGTCCCCAAATATGGGGTTCTATATGATTGTCTTGCATATGTGTTTGCATATGTTGCTAGATGGTAGAAGTTTTGATCATAATGTAGTATCCAAGTCCTCAAATGCATTATACGACCCAGAGAGCGACCGTGTCTCGCTCATATTTAATGCCCTGTCGTCTTCTTGCAATGTATTTATGATTGTATTTATGTTTATATAAAACTACTTCTCTCCGCTAGCAGTGTTATATTCCAGTTTTCATCTTTTCATTATACACTGCCAACCTAAGGCTCATATATAATTCTCTCCACAGCATATTTATGTTTATATAAAACTACTTCTCTCCGCTAGCAGTGTTATATTCCAGTTTTCATCTTTTCATTATACACTGCCAACCTAAGGCTCATATATAATTCTCTCCACAGCAGAAACTGTGTATATAACACAAATTTCAAAGGGGCTGAGCTGATTCTCTTGCCTATAAATACATACATCTGCCATGCAATCTGCCTCACCCAACTCCCACCATCTTTGCTTCTCTCTCCTTCACTTGCAGTCTCCTAATTCCAATGGCGCTTTGTCCCCCTCATAATATCAATTCTCAGCTGCTTCTATGCTCTTCCCCGTTTTTCTTCTATCATACTCTCTTCTTCTCCTCCATCCATTTCTTCTTCTTCCTCTCGCTGCCGTCTGTACAATCTGCCACCTTGATAGGAAATGAAACCGATCGACTTGCCTTGCTTGCCTTCAAGCATCAAATAACTGCTGACCCAAACGATGCCTTGTCCTCATGGAAAGAGAGTCGCCATTTCTGTCAATGGAAGGGAGTCACTTGCGGCCATCGGCATCGTCAGAGAGTCACCAGATTGGACCTTGCACAGCAACGATTGGTAGGTCCAACATCTCCCTCCATTGCAAACCTCTCTTTTCTCAGAGAAATTCACCTCCAAAACAACAGTTTCTACAGCTACCTCCACCAAGCCATCTTTCGTCTTCCACAATTGAGATTTGTCAATCTGAGCTGTAACCGCATCAGGGAGAGATTCTGGCCAATATGACGACCCAAAAGTCCTTGATTTAAGGTACGCTGAGCTTGTTGGGGTCATTTCTGGTGATCTCCAGTCACTTCTGAGGCTCACTTGGTTAAATCTTAGACATAACAAACTCAGAGGAAGCATCCCACCTTCCTTAGGCAATCTTTTGTCGCTCACCGTCTTGGAGTTGGGGGAAAATAGTTTGAAAGGAAGTATCCCTTGCGACATGGGAAGATTGGTTAAGCTAAAAATTCTCAACCTAGGTATCAATACATTTGTCAGGTACAATTCCTAGCCTGCTTTATAATCGCTCGTCACTTTTTATATTTGATGTAACAGATAACCGGTTGTACCGCAGCCTTCTGCCCAATCTAGGCTTAACTCTCCCAAACTTACAAGTAGGTGGCAATCGATTTAGAGGACCCATACCTGGTTCATTGCCCAATGCTTCACGACTTGCAATAGTTGAATTTGGTACCAACGGTTTCACAGGTTTTGTGCCTCTAAATTTGGATAGCCTTCAAGGTCTCTCCTATCTTAGTGTTTCGGAAAATCAGCTGGGAGGTACGAAGGAAGCGAATGACTTGACTTTTCTCAATTCTTTGATTAACTTCACAAGACTATCACTCTTAGCACTAGCCTTTAATAACTTTAAAGGTGCATTGCCCAATGCAATGGTTAATTTCTCAACCCAACTAACTTACCTAAGATTAGGTAGTAACCAAATATCTAGAACAAACCCACAGAAGGTGGAAAATCTCAGAGGCTTAAGTCTGTTAGGCATGGAAGCAAATTTTATTGAAGGTACTATTCTGGTTGGAATTGGGAAGTTTAACAAACTATACTCTTTGTACTTGGGTGGTAATGGACTTCGGGGACAAATTCCAACATCCCTAGGCAACTTGACACAATTGAGCATTCTTGGATTAGAGTTGAATAAATTAACAAAAAATTCCTACAAGTCTTGGCAATTGTAGGAATATACAACAATTGTATCTTTATAACAACAAACTTAGTGGCAATATACCGAAAGAAGTTCTTAACCTTCCTGCTCTCTCAATATATCTCGACTTGTCATATAATTCTTTCACAGGATCTCTACCTTCGGAAGTTGGCAACCTTAAAATGCGTGGGACATTAGACGTATCTTACAACAACTTGTCTGGTGAGGTTCTAAGCACGTTGAGCGATTGTTTAAGTATGGAATTCCTTTACATGCAACACAACTTCTTTCAAGGAACCATTCCTCCATCCTTGAGCAATCTGAAAGGAATTCAACTGTTGAATTTCTCTTTCAATCATCTTGAGGGTGAAGTACCAAAAAATGCGATCTTTAGAAATGCAAGTGCAATTTTAGTCTATGGAAACAGCAAGCTTTGAGGAGGTATCTCAGAATTACAACTGCTTGCATGTCCTACCCACATTTATTAAAAAACATGGAAGGTCTTGTGCTTTGAAGGTAGATTTGGCAACATTTAGTGTGGTTTTTTAGCTAATTATAACCGCACTTTTCATTGTTGCCTTCCAATGGAGAAGAAAGTTGAAAAAGAAGCCTCCTTCCGCATCTTTTGCGGATCATCAATTGTTAAGGGTCTCTTATGCAGATCTCCACAGAGCAACTAATGGGTTCTCCTTGGAAATTTTGATTGGTGTTGGAAGTTATAGTTCAAAGGTACGAGAGGAACTCTAGAAATTAATAGAGAAATCATTGCAGTGAAGGTACTCAACCTTCAACAACATGGAGCTTTTGTTAGCTTCAACGCTGAATGCGAGGCTCTTGAAATGCTCAGCATTGTAATCTTGTTAAGATCTTCACTTCCTACTCATGCATTGATTTCAATGGCAATGATTTTAGAGCTCTAGTCTTTGCGTACATGCCCAAGGGTAGTCTTGATAAGTGGTTGCATCTTGATGAAGGTGAACAACATGTAGTGAGAAATTTGACCTTTGTCGAGAGAGTAAATATTGCCAACGATGTCGCGTCGGCCTTGCATTATCTTCATCACCATGGAAAAGTACCAATTGTTCATCGCGATCTAAAACCGAGCAACATACTTTTTGATGATGACATGAATGCACATGTTGGTGATTTTAGCCTATCAAAGTTGCTTTTTGAGGCCATTGATAATTGCTTTGAAGATAAAACCAGGTCATCAAGAATAAAGGGAACTATTGGATATGTCGCTCCAGGTAAATGACTTTATCTATCAATTTACATAATTTTTTGTAATCATGAATCCATTATAAGGCTTAAGTTGGCATGATATCATTCTTTCTTTCCCTAATAATGATAATATCTAGTTTGAAATGTGTATATGATGCTACTAAAAGTTGGAACCTTATATTGCAGAATATGGGATGCGTTACAAGGCAAGCACATAAGCCGATGTGTACAGCTATGACATTGTTTTGCTAGAAATTTTCACCGGAAAGAGACCTACTGATGACATGTTCAAAGATGGACTTGACCTCTACCAATTCACCAAAATGGTTTTGCCTGACCAAGTAATGAAAATTGCAAACACACAATTGCTTGCAGATGTTGAAGCTACCTCCAGGAGCAATAACAGCAACCACAGTGTCAACATGAGCAATAAATTGCAAGAGTGCTTGATTGCAGTGTTTAAGGTTGGCATATCATGTTGCGTAGATTCACCAAAAGAGCGCATGGAGATGGGAGATGTCGTCAAGGAAATGATTGCTATTAAACACTTGTATCTTGGGACAAGGATTCACTAACCAAGCTAGGATACTGCATCTCTCTCTCTCTCTCTCTCTCTCTCTCTCTCTCTCTCTCTCTCTCTCTCTCTCTCTCATTTTTTTTCCTTTTCTTTAGATTATCATTTATCTCTTGAGGTTTTCTTTAATGGTCAGATCTCTTTAACACCCTTTAGCGTCGTCCTTGTGCAAGGGGCCATGCTGATGTTCTCGGTATGCTTTAACTTGTTGGATGTATCCAAGAAAGAACCTTTAGTGGCATATACTGTAAATTCAGAAAACTAGATTATATAGGAAATGAAGGAGGAAGCCAACAAACGGTTGGTTTCGCAGACAATAGTTAGGGTAACAAACTTTTGATCTTTCACTATTGATACTTAAGATTTCTGTTAAAAAGCTAGAAACTTTAGTTAGTGCAACTAGCTCATATTTTTATTTTCTAAGAATAGGCAAGAGGAGCAATCCCAAATGGAAACCACCACCAACTAGCTCATATTTTTAGTTAGTTCTCACACTAAGGATAAAAGGATCTATGTAACACAAGTAAGGTATGTCTCGTAAAATATGATACTTCCTTACATGAATTTGGTTTTCAGAAAATGACCTATGAAGCTCAATATTTGTTGGCAAATCAACATTTAATGGGTCAATATTGTATTTACTCCTCATCAATAGCACAACTAGTCAAATTGATACTCTTGACCTCCCCGTAACCCCGTATAATTTGCTTTACATGGGAGGCTCGAATGAGCCATGCACATTAACGTGGACTTTACTTTTGGTAAGCACTATATCTATTTTACAAAATTATCGTGGACTACCCCTCCCAGCTTTACCTTTTTAATTCTACGTGATAAAGTAGAAGGAGAAAACCAATGGTTGAAAATGGGAAAACTTGTAAAGATAGTTGGCCCTCATTTCCTCACATTCATACGTCCCAATTTGGTTGATCAGAGTTGTTCATCTGATTTCTCTATTGTAGATGATTACTAGTCGAAAACCGTGTACACTGGATGAGTCTGAATATGAAGAATTGTAAGTCTGCTCACAAGGCATAGATGGTTGGAATCATTGTTTAAAAAATGGTCCATATTAAATCAACGAGTGAAAGTTGATATTTTCAGAAGTGTTAGAACCATCCAACCACTGTGATTTTTGTGTTAGAAGATACACAAGGACAATGAAATTAAATGAACAAATCTGATCAAGCAAGAGCAGATCAAGTAAATATGGCGGTGCTGGATGACAAGCTGCATATGTGGTGTCTTTGTTTGGTCTTTCACGTTTGAATGAGTACAATTCATGGGACCCATGGCCACGAAACATGAGTTCCTGCTTCCTAGGTAATGAAACAGATGATGGTGAGTTCTTATTATATATACTCAAACTTGGCTTTCATTCATTGACTCCTCTTTTAGAACTCCCCTAATTTGGGCCATGATTATGTATATAATAGCTCTATTTGATAAGATTGATTATCAACAAAATTAAGTCTAGTGTGAAATACTTTTTGAAAACAGATGGTTACCTAATTGGTTGCTTTTGTAGAAAGACTTTCAACTTTTACTTTCTAAAAGAAATGCACTTTTTGGTTAAATATAACCAAAAATAAATAAAATATTATTATAAATGTCACTTTGTATGGGGCAAATGATAGGCTTCTTCCATTCATGGTCTTCGGCTTCCTCGTCCGTAAGTCCTTCCAATTAATTCTCTCCGCTAGCAGTGTTATATATTCCACTTTTTATCTTTTCATTATACACTGCCAACCTAAGGCTTCCCATGTAAAATTCTCTCCACTAATAGCGATGTATAATCACCCACCTAAGTAGAAACATTCCAAGTATGGCTTTTCTTTCTACACGGCAAATGTAAGTCTCCTTCACCTCAAGACTTCAATAATTCTCTCCACTGGGTCTATTTAATCACCCCTCTGTAAATTCCACTTTTTTCTTCTCTCCACTAAAAGTCATCACCCCTTAATTCTCCCCACTAGCATCACATATTCCAGTTTTGTCTTTTAATTTCAACACGGCAAACCTAAGGCTTCCTCCGTTCATACTACAAAAAGGGCAGTTCTGGTGCACAAAGCTTCCGCCTATGCAGAGTCCCAGAAAAGGGCCAATCACAAGAGCCTAAAATATACAGTCTTACATTGTATTTTGTAAGAAGCTATTTCCACATCTTAGATCCGTGACCTCAAAGCCTCGTGATGACAACTTTTACCGTTGCCCAAGACTCGTCATCTTTCCTCCATTCATACTACACAACACACAAATTGGCTTTCTTATCATATGGAAAGTGGCTTTCATTCATTGTCTCCTTTTGTAGAATTTCCAGGCTTTACAAGATCTGGCCCTTTTGGTACTCTATCTCGATCGTACATCTGCAAGATGTGGTGATCAAAGCAGAAAGTGTATAATTTATTTTATATAACACAAACTTCAAGGGAGCTGAGCTGATTGTCTTGCCTATAAATGCATACATCTGTCAATGGAAGAGAGTCACTTGCCAGGCCATCGGCATCGTCAGAGAGTCACGAGTCTTCTTCCTATGAAACCTAACCCTTGACGGCCATGATTCATGAGTCTTCTTCCTATTTGACTTGGCCGTCTTAATGTTACAAAATCATGCCCTAATTCCATACCTTAGGAATTGTTCACGAGTCAAATCTCAAAAAAAGAAAATGACGATGGGATTCATTCATCACATTCGTTCTGCCTTAGATTGGTTAGCTATCAAATTTTATATCAATTGAATAAATTTACCCGTGCATTTTATTTCTTTTAAATTATACTAGTATCTAGATTCCTCCATTGGACATGATTTTCAATTTACCGCCTAAGTGTGAAATGGCTTTTGAAAACAGATGGTTACCTAATTGGTTGCTTTTGTGGAAACAACTTTCAACTTTTACTTTCTAAAAGAAATGCACTCTTCGGTTAAATGATAGGCTTCCTTCATTTATGGTCTTCCCATAATTCTCTCCACCTTCAATGTAATCTATTCGGCTTAATCTTTTAAAAGAATGAGACAGACATCTGCTTAATCTCAACCATTGATCATGTGATGATTTAATCAGTTAAAAATCTGATCTATTATTAGCCCAGAAAAGACTGCCCATGAAACACACTACACGAGTCTATCCATCAAGACTTCTGATACCGGTTAAGGTCATCCAGGAGGGGGCCACATGACAAAAAGTGGCTCCATTTATGGGTGCACAACAAAACTGGGTCCATTTATACGTGCAGCAGCCAATTAAATTAAAGAGCGTAAGAAACGATCTATTTGATGACCAAATGGGGCCTACTACCAACAGTAATTGGCCAGTTAAGTAAAGTATTCTGGTCCGCAGAATAAGAGATCCGAGTCCAGATTTGCTAAGTGGATTGAACAAAAATGGGCACCGAAGACTGCTTGCGAAACATTCTACACGTCACGCGAGTACATAAATCTTTATCCCTTGAGCTCATTCTCTTGCCTATAAATACATACATCTTCCATGCAATCACCCTCGCCCAACCCCCACCTTCTTTGCTTCTCTCTCCTTCACTTCAGTCTCCTAATTCCAATGGCGCTTTGTCCCCCTCATAATATCAATTCTCGGCTGCTTCTATGCTCTTCGTCGTATCATTCTCTCTTCTTCTCCTCCATCCATTTCTTCTTCTTCCTCCTCTGGCTGCCGCCCGTACAATCTGCCACCTTGTTAGGAAATGAAACCGATCGACTTGCCTTGCTTGCCTTCAAGCATCGAATAACTGCTGACCCAAATGATGCCTTGTCCTCGTGGAACGACAGTCTCCATTTCTGTCAATGGAAGGGAGTCACTTGCGGCCATCGGCATCGTCAAAGGGTCACCGTATTGGACCTTGCACATCAACAATTGGTAGGTCCAACATCTCCCTCAATAGCAAACCTCTCTTTTCTCAGGGTAATTCGCCTCCAAAACAACAGTTTCTACGACCACCTCCCCCAAGCCGTCTTTTGCCTTCCACGACTGAGATCTGTCAATCTGAGCTATAATTCGTATCACGGAGAGATCCCGGCCAATATGACAACACAACTTCAAGTACTTGATTTAAATCACAATGAGCTTGTTGGGGTCATTCCTGGTGATTTCCAGTCACTTTTGAGGCTCACTTGGTTAAATCTTAGACATAATAAGCTGAGAGGAAGCATCCCACCTTCCTTAGGCAATCTTTCGTCTCTCACCGTCTTGCTATTGGGGCGAAATACTTTGAAAGGAAGTATCCCCTACGATCTAGGAAGATTGGTTAAGCTAAAATCTCTCGGCCTAGGTTTCAATACATTGTCCCATACAATTCCCAGCCATCTTTATAATCTCTCGTCCCTTGTTATAGTTGGTGTAACAGAGAACCGGCTGCATGGGAGCCTTCCACCCGATCTGGGCTCAACTCTCCCAAACTTACAAAAGCTTTATGTAGGTGGCAATCAATTTAGAGGACCCATACCAGGTTCATTGCCCAATGCTTCACGACTTGCAAAACTTGACTTTGCTGAGAACAGTTTCACAGGTTCTGTGCCTCTAAATTTGGGTAGTCTCCAAGGTCTCTCCTTTCTTACTTTGGGGGCAAATCAGCTAGGAGGTACGAAGGAAGCAAATGACTTGACTTTTCTCAATTCTTTGATTAACTGCACAAGCCTATCAGTCTTACAAGTAGCGCTTAATAACTTCAAAGGTGCATTGCCCAATGCGATGGCTAATTTCTCAACCCAACTAACTATCCTAAGTTTAGGTAGCAACCAAATATTTGGAACGATCCCAAAGGGGGTGGAAAATCTCATAGGCTTACATGTATTAGCCATGGAAGCAAATTTTATTCAAGGTACTATTCCTGTTGGAATTGGGAAGCTTAACAAACTATACGCTTTGTACTTGGGTGGTAACAAACTTCGAGGACAAATTCCAACATCCCTAGGCAACTTGACAGGATTGGGCTTGCTCTCATTAGAGTCGAACAATTTAACAGGAAAAATTCCTTCAAGTCTTGGCAATTGCCAGAATATGCAACAATTGGATCTTGAGAAGAACAAACTTAGTGGCAACATACCGAAAGAAGTTCTTAACATTCCATCTCTCACAATACATCTCGACTTGTCATATAATTCTTTCACAGGATCACTACCTTCAGAAGTTGGCAACCTTAAAATGATTGGGATGTTAGATATGTCCTACAACAACTTGTCTGGGAAGATTCTGAGCACATTGAGCAATTGTTTAAGTATGGAATACCTTTTCATGCAACACAACTCCTTTCAAGGAACCATTCCTTCATCCCTGAGCAATTTGAAAGGAATTCGTCTGTTGAATCTCTCTTTTAATGATCTTGAGGGTGAAGTGCCAAAACATGGGATCTTTAGAAATGCAAGTGCAATTTCAGTTTACGGAAACAAGAAGCTTTGTGGTGGTATCTCAGAATTACAGCTGCCTGCATGTCCTACCCACATTTATACAAAACATGGAAGGTCTCGTGCTTTGAAGGTAGGCATGGCAACATTTAGTGTGGTTTTTTGTCTAATTATAACTGCACTTTTCATCGTTGCCTTCCAATGGAGAAGAAAGTTGAAAAAGAAGCCTCCTTCCACATCTTTTGCGGATCATCAATTGTTAAGGGTCTCTTATGCAGATCTCCACAGAGCAACTAATGGGTTCTCCTTGGAAAATTTGATTGGTGTTGGAAGTTATAGCTCTGTGTATAAAGGAACTCTAGAAATTAATAGAGAAATCATTGCAGTAAAAGTACTCGACCTTCAACAACATGGAGCTTTTGTAAGCTTCGAAGCTGAATGCAAGGCTCTAAGAAATGCTCGGCATCGTAATCTTGTTCAGATCATCACTTCCTACTCAAGCATTGATTTCAATGGCAATGATTTCAGAGCTCTAGTCTTTGAGTACATGCCCAAGGGTAGTCTTGATAAGTGGTTGCATCCTGATGAAGGTGAACAATATGTAATGAGAAATTTGACCTTTGTCGAGAGAGTATATATTGCCATTGATGTTGCGTCAGCCTTGCATTATCTTCATCACCATGGAAAAGTGCCAATTGTTCATCGCGATCTAAAACCAAGCAACATACTTTTTGATGATGACATGAATGCACATGTTGGTGATTTTGGCCTATCAAAGTTGCTTTTTGAGGCCATCAATAATTGCTCTGAAGATAAAACCAGCTCATCAAGAATAAAAGGAACTATTGGATATGTCGCTCCAGGTAAATGACTTTATCTATCAATTTACATAATATTTTGTAATCATGAATCCATAATAAGGCTTAGGTTGGCATGATATCATTCTTTCTTTCCCAAATAATAATAATATCTAGTTTGAAATGTGTATATGATTTATTAAAAGTTGGAACCATATATTGCAGAATATGGGATGGGTTGCAAGGCAAGCACACAAGGCGATGTTTACAGCTATGGCATTGTTTTGCTAGAGATTTTCACGGGAAAGAGACCTACAGATGACATGTTTAAAGATGGACTTGACCTCTACCAGTTCATCAAAATGGCTTTTCCCGATCAAGTAATGAAAATTGCAGACCCGCACTTGCTCACAGATGTTGAAGCTACCTCCAGCAGCAACAACAATGGCCATAGTGTCAACATGAGAAAGAAATTGCAAGATTGCTTGATCGCGGTGTTTAAGGTCGGCATATCATGTTGCGTAGAATCACCAAGAGAGCGCATGGGGATGGGAGATGTTGTCAAGGAAATGATTGCTATCAAAGACTTGTATCTTGGGACAAGGGTAAACTAAACATGCCAGGATACTGCATATGTAACTCTCTCTCTCTCTCTCTCATTTTTTTTTTTCCTTTTCTTTAGATTATCATTTATCTCTTAAGGTTTTGTTTAATGGACAGATCTCTTTAACACCCTTTAGTGTCGTCCTTGTGCAAGGGGCCATGCTGATCTTCTCTGTATGTTTTAACTCATTGGATGTATCCAAGAAACAACCTTTAGTGGCATATACTGTAAATTCAGAAAACTAGATTATATAGGAAATGAAGGAGGAAGCCAACAAACAGTTGGTTTTGCAGACAATAGTTAGGGTAACAAACTTTTGATCTTTCATTATTGACACTTAAGATTTCTGTTCAAAAGCTAGACACTTTAGTTAGTGCAACGGGCTTATATTTTTATTTTCTAGGAACAGGCAAGAGGAGTTGCAAATGGAAACCACCACCAAAAGGCACTGTGAAGCTGAATTTTACTGTCTCAAGTCATGGACCAAGTGGACGCTTAGGGTATTGGTGGGCTTCTTAGAGACGCCAGAGGAATCAAGCCATATCGATTTCGATGTACTAGCAAGGGAAACAGATCCTGTCACGGCTGAGATTTTTGTGCCATTGACAGGGATAAGACTTGTTTGTTAGATGCATAATTCCAAATTTATTATCGAAGGCAATTCCTCAGATGGTTGTCCAATATACACCATGGAAGTTCTCCCATATGGTTGACGGGGAACTGCATCATCTAAGAAACTTTGATGCCACCTTTTCGCACACGCTGAGCGTAGGGAACTCTGATCTCCAGATGAGATGGAAAGACTAGGAGTACAAGCACAATCTATCAAGCTTCGTAGTTCAGTATTATGATCGACATGGAATTTGATAACTTTACA
Organism: Warburgia ugandensis; assembly: GCA_035236585.1. Classification (NCBI taxonomy): domain Eukaryota; kingdom Viridiplantae; phylum Streptophyta; class Magnoliopsida; order Canellales; family Canellaceae; genus Warburgia; species Warburgia ugandensis. The sequence goes on along the minus strand of CP141132.1, from coordinate 74,202,439 downwards.
TAAAAATGAAAAGGACATAATTACAACTCTAAAGAAAACAAGGAATTAGGTGAATTCACTTCACAAGGCCTGAACGACAGTCGATGCATGGAAACTCCCATCATATTTTGTGTTTTCTTTTCTTGGAAATTCTGCGATGCTCATAAAACGTGAGAGAGAGAAAAGGATCCTTTATAGTATTCTAATCATCCCCGCAGCATGCCAACTTAATCTAACCACTGTGATTTTTGGGATAGAAGATAGACAAAAACAAAGAAATCAAATGAACAAATCTGATGAAGGAAGAGCCGATCAAGTAAATGTGGCGGTGCTGGATGGCAAGCTGCATATATGGCGTCTTTGTCCTTTCTTGATCTTTAACGTTTGAATGCGGACAATTAATAGGAGCCATGGACATGAAACATGAGTTCCTACTTTTTAGGCCAAGTGGTTACACTGGCGCACATTAATGAAACAGATAATGGTGGGTTCTTATCACATATATTGAAATTTGGCTGTTTATTTAAAAAAAATAAGTCCAGTGTAATTGGTTGCTTTTGTAGAAAGTATTTCCACTTTTACTTTCTAAAAGAAATGCTGCGTGGGTGGGTTTTCCTTTTTCATGTCTTACCCATCTCTCTGATTTTGACTCCTGTATTTTCAAACGCTCAAGCCAGCATCTTATTTTCAGATGCTGGCTTTCACGTCTTGTTTGGCATCCTCAGTGAAAATTACACCATTTGGATGATTCTAATCACTTGGATAGATATGAAATGGACCAATGAGCCATGCACCATGACTTGGGTTTGAATTTTGGTGTCCTCTTCTTTCGTCCATGCACTTTTACGTACATTTAGTGGTGGTTTCCCTCACATCCAACGTAAGGTGGACGACCCCTCCTAGCTTTAGCTTTTTGTTTCTACATGACAACGTAGCAGGAGAAAACCAATGTTTGAAAATATAGAAACTTGTATTGGTAGTTAGCCCTCGTCTCCTCACATTCATAGCAAAGAGCTGATCAAGTAAATATAGGGGTGTTTGGACCGTGTAAATTCATAGATGGTGTCTTATTTTTCAAAAGTCACATTTATCTTTCTACCAAATTCTCCTCTTCCACCAATCATCATCCACGAATTTCACAACAACACTCACGAATGCTTTCACAAGACCTACCAACAAGTAAAAAAGTCTTTTTATTGGCAGCGTACGAAGAGATGGTTAAGGAACACTTGAGGAGCTGTGATACATGTCAAAGACGTAAATTAGATTATCAATCTATGGATTTTATAGACGGGTTGTTGGCATCCAAAGATCAGACATCTATTTTGGCAGTGGTCGAACGTTTGATGAAATATGCACTTTTCATCCCACTATCTCATCCATGCATCACTCCAAGTTTGGCTCAACTGTTCTTTGATCACTTTTCTAAGCCATCTAAGATGAAAGAAATTAGACAAACGGTTTGGATTGTTAAAAAATCTAAAAGGTAGGCCTGCCATTGATTTTTTAGTAATTACAGAATACAATCGTGATACAATCAGTTGCATCAAATAATCTCTCTTTTTCTGACTTCTTTTCCAACTTCTCAAAACACTCAAATCTTCAAAATTTCACCCAGGTAGAGGCCGTGGACCAGTTCTTCAAAGTTAAACTCGAGGATTGATCCCAACTCTGCCTATTTCTACTTCATCCACATCTTACAATCGGTGTCGACACAGGTGGTGCCCAGCTTAGCCCGGGACCCACTGGACCCGTGATCCGCACCTGTGTGATGCTGGTCAAGTATGCTGGTTTTGCAACCCGTGTGGAAGTGCCCGCAGTTACCCGTAATTTAACCCAATTAAGTCTTCAAGATAAACAAAATCACGGCAACCCCATTACCCTCGCCGCTCCCCTTCATCCATTCCTCTCTGATTCTTTACGCATCGCGGTGTTGCAGCGAGCAATCTGGCCTATTCTCACCTCTCGATGCTTCCGTTTCGATTCCTATATGTCGTACTTCTGCAATCTATAGTCGTTAGATCCTGCTCTGAATGTGAAAAAGCCAAAAAGACGCTTCCATTAGTGGATTCTAGAGATCTTTAGTGGTCGTGAAACATCAATCTCAAATTTGGTTTCTTCAATATTCTGTTTGTTGCATTTCTTCAAATGGTTAAATAGATCAGAAAACAGTAAGATTAGATTAGTGTTTTCTCCCCGATCTTTGGCACAATTCAACAATTTCTATCGGCACAAGCCCAAAAGATGCGTCTTTGTTTTGTCACAGACTTTCTCATCTGTGTATCTATTCTTTTTTACCATTTAATGTAATATGAGAATCCTTTGGTGCCAACTTGCAGGGATTGTTGATCGTTGGAATTGTTATTCTATGTTGCTTTTGTTTATTTTAGAATGCTAAGGGTGCAGATTGAACGAGAGAATCCCCACTTATACTAAAAAGGCAGCCCTGATGCAAAAAGCTCCCACGTATGCACAATTCAGGGAAGGAACAGACCACAAGGGTTAATAGTCCATAGCCTTACCTTGCATTTTGCAAGAGGCTGTTTATATGCCTTGAACCTGTGACCTCAGGGTCACACAATAACAACTCTACTGTTGCACCAAGCTCCCCTTCTTAGAATCCCCACTCATACTAAACCATAAAAAATTATATTGGCAAAAATTGCAGAGTCAGTTTGGAGACAAGCATGAACTTATTGTAGTTTGTCTGTTTTCTTGTGCTCCCAAAATTGCTAGAAGGAAATGACATCACTCTAGATACTTATAGTTATTTCTAATTCAATCTATCTGCACGGAGGAGCAATCTCCACCAGTGTTGGTCCAGACCCATTTCAGACGGCCGCCGTATTCAACGGTGGCGGGCGCAGCAGTCGGTGATGACTGCTGACTTCAACAGCGGCGGGCGCCGCCGTCGGCCACCGCCACCGACCTTTGAATTTGTGTAAAACGGGTTGAAAATCAGACCCGAAAATTCCCTATTTATAGGGATACCAAGAGGGCAAGGGAGAATCGATTCCTCTGTAAAAACCCCGTGTATACCTCTCTGTAAAACCCCAGTTTCATAGTGAAATCACTCTCCCGTGGACGTAGGCTTATTGGCCGAACCACGTTAAACTCTGTGTTTTTTTTTGTGTGTATGATCTTGGGCGGGGACGAAAATCCCGACAAGTGGTATCAAAGCTCGGTTCTGCCGTGAAACAGAGGTAGAAAACGGATTTGCAGTTCCGCCGGTCGAGAGGAGGAAGAAAACTATTCTTGCTACAGTTGCTACAGTAATCATCATTGCTGCTACAGTAAAAGCATCATCATTACTGTCGGCTACAGTGATTGCTACAGTACTACTACAGTACTGCGTTGGCACAGTACTGTGCGGGTTCCAACAGTTCGAGTTTCAACAAATACGGAGTTACAACAGTATAGAGTTGTAACAGTACGAGTGCAAATAGTAGCGCATTTGCACAGTAGCTGAGTTGAAACAGTAGCGTATTGCAACAGTACCGGGTTGCAACAGTTCGAGTGCAACCGTAGCTGAGTTGCAATAGTACGAGTTGCAACAGTGAGTAGACCTATTTTTGGCAGGTTTTCAAGGGGGATAGACCAGTTCTTGGCAAACGCAGTGGTGTTCTCAAATTTGTAAGATTTTCTCCTGAAATTGCTGTAAGTACTCTTTCTTTACTTATGGAGGCAAACATGAGCAAAATGATTTGCTTAAATGGTACTAACTATCACAAGTAGAAGGGAAAAATGAAAGATCTTCTTTTTGTGAAGAAATTACATCTACCTGTTTTTGCTACTCAAAACCGGAGGATAAGTCCGAAGAAGAGTGGGCTTTTGAACACGAACAGGTATGTGGTTTTATTCGACAATGGGTAGAAGATAATGTTTTGAATCATATTCAAAATGAAATACATGCTAGAACTCTATGGATCAAATTAGAAACCTTGTACGCGTCGAGAACAGGGAATAATAAGTTATTCCTACTTAATCAAGCGATGCACTTGAGATACAAGGAAGGGAGTTCTATTTCCGACCACTTGAACGAGTTGACCGGATGCTTTCAGCAACTATCCGATGTTGGCGTCAGGTTTGACGATGATATCATGGGTTTATGGCTTTTAAATACTTTGCCTGACTCATGGGAAAATTTTCGTGTTTCTCTAGCTAATTCTGCTCCAGGTGGTGCTGTGACATGGGAATCTGCGAGAAGCGCAGTTCTAAATGAAGAAATGAGGCGACGAGCTCAAGTTGTCACCACATCACAGTCTGAGATTTTGATCTCAGAAAATCGAGGGAGAAGCAAGATCAAAGGACAGGAGAAGAATAATAGAAGCAGGAGTAAATCTAAGTCCAGATACAAGAATCTGGAATGCAATTATTGTGGCAAGAAGGGTCACATTAAAAGGCAGTGTTACAAATGGAAAGCCGAGAACAAAACAGAGAATGCCAAGCAGGAGAGAAGAAATGATGAGGGGAATGATCGTATAGCTGCCACTACTTCAGGCCTTCTTGTGGTCTGTGATGAAAAAGAAATCAACCTAGCCTCCAATGAAATTGGATGGGTTGTTGATAGTGTTGCTTCTTTTCATGTTACCTCGAGGAGGGAGTTTTTCACCTCGTACACTCCTGGTGACTTTGGAGTGTTGAAGATGGGTAACGATGGGCTATCAAAGGTTGTTGGTATCGGATCCGTCTGTTTGGACACCAACAACGGAACAAGGTTGATTCTCAAGGACGTTCGACATGTACCAGATATCCGGTTGAACTTAATATCAACCGGAAAGCTTGATGATGATGGGTACTGTAGTACCTTTTGCGATGGACAGTGGAAGCTCTCTAAGGGAGCGCTTGTGGTTACCAGAGGGAAGAAATCATCTAGCTTGTATGTGATGCAAGCTTCGATTCCTATTAACTCTGTGAACGCAGTTGATGTTCTTTGGTTCTTCAGAGTTGTGGCACAGGCGGCTCAGTCACATGAGTGAGAAAGGACTAGGTTGTCTAGTCAAGAAGAATTTGCTTTCAGGGCTCAAAGCTACAAAGGTGAGCAAATGTGCTCATTGTCTTGTCGGGAAGCAGCAACGAGTTTCCTTCAAAAGCCATCATTCTTCCAGAAAGCCAGGCGTACTTGAATTGGTACATTCAGATGTATGCGGTCCTATGAAGGTACGCACATTTGGTGGTGCATTATATTTTGTCACATTTATTGATGATTATTCCAGGAAACTCTGGGTCTATGTTTTGAAAACTAAGGATCAGGTGCTTGACAAGTTTAAAGAATTTCAAGCTTCTGTTGAGCGGCAAACGGGGAAGAAGTTGAAATGCATTCGCACAGACAACGGTGGCGAGTATTGTGGACCTTTCGATGCTTATTGTAAGAAGCAAGGGATCAGACATCAAAGAACTCCTCCGAAGACTCCTCAGCTAAATGGTTTAGCAGAAAGGATGAACAGGACATTGATGGAGAGGGTCAGATGCTTGCTTTTTGAGGCAAAGCTGCCCGGTTCCTTCTGGGGTGAGGCACTATACACAGCAGCCTATGTTATTAACCTATCTCCAATAGTTGCCTTAAATGCAGATGTTCCTGACAGGCTATGGTATGGAAAAGATGTCTCTTACGATCATTTGCGGGTATTTGGGTGCAAAGCGTTTGTACATATACCTAAGGATGAGATGTCCAAGTTAGACGTCAAGACCAAACAATGCATTTTCATCGGCTATGGGCAGGATGAGTTTGGTTACAGGCTATATGATCCTGTTGCAAAGAAGCTGGTTAGAAGTCGTGATGTGGTCTTTATGGAAGACCAAACCATTGAACACATCGACAAAGCCAAAGTATCAGAAACTCAAAGTTCTGATACTCTGACAGATTTAGATCCAGTTCCTGTTTCACATACGCCAAGTGTAGATGGCACCAATGACCATAGTGGTGCTCCAGTTGATGTTCAAGATAATTAGGCTGAGGGAGAACATGAAGCTGCTGAAGACATGGATGTTTCGTCAGAGGCTGATGATATTCAGCAGGAGGTTCCTATTGAGGAACCAGCAGTTTCATTGAGACGAAGTTCGAGAGATCGTCAACCCTCCACTCGATATTCATCAGATGAGTACGTACTCCTCACTGACGGGGGAGAACCTGAGAGCTACACAGAGGCAGTTGAAAGTGAAGAGAATGCAGAGTGGATTGCAGCTATGAAGGATGAGATGAAATCCTTACAAGACAACCACACTTTTGGTGGTAAGATTACCTAAGGGCAGACAAGCTTTGAAGAATCGGTGGATATACAGGGTGAAGTACGAAGGTGACACTTCACAACCACGATACAAAGCTAGACTTGTCGTGAAAGGCTTTGGTCAAAGGAAAGGTGTTGATTTCGAGGAGATATTTTCTCCTGTTGTTAAAATGTCTTCAATCCGAGTTGTATTGGGTTTGGCCTCAAACCTTGATCTGGAGGTTGAGCAGATGGATGTGAAAACAGCGATCCTCCACGGTGACTTAGAGGAGGAGATATATATGGAGCAGCCAGAAGGGTTTGTTGCTAAAGGCAAAGAGAAGTATGTCTGCAAGCTGAAGAAGAGTCTGTATGGCTTAAAGCAGGCTCCCGAGACGGTGGTACAGGAAGTTCGAGCAGTTCATGACCCAACAGGGTTATCGAAAGACTACTTCAGATCACTGTGTGTTTGTGCAGAGATTCTCAGAAGATGATTTCATCATCTTGCTACTCTATGTCGACAATATGCTTATTGTTGGAAGAAGCTCTTCAAGGATCAGTCAATTAAAGAAGGAGCTGAACAAAGTCTTTGCTATGAAAGACTTAGGATCCGCGAGACAGATTCTCGGGATTTCTATCATTCGTGACAGGAAGAATAAAAGGTTATGGCTGTCTCAGGAGAAGTACATAGAAAAGGTACTTCAACGATTTCAAATGGATAAAGCTAAAGTGGTTAGTACACCTTTTGCTACTCATTTTAAGCTTAGTAAGAATCAAGTTCCAACAAGTGATGCTGAGAAGGAATACATGCAAGATGTTCCTTATGCTTCGGTGTTGGCGATCTTATGTATGCCATGGTATGCACTAGACCAGGACATTACATATGCGGTTAGTACGGTGAGCGGTTTTCTATCAAATCCAGGAAAAGAACATTGGAATGCAGTGAAGTGGATATTGAGATATCTACGTGGTACTTCTAAGTTGTGTTTGGGATTTGGCACTGGCAAGCCCGTGCTTGAGGGCTACACTGATTCGTATATGGTGGTGATATTGACACGAGGAAGTCTACTTCAGGCTACTTGATTACTTTTGCAGGGGGAGCTGTGTCATGGCAATTAAAGTTACAGAAGTGTATTGCCTTATCTACAACAGAGGCTGAGTTTATTGCTGTGACGGAAGCATGCAAAGAGTTATTGTGGATGAAGAAGCTCGTGAACGAACTTGGCTTTATGCAGAAGAGGTATGCGTTATTTTGCGACAGTCAAAGTGCTATACACCTTAGCAAGAATTCTACTTTTCATGGAAAGTCAAAGCACATTGATGTTCGGTATCATTGGATACGTGATATTTTGGACTCGAAGTCGTTAGAGCTTGAGAAAATTCATACTGACGATAATAGTTCAGATATGATGACAAAAGCATTACCTCGAAGCAAGTTCGAGAGTTGCAGAGAATTGGCCGGGATGAGCTTCTGCTAAAAGTCCATACGTGAAGAAACCTCCTTTAGTTAATGGGCCTGGAGGGGGAGATTTGTTGGTCCAGACCCATTTCAGACGGCCACCGTATTCAACGGTGGCGTGCGCAGCAGTCGGTGATGACTACTGACTTCAACAGCGGCGGGCGCCGCCGTCGGCCACCGCCACCGACCTTTGAATTTGTGTAAAACGGGTTGAAAATCAGACCCGAAAATTCCCTATTTATAGGGATACCAAGAGGGCAAGGGAGAACCGATTCCTCTGTAAAAACCCCGTGTATACCTCTCTGTAAAACCCCAGTTTCATAGTGAAATCACTCTCCCGTGGACGTAGGCTTATTGGCCGAACCACGTTTAACTCTGTGTTTTTTTTTGTGTGTATGATCTTGGGCGGGGACGAAAATTCCGACAACCAACACAACTTTCACCTCATTTGGAATTATATTTGGGCTTGTGGAGGCACTTCGGCTTAATCCACGCGTTGCTCAAGAAGAAGGTATTTGACTTGCAACTATTGTGTGCCTTGTGGAGAGAAGTTTGGCCATCATCAACCATTCTGTTTGTCAACAACTATAATCAAATGCGTATGCCACATTAAGTTCGAAGGATTTTAATTGGTTTTGTCCTGGTGGTCAGTTTCTCTTGTAGAGGGATGATTTGTAAAGTGAACCAGAAGATGTTCACCTTCAAATAAATCTAAAATTATATAGTTCATGTGGCCATCTTAAGACCATCATGGCGGGAGAAATCTTTAGGAATGAGTTGCTGGAAGTTGTAAAAACTTTTACTAGACTTACTATGGTGGCAAACAACTAACGGACAATGCAAATTAATGTTACCGAGTAATGCATATTCAATGAAGATCTGATTGTCATGGGTGCAAGACTGCAAGGTGACTCAGAACAGAATGTAAACGGGCTATGAGATAGCCTCAAGGATTATGAAAGCGAGCCAGGTTTATTCTCAAAAAGGTCTCCGTAGAAGGGGTGTTCCCTTAATAACAGTGTAATAGGATATTCATCTTAGATGGCTTAGAAAAGGAGAGCTTGACACTGAAGATCCAAGAGAAAGGAGGTAAGTCAAAAGGAAACAACTAAAGTATTAGATTAATGCTTAGTATATCCAACGGCAACGTCAAACTAACTTTATAATGAAGAAGATGAAGCGCACTCAACTACGCGCAGCAACCAATCTGTGAAGTAGGCCTGGTCATCGGTCTCTGGATGCCAAGGGGCACCACGAGGGGTGATTGTTGTCTGAAAAAGGAACACAAATAACCAAATTTGTCCCCATCTGGCCAGATAAAATTAGGCACACTTCTAAAATTAGTCACGCTTCAAATAATATTACTGACATATTATGCTCGAAGAGCTCCAAAATCTGTCCCATCATCTTGTCCGCTCCGAAAAATCTAAAATTTTCATTATTTCGTATCTGTAATAGTGCGAAAAGAAGGCCCAGCTCCTAGTTGTTCAAGAATAATGCCGTTGAGTTTCTCAACCCTTTGCTTTAGTACTAGTCAGTTCTATTTTTCGAGGGGGTAGGAAAGAGATATAAGTCAGCGGTAGAGTGTCACTTTGACGTGGTGGAAGTCATAAGTTCGAGCTTTATGTAAGTCAATATAGCAAAAGAGGTTTGAAATTGATAATAAATAAAAAAGGAAGAAAATCTAACATTTATCACAACAACTTAATGTATTTATTCAAAGTTTCCATCGGTAGATGCTAGGGAAACACTAAAACTCAAACCACGTAATGGTTTTGAAGACATCAATGCCATTCAGTCATGTTACCTAATAGGTGGACAAATTGAGTACTCAGATAACTCGTCGATTTCCTAATATCAACAATAAGCACAAGTACACATGTACACTTGCATAGGTCTAGTTGAAACATGAAACTCTGAGATGCATGACTATAAATAAAACAACATATACAGTAATTATTTGCAATAACAAGCAGTGAAGGGGAACATTGGGATGGAGCTGGTCATGGTATACGAGAGATTACAAGAAGATAAGGGAGGGCACATTCGAGGGTTTCCTTAGGTTCTTTCTATTCGGTGATAGATCAAGTATTTTCAAATCAGAATGCTACATTGTAGGATCCAGACATGGATGATAATCTGATGCATGGAAAATTGCACGAAATGGCAACCACTATATAATGCACAATTGAGAATTGGATGAAAATTGACTGATCAATAAAAACAGTGAAAATCTGATAACAGCACCATCATGAGAAGTGTTTCCTTTCCATCTTTTAACTTCATTTCCTAGAATAAAACTTGTAAATTAAGATAATTCATTCACATTTGGTTATGAAGTACAGAGCAATTAACCTCTAGCAAGAACATTATGAAGTTGTAATAAGAACCTGCAAGATAGAGTTCTGTTTTCGGTTCCCAAAAAAGCGTCTGTTACTACTCAATGTGAATAACTTATAAAAATCTTTTCCAAGTACCTCATTTGGCGGAAGCGGTGGCTACAATATCTTTGTTCTGAGAAGAGGACAATTTCAAACTGTTCAAAAACTCACTGGATTCACACTTTCTCCAATCTGGAGGGAATTGATGCAGCAAAAATTTACAGGTCGTCCTAATAAAAATATTAGTGTAAGAATGAGGGATAATAAAAGAACCTTTCATACTTTGTAATTTTTAAGTATAATTAGAACTAGCATTAACAATGCAAGTCTCTTAGGCCTGTCTTAAAGTTTGCAAGTGGCTATAGAGGAGTCCTTAGTTTAGAAATTTGGAGTCGGAAGCCACAGTACATGGTCTCCATATGGGTTCAGGGTTAGGATTTGGGATTTTGTAACTAATACAAGATTGAACTGTTATGCAAGTAGCTGTGGTTTTCTTCTGTCTCGCCATTCAATTCAAAACTTCGTAATTTTTAATTTAATTCTATGATACTTCGTGACATGAATTTGGTTTTCCGAAAATGACTTTATGAAGCGCAATATCTGTTGGCAAATCAACATTTAAGAACAGTCCTTGAGGACAAGTTTTATTCTTGACATCGGTCAATGTTGCATTTTTGATAGGCAAGCAGGCTTCTGCACCTATCTTGAAGTCATGACCATTGCTATTACCACCCCTATCGTCGCCAGATACCATTCGACGTCTCCACCAGATTGTGTTCTTCCCACCCCTCTCTAATTCGAATTTCAGGTAAGCACCAGATCCCAGTAGAACACGATGATGCCAAGGAAGCTCTTCAGTGCAACCACCTTGCATATGATAGGGCAGGCGAGGAGCATTACAATCTAATCAGCGCACTCCATGAGTCTACGAGGGGGAGTGATGCGAATGCCGCAATCTACTGGCCAGCGAGGATGTTGGAAGGAGGAGAAGGGCTGCTCTATATTGCAAGGAGATTCGTCAGGTTTGCTAGTGAAGACGTTGGATTTGCTGACCCAATGGCCCTCAGTCATGCAGTGGCTTGCTACCAGGCTTGCTATTTCTTGGGCATGCCAGAGTGCAATGTGAACCTTGCACAGTGCGTGGCATACTTAGCATTGGTGCCCAAGTCAATCGCTATGTATCAAGCACTAGAGATGGGACAAAAAAGTGGTAAGGGAATCAGTTGGGCAGAATGAGTCAGTTCCTCTGCATTTGAGAAATGCACCAATAAAACTGATGAAGGACATTGGTTATGAGAAGGGCTACATTTATCCTCCAGATCACCCGACTTCTTCTTCATTGCAGCAGTACCTGCCACCCTCTTTTCAAGGTTACAAGTTTCTTGACTAGCCACCAACAACCTCAACAGATGGGAATCTCTTGTCATTCCGCCAACAGAACTGAAGCTAAGTCTAAAGTAGGTTTGTCACCTTTTGTCTTCTTATAACAATTGTGAGATTCTGCTTTAAAGATTTAATGGTTTCTGTTTAGCTGCTCTATGGTTCGCTAATTATAGGATGGAATTATTTGTTGACTCGTATATTTCTTCTCAGCTGCCACTTGCATGCATATTAATAAATAAGTAAAATACCATGCACAGATTGCTACAGAAGCAGCAGGAGACAGATTATGTTTGCAAGTGAATTTTATATCTTGATTATGTTATTCCTATCTTAAATGCTGCTACTTAAACTCATAATTCTTTGTTTTTTTCTCAAGGATCTGCATGGAATTTCTTCTATTTTCTGATGTTTCACGAGCTCTTACTTTTGGATATGTTTTCTAAATTAATGGCTATATTGATCGGATCTTTAATGGAGAATAGCTTTAAGTTTTTACTGTCAAAGTGACTGACCCAGTCACAGCACTACATCTGAGATTTAATTGTGAGGGCCAGAGCAGCCAGGAAATGTTGAATCTTGCATATTATGCTGTAACTGGTTACATTTCTTTCATAATATGGGGTTATTATGAAGATGCTATCTTGTATGGTTTGAGTATGTTTCTAGGTTTAGATCCATTAAATCGTTTTGAAGATGGATATTGCCTTGCTACAGCTTTATTCTATTTTCATTTTTCATGCTTGGAAAGACATGGCGGATTAACAAAGCAATCATAATGAACCTCATTGAGTCGAGCACTAGTTAGCTATGTGATTCTATGGAACGTTTGGGGTGGAGAACAGAAAGACATGGAAGAATCTAATCATCAAAATAAAGATAGACGAGAAGGATCAAGGATAAAACTTTGGTATATGACCATGGAGATATGGCAAGAATACAAGTTCAATTTTCTTCTAGTAAAGAACAAAGGTGTAAAGGTTGTGCTGAATTTGAGTCCCTCCATCTACAAAGATAAAACAAGGACCCAGTAATCCTCGTCCGTCTGGACGGATGGAGTGTTTTAGAAATTCCTTTAAAGACATGATCAAAGTATTCTCTAAATTAACTGGAGTTTCAGATTCAAAAGAAAGCGTTAAGTGTCATTTCTTGGTTCCAGTAAGATGAGTGGTGCCTTGGGTATTAACTGGTTTTATCTTTGAAATCCTGGACTTGTGTAGAAAAATAGAATCATTTCTTTTCTTCATTATCAGCAGATACATGGGAGGTAACCATATCCCAGTAGACCCTCGGTTTCTGATTATAGAAGTCTACTGTAGTTGGGTGTGGGCGAGATCAGCTATGCAAAGCTACTGCACAAATTCTTTGCTCGGAAATGTACTGCAGAGCTCTGCCCAACTTATTGGGTGATTCTTTGGTTAGAAAGCTACGGCAGAAATTCATTCTATGCTGATAATTTAGCACCTGTTGAGGAGTCAAAAGACAATGCAAAAGCTCCTCTTTTGACAAGCTATGATGGATGTTATCTTACTCCAGTACTTTCTCCGTCTTCTCACTTATACAGTACAGAACTATGATGCTTCACAATGAATTGCTGATTGTTTCAAGTATAATGCTCAACATCCACGTTCATAAACTGCCCTTGTTGATGAAATTGAGCCATACTTTGCCAAAAAAGCTTCATTATAGTGATTGATACGCTCACTGTTCTGGACAAACAATATAGGAATCCAATCTAGGTGACAAAGGAAAGTTGTTCCAAAAAACTTTGACTATTTTCTATATATTCTATTAGTCCAGCCAAACGACATGGATGTGTTTTCTTTTTCCAACGATTAAGCTCCAACTTATGATCAGACCTTGATTTAACCCATAGTTCATTTCTAGTTAAAGAAATAAGGAAACATGTACATGATACTGAGTTGATCTTAATCTAAACCCATTTCTCCTTGCTTGTGGTGAGAGGAAAATGAATCAAAAACCACTTCAAGACCTGATCTTATCAGAACCTGAACATTTTGTGAGGTCACAATAGCATGATCTTAGTCGAAGCCATAGTATCTCATTCTGTTCACAATAGCATGAAGCTATTGTATATGGTCTCATTGTTCTCACTCCTTTAAAAAATACTTTTAAGTTTTTAAATCCAGAACATTTTTTTATCTCATTTTATTTTTTTTGTGTGTGGATGTGAAAAGCAACATCATGTTTTCCTAGGTTCTGTTCTAACAATTGATCGCTTTCTGTGCCTTCCGGTTTTTCTGTTCTTTTTTAATGCAGGCAGAAGCCATCGGAAGAGGAGGACAAGATTACATGCAAGATGTGAATACGATTATATGTATCACCTCCTTGTGGAGTACTCTAAGCTACTAGACCTAAGCCAGCTCCACCTTCATCTGCTCAGGAAGTCTGCGATGAGTCCGTGATTTGCTTTGCAAGTCCAGAGCAGAAGCGATTCCTAGAAAGGTCATCTACTTTTCCCTCGTCATCCCTACCATGCACCCTTTGGACTCCCAAAAACAAGAAAAGGAAGAATCAAAAGCTGAGAAGATGACAAGAATAGAATAGTAAGTGACATGGAAATTTCTAAGATAATCAAGGGAGAAAGTAATAGCCAGAGAAGAGTGCCGAGTGATTCACACAATCCTCAGAACAGGAACATACAGCATAGACAGTGAAGGCAATGCTTTGTGCCACATTCATGTATTGCTTTTCCCCCAAATTAATTTTACCTTGCTAGAGGAACAAGAGAAATGGCTTTGAGCTCCAGTAAATATATTAGTTTAGTCTTTGAGAATTACAAAGACATGGTAATGTGGAAGCTACCCTTGGATATGAAGATAGTAGACATGGTAATGTGGAACCTACCCTTAGATATGAAGATATTAGAGCAAGCTTCATATATTGTAAGAGATGAATATGTATTGACTTTCGTATAATCCAAGCTTTTGTTTTCCAATTGCAATAACTTGAGTCGAAGGCCAGGGATTAATTCTTTAGATCAAGATTACAGTTAAGGTTTTGCATAAGTTTACTATCTGTTCTGTCACTATCATCTTTTGAATTTAGGAAGGAGGTTCTCGTCAGAATATCCAATATTTGAGTAACAGTAATGCTTTTTGTGTTTATTTGCTGTGACTTACGGAATTTCCCTTTCCTAGATATGACTGGTGGTGGCTTAGTGTCCTAGCTTCAGAGAAGTTGAAACGTGACTTAGTAGTGCAAGTTAATAATTCATTCAGTTTTTTTGACAAGGGATGCGTCTTTTATTCTTATGAATACCGTTCAAGGAGGAGCTAGAAGGAATGAGCAAAAGTAGGTTCATTCTCAGATTAGCATACTACAGCTCTAGCATCCTTGTGCAGCTCATACCTCCCAACTAACTTACCTTCCATATGTATCCCCCGTTGGATAATTTACTGATCTTTGTAACGTGGAGTGGGCCTTTGAACTGTATTGCTGTATGGCCCGGGACAGTTGGCCTTTTTAAATTGCAATCGGGCACTCTTGAGAATAATTCGTCCCCAAATATGGGGTTCTATATGATTGTCTTGCATATGTGTTTGCATATGTTGCTGGATGGTAGAAGTTTTGATCATAATGTAGTATCCAAGTCCTCAAATGCATTATACGACCCAGAGAGCGACCGTGTCTCGCTCATATTTAATGCCCTGTCGTCTTCTTGCAATGTAGTAGCATATGTCCTTTGAGACTTCTATTTGTTATTATCATTTTTATGATTGTATTTATGTTTATATAAAACTACTTCTCTCCGCTAGCAGTGTTATATTCCAGTTTTCATCTTTTCATTATACACTGCCAACCTAAGGCTCATATATAATTCTCTCCACAGCAGAAACTGTGTATATAACACAAATTTCAAAGGGGCTGAGCTGATTCTCTTGCCTATAAATACATACATCTGCCATGCAATCTGCCTCACCCAACTCCCACCATCTTTGCTTCTCTCTCCTTCACTTGCAGTCTCCTAATTCCAATGGCGCTTTGTCCCCCTCATAATATCAATTCTCAGCTGGTTCTATGCTCTTCCCCGTTTTTCTTCTATCATACTCTCTTCTTCTCCTCCATCCATTTCTTCTTCTTCCTCTCACTGCCGTCTGTACAATCTGCCACCTTGATAGGAAATGAAACCGATCGACTTGCCTTGCTTGCCTTCAAGCATCAAATAACTGCTGACCCAAACGATGCCTTGTCCTCATGGAAAGAGAGTCGCCATTTCTGTCAATGGAAGGGAGTCACTTGCGGCCATCGGCATCGTCAGAGAGTCACCAGATTGGACCTTGCACAGCAACGATTGGTAGGTCCAACATCTCCCTCCATTGCAAACCTCTCTTTTCTCAGAGAAATTCACCTCCAAAACAACAGTTTCATCTTTCGTCTTCCACAATTGAGATTTGTCAATCTGAGCTGTAATTAGTATCACGGAGAGATTCCGGTCAATATTTCGATCCAACTTCAAGTCCTTGATTTAAGGTACAGTGAGCTTGTTGGGGTCATTCCTGGTGATCTCCAGTCACTTATGAGGCTCACTTGGTTAAATCTTAGACATAACAAGCTCAGAGGAAGCATCCCACCTTCCTTAGGCAATCTTTTGTCGCTCACCATCTTGGAGTTGGGGGAAATAGTTTGAAAGGAAGTATCCCTTGCGACATGGGAAGATTGGTTAAGCTAAAAATTCTCAACCTAGGTATCAATACATTGTCAGGTACAATTCCTGGCCTGCTTTATAACCTCTCGTCACTTTTTATATTTGATGTAATAGATAACCGGTTGTACCGCAGCCTTCTGCCTGATCTAGGCTTAACTCTCCCAAACTTACAAGTAGGTGGCAATTGATTTAGAGGACCTATACCAGGTTCATTACCCAATGCTTCACGACTTGTAATAGTTGAATTTGGTAGCAACGGTTTCACAGGTTCTGTGCCTCTAAATTTGGGTAGCCTTCAAGGTCTCTCCTATCTTAGTGTTTCAGAAAATCAGCTGGGTGGTACAAAGGAAGCGAATGACTTGACTTTTCTCAATTCTTTGATTAACTGCACAAGACTATCACTTTTAGCACTAGCGTTTAATAACTTTAAAGGTGCATTGCCCAATGCAATGGTTAATTTCTCAACCCAACTAACTTACCTAAGATTAGGTAGTAACCAAATATTTGGAATGAACCCACGGAAGGTGGAAAATCTCATAGGCTTGAGTCTGTTACGCATAGAAGCAAATTTTATTGAAGGTACTATTCCGGTTGGAATTGGGAAGTTTAACAAACTATACTCTTTGTACTTGGGTGGTAATGGACTTCGGGGACAAATTCCAACATCCCTAGGCAACTTGACACAATTGAGCATTCTTGGATTAGAGTTGAATAAATTAACAGGAAAAATTCCTACAAGTCTTGGCAATTGTAGGAATATGCAACAATTGTATCTTTATAACAACAAACTTAGTGGCAATATACCGAAAGAAGTTCTTAACCTTCATGCTCTCTCAATATATCTCGACTTGTCATATAATTCTTTCACAGGATCTCTACCTTCGGAAGTTGGCAACCTTAAAATGCTTGGGACATTAGACGTATCTTACAACAACTTGTCTGGTGAGGTTCCAAGCACGTTGAGCGATTGTTTAAGTGTGGAATTCCTTTACATGCAACACAACTTCTTTCAAGGAACCATTCCTCCATCCTAGAGCAATCTAAAAGGAATTCAACTGTTGAATTTCTCTTTCAATCATCTTGAGAGTGAAGTACCAAAAATTGCGATCTTTAGAAATGCATGTGCAATTTTAGTCTACGGAAACAGCAAGCTTTGTGGAGGTATCTTAGAATTACAGCTGCTTGCATGTCCTACCCACATTTATTAAAAAACATGGAAGGTCTTGTGCTTTGAAGGTAGATTTGGCAACATTTAGTGTGGTTTTTTGTCTAATTATAACTGCACTTTTCATTGTTGCCTTCCAATGGAGAAGAAAGTTGAAAAAGAAGCCTCCTTCCGCATCTTTTGCGGATCATCAATTGTTAAGGGTCTCTTATGCAGATCTCCACAGAGCAACTAATGGGTTCTCCTTGGAAATTTTGATTGGCGTTGGAAGTTATAGTTCAATGTACAGAGGAACTCTAGAAATTAATAGAGAAATCATTGCAGTGAAGGTACTCAACCTTCAACAACATGGAGCTTTTGTCAGCTTCAACGCTGAATGCGAGGCTCTTGTGTAATATCCTTAATTTTAAAGATAAAAATAGGAAATTATTAAATAAATTAAAATAAAAATTTATGGATGAAATTCTTTCCTGAAAACATAATAATTAGAAAGTGCTCGTCGATACGAATCCAACGCCACCAAGAACGCGAGAAACGGAGCTCAAACGAGGGAGTTATGAGCCGTCAAAGTTGTAAGGGCAAAATGGTCTTTTGACAGAAACGTGTTACACAGGGGTCCAAATTGATAACAGCACCCCTGTCTACACACGTCTCTACCAGTCCGGCGAAATCGCCGGAGAGACGTGGGAAGAGCCGTGTGGGGAAGAGTTTCTCTTCCCCAAGACTCTAAAACCCTATATCTATGCTCCTCTAGGAGCCAAAACGCTCCACTTTGAGCATTTTCCATGAATGATACGCAAAACCCTAGACTGCAAAAAATCTGAAGTTTTCGGCGAGTGGAGCCCCGGCAACACGAGCAAACCCCGATCAGGCACAAGGTAAGCCTCAAATGCATGTTTTTCTGTATTTATTAATTAGAAAATTAATTAGGGAAAGTATTTAAAAATTAGGAAAAAAATCAGATTTTTAGGAACCTGTGTGCACGCTACTGTTGGAGTGTGATTTCACAGATCAAACCTTGTCCGTTTGAAAATCGCACCGTCCAACTAGTGTACAAGAGACCCAAGAGCATACCCTTTAAATTTGGGAGTGATCCAACGGTGGAATTGCCCAGAAAACTCAAAAACCAGTACCTAGGGAGGTTTTTAGGAACATGGGAAAAATCGTTTAAAAACCATGGTTTTTGAGAAAATTAGTGCAAAAGAAGGGCATAAATGGATTCTAGAGAGAATTCTGAAGAAAATGGGGCAAAAATCACGCAAAACGGAGCTCTGTAGCTCCGCCGGAGGAGACCGGAATCCGGTCGTCTTCTCCAGCGTCGTCAACGGCGTCGGCGCCCTGCGCTGACGCCAGGACGCACACGGAGACGCACTGAGGACGATGTCATACGACGTCATCGTCGCACGCGTGCGCGGCGCCGCGCGCGTGCGGGACGGCCTCGGTGGGCTGTCGCAGTGGGACCGGGACGCGGCGCGTCTTCGTGCGCCAGTGTACGCCGGTGTAAACCGGCGGAAAAGAGGCGCCGCCGGTTTAAACCACCTTATGGTGGTCCGGCAGGCCCCATTTGAGGGTAGTTTTCACTAAAACTTGATTTTTGGGAGCTAGAGAGGTCCAAATCACGATCCGAAAGAGGCGTTGTGACCGTATTAACGACGCGGACCTAGTTTTAACTTAAAAGCTTAGAAATGACCACTTTTTATTTAGAAAAATTTTAAAATAGTGATGTGACATGTACAGGTGCACTTGAATATACCAATTAAAGGGAGTTATTGGCAAGCTAGTGATCTCACACTGAGGTAGGTGACGACAACTAATGTTTTGCCTTGATTTTTAAACCATGTTTAAACATAGCATTATGTGTGATTGTGTTTTAAAATGCAATTATTATTTACCGTGGATTTCATGCTACATTGCGTACAGGATGATTATTCCAAATTGAAATCTTTTACTGAATAAACTTATTTCAAATGCTTTTACAAGTATGACGTTAATTTGTTATGCTTACTTAGAGACTTATTTCTTATTATATATATAGAAAATGCATGGATTTACATGGAAATGAGAATAGAGGCTTATTAGCTGGTCCTTTGATAGGCTAACCCCAGGATGAGGGGCATGTCTTGGGGATTGCAAGCTATAAGTGCTCTTGAGTTTTAGCATATACATATGATTTCCGTGTTTTATATTTGATGATGGGTGCTCTCGCCCGGTGGGCGTCATGCTAGGAGGGATAGGGCCGGCCACCCACGTTCCAAGATTATGATGTGATGAGTTTGTGATATGATAGACACCTGCCCATAGATGGCATTCGGTAGGGGTTTGGTAACATGGATAGTCCACACTACCGGTCTGAGCCTTTCCATGGGGACAGACGCTAAGTCTCCCGTTATGGTGTCGACGGGGAGCGGCGGTGGTTGATACCCATGGAGGGTTGCCACTGCAGTATGATGGCCCATATTCTTATTATGTGTGCATGTATGATGAGCATGGTTATAGATGATATGCCTGGGTGTGACGACACTCAGAGGTTGACTATGTGTACTCCTGATCAGGGATGTTAGTGCGATGTGGTGGGACCCATTACCTTAGGGTGCCCTTATTCTTGTTGTATGCTCCATTTTATTGATTCATGTCATGTTTTAACTCCGTGAATTTCATGTTTTAGCATATGGAATAAATTGGCATTTATTGAACATGGCATTATGATATCACTATCTTCATAAATGTTAGATTTTTCATCAGTATTGTTCATTAATTCTAGCATTTATTACATTAATTGTCTATGTACCTACACAAGCGATAGCTTGCTGAGGCATTGCTTTGTTTTGCAATGCCTTAGATCTCAAGCGCGACACCAGGAAAGGAAAAGCTGTTGATAAACCTTGAGAGCTGCTGAAGACTAGTTTCCCTATAGTTTTAGACAGTAATGTGAGTCATTAGAGTGGATTATCATTTGAATTTCATTATGGACTGCATACTTTATATTTGGATGTGATTTAGATCTTTGGACATATATTGGACATTTATGTGGGATGTTATGATGGATAGACCCTGGGCCATATTATTATTGTCTTTTGAACGTTTATTTGATTTAAAATAAAGGCGCCTATTTATTTGACGTTGATTTATACGCGGATCATTTATTTGTGTTTAAATTACATGTACGCCATTTTGAGAAAGGAAAAATTAACCCCGGAGTTTTAAGATAGGTTTAGTAAAATGTTAAATAAATCTTTTCTCATGGGATCCCAAATGCTCTATTTAAATTGTCAAAAAAAAAAAAATTGTCTTAAAAATCCGGGGTGTTACATCTTGAAATGCTCGGCATTGTAATCTTGTTAAGATCTTCACTTCCTGCTCAAGCATTGATTTCAATGGCAATGATTTCAGAGCTCTAGTCTTTGTGTACAAGCCCAAGGGTAGTCTTGATAAGTGGCTGCATCTTGATGAAGGTGAACAACATGTAGTGAGAAATTTGACCTTTGTCGCGAGAGTAAATATTGCCACTGATGTCGCGTCGGCCTTGCATTATCTTCATCACCATGGAAAAGTACTAATTGTTCATCACGATCTAAAACCGAGCAACATACTTTTTGATGATGACATGAATGCACATCTTGGTGATTTTGGCCTATCAAAGTTGCTTTTTGAGGCCATCGATAATTGCTGTGAAGATAAAACCAGGTCATCAAGAATAAAGGGAACTATTGGATATGTCACTCTAGGTAAATGACTTTATCTATCAATTTACATAATTTTTTGTAATCATAAATACATTATAAGGCTTAAGTTGTCATGATATCATTCTTTCTTTCCCTAATAATGATAATATCTAGTTTGAAATGTGTATATGATGCTACTAAAAGTTGGAACCCTATATTGCAGAATATGGGATGGGTTACAAGGCAAGCACACAAGGCGATGTGTATAGTTATGACATTGTTTTGCTAGAGATTTTCACAGGAAAGAGACCTACCGATGACATGTTCAAAGATGGACTTGACCTCTACCAATTCACCAAAATGGCTCTGCCTGACCAAGTAATGAAAATTGCAAACACACAATTGCTTGCAGATGTTGAAGCTACCTCCAAGAGCAATAACAACAACCACAGAGTCAACATGAGCAATAAATTGCAAGAGTTCTCGATTGCAGTGTTTAAGGTTGGCATATCATGTTGCGTAGATTCACCAAGAGAGGACATGGAGATAGGAGATGTCGTCAGGGAAATGATTGCTATTAAACACTTGTATCTTGGGACAAGGATTCACTAACCAAGCCAAGACACTGCATCTCTCTCTCTCTCTCTCTCTCTCTCTCTCTCTCTCTCTCTCTCTCTCTCTCTCTCTCTCTCTCTCTCTCTCTCTCTCTCTCTCATTTTTTTCCTTTTCTTTAGATTATCACTTCTCTCTTGAGGTTTTCTTTAATGGACAGATCTCTTTAACACCCTTTAGCGTCGTCCTTGTGCAAGGGGCCATGCTGATCTTCTCTGTATGTTTGAACTTATTGGATGTATCCAAGAAACAACCTTTAGTGGCATATACTGTAAATTCAGAAAACTAGATTATATAGGAAATGAAGGAGGAAGCCAACAAACAGGTGGTTTTGCGGACAATAGTTAGGGTAACAAACTTTTGATCTTTCACTATTGATACTTAAGATTTCTGTTAAAAAGCTAGAAACTTTAGTTAGTGCAACGAGCTCATATTTGTATTTTCTAAGAACAGGCAAGAGGAGCAATCCCAAATGGAAACCACCACCAAAAGGCACTGTGAAGCTGACTTTTACTGTCTCAAGTCACATGGGTTTCCGTGTACTAGCAGGGGAAGCGGATCCTATCAAGGCTGAGATTTTTGTGCCATTGACAGGGATAAGACTTGTTTGTTAGATGCATAACTCAAAATTGTTTTTATTGAAGGCGATTCCTCAGATGGTTGTCCAATACAACCTTAACATCATGGAAGTTCTCCAATATGGTTGAAGGGGCACTGCACCATCTAAGAAACTTTGATGCCACCTTTTCCCACACGCTGAGTGTAGGGAACTCAGATGTGCAGATGAGATGGAAAGACTAGGAGTACAAGCGCAATCTATCAAGCTTCGTAATTACAAGGAATTTGGTAACTTTACATAAAAATGAAAAGGACATAATTACAACTCTAAAGAAAACAAGGAATCAGGGGAATTCACTTCACAAGGCCTGAACGACAGTCGATGCATGGAAACTCCCATCATATTTTATGTTTTCTTTTCTTGGAAATTCTGCGATGCTAAAATAACGTGAGAGAAAAAAAGGATCATTTATAGTATTCTAATCATCCCCGCAGCATGCCAACTTAATCTCGGCCCACAACTCTTGAAGGATGCAGAAATGCTAATCGGATCAAGCTAAACGAATTGACAATCGTTCCAGGAGGATCCTCTAGAGAACGTGCCTAAACATGCCTAGATTGATTCTTCACATTGAGGCTTGCCTCAGTTGATCGTTTCTCTTATTCCAGAGCTCACTTTTAGTTCTTTTTAGCCATTGATTTGGTGGGGCGTTACCTTAATCAAATGAGTTACAGGCACTTTTCTATTGGATTTGCAACATCAAAGTTGTTATGCCTAGTAAGTTACTTACTCTTCATCAATAGCACAACTAGTCGAATTGATATTCTTGACCTCACCGTACAATGTAATAGTCAAAGTGGACCCCGTATAATTTGCTTTACATGGGAGGGACGAATGAGCCATGCACCATAACGTGGGCTTGAATTTTGGTGCAGCTGGTCTCCCATCCATGCACAGATTTAAGTAAAAAAATTTGTAATGGTTCCCCTCACATGCATCGTAAACACCATATCTATTTTACAAAATTAACGTGGACTACCCCTCCCAGCTTTTGCTTTTATTTCTACGTGATAAAGTAGAAGGAGAAAACCAATGGATGAAAATGGGAAAACTTGCTCATCTCCTCACATTCATACTTTGCAATTTGGTTGATCAGATTTGTTCATCTGATTTCTCTATTGTAGATGATTACTAGTCTGCATTAGATGAGTCTGATTATGAAGAACTGCAAGTCTCATCACAAGGTATAGATGGTTGGCATCGTTGATTAAAGAATGGTCCATATTTAAGCGACGAGTGCAAATTGAAAATTTCTGAAGTGTTAAAGCCATCCAACCACTGAGATTTTTGGGTTAGAAGATGCACAAAAACAAAGAAATCAAATGAACAAATCTGATCAAGCAAGAGCCGATCAAGTAAATGTGGCGGTGCTAGATGGCAAGCTGCATATATGGCGTCTTTGTTCGGTCTTTTCACGTTTGAATGTTGACGATTATTGGGACCATGACCACGAAACATGAGTTCTTACTTTCTAGAATAGGCCATGTGATGCTGCATATATGGTGTCTTTTCTTGATCTTTAACGTTTGAATGCGTACAATTAATAGGACCCATGGGCATGAAACATGAGTTCCTACTTTTTAGGCCAAATGGGTACACTGGCGCACATTAAGTAAACAGACAATGGTGGGTTCTTATTTTATATATATATTGAAATTTGGCTGTCATCCATTGGTTGCTCCTGTAGATTCAAAGTTGGTGCATGGATATTTGTGAATAACTTATAAAATTCTATTCCAAGTACCTCATTTGGTGGAAGAGGTGGCTGCAATATCTTTGTTTTGAGAAGAGGACAATTTCAAACTGTTCAAAAACTCACTGAATTCACACTTTCTCCAATCTGGAAGGAATTGATGCAGCAAAAATTTACATGTCGTCCTAATCAGAAATTAGTGTAGGAATGAGCGATAATAAAAGAAGATTTCATTGAAATTTGGTTTTATGTCTTTCTGGAATATTTTGTGGGGTTTTATGGATAGGTTGGGACTGCCTGAAACTTCCATACTTCGTAATTTTTAAGTATAATTAGAACTTGCATTAACAATACAAGTCTCTTGGGCCTGTCTTACGGTCTGAAAGTGACTATATAGGAGTCCTTAGTTTAGAAATTTAGAGTCAGAAGCCGCAGTACATGGTCTCAACATGGGTTTGGGGTTAGGATTTAGGATTTTGTAAGTAATAATACATCATTGAAGTGTTATGCAAATATTTGTAGTTTTCTTCTGTCTTGTCATTCAATTTAGAACTTCATAATTTTTAATTTAATTCTATGACAAGAATATCCTTGCCTAAGTGTAAAAGCTGACGCTCCTACATCTCAGACTAAAAGCATGTAATAAAATCCAGAAGATACTAACTTACAGTTCTCACACTAAGGATAAAAGGATCTATGTAACACAAGTAAGGTATGTCTCGTAAAATATGATAGCTCTATTTGATAAGATTGACTCCTCTTTTAGAACTCCCCTAATTTGGGCCATGATTATGTATATAATAGCTCTATTTGATAAGATTGATTATCAACAAAATTAAGCCTAGTGTGAAATACCTTTTGAAAACAGATGGTTAGTTGCTTTTGTAGAAAGACTTCCAACTTTTACTTTCTAAAAGAAATGCACTTTTTGGTTAAATATAACCAAAAATAAATAAAATATTATTATAAATGTCACTTTGTATAGGTACAGATGGTTAGTTGCTTTTGTAGAAAGACTTCCAACTTTTACTTTCTAAAAGAAATGCACTTTTTGGTTAAATATAACCAAAAATAAATAAAATATTATTATAAATGTCACTTTGTATAGGGCAAATGATAGGCTTCTTCCATTCATGGTCTTCGGCTTCCTCGTCCGTAAGTCCTTCCAATTAATTCTCTCCGCTAGCAGTGTTATATATTCCACTTTTTATCTTTTCATTATACACTGCCAACCTAAGGCTTCCCATGTAAAATTCTCTCCACTAATAGCGATGTATAATCACCCACCTAAGTAGAAACATTCCAAGTATGGCTTTTCTTTCTACACGGCAAATGTAAGTCTCCTTCACCTCAAGACTTCAATAATTCTCTCCACTGGGTCTATTTAATCACCCCTCTGTAAATTCCACTTTTTTCTTCTCTCCACTAAAAGTCATCACCCCTTAATTCTCCCCACTAGCATCACATAGTCCAGTTTTGTCTTTTAATTTCAACACGGCAAACCTAAGGCTTCCTCCAGTCTTACTACAAAAAGGGCAGTCCCGAAGTTTCCGCCTATGCGGAGTTCGGGGAAGGGGCGAACCACAAGGGCCTAAAGTATAGAGTCTTATCTTGCATTTTGTAAGAGCCTGTTTCCACATCTTGAACCCGTGACTTCAAAGTCACACGACGACAACTTTTACCGTTGCGCCAAGGCTCGCCTTCTTTCCTCCATTCATACTACAAAACACACAAATTGGCTTTCTTATCATATGGAAAGTGGCTTTCATTCATTGTCTGCTTTTGTAGAATTTCCAGGCTTTACAAGATCTGGCCCTTTTGGTACTCTATCTCGATCGTACATCTGCAAGATGCGGTGATCAAAGCAGAAACTGTGTAATTTATTTTATAAAACACAAACTTCGAAGGAGCTGAGCTGATTCCCTTGCCTATAAATGCATACATCTGCTACGCAATCTTCCTCACCCGAAACCCACCATCTTTGCTTCTCTCTCCTTCAGTCTCCTAGTTCCAATGGCGCTTTGTTCCCCTCATAATATCAATTCTCGGCTGCTTCTTTGCTCTTCATCGTTTCTCTTCTGTCTTACTCTCTTCTTCTCCTGCATCCATTTCTTCTTCTTCTTCCTCTCGCTGCTGCCTGTATCTTCTGCCACCTTATTAGGAAACGAAACCGATCGACTTGCCTTGCTTGCCTTCAAGCATCAAATAACAGCTGACCCAAACAATGCCTTGTCCTCATGGAATGAAAGTCGCCATTTCTGTCAATGGAAGGGAGTCACTTGCGGCCATCGGCATCGTCAGAGAGTCACCGGATTGGACCTTGCACATCAACAGTTGGAAGGTCCAACATCTCCCTCCATTGCAAACCTCTCTTTTCTCAGGGTAATTGACCTCCAAAACAACAGTTTCTCCGGCCACCTCCCCCAAGCCGTCTTTCATCTTCCACGATTGAGATTTGTCAATCTGAGCTGTAATTCGTATCACGGACAGATTCCGGCCAATATGACGACCCAACTTCGAGTACTTGATTTAAATTACAACGATCTCATTGGGGTCATTCCTCATGACCTACAGTCACCTCCGAGGCTCACTTGGTTAAGTCTTAGGCATAACAAACTCGGAGGAAGTATCCCACCTTCCCTAGGCAATCTTTCGTCTCTCACCTACTTGGATTTCGCGGAAAATAGTTTGAGAGGAAGTATACCCTGTGACATAGGAAGATTAGTTATGCTAAAAGTTATAAGCCTAGGTATTAATACATTGTCAGGTACAATTCCTAGCCCACTTTATAATCTCTCATCACTTGTTATATTTGCCGTAACAAATAACTCGTAACAAATAACTCGCTGTACGGGAGCCTTCCACCTGATCTAGGCTCAACTCTCCCAAACTTAGAAGAGCTTTATATGGATACCAATAGTTTTAGAGGACTTATACCAAGTTCATTGCCCAATGCTTCACGACTTGCAATACTTGAACTTGGTAACAACCGTTTCACAGCTTCCGTGCCTCTAAATTTGGGTAGCCTTCAAGGTCTCTCCATTCTCAGTTTATGGGGAAATCAGCTGGGAGGTACGAAGGAAGCGAATGACTTAACCTTTCTCAATTCTTTGATTAACTGCACAAGTCTATTTGACTTAGGACTAGACTTTAATCATTTTAAAGGTCCATTGCCCATTGCAGTGTCTAATCTCTCAACGCAACTAACTTACCTAAGTTTAGGAGTAAACCAAATATCTGGAACGATCCCACGGGGCATGAAAAATCTCATAGGCTTAAATCTGTTAGCCATGGAATCCAATTTTATTGAAGGTACTATTCCCGTTGGAATTGGGAAGCTGAACAAACTATACACTCTGTACTTGGGTGGTAACAAACTTCGGGGACAAATTCCAACATCCCTAGGGAACTTGACAGGATTGGGCTTGCTCTCATTAGAGTCAAATAATTTAACAGGAAAAATTCCTTCAAGTGTTGGCAATTGCCAGAATATGCAACAATTGGATCTTGAGAAGAATAAACTGAGCGGCAACATACCGAAAGAAGTTCTTAACATTCCATCTCTCACAATACATCTCGACTTGTCATATAATTCTTTCACAGGATCACTACCTTCAGAAGTTGGCAACCTTAAAATGCTTGGGACATTAGATGTATCTTACAACAACTTGTCTGGTGAGGTTCCGAACTCGTTGAGCAATTGTTTAAGTATGGAATACCTTTACATGCAACACAACTCCTTCCAAGGAACCATTCCTCCTTCCCTGAGCAGTCTGAAAGGAATTCGTCTGTTGAACCTCTCTTTAAATGATCTCGAGGGTAAAGTGCCAAGAGATGGGATCTTTAGAAATGCAAGTGCAATTTCAGTCTACGGAAACAAGAAGCTTTGTGGAGGTATCTCAGAATTACAGCTGCCTGCATGTCCTACCCGCATTTATACAAAACATGGAAGGTCTCGTGCTTTGAAGGTAGGCATGGCAACATTTAGTGTGGTTTTTTGTCTGATTATAACCACACTTTTCATTGTTGCATTCCAGTGGAGAAAAAGGTTGAAAAAGAAGCCTCCTTCCACGTCTTTTACAGATCATCAATTGTTAAGGCTCTCTTATGCAGATCTGCACAGAGCAACTAATGGGTTCTCCTTGGAAAATTTGATTGGTGTTGGAAGTTATAGCTCTGTGTATAAAGGAACTCTAGAAATTAATAGAGAAATCATTGCAGTGAAAGTACTTGACCTTCAACAACATGGAGCTTTTGTAAGCTTCGAAGCTGAATGTGAGGCTCTGAGAAATGCTCGGCATCGTAATCTTGTTCAGATCATCACTTCATGCTCAAGCATTGATTTCAATGGCAATGATTTCAGAGCTTTAGTCTTTGAGTACATGCCCATGGGTAGTCTTGATAAGTGGTTGCATCTTGATGAAGGTGAGCAACATCCAGTGAGAAAATTGACCTTTATCGAAAGAGTAAATATTGCTATTGATGTCGCATCTGCCTTGCATTATCTTCATCACCATGGAAAAGTGCCAATTGTTCATCGCGATCTAAAGCCGAGCAACATACTTTTTGATGATGACATGAATGCACATGTTGGTGATTTTGGCCTATCAAAGTTGCTTTTTGAGGCCACTGATAATTGCTCTGAAGATAAAACTAGCTCATCAAGATTGAAGGGAACTATCGGATATGTCGCTCCAGGTAAATGACTTTATCTATCAATTTACATAATTTTTTGTAATCATGAATCCATAATAAGACATAAGTTGGCATGATACCATTCTTTCTTTCCCATCTAATGATAATATCTATTTTGAAATGTGTATATGATGCTACTAAAAGTTGGAACTGTATATTGTAGAATATGGGATGGGTTGCAAGGCAAGCACACAAGGAGATGTGTACAGCTATGGCATTCTTTTACTAGAGATTTTCACAGGAAAAAGACCTACGGATGACATGTTCAAAGATGGACTTGACCTCTACCAGTTCATCAAAATGGCTTTTCCCGACCAAGTAATGAAAATTGCAGACCCGCAATTGCTCACAGATGTTGAAGCTACCTCCAGCAGCAGCAACAATGGCCATCGTGTCAACATGAGAAAGAAATTGCAAGATTGCTTGATCGCGGTGTTCAAGGTCGGCATATCATGTTGCATAGAATCACCAAGAGAGCGCATGGGGATGGGAGATGTTGTCAAAGAAATGATTGCAATCAAAGACTTGTATCTTGGGACAAGGATTCACTAACCAAGCCAGGATACTGCATATGTCTCTCTCTCTCTCTCTCTCTCTCTCTCTCTCTCTCTCTCTCTCTCTCTCTCTCTCTCTCTCTCTCTCTCTCTCTATGTGTCATTTTTTTCCTTTTCTTTAGATTATCATTTATCTCTTGAGGTTTTCTTTAGTGGGAAGATCTCTTTAGCACCCTTTAGCGTCGTCCTTGTGCAAGGGGCCATGCTGATCTTCTCTGTATGTTTGAACTTATTGGATGTATCCAAGAAACAACCTTTAGTGGCATATACTGTAAATTCAGAAAACTAGATTATATAGGAAATGAAGGAGGAAGCCAACAAACAGTTGGTTTTGCAGACAATAGTTAGGGTAACAAACTTTTGATCTTTCATTATTGACACTTAAGATTTCTGTTCAAAAGCTAGAAACTTTAGTTAGTGCAACGAGCTTATATTTTTATTTTCTAAGAACAGGCAAGAGGAGTTGCAAATGGAAACCACCACCAAAAGGCACTGTGAAGCTGAATTTTACTGTCTCAAGTCATGGACCAAGTGGACGCTTAGGGTATTGGTGGGCTTCTTAGAGACGCTAGAGGAATCAAGCCATATCGATTTCGATGTACTAGCAAGGGAAACAGATCCTGTCACGGCTGAGATTTTTGTGCCATTGACGGGGATAAGACTTGTTTGTTAGATGCATAATTCCAAATTTATTATCGAAGGCAATTCCTCAGATGGTTGTCCAATATACACCATGGAAGTTCTCCCATATGGTTGACGGGGAACTGCATCATCTAAGAAACTTTGATGCCACCTTTTCCCACACGCTGAGCGTAGGGAACTCTGATCTCCAGATGAGATGGAAAGAGTAGGAGTACAAGCACAATCTATCAAGCTTCGTAGTTCAGTATTATGATCGACATGGAATTTGGTAACTTTACATAAAAATGAAAAGGACATAATTACAACTCTAAAGAAAACAAGGAATTAGGTGAATTCACTTCACAAGGCCTGAACGACAGTCGATGCGTGGAAACTCCCATCACATTTTGTGTTTTCTTTTCTTGGAAATTCTGCGATGCTCATAAAACGTGAGAGAGAAAAAAGGATCATTTATAGTATTCTAATCATCCCCGCAGCATGCCAACTTAATCTAACCACTGTGATTTTTGGGTTAGAAGATAGACAAAAACAAAGAAATCAAATGAACAAATCTGATGAAGGAAGAGCCGATCAAGTAAATGTGGCGGTGCTGGATGGCAACCTGCATATATGGCGTCTTTGTCCTTTCTTGATCTTTAACGTTTGAATGCGGACAATTAATAGGAGCCATGGACATAAAACATGAGTTCCTACTTTTTAGGCCAAGTGGGTACACTGGCGCACATTAATGAAACAGATAATGGTGGGTTCTTATAATATATATTGAAATTTGGCTGTCAAAAACTGATGGTTTACCTAATTGGTTGCTTTTGTAGAAAGTATTTCCACTTTTACTTTCTAAAAGAAATGCTGCGTGGGTGGGTTTTCCTTTTTCATGTCTTACCCATCTCTCTGATTTTGACTCCTCTATGTTCAAACGCTCAAGCCAGCATGCTGGCGTTTTCACATTTTTTCTTAGATTTGAGGCGCACGTCTTGTTTGGCATCCTCAGTGAAAATTACACTATTTGGATGATTCTAACCACTTGGACAGATATGAAATGGACCAATGAGCCATGCACCATGACTTGGGTTTGAATTTTGGTGTCCTCTTCCTTCGTCCATGCACTTTTACGTACATTTAGTGGTGGTTTCCCTCACATCCAACGTAAGGTGGACGACCCCTCCTAGCTTTAGCTTTTCGTTTCTACATGACAACGTAGCAGGAGAAAACCAATGTTTGAAAATATAGAAACTCCCTCATCTCCTCACATTCTTAGGTCCCATTCTGTTGATTAGAGTCGTTCATCTGATTTCTCTCCAAAACTGTGCGCACGAGTCTTGAATCTGAAGATACGTAAGTTTGATCACAAGTCGTAGATGGTTGGAAGCATTGTTTAAAATGTTAGAAGCATCCAACCACTGTGATATTTGGGTTGGAAATACACAAGGACAGAGAAACCAATGAGCGGATCTGATCAACCGAAGCAAAGAGCCGATCCAGTAAATTCAGGGGTACTGGATGGCAAGTTGCATGTATGGCATCTGCTTGGTCTTTAGGTTTGAATACGTACAATTAATAGGACTCATGGCCACGAAACATGAGTTCCAACCTTTTAGGCCATGTGCTGCTGAATATATGATGTCTTTGCTTGGTCTTCCACGTTTGAATGCGTACAATTAATGGGACTCATGACCATGAAACATGAGTTCCGACTTCCTAGGTAACGAAACAGATGATTCTAAGTTCTTACTATATATGTTGAAACTTGGCTTTCATCCATTAACTGCTCTTTAGAACTCCCCTAATTTGGTGTATGATTATGTATATA
The DNA here is from genome assembly GCA_035236585.1 of Warburgia ugandensis. Lineage (NCBI taxonomy): Eukaryota > Viridiplantae > Streptophyta > Magnoliopsida > Canellales > Canellaceae > Warburgia > Warburgia ugandensis. The sequence continues at coordinate 74,170,913 of CP141132.1, read as the reverse complement.
ACAGCTCTCTTCGATATGGTTGTTTAACAACAAAATTAAGTCTAGTGTGAAATACCATTTGAAAGCAGATGGTTATCTAATTGGTTGCTTTTGTAGAAAAAATTTCCAACTTCTACTTTCTAAAAGAAATGCACTTTTCTGTAAAATATTATTAAAAATTTCACTTTCTGTGGGGTAAATGACTGGCTTCCTCCATTTATAGTCTTGCCAAAATACTCTCCACTGTTAAGGTAATATATTCAGCTTTATCTACTGTTTCTACATGGCAAATGTTAGGCTTCCTCCTCAATAAGTCCTTCCCTCTAATTCTCTCCGCTACCAGTGTTATACATCTACTTTTTATCTTTTCATTGTACACTGCCAACCTAAGGCTTCCCATATATAATTCTCTCCACTGACAGCGATGTATAATCACCCACCTAAGTATAAACATTCCAAGTATAGCTTTTCTTTCTACACGGCAAATGTAAGTCTCCTTCACCTCAAGACTTCAATAATTCTCTCCACTGGGTATATGTAATCACCTCTCTGTAAGTTTCACATTTTTCTTCTCTCCACTTCAACCCATCCCCCCATAATTCTCTCACATAGCAGTGTCACATATTCCAGTTTTATCTTTTAATTTCTATACGGCAAATCCAAGGCTTCCACCATTCAAAGTACGAAACGAATAGAGTGGCTCTCTTATTATATGGAAAATGGCTTTCATTCATCGACTGCTTTCATACAATTTCCAGTTTCATTGCCCAATGCTTCACGACTTGCAAGACTTGACTTTAGCAGCAACAGTTTCACAAGTCCCGTGCCTCTAAATTTGGGTAGCCTTCAAGGTCTCTCCTCTCTTAGTTTGGGGAGAAATCAGCGAGGTACGAAGGAAACGAATAACTTGACTTTTCTCAATTCTTTGATTAAATGCACAAGTCTATCAGTCTTAGCACTATCGGTTAATAACTTCAAAGGTGCATTGCCCAATGCAATGGCTAATTTCTCAACCCAACTAACCTAACTAACTTTAGGTGATAACCAAATATCTGGAACGATCCCACCGGGGGTGGAAAATCTCATGCCCAATGCAATGACTTTGGGAACAGTGAATCACCAAAAGTGGCTCCTCAAACTTATGAGATATGACTTTGTTATTGAGTACAAAGAGGTAGAGAACTTAGTTGCAGACGCTATATCAAGGAAGAGGAAGGCAATATCCCAACCAATACCTCTGTGGCTGGAGGCTATAAAATCTGGAAATGCCACACAGCCTGACATGTTTAACCTCAAAAGACTTTATGAAGAAGGTGAACCAGTTTGGACCGTGGAAATTCATAGATGGTGTCTTATTTTTCAAAAGTCACATTTATCTTTCTACCAAATTCTCCTCTTCCACCAATCATCATCCACGAATTTCACAACAACACTCACGAAGGCTTCACAAGACCTACCAACAAGTAAAAGAAGTCTTTTTATTGGCAACGTACGAAGAGATGGTTAAGGAACACTTGAGGAGCTGTGATACATGTCAAAGACGTAAATTAGATTATCAATCTATGGATTTTATAGACGGGTTGTTGGCATCCAAAGATCAGACATCTATTTTGGCAGTGGTCGAACGTTTGATGAAATATGCACTTTTCATCCCACTATCTCATCCATGCATCACTCCAAGTTTGGCTCAACTGTTCTTTGATCACTTTTCTAAGCCATCTAAGATGAAAGAAATTAGACAAACGGTTTTTTAAAAAATCTAAAAAGTAGGCCTGCCATTGATTTTTTAGTAATTACATAATACAATCGTGATACAATCAGTTGCATCAAATCATCTCTCTTTTTCTGACTTCTTTTCCAACTTCTCAAAACACTCAAATCTTCAAAATTTCACCCAGGTAGAGGCCGTGGACCAGTTCTTCAAAGTTAAACTCGAGGATTGATCCCAACTCTGCCTATTTCTACTTCATCCACATCTTACAATCGGTGTCGACACAGGTGGTGCCCAGCTTAGCCCGGGACCCACTGGAAGCGTGATCCGCACCTGTATGAAGCTGCTCAAGTATGCTGGTTTTGCAACCCGTGTAGAAGTGCCCGCAGTTACCCGTAATTTAACCCAATTAAGTCTTCAAGATAAACAAAATCACGGCAACCCCATTACCCTCGCCGCTCCCCTTCATCCATTCCTCTCTGATTCTTTACGCATCACGGTGTTCTAGCAGAGCAATCTGGCCTATTCTCACCTCTCGATGCTTCCGTTTCGATTCCTATATTTCGTACTTCTGCAATCTATAGTCGTTAGATCCTGCTCTGAATGTGAAAAAGCGAAAAAGACGCTTCCATTTGTGGATTCTAGAGATCTTTAGTGGTCTTGAAACATCAATCTCAAATTTGGTTTCTTCAATATTCTGTTTGTTGCATTTCTTCAAATGGTTAAATAGATCAGAAAACAGTAAGATTAGATTAGTGTTTTCTCCCCGATCTTTAGCACAATTCAACAATTTCTATCGGCACAAGCCCAAAAGATGCGTCTTTATTTTGTCACAGACTTTCTCATCTGTGTGTCTATTCTTTTTTACCATTTAATGTAATATGAGAATCCTTTGGTGCCAACTTGCAGGGATTGTTGATCGTTGGAATTGTGATTCTATGTTGCTTTTGTTTATTTTAGAATGCCAAGGGTGTAGAGTGAAAGAGAGAATCCCCACTTATACTAAGAAGGCAGTCCTGATGCAAAAAGCTCCCACGTATGCAGGGTTCAGGGAAGGAACGGACCACAAGGGTTAATAGTCCGTAGCCTTACCTTGCATTTTGCAAGAGGCTGTTTATGCACTTTGGACCTGTGACCTCAGGGTCACACAACAACAACTCTACTGTTGCGCCAAGCTCCCCTTCTTAGAATCCCCACTCATACTAAACCGTCAAAAATAATGTTGGCAAAAATTGCAGAGTCAGTTTGGAGACAAGCAGAACTCATTGTAGTTTGTTTGTTTTCTTGTGCTCCCAAAATTGCTACAAGGAAATGACATCACTCTAGATGCTTACAGTTATTTCTAATTCAATCTATCTGCAAGGAGGAGCAATCTCCACCAGCACAACTTTCACCTCATTTGGAATTATATTTGGGCTGGTGGAGGCACTTCGGCTTAATCCACGCGTTGCTCAAGAAGAAGGTATTTGACTTGCAACTATTGTGTGCCTTGTGGAGAGAAGTTTGGCCATCATCAACCATTCTGTTTGTCAACAACTATAATCAAATGTGTATGCCACATAAAGTTCGAAGGATTTTAATTGGTTTTGTCCTGGTGGTCAGTTTCTCTTGTAGAGGGATGATTTGTAAAGTGAACCAGAAGATGTTCACCTTGAAATAAATCTAAAATTATATAGTTCATGTGGCTATCTTAAGACCATCATGGCGGGAGAAATCCTTAGGAATGAGTTGCTAGAAGTTGTAAAAACTTTTACTAGACTTACTACGGTGGCAAACAACTAACGGACAATGCAAATTAATGTTACCAAGTTATGCATATTCAATGAAGATCTGATTGTCATGGGTGCAAGACTGCAAGGTGACTCAGAACAGAATGTAAACGGGCTATGAGATAGCCTCAAGGATTATGAAAGCTAGCCAGGTTTATTTCTCAAAAAGGTCTCCGTAGAAGGGGTGTTCCCTTAATAACAGTGTAATAGGATATTCATCTTAGATGGCTTAGAAAAGGAGAGCTTGACATTGAAGATCCAAGAGAAAGGAGGTAAGTCAAAAGGAAACAACTAAAGTATTAGATTAATGCTTAGTATATCCAACATATTATGCTCGAAGAGCTCCAAAATCTGTCCCATCATCTTGTCCGCTCCGAAAAATCTAAAATTTTCATTATTTCGTATCTGTAATAGTGCGTTGAGTTTCTCAACCCTTTGCTTTAGTACTAGTCAGTTCTATTTTTCGAGGGTGGTAGGGAAGAGATATAAGTCAGCGGTAGAGTGTCACCTTGACGTGGTGAAAGTCATAAGTTCGAGCTTTATGTAAGTCAATATAGCAAAAGAGGTTTGAAATTGATAATAATATAAAAAAAAAAGGAAGAAAATCCAACATTTATCACAACAACTTAATGTATTTATTCAAAGTTTCCATCGGTAGATGCTAGGGAAACACTAAAACTCAAACCACATAATGGTTTTGAAGACATCAATGCCATTCAGTCATGTTACCTAATAGGTGGACAAATTGAGTACTCAGATAACTCGTCGATTTCCTAATATCAACAATAAGCACAAGTACACATGTACACTTGCATAGGTCTAGTTGAAACATGAAACTCTGAGATGCATGACTATAAATAAAACAAAATATGCAGTAATTATTTGCAATAACAAGCATTGAAGGGGAACATTGGGATGGGGCTGGTCATGTTATACGAGAGATTACAAGAAGATAAGGGAGGGCACACTCGAGGGTTTCCTTAGGTTCTTTCTATTCGGTGATAGATCAAGTATTTTCAAATCAGTGCTACGTTGTAGGATCTAGACATGGATGATAATTTGATGCATGGAAAATTGCACGAAATGGCAACCACTATATAATGCACAATTGAGAATTGGACGAAAATTGACTGATCAATAAAAACAGAGAAAATCTGATAACAGCACCATCATGAGAAGTGTTTCCTTTCCATCTTTTAACTTCATTTCCTAGAATAAAACTTGTAAATTAAGATAATGCATTCACATTTGGTTATGAAGTACAGAGCAATTAACCTCTAGCAAGAACATTATGAAGTTGTAATAAGAACCTGCAAGATAGAGTTCTGTTTTCGGTTCCCAAAAAAGCATCTGTTACTACTCAATGTGAATAACTTATAAAACTCTTTTCCAAGTACCTCGTTTGGCGGAAGAGGTGGCTACAATATCTTTGTTCTGAGGAGAGGACAATTTCAAACTGTTCAAAAACTCATTGGATTCACACTTTCTCCAATCTAGAGGGAATTGATGCAGCAAAAATTTACAGGTCGTCCTAATAAAAAAATTAGTGTAAGAATGAGGGATAATAAAAGAAGCTTTCATTGAAATTTGGTTTTATGTCTTTCTGGAATATTTTGTTGGGTTTTCTAGATAGGTGGGGACTGCCTGAAACTTCCATACTTTGTAATTTTTAAGTATAATTAGAACTAGCATTAACAATACAAGTCTCTTAGGCCTGTCCTAAAGTTTGAAAGTGGCTATAGAGGAGTCCTTAGTTTAGAAATTTGGAGTCGGAAGCCGCAGTACATGGTCTCCATATGGGTTCAGGGTTAGGATTTAGGATTTTGTAACTAATACAAGATTGAAGTGTTATGCAAGTAGCTGGAGTTTTCTTCTGTCTCGTCATTCAATTCAAAACTTCGTAAATTTTAATTTAATTCTATGATACTCCGTGACATGAATTTGGTTTTCCGAAAATGACTTTATGAAGCGCAATATCTGTTGGCAAATCAACATTTAAGAACAGTCCTTGAGGACAAGTTTTATTCTTGACATCGGTCAATGTTGCATTTTTGATGGGCAAGCAGGCTTCTGCACCTATCTTGAAGTCATGACCATTGCTATTACCACCCCTATCGTCGCCAGATCCCATTCGACGTCTCCACCAGATCCTGTTTGTCGCCAACGTTGGTTGTCTCCACCAGATTGTGTTCTTCCCACCCCTCTCTAATTCGAATTTCAGGTAAGCAACCAGATCCCAGTAGAACACGATGATGCCAAGGAAGCTCTTCAGTGCAACCACCTTGCATATGATAGGGCAGGCGAGGAGCATTACAATCTAATCAGCGCACTCCATGAGTCTACGAGGGGGAGTGATGCGAATGCCGCAATCTACTGGCCAGCGAGGATGTTGGAAGGAGGAGAAGGGCTGCTCTATATTGCAAGGAGATTCGTCAGGTTTGCTAGTGAAGACGTTGGATTTGCTGACCCAATGGCCCTCAGTCATGCAGTGGCTTGCTACCAGGCTTGCTATTTCTTGGGCATGCCAGAGTGCAATGTGAACCTTGCACAGTGCGTGGCATACTTAGCATTGGTGCCCAAGTCAATCGCTATGTATCAAGCACTAGAGATGGGACAAAAGTGGTAAGGGAATCAGTTGGGCAGATTGAGTCAGTTCCTCTGCATTTGAGAAATGCACCAATAAAACTGATGAAGGACATTGGTTATGAGAAGGGCTACATTTATCCTCCAGATCACCCGACTTCTTCTTCATTGCAGCAGTACCTGCCACCCTCTTTGCAAGGTTACAAGTTTCTTGACTAGCCACCAACAACCTCAACAGATGGGAAGCTCTTGTCATTCCGCCAACAGAACTGAAGCTAAGTCTAAAGTAGGTTTGTCACCTTTTGTCTTCTTATAACAATTGTGAGATTCTGCTTCAAAGATTTAATGGTTTCTGTTTAGCTGCTCTATGGTTCGCTAATTATAGGATGGAATTATTTGTTGACTCGTATATTTCTTCTCAGCTGCCACTTGCATGCATATTAATAAATAAGTAAAATACCATGCACAGATTGCTACAGAAGCAGCAGGAGACAGATTATGTTTGCAAGTGAATTTTATATCTTGATTATGTTATTCCTATCTTAAATGCTGCTACTTAAACTCATAATTCTGTTGTTTTTTCTCAAGGATCTGCATGGAATTTCTTCTATTTTCTGATGTTTCACGAGCTCTTACTTTTGGATATGTTTTCTAAATTAATGGCTATATTGATCGGATCTTTAATGGAGAATAGCTTTAAGTTTTTACTGTCAAAGTGACTGACCCAGTCACAGCACTACATCTGCGATTTAATTGTGAGGGCCAGAGCAGCCAGAACAGTGAATCACCAAAAGTGGCTCCTCAAACTTATGAGATATGACTTTGTTATTGAGTACAAAGAGGTACAGACCTTAGTTGCAGACGCTATATCAAGGAAGAGGAAGGCAATATCCCAACCAATACCTCTATGGCTGGAGGCTATAAAATCTGGAAATGCCACACAGCCTGACATGTTTAACCTCAAAAGACTTTATGAAGAAGGTGGGCCAACATGTGTCTAGGACAGTTGATCATAGATAGCTCTATATCTCCCTAAAATATGCTTACTTTCTTATTTGAGTTGCGGCTTTCCCTTTTGGCCAGAGATTAGATTTAAGAGTGCAAGTGATTTGTTTTAAGATCGGACCTGCATCTGCCTAAAATATGCCCTCCCATGGTTGCAATTTGGGCAATTTGCTGCAGAAGAGGAGAGAAATGGTGAGCACAGGCAGAGATTGGTTGGAGCAAGGGCAGAGCCTGGGTGGATTCCTCACGGTCCATTGTCGTTCTTCTTCCACGCAAACATCACGGTCAGTCAGTCGTCTGTTTTCGGTGTTTAAACAGAAAGAAGAGAAGAGGGGTATTTTTGCTATTTTACAAAAAATAACGGTGGAATATTGACGGAATAACAATTTTGCAAAACTTAATGGCAAATCTGCAAACAGTTAAAATGTCTGGATATTTTAGCAAAAACACAAAAAATAAGTGGCAAATAAGCAAAATAACCAAAAAACACACATCTATCTTGCACTTCATGCTATGGATGAACCATGCAACAAAGTTCATACCCATCAGTTCGAACATTGTTAGGTCTGACTTTTGGCCATTAAACATGGTAGTAGAATTCAAAATGTGGCTGTATGAATTTGACAAAAACTCTTGAAAAATCCAAGGTGCAATACCATTGAACGGTAAAGGATTTATTTAGTTATCTCTAGCAAGATCAACCAGATAAATGGTTTGGATGATTGATATAATGTGTCCCACTGGTTGTGGAATACCTATGGAAGAGCCGCATTCTCAATTTAGCAGTTCGCACGTTTTCAGTGCTCCACGAACTCATTATATTTTCAAATGAATGTATCCTGCCAAGCACTAGTTGAACTGATTTCAATTACCGACCTGCACAACTCACTTCCATCTCGCCACTTAAGTATCTGCGCCCAGTAAGGGCCAGCAGAGCAATAATAAAATCGGTTTAACCTTTTCTTCTTAATTTTTCCCTCTCATTTTTTCCTTGAAGTTAGCATTCTGCCCTGGAACATCCTCAACACCCCAGATGAATAGAGGAAAACCACCCTCTTTTAGAATGGGAAAGATCAATAGATCCAGAATATTATTAAACAAATAATAACAGGCAAGAGTTTAATCTATCAACACCAAAACCCAATAACTGGGACCAGCCAATGCCAATTTGAAGAGAGAGAGAGAGAGAGAGAGAGAGAGAGAGAGAGAGAGAGAGAGAGAGAGAGAGAGTTTCCAGATTACCATATCAAACTATTTATCCGGTAATCTCTGAAAATTTGAACAATGACGGGTAATGAAATGTATAGAACAACCTTCAGGTCTGGAGCCCATCTCAATCATCAGAAATGCCTGAAATATTCTCAATCAGCACAAATGCCCGAAAAATCTATATAAGATGGACACTTAACCAAGACAATTAATATATCTGATAATTGCAAAGGGAGAAGTAATTCTATAATGCAAAAGAATCCACATTTAGTGGAAGAGAGATGGGTTAAGAAGATAATAGAGATGCTAAATGGACAGGCTCTTGGTTGAGATAAAAAGCACGGATATGGCATTTGGGGGTGGGAAGGAAACAGCTAAAGATAATCAGTGCACGATGGAAACATAACAAGATAGTCAAGCAATTATGTCTATGGAATGAAGCATGAAGTAGATGGTTGCTGAACTCTTTATAATATATGGCGCCGAGATCTTCTGTTAGATGATAAGTGAGCTCACAACCAAGAGGCTGTGTCAAACATTAATTAGGGAGACGAAGCAGGATAACCACATTGAACAAATATTGACATGATGTGATTGGACCGATAATAAACAGGATATTATGCAATACATGTAAAAAAAAAAAAAAATGCTAGCACAGTAGGAACCCCCTGAAGGATAAATCAGAGCTGCTCTTTCAGTGACTGAATCAAGTTATCTGATGGACCATGCTATAGATGAGGCAGATACCAAGATCAACTTCATAGACAACTGCAATACTTCAATTTTTCGCCTCTAAAAGGATAGAAAATAAAGAAGCAAAACTCGGTATCTATCAACAAAGCTTCAACAGATCAAAGGCTCAGCAGAATCCAACGGCGGAGAATTTTCTTCCTCCAATCTACAGAGAGAGTGAGTGAGCTTGGAATGCAGTGGTACTTCACTAACAATTTGCTTTGTGACAGCAATATAGTTTATAACTGGAGGGAAGCAACAGTCTGTATTTATCAGCAAAGCCTCAGCAGATCAAAGGCTCACAATGATCTAACAGGGGACAATTTTCTTCCTCCAACCAAGACACACACACAGAGAGAGAGAGAGAGAGAGCTGCAGTGGTAGTTCACTAAAAAATCGATTTTGGCAGCAATATAGTCTATAAAAGGAGGGAAAAACAAAGAACAATTTATAATCTCTTTATAGAGCATCCGGACTCTCAAAGTAAGCATCGGCATTCTAAAACATATATCCCGACACCCCAAGTAAGCATCAGCATTCTAAAACATATTTAGTGCTAAGGGAGTAGAGTGAATGAGAGAATCCTCACTTATACTAAACCACCAAAAATTGTGTTAGCAAAAATTGCAGAGTCAGTTTGGAGACAGGCATGAACTTATTGTAGTTTGACTGTTTTCTTGTGCTGACATCACTCCAGATACTCGTAGTTATTTCTAATTCAATCTATCTGCAAGGAGGAGCAATCTCCACCAGCACAACTTTCACCTCATTTGGAATAATATTTGGGCTTGTGGAGGCACTTTGGTTTAATCCACGCGTTGCTCAAGAAGAAGATATTTGACTTGCAACTATTGTGTGCCTTGTGGAGGGAAGTTTAGCCATCATCAACCATTCTGTCTGTCTGTCAACAACTATAATCAAATATGTATGCCACAGAAAGTTCCAAGGCTTTTTAATTGGTTTTGTCCTGGTGGTTAGTTTCTCTTATAGATGGATGATTCGTAAATTGAACCAGAAGATGTTCACCTTGAAATAAATCCAAAATTATAGAGGTCATGTGATTATCTAAGACCATCATGGCAAGAGAAATCTTTACGCAAGAGTTGCTGGAAGTTGTAAAAACTTTTACTGGACTTACTATGGTGGCAAACAATTAAGTAACAATGCAAATTAATGTTACCAAGTTATGTATATTTAATGAAGATTTGATTGTCATGGGTGCAAGACTGCAAGGTGACTCAGAGCAAAATGTAAAGGGGCTATGAGATAGCCTGAAGGATTATGAAAGCTAGCCAGGTTTATTCTCAAAAAGCTCTCCCTAGAAGGGTGTTCCCTTAATAACATTGTGATAGGATATTCATCCTTATGTTGTTTTCTCCGTTCTTTCATGTTCTACTTTATTTGCCTGAAAAAAAGAAGTCTATTTTACTCCCCATGAGGACATTTCATCTTATTTTTCCCTATTTACCTAGTTGCCATGAAGATCTCTGTTGTCACCAGAGAGAAGGAAAAAGGAGAGCTTGACATAGAAGATCCAAAAGAAAGCAGGTAGGTGAAAGGGAAACAACTAAAGTACTAGACTAATGCTTAGCATATCCAACGGCAGTGTGAAACTAACTTTATAATGAAGAAGATGAAGTGCACTCAACTACGCGCAGCAACCAATCTGTGAAGTAGGCCTGGTCACCGGTCTCTGGATGCGAAGGGGCACCAAGAGGGTGACTGTTGTCTAAAAAAGGAACACAAATAACCAAATTTATCCCCTTCTGGCCAGATAAAATTAGTCACACTTTAAATAATATTACTAACACATCATGCTCGAACAGCTCCAAAATCTGTCCCATCATCTTGTCCAGAGCCCAAAAATCCAAAATTTCCATTATTTCGTATCCATAATAGTGCCTAAAGAAGGCCCAACATCAAGTTGTTCAGAATAGCTGCGCCACTTTGAGTTTCTCAACCCTTTACCTTAGTATTAATCAGTTCTATTTCTCGATGGGGCCAGGGAAGGGATATAACTCAACGATAGAGTGTCACCTTAATGTGTGAAAGTCATCAGTTCAAGCTTTACATGAATCAATATAGCAAAAGAGGTTTGAAATTGATAAAAAAATGGAAGAAAGTCTAACATTTATCACAACAACTTTGATGTATTTATTCAAAGTTTCCATCGGTAGATGCTAGCGAAACACTAAAACTCAAACCATGTAATGGGTCTGAAGACATCAATGCAAGTGAGTCATGTTACCTAATAGGTGGACAAATTGAGTACTCGGGTAACTCGTCAATGCACTATTGTCAACAAAAAGCACAAGTACACATTCACACTTGCATAGGTCTAGTGGAAACATGAAACATTGAGATGCATGATTACAAATAAGACAAAATATGCAGTAATGATTTACAATAACAAACAGTGAAGGGGAAATTGGGATGGAGCAGGTCATGTTATACAAGAGATTACAAGAAGATAAGGGAGGGAAAATTCAAGGGTTTCCTTAGGATCTTTCTATTCGGTGATAGATCAAGTATTTTCAAATCAGCATGCTCCATCATAGGATCTAGACAAGGATGATAATTTGATGCATGGAATATTGCACGAAATGGCAACCACTAGGTATTGTACAATTGAGAACTGGATGAAAATTGACTAATCAATAAAAACAGAGAAAACGTGATAACAACACCATCATGAGAATGGACAATCCTTGATACTAATCTGCTTCAACATTAAAATTTTCTACAAGTGTTTCTTTCCATCTTTTAACTCCATTTTCTGGAAAAAACTTGTAAATTGAGATAACGCAATCACATTTGTTTATGAACTACAAACCAATTAACCTCTAGCAACATCATTTTGAAGTAGCAATAAGAACCTGCCAGATAAAGGTTTTTTTTTTGGCTCCCAAAAAAGGGTCTGTTATTACCCAAAGTAAAGAAATCTCAAGGTTTCATCTAAAATAATTCAATTCCATTTTTAACTCTATTTTTAGGGGAAAGGGAGAGGTGGGAAATTTGCCATCAATTTGCTGAGAAGCACAGAGCAGCCAACACATTGATAGCAAGAAAAGGCAAGTAAGTTTTTACTATCTGTCAATGAAGCAAGTTATGGACATGAGTTTGATAGTGAAGGAGACAGATAGATTAATAAAGAGGTGGCAGGTAAGTTTAAGGAAATGATCACTAGCAATAGAGAACTACAGATGTCATGCACCGGGGCTGCCCTTTTTTAGCAGAGATGGTCTCTCCTTGTTTTGGTGCTGGTACTCAGCTCTTTGTTTCACATTTTTTCAACTGTTGGTGTAGTTCACTAGCTAACAATAGCCACTTGGAAGTTTACTGCACTAAGAGTGCCAGTATCAAAACAAGAGTGTAGTTATCATCATTCCTTGACTATTCCTTAGCTATGCGGGGTCTAGAGAAGGAGCGAGCCACAATGGCCTAAAGTGGGCAGCCTTACCTTGCATTTTTGCAAGAGGCTGACTCTACGCCTTGAACCCGTGACCTCAAGGTCACATGACGACAATTTTTACAGTTGCGCCAAGGCTCCCCTTCAGAAAGACCATCTCTGCTATAAAAAAATAAAAATGATTGTAATAACAGACTGCGACCTCTCTTGAACAAAGGATTATCTTGTTGACTTGAAGATGAATTTGCTTCTCCATCTGCAACTTAGCCGACACCCAAATTGAAATCTGATGAGCTCTTTGGCTCTTGTGTGCTAGAGGTACTTGCCTCCACCCAATTCTTATCATACTTTTCCTTTGTCCGGTTGCCATATAACCCTACCAGTACACAATACAAAAAGGCAAAAATATAAGATCCGGACACCTTTGATACGATATACTTATCAAAGAAAACTTGTACTAGCACAAATGCTTCATGTAAGCAGAGATAGCACTTTCAAATATCAACAAATTAGGCAGATAAATTTACAGGTTTTCTATTATGTCCACTTAGCACCTGTCAAAGAGTTCAAAGCCACATATGCTATATGTAGAGGAACTGAGTCTTCAATCTTGTAGACCTCTAGTTAATGCTCTAGCACATAACTGTACTTTATCTACCTTCAGCTGAAGGCCATTTAATCTATTTCCCATGCAAGATAGCACTTTTAGTGTTAAATCAGCATGACTCATTTCAGATTGATCAGTCCATGAATGCCAGAATAAAAAGAAAATCCTGTAAACACTTTTGGTGAATACTGTCCCAGAGAATAACAATGGAATTAGCGAGGCGAGATTTCAACTTTCAGATGGGAGAGCATCAACCTTCAGATGGAAAAGTACGGACGTGATTGTCAGCCTAGTACAGATTGGCAATTGTAAATACAATCAACAAGATCGGCGATATATGATAAGTAAGATCAAAGCTCGGTGATTGTAGATGCGATTGGCAAGATCGAAGATCGGCAATTTATTATAAGCAAAGTCAACATGCTATATGCTATGTGGAAAGGGAAGCCTTGGCAGAACGGTAAAAAGTCAACATGCTATATGGCTATCAAAAGCTATGTTAACACCTGAGATCTAACGGTCATAAGCCATTTGACATAGATCTTGATGGCACAACAATTGTTGATATCTCAGATTGGAGGCTTTATCTGATTAGTTTCTTCGATCACGAAGAGATGCAAAGACAGAGAGAGCCCAACAGGAATCAGGCTATTAAAGGGTTGTGAAAGTGTCAGTCCTCAAACGGTAGCGCCAACTCCTGTTGAAAGGGCTCGCTGGTAAAAGTCTTGTTAAGGCCCGCTATCCATGCGAAGAAGAGCACTTTCCAAAGGTATTGAGACCGTTTTTACTATTCCAAATGGATTTAAGTGCAACCCCATTTCCTTTCCTGACCCATCAAGGTGGAGGAGGCAAATTTAACCGTGAAAGACTTTTGAATTCGGACACCATTGGCCTTTTGAAATTGGTGACACATTAGGCGTCTACTTTCTCCTGTAGCAGATGTGGACGGCAATGAAAAATCTGAAGAGAAATGGTGAAATCTCTGTAAATGAGAAATCAAAGGACAGGTGACCACGGTCGGCGAGCCAAAAGTTGAAAATGGAGATTCAATGACCCAAGGCAAAATCCGGGGGGAGAGCCTCCATTGGTCGAAGGTTGTCGCTTGAAGGTTAAATCCAAGTCAAAAGTCGGGATTTAATTAATGCAGTAAAGATCCATCATTTTGTCAATGGAAGGGAGTCACTTGCGCCATCGGCATCGTTAGAGAGTCACCGGATTGGACCTTGCACATCAAGGATTGGTAGGTCCCACATCTTCCTCCATTGCAAATTTCTCTTTTCTCAGGGTGACTCAGTTCCAAAACGACAGTTTCTGCGGAGATATCTCACAATTACAGTTGTCTGCATGCCTTACCAGCATTTATACAAAACATGAAAGGCCTCATGCTTTGTAGGTACATTTTGTAGCATTTGGTTTGGTTTCTTGTCTAATTTTCATTGTTGCATTCTAGTGGAGAAGAAAGTCGAAAAAAGTCTCCTTCCATGTCTTTTGCTGATGATCAATTGTTAAGGGTCTCTTATGTAGATCTACATAGAACAACTAATGGATTCTCCTTGCAAAATTTAATTGGTGTTGGAAGTTATAATTCTGTGTATAGAGGAACTTTGGAAATTAAGTCTCCTTCACGTCAAGACTTCAATAATTCTCTCCACTAGGTCTATTTAATCACCCCTGTAAGTTCCACTTTTTTCTTCTCTCCCCATAAAGTCATCCCCCATAATTCTCTCCACTAGCAGTGTCACATATTCCAGTTTTCTCTTTTAATTTCTACACGGCAAACCTAAGGCTTCCTCCATTCATACTACGAAACACACAAATTGGATTTCTTATCATATGGAAAGTGGCTTTCATTCATTGACTGCTTTTGCAGAATTTTCAGGTTTTACTTTCCAAGATCTGGCCCTTTTGGTACTCGATCTCGATTGCACATCTGCAAGTGTGGTGATCAAAGCAGAAACTGTGCAATTTATCTTATATAACACAAACTTCAAAGGAGCTGAGCTGATTCTCTTGCCTATAATGCATGCATCTGCCATGCAATCTTCCTCACCCAAACCCCACCATCTTTGCTTCTCTCTCCTTCAGTCTTCTAATTCCAACGGCGCTTTGTTTCCCTCACAATATCAATTCTCGGCTGCTGCTTGCTCTTCATCGTCTCTCTTCTATCTTACTCTATTCTCCTCCATCCATTTCTTCTTCTTCTTCCTCCTCTTGCTGCTGCCCGTACAATCTGCCACCTTGTTAGGAAATGAAATTGATCTCAACGCATCTTTCGAATCGTGATTTGGACCTCTATAGCTCTTAAAATCACATTTTTTGCGAATGAACAGTTTAGAAAGACCAAAACTAATTAAAAATAGATTTTAAATCAAGTCGCACGTGTAGAGTGCACATACCGCTCTTGCTCGTGCAGCCCATGTGCGCGCGTGTGACCCCCGTGTCCAATACAACCTTAACACCATGGAAGTTCTCCAATATGGTTGAAGGGGCACTGCATCATCTAAGAAACTTTGATGCGACCTTTTCCCACACGCTGAGCGTAGGGAACTCTGATGTGCAGATGAGATGGAAAGACTAGGAGTACAAGCACAATCTATCAAGCTTCGTAGTTCAGTATTATGATCGACAAGGATGCAGAAATGCTAATCGGATCAAGCTAAACGAATTGACAATCATTCCAGGAGAATCTTCTAGAGAACATGCCTAGATTGATTCTTCACACTGAGGCTTGCCTCAGTTTATCGTTTCTCTTATTCCAGAACTCACTTTTAGGTCTTTTTAGCCATTGATTTGGTGGGGCGCCACCTTAATCAAATGAGTTACAGGCACTTTTCTATTGGATTTGCATCATCAAAGTTGTTATGCCTAATAAGTTACTTACTCTTCATCAATAGCACAACTAGTCGAATTGATATTCTTGACTTCACCGTACAATGTAATAGTCAAAGTGGACCCCGTATAATTTGCTTTGCATGGGAGGGACGAATGAGCCATGCACCATAACGTGGGCCTGACTTTTGGGGCAGCTGGTCTCCCATCGATGCACAGCTTTTACGTGCATTTTGCAATGGTTTACCTCACATCCATCATAAACACCATATCTATTTTACAAAATTATCGTGGACTACCCCTCCCAGCTTTAGCTTTTTATTTCTACGTGATAATGTAGAAGGAGAAAATCAATGGTTGAAAATGGGGAAGCTTGTAAACGTGGTTAGCCCTCGTCTCCTCACATTCGTACGTCCCAATTTGGTTGATCAGAGTTGTTCATCTGATTTCTCTATTGTAGGGTAATTACTAGTCGAAAACCGTGTGCACTGGATAAGTCTGAATATGAATAATTGTAAGTCTGATCACAAGGCATAGATGGTTGGAGTCATTGTTTAAAGAATGGTCCATGTTGAATCAACGAGTGAAAGTTTATATTTTTCTAAGGTGTTAGAACCATCCAACCACTGGGATTTTTGGATTAGAAGATACACAAAGACAAATATATTAAATGAACAAATCTGATCAAGCAAGAGCAGATCAAGTAAATGGGTCGGTGCTGGATGGCAAGCTGGATATACAGTGTCTTTGTTTGGTCTTTCACGTTTGAATGCGTACAATTATTGGGACCATGGCCACGAAACATCAGTTCCTACTTTCTTGATCTTTCACGTTTGAACGCATATAATTAATAGGACCCATGGGCATGAAACATGATTTCCTACTTTCTAGGCCAAGCGGGTGCACTTGCGCACATTAATGAAACAGATAAATGGAGGGTTCTTATTATATATATACTGAAATTTGGCTGTCATCCATTGGCTGCTCCTGTAGATCCAAAGTTGGTGCATGATTATGTATGTAACAGCTCTATTTGATAAGGTTGTTTATTAAAAAAATTAATTCTAGTGTGAAATATCTTTTGAAAACGGATGGTTACCTAATTGATTGCTTTGCAGAAAGAATTTCCACTTTTACTCTCTAAAAGAAATGCTCGTTTTGTTAAATATAACCTAAAATAAATAAAATACTATTTAAAAAATTTACTTTCTATACGGCAAACGTTAGGCTTCCCCCGTTTCTAGTCTTCCCATAATTCTCTCCACTACCAATATAATAATTTATCTTCTGTTTCCACAAGGTAAATGTTAGGCTTCATCCACTCTAGTCCTTCCACTAATTCTCTCCACTAGCAGTGTTATATATTCTAGTTTTTATCATCTCATTATACACGGCAAACCCAAGGCTTCCTCCATTCAAAGTGCGAAACACATAAAGTGCCTTTCATTTTTTTATTATTATAGAATTTCCAGGCTTTACTCTCCAAGATCTGGCCCTTTTGGTACTCGATCTCGATCGTACATCTGGAAGATGTGGTGATCAAAGCAGAAACCGTGTAATTTATCTTATAAAACACAAACTTTATTAATATCACCCATTTCTTCAAACCTACTCTTTTACTCGACCCATTTCATGGATACACGGATTATATATGATGGAAAATATGACCAATTGATTAGGTGGACGAGCATGTCCAGTGATCGCAACCTAGATGGATGTTGTGCACGTGTGGGTTTCCTTTTTCATGTCTTAGCCATCTATCTGAATTTGACTACTGTATTTTCAGACGCTCAAGCCGGAGTCTTAATTTCAGATGCTGGCTTTTCCACATTTTTTCTTCCTCCATTCAAAGTATGAAACACATAAAGTGGCTTTCTTATTATGAGGAAAGTGGTTTTACTTTCCAAGATCTGGCCCTTTTGGTACTCCATACTCGATCGTACATCTGCAAGATGTGGTAATTAAAACAGAAACTGTGCATATAACACAAACTTCAATTCCCTTCTAAGCTGATTCCCTTGCCTATAAATGCATACATCTGCTATGCAATCTTCCTCACCCGAAACCCACCATCTTTGCTTCTCTCTCCTTCAGTCTCCTAGTTCCAATGGCGCTTTGTTCCCCTCAAAATATCAATTCTCGGCTGCTTCTTTGCTCTTCATCGTTTCTCTTCTACCTTACTCTCTTCTTCTCCTCCATCCATTTCGTCTTCTTCTTCCTCTCGCTGCTGCCCGTACAATCTGCCGCCTTGTTAGGAAATGAAACAGATCGACTTGCCTTGCTTGCCTTCAAGCATCAAATAACTGCTGACCCAAACGATGCCTTGTCCTCATGGAATGACAGTCGCCATTTCTGTCAATGGAAGGGAGTCACTTGTGGCCATCGGCATCGTCAGAGAGTCACCGGATTGGACCTTGCACATCAACGATTAGTAGGTCCCACATCTCCCTCCATTGCAAACCTCTCTTTTCTCAGGGAAATTCACCTCCAAAACAACAGTTTCTACGGCCACCTCCCCCAAGCCATCTTTCGCCTTCCACGACTGAGATTTGTCAAGTTGAGCAATAATTCGTATAGCGGAACGATCCCGGCCAATATGAAGTACTTGATCTAAGGTACAATGAGCTTATTGGGGTCATTCCTGGTGATCTCCAGTTACTTCGGAGGCTCACTTTGTTATATCTTAGACATAACAAGCTCAGAGGAAGCATCCCACCTTCCCTAGGCAATCTTTCGTCTCTCACCGTCTTGCAATTGGGGGAAAATAGTTTGAAAGGAAGTATCCCCTACGATATAGCAAGATTGGTTAAGCTAAAAAGTCTCGACCTAGGTATCGCTGGATTGTCAGGTACAATTCCTAGCCTGCTTTATAATCTCTCGTCACATGTTATATTTTCTGTAACAAGTAACCGGCTGTACGGGAGCCTTCCACCCAATCTTGGCTTAACTCTCCCAAACTTACAAGAGCTTTATGTAGGTAGCAATCGATTTACAGGACCCATGCCAAGTTCATTGCCCAATGCTTCACGACTCTCAATACTTGATTTTGATAACAACAGTTTCACAGGTTCTGTGCCTCTAAATTTGGGTAGCCTTCAAGGTCTCTTCTCTCTTAATTTTTGGGGAAATCAGTTGAATGACTTGACTTTTCTCAATTCTTTGATTAACTGCACAAGTCTATCAGAATTAGCACTAGAGTTTAATAACTTTAAAGGTGCATTGCCCAATGCGATGGCTAACTTCTCAACCCAACTAACTTACCTAAGTTTAGGTCATAACCAAATATCTGGAACAATCCCACGGGGGGTGGAAAATCTCATAGGCTTATATGTATTAGACATGGATACAAATTTTATTGAAGGTACTATTCCGGCTGGAATTGGAAAGCTTAACAAACTATACTCTTTGTACTTTGGTGGTAACAGACTTCGGGGACAAATTCCAACATCCCTAGGCAACTTGACAGGATTGGGCTTGCTCTCATTAGAGTTGAATAATTTAATAGGAAAAATTCCTTCAAGTCTTGGAAATTGTAGGAATCTGCAACAATGTCGTCTTGATAGCAACAAACTTAGTGGAGCCATACCGAAAGAAGTTCTTAACCTCCCTGCTCTCTCAATATATCTCATCTTGTCATATAATTCTTTCACAGGTTCACTACCTTTGGAAGTTGGCAACCTTAAAATGCTTGGGATATTAGATATATCTAACAACAACTTGTCCGGTGAGGTTCCAAGCACGTTGAGCAACTGTTTAAGTATGGAATACCTTTTCATGGAAAACAACTCCTTTCAAGGAATCATTCCTTCATCCCTGAGCAGTCTGAAAGGAATTCGACAGCTGAATCTCTCTTTTAATGATCTTGAGGGTGAAATGCCAAAAGATGGGATCTTTAGAAATGCAAGTGCAATTTCAATCTATGGTAACAACAAGCTTTGTGGAGGTATCTCAAAATTACAGTTGCCTGCATGTCCTACCCGCATTTATACAAAACATGGAAGGTCTCGTGCTTTGAAGGTAGGTTTGGCAACATTTAGCATGGTTTTTTGTCTAATTATAACCACACTTTTCATTGTTGCATTCCAATGGAGAAGAAATTCGAAAAAGAAGCCTCCTTCCACGTCTTTTATGGATCATCAATTGTTAAGGGTCTCTTATGCAGATCTGCACAGAGCAACTAATGGGTTCTCCTTAGAAAATTTGATTGGTGTTGGGAGTTATAGCTCTGTGTATAAAGGAACTCTAGAAATTAATAGAGAAATGATTGCAGTGAAAGTGCTTGACCTTCAACAACATGGAGCTTTTGTAAGCTTCGAAGCTGAATGTGAGGCTCTAAGAAATGCTCGGCATCGTAATCTTGTTCAGATCATCACTTCATGCTCAAGCATTGATTTCAATGGCAATGATTTCAGAGCTTTAGTCTTTGAGTATATGCCCATGGGTAGTCTTGATAAGTGGTTGCATCTTGATGAAGGTGAGCAACATCTAATGAGAAAATTGCCCTTTATCGAAAGAGTAAATATTGCCTCTGATGTCGCGTCTGCCTTGCATTATCTTCATCACCATGGAAAAGTGCCAATTGTTCATCGTGATCTAAAGCCGAGCAACATACTTTTTGATGATGACATGAATGCACATGTTGGTGACTTTGGCCTATCAAAGTTACTTTTTGAGGCCATCGATAATTGCTCTAAAGATAAAACAAGCTCATCAAGATTGAAGGGAACTATTGGATATGTCGCTCCAGGTAAATGACTTTATCTATCAATTTACATAATTTTTTGTAATCATGAATCCATAATAAG
This sequence comes from Warburgia ugandensis, assembly GCA_035236585.1. Lineage (NCBI taxonomy): Eukaryota > Viridiplantae > Streptophyta > Magnoliopsida > Canellales > Canellaceae > Warburgia > Warburgia ugandensis. Next base: position 74,150,275 of record CP141132.1, on the reverse strand, counting down.
GCTTAAGTTGGCTTGATATCATTCATTCTTTCCCAACTAATGATAATATCTATTTTGAAATGTGTATATAATGCTACTAAAAGTTGGAACTGTATATTGTAGAATATGGGATGGGTTGCAAGGCAAGCACACAAGGGGATGTGTACAGCTATGGCATTCTTTTACTAGAGATTTTCACGGGAAAGAGACCTACGGATGACATGTTCAAAGATGGACTTGACCTCTACCAATTCATCAAAATGGCTTTTCCCCACCAAGTAATGAAAATTGCAGACCCGCAATTGCTCACAGATGTTGAAGCCGCCTCCAGCAGCAACAACAACAGCCATAGTGTCAACATGAGAAATAAATTACAAGATTGCTTGATCGCGGTGTTTAAGGTCGGCATATCATGTTGCGTCGAATCACCAAGAGAGCGCATGGGGATGGGAGATGTTGTCAAGGAAGTGATTGCAATCAAAGACTTGTATCTTGGGACAAGGATTCACTAACCAAGCCAGGATACTGCATATCTCTCTCTCTCTCTCTCTCTCTCTCTCTCTCTCTCTCTCTCTCTCTCTCTGTGTCATTTTTTTCCTTTTCTTTAGATTATCATTTATCTCTTGAGGTTTTCTTTAGTGGGAAGATCTCTTTAGCACCCTTTAGCGTCGTCCTTGTGCAAGGGGCCATGCTGATCTTCTCTGTATGTTTGAACTTATTGGATGTATCCAAGAAACAACCTTTAGTGGCATATACTGTAAATTCAGAAAACTAGATTATATAGGAAATGAAGGAGGAAGCCAACAAACAGTTGGTTTTGCAGACAATAGTTAGGGTAACAAACTTTTGATCTTTCATTATTGACACTTAAGATTTCTGTTCAAAAGCTAGAAACTTTAGTTAGTGCAACGAGCTTATATTTTTATTTTCTAAGAACAGGCAAGAGGAGTTGCAAATGGAAACCACCACCAAAAGGCACTGTGAAGCTGAATTTTACTGTCTCAAGTCATGGACCAAGTGGACGCTTAGGGTATTGGTGGGCTTCTTAGAGACGCTAGAGGAATCAAGCCATATCGATTTCGATGTACTAGCAAGGGAAACAGATCCTGTCACGGCTGAGATTTTTGTGCCATTGACGGGGATAAGACTTGTTTGTTAGATGCATAATTCCAAATTTATTATCGAAGGCAATTCCTTAGATGGTTGTCCAATATACACCATGGAAGTTCTCCCATATGGTTGACGGGGAACTGCATCATCTAAGAAACTTTGATGCCACCTCTTCCCACACGCTGAGCGTAGGGAACTCTGATCTCCAGATGAGATGGAAAGAGTAGGAGTAGAAGCACAATCAATCAAGCTTCGTAGTTCAGTATTATGATCGACAAGGAATTTGGTAACTTTACATAAAAATGAAAAGGACATAATTACAACTCTAAAGAAAACAAGGAATTAGGGGAATTCACTTCACAAGGCCTAAACGACAGTCGATGCATGGAAATTCTGCGATGCTAAAAAAACTTGAGAGAAAAAAAGGATCATTTATAGTATTCTAATCATCCCCGCAGCATGCCAACTTAATCTCGGCCCACAACTCTTGAAGGATGCAGAAATGCTAATCGGATCAAGCTAAACGAATTGACAATCATTCCAGGAGGATCTTCTAGAGAAGATGACTAGATTGATTCTTCACATTGAGGCTTGCCTCAGTTTATCGTTTCTCTTATTCCAGAACTCACTTTTAGTTCTTTTTAGCCATTGATTTGGTGGGGCGTCACCTTAATCAAATGAGTTACAGGCACTTTTCTATTGGATTTGCATCATCAAAGTTGTTATGCCTAATAAGTTACTCCTCACCAATAGCACAACTAGTCAAATTGATACTCTTGACCTCACCGTACAATGTAACAGTCAAAGTGGACCCCGTATAATTTGCTTTACATGAGAGGGACGAATGGGGCATGCAACATAACGTGGGCTTGACTTTTGGTGCAGCTGGTCTCCCATCGATGCACAGCTTTTACGTACATTTTGTAATGGTTTCCCTCACATCCATCGTAAACACCATATCTATTTTACAAAATAAACGTGGACTTTTATTTCTACGTGATAAAGTAGAAGGAGAAAACCAATGGCTGAAAATGGGAAAACTTGTAAAGATTGTTAGCCCTCATCTCCTCACATTCGTACGTCCCAATTTGGTTGATCAGATTTGTTCATCTGATTTCTGTATTGTAGATGATTACTAGTCTGCATTGGATGAGTCTGATTATGAAGAATTGCGAGTCTGATCACAAGGTATAGATGGTTGGCATATAGTCCATATTTAATAGACGAGTGCAAATTGAAATTTTCTGAAGTGTTAGAACCATCCAGCCACTGTGATTTTTGGGTTAGAAGATGCACAAAAACAAAAAAATCAAATGAACAAATCTGATCAAGCAAGAGCTGATCAAGTTAATGTGTCGGTGCTGGATGGCAAGCTGCATGTAGGGTGTCCTTTCTTGATCTTTAACGTTTGAATGCGGACAATTAATAGGACCCATGGGCACGAAACACGAGTTCCTACTTTTTAGGCCAAGTGGGTACACTGGCGTACATTAAGTAAACAGATAATGGTGGTTTCTTATTAGTATACATTGAAATTTGGCTGTCATCCATTGGTTGCTCTTCAAAGTTGGTGCATGATTATGTATGTAACAGCTCTATTAGATATGGTTGTTTATTAAAAAAAAAAAATTAAGCCCAGTGTGAAACGCCTTTTGAAAACAGATGGTCACCTTTTGTAGAAAGTATTTCCACTTTTACTTTCTAAAAGAAATGCTCTTTTTGTTAAATATAACGTCGGTACATGTTGTGCGTGCGTGGGTTTCCTTTCTCATGTCTTAGCCATCTCTCTGAAATTGACTCCTGGCTTTTCAAACGCTCAGGCCAGCTAGCTTTTTCACATTTTTTCGTGGATTTGAGGCGCACGTCTTGTTTGGGCTCCTCCCTGAAAATCACACAATTTCGATGATTCTAACCACTTGGTCAGATATGGCATCACAAATATCCACGGAAAGCCCCAAAATTTTAAGGCTAAAACTCCACAGTTTTGCCTTGCTCTTGTTGTGAAAGAGGTATGATTATGCCAAAGATGACTTGTTTGTCGCAAATGTGGCACAATAGTGCAAGAGTGAGCCCTCAAATATGAAGGTTACGGATACGAAACTTCTCCAAGGGAGAGTGGGAGTGAGTGCATGAGTTAGAAAGAAAAAAGGACAAAAAAAGAAGGAGAAAGAAGAAAAAAGACCTGTTTGTCTAACAACTTGGGCTTTGAATTAGGGTCACAAATTTTTGTTTTTTTATTAACTGTTCCTAACCCAACCTTAACATGAATTAGGGTTACAAATTTTCTTTTCTCTTTTTTCAAAAGAATGGCAATTCACACACCTAATAGATCTTTATATTTACACTCTTTTCATATTTATCCTTGAGACACCCATCACTGTACACCCTTGCTAAACATATCTTTGGAACACTCTCCTTTAATATGCAAGTTCCCTATATCCAGTAAAGAGACACGATGCAGTGCCCTACCTCAAACCCATGACCTACTTGCAGGTGAAGCACCTCAGCCTAAACACCAGGCTACATTGGCTTATATGCTAGGGTTACAAATTTTTACCCTAGCCCAACCCTAACAACAAACTTTTGAGCCTTAACCAAATGCTTATGGATCAATTAGGAAACCTGACCCTTTGCCATGCCTAGTAGGTCCCACTTTGGTTGATTAAAATCATTCAACTGATTTCCCTATTAATCTTAAAATTGTGCATCGGATAAATCTTGAATCTGAAGAAGTTTCAGTTTGATCAAATGGTCGAAAACATTGTTTAAAGAATGATCATTATTCAATCAATGATTAAAACTAGAGTTTTTCTGAAATGTTAGAACCATCGACGCACCCACCCTGATTTTTGGGTTAGAAGATGTACAAAGACGGGGAAATCGAATGAGGAAAGGGACCCATGGACATGAAACATGAATTCTAACACCATGTGGGTTCAGCTGCGAAATTGACTGTAACTATGAAGATGATCGGTCATGGTCAAAGTCGACCACCGTATAATTTACTTTATATGGAACGGACGAATGAGCCATGTACCATGACTTGGGAGGTGCACTGTTCTCTCATCCATGAATTTTTACCTGCATTTTGTAGTGGTTTCTCTTACATCCAACGTCAATGCCATATCTATTCACAAAATTAAGGTCCTAGCTTTAGCTTTTTGTTTCTACATGACAACGTAGCAGGAGAAAACCAATGTTTGAAAATATAGAAACTTGTATAGGTAGTTAGCCCTCATCTCCTCACATTCATAGGTCCCATTCTGGTTGATTAGAGTCGTTCATCTGATTTCTCTCCAAAACTGTGCGCACGAGTCTTGAATCTGAAGATATGTAAGTTTGATCACAAGTCGTAGATGGTTGGAAGCATTGTTTAAAGAATGGTCCATTTTTTATCAACAAGTGAAAGTTGGAATTTCTAACATGTTAGAAGCATCCAACCACTGTGATATTTGGGTTAGAAAGACAAAAGGACAGAGAAACCAATGAACAGATCTGATCAACCGAAGCAAAGAGCCGATCGAGTAAATACAGGGGTACTGGATGGCAAGTTGCATGCATGGCATCTTTGCTTGGTCTTTCAGGTTTGAATACGTACAATTAATAGGACCCATGGCCACGAAACATGAGTTCCAAGTATAGCTTTTCTTTCTACACGGCAAATGTAAGTCTCCTTCCAGTCAAGACTTCAATAATTCTCTCCACTGGGTATATTTAATCACCCGTTTGTAAGTTTCACATTTTTCTTCTCTCCACTTCAAGCCATCCCCCCATAATTCTCTCACATAGCAGTGTCACATATTCCAGTTTTATCTTTTAATTTCTATACGGCAAATCCAAGGCTTCCACCATTCAAAGTATGAAACGAATAGAGTGGCTCTCTTATTATATGGAAAGTGGCTTTCATTCATCGACTGCTTTCGTAGAATTTCCAGGTTTTACTTTTCAAGATCTCGCCCTTTTGGTACTCGATCTCCATTGTACATCCGCAAGATGTGGTGATAAAAGCAGAAACTGTGCTTTATGTAGGTGGCAATCGATTTAGAGGACCCACACCAAGTTCATTGCCCAATGCTTCAAGACTTGCAAGACTTGACTTTAGTAGCAATAGTTTCACAGGTTCTGTGCCTCTAAATTTGGGTAGCCTTCAAGGACTTTCCTCTCTTAGTTTGGGGAGAAATCAGCTAGGAGGTACGAAGGAAACGAATAACTTGACTTTTCTCAATTCTTTGATTAACTGCACAAGTCTATCAGTCTTAGCACTAGCAGTTAATAACTTCAAAGGTGCATTGCCCAATGCAATTGCTAATTTCTCAATTTACATAATGGCTTTAACTATTGGATATGTTGCTCCAGGTAAATGACTTTATCTATCAATTTACATAATTTTTTGTAATCATGAATCCATAATAAGGCTTAAGTTGGCATGATATCATTCTTTCTTTCCCAAATAATGATAATATCTAGTTTGAAATGTGTATATGATGCTACTAGAAGTTGGAACCGTATATTGCAGAATATGGGATGGGTTGCAAGGCAAGCACACAAGGCGATGTGTACAGCTATAGCATTGTTTTGCTAGAGATTTTCACAGGAAAGAGACCTACCAATGACATGTTCAAAGATGGACTTGACCTCTACCAGTTCACCAAAATAGCTTTGCCGGACCAAGTAATGAAAATTGCAGACACACAATTGTTTGCAGATGTTGAAGCTACCTTCAGGAGCAATAACAACTGCCACAGTGTCAACGTGTGCAATAAATTGCAAGATTGCTTCATCGCAGTGTTTAAGGTTGGCATATCATGTTGCGTAGATTCACCAAGAGAGCGCATGGAGATGGGAGATGTTGTCAAGGAAATGATTGCTATCAAAGACTTATAACTTGGGATAGGGGTTAACTAACAAAGCCCTCATAGGATACTACATATGTAAATATACAAATTATCTTAGTAATTTTTTAGTTGCCACAGCAAGGATGAATAACCGAAGATTTTATTGAGATGGAAACTAGCATAGGATTCCAATAGCTGTTATTCTACCTCAGGAATTATATTTCAAATGTGGATCAAGCCCAATGACCTTTATCATTTGTCGAGGACTTTCTATAGGTTTTCAATTTCACAAATTTAGAAGATGAAGTTGCTAGCTGTAGTTGGCCATCACACACCGCTAAGCAATGAGTGGAGATTGTGGAGATGCCAATATGGCATTATTTGAATTGAAGTAAGGCCGCATATTTCTCAAACTAACTAGTGTTCGTGAGACCAAATAAAGTGTGTAATTTTGTACCTAATTGACTGTTTTGTATATCATATGTCAATAGTTCCTATTGATGAATGATAGAGGTTAGAATCGTCCACTTTTGTATACAGGGTTAATTATATCATTCTATATTATACGAACAAAGGAGTAGAAGGGAATCTTGACTCTTTCTACCTTATAGTCCCACATTTGTATGTATGATATGATCATATGCTTTCTTTAAAAGGGAAGTTATATAATAGTTATTTCTAATTCATTAGACCGCTGCTAATGCTTTAGATGGCTATAACTATAGAACGGCCTAGATTTATGAAAATTTGAGTCGTTCACAATGTTACCCTTAACATAGTAAATTAATGGATGATTTCTCCCGGCACTTGGATGATTGCAACTGTTCATATGGTGGCCACGTTTTATATGGTCAAGCCCCAAAAAAATTTCATTATTACTCCTAGAATTCTAATGGGTCCTAATAGATTAACTATTTCAATTGGGGTCCTTATCTATGTTTCACTACAATTAATTGTACTTGTAGACACCTTCTTATATACATTCTTTGCATGAAAGTTATTTTTCTTGTAAAAACACCACGACCATGAACATAGGAGTTCCAACACCATGTACATCCAGCTACGAAATTTGATATAAAGATGATCTGTAACAAATCTGTTCCTCTAAGTTTCTTTCTCTTATTGTATCTCCATAATGCCATGATAACTGGCCACGAGTCCATGCCATGTCCCACCAACAAAAGTTTGGAAGAGATTTGTAGTGTTAATTGTGAGAGAGATTGTGGACACTGTGGCTTTCCGCATAAAAGTTTCTAGACCTTCCCTTTCATGCCAGACATGTATTCCAATATGATGATGGTGTGGAGATCAAAAGGTTTTTGGGCCTACCTGGTGGCTATATGTTTTGCATTTTGTGTAGAAGGGTTCTTCTATTTGTTAAGAATAACCAGAAATTTGTTGAAAGTATTTGTATTAACTTCTTGCTAAGCCGAGTTTTGGTTTCTAAACTCTTTTTTCACCTTTTTCTAAGGATTCTTTTACTTCTAAATGTCTAAAACATGGCGATCCAATGACACATCATTGTGCCCTAATGATTCCTTGCTCATGATCTTCAAATTGGATTGTAAGTAAGATGGTGATTTCACAGTTCAAAGATGCAGTACCTAGGAGTAGGAAGCCCCTGGAACAGGATTATGGATAGCCCGAAGTATCATCTCCACTAGGGCGAAAAGCCAAGACAATTACATAGTCTAATCCACATTAAGATTTATCTGAACCGTCCATCTGATAGCATCCATTGGTGCTGATTGGAAAAATGCCAAACCCAGTTAGATGTTTTAGGGTCCTTGCCTATGGATTCACAATTGGATAACATTCAGTTGTCAAATTCTGTACCTAATGAAAACTAAGATATTCTCCTTGGTATGATTTCCAAGCAGATCGGAGCCTGAGCCGGTCCAAAGAGCTGAAACATTTGGATCATTCATTGCTGGGTTCCACTATGTAAAACCAGGCCTTTGATATTTGATTGCGATGGAGTTATCCAAACTGCATGCTCATCTTCAGGAGCCTCAAGTATCTTTGGGAACGGTGAATCACCAAAAGTGGCTCCTCAAACTAATGAGATATGACTTTGTTATTGAGTACAAGGAGGTAGAGAACTTGGTTGTAGACGCTATATCAAGGAAGAGGAAGGCAATATCCCAACCAATACCTCTATGGCTGGAGGCTATAAAATCTGGAAATGCCACACAGCCTGACACGTTTAACCTCAAAAGACTTTATGAAGAAGGTGAACCAGTTTGGACCGTGGAAATTCATAGATGGTGTCTTATTTTTCAAAAGTCACATTTATCTTTCTACCAAATTCTCTCTCTTCCACCAATCATCATCCAAGAATTTCACAACAACACTCACGAAGGCTTTCACAAGACCTACCAGCAAGTAAAAAAGTCTTTTTATTGGCAACGTACGAAGAGATGGTTAAGGAACACTTGAGGAGCTGTGATACATGTCAAAGACATAAATTAGATTATCAATCTCCTACTGGACTACTTCAACCTCTCTCCGTCCTATCTCAAATATGGATGGATATATCTATGGATTTTATAGATGGGTTGTTGGCATCCAAAGATCAGACATCTATTTTGGCCGTGGTCGAACTTTTGATGAAATATCCACTTTTCATCCCACTATCTCATCCATGCATCACTCCAAGTTGGGCTCAACTGTTCTTTGATCACTTTTCTTAGCCATCTAAGATGAAAGAAATTAGACAAACGGTTTTTTAAAAAATCTAAAAAGTAGGCCTGCCATTGATTTTTTAGTAATTATATAATACAATCGTGATACAATCAGTTGTATCAAATAATCTCTCTTTTTCTGACTTCTTTTCCAACTTCTCAAAACACTACCAAATCTTCAAAATTTCACCCAGGTAGAGGCCGTGGACCAGTTCTTCAAAGTTAAACTCGAGGATTGATCCCAAATCTGCCTATTTCTACTTCATACACATCTTACAATCGGTGTCGACACAGGTGGTGCCCAGCTTAGCCCGGGACCCACTGGACCCGTGATCCGCACCTGTGTGATGCTGGTCAAGTATGCTGGTTTTGCAACCCGTGTAGAAGTGCCCGCAGTTACCCGTAATTTAACCCAATTAAGTCTTCAAGATAAACAAAATCACGGCATCCCCATTACGCTCGCCGCTCCCCTTCATCCATTCCTCTCTGATTCTTTACGCGTCACGGTGTTCTGGCAGAGCAATCTGGCCTATTCTCACCTCTCGATGCTTCCATTTCGATTCCTATATTTCGTACTTCTGCAATCTACAGTCGTTAGATCATGCTCTGAATGTGAAAAAGCCAAAAAGACGCTTCCATTAGTGGATTCTAGAGATCTTTAGCGGTCTTGAAACATCAATCTCAAATTTGGTTTCTTCAATATTCTGTTTGTTGCATTTCTTGAAATGGTTAAATAGATCAGAAAACAGTGAGATTAGATTAGTGTTTTCTCCCCGATCTTTAGCACAATTCAACAATTTCTATCGGCACAAGCCCAAAAGATGCGTCTTTATTTTGTCACAGACTTTCTCATCTGTGTATCTATTCTTTTTTACCATTTAATGTAATATGAGAATCCTTTGGTGCCAACTTGCAGGGATTGTTGATCGGTGGAATTGTTATTCTATGTTGCTTTTGTTTATTGTAGAATGCCAAGGGTGTAGAGTGAAAGAGAGAATCCCCACTTATACTAAGAAGGCAGCCCTGATGCAAAAAGCTCCCACGCATGCAGGATTCAGGGAAGGAACGGACCACAAGGGTTAATAGTCCGTAGCCTTACCTTGCATTTTGCAAGAGGCTGTTTATGCGCCTTGGACCCGTGACCTCAGGGTCACACAACAACAACTCTACTGTTGCACCAAGCTCCCCTTCTTAGAATCCCCACTCATACTAAACCATAAAAAATAATGTTGGCAAAAATTGCAGAGTCAGTTTGGAGACAAGCAGAACTCATTGTAGTTTGTCTGTTTTCTTGTGCTCCCAAAATTGCTAGAAGGAAATGACATCACTCTACATACTTACAGTTATTTCTAATTCAATCTATCTGCAAGGAGGAGCAATCTCCACCAGCACAACTTTTACCTCATTTGGAATTATATTTGGGCTTGTGGAGGCACTTCGGCTTAATCCACGCGTTGCTCAAGAAGAAGGTATTTGACTTGCAACTATTGTGTGCCTTGTGGAGAGAAGTTTGGCCATCATCAACCATTCTGTTTGTCAACAACTATAATCAAATGCGTATGCCACATAAAGTTCAAAGGATTTTAATTGGTTTTGTCCCGGTGGTCAGTTTCTCTTGTAGAGGGATGATTTGTAAAGTGAACCAGAAGATTTTCACCTTGAAATAAATCTAAAATTATATAGTTCATGTAGCTATCTTAAGAACATCATGGCGGGAGAAATCCTTAGGAATGAGTTGCTGGAAATTGTAAAAACTTTTACTAGACTTACTACGGTGGCAAACAACTAACGGACAATGCAAATTAATGTTACCAAGTTATGCATATTCAATGAAGATCTGATTGTCATGGGTGCAAGACTGCAAGGTGACTCAGAACAGAATGTAAATGGGTTAGGAGATAGCCTCAAGGATTATGAAAGCTAGCCAGGTTTATTCTCAAAAAGCTCTCCCTAGAAGGGGTTCTTCCTTAACAACAATGTAATAGGATATTCATCCTAGGTGTGGCCCCTTTGTAACATTGTAACGTGATATTCATCCTTGTGTTGTTTTCTTGGTTCTTTCATGTTCTACTTTATTCGCCTGCAAAAATAAAATAAAATCTATTTTACTCTCCATGAGAACAATTCATCTTATTTTTCCCTATTTACCTTGTTGACATGAAGATCTTCCGTTGTCACCAAAGAGAAGGAAAAGGAGAGCTTGACATAGAAGATCCAAAAGAAAGCAGGTAAGTGAAAGGGAAACAACTAAAGTACTAGACTAATGCTTAGCATATCCAACGGCAGTGTGAAAATAACTTTATAATGAAGAAGATGAAGCGCACTCAACTACGCGCAGCAACCAAACTGTGAGGTAGGCCTGGTCACCGGTCTCTGGATGCGAAGGGGCACCAAGAGGGGTCACTGTTGTCTCAAAAAGAAACACAAATAACCAAATTTATCCCCGTCTGGCCAGATAAAATTATTCACACTTTAAATGATATTACTAACATATCATGCTCGAACAGCTCCAAAATCTGTCTCATCATCTTGTCCTCTCCAAAATATCCAAAATTTTCATTATTTCATATCCGTAATAGTGCGAAAAGAAGGTCTGGCTCCAAGTTGTTCAAGAATAATGGTGTTGAGTTTCTCAACCCTTTGCCTAAGTATTAGTTAGTTCTATTTTTCGATGGGGGTAAAGAAGAGATATAAGTCAGCGGTAGAGTGTCACCTTGACGTGGTGGAAGTCATAAGTTCGAGCTTTATGTAAATCAATATAGCAAAAGAGGTTTGAAATTGATAAAGAAAAAAAGAGAGGAAGAAAATATAACATTTATCACAACAACTTAATGTATTTATTCAAAGTTTCCATCGGTAGATGCTAGGAAAACACTAAAACTCAAACCACATAATGGTTTTGAAGACATCAATGCCAGTCAGTCATGTTACCTAATAGGTGGACAAATTGAGTACTCAGATAACTCGTCGATTTCCTAATATCAACAATGAGCACAAGTACACATGTACACTTGCATAGGTCTAGTTGAAACACGAAACTCTGAGATGCATGACTATAAATAAAACAAAATATGCAGTAATTATTTGCAATAACAAGCAGTGAAGGGGAACATTGGGATGGAGCTGGTCATGTTATACGAGAGATTACAAGAAGATAGGGAGGGCACACTCGAGGGTTTCCTTAGGTTCTTTCTATTCGGTGATAGATCAAGTATTTTCAAACCAGCATGCTCCATTGTAGGACCTAGACATGGATGATAATTTGATGCATGGAAAATAGCACGAAATGGCAATCACTATATAATGCACAATTGAGAATTGGATGAAAATTGACTGATCAATAAAAACAGAGAAAACCTGATAACAGCACCATCATGAGAATGGACAATCCTTGATACTAATCTGCTTCAACATTACAATTTTCCACCCGAAGTGTTTCCTTTCCATCTTTTAACTTCATTTCCTAGAATAAAACTTATAAATTAAGATAATGCATTCACATTTGGTTATGAACTACAGAGCAATTAACCTCTAGCAAGAACATTATGAAGTTGTAATAAGATCCTGCAAGATAGAGTTCTGTTTTCGGTTCCCAAAAAAGCATCTGTTACTACTCAATGTGAATAACTTTTTCCAAGTACCTCGTTTGGCGGAAGAGGTGGCTACAATATCTTTGTTCTGAGAAGAGGACAATTTCAAACTGTTCAAAAACTCACTGGATTCACACTTTCTCCAATCTGGAGGGAATTGATGCAGCAAAAATTTACAGGTCGTCCTAATAAAAAAATTAGTGTAAGAATGAGGGATAATAAAAGAAGCTTTCATTGAAATTTGGTTTTGTCTTTCTGGAATATTTTGTTGGGTTTTCTAGATAGGTGGGGACTGCCTGAAACTTCCATACTTTGTAATTTTTAAGTATAATTAGAACTAGCATTAACAATACAAGTCTCTTAGGCCTGTCTTAAAGTTTGAAAGTGGCTATAGAGGAGTCCTTAGATCAGAAATTTGGAGTTGGTAGCCGCAGTACATGGTCTCCATATGGGTTCAGGGTTAGGATTTAGGATTTTGTAACTAATACAAGATTGAAGTGTTATGCAAGTAGCTGTAGTTTTCTTCTGTCTTGTCATTCAATTCAGAACTTCGTAATTTTTAATTTAATTCTATGATAGGAATATCCTTGCCTAAGTGTAAAAGCTGACATTCCTACATCTCAGGCAGCAGGCATGTAACAAAATTCAAAAGATATTAACTTACAGTTCTCACACTAAGGATAAAAGGATCTGCGTAACACAAGGTATGTCTAGCAAAATATGATACTTCATGACATGAACTTGGTTTTCAGAAAATGACTTTATGAAGCGCAATATCTGTTGGCAAATCAACATTTAAGAACAGTCCTTGAGGACAAGTTTTATTCTTGACATCGGTCAATGTTGCATTTATGATAGGCAAGCAGGCTTCTGCTCCTATCTTGAAGTCATGACCATTGCTATTATCACCCAACCTGAAAGTTCACTTCCCTGGTTAGAAGAAAACGTCAATAGCATAGTTAATCAGCAACCACTCGTTTGATTAATTCACTGAGAGAGAAAGAGAGAGAGCGCGGGGGGGTGTTAATGGGATCAAGACAACTAGGTGACAGAAAATATGTCTACGTCAATACACATTAACTAGACATGCTCCACCTGTTGGTTTCCCATTTACTCCTTACCCGTGATACTTTTGACCATCTATAAGGTGTTTGAAGTTTGAACTAGGAAATCTTTGTTAGTACCTAAATACAATTGGGAATTTTTTGAAGGTCAGTGCACTGTAATCTCGTAGAGAAAAGGAAAATAGAATATGCCTCAAAAAGTAATCTGACATGAAAGTGCAGAAGCATAGAGTTGAGTTTCTTTGACCCCGACTTCAGGTCCTACACAACACTATTCTTTCCAAATACCATAACGATATAAGAATTCTAATATATATACTTTTCATTTTGTGCAGATTTGCACAATAATCATTATGTTAAATGGATCCAGTTGGCGTATGACTAAGACAAGTTCATTTAGGGGAGATTGACTAAGATTCTTGGGTGTTTATGAGATATTATGCTATATTTCATATATACATTTTATTTAACAATGATATCTTAGACACATGTGAAATATTAAGTTTATTTAACTATAATATCTTTTGCATATATAAGATATCATATTTATTTAACTACAATATCTTTCGCATATTTAAAATATTAAATTTATTTAACTACAATATCTTAAGCATATGTGAAATATCAGATTTATTTACTATTATTATATTGATATGTTTGGTATTGTGGGAGTTATGACAATCCCTCTTTAGTGGGTAAAAGTTGCTCATTGTATACAAAGTATAGATTTTTAGAGAGAGCAGCAGCTCAGGGAATAGCCAGAAAGAAGCCCAAATCGTGTTCTTAGAACCCTGACCGCCGTTCACCAGCACCAATCGTTGGCAGTCCAAGATACGAGTCGACGTCTCCACCAGATCATCCCCGAATCGTGTTCATCCCACCCATATCGTCGCCAGATCTCATTCGACGTCTCCACCAGATCCTGTTCGTCGCCAACGTTGGTTGTCTCCACCAGATTGTGTTCTTCCTACCCCTTTCTATTTCGAATTTCAGGTAAGCACCAGATCCCAGTAGAACACGATGATGCCATGGAAGCTCTTCAGTGCAACCACCTTGCATATGATAGGGCAGGCGAGGAGCATTACAATTTAATCAGCGCACTCCATAAGTCTACGAGGGGGAGTGATGCGAATGCCACAATCTACTGGCTGGCGAGGATGTTGGAAGGAGGAGAAGGGCTGCTCTATATTGCTAGGAGATTCGTCAGGTTTGCTAGTGAAGACGTTGGATTTGCTGATCCAATGGCCCTCAGTCATGCAGTGGCTTGCTAGCAGGCTTGCCATTTCTTGGGCATGCCAGAGTGCAATGTGAACCTTGCACAGTGCGTGGCCTACTTAGCGTTGGTGCCCAAGTCAATCACTATGTATCAAGCACTGGAGATGGGACAAAAAGTGGTAAGAGAATCAGTTGGACAGAATGAGTCAGTTCCTCTGCGTTCGAGAAATGCACCAATAAAACTGATGAAGGACATTGGTTATGGGAAGGGCTACATTTATCCTCCAGATCACCCAACTTCTTCTTCATTGCAGCAGTACCTGCCACTCTTTTTGCAAGGTTACTAGTTTAATGGATTTACCCTATACTATATAAATGATGTATATAGTCTATGATGAGATTATCCATGAGTAGATAAATATGATAGAATGATGACTGAGGTATGTATTCTTATATTAGCGAAGTAGTATATTTTTGTATCCCTTACCAAGCATAGCTTGCTGAGATATTGTAAATGTTTGAATATTTACAATATCTCAAATACAAGGAAGGAGACTTAAGGACGTAAAGCTTGAAAAATCAGAAGCTGCAAGACTGATTAGGGTATTTCCTTTGAAGATTGTGTAATCAGGCTATGTACTTTGTAATTTGGATTGTATTTGGACAATGGATTGTAATTATAATACATGAGTTGTTTAAAAGTTAACTACTGGATGATTTTTGGTAATCAATAAAATTTTATTTTATGTCTATGTGTATTATGTACATTAAGGTGAGACTTAGGTTTTGTTACAAACGAATTTAAAAGAAAAGAATTTCCGCTACATTGTTTGTGAAAATTTTTTACCACTAAGGGAGCACTGCTTTTGAAAAATGTATTACAAAATGTGTTACAAAAACCCTAGTGGTTACAATGCCAGTATAAAATCTGGCCCCCTTCTGTTTAAGCTTCTTTTGTTTTTTTTCCTCAGATGTTACAATTCCTAACATCATTAATGGAATAGATTGACAAACTATTTAATCATGCATGAAGAATGGGTTTTAGATTCCTTTCACTTGTCTTAAGCATATAATTTTTACTAGACTCATTGAGTTCAAGTGAATTTTTTTTTAATAAAGGAATTTTAGAATGAAAACCATGGGAAACCTTGTATATAGTGGGACTCTCCTCTTTATGTTTTTTCAAACTAGTTGGTAAAAACTATTACAATCCTCAAATAGCTACCAAACAAGGGTGCTTGTATGTTTTCTTACATCCATGAAAAGTAAGGACTAGGAACCATAGAAGAGTAAGGTGGATTATATATATATATATATATATATATATATATATATATATAAGAGAATGAGAGGGAGGATCGTCCATTAGCTCCCTTCCAAAACAGAGATTATTTAGGTTTGAAGCAATCAATTCTTTTGAAATATTCCTCTCCATGTAGGATGAAAAAGAAGCCTTTTCAGCATTTCAGAATCATTGTCTAAGTGGCTAGCTTTACTCAGGAACTCCTTGTAGATGATGGAAGTTGAAAGATTAAGGATTGGACAAAAGAAACAAAAGGAAAAGACCAAAAGGACTTGGAACTATCTGTCAGAAAAGAAAGATGGGTAGTAGAAGTATAAGTTGTGCCAGTTTTACTGAGTATAGTTGGAGTCCACTCCTATAAATAATCAAAACATAAATCTAGGTGGGCTTTGAGTTAGACACAAAGCCAACCATTTATAATATTCAGCATTTGATCTCTAGAGGGTCTTTGATGAGCCTTCTTATTTTCTAGTTGAGTGAAGTTTGGCTGTAAAGCCCATCCATACAAAGCTTATGAAATAAATGATTTTGATTCATTGAAACAGAAGATCTTACTTGGAGTGCTTAGTGTGACGGACTGTTGTTGTGCTGCCTATGACAAAGCCCTATAGCTCCAATGGAGGCCCATTTAATTCATGTACTTTTGACCTAAAGGACGTGGGTTCGTGTTCACGGATCTGTGGAAGAAGACATATTTCTAGAAGGCCTAAATTCTAGAATTATCTTTAAAAATATCTAAGATCTAGAATGTAGTAGTCTTTAGATATTTTATAAGAAAAATTCAGAGTATAATCTAAACTATACACATGTAATAATCTTAACCCTTCCTTAAGGAGGTGTGAAGGGAGAAAGCACCTATAAATAGAGAAGCTCCCTCATTTGCAAGATAATCTCTCATACTCAAGAATCTGGGATCCAAGAGTGCTAAGCATCTTGTGAACAATAAAGCTAGAGTTATCTCTAAGTTTTCCTCCAGTTTCTCTTTTCTTTAGAGATATTAGTTAGGCATACTTAGTTTGAGCAGAGTGAGAAACCAAGGTAAGTACCCCACGGGAGCCTAAGATGTTAAGCTCATGACACTAGGAAATCATATTTAGTGTACTAATGACATTGATTTCCACAATTTCTCTTATCATAACTAATTTTCAATCTTGATTTTTCGTTGTTCATCAGCATCATACAAGGGTGACAACCCAACACGACTAACTACGTCAACAAAGACAATTAGCACTACAACATCGATTAGTTAGATCTAGTGATTGACAGCCCATCTTGAAGTGCAAACTTTTTTTATTTGGATCAATTTTACTACTAAGAGTTTGATTTCATAACAAAAGACGTGTGCATTTGCATAAAAAAATTTCTTGTAAATAGTCAATATTAATCTTTTGTCTACAGCAAAACCTTCTAGCACAGTGGTATACACAATTTCTTACTTGGGTAACTGTAGTTCAAAGGCTCTGCATAGGTGTGTGACTCTAGAATCTATGGGTGATACAAATGGGTGACGGCATGTCACCAGAGCATCTCAATCCAAGAAATGACGTGGATGAAAACGATGAAAACTATCAACATCCCATGTTGAACTGCCAGACTTTCTGACTTAGTATCACTTTTCCTCCTCAATTTTTATTTCAACAATAAAATTGTGAATTTGCCTAATTTTCCTTATCACAACAAGCCACCGTCAATTTTCCATCGTCCATTGAAATCACAGATGGGGGACAACCCACCACGACGGACGACGTTGATGTAAAAGATGAAGACTATCAACATCACTTAGTTGGATCAAGTGGTGGACAGCCCATCTTGACCTGCCAAACTATGTTGATTAGGTTCACTTTTCCTACTTGAGTTTGATTTCAGGTAGCAAAAACTGTTCATCAATCGGTGTCCTTTCCCACCCTGTAGACCAAGTAGGCATGAACAAGGGTTTGATTTTGTACCTAGGAAATGGAAGGAGTTGGTGGAAAAAGTGGCATAATATGATAGCATTTTTTGATGTACTTTGAAAAATGGTCAACATTAATTGCTAGCCATGACAAGGAAAGTAGTGAAATATCATGTGTTTGTGGGCCCATGGATGATGTAGGAGAACATACTCAACATGACCCACAAGGATGATATCACTTCCTACTATTGATATCATTTTGAATTTGGCATGAGAAGATGAGCGGTTCGGATTCAATGGTGGGACCTGACACAACTGACATTGCATAAGCTCGATCAATCAGGCTCAGATGGAATGGTTACGATTGGACCAACCTGGTCTGGAGCTATCTGGCGGTTCCTTCCCACATCGACATATCACATGCAATGTAGAATCAGTATTAATGTTCAAGACCCACATTCTGTCAGCCTTGTTCTTCCACCTTATCATCCATCAGACAGATGGGTCGAGAATCTAACCCTATCAATTAAGGATTAAGGTTCAAATAGATGGGTGAATACAACCGTCCATCTTCTCCGCGATCATCGCAGCAGCAGGAGGCCATGGATGAGGGGCAGCAGGCACCATCACATCCATCAAGAGGAAGATAGGACCACACATTTGAGTAGTACAGGAAGGCCTCAGTGGGATCCCACTAAGAGCAGCCGACTTAAACCGCCCCATTTGACTAGGAGATTCAAGAATGGGTCCCAACATCTAGCCCATCCCCTTCGCAGCACAGATTTCAAGAAAATGACAAAAAATCTCCTGTCCTTGTGCTACCATCATTCACGGTACTTTGATGGACAATGTGATTAGCAGAAAAGATTAGTTCAATAATCCTCATTAGTGACTGTTGAAAAGAAGGCAAACAAAGTGGAGAGAAATGATTAGAGAGATCCAAGGAGAAGACCATAACAAATGAAGACCGGGAAACAAGAGACCAAATTAAGAAATATTTCACTTAATCTTAACAAAAAGTTAACGAAATCGAAACCTATAATTGTGTGAGGTGACACAATTTTTATCTGGGCCCACAACTCTTGAAGGATGCAGAAATGCTAATCGGATCAAGCTAAACGAATTGACAATCATTCCAGGAGGATCTTCTAGAGAACATGGCTAGATTGATTCTTCACATTGAGGCTTGCCTCAGTTTATCGTTTCTCTTATTCCAGAACTCACTTTTAGTTCTTTTTAGCCATTGATTTGGTGGGGCGTCACCTTAATCAAATGAGTTGCAGGCACTTTTCTATTGCATTTGCCTCGTCAAAGTTGTTGTGCCTAGTAAGTTATTTACTCCTCATCAATAGCACAACTAGTCAATTTGATACTCTTGACCTCCCCGTACAACGTAATAGTCAAAGTGGATCCCGTATAATTTGCTTTACATGGGAGGGACGAAATGAGCCATGCACATTAACGTGGGCTTGACTTTTGGTGCAGCTGGTCCCCCATCCATGCACAGCTTTTACGTACATTTTGTAATGGTTCCCCTCACATCCATCCTAAACACCATAGCTATTTTACAAAATTATCGTGGACTACCCCTCCCAGCTTTAGCTCTTTATTTCTACGTGATAAAGTAGAAGGAGAAAATCAATGGTTGAAAATGGGGAAACTTGTAGAGGTGGTTAGCCCTCATCTCCTCACATTCGTACCTCCCAATTTGGTTGATCAGAGTTGTTCATCTGATTTCTCTATTGTAGGGTGATTACTAGTCGAAAACCGTGTGCACTGGATAATTCTGAATATGAAGACTTGTAAGTCTGATCACAAGGCATAGGTGGTTGGAGTCATTGTTTAAAGAATGGTCCATGTTGAATCAACGAGTGAAAGTTGATATTTTTCTAAGGTGTTAGAACCATCCAACCACTGTGATTTTTGGATTAGAAGATACACAAAGACAAATATATTAAATGAACAAATCTGATTAAGCAAGAGCAGATCAAGTAAATGTGTCGGTGCTGGATGGCAAGCTGGATATACGGCGTCTTTGTTTGGTCTTTCACGTTTGAATGCGTACAATTATTGGGACCATGGCCACGAAACATCAGTTCCTACTTTCTAGGCCATGTGATGCTGCATATATGGTGTCTTTTCTTGATCTTTCGCGTTTGAATGCGTACAATTAATGGGACCCATGTGCTGCTGTATATACGATGTCTTTGCTTGGTCTTCCACGTTTGAATGGGTACAATTAATGGGACCCATGGCCATGAAACACGAGTTCCTACTCCCTAGGTAAATTGAGATAATGCAATCACATTTGTTTATGAACTGCAGAGCAATTAACCTCTAGCAAGAACATTTTGAAGTTGCAATAAAAACCTGCAAGATAGAGTTCTGTTTTCGGTTCCCAAAAAAGGGTCTTTGACTACCCAATGTGTAGAAATTTCAAGCTTTCATCTCAAAGAATTGAATTCCATTTTTAACTCTATTTTTCTGGGGACGATGACAACTACACTCTTGTTTTGACACTGGCACTCCTAGTGAAGTAAACTTCCAAGTGGATATTGATAGCTAGCGAATTGCACCAACAGTTGAGAAAATGTGAAACAAAGAGCTGAGTACCAGCACCAAAATAAGGAAAGACCATCTCTGCTATAAAAAAAAAGTTTGCAATAACATACTACTCAAATTGAAGGGAAGCAGACCTCTCTCTTGAACAAAGGATTATCTTGTTCACTTGAAGATTAATTTGTTTCTCCATCTGTCAATTCCGCTTTTTTCTTCTCTCCACTAAAAGTCATTACCCCATAGTTCTCTCCACTATCAGTGTCACATATTCCAGTTTTGTCTTTTAATTTCCACACGGCAAATGTAAGTCTTTCTTTCTACACGGCAAATGTAAGTCTCCTTCACGTCAAGACTTCAATAATTCTCTCCACTATCAGTGTCACATATTCCAGTTTTGTCTTTTAATTTCCACACGGCAAATGTAAGCTTTTCTTTCTACACAGCAAATGTAAGTCTCCTTCATGTCAAGACTTCAATAATTCTCTCCGCCGGGTCTATTCAATCACCCCTGTAAATTCCACTTTTTTCTTCTCTCCACTAAAAGTCATCACCCCATAATTCTCTCCACTAGCATCACATATTCCAGTTTTGTCTTTTAATTTCTACACGGCAAACCTAAGGCTTCCTCCATTCATACTACAAAAAGGGCAGCTCCGGTAACCACAAGGGCCTAAAGTACACAGCCTTACTTTGCATTTTGTAAGAAGCTGTTTCCACGTCTTGAACCCCTAACCTCAAGGTCGACAACTTTTACGGTTGTGCAAAGGCTTGCCTTCTTTTCGCCATTCATACTACAAAACACACAAATTGACTTTCTTATCGTATGGAAAGTGGCTTTCATTTATTGTCTGCTTTTGCAGAATTTCCAGGCTTTACTTTCCAAGATCTGGCCCTTTTGGTACTCTATCTCGATCGTACATCTGCAAGATGTGGTGATCAAAGCAGAAACTGTGTAATTTATTTTATATAACACAAACTTCAAAGGAGCTATGCTGATTCTCTTGCCTATAAATGCATACATCTGCTATGCAATCTTCCTCACCCAACACCCACCATCTTTGCTTCTCTCTCCTTCAGTCTCCTAGTTCCAATGGCGCTTTGTTCCCCTCATAATATCAATTCTCGGCTGCTTCTTTGCTCTTCATCGTTTCTCTTCTATCTAACTCTCTTCTTCTCCTCCATCCATTTCTTCTTCTTCTTCCTCTCGCTGCTGCCCGTATCTTCTGCCACCTTATTAGGAAACGAAACCGATCGACTTGCCTTGCTTGCCTTCAAGCATCAAATAACAGCTGACCCAAACGATGCCTTGTCCTCATGGAAAGACAGTCGCCATTTCTGTCAATGGAAGGGAGTCACTTGCGGCCATCGGCATCGTCAGAGAGTCACCGGATTGGACCTTGCACATCAACGATTGGTAGGTCCAACATCTCCCTCCATTGCAAACCTCTCTTTTCTCAGTGTAATTCACCTCCAAAACAACAGTTTCTCCGGCCACCTCCCCCAAGCCATCTTTCGTCTTCCACGATTGAGATTTGTCAATCTGAGCCGTAATTCGTATCACGGAGAGATTCCGGCCAATATGACTACCCAACTTCGAGTACTTGATTTAAAGTCCAACGAGCTCATTGGGGTCATTCCTGATTATCTACAGTCACTTCCGAGGCTCACTCGGTTAAATCTTGGGCAGAACAAGCTCAGAGGAAGTATCCCACCTTCCCTAGGCAATCTCTCGTCTCTCACCTACTTGAATTTGGGGGAAAACAGTTTGAGAGGAAGTATACCCTGTGACATAGGAAGATTAGTTATGCTAAAAGTTATAATCCTAGGTTTTAATACATTGTCTGGTACAATTCCTAGCCCGCTTTATAATCTCTCATCACTTGTTATATTTGCTGTAACAAATAACTCGCTTTACGGCAGCCTTTCACCCGATCTAGGCTCAACTCTCCCAAACTTAAAAGAGATTTATATGACTTCCAATAGTTTTAGAGGACTTATACCAGGTTCATTGCCCAATGCTTCACGACTTGCAATACTTGATCTTGGTAACAACGGTTTCACAGCTTCCGTGCCTCTAAATTTGGGTAGCCTTCAACGTCTCTCCATTCTTAGTTTATGGGAAAATCAGCTGGGAGGTACGAAGGAAGCGAATGACTTGACCTTTCTCAATTCTTTGATTAACTGCACAAGTCTATCAGACTTAGGACTAGACTTTAATCATTTTAAAGGTGCATTGCCCATTGCAGTGTCTAATCTCTCAAAGCAACTAACTTACCTAAGTTTAGGAGGAAACCAAATATCTGGAACAATCCCACAGGGCATGGAAAATCTCATAGGCTTAAATCTGTTAGCCATGGAACTCAATTTTATTGAAGGTACTATACCCGTTGGAATTGGGAAGCTCAACAAACTATACTCTTTGTACTTGGGTGGTAATGAACTTCGGGGACAAATTCCTACATCCCTAGGCAACTTGACAGGTTGGGCTTGCTCACGTTAAATTCGAATAATTTAACAGGAAAAATTCCTTCAAGTCTTGGCAATTGCCAGAATATGCAAGAATTGCATCTTGAGAAGAACAAACTTAGTGGCAATATACCAAAAGAAGTTCTTAACATTCCATCTCTCACAATACATCTCGACTTGTCATATAATTCTTTCACAGGATCACTACCTTCAGAAGTTGGCAACCTTAAAATGCTTGGGACATTAGATGTATCTTACAACAACTTGTCTGGTGGGGTTCCGAACTCGTTGAGCAATTGTATAAGTATGGAATACCTTTACATGCAACACAACTCCTTCCAAGGAACCATTCCTCCATCCCTGAGCAATCTAAAAGGAATTCGTTTGTTGAACCTCTCTTTAAATGATCTTGAGGGTGAAGTGCCAAAAGATGGGATTTTTAGAAATGCAAGTGCAATTTCAATCTACGGAAACAAGAAGCTTTGTGGAGGTATCTCAGAATTACAGCTGCCTGCATGTGCTACCCGCATTTATACAAAACATGGAACGTCTCGTGCTTTGAAGGTAGGCATGGCAACATTCAGTGTGGTTTTTTGTCTGATTATAACCACACTTTTCATTGTTGCATTCTAGTGGAGAAAAAGGTTGAAAAAGAAGCATCCTTCCACGTCTTTTGCGGATCATCAATTGTTAAGGGTCTCTTATGCAGATCTACACAGAGCAACTAATGGGTTCTCCTTGGAAAATTTGATTGGTGTTGGAAGTTATAGCTCTGTGTATAAAGGAACTCTAGAAATTAATAGAGAAATCATTGCAGTGAAAGTACTCGACCTTCAACAACATGGAGCTTTTGTAAGCTTCGAAGCTGAATGCGAGGCTCTAAGAAATGCTCGGCATCGTAATCTTGTTCAGATCATCACTTCCTACTCAAGCATTGATTTCAATGGCAATGATTTTAGAGCTCTAGTCTTTGAGTACATGCCCAAGGGTAGTCTTGATAAGTGGTTGCATCCTGATCAAGGTGAACAGCATGTAGTGAGAAATTTGACCTTTGTTGAGAGAGTAAATATTGCCACTGATGTTGCGTCGGCCTTGCATTATCTTCATCACCATGGACAAGTACCAATTGTTCATCGCGATCTAAAGCCGAGCAACATACTTTTTGATGATGACATGAATGCACATGTTGGTGATTTTGGCCTATCAAAGTTGCTTTTTGAGGCCATCGATAATTGCTCTGAAGATAAAACCAGCTCATCAAGAATAAAGGGAACTATTGGATATGTCGCTCCAGGTAAATGACTTTATCTATCAATTTACACAATTTTTTGTAATCATGAATCCATCATAAGGCTTAAGTTGACATGATATCATTCTTTCTTTCCCAAATAATGATAATATCTAGTTTGAAATATGTATATGATTCTACTAAAAGTTGGAACCGTATATTGCAGAATATGGGATGGGTTGCAAGGCAAGCACACAAGGCGATGTGTACAGTTATGGCATTGTTTTGCTAGAGATTTTCACAGGAAAGAGACCTACCGATGATATGTTCAAAGATGGACTTGACCTCTACCAGTTCACCAAAATGGCTTTTCCCGACCAAGTAATGAAAATTGCAGACACACAATTGCTTGCAAATATTGAAGCTACCTCCAGGAGCAATAACAATGACCACAGTGTCAACATGAGCAATAAATTGCAAGATTGCATGATCGCAGTGTTTAAGGTTGGCATATTATGTTGCGTAGATTCACCAAGAGAGCGCATGGAGATGGGAGATGTCGTCAGGGAAATGCTTGCTATCAAAGACTTGTATCTTAGGACAAGGATTAACTAACCAAGCCAGGATGCTGCATATGTAACTCTCTCTCTCTCTCTCTCTCTCTCTCTCTCTCTCTCTCTCTCTCTCTCTCTCTCACATTTTTTCCCTTTTCTTTAGATTATCATTTATCATTTGTTGAGGACTTTTATAGGTTTTCAATTTCTCAAACTTAGAATATGAAGTTGCTAGCTGTAGTTGGCCATCACACACCGCTAAGCAATGAGTGAAGATTGTGGAGATGCTAATATGGCATGATTTGAATTGAAGTATGGTTGCATCTTTCTCAAACTCACTAGTTTTCGTGTAATTTTGTACTTAATTGGCTGTTTTGTATATCATATGTCAATAGTTCCTATTGATGAATGATAGAGGTGAGAATCCTCCACTTTTGTATACAGGGTTAATTATATCATTTTATCTTATGCGAAAAAATGAGTGGATGAAATTCTTGACTCTTTCTACCTATAGCCCTACATCGGCATGCATGATATGATCATATACATTCTATAGAAAGGAAGTTATATAATTGCCCTTATTTCTATTTCATTAGACCCCTGCTAATGCTTTGGATGGCTATAACTATAGAATAACCTAGATTTATGAAAATTTGAGTCATTCACAATGTTACCCTTGACTTAGTAAATTAATGGATGCTTTCTGCCAACACTTCGATGATGGCAACTGTTCATATGGTAGGCCACGTTTTATATGGTAAAGCCCCAAAAAATTTCATTATTACTCCTAGAATTCTAATGGGTCCCAATAGATTAACTATTTCAATTGCGGTCTTTGTCTATGTTTCACTGCAATTAATTATACTTGCAGAAACCTTCTTATATACATTCTTTGCATGAATGCTATTTTTCTTGTAAAAACACCATGGCCTGAACGTAGAAGTTCCAACACTTCCAGCTACGAAATTGGATATAAAGATGATCTAAAACAAATATGTTCCTCTACCTTTCTTTCTCTTATTGTATCTCCATAATGCCATGATAACTAGCCACCAGTCCATGCCATGTTCCACCATTCAAAACATGGTTTGCCTATGTTTCAATCATTGGTTATTAATGAGATATTTCTATGTCATGGTCCATTCCAGGAGGAAGATGGGTGAAATAAAGGGTGCATAGTGCAGAGAGAGAGAGAGAGAGAGAGAGAGAGAGAGGAGGAGGAGGAGGAGGAGGAGGAGGAATTATATGATGGAACCAATCTCACCACAATAATCATCATAGGTGTCCTTCAAAGTGGGTGGGGGCCTTACTTTTAAAAAAATAATAATTTATGAACCAAACTGTTCATCTGATTCCCCTCATTCTAGATGGCCTAGGTGGAAAATATTATATGTTGCATATAACTAAATTCCTCATTTTAGATGTTCTGAAGACAAAAAGTAGATGGTACACTTTCTTTTTGTGTATCACCATCCTTTTTTTTCTTTTGCTTTAAAATGTGAAAACAAAGAACGTAGAGATATGCAAAAGATAATTTTTTTTATACTTAGGCTATCTAGAATGAGGCACAGTTTGAATCACATAAAAAATTGAAAAAAGTGGGTGAATGCCCGCACCCACTTTTAAGGACACTTATGATGCAACCATATGATAAGGCTGGTTGCATCATATAATTCAGAGAGAGGGAGAAAGTTACAATATGTGGGAACGTGAGTCTTCTCTCATGTCCCTTAAAAGGATGAGGAGTCTATTTTCTGTAATGCCATTTACTTGTCTAAATGTACAAACATATTTCCACAATAAATTAGGAAACAATATCTTAATGTGATTAATCTTTTATTTTTGCTACCCCTACTCTTCTTTTAGTATACAGTATAAAGATAAATGCAACATAATACTAATAGATAAGTTCCTTTGCAGGACAAAGCAAAGCTGTGATCATCTAAGTTTCTTTGTAGGACCCGGTAAATCAAGGGTCTGAGTCTCTAATAAGCTAATAGGAACTAGTGTTTCTAGCAGTATGATGTGGGCCCACACAATGAGGTTTGTGTATGTTAGATGGCAAGACAAGCTGCCTTATGGTATATATGGTGCTCCAAATGATTGAATAGTAGGCCCTTTGGTGAGGCCAAAATGTTGCAAGCAGGCTGGCTGGTTTTAGCTTTAGGGACCCAAATGGTTTGTCACTAATACTGTTCATATTTTGGGCCGAGATAGGGAAGTACCTGAGCATCTTGATGTCGTGATGCTCTTCGGTTTAACATTCCTTGGAATAGCACCGAGATGAGAACACTCTCCAGTTATTTGTTCATTGTTTCTTTCTATTCATTCTTTCAAGGTACACTTTAGTTATTTTTGCTTCTTTGAATTAGTGGGCTAAGTCTGCAACAAATTGACAGTAGTAAACCAACTGATACCAGCAATGTTACTAGTTTTGATTTTTTGATGGATATATTCTCATGGTTGCCTCCCAAGTCTCTTTTTAAATTCAAGTGCATGTCAAAAGCATAGTGTGCTATGGTTTCTGATTTTTACCACAAGAAACTAAATCTAGGAACTTTCTGATGATGTTCATCCCCATAAATCCAACCGAAGACTCCTGCCAAGAAAAGAGTCTGTTAAATATAGATAATATAATCTAATTAGAAGTCCTAATAAGATACGGATAAGGATTATCTATCAAGGTAGAATTTGTATCTATGTAGAATATGTCTAGCCTTCCTCTGATCTTTATAAATAAAATCTAGAGGCAGAGCTAAAGACATTGATTGTACGCTCTTCCTCTATGGCGGATTGTTCTCCCTCCTCCTCTCGTAGACATAGTCTAGACTAGGCTGAACCACATAAATTTTTCTATGTTTTCTATGTGTGTGTGTGTGTGTGTGTGTTGTGTGATCGTAACGTTATTGTGCACAACAAGTGGTATCAGAGCTTCGTTCACACCAAAGGACTGCCAAAACAGCGCCCAGTGAATACATGAGTGCCGGAGTAGAACACAAGTCTACCCTCGGATCCAGGCGAGGTGTGGCCCAGATCCACATCTAGATATAGGCCAGGTGCGGCCAGATCTAGTCTAGACCCACGCCAGGTGCGGCCCAGGTTCACAGATCCATTCAAGTTCGGCCCAAATCCAAGCCAAGTAGAAGCCCAGTTTAGAGAAACCCTAGATTTGAGGGTTCAGATTGCCCGATCATTGAACGACCCAGATCACTCGGAGAATGACCCAAATCATCTTAGATCTCTTGGAGAACCCTTTTCATGGTGGGATTCTTTGCTAGGATAACAAAAAACAAGGTAAAATTGGCAATCATCATTGGTCACAGAAAACCGGTGACAATTGCCGACACTATAGAACGAAAAGAAGAGGAAAGGAGTTAGGGTTTCGGTCAGCCGGTAAAAACTGTCTGAAACCTACCAATCCATATATATATATATATATATATATATATATATATATATATATATATATATATATATATATATCTCTACCTCAAATATGGACGGATACATCTATTTTGGCACTTGTCGAACGTTTGATGAAATATGCACATTTCATCCCACTATCTCATCCATGCATCACTCCAGGTTTGGCTCAACTATTCTTTGATGACTTTTTAAACTTCATATGAGGTCATCACAATTGTTTGTGATAGAGCTTCAATATTTCACAAGTGCATCTTGGAAGGAACTATTTAAGCAAAATGGCACCAATTTCAAGTTGTAGTTCTTCCTACAACCCTGCGACGGATGGGCAATCTGAAGCGGTAAATCAGACCCTTGGAATGTTTTGCATTACTTCACAGGTTTGATCCCAAAGATTGGACAAATTGATTTCATGGGCCGAATTCTGTTATAATACAAATCAATATTCAACAACTCATAAAACACCTTTTTGAGTTAATCTGTGGTCGAGCTCCGCCTATGCTTCCTTACTGTCTTGGGGATCAAGACTTACAAACCCAAGATCAAGTACTTAAAAGGACCTTAGAGGTCCTCTGCAACCCTACAGGCAATGAAAACGGTGCTAATGCGACGAAATAAAAGGCTAGCACCTTGATTTTATGGTCCATATAAAATTTTGGAGTGCATAGGACCAATTGCATACAAATTGGATCTGCTACAGGATCCAAAGTCCATCCATTTTTCATGTCTCTTCTTAAATAACGGGTGGGCCACAGATAAGGTCGATCAAGGTCTGCCATTGGAAGATGAAGAGGATGATCAATAGCAACTCTACCCCACTGTTGTCCTTGTGGACAAGGACATCTCTAAGGGGTGAGAATGTTAGGAGTCTAATAATTGTGGGACCATACTCTAGTCTACGAGGCCCATAACATCTCTCATCACAACTCTTTTAGTGGGTTGTTATGTATGACTATTAGTTTCCTTTAATTTACTTGTGTGGTTGCTGAAAATCTAAGACAATGGAAGGATGAGAAAATGACATGAGTTTATTTGGTAATATTGTCTCTTATTATTCCTCTGAAATGTCTATCATAAATGGACATCTAATGGGGTTATTTAAGACTAGGTGGGTCCGCTTTTTTACTGCAAAACTCTGAAAATAGAATAACCTAGAGATATCAAATGCATGCGAGTTTTGGTTTCTAAGCCATCTAGTTAAAGAAATAAGGAAACATGTACATGATACTGAGTTGATCTTAATCTAAACCCATTTCTCCTTGCTTGTGGTAAGAGGAAAATGAATCAAAAACCACTTCAAGACCTGATCTTATCAGAACCTGAACATTTTGTGTGGTCACAATAGCATGATCTTGATCTAAGCCATAGTATCTCATTCTGTTCACAATAGCATGAAGCCATTGTGTATGGTCTCATTATTCTCACTCCTTTGAAAAATACTATTAAAGTTTTCAAATCCAGAACATTTTTTTATCTCATTTATATTTTTTGTGTGTGGATATGAAAAGCAGCATCATGTTTTCCTAGGTTCTGTTCAAACAATTGATCGCTTTCTGTGCCTTCCGGTTTTTCTGTTCTTTTTTAATGCAGGCAGAAGCCATCGGAAGAGGAGGACAAGATTACATGCAAGATGTGAATACGATTAATGTATCACCTCCTTGTGGAGTACTCTAAGCTACTAGACCTAAGCCAGCTCCACCTTCATCTGCGGACAGTATCCAAGTCCGCAAATGCATTATATGACCAAGAGAGCGACCGTGTCTCGCTCATATTTAACGTCTGGTCATCTTCAATGCAGTAGCATATGTCCTTTGTAGACTTCTATTTGTTATTATCATTTTTATGATTGTATTTATGTTTATATAAAACTAATTCTCTCAGCTAGCAGTGTTATATTCCAGTTTTTATCTTTTCATTATACACTGCCAACCTAAGGCTTCCCATATATAATTCTCTCCACTGATAGCGATGTATAATCACCCACCTAAATATAAACATTCCAAGAATAGCTTTTCTTTCTACACGGCAAATGTAGGTCTCCTTCACTTCAAGACTTTAATAATTCTCTCCACTAGGTCCATTTAGTCACCCCTCTGTAAGTCCCACTTTTTTCCTCTCTCCCCTTAAAGTCATCCCCCCCATAATTCTCTCCACTAGCAGTGTCACATATTCCAGTTTTGTCTTTTAATTTCTACACGGCAAATCTAAGGCTTCCTCCATTCATACTACGAAACAAGCAAATTGGCTTTCTTATCATATGGAAAGTGACTTTCATTCATTGACTGCTTTTGCAAAATTTCCAGGTTTTACTTTCCAAGATCTCACCCATTTGGTACTCGATCTCGATCATACATCTGCAAGATGTGGTGATCAAAGCAGAAACTGTGTATATAACACAAATTTCAAAGGGGCTGAGCTGATTCTCTTGCCTATAAATACATACATCTGCCATGCAATCTTCCTCACCCAACTCCCACCATCTTTGCTTTTCTCCCCTTCACTTGCAGTCTCCTAATTCCAATGGCGCTTTGTTCCCCTCATAATATCAATTCTCGGCTGCTTCTATGCTCTTCGCCGTTTTTCTTCTATCATACTCTCTTCTTCTCCTCCATCCATTTCTTCTTCTTCCTCTCGCTGCTGTCCGTACAATCTGCCACCTTGATAGGAAATGAAACCAATTGACTTGCCTTGCTTGCCTTCAAGCATCAAATAATAGCTGACCCAAACAATGCCTTGTCCTCATGGAAGGGAGTCACTTGCGGCCATCGGCATCGTCAGAGAGTCACAGGATTGGACCTTGCACATCAACGATTGGTAGGTCCAACATCTCCCTCCATTGCAAACCTCTCTTTTCTCAGGGTAATTCACCTCCAAAACAACAGTTTCTACGGCCACCTCCCCCAAGCCATCTTTCGCCTTCCACGACTGAGATTGTCAATCTGAGCAATAATTCCTATCACGGAGAGATTCCGGCCAATATGACGACCCAACTTCGAGTACTTGATTTAAAGTACAACGAGCTCATTGGGGTCATTCCTGATGATCCACAGTCACTTCCGAGGCTCACTTGGTTAAATCTTAGGCATAACAAGCTCAGAGGAAGTATCCCACCTTCCCTAGGCAATCTTTCATCTCTCACCTACTTGGATTTCGTGGAAAATAGTTTGAGAGGAAGTACACCCTGTGACATAGGAAGATTAGTTATGCTAAAAGTTATAAGCCTAGGCATTAATACATTGTCAGGTACAATTCCTAGCCAGCTTTATAATCTCTCATCACTTGTTATATGTGCTGTAACAAATAACTCGCTGTACGGGAACCTTCCACCCGATCTAGGCTTAACTCTCCCAAACTTACAAGAGCTTTGTATGGATACCAATAGTTTTAGAGGACTTATACCAGGTTCATTGCCCAATGCTTCACGACTTGCAATACTTGAAGTTGGTAACAACAGTTTCACAGCTTCCGTGCCTCTAAATTTGGGTAGCCTTCAAGGTCTCTCCATTCTTAGTTTATAGGGAAATCAGCTGGGATGTACGAAGGAAGCGAATGACTTGACCTTTCTCAATTCTCTGATCAACTGCACAAGTCTATTAGACTTAGGACTATACTTTAATCATTTTAAAGGTGCATTGCCCATTGCAGTGTCTAGTCTCTCAATGCAACTAACCTACCTAAGTTTAGGAGGAAACCAAATTTTTTGAATGATCCCACGAGGCATGGAAAATCTCATAGGCTTAAATCTGTTAGCCATGGAATTCAATTTTATTGAAGGTACTATATCTGTTGGAATTGGGAAGTTCAACAAACTATACTCTTTGTACTTGGGTGGTAATGAACTTCGGGGACAAATTCCAACATCCCTAGGCAACTTGACAAGATTGGGCTTGCTCTCATTAGAGTCGAATAATTTAACAGGAAAAATTCCTTCAAGTCTTGGCAATTGTCAGAATATGCAAGAATTGGATCTTGAGAAGAACAAACTTAGTGGCAACATACCGAAAGAAGTTCTTAACATTCCATCTCTCACAATACATCTCGACTTGTCATATAATTCTTTCATAGGATCGCTACCTTCAGAAGTTGGCAACCTTAAAATGCTTGGGACATTAGATGTATCTTACAACAACTTGTCTAGTGAGGTTCCGGACATGTTGAGCAATTGTTTAAGCATGGAAAACCTTTACATGCAACACAACTCCTTTCAAGGAACCATTCCTCCATCCCTGAGCAGTCTGAAAGGAATTCTTCTGTTGAACCTCTCTTTAAATGATCTCGAGGGTGAAGTGCCAAAAGATGGGGTCTTTAGAAATGCAAGTGCAATTTCAGTCTACAGAAACAAGAAGCTTTGTGGAGGTATCTCAGAATTACAGCTGCCTGCATGTCCTACCCTCATTTATACAAAGCATGGAAGGTCTCGTGCTTTGAAGGTAGGCATGGCAACATTTAGTGTGGTTTTCTATCTAATTATTACCACACTTTTCATTGTCGCATTCCAGTGGAGAAAAAAGTTGAAAAAGAAGCCTCCTTCCACGTCTTTTGCTGATCACCAATTGTTAAGGGTCTCTTATGCAGATCTGTACAGAGCAACTAATGGGTTCTCCATGAAAAATTTGATTGGTATTGGAAGTTATAGCTCTATGTATAAAGGAACTCTAGAAATTAATAGAGAAATCATTGCAGTGAAAGTACTCAACCTTCAACAACATGGAGCTTTTGTAAGCTTCAACACTGAATGCGAGGCTCTAAGAAATGCTCGCCATCGTAATCTTGTTCAAATCATCACTTCTTGCTCAAGGATTGATTTCAATGGCAATGATTTCAGAGCTTTAGTCTTTGAGTATATGCCCAAGGGTAGTCTTGAGAAGTGGTTGCATCCTGATGAAGGTGAGCAACATCTAGTGAGAAAATTGACCTTTGTTGAACTAGTAAATATTGCTACTGGTGTCGCATCTGCCTTGCATTATCTTCATCACCATGTAAAATTACCAGTTGTTCATCGCAATCTAAAACCGAGCAACATAGTTTTTGATGATGACATGAATGCACACGTTGGTGATTTTGGACTAACAAAGTTACTTTTTGAAGCCATCGATAATTGCTCTGAAGATAAAACAAGCTCATTAAATAAAAGGAACTATTAGATATGTCACTCCTAGTAAATGACTTTATCTATCATTTTACATAATTTTTTGTAATCATGAATCCATAATAAGGCTTAAGTTGGTATGATATCATTCTTTCTTTCCCAACTAATGATAATATCTATTTTGAAATGTGTATATGATGCTACTAAAAGTTGGAACCATATATTGTAGAATATGGGATAGGTTGCATGGCAACCACACAAGGCAATGTGTATAGCTATGTCACTGTTTTGCTAGAGTTTTTCATGGGAAAGAGACCCACCGATGACATGTTCAAAGATGGACTTGACCTCTACCAATTCACCAAAATGGTTTTACCCGACCAAGTAATGAAAATTGCAAACCCACAATTGCTTGCGGATGTTGTAGCTACCTCCAGGAGCAACAACAAGGGCCATACTGTCAACATGAGAAATAAATTGCAAGATTGCTTGATCGTAGTGTTTAAGGTTGGCATATCATGTTGCATAGTATCACCAAGAGAGAGCATAGAGATCGAAGATGTCGTCAAGGAAACAATTGCTATCAGAGACTTGTATCTTGGGACAAGGGTTAACTAATAAGATACTGCATATGTAAATGTACAAATTATCTCATTAATTTTTTAGTTACTATAGCTAGGTTGAATAAGTGAAGATTTTATTGAGACGAAAACTAGCACTCGATTCCAATAGTTGTTATTCTACCTTTGGAATTATATTTCAAATGTGGATCAAACCCAATGACCTTTATCATTTGTCGAGGACTTCTATAGGTCTTCAATTTCTCAAACTTAAAAGATGAAGTTGCTAGCTGTAGTTGGCCATCACACATTGCTAAGCAATGAGTTGAGACTGTGGAGATGCCAATATGGCATGATTTGAATTGAAGTAAGGCTGCGTCTTTCTCAAACTCACTAGTGTTCGTGAGACCAAATAAAGTGTGTAATTTTGTGCTTAATTGACCGTTTTGTATATCATATGTCAATAGTTCCTATTGATGAATGATAGAGGTCAGAATCCTCCACTTTTGTGTACAGGGTTAATTATATCATTCTATATTATGCAAACAAATGAGTGGACGAAATTATTGACTCTTTCTACCTCATAGTCCCACATCGTTATGTATGATATGATCATATACATTCTATAAAAAGGAAGTTATATAATAGCCCTTATTTCTAATTCATTAGACCCTTGCTAATGCTTTGGATGGCTATAGCTATAGAATGGCTTAGATTTATGAAACTTTGAGTCATTCACAATGTTACCCTTGACTTAGTAAATTAATGGATGGTTTCTCCCAACACTTGGATGATTGCAACTGTTCATATGGTGGCAACGTTTTATATGGTCAAGCCCCAAAAAAAATTCATTATTACTCCCAGAATTCTAATGGGTCCCAATAGATTAACTATTTCAATTGGGGTCCTTGTCTATGTTTCACTACAATTAATTATACTTGCAGAAACCGTCTTATATACATTCTTTGCATGAATGTTATTTTTCTTGCAAAACACCATGGCGTGAATGCAAGAGTTCCAACACCATGCACGTCTAGCTACATAATTGGATATAAAGATGATCTACAAATCTGTTCCTCTAGCTTTCTTTCTCTTATTGTATCTCCATAATGCCATGATAACTTGCCACCAGTTCATGCCATGTCCCGCCATGCAGAAAATGGTTTGCCTATGTTTCAATCTTTAGTTATTAAAGATATTTCTATGTCATGGCCCATCTGAGGAGCAAGATGAATGAAAAATATAATGTTTTAAATAAAGGGTACAGATAAAGGAAGAGATTCTATTGGGAGAGAGAGAGAGAGATTATATGATGCAACCAATCTCACCACGATAAGCATGATAGGTGTCCTTAAAAGTGGGTGGGGGCCTTAATTTTTTCAAATTTTTTCATGATCCAAATTGTTCATCTGATTCACCTCATTCTAGATGGCTTAGGTGGAAAATGTTATATGTTGCATATAACTAAAATCTTCATTTTAGATGTTTTGAAACCAAAAAGTAGATGGTGCACTTTCTTTTTGTACATCACCATCCTTTTTTTTGTTTTCTTTTGCTTTCAAAGAACTTAGAGATATGCAATAGATAAAAGTTCGAATCACAGAAAAAATTGAAAAAATTGGGCGCGGTCATCCACCCACTTTTAAGGACACCTATGCTGCAACCATATGATGAGACTGGTTGCATCATATAATTCAAACAGCGAGAGAGTAAGTTACAATATGTGGGAATATGAATCTTCTCTCATATGTCCCTTAAATGGATGAGGAGTCTATTTTCTATAATGCCTTTTACTTGTCTAAATGTACAAACATATTTCCATAGTATATTAGGAAACAATATCTTAATGTGATAAATTTCTTATTTTTGCTACCCCTACTCTTCTTTTAGTATATAGTATAAACATAAATGCAACATAATACTAATAGACAAGTTCCTTTGCGGGACAAAGCAAGGCTTTGATTATCTAAGTTTCTTTGCAGGACCCAACAAATCAAGGGTCTGAATCTCCAATAAGCTAACAGGAAATAGTAGTTCTAGCCATATGATATGGTCCCACACAATGATGTCTATGTATGTTAGATGGCAAGACAAGCTACCTCAGGATATATATGGTGATCCAAACGATTGAATTGTTGGCCCTTTGGTGAGGCCAAAATGTTGCAAGCAGGCTGGCTGGTTTTAGCTTTATGGACCCAATTGGTTCGTCATTAATACCGTCCATATTCTGGGCCACATTGGAGATGAGCAGTACCTGAACATCTCGATGTCGTGATGCTCTTCGATTTAATGTTCCTTAGAATAGCACTGAGGTGAGAACAGTCTTCAGTTATGTGTTCATTGATTCTTCATTTAATTCTTTTTATTCATTCTTCAAGGTACAATTTAGCTAATTTTGCTTCTTTGAATTAGTGGACTGAGTCTGCAACGAATTCACAGTAGTAATTCAATTAATACTAGCTATGTTACTAGTTTTGATTTTTTGATGGATATATTCTCATGGTTGCCTCCCAAGTCTGTAATAGCCTGGGGCCCAATAGAATATTGTCCGCTTTGGCACACAGAGTGCACC
The DNA here is from genome assembly GCA_035236585.1 of Warburgia ugandensis. Taxonomy (NCBI): domain Eukaryota; kingdom Viridiplantae; phylum Streptophyta; class Magnoliopsida; order Canellales; family Canellaceae; genus Warburgia; species Warburgia ugandensis. Next base: position 74,114,153 of record CP141132.1, on the reverse strand, counting down.
TCACGGCTTTAAAACGCGTCCTATCAGTTAGAGTACCCCAGACTCTCATCAACAGCCCAGTTCCCTCTCCTCAGGCGATGTGGGACTAACTCTCAGTCCATCCCCGCCTTCATCCCCTCAGACAATCTTGGGGCCTCCCCCTCACGCCATCTTGGCTCACCCTCAGGCCATCTTGGAAGACGGCAATGGGTTCACATGGTCTGAGGGGATAAAGGCGGGGATGGACTGAGAGTTAGTCCCACATAGCCTGGGGAGAGGGGACTAGGCTGTTGATAAGAGTATGGGGTACTCTAACTAGTAGGACGCGATTTAAAGACGTGAGGTGCACTCTGCGTGCCAAAGTGGACAATATTCTACTGGGCCTCAGGCTGTTACAGCGGTCTCAAAGCCAGTTCCCCTCGTGATGGTGGATAGCTAACCACATGCGCGGACGCATGTCCCATAAGGGGGGAAGAACAAAATCGTGCGGCATTGCCTAGAGCGGACAATATGGTTGTGTGAGGGGCCCTCTGGTGGTTATAGTGATATTAGAGCCAGTTTCCCTTGTGATGGTGGATGGCTAACCGCATGCGTGGATGCATGTCCCCTAAGGGGGAGAGGTGAACCCATTGCCGTCTTGCAAGATGGCATGAGGGTGAGCCAAGATGGCGTGAGGGAGAGGCCCCAAGATCATCTGAGGCAACAGACTAAGATAGTCTGAGGGGATGAAGGCAGGGATGGACTGAAAGTTAGTCCCACATCGCCTGGGGAGAGGGAACTGGGCTGTTGATAAGAGTCGGAGTACTCTAACTAGTAGGACGCGTTTTAAAACCGTGAGATGTACTCTGTGTGCCAAAGCGGACAATATTCTACTGAGCCCTAGGCTGTTACAAAGTTGCTCTTTATATTCAAGTGCATATCAAAAGCATGTGGTGCTATGGTTTCTGATTTTTACCACTGAAGAAACTAAATCTAAGAACTTTCATATTAATAAACTTATCGAGTTTAACTCATAAATTTTCTTGCCTATATATTTAGGGTTGACTTGCAAAACAAGATTCCTCCTTGTTGCACAAACTAGATGAATCCATAATCCAGCATTAAGTCTACTTGTGTGCACATTTTATTACAAGTTATTTGCAATGCTAGTAAAGAACTAACGTAAACTTCTCAATAAGTGCATTCATGGAAATTTAGTTTATGCATTATTAGTTTGAGAGGAAGTCCTTTTCTAGTTCATAAAACCACACGCCTTAAGGAGTCAATCTTGTGATCTTAATTTGATAGAGAAAATTTATAGTTATATAATCTAATGCTAAATGTGGCAATTGGTCACATGTGTGCATGTTTGCATATACAATTTGAACTAATTGGTAAGAGTGCTGCTTAACTATCTTTGACTTCTTTAGTTTGCCCTACATATAGACAACATGATTGCTTTTGTACAAGGAGCAACCAATAGTGAATACATACATATAAGTCCGTATGATCTGTTTAATGCAATGATGAAAACATTTACTTCTCACTAATTGTAATATCTCATCTGCAGATTTTCAATGAGCTAAGTTTAGAAAAATGGAGAGACACTGAAGAATTATGTGTTTATGTTTGCAAGTGATAATCTTTGAATTCCTTAAGATTTTAGAGATACAACTCCACTCAAATTGCTCCTTTTATTTGGTACTACAAGCATGAGGTTGATAATAGCAAAGTTCTTGTAGTCATCGTCGTTGACCACTCATATATTGCCTAAGGTTGACGGCAATTTCTGATAGCTAGCGTTAAAATTATGACATCTACCTTCGAAACCCCCCTCCCAAGCCAACCCACGAACCCAAAAAACAAAAAGACAAAAAATGAGTCTCATCAATACTATTATTGTAAAGGAACACCCTTCTACTTTTAACGGAAGTTACTTAACTAAGTTCACTATATTAGATCGTCCATTAAAAGTCTTACCTTATGTAACTCATGGAACTATTAAATTTGGAACATGGTTTGAGTTTCTTACTAAAATGAAGGAAAGAGAAACTAAATAGAACATGTTTTTAACTTGAGGCAAGACTTAACTGCATGTTAGTCAAGTTTAAGGTTAGTCAATCTAGCCCAAGTTTGCCCAATCTTACTTTGACCAAAGGTTGCTTGAGTTGAGCTAGCTAAATTTTGTAAGATGTTAGGATGAGCTAGGGCGAGTTTGACGATACTTGACTATCATTTTATATAAATATTTAAATATTAGAATAATACATATTCAACCTAATTCTTGTAACACCTATGTGAGCCTAAAGTGATAACCTCCAATAAAAACATTTTTGTTGTCCTGTATTACATGCAATGAAATATTTTTGTAGGCTCTCTATGCATACCATGAAGAATATTAGTGGGACTTCCTTGCATACTATGAAGCCTTTTTTATGGCCATCCTTGCTTGCAATGAACTTATTGTGGGCTCACCATGCATACTATGATGCCATTTTTGGTCTTGCATAGCTTTAATTTGAAAGTAACTATGGATTGCATTTAGAGTCCACCATACAACTAGTTTTTTATTTGAAAATATATGTGGTTAACTTGTAAGCCTTACGATTTAAATTGCTTTTCATTTGAGATTGGGTATAGCCTTTGTGGCTTACTGTGTCTTACCTTTCTTGTAACTTCTTACTGTGGGTAACTTTTAGGGCCTATGATTTAAATTGATTTTTATTTGAAAATGTGTACGAATAGCTTCTTATTGTAAATAGATTGCTTTGTGGCCCACCAAGTAATAGTTTCTTATTTAAAAACATGCACAAAAAATGATAGCTTCTTGGGTCCATTACATAAATAACTTCTTATTTGAAATAAGTGGGGATATATTTTAGGGCCGACCTTGTAAGCATCTTCTTATTTAAAATAGGCAGGGATAGCTTCTAGAGCCTATCATGTAATAGGTTCTTATTTGAAAGCGTGTGTGAAAATAAAAAGCTTTTATGGTCTATCATGTAAATAGCTTCTTATCTAAAAACATTTATGAAAATAGACAGCTTCTAATACCCACCATGTAAATAACTTCTTATTTGAAATAGGTGGGGATAGCTTTTAGGGTCCACCATGTAAATTTTTTTAAATTTGAAAATAGGAATCGATAGCTTCTGAGGCCCACAATTTAAATAACAATTTTCTTTAAAAAGTAGTATGGATATCAATTTCTTATGCCCAAGCCCTCTTTTGTCAAGTTCTTGCAAACTAAACAACCAGCCCTTGTTTTTTCTCCAATTTACTCTAACCATAGACTAGAACCTGAAAATTAGTTCGAAATGGAATCCACTAATAATAAGCTAGGCTAAGTTTTGTGAAACTCTTGCTAGCTCAAGTATAACTAACATTGATTTTACAAGAGCTAGGCCGATAATCAGTCTTCATATCTTAGGATTTTATCTTAATTTGTAGGTTTTTTTTTTTCTTGACATACTGCAAGGAATATTCCTATTTTTCTTGGCAACAAAAGTTTGGAGGAGATTTGTAGTGTTAATTGTGAGAGAGGCTATGGGCACTGCAGCTTTCCACAAAAGTTTCTAGACCTTCCCTTTCATGCCACACCTGCATTCCAATACGATGACGGCGTGGAGATCAAAAGGTTTTTGGGCCTGCCTGGTGGCTATATGTTTTGCATTTTGCGTCAAATGGGGCTTCTATTTGTTGAGAATAACCGAAATTTTGTTGAAAGTATTTGCATTAACTTCTTACTAAGCCAAGTTTTGGTTTCTAGACTCTTTTTTCACTTTTTTCAAAGGATTCTTTTACATCTAAATATCAAAAACATGGTGATCCAATGGCACATCATTGTGCCGTAATGATTCCTTGCTCATGATCTTCCAATTGGATTGTAAGTAAGGTGGTGATTTCATAGTTCAAAGATGCAGTACCCAGGAGTAGGCAGCCCCTCGAAACAGGATTATAGATAGCACGAAGTACCATCTCCACTGGGGCAGAAAGCCAAGACAATTACATAGTATAATCCACATTAAGATTTATCTGAACCTCCATCTGATAGCGTCCATAGGTACTGAATGGAAAAATGCCAAACCCAGTTAGATGGTTTAGGGTCCTTGCCTATGGATTCACGATTGGATAATGTTCAATTGTCAAATTCTGTACCTAATGAAAACTAAGATATTCTGCTTGGTATGATTTCCAAGCAGATTGGAGCCTAAGCCAGTCCACTGTGTTGAAACATGTGGATCATTCGTTACTGGGTTCCACTATGTAAAACCAGGTCTTTGATATTTCAATGCGAAGGAGTTGATCCAAACTGCATGCTCACCTTTAGGAGCCTCAAGTATCTTTAGGAACAACGAATCACTATAAACGCTCAAAAAAAGGGGCTCCTCAAACTTATGAGATATGACTTTGTTATTGAGTACAAGAAAGAGGCAGAGAACTTAGTTGCAGACGTTATAGCAAGGAGGAGGCAGGCAATATCCCAACCAATACCTCCATGGCTAGAGGCTATAAAATCTGAAAATGCCACAGACTTTATGAAGTAGGTGAACCAGTTTGGACCATAGAAATTCATAGATGGTGTCTTATTTTTCAAAGGTCACATTTATATTTCTATCAAATTCTCCTCTTCCACCAATCATCATCCAAGAATTTCACAACAACACTCACGAAGGCTTCCACATGACCCACCAACAAGTAAAAGAAGTCTTTTTATAGGCAAGGTATGAAGAGATGGTTAAGGAACACTTAAGGAGCTGTGATACATGTCAAAGACATAAATTAGATCATTAATCTCCTACTGGACTACTTAAACCGCTCCCCGTCATATCTCAAATATGGACGGATATATCTATGGATTTTATAGATGGGTTGCCGGCATCCAACGATAAGACATCTATTTTGGCAGTGGTCGAACGTTTGATGAAATATGCACATTTCATCCCACTATCCCATCCATGCATCACTCCAGGTTTGGCTAACTGTTCTTTGATTACTTTTTAAACTTCATATGATGTCATCACAATTGTTTGTGATAGAGATTCAACATTTCACAAGTGCATCTTGGAAGGAACTATTTAAGCAAAATGGCACCAGTTTCAACTTATAGTTCTTCCTACCACCCTGCAATGGATGGGCAATCTGAAGTGATAAATCAGACCCATGGAATGCATTTGCATTGCTTCACAGGTTTCGATCCCAAAGATTGGACAAATTGATTTCATGGGCTGAGTTCTGTTATAATACAAGTCAATATTCAACAACTCATAAAACACCTTTTTGAGTTAATCTGTGGTGAAGCTCTGCCTATGCTTCTTTTATGTGTCGGGGATCAAGAATTACAAACACAAGATCAAGTACTTAAAAGCACCTTAGAGGTCATTTGCAAGTAGCTCAATCTCATATCAAGTAGATTTATGACCAACACCGTAAGGCAGCCTTGGTGGGTGAAGCTCCCGCCTATGCGGGGTCCAAGGAAAGGGCGGACCACAAGGGTTCATAGTATGCTGCCTTACATTGTATTTTTGTAAAAAGCTATTTCTGCACCTTGAACCCATGACCTCAAGGTCACATGACAGCAACTTTTATCGTTGCAACCAAGGCTCCCCTTCAACAAAGGTGGATACAGTTTATCTCAAATTGTAACCTACAGGCAATGAAAACGGTGCTAATGCGAAGAAATAAAAGGCCAGCACCTTGATTTTATGGTCCTTATAAAATTGTGCTTCACCCTAGATCATGACATTATTTAATTTTTGCTGTCTTTGACTTTTTTAATTAGTTAATAAAAATAGGTGTGAGTTTTATTTTCATTTTCTTTAATGTTTTGAGTTTAAAATGTCTTCCAATCCGATTACTTATCCCATCCTGTGGGGCTAAATGCCATGTTGAACCTTTTAAACCAGATTATTTCACATTTTCCTTCTGTCCTACTGCACATCGATCAATCTCGCCTAATGAAAAGGTGATTGCATTTGTCTAAGCCCGGAACAGGTCCATGATTATGTATGTTCCAGTTACGGAATTTGGCATGTGGGACCAGGAGCTTCTATGGTTAGGTGGTGGAACTGGTTGGAGAAGCTAAGCTTTCTCTGTCTTCTTAGTGTTCGTGCCATGGAACTTTTCTCCAGTGGAAGAATATGGGGGGCCCACTTGTGTTGTGAACCGCACATGAATAGAGGAAAACCACCCTCTTTTAGAGTGAGAAAGATCAATAGATCCAGCATATTATTAAACAAATAATAACAGGCAAGAAAGAGCCTTACAACTTAATGTGCATATCCAACTTATAAAACAGACATTAATAGAGTCTAATCTCTCAACAACAAAACCCAATAACAGGAACCAGCCAATGCCAATTTCGGAGAGAGAGAGAGAGAGAGAGAGAGAGAGAGAGAGAGAGAGAGAGAGAGAGAGAGAGAGAGAGAGTTTCTAGATTGCCATATCAAACCATTTATCCGGTAATCTCCAAAAAATTGGACAATGACGGGTATGTAACGTATAGAACAAACTTCAGATCTGGAGCCCATCTCAATCAGTAGAAATGGCTGAAATACTCTGAATCTGTACAAACACCTGAAAATCCTGTACAAGATGGACACTTAACCAAGGCAATTAATATATCTAATAATTGCAAAGGGAGATGTAATTCTATAATGCAAAAGAATCCAAATTTAACGGAAGAAAGATAGGTTAAGAAGATAATGGAGATGCTAAATGGACAGACTCTTGGTTGAGATAAAAAGCATGGATATGGCATTTGGGGGTGGGAAGGAGACAGTGAAAGATAATCAGTGCACAACGGAATCATAACAAGATAGTCAAGCAATTACGTCTATAGAATGAAGCATGAAGTAGATGGGTGCTGAGATCTTCTGTTAGATGCTAAGGCAGCTCACAACCAAGAGACTGCGTCAAACATTAATTAGGGAGATGACAGCAAGATAATCACATTGAACAAATAATGACATGATGTGATTGGACAGATAGTAAACAGGATATAATGCAATACATGTCCCACATTTAAATGCTAGCACAATAGGAGGCCCCTGAAGAATAAATTAGAGCTGCTCTTTCAGTGACTCTATCAATTTATCTGATGAACCATGCTACAGATGAGGCAGATACCAAGATCAACTTATAGACAACTGCAATACTTCAATTTGTCGCCTCTAAAAGGATAGAAAATAAAGAAGCAAAAGTCTGAATATATATCACCAAAGCTTCAACAGATCAAAGGCTGAGAATAATCCAACGGCGGATAATTTTCTTCCTCCAATCTACAGAGAGAGTGAGTGAGCTTGGGATGCAGTGGTAGTTCACTAACAAATTGCGTTTTGACAGCAATATTGTCTATAACAGGCGGGAAGCAACAGTGTATTTATCAGCAAAGCCTCAACAGATAAAAGGCTCAGAATGATCTAACAGCAGACAATTTTCTTCCTCCAACCATGAGAGAGAGAGAGCTGCAGTGGTAGTTCGCTAACAAATCCATTTTTGGCAGCAATTTAGAAGCACCCGGACTCTCAAAGTAAGCATCAGCATTCTAAAACATACATCCAGACCGTCAAAGTAAGCAGGTGCATTCTAAAACATATTTAGTGCTAAAGGTGCAGAGTGAACAATAGAATCCCCACTTATACTAAACCATCAAAAATTGTGTTAGCAAAAATTGCAGAGTCAATTTGGAGACAGGCATGAACTTATTGTCGTTTGACTGTTTTCTTGTGCTCCCAAATTTGCTAGAAGGAAATGACATCATTGCAGATACTCATAGTTATTTCTAATTCAATCTATCTGCAAGGAGGTGCAATCTCCACCAGCACAGCTTTCAGCTCATTTGGAATTATATTTGGGCTTGTGGAGGCATTTTGGCTTAATCCACGCCTTGCTCAAGGAGAAGATATTTGACTTGCAACTATTGTGTGCCTTTTGGAGAGAAGTTTAGCCATCGTCAACCATTCTCTGTCAACGACTATAATCAAATGCGTATACCACAGAAAGTTCCAAGGCTTTTTAATTGGTTTTGTCCTGGTGGTATTCTCTTATAGAGGGATGATTAGTAAATTGAACCAGAAGATGTTCACCTTGAAATAAATCCAAAATTATAGAATTCATGTGGCCATCTATGACTATCATGGCGGGAGAAGTCTTTAGGAATGAATTGCTGAAGTTGTAAAAACTTTTACTGGACTTGCTATGGTGGCAAACAATTAAACAACAATGCAAATTAGTGTTACCGAGTTATGTATATTCAATGAATACCTGATTGTCACGGGTGCAAGACTACAAGGTGACACAGAACATAATGTAAATGGGCTATGAGATAGCCTCAAGGATTATGAAAGCTAGCCAGGTATATTCTCAAAAAGCTCTCCCTAGCAGGGGTGTTTCTTAATAACATTGTAATAGGATATTCATCCTAGGTGTGGCCCCTCCATAACATTGTAAGGTGATATTCATCCTTGTGTTGTTTTCTTGGTTCTTTCATGTTCTACTTCATTCGCCGGCGAAACATGTAAAAGTCTATTTTACTCTCCATGAGGACATTTCATCTTATTTTTCCCTACTTACCTTCTTGACATGAAGATCTTCCCCTGTCACCAGAGAGAAGCAAAAAGGAGAGCTCGACATGGAAGATCCAAAAGAAAGCAGGCAAGTAAAAAGGAAACAACTAAAGTACTATAATGCTTAGCATATCCAACGGCAGTGTCAAACTAACTTTATAATGAAGAAGATGATGCACACTCAACTACGAGCAGCAACCAATCTGTGAAGTAGCCTAGTCATCGGTCTCTGGATGATGAGGGGCACCAAGAGGATGTTGGGGTTTTTACCCCCGCTCAGGATGATTTATACACGCAAAGCACACACAAGACAGATTTAACATGGTTTGGCAAGATGCCTACGTCCACGGGTAGAGCAATTTCACTATAAAATGAAACAATGCAGCGAAAGAATTACAAGGGGTATTTACAAGCCGTGGAAGACTGGGAATGGGGTGTTTTTAATCTCTCTTGAGCGTATCCCTGTTTATAGGGACTTTTAAAATGCAAATGTCAACAAAAATTTCACAGAAGTCTTGGGCAGTGGCCGTTTTTCTTGACGTCGGAGGCTGAATTTGGTAGCTGAATTCGGTGCTGCATCAGTGCAGCAAAGGTTGACGATGCGATGACTGCAGATTTGAAAAACCTTCTGCTGACAAATAGGACTGGACCCCACAGAGGAGTAACTGTTATCTGAAAAAGAACACAAATAACCAAATTTATTACCGTCTGGCCAGATAAAATTAGTCAAACTTTAAATAATATTACTAACATATCATGCTCAAACGGCTCCAAAATCTGTCCCATCATCTTGTCCAGCTCCCAAAAATCCAAATTTTCCATTATTTCGTATCCGTAATAGTGCAAAAAGAAGGCCCAACTCCAAGTTGTTCAGAATAGCTGCGCGGCCTTGAGTTTCTCTACCCTTTGCCTTGGTATTAGTTAGTTCTATTTTTCGATGGGGCAAGGAAGGAATATAACTCAGCGGTAGATTGTCACCTTGATGTAGTGGAAGTCATCAGTTACGTGAATCAATATAGCAAAAGAGGTTTGAAATTGATATATAAAAAAAATGGAAGAAAATCTAACATTTATCACAACAATTTGATGAATATATTCAAAATTTCCATTGGTAGATGCAGGGAAACACTAAAACTCAAACCATATAATGTTTATGAAGACATCAATGCAAGTTAGTCATGTTACCTAATAGGTGGACAAATTGAGTACTCGGATGACTCGTCGATGTCTTAATGTCAACAATAAGCACAAGTACACATTTACACTTGACTAGGTCTAGTTGAAACATGAAAACTGAGATGCATGATTACAAATAAGACAAAATATGCAGTAATGATTTACAATAACAAGCAGTGAAGGGGAACATTAGGATGGAGCTGGTCATGTTATACAGGAGATAAAAAGAAGTTAAGGTAGGGCAAATTCAAGGGTTTCCTTAGGTTCTTTCTATTCGGTGATAGATCAAGTATTTTCAAATCAGCATGCTCCATCGTAGGATCTAGACAAGGATGATAATTTGATGCATGGAATATTGCACAAAATGGCAACCACTAAGTAATGCACAATTGAGAATTGGATGAAAATTGACTGATCAATAAAAACAGAGAAAACCTGATGACAGAACCATCATGAGAATGGACAATCCTTGATACTAATCTGCTTCAACATTACAATTTTCCACCCTAAGTGTTTCCTTTCCATCTTTTAACTTCATTTTCTGGAAAAAAAAAAAAAAAAAAACTTGTAAATTGAGATAATGCAATCACATTTGGTTCTGAACTATGGAGCAATTAACCTCTAGCAAGAACATTTTGAAGTTGTAATAAGAACATTAGAGGTCTGTTTTCGGTTCCCAAAAAAGGGTCTGTTACTGCCCGATGTGTAGAAATTTCAAGCTTTCACCTCAAAGAATTCAATTCCATTTTTAACTCGATTTTTCCGGGGAAAGGGAAAGGTGGGAAATTTGCCATCAATTTGCCTGAGAAGCACAAAGCAGCCAACACATTGATAGCAAGAAAGAAAAGGCAAGTATGTTTTTACTATTTGTAAATGAAGCAAGTTAAGGACATGAGTTTGGCACTGAAGGAGACAGGGATAGGTTAATAAAAGAGGTGGCAGGATAGGAACCATAAAGTTTAAGGAAATAATCACTAGCAATAGAGAACTGCAGATGTCAGAGAAAACTTATACATAGCTAAGGAATAGTCAAGGGACGATGATAACTACACTCTTGTTTTGATACTAGCACTCTTAATGCAGTAAACTTCCAAGTGGATATTTTAGCTAGTGAACTACACCAACAGTTGAAAAAATGTGAAACAAAAAGCTGAGTACCAGCACCAAAACAAGGAAAGACCATCTCTGCTATAAAAAATAAATTTTTTTGCAATAACAGACTGCTCAAATTGAAGGGAAACAGACCTCTCTCTTGAACAAAGGATTATCTTGTTGACTTGAAGATGAATTTGTTTCTCCATCTGCAACGTAGCCGACACCAAAATTGACATATGATGAGCTGTGTGCTAGAGGTGACTTGCCTCCAGCCAGTTCTTATCGTACTTTTCCTTTGTCCGGTCTCCTTATAACCCTACCAGAAAACACAAAAGACAAAAAGACAAAAAGATAAGATCGTGACACCTTTGATACGATATGCTTATCAAAGAAAACATGTACGAGCACAAATGTCTCATGTAAGTAGAGGTAGCACTTTCAAATATCAACAAATTAGGCAGATAAATTTATAGGTTTTCTATTATGTCCCCTTCTACTTTGCACCTGTCAAAGAGTTCAAAGCCACATATGCTAAATGTAGAGGAACTGAGTCTTCAATCTTGTAGATCTCTAGTTAATGCTCTAGCACATAACTGTACTTTATCTACCTTCAGCTGAAGGCCATTTAATCTATTTCCCAAGCAAGATAGCACTTTTAATGTTAAACCAGCGAGAGTCATTTCAGATTGATCAGTGCCAAGAATGCCGTAATAAAAGAAATTCCTGGAAACACTTTTGGGGAATAGTATCCCTGAGAATAACAAGGAATTAATAAGGCGAGAGATAATAAACCAACAAAAGCAATACATTTAAAAATCAAGGGCTCAGCCCAATTTCTTTGAAATGCAATTTCTAGAACTAACAGTACATGTCCACGAATTTTCTTATTCGCCAGAGTTTGTTGAAACTCAAAAGGCTAGGACAAGTAAGGTGTCATGCAATCTTACAACCTTTTTTTTCTATATTTTTGAAAGTTTGCAATCTCACAACTTCTCAATTCATCGGATGAATGTCCCAGTATTCCTGCCTATAGAAACCAGAATAATATAAGTCATGGTAGACTAGAGAAGTGTTTCACTGTAATATGGGAGTATGAGTACCCTGCAGACTGGAGAGAAGCCTCTCAATCATCAATAAGTAAACAAAAGAGCTGAAGCCTGTCGGCACAGAGAATAGATAGCAAACTACCAGATTGCACCTAATGCAGCATCTTCTTGAAAATTATGAAGAATTGCCAGAAGGATATCCAAATCATGAGTTTGGAGACTGTCCGGAGGCAACTGATTGACATTTTATGGTGAATGCCTTTACAATGAATAGCACAACAAAGATAAGGACCATAAAAATATTACAATGCATTGATCTTCACAAGGACATTGACAAATCAACAGAAGAATATGAAGACGTTCATATTCTTAGGAGGGCTATGTTTGACAATTCTCATCCATTGGATGATCTAGCTACTGTTTTCTTGAGTTGTAAAATGGATGGTACGAAGTGATTCAGATATTCTGAAATCTAGCCTGCCCGGAGTTACAGCTATTATTACCATTTAGTTAGGGGCTCGTGAGGAAAAACAAGGGGCGGATATAACAGTACACTACTGTTACTTCATTGATTTTAGGCTGAAAAAACAACAGCACTTATGTTGATTTTTGTAAGAAGGTAAAGTCTTTGAATATCTGATGAATTTCAATCAAGAGCATGATATGGTTTCTTGGAAAATACTTCAATCGTTGAAGTATATGCATGGATATTTGTGAATAACTTATAAAAGTCTATTCCAAGTACCTCATTTGGCGGAAGAAGTGGCTGCAATATCTTTGTTATGAGAAGAGGACAATTTCAAACTGTTCAAAAACTCACTGAATTCACTATTTCTCCAATCTGGAGGAAATTGATGCAACAAAAATTTACAGTCCATCCTAGTCAGAAATTAGTGTAGGAATGAGCAATAACAAAAGAAGCTTTCATTGAAATTTGGTTTTATGTCTTTCTGGAATATTTTGTTGGGTTTTCTGGATAGATTGGGACTGCCTGAAACTCCATAGTTTGTAATTTTTAAGTATAATTAGAACTTCAACAATACAAGTCTTTTAGGCCTGTCTTACACTTTGAAAGTGACTATATAGGAGTCCTTAGTTTAGAAATTTGGAGTCGGAAGCCACAGTACATGGTCTCAATTTGGGTTCAGGGTTAGGATTTAGGATTTTGCAACTAATACAAGATTGAAGTGTTATGCAACTAGTTGTGTTTTTCTTCTGTCTTGTCATTCAATTCAGAACTTAGTAATTTTTAATTTAATTCTATGACAGGAATATCCTTGCCGAAGTGTAAAAGCTAATGCTCCTACTTCAAGGGTGTTGATCGGGTAAGAAGGGTTCGTTTGCAAACTTTAAAGGCTAAGTTTGAAGCTGCTCATATGAAAGAAGGTGAGTCTATCTTTGACTACTTCTTAAGGTTTTTAGTTATTGTTAATAACCTAAAAAGGAATGAGGTAAAGATTGAAGATGTTCATGTAATAGATAAAATATTGGATCCCTCACAACCAAATTTGAACATGTGGTTGTGGTCATCGAAGAATCCAAAGATTTGGATACTCTCATAGTTGAAGAATTAATGGGATCACTTCAAGTGCATGAGCAATGCATGATAAAGAGTAGTAGCCCAGCCATAGTGGAGCAAGCACTTGAGTCAAAATTGACTCTAAATGATCAAAAGGGTGGTCATTCTCAACATGTAGGCATCACCAGTGGCAAATTGTGGAAGAGGCCGTGGGAGAGGAGGTTTTCAACATCAGGGGCCAAATCATTGGAAGCCTGCCAACATCGGAAGAAGAACGAGTAGAGGCAAATCTACTCATGGTCATGGATGTGGAGATAGAAGAATTGTCCAATTTTATAATTGCAACAAGACTGGGCATTATGCATCTGAGTATTGAAGCAACCAATCAGGTAACCAAAATCATCAATCTAATTTTGCAGAAGCATCTGGAGACATGAAAGAAGACGTCACACTTCTCATTGCACAAAAGGAGACACATAATCAACAAGATGTATAGTATCTTGACTCTAGAGCAAGCAATTATATGTGTGGCAAAAAGGAGCTCTTTGAAAATTTGGTTGAAGATATTCATGGCAATGTCAGCCTTGGGGATTCATCCAAAGTACCCATAAAAGGTAAGGAAAAAATTAAAATTTATCAAAAGAATGGTGCTCCCCAATATATCTCAAATGTGTATTTTGTACCCAACATGAGAAACAATATTCTTAGCATTGGGCAACTCTTAGAGAAAGGGTACAAAATACACATGGAGGATGGGTGTCTCTCTTTGATGAATACACAAGAGAAACTCATTACAAAAGTTCAGATGACACCTAATAGAATGTTTCCTCGCTATATTAATACAAGCCTCGAAGAGTGTTTCTATGGAAGCATTAAGGATGAATCATGGAAGTGGCATCTCCGCTTTGGGCATCTTAATTTCAATGGACTTAAGCTATTATCTACATCGAGCATGGTACGAGGATTGCCAAATATAGAGAAGCCAGAGTCTGTATGTGAGCCTTGTACTCTTGGCAAGCAAGAAAGAGCTCCTTTTCAAAGTGGAGGATCTTGAAGAGCAGTAGATCCTCTACTCCTGGTACACACCAACATTTGTGGACACATCGAGCTTGCTTCATTTGGAGGTAACAGATACTTCATCACCTTTATTAATAATTTTAGTAGAAAATTTGGGTGTATTTCATGAAAGAAAAATCTACTGCCTTTGCCATTTTTAAAAGTTTCAAAGCTCATGTTAAAGTTGAAAGTAGCCATGCACTTAAGATATTAAGATCTAACAGAAGTGGGGAATACACCTCTAATGAGTTTCAAAGTTATTGTAAGGAGAATAGCATTAAGTAACTATTTACAGCAACGTACACGTCACAACAAAATGGCATCGTTGAAAGGAAGAGTCAAACCATCCTTGGCATGACAAGAACCATACTCAGGGAGAAAAGTTTGCTGAAGAATTTTTGGGTTGATGCTGTAGTATGTACAACTGTGACACACCTTAGGGTCCTATAAAGAGTATAAAGAACAAGACATCACAAGAAGCTTGGAGTGGCTGCAAGCCAACTGTGACACACCTTAGGGTCTTTTAGTGCATCGTGTATGCTCAAGTACCTAAGGCAAAAGGAAAGAAGCTAGATGATCGTGAAGAGAAGTGCATCTTCATTGGCTATAGCGAGGAGTCCAAAGCATACAAACTCTACAATCCACTTACACAAAAAGTGGTGGTAAGTAAAAATGTAATTTTTAGAGAAGATGAAGAATGGAATTGGAGTGAAGCAAACATAGATAAGGAAAATCATCTTCAGATGGAGGAATAAGCAGAAGCAAGCCATGAAGCTCTAGAAAGAGGAGTTTCAACACCATCCCCTACAGATCATATGACTTTGCAAAGTCAAGATAACGTATCTCCATCCTCTACACCAATTAAGATGAGAAGTCTTGGAGAAATTTATGAACAAACTAAAGATATAAATATATTTTGTCTATATGCTGATGTTGAGCCTCTAATATTCCAAGAAGCTATTAAAAAAGATTATTGGAAGAAAGCAATGCGTGAAGAAATTCATGCCATTGAGAAGAATGACACATGGGAGTTAACTACTATCCCTAAAGGTCAAAGGGCAATCGATGTCAAATGGATATACAAAATCAAGCGAACAGCTAATGGAAAGATTTAAGGCCCGACTTGTAGCAAATGACTACAAGCAAAAATACAACATCAACTATGAAGAAGTATTTGCACCAGTTGCATAACTTGACACTATAAGAATTTTGATCTCTCTTGCTACCCATCACAATTGGAAGATATACCAATTGGATGTAAAGTCAGCATTCCTAAATGGTAAGCTAGAAGAAGAAGTTTATGTGGAACAGCCCTAAGGTTTTGTAAAAGAAGAGCAAAAGGTGTATCGGTTGAAGAAAGCTCTATATGGCTTAAAGCAAGCCCCAAGATCTTGGAACTCCCACATTGATGGCTACCTTGAAGACAATGGTTTCACCAAATGCTTGTATGAAAATGCCGTTTATATAAAGAAGAATGATCACAGTGAGATACTTATCGTTCATCTATATGTTGATGATCTATTATTCACATGAAATAGCCAACGGATGATTTAAGAATTCAAACAAGCCATGTTCAAGGAGTTCGAGATGACATATTCTAGTCTTATATCATTTTTCCTTGGAATTGAGGTATGTCAAAATTCCAACGTATTTTCATATCTCAAAAGAAGTATACTAGAGAGTTACTTGAAAATTTTAGAATGAGTAATTGCAATGAAGTAAATACACCTCTTCTATCGGGTTTAAAGATAACAAAAGAAGGAGAAGGGACGAGCATAGATTCTACTCTTTTCAGGAGTTTAATTGGAAGCTTAAGGTACCTCACAACCACAAGACTAGATATTGTGTTTAGTGTTGGACTCTAGAGTAGGTACATGGAAACGCCAAAAGTGTCACACTGGTTGGCTGCAAAGAGGATCTTAAGATATATAAAAGGTACGTTGGACTTTGGCCTCTTTTACTCTTACAAGGATGATGCAATTTTGTTTAGTTATTCCGGCAGTGATTGGGCCTAAGATCAAGATGAAAGAAAGAGTACTTCAAGCTATATATTTTACCTTGGGACAACTGCCTTTACTTGGATGTTTAAGAAGCAAGAAGTAGTAGCATTATCATCATGCGAAGCTGAATATGCGGCTGCCTCCTCTACTATCTGTAAAGCAGTTTGGTTGAGAAACTTCTTAAAGCAGTTAGATTATCCTCAAGAAGATTCTACGCCTATATATATTGACAACAAGTCCACCATTGAGCTTACCAAAAATCCAGTACAACATGGAAGAAGCAAGCACATTGATATAAAGTATCACTTTTTGAGAGACCAAGTGAAGCAAAGAATAATAAAGCTGGAATACTACAATACTAAAGAACAAGTGGCTGACATCTTTACAAAAGCATTGCCCACTTACACATTTATCAAGTTGAGGACTATGCTTGGAATGAAGAAGCTTTTGGTTTGAGGGGGCATATGTTGGAAGTAAATGAAAAGCATATATGTGGGCCAAGCAACATGAGTGGGCCCAGCAACATGGGTGGGCCCATCGTATCCCTTTTTTCTTTCAGTTATGGGATTGGCCTCAAGTTTTACACAAAAGGCCCATAATGTAGAAGGCCTATGTTCTAGAAAGTGTATAAATGTCAACAAATTTATATTGATCTTTAGAAATATCTAAGGTAGATATTTGTGTGGAAGATTCAAGTTGTAATTTCTAAAAAAGTGTTAACCATTAGATTAAAGACACTTGGAATAATCTCCACTACACATTAAGGAGGTGGTAGGTGGAGGACAAGTATAAATAGAGATGCCCTCCTCACTTGTAAGCAAGTGAGAAAGAAGAAAGAAAGAGGCGAGTGAGGAGTGAGTGAGAGTGTGAGGGAGTGAGTCTTGTAAGGTAGCAACCTTGTATTTGTAATTGTTCTTGAGTGAATTTGAGAGAAATTTTTCGTCTGTCATTAGTGCTTTGTCTTCTTATTTCCCTCACACATCATAGTTGTAGGTGAAGGCTTAGCAAATCCAACATCCAATAGGTATTGCCTTCTTACAAATGGATGGCGTTGCTTGCAAGACGAAATTCTTTGTAGTTATTAAATGAAAAACTTTGTTATAACCATATAAGTTACTGTAAGTGAAGGTGTAATTCTCATTTAGTCAATAATTTCAGCTCTGAGAAAACAAGCCCCAGAAGGAATCAAGTATTAGTGAGATGTTTTCTCATTAGATATGACTCTCAACTTCTACTCGATCTAGTTTTGTAGATCTGGGTTCTTCTGGCACTGGTAACATTCTTAGAAACCATTAAGCCTTGTTGAAGGTGGTGTTCTTGGTGGTCTTTGGCTCAGGGATGCTATGGAAGAAGATGTTATAGCTCTCAAGTTTAAATCAAGAATCAGTGTGCATATATTTTTAGCCATTGTTTCTGGAGAGCGATACACGCAACGACATCGTGTGAAGTGAAGCAGAAGGATAGTTTTCTTTGGGAGTGGCCAACTACCTTGGTGAGGTGGTGGATAGTTTGTGGTGTCCAATCTCTGTTCAGGCCATTTGACACTCTGCCAAAGTATTGCTTATTTACCTTTCTAGGCTTACTTTTGGGCATGCTTTGGACTCTTTCGTTTGCTCCATTAGCATATGTAGCCAAATGGATCTGTCTTCAGGACAGGAGCTAGATTGTTTCTATTTTTCTGGTGCTACTGGTAGTTTGAATGAAGCTAAATTTCATGTTCTGGCCCTTGAGTCTTTATTGCAGTTCAAGATATTAGCGTGGTTTCCTCATCCATGTTATTGGCAGAAGGAAATTTTCTGGACCGCTTCATTTTATTTATTGGTTGATGAAATAGTGCTACTTTTCCTTGGTTTGCATTTTAAGTTTCAGATGACCCATGCAAGTTGTTCTAAGTCTTGTTCCTTTTGTTATTTTGGTTATGTAAAAATCATTTCCCTTAAGATGGACTGAAATATGGCAACAATGAGACTGAACTCTTCATCTCTAAGTTGAGGAGGTTTCCCTTGCCAATCAGCACTCCTTTGCTCTTATTCAATTGAGAAACCAAATGCTGCAAACTCATACCTTTTCCATCCTAGTTTTAATAAGTTTGAACTAAACTCTTGATGGGTGAACTGCATTTGCCTGTGCATCAGTGAGGATGGTTCGTAGGCTTCTCTTTTCTTTTAACAAAATCTAGCAACAAAATGAAATTCTAAAACCTTTTCTCTCTGTTAAACCCAAGATAAGTGCTTTATAATGTTTCATTCATTGTTATGTTGGTTGCCATGTCTATTTTTGTGCTTGATTTTAATCCCTATTACCAGAAGCCTTCTCTTAAGTCCTATGTTGCCCTAGATTTTTTCCATATTCTGCAGGAGTTTTTGTATTTTGCTGACTAAATTCTACCTTTTCCCACATATGTCAGTCTACAAATAAGAAAGCTGTCAAAGCCGATGTGTATGTTGCAGGTTTGTTGAAGATATCCATATTCTTCCCATAACATTCTTTCATGAGCTTAACATTTGATACAGAAATGATTGTGTTTGTTTGGCAGCATGTGATGTCCCCGGAATCAAAAGATTAGTTCCATCACAGTGGCGGGAATGGGGTTTTTTAACAATATCTATGAATTGATTGGTGTGCCAGTTGTCACTGTTCAACTTAGATATAATGGCTAACTGAGTTACAAGATCTGAAAAAGTCGAGCTAATCCTTTTTCCATATAGTTTAAATGTTTGATTACTATTGGCTTGCAATTTAGATAATTTGCTTTCGGTGACTTCTTTGGTTGCTTCTTATGATTGTTATTTTGGAATGCCTGTTTGTGATCCTTTCAAGGGCATCTAATAATGACATTCACGTTACGCTTCTGTTTTTGCTGACTTGCAGACAGTTGAGGCAAGCTGTTGGGTTGAACAACCTTCTTTAGACTCCTGATGCAGATTTTTCCTGCTTGGCAGACCTCGCAGTCACTTCTCCAGAAGATTATTATATTGAGGGACAAGGATCCCTACTCCAGTAAGGAGCATGCTCTTTTCTTTCCATATTTGTTTTCATGCCTTGGAGATATGCAAAAAAATTCATTCTTTAGTACCCTGGACTATAAAGGATACAATTGGTAGCCTTTGTTTTTCAGGTTTGGATTTGTCATGAAACCATTAGAAATATACTTCCGAAGCAACCTTACCTTTACAATACATTATATACGTCTTGGAGTCCATTGATTAATAATAGCAATATCTGTAGGCATGCATGTGTTGTTCATACAAATGTATGTTTGTATGTTTATTTTTATTGTTTCCCCTTCTTCTTTTGTACAAGTAGCTTTCACAGAAGTTTGTTTGTACTTCTAATATTGCAGACTGATAAACTGAAACCAAAATTCTTCACAGCTTTGTCTCTTCAATCGAGGCACTCATTTTGCATCTAACATAAAAAATTTCTGTTCTTTCAGATGCATACTTACTCCTGGTGATCCTTCCATGCCATTGCCATGCTATTGACGAATGGCCAAATCATAAATAGAGTACAAAAGCAGGTCAGTAGCTAAGAGAACCAAAATTTTCATGGCCTTAGTGCATTTTCTTGTTTACTTAGTACCTGTGATAAAATGCATATAAACGTTTGAATACTGGAATTCTGATATTTAGGCTGCACATTTGTTATGTCCAAAATTTGTGGTCCGCCCCTTCCCTGGACCCTCCATGCGCGGGAGCTTCGTGCACCATGGCTGCACTTTTTATTTGTTATGTCCAAAACTTGTCAAAGAAATTGATTTGTGTGTCTATTACTTAGCAGCCAACCATCTTTTTTTGTGCCTTTGTGCAATTTCACAAGAAGCTTAGTTCTGATCATGAAATCTTTATCTATTTACATTATTCTCATTGGATGTTTGTAGTAGGCTGAACTATTGAAAGGGCCGGTTGGCTGGCTAGCTAACTGACTCCAATGTTTTTAGAAAAATATGTTAATCACGCATATAGTGGTAGGGTGCTCTTCATAGATGCTCTTTATCAGCATTGTAATAGGCATTTTTCATGGACAGTAGCATGCTCTTTGTTGGAATTTTTTCCTTAGTGGCTGGCATGTGATGAATAATAAAGAGGTATACCAAAGTGTTTCAAAGAAGGGTTACCTTGACATAGATCTGCCTCCGCCCTAGAGCAACTCAAAAATAGGTACCTTCCAAAAGGAAAAAAAAAGGAATGAGGATAACCAAATATAAACTCGCAATGATTGATTCATAGTGTTTTCTTTTCCAGGTCTTGGCTTTATTCCCATCATCTCATGGTTTAGAAGTTATCTGGTCTTCAGTAGTCAAAATTGGGTAATCTCTATATCGCGAGGGACCTGGCAAGGCCCATTTTCGACCCAATCAGAAGGCACCTGTCAATAGTTTCTTCCTTGCAAGTTCCTATACAAAGCAGGTAGGCAGAGCTTGTTGATTCTTTTTGTTTCACGATTTCATCATTTAACTGTTATCATCTGAATATTTATATTTAATTGTTTACATTTGGATAAATATCTTTTAGTGCATTAGTCTTATGAAGTAATCTTTTATAGATAAAATTCTTGAAATATGCCACAGCTGCATTCTTGTTTCAGTACTCTCTTGTTTCCAATACTGGAAGACCTAAACGAGACTTGCATTTGTACAGGACTACATAAACAGTATGGAAGGTGTGAATTTATCAGGCAGGCAACCTGCAGCCTATATATGTGATGCTGGAGAAGAGTTGGTCCCTCTCTGTAAGAAGATTGCTGCCGGCGAAGACCAGCAACTTACTAAAAATGCTAACACTGCAGATGAGTTGTCATGTATGTCGAAGCTGCTTTTTTGCCAAGCCATGTATATTGACAGAGTAATTTGTTCAGTTTATATAGAATGAAAGGCCACGGTTTAGTTCGGAGCAGATATTGAAGGGTCTTGCTAATTCAAATGGAAATAAAAAAATCCATGTAAATCCTTGTAGTAGCCAACAATTGACTGTGACCATTGGCATGATAAGAATTATGTACCAGATATAATACCGACAAAAAGTTGATTTCATTAGCATGATAAAAACCATATCCAGTAGTAATACAAAACACTCATTTCTCATCCTAAACATTTGTTTAGGAAGGTTAAGATTTTTAACCATCTACCAGAAAAGCCCTGTTGTGGCCACCAAGCACTCAAAAAGCCTCGTCAAACGGAGGACGCAAACCTTGCCATCAGCTTGAGGCAACCCCGACATTAAACAGAAACAACTATTATCTGATCAAACATGACAAACAACAAGAAACCACAATCCTAGTCGAGGGCACAAAGAGACACAACACGTGACTAGAAAGAACCTAAAGAAAAGAAACGAGATACACCACATACTTGTGACTGTAGAAACTCAAGACGTCTACCTCAAGGAAGAAACTCTCAGTTGAAGGATATGATCCCCTTCCTTTGAAAGTGAGTCAGCCTCAGCATTTACTGACCTTCTAATATGAACGAACTGCTCTTGGATGTGCTTGAGAAGAATGTATTAAGTCAATCTTTGCCTAAAGTTTCCAAGGATCACTACCTTTGATTAGCCTCTTGATAACATTCTTGGCTTCTCCTCGATAATCAAAGAAGTTTATTCCCGAGAGATGCGGGACTCAATATCTTGGAGGACAACAACCAGGTCAGCAGCATGAGAGTGTCCAAAATCAATAGGATTCTCCCCAAGTGATCTCTAACCAAAACCACCCACCCCTGACTGCTCCGGGTTACCAAAACATACCCTATCAAAATTAAGCTTAAGTTGATTTAGAGAGGCATCCACTTGGGAATGATCGTGTTTTAGGAATAGAAGAAAGTTTGATGTCATCCCTTGCTCTTCTCAAATCAGTAGCAGAGAAGCTTTGAAACCCCACTTTTGCAGAGGCCCAACCGCAAGTAGTAGAAAGGACCCTTTCTTGCAGGGCATTGATGGAGCTATGCCTCCATTGGAAGCACCTGATATGTATCTCTTTTCACAATAACCATATGGCTGTCGCGGCCATCAATGTCCAAAAGAAAGTTGTTTTCTGCAAAACCATTCAGCCACCTTATTCCAAACTTTGCTAGAGTAGAGCTCTAAATTTTATCAGTTTCAGAGCAATAAGTCAGCACATGGGCCACTGATTCGTTATTTGAGAGACATAAAGCATCTTGTTGGCCCTCATTAGACAAATCCAGTTGCAGGCCACAACCCTAGGAGGAACATCTTTATTCCAAACAAACTTTGAATTTGTAACCTTCTCTCTCGTCTCTTAAGAGATTATATGCAGACCTAGCATGAGGCTGCCTGCAAAGCTTATATGTTTTTGCAGAGTGGTGAGTTTATTCTAAAGAAAATGGTCATTCTTTTAAGCACAGCCACATCGCACTCAACTCCTTGTGTAGTAATTTTACTGCAATCTTCCATCCGACCTCCTTTAATAGAAGAAACTCTGAGAACACTGCTAAAGTCTTGTTACGATTCACAGTCTTATCTTGGGTTCATATTATTTCAACAGTCTTAACCTTCAACCCAAAGCTGACTTCCTCTTCAGAAATGATGAAAGTATCGTCATTATATTGAAGCAATGCTTAAACGCAATTCTCCTAAAGTCCGAACCTTTGATCAAGTAATTTTTTATTACCACCCTCATTCCTTGACAAAAAGCTTCTCCAACAATAATGAATAGATTAGGGAATAGGTATCCCCTTATCTTCAATATCTAGCTGGAGAAGATAAATGAAACTTGTCTCAAGCTATATTTAAAAGCCCCGTAATGCCTTTTTCTTCTTGAAATTTTGAAAATAAGTTTTAAAATACAGAATCTTGAAGTCTTCACTTATGAACCCTTAAAAGTTTGGGTGATTTTCATTAAAAAATGTATTGAAATCTTGCTAGAGATGATGAATAGAGTTTTCAACAGCAATATCTAAAATCTCTATATGATGCCCATTTTCTTGGAGTTTTGAAAAATGGCTTTCAAATATGAAATTTAGACGTCGCAATCTACAACCTTGTAAATTTTTGACAATTTTCAATGAGAAATGTGTTTGAGGGTTCGTCAAGCAAAGATTGTCGAATTTCATGGCAAGCAACAATGAAAATCTTGATTTTACCCTTTTTTTCTTTGATTTTTTGAAAACACATTTTAGATATAGGTTCTATATTGATCCGATCTATGAAACCCTAATATTTGGGAGAATTTTATGCAAAATGAGTTTATATTTTTGAAAAAAAAATTGTGACAAGAATTCATCATAGTCATCTTATTGGCGAGATACAAAACTGTGTGAATAACAATTTAGTCTCCCAACTTTTCTTTTTTTTACTTTAATCTCTAAATAAATATTGTAAAAATTTATTCCAAAACATTATAATGGATGTTATGGAGTTCATTCTAGACATTCATTAGTGGCAAATCACAATCATCAAGGAAAGTACGATGGAAAGACTTATGGTGCAAAATTAATCAATAGTTAAGAAATTCATCTATAGAAAAGAATGTTTAATAGAGTAACCTTTAGCAAACCTATAGTTTCAAGGACTAAAATGTACTATTTCCATTTTTAGCAAGCCCAAAGAATTAGACAAAAGGTTGATGTAATCAAAAGTTGGGTCCTCCTTCTAGATAGAGAGCTACATGGGCAATTGCACTGTGTCCAGCTTTAGGAGATTATATGTAGATTTAGCATGAGGCTGCCTGTAAAGTTTATATGTTTTTGCAGAGTGGTGGGTTTATTCTAAAGAAAAAGGCCGTGTTCATCAGTTCCTCTTCTTTTAAGCATAGCCACATGCACTTAACTCCTTGGTAGTAACTTTATTGCAATCTTCCATTTGACCATTTTTAATAGAAGAAACTCTAAGAACTCTGCTAAATTTGATCTTCAAAGGGATATATTCAAGCTACATATCTCCATGAAATAAATATAACTCCCACTACTAACATATGTGTGGGTAGCCTCATGAAATATTCTCTAGTACGTAGAAATACGCTTTCATATAGTAGAACAATACTTCATTTTCTTTTTATCGAGGCCCCATATTGACATTCCCATATCTAGCTTTCATAATAGACTTCCAACGGAAAAGGTTGGGGAATCCATTATCCATAGACACTTCACTAAGAAAGCCCTATTCATGATTTCAATACACTTGATACCTGTCCTTCCTTTCTTTGGGAAGCACACATTTTCGAAACTCACAAATGATTGATGTTTATTTTTCACACTAAATCCTTGCAAGTGTAAGATATATTGTACCGCAATTACAAGGGCTTGTTGAGTCATGGGGACAGAATAGATGCTGAAAAGTAACTTAGGAATTATGAATTCACCATAAGAATCTTTCTCATGTCTCTAATGTATATGTAACAGCCCGAAGGCCCCACACACAATGATATTGTTTGCTTTGGCCGCCCATACAGCTGCACGGTTTTGTTCTTCCCTTGCAGGAAAAAAGCTCCTTTCATATGTCAGGTCTAGCTGTAGTTTCTCAGGTATTTGATCAAGAATGTGTCGTATTAGGAATGTACTCCCTCATCATTGACACAAGAAAGACATTATGTATGTTTGACAACTGAGGTGGTAATGCTAAACAATATGCAACCTTCCTCATCCTCTCCAATATCTGAGATGGTCCAACAAACCTTAGACTCAACGTCTCTTTCACTTCAAATCTCATGACTCCTTTCATTGGTGAGACTTTAAGGAATACATGATCTCAAACTCGAGATCGGGACGTCTTTGACCTGCATAACTCTTATGTCTATTATGTGTTGTCAACAACCTCTTCCTAACTAGCCTGACCTTTTCGGCACAATGTTCAATCAATTTAGTCTTCACAAATTGTCTCTCTCCAACATCACTCCAGTTGGCAGGCATTCTGCATGGTCGTCCATACAATGCTTCATACGGACCATGCCTATACTAGAATGATAACTATTATTATATGCAAATTCAATCAAAGGCAAGTGTTCATCCCAGCTACCCCTTCCAATCTATAGCACAAGCTCATAGCATATCCTCAAGTTTCTAAATTGTCCTCTTTAACCGTCCATCAGTCTATGGATGTAATGTTGTACTAAATCTTATAGTTGTGCCTAGTTCGTCCTATACACTGGCAAAAGTGAAATGTGAAACGACTATCTCTATCTGATATGATAGTCAAAGGAACTCTCTATAGACTTATTATCTCCTTAATGTAAAGTCTAGCCAAACTTTCCAAAGATTGCCTTTGTCTTACTGGTAGGAAGTGTGTAGATTTGGTCAATCTATCCACAATGACCCAAATCATATCATGTCCACTAGAGGTTCTAGGTAGTCCAACTACAAAGTCCATCATGATGTGATCCCACTTCCACTTCGAAAGTTCTAGAGTCTATAGAAGTCTTGTTGGTCTTTGGTGTTCTGCCTTTACCTGTTGACAAGTAAGACATTTAGCAACACAATCTCTAATATCCTTCTTCATTCTATTCCACCAAAAACTCCGTTTCAGATCCTGATACATCTTAGTACCACCAGGATGAATGGTGTACTTTGATGTATGAGCTTTCTTTAATAATTCTTGTCTTAGACCTTTTATAGGAGGTACTACCAACCAACCCTAAAATCTTATGCTTCCATCAACTTCTTTACTGAAGCCTTTAGTACCCACCAATGCCTGGGTCTCCTCATAATCCTTTTATGCTTGAAGAATTCTATCTATAAACAATGATCTTACTGATATGTTCATCAACACTTCATGAGATTCCACATTTGCCTTCCCAGGGTGATATAGAATCGAAAAGTCATAATCTTTCAAGTATTCTAACCACAAGCATTGTCTCATATTAAGGTCACTCTATGTGAATATATACTTCAGACTCTAGTGATCTGTGTATACTTCAAACTTTTCTCCATAGAGATCATGTCACCAAATCTACGTGCAAACACTATCGCTGCCAGCTCCAAATTGTGTGTTGGGTAATTTACTTCATGAGTCTTCAATTGTCTCAATGCATAAGCTATTACTTTCATATTTTGCATGAGTATACACCCTAAGCCTTTTCCTGAAGCATCACTATATACTCCAAAGCCTCCTGTACCCAAGGGTAATGCCAAAACAAGAGCCTATGTGAGCCTCTTCTTCAACTCCTGAAAGCTCTTTTCACACTGACTTGTCCACTCAAACTTAGTGTTCTTCCTAATTAATTTGGTCATTGGCTGAGCTATTCTAGAAAACCCTTCAATGAAATGTCTATAATGCCCTGCCAAACCCAATAAACTTCTAATCTCCATAACAGTCTTTGGTCTCTCCCACTTTATAATGGCTTCATTTTTGTAGGATCTACTGAAACCCCTTCCTTTGAAATAATATGACTAAGGAATTTTACTTTGTCTAGTCAAAACTCATACTTGATGAATTTTGCATATAATTGATGCTCTTGTAGTGTGCTAAGTACAATCCTGAGATGCTCCTCCTCACTTGATGAGTAAATAAGGATGTTGTCGATGAACACTATCACAAACAAGTCTAGATATTTCTGGAATATGCGGTTCATCAAATCCATATATGTTGCTAGGGCATTTGTTAGTCCGAATGGCATCACTAGAAACTTGTAATGTACATATCGAGTCCAAAATATTGTTTTGGGAATATCCTCATCACATTTCCTCAACTGATGGTATCAGAGCCAACCCCTGATCTGGTGTGTGCTAACCAGCATGTTATTCCTAAGTTACATGTGGTCGCCAATACGTGGGGACACGTGTTCCCTAAGATGGGTAGGTACTATTAAACGGGCAACTGGTAGCGCTGAGAGTTAGTCCTGCGTCATTAAAGGAAAAGTTACTAGGCCATTGATAATAGTTGGGAAGACTTCCTATGCAACAAGGTTTTGCCCTGCAAGGGAAGAACAAAACTGTGTAGCTGTATGGGTGACCAAAGCAGATAATATCATTATGTGTGGGGATTTCATGCTATTATAGTATATGACCTAGAATTGTTCTCAGCTACAAGTTAGAACCTCTCTAAATGAGTAAACAATCTTTTAGCAAGAACTATCTCAACGAGCACGAATCATATATAATATATAGCCATGACTCATATAAGCTTAGTATAATTCATCTAGAAAATCATTAACTCACGCATAAAAACTATTTCATGTCCATCTATTTTCAATTACAAATATTACAATTTAAGTGAGATGAAAACATTAAAACCATTCCTTAATAACCTTTTGCAATGAAATTGTCATACATTGAAATTTTAAAATCTAAACATAAAATGTGAATGAGAGAATATATAAAATCATCTTTACCTTCATCCAATTTGTAAGCTTTAGTCTTTAACCTCACATAATAAATGATCTACATGACATGTTTGAAAAACTCTTCGTGGGTCTTCTTCTTATTGTCAGGCATTTTTCTTTTGTTTTTTGGTCTAAGGAATAGCAAGAATCTCTTGAATGTGGGTCATTTTTGGGCTTATATAGAAACTTAGTTGAAAAGTGTTGCAATTAAATCTCCTACGAATCGGAGATATAATAGTCAAGATCGTTAGATCTATGATAGGACTATCGAGCACACAAGGAGAAACATATATTTATATCATTTGGCTATCATGCCTACATCCACGGGAAAGGAAGAATCATTATCTAATCAAACTATATCGAAGAGGAATTAATAGGAACCCTAATATATATATATATATATATATATATATATATATATGGACCACCCCAACAAAAAGCAAAGAAGCCCTTCTCTTCTAAAGATACTTACCCAATAAGCATTCCTTTATCTCATTTCTTCCTTTTCTTTTCTTTTCTCTTCCAACACTTTCCTTTTTCTTCTAAAAATGTCCTAAATAGCAAGTTATGCAATAATATTCAAAAGCAATAAAAGGAATAGACATTTTTCACTTGGTCAATCCTTATTGAAAGCTTGGTGAAAGTTTCTCATTTGAAATATGAAAGTTGCTTCCCTTTAGGATAATAACTAAATAGACGAGATAAATAATAAGGAACTTGCTCATTTAAGACACTATATAATTAGGCAAGTCTCCAACTAAGAAAGTAGTAGTGCGAAAAGGAAACTTTTTAAATTAGAAAATGTCCCAATTTAGAAACTTCTAAAAATAGAAAATGAAAGTGTTTTTGTATGAAAAGTCTATTTGTTAGATCTTCATCATCCACATGATCATCCGATGATCAGCTAATCTCCATGGCTAAATTTTGATCCAAGATATTTAATGTATAAAATTAATCCTACAATTAAACCACATTAAGTGGTCATCTTAAAGCCAAAACTCAAAATTCTCATTCTTAAATCAATTAATGCTAATCTCTAACAACTAAACTATTTTAACTCCTAATTGAACTAGAAAATAGAAAATAGATATATTGTAATATCCTTAATTTTTAGGATAAAATAGGAAATTATTAAATAAATTAAAATAAAAATTTATGGATGAAATTTTTTCCTGAAAACATAATAATTTGAAAGTGCTCGTCGATAGGAGTCCAACGCCACCAAGAACGCGAAAAACGGAGCTCAAACGAGGGAGTTATGAGCCGTCGAAGTTGTAAGGGCAATTTTGTCATTTGACAGAAACGTATAACACAGGGGCCCAAATTGATAATGGCACCCCCGTCTTCCACACGTCTGTACCCAGATCCGGCAAAATCGCCGGAGAAGCCATGGAAAGAGGCGTGAATGGAAGAGGTTCTCTTCCCCTAGGACTCTAGGCCTATATCTACTCTCCCGAGGGTTGCCAAAACGCTCCACTTTGAGCGTTTTCTCTGAGTGTTTACGCAAAACCCTAGCCCTGCAAAACTTGGATTTTCCGGCGAGTGGAGCCCCGGCAACACGAGCAACCACGGCTAGGTGCAAGGTAAGCCTTAAAACTATGTTTTTAGTATTTGTTAAATAGAGAAAATAATTAGAAAACCATTTAAAAATTAGGAAAAAATCAGATTTTTTTAGGAACTTTGTGCACGCTACTGTTGGAGCACGATTTCATAGACCAAACGTTGTCTGTTTGGAAATCGCACCGTCCAACTAGTGCACAAGAGACCCAAGAGAAAACCCTTTAAATTTGGGAGTGATCCAACGGGGGATTTCTCAGAAAATCTAAAAACCAGGTACCTAGGGATGTTTTTAGGAACTTGGGAAAAACCGTTTAAAAAACATGGTTTTTGGAGAAATCAATGCAAAAGGATGATAGAAATGGAAACTAGACAAAATTTGGAACAAAATGGTTCAAAAACCAAGTGATTTGGACACCTGTAGGGTCACCGGTGATGACCGGAAGCCAGTCGTCTTCTCAGGCGCCGGTTTCCGCATCGCCGGTGTAAACCGGTGTAAACCGGCTGCCGTGTAACCCGGTGTACTGGGTGCCGGTGTAACCCGGTGTAAACCGGGCCGCCAGTGTAACCCAGTGTACACTGGTCGCCGGTGTAACCCGGTGTAAAGCAGGCCGGCTGGTGTAAACGGTGCACCGCCAAACACCCTATAAATTAATAAATATTAATTTATGAAGTATTTTCACTTAAAATTGATTTTTGGGAGCTAGAGGAGTCCAAATCACGATCCGAAAGATGCGTTGTGACCGTATTGACGACACGGACCTAGTTTTAACTTAAAAACTTATAAATGACCACTTTTTATTTAGAAAAATTTTAAAATAGTGATGTGACATGTACAGGTGCACTTGAATATACCAATTAAAGGGAGTTATTAGCAAGCTAGTGATCTCACATTGAGGTAGGTGACGACAACTAATGTTTTGCCTTGATTTTAAACCATGTTTAAACATAGCATCATGTGTGATTGTGTTTTAAATTGCGATTTTTATTTACCATAGATTTCATGCGACATTGCGTACAGGATGGTTATTCCAAATTGAATTCTTTTTCTGAATAAACTTATTTAAAATGATGGTACAAGCATGATGTTAATTAGTTATGCTTAATTAGAGATTTATTTCTTATTATATATATAGAAAATGCATGGATTTACATGGAAATGAGTATAGAGGCTTAGTAAATTTGGTCATTTTATAAAGCTAACCCAGGGATGAGGGGCATGTCTTGGGGATTTCAAGGTATAAGTGCTCTTGAGTTTTAGCATATACATATGATTTCCGTGTTTTATATTTGATGACGGGTGCTCTCGCCGGTGGGCGTCATGCCAGGAGGGATAGGGCCGGCCACCCACCTTCCGAGATTATGATGTGATGAGTTTGTGATATGATAGACACTGCCCATAGATGGCATTCGGTAGGGGTTTGGTAACATGGATAGTCCACACTACCGGTGCGAGCCTTTCCATGGGGACGGACGCTAAGTCTCCCGTTATGGTGTCGACGGAGAGCGGCGGTGGTTGATACCCATGGAGGGTTGCCACTACTGACATGATGGCCCATATTCTTGTTATGTGTGCATGCATGATGAGCATGGTTATGGATGGTATGCACAGGTGTGACGACACTCGAGAGGTTGACTATGTGTACTCTACGATCGGGGATGTTAGTGCGATGTGGTGGGACCCATTACCTTAGGGTGCCCTTATTACGGATGTATGCTCCATTTTATTGATTCATGTCATGTTTTAACTCTGTGAATTTCATGTTTTAGCATATGGAATAAATTGGCATTTATTGAACATGGCATTATGATATCACTATCTTCATAAATGTTAGATTTTTCATCAGTATTGTTCATTATTTCTTGCATTTATTACATTAATTGTCTATGTACCTACACAAGCGATAGCTTCTTTGAGGCATTGCTTTGTTTTGCAATGCCTTAGATCTCAGCGCGATAACGGGAAAGGCAAGGCTGTTGAGAAGCCGTGAGAGGCTGCTGAAGACCATTTTTCTATAGTATTAGGCAGTGATGTGAGTCATTAAACGGGATTATCATTTGGATTTTTATTATGAATTTGCATATTTTATATTGGGATGTGATTTAGATCTTTGGACATATGTTGGACATTTATATGGGATGTTATGATGGATAGACCCTGGGCCATATTATTATTGTCTTTTGGACGTTTATTTGATTTAAAATAAAGGCGCCTATTTATTTGACGTTGATTTATACGCGGATTATTTATTTATGTTTAAATTACATGTATGCCATTTTGTGAAAGGAAAATTAACACCCGGAGTTTTTAAGATAGGTTAGTAAAATGTTAAATAAATCTTTTCTCATGGGATCCCAAATGCTCTTATTTAAATTGCCATTATAAAAAAAAAAAATTGTCTTAAAAATCTGGGGTGTTACAAAGTTGGTATCAGAGCCCAGTCTAGTCCATCATAATCCTTGTGAATGTCCATTTATATGTGAATAACAGTCCATAATAGTTGTAGAGAGAGAAACGATGAGAGAAGAACTTACACTTAGTGACATGTAAAATTTTGACAGATGGCTCCTCGGAGAAGGACAAGGTCTACCCCTGCTACACCCGTGGCTCCACCTGCTGAGTCCTCTGATCAAGGGGATCGAGATGCCAAGTTATTGAATCGGTTAATGTCAGGACTCGTACCACTTATACAGCAGCAGGTTAGGACAGCTGTTGACGCAGCTAACCCTAGCCCTATTCCACCACCTAAAGTGGCACCCATGGTTTCGTCAGTTCAGTCCTCACAACCAGTACAGGAACCATCAGTACCTAGAGCCACGGAGGGTGATGCTACGAGTGACTCTAAGAAGACTGACAAATTATTGGAAAGGTTTCAAAAGATGGTGAAACCCTTTTATGGCGATGGTAACACGGAGGAGGCCGAGCGATGGTTATTTGAGGCGGAGAGGACATTCGACGCTATGAAGATCTCACCAGATGATCAAGTTAGAGTAGCCTCCTACTGTGAAAGGTGAGGCCGGCACGGTGGCGGACTTTCACACTCACCCGACCAGATCCGACCGAGACGATGACATGGGCAGCCTTTAAACGAGGCTTTCGACACTCGGTATTTTCCACCTCATGCATTGCGGTCCATGAAGAAGGAGTTTGCCACCTGGAGCGAGAGAGATATGACGGTTCAGCGGTACTGAACCGATTTACACGGCCGAGGAGATTTGCACCTCACGCACGGCCTCGGACATAGAGGCAGCGGCAGATTTGTGGATGGGTTGACTCCTTGGGCGAGAGATCGAGTGATTTCTTCTCGACCCACTTACGTGCGAGATCTTGCTGATATGGCGTCCATGCATGAGAAGAACTCTCTCGGGAATAGAGGGAGTGCGTTTCGGCCCTTTAAGGGCAAGCAGCCATTTGGTGCTATGCGGACACATGGGGCATCGGGTTATCCACCACGGGCCAAATTTAAGAGAGACGGCGAGAGGAAGAGATGTGATAGGTGCAAGGGTTGGCACCTGGGCGAGGGTGCAATAGATTCGAACGACCACGGCGGCAGAGGCAGCCACAACCACGAGAGGCAGTCCTATACACCTTACCGAGAGACAGCCATACGGGTGTTTCAGGCGTGGAGACTTTGGCCATTTCATTAAGGACTGCCCTAAGGGCGAGGCGAACAGAGATGGGAGCGAGAGGCGGCTAACGCGCCACGTAGCCGAGGGACGAGTATTTGCCATCTCATCGGGACGAGGCACGGGCATCACACCGGTCGTAGAAGGTACTCTTCTAGTCTCGGATAGACATGCCAAAGTTCTTTTTGACACAGGGTCTACACATTCTTTTATATCATGTATTTTTGCATCTTGCCTTGATGTATGTATACACAAACTAGCATTTGGATTATATATTATGACACCTGTGGGAGAGACAAGAGAGACTACTGAGAATATATTAGAGATATACTGTAGAGATATCGGGCGTGAGTATGGACCTGAGACTTCATCTTACTAGACATGGTAGACTATGATGTTATTCTTGGGATGGATTGGTTAGCCAACTATGGTGCTATGGTAGGCTGCCGAAAGAAGCGAGTCACTTTTCTTATACAGGCAACCAGAAATAGTGTTCAGGGTAGGAAAGATCGAGCGGTACATGCATCATTTCTGTATGAAGGCGGCACGATTTTATGCACGAGGGTGTAACGCATTCCTCGCATATGTGACTGTTGAGGAAAAGGAGCAGCCACAGCTTGACGAGATTGATGTTGTCCGTGATTTTGCTGATGTATTTCCTGAGGAATTACCAGGATTGCCGCCAAGTAGGGAGATTGACTACACCATTGACTTGGTGCGGTACATCGCCTATCTCTAAGGCACCATATAGGATGGCTCCAGTGAGTTGAGAGAACTTCGGGTACAATTGCAAGGATTCTTGGATAAGGGCTTTATCTGGCCGAGGGGATCACCATGGGGAGCACCAGTCCTTTTCGTGAAGAAAAAGGATGGATCACTGAGACTATGCATTGATTATCGGTTGTTGAATGGTGTTACTATAAAGAACCGATACCCTTTGCCACGCATAGATGATTTATTTGATCAGCTCCAATCGGCACAAGTGTTCTCCAAGATAGATATGAGGTCAGGGTATCATCAGCTGAGGGTTAGAGAAGAGGATATCTCGAAGACTGCCTTTAGGAGTCGTTATGGTCATTATGAGTTTCTAGTGATGCCGTTTGGATTGACGAACGCACCTGCAGTGTTCATGGATCTAATGAACCGTGTCTTTCGAGCTTATCTGAATAAGTTCGTGATTGTATTCGTGGATGACATCTTGATTTATTCGCCTAGTCATGATACACATAGGGAGCATCTCCACACGGTATTGGACACACTTCGTCGACATCAGTTGTATGCCAAGTTCAGTAAGTGTGATTTTTGGCTAGACCGAGGTGCATTTCTTAGGCCACGTCATATCTAAGGATGGAGTGGCCGTGGATTCAACAAAGGTAGAGGCGGTACTACACCGGGAGAGGCCCAAGACGGTGGCGAGATACGCGGTTTTCTCGGTTTGGCGGGGGTATTATCGTCGTTTTATAGAGGGATTCTCTAAGATCGCATTACCATTGACCACCACGACTAGGAAAGACACTCAATTTGTATGGACCGAGGCTTGCGAGGAGAGCTTCCAAGAGCTCAAGAGGAGACTTACTCTTGCTCCGGTATTGACCTTACCATACGGTGCGGCGGTTATGTAGTTTATTGCGACGCCTCGGCAAGGGATTAGGAGCGGTGTTGATGCAACATGGGAAGGTAATTGCCTATGCGTCTAGGCGGTGAAGACACATGAGGTAAATTACCCAACACATGACTGGAATTAGCGGCCGTGGTATTTGCGTTGAAGTCTGGAGACATTATCTTTATGGTGAGAGATTTGAGGTATTCAGCGATCATAAGAGCCTCAAGTACTTCTTTACTCGAGTGAATTGAATATGAGGCGGCCTTGAGATGGATGGAGTATCTCAAGGACTTCGACTTCACCATACGGTACCATCTGGGAAGGCTAACGTCGTTGCGGATGCCACGAGTAGGAAGGCGGGTGTGATGATTGCCAATTTGACAACTCGGTCTAAGTTCTTTGACCAGCATCTTAGAGGCACAAGGCAAAGACAAGGAAACACAGGATTTGTGAGATAAGACGGATGTTTCGAGGGGACCGGATGGAGGGGTAAGATTTAAGGGAAGGTTGATAGTACCGGCGGATGACGAATTGAAGCGCGAGTTACTTCAAGAAGCACACCAATCCCCTTATACAATTCATCTGGGGGTACGAAGATGTATCGGGATCTCAAGAGGCATTTTTGGTGGAATGGTATGAAAAGGATGTTGGAGAGTGCGTTGCACGATGTTTGACTGTCGGCGGGTCAAGGTGAGCATCGGCGTCCATCGGGACTACTTCGGACCTGGACCTTCCAGAGTGGAAGTGGGACCATATTACCATGGACTTCGTTCTAGGTCTTGAGGGCCGCTAGCGGCCACGACATGATATGGGTCGTCGTGGACGGGTTGACCAAGTCTGCTCATTTCCTTCCTATCGAGACAAAATCAAACCGTGGATAGCTTAGCGAAATTATATGTTAAGGAGATCGTCGGTCTACATGGCGTTCCCTTGACAATTATATCGGATCGAGATACGCGATTTACCTCAAAATCGGGAAGAGCGTGCAAGAGGCATTAGGGTCGAGGCGAAATTTAGCCTGACATTCCATCCTCGAGACAGACGGACGGAGCGAGAGGACCATCCGGACTATTGAGGATATGCTACGAGCTGTGTTATGGATTGGAAGGGTAGGCTGGGAAGATCATTTACCTTTGGTGGAATTTGCTTATAATAATAGTCATCACGCTAGTATTGGCATGGCTCCATATGAGGCACTTTATGGCGGCCCTTGTCGGTCACCTTTATGTTGGAGTGATGTAGGAGAAAGACGCGTGGTGAAATGCGAGTTAGTGGAAGAATGTGCGAGAGAAAGTCCAACTCATCAG
The DNA here is from genome assembly GCA_035236585.1 of Warburgia ugandensis. Classification (NCBI taxonomy): domain Eukaryota; kingdom Viridiplantae; phylum Streptophyta; class Magnoliopsida; order Canellales; family Canellaceae; genus Warburgia; species Warburgia ugandensis. The sequence continues at coordinate 74,078,374 of CP141132.1, read as the reverse complement.
GAAGAGGTTGCGACGGCTCACGGTCGACGAGAAAAGTTATGCGAGACAAGAGGCGAAAAGACTTAGAGTTCTTTGAGGGCGAGCATGTATTCTTGAAAGTTTCTCCTATGAAAGGGGTGTTGAGGTTTGGAAATAAAGGGAAGCTTAGTCCCGGGTATATTGGACCTTTCGAGATCTTACGCGAGTTGGAGGCTGTGGCATATCGGTAGCCTTACCACCACGGTAGCAAATGTGCATGACGTCTTTCACGTGTCTATCTTTGAGGAAATACGTGCGGATCCCTCACACGTATTGGAGCAGATCCCAGAGAGCTACGGTGACATGACATTTGAGGAGAGACCAGTGCGCGTCCTAGATACAAAAGTCAAGGAGTTAAGGAATAAGACCATTGCCTTGGTCAAAGTCCTTTGGCAGCATCATTCACTACGGGAGGCTACTGGGAGGCGAGGAGGAGATGCGAAAGATCCATCTAGAGTTATTTACATAGAGGTATGTAGCTAAATTTCGAGGACGAAATTTTTATAAGGAGGGAAGAATGTAATATCCTTAATTTTTAGGATAAAATAGGAAATTATTAAATAAATTAAAATAAAAATTTATGGATGAAATTTTTTCCTGAAAACATAATAATTTGAAAGTGCTCGTCGATAGGAGTCCAACGCCACCAAGAACGCGAAAAACGGAGCTCAAACGAGGGAGTTATGAGCCGTCGAAGTTGTAAGGGCAATTTTGTCATTTGACAGAAACGTATAACACAGGGGCCCAAATTGATAATGGCACCCCCGTCTTCCACACGTCTGTACCCAGATCCGGCAAAATCGCCGGAGAAGCCATGGAAAGAGGCGTGAATGGAAGCGGTTCTCTTCCCCTAGGACTTTAGGCCTATATCTACTCTCCCCAGGTTGCCAAAACGCTCCACTTTGAGCGTTTTCTCTGAGTGTTTACGCCAAACCCTAGCCCTGCAAAACTTGGATTTTCCGGCGAGTGGAGCCCCGGCAACACGAGCAACCACGGCTAGGTGCAAGGTAAGCCTTAAAACTATTTTTTTTAGTATTTATTAAATAGAGAAAATAATTAGAAAACCATTTAAAAATTAGGAAAAAATCAGATTTTTTTTAGGAACTTTGTGCACGCTACTGTTGGAGCACGATTTCATAGACCAAACGTTGTCTGTTTGGAAATCGCACCGTCCAACTAGTGCACAAGAGACCCAAGAGCAAACCCTTTAAATTTGGGAGTGATCCAACGGTGGATTTCTCCAGAAAATCTAAAAACCAGTACCTAGGGATGTTTTTAGGAACTTGGGAAAAACCGTTTAAAAAACATGGTTTTTGGAGAAATCAATGCAAAAGGATGATAGAAATGGAAACTAGACAAAATTTGGAACAAAATGGTTCAAAAACCAAGTGATTTGGACACCTGTAGGGTCACCGGTGATGACCGGAAGCCGGTCGTCTTCTCAGGCGCCGGTTTCCGCATCGCCGGTGTAAACCGGTGTAAACCGGTCTGCCCGTGTAACCCAGTGTACACTGGGTGCCGGTGTAACCCGGTGTAAATTGGGCCGCCAGTGTAACCCAGTGTACACTGGTCGCCGGTGTAACCCAGTGTAAAGCAGGGCCGCTGGTGTAAACCAGTGCACCCACCAAACACCCTATAAATTAATAAATATTAATTTATGAAGTATTTTCACTTAAAATTGATTTTTGGGAGCTAGAGGAGTCCAAATCACGATCCGAAAGATGCGTTGTGACCGTATTGACGACACGGACCTAGTTTTAACTTAAAAACTTATAAATGACCACTTTTTATTTAGAAAAATTTTAAAATAGTGATGTGACATGTACAGGTGCACTTGAATATACCAATTAAAGGGAGTTATTAGCAAGCTAGTGATCTCACCTTGAGGTAGGTGACGACAACTAATGTTTTGCCTTGATTTTAAACCATGTTTAAACATAGCATCATGTGTGATTGTGTTTTAAATTGCGATTTTTATTTACCATAGATTTCATGCGACATTGCGTACAGGATGGTTATTCCAAATTGAATTCTTTTACTGAATAAACTTATTTAAAATGATGGTACAAGCATGATGTTAATTAGTTATGCTTAATTAGAGATTTATTTCTTATTATATATATAGAAAATGCATGGATTTACATGGAAATGAGTATAGAGGCTTAGTAAATTTGGTCCTTTTATAGGCTAACCCCAGGATGAGGGGCATGTCTTGGGGATTTCAAGCTATAAGTGCTCTTGAGTTTTAGCATATACATATGATTTCCGTGTTTTATATTTGATGACGGGTGCTCACGCCCGGTGGGCGTCATCTTTAGGAGGGATAGGGCCGGCCACCCACCTTAGAGATTATGATGTGATGAGTTTGTGATATGATAGACACACCCATAGATGGCATTCGGTAGGGGTTTGGTAACATGGATAGTCCACACTCTGGTGCGAGCCTTTCCATGGGGACAGATGCGAAGTCTCCATTATGGTGTCGACGGAGAGCGGCGGTGGTTGATACCCATGGAGGGTTGCCACTACAGCATGATGGCCCATATTCTTGTTATGTGTGCATGCATGATGAGCATGGTTATGGATGGTATGCACGGGTGTGACGACACTCGAGAGGTTGACTATGTGTACTCCGATCAGGGATGTTAGTGCGATGTGGTGGGACCCATTACCTTAGGGTGCCCTTATTCTGGATGTATGCTCCATTTTATTGATTCATGTCATGTTTTAACTCTGTGAATTTCATGTTTTAGCATATGGAATAAATTGGCATTTATTGAACATGGCATTATGATATCACTATCTTCATAAATGTTAGATTTTTCATCAGTATTGTTCATTATTTCTTGCATTTATTACATTAATTGTCTATGTACCTACACAAGCGATAGCTTCTTTGAGGCATTGCTTTGTTTTGCAATGCCTTAGATCTCAGCGATAACGGAAAGGCAAGGCTGTTGAGAAGCCGTGAGAGCTGCTTGAAGACCATTTTTCTATAGTATTAGGCAGTGATGTGAGTCATTAAACGGGATTATCATTTGGATTTTATTATGGATTTGCATATTTTATATTGGGATGTGATTTAGATCTTTGGACATATGTTGGACATTTATATGGGATGTTATGATGGATAGACCCTGGGCCATATTATTATTGTCTTTTGGACGTTTATTTGATTTAAAATAAAGGCGCCTATTTATTTGACGTTGATTTATACGCGGATTATTTATTTATGTTTAAATTACATGTATGCCATTTTGTGAAAGGAAAATTAACACCCGGAGTTTTTAAGATAGGTTAGTAAAGTGTTAAATAAATCTTTTCTCATGGGATCCCAAATGCTCTTATTTAAATTGCCATTATAAAAAAAAAAAAATTTGTCTTAAAAATCCGGGGTGTTACAAAGTTGGTATCAGAGCCCAGTCTAGTCCATCATAATCCTTGTGAATGTCCATTTATATGTGAATAACGATCCATAATAGTTGTAGAGAGAGAAACGATGAGAGAAGAACTTACACTTAGTGACATGTAAAATTTTTGACAGATGGCTCCTCGGAGAAGGACAAGGTCTACCCTGCTACACCGTGGCTCCACTGTGAGTCCTGCGATCAAGGGGATCGAGATGCCAAGTTATTGAATCGGTTAATGTCGGGACTCGTACCACTTATACGACGAGGTTAGGGACGGTGGTGACGCAGTAACCCTAGCCCTATTCCACCACCTAAAGTGGCACCCATGGTTTCGTCGATTCGGTCCTCACAACCGGTACGGGAACCATCGGTGCACAGAGCCACGGAGGGTGATGCTACAGTGACTCTAAGAAGGCCGACAAATTATTGGAAAGGTTTCAAAAGATGGTGAAACCCTTTTATGGCGATGGTAACACGGAGGAGGCCGGGCGATGGTTATTTGAGGCGGAGAGGACATTCGACGCTATGAAGATCTCACCGGATGATCAAGTTAGAGTAGCCTCCTACTGTGAAAGGTGAGGCCGGAAGCACGGTGGCGGACTTTCACACTCACCCGACCAGATCCGGCCGAGACGATGACATGGGCAGCCTTTAAACGAGGCTTTCGACACTCGGTATTTTCCACCTCATGCATTGCGGTCCATGAAGAAGGAGTTTGCCACCCTGGAGCGAGAGAGATATGACGGTTCGGCGATGCACAGACCGATTTACACGGCGAGGAGATTTGCACCTCACGCGCGGCCTCGAGACACGGAGGCAGCCGACAGTTGTGGATGGGTTGACTCCTTGGGCGAGAGATCGAGTGATTTCTTCTCGACCCACTTACGTGCGAGATGTTGGCGATATGGCGTCCATGCATGAGAAGAACTCTCTCGGGAATAGAGGGAGTGCGTTTCGGCCCTTTAAGGGCAAGCGGCCATTTGGTGCTATGCGAGACACATGGGGCATCGGGTTATCCACCACGGGCCAAATTTAAGAGAGACGCTGAGAGGAAGAGATGTGATAGGTGCAAGGGTTGGCACCCTGGGCGAGGGTGCAATAGATTCGAACGACCACAGCAGCAGAGGCAGCCACAACCACGAGGCAGTCCTATACACCTTACCGAGAGACAGCCATACGGGTGTTTCAGCTGTGGAGACGTTGGCCATTTCATGGGGACTGCCCTAAGGGGCGAGGCGAACGAGATGGGAGCGAGAGGCGGCTAACGCGCCACGTAGCCGTGACGAGTATTTGCCATCTCATCGGGACGAGCCACGGGCATCACACAAGGTCGTAGAAGGTACTCTTCTAGTCTCGGATAGACATGCCAAAGTTCTTTTTGACACAGGGTCTACACATTCTTTTATATAATGTATTTTTGCATCTTGCCTTGATGTATGTGTACACAAACTAGCATTTGGATTATATATTATGACACTGTGGGAGAGGCAGTAGAGACTACGAGAATATATTAGAGATATACTGTAGAGATATCAGGCGTGAGTATGGACACAGACTTCATCTTACTAGACATGGTAGACTATGATGTTATTCTTGGGATGGATTGGTTAGCCAACTATGGTGCTATGGTAGGCTATGCCGAAAGAAGCGAGTCACTTTTCTTATACAGGCAACCGAGAAATAGTGTTCCGGGGTAGGAAAGATCGAGGCGGTACATGCATCATTTCTGCTATGAAGGCGGCACGATTTTATGCACGAGGGTGTAACGCATTCCTCGCATATGTATTGTTGAGGAAAAGGAGCAGCCACGGCTTGACGAGATTGATGTTGTCCGTGATTTTGCTTGATGTATTTCTGAGGAATTCCCGGGATTGCCGCCAAGTAGGGAGATTGACTTCACCATTGACTTGGTGCCGGGTACATCGCCTATCTCTAAGGCACCATAGAGAATGGCTCAGCGAGTTGAGAGAACTTCGGGTACAATTGCAAGGATTCTTGGATAAGGGCTTTATCGGGCCGAGTGGATCACCATGGGGAGCACCGGTCCTTTTCGTGAAGAAAAAGGATGGATCAACGAGACTATGCATTGATTATCGGTTGTTGAATGGTGTTACTATAAAGAACCGATACCCTTTGCCACGCATAGATGATTTATTTGATCAGCTCCAATCGGCACAAGTGTTCTCCAAGATAGATGCGAGGTCGAGGGTATCATCGGTGAGGGTTAGAGAAGAGGATATCTCGAAGGCGCCTTTAGGAGTCGTTATGGTCATTATGAGTTTCTAGTGATGCCGTTTGGATTGACGAACGCACTGCGGTGTTCATGGATCTAATGAACCGTGTCTTTCGAGCTTATACGAATAAGTTCGTGATTGTATTCGTGGATGACATCTTGATTTATTCGCCTAGTCATGATACACATAGGGAGCATCTCCACACGGTATTGGACACACTTCGTCGACATCAGTTGTATGCCAAGTTCAGTAAGTGTGATTTTTGGCTAGACCGGTGCATTTCTTAGGCCACGTCATATCTAAGGATGGAGTGGCCGTGGATTCAACAAAGGTAGAGAGGTACTACCTTTGGGAGAGGCCCAAGACGATGGCGAGATACGCGGTTTTCTCGGTTTGGCAGGGGTATTATCGTCGTTTTATAGAGGGATTCTCTAAGATCGCATTACCATTGACCACCACGACTAGGAAAGACACTCAATTTGTATGGGCCGAGGCTTGCGAGGAGAGCTTCCAAGAGCTCAAGAGGAGACTTACTCTTGCTCGGTATTGACCTTACCATCTGGTGCAGGCGGTTATGTAGTTTATTGCGACGCCTCTGGCAAGGGATTAGGAGCAGTGTTGATGCAACATGGGAAGGTAATTGCCTATGCGTCTAGGCAGTGAAGACACATGAGGTAAATTACCCAACACATGACACAGGAATTAGCGGCCGTGGTATTTGCGTTGAAGTCTGGAGACATTATCTTTATGGTGAGAGATTTGAGGTATTCAACGATCATAAGAGCCTCAAGTACTTCTTTACTCAGAGTGAATTGAATATGAGGTAGCGCAGATGGATGGAGTATCTCAAGGATTTTGACTTCACCATACAGTACCATCCTGGGAAGGCTAACGTCGTTGCGGATGCCACGAGTAGGAAGAGCGGGTGTGATGATTGCCAATTTGACAACTCGGTCTAAGTTCTTTGTGACATCTTAGAGGCACAAGGCAAAGACAAGGAAACACAGGATTTGACGGATAAGACGGATGTTTCGAGGGGACCGGATGGAGGGGTAAGATTTAAGGGAAGGTTGATAGTACCGGCGGATGACGAATTGAAGCGCGAGTTACTTCAAGAAGCACACCAATCCCCTTATACAATTCATCACGGGGGTACGAAGATGTATCGGGATCTCGAGAGGCATTTTTGGTGGAATGGTATGAAAAAGGATGTTGGAGAGTGCGTTGCACGATGTTTGACTGTCGGCGAGGTCAAGGTGAGCATCAGCGTCCATCAGGACTACTTCAGACACTGGACCTTCCAGAGTGGAAGTGGGACCATATTACCATGGACTTCGTTCTAGGTCTTAGAGGACCGCTAGCGGCCACGACATGATATGGGTCGTCGTGGACGGGTTGACCAAGTCTGCTCATTTCCTTCCTATCGACACAAATCAAACCGTGGATAGCTTAGCGAAATTATATGTTAAGGAGATCGTCAGTCTACATGGCGTTCCCTTGACAATTATATCGGATCGAGATACGCGATTTACCTCAAAATCTTTGGAAGAGCGTGCAAGAGGCATTAGGGTCGAGGCGAAATTTAGCCTGACATTCCATCCTCGAGACGAGACGGACGGAGCGAGAGGACCATCCGGACTATTGAGGATATGCTACGAGCACGTGTTATGGATTGGAAGGGTAGGCGGGAAGATCATTTACCTTTGGTGGAATTTGCTTATAATAATAGTCATCACGCTAGTATTGGCATGGCTCCATATGAGGCACTTTATGGCGGACCTTGTCGGTCACCTTTATGTTGGAGTGATGTAGGAGAAAGACGCGTGGTGAAATGCGAGTTAGTGGAAGAATGTGCGAGAGAAAGTCCAACTCATCCGGAAGAGGTTGCGGCCGACTCACGGTCGACGAGAAAAGTTATGCGAGACAAGAGGCGAAAAGACTTAGAGTTCTTTGAGGGCGTGCATGTATTCTTGTAAGTTTCTCCTATGAAAGGGGTGTTGAGGTTTGGAAATAAAGGGAAGCTTAGTCCCGGTATATTGGACCTTTCGAGATCTTACGCGAGTTGGGCTGTGGCATATCGGTAGCCTTACCACCACGGTAGCAAATGTGCATGACGTCTTTCACGTGTCTATCTTTGAGGAAATACGTGCCGGATCCCTCACACGTATTGGAGCAGATCCCGGAGAGCTACAGGTGACATGACATTTGAGGAGAGACCAGTGCGCGTCCTAGATACAAAAGTCAAGGAGTTAAGGAATAAGACCATTGCCTTGGTCAAAGTCCTTTGGCAGCATCATTCACTACGGAGGCTACACGGGAGGCGAGGAGGAGATGCGAAAGATCCATCTAGAGTTATTTACATAGAGGTATGTAGCTAAATTTCGAGGACGAAATTTTTATAAGGAGGGAAGAATGTAATATCCTTAATTTTTAGGATAAAATAGGAAATTATTAAATAAATTAAAATAAAAATTTATGGATGAAATTTTTTCCTAAAAACATAATAATTTGAAAGTGCTCGTCGATAGGAGTCCAACGCCACCAAGAACGCGAAAAACGGAGCTCAAACGAGGGAGTTATGAGCCGTCGAAGTTGTAAGGGCAATTTTGTCATTTGACAGAAACGTATAACACAGGGGCCCAAATTGATAATGGCACCCCCGTCTTCCACACGTCTGTACCCAGATCCGGCAAAATCGCCGGAGAAGCCATGGAAAGAGGCGTGAATGGAAGAGGTTCTCTTCCCCTAGGACTCTAGGCCTATATCTACTCTCCCCAGGTTGCCAAAACGCTCCACTTTGAGCGTTTTGTGCAAGTGTTTACGCAAAACCCTAGCCCTGCAAAACTTGGATTTTCCGGCGAGTGGAGCCCCGGCAACACGAGCAACCACGGCTAGGTGCAAGGTAAGCCTTAAAACTATGTTTTTTAGTATTTATTAAATAGAGAAAATAATTAGAAAACCATTTAAAAATTAGGAAAAAATCGATTTTTTGGGAACTTTGTGCACGCCTTTGTTGGAGCGCGATTTCATAGACCAAACGTTGTCTGTTTGGAAATCACACCGTCCAACTAGTTCACAAGAGACCCAAGAGCAAACCCTTTAAATTTGGGAGTGATCCAACGGTGGATTTCTCCGAGAAAATCCAAAACCAAGACACCTAGGGATGTTTTTAGGAACTTGGGAAAAACCGTTTAAAAAACATGGTTTTTGGAGAAATAAATGCAAAAAGATGATAGAAATGGAAACTAGACAAAATTTGGAACAAAATGGTTCAAAAACCAAGTGATTTGGACACCTGTAGGGTCACCGGTGATGGCCGGAAGCGGTCGTCTTCTCGGCGCCGGTTTCCGCATCGCCGGTGTAAGCCAGTGTAAACCGGAGCTGCCCGTGTAACCCGGTGTACACCGGGTGCCGGTGTAACCCGGTGTAAACCGGGCCGCCAGTGTAACCCAGTGTACACTGGTCGCCGTGTGTAACCCGGTGTAAGCAGGGCCTGGTGTAAACCGGTGCACCCGCCAAACACCCTATAAATTAATAAATATTAATTTATGAAGTATTTTCACTTAAAATTGATTTTTGGGAGCTAGAGGAGTCCAAATCACGATCCGAAAGATGCGTTGTGACCGTATTGACGACACGGACCTAGTTTTAACTTAAAAACTTATAAATGACCACTTTTTATTTAGAAAAATTTTAAAATAGTGATGTGACATGTACAGGTGCACTTGAATATACCAATTAAAGGGAGTTATTAGCAAGCTAGTGATCTCACACTGAGGTAGGTGACGACAACTAATGTTTTGCCTTGATTTTAAACCATGTTTAAACATAGCATCATGTGTGATTGTGTTTTAAATTGCGATTTTTATTTACCATAGATTTCATGCGACATTGCGTACAGGATGGTTATTCCAAATTGAATTCTTTTACTGAATAAACTTATTTAAAATGATGGTACAAGCATGATGTTAATTAGTTATGCTTAATTAGAGATTTATTTCTTATTATATATATAGAAAATGCATGGATTTACATGGAAATGAGTATAGAGGCTTAGTAAAACTGGTCCTTTTATAAAGCTAACCCTGTGATGAGGGGCATGTCTTGGGGATTTCAAGCTATAAGTGCTCTTGAGTTTTAGCATATACATATGATTTCCGTGTTTTATATTTGATGACGGGTGCTCTCGCCCGGTGGGCGTCATGCTAGGAGGGATAGGGCCGCCACCCACCTTCCGAGATTATGATGTGATGAGTTTGTGATATGATAGACACCGCCCATAGATGGCATTCGGTAGGGGTTTGGTAACATGGATAGTCCACACTACCGGCCCGAGCCTTTCCATGGGGACGTACGCTAAGTCTCCCGTTATGGTGTCGACGGAGAGCGGCGGTGGTTGATACCCATGGAGGGTTGCCACTACGACATGATGGCCCATATTCTTGTTATGTGTGCATGCATGATGAGCATGGTTATGGATGGTATGCACGGGTGTGACGACACTCGAGGTTGACTATGTGTACTACGATCGGGGATGTTAGTGCGATGTGGTGGGACCCATTACCTTAGGGTGCCCTTATTACGGATGTATGCTCCATTTTATTGATTCATGTCATGTTTTAACTCTGTGAATTTCATGTTTTAGCATATGGAATAAATTGGCATTTATTGAACATGGCATTATGATATCACTATCTTCATAAATGTTAGATTTTTCATCAGTATTGTTCATTATTTCTTGCATTTATTACATTAATTGTCTATGTACCTACACAAGCGATAGCTTCTTTGAGGCATTGCTTTGTTTTGCAATGCCTTAGATCTCGAGCGCGATAACGGGAAAGGCAAGGCTGTTGAGAAGCCGTGAGAGCTGCTGAAGACCATTTTTCTATAGTATTAGACAGTGATGTGAGTCATTAAACAGGATTATCATTTGGATTTTTATTATGGACTGCATATTTTATATTGGGATGTGATTTAGATCTTTGGACATATGTTGGACATTTATATGGGATGTTATGATGGATAGACCCTGGGCCATATTATTATTGTCTTTTGGACGTTTATTTGATTTAAAATAAAGGCGCCTATTTATTTGACGTTGATTTATACGCGGATTATTTATTTATGTTTAAATTACATGTATGCCATTTTGTGAAAGGAAAATTAACACCCGGAGTTTTTAAGATAGGTTAGTAAAGTGTTAAATAAATCTTTTCTCATGGGATCCCAAATGCTCTTATTTAAATTGCCATTATAAAAAAAAAAATTTTTTGTCTTAAAAATCCGGGGTGTTACAAAGTTGGTATCAGAGCAGTCTAGTCCATCATAATCCTTGTGAATGTCCATTTATATGTGAATAACAGTCCATAATAGTTGTAGAGAGAGAAACGATGAGAGAAGAACTTACACTTAGTGACATGTAAAATTTTGACAGATGGCTCCTCGGAGAAGGACAAGGTCTACCCCTGCTACACCCGTGGCTCCACCTGCTGAGTCCTCTGATCAAGGGGATCGAGATGCCAAGTTATTGAATCGGTTAATGTCAGGACTCGTACCACTTATACAAAGGTTAGGACGGTGTTGACGCAGCCTAACCCTAGCCCTATTCCACCACCTAAAGTGGCACCCATGGTTTCGTCGGTTCGGTCCTCACAACCAAGTACAGAACCATCGGTGCACAGAGCCACGGAGGGTGATGCTACGAGTGACTCTAAGAAGACTGACAAATTATTGGAAAGGTTTCAAAAGATGGTGAAACCCTTTTATGGCGATGGTAACACGGAGGAGGCCGAGCGATGGTTATTTGAGGCGGAGAGGACATTCGACGCTATGAAGATCTCACCAGATGATCAAGTTAGAGTAGCCTCCTACCTGCTGAAAGGTGAGGCCGAAGCACGGTGGCAGACTTTCACACTCACCCGACCAGATCCGACCGAGACGATGACATGGGCAGCCTTTAAACAAAGCTTTCGACACTCGCATTTTCCACCTCATGCATTGCGGTCCATGAAGAAGGAGTTTGCCACCCCGGGAGCAGAGAGATATGACGGTTCAGCAGTACCTGAACCGATTTACACGACTGAGGAGATTTGCACCTCACGCACTGGCCTCAGACACAGAGGCAACTGACAGATTTGTGGATGGGTTGACTCCTTGACTGAGAGATCGAGTGATTTCTTCTCGACCCACTTCTGTGCGAGATGTTGCTGATATGGCGTCCATGCATGAGAAGAACTCTCTCAGGAATAGAGGGAGTGCGTTTCAGCCCTTTAAGGGCAAGCAGCCATTTGGTGCTATGCAGACACATGGGGCATCAGGTTATCCACCACAGGCCAAATTTAAGAGAGACGCTGAGAGGAAGAGATGTGATAGGTGCAAGGGTTGGCACCCTGGGCGAGGGTGCAATAGATTCGAACGACCACAGCAGCAGAGGCAGCCACAACCACAGAGACAGTCCTATACACCTTACCAGAGACAGCCATACAGGTGTTTCAACTGTGGAGACGTTGGCCATTTCATTAAGGACTGCCCTAAGGGGCAGAGGCTGGGAGCAGAGGCAGCTAACGCGCCACGTAGCCAGGGACGAGTATTTGCCATCTCATCAGGACAGGCACAGGCATCACACAAGGTCGTAGAAGGTACTCTTCTAGTCTCGGATAGACATGCCAAAGTTCTTTTTGACACAGGGTCTACACATTCTTTTATATAATGTATTTTTGCATCTTGCCTTGATGTATGTGTACACAAACTAGCATTTGGATTATATATTATGACACCTGTGGGAGAGACAGTAGAGACTACAGAATATATTAGAGATATACCTGTAGAGATATCAGGCGTGAGTATGGACACAGACTTCATCTTACTAGACATGGTAGACTATGATGTTATTCTTGGGATGGATTGGTTAGCCAACTATGGTGCTATGGTAGACTGCCGAAAGAAGCGAGTCACTTTTCTTATACCTGGGCAACCAGAAATAGTGTTCCAGGGTAGGAAAGATCGTGGTGTACATGCATCATTTCTGCTATGAAGGCGGCACGATTTTATGCACGAGGGTGTAACGCATTCCTCGCATATGTGACTGTTGAGGAAAAGGAGCAGCCACAGCTTGACGAGATTGATGTTGTCCGTGATTTTGCTGATGTATTTCCTGAGGAATTACCAGGATTGCCGCCAAGTAGGGAGATTGACTTCACCATTGACTTGGTGCCGGGTACATCGCCTATCTCTAAGGCACCATATAGGATGGCTCCAGCAGAGTTGAGAGAACTTCAGGTACAATTGCAAGAGTTACTGGATAAGGGCTTTATCAGGCCGAGTGGATCACCATGGGGAGCACCAGTCCTTTTCGTGAAGAAAAAGGATGGATCACTGAGACTATGCATTGATTATCGGTTGTTGAATGGTGTTACTATAAAGAACCGATACCCTTTGCCACGCATAGATGATTTATTTGATCAGCTCCAATCGGCACAAGTGTTCTCCAAGATAGATCTGAGGTCAGGGTATCATCAGCTGAGGGTTAGAGAAGAGGATATCTCGAAGACTGCCTTTAGGAGTCGTTATGGTCATTATGAGTTTCTAGTGATGCCGTTTGGATTGACGAACGCACCTGCAGTGTTCATGGATCTAATGAACCGTGTCTTTCGAGCTTATCTGAATAAGTTCGTGATTGTATTCGTGGATGACATCTTGATTTATTCGCCTAGTCATGATACACATAGGGAGCATCTCCACACGGTATTGGACACACTTCGTCGACATCAGTTGTATGCCAAGTTCAGTAAGTGTGATTTTTGGCTAGACCAGGTGCATTTCTTAGGCCACGTCATATCTAAGGATGGAGTGGCCGTGGATTCAACAAAGGTAGAGGCAGTACTACACTGGGAGAGGCCCAAGACAGTGACTGAGATACGCAGTTTTCTCGGTTTGGCAGGGTATTATCGTCGTTTTATAGAGGGATTCTCTAAGATCGCATTACCATTGACCACCCTGACTAGGAAAGACACTCAATTTGTATGGACCGAGGCTTGCGAGGAGAGCTTCCAAGAGCTCAAGAGGAGACTTACTACCGCTCCGGTATTGACCTTACCATCTGGTGCGGCGGTTATGTAGTTTATTGCGACGCCTCGGCAAGGGATTAGGAGCAAGTGTTGATGCAACATGGGAAGGTAATTGCCTATGCGTCTAGACAGCTGAAGACACATGAGGTAAATTACCCAACACATGACCTGGAATTAGCAGCCGTGGTATTTGCGTTGAAGTCCTGGAGACATTATCTTTATGGTGAGAGATTTGAGGTATTCACTGATCATAAGAGCCTCAAGTACTTCTTTACTCAGAGTGAATTGAATATGAGGCAGCGCAGATGGATGGAGTATCTCAAGGACTTCGACTTCACCATACAAGCACCATCCCGGGGAAGGCTAACGTCGTTGCGTATGCCCCGAGTAGGAAGGCGGGTGTGATGATTGCCAATTTGACAACTCGGCCTAAGTTCTTTGACAAAGATCTTAGAGGCACAGGGCAAAGACAAGGAAACACAGGATTTGACAGATAAGACAGATGTTTCGAGGGGACCAGATGGAGGGGTAAGATTTAAGGGAAGGTTGATAGTACCAGCAGATGACGAATTGAAGCGCGAGTTACTTCAAGAAGCACACCAATCCCCTTATACAATTCATCCTGGGGGTACGAAGATGTATCAGGATCTCAAGAGGCATTTTTGGTGGAATGGTATGAAAAAGGATGTTGGAGAGTGCGTTGCACGATGTTTGACCCGTCGCCAGTGTCAAGGCCGAGCATCGCCGTCCATCAGACTACTTCGTACACCGGACCTTCCAGTGGAAGTGGGACCATATTACCATGGACTTCGTTTCTAGGTCTTTCCGAGGACCGCTAGCGGCCACGACATGATATGGGTCGTCGTGGACAAAGTTGACCAAGTCCGCTCATTTCCTTCCTATCGACAAAAATCAAACCGTGGATAGCTTAGCGAAATTATATGTTAAGGAGATCGTCACCACATGGCGTTCCCTCGACAATTATATCGGATCGAGATACGCGATTTACCTCAAAATACCGGAAGAGCGTGCAAGAGGCATTAGGGTCGAGACTGAAATTTAGCACAAAGATTCCATCCTCGTACAGACGGACAGAGCGAGAGGACCATCCAGACTATTGAGGATATGCTACGAGCCCGTGTTATGGATTGGAAGGGTAGCCGGGAAGATCATTTACCTTTGGTGGAATTTGCTTATAATAATAGTCATCACGCTAGTATTGGCATGGCTCCATATGAGGCACTTTATGGCAGACCTTGCCTGGCCACCTTTATGTTGGAGTGATGTAGGAGAAAGACGCGTGGGTGAAATGCGAGTTAGTGGAAGAATGTGCAGAGAAAGTCCAACTCATTCAGGAAGAGGTTACCGACGGCTCACGGTCGACGATAGAAAAGTTATGCGTACAAGAGGCGAAAAGACTTAGAGTTCTTTGAGGGCGAGCATGTATTCTTGAAAGTTTCTCCTATGAAAGGGGTGTTGAGGTTTGGAAATAAAGGGAAGCTTAGTCCCGTGTATATTGGACCTTTCGAGATCTTACGCAGAGTTGAGCCGTGGCATATCGCCTAGCCTTACCACCACAGCTAGCAAATGTGCATGACGTCTTTCACGTGTCTATGCTGAGGAAATACGTGCCAGATCCCTCACACGTATTGGAGCAGATCCCAGGAGAGCTACAGTCTGACATGACATTTGAGGAGAGACCAGTGCGCGTCCTAGATACAAAAGTCAAGGAGTTAAGGAATAAGACCATTGCCTTGGTCAAAGTCCTTTGGCAGCATCATTCACTACAGGAGGCTACCTGGGAGACTGAGGAGGAGATGCGAAAGATCCATCTAGAGTTATTTACATAGAGGTATGTAGCTAAATTTCGAGGACGAAATTTTTATAAGGAGGGAAGAATGTAATATCCTTAATTTTTAGGATAAAATAGGAAATTATTAAATAAATTAAAATAAAAATTTATGGATGAAATTTTTTCCTAAAAACATAATAATTTGAAAGTGCTCGTCGATAGGAGTCCAACGCCACCAAGAACGCGAAAAACGGAGCTCAAACGAGGGAGTTATGAGCCGTCGAAGTTGTAAGGGCAATTTTGTCATTTGACAGAAACGTATAACACAGGGGCCCAAATTGATAATGGCACCCCGGTCTTCCACACGTCGTACCCAGATCCGGCAAAATCGCCGGAGAAGCCATGGAAAGAGGCGTGAATGGAAGAGGTTCTCTTCCCCAGGACTCTAGGCCTATATCTACTCTCCTCAGTTGCCAAAACGCTCCACTTTCGAGCGTTTTCTCCGAGTGTTTACGCAAAACCCTAGCCCTGCAAAACTTGGATTTTCCGGCGAGTGGAGCCCCGGCAACACGAGCAACCACGGCTAGGTGCAAGGTAAGCCTTAAAACTATTTTTTTAGTATTTATTAAATAGAGAAAATAATTAGAAAACCATTTAAAAATTAGGAAAAAACTGGATTTTTTTAGGAACTTTGTGCACGCCATCGTTGGAGCACGATTTCATAGACCAAACGTTGTCTGTTTGGAAATCGCACCGTCCAACTAGTGCACAAGAGACCCAAGAGCAAACCCTTTAAATTTGGGAGTGATCCAACGGTGGATTTCTCCGTAAAAATCCAAAAACCAAGACCTAGGGGTGTTTTTAGGAACTTGGGAAAAACCGTTTAAAAAACATGGTTTTTGGAGAAATCAATGCAAAAGGATGATAGAAATGGAAACTAGACAAAATTTGGAACAAAATGGTTCAAAAACCAAGTGATTTGGACACTGTAGGGTCACCGGTGATGACCTAAGCTCTGGCCGTCTTCTCGTGCGCCGGCTCCGCATCGCCGGTGTAAACCTGTAAACCGGCTGCCCGTGTAACCCAAAGTGTACACCGGGTGCCGGTGTAACCCGGTGTAAACCGGGCCGCCAGTGTAACCCAGTGTACACTGGTCGCCGGTGTAACCCGGTGTAAAGCAGGCTGCCGGTGTAAACCAAAGGCACCCGCCAAACACCCTATAAATTAATAAATATTAATTTATGAAGTATTTTCACTTAAAATTGATTTTTGGGAGCTAGAGGAGTCCAAATCACGATCCGAAAGATGCGTTGTGACCGTATTGACGACACGGACCTAGTTTTAACTTAAAAACTTATAAATGACCACTTTTTATTTAGAAAAATTTTAAAATAGTGATGTGACATGTACAGTGCACTTGAATATACCAATTAAAGGGAGTTATTAGCAAGCTAGTGATCTCACACTGAGGTAGGTGACGACAACTAATGTTTTGCCTTGATTTTAAACCATGTTTAAACATAGCATCATGTGTGATTGTGTTTTAAATTGCGATTTTTATTTACCATAGATTTCATGCGACATCAAGCGCATGTGATGGTTATTCCAAATTGAATTCTTTTACTGAATAAACTTATTTAAAATGATGGTACAAGCATGATGTTAATTAGTTATGCTTAATTAGAGATTTATTTCTTATTATATATATAGAAAATGCATGGATTTACATGGAAATGAGTATAGAGGCTTATTAATGGGTCATTTTATAGGCTAACCCTGTGATGAGGGGCATGTCTTGGGGATTTCAAGCTATAAGTGCTCTTGAGTTTTAGCATATACATATGATTTCCGTGTTTTATATTTGATGACGGGTGCTCTCGCCTGGTGGGCGTCATGCTAGGAGGGATAGGGCCGGCCACCCACCTTCCGAGATTATGATGTGATGAGTTTGTGATATGATAGACACCTGCCCATAGATGGCATTCGGTAGGGGTTTGGTAACATGGATAGTCCACACTACGGCTCTGAGCCTTTCCATGGGGACAGACGCTAAGTCTCCCGTTATGGTGTCGACGGAGAGCGGCGGTGGTTGATACCCATGGAGGGTTGCCACTACAGCATGATGGCCCATATTCTTGTTATGTGTGCATGCATGATGAGCATGGTTATGGATGGTATGCCTGGGTGTGACGACACTCAGAGGTTGACTATGTGTACTCCTGATCAGGGATGTTAGTGCGATGTGGTGGGACCCATTACCTTAGGGTGCCCTTATTCTGGATGTATGCTCCATTTTATTGATTCATGTCATGTTTTAACTCTGTGAATTTCATGTTTTAGCATATGGAATAAATTGGCATTTATTTGAACATGGCATTATGATATCACTATCTTCATAAATGTTAGATTTTTCATCGCATTGTTCATTATTTCTTGCATTTATTACATTAATTGTCTATGTACCTACACAAGCGATAGCTTGCTGAGGCATTGCTTTGTTTTGCAATGCCTTAGATCTCGAGCGCGATAACAGGAAAGGCAAGGCTGTTGAGAAGCCGTGAGAGCCGTCAAGACCATTTTTCTATAGTATTAGACAAAGTGATGTGAGTCATTAAACAGGATTATCATTTGGATTTTTATTATGGACTCGCATATTTTATATTGGGATGTGATTTAGATCTTTGGACATATGTTGGACATTTATATGGGATGTTATGATGGATAGACCCTGGGCCATATTATTATTGTCTTTTGGACGTTTATTTGATTTAAAATAAAGGCGCCTATTTATTTGACGTTGATTTATACGCGGATTATTTATTTATGTTTAAATTACATGTATGCCATTTTGTGAAAGGAAAATTAACACCCGGAGTTTTTAAGATAGGTTAGTAAAGTGTTAAATAAATCTTTTCTCATGGGATCCCAAATGCTCTTATTTAAATTGCCATTATAAAAAAAAAAAAATTTGTCTTAAAAATCCTGGGTGTTACAAAGTTGGTATCGAGCCCGCCTAGTCCATCATAATCCTTGTGAATGTCCATTTATATGTGAATAATGTACCATAATAGTTGTAGAGAGAGAAACGATGAGAGAAGAACTTACACTTAGTGACATGTAAAATTTTGACAGATGGCTCCTCGGAGAAGGACAAGGTCTACCCCTCGCTACACCCGTGGCTCCACCTCGCCGAGTCCTCTCGATCAAGGGGATCGAGATGCCAAGTTATTGAATCGGTTAATGTCGTAGACTCGTACCACTTATACAAAGAAGAGGTTAGGACAACAAGTTGACGCAGCCTAACCCTAGCCCTATTCCACCACCTAAAGTGGCACCCATGGTTTCGTCATGGGTCCTCACAACCAAGACAGAACCATCGCACCTAGAGCCACGGAGGGTGATGCTACGAGTGACTCTAAGAAGACTGACAAATTATTGGAAAGGTTTCAAAAGATGGTGAAACCCTTTTATGGCGATGGTAACACGGAGGAGGCCGAGCGATGGTTATTTGAGGCGGAGAGGACATTCGACGCTATGAAGATCTCACCAGATGATCAAGTTAGAGTAGCCTCCTACCCGTCGGAAGGAGAGGCCGCTTTCGTGGCGTACTTTCACACTCACCCGACCAGATCCGACCGAGACGATGACATGGGCAGCCTTTAAACAGGCTTACGACACTCAGTATTTTCCACCTCATGCATTGCAGTCCATGAAGAAGGAGTTTGCCACCCCGGAGCAGAGAGATATGACGGTTCAAGAAGACTCGAACCGATTTACACGACCGAGGAGATTTGCACCTCACGCACCGGCCTCGCACACGAGGCAACTGACAGATTTGTGGATGGGTTGACTCCTTGACTGAGAGATCGAGTGATTTCTTCTCGACCCACTTCTGTGCGAGATGTTGCTGATATGGCGTCCATGCATGAGAAGAACTCTCTCAGAAATAGAGGGAGTGCGTTACAGCCATTTAAGGGCAAGCGGCCATTTGGTGCTATGCGTACACATGGGGCATCGTGTTATCCACCACAGGCCAAATTTAAGAGAGACGCCGAGAGGAAGAGATGTGATAGGTGCAAGGGTTGGCACCCTGGGCGAGGGTGCAATAGATTCGAACGACCACAGCAGCAGAGGCAGCCACAACCACAGAGACAGTCCTATACACCTTACCAGAGACAGCCATACAGTGTGTTTCAACCGTGGAGACGTTGGCCATTTCATTAAGGACCGCCCTAAGGGGCAGAGGCGTACAGAGATGGGAGCAGAGGCAGCTAACGCGCCACGTAGCCGTGGACGAGTATTTGCCATCTCATCGCACAGCACAGTGCATCACACAAGGTCGTAGAAGGTACTCTTCTAGTCTCTGATAGACATGCCAAAGTTCTTTTTGACACAGGGTCTACACATTCTTTTATATAATGTATTTTGGCATCTTGCCTTGATGTATGTGTACACAAACTAGCATTTGGATTATATATTATGACACTGTGGGAGAGACAAGAGAGACTACAGAATATATTAGAGATATACCCGTAGAGATATCGCGTGAGTATGGACACGTACTTCATCTTACTAGACATGGTAGACTATGATGTTATTCTTGGGATGGATTGGTTAGCCAACTATGGTGCTATGGTAGACCGCCGAAAGAAGCGAGTCACTTTTCTTATACCCGGGCAAACTGTAAATAGTGTTCCAGGGTAGGAAAGATCAGCAGTACATGCATCATTTCTGCTATGAAGGCGGCACGATTTTATGCACGAGGGTGTAACGCATTCCTCGCATATGTGACTATTGAGGAAAAGGAGCAGCCACAGCTTGATGAGATTGATGTTGTCCATGATTTTGCTGATGTATTTCCCGAGGAATTACCAGGATTGCCGCCAAGTAGGGGAGATTGACTTCACCATTGACTTGGTGCCGGTACATCGCCTATCTCTAAGGCACCATACAGGATGGCTTCAGCAGAGTTGAGAGAACTTCAGGTACAATTGCAAGAGTTACTGGATAAGGGCTTTATCAGGCCGAGTGGATCACCATGGGGAGCACCAGTCCTTTTCGTGAAGAAAAAGGATGGATCACTGAGACTATGCATTGATTATCGGTTGTTGAATGGTGTTACTATAAAGAACCGATACCCTTTGCCACGCATAGATGATTTATTTGATCAGCTCCAATCGGCACAAGTGTTCTCCAAGATAGATCTGAGGTCAGGGTATCATCAGCCGAGGGTTAGAGAAGAGGATATCTCGAAGACTGCCTTTAGGAGTCGTTATGGTCATTATGAGTTTCTAGTGATGCCGTTTGGATTGACGAACGCACCTGCAGTGTTCATGGATCTAATGAACCGTGTCTTTCGAGCTTATCTGAATAAGTTCGTGATTGTATTCGTGGATGACATCTTGATTTATTCGCCTAGTCATGATACACATAGGGAGCATCTCCACACGGTATTGGACACACTTCGTCGACATCGCCTGTATGCCAAGTTCGCAAGTGTGATTTTTGGCTAGACCAGTGCATTTCTTAGGCCACGTCATATCTAAGGATGGAGTGGCCGTGGATTCAACAAAGGTAGAGGCGTACTACACCGGGAGAGGCCCAAGACAAGGATCGAGATACGCAGCTTTTCTCGGTTTAAGGTGGTATTATCGTCGTTTTATAGAGGGATTCTCTAAGATCGCATTACCATTGACCACCCTGACTAGGAAAGACACTCAATTTGTATGGACCGAGGCTTGCGAGGAGAGCTTCCAAGAGCTCAAGAGGAGACTTACTACTGCTCCGTATTGACCTTACCATCCGGTGCAAAGTGCGGTTATGTAGTTTATTGCGACGCTCCGGCAAGGGATTAGGAGCAGTGTTGATGCAACATGGGAAGGTAATTGCCTATGCGTCTGCACACCGAAGACACATGAGGTAAATTACCCAACACATGACCCGGAATTAGCAGCCGTGGTATTTGCGTTGAAGTCCCGGGAGACATTATCTTTATGGTGAGAGATTTGAGGTATTCACTGATCATAAGAGCCTCAAGTACTTCTTTACTCAGAGTGAATTGAATATGAGGCAGCGCAGATGGATGGAGTATCTCAAGGACTTCGACTTCACCATACAGTACCATCCTGGGAAGGCTAACGTCGTTGCAGATGCCCTGAGTAGGAAGGCGGGTGTGATGATTGCCAATTTGACAACTCGGTCTAAGTTCTTTGACAGGATCTTAGAGGCACAGGGCAAAGACAAGGAAACACAGGATTTGACAGATAAGACAGATGTTTCGAGGGGACCAGATGGAGGGGTAAGATTTAAGGGAAGGTTGATAGTACCAGCAGATGACGAATTGAAGCGCGAGTTACTTCAAGAAGCACACCAATCCCCTTATACAATTCATCCTGGGGGTACGAAGATGTATCAGGATCTCAAGAGGCATTTTTGGTGGAATGGTATGAAAAAGGATGTTGGAGAGTGCGTTGCACGATGTTTGACCTGTCAGCAGGTCAAGGCTGAGCATCAGCGTCGTCCATCGGGACTACTTCAGACACTGGACCTTCCAGAGTGGAAGTGGGACCATATTACCATGGACTTCGTTCTAGGTCTTCCGAGGACCGCTAGCGGCCACGACATGATATGGGTCGTCGTGGACAGGTTGACCAAGTCTGCTCATTTCCTTCCTATCAGACAAAATCAAACCGTGGATAGCTTAGCGAAATTATATGTTAAGGAGATCGTCACTACATGGCGTTCACTTGACAATTATATCGGGTCGAGATACGCGATTTACCTCAAAATACTGGAAGAGCGTGCAAGAGGCATTAGGGTCGAGACTGAAATTTAGCACAGCATTCCATCCTCAGACAGACGGACAGAGCGAGAGGACCATCCAGACTATTGAGGATATGCTACGAGCCTGTGTTATGGATTGGAAGGGTAGCTGGGAAGATCATTTACCTTTGGTGGAATTTGCTTATAATAATAGTCATCACGCTAGTATTGGCATGGCTCCATATGAGGCACTTTATGGCAGACCCTGCTCTGGCCACCTTTATGTTGGAGTGATGTAGGAGAAAGACGCGTGGTGAAATCTGAGTTAGTGGAAGAATGTGCAGAGAAAGTCCAACTCATCCGGAAGAGGTTACCGACTACCACGGCCGACAGAAAAGTTATGCGTACAAGAGGCGAAAAGACTTAGAGTTCTTTGAGGGCGAGCATGTATTCTTGAAAGTTTCTCCTATGAAAGGGGTGTTGAGGTTTGGAAATAAAGGGAAGCTTAGTCCTGTGTATATTGGACCTTTCGAGATCTTACGCAGAGTTGGAGTCGTGGCATATCGCCTAGCCTTACCACCACAGCCAAGCAAATGTGCATGACGTCTTTCACGTGTCTATGCCGAGGAAATACGTGCCGATCCCTCACACGTATTGGAGCAGATCCCAGGAGAGCTACAGGCCGACATGACATTTGAGGAGAGACCAAAGGCGCGTCCTAGATACAAAAGTCAAGGAGTTAAGGAATAAGACCATTGCCTTGGTCAAAGTCCTTTGGCGGCAAAGATCATTCACTACAGAGGCTACCCGGGAGATCGAGGAGGAGATGCGAAAGATCCATCTAGAGTTATTTACATAGAGGTATGTAGCTAAATTTCGAGGACGAAATTTTTATAAGGAGGGAAGAATGTAATATCCTTAATTTTTAGGATAAAATAGGAAATTATTAAATAAATTAAAATAAAAATTTATGGATGAAATTTTTTCCTAAAAACATAATAATTTGAAAGTGCTCGTCGATAGGAGTCCAACGCCACCAAGAACGCGGAAAACGGAGCTCAAACGAGGGAGTTATGAGCCGTCGAAGTTGTAAGGGCAATTTTGTCATTTGACAGAAACGTATAACACAGGGGCCCAAATTGATAATGGCACCCCGTCTTCCACACGTTCGTACCCAGATCCGGCAAAATCGCCGGAGAAGCCATGGAAAGAGGCGTGAATGGAAGAGGTTCTCTTCCCCTAGGACTCTAGGCCTATATCTACTCTCCCCAGGTTGCCAAAACGCTCCACTTTGAGCGTTTTCTCTGAGTGTTTACGCAAAACCCTAGCCCTGCAAAACTTGGATTTTCCGGCGAGTGGAGCCCCGGCAACACGAGCAACCACGGCTAGGTGCAAGGTAAGCCTTAAAACTATTTTTTTTAGTATTTATTAAATAGAGAAAATAATTAGAAAACCATTTAAAAATTAGGAAAAAATCAGATTTTTTTAGGAACTTTGTGCACGCTACTGTTGGAGCACGATTTCATAGACCAAACGTTGTCTGTTTGGAAATCGCACCGTCCAACTAGTGCACAAGAGACCCAAGAGCAAACCCTTTAAATTTGGGAGTGATCCAACGGTGGATTTCTCCATAAAACCCAAAAACCAGTACCTAGGGATGTTTTTAGGAACTTGGGAAAAACATGGTTTTTGGAGAAATCAATGCAAAAGGATGATAGAAATGGAAACTAGACAAAATTTGGAACAAAATGGTTCAAAAACCAAGTGATCTGGACACTGTAGGGTCACCGGTGATGACCTAAGCCGGCCGTCTTCTCGTGCGCCGGCTTCCGCATCGCTGTAAACCTGTAAACCGGCTGCTCGTGTAACCCGGTGTACACCGGGTGCCGGTGTAACCCGGTGTAAACCGGGCCGCCAGTGTAACCCAGTGTACACTGGTCGCCGGTGTAACCCGGTGTAAAGCAGGCCGCCGGTGTAAACCAAGGCACCCGCCAAACACCCTATAAATTAATAAATATTAATTTATGAAGTATTTTCACTTAAAATTGATTTTTGGGAGCTAGAGGAGTCCAAATCACGATCCGAAAGATGCGTTGTGACCGTATTGACGACACGGACCTAGTTTTAACTTAAAAACTTATAAATGACCACTTTTTATTTAGAAAAATTTTAAAATAGTGATGTGACATGTACAGGTGCACTTGAATATACCAATTAAAGGGAGTTATTAGCAAGCTAGTGATCTCACACTGAGGTAGGTGACGACAACTAATGTTTTGCCTTGATTTTAAACCATGTTTAAACATAGCATCATGTGTGATTGTGTTTTAAATTGCGATTTTTATTTACCATAGATTTCATGCGACATTGCGTACAGGATGGTTATTCCAAATTGAATTCTTTTACTGAATAAACTTATTTAAAATGATGGTACAAGCATGATGTTAATTAGTTATGCTTAATTAGAGATTTATTTCTTATTATATATATAGAAAATGCATGGATTTACATGGAAATGAGTATAGAGGCATAAGAATGGTCCTTTTATAGGCTAACCCTGTGATGAGGGGCATGTCTTGGGGATTTCAAGCTATAAGTGCTCTTGAGTTTTAGCATATACATATGATTTCCGTGTTTTATATTTGATGACGGGTGCTCTCGCCCAGTGGGCGTCATGCTAGGAGGGATAGGGCCGCCACCCACCTTCCGAGATTATGATGTGATGAGTTTGTGATATGATGTACACCGCCCATAGATGGCATTCGGTAGGGGTTTGGTAACATGGATAGTCCACACTACCGGCCCGAGCCTTTCCATGGGGACAGACGCTAAGTCTCCCGTTATGGTGTCGACGGAGAGCGGCGGTGGTTGATACCCATGGAGGGTTGCCACTACAGCATGATGGCCCATATTCTTGTTATGTGTGCATGCATGATGAGCATGGTTATGGATGGTATGCCTGGGTGTGACGACACTCAGAGGTTGACTATGTGTACTCCCGATCGTGGATGTTAGTGCGATGTGGTGGGACCCATTACCTTAGGGTGCCCTTATTCTCGGATGTATGCTCCATTTTATTGATTCATGTCATGTTTTAACTCCGTGAATTTCGTGTTTTAGCATATGGAATAAATTGGCATTTATTTGAACATGGCATTATGATATCACTATCTTCATAAATGTTAGATTTTTCATCAGTATTGTTCATTATTTCTTGCATTTATTACATTAATTGTCTATGTACCTACACAAGCGATAGCTTGCTGAGGCATTGCTTTGTTTTGCAATGCCTTAGATCTCGAGCGCGATAACAGGAAAGGCAAGGCTGTTGAGAAGCCGTGAGAGCCGTCAAGACCATTTTTCTATAGTATTAGACATGATGTGAGTCATTAAACAGGATTATCATTTGGATTTTTATTATGGACTGCATATTTTATATTGGGATGTGATTTAGATCTTTGGACATATGTTGGACATTTATATGGGATGTTATGATGGATAGACCCCGGGCCATATTATTATTGTCTTTTGGACGTTTATTTGATTTAAAATAAAGGCGCCTATTTATTTGACGTTGATTTATACGCAGATTATTTATTTATGTTTAAATTACATGTATGCCATTTTGTGAAAGGAAAATTAACACCCGGAGTTTTTAAGATAGGTTAGTAAAGTGTTAAATAAATCTTTTCTCATGGGATCCCAAATGCTCTTATTTAAATTGCCATTATAAAAAAAAAAAAATTTGTCTTAAAAATCCGGGGTGTTACAAAGTTGGTATCGAGCCCGCCTAGTCCATCATAATCCTTGTGAATGTCCATTTATATGTGAATAACAGTCCATAATAGTTGTAGAGAGAGAAACGATGAGAGAAGAACTTACACTTAGTGACATGTAAAATTTTGACAGATGGCTCCCGAGAAGGACAAGGTCTACCCCTGCTACACCCGTGGCTCCACCTGCTGAGTCCTCTGATCAAGGGGATCGAGATGCCAAGTTATTGAATCGGTTAATGTCAGGACTCGTACCACTTATACAAAGAAGAGGTTAGGACAAATTGTTGACGCAGCCTAACCCTAGCCCTATTCCACCACCTAAAGTGGCACCCATGGTTTCGTCGGGCCGCCTCTCACAACCAAGACAGAACCATCGCACCTAGAGCCACGGAGGGCGATGCTACGAGTGACTCTAAGAAGACAGACAAATTATTGGAAAGGTTTCAAAAGATGGTGAAACCCTTTTATGGCGATGGTAACACCTGAGGAGGCCGAGCGATGGTTATTTGAGGCGGAGAGGACATTCGACGCTATGAAGATCTCACCAGATGATCAAGTTAGAGTAGCCTCCTACCCGCCGAAAGGTGAGGCCGGCTTCGGTGGCGTACTTTCACACTCACCCGACCAGATCCGACCGAGACGATGACATGGGCAGCCTTTAAACAAAGCTTTCGACACTCGCATTTTCCACCTCATGCATTGCGGTACCATGAAGAAGGAGTTTGCCACCCCGGGAGCAGAGAGATATGACAAGCTTCAGCAAGACTCGAACCGATTTACACGACTGTGGAGATTTGCACCTCACGCACTGGCCTCAGACACAGAGGCAACTGACAGATTTGTGGATGGGTTGACTCCTTGACTGAGAGATCGAGTGATTTCTTCTCGACCCACTTCTGTGCGAGATGTTGCTGATATGGCGTCCATGCATGAGAAGAACTCTCTCAGGAATAGAGGGAGTGCGTTTCAGCCCTTTAAGGGCAAGCGGCCATTTGGTGCTATGCAGACACATGGGGCATCAGGTTATCCACCACAGGCCAAATTTAAGAGAGACGCTGAGAGGAAGAGATGTGATAGGTGCAAGGGTTGGCACCCTGGGCGAGGGTGCAATAGATTCGAACGACCACAGCAGCAGAGGCAGCCACAACCACAGAGACAAATTCTATACACCTTACCAGAGACAGCCATACAGGTGTTTCAACTGTGGAGACGTTGGCCATTTCATTAAGGACTGCCCTAAGGGGCAGAGGCAGACAGAGATGGGAGCAGAGGCAGCTAACGCGCCACGTAGCCAGGGACGAGTATTTGCCATCTCATCAGGACAGGCACGGGCATCACACAAGGTCGTAGAAGGTACTCTTCTAGTCTCGGATAGACATGCCAAAGTTCTTTTTGACACAGGGTCTACACATTCTTTTATATAATGTATTTTTGCATCTTGCCTTGATGTATGTGTACACAAACTAGCATTTGGATTATATATTATGACACCTGTGGGAGAGACAGTAGAGACTACGTAATATATTAGAGATATACCCGTAGAGATATCGTGCGTGAGTATGGACACGTACTTCATCTTACTAGACATGGTAGACTATGATGTTATTCTTGGGATGGATTGGTTAGCCAACTATGGTGCTATGGTAGACCGCCGAAAGAAGCGAGTCACTTTTCTTATACCCGGGCAACCAGAAATAGTGTTCCAGGTAGGAAAGATCAGTGTGTACATGCATCATTTCTGCTATGAAGGCGCACGATTTTATGCACGAGGGTGTAACGCATTCCTCGCATATGTGACCGTTGAGGAAAAGGAGCAGCCACAGCCTGACGAGATTGATGTTGTCCGTGATTTTGCCGATGTATTTCCGAGGAATTACCAGGATTGCCGCCAAGTAGGGAGATTGACTTCACCATTGACTTGGTGCCTGCACATCGCCTATCTCTAAGGCACCATATAGGATGGCTCCAGCAGAGTTGAGAGAACTTCGTGTACAATTGCAAGAGTTACCGGATAAGGGCTTTATCGTGCCGAGTGGATCACCATGGGGAGCACCGGTCCTTTTCGTGAAGAAAAAGGATGGATCACCGAGACTATGCATTGATTATCGGTTGTTGAATGGTGTTACTATAAAGAACCGATACCCTTTGCCACGCATAGATGATTTATTTGATCAGCTCCAATCGGCACAAGTGTTCTCCAAGATAGATCCGAGGTCGTGGTATCATCACCGAGGGTTAGAGAAGAGGATATCTCGAAGACCGCCTTTAGGAGTCGTTATGGTCATTATGAGTTTCTAGTGATGCCGTTTGGATTGACGAACGCACCTCGCAAAGTGTTCATGGATCTAATGAACCGTGTCTTTCGAGCTTATCTCGAATAAGTTCGTGATTGTATTCGTGGATGACATCTTGATTTATTCGCCTAGTCATGATACACATAGGGAGCATCTCCACACGGTATTGGACACACTTCGTCGACATCGCTTGTATGCCAAGTTCAAGTGTGATTTTTGGCTAGACCAGTGCATTTCTTAGGCCACGTCATATCTAAGGATGGAGTGGCCGTGGATTCAACAAAGGTAGAGGCGTACTACACCGGGAGAGGCCCAAGACAAAGGATCGAGATACGCAGCTTTTCTCGGTTTGGTGGTATTATCGTCGTTTTATAGAGGGATTCTCTAAGATCGCATTACCATTGACCACCCTGACTAGGAAAGACACTCAATTTGTATGGACCGAGGCTTGCGAGGAGAGCTTCCAAGAGCTCAAGAGGAGACTTACTACCGCTCCGGTATTGACCTTACCATCTGGTGCAGGCGGTTATGTAGTTTATTGCGACGCCTCCGGCAAGGGATTAGGAGCAAGTGTTGATGCAACATGGGAAGGTAATTGCCTATGCGTCTAGACACCGAAGACACATGAGGTAAATTACCCAACACATGACCCGGAATTAGCAGCCGTGGTATTTGCGTTGAAGTCCCGGGAGACATTATCTTTATGGTGAGAGATTTGAGGTATTCACTGATCATAAGAGCCTCAAGTACTTCTTTACTCAGAGTGAATTGAATATGAGGCAGCGCAGATGGATGGAGTATCTCAAGGACTTCGACTTCACCATACAAGCACCATCCTCGGGAAGGCTAACGTCGTTGCAAATGCCCCGAGTAGGAAGGCGGTGTGATGATTGCCAATTTGACAACTCCTGGCCTAAGTTCTTTGACAGCATCTTAGAGGCACAAGGCAAAGACAAGGAAACACAGGATTTGACAGATAAGACAGATGTTTCGAGGGGACCAGATGGAGGGGTAAGATTTAAGGGAAGGTTGATAGTACCAGCAGATGACGAATTGAAGCGCGAGTTACTTCAAGAAGCACACCAATCCCCTTATACAATTCATCCTGGGGGTACGAAGATGTATCAGGATCTCAAGAGGCATTTTTGGTGGAATGGTATGAAAAAGGATGTTGGAGAGTGCGTTGCACGATGTTTGACCTGTCAGCAGGTCAAGGCTGAGCATCAGCGTCCATCAGGACTACTTCAGACACTGGACCTTCCAGAGTGGAAGTGGGACCATATTACCATGGACTTCGTTCTAGGTCTTCCGAGGACCGCTAGCGGCCACGACATGATATGGGTCGTCGTGGACAGGTTGACCAAGTCTGCTCATTTCCTTCCTATCAGACAAAATCAAACCGTGGATAGCTTAGCGAAATTATATGTTAAGGAGATCGTCACCTACATGGCGTTCCCTTGACAATTATATCTGATCGAGATACGCGATTTACCTCAAAATACCGGAAGAGCGTGCAAGAGGCATTAGGGTCGAGATCGAAATTTAGCACAAAGATTCCATCCTCGTACGTACGGACAGAGCGAGAGGACCATCCAGACTATTGAGGATATGCTACGAGCCCGTGTTATGGATTGGAAGGGTAGCCGGGAAGATCATTTACCTTTGGTGGAATTTGCTTATAATAATAGTCATCACGCTAGTATTGGCATGGCTCCATATGAGGCACTTTATGGCAGACCTTGTCTGGCCACCTTTATGTTGGAGTGATGTAGGAGAAAGACGCGGGGTGAAATCTGAGTTAGTGGAAGAATGTGCAGAGAAAGTCCAACTCATCCTAAGAGGTTACCGATACCTCACACGACGTAAAAGTTATGCGTACATGTGGCGAAAAGACTTAGAGTTCTTTGTGGGCGAGCATGTATTCTTGAAAGTTTCTCCTATGAAAGGGGTGTTGAGGTTTGGAAATAAAGGCAAGCTTAGTCCCGTGTATATTGGACCTTTCGAGATCTTACGCAGAGTTGGAGCCGTGGCATATCGCCTAGCCTTACCACCACACTAAGAAATGTGCATGACGTCTTTCACGTGTCTATGCCGAGGAAATACGTGCCGATCCCTCACACGTATTGGAGCAGATCCCGTGAGAGCTACAGGCTGACATGACATTTGAGGAGAGACCAGTGCGCGTCCTAGATACAAAAGTCAAGGAGTTAAGGAATAAGACCATTGCCTTGGTCAAAGTCCTTTGGCAGCATCATTCACTACAGGAGGCTACCTGGGAGACTGAGGAGGAGATGCGAAAGATCCATCTAGAGTTATTTACATAGAGGTATGTAGCTAAATTTCGAGGACGAAATTTTTATAAGGAGGGAAGAATGTAATATCCTTAATTTTTAGGATAAAATAGGAAATTATTAAATAAATTAAAATAAAAATTTATGGATGAAATTTTTTCCTAAAAACATAATAATTTGAAAGTGCTCGTCGATAGGAGTCCAACGCCACCAAGAACGTGAGAAACGGAGCTCAAACGAGGGAGTTATGAGCCGTCGAAGTTGTAAGGGCAATTTTGTCATTTGACAGAAACGTATAACACAGGGGCCCAAATTGATAATGGCACCCCCGTCTTCCACACGTCTGTACCCAGATCCGGCAAAATCGCCGGAGAAGCCATGGAAAGAGGCGTGAATGGAAGAGGTTCTCTTCCCCTAGGACTCTAGGCCTATATCTACTCTCCCCAGGTTGCCAAAACGCTCCACTTTCGAGCGTTTTCTCTGAGTGTTTACGCAAAACCCTAGCCCTGCAAAACTTGGATTTTCCGGCGAGTGGAGCCCCGGCAACACGAGCAACCACGGCTAGGTGCAAGGTAAGCCTTAAAACTATTTTTTTTAGTATTTATTAAATAGAGAAAATAATTAGAAAACCATTTAAAAATTAGGAAAAAATCAGATTTTTTTAGGAACTTTGTGCACGCTACTGTTGGAGCACGATTTCATAGACCAAACGTTGTCTGTTTGGAAATCGCACCGTCCAACTAGTGCACAAGAGACCCAAGAGCAAACCCTTTAAATTTGGGAGTGATCCAACGGTGGATTTCTCCAGAAAATCCAAAACCAAGACTAGGGATGTTTTTAGGAACTTGGGAAAAACTGTTTAAAAAACATGGTTTTTGGAGAAATCAATGCAAAAGGATGATAGAAATGGAAACTATACAAAATTTGGAACAAAATGGTTCAAAAACCAAGTGATTTGGACACCTGTAGGGTCACCGGTGATGACCGGAAGCTGGTCGTCTTCTCAGGCGCCGGTTTCCGCATCGCCGGTGTAAACCGGGCTGCCCGTGTAACCCAATGTACACTGGGTGCCGGTGTAACCCGGTGTAAACTGGGCCGCCGGTGTAACCCAGTGTACACTGGTCGCCGGTGTAACCCGGTGTAAAGCAGGGCCGCTGGTGTAAACCAGTGCACCCGCCAAACACCCTATAAATTAATAAATATTAATTTATGAAGTATTTTCACTTAAAATTGATTTTTGGGAGCTAGAGGAGTCCAAATCACGATCCGAAAGATGCGTTGTGACCGTATTGACGACACGGACCTAGTTTTAACTTAAAAACTTATAAATGACCACTTTTTATTTAGAAAAATTTTAAAATAGTGATGTGACATGTACAGGTGCACTTGAATATACCAATTAAAGGGAGTTATTAGCAAGCTAGTGATCTCACACTGAGGTAGGTGACGACAACTAATGTTTTGCCTTGATTTTAAACCATGTTTAAACATAGCATCATGTGTGATTGTGTTTTAAATTGCGATTTTTATTTACCATAGATTTCATGCGATATCAAGGCATGTGATGGTTATTCCAAATTGAATTCTTTTTACTGAATAAACTTATTTAAAATGATGGTACAAGCATGATGTTAATTAGTTATGCTTAATTAGAGATTTATTTCTTATTATATATATAGAAAATGCATGGATTTACATGGAAATGAGTATAGAGGCTTAGTAGTGGTCCTTTTATAGCAACCCCAGGATGAGGGGCATGTCTTGGGGATTTCAAGCTATAAGTGCTCTTGAGTTTTAGCATATACATATGATTTCCGTGTTTTATATTTGATGACGGGTGCTCTCGCCGGTGGGCGTCATGCTAGGAGGGATAGGGCCGGCCACCCACCTTCCGAGATTATGATGTGATGAGTTTGTGATATGATAGACACCGCCCATAGATGGCATTCTAGGGGTTTGGTAACATGGATAGTCCACACTACGGCCTCGAGCCTTTCCATGGGGACGTACGCTAAGTCTCCCGTTATGGTGTCGACGGAGAGCGGCGGTGGTTGATACCCATGGAGGGTTGCCACTACAAAGATGATGGCCCATATTCTTGTTATGTGTGCATGCATGATGAGCATGGTTATGGATGGTATGCCCGGGTGTGACGACACTCGAGGTTGACTATGTGTACTCCCGATCGTGATGTTAGTGCGATGTGGTGGGACCCATTACCTTAGGGTGCCCTTATTCTCGATGTATGCTCCATTTTATTGATTCATGTCATGTTTTAACTCGTGAATTTCATGTTTTAGCATATGGAATAAATTGGCATTTATTGAACATGGCATTATGATATCACTATCTTCATAAATGTTAGATTTTTCATCAGTATTGTTCATTATTTCTTGCATTTATTACATTAATTGTCTATGTACCTACACAAGCGATAGCTTCTTTGAGGCATTGCTTTGTTTTGCAATGCCTTAGATCTCGAGCGCGATAACAGAAAGGCAAGGCCGTTGAGAAGCCGTGAGAGCTGCTGAAGACCATTTTTCTATAGTATTAGACAGTGATGTGAGTCATTAAACAGGATTATCATTTGGATTTTTATTATGGACTGCATATTTTATATTGGGATGTGATTTAGATCTTTGGACATATGTTGGACATTTATATGGGATGTTATGATGGATAGACCCTGGGCCATATTATTATTGTCTTTTGGACGTTTATTTGATTTAAAATAAAGGCGCCTATTTATTTGACGTTGATTTATACGCGGATTATTTATTTATGTTTAAATTACATGTATGCCATTTTGTGAAAGGAAAATTAACACCCGGAGTTTTTAAGATAGGTTAGTAAAGTGTTAAATAAATCTTTTCTCATGGGATCCCAAATGCTCTTATTTAAATTGCCATTATAAAAAAAAAAAAATTTGTCTTAAAAATCCGGGGTGTTACAAAGTTGGTATCAGAGCCCAGTCTAGTCCATCATAATCCTTGTGAATGTCCATTTATATGTGAATAACAGTCCATAATAGTTGTAGAGAGAGAAACGATGAGAGAAGAACTTACACTTAGTGACATGTAAAATTTTGACAGATGGCTCCTCGGAGAAGGACAAGGTCTACCCCTGCTACACCCGTGGCTCCACCTGCTGAGTCCTCTGATCAAGGGGATCGAGATGCCAATTTATTGAATCGGTTAATGTCAGGACTCGTACCACTTATACAGCAGCAGGTTAGGACAGCTGTTGACGCAGCTAACCCTAGCCCTATTCCACCACCTAAAGTGGCACCCATGGTTTCGTCAGTTCAGTCCTCACAACCAGTACAGGAACCATCAGTACCTAGAGCCACGGAGGGTGATGCTACGAGTGACTCTAAGAAGACTGACAAATTATTGGAAAGGTTTCAAAAGATGGTGAAACCCTTTTATGGCGATGGTAACACGGAGGAGGCCGAGCGATGGTTATTTGAGGCGGAGAGGACATTCGACGCTATGAAGATCTCACCAGATGATCAAGTTAGAGTAGCCTCCTACCTGCTGAAAGGTGAGGCCGGCTTCTGGTGGCAGACTTTCACACTCACCCGACCAGATCCGACCGAGACGATGACATGGGCAGCCTTTAAACAGGCTTTCGACACTCAGTATTTTCCACCTCATGCATTGCAGTCCATGAAGAAGGAGTTTGCCACCCTGGAGCAGAGAGATATGACGGTTCAGCAGTACCTGAACCGATTTACACGACTGAGGAGATTTGCACCTCACGCACTGGCCTCAGACACAGAGGCAACTGACAGATTTGTGGATGGGTTGACTCCTTGGCTGAGAGATCGAGTGATTTCTTCTCGACCCACTTCTGTGCGAGATGCTGCTGATATGGCGTCCATGCATGAGAAGAACTCTCTCAGGAATAGAGGGAGTGCGTTTCAGCCCTTTAAGGGCAAGCGGCCATTTGGTGCTATGCAGACACATGGGGCATCAGGTTATCCACCACAGGCCAAATTTAAGAGAGACGCTGAGAGGAAGAGATGTGATAGGTGCAAGGGTTGGCACCCTGGGCGAGGGTGCAATAGATTCGAACGACCACAGCAGCAGAGGCAGCCACAACCACAGAGACAGTCCTATACACCTTACCAGAGACAGCCATACAGGTGTTTCAACTGTGGAGACGTTGGCCATTTCATTAAGGACTGCCCTAAGGGGCAGGCAGACAGAGATGGGAGCAGAGGCAGCTAACGCGCCACGTAGCCAGGGACGAGTATTTGCCATCTCATCAGGACAGGCACAGGCATCACACAAGGTCGTAGAAGGTACTCTTCTAGTCTCGGATAGACATGCCAAAGTTCTTTTTGACACAGGGTCTACACATTCTTTTATATAATGTATTTTTGCATCTTGCCTTGATGTATGTGTACACAAACTAGCATTTGGATTATATATTATGACACCTGTGGGAGAGACAGTAGAGACTACAGAATATATTAGAGATATACCTGTAGAGATATCAGGCGTGAGTATGGACACAGACTTCATCTTACTAGACATGGTAGACTATGATGTTATTCTTGGGATGGATTGGTTAGCCAACTATGGTGCTATGGTAGACTGCCGAAAGAAGCGAGTCACTTTTCTTATACCTGGGCAACCAGAAATAGTGTTCCAGGGTAGGAAAGATCAGGCAGGTACATGCATCATTTCTGCTATGAAGGCGGCACGATTTTATGCACGAGGGTGTAACGCATTCCTCGCATATGTGACTGTTGAGGAAAAGGAGCAGCCACAGCTTGACGAGATTGATGTTGTCCGTGATTTTGCAGATGTATTTCCCGAGGAATTACCAGATTGCCGCCAAGTAGGGAGATTGACTTCTCCATTGATTTGGCGGGGGGTACATCGCCTATCTCTAAGGCACCATATAGGATGGCTCCAGCAGAGTTGAGAGAACTTCAGGTACAATTGCAAGAGTTACTGGATAAGGGCTTTATCAGGCCGAGTGGATCACCATGGGGAGCACCAGTCCTTTTCGTGAAGAAAAAGGATGGATCACTGAGACTATGCATTGATTATCGGTTGTTGAATGGTGTTACTATAAAGAACCGATACCCTTTGCCACGCATAGATGATTTATTTGATCAGCTCCAATCGGCACAAGTGTTCTCCAAGATAGATCTGAGGTCAGGGTATCATCAGCTGAGGGTTAGAGAAGAGGATATCTCGAAGACTGCCTTTAGGAGTCGTTATGGTCATTATGAGTTTCTAGTGATGCCGTTTGGATTGACGAACGCACCTGCAGTGTTCATGGATCTAATGAACCGTGTCTTTCGAGCTTATCTGAATAAGTTCGTGATTGTATTCGTGGATGACATCTTGATTTATTCGCCTAGTCATGATACACATAGGGAGCATCTCCACACGGTATTGGACACACTTCGTCGACATCAGTTGTATGCCAAGTTCAGTAAGTGTGATTTTTGGCTAGACCAGGTGCATTTCTTAGGCCACGTCATATCTAAGGATGGAGTGGCCGTGGATTCAACAAAGGTAGAGGCAGTACTACACTGGGAGAGGCCCAAGACAGTGACTGAGATACGCAGTTTTCTCGGTTTGGCAGGGTATTATCGTCGTTTTATAGAGGGATTCTCTAAGATCGCATTACCATTGACCACCCTGACTAGGAAAGACACTCAATTTGTATGGACCGAGGCTTACGAGGAGAGCTTCCAAGAGCTCAAGAGGAGACTTACTCTTGCTCCGGTATTGACCTTACCATCCGGTGCGGCGGTTATGTAGTTTATTGTGACGCCTCCAGCAAGGGATTAGGAGCAGTGTTGATGCAACATGGGAAGGTAATTGCCTATGCGTCTAGACAGCTGAAGACACATGAGGTAAATTACCCAACACATGACCTGGAATTAGCAGCCGTGGTATTTGCGTTGAAGTCCTGGAGACATTATCTTTATGGTGAGAGATTTGAGGTATTCACTGATCATAAGAGCCTCAAGTACTTCTTTACTCAGAGTGAATTGAATATGAGGCAGCACAGATGGATGGAGTATCTCAAGGACTTCGACTTCACCATACAGTACCATCCTGGGAAGGCTAACGTCGTTGCAGATGCCCTGAGTAGGAAGGCGGGTGTGATGATTGCCAATTTGACAACTCGGTCTAAGTTCTTTGACAGGATCTTAGAGGCACAAGGCAAAGACAAGGAAACACAGGATTTGACAGATAAGACAGATGTTTCGAGGGGACCAGATGGAGGGGTAAGATTTAAGGGAAGGTTGATAGTACCAGCAGATGACGAATTGAAGCGCGAGTTACTTCAAGAAGCACACCAATCCCCTTATACAATTCATCCTGGGGGTACGAAGATGTATCAGGATCTCAAGAGGCATTTCTGGTGGAATGGTATGAAAAAGGATGTTGGAGAGTGCGTTGCACGATGTTTGACCTGTCAGCAGGTCAAGGCTGAGCATCAGCGTCCATCAGGACTACTTCAGACACTGGACCTTCCAGAGTGGAAGTGGGACCATATTACCATGGACTTCG
Organism: Warburgia ugandensis; assembly: GCA_035236585.1. Lineage (NCBI taxonomy): Eukaryota > Viridiplantae > Streptophyta > Magnoliopsida > Canellales > Canellaceae > Warburgia > Warburgia ugandensis. The sequence goes on along the minus strand of CP141132.1, from coordinate 74,041,183 downwards.
TTCTAGGTCTTCCGAGGACCGCTAGCGGCCACGACATGATATGGGTCGTCGTGGACAAAGTTGACCAAGTCTGCTCATTTCCTTCCTATCAGACAAAATCAAACCGTGGATAGCTTAGCGAAATTATATGTTAAGGAGATCGTCAGTCTACATGGCGTTCCCTTGACAATTATATCGGATCGAGATACGCGATTTACCTCAAAAATACCGGAAGAGCGTGCAAGAGGCATTAGGGTCGAGATCGAAATTTAGCATGACATTCCATCCTCGTACGTACGGACGCAGCGAGAGGACCATCTAGACTATTGAGGATATGCTACGAGCCCGTGTTATGGATTGGAAGGGTAGGCGGGAAGATCATTTACCTTTGGTGGAATTTGCTTATAATAATAGTCATCACGCTAGTATTGGCATGGCTCCATATGAGGCACTTTATGGCAGACCTTGTCGGTCACCTTTATGTTGGAGTGATGTAGGAGAAAGACGCGTGGTGAAATCTGAGTTAGTGGAAGAATGTGCAGAGAAAGTCCAACTCATCCGGAAGAGGTTACTGACAGCTCACAGTCGACAGAAAAGTTATGCAGACAAGAGGCGAAAAGACTTAGAGTTCTTTGAGGGCGAGCATGTATTCTTGAAAGTTTCTCCTATGAAAGGGGTGTTGAGGTTTGGAAATAAAGGGAAGCTTAGTCCCAGGTATATTGGACCTTTCGAGATCTTACGCAGAGTTGGAGCTGTGGCATATCAGCTAGCCTTACCACCACAGCTAGCAAATGTGCATGACGTCTTTCACGTGTCTATGCTGAGGAAATACGTGCCAGATCCCTCACACGTATTGGAGCAGATCCCAGGAGAGCTACAGGCTGACATGACATTTGAGGAGAGACCAGTGCGCGTCCTAGATACAAAAGTCAAGGAGTTAAGGAATAAGACCATTGCCTTGGTCAAAGTCCTTTAGAAGATCATTCACTACAGGAGGCTACCTGGGAGACTGAGGAGGAGATGCGAAAGATCCATCTAGAGTTATTTACATAGAGGTATGTAGCTAAATTTCGAGGACGAAATTTTTATAAGGAGGGAAGAATGTAATATCCTTAATTTTTAGGATAAAATAGGAAATTATTAAATAAATTAAAATAAAAATTTATGGATGAAATTTTTTCCTAAAAACATAATAATTTGAAAGTGCTCGTCGATAGGAGTCCAACGCCACCAAGAACGCGAAAAACGGAGCTCAAACGAGGGAGTTATGAGCCGTCGAAGTTGTAAGGGCAATTTTGTCATTTGACAGAAACGTATAACACAGGGGCCCAAATTGATAATGGCACCCCCGTCTTCCACACGTCTGTACCCAGATCCGGCAAAATCGCCGGAGAAGCCATGGAAAGAGGCGTGAATGGAAGAGGTTCTCTTCCCCTAGGACTCTAGGCCTATATCTACTCTCCCCAGGTTGCCAAAACGCTCCACTTTGAGCGTTTTCTCTGAGTGTTTACGCAAAACCCTAGCCCTGCAAAACTTGGATTTTCCGGCGAGTGGAGCCCCGGCAACACGAGCAACCACGGCTAGGTGCAAGGTAAGCCTTAAAACTATGTTTTTTAGTATTTATTAAATAGAGAAAATAATTAGAAAACCATTTAAAAATTAGGAAAAAATCAGATTTTTTTTAGGAACTTTGTGCACGCTACTGTTGGAGCACGATTTCATAGACCAAACGTTGTCTGTTTGGAAATCGCACCGTCCAACTAGTGCACAAGAGACCCAAGAGCAAACCCTTTAAATTTGGGAGTGATCCAACGGTGGATTTCTCCAGAAAATCCAAAAACCAGTACCTAGGGATGTTTTTAGGAACTTGGGAAAAACTGTTTAAAAAACATGGTTTTTGGAGAAATCAATGCAAAAGGATGATAGAAATGGAAACTAGACAAAATTTGGAACAAAATGGTTCAAAAACCAAGTGATTTGGACACCTGTAGGGTCACCGGTGATGACCTAAGCCTGGTCGTCTTCTCGTGCGCCGGTTTCCGCATCGCCGGTGTAAACTGGGCTGCCCGTGTAACCCAAAGTACACTGGGTGCCGGTGTAACCCGGTGTAAACCGGGCCGCCAGTGTAACCCAGTGTACACTGGTCGCCGGTGTAACCCGGTGTAAAGGTGGCCGCTGGTGTAAACCGGTGCACCCGCCAAACACCCTATAAATTAATAAATATTAATTTATGAAGTATTTTCACTTAAAATTGATTTTTGGGAGCTAGAGGAGTCCAAATCACGATCCGAAAGATGCGTTGTGACCGTATTGACGACACGGACCTAGTTTTAACTTAAAAACTTATAAATGACCACTTTTTATTTAGAAAAATTTTAAAATAGTGATGTGACATGTACAAAAAAGGTGCACTTGAATATACCAATTAAAGGGAGTTATTAGCAAGCTAGTGATCTCACACTGAGGTAGGTGACGACAACTAATGTTTTGCCTTGATTTTAAACCATGTTTAAACATAGCATCATGTGTGATTGTGTTTTAAATTGCGATTTTTATTTACCATAGATTTCATGCGACATTGCGTATGTGATGGTTATTCCAAATTGAATTCTTTACCGAATAAACTTATTTAAAATGATGGTACAAGCATGATGTTAATTAGTTATGCTTAATTAGAGATTTATTTCTTATTATATATATAGAAAATGCATGGATTTACATGGAAATGAGTATAGAGGCTTAGTAGCTGGTCATTTTATAGGCTAACCCGGTGATGAGGGGCATGTCTTGGGGATTTCAAGCTATAAGTGCTCTTGAGTTTTAGCATATACATATGATTTCCGTGTTTTATATTTGATGACGGGTGCTCTCGCCCGGTGGGCGTCATGCTAGGAGGGATAGGGCCGGCCACCCACCTTCCGAGATTATGATGTGATGAGTTTGTGATATGATAGACACCTGCCCATAGATGGCATTCGGTAGGGGTTTGGTAACATGGATAGTCCACACTACCGGCCTGAGCCTTTCCATGGGGACAGACGCTAAGTCTCCCGTTATGGTGTCGACGGAGAGCGGCGGTGGTTGATACCCATGGAGGGTTGCCACTGCAGCATGATGACCCATATTCTTGTTATGTGTGCATGCATGATGAGCATGGTTATGGATGGTATGCCTGGGTGTGACGACACTCAAAGGTTGACTATGTGTACTCCTGATCAGGGATGTTAGTGCGATGTGGTGGGACCCATTACCTTAGGGTGCCCTTATTCTGGATGTATGCTCCATTTTATTGATTCATGTCATGTTTTAACTCCGTGAATTTCATGTTTTAGCATATGGAATAAATTGGCATTTATTGAACATGGCATTATGATATCACTATCTTCATAAATGTTAGATTTTTCATCAGTATTGTTCATTATTTCTTGCATTTATTACATTAATTGTCTATGTACCTACACAAGCGATAGCTTGCTGAGGCATTGCTTTGTTTTGCAATGCCTTATATCTCGAGCGCGATAACAGGAAAGGCAAGGCTGTTGAGAAGCCGTGAGAGCTGCTGAAGACCATTTTTCTATAGTATTAGACAGTGATGTGAGTCATTAAACAGGATTATCATTTGGATTTTTATTATGGACTGCATATTTTATATTGGGATGTGATTTAGATCTTTGGACATATGTTGGACATTTATATGGGATGTTATGATGGATAGACCCTGGGCCATATTATTATTGTCTTTTGGACGTTTATTTGATTTAAAATAAAGGCGCCTATTTATTTGACGTTGATTTATACGCGGATTATTTATTTATGTTTAAATTACATGTATGCCATTTTGTGAAAGGAAAATTAACACCCGGAGTTTTTAAGATAGGTTAGTAAAATGTTAAATAAATCTTTTCTCATGGGATCCCAAATGCTCTTATTTAAATTGCCATTATAAAAAAAAAAAAAATTGTCTTAAAAATCCGGGGTGTTACATATATAAATTAATATATAAATGATATTCATTAGTAATACCTTCTGTTATGTTTACCATCATTCATAGGAATTTGCTTTGGCCATTTTCATGCTCACTAATTGCTACCTTGGGGCATTAAAACAAAGATAAGAAGTAAAGTAGAAGATATAGCAAGGGTAACTTTAATCTATGTTAATTTAACACCCAAAGAGAAACATCTTGCCTTCCACTTACATATCTCCAATTAACTCTTTCCACCACATGAACTAACTGAAAAGCTCTTGAGCTTCCATTATCACATGGAAGCCACAAAATAGGTACAAGGGACACATAATAAACACATGGCATCCCAAAGAGATTGCTTCATGATAAAGTATAGCTTCATCCATTGTAATGCCCCATAAGTCTTGTTAAGATTCACAGTCTTATCTTGGGTTCATATTATTTCATTAGTCTTAACCCTCAACCCAAAGCTGACTTCCTCTTTAGAAATGATGAAAGTATCATCATTAAATTGAAGCAATGCTTAAACTCAGTTCTCCTAAAGTTCAAACCTTTGATCAAGTAATTTTCTATTACCACCTTCAAGCTTTGACAAAAAGCTTCTCCAACAATGATGAATAGATAAGGGAACAAATATCCCCTTATCTTCAATATCTAGTTGGAGAAGATAAATGAAACTTTTCACTAGCTATATTTAAAAACCCCATAATGTTTTTTTCTCTTGAAAATTTGAAAATTAGTTTTTAAATATGGAGTCTTGAAGTCTTCACCTATGAACCCTTAAAAGTTTGAGTGATTTTCATTCAAAAATGGATTGAAATCTTGCTAGAGAAGATGAATAAAGTTTTTAACAGCAATATCTAAAATCTCTATATGATGCCCATTTTCTTGGAGTTTTGAAAAATGGGTTTCAAATATGAAATTAAGAGGTCCCAGTCTACAATCTTGTAAAATTTTGACAATTTTCAATGAGAAATGTGTTTGAGGGTTCGTCAAGAAAAGATTGTCGGATTTCATGGCAAGCAACAATGAAAATCTTGATTTTATGCTTTTTTCTTTGAATTTTTTGAAAAAACATTTTAAATATAGGTTCTAGTTGATCCAATATATGAAACCCTAGTATTTGGGATAATTTTATGAGAAATGAGTTTAGATTTTTGAAGAAAAAAAATGGTGATAAGAATCCATCACAGTCATCTTATTAGCGAGATACAAAATTGCGTGAATAACAATTTAATCTCCAAACTTTTTTTTTTTTTTACTTTGATCTCTAAACAAATATTGTAAAAATTTATTCCAAAACATTATAATGTATGTTATGTAGTTCATTCTAGACATTCATTAGCGTCAAATGACAATCATCAAGGAAAGTATGATGGAAAGACATACGGTACAAATTTAATCAATAGTTGAGAAATTGATCAATAGAAAAGAATATTTAACAGAGTAATCTTTAGCAAACCTATAGTTTCAAGGACTAAAATGTACTATTTTCTTTTTTAGCAAGCCCAAAGAATAGACGAAAGGTTGAGACAATCAAAGTTGGGTTTTCCACGCTAGAGTAGAGAACTGCATGGGCGCTTTATGATGACATTCTCTCTTATTAAAGTATCTAGCTTTCACAAATAAAGACGTCTCTGTAAACATTCATGGTCATTAAGAGATAAAGGTGCACATGCCCAATTTTCTATGCAAGATAAAATTTATATTGCAGATCTAATCCATTCAAAATATTAGCGCTGGTATAAATAGGATAGAACTAAAATTTCATGCTCATTGAATGATTGTAGCCTATTCTTTAGGTAAACTTATGACCATCTATTTCTATTAAATTTTTTCAAAGACTAAAAATAAGTGGTTAGGTCATCCAAACACATTTAATTGATATTGGTGACCAATTGTTAGTGTTTTGAACATGATAAATAACTTAGATCTACCAAAAAACTTCTTCCTTGTATGGATATTGGGTGTATATACCTTCCTTTCCGCTGAGCTTGTACCTTACTGGGACTCAATAAAGAAGGATAACTCCGGATGAAAGATTCAGACGCACCAGTACATGAAACACGCGGAGTTACTCCCCGGAGTTTTTGGGTCAAAAGCATAGTTCAAAGGGCCGCACAGCCTCTACAGTTTTACGTGTTTAAGGTGCAATTATGTGCCTTGCTTGTTATGGCATAATCGCAAAGTTAGGATTCATGAGAAATCAGTAAGGCAAATGTTCAGAAATATTCAGAAAACAGCAGGGAGAGTCCAGAAAAATGCCCTACTGGAATTTGAAATTGATTATATTTCCTTCTATTTGGATTTTGCAACTAGGAGCCTGACTGGGATAATAAGGCAAAATCTATATAAAATAATAAGGTAGAAACCAATAAACTAGATTATAGATGCCTTGCCTATTATGGATACATATGCAACAATTAAAATTTTCATGCGTTAGTTGTTAAATGAAGGGGAGCCTAGACGGAACAAAAGATTATGTATTTAAAGTGTGAAAATAGTCTCTTATAAAATGTAAGATAAAGATACGTAGTATTAATCCTTATGGTCTGGTCCTCCCCTTCCTGAACTCTGTGTACGAGAGAGCTAAGTGCACCAGAGCTGTCTTTTTATGCGTTAGTCGTTAAATCGTGTTTAATTCAGGAAATTTTTATATCTAAGTAACACAGTGCACGAACGTAGAATTTTCGAGCAAAAACTGGGACATTTTAAAAGAAGTTCAACTATCTGAAGACTTTGTACCCTGTGACTCCACGTTGAATTTAGCCCGAAACAGCGTGCGCTTGGTGCCTTTGGACAGGCGCAAACACTTGGACTCGTTTGCTCTAGTTTTGGGTCAAAAAGAGAATCTAGCTTTAACTGTCATCTGATTAGTCATCTTATCTACAGAAAAATGATAGGGACACCACTTCAAATAGCTGGGACACATATAGGTGTCATTTCATACTTTTTTAAACATCAATTAGGTGTGAAATAGGTGTTCAACGTATTTGAAATCAGCATTCCGAAGAATACATGTAATGCGCCCTAGTTTTGCATGAGCTTTATAAATGGTCTATCGGACCTTTCACTGACTTCTCAAGTTCTGGATCACTTTGGGTACCAAACAACACGGTAATTGGATGAATATAGCATCCGAAAATAGTGTTCTTACTTGTTGAATGTGGATAGTTCTTTGAAAAAGAATTCTTACTGTCCATGTGCTATGATCGAAGTAACACTTCTAGTTCTAGGCTCATCCAAACCTCGTTCTTTTTGGTGCAGTAGTCATCAGAGCAAAAAAACTGGATGAATGGATTTGATCAACTATTTGCTAGTCCATCATGCAAAAATGGTGCACACTGCTGGTTATGATTTACATGCTCAAAATACACAGCTAAAATCATTCATAGGAAATGAATTCTGATGTCCAGCCAATTTAAGGGAAGCCAAACAAGACAGATAGGTCAGATCATCCAAAGGTAGAACTTGATGGTATTTCAGAGTGAATATTCAAACTTAGTAAGAATAGCATTTCTCTTTTCCAAAAGTCTTAATGTAGTGGTGATTCTTGCTTATGTCGCGGGCTGTACGATGAATGTTAAAACTCAAGCAAAAATATTTCATCGTCTATTTTACAACTGCAAAATGCTCAGAAATGCAAGGGCTAAGATCATGGAATAGGTGGGATTTTTGTGGCAAGTCAGATCCATGGGATTGCAGGGCCAAGAAGATTAACAGTTTGAATAACTAAAAGCAGGCTGCAATTTATGCCTTCTAAGCGACATGCCGGCAAGAAGGTTTGCCCTATAACTTCTCGTTGTCAGCAGTTGCGCTAAGAAGGTCCATGCCGGCAAGGAACCAACAAAAGCCTTTATTAACACGCAACGGGAAACTTATAATTTGCTGATAACTACAGATGGCAAGCAAAAGCAACTGTGCGTGGATGTTTCGACAATTAATTCATTTCAATATCTTGACTAATACTAGTTTTTAAGAGGAAGGCAGGTATTGTGCGCAACACGACAGCATCTTACTGTAGTGCGCCCCACTTTGGCATCATTGGTATCATGATACCCACCTTTGCTTGCACAGAATCCTCCCTCTGATTTCTCTGGCCTCGGATATATTATCTTATATGCCAAATATGAAGATGGTTGATTGACTTTAACATCCGAAAACTTCTGCATCTTACACATTGATTGTAGACCGTTCTTTAAACAGCGTTTCCAACCGTCCCTATGCTTTGATCAAAAGCATACTTTGTTAGTCCTCACTATTTTTGGGCCCGTAATCATCCAAGGCCAGAGAAATCAGATGGAGGGTTCCAATCAAGCAAAGGTGAATCCATTCCGCCAAAGTGGGGCGCACTTAAGCAAGCTGTTGTAGTTCGCGTCCCATACCAACGTTCCTCATCTGTTAGTTGTTGATTACAATGAATTCCAACAGATAGGTTCATTCAACCAAAAAGCCATACTTTATGTTTGGGAGAATTTTGTTGCTTTGGAGAACTTAGCCGGCCTCTTGTATTTTATTCCTTGGGGAAGCTTGCCTATTTTGGAATCGGTCTCTGACAACCTATAAATTCTTCCGAGGACTTTCCCTTTGGGACATTGATTTCTTGAGAACATATCTGAAAGATTCTCTCTCTTGCAAAGGTAAAGGCACTCTACTGAAGTTCTTTTAATTTCATTCGAATGCTGAATTTGTTTTTCATTTGAGGGTCTCTTTTATTTTTGGTCTTCGCTGATTTTGAAGCTTTTGGGTGTACAGTGTCTCAAAAGTGTAAGGAGTTGGATTGGAGAAAGGATGGAGAAGCAACGATGCAACTTTGATTCCACTGATCCTAGTACCATCAGTAGCTTCGGTGATGATCTATTGACAGAGATACTTTCTCGATTGCCTCTTAAGTCTATCTTCATATTCAAATGCGTATCGAAAGCATGGCGTAATTTAATTTGTGACGACTCTTTTCAAAGAAGACTACAATTGGTTATGCCTGGGCTCTTCTGTCGAATTCATTTTAGCAAGCCCGATGGTTATTACGAAGTGAAAGAACACAAATACAATATATCAGGTGGAAATGGCAGAAATAGTAGTGTTTTAGACATGAGTCTTAGTTTCTTGCCATGCCAATCGAATTTTCACATCATCGATTCATGCAACGGATTACTTCTTTGCCTTCACGAAGAATCCAGACAAGTAACCTACTATGTCTGTAATCCCATTACAAAGGATTGGGTTGCTCTGCCTAACCCACAGAAGATCGCTACATTAGACAATGCGAGATTGGCTTTTGATCCCCACGTCTCTCCTCATTACAAAGTCATTCGGTTATCAGGATGTTCCAAGAGCTCATGTATAGCACTGGAGATTTTCTCCTCTGATATTGGCAAGTGGGCTGAGCACATGGTGCTCCATGACCCTGTTACAAAGGCCTTATATCCACAAAATGTTGTCTACATAAATGGAATAGTCCATTTGCTAGCTTATCCGCATCATATCATGGCTATAAATCTTAATGAAATGACTTCTCGGACGATCAACCTGCCAGGAAACAAGAAGTATGATGGCTTCTTGGGGGAGTGCAAAGGGTATCTCCATTTTGCCACTCGGAACAATTCCGATCTCGAAGTATGGATGCTCAAGGACTACTATAGCATTGAGTGGATGCTGAACTATAGTACCAATATCGGAGCCTTACTGGAGAAACTTCCTGAATCCAGTTCGTCTCTCTCTATGTGCCGGTGTCCATCTGAATTCAGTATCGTGGGGTTTCATTCTTATTTCGAGATTATTTTTCTTAAAACACACCGCAAGCTCTATTCATATCATCTAGCCACCACAAGGTTGGAGGAGATATGTAGTCCTGTTATCTGTGAGAAAGAGCATGCATACCGTCTGGATGATCACCAATGTTTCTGTGCATTTCCTTTCAATCCGTGTCTAAATTCCTTGGTGACAGGAGATCCGATGCTCATTGATAACATCATGGCAGTCAGATGAGACTACTGGCATAATTCTGTCTTCTCTTTTCACCAGTGATATAGATATGTACGGGATGAATTATTCTATCTGGTCATTTGTCATTGCTTACTTCAGAAAGGAAAGAAAATGTTTTCTTTCAGTATATTAGTCACCAACACGTGAGAGAGAGGAAATCCGCTATCATCTATACTATATAAAATGGAAACTGCCTAGATAGGAGCAACCGGACCAACTGACCAAATAAAAAGAAGAATGGCAGACCTGTAAGTATAAGAAAAAGGAAAGCTATGAAGAAACGAAGGAAGTTTCGGCTGTCAAAACGAGTGTTTTGTGGTAGACAAGAAAATGATTTTTACCGGCGGTAACAGTAAAAACTTGTTGCTAAAAATGCATCTTGTCATCTCTACTTTAATTCTCTCCGTCAAACTTACACTCGCATAGTTCACTAGTTTTTTGTGAAGGGAGAAATTAAGAGGGCACAATTCCCTACTTTCTTCCCTATTGTTTTGATTATTCCTCTCCCAAGATAGACCTACAGATAATGTTTCCTATTTTCTTTCGTTTCAACAAGATCCACAGGATAATACATTAACATGCATGCATGTGCATGTATACGTATAGATTACTAGTTTTATATGAAAGGAGAAATGAAGAGGGCACACATTCCGCACTTTCTTCACTTTTACTGTTTTCTTAATTCCTCTGCCAAGATAAACCAGCAGATAATGTTTCCTCATTTTGTTTGCTTTCACCAAGATGCAGATCAAACTATCGGATAACACAATAACATGACTCCCTAAGACGGTTACTGATCGACTTGAGAAGTTTCCTTTATATAGTATAGAAGATGAATTAAGATGTCAATGCATTTGGAGTGACTATCTACTTTGCATAATTGAAATCCATACTAGTTTTTGAGTGGTTTACGTTGATCTTATGCGTGTGATATGCAATTCCTAGTTGTAATTAGTCTTCATTTGCAACTTAAGAGTCTGACTGACAAGGCTAATAAAATCTGGTTTATGCGATTATGCCAAATTATTCTTTATTGAGTATATAATAATAAGTCTTGGTACGAGTGAGTGGTCTTAAGCATCTTAAGGAATAGACACTGTCCTAGAGCATTTTTTTGGAAGATTTGAGCTGTTCATCGTGTATAGTGTATAAGGTGAGTCACAATAAATCATCGTATTTGGATAATTCTAGCTACTTGTTTGAGTTATTAAAAAAATTAAATAAAAATTAGTGGTCTTAATTTCTAATCCATAAAAGCATAAGCTATAAGTATGCAATGGTCAGGATGTTTGATTTATAGTCTATCTAAGCTGTTTTGAATATATGAATGACTTAGATCTACGAAACATAATTAGAATAATTTAAAAAAGCAGCATCTGCTCCCTGTTAAGATTAAGATGCTTAAGAGCGTATACACCTACTAAGACTAAAAATAATCATGCATGATACATAAACCGGATTCTTCCATCCTTGTCAATGAGCCCCTTAGTAATCAGTACATTTCTGCTTCGGACAGCTGAGATGTTGGAATAGCTGAGATGGACTTCGCGCTTTTGTTTGACCGACCATGTCCACTGCTTTGCGCCGGCGACCAGAAATGCAAGAGATCTTCTAGAACGACGTGGAAAAGGACACCGCGAAGGACGTTGGATCAGGAGCCATCAAATCAGTGGATCCCCCTACCAGAGAACTGGGCCCCACTCTTGGAAGGGCCGGCCATTCGGCTTCTTTTGGGTGATTTCCTACTCGCCATCCGGCTAGCATTTTATAGACAAAGGAACCCAACATTTTGGTGATCCAACTAGGGATGGCAACGGATTTGGATCCGGGCTAACCTATTCACATTGGATTTTTTCAATTCAAGATCAAGGATCAAGAGGCAAAAATGTCAATCAGCGCCTCTTGCAATACGACAGTAGTTCAATTTGACATTTGGTTACATTGGCTGACTCTCCTTGATATACATTCAAGACCAACTGATTGAGGCCCTCATCTAGTTCTGGGATTCCCACTATTGAGGAGCGTCAGTTGCCTTAGGCGGATAGAAAGACAGAGTCATAGCCAGATCGTGATCGATACCTAGAGCCGATTCATCATCTTAAGATCCATAATTCGGAAAAGAACAATAGGCTTAGAAGATTAGAATGAATCACTTCTCTAATGAGCCCTATCTCAACCGAAAGCTCAACTAAGAGGCTTACGCCCTTATTAGTAAGTTCTAAGTAAGTTATGCCTGTGGAATGTCGACATTGAGAGCCTTCGAAACTGGACTCAATAGCTTGCGGAGGAGGCCATTCTTGTACAAGTTTGGGAGAAGATCTGTGTTCGTAGACCTACATCTTCTTAGGCCAACTTAACGTATGTTCTAAAGTTAATTTGCCTAATTTAGGAGAGTAACATAGCTTTCAACTTCCCGTGGCTATTTAATTTATGTTCTTAACTTACTTTTCTTTATGTACAAGAATAAACTAGTTCTGAACTTCTCTGTAGGGACTTGTACTAGAATAATTTAGCTTTGAACTTGTCTTTGGGAATGGCGGCTGTTACTGGGTTATAGCTCTTTCTAGACGGGCTTCTGGTAGCCCAGCATCGGAACTTGTGAACCGAGCCCTCTATTAACAAATTTGAGAATCCAATATAGATTCGTAATAGATTGAGCAAGTCCCTAAGTGCTACTTTATTTGTTTAAATAAGGCAATCGATACTGTATGTATGAAGTTCTGTAACAGAAGCACCTAGTGGACACTACATTACTTTAAACAAGGTCAAGTGCCAAGCTTATATATGCGTCTGTATATGTTTCTTCTCCTGAAATTAGGGGTTTTTTGTATCTCGTGAAATACAATTATGCAATACAGAAAAATTCCAGGTTGTCATAGTGGCTCAATGGCTTTATCTGTTAGAAAATAAATGATTAGGCCCATTATTGATAATGGGCTAAAAGGGTTAATTTGATTGCCCTAGCCCATATTCTAGAAAGATCATGTTGATCTAAAAGCCCATATTCTAGAAAGCCCATGTTCTGCAAAGTGTTGCTAGAAATATCTATTAGAAATACTAGATATTTTTGGAGAAAGAGCTCGATATTTATGAAGAGTTCTCTAGAAAGTCATTGTAACCATTGGGTTAAAAGTGTGTTGACACAATCCTCGCCATTGGTTGAGATGTGCCACTAGTATAAATAGAGATAGTTCCTCACACTTTTGTATCAAGCCAAGAATTAAGTAATAGATTACAAGTTTCTTCTTTTCAACTTTCCATCTCCATTTATTTTCCCTTTTAAGCTCTTCCACCAAAACTACTTCCTCCTAAACCAAAACCTCAAGACCACCATTTCCAACAAATTGGTATTAGAGCTAAGCATCATTGTAGTGGAGAAATAAGATGGCAAGTGGAATGGTTCCTTTCCAATTCTCTCAACTCACCAAAGATATCTACAGAAGTTTGAGTATTTGTATGAAGGCCTTACTAGGCTCTCAAGAGGCATGGGAGATTGTTTAGAAATGTTATAAAGAACCTCAAAATGAGGCTTCTTTAACTCCCACCCAAAGGGAGGCTTTGCAAATGGCTAAGAAGAAAGATCAACAAGCTCTCACTCTTATTTATCAATACCTTGATGAAGGTATGTTCGAAAAGGTTGCAAAATGCAACCACTTCCAAGGAAGCATGGGAGATTCTTCACAACGCTCATAAAGGGGTCGACAAGGTGAAAAAGGTACGTCTTCAAACTCCTAGAAGTGAGTTTGAGAAACTACATATGGAGGAATTCAAATATATTTCTGATTATTTCTCTAGAATTTTGACTTTTGTCAATGAAATGAAATGGAGAGAGCTTAAATTATACAAGGGTGATTGAGAAAATTCTTCGTTCATTAACATCAAATTTTGAGTATATTGTTGTTGTCATATAAGAGTTTAAAGACATAGACTCTATGACTATTGATAAACTCATGAGTTCACTACAAGCCCATGAAACAAAGTTAAAAAAATAAGAAGACCCAAGAGCCATTGGAGCAGGTACTTTTTTCAAAACTCTCTTTCAAAGAAAGAGAAGAAAGATCTGAAAATGGAAAAAATCGAGGACGTGGTCATGGTTATGCTCAAGGTTAAGGCCGAGATTGAGGAAGAGGTGGTAGAAATGGCTACAATCAACCAACAATGAGGAAAGGGTCCAAAGTTTGCAACCTTTAAGAGGTTGTGGAAGAGGAAACAATAATCAAAAGTATGACAAATCACAAATTAGATGTCATTATTGTTATAAATTTGGACATTATGCTTCCGAATGTAGAACCACTAATCATGTGAACGAGAAAGCTAATCTCATAGAGATAAAAGATGAAGTGTAGCTCACATTGTTGATGGCTAACCACAAAGAAGAATTAGAGGAAAAAAGTATATGGTACTTGGACACCGGCGCAAGCAATCATATGAGTGGAGATAAGAACATGCTTGTGGAGATAGATCAAGTAAATGGGCATGCCACCTTTGGAGATCAATCTAAGGTACTAGTAAAAGGGAAAGGTAAAATACTCATACTCTCCAAAGATGAGAGCCACCAATTTATTTCTGACGTATATTATGTGCCAAACTTCAAAAATAATATTTTAAGTTTAGGGCAACTTCTTAAGAAAGATTACGATATTCACTTGAAAAATCATAGTCTTTCTTTGAGAAATCATGAAGGAAAATTAATTGCAAATGTTCCAATAGCAAGAAATAGAATGTTCTTGCTAGAAATCAAACATGATAAAGCCAAATGCTTAAAAACATACTTGAAAGATAAATCTTGGCTTTGGCACTTGAGGTTTGGATACTTAAATTTTGAGAGCTTAAAATCAATGTCTACAAAGGGCATGGTGAATGAATTGCCTCGCATTGATCATTCGGATCAACTATGTCAAGGGTGTCTTCTAGGAAAGCATTTAATAAAGGCTTTTCTAAGACAGTCAGCATCAATAGCTAAGGAGCCTTTGCAACTTGTCCATACCAACTTGTGTGTACCCATTACTCTAGGATCTCATGGTAAGAATAATTACTTCCTACTCTTTATGGATGATTTTTCTCAAAAAACTTGGGTATATTTTTTGAAGGAAAAATCAGAAGCATTTAGTACCTTTAAAAAATTCAAACCTATGCTTGAAAAAGAAAGTGGGTAAGTAATTAAAGCCATAGGATCTGATAGAGGGGGCGAATTTACCTCAAAGAAATTTAATAAATTTTGTGAAGTAAATGGGATTCGTAACCCTTTCACGGTTCCTTACTCACCACAACAAAATGGAGTAGCGGAAAAGAATATTAAAACCATTCTAAATATAGTTTGTAGCATGCTAAAGAGCAAGAAGATGCCTAAAGAATTTTGGGCCAAAGCAATATATTGTGTAGTTTACCTTTCAAATCTCTGCCCCACTAAAGGTGTTGATAACAAGACTCCACAAGAAGCATGAAACGGGAGAAAGCCAACCATTACTCACTTGTGGGTGTTCGAGAGCATCTCCTATGTCCATGTATTAGATCGAAAGAAAACCAAACTTGATGACAAGAGTGAGAAGCGTGTCTTCATCGGCTATGATAAGCATTCAAAAGGATACAAGCTTTACAACCCATTCACCAAAAGGATTGTCATTAGTCGAGATGTGGAGTTCAATGAAGAAGGCACATGGGATTGGAACGTGAAGAATAATGAAGACTATGACTTTTTACCAATCTTTGAAGGTGAAGAAGAAAAAGGACCTCAAAGAAGAGATGAAGCTCAAGAACCTACATGCTCAACTCCATCTTCATCATCATTTTCCTCCATTCAAGACTCATCTCCAAGTTCAAGTAAAAAAATACCTCAGACTAGAAGTCTATAAGAAATTTATGAGGTAACAAAGAATTTAAATGAGCTAACCCTCTTTTGTCTATTTGTTGATTGTAAACCTATAGGCTTTGAGGAAGCGATGCAAAGTAAGAAATGAATATAAGCTATGGATGAAGAAATCAAGTCCATTCAAAGAAGTGACACTTGGGAGCTAACAACTCTTACAGGCCAAAAGGCAATTGGAGTAAAGTGGGTTTACAAAGTAAAGAAGAATGCAAAAGGAGAGGTTGAAAGGTACAAAGCAAGATTGGTAGCCAAAGGCTATATGCAAAGGTATGGAATAGACTATAAAGAGGTATTTGCTCATGTTGCTCGCTTAGAGACTATAAGATTGATTATTTCTATAGCTACACAAAATAATTGAAAAATACATCAAATGGATGTGAAGCTTGCATTCTTAAATAACCTCCTTGAGGAGGAAGTTTATGTGGAGCAACCCATGGGATATGTGATTAAAGGAGAAGAAGATAAAATTTTTAGATTAAAAAAGGCTTTATATGGCTTAAAACAAGCTCTTAGAGCATGGAATAGTAGAACTGACAAATATTTTATGAAAAATGGCTTTATAAAATGTCCAAGTGAGCATGCTCTCTATATAAAGACCTATAAAAATGAAGATATCTTGCTTGTGTGCTTATATGTGGATGATCACATTTTTACAGAAAATAATTCTAGTGTATTTGAAGACTTTAAGAAGGCGATGGGCTAAGAATTTGAGATGACTGATATCGACCTCATGCCCTACTATCTTGGAATAAAGGTAAAGCAAATGGATGATAGAATCTTCATCTCTCAAGAAAGCTAAGCGAAGGAAGTTCTCAAGATATTTGGTATAGAGCAAAGCAAGCCTATAAGCATTCCCATGGAATGTGGAGCAAAGCTTTCCAAGCATGATGAAGGAGAAAGAGTCGACCCCACTCAATTCAAGAGCCTTATTGGAAGCCTAAGGTATTTAACATGTACAAGACCATATATCCTATTTGTTGTAAGATTAGTTAGTTGTTTTATGGAGGCACCTACAACAATCCACTTGAAGATAGCTAAGAGAATTTTGAGATACATCAAGGCGACTATTGATTATGGTCTCTTCTACTTTTCATGTGAAGACTTCAATCTTCTTGGATATAGCGACAATGATTAGGCCGAGATTTAGATGATCGAAAAAGTACAACTGAATTTCTTTTCTTCATGGGAGACATAGCTTTCACTTGGACTTCAAAAAAGCAATCAATTGTTACGTTGTTTAGTTGTTAAACTGAATACATTGCCGCTACCTCTTGTGTGTGTCATGCACTTTGGCTTCAAAATTTGTTGAAGGAATTACACATACCACAAGAGGATGCGACAGAGATTTATGTTGATGACAAATCATCTCTAGCTCTTGCAAACAATCTAGTCTACCATGATCGAAGTAAGCACATTGACATGCATTATCACTTCAACAAAGATTGTGTGGCAAGAAAGGATGTTTATTTGAAGTATGCAAGATCACAAGATCAAATTGCCGATATCCTCACCAAACCGCTAAAGCAAGAAGTCTTTGAGAAATTAAGAGTGATGCTTGGAATTACAAAATCAAGTTTAAAGGGGAGTGTTAGAAAATAAACTTAATTAGGCCCATTCTTGATAATGGGCTAAAAGGGTTAATTTGATAGCCCTAGCTCATATTCTAGAAAGATCATGTTGATTATAAAATCTCATATTCTAGAAAGTCCATGTTTTAGAAAGTGTTACTAGAAATATTTATTAGAAATATCTAGATATTTTTGAAGAAAGAGCTAGATATTTATGAAGAGTTCTCTAGAAAGTCATTGTAACCATTAGATTAAAAGTGTATTGGCATAATCCTAGCCATTGATTGAGATGTGCCACTAGTATAAATAGAGGTAGCTCTTCACATTTTTGTATCAAGCCAAGAATTAAGTAATAGATTACAAGTTTCTTCTTTTCAACCTTCCATCTCCATTTCTTTTCCCTTTTAAGCTCTTCCACCAAAACCACCCTTTCCAACATTATCTACTAATTTGATGTACTTTCTAGTACTCTCATGCCTATTTTACAGGTCGTCATGGTAGTATCATTGGTTGAAAATGAGACTTTGCACTTCAGAATAGGAACCTTTGCCTTTTAGAAGCAATCAATGGGATGAGGCTTAAATAACTCCAGTTCAAATTCCAAGCAATGTCATAAAAGCTCTTTTCAATGTTTTGCACCATGATCTTAAGAGTAGAAATAAGCTCTCCAGTGGGATAAGGCTATAATAACTCCAATTTATACTGATATATTTCCAATGGATACATTTTCAATGTGTACTGATAATAGTATAGCATAGATAAGCTCTCCAATTAGTAGCGTAGTGGGTTGTTGACTATACAAGTTGCCTTTATATTTCTAGAGATGGAGATGCACTTAGGAGAGGATGCCTTTCTGACCCCAGCTTCAATTTGATCAACAAATTGCATTTTTTTCTTTTCTTTTTGAACTAGTAACTCACACACTCAATAGGCCTTTATATGCACACCATTTATAATTAAAATTGATTACTTTCTCCACTCAATGCATATCTTGAATAGGATTGTTCAATGCATGTCAAGGATTATTGGGATTTGGTTGGCAAAAGGTACTTGGTGTGCATATATGTTGAACCTCAAAAAGCTTTCTCACATGATTGTTGAGATGCACAGAAGTATAAGATCTTTGATATGTAGACCTGATGTTGCTATCAATGATAACAAGGTCTTCGATGGCACTACTACATATCAACACTACTTAGAAGTATGCCACTTCTAGAACTGTTTGTGAGCTGGACTGCATGAAATATACTTGAATTATATGTTTTTCACCAATTCTTATCATGAACTTTGTTTTTCTAGCCTTACCATGAGCAACTTAATTTATCTGTAAATTGTTACTTTTTTAAGTGCAAGCTATAATGTCTGTTAAGTGTTCAATTTTGGTCAAAATACCCCTAATTTAGTATTTAATTAGAGCATCTAGACCATTAATTTTAAGATTTTACATCAAATATTTCATTTTAGCTTTAATTGACCATCTAACCGTTGAATTGTAAAATTTAGTGGTTAGATGAGTATTAAAGCTAATGAACAGTTTAGATTGCGCTAATTGGGTCCTGTGCATTGCAGATCAATCGACTTAGGCATGAATGCTCCAGATCGAATCAAGGATATTAGATGGAGATCAGATGAAGTTTCATGGAAATAAGATGGAATTTGAAGAATCCTAGTACATGACAAAGTTGAAGACTTGTAGAATTCTAGCAAGACTAGAATTCCAGTGGACCCCACTCTCTTTCTTATCTCTCTTACCTATCTCCTCTTCCTTCTCTTTCTCCTCTCTTTTCTCTCTTACCCTTCTCTCATGTACGTCTCTCCCCATCTCTCTTTTAAAAACACCCTTCTTCCTTCTCAAAAGAACGTTTTTCCCCTCTTGGGGGAGGCTAGGCTGGTTTTTCCCTTTCTCCATTCTCTCCCATGCTCCCTCTCTTCCTCAATCTCTCTGCTATCTCTTCCCTTGGCCGGCCATAGGTGGGTGATACACCTAGAAGGCCTAGCATTATCTTCTCTCACCCCTCCTTTCTCTCCATTCTCTTCTAGGCTTCTCCCACGTTTCCCTCTAACCCTTCTTCAACTCCCCTATCTTGCATCTTCTATCTTCCATCGTGCATCCATTTCCCAGCCTGGCTAGTAGTTTGCCTTGTCCAGCCTGTCTATGTTCCCTCTCACTCTCCAAGCAACGCCATCTTACCTCTGCTCCTCCAGAGCCGTGTGACGCAACATTGCTCTCGACCCAGATGGGGCCTGTTGCATCTCTCCATCAGCCCTGCCCCCATTGCTCTGCACTGCCCAGTTTAGCACGGACAGCTCAGATCGATTTCCATGCACCAAGCGTCATCTTCCTCTTCCCAGAATTTCTCCACACACCATCGCACTTCCTTGCTTCCCGTTTCATCTTTCTTTCTCACTAGTCAGCATCCCCATGTCTTTCCCTAGCCGCTCACCTCTCCACCCCATCTACCAATCATCGGCCTAGATTGCCCCAGCCTCTCTCTCTCTCTCTCTCTCTCTCTCTCTCTCTCTCTCTCTCTCTCTCTCTCTCTCTCTCTCTCTCTCTCTCTCTCTCTCTCTCTCTCTCTCTCTCTCTCTCTCTCTCGCGCGCGTGCACTGCATCAGACGACGTCTAGGCGTCCCTCTTCCACCGATCCAGCATAGCCCAGACCACCGGACAACCCAGTGAGGAAAAACCCAGATTGGGTTTTCCTCAATCTTTTCTCCTGCGATCCTCTTTCTCTGCATCATCGCACGGACTAGGGAAGAAAACCCGTTTTGGGTTTTCTCACCTGCGTTCCTCTTCTCCTCCTTCCTCCTTCCCTTCTCTCCTTTCTCTTTTCCTCCTTCCTCTTCCTTTCTTTCCCCTTCTCCGGTTCCCATCGTGTTTTCTTGGTTTTTTCGTGAAAAACCAGAACCCAGGAAAAATTTCAGTTCTGCCCCTGGCAGATCTCTGGAATTACCAACAAGTCCCCATTTTAATACCAACTCTGTCCTTTTTTAGAAATCCCATCTGTATCCCCTGTTTAATACCAACTGTGTCCCTGATTTAATTCCAACTGAGTCCCTGATTTAATTCCAACTGTGTCCCTGTGCTATTCTGGTTTTACCTTATCTTCATTCTGACTATCAAGGGACAGTGCAATCCAGGACAGTGCAATTTAAGGACAGACTAATCCAGGGACAGTGCAATCCAAGGACAAGCTTATCCAGGACTCATTTTAGTTTTATTTTTTGTTTTCCTTGGAATAAATATTTGTGAACATTGGAACAATTGAATACATCTGGATTTTAGTTTATTTCTAATATATTCTGTGTTTTTATTCTTTTAGTTGAATTTTATTTAAAACTCCATCATTTTAAATCAAGTCCTCGTAGGATCGACCCGTATTTGCATAGCTATACTACAATAGCCCGTGCACTTGCGGTTAAACAATCAATAATGTCAGACAAAAGAGACACTCAATACACAGATGAAAGTCGGTAGCAACATAATTGGTCCATTAATTGGGGATAATAGAGTGCCTTTATTTAGAATATAAGAAAAATTATAGACGAGCATAGTACGCGGCTTGTGTCTCTATTCTATTAGTAGAATCACTGCAAACAACATCAAGGAGGCTATTAGTACCACAAACAAAAGTTGAACACATTGATAATCCTATTCAAGACCACCAAAATGCCAACATTTTCTGCTTCTTGTCTTGCAACTTCTCTTCCATCCAAGGGACCGAGTTGTTCTCTAACACTTCAAACTTCTACAAATGCAATTTCTCTACCGTGGACTTTCTTTCACCAACTTCTGCTGCCCCAATTCCTTCATCCACCCACGTACAATAGCCACATGCATTTTTTCCCATGCCAATTGGAGCATTTGTAAAACTTATTCCTTAAGATTAGTTTGGTAGTAAAAGTGTTAACCTTCAACGCTCAACAACACTCGGGGCATATTAGTGCTAGATTTGTTTCCTTGTTCTCGATTTCAGAAGCCACTGAACAACATGCACATGAAAATACATTCAACAAGTTACCTTGAAAATAAAAACCTGCTCAAGGTCATTAGCTACATAGAAAAATCACCAAAAAACCAATCATCAGAAAACTAGCACAAGATCTTGCTCTTCTAGAAAACCCTAGCTCAAGTATTGAACCAAATACTACTGGAGGGTTTTACTAGAGAGATTTAAGGGATCTTGTCAGAGAGAGAAAGAGAATGATAGGCATAAATGAAAAGAAAGCACATTACCTATCTTCGTATTTGAATGGTGGAGAGTTTTAAGCTGTGGAAAAAGAGGGCAATTATATTTTATATTTTAGTTAATTTTTAGTGATTAATAGTTGGTCAAAGCATACATAACAAAAGTTAAGTCCCCGTTTGAAAAGTCAATGTCAAAATTATAGCTTAAACACCACGTTGACGCTCCTTATATGAAAAAGGTCAACATCGTCTGCCACCATCTCAAAATAAGGTGTGATTGTGCTGAACACCTAAATTAGGGTTTTAATTGAGAAAAATAAAGTTCAAGGTAAGAATAAACAAGTTAATTAATATAGGGTTTTTGTACAATTAAGTCTTAAATTTACAATATTGACTACACATTTTCTAATGTATTACTAAATAATATCTAGTTTGTTTAATCTTGTCTACTTTTGCCCTACTCTTCTCATAGTATGTAGTATAGATAATATTCTATTAGTTGATGCATAAGATGTTTGGGGTATCATCTAACAAAGATGAGGCCTAGAAGACACATCTTTGTTAGACTCAATGAGAAATGAGCCAGAACCATTATTTTAGTGATCCAAATATTTCATATGCTAGGATTTTTCTTGGATAAGTTATACTTGAAAAGTCTTCTCTATTGAATGGATCCTAATAATTAACATCTCTTGTGGAATATATTTAGCCACAGGTTCGAGTGGCTGCTTTACTATTTTGGCTTGATGATTAGATTTAGAAGTGTGTGTGTGAGTGATTTGCTTTGTAATGCTTTGCTTTTTATAAAAGAAAAAGAAAACTTAATTGAATAGTATTATACACGTTTCATTCCATGATTTGACAAGTTAGACCAATCAAACTAATGAGGCTAAAGTGTTGAAAGAAGTTTTGCATAATAAATAGTGTAGGAAATGTGGCTGGTAAAATGTACAAAAGCCAATATAACCGAGTAGATAGCTTGAGGCATCTCTCCCATAAGTAGGACACAGTTCAAGGTATTGCATTACATCCCTTTAGAGGATGTAAGAAAGGGTGTTTGCATGTTAAAGGGTGTGTTTCCAATATATGTTTGGGAAGGGGTATATAAAGACCTACATGGTGTGTGAGTTACTAATTATTATTATTTTTAAAAGATATTAGTTTTTTAAAAGAGGCAGGTAAATTTATAATTTAAGGAAAATGTGCCATTATTTCTTAGATAGTCATATATGAGACTCTTGCTTTTCCTCATGGGCTTCTCACTAAATTGTATTTAGAGCTATAAGTCTAGATGGGCTCAGATTTTCAAGGATCTGATTTCATACTATTGTTATTAACTTAGATTGGCTATGATTCAAAATTCTCATCCATTGGAATCTTAGCAACCATTGCTTTTGTTGTAATATGGACGGTGAAATCTTTTAGTGTCCACTTTGTACCTGAAGACTACAATGGCTACGGTCATCCAATGGAAGATAAATTTTCATCATGACAAATCTAAGTTTGGAGAAAAATTATGAATGATTCAGATATTTAAAAATCTAAGACAACTTGAGTGATCTAAAGAGGCGCATATATCACTGCCCCATTTCTTTCTTTCTTAAAGAGCTGTGATCTAAATAATGTTTTACCAAGTTTGCCATATAGCCACTGATCTAGTTAACGTCGTGCACAGATAAGTTAATTCACTCTCGTAGAGCTACAGCTGCCAAATAATAGAAGCTAAATATTAGTTATGCTGCCATTATTTCAATGTTTAGTTCTCAAAGATTCATCGATCACGCAATGAAGTGGCGGATGCACTTGCAGATCCCGGCGTACATAGATCGTTTTTTCTCATGACAAAACTATAGATCCATCATTTCAGAAAAAAAGGAAAAAAAAGAAAAAAAGAGAAGGACTAGTTATGGGGGATAAATGGCTAACCAAATAATGTAAACCGATTTCATCTAGGTAGATTTTTCATTTTTCTTTTAAAGTACATCTAGGTAAATTGTTAATGATTTAATGCCCACAATTTGTTAATTTTATAAAAGTCAATGATAAAAACATCTGCTTCTCAATTAATATGCATTATCATAATTATCTTCTCAGAATCTTTTGTGTGGAATGATAATATTATGCACGCACTACAGCAAGTTTGCCCTACTTTGGCATGATACGTCTCACCTTTGTTGATCAGACCCGTCCACCTGATTTTTCCATCTTTGATGATTGCTGGTCAAAAACAGGGATTGAATAAGCATGCAATCTGAAAAGATATCCTTTTGATCAAAGCATATGGACCGTTGGATATAATGTTTAAAGAACGATCTATCATCAATGAGAAAATAGTCCACGGCTTTGGATGTTAAGATCATCCAACCATCTTGATGTTTGGCTTATTAGATTTCCAAGGCCACGGAAATCAGATAGACAGTTCTGATAAACCAAAGATGGGATCCGTTATGCCAAAGTGTGGGACAAGATAGCATGCCGCTATCATTCGTAATATTTTATTCTTTGGTTGACTTTGTTTGTATCTTTGGTTTTGGTTTTGGATTAGATTGGATCTATCGAAATCTTCTCTCTTTGATAATGGGTGTCTCACAGGCAATAAATTCTTTCAAGAACTTCCTTCTCGGCCTTCGATCGATTTCTGATGACTGAGAAGCATGTCTATTTGCTTCTTCTGATTCATCTGAAGCACACGGAGGTAACAAGTCGCTTGATTTTATTTCCGACCATCTTTCTTCATCTGATTCTTGTTATTCTAATCTAGGTAGATTCCAGCAGTTCTGTTTTTCCAAGTTAAGCTCCCTAACAAGTAGGGTCTTTCAAATCTAGAGAATGGAGAAGCAAGAAATAAGCAAAGGTGGAGATTCAATAGATACACGTAGCAGCACTAGTTTAGGTGATGATTTGTTGATGGAAATATTTTCTCGATTGCCCACAAAATCTCTCTTTAGATTTCAGTGCGTATCAAAAGCATGGTGTAATTTGATTTCATATGGTTGTAGAAGGAAAATAGAACTGGCAATGTCGGGAGTCTTCTACCGAAGCAGTTTGACACTTCCACTAAGGACATCGGAATACGAATACACTCGCATATTAGGTGGAAACTCCTGTAGTAGGATCTTAGACATGAGTCTCGATTTCTTGCCATGCTATCCTAATTTTAGGATTATCGATTGCTGTAACGGGTTACTTCTTTGCCTCTGTGGAGAGTCTATAAAAGCGAACTATTGCGTATGTAACCCTGTTACAAGAGAATGGGTTTTGCTGCCCAAGCCTCACAAACTAGGTCCTCTAGAGAATGCTAGATTGGCTTTTGATGCCCATGTCTTGCCTCACTACAAAGTGATACGTTTATCAGGCTGGTCATGGAGCCCACATATAATTCTAGATATCTTCTCCTCTGATATCGGCAAGTGGGTCGAGTGTAAGGTGCCACGGGACCCAATAATCAGTACCTTGAAGGCAGAAAGTGGTGTTTTTTGCAATGGAACTCTGGATATGCTTGCCATCCCGCATCACGTTGTGCTTATAAATCTTGTGGAAGATAGTTGCTGGACGATCAATCTGCCAGGTAAGAAGAACTCTCCTGGATCACTAGGGAAGTGCAGAGGGCGTCTCCATTACGCCAGCCGCGACAATTTACATCTCAATGTGTGGGTACTTGAAGACTGTCGAGGTAAACAGTGGATCTTGAAGTATGAAATCAGTATCCTGATCTTAGTAGAGAAACTTTCTGAATCTATTTTTCCTACTTCAGTATGCCGTGATCCGTCGGAATTCCATATCTTGGGTTTTCATCCTGATTTTGAGGTTGCTTTCGTTGAAATACATTGTAAGCTATATTTGTATGATCTTGTCAGCACATGTTTGGAGGAGATTTGCAGTGCTACCTGTACTAGATATCATACGCACGGGTTCTTGAAACACAAAAACTTTGCGACTTTTCCATTCTCGCCGCACCTAAATTCTTTGGCCAGAAGGGGATCAGATGCATATGGACAATATTGTCTTACTTATTTCTCTTAATAAAACCCCCCTTCATTCTTCCTCACAAAAAATAAAAATGCAAAACGACTATGGTCCTAGTTAGACGGCACATTTTCTGTCACTTCTCCGAAGCCATTTTTCAGATGTTTAGATGCTTTGGTGTGAAATCCAATGATTCGATGTATTGGCTTGATATGTATGAAAGAACATGCCTATGCGTATATTATTTATATGTTCTATTCACAAGTGTACTTAAAACGCAGAATCGACTCATATTTGATGCCGTCCCTCGCGCGCAAGCGCCTCTCTCTCTCTCTCTCTCTCTCTCTCTCTCTCTCTCTCTCTCTCTCTCTCTCTCCGCTTTTACTTTATTTTGTGTAAGTACATGGAAAGCTGCAAATTTGATCGGAATCGATACTTCCTGTTCTTTATGACTAACGAAAAGCTGGGGAATTGATTATGTGGTCCGCTTGGATTGGTTGTACTGAGAGCACTCGATGATTCAACAGTGAATTCAAATTCCAAGTTATAAATGAAATGAGCCAACTAGAATCAATGCTCTAATAGATAATATGGTAGAAAAACTATAAGAAACTTTGGACCACACGTTCCATTATTGTATAAAGATATAGGCTTGATATAGTATACAATATATATTTATCTATATGTACATGTAAATAGAAATCCAATTCCATTTCTTCGTCGTATTCATTTGTGTTTATTCCATTGAATCCAAAATAATTGAACTTTGGATAGTTTTTTAGTAATTAAACGTTCCCCTTAGTACTGTATTCATATGACCAAAACTAACCAAGTAGTGATATAAATAATTAATGTAATTGACATGCTATGTGTAGACACCCAAATAAGTGCCAATCTTGTTTCACTTTGTTTTATTTTGTATACAACTTTAATCACAATGTTTTAAGTCTATTGAACTTTCAGTCCAATGATGAATACACCCAAAGACTATCAACAAACAAAAAACTTAAAAATGGAGTTAAACACTTAATCATAATTACCTTAATCACCATTGCTTGTCACACATTTCTAGAGTGATTTCCTAGTGCAACACAATTTTATAATCTCATATCCTTAGCGTTGTGTTATGCTGCAATCTAATGACATAAAAAAAAATTGTCTTGGCAACCATGCCCTTTCTTGCTAAAGAAATTTAGTCCTACATAGACCCAATAGCTTGAATTTCTTAAATCTCAGCAAAATGAAAGAAAAGTACCTGACAACAATAATTACAATGAGTAATGAGGTAATAATAATTGATGGCAAGTATCATTAACTCAATACTTTAGTTAAACTGCTTTATGGGAAGTAGTTGACTTTTGAATTTAAAGTTCTAATTGGTTGATCAACGTGCTTTGAAGTTTGCAAGAGGCTTAAAGTCATTTCAGATTGAAGATAAAAGTTCATGAACAAATTCTAAGTTAATATTTTAAAGTTCCAATTATGTATCCTAATATAGTTTAGTTAGCTTATCTTTATTAAGTTTAGTTTAGTCCATTTTCTTAGCTTTGTTGAGTTTTATTTTGTACTTGATATAGTTTAGTTGGTTTTAACTTAGTTTAGCTAAGTTCACTTATTTCTATTTTGTGTTTTTCTTATATTTGATTTTTGAACATTGGACTAATATTACCTCCACTTAATTCCTAGATGAGGGAGATAGTGTGCTAATGTATCTAGTTTTTCAAAAATTATTTCCTTCTAACTATTTCTTCAATCATTATCTTTAGTTTTTAGAGCTTGTTCAATGGCCTTAGAAATAGACTTAATTGATCTACCCTAAGAGATTAACAACTCAAATCTTTAGTTATTTTTCCTTAAGAAGACTAGGTCTTGTAACCAAAACTACAGATGACTCAATCATGACTTTAATATAATGGCTAAGTATTTTCATTTGATAAAGTATCTAGACTATCGATTGACAATCACCTCTTATTCCTTACCATCATAACGTAAGAATTAAATAATTAAATGACCATAACTTTCCTCATTATAACAAGGAGCTTCATCATCACGAAAAGAAAAGCTAAAAGAAGAATGATTCCAATGCAACTAAAGTTGGGCAAATGTAGGAAAAACTAAAGCACCTAACTGAACCTAGCATTACCCAAATATCATAAATTGTCAATGGATTTACCAAGTGGAGCATATGTTTTATATATCCAATCTAGATAGATAGACATATGTATAAAGTATCACATATTCATGTCTTTCTTTACTCTATAATTTATGTTCAAAAAGGGATATATAGAATTTGGGAAAAAAAGGTATGAGAGCATTTTGAGAACATGCAAGAGGATATTCGGGAAATAAAAAGTTTAGAAAACATTATTTTTACCGGTGGTCACAACCGCTGCTAAAGTGGAAATTGCAGGTTAATGAATTTCTACTGGGTGTATATAAACGCTGCTAAAGTTGTACATATTGTTCTAATCCCACGCGTATCTGCAAGTGCTTGCGACTAGTGAAAGCATAAATCAATATCTCCAATGGCCTAAAATCATTAAAAGGCACAATTGGTCCACACTGAGTGTTCACGTGAATGACAAGATATCTTTTTGGGAAACGTTGTCTTCTCAAACGTTGACACAAGTAATGACCACCACGTTCATTGCCCAGAGATCGTCCACCAGCTTGGGAGAACTTCATAACGGTACTATAATGCATGTCTGGCCTTACATGTAGCTTTTGCTGTTGTTCGATGCACCATTCAAACACCCTTCGACAACTTACAGTAGCTTTTCTTGACAGAGCTGATGCTAGGCGAAAAAGATAATTCATGTTTGGTTCCAGGAGGAAAGCCACTTCCACAACTAGCATCCTGAGGAAAATTAGCTTGAAATATCAAGACTTTTGTGCACCCTGGAACAGCTTCCATAACTCATAACCCATGAGTAACTTTGACAACTTTTCCAAGTTCGAAGGTCTCATCTTCTTGATTAAATTCTTGATCATTTCATTAGCATTATCTTTATTCGTACCAAGATGAAACTTTTCTGCATCTACAAGTTGATGTGCATTCTTCTCGGTCCAGGTACACAAGGACAAATTGTTGATCTTGGTCCGATGACATAAATGGACTGGGAAAGCAAACCAACTTCTATGTAAAGCCCCATTTCTCTGTTTTACTTTTTCGCAACTCCAATTTCTACCTGATGACTTTCATATTCCGGTAACAGATGTTCGACAGCTTCCGGGTGACCATGTACTTTCCACTAAGTATGGGACTTTCTGGGGACTAGCACCTTTGCACAGATGGCGCACTGCAGCCTCACTGATTCGTGGCTTGTGATTTGGGTGACATTACTTTTACTTCTCCTTAATTACTAGGCCTGGCAAGATGTGGACCATTATAATTGCTTCGACTTCTCACTGCAAGGATTTATATCAAGTAGCATCTGCTTGTCCCAAATGAAACATTTCACCAAAGGCAAGCAATCATTGAGATTGTTAATGGATACATTCCCAACACTACAAAAGGGAAACCTTTAGCAGCGGTAGAAAACTGCTCCCTAGGTGTCAAATCCGCCGCCATATCTTACGGGATAGTTAAATTACCGAGCAAGAAATCGCCGTCAGTAAGCCTTGTCCAAGTGCACGTAGCGACAAATGTATCCATAAAATCATCAATTAGACTGAGACTTGGTCTTGTGGCAGTTCAGACTCTTCTGAGAAGGCGTGAACCATAAGGATTTATAGTACTCAGTTTTATTTTGCATTTTGGCAAAAGACTGTATTTATGCCTTGAATCTGTCGTCTCAAGATCACAGGATGATAACTTTACCTTGCACCAAAGCTCCGCTTCCAATCTAGACAAACAGAGGTAGAATGTAATTTGCCACAAGTTATATGAACAATCCGGCGCAATGATATAGAGAGTAATTCTGACTGTGGCTGCGAGAAGGTAACCACCGTTAATTTTTATATAAAAATTGATACTGTTTGGATTCATTTGTAAGCACTGTCTTTTCGTTGTAATTAATGCCAAGGATTCAGTTAGTTTTTTCCACTGGTCAACCACCGCCGCTAAAATTTTGGGGTAGATTGAAGAAAATTATGCCGGCGGTTTTGTCGCCGGTAATACAAGGACTATTTTCACAAAATCAGTTGCCTAACTACAACCAACTGACATGTATACTACTCGAATTTTTCACCTATATTACAGGAATCATTTTTTTAAAGCTATTCACTTGCAAGTGATGAACAAGATTCAATCATTTCTTAGGAACCTAGTCAAAATCAAATATGAAAATTCGACCAAATACTACATCTAGTGGTCTTCTGTGACCAGTAAAAAACTAGATTTAGAGTCTATCCAACAGATCTTCCTGTAGATGGCAGGCATATTAAAAGGATGACAACTCTGTTGATTGCTTCTTGAAATAAAAAAAGGTAGAATAACGTACATTTATTGCAGGTCAACATGTTTCTTAAATCTAAAAGTGATAACATAACAAAGAAAACCTATTACATCGAAGTCATTTGCATCCTAGTTAGGTGAGAGTTTGAAACTTTTGCTGGTTCAGTTGGTAAAACAGCAGTAAACATACAAACGTATTCAGCCAAAAATAAATAATGAGCTCTATATATGAATGATGAAAGCATCACAGACCGTAGGCCCCCATCTTGTGACCAGTGAGTACCGCGGATGAAAATCCCTTTTCTGAACAGAAAGAAAGAAGCAAATGAAACTGAAAGCATCAGAGGAAGAAACAAGTGCCTTTAATCCTCATCTCTTGTGAAGAAAGTCAAAGTGATCGAATATGAACATCATGAGTTAAGAAATAGGATTCACCAGGAATTAGAAGACCAAGAGATCTTCACAAGCAATAGTGAATGGAAGTAAAAGTTCATCTTATCTGACAATAAAAACCATCTCCTGTTAAAAATTTTGTTTCCCGATATATTCTCTATCATCCCGCAAAGAACACTCCCATACAACAACCCAAGTCCGACAAACAATAAGTACGACAAGAAAGGAGAGAAAGCTTACTCCGCAAGCAAAACTATCCCAAGAAAAATTAGATCACTCTTAATAGAGATATAAAAGATGAACTAAAGCGACAGGAAATATGCATGTTTCTCAAATTTCATTATAACTAGTTCTAACTGTAGCTACAACACATGAATATAGTTTGGAATTCCATCTCTGCAAGATCAAAAGACCTATATAGCTGGATAACTTCAATCTTTATCTCATCAATCTGTATACACGGGACTATGCCAATTATTAGGCATTAAAGTGAAATTGTGCTTTGAAGAAATTTCTGAATTACTACTTTTCTGACCCCTTTTGCTATGTAGGACACCACAATAATACTGATGCTAGGAATGGTGAAATATGAAGCATCGGCTACTGGCCAATTCCGTCTCAGATACACAAGAAAAGTAATAAAGAAAGTTAGCAGCTAAAACATGAATCATAACTTCTATATCTCTAGCATGTGATAGTGGGAGATAGCCATATACAGGAACTAACATCAACTTTGTCCGTGATCTTGGAACTAAAATCAGAACCGTACCAATCGGTTCGGTTTTGAGTGTTAGGAGAACAGATACAGAGCACTTCTCTGGATGGCTGCAAAAATTCTTCTGTCAATTGGATATTTTATTCTTTCTAGCATAAAAGCCCAACTAATAACTTCACAGGGAACATCTGAAGTATAACCCAGGTAAAACAACTAACAATTACCAATATAGAAAAACAGCACTTTTGTGACTAAAATGGGCAGCTAGTGGGTAGACGTCAGAGTACGATGGCGCTGTAATCAAGTTCTACTAAACCCTTCCTATTTATTGATAAATCTAAGTACGCAGTAGCATGCCATGATATGGTCCTTGGATCTTATATTTGGACAGCTTATTTAACCCAAAGGTTCCTACACTTTCTACATCAAGCTTTGTAACGAGAATCTAAGCACCTTACGCAAGATAGTCACTGAAAGATAATAAGCATAGAAAAGAAACGCACAAGATATAGCGAATTGATGCCATATGGACGTAGTAAAAGCTTTTCATCATATTTCTTGGGAGAAGTCTACTATCAGCATGGACTAATATAAGGCTAAACAGGGAGCCATTGTATCCAATAAGCTCAGCTTGACCTACTTTGCAATGGTTGCTACTTTAGGTATCTATAGCAAGACGAATTTCTTCTTTTCTTTTCCTTTTTTTATCTTGATTGGTTTAGCAAGAAGGGGAGCCTTGGCACAATGGTAGGGTTGTCATCGTGTGACCTTGAGATCACTGGTTCAAGGCATAGAAACAGTCTCTTGCAAAATGCAAGGTAGGACTACATACCATTGACCCTTGTCGTCCACCCCTTCCCCAGACCCTGCATACGTGGGAGTTTGATGTATGGGGGCTGCCTTTATTGGTTTAGCAAGAAGAACTCAACTCCATGAGTCATTTTAGAAAGCAACTCCTGAAATGTTTCAAAGGAGCAACTAAAAGAAGACAGAGAACCAGATAACTACAATAAGACACCAAACGTGTCTTAATGTAGACTAGGTATCAAGCAGGTATCAGGACAGCAAAGAAGAGCAGAGATGGAAACTGACTATTACGTTACCATCACCAAAGAGTTTTCCCATAATGGCCGAACAACTCCATGTCATAGAACTTCAGTTGCCATTATTCTTAAAAGGTAAATTTGTTCGAATCCCTTCAGAGAGAGACCAATTACTAGTCAATTAAGCCCACCAGAATATAGTTTAAAGTCAATATGAAACTTAAAACAAAAGAATAAAAATGTGTTTTAAAGATCATACCGCAGAGAAGTGTTTCGTCACTACCAATTGAGGAACTTAACCAAGAAGATATACAAGAAGTAACAATTGTGAGTTAGAGAAAACTCAGTTGCCTACGTGTAGATTAGAGAAAAACATGGTTCACCTAGTGCAATGTCCTCTTCTTGAGCCGTTTGGTTGCATGTAAAGCATCAGCAACTCTATGATTTTTCACTCCATAATTCTTATTCCATTTGCTCCTGTAATCTGCAAAATCCTCCAATCTAGAGATAAAATCTCTATACAGGGAGAGTCCGATATGCTCTTAGTATCCTTTTCTATCTGGGTTTTCAATGAATGAACGGATCTGAAGTGGATTTTTATAAAATTAGCAGATCTGATGTGGATGTTTCAGAAATCAACAGAGAGAGAGAGAGAGAGAGAGAGAGAGAGAGAGAGAGAGAGAGAGAGAGAGAGAGAGAGAGAGAGAGAGAGAGAGAGAGAGAGAGAGAGAGAGAGAGAGAGAGAGAGAGATTCAGTTGTTAAGAGGGAGGAAAAGGACAAAGGAAGAGATTGTGCTGCGATGGGAAGAAAGAAGAAAAAAGGAGAGATTCAGTTGTTAAGAGGGAGGAAAAGGACAAAGGAAGAGATTGTGCTGCGATGGGAAGAAAGAAGAAAAAAGGAGAAAGTAAGATGGGTATTCCGATAGAAATTGCTGAATTGTGTCTTTTTTTTTTTCTTTTTCTTTTTTAAGGTTGAAGGGGAGCCTTGCCGCAGCGGTAAAAGTTGTCGTCATGTGACCTTGAGGTTATGGGTTCAAGGCGTGAAATCAGCCTCTTGCAAAATACAAGGTAAGGCTGCCTACTATAGGCCCTTGTGGTTCGCCCCTTCCCCGACCCTGCATCAGCAGGAGCTTCGTGCTCCTGGGCTGTCCTTTTTTTTCTTTTTTAAGGTTAAATTTTACTTGAGGGGTAAGAATAGCACCTCCAATAGCCATGTAAGAGTGGCAGCTAGAGACAGAGGTTAAATCTTCAGCTCCACCTAAAACACTCAAATACATAAGATACCAGTCACAAACCAACCATTAGAGTCTTAGACTATCTACGTTTTCCTAAAAGTGATGCTAGAGGATCATTAGATGATATCCACAGAGTATCTGATCGTGTTCTTATCTAATAGAACAACATTGCTGGCCAATTCATCTCCATAACTATTAGCAGATCTATAGATATGTACTGCCGAGAAGGCATGCCCAGTAAGATGAAAGTCAGTTTTATCAAAATGCTCCCAAAATCTCCATGGTCTTTCTCCTTTGGACTTCAACCATTTGGTAATATTAGAGTCTCCTTCAACTGTCAGTGGATGGAGTTTCAGTTGAGACCAAATTTCAATATCAACGGCCAGAGCAGAGACCTCTGCCTCTGCAGAGCCACATATGCCCAAAGGACCAGAGTAGTCCATGATGATTCTGCATTCGTTATTAGAAAGAGCACTTCTCCCACCACTTGGTCCTGGTTTCAGATAGCAATCCCCATCAAAGTTCAGTTTGAACTCTTTCAGACGTAGAAGATAAATTTAAGGCTGATCTTCTCCTTCTGTACATCTTGAATTGTGCAGGATTAGCTAAGTAATTTACCTGAAAGAGAGAACAAGGTTGCGGTTTTTGCGAAAGTTGCAGTCCCATTTCGAAGCATCACATATAAATCGCGTTCCCAGAAGAAATTGGCGTCAGTTTAATAAAGCCTATGCAAATGGCTGGACGGTAAAGGCCATTTTGTTGTTAGTGGAACACGAGAAATGCTCGTGTAGGGCCTAAGGGCCGGCCGGTGGACCTCACATGAATATTGCCAAGGATGACGCTATCATCTGAGACAATGCACCTTTTATCAAAGTAAACAGATAAAACTCTCTATGCAGCCATAACACAAGTTTTTAGACGCGAGCGTTGTCCATCTTCATGATTTTACTCTATGAGATATTCAAAGTCAGACAAATAGATAGAAGGGTCGGATCAACCAACAGTAGGCAACAGTAGGTATTAGGAATTCAGATCTGATGGTCAGATCCAATGATCTGGATATGATATGTGAAGATACAACCACACGCAGAGTATAAAGATTAACGTGTTCAGCCAAATTCTAACCTACGTCCACGAGAAAAGAGAGAAATTATCACTGATTTAATCGGATTAAACTAGCGGAAGAGGAGGATCGAATCAGATTCTCTCTCTGCTCTACTCACTCATGGTCGCTCTCTTTCTTTCACAAATTGAATCAGATCTGTATTTTCTTACCATTAAAATTTACATGATCCAATCTGTAAAACGGATCTGCAAATCTGCTATAAGATTTAACTACTCAGTTTGTTGGTATTGAATTCCAATTTTACTGCACCAATTTTTACTTTACAGCTGTTGATTTTTCTTGTTTTTCTTGTCGCAGCAGTTTCTTTTGACGTGGGTACGTACCCATCAGTAGGGACGTTCATGGTACGCTGGGGCACCACACCACAACTCACGTGTGGACGCACCCCACTCTAGCATTCCTGGAAATTGCCCTGCTCAAGCATTCCTCTTCAAATAATCCTAGTTAGATGGAGGGATCATGTGGAGATGACTAACAAAATGTGGGTCGATCTCCTATTGCTTGGAATGCTTAGGTGCCAAAGAGATGATAACATCATTTTTCCTCCTATATCGTAGTCTAAAACACCCATCAAATGGCCTAGATGATCAATTGGTTAGTCCGTGCCCTCACATCATATTATTCTTGGAACACTTTGTTTGCATCAACGGTCGAGTTGGATTGGATCTATGGATAAATTGGTCTTTCTTCGTAATCAACGTGTTACAGCTCCTTATTTTTGGTTCTTAGTGGTTTTGGAGGACTTATTTGCCTTTGATTTCTGATTATTAGATCTGTCCGAAGTCCGAAGTCATTGGATCTTCAGTCTTTTGAAATGCACATGAGGTAAACACTGGTTTTCATTTTATCCTGGTAGACTTGAGCTCTCCTTCTCTCGATCTGTCACAAACTGGCAGTGAATTGCGGATTACTCTAGAGAGGATGGATCTCTCTTCATATTCAAGTGTGTATTGAAAGCATGATCTAATTTAATTTGCAGTGGTGCCATATAAAGAAAACTATAAAGCATGTGCAGACTTTTTTATGAGATTTATCCGAGTAATTGGAAGGCCTTAGACCGCGGATACTTTCGTATAATAGGGTGGAGAAGCTGTTTGAGGTTGTATTCCAGACATTGAGGCTCAATTTCCTGCCGTGCCATCCTGAGTTCAGATTCATTTATTATTGTAGTGGGTTACTTCTGTCTCCCTGTAGAAGAACTAATCTGTTACCTATGCAACCCTGTTAGAAATGAATGGGTTAGGTTGTCTAAGCTTTAGGGATTACCTCTTACTTTGATGCTAGGATAGCTTTTGATCCCCAAGTCTCGTCTCAGTATAATGTAATTCTCCCAGCAGGCCGCTCATCGAAGTCCCATATAAAACTTGAGTTCTTCTTCTCTATTGTCGGCAAGTGGATGGAGACTAGGTTTCTACTTGACCCCAGCCTGCAACCCTTGCTCCCAAAAGATGCTGCTTCCTTAAACGGGACCTTGTATACGCTAGTTTTTCGGCATCATGTCACAGGTATTGAGCTCAAAAAAGTGACTTGCCCGAGGATTCTCAAGGAAGAAACTTGTTGGGCAATCATTTTGCTTGAGAACAACCACCGCTATGGAATTTGCCGTTTGTGATAATTATCATCTTAAGGTATGGATGATCAAGCATTTTTCTAGCAACAAGTGGAGCTTGAAGTATAATAAACGTACTCAAGCGTTAGTAGAGGCATTTTCAACTTGGTTTCTCTCTCTGTGTGCCAATATCCGTCTGGATTCGATCTTTGGCCTCTTTAAACTGATATCGAGGTTGTTTTTCTCGAATCACACTGTAAACTATAGTCCCATCATCTTGCTAGCACAAGGTTGGACGAGATCTGCAGTGTTGCCTGTGTTAGAAACCATTCATACCGTTTCTATTGACCATAAACGTTTCCATGCCTTCCCTTCCATGCCATTCCTAAATTCCGTAGGCACAATTAAGGAATCCAATGCACATTGGCAACAGGATGCTGGTTAGAAAAGGATGCTTTTCCCCACTTATGTCCCATCTTCTATTAGTAATTTGTATGTTTAGAATGGAATCGTGTGATTTGATGTGTTTCTTTCCTGTGTAACCCAAGGAGGCTTTCCGCGTTAGGCCATGTAATCGAGGCTGCTAATGGTTGTGGATATTCATTGTTGAAAAAAAATAATAATTAGGAAAGAGTAAACTTTACTCCCTAGTGCTATTCACTTATAACACTTTGATTAAAAAAGGGCAGGCGCATGAAGCTCCAGCCTATGCGGGTTTGGGGAAGGGGCGGACCACAAGGACTTATAGTAGGCAGGCTTACCTTGCATTTTGCAAGAGGCTGATTCCACACCTTGAACCTGTAACCTTAAGGTCACATGACAAAAACTTTTACCGTTACGCCAAGGCTCCCTTTCACTTATAACACTTAGATTCCTAAGTGTTAATAATGAAAATCGGTGCTTAATAATGAGAAGAACATGTGACGATGAGAAATGAAGCATGCAAGTTGCTCTAAGTTTCAAAAAGCATCAGCTCGTTCAGGTAATTCAAATGAGAACACATTCCCTCATAAATAATAATGCAGACAAAATAGAGAAGTTGATTGAATCTTATCCATGCAGATCACAGATAAAAAAAAAACCCTAGTTTGTATCTAATCCGGGCGTGGATCACAAATTTGTAGAGTGTCCGTTGGACCAGCCTAAGTCATGTAGAATTGTAGTTGTTGATTTCTTTTGAAAGATCTAAACAGTTAATCTTGTTTAAATATCCTAGGCTAGGTGCCAAATTTTAAGAGTAGTATATTCTTATAGCTTAAGTAATATAAGTCGAAAATTGGACCCATTAATTTTTTTTCTTTTTTCAAAGAAATGAAACAAGTGGTTAGGATCATCCAAATGCAATGTTTTCTCATGTGTTACTTATTTTAGGGACACCAAACAAAAATAATGGTCTAGATCTTTCAAAAGAATTCAATTGTCCATGGCTTATTCTCCCAATTTAGTTTCTCAAATTGCCATTCTAAACAGATATCCATGGATATATCCACACATAACCCAAATTTAACAAATAGGATTGATTGGATTTGCTTTATCCATAGATCAAATTTATCAGGCAAGTATCTATGGATTTTAAATGGACAAACAAAAAGTCACAAAGTTTTATCCATTTTACCAGCTCTAGTAAATAATCAAACAACCAAGGTATTCTCAACTCATTGAATGAAATGTTGTTGTTCACCCTTCATCTTCTACTATTACTATACTTATAATTCTTTAATTTGTTTTATAGGTCTATACTTATAATTCTTTAATTTGTTTTATAGGTTTCTCCCACTAAAAAAAAAAAAACTAGTCATCACTCTTGCCATGTAGTCTGCTTCCACCTTTCAACCAAATAGCCACATAAATAAATGGAAGAGTCCCAATAAGTGTAAATGTTAAAGAGGAAAGAAAGGCATATACTCCAATTTTTTTTTTTTGTATAAGATAGAAATTTTGTTGCAAATTTAAGCCGTTCATAATAATAGAAGTGAGACACACAGGCTAGAAGTCAAATTTCATGTTAATTGAATGGTTGCACCTTGAATTTTCTTAGGTACACATTATGACCATACATTTTTGTTAAGTTTTTTAAAGATCCAATATAAGCAGTTAGGATAAATCAAATACACTTGATTTTCCTTACATTACCTAATTTTGGTATTTTGAACATGATAAACAGCTTACATCTTTCAAAATAGTTTTATCTTACATGAAAAAATAGGTGAATAAACTTTCCTCTCCTCTTGAGCGTGTATGCTACGGGACTCTATGTGGAAAAGCATAATGGTCCTACTCGCTCTCAATAACTGTCGTGTTTGTCGCGGGAAGAAAGCCTAAACCAAAAGGAACCACCTTTTACAGATTCTACCGGCTCTCAATAACTGTCGTGTTTGTCGTGGGAAGAAAGCCTAAACCAAAAGGAACAACCTTTTACAGATCCTACTGGCTCTCAGTTAACTGTCGTGTTTGTCGTGGGAAGAAAGCCTAAACCAAAAGGAACTACTTTTTACAGAAAAGTTTAGCATTCCTCTTCTTCATCTATACTGTATTATAATATGGAAATGCATGGTATGAGTAGTGGGACGAACTGGCAAACCAAAAGGTATATATATATTTACGTGGAAGAAGCTGAAAATAAAAAAAAAAGATATGTGCACGCCTTGGTGACTAATATAATAAATAAATAAATAAAAGAAAGAAGCATTTCTGTTTTCAACCATGGCCTTGTTGAAAAATAGTTCTCATCATATGTCAAAGTGGAGGGACAATGATGAGACCTTGTGCTTTTTTGGTTGCTAGTTAAATCTATGAAGCATGTTTTCCTAGCTAGCTATCATTTGGTAGCACGAGTGCAGTAACATATAGTATATGAGCAACATCATTAGGCAGAAATTTTACTATTCTAGAACAGCGTAATCAATTATTCTTTTTTCCGTTCCAAACAGCACCAAGCGGAAATGAACAACTAGGACTAAAGGAAGCCTCCGTGCACGAAAACTTCCGCATATGCAAGGTTCAGGGAAAGGGCAAATCACAAGGTTCAGGGAAAGGGCAAATCACAAGGATTAATAATACTCAGCTTATCTTATATTTTGTAAGAAACTGTTTTCATACCTATGACCTCAAAGTCACACAATGGCAACTCTACCATTATACCAAGGCTCCCCTTTAAAACAACTTGGAGTATAGATTTCAAATTGTAGTTTTTACGTGGAGTCTTTCAGCAACTACCATATACTGTCCCTCTCCCTTGGTATAATCAGAGGACTGCTTGCCGCGCTCTACCATTAAAAGCACCCCCATTCTACGTGATGGGACCCTATATTTAAATAATCCGCCCAGTTCCTCTGATTTTGGTGGCTTTGGGCATCTCGTAAACAAAAATTAGTGACGGCTAGAAGACTAGCATCCTAAAATCGTGTTTTTAGATAACGGCTATAGCTGTTGGCATGGCATAGCCCCGATTGTAGCTCACGAATGACCCTACCTTAGGATGATCTCACCATCTTAAACCTTAAAACTGTGTTTTTCTTAAACAATATTTTCAACCTCCTCGTGGTTAAAAATAGAAATTTTGAGGCATTAAAGTCACTCAATCCGCAAGTTTTTGTACTATAAGCTAGACATAAAAAATTGCAGATAGCAGATGAAAGGATGGAATCATCCAAAAGCTGGGCCCATCATGCACAAGCGGGGCACTTTCACTGTGTATTGCGCGTCCTTTCATGTTTCCTTTTGTAGCCAACATGAACATCAACATATGCCTGTGATTGCTCCACCGCATTCAACTGATTTTCTAACAATGGAGATCTTAAAGCCTGAAAACCACACCAATGGATCATTGGATGTGGACCACCAGCGCAGAAAACCTTTGACCGTGCCAATCAGCTAACGCGTTGCTGATAATGGAATGTGGACTCTTGCTGAGAAAGTCTTTATTAAGCCTTAGGGGGCCAATGATCCATTCATTTTATCTGGATGCTAGAATTATCCAACTAGATTGGCTTTCAGACTACTAGATATGAATCAGATGACTGGCTGGATCGACCACAGGTAGAACCCATCGTGTTGAATTGACCTCTTACTACTTATAATGAGTTCCCGTCCCTCTCCCCGCTGAGCGGTCTCGTCAACATAAATCTGAAGAGGAATGCTAAACAAGCGATCTTCATGAAATCTAGCCCGTGTATACCACAAAAATAGTACAGGGACGCTCTGAAAGAGCATCTATTAGCATTCCTCGTGTCTGAATAAGTATACTTAATTCTAACAATGAAGATTCTAAAATTCATGGAAGAGACGTATCAGAGGAGCAATAGAAGAGAACACAGAAATGTACAGCAAAAGGAAAAAAAAAATTCAAATAAACCAATGAAATTCAATCGGTCCTCCATGCATACAACAGCAAAGAGAACCCTCCACTACTAGCAGAAGAAGAAGAACATGAAGAAATAGAAGAACAACTCCTTCCATTATCACTCCTCTCTTCAGACCACTGCAAAACACTCCAATTCCCGGGTGACGATGTTGTGGAAGAAGAGGAAAAACTCTTCCTCATCAATCTCTTCTCTGGGCCCACCAAATCCGGCCATACCCCACCATCCCCGACCTGGAAAACAAAGACCCCATGGCCCCCGCAACCATTTGTAGATCCAAAGACCCAGTTATACACATCCCAGTAGAACTCTACATCTGATGCACCAACCAGAATCCTCTGGTTTCCCCTAAATTTCCACATCAATCGCTTCACAACCAAGCCAATTGCTCCATCCACCTTCACTTTAAGGGAGCCACCTGCACATTCTATGGAGATGTCATGATCTGAGCCCAAAAATTGTGCCTTAATGGTGAAATTCTGCCGGCCAAATACGTGTTCCCGGCGAGATAATAATGTAGGCTCCGGCGGAATTGGATGAACTGCTCCAGTACCCCGAATAGCGTCTTGTTGTAGATCGCCGACTAGAAATTCGATGCGATTTTTGTACGTAAGTGTGAGATAGAAGCCTGAAATTGGTTCAGCTGATGTAGGGGAGAAGTGTGCCCTTGTGAAATCCCAATAGAGTTTGGGTTTGTGGTGATGATGGTGGCTGAGGGAGATGGATTTTGATCCGGGTTTGCTTCGGAAGAAGGAGAAGGATGACTTAGACATTGATAAGGAGAGGGAGAATGAATCGATGTTGATGGTTAGAGAATGGGATGCGAGGGTTTTGGACCACGTTAGAGTCAGGAAAATTGGGGCATTGCAGATTCGTGTTTGGTAAATGCAGGTTACTAAGTTCTGATTGGTTTTGGTGCTGTTTTTGTTGCTGTTGGTGGGATTTTGCGGTTTACTGAAGCAGGAAGGTAAGGAATCTAACAGCATTTTCTCGTCCTTGGGGTTTTAGGTTATGGGTGTTTTGAGTTCTACAGTTTGGTTCTTCTTGTTGAGACTGGATTCTGGATTTTGAGGTCTGGGTATTCTTGGGTTTTGGATTCTGAGATCTGTGTTTCTCTTTGACTAGTTGAGATTGGATTTTGTATCTTGTTGAGATTGGCCACTAGGATTAGGTGCTTTTCTGTTTCTTTCTCTTCATAGGTTCAGAGAACTGATGTTTTCGTTTGAGGATTCTGGACTGGAGTGATGAGAGGGGAGCAGGGAATTTCAGCTGTATGCTGTGCTTTCCCCCCCGCCTTGCTGAAGTTCTCTGAGGCTACTTTAAGGGGTTCTTAATATTTTGTAGTAGATGCTTTGGATGCCGAATAACTGAATCATCAGCAACAACAGCATTATCATGAAAGGAATCAAATGGCTTTGGTTGGCTTGATTTGCGCCTTGATAGAGGAAAACAGGTCCCAATTGCTCTCCTCACTCTCTCTAGTTTTATCCGAGTGAGCTGGTTTGCACTCCCCTTTAGTCACTCCCATTAATTGCAGTCCGGGTTTCCAAAGACACTTTTCTTTTACCCCAAAGGAGGAGAGATGGAGCCTTGTGAGGAGATTTATCATTTCTTAGGGGAAGAGACTGTAGCAAATGAGTTGGATTTGAATACGTGGCATCACAAGAGTTGAAATCTTTGGACTCAAGATTGGGACCTCTAGACTGGAATTGGTTGGCAACTGGCAAGAGGTGCAAGTCAATACCTACAATCACAAAATTCTTTTTGGCTAATACAAAACAGTTGAAATTAGAGCTTGTTACGGGTGATTCAGATCGTTGCTTAGTCATTTCTTCTACCTCATAAAGAGTAGACCACATAGTCAACACTTTTTCATAAGATTATTTCTAAATAATTAGTAACATATTTTCCTAGACAAAGTACATGTGGGAACGATATAGTTGGTGATCTAAGCCGCTCGTCTTCGACATCATGTTTTAGATGGCAATAAATCTTTCCCCATCTTGTAGCCTCAAATGATTGTCACATTGAATCTTCAGTTTTAACTACAGAGTAATAGTTGCCACTATCATACCATTGAGGACATTTTGGGGCATGGTCTATATGACGTGGCCTGAAGATGGCTGGTCCAGATCACCTCGCTGATTTGCATGTGTCTATGTAGCTACCTGTAACAGGTCTTTCTTATATTTTGGAATGCTAGCTGACGACGCAAAGCATGCGGATCAACTAAGAGTGCGCCTAGCCATGGGGAGTTTCCCTTGTTTTTCAAATTAAGAAAGTTCACATCGGTGCCTGGGTATTTGCAATGCGACCTGAGGTCTTGCGAGTGCATCTAGGGGTGGCAATTCGGGTTGGCGGGTCGTGTTTGTGGCGACACGAACACGACACGAATAGTGTTACGGGTCGACATGAACACGACACGCTTAATAGTCGTGTCAAAAACCTATGACTCGTACACAACCCGGTTCTTAAAAAAATGACACGACACGACCTGTGTAACACGATTAATTGATTGAGTCGTGTTGGATACACGACACGAAATGACACGACACGACACGACATATTAAAAAAACTGCCCTCTCAAGTCAAGTCCCAACTCCCAAGTGAATAGAAGTTATAGAATACCGCCAAGGCCCAAACGGGCCAAATCCCAAAACAACCACAATAAAATAAACTAACATATAGGATGGTTATTTCACAACCATTCTATAAAACCCTAACATATAGGACGGTTGTAACATAACCGTCCTATATATCATTGGTTTTATAGGATGACTGTGAAATAACTGTCCTATATATTACGGATTTTATAGAACGGTTGTGAAATAACCGTCCTATATGTTATTTTATAATACGGTTATTTCATAACCGTCCTATATGTTAGGTTTTATAGAACGGTTGTGAAATAACCATCCTATAGTTTACTTTTTATAATTTTATTCCACTCCACCGTTATGACTGATCTTCTGATTCTGACTGAACTGTATCTTTGAATCTTTGATCACCTGAAGCAATGACAATGAGGTTCTGG
The DNA here is from genome assembly GCA_035236585.1 of Warburgia ugandensis. NCBI lineage: Eukaryota > Viridiplantae > Streptophyta > Magnoliopsida > Canellales > Canellaceae > Warburgia > Warburgia ugandensis. The sequence goes on along the minus strand of CP141132.1, from coordinate 73,997,811 downwards.
AGCAGAAAATAAGAATTGAATAGCATGAGTCTTTCAGTTATGAAGAACTAGACTTTCAACCCAAGTTACCAACCCCCACATAAATTGTTAGGAGGGAATTCATTTCTCCAACTCCTTTCATGCTCATTGTCACTGGTCATTGCTATATCCATTGAATTACTGGTGACTAATCCACCACACCACACGACAAGTACATAGACAACCAAATTACCAATAATGTTCCTGTAATATTTTGTTATTTTATTTAGAAGCAACACAGTTCTTTATAGTTTAGTATTACACCACTCAGTCACTCACTGACTCACTTCACAAGTTCACAATTCACATGATATGTAAAAAAAAAAAGACTGAAATGAATCAAATAACCACAATAGTAGTAAATAAATATGGATTAAGTAGCACATGATGGAAATATACTTCCATCAATGTATTATGTATCAAACACAACAAATTAAAATAAGTCATGAAAATTATACAAATTAATCAAAATGAATTGATCCAGAGTCTTCATTGGTTGAAGTGATCTGTGATGCTACTTATGCTTACAATGTCCACAGTAAGCTCATCCATGGCAACTGTAATGGTAGAGTCTACAATCATATAGAATAAACAAGCATTAGTTATTACTAAGCTCATATAAAATATAATGTAAATATAGAATTATAAACTATTACCTTTCAATCCATATAGCCAATCTCTCACACAAATCAATGCTTGCACGGTTTCTGGCTTTAAAGTAGATCTATATTGGTCAAGAACCCGACCTCCAACACTAAAAGCAGACTCCGATGCAACTGTAGATATAGGAATGCTCAAGACATCACGAGCCATGGCAAAGAAGTTCAGGATACCTAAAATCAACATTTGAATCAAATATAAATGTAAATAAGATTACAGAAAATAGTGTTTACATGAGATTATTAGTCAAACAACCTGTATTGATTGCCTTTCCAGAATGCAAGAATGTCTAGCTTTGACTCTTGCAATCTTGGTTCATCTAAATAAAGCTCTAATTGTGATTTTTGCATAGCCAAAGTACCTCCTTCACCTTCAAATGAATCAAATTCCTAATGCAAATGCAATTATATTATTCAACGTACTATAAGACAATTCATACTTCATAGCAACTTTTAATATGCTAAGTAATAAGCGATATATAATGAAAGATACAATTATAAATAAAATCACCTTCATGACATCTAAAACCTCTTGACTATATGACATGTTCTGTCTATCATCAGCACCTGCACCTCTAGCCACTGGTGTAGATGAAGAAGGAATAGGATAAATCTTAACCTTATATTCATTGAAGAGAGAGAATAACTTTTTCCTAACTTGAGCAAACTCCAAGCAGCCATTGCCAAACAATTTCTTGTACGAGAATTCCATAAAGGAGAGCTTATACCGAGGATCCAACACACATGCAATTGCCAAAATGGTGCTGAATTCAGACCAATACTTTGAAAACTTGGCAAACATTTGGGTGGACATACGCTTCATATAGTCATCATCACTTCTCATGTATTGTGTTAAACTCAAATAAATTACAAATGCTGCACGAAAGTAGAGATTTGCAGTGGGATACTTGGATCCAGAGAACATGCAGGTGGCATCATAAAAAACTGCCAAAACCTTCGAAATTTTTGTAGCCTTTTCCCATTCAATGAAAGAATGACAATGCTTATAATTTGAGTCACTTAGTTTTAAGTGACAAAATGCACGTTGGTAACAAAGAGCACTTTCAAGCATCAAATACGTTGAATTCCATCTTGTAGGACAATCTTGTCTTAAGCCCCTTTTTTGTCTTAATTGACATGTGATTCACACACTCTAAAATTTTTTGTTTTCTACTTTGTGATGCTTTGACATACTTGATACTCTCTCTAATTTTTTGAATAGCATCATCAATTTCTTTCAAACCATCTTGCACAATCAAATTCAAAACATGACAACAACAATGTAGATAAAGGAACTCCTCCACCACAAATAAGAGTGTTCCTGATGTTTAATTGATGCCTTAACAGCTCAACAAAAGAATCATTAGAAGAAGCATTGTCTAAAGTGATTGAAAAAATCTTTTTCTCAATCCCCCATTCTACCAATAATGAGTATAACTTTTCTGCTAATGATATTCCATTATGTGGAGGTGGTAGGAAACAAAAATTTAATATCCTCTTTTGTAAGACCCACTGACTATCTAGAAAATGTGCTGTGAGACTTATATAACCATCAGTAATACAAGAAGTCTACAAATCCGATGTCAAACTTATCCTGCTAGGTGCCAATTCTAACATCTCTTTTATCTTTCCTTTTTCTCTTTTATACATTCTCAGAACATCTGCTTTTACTGTATTTCTACTAATCAAGTGCAAATCTGCACGCAAATATTTCAGTAGAGTTCTAATTCCATCATACTCAACAAATTGGAAAGGCAAATCATGCATAACAACTGCAGCTGCTACTAACTCACGATAAACTTCAGGATCAAACTTATTATCTGAAGCTGCACTTAGTGACACTGACATACTCCCCTGACTTTGAGATAAAATCAACTGGACTATATCACGAGAAGAGCTCCGTTGACAAGTCTTTATATGACGTTTTAAGTTACCAGTACCAAATTTGCTATAGCAAATGTATATTTCAGAGCACTTCTTACATTTACACCTTTGCCTTCCATCTTCTGATAGAGGAAGGTGTTCAAAAAAATTCCAAACTGGAGACATTAGTTTCCTATGCTTTTTACCTCTATTGGATTTTGAAACTAACTCCACGTTCTCCAAATCAGCAAACTCATCATCATCGTTGTTGTGGTGTAGCATATTCAAGTTATCAGAAACATCAGTGCTCCCAACTTCAACTTGTGCCTATATTGCAAAATGCAAATGACAAAAAAAAATTAGTTCACACTGACAGTAAAATAAACACTTCAGACTTCACCAACAATTACTAATAAGTAATAAGGGAAGGGAGTGAGTTAGACACTGAGACTTGAGAGTTGAGAGTTGAGACTCGAGAGTGAGGAAATTGAGAGGAATGAAAAGAGTCAGACTCATAATTTCATAGAGAAATAACAAAAAACAAACACATGACATACCTGTGGTGCTGCTGCTCATCGTGTTAGAACTTAGAAGGGTTGATGTTTGAACTTGAAGAAGAAATCTGAATTCTCGTCCTCTGGAGTCTGGAAAGGGAAATCTGAAACAGATGTAAAATTGTAAATTATAAAAGCAGCTGCAAACCTGCAAGCCTTCAACTTCAACCTTGGGTTGGTAACGTTGGTTATGTTACTTATGTATTAACAGTCCTATATTTATAAAATATAGTACGGTTATGTATTAACCGTCCTATATTTTAAAAATATAGAACGGTTATGTGCTAACTGTCCTATATTTAGATAATATAGAACGGTTACTTACTAACCGTCTTATTTTTTGTAAGCTTTAACATATAGGATGGTTATACATTAATCGTTCTATATTTTCCAAATATAGAATGGTTATACACTAACCGTCCTATTTTTACATAATAATATAGGAGGGTTACGGACTAACCGTCCTATTTTACACATGGTTTATTCCTTCATTACCAATCTGTGAGTGTGACTGTGAGTCTGTGACTGTGAAGTCTGTGATGTGCCAGATTTTCACTTTTCAAGTGACCAGTCTGCCTGACAAAGACTGATAGCCTTCTTTCTTCCAATTCCAAACTGGCAAGTGGCAAGTGGAGTTAATGAAAGTTGAAACTTACACTTCAATCATTTGTCAAATATTTTGATTTTTGAGTTATTGTCCTTAATGTTACTTAACTTACTTGTTAGATAACTTAGATAGTTAGATGTCATGAATCATGACAGATGATCCGAGGTGGGGGCGGGGGGCCCCCCTTGTAGACTTGTAGTGGCGGGAAAACAAAATGAAAGTTGAAAACTGAAAAGAACATAAAGGTTTAACTTTAACTAATTAATAATTATCTAGGTATACTAACTACTAAGTCAATTTAGAGTCTAATCTAACTGTCTAAGGCAATTGTTTTGTCTTTTTGTATAATTGTATTGTATCATGTAAGTTAAGTAAGCTCAAATCCAATTATCCAATTGAATTTGAAGTCTTATCCCTAAACCTAAAGAGCCCTACCTAGCCTGGCTGGCTGGTTCAGATTGTTTGCTATAACTATAAGCCTATAACTATAAGTTATAAATAACTATATAACTTAATTTCTTATCAACCATTTTCAGTTTAGCTACACATTGTCACATGTCAATTGTTACAACTTACAAGTTACACTTAGTAGATAAGTTAACCAAGTTTTGTAAGTTGTACAAGTAAAAGTGAAGTGAGAGAGAGACTAACTAACTGTCATATATTGTTGTATAAAATTATAAATGCTAATGAATAATGATTTTCTTATGTTAATTTCACATGTCTCACCAACCAATTGATCTAATATATCTCTTTTCAATCAAATTCATGAATATCATGTATCCAACTCATATAACTCAATATTTGTTTCTCATTTCTAACTCCCAATTGATGATAATAGGTTAGGAATAATTCATTCATGATTCATCCATGATCCTTTGATCCATCATTCATGTAGACATTGTAGAGTAAAATTTAGTAACTCCTTTAGTAATATCATTCAACATTTGTGTTAATTCAACACACAACTCCTATTCTCTGTTCACATTCTCACCTCACCTAATGAGTTAATTACAATGTTACATAACTAAATAACTAATAACTATTCCCTTGGGACCCTTCCTAGTTCCTATACTATACTCATTATCCTCTAATGAGATAATTACACAAATCTTTCTATACTCATTCTCAAGCTACTGAGTTAATTACATAACTGTTTCTATTCTAGTTCAATTCAGTCATTCTTACCTAATGAGTTAATTACATGACTCTTTCTCTTTCTTTACTTATTATCATTTATCAATGTTATCATCAACATTCAACAACTTTTGAATTGAGTATGAGTTACATAACTTTACTTTTTTAAGATGATCCTCAAGTGAGATCATCAGATGAGTTAAATACATTATATACATAATTAACACCAACTTTACTCATCCTCCCCTGACCTCAACCTCAATAACTATGTTGAATTGAATATGATAGTATGAGTTACTTACATAACTTTGCTTTTAAGCTGATAGATACTCAAGTAACTCAACTCAACTGAGAAGTCTAAGCCTGAGATAGTGAGATGAACATAATACATATATGCCTATATGCTCTGTCTTTTTAAGCTCATCCAGTGTAATATCCTTAATTTTTAGGATAAAATAGGAAATTAATAAATAAATTAAAATAAAAATTTATGGATGAAATTTTTTCCTGAAAAGATAAGAATTAGAAAGTGCTCATCGATACGAATCCAACGCCACCAAGAACGCAAAAAATAGAGCTCAAACGAGGGAGTTATGAGCCGTCAAAGTTGTAAGGGCAAATTGGTCTTTTAACAGAAACGTGTTACACAAGGGTCCAAATTGATAACGGCACCCCTGTCTACACACGTCTCTACCAGTCCAGCGAAATCGCCAGAGAGACATGGGAAGAGACGTGTGGGGAAGAGTTTCTCTTCCCCAGGACTCTAAAACCCTATATCTATGCTCCTCTAGGAGCCAAAACGCTCAACTATTGAGCATTTTCTCTGAGTTTTACGCAGAACCCTAGCCTGAAAAGATTTCATTTTTCCGGCGAGTGGAACCCCGGCAACACGAGCAACCACGGCTAGGTGCAAGGTAAGCCTTAAAACTCTATTTTTTAGTATTTATTAAATAGAGAAAATAATAAGAAAACCATTTAAAATTTTGAAAAAAATTAGATTTTTTTAGGAACTTTAGGCACGCTACTGTTGGAGCGTGATTTCACGGACCAAACCTTTTCCGTTTGAAAATCGCACCATCCAACTAGTGCATAAGAGACCCAAGAGAATACCCTTTAAATTTGGGAGTGATCCAACGGTGGATTTCTCTAGAAAACCCAAAAACTAGTACCTAGGGAGGATTTTAGGAACTTGGGAAAAATTATTTAAAAACCATGGTTTTTGGAAAAATCAGTGCAAAAGGAGGGCATAAATGGATTCTAGAGAGAATTCTGAAGAAAATGGAGCAAAAATCACGCAAAACGGAGCTCTGTAGCTCCACCGGAGGCGACCGGAATTCGGTCATCTTCTCCGGCGTCGTCAACGGCGTCGGCGCCCTGACGCTGATGCCAGGACTCACAAGGAGATGACGTCGGCGTCGCATGCGTGCGAGGCGATGCGCGCGCGCGGACGAACTGCAGTTGGCGGGCGCTGTGGGGCCGGGACGCTGCGCGTCCTGGCGACCGTGACGCACGCGCGCGTCCCGTGCGGCGTCGGCGTGCGTCTTCGTGCGCCAGTGTACGCCGGTGTAAACCGGCGGAAAAGGGGCGCTGCCGGTACAAACCACCTTATGGTGGTCCGGCAGGCCCCATTTAAGGGTAGTTTTCACAAAAACTTGATTTTTGGGAGCTAGAGAGGTCCAAATCACGATCCGAAAGAGGCATTGTGACCGTATTGACGACGCGGACCTAATTTTAACTTAAAAACTTAGAAATGACCACTTTTTATTTAGAAAAAATTTAAAATAGTGATGTGACATGTACAGGTACACTTGAATATACCAATTAAAGGGAGTTATTAGCAAGCTAGTGGTCTCACACTGAGGTAGGTGACGACAACTAATGTTTTGCCTTAATTTTTAAACCATGTTTAAACATAGCATCATGTGTGATTGTGTTTTAAAATGCAATTATTATTTACCGTGGATTTCATGCTACATTGCGTACAGGATGGTTATTCCAAATTGAAATCTTTTACTAAATAAACTTATTTCAAATGCTTTTACAAGCATGATGTTAATTTGTTATGCTTAATTAGAGACTTATTTCTTATTATATATATAGAAAATGCATGGATTTACATGGAAATGAGAATAGAGGCTTATTAGCTGGTCCTTTTATAGGCTAACCCCAGGATGAGGGGCATTTCTTGGGGATTGCAAGCTATAAGTGCTCTTGAGTTTTAGCATATACATATGATTTCCGTGTTTTATATTTGATGACGGGTGCTCTCGCCCAGTGGACGTCATGCTAGGAGGGATAGGGCCGGCCACCCACCTTCCGAGATTATGATGTGATGAGTTTGTGATATGATAGACACCTGCCCATAGATGGCATTCAGTAGGGGTTTGGTAACATGGATAGTCCACACTACCGGTCTAAGCCTTTCCATGGGGACAGACGTTAAGTCTCCCGTTATGGTGTCGACGGGGAGCGGCGGTGGTTGATACCCATGGAGGGTTGCCACTGCAGCATGATGGCCCATATTCTTATTATGTGTGCATGTATGATGAGCATGGTTATGGATGATATGCCTGGGTGTGACCACACTCAGAGGTTGACTACGTGTACTCCTGATCAGGGATGTTAGTGCGATGTGGTGGGACCCATTACCTTAGGGTGCCCTTATTCTGGATGTATGCTCCATTTTATTGATTCATGTCATGTTTTAACTCCGTGAATTTTATGTTTTAGCATATGGAATAAATTGGTATTTATTGAACATGGCATTATGATATCACTATCTTCATAAATGTTAGATTTTTCATCAGTATTGTTCATTATTTCTTGCATTTATTACATTAATTGTCTATGTACCTACACAAGCGATAGCTTCTTTGAGGCATTGCTTTGTTTTGCAATGCCTTAGATCTCAGCGCGGTAACAGGAAAGGCAAGGCTGTTGAGAAGCCGTGAGAGCTGCTGAATACCATTTTTCTATAGTGTTAGACAGTGATGTGAGTCATTAAACAGGATTATCATTTGGATTTTTATTATGGACTGCATATTTTATATTGGGATGTGATTTAGATCTTTGGACATATGTTGGACATTTATATGGGATGTTATGATGGATAGACCCTGGGCCATATTATTATTGTCTTTTGGACGTATATTTGATTTAAAATAAAGGCGCCTATTTATTTGACGTTGATTTCTACACGGATTATTTATTTATATTTAAATTACATGTACGCCATTTTGAGAAAGGAAAAATTAACACCCGGAGTTTTAAGATAAGTTTAGTAAAATGTTAAATAAATCTTTTCTCATGGGATCCCAAATGCTCTTATTTAAAATGCCATTATAAAAAAAAAATTGTCTTAAAAATCCGGGGTGTTACATCCAGTCATCCTTAACTTAAGGAAATTAAGATGAGTTAATTACATAACTCTTTCTCCACTCTATACTTAATAACTAGTTTTATTTAAGCACATCATCAACTAAGATTAATTAAATACATAACTCTTATAGCTTATACAACTCCTATATTTCAATATATAGATGGTTATAAACAAACCATCCTATATTTAAATATATTATAGGATGGTTATTTTAAAACCGTCCTATATTTAAATATATTATAGAACGGTTATTTTGAAACCGTCCTATATTTAATATATTATAGAACGGTTATTTGAAAACCGTCCTATATTTGATTATGTTATAGAACGGTTATTTGAAAACCGTCCTATATTTAAGTATATTATAGAACGGTTATTTGAAAACCGTCCTATATTTAAATATATTATAGAATGGTTATTTGAAAATCGTCCTATATTTAAGTATAATTATAGAACGGTTATTGAAAAATCGTCTTATATTTAAGTATATTATAGAACGGTTATTGAATAACCATCCTATATTAGTATATTATATAGAACGGTTATTTTAAAACCGTCCTATATGGTTCTATACATATAATATATCGTTTTCACTTTTCACTTTTCACCTTGGTCATTCTCAGCCCTAATTTCAATCTTCCAAGTTCCAACCCAACGATCCAATCCAACCTATACTGAGAAGGTGAAAACGACCATTCCTCTTCGATCTTTCACAGATCTAAGCAAAGAAAGGTATGTATTTACGATTTTTTGCATCTTTAATGTAATTTCGTATCTGATTCTGTTATACATGTAACCGTAAAAAGTAATAAAAGAACACAATCTGATAAAAAAAAAAAACCTCTGTCTGGTTTCTCTGATCCTTACCTTGAACTTGTTCTGTCATTTCGTTGTCAAACACCTATTTCTCAAATTTTGATTTATGTTGTCTTTCATTTGAGTCTGGAAATGGGGTTTGTTGGGAAAAAGATGGATGAGCAAAAAAACGAGTGGAAGCTGGAAGTGGAATGGGATTATGGGAGATATCAGATATGTATGTTCCTCTGACGGAAAAACCAAACATATAAATTATAAAGGTTCTGAGTCTTCTGACTTTGCCCATAGTGCATTAGTCTTTGAATCGGTGAATCTGATAGATAGGTTCTCAAAGAACTACATCTACTGAAATAGTCTCCAGCTGAAATGTAGAAGCGAGCGGTAGAAGAAGCAGACGGATGTCGAAGATTGAGGGAGAGAGACATTAAACTAGTTCTTTCTTTTACAAAATGGAAAAAAACATTACCTTTATCTAATTTATCACAAACTAACTACTGACTTATATCCCAATTTCTTCTTTTCCTTAAGGGAGCCCTAGAAAAAAGAACCAAATCAAGAAAAATCTCTCAAAAACTAAAATTAACATATCTCATATCTACATCAAACAATGTCAGATTTTCAACATTTTTGATGTGTTGGAACTGTTGAAACAAGAGGAATGATTAAGTGATAGTTGACCAAAATAAAAAATAAAGGATGAAGGAACATAACAGATTTTTTAAATTATTATTAGACTGGAATGAATGTTTTGAGATAGGAAACTTAATGAAATGGCCAAATCAAGCTACAAATAATGAATGTTATACAAAAACAAAATATTACATTTTTTTTTTCCACTCTGCATACTGGAATGGCATACTTCTAGGGCTATGGCGCTATGGCACTATGCCAACATCACAAAAATGGGAACATGCATAATTGCTTGTTTGAAGAGATAGAGGGAGCAACAATCTGACCTTGTAGGAGGCTTCCAGTATAGTCTCCACTGTCCAATGAAAATTTTGTGATGGTTTTCAAGGGTGCTACTGCTTATTATCCCTGTATAATTGTATTCCTCTTTTCTTGTCTAACTGTAGTCATTTTTATTTTGAAGCAAACATGGAGCAAGTAGAAGAGGTAGGAGAGGTACAAGTAGAACAATTACAACACACAGAAGCAGAACAATCAAGGCTATCAAGCACATGTCCATCAGTAACACCACCGGTGGTCAGTGTCAAGAGAAAGGTCAGGGGGAGGGGCCCAACGCAAATGGAACATATAAATAAGAGAACCTCAGTTGGAATAAAAGAAACGGTACAATTCAACACTAAAGGCCAACCGATTGGTAGTGCTGCACATGCCTATGCTAGCTTCATATGTTGCCTTTGTTAGAAGACTTGTGCCGATATCGGTGACTGATTGGAGACATGTATCGCCACAAGTCAAAGATTCAGTGTGGGAAATGGTCAAGGTATGTAAATTCTTCCTACATATAACATAATATGTCCTTTATATTTATATGTTTTGTTTTTGTTTGCATATGAATCACGATAAGATACACAAAGTTGCTGCAATACTCACTAGTTAGTCACTTTAACATGCTTCTTCTTTTGTTTTGTAGTCTGCCTTTGACGTATCTTATGAGTGCAAGAAGCAAGCCTTGCTAGGAGCTGGTGAAGCTTGGAGGAAATGGAAGAGTGAGCTTGCAAGGAAGTACATACTTCCAAATTCTCATGATCCTTCTACGCTTCACATGGTCCCTCAGTTGTATTCTGCTTCATTAACCGGGAAGCATGGAATCAATTTGTCTGATATAAGCTATCTCCTGATTTTGAGGTAATCACAACTTGAACTAGCCAAGCTAAATTTTGAGTCTTGTAATTATTATAATTGATTGTATTTTGAATCTTTGATCACATTACTTTGATGTCCAGGCAAAGCGTATAAAAGGACAAAAGGCTCGTGCACAGAACCATACGCCGCACCACCTTTCAAAGGTTGGCTATGCACGATTAGAGGCAGATGTAGTAAGTATATCATGTCACATTCCATTTGTCTAATCATAGTAGATTTTTTTTTATTAACTCTGACTTAGTGTCTCTTATAATCTTATTACAGGAAAAGAAGGCTGGGACAACGGATCCCATCGACCGTGCTATTCTATGGAAAATGGCACATTCGAAACAGCGTAACTCCCAGACCTTTGCCAACGAGACAACTGCAATAATTGCTTCAAGAATTGTAAGTGGTTTAAGACTTTAAGTTTTATACTTTTACTTTATTTGCATACTGCCTAGTTAAATACTTTTATACCCTTGCATAGTATATTATTTAAATATTACATATATAATAGTGATTTTATCATGTTATGATCTTTATGTGTGCAGGAAGAGTTGACCCAAGAACAAGAACAAAGTGCAACTACAGGGACTCTTAGCAGCACTGCTGCAAAGGGGGACATCCTGTATAGGGCAATGGGCAACAAGAATGAGCACCCTGGCTGGGTAAGGGGCCAAGGTCGGGGTGTTGTTCCTTCCAAATTCTTCCCCAAACAAAAGGCTCCTACGCTACAAGAATTGGAAGAATGGAAGAAGCAAACAGTTGTGGAGATATATAGCATGGTCAAAGATCAACTATTGAAGGAACTCCAAGGTGGCCGAAGAACCTCATGTGAGGATGTTGGCGGCCCACAAGCTGAAGCTCAACCTCAAGTTCAACCAGCAAGAAATAATAATAGCTGCACTCCTACTCCTAGTCCTCTATCAGATGAAGAGGTGGCAGAACAAGTACTCCCAATCAGTGAGGTATGTATATTCACTTGTTTAGTTTTACAATGTTACTTATTTACTTTTGTTTTTAGTTTACACTTTACATTACATCACTAATTATTATATATATGTCATTTCTCAAATGCAGGTGGCTCAGTGCATGTTGCAGCTACATACATTTGAGAACCATGTGGCTGTGGCAACACTATACGAGGTTCTGCCCATGACTTTCGCCACCTTGCATGGTAAGTTGATGCCTCCACACACTAAGCGTGTGTGCATCACTACTGCCATTCAACCAGATGCTCCCCTTCCATTTCCAGTCGAAGGGGATGATGTTGAAACTGTTGGGGATGCAATTGGATATCATGTGTGTTGGTCAGAGAAATACATAAAACCAATGATATCCAATTCCAAGGTACATATATACTAACTGTAGTCATGGCTTCATTTTCTCCTACCTTTTTTTAAGTCCTCCTAAACTGTTCACTGATTAATATTGTCTGCAACATGTCGGACAGTCGGATCACCAAAAGCAGCACAAGGGGCAATTGAAGCAAACCTTGCCGCCGGCAAATTCTGGCATAGTGGCAAGTGTAGCCACATCCCAGCCTTCTCAGGTAGTACTAGTTCTATGTTTTTCCATAGTCACTACTCACAAGTCATAAGTCAGTAGTACTAGTTCTTTAGTTCAAAACACTTGTTAGGTGCTCACTAGTCACTACTCACAAGTCACAAGTCAGTAGTCACAATGTTATTATTGTTATATTATAAAATATTCTAATTTTACCTCACTGGGTTTCTTCTTTTATATCTGCTAGTATATCAGTATATGTTGTATATATTCATTACTAATTTCTAAAATGTTACATGATTACATTTACAGTGTAGGGATCAGGTGGAGGTTCCACCTAACACACCTCCATTCTTAAGGGTACTGTACAGACTGGCCAATGAAGGCAACACAAATACAATGAACCCTGTAAGGATAGAGGCAGGTGTGCTTTCAAACGATGTGGTTGAGGTTCCACTCTTCAAGGAAGACCTCATAGCCATATGTAATATGGATCAATTAGAGTACATGCACATCATAGTCTATATAGGGTACGTCGTGTAACTGCTCTATTAGAGTTAAGACTTACCAATCAATGTAACATTACTTAATACTTGGTTTTTAATAAAACTTAATAATTATTTGACATTAACCCAAATTTCAAATGCAGGTATTTGCATGATAGCTTGCATAGACTAGAGGTCAAGGACATTTACAAGTTCCTTAACCCTTCTCTTGTCTTTCAATTGGACCATTTGCCTAAGGACAAACAAAGTGAAAATATCATTCCTGGTCTCATGACTTGTGTGAAGGGGCAAGCATTACTGATTCCCTACAATAGCGTGTACGTTGTAACATAGGTTGCTTAATTATGCCATTTTAATTTCACAATTCATAGTTTCATACACATGAATACTACATCAGTTAAGATTAGAGAAAATTCAATTGAACTATTATTTTTATAGGTCCCATTGGATGTTGCTAGCTTTGGATGTGCATGGTGGCCATGCAATTTTTTTTTATTCATGTGGAGCACACATTCGGGAACACCTTATGGAAATTATAAACAAGTAAGTCTTTATTATTCTTTTTATTATAATATAACTACTCACCTGGCAACTATAATAATATTCATAATCTAATGCTTTTCAATTATATGTGTGTAGAGCATGGTATAAATGGGCTGAGAGGGAAGGCATTCACCACCCACCAAAACTCAAGCGGAAGAAGGCCAAGGTACGGTTTACTAATTCTTGCTCTTTAGACTCTTTCATATAATTTTAAACCTGAACTTGTTGGAAATTATATTTTAAAACTTTTATGTTGTCTTTGGTGGCATTGTTTTGCAGTGCCCTAAACAAAAATCAGATTGGGAGTGTGGATATTATGTTCTTAGATACATGAGAACCCTCATTCGCAATGAAGTTTCAGTCTCACAATTGAGAAAGGTAACACTTAGACTTACTGACCAAAGTTGCACTTTTGATTTGTATATTTCCTTACTTAATTCAAGATTACATGTCGATCTCTGAACTAAGTTATTATATGTTTCTTGTAGGTGGATTTTGGAACCAAGAGTTACTCCCAGTTGGATCTAAATGATATTAGAATGGAATGGACAGATCATATTATGAATTTTAATTTGTAGTTCAGTGATGTAAAATTGTAAATGAATGTATATTATCATTCATGTATATACATTTTACTCAAATATAATACAAAGATCAGTTCATTTCAATGAATGAGTTCTATTTTTCTTTTGATTGAAGTACACTGTATCAATGTATATGCTTTCTTTGTTTCAAACTTTCAAATTTCAATGATGTGATTGTGAAGTTGGTGTTCTGATCAGCAGATGGGTTAATCATCAATTTTCAATGATGGCTTAAATCAGCAGATGGGTTGTATTGTATCATGTATGTACATGCAATCTACAGATACAGTATGGGTGGTTGATATCATATCATGTATTGTATCATGTATTGGAGAGGGAGTCATATATGGAATGGAGGTTGATGATTGAAATTACTGATATATACTGAAGTTGTAGATATGATTCATATGAATATGATACCAAAAAACTTTCAAATTTCAATGATGTGATTGTGAAGTTGGTGTTTTGAATGGAGACCTGATGGACATCCCTGCCTATACATGCAATTTCATTCATTTGCTGAGGAATGAGGATAAAATTAAAAATGCCAAACTTCAGAATGATTGTCTGCATTGGTGCCTGCCTGAGCCTATTGACAATTGGAATGATATAGTCATGGAGATGGTGCTAAGTGATTGATATGTTGGGCAATTGTGATGATTGGAGCCCATGATTCTAAGCTACCAAGTTTCTGACAATCGGAACACAATTGTTTGTGTGAACAGAAAGAGGGATGAGGAAGTTTCACTAGTTGTAATTATATCATGTTTGCAAGCTTTCACTTATCTGTTGCCAATCAAATGTGTTTTATCAGAAGCTTGCAAACTGGAAGGTGAAGTTGCTTCGGCTTACATTTCAGGAAATCCTGCTTCATTCAGATCTTGAATCATGATTTACGGATTATATTTTGTGAATTCCTGTTTATAGTTTGTCACTCTCATGTCTTTGCTTTCTTTTCATATTCTCTAAGATGCACCCGAACGAGAACTTGGAAGAAGCTGTTCCTCTGAGAATATCTTTATAGTATATGTCACATGTGTGAGAATAACTCATTAACTCTTAACAGTGGCTCCAGAAGAACCCTCCATTCTCCAATATAACTTAGTAATATAGGACGGTTTGTGAATAGCCGTCCTATATAACTAGTAATATAGGACGGTTTGTGAATAGCCGTCCTATATATAACTAGTAATACTAATATAGGACAGTTTGTGAATAGCCGTCCTATATATAAGTTATAACTACTAATATAGGACGGTTTGTAAGTAATCGTCCTATATAATATAAATACTAATATAGGACGGTTACTCATGAACCGTCCTATATTTTCAAATTGTGTCACGTGTTACTATTAAAGTGTTAAGGTAATAAGGTCATGAGTGGGTCGCGTGTCAAATAGGTAGACACGACGGGTCAAATTCATTGACTCGAACACGACACGATTTTTGGCGTGTCATTTTCGGGTCATGACACGAACACGATAAGACTCGACCCGAACCCGCTAAATTCGTGTCAGGTTCGAGTCGTGTTATCGTGTCGTGTCATATTTTTCCGCCCCTAAGTGCATCCATCTAGTGGGATCCATCTCAGGTAATATGGATTGTTCAACTTCTAATTCCCGTATTTGATAAGGCATTCCTCAAAATTTCATGAATAATAAAACTGTTTCTTTGAGTTTTACATCCTTTTTGGAACTCAAGAAATATCAAGAGATGCCTAAGAGGCTAAGATTGTGAACATTACATCAAGAGGGGTGTAGGTGCTCAATGGTCTGCAGGGTTTTTATGCAAATTAGTTTTGGTGGTTTTTTTATGAAAATTGAGGGGGGTTTTTCCTAATAAACTGTGAAATTTTGATATGAAAATTTATCCATGTCATTTTTTTTTGGTTTGATAGTGGTTTTAGTATATATTGATAGTTTTTATGAAAATAATGAGAATTTAAGTAATGTTAACAAATAACAAACGGCCAATAAAATTCTAACTGGCCTAGTTATAATGAATAAAATAAGCTTATTAATTGGGCTTGCTTTTTCATTTTGATTTTTTGGGTGATTAAAAAAGTTGATTTTTTTTTTCTTCAGTGGTAGACACACACGTGCATAGCCTCAAACCCTAGTTTGTGTGCCTTTTAATACCTCAAACTAAAGAAACAAGAAAACAAACGATGCCCTAAATCAAAGAAAAAACCAGAAAGCAAACATCTTCATACCCCACCATTAATGTGAAACCTTATTGCTATTCACATATGCTACTACTCTTACCAAAATGTCTGCAAAACCATTAGCCATTATTAATAACATATATATATAGTCATCAAGTACGGACACAGGAATTGCTCTAATATGCCATTCGACAATCCCCATGAGCTTCATGCAAAAACACCATAGAAAACTTTGATTCACATTCAATACATATAAAAAGTCATCTTATTTTGATGGTCAGATCACTTGGTTTGCCACTTATCATATCAACAGTTGGATGGCATGCATACACATGTGCCACGTTTATAATAAAGAATGAAGACCTCTTACGTAGGGATTTTTGAAGGGGCTATATCTTCTACATCCTCTTTATCTCTTAGAAAACAAGTTTTCAAGTGGATTTATAGTGGGATAAAAAGTTGAGCTTTTTATATTATAACCTTCCCATATATTCTACTTTATGATTTATGAGGTTTTTAAGCAGACGTAACCACTCCCATGAAAGTCAAACACCAAAACCCAAACCCTCAATGACTTTTCATAGAGTTTGAACCACATATCCCAAATTCACCAACCACTAACGTGGTTTTAGGGTCAAAATTCATGAAAACTAAGAAAATCTTCAAAACCACTAACCACTGTGCTCATGCAAGAGTGATGGTTGACTCCTATATGCTACACCCCCAATACCACATTGCCACCATTTTTAGTTGATTAGAATTGTTTATCAAGCAGTGAATGATTCCAGCCCTTGCAAAATCATTGTTAGTCCATCTTGAGCTATCAAGAGTTACATGAAACTCTGTCTAACTCATATTTAGTGGAGAAAATCTCAAAGTTGGTTTGATATGATATAAGTTTTGACTTGGGATCTATTTCTAGTGTAAACTAAACATACTTTTAACATAAAAAAGGGGGTTGTTTTCACTAAAAAATCTTCTAAAAAGGCCTCAACTGTAGCAAAATTTCAAATTTAGTATCAACTTGTCAAGTTTTCAAAACAAGGCTTGAACATATAACTATTTTCCATGGCTAGTATAAACTGTTAAATCTTTAGACAATATTAACAGCTCATTAGTATATCACTAACATGGCCAGTTGATTTGCCATGTGTTTCTCTTTGCCATCGAAATTAAAAAATTAAATTGGGGCCAACTTTTCTTATATAGTCCTTTTGGAGTCTTCTCTTTTCTCTTTCTCTATAGACAAAGAGCTTGGATCTTGCAGCCAGCCAAATCCCCACACTTGGTCAAATGGCAAGGACATGCCATCCTGAGGTACAAATGGCCATAAAGGGGCATTACGACACACATTTTTTCAAACTGATCCATATATCATAAAAATTTCAAAACATGTGCTCTACTACACCATGATAAGGCTAATGGGTGCTAGTTATTTTTCAGATATTAGCTGAATATGTTCTAATGTTGCCATTTCTGTAGTGGATCGAGAGTGTTGGAACATACATCTAATATAGTATATAATTAGAGAGTTAAGGAATTGAAACTTAGATTCTGAATTTCGTTTTTAAGGAAAACACTATTTGGGTTTTTCTCAAATTTTTTTTCTTAAGATGTATTTAATATGGGTTTATAAGTTTTTGTTTGATAATAGATTTTGGGTGAAGAAGGTGAAGAGGGGCTTGTTGGTTTGTCAATTGCAAACTTTGTTTTTTCTTGTGACCGATGAAAGGATCTTTTTACTAAGCATGATTACTACAAGTTACTAGTACGGAGATATGGGATTATCTAGGCCAAACCTAGTTTGCAGTAGCTCAATTGGAGCTGAAATTGTTTCCTTACAAATCTCTTATATAAAACCATAAGTTCTTCCAACTTATGGTTCTCTTTCTTTGCCTTAGAAACAAAAATATGTGTTTCCATGATTACTTGAAATCCATGTCTAGAGAGAGACAAAGAGATTAAATACAAGAATCTAGGGTTCTCCAAAGAATAATGGTAATATGACAACCTATGGAACCTAGGTTCCTAACCCTCTCTCTTTGTGGAAAAGCGAAATGGAGGAAGACCAAAAAAATACTATATAAAAAAGTGAGTCTTGGTTTAATTCTTTAATGCATTTCACTGGTAAAGAGAATCATGTGGCATGTCAACTGACAAGTGTCAAGTTAGCTACCATGTCACAACCCCATATCCCCAGGGCCGCGATTAGGCTTGATCAAGCCTAACGATTGGGCGAGCTAGGCCTACGTGGCCTTGCCTTTTTCTTTTTCTTTTTTCATAATTTATATCACAGCAGAAGTGTTGAGAGAGCTAGGTGCTCTTGTCCTGTGCAAGTCACAGTTTACTAGTGAAATATTTTTCTCCTTTAACAAACGAGTCCCTATGAAATTTCGGCAGTAGTCTCTGTTTTTCGGACATTATGCATTTAACGCATGCTATGCGGTTCACGATAGACAATAGAGCAATCGTAATTCTTGAAGGGAGACTCAATCTTCGTACTATCTATCATAGTGAGACATACATGATACATAAGGAATCGGTGTCAAAATGAGACATAACTTCGTTCTGACATTAGCACATATATACATGTATTTATATACAACTCAAAATTTAATAGCTTCAAGCAAGCTTTGTTCAACTCACTCAACGACCTTTCTCTTCTCTGCCTGACTAGTACCTGCAAAATAACAAGGTGAGTGCGAAGCCCACTAAGGGAAAAAGAACTAAACCCATGCATATCAGGTCATTCTCATTGCTACGCTTAAAAACACATTCACTATAACATGAGCATGCATTTTCCATTTTAACTAGTCATATATAACATAGTTAGCATGTGCTATCAAGTAAGGCCTATGCTTATTACGAGCGAATTACAGTTTTTCCCCAAATTCTAATATGGCCTTATGCAGTCATCGCATGCAAACAAGCACACCCCATAAGGATTTCCTATTCGTGTCCAGCCCACGGGACATTCAATAGATGAGTGACTTAAGTCATGGACCTCATTCTACATTCTAAAGTTACATACAAACCATCGTGTTACATCAAACAAAATTTGCATACTCATTAATGATTTTCTCGGTAATATTAAACGTGCCTAGCATCACACCGGATTCAATAGTCATCTCCCTCAAGGATTACCATCTTGGGCGGCCCACTATGTGTATCATCATCAAGGCACGGACCTCGGGATTTACCATCTTGGGTAGCGCCAAAGTCGGGTTCCCTCGGGGTTTACCATCTTGGGTGGCTCCACCTTAGTCGAGATCAACCAGGCAGCCCTTTCCCTCAGGGTTTACCATCTAGGGTAACTCAATATGCCAGCTCATCCCTCAGGGTTTATCATCTTGGCGGCTCCACCGTGATCCTAAAAGACCAAGCAGCCCTTTCCCTCAGGAATTACCATCTTGGGAGGCTCAATACCTGACAGCTCATCCCTCAGGGTTTACCATCTTGGGCGGCTCCACCATGATTCCAAAGAACCAGGCAGCCCTTTCCCTCAGGGTTTACCGTCTTGGGAGGCTCAATACCAGACAGTCCAATCCTCAGGATTTACCGTCTTGGGCGGCTTCACCTTAGTTGCAAGCAACCAGGTAGCCCTTTCCCTCAGGAATTACCATCTTAGAAAGCGTCATCATAGCTTCTTAGGGCGGCCCTCGGGCTTACTATCTTGGGCTTGACCATTTTATAACAGTTTGCATCATCACAACAGTTAAGCATAGCAAATCATACTATAACATAACCTTTTTAACAAGAAATTACAATTTCTATCATCTATTAAACTAAGGTGGCAATATATACATTTTACACATGCATAAAGTTAGTTTCAAGAGAACATAACAACAAGAATTTAAAGAATGCAAGGTTTCAGGGTCCTTACCTGCTCTCCGCGTACAATTTAAAGTTCTACTGCTAGAGCCGTTCACATTGCTCTCAAACCTCGATTTGTATTTCTCGTTGTCAATTTGCAAGTGGATGGCTCAAATCATGTTTCTAGGCCACTAATTGGCATACATGAGCCATAAAATCTCTTGATCTATCACTCCAACCTTAGAACCATTACGGATCATGAGGTATGCGACCTCACGAATATGGTGTTTGGTAGGCGATCAACGGTCGGATCATAGTAGAGAATTAGAGCGGTAGGATCTGATGGTCTAGTGCTAAACATATGATCAGAGATCTAAATGGAAACTAAGATTGGTTGCTGATCTATGTGCTATGTGGATGATCAATTGTTGAATTGTGGTGCAAGTGGATAGGGAGCAATTCGGGCGTCTTGCGACCAATCAATGGTCGAGATCATGGTGAAAGCTTAGATTGATAGGGGTTTGGCTTGAGTTCATCGATTGGCCAAGATCGATTTTTGTAGGAGAGTAGGGCAACCAAATCTGTGGATTTTTCAACCCTAGTAGTCATCGGTGGTGGTGGGTCAGAGGGTTTTCGTTGTTGGCGCACACTCCTCGGATCCGATTGAAAGGGTCGACGAAACGTCGAGTTAATGCATCTTTGGGCAGGGATTGGTTCCGATCGAGGTCTTTCACGTGGTGATGGACCTGAGAAAGGAAGAAGGGAGAAACTTGAGGGATGCTTGACATCGGCCTCCATGTTGATGCCGGGAGAAGAGAGGTTTCATGTTGTGTGCAAAAGGGATGAGGGGAAAAAGGCATGTGCGGCGGTAAGGGAGGAGACACCGGTGTACCTGCTTGAGAGAAGAAGGTACGAGGTCGGGATATGAGCGTCTCCGGAGATGGGTTTTCGCCGATGAACGGCTTGCCCTCATGCGATCGGCATCGGGAGTTCGATTCTTCCGCAATCGCAGATTTTTTGCCGGATTCTCCTCTTCTTCTCTGCGTTCCTTGTCATCACGAGAGGCAATTTGGCGAGAGGAAGGTTTTACTCGGAAACGAGGGACGAGGAGGGAGGAAGAGGGCGAGAGATTTCTCCGACTATGTTCATGGCTTGGGTTTGGAACATGGGGAGAAGATGATCAGCCGGGCAAGAAACCTCTGGCGATTCCTAAGGGTAGGGAGAAGGAGAAACGAAGGGTGTGGGAGGAAAGCCATCCGGTGATGGCTCTCTCTCTCTCTCTCCTGTTACGGATCCGTGGGGTCGAAGAGGTGAGTCCGCGTGGCGAGTCGACTCCCACGCGTCGACTCGCTTCCTGTGACATTGTGTAGAAGAGTTAGTCGGGGGGTGCCATTATCAATTTGGACCCCCTATTATTTGTAAATTTCTTTCGGATCTTTGAGTCCAGGTCTCAGTTTTACGCGTTCTTAGTGTCATTGGAAAGCTCCTATCGAGCACAATCCAATAATCAAACTTTCATTGCTAGATTTTAATATTTTTAGTTTACTTTATAATTACTTGAATTTCTATAAAATTTCCACTTTCAAATATGTTTGCTCACATTTTGCTATGAATCCAAATGAAATTTCAATTCATCTAATCCTTACGAGATATACAATTTAACAACCTCTAAGGATTCAAAATTTATCCAAAACTGTCTTCAATTTACAACTAGACTCATGCGGGCCCACGTGCTCAATCCTGCCTTGGTTGTCTTGTTTCATAGAATTTGAGAAGATTAATGTGTTAATTCTTGTTTTAACCTGATTGTAGGACACGGGTGTGACATACCACGTGTCACAATGCACTACGACTTGTTAACACCATCTAAAAACTCAACACTTTATACTAGAGAGGCAAAATAGTTACAAGTTCATGCCTTGTTCTAAAAACTCGATAAGTTGGTGCTAATTTTGAATTTCTACTAAAAGTTTAGGACTTTTTAAAAGATTTAAAAGCCTGAGAAAATGTGGTTCAGATATAAAAATTTAATGCCTATACCTATCTTCAAATAAATAAAATTTAATGCCTATGCCTATCTTCAAATAAATAAAATTTAATTTCTATTTCCGACTTTAAGTAAGAAGGTAATTATATGACAAACCCTAGAAGCTATTTATACCCAATTTCATTGTAAGCTATAGAAGCTATTTAGACTCATTTCAAATAAGAAGCTAATTTACATGGTAGGCCCTAAATGCTATTCAAACTCATTTTCAAATGAAAGTTAGTTACATGGTAGGACCCAAAAGTAATTAACATATATTTTCAAATACGAAGCTATTTGCATAAGGGGCCAGAAGATACCCACATCCATTTTAAATAAAAAGCTATTTGATAGCAAAAGTTGTTCACACCCTTTTTTTAAGGCTATTTATATGGTAGGACTCAAAAGTTATTCACACATTTTCAAATAAGAAACTATTTACATTGCATGCCTTAAAAGCTATTCAGACCCATTTTCAAATGAGAGGTTATTTACGTGGTGGGTAGAAGCTATTCAAACATGCTTTCAAATAAAATGCAATTTACGTGCTAGGGCATGGAAGCTATCCAAATCTATTTTAAATAAGAAGCTATTAATACCTATTTTCAAAATAAATGTGATTTTCATTATAGCACTTAGCATTATTCACATGTAATTTCAAATAAGAAACTATTTATATGATGGGCCCTAAAAGCTACCCACACTCATTTCAAATGAGAAGCTACTTACATTGTAAGCTTTACAAGCTATTTGCACTCATTTTTAAATAAAAACTATTTACATGATGGCACTTAAAGGCTATTCACATTCATTTTCAAATCAACAGTTATGTATATAGTAAGGCCTAGAAGTTATCCTCACAAAATTTCAAATAAAAAGCTATTTACATGGTCGGCCCTACAAGCTATTTGCTACTATTTTCAAATTTGTCTTATGCATGGAATACAAATAGGCTTCATAGTATGCATGGTGAGCCCACAAATAGGTTTTATCATTAATAAACATCACCATCAAATAAGTTTGATAGTATGAAAGGAGGCCCACAAATATGCTTCATGGTATATATGGAAGGTATAAAAATAGGTTTCATGGGATGAAATATAGGCCCACAAACATATTATTGTTAAAGATTGTTACTCTGAGCTCACACAAGTTTACAATAATTAAACTTGAATATAAATTATTTTAACAATACAAAATTCTAGTCAAACATGATAAAGCATGCCTTAGATTGGTCAAACACACTTTAGGTCATCTTAACATTTAGCAAATCTAACTAACTCAAGTAGTACAATATCAGAACAAATTAAGTGAAAATAAGATTTTGAAGTTAATATTTAGCTATATCAAGCTATATTTTCAAACCAAGATTAGTAAAACTTAATATAGATCAAGTTGCCTCATATTTCACAAATATGTTGTTAGTTTTTTAGGAATTAAGTTATATATAATTAGTGTCTTATTAATCAACATATTTCTAATTAAGAAGGTTTTAGAAAAACCCTTTTTAAATTATGACTTAATGATATCCATGTACCACTTGCATGATTTGACTCATTCATATCATTGCTCCAACTTTGGTAGCCAATTTAAAATGCAAGATTAGATGATTATGGCATCTACAATTTAGGTTGTTGTTTCTAACCCCTCCAATTTTAAGTGCAACTTTTTAACTACTGGAATCATTTAATTGATATGCTTTTTTAACTATTGGACATCCAAAGCTTGAGAAATGATATGAATGACTCACATCATGCAAAGTTGCCTTCTAACAAAATTGTATTTGAATGCTCTCACTAAGAGGGTCAAGTGACTTGTGCATGAGCTAGTCTACACCATGTAGGTTTATGGCCTTGCCATTTTGGTAACTATGTAATGTAGATCCATTTCAATTTCTTCATGCCCGTTATTTCTTACGTTTAATTCTCTCTATCAGTTTATGACTCATATAAATCTAATCTATGGACTATGATTAAGGAATGTATTGGATAAATCAAAGGCCATGCCTTTTTTTTACATATAATTACTAACCTAAAGGGTGAATATATGTGCTCAAACCTCATACAAGAAAAAAAAAATTGCACTGTTTTTATTTATACTTTTTCTTATTGCAAATATACAGAATAAGTCGCTTATAAAGTTATAGTATACCAGTTACCAATGACAAAGGGTTGAGTTGAGCAGAATTTTAACTAATACTTTTATCCTCACCATAACTAACTTTAGGTCATAGTTTTCCAATTGTAACATTGTTGGGTAAAAAAATTCTTGCCCTAGCCCTAAACTGTAAGTTCAATTGAGATGGGGTTCCCTAACTTAGCTAACACCTAAAATTTTTCAACACTTGAAAAATTGATTGATAACAAATATCAAGTAATGACAAAAATTAAGTTCATCACTTAATTACTGAAGATGCCCTCGCACTTAGAGTTTTAGAGAAGTATATATTGGGGGTCTTTTAGTTAGTATATAAATAATAATAATAATAATAATAAAATGTTCAAGGCCCCTAGACCTACCCTAACATGAAATAGGGTAAAAAAATTTGGCACTAACTCAACCCTAACAATAAATTTTGTAGCCCTAACCTAATCTTTTGGTCAATTAGGGATTAGCTCCCTAATTGGCCCAGCCCTTTGCCACCTATAGCTCTAGTAGCAAGACAATGTGTTGTCCACCTCTATACTGGGCCAAAATTGTATGTGATTTAAACTGTTTATATAATAGGGCGACTATGGATTTCAAATGACTTGAAATCAAGTAATTGGTCATTCTTATTCCACAAATAAGAGCTTATTTCCTAAATGAAATAAGAGCTATTTAGAACGAAGAAATATAGTGTTGTGTTCTTCTTCTTTTTTGTATGTAGAAGGGAAGAATTACAAAGCAAATTACTCACATACTCTCCTAAATATAATCCTTGCTTGAAGGAAAAGCAGCAACTCATTGCAGGGTAAATGTGGTGCCTCACTTTTGCATCAAGGGATTGATCCAACATGTTCATTTGATTTCTAGATATCTCAACCATTGTAAGATACTCAAGAGATGTTTTTTGTTGTTGAGTGCACATAGGTATTGTAACTTCCTAGTCGCATATATCTTGTAATTGAGAGTACATTTTTGTTGGATGGTAGATTCATCGATTATCCAATGTTTTTGAAATACTTCCTACGTCCCACATTATTGGTCTATCTTACTATTTATAGTTGTCCAAAACAATTTGTCCATTACAAAATGTCAATACCTATTAATTATAAGTTTCATTGACACCCTTATCGTATTAAGAGATTTACATGTAATAAATAAGATAAAGATCACTCAAGAATAGAAATGGAACTATGTATGATGAGCATGAAGTGTAAGTGCTTCTCTCTTTTTTTAATTTCCAAAAAGCCTGTGTTCATTCAAAGGGGACTAATAATATAGGACGGAGGGAGAGGGAATACAAGAAGTAGAGAGTAAGAAAAAATCAGATGATCGGCTGGAACCAAAGATGGGGCCTGTCATGCAAGAGCGGGGCTCTATGCTCCATCTTAGGATTTTCCCTTTTCTTAGTCCTAGTAACCTTTATAATTATTTATCTATTACTTGAAATTGGAGAGATATTCCCAGCCGTTGGATTTTGAAGTTCCAGTGTTAATTTGTATACTCATCCTATTAAAGATTGATACACACGGCGGCCATGATAAAAAGCATGGAGAAACATGAGTCATACAGATCAATTTGATAAATTTCATTGCTACACATCCAAATAACTGAACAAGGAATCAGTAACTAAGAATAGCAGACCCTTTAACCACCATCTACTGTGGATCTGAAATTGATCCGCTTCTGAAAGGCTTCAGACACGGCGTGAAAGGGAAGCCCCAACAAGGAGGGTCCTGCCAATAGCCTGTATAATGCATGCCACAGGTAACTCTGCAAATCTCCTGCAGCACCATGCTTGCAAGATGATAGGAGTATATTCTGCAGTGCCTGGCAAGGATAAGGACCCCATAATCCGGATGAAAATACAAGAGACGGAATGGAAATGGCCATTGCAAGTATTGACAAATGGGTTCCGAAAGTCCTTGTAGTAAGGCTTGGATACTAGTAACATACTCCAAAATCCATTCATTATTGTTATAGTCCAGCATCCATACTTCCAGACAATAACTGTCGTGACCCATGTAATACAGTCGCCCTTCGTGCTGCCTTAGAGTTCTTCGACATAATTTGTACCCCGGTAGACTGATACTCCGATAAGTACTACCTTTGAGATTAATACTCAGGACGTGATGCGGATCAGCTAGCATATGCCAAATTCCATTTAAATGAACATCTGATCTTTCTCCAGACCACTTGATAGGGGGCGAAAGCACCTTATACTCGTCCCACTTGCCAGAGTCAGAGGAAAAGATCACCAGTAGAGCATGCTGGGGCCATGATGATATTTGATGGACCAAAATGACTTCGAAGTGTAGCGAGATTTGGGGATTAAAAGCCAATTTAGGTATGCCAAAAGTTGCTCTGTAATACTCAGGCAGCACAAACCATTCCTTTGTAACAGGGTTACAAACGTAATACAGAGCTTGTACACTGTTTCGGAATAGGCAAAGAAGCAACCCGTTACAGGAATCCATGATTCTGAAATTTGGATGGCATGGCAAGAAACTAAGACTCAGGTCTGGAATGTGATTTCCTCCAACTGATATAGGAACATAACAGTATCCAGGCAACGTACTCCCAGAACATTCGACCAGTGGATGGCGGTAAAAGATTCCAAACATGATTCTAAATTTCTTAGAAAGGAACTGCCAGAAATCATATTACACCATGCTTTTGACACGCACTTGAACCTGCAGAAAGTCTTTGCAGGCAATCGAGAAAATATTGCTGTAAGTACCTCGTCATCAAAACTGGTACTATTTCTAGTATCAAAAGAATCATTATTGCTGATTTCTTGCTTCTCCATTCTTGATCCTCCCTCTAAATTCAACCAATATCGCTCAATTGAAGGATTCTAATCCGAAGAAGTCTAACGATTACTTAAAAGAATAAAATGAGTAAAACAGCTTTGTTCATCTACTTACGATCAAATACTCAGATTCAAACGAGAGAAGAAATGTATCTATACCCATTTGTCGTTGGGGAAAACCAGGAATTAAGTTCAGAACTTCAAAAAAGAGTACTTTCAAGAATAAATCTAGACCAGGAAATGAAGTTCACTGAGAGGGGTGAAGTGTCATGCATTCTATGGCTTCCAAGATATCCATCAGAAAGTTGCAGAAACAAAAAGATTGAACAATCTGCTTGAATTGAGAACAAGAGAATACGAAAGAAAAAACCCCATTACGAATCAAGAAACAAACAGAATAAGAAGAATACAAAAGACCAGACAACTGAACAGAACCATAATGGATAGAAGCCTGCAAAACTTCAATCGAACAATCCAAACATCCAGCTAAATGTGTTCTTGATCGGTAAATACATAACCAATTGTTCATATTCGATCCCAAAAAGCAATTTCTCTATATTCCTTTCAAGGAATGTTGGAGTACGGTTCAAACTTAGTATGTGGCACGTTTTCCGAAATTGACCGACAAATGGTTGATCGGAACATGCAAATCAAAACCAAGTTTCTGATATGCACTGGAAACTAACCAGGGTCTTTGACAGGCAATCGAAAGAGATGGGTCACCATCAAGAAATCATTCAGAAGGTTGAATTCAAGGAAGTTTAGATGAAACGGAATAAACATAACGTGAAGTAGTGTTACCTTTCTGTGCTAGCTCTTGCAGATATCCGGAACGGCTAAAGAGAGAATATTTGGATAATCCAAATCAGAGCTCAAAGAGGCCAAATCAAGTCCTTCAATAACAAACTCTTTCGTGGGGTTCAAGAATATATGCAGCATGGGATATTCAAAAGAGTAAGTGCACACAAATCAGGAGTTTCGATCGTTTCCTAAACAAAACAGGAAAGATGAATAAGAAGGCCATGAAGGGATTGGCTATTCAGTCAGAAGGCAGTCCCATCCGATTCTCCGCGGAATAGAGTTCGTATTAGTCTAACTATCATAACGAACATTCTTTGGGCCCACATGTGCAACGTGGGCACCCATATCTCCGTTCATATGATAGCGGACTAGAGGTCCACCTCATATGTTGCTTTTGCTTAATTGATGGGATGATGCTTAAACCTTTGATTGGTGAAGCTTTGTATTGGGCTTCTGCCAATGAAGTAATAAACTTCTGTAAAAGCCAACAAATGTATTGCCCAGTTGGGGGCGGACAACCGGGCATGTTTCCTTCAATCGGCTTGGCCCATTTCTGATCTTGAGAAAGTGCTTATTATTCTCAGTGAAAATCTTGCGGATAGATGTCCATTTAAGTGTGGGTAGCCCGAGTAATGGTCAACAAGTTTAAGTTTGTCCATTTGTGGCTGGCCTTGAGGCTTCCTCGTACTTCCTAAAGTGACACACTGCCACATCTTTAGGCATCTAATTTCTGGAAAACACTGTGAACTGTAATTTGTGCAAGTTTGTCAAAGATATAGCACACAGTCCGTGGTATACGAACTATATTCTCTGTCCCACTCCCTCTTTCTCCTATCCTAGGATGCAAAATCTTACAACGCTTTTATTGAAAAAAAATGCAAAATAGGTTTTGCATCATAAAAACTCTCTCTCTCTCTCTCTCTCTCTCTCTCTCTCTCTCTCTCTCTCTCTCTCTCTCTCTCTCTCATGCGACTACATGTTACAAAGAAAGAAAAGTGAAATGTTGTTTTGCACTCTTTTAAGATCGAAGCCATCCATTTCGATCGGCCTACTACCAAAAATAGATCCAAACCATACCTCTTAGGCCTTAGGCCACTTGCTGTTTGTTAAATTGGATATGTAAAATCACCTTCGGCCCATACCATCCATTTTACAACAAGTGGCCCAAAAAATAATCTTAAGGGTATGGGTTAGATCGTGCAGGGATCCATGATTCTGAAATTAGGAATAGCATAGCGAGAAACTAAGACGCATCTCTGAAATAAGAATTTTCCTGGCTTTTCCACCTTACATAGAAACTTATTCCTGTCCTGTCAGCATGCTCGATCATAGGAACCCGAAAAGGAGTCCGAACATAGATTCTGATTTTCTTACAGAGATATTGGTGCACATAGATCATCGCCAAGAGTAGTACTTTTTAGTATCGATTGCATCGTTGATGATTCGTTGCTTCTCCATTCTGTCTCTAGTTTCAACCCAATGTTTTTAAACATTGCAATCGGAAGAAGCGAAATATATCTCAGTTACCTAGTCAGAAAGAAATAGAATTAATAAAAATGAGTAGAATTTTACTTGCCAACATGAAATCAAACAATCCAAGATTAGAGAGAGAGAGAGAGAGAGAGAGAGAGCAGAAAAGTAGTCAGAAATCAAGTTGAAAGATTCAGTGAGTTCTTGGAAGAATAAATTTAGACCAAGAATCCAGTTCTTTGCTCCCGGTCAAGCTTTCTACATAATGTGAGTGTAGCAAACGTTAAACCAAAAGAAATGTGAAAACAGGCAACCTACCCTAAGTAATCTTGGACACTATAAAAGTCGATTCTCCCCAAGGAACCCGTGAATGAACAGATCTCCCTTCTTGCGCCACTGCACTTAAAAAAAGTTTTTCCTCATGATGAATGCTTGAGTAGGTGCAATCTTATCGTTTGCAATAGCATGAGGCAAGCCCACTTGTAGTTATGGACCAACTGATGGCTGATCTAAACCATAAAAAATTAGAAACTAAAATTTTGAAATGCACTGGAATCTAATGACTAGCAATCAGGGGAGCAGATTGTTGATTGTTTAACCGCAAGTGCACGGGCTATTGTAGTATAGCTATGCAAATACGGGTCGATCCCACGAGGACTTGATTTAAAATTATGGAGTTTTAAATAAAATTCAACTAAAAGAATGAAAACTAACAAAAAATAAAATCCAGTTTTATTCAATTGTTCCAATGTTCACAAATATTTATTCCAAGGAAAACAGAAAATAAAAATAAAATGCATCTTGGATAAGCTTGTCCTTGGATTGCACTGTCTCTGGATTAGTCTGTCCTGGAATAGTCTGTCTTGGATTACCTTGTCCCTGAATAGTCGAGAATGAAGATAAGTTAAAACAGAATAGCATAGGGACACAGTTGTAATTAAATAGGGGACCCAATTGGTATTTCTGAAATCTGCCAAGGGACACAGATGTAATTCTATTGGGGACACAGTTGGAATTTCTGAAATAGGACAGAATTGTAATTTCTGAGATCTGCAGGTGCAGATTTGTAATTTCTTCAGG
The DNA here is from genome assembly GCA_035236585.1 of Warburgia ugandensis. NCBI lineage: Eukaryota > Viridiplantae > Streptophyta > Magnoliopsida > Canellales > Canellaceae > Warburgia > Warburgia ugandensis. Next base: position 73,967,514 of record CP141132.1, on the reverse strand, counting down.
TTCTGGTTTTTCACGAAAAAACCGAGGAAAAACACATTTTGGGAGAAATCTGGAAGAGGGAGAAGAGGGAGAAGAATAGAGGAAGGAGGAGAAGAGGAAAGGGAGAGAAGAAAGATGAGGAGAAAACCCGAGTTTGGGTTTTCTCTCCCGGGGCGTCCGGTGAAGAGAAGAATGACTGCCGGAGAAGAAGGGAGAACCCAAAACGTGGGAAGGAGGACGATGGGAGAAAGCAGGAGATGGTTTTCTCTCCTTGGAGAGTCGTCCGGAGTAGGCGTGCGGGCCGGGCGTAGCGGGCCGGACTTGATACGGGCCCGGGGTTTGTTCTTGGCCGGTGAAATCTGGTAGCAGATTCACCTGGCCGTAGTCTGCTTGGAGATGGGCGTGTCTGGCCTTCGTTTGGTGCTGTTGGGTGCTTTCCGGTCGTGACAAGTAGGGGCCTGGGGCGTCGATTGGCCGTGTGATGGAGGAAGAGGCTGGGCGTCGTCTACGTTGTCTTCAGAGAATAGACACCCCGATCTTTGGTTTTAGGCTTGTGATGGAGATCCGGCTGGTGCATGTTTGGGCTGAGCAACAAATGAAAAAGACAACGCCGGTGAACAGAGGGAGATTGATGTGGTGCGGGCGGAGGTACGGATAGAGGGAGAGGGAAGGAGGGAGACACAGCGTGAGACGGATGGGAGGCCGGGCGGGTGTGGAGGTGCGATGGAGGGTGAAACTCGGTTTCTGTTGGAGGCAGAGAATGGAAAAGAAAATCGGCGGGCGTCGTTTGGCGGTGGCAACGATGGGCGGAGACGAGGACACTGAGTTTGTCTTGTGGAGAAACGGGGAAGGTGGGGCAAAGTGAAAGGCCTTGAACGGAGGTGTGATGGGTGGTGTGTTGAAAGCGAGGGAGAGGTATGGAAAGAGCCGTAAGAGAGAGAGAGAGAGAGAGAGAGAGAGAGAGAGAGAGAGAGAGAGAGAGGTTGCCTCCTCTAACCAGCCAAAGAGAGGAAGTTGGAGAGAATGGAGAGTTGAGAAAGAGGAGACGAGACGGGATGAGGCAGATGACTGCACCTTCTAAAAGGAAAAAAAAAAAACATCCTTTTTGGAGAAGAAAGAAGGGTCTTTTAAAGAGAGATAGGGAGAGACGTATAGGAGAGAGGGATAAGAGAGAGAAAAAGAGAAAAGAGAGGAGAAAAATAAGAGAAAGATAAGGAAGATAGAGAGAGAGAGAGAGAGAGAGAGAGAGAGATAAGAAAGAGAGTGGGTCCCTTTGGAATTCTAGTCTTATTAGAACTCTGAAGTCTTCAATCTTGTTTTGTCTTATGACTCTTCAAATTCCATCGATTTCCATGATTCAATACGGAGCGTCCATGCACGAGTTGGTGATCTACAATGCACAAGACTCAATTAGCGAAATCTAAACCGTCCATTAGCTTTAATAGTCATTTAACCACTAAATTTTACAATTCAACGGTTGGATGGCCAATTAAAGCTAAAATGAAATATTTGATTTAAAATCTTAAAATTAATGGTCTAGATGCTCTAATCAAATACTAAATTAGGGATATTTTGACCAAAATTGAACACTTAACATAGATCTTCATCAAGAACTTGTCACTAACACTAGCATGAATTGAAATAAACCCAGTAAAGTTTTCAGAAAGTTCAGATCAAATAAGTCTATATGATCAAACAAATATACGTGAGTTGTGCCATCTTTCGATGATAGATTCCGGAGAATGAGAATGCCAAAGTAGAGACACTTTTTATAATCCTAATTAGAGATAAAAAATCCAAAACCAAGTCCTACAGTATCGGTCAAGGTTCTTCCGTGGGGCCAAGCATACAAGAAAGTGAGTACATAAAGGACAAAGTTGGAAACTAATTAAACAAAATGGCAATGAGGGTTTGCTGTTAATTCAAAGGCTCAATATCTTTCCTTTTCTGGTTCCCATCACAATCTCCACTAAGTTGGGGAGATGGAAAGAGAAAAGAGAAAGCTTCGATGTGTGTGACAAAACACACGGATAATTGTTCAGACAGGGTCATATAACGTGGGTGCAAATCGGTAAAAACACATGTGATGTTGTAACTGTCATCTTTCAGCGATCCAAGCCATTCATCTTCTTTGCTGTCTTAGATAGGTAATAATATAGCGCATAAATTTTGCCCATGTATTAGATGATCCTAACCCTTGCGGTTTTGGGCGCATAAATCTCATTCATATATTAGATGACCTAATCACTCTGTTTTTTCAGCATTTCTAATTTGTTTGTAGAGGGAAAAAATGTCCCGTAGGCATACTCACTCTTGAGTGTGAAAGAAAGTCCGTACCTTTCTTTTTTCATTCTTTTTTCATAGATGGTGAGAGGTTTTGATAGATTTAAGATGTTCACCATATTGTCTATACCAAAAATAGGTAATCTGTTAGAAATTAATGTATTTAAATAATTCTAATTACTTGGTTGGCCTTTAAAAGGTAAAAATGGATGCTCACTATTTTCTGTTATTGAAAACACAGGCTAAAAGCATCCAAAGAACATGAAAATTGAAATAGGACCTATCTAACTATTTTGAACAAGATGAATGGCTTAAAAGCTTCCTCATATATGAAAAATAAGATGTGGACTTCTCCTCGCGCTCAAGCATGCAAGCCCACGGTTCCTTTATAACTTGAAAACCTACACAATCTAGAGCCAGAATCATCCAATCGATGAGACATTGGGACATAGCACGTCTAATAGCATGGACGCAAGAAGATGAACTGCTTGGACTAATATAAAAGTGGCCCAAATACTTACATGTGATTTAGATAGTTGCGTATCAAATACTTCTCCTTCAGAGACAAAATTCCACAAAATTGAGAAGTCACCTTATTCTTTACATTTCAAATGACCATCAGATTAGATCCAGTTTGTAATTTGTCTTGTTTGATTTGCTTTAACATTTTCAGACGTTAGCAAAACTTTGAATGTGTCGAGGGCCGGACTAACCTTAAATATGTATCAAGCAACCCTGTGCAATACTAAAGCTGCAAATCATGAAGTAAATTCAAAGACAACATTTCTTGAAAACCTCCAGGTGTTATTTTCTATTTCTAAACATCAAAATTGTAATTTAAAACATAACATAGTTTCGTGATAATAGATTTGAAAATAATACACATGTCTACCAATGTTAAATGCATCGGTGCCTTTATTTTCAAAACAATAAATATCCAAAACACTATCATAATATGGCACAGGGTCTATCCATCATAACGTCCCATTAAATGTCCATCATATGTATAACCATCTTAATCAAATCCATAATATAAAAGTATACAGTCTCTCAAGAAAATCAAATGGCAATCTGTTTATTAACTCACATCACTGTCTATCAAATCAAGTAAAGGTATCTTCCACTGCTATTACGATTTCTCAACGGTCTTGCCCTTCTTGATGTCGTGCTCGAGATCTGAGGCATTGCAAAACAAAGCAATGCCTCAGCAAGCTATTGCTTGTGTAGGTACATAGACAATTAATGTAATAAAGTTGGAATAACCAAATAACAATGGCGATATAATAAAAAGATCTATCATCTATGGAATTAAAATCATTATAAACCATGCTAACATAGTATCAAATTATCGAGTACGATAAAACATGCATCTCACTGATTTAAAACATGATATGATCTATGTAAATGAGCATACTATAATAACAGGGCACCCTAAAATACATGGGTCCCACAAGCGTCGTATACACTCGTATCACTGATCATGAGTACTCATATCCAACCTCTGAGTGTCATTACACCCAGGCATACAATCACATCTCCATGCTCTCATGCAAGTATATAGAATAAGAGTATGGATTGTCATGCCGCAGTGGCAATCCTCTAGGGTCTCAACCACCGTCGCTCCCCGTCGACACCATAACGGGAGACTTAACGTCCGTTCCCATGGAAAGGCCCGGACTAGTAATGTGGACTATCCATATTACCAACCCCTACTGAAAGTCATCTACGGGCAAGTATCTATCATATTACAATCATATCACATCACAAATCTCGAAAGGGGGGTGGGCAGCCCTCTCCCTCCTAGCATTTCACCTGTCATAAAACTCAAAATAGGAAAACAAGTACATCAAAACCCCAGGAGCACTCGTGGCTCGCATTCCTCAAGGCACGCCCCTCATCCCGGGGTTAGCCTCTAAAAGAACTAGCCACCAAGCCTCCACTTTTCTTTCTCATGGAAACCCATCCATTTCAGTGATGAAATAAAGAAAGAAAATTTCTAATTAAGCATAAATAGATCATATCATTCTCATAAAATCATCGGATCATAAAACCATTTGATACATGATTGAAATCAAGTAACGATCGTAGTATAAAGCTCTAAATCTCACAAAATCAGCGACTAATAATAAGTGCTATGTAAATCACAATAAATCATAATGTTATGATAGATGCAGGGTTTTAAAAATCAAAATTTAAACATCAATGGGGAGTGAATACCTACAAATTTTTCTTAGAGTGTTTTAATTATGATTTGAAGGGCATATTACTTGGAGGGCATAATGACTTATTTATGGGAATAATTCTTGAATAGACATGATTTTGTAATAAGTCAACTAGAAAGAACAAATAAAGTGAATGAGGCGAGATGAAATTAATTATGATTGATTATATTCAACACTGATACAGAGGTAGCCTCAACCACAGCGACAACACCAGGCACCTTTCCAGAGACAGCCATATAGGTGTTTCAACTATGGAGATGTAGGCCATTTCATTAAAGACTGTCCTAAGGGGCAGAGAGAGAGAGGCCCTTTAGTGTTATGCAAGCACATAGAGCACCAAGTTATCAGCCGTAGACCAAGCCTAAGAGAAACACAGAGAAGAAGACCATGGATAGTTTGCAATATGTCGACAACTATATTGAGGAAACAGATGAATGTGTCGAATTCTACACTAGTTGCAAGGTTTCAGACATAACCTTTATGTAAAGAGGGATCTTTTTAGGTCAAGATTGATCGCAAAAAACAAAAAAAAACCTCAAACATGGGTAGTTTGAGCCAACTTAGTAAGGGCAAGAGACTTTTCATTGACATGACTGCAGAGGCCTTTGAGCCAGCGACATTTGATCATATGGTGTTGGAATACGGAAGAGAGACATACTGTGTACTAGTATTGAGGGCAGACACTTAGACAACTATGTCCTAGAGTTAGTGGACCACCGCAGCAGTGGTAATGGCATCAGTAGCCGCCATCACTATGGAGACCCTTTAAATGGTTGATTGTGGAGGGCTATGAGATTACTTTAAAGATTGCCCAGGTGGACAATGAGTCAGACTAACTGACATTGGAGGCAAGGCAGAGATGACCTCACATTAGTAATGATGATCCGTTACTGTCATTATCATTACTTGAAGCAAGTATCAACCTCAACCTAAGTTCAGGAGGGCTCCTACTTGATTGTTGATAAACATGCCAAGATCCTCCTTGATTTAAAATCCAACCACCCTTGTAGTTGAGTGTCAGCACCCTGATAAATGTGCCTTTATACGTATTTAAAGATCCTTGGGTTGGAGGTTATGGCACCGATTGGCAAGTTATTAAAATTTATAAGTACCTCTAACAAGTACTGGTGAAAATGATGATGAGTGAGAGGATAGATACTGACTTTATTGTCCTCGATTTGACAGATTATGATATCATCCCTGGGGATGAATTCCATCGTTGGAGGATAATTGATTGCAGTGAGAAGAAAGGTACTTTTGATAAATCAGATAACTAGTGATCTCACTCCTGAGTAAGAAAAGGCATCATTGAGATTTGCATTAACATTGCCTTGAAGGCAAAATAGTGCTCATCTGATGTTTCAAGTCATCATGGTTTTATGATTGTGGATGACAGAGAATGGCTATAAATCAAGCACACAACGGGTGTGTGAAGGCATTTCAGTCAAGATTTTACGCCATGAGAGATTGATTTTTATATTGATTTGGCATCAGATATAGTATCATTTTCTAAAGTGCCATACAGGATGGTCCTAGCTAAGTGGGAAGGGTTTCAACTAAGGTAGTTGTTCGACCAGAGACTATTAGACCTAGTGGGTCTTTATGGGATGCATTAACCCTCCTTGTAAGGAGAGAGATATATTCTTATTGCTAAGTGCGGATTGTTGATTATTGATAGCTCCACAGTGGAGAATTGATATTCTTTATCGTATATTGATGATCCATATGATCAGTCTTGGATTATGCATAGTATTGGTGGATATTGATTTGAGGTCTGGTTATTACCAGCTAAGGATTGTGACTGAAATGCCTTGAAGACAATTATTAGAATTTGTTATGATTACTACAAGCTCTGGATCATATAAATTGATAAAATTAGTACACTGATAGTACGTATGGATATGATGAGCTGAATTTCCAAAATTTGCTAATGTGGGTAGGATTATGCATTGAATGATGTTTTTATATATCATGACCTTGCAGAGCACAAGAAGTTCTTGTGTAGTATTCTGAGTGTCTAAAGGACTCATCTCTTACTATAATTGTATGTAAGTTGGAATTATAGTCCAAAAAGGTGAATTTTCTTGATCGCAATACCTTTACTGATAGAGATACGGTTTATAGGGACTGTAATAATTTGGGACTAGTTGAGCTAATGACTAAGGTTGATTGCCTCCCTAGTCTGGTGAATAATATTGCTGAATGATTGAGTTCTCCAAGATAACAATGACATAGATGCTGTTTTATATTACGCATATGAGCCTGAATTTTTATGCAGGTGAGAGGTGTGACAGTAAGGTATGTTTAGTATGAGAGCCTTTTCTTATGTGTAATCAACTCAAAATTTTGGCTTATACTTGTGAGTAGTTAATGAGGGTGGCCTAAGAGGGCGGCCGATGAGGGCGGGTGTGTGAGGCACCGACAGGCTTCTAGGTACTCACAGTATGATTGTGTTGTGGACTAGATTTTGATTGGCATGTGATTGCCTGTTACTGTGCGGGTGTGCTCTGATTTTGATTAGCACATGTTTGCCTATTATTGAGCTAGTATGCACTAATTTTGATTAGCATATGATTGCTTCTTGATGAGTAGATACGCATTGATTTTGATTGACATGTGATTGCCTGTTATCGAGCTAGTATGCTCTGATTTTGATTGGCACATGATTGCCTATTATTGAGCTAGTATACGCTAATTTTGATTAACATATGATTGCTTATTGATGCACAGAGATGCATTGATTTTGATTGGCACATGTTGCCTATTTAGGGGTTGATGTGATATGGTTTGATAGATATACACTACATAATGATGAGGTAGTATGTGCTGGAATGGATTTGACATGGAATTGACTATATGTGAGTCGTGACACATCAATTTGGTTGACATGGTAATTTAATTATGCTAAAGATGTAAATAAATGATTAACTCTTAGATGAGAGTATGATTGGTGCAAATGACATCATAAATGTGGTTATTACGTGTTTTAATCACAAGATTCGAAATGGTTTGAAACATACATTGGTTTATGTGTATAATCCGTTATCTCAGGAGAACATGATATGAAATTGTTTATCGACATTGATTTTAAAATGATGATACTATATGTGGGTCTTATGATACCATACTGTGATACTACATGAGGATGTTTCTAGAATTGTTAAAGAATGACATGAAATGAATTTTGAGGACGAAATTTTCTATAAGGTGGGTAGGATGTAACATCCTCTATTTTTAAAATAAATAAAGAAAAAATCAATTAAACTAACTCAAAGGGGGGGCCCGGTTTGATAATGGCACCCCCTCACTTAAATGTAAATGAGAAACAGACGTCCTAAACTCGACAAAAAGGGGGAACCCGATGGGAAGAAGAAGAAGAAGGAGAAGGAGAAGAAGAAGAGGGAAGAGAAAGGAGAAGAGAGGAGAAAGGAAAGGAAAGGAAAGGAAAGGAAAGGAGAAGAGGAGAGAGGGAGAGGGAGAGATTGTGCGCCGGAGAATAGAGCCCAGCCATGACGGTGGAGTAGAAACGTAGGGTTTCTATTTTTGCGAAGTTGTAGAGGTTCTTAGAGAAAATGGCGGCCTGGATTGATGCTCCAAGCTGTTCATTCTCTTCAACATGAAGTTGCGAGCAAAACCCCTTTTAGATTTGCTACGACCGAAGAAGAAATGAATGCGGATTGAGCCTTGAACAGTGCGCGCAGCTAGGGATGGATTGTTTCATAACAGATCGGAGCCAATCTAGCACGCCTAGGAAGGGAAAAAGCATTGTTACGCATTCTTTAGGTAAGATCTACAAAATCCTAATCTTGATTTGTTGAGATTTTGATAAATTCGTGAGTTTTGATCTTAGATCTAAATTTAAAGACGATCCAATCGTTAAATTGTTAATCCGTGCTTAGTAATGGGTAGATCGATGTCTGAGATAAGTCATATTTGATGGAATTCGCGATCTGTGCTAGAAAATAGATCAGACGATCTGGATTGTCTTATCGGTTACTGTTCACACAGTAACTTCTAAACGTCAGATGAATAATCAGACACTACGGATGACTCCTACGACCCTAAATTAGCTAGGAGGTGATTAGATTATTGTAATTTGGATGAAAACTATCAAGAAACCTCAGCTGTTCGATCAGTCACTATTCAAACAATGATTGGTTGATGTTGGATCGACGATCAGACCCCACAGATGAGTTCTAATTGTCAATCCAAAACTAGAAGTGGTCCATCCAACCACTGTGCATTCTTAAATTAGCTGGATATGACCAATTAGAGTAGATCTTAACCATTGGATTTCCTGAAAAAGGTAGATTTGACCACTCTTAGTAGATATGTACAATCAGATCACTTGAAAAGGGTGGATCTGACCACTCTTAGTAAATGTGGACCATTGGATTACCTGAAAAATGTGGATTAGACCATCTTTAGCCAATCTTAATATATAGATAATTTATAAATAGTTAATCAGTCATTGTCATCTTGTGAAAAACACTAAATTTAGAGGCTCACATAAATCCAATCCTTGATATAAGGACATAAGACCAAATAGTTAAATTATAACTATATGTAAGTGAAGGTATTAAGAAAAGAATTTTTATGTCTTGTATAGATTGAAGCGTACGGGGTCAATCAACTAGTGGCCAATGGATGAACTTGCCACACGAGGTAAGTGATTTCATTCAATTACTTCGTGATTTCAGTAACCATGAGTGGATTTTTAAAGTTTTTGAGACATGTGTTTTATGTCTTCTCATGGCACATAAATAGATCCCTATTTTCGTGTTGTAGCATAACATTTCAATTTGTTAATAACTATGTTTACATATGATGCACTATCTTGACATGGGCTTTGATTGTATTTATTGAGGTTATTTATAGCGCCTTTACATGATTTATATCTTGTCGATGATTTATGACGAGTGTTTCCACCCGGTGGGTACTACGCTAGGAGGATTGTAGGGTTGACCACCCGCCCTCTGACTTTGTGATGATGATGATTAGACACCACCCTTGAGTGATACAGGGCCAGGCATGTAGGTGGTGGTATCATGGGTAGTCCCCCCTATAGGTCTGTTCCTTCCCATGAGGACAGAGAAAGTCTTCTGTTAGGGTGTCAACGGGGAGCGACAATGATTCAGATCCTGATAGGGTTGCCATTGCAGCATAGTAACCCATATAGTTATTTTGCATGTTCATATGGCTTTATATGTGGGGTGAATCAGGGCAAGCCAGGCCTAAGCCGTGAGGGACTCCGGGGGTTGATGCGGGCTGCACAGGAGGGACTCAAAGTTAGTATGGGTACATATCACCGGTGATTGAGTATCTTGAGACATTTTTGGCATTGTTTTGATACAATGTCTTGTTTATCATAATCGCATGCATACTATCCTATAGATATAAACTCGTATTGTTTTGATGTGCTTACCTTTATATTTTGATCATGCCTTACATGCCATCCTGATTTAACTCAATACCTGTTTTGTGAAAGTTTGTAATTCTGAGCGTTTGGTTATTTGGCATGTCTTAGGTATGTTTCCTTCATGGGAATCATATTGTAAAATTTATTAAACTTTATTTAAGTATAATTACCTACACAAGCATAATTTGCTGAGGCATTACTTTGTTTGCAATGCCTCAGATATAGAGAGTGACAACAGGTTGATGCGCTGACAAAGCAGGTAAAAGTGATGGCAGCTTCTAGCGAAGCATGGACAATGTTTAGAGATGACCAAGTTTGCTCAAGACCTCACTTTGGGTTTTGAGTATGAGCTGTACTTTAATTAAAAATGTAATGTGACCTGGATGTCAAAATGTGGATTTATGTCGGATGTGATAGCTATATGGAGAGACCCTGGGTATTTGGTAGTAACTATATTTTCTTATCCATTGTTAGAGTATATTTTTTTGAAAACAACATTTGGTTGTAGATGGGTGTAGAGACTAAGTCTCCCTTATGATATGTATTATACATTGTTTATTAGGTGGTTTTGTATCACACTGGTCATGTGCAATAGTCTAAATTACAGAAGAAACTCTGTTGGATTTTCGGTAGAAATGGTATTTCATGTAATTGTTAAATCCATAATTTTGTGGTTGTATGACTCCTCAAACTTTGAAAGAAATGCTTTTATTTAAGTTTTTATTTTTGGTCACTTTAAAAATCGAAGTTTTTAAAACAGGAATCCCGACTATTTTTGTAAATTATTTTTATATTGTGTATAAAAACCCGGGGTGTCACAGACACTATCTTGTACAGAAATGACACGGACAACAAAGTACATAAGACTTATTACTTGCTTCATGCATAGAACGATTAACAAGATAATCCAGATCACTGAAAAAAGGGGGAAGCACAGGAAAGGGTAAGTATCCTATATATCTAACGACTAGCACTATGCTGAGGGTTCCCTTGTGGGCAAAGAATTTAGGCATGGCGTAAACAGGAAGGCCAGAAATGCTTCTTGTCATGAAAACGATATGTATATTCTCTCTCACACACAAAACTGCAAATCTCCTTCGATCTGTAGCGGCAACATAATAAGCATAACCTATCGGGATGAAAACCCCACACATGCAGTCGTAATCGATGTGAGCACACAGTGCTGGAAGAAATCTGTTGATGAAGTTTCTCCAAGCTTGCTGGGTGATACTGTGCTTCAAGATCCATTCAGTACTATCATAATCCTAAAGCATCCGTAGCTAAAGATCGGAACTCTTGTGGATGGCGTAATAGAGGCAACCATTGCACGTCCCTATCAATCCAAGGCTAAATTCATTCCCAGGCACTATATTCCAACAACTCTCTGTATGAGATCAATACCAACAGCGTACTTCGGAAAAGCTACTATATGCAAAGTTCTATTTAAGTGGATAACAGATCTCAAGGTGTGCAAGGCATCAATAATGCGGTCGCATAGGACCTTAGACTCTATCCACCTGCTTTCATCGGAGGGGAAGATCTCGTGTTATAAGGGTGAACAAACGACCCGCCTGATCGACACTATAAGCTAATGAGTTTGTAGAGGTACGGGGCGGGCATCAAAAGCTAAGCTTGCATCTTCCAGACGAACTCTTTCCGAGGCCTAGACAGCACGACCAATAGCTTTGTAACAGGATTGCATGCGTAATAGATCAACTGGCCAGACACTGTAGAGAGGTTAAGAAACAAACCATTGCAGGAATCAATAATTATTAAACTGTCAGAGTATAAAGATGAAACTTTACAGCAACCTTACAACTAAGAAAGTAAAGTGATTGACTATGATTCCTGGAACACGGGACCTTTGTTTGTTCAGAGTCACGTCCAGAATACTTCCATCACTGGATTCTGCACCTGATAAACAAGCATATTTGTGCTCCTTCGGCTCAGAATGACCTATAGTATTGATTATCCGCACTCGATAAAAGAGTCCAGGCATACTTAGTACTAGTATGTTTTCTAAGAAATTGTTGGAAATTAAATTACACCATGACTTTGACACACGCTCGAATCTAACGAGAGATTCCACAGTCAATCAAGAAAAGATGTCCATCAACGGTTCATCACCAAAACATGTATTGGTAGTAGTATCATATGAATCAGTACTGCTGATTTGTTGCTTGTCCATCCTCTACCAAGCTTATTCCGAAGAAGTAGCTTTCATCTACCTTGGATACAGAGAAAATGATCAGATAGAAAGAACATTTGTTTCCAAATGAAATAAAAGTTTCCACTGAGATAACTGACTTCCGTTTAGTACTCTAGATCATCTGGAATCCCAGAGAAACAAGCTTCCAATAAATTCATCCTGATCAGAAAATAAAGGGGCAGGCAAAGTCCTCCAATGAATTGAAAGAACTAGTACGGAGCTAACTATCCAAAACCAGGGCATCTAGTTCCTTCCTCACATGGTGGGGATTTACAAAAGAATATTAAAAAAGAAACTTAGGGGTCAAGCTTTCTGCATATCCTGGGCTCCAATAAGGGTTGTTAACTTGAAGAAACATTAGGGAGTTCCCATCGAAGTTCATTAAGCAGCTCGAAGAGCAAGCAACAATTAATTTGCGAGCTAAATACGTTCTTGCGTTTGAGAATTCCGGTGTTGGGAAGGCCAATTTCCGTGTTATCTGACGTTTTCAATTGGCCTATAAACTAAAACAAAACATTTCACATGGCTATGAATTAGTTTTTCTTCTTTGCTTATCACAAAGAAGGAGACTTGGTCTCTTTTCGTGCTAGGATCTCTCTCTTCCTCCCACCCCGCATAATTGAAAAGGAAACGGCTCGAACTCTACTATTTTTATACTTTCTTATGTTATGGGTTTGGGTGCCAGAGTCCCTACAGGGCGAGGCTCACAGTGCAAGTCGATTATATTAGCACATTAATTAGAAAAAATTCACTTTGATAGTTCCAAACCTAGCTCAGCTATAAACTTGCCTATATATTGGACTACTGGATTTACCATATTGTATGATAAGGAGACTCATACAGACTTGGCACGGGGTGAATATTTGGATTGGATCCATCATACTACGATGGAGAGGTCTTTTTGAATGCTTATTTGGTGCTATTCCTTTATCTACCAAGTCTCTTTTTACTTTTGTCTCTCTATCATCTCGAATATCTTCTGATTTGTGTTGTTACTAAGGTTCATAATATTTCCTGTTTTTGGTAACAGACCAAAACTGTTACACGGTATGTGGCAGTGAAAGAAAGATCCGAATAACTGTCCTTTTAGCATTTTCCATGTGGGAACTGCCCAAATGATTGAATATATATTTTCTAAATTTTCTAAAATACAATACATACAGGAATAACTTGCCATCTTATAGATAAAGAATGCAGGAGCAGGGGCCGTTAAAGTATCCTTTTAAAGTCCCACTGTCTACGCTGTGCAATGGAAATATCGAACGAGGAACAATAGACTTCAGCAATCCAAAAAGCTACTAGGTGTCCATCCTATTGCCGTTCAAATAACCTTTACTGGTAGATGCTAGCCCCTTCATTTTTATTTATTATCTATTGTTTAATGTGAAGGGGAGCCTTGGCACAACGGCAAAAGTTGTTGTCATGTGACCTTGAGGTCACAGGTTCAACGCGTGGAATCAGCCTCTTGCAGAAATGCAAGATAAGGCTGCCTACTTTAGGCCATTGTGGCCCGCCCCTTCCCAGGACCCCGCAAAGGCAGGAGCTTCGTGCACCGTAGCTGCCCTTATCTATTGTTCAATGTCAGACAAGGTAGAACATCATGGTCGTGGGAAAAGGCACTTAACGAACCCAACTGGGTGCTAAAGTCTAGCCCCATGATTCATCAAGCATCACACATGGTTCTTCTAGGAAAAGTTTGGTGCCGATTCCTGTTAGAATGCATCCTGTAGAAGCGATGTTAAGTGGGAAGACCAATGGTTTGACTCTTGATAATCTATGGAATCAATGGTCTTGATTACATGTACATGTCCCCATGCCTAAGAGTTTGAATGCATTAATCCTCGTGGCATTCTACAGTGGAAATTTCTCTAGTTTAGTTTGATTAGATGTTTTTCTGATATTTGCACAAAGTTGACGTTAGTGTGCAGCTTTTATGGTTGTTTCTAGCAGTCTCCTTTGACATAGTTCTATACACATAGTTCTATACAGAACTAAGTTGCAGAGGATTGATTGCTCAGAAAAATAAAAAAGATGAATTAAGTACCTTTTGCTTCTGCCATCTGAAACTGCAATCAAGTACTAATCAAGTGGCAGGTTGCTAAAAAGAACTGCAATTCCTTCCAGAAGTACAGTATATAGAACTTATGCATACAGGAGGATAACAAATGTATGGACATGTGTATTTTTATGCAGAAGCGATAATGAATACATCCGATCATTAGATTTGGCACCAAATATCTGGATCGCTGATAACAGCGAAGGTATAAGAGAAATACTCCCTTCTAGCCACCATCATGTTGACTACCATAATGTTGTTAGCATCCGTTGGATCCTCTAGTTGCAAAGGAACTTAGAAATGGCGTGAACGGGTAGACACGGAACCGTTCCTGGTTACTGAAAGGGAGTGTGTAATCTCTTTTATAGATAGCGGAACAGATCTCCACTAACCTTGTGCTAGCAAGCTCATAGGAATATAGCCTGCAGCGAGCTTCAAACAAAAGAACCTCGAAATCAGGATGAAGATCCAAGATATGAACTTCAGATGGATCTTGACAAACAGAGAGAGGGGACACGGATTCTGGAAGTTTATCTAGTAAGGATGGGATATTGATATTATGCTTCAAGATCCACTCACCGCCATAATTATCCTTAAGCATCCATACTTCAAGACGAAGACGGGAACTGTCGCTGAAGGTGTAATACAGAGACCCTCTGCACTTTCTTAACAATCTATTGTAATGATAATTTCCAGGCAAATTGATCATAGTCTGGCAACACGGTTCCTTGAGACTAATACCGACAACATGACATGGATGACCTAAGATATATAGGGTTTCATTTAAGTAAACTGCATCATGTAACAGGAAGGTTTTCATAACGGGGCCTCTTAGCACCTTAGACTTCACCCACTTGCCCTCATCAGAGCAGAAGATCTCCAGTGTTATGCGTCTAGTTGAAAACAAGCTGGAGTGGTCTGATATGCAAATGACTTTGAAGTAAAGCGAAACATTGGGATCAAAAACCAATCTAGCATTGTCCAAGCAACTTATATGCCGTGGCTTAGGCAGTGAAGCCCATTTCTTTGTAACAGGGTTGCATACATAATAGATCCGTTTTTCAGACTCTCTAGATAGGCAAAGAAGCAAACCATTGCAGCAATCAATGATTCTGATATCGGAACGGCAGAATGGCAAGAAACCTAGGCTCATGCTCAGAATAAGGTAATGGCTGGAGTCTCCACTTGATATACAACCATATTTGTGTTTGTGCATTTTAGAATAGTCCCAGGTGCGGATCGGAATGATTCGGTAAAAGAGTCCTGACATGGACAATTCCACTCTTCTTTGCAGGGCATCGCTGGAGGAAATTAGATTACGCCATGCTTTTGATACACACTTAGATCTAATGAGAGACTTTACAGGCAACCGAGAAAATATCTCTATCAACAGATCATCACCAAAACTAGCACTGTTGCTACCAACAATTGGATCACTGCTACCTAGTTTCGGCTTCTCCATCCCCTTTCTAGACTCGATCCACTAATCCACAGAAACCACGATTTAATAATCCTAAGACAGAAAAAGAAGAATAACCAAATGAATTAATTTTCAGCTTCAAATGAATGAACTTTCTGCTGCCAATGAAATCAATAAGTTTCTTCAAATGTGTCTACCTTCATGCGCTTCGAAGCAATCAAAAAGCTCAGCAAATCGAAGATTGAATAGATCTACTTCATACCGGTACTCAAAGGCCCGGAAAAAGTCCTCCAAAGAATTGAAAGGATTGCAACACACGACTGCTAAAAACCAGACCACCGAGTTCTTCACATGCTGGGGTTTTGTGATGCCATGAACAGATGGTTGCGTCTCAGCTTAATGAAACAAAAGCTTACAGACTTGGGTATCAAGATTTCGTGGGCTACACGGGAGTTGCTGATGAGCCTCATATTACAAAGACATTCCAGAAATTAGTGCGCTAACAGCTAAGTTGGGATTGTTCAAGGTCAATATCTGAATTTCATGTCATCTTTGACGTTTTCAAAAGGTGAAATTCCTTGCGTGAAATTAGATTATATTGCAAAACAATAGGCTACGTTCTTCCTTTCTCTTTCAGGTCACAGTCCAAACTGCATAAAAAAAGAAAAGGTCATGGTCAAGACATGATAAAAGAACCAACCAACTTTTTTTACTTCATCACTCTATAATATTTTACGTCACATATGATTCTCTTTAAGTTAATGGAGATATATGAGCTGGAGTCTCAATAAATATTTGTAAAATTTGCCAAATATTTTTGAAAATTAGAAAAAAAAAATTTAGAGAAAAAAAACATTTTTTATATATGAGTTTAAGCTTTCATTTGAATTTTTAACTATATTAAAAAAAAAACTATTGAGAATTTTACATATTATTTGTGAATTTTCAGTTTTATCAGGTAAAATCATTTTGATTTCTTAAATTTTATTTTAAATTCCGAAAATTAGAAACTCATGATTCGCTTAGGAAAAGGTCGAGGCATAAAAATGCCGAGCATATTTTAAAAAAAAATCAGTTATTCAAAGAATTTTGATGACTACGGTCTCAACATTAGCTATATAAGGAAAATCATAAGCCGTTGGATAGGTATCTGCCTTTAAATTTGTGATGAAATATAAAGTCAAACGTGAAGTGAGTTCTTATAGATAAACATTCACTTTATATCCGTATGTTAGAAGCTGGTTTAATTGGTCACCACGACTTACATGCGTCAGCCTGTAACTCAGCAGATGCATGTCGACCCGCCTATTTAATTATTTTTTATATGAAGCGAGTCGACTCGGCTCATATGGGCTAACCCATGAACCCGCGGCTATAGGTTGACTTGCTAGGAAATTAAATGAGCAGACTACCTGACGAGTAATTCTAATGCGGCTAGCGGGTCAAACTTAACACCTCTACCGACTTTGTATAGACTTTCGAGTCCATCATAATTCGCAAGACCTTGTCCAAGGCCTGTTAATTAGTGCAGCTAGTGGGTTCTATTTAGTCCCATCATTGAAAGTGTTTATTCGTTCTTTTGTCAACTTAACCATTAGTTGCCCATTATTAACATGTTAAAGCGAAGAATTTAAAACCAAATCACACACTGACCACACACTTTTCCTAAATGAAAGCTAGTCTCCTGCAAAAGGGCAAAAACACACAATTACTCGCACATTCTCCTAAATTTAATAGCCGTAAAAGTTAAAATAACAAATTGTTGAACCTATGACCAAGTGATTCTAGGTAACATGCCGAGTTAGTCTGTGATTAAATATGCTAGACATTTGTTAGTTGTGCACCAAAGTATCATTGATCACCTAGCAATTCTAGTTTTTCTTATTCCATTTAATATGATGTATTTGAATCTGACTTAAACATTTTTTTTTAAGAACTAAATGTTTGGTGAAAATGAATTGAATACATTTTTTTTTCTTTTTTTTCTAATACCAAATTAAACAAGGAAAGGAAAAAGTAATGGTTTTTTAGATTATTATTCTCACCATCCACCTTTTATCCACCTCCGCTAGGTTGCAAAATGGTTAATCATCCATTCAACGACCACTTTAGTGGGAACTACTCATGCGTCGGTATGAGATTATATCCTCTCAATCCAAAAGGATCCTTCTAAAAACATATTCATGTGGCCCCCAAAATTGGTTTTCAAGAAATGGTATAAAAGTGACTCTTTTTATTACTATTCCTCTCATATTTGATATTTAGTATAGCTTAAAACTCACTTCAAGCCAAATTGAGGGGGTCCTAGCAAGCCTTCTTGGATATATTTTTGTGCAAGTAAACTAAGTCAAAGGACTTTCTAACAAAAAGGACCAAGTTTAAGGACCCCCACTCTCTCTGTAGAAGTTCAAACCCTAAAACGGCATCCAATTTGTAATAATCTCAAATTTTTGTATAATTATTGAGAAAAATTAATAAAGTTTGAATTTTCAAAAATTTCTGGTTGGAATATTAAGTTATTGAAAATTCTCTTTTTAAAAAGATTAAACCATAATTTAAAATATGAATATTTGAAATGTACTCGAAAAACCATTCGAAATGACATTAAGTATGTTCAATTCCGAGTTAAAATAAAAAAAATTCTAATTTTCTAAACAAAAGGGTAAAATAGTAATTTCACTCATAATCAAGAATTAAAACATGAATATTTGAAATGTACTCAAAAAATTGATCGAAATGACTCTAAGTATACTAAATTTCAAGTTCAAACAAATAATGCTTATTTTTCTCCATTTTTGGGAATAAAAGGGCAAAATGGTCATTTTACAATTAAAGTGGGGCCCACAAAGTGGTCCAACATTCTGGAAGCAGCCATCAATGGTCAAACCACTACCAGCTGGTAGTGAAGACAGAGGTGGAGTGGTAGCTCCCCTCCCCATTAAATTTAATCAAAAGTAAAAACACCATAATTATAGAAAATTCATATAAAAAAATTTCAAAACTTGTCTATAAATACCTCAAAAAAATCTCCAAAATTTTCATAAATTCTCTTATGAAGTGCCTCAGATCCCCTAAAATATCAAATCCAAATTCCTTTCATATCTTCCCCAATTCCTCTCTCCATTCTCCTCTTTTATTTTCTCCTGTTGGAGCGTCCACGTACGCACTCGTCATTCCAAACCAAGTGGAGACGTCGGGTGCATCCAATGACACATTGTCCCTTGGGAATCCATATTCTAATTAGCCATCCCATTTTAGTCATTTGATTCCCGTCTTCACGTTGGATCTATTCACGCTATCCTGATATACAAAAGCCCCAAGGAATATTAGTGATCTACCGATGATATGGCCAGAAAATTTCAAATCAATCTCAAGTCCGGTACTGACACTGTCTTTGGCAAAAATTTCAAGTTATTCTAGCAAATCCAGCCAGTGAACGATGATCTTGGACCATTAAAACTACTCAGCAGAGGGGGTTTCATGTTTCTCCGGCAATGTTATCGGAGAAATCTCCAACTATATATAAACCTGACACACCTAGGGTTTCTAGTTTTCTCTCTTTTTCTCCGGTGGTTTTCTCCACTCCAACAACACTAGGTAGGTGGCTTCCTGTGTTTTCCTTTTATTCCATGCAGTCTAGTTGTAATCTCCAACCTCTCAGGGATCTCCCCGACCGTTGATCTGTAGGAGATGACGGTTCCGGCATGAATGGTTGAGATCCCATCTTACATAGCTCAAATGGAAACTCTGAGCTGATGGATAAAAAGATGGGACCCAAAAACCCTATATAGGTAAATCCCAGCCATAGATGATGGTAGATCAAGGATGATTCGAAGATAGGTGATCTAACGATCCTGATCAAGACGTCTCGCTTATCCCCAGTCACCGCTCAGCATACATCGACCATCACCAGTGGAACGAGGATGAGGCGGGCCGCTGATCTTCCCCATCAATCCACAAGGACCAAATTGAATCTAGGCCCTTGTTTTGATTGTGGACTTCAAACTTTAATTCAGAAGACATCTAAACTCCAAATCCAGATTGGAAAGAAGCTATGGAAAGCTTGTGAATTTTATTTTCTTCTAAAACCATAAATTTTAATAAATAATTCAAAAAACTTTCTGTTTATAAGAAATAATTTTCTAATTATCTTAATCTATAAAATTTATGATGATCAGACCTTGGGAAACTAATCTAAATATGATATAATGTTGATAATATGTGAAATTGAGGATTTATTATGACAGATCTATAAAAAATTGAGAAGTCTACCCTTTGTGGTAGAAATACCCTAAAAATACAAAGGGACCCACTTGATCGGTAAGACCAAGCATGATCAAACCCTATGGATGGGTTGAATGAATATGATTATGATAAGATCCAGTGAGATTATTGATGAAATATCACAAAAGAACATGCGGATATGATATTTGGACTTTAATGAAGTAAAAACCCTTAATGTAATTAAAATCCTTGATCTAAAGGATTAACATAAAATCATATGGTTGGATTATGATTAAAAGTTTCTAATAATCATACTTTAATTACTTTAATTATCTTTTATTGGAGGATTAGGGCTGAGTCAACTCGCTATGAACTCGTTGGAGGGAGCTGAGTTGACTCAGCAGACCCCTAATAAACCATCAAACTTCAATCTGGGATTCTGATTAATCTAGAAAAAATCTCAAAGATCCGAGAGTATCTCCTGATCCTTAGGACACGAGGAACAAAACTGATCTTACCAATTTTTTATGAGGAAAGATCCAACTATTGATTTGATCAAACTTTGATCGAAGGTCAAATCATTTGATCTGTGATGATTTGACTTTGTCTTTCTGATCCAAACAGCTAATCATGATCCTTATAGGATGTAGATTAAGATCTATACAAGTAATTTTGATTCTAGAGCATGTTTAGAGAAGATTTTACATATCTTGATTAGCGGCTAAAATCAATCGAGGCATCAGGTATGGATTGGATCAAATTCTATGATCCCTACCTTTTAAATTATGTAATGACATTCTTTAGCTAAAATTACTAATTGTTTAATAGATCTAAGGCAATTAGATGGAGAAATGAAGACTAGATCATCACAGATATCAGAAATCGCACGCATTTAAGTCGATTAGCTAGTGAACTTGCAATTAGTGAAATTGATGAATTCGTCATAAGAGTGTGATGACCCGGGTTTTTCAATACTTTTTTTTTTATATGAAATTTTTTGAAAGGTGGGGCCCCAATTTTATAAAATCCAAAACAGTGAAAAATAATTTCAATCGAATTCCATTTTTTGAAAAATCCTGAGGTCAACCATTGACGCAAAGCAAGATTTTTTTTTTTCCAAATAAACATGTTTAAAATAGATTTACTATTCCAAGACTAATCCAGTCATCAGTCACATTCTCATAACAGTATAATCAAGTCCAATAACATATATATATATACCTACATAGTCCATGTGAAACCAAAACATACCTCTCACTGAGACTTCTCGATCACTATTCTTCTAACTTCTCATATGTCATGCCTTTCTTTAATATCTGAGGCATTGCAACAATAACGCAACACCTCAGCAAGCAATGCTTGGTAGGTACATAGACATTTAATGTTTATCAATGGAATAAAATTGAATAATCATATTGATACAATGAGTAAAGCAATTTTCTACAAGAATATAATTATTTTAAACAATACTAATAAAATCTCAAAAATATCATATATGATAAAACATGCATCTCACGAATTTAAAACATGATATAATCTCATGTAAATGAACATTCAATAATAACAGGGCACCCTAAGGTACATGGGTCCCACGAGTGTCTCATACACTCGTATCACAGATCATGAGTACTCATATCAAACCTCTAAGTGTTGTCACACTCAGGCATACCATCACATCTCCATGCTCATCATGCAAGCACACAGAATAAGAGTATGGATCGTCATGCCGCAGTGGCAACCCTCTAGGGTCTCAATTACCGCCGCTCCCCGTCGACACCATAACGGGAGACTTAGCGTCCGTCCCCATGGAAAGGCCCAGATTGGTAGTGTGGACTATCCATGTTACCAACCCCTACCGAAAGCTATCTACGAGCAGGTGTCTATCATATCACAATCATATCACATCACATCACAAATCTCGGAGGGTAAGTGGCAGGCCCTCTCCCTCCTAGCATGACATCCATCGAGTGAGAGCACCCGTCATAAAACTCAAAACACAAAATCATGTATGTCAAAAATCAGAAGCACTCGTCGCTCGCAATCCCCAAGGCACGCCCCTCATCCCAGGGTTAGCCTCTAAAAGGACCAGCCACCAAGCCTCCACTTTCCTTTCTCATGAAAACTCGTCAATTTCAGTGATGCAATAAGGCAAGATAAATTTCTAATTGTGTATAAGTAGATAATCTCAATCTCATAAAACCATCAGTCATAATCCATTCAATACATGATTGAAATCAAATAGCGATCATAACATAAAATTCTAAATCTCACAAAATCATCGATTAATAATAAGTGCAATTTAATCATAATCAATAATGATGTCATGATAATACAAGGTTTTAAAATCAAAACAAAACATTAAATGTCGTCACCTACCTCAATGTAAGATCACCTAACTCAAGCATATAATCTTCTTAGCTTATACATTCAGATGTACTTGTCAGTACTACAATACTATTTCGTGTTACTTATTACATTATAATGGAATCTATGATGATCTAACCATTGGATCATCCTCTAAGATCTCTAATTATGATTTGGTTCTTAATTTAGTCTCATCTTATGTCTATCTATTCATTTTTGTGTATATCTAGCGTTTATACCTTAATATGGTGGTCAAATCATCCTCAGATCAATAATTTTCCAAGATTTGGTTCAGACCAATGGTTTAGATCAATTTCTAGCATAGTCACGCTAATATGCCCCTTAGAACACTTATTTATTATCATACTTTATCTCATTGTTCAAGTCTTGATGCCTAATCACCCTTTGATCAGTCGGTTCTAAGTTATTAATTAATATTTTATAATTTAACTAATCTAAAAGTAGTCAAATATAGGTTTTCAAGCTAAATCTAGGTCCGCGTCATCAACACGGTCGCAACGAATATTTTCGCTTGTGATTTAGAACTCTATAGCTCCCAAAATCAAGTTTTTTGTGAAAAGACTTTATAAATTAATATATTAATTTATAGGGGTAAGTACGTGTGCACCGACTTACATGGGAAGTGTGGTTTGCACTAGCTTACACCAGCGCACTGCGCACCCAGGACACCCAATGCTTTTCGGACGTCCGGGACAACGCACAAGAGCATCCAACGCACGTGTGCGATATGCACGCGTGTGTCGGAGCACCTGCATGCACGCGTCCCAGTGGGCATCTTGGTCTCACTATCCATCGGGGACGATGAACCCAAGCTGTCCACCTTATTTTGGCTTTATCAGAGCCCTAGAAGCTCCGATTTTTTTTATCTATTTTCATCGTTTCTAGGGTTTTTGGGTCCAAAGATCACAATGAACAACTTAGATTTCTCATTTGAGGTGTCTTTAACATGGGTCTAACCATGCTCCATGGCTTTGAATCCATATGCCATCCAACGGCCATTTTGATCTGATCTAGCCCAAATCTATGAGGGAAAAGTTGAAAAACAAGTTTTAGTATGTAACTTACTTGATTAGAGCCGGAGATCAGAGATCAGAGCCCTCTAGTGCATGCAACTTCAACTCATTTTCGCAATGTGCGCAGGGAAAAACAAGGGTTCTCCTCTAGTTGTTTGGTGTGGGAATGGAAGTGGGAACTTGTATTTTATAGTCTAAGTGTATTTTATAGTCTAAGTGCCGATTTTTTCGAATGGAAGGTAGATTAGTGCCTTCCTCCATTAGAACTCTAATGGAAGTGGAAAGGGGTGCCGTTATCAAAACGAATCCCTTTAATTAACATCCCTAACAATTTACCAATTTATCCTTACACTTAAAATGGTCATATCTTACTCATCCAAACTCCATTTTCGACATTCTTTATACCGTTCAATTCATATCAATGTGTACTTTCTAGTTTTAGTGATTTCAGAACCAAATTCTATGCATAAAATTTTTAATTAATTTATCTTATTTTATTACTAATTTAGGGTTAAAAATTGGGGTTATTACAAAGAGGCAAGTGGAATTTTAAGAATGCATACTCTAAATTACAAGATGTATATCTCAAAAATAATCTTGCTTGATAATGTGATCTTGACTGAGTAAATTTGTTTATTATATGTATATTAAAAGGTAAAGTAACATGCTTTACATGTTTATAATGTTTAATGATGAGGATGTATTATTATCATATATGAAATTAGGAAAATGTTAGCTGAACCATGCAATCCGAATTTATATTATTGTCTGTATCTCCATGAAAACATTGTTGGTACATAGGCTTCAAACTCACTATATGTTGAGTTATGATATTTGTTTGATGAACTACATCCTTGGTGAATGATCACCCAGTAAGTGAGGATATTGGTTTTGATATGAAATTTCTTAGATATTTAATCAAGCAAATTACTTGTTATTATTATTATTCTTATTTTACATTCAGGTATGGAGACCTGAGAGTTTTATTTTCGACAGGCATTCTAAGACAGGATGAGGATTGACCATTCACCGTCCGAAAGCTGATGTGATATGGATATCATGCTCATAACGAGGCAAAATGTTAGGTGGGGTAATTATGAGAAGGCCACCACTGTGACAGTCTGTCACCCCATATAGACATGACGTGATGATCTTCCGCCGTGGTATCAGCAGATTATAATGCAACTATCCATCCCATGTTATGGATTAAGGGTTGCGATGTGACGGCAAAGTAGTCATTGTATTTTGTGCACTATAGTGCTGATGTGATGGCATGATGAGATGCCTTATTGTGAAAACCCAATTTTTTTTATAAATTATTTAGAATTAATTAGAATTTTTATGAAAATCCAGGTGAAATATTATATTTAATATAATATATTTTGTTAGAAAAAGAATCAGGTCTTGAAACATAGATATTTGGAATCATTCATGAAAAACCAATCATAATGACTGTAAGCACACTGAAATCTAAGGTCGGGTGAAATTTTTTTATTTTTCTTAATTTTATGAATTTATATTTACCCATAAGGGCAAAATGGTCATTTTACTTTCGTGTGGAGTCCACCAAAGTTAGGTGAGCTAGTGGATAGCCAGCTCAAGGAATATCAATGATGAAAAATAAACATGATGAGGAATATGCTTTTAATTTTATATAAAAAAAAGTAAAAAATTATTTAAAATAAAAATGATTAAAATTTTAATTTAAATAATTAAAAAACAACCCTATAAATACCCCTCCCACCATTCACACAAAAATTTTCTTTTGTTCTTTTCTTTTTCTCTCTGCCCTCTTTCTAACCAAAGCAGCGGTCCCCACACGCGCCTGGCCCAGGAACCAACCTGTCCTAAGCTGGCGCGTCTGAGGACGCGCCTTCCACCAGACCCCTGTGACGAACAGCCGGCTAGGGTTTTTTCCTAGCCTGGAAATGCCTCCACGGATCTCGCATCCCTAGCATCTAAAACATGATTGAGCCGGAAATCTGATTCCCCCCGTTCCCCTCTCCATTTCCCCTCTCCCCTTTTCTTCCCCAGCATAGGCAAACAACCCCAGCAGTAAAAGATTTATAAAAACCCTAGCCGTCCGACTAAGGCTTCAAAATCCAGCAAGAAACCCTCTTCTTCGACTCTCCTCTTTACTTCAAACGAGATCCAAGTAGGTTCCCTTCGTTTCCCCTCTATTTTCAGGCCAAATCATCGTTGAATTTAGTTCACTGGCGACTAGATCACCGGTGAACCAGAATCTAGTGACATGAATGGGAAACACTGGTAAATCAATAAGAATTGAGAATTCTGAACCATTAGATCGATTCAGAGGGTCTCAAAACCCCAAGGTATGAAATCTGGGCCCTTAATCTGGTCAAATTTGGGACATTTGGGGAAGAGCTGATTTGACGGTCCAGATCACACTGTCTCGACTATCCCAGGTCACCCCACCCTGTACACCAGCAATCACTAGTAAAGGGGGTAGGCCGCTGATAGATCCATTGATTCGGGTAACCCAGATTGAATTTGGGCCCCTTGTTTTGATCTAAAATTTAAAATCTTAATTCAGAGCTCATTTTAACTCCAAATCAAGATCAGAAAGAACATATGGATTTCTAGTGAAGTGTAGAATCTAATGGAAGCATAAAATTTAGGTTTTATTCACTGTAAAATTTTGCAAATTACAAAAACTTGTACTAATTTTCAAGATCAGTCAAATCTAACATGATCAAACTTTGGATTTTTTATCCATCAGTGATTTAGTGATGGGAGAATATGGAATCAAGAGTTGAATGTGACTGATCTGAGATAAATTAAGAAATTTAACCTTAATGGAAGATAAATCTTAAAAATGATCATGTATCTACTTGATCTGAGTAATCAAGCATGATCAGACCATGAAAATCAATTTGAATGATGATCTAAAGTTAAGATCATATGGATTGATGAGCCTAATGTGGCTAATTTGGGATATATTGAAATCTATACCCTTGATTTTGATAAATGACTTAAGATCTTCTTGATTGATTGGATCAAGAAAGATCGGATCATATGATGAGGTGCATCAATGATCTAGTAATGATATCACATTAAGAGAATGTGATAATTTTGAATAGAAATGAAAGACCAATATCTAAACCTTTAATGAGAGAAAAAATGAATAGAAATCAAAATATGATCATTTGATCAAAATGGACAAATATGATATATTCAAATGAGCATGTGAGTTATTATATTCTATTGTAAATGCTCTTTTATTTGCTTAGTAGATTTAATTGCTAGATTTACTTTTTACGCTTTAAAGTTCATGTCAATACTAAATTAACCACTCTATAAGTAGCTTTTAACTGGTAAGCCTTAGTCAATACTGAAATAAAGAGGAGCTATCTAGTGTTAAGAAAGAAATAAATTATCTTCAACCAGTAAGACATTAACTGGTTGAATAATAATAAGATCATAAAAGGATAGTAAACTATATAATTCTAATAAAAATGGTAATTGCATTAGAATTGTTTATGAATCAACAAATGATGTTGAAATGAATACAAAGGGATTGTTTAAGTAATTATGAAATTACTTAATAGGTATAATGAGAAGATTTGAACTATATAAGTTAGACCTTCAAATTTTAAAGAAATAAGTTATAGGCATGTCCTATTATAACTAGACACATAGTATATAAGTATGAAATATTATTTTTCATACAAGCATGGAGGCTTGTGGATTTGTTTTAAGACAGGCTTATGCCTGAGGATGCCAATGCTAGGAGAGTTATGAGGGTTTGGTACCCACTCTTCAAAAGTAATTATGATGATAATACCATGCCCAAAGAGAGGTAAAATGTTGGGTGAGGCAATTATAAGAAGCTGCCACTATGATAGCCATAGTTTCCCCCATACAAACATTGATCTGTATTTTTCACCATGGTATCAATGGAGTATTAAATAGTTATTCAGGCACTTTGTACGGATTAAGACTACAAGCATGGTAGTCCTTGAGATTATTTTGCATTATGATGCAATTGATTATGGCATGATGAGATGCCTTATGTTATGGCATGATGATTTGCCTTATTTTATGGCATGATGAGATACCTGGTAAAAGTTATTACTAATGTTGTATTGAAGGATGATTCTCAATACGGTATGATTATATATTAACACCTAGTGTTAATATTGAAATTAGTTTGGAAATGAGATATTATTGATGATATTGACTATATTCACCATTTTTAGTGGTTTTATTTATATGTAGAATATACATATAATTCATATGATGAATGAAGGATAAAATTTTATTTAATGTATATATTGATTTATATCATGGATATAAAGAATTGTTGATTTTGAAATATATTGAATATATTTCTTAAATCCCCTACCAAGCATAACTTGCTGAGATATTGTAAATGTTTGAATATTTACAATATCTCGGATACAGTTAAGGAAGATTAAAAGCTCAAGACTTGAGGATAATCATCACCGAACTACTGCTCAGGGTATTTAATTTGAGAAAGATTGTATTGATTATTTTGTAATTTGAATTGTAATATTTGGACAATGTATGTAATGACTATAGAGGCTGTGTATGTGAACTGCTGGATTGATCATGATTTTAATAAAAGTATTTCTATTTATATTCAATAAAAATTTTATTTTATACAAAAATCTATGTATGCTAAGTAACTTGAGGTGGCACTTGGGTTTTTAACAAATCAATTTCAAAGAGAATATGTGTCTGTTGTTTGTGCTTTAAAAATTTTCAAAATTAGGCCCTATCTTTGCAAATATTTATGAAAATGTGTTTTAAAAATGAAGGTCATCACACTTATGTGATGTGCATGATGATATACTAGGTATGAGTTCATTATCGATTGTTATATTATGATTATTGTTTTACCAGCAGAGGCTGGATGCTTATGGACCCCGTATAATGAAGGGGTATGAATATTATGTATTGATTTACTAGTAGAGGCTGGAGGATTATGGACTTCGTATGATGAGGAGTATTGATATGTGACCTAGAGTAGTCTGGGAATGGATATTATGAGATTATTATTAATGACATTCACAATTTTGTATGTCTTTTAACAATTTCAATCTGTATTGTATACTTATACGTATATGAATGAATGAGGGAGTACTTTCATAAAAGTTTTCATATGGAAAAATTAAAGGGTAGATTTATTATACAGAGTATGGTTTATGGAATTGTAATTGGATTCTCTTTCAATGGAAGAATGATAAATATGAATATTTGAATTATCAATAAGTTATTGAATTGCAAATTCATGTTTATTATGTCATTTAAATTGAATTATGATAGCAATGGAAATTCGAATTATTGTGAAATTACTAAATTATGTTATATTTTTCATATACTTCTTAAAATCCCCTACCAAGCAAAGCTTGCTGAGATATTGTAAATATTTTTATATTTATAATATCTTAGATTCAGATATACAAGAGAAGATGGATACAATAAGGGAAATCCAGCAACCATACTTCTATATTCAGGTATACATTTTATTAAAGTTTTTGTATTGTGTAGTTAGTTATTTGGATTATGGAAGTTTGGACATCTAATGTAATAGTTATAGGGGCTGTATAATTGAACCACTAGATTGGTCCTGTTTTCATAAATTGCATATTTATTTTCTGGATAAAATATCTATCTATATATATTTTTGGAAGGTAAATAACATCTGGGCTTTTGAAAAAATGAATTTCAAAGAAAACATTTTTCGCTATTTTGGATTTCTAAAATTTTGGCATGCCATCTTTCAAAAATAAATGCAAAAAAATGTTTGTTAAACCCGGGGTGTTTACACTAGGAGATCATTGAAAGTTCTAGAAGAATTTTGGACAACAACTACAATAGTTGAACAAGTTATGGCTCACTTTTGAAAAGGCAATGACCTTGAATGTAATATAAATATGTGTTGATTTTAGTATTAAGAACTACAAGTATTTAAGAGTTCAAGTGATGTTTAAATCTTGACATTGAAATATAATTGAATAACCAAATAGCAAATGGTAGGAATGGTGGTATTATAACTTTAATCGAAGGTTAATCAAAAGAAATTGAATGCAATAATTATTGTCTATTTTGCTTGAATAGTAAGTGGCTCATAGTATTTTACTTGAGTATAAAGATTTCATGGTATGATACTAAGAATTAGGTTGCACTATTATTGAGTCTATCAATAGCAAAATCTATATAAGTTTAAATTTGAATTTTTCTAAAAACAGCCAATGGCAGTTTTGTCTAGAGTTAATTTTCTTCCAAAAGTTTTGAAAATGAAGAAGAAGAAATTCCTTAATCTAGTATAAAGACTCCTTTAGAAAGTGGTTAAAATGAAATAGAAAAAAATTATTTATCCAGGAAAAGGAATAACTCTTTACTAATTGATGTCATTATATTATAATGGAAAATGATTCCACCACATTTGCAACCACAATGATTTTACAGATAATGACATACATGGCACAAATTGATAAATTATTTGAGTTTAAATTAAGTACTTACTCAGTTATAAACTGTGAGAATCTAATGGTGGGTATGTAAGATCTACAATTTTCAATAAAAAAAATAAATAAATCAACTTTTAATCATTTAATCTTGAAGTTTGTAAAAAAAAAGAATGAATATTAACTTGATTTGGTTAAATTTATCTAAAAAAGAGTTCTATGAATTACATCCAACACCAATTCAGAACTTAAAAATACAATGGGTTTAATTATCACACTAACTATGATGTGATTGCATGAGCTCAAGTCTACTACTACTATAAACTCTCTTTCTATGAGTTCAAATAGCAAGATATGAGAGGAACATATTTTATGAAGTATGAATTATTTCCAAACACGTAAAGTTAACTAAGATATTAAGATCTAATTAAAAGTTGATTGGGATGTTGTGCTTTGACAAAAAAATTGATTAAGACATTTAATTTGATCTAAAATTTATTTTTCGTAATCGTATTGTGCCATTAATTTTAAATTGCGGGGTAACCTTGCATTTGTGACATTCCAGGTAAAAGAGTCAACTTTGGGATGTCATATAACCAATTGGGCTTTCACTAGTTATGATTACTAGTCTTAAAGACTCTAAATTTGGTAGCTTCATATACAAATAAAGTAAAGAAATATTAAAAGACTATACATAGATTAAGCAATCTCCAAGTTGATTCTAAACCATGTATACTTGAAAGGTTGGGAGTGTAGCCCAATGCAATTGATTTTGATCCTTGGGAAGGATTTACTAAGTATTCTTCACACAAAATAGTTTGATGTATGAACTAGGGTGCAACTAATGTGAACCTAGGAATCAACACTATTGAACAAGATAATGGTTGGTTTATGCAATGTCTAGCGAATGTGAAAAGATTCACAAAGAATTTAGTTAACTTGATTTATAACAAACATCCTAATTGTTTTAAATGGAGTACTATTACAGTATATTAAGAGCCCGTTTATTCAACTTGAGTACTACAAATATATGGTGGTCTAATGCAAGAGTGATTATACTGTTGCATATTAAAGTTGAGTAGTCAATTCAAGTGGAAAATTCTAGATATTATGGGAACTAGCATGTGTTTTCAATGGATTTGCCTTATGGGACTTGAGTATTCTAGGATGAACTTAGTCACTGATAGCATGGATCTTCACCAAAAAGGTAACCTAGGAGTGGCAATTTCATAAATGAACATATATACCAGAATTTGTTATAAGCATAATTTTGATTGTTGGATTGTGATAACCACCTAATTTTGTTTGGTGGAGTGTGAAAACATCTTTAACTGAGGAATTAATGCACTCATTTTTTGAAGACCTTGATCTAAAAGCTAGAGTTCATTAATTGCCTTGGATATGTCGCATTCTGAAAAGGCTTTATTTAGGAGCTAGAATCCTTAGAGTGGCTAGAATATATTTGGTTGACATATCATTTATGTGAAATCTAGACAAAATTTTGTTTGACCTTTTATGTGACCAATAGCGGCAATAATACCTCATGTCGTAACCCAATTCTATGGGAAAAACAAGCTATTTGAATCAGCTAATTAATTGCATATAACTTTATTATTTTTCCAATTCCTACAATGTTTGTAGTGTGACTTGTAACATTAAGAATGATGTATGTCTTAATGACTCTAAAGATCCGCGAATTAGAGATTGTGCTATATACAAATGCATCATTGATGGATTCATCTGCTATTCCAATGCAGAGATTTAACGACCTCCTATAGAGATCAAGTTGGTCTCTATAATACTAGAGAAATTACAGATTAGCATATGGCCATTAGTTAAAGAGCTTAGTTTAACTACAATTATCTACTTAAGAGAAGTGTATTACTATTCTTCTTTCAAGGCAGGAGTTCAAGACTTAGTTCAGTCATTGACCTAATATATTCTTGAATTGTACATACTAGGAGGAAGTTCAAGATTCTACTTTTTTTGGTGCACAGATCTTATTAAATGAATAGTCTTCTTTCTTTCATATCTTTACTATCTCTGTGTTTTCCTTGTTTTATTTGAATTAATTGGGAATTTTTTAAAATTCTTAAATAACGTATACTAGATGGAAATATGAGTTTTATGATAAGTCAATGAGAGAAGCTTGAAAGACCAAGCTCTTCACTATAGAGGTGGTTCAAACCATCTTGGTACATCTTACCATGGGGAGTCTCTCAAGATTTTAAGCAAGACGGTTCCTTAACTTGTTGATATTCTCCTTGTTTGGTTGTTTTTAATTTAAAAACAAGTGGAGAATCGTATTCAGTAGTTTTGAACTTAAAACAAGTGAGAGATTATTAGAATTTGTTTAAAGATAAATACATCAGTGGAAGCCATCTTAGACCAAAGAGAAACTAGAACTATGTAAATGGGAAACTAGTATAATGATATCTTGCATGAGAAAGTAACTACATGTATGTGAATAGGCACTATCCTACATGACTAAGAAAACAAGATTTATGTAAATAAAAAACCAGAATTGGTATCTTGCAAAGAAAAGAAACTATATCTATGTAAATCTTCCCACTGGGATCATTTTTATCTAGATTCAACATCTTGTTAACTAAGCAAATCCTAGAGATGATTGAAGATCAAGCAAACCTACTTGATGGCTTGGTAAGGCTCCCCACAAAAAGGGGCACCCAAGCCATTCTAAACACATCCTTCATTCTCTTTTTGATCCAATTAGTAAAGATTAATATATTTTTATTTTTATTTTGGTAGAGTTGTTTTCTTGTGATCTCGAGGTCATAGATTCAAGGCTTGGAAATAGCCTCTTGTAAAATGCAAGGAAAGGCTATATAGAGCCTTGTGGTCTGCCCCTTCCCCTAATACTGCATACATAGGAGGTTCATAACCATGCAAACCTTTTTTAGTTGTTTTTTATAGTTTGTCCTATCCATATACATTCAAATGAAAATAGGGGCAGCAATGTAAGAACTTATTCATCACATACCTTTCAAATGCCTTCCATTTGATAAAATTGCTACAAAAGTAAACTCAACACAAAGTCTCTTAATAGTGTTTATGTCTTCCTTAATTCGAGAAAGTTCCTACAATTATGTCTTTCTTAACTGCGGATTGAATTGTAGTTTGAAATTCATCTCATATATGTTATTGCAATTGAAAAATACGTGTATATATTTGCTAAACAAATCCATGGATAATCCGAATTGAACTAAATGGATTGAGATTATGAAAATCTGAAATAAATCCACACCAAATGCAACTTATAAAAATTGAATGGATTGGATTCGGATTGAGGGTAACAGAACTGAAATCTATCCATTGGTAGTCCTAATTAGAAATCATCTCAGCAAATGTTTTTGATACACAATTGAATCTAAGAGAGATTTCACAATAATAATAAAAAGTTCTCTTTTGACACATCATTACTAAAACATACACTATTATTGAGTGCAATTGAATTGGTGTTACTATTCCATTGCTTCTTTGTATTCTCGCTAGGCTCAAAGCCACCAATACAAAAAGAAGAAAGAGTTAAAAAGTATTTCTCGACAAAAGAAGGAAGTAGAGGAACCAAATGAATGGATATTTTGGATTCAAATAAGTTTCTGTATTGTGTGTTTACCCCTGCAAATGTAGGCTTTAGACTAATTACCCTTTGTAAGTGCAAACTTCTAAATAATTTGACGCCTAGAGAGACAAGCTTCTAAGATACCTAATCTTAGAACACAATTTAGGCCTTGTAAGGCATCAGCTGCTAAAAACCAGAGCATCTGCGTTTTTATATGATTTGGTTATTGGAACATTATAGCTAATTTGTTTAATCATCACTAAATGAAATTAAGAACTAAAACATAGAGTTGAGCTTTTACATATTTTCTTACGCTCCATCGGCCTTGTTGATTTGAAGAAATATAACATAGACTTCTGAAGTTGACCACGTAGCTCTAAGAATAGAAAGAAAAAATAAAGTAAAGAATGAATATTTTCTTTTGTGAAGCACATGTTGAAAAGCTAGACATGTCAGAGGGCTAATTATCATAGCCGTAATCTTATATCTTATTACTAGCAACTTGCTAGTGTTTCTTTGCTTAGAGCTATAGTTTAAGACTAAAGATTATATAATTATGATCCAAATAGCTCATTTTTTATAGTTTGAGTGTAGGATTATGATAGTAATTAGTTACATGCAAAATAACTTGATATTTGCTATATCTTTGTAATTTTAAATTACTATGAATTTCACTTAGAAGACGTGGAATTAATATTATGTATCAATTTGATTCAATCCTAGATAAATTAATGGTTCAATTTTGGGAGACCAAGCCTCCTTTTGGGTTAATTGGAGGAGAACCAAAACTCTTAGTCAAGGACATTCTCTATTTATCTTTTCTTTAATAACTAAAGAAATAAAGTTCCTCTTATAGCAAATCACCACTATTGGCCAATACATGTCATATTAAGAATAAAAAAGAGAAAATTAAACTATGCTATTGGACCAAATAGAAAATACAAATACTTATACGCCCAAGCAGCCTATTGTAGTAAACTAATATATTAGCTATGCCGCTGCTTTGGCCAATTCTCTCCTGGGCCCACTAGTTTCATAGCATTTGCTCTAGGTTCTGCTATGAATTCATCCTTAGAGATCATCCATAGCCACTAGGGTCAAAACACATCATGATTATGAGCATTCTATTTTTTTTAGTAGTTCAATGAGCATACACCAAAATTTATCATCATCAACCCTTCCAACAAAATAAAAAAACTAACAAGCAAATCTACACCACGTTTCATCTTCAAGATGGTTGCTTCAACCTCCCCACTAATATTTATAATATCATAGTACTTCTCTGTATTGAGTTGGCTATTGTCACTAGAAAATGCTTTTGCACTTGCTTGGACAAAATGTTCTTTGTCCATTGATAACTCCAAGACCAACGTTTGCAACAATTCCTTCCTACTGTCTTTCTTCAAGAAATGTTGTCATAAGAATGTGCTCTTTTTGTATTTACATTTCTACCATTGTTTTCAAGACCCTTCAATGTCTTGTCCATATTCCAAACTACTTTGCCAGTTTTCTTGACATCTACTTTCAAATATGCCATCACTTTCTCTAAATGTATGATTCATTCCTCATCGTTAGCCATGGATCACTTCTCTAGTATCAACTGATATGATCCTAGATATATTGGTTCAATTCAAGGAGAACTGGCCTCCTTTTGGTTCAATTTGAGAAGAATCATAACTCCTAGCCAAAAGCAACCTCTATTTCTTTTTTCTTCAATAAGTTGCTCTTACATATATTTATAAACATATTCTAAAAAGGAAACAAACTTTCTCTAAAAGGAAATTGTCTAATACATATCATACTAAGAATAAAAGAGTAAAGTAAAGCATGATATCATACCAAATAATTCCAATGAGACATTAGTAAACTTTTCATTTTTTTTAAGCATAAATAAGCAAATCCTAATGTCTAGGTGTTAATGGGTCCCATTCAATTTTGTAGGCGTAAAAAGAAAATATATGAAACATTGTATTGTTATGGGAAAAAGAAAATCCCAATCTTACTGTGATAAAAAAAAAATCCTAATTTCTATTTTTTTTTTCTAAAGATTAATTTCTAGGCACTTATTCAACCTACTATTCTTCTCCATCCATAATATAGTTGCAAAATATTCTTAGAAAAGACATGCAATTCTTTTGAAAGATACATAATGTATGTATGTATGTATGTATGTATGTATGTATGTATGTATGTATGTATGTATGTATGTATGTATGTATGTATGTATGTATGTATCTGCCCCTCCCCCTAATGAACAGAAGGGACTAAATTATTGTTTAATAAATTTTAGTTTTAAAAATTATAATCCTATAATAAATTTAGATATATATGTAAGCATCAATAAAAACATAATAGTACATTGCTATATATGTGTATGTTGTTAGAATAATAGTATATATGTTATTTAAATACAATCTAAAATCTATAATACTATTTAGTATTACATATATTAAAAAACTTAGCCCTTCATTAAATAAATGAGTAAGATTTGATTTATATTAGAAAAAATAGAATAGTATAAATATGAATTGTGTAGTCATTGTCTTGCTAGAAAAGAATTGTATAATTTTGTTATACTAATATTTAATTTGCTTATAAATGTGACATATACTTATTTTGTACATTTTTTGTTCCTTATAGAATTATTTCCTTGCAATAGTGTTTCTTCTTCTTTTTTTTAAAAACCTTCCAACCTAATGTGATTAAGATTATAGTACATAATTGGGTGTGGTTAATGGAAAAAACTTTGAAAACATGTTATATTAGAGACATTGTTTGCCTTAAAGAAATGTTATTGGTAGATACAAGCAAGTGCCACGTGCATATAATTAGAAAGAGAGATATTTATATTATAGAGAAATGAAAAGTGGTGGGAGAATTGAAAATGAATGCCTTAAAATAAGAAAAAAATTTGTCTAATGAGAGAACTTGTATTATTAAAATCATACATGATAACAACAACGTGTACCCATAGTATGTTAATTTATTAGATTTGACGATAAAATATTTTCACTAAATTAATAGAACTGATCCTAAGACTTATTTTAAAATTTCTTTATTAGAAGGAAATCCTTGTCAATAAATCTTCATAGTTGCAAGTTGCAGCCAATTAGAAAATTGTCCTTAATTATTAGTAAGGAAAATTCCTTTAAACAGATTATATATATATATATATATATATATATATATATATATATATATATAGTCCTTGTGAAAAACAATGATCAATAAGTGTTTAAAGCTACCATCAAGTGAAAATAGCAATTGATTAGTAAAATGAATTTGAAATAAATAAAAAGATAAATCATTTAGAAACATGCAAAATAATAGGAAAATTCTAATTAGAAATTATCTTTACCTACAACCAAATGAGAAGAATAACATTAGTAAGAAACATCAATCATTTGAACTATTAGATCTGTTAAAGCAAGATAAAAATGACAAACTGAGGGATAAAAAATTAACTTACCAAGAAATCTATAAAAAAAATAGCAAACTAGAGATATCCCAAAATTGTCCTCTTTTTTCACTTGAAAATCTTGCTCCTTGTATTCTTTTCTATGTTTCTTTTGTAAAATTTAAGTAACAGAGAGAGAGAGAGAGAGAGAGAGAGAGAGAGAGAGAGTGTGTGTGTGTGTGTGTGTGTGTGTGTGTGTGTGTGTGTGTGTGTAATGGCCCACATTTGTAAAGAAATAAAGAAATATTATATTTATAATTTATGAAAAATTTTAAGTCAATTGTTGACTATTATGGTGTAAAAATAATTTAAAATGAGGCTTAAACAACATTTCAAATCATAACTTATTAAATAAATAGTGTGTAATTAGAATATAAGTGAATATAAAACTTTAATTTGATAAGGATTGGCAACCGAAGCTAAGAATAGTGAAGCAGTCCTAAATACAACTTGTCAAGGTGATGTTTAGACTTCAAGTCACCTGCTTGACAATTTTTAAGAGGAAAATCATGTTTAATGCTATTTTAGTAATTAATTATTTAATTATTACGCATTTTATAGGTGAACAAATTAGATAAGGAAACCCACATGGTGAAGGAGGGTTTCCATGTGAACAAAACATATGAAAATGATGGA
This sequence comes from Warburgia ugandensis, assembly GCA_035236585.1. Lineage (NCBI taxonomy): Eukaryota > Viridiplantae > Streptophyta > Magnoliopsida > Canellales > Canellaceae > Warburgia > Warburgia ugandensis. The sequence continues at coordinate 73,930,173 of CP141132.1, read as the reverse complement.
TGGTGACCCAAGAGTTATGAAATGAATGTGATTAATAGAAGAGTTATTGAAAGATAATCCAACGGTTGGGAGTAAATACACAATTAAAATTTCATGAGTTACAAACATGTAATCAATTGAGAAAACTGTTACAAGGAAAGTATCTATAAAAGAAACAAAGAAAAATAGAAAGAAAGGTTAGAAACGTGAAATAGTTGGAGTGAAAGAAGGGGAGTGCGTGAGATAGAAAGGAAAGATAAAAGGAAAGAAAAAGGAAAAGAAGATTGGAGGAAAAGTTTAGATCTGGAATTTTCGTCAAATCGATTAAAAGCTAAGGAATTTGTGTTAAAGGAATTCGCATTTTGAGGTAGGGAATCATGATCTAGATCACAGTTTTCTCTTAAAAATAAAAAGTATCGATCTTTTGTCGATTGTTTTTTTTTATGTAATTGTACTAAAATTTCCTAAGATATGAAGATGAATATGTTTGATGGATTGATAGATGATAAGCATGTGATAATTGTTGAGTATTTTGATACAAAGTTCACACATGATTTGTTCATGCATACTTTTTTTCTTTTTTTTTGTGATATATTATCTAGCTATGGATGCATGATGCAATTACATGTTAAAATTCAGTTTTTCTTAAATTTTAATTTTGTATTAAGGCATGATGTAGTGATAGAGATTAAAATCATGTTTTCTTTATTTTAGTTAGGGAATATATGCATAATTCATATGGTTATGTATAAATCAAAATTTCTGAATTTTAGATCTAGGAAATTTTGCATGATCTTTTTATCTTATATAATTAGTTATTTCCTTGATCTTCTTTTCGGGGTATTAAAATCTAATTGATAAATTTTTGCACACATATGACATCACAATCAGCACAAAAGTTTATTAGATTTTACTCTTATTCAATTTCATATAATTGAATGTTATAAGGGATGCAACAAGGATTGATTAATTAACGTGATGCACATCAAAACTAGCTAGTTGGTGCGTGTCATGTGGGACGTAGAGCCGCACCATACCTGAAAACTCAACAGTATGATGCTGTGATCAAGCATATGGTATAAAACCAAAGGTTTGATGCTATGATCAAGCATGCATATGGAACTAATCAAATGCATAGCTATAATAGATACGGCTGGGATTAAGCATATAGCATCAAACTATACACAAGCACTTGACCTCAAATTCATGCATAAGCATGATAAATATCAAGTCATTCATACGTAGGATGATGCCAAACTAAACTTAAACATGTTGGAACACAAATCCTAGGTAAATGAAATCCATGCATACTTCAAAGATTCATTTAAAGCATGGCCCACATAAGTAGGACGATACCAAACCAAACTTAAACATATTGGAACACAAATCCTAGGGTGAACATCATGCTATCATAGGTAAGGCCTTCAAGTTTTTTTTATTTTAAATATGTATTAAAATACTATTTAGTGAAGGAATGAGAATATTACCATGTGAGAAGCTATTATTCAATAAGGCCCACTTACAAGACAAAAGTGAGCAAATTTCTTCACGGGAGAACAATAGAAGTAAGTGCCATTGTTTGACATGTATTGAGTGAACTTAGTCGTCCGATCATGTTCTGGTCCACTATATTATTTCAGTTTTTTTTTAAAGGAGGAAATGGTATTCTGACCATAATTTATGGCCAAAAGAAAGTGACAATAATTCGTGCACAAGCACAGTAGGTGTCAAACTACACACATATACATTAAATAGTAAAAAATTAGTAAGGGTCTCGGGTATGGTACACCAGCACAACCCGACTGCACCAGGCAATTTACGATCTGCACGGATGTGGCTCTTGGACTTTGTGGTTGTATCATCTGGAAAAAAAATTAATTTGAAGATACAAAACATCCATCATGTAAGAACTCTTAAATTGTTAGCTACAAATTTTGACTAGTAACCAGGCGCATCATGCTATGATTAAATATTTTAAATCATAAAGAAATTAATTGTTTATGAAGCATGATGATTTCTTGATGCACTAAGTACAAAGCTATGCACATATGCTATATATGTAAAGTAGTACTCAAGAAAATGAGTAACAAATTTAATATAAAGAAAAACAAAGGATTATATGTACCCAAACATCCTTAACATCAGACACACCATTCACATATCACGGCTTAGGTGCATGGCATGCTGGATTTTGTAAATGCACCAAGCACTCACAATAATTAGGTACATGGCGCATAGAACGGAACAGACTTTTCTTCTGCCAAATGATACTTTGCCGCACCATGTGCTGAGTAGTGGTTAGATGCATGAGGAGTGAACATTGATCCGCATGTCAGCATCGAGTGGTGCTACATGCTTGATAACTAACAGCATCGTCATATAAGCCTTAGTCCGCATCATGCAAGGTGAACTGAGCTGAGCATGCTATGTAGAGAAATCAGAAAAACCTGTAATACTCAATGCAACGAGTTACACTCAATAGAATTGGTACACCAAGTATAGCATATAGTGAACTACCTGTATTTCTAGCATTCAGTGTGATGTATAGTTTTATGGGTCATCAAACAGTCTTCAAAAATATTAAAACTCAATGACAAATGTTTTGCATTTTAGATGAATGATTCGGATGGAAATGTCTGATTTCACTGCTCCATAATTGAAATTTTAAACAGTACAATTGAATATGAGAGTAGTGCTTAAGCGCGTTAAAATAAATTTTAGTTTTGGATCTTTATTACAAAATGTTCAGTTGGTACACACATATATGTATGATGCGTTTAAATTATTATAAATTCATTTGTTTTGATCTTACATATGATGATAAGTGTGGATCATTTGATAGTACATGAGTACTTATCCTTCCATTGAAATTGATTATCATTCTTGTTCTAATTAAGCTATAGCAATTCCAATTATGGTTTCCAAATTATTATCACTAGAATCATGTACACTTATATTCTGATTAGTTTGAAAATAATTTTGGCATGACATGCAGATTTATTGACATTACATTTAAGTAACCATAAAAGTTATACATATGTTATGTACTAGCTGGAATAGTAGATCCAGGTTACTTATTAGTATGCATTTTATATAATCTCACACTCTTGTACACCGACGTTTGAATAAGAAATCAGGAGACTCTTATGAGTTGATCCTGGCTCAGGGATGTTATGTCAAATCCCATGGTTGCCATATTGGGGAGTCGGTTGGCCACTGACTTCTAAACAGGTACCAGCCTATAATAGGCATGTTTGACAAGGGTATGTTACATGGGATGACTACCCTTGTATAGGATTGATCTGACTATCCCATGTAGTCGGTGTAGTTAGTGTGGTACCCACTAACGAATGCAGGTTGAAACTTTGATTTTGCTGCGTGTATAGTCAACCTTATATTTGGTTTGGATATGCTAGTGCTTGTAGCAAGATACTAAGTGCCAATCAATTATAGATTTATCATGGGATGGATTGATTAATGAATTAATCGTTCAAAGAATGTGGATTGAATTTAACTCAAATCTTTGTATGCCTTGGATATGAATTGTATTATCCAATGTTATGTTGTTTTGATTATTTCATAGTACAAGTATACACTTAAAAAAAAGAAAGAAGAAAACTTGCATAGCAAGATTTTCAAAGATTTTGGCTAGGTTTAGATTTTCTACTAGGTAATTTATATTACTCACCAAACCACCCTACTGGTGAAGAGCAGAATGAACAGCTTGAAATTGACGCGAAGGAGATTGAGTAAACTTGGAGTTTCAAAGTATGAAGAACTAGAAATAGTTTTAATTTATTTGAAGACTTTAGTCAATTTGTAATAAATTATAATATTTGAACTTTATATTATGATCTAACTTAGTAGCGTTTGAGCTGTGACTAGTAGGTCTTGACTGGCTTAAAAAGATGAATTTTTATTTTTGAATATATTGTGGAGATGTATTTGACGTACTCGGGTTAGAAGAAGCACTTAAACTTTATTATTATATGTACAGTAAAAAAAAAAAATTAAGGATCGATCGTGACAAGAGTTTTCAAAAATATTTTAAAAATCTATTTATAAAAACCCAAGACGTCAAAGAGAGAGAGAGAGAGAGAGAGAGAGAGAGAGAGAGAGAGAGAGAGAGAGAGAGAGAGAGAGAGTAAAAAACCATTTATCCATTTTTATAGAAGCAACGAAGTAAGCTATGTAGATAAAGTAACGATTAGAGAGAGTGTGTGTTTGTAAATTCTATTTAAGGAGACTAATGTTGGCTGTAACTTTATGATTAAAATACATAGGAGTTTAAGCATTTAGCAGGAAGAAAGGGATAAGCGTATGAGCAAGAGAGATTAGTTTACCTATTTATTAGGAATTTTGTCTTTTCTAAAATGGATTGTGTACTAAATTATTGAGGAGAAAAAGGAAAAAAATTAGAGACATATCAGTTGGCCCTACTTGTCAACTAATAAGGAGAATGCAGAAATTTCTTCTACTGTTTATACTACAACGATATAGATTATAGTGGATTGCGCACCTTCACAATTCACGTATAAACTAAGAGAGCTACCTAGGTTTATATTAAACAAAATTTCGAACGACCATGAGCTAAGAGTAGATCATATCCGCAGGATCAAGGTTTGGAAAATGTTGCTCAGTTATCCAAATCGTTCATTTTGGAAACACAGAATCATATGGCCCCAAAATTGGCTCAAGGAACTTACGATGGGCGAGACAGTCACAGTTCACTATTTCCTTCAGATACAGCAGAGGTTCAATGGGTTGAGAATATACAGGGACAGAGAAAATCACGTGGCGCCCAGTGGTGCTTTTGTTTAAGTGCAATCTGTTCTGTAACCGCAGCAAATTCACTCGCCCATATATGACAGTGACCATAAATGAACAGACATGTTATTTCTAATGTAACTTAAACAATAGAGAATTGGAATGCATTGAATGATTAGGCTTCACTCTGAGATACTTCAATTACTGATACAGAAAGGCAGAATTTCAGAAAACAAGGATATCCAACAGACATCATGTTGTCAACGCACATTGCGTCCCTTTGTGGTCAAGGACTGTAGGCATGGTGAGAATGGAAAGGCCCAAAAGTACTTTGCCACAAAGGAAACCGTATGTGTAATCTCTCTCACGGTTGACGCATCAAATCTCCTCCAACCCTGAACTAGCAAGATGATATGAATATAATCTATCATATGTTTCCAGGAAAACGACCTCGAAATCAGGATGGATACCCAAGACATTGCCTTGGCAACTGACATTATACTTCAAGATCCATTCATCATTGTAATAGTCCTCCAGCATCAATACTTCAAGAAGGGAACTGCAGCGGATGGCATAATACAGATGTCCGTTACACTTGCCTAGCCATCCCCTTCTGTAATCCATTCCAGGCAGACTGATTGTCCGAGAAGTCTCTTCTTTCAAAGTAAATACCTTGTGCTACAAATGATTCAGTAAGGGGGTCGAGTAGCACCTTAGGCTTGACCCACTTTCCGGTGTCTGATTAGAAGATCTCGAGGTTTATATACGAGGTACATATCCACCTTGATAGACTGGCAGTGCAAACGACTTTGTACTGGGAGAAGTCGTGGGGATCAAAAGCCAGTCTAGCACTGTTAAGAGTGTAAACCTATATTTTCAGGATGTTTACACGAATCAGAAAAAACACAAACTTGCTCAAGCAAAATTATGTAGATACTTACCTCCAGCCATAGCAGATAATCCCAAGCTTTTAAGAGTTCTTCCAATTCAGAGCAGTTCACGGTGATGGAAAAACAGTTTCATCACTGCTTGAATTGGGGACCCTTAAATTAGAATTTAATAGCAGTTATCCTTCCATCAAGGAGAACAGCCTGAACTGTTCCTCTTGTAATGGCCAGTTATGACACACAAACTAAACTAGTGACTAGGCATCAGTTATATAGCATGACGCCCCATGTTAGATTTCCACCAAGAAAATAGAAAAAATTCTAACACAGAGAAGATATTTGGTGAGGCTTAGGCAGCGAAACCCATTCCTTTGTAACAGGGTAGCATGCATAGTAGTTCACTAGCTTAGACTCTCCTGAAAGACAGAGAAACAATCCGCTGCAGGAATCGAAGATTTTGAAGTTAAGATAGGATGGCAAAAGTATGAGATCCATGTCTATGGTGCCACCACCATCCTCACCTGATATATAAGCAATGTGTTCCTTCAGCTCGGAATCGCCCATGGAATTGATCTCACGGACTCGGTAAAAGAGACCGGACATGGTTGATTGTAGTCGTCTTTGAAGGGACGCATAGAAAATTATGCGACACCATGATTTTGATACGCACTTAAATCTAAAGAGAGATTTTTCAGGCAGTCGAGGAAAAATTTCCATCAACATGTCATTAACAAAAGAAGCGGCATTACTCGTATCTGTTGAATCACTAATGTCTGTTTGTTGCATCTCCATCTCAATGCACACTCAAGTCACTGATCCAAAGATGCGGATAGCTAGAAGGTACCTAGACAGAAAAAACTGAAAATCAGAAGCTCACTCAACCAATTGGATAGAACTTTCTGTTCTCCAATCAACTGAAAAAAGTCTGGTAAAGATTGTTTGGATAGAACTTTCTGTTCTCCAGTCAACCGAAAAAGTCTGTAAAGATTGTTTATCTTTGTAGGCCTCCAAAATTAAGAAATCCTAAGGCGCGGAAGATGTCTTCGAAAGCGTGAAAATCTTACACAGCAATCACTGCCCGAAGCCAGAGCATCTAGTTCCTCCAGTGGTGGGGGTTTAAATAGCACAAGTAGATGACTGATGATGTTTAAATCTGGATAATGAAATCATGAACTGGAAGTATGTCAACATAAATTAGGACTTAGTTTTTAGCCAATAGTAGACTTAGACTTGAATAGTCTAAGTCTGATTGATCACTCAATCAGATAACTGCATTATGGGTAATACCAGAGTAGTCGAAGGCACAAATGGAGCGATAATCTTTCTTTCTATCTAAAAGTTCCTAATAATTTCCCAATATTTTTGCACGAAATTCATTTTTGTTCTTTTTAAGTTGTTCTCTTGATCCATAAAAGAACCATTCGGTTGTTAAACGAAAATAGTAAAAAAAACACAGATACAATGATTATGCTTCTCTAAGGTGGTTTAAATATTTGCTCTAGGAAATCAGGCAAACTAAATCACGTAAGCAATACAGTCAATTAGCCGGCTATTTAATCTAATAGTTACAATAACATGATAAGCATGCTCTTGGATGGTGCTCTAAACTAGGATTCGTAGCCTCGACCATGCCATCACCTGCACGTAGGGGCAACTAATGTAAGTAGGCATGACCCATTTATTGCAGTAAGACGCCTCAGTGATGCAATCCTAGGCTACAAAAATTCAAAATATTCACAAATTAATTAAGTATTAAATGAGAGAATAAACATGTACAAGTAAGAACCAAAGACTCTATCCAACGTCAGTATACTGAATTCTTGTCCAACGTGACTATACTGAATTCTAGTGTAAGTCGTTCGCAACTGGCATGAATACCTCTAGACTCTAATACAGTGGCTGCATCATTTGTTAGGCAGTGGTCCTCACTTTAACAACTATCTTTTCATCCCTAGAGGATTGTTGTGCCAACTTGAAAGATATTTGGAACATTCAGCACCAACTTGATTAATCCTCATTCAATGAATCAGCATTTTTCAGTTAGGAGAGAATTTGGAACAAGTCAAATGGAACATTGATAACTATGGTGCCTAATTTCATACCAAAACACAAACACGTCGACCATGCAAGACTGACCATCTCAAATCCGCTTCACATGTTCTCTGCCTGTATCTTCCCTTTGTGTTGATAACAGACGGTCAAACTTGCCTCTCTGCACAAGCAAGCATGACAACTGTGGTTGGTAGATGTTCTTCTTTTTACTGGCAGATGACCTTATCAATTTCAAGTCTTAAATAAAAACGTGCATTATTTTTTTCCTCTACTGTGATGGGTTTCCACCATTTCAGATTGAGCAACCATATATTTGAGATCAAACTGATGGTTTCTCTGATAAGTTTCTTCTTCTTTGCCAATGAAGAGGTAGACAAGTTGTAAAGAGAGACAAGGCACATGATGCAAGGTCTGAAACCATTTATAACTCACAGCTTGAACTTCATATTGTGGGGCTTGAGCTGGTATGCCCATCTCCTATTGGGCCACAACCAAAGCTTCTTAAATGCAGGTACTATCTATGCTTTTCTATTCTTGGAATTAGAAGGGAAGGTCTGTAGCAATCAATAGGCAAAGAAACTTGCGTCTACATTTTAGAACAAAAGCCAGTTGTAGTGACAAAAAGTCTAAAACAGGTGTTCCAAAGATATTTTCCTCAACATGTTCCCAAATTCTGCAAAAGGCATGTGGTTACCATCTATATACATACCGATATGTTTAAATGTATTGAATGCAGCTGCTAAGTCTAAAGGAATGGACAAGCTAGTAGGAACAATAGGACAAAGGCATCATAGATTGGGGAGAGGGTGTTGCTTTCTCTGGTGCCGTCAGTAAAGAAGGCCCACGTGGTATGAGGTTGGAGAAGATACGGATTGGTGGAATTTTGGGGGAAAGTTAGCTGGCTTTCGGCCATAGCTTGCTGCTTTCCATGTGTAATCTGACAAATTAGCAATTGTTAAGGAAGATACAGCAAACACGCATATACACACACACACACACACAAGGAGAGAGAGAGTATGGCCATTAATTGGAGATTATGAACCAAGCCTTCTTCAACGGTTTCCTATTACTTAATGATGACCATGGTTACAAAATTCAGATTTGGGAAATGAATGGGGTAGGCAAATATTCCCGAAATTCGGAAATTGAAAGGCTCCGAGAAAGATTAGGAACAAAGTAGTATTAGTATTTCAATTCAACCTTTTTATTTTGGTTCGTAGTTAGATTTACATATTTGAGAAATTGACAAATAATCCTTCAATTTTGAGCTTAATTTTGTAAAACTCATGTTTAATTTGCTGAATCTACATTGAATTAAGAAAAACTAAGAACTTCTGAAGTATTCAAGATTAAATTGGTGCATCAAGATGTGAGCACATTTTCAAACAATTTTCATGTACTCAGGGATTTCTGTAACATGCTAGGGAGTAGACGAGGATCATGAACCTAGAGATCTATAAGATTTGACTCCTTACATCATGAACATACTAGTGAAGGAACCCTTTCTAGTCATAAGACCACAAAAGGCACTACGGTAGGTGAGGGCCTAAGTCCTAGTCTCAATTTTTACATGGAAAGAACAATTAGTTTCCTCCTAAGCTGGACAACCAACTTAGATTTCCCCAAAGGAATTCTGGCAAAGGATACTTCTACCTAAGAATCATTCGGTTTTCATGACCAAAACACCTCTTTCCATGATGGTCACAAAGTCTTAGCTTTCTAGCCAATCACGCAACTTATCAAGGAGAATTATTTCCTAAAAGATTTCTTCATCAGGATACGGCGGTATGGCTTCACTGTAATATAATGAGGGTACATCTGATAAGAACCGTGAAAGTATATTTGATCATCGAATGGGAACAGTCCTTACCCCTAGGATTATTCAGTTCGTATACATGTTCTAACCCTGCCAGAGATCCAAAGTGGGAGATATTGCTTCGGACATCCTAGACCAATTTCAGTAATACAGTAACGAAGTTTCAATTTGCACCGTGAAATCGAGTAAAACCAAGCGACTGGCTGGTTTTGCCCTGTTGTATTAGCATGAAGTGGCACTTAGAGAAAATAGTAGAATTTGAGGTTAATTAATAGTAGATGTTAATTATAAGTTGGTTACTATTGCTAGTCCAATCCATCCAGACCTAATAAAAGTTTGGACGGAGTTTTATGTTCAAGATTATAGTCAACCCACTCTTTTATTGATGGAAAACATTCGTTTTGGTTGGGCTTACTTAAACTAGCCTGATTTATAACACTCTAATTTTTGGTCTGTAATGAAAGAGCAGCCTCAATGCACGAAGCTCCCACGTATGTGAGGTTCAGAAAAAGGCGGACCACCTTACCTTGCATTTTGCAAGAGGCTATTTCCGCTCCTTGAACCTGTGACCACAAAATCACACGACAACAATTCTATTGTTGCACCAAGATTCCCTTCATTTGTGGTCCCTATAAATCTAAAAGACTAGAACTAAAAAGAGTTCTTCAAACTTCAACCCACAACTTTTGATTTAACAATCACAACTTATCAGTAGGCTAAAAAGGGTGGCCTTTTGGTTGGTTGTTTGATGAGACAGCTTTATGTCACTGACTTGCATTGCAAGGCCTATAGACTCCGCATGAGTTTAGCATAGTTAAAACTGCGACCCCGTAACAGTTAGCTAGCTAAAATGTAGCCCATTGATAGAATTCCATGGAATTAGCATCGAATGAGTGGATTGCGTAATGGGATATTGCCAGCCACTCTTGCATCTTCTAAAGAAACTTCAGTTGTATCCTCCTCCCTCATTTTAAATTGGTTTCATCCCTAGTTACCAAGACAAAATTTTCTTGTAAACTAGGATTTCCAGCCATTTTTCTTGTCACCCGTTTCTTGTACGATAAATAATAGGTAGTCCAAAGAGATTTTCTAAGTTCTTAATTTTGAGACATGACATAGTACTCGATATTGATAATGACACTCCTCAATTTGTAGTTTTTGAAAAGTTGTAGGAGCACACTTGGATTTGTCATTCCTATACTTACACATCTAGTAGTCGCTCCGGTTTCAGTTTGGCCCCTTATAGGTTTAGGTTAGTTGTAAGTAGCCTCCCAATTATGTTTTGTGTATAAGTAGCCCTTAAACTTAAGAAAATTGTTTGTCTTGAGCCCACAAGGATATATATTTTAGAATCCAAAGTTTGAATCGGCTGAATCAAAACAATTCCTTAAGATTGATAGAAGTTGTAAATCTAATTTTTTATTTAAAAATATTAAAATACTCTTATTTAATTACCTATAGAGAAGCTTTTTATGAGGTATTTTATTTGAAATTAAAAAGAAAAGATTATTTTAATTTTTTTTATTAAACTGCTAACACTTTTATGCAAGTATAAAATCCTTGAACATTCTATAGCAGATAAATTCAAATTTTCTATAATTGTTTGGAATAAATTTAGAACATGTCTTACAATATTTGTTTTGTGGGCATGGGTACTTTTATTGGATGACATGAGAGATTTAAACCAGAAATTGTCCCTACATCTATAGCAATAATAGGGAATGATTTAGGCTTAAGGTTGGATCCAGCATAGTTAGAAGAAAGGTCCAAACCTTAATGAACATGGATCGCGACACCAAAGTTATGATCTAGAGGATTATCCAAATAGGGCTTAGACTTGTTTAAGTGCAAGTAGATGATTATCACGATGAGAGAAAAGAAGTAGATGCTTAGGCGAACCATTGAAAAAAGAATCTGAAGGGCTCTGCTGTAACCAACTGAGCTACCTAAACCACCTTCCTAATATCTCACCCCGGTCCTCTCTATATTCATTCCCAGCCCTTCCCTTACTAAGTGGGGTGGTAAAGTAACTGAACCATAAAGTATAATATACTAAAGACTTTCATTATCAGCGTAGGGGTGTAGCATCTATCCTACCCTATAGAAGTTCATACATACCTTCTTTCTCTATCTTACCTTACCGTACGTATATATCCACCGTATGAATTAATGAACCCTAACCCTGAACCCCATATGCCTAAATGAACTAGGGCCTTCTCTTTCCATAAGAATGGAATGCTCGCGCTCATGTAATGCTCAGGTGAATTCGAGCTATATTCGGCCCATTGACGGCCATGGAAACAGTAAGTTGGAAACTTTGGTGGGCTCAATTTCGGTATTTTAACTGCCCTCTCCCCTTCTGTTCTGCACCCGGACTGTACAAGTAGATGGATAGTGGTGGATCACATATGACATTGGGCGCCGCGTCCCCATTTTGGAGATAACCGTTGCGGTTTCATGGGTTCACGGGGACGCCTTGGATAAAGTGATGGAAATTTGTCACCATTAGATGGTCGTGACTGGTTGATCAACAGTTGATCTGTGGCCATTCTTCTACAGAAATAAACAATTAAGACCATTGATCATATGCACATCTTTTGGAGTATGGCCCATCTTAGATGTTCTTGATTGCTTACAGTTGATCCGAGGATTTTACATGACACCATCTCAGTCTTGATTTTCATTATATCAAGCATTAAGATTTTCAATTTAATAGCCTCCCCTTTACAAAACTTTATATAATGGCAGTGGAGTGACTTGCCTACTCCATTTCCGTGCCTTCTCTGTCTGTGGGCTGGAAACAACAAGAACAAGATTTCAAGTTGAATTGATAGAAAGTGACGCAGGGTAAAGACGGAAGGGGAGAAAAAGACTTCTTTATTTGATGCTGCCGGCCATTGTGGTATTCTTAGATCCTATTCGACGAATTCGATCTAAACTATAAGATCAATTTGCGATCCGATCGAAGGGTCCATTACCATTCACCATCCAGGCAGCTGGCAAAAGCCTACAAGTGAAATATTCACGAGCATCTCAACTAATAAGTTACTATTAATTTGATATTGCCAGCCCTCTTTATGTGATTAAGAGCCCCAAGGTAAGTTTTCATGGTTCGAGGTTTACAAGCACTTGATTTGATAATTGTAGTTTGACGTTGAAGGCTTTTGATTTTCATGCCTGTACGGTCTGTAGACTAGTAATCAAGGGAGAAAATTAAGGTGCATCCTGATCTTTATGTATTAACTAAATGCTAAGTTGACAAGGACGTGACAGGTTGATTATTTCTTCGTAAACTAAGACAAGTACATATCATACGGATTTCCTTTTTGTTACGTAAGATATGGCCTTTGAGCCTTCACTTTCTCTCTCTTAGTATGTATGAATTTAATACGAATTGTGACCTTGGAGCTTCGGAAGTTTCAAAGCTTGGAAGACTAGAGAGCACAAGTCACAAGGAAAGCTTTCCCTATCAAAGATTTAAGAACCATTTTGAATGAGTAAATCACACAAACTTGCTTAAATGTCAAGACACTTAGATGACACTCGTATGGACGTCGGAGGGAATGAATGTGTGAGTATGAAAAGACATTGGACCCTTCAGGGAATAAAAAAAAGGGCAGCCGTCTGTGCACGAAACTTGTGTGTGCAGGGCCTGGAAAAGGTGTAGACTAAAAGAGTCGATAGCACGTTGCCTTATCTTGCTGTTTTTTTCTCTTGCAAGAGATTATTAATGTATATAAATTAGGTTAACAAAAATAAGAGTTGATAGTGGTGTATTTAGGTGAGACGTGGATCATTCGGATAGGCCCTGCTATGAATGAGAACACAAAATGGCAGCACTTAATGTGAATTGGCTGCAAACCAAACCAAACATGCTAATTGTTCGAGTAGAAGAATTTCGAGCGATGAAAATTTGATGGTTGCTGGGGAGATCACTGGCTAATGGTCCATATTCAACATGGAAGCCTTCCATAGACAAGTAGGGTCGTTTAGCTGGTCCAACTTACTATTTTAAGGTTGTAGTCCATGGTGGAGGCTACTAGTTGAGTATGGCTGTTGAACTCTTCTAGCAATTCTGCTATATTTAATTGACATCACGTTTTACTAGTAGAAGAAAGGCAAGGAAAAGAATAAAAAGGGGCAGAGTGTGAGCTCTTGGAAAGGGGTCCACCAGGTAGTTTTACCTTCCATTTTGCAAGAGACTGTTTTCACACCTTGAACTCTAACATCAAGGTCATACGACTACAACTCTACCATTGCGCCAAGAATCCCCTTCAAAGACAAGGAAAAGAATCAGGTGAACAAAATCTAAAAAGCTAGTGACAACAGAAACTATCATCTCGCACAGAAGATCAAAACCATACTCATTAAATCCCCTAATTGTATCTACAACATGTTCATTTATGACATGAGTGGCTGAACCTGGGACTTTGAATGCTTGAACCGCAAAGACAATAAGAACAGCTGCTGCCTTAAAGATTGCAAAAGAAACAAAGTCACTTAATTGACTTATGGTGGAAAATAGGATCTACAGCAGAACAACGGCCAACTCTAGTAAGTTGCAAACTCGCAGGGATAACGCATGAGGGACGACCTTGTAACCTGGAACATGTTGAGGGTGGCTTTTGGCATTGATGAAAAGAAGTCCGACCGTGCAAGAGCGTTAGCATAGTTTACCTAGTCAACTTTCCCTCTCTTTTTCTTTTCATTTTTTCCTTGAGAAAAGTAATTTAGTAAGCGTACCTGCATGACTACAGGTACAAGTTTACTCTAGGGCCCAAATGGAGACCAAGGATTTACTATGTGGCTCAAATGGAGACCAACAGATCCAACTGTAAAAACTTTCTATTTTCAACTCATACTTTCTTGGCTCATCGTGTGAGCTTGAGATCATGGGTTCAAGACATAGAAATAGTCTCTTTTAAAAATATAAGAAAAGACTATATCCTATAAATTCTTGTGGTCTACTCTTTCCTTAGAGCTCACATATGTGAGAGCTTCGTGCACCTGGGTTGCCCTTTGCTTTTTGGGGCGTCTAGCAAGGGAATAACATCCCCCGAATAAGATTATCCAAAATTGATTATGTCAACACCTGCTTTTGGCGGGGGATAACAAAAGAAGAATTATTTAACAACCAACACCCCAAAATGTTAAGTCTATTTATTTACATTTAAGCAATTATGTCTTAGGTTGGAGGACGATTTAAGTTTCTTGGGAGAATTAGAGACATTACAAGCTGAGATGATCTAACAAACCGAAGAACTTCAACAAGAACTTCAACCTATCTCTGACAAAGCATGTGCATGTTAATGTTATAAAACTAGAAAGCAAATAGATGATTGAGGTAATGTTTGTCGAGCTGTAAAAATCTGTTTTAAAAAACAATAATAAATTGGAAAAAACGCCAGCCTAAACTGTGCCCATAACTGGCCTCATTGGGAGATTCTGACTCCATCAATGACAGACTTCCTGGTTACTTTATGCCATTTTCAGAATATCATCAGACATGCTGGCCCGTAATAAGCCGATTTCATAAATGGAGAGAGTGATTGTTGTATCCACTTCCTATCATGGGCCGATCGTGGATTCACATTCATGAGCTGCAATATTCTTTTGCTTTGAGAGTTATCATGCATAGATAATGGATTCACATTCACGCACAGCAATCTTCTTTTGCTTTATTCCTCTTCCTAGACGACATGCCACAAAAAGACAAAAGTACTGGGCAGTCTTGGTGCACGAAGCTCCTGCTTATGCAAGATTTGGGGAAGGGGCGGATCACAAGGGCCTGTAGTAGGCAGCCTTACCTTGTATTTTGCAAGAGGTTGATTTCACGCCTTGAACCTATAACCTCAAGGTCACATGACGATAACTTTTACTGTTGCGCCAAGGCTCCCATCTTTTTTTTAGGTAAAATGGCAATATCTGCTGCTAGAGAACAACTTGTCCTTGGTCTTTGTACCTCCATTTGCCTGGAAATCTTCTTGGCATGGATACGTGGCACAATCAAAAGCTTTATCTGGTGTTTACGGGTGTACATCAAACAGGATTTTCTATGCAGCTAAAATTACACATGGGACCCAGACGATTGATGATCCCAACCGCTCATCTATCAGCCCTTGTTTTACACAGGCCATGCCCCGAAAGTCTTCTTAACTTGTTTGATGATTATCTTGATGGTAACTATTATGTAAGTGGAAAATGGATGGATCTGAAAGTTTCAAAACTTCCGTTGTTACATAGTTATCATTTAACTGGTAGATATCATCCAGGAAAAGTTTTTTCGATATTATCTATCTATAATGTAGCCCCAAAGCTGAACGGTTGGATTACCAACCATCTAAATACCGCACGGTATTATTTTTCCACAATCAAATTCTCACAATTCAGAGAGCAACCATATGGGATGTCATAGTAAGGAACCGATCGAATGTGTTACGGACGAGTAAATAAACTATTCAATATTTCAATACAATAATTTACCTCAGTGCCTGCATGATTGAATAGATAGCTCCAACTTAGCAGAATCCTAGACATGATGGCTGGATACATATGTCTATCAATAATTTATGGGAGCAGGGCCCTTCGTCTAAAAGTTTATAGCAATCTCTGTCTAGCACTTTATAAAGAATTCAAGCATGAGCCAAACCATTGCATCAGTGAATATGATGGGGCCTTTTAATCTATTATGTCAAGTCATACGCGTTGTAAACCACTTTTGATTAGTGAAAACCCGACTAAAAGACACAAGAAAGGGACATTTCAAGCTAGCTAATCTCGTTTCCTTTCGTTAATCCATCACCCGATTATGGCTGTTCGAAGGTACCAAGTGTCACGGGCTGAGATTTTCAGACACCCATGCGGCACTTAGATTGGCTTCTCACCCCGAACCAACTAAGTAAGCCTGACTTAAGCTCAAAAGAGAAGAACAACTGAAAGAGCACTTTGAAGGAACTTGTAGCTTTATTGCTTGGAGATGCTTACAACTTTCTTGGATGCCCTACAAGTGAGGAAGCAACCCTATTTATAGGTGCTTGCCTCCCTCCACCTCCTCAATAGATGGTGGGGATGATTACAAATGTTAGCTATCCAACGGTGGAGACTACTCTAGAATCCTCTATCTAGAAGTCTCTACATAAGCCTTTGGTTCCTCCACACTCAAGAACCTCCTAGACCATTCTAGAGTCTAGAAGTGTTGGGGTCTTTCTAGAATATGGATCCTTTGGATGGATCCAAGTCCTCCATGCTGAACCTGTGAGTTAAGTAGGCCTCCACGTAGAACTCCACGGGTCTTCGATAGCAAGCCTAAGTCCTTCAGGCTAAGTCCACACCCTAAGTGAGCCTTTCTTAGAGGCTGTAGACCTTGGTCACGAGCTTTACAATGTAAGTCCGTGACACAAGGCAGGCATACAAGTCCGTGTAATGAGATTAGTTTGAACTTTCTGGTTGATCACCGAAGACCAATCGATAAATAAGAGCTTTGTCTTAATCATATTTATAAATCTTAAATTGACTAAGGTTCCTTTTGAATGCTATTTTTATAGGGTTTTTTTTTTTCACTCAAAGAATGTTTGGTGAAAATGCATTTAAATGCACGGTTTGTCTTTCCTTTCTTTTCCCCTTCTCCATGTACTCAACTAAACTAGGAAAGGTGAAAGTATCATGTTTCGACAAGAATACAACTTATAGGTTTGTCCCCTATGTACGGATTCCAGAAATTTTCTTGAAAAAAAAAAATGGTATCCATATGCAGACTCAAATTCAATGAAAATTAAGTTGAGTCATTGAACTACTAGTGGAGGATTTCTAGTGAAAATAAGAAGCAACCATTTCTTAAAGTGAATTTTCAAATTCTCCTGTCGAAAATTAGCAAAAAAAGAAGAAGAAGTAAAAAATAGTATGTTTTAGGTTAAAAAATTGTGGATGATTTGAAATATTTTGAGTTGCCCAGCAATAGCACTTTTCACTTGATTATGGAATGGTTTTAATCTAAATTATCAGGCAAAGTAGTGAAAAGCTTTTCATGACATTGTCTTCAAAGAAATTCTGAAGTCTAAACAATGAAATCAGTTTTGAAGTTCTAAAATCGAAGAATGGTCGGCAAACATAGCTTCTCTCAAGTGATAATTGTCTCCAAGTTTTGTTGCTACCTGAGTGTTAGAAGTATGAATATTATTGACCAACTTTCTATCAGCTCAAGTTTTTAGTTCGAATGATAATTTAACATGTTATTAGAGCTTTATTGATGAAGAGGTCATTCATTCAAATTCTAAAGTCCTCATTTATTAAATAAATATTCAATACAAAGTAGACGAGCCTACGCATGAGCCCTTGTGCAAGAGCCTAGAAAAAGGGGCCTCCCATACAAGGGTTACTATTAACTAAACATCCCCAGGAGGCAAGTAGGACATCATGGCATGCTCATAGCAAAGTATTCATCCGTCCTTATGGGTGGTGGTGTGGTCTGATCTGAATATATCCGTTGTTGGAAGTGGATACCGATCTCACCTTCCATGAGGTAGTAAAGGTGTGGGTAGATTAATTCATTGATCCACATCGGTTCTTCTTTTTCTCCCAAATGTTGCACATACTCATGCATGAGCACCTGTAACTCGCGACCTGCTTGGTACAAAGAGAGACCCTTTTGGCAACATAACACGATGATTATCTCCTTAACCAGCACATACATAAACCCATAATTGAAGTGGATCTTATGTGCGACCCTTAAACCACCTTAATTCAAGGTTAAGCTCTATAATAGCACGCAAGAGTTTAACAACAAAATAACATCCCTGATTGTTCATTCGTTCTTGGTCCCTATTATATATCGACTAAGTAGATCTTATCGATAGAAGGGAAGCCTTGGTACAACAGTAAAAGTTATCATCATGTGACCTTGAAGTCATGTGTTCAAGACGTGGAAATAGTCTCTTGTAAAATGCAAGATAAGACTGTGTATTTTAGACCCTTGTGGTCCACCCCTTCCCCAGACCAGTATAGGCAGGAGCTTCGTGCACCGAGTTTGTCCTTTTTTTTAAATCTCATTGATCTCCTTTATCTCGTGAATTCCTAATATAGAAGCCTAAACGTAAAGCCACCCAACCAAACCTATAATTAATGCTCGGGAAAGTTCTCTTGGTAAAAAGTTGGTTCTACGCTGTCTAATTAAAAAAATTGGTTTTCATTTGACCTCCAAACATGGACCCTTTATTTCCCCTTCAATCCAACCTAACATATCACTTTCTTAAGTTCCCTTTCAACGTTAACCAAGATATCATGCAACACCAAATCCTCCATGCATGCATGCATGTATGCACGAGAAAATATGTGCATGTATTTCATTCTTATTTTAACGGGGCAAATTGAGAATTTGGTAGGGTTCCTACTTGTTTATTGATAAAAGATGATTTACAATCTCTTCCACATGCTTGCTAATATATTTGAGACCAGACACAAACACATGGTGTGCTTAGAGTCAGTCTAATACGAATCCAAAGAATTGATAACCTATTTTATAATCTTTTAGTAGCAGTAAAGATTTCGGCGAACTCATGCCAAGTGCCGGTGAGTCTCCCTCGCCTGCTGTCGACGATCCCACCCAATAAAAAAAGTAGGAAAAAAGAAGTGAAGGGTAATTTTCTTGTCGATCAATTTTGACTTATAAAGGGCCAAGGCCTTCTACTGCAGTTGAGCGCCTCTCCTGTGCCTAGTCATGGGTTTGAGACACTCATGGGTTATGCATGAAACGATGGCTTAAAAAGGGTAGCTCGGTGCACAAAAGTCCTTCATATGCGGAATTTGGGGAAGGGTGGATCACAAAGATCTATAGTATGCAGTGTTACCTTGCATCTTTACAAGAAATTATTTTCATGCCTCAAACCCGTGACCTTAAAGTCACATGACGATAATTTTAATATTGTGCTAAGGCTCCCTTTTCATCAAAACCTAGCTTGCCCCTATAAAATAATAATAATAATAATAAATCAACTTAATTACTAGATAACAAATGCAAAATGATTGTCTCTAGAGGGGTACATTCAGAGTTCTAACTGACCCAATGGTGGCTGAAAAAGGCCCCTATCCCCGTCTGCATGAGCTTCAAAGTGTGTTTGTGTGTTTAGATTTTAATGTACAGAATAAAAGAAAAAAAAGGAAAAAGAAAAATTGTAGAATATGAGATTGTTCAGACATAGCCTATGAAAGATAAAAGGATCAAAATAAAATAGACTCTCTAGAGCATCAGACACCGAAAGCCCACAGAATAGAACAAGACTTCCCTTGCGAACATATCCCATAAATTGAAAGGGCCCCTTAGGAGTTAGGAGTGCAGAGAAACATGGGTTGTTATTAGCCTGCTTTGGCTGGCATGGCACATGAGCATGACCCGGAACTTCTTTCGTGTCTTGATATGCTGTTTTCTTCCTGCATGCTCATGTGGCATGCTGGTCATCTACGCTAGGAGGAGACGTAATCGTGAACCAGCCAAATGCGTGCTCCGTGGTAAATTGCCAATCAACATCAAACGGACTACGGTTGGAACAAGGACTAACTTGACGCAACCACACCGTACACCATACGACTCCATTGGCTCCTACAAGTCATCATTTCCATAGCTGATATCATCTTCGTTACTACTTTAATCTACCTTTTTACGACTAAATGACCAAAATACTACTTGGGAATTCTACTGTAGAATTGATAAATTAGTGCATGTTTTGTTTGTGTAGGAAACGAACAGAAGTTAATTTCCATATAAAACGAAATTCCCAATGGAACTTCTTTTCTACGAAGAACTTCTTTTCCAATGGGTACTAATTCTTTGATAAGTGGATTATGGATTGATCAATATAAGAAAATGAAGTTAGGTGTCTTTCATATATTTATCCCTAAGCTGAGTATCATATGGTAAGGATAATTTGATCAGAATATTTTCGCTAGACTACCCTATAGATTGATGGAGTAGAATTACTTTACTAGTAAGTGATCAGACCACTGAGCTGCAAGTAAAACACTCTTTTTGAAAGAGAGCTTTGGCGCAATGGTAGAGCTATTGTCGTGTGACCTTGAGGTTATGAGCTCAAGACGTGGAAACAGCCTCTTGCAAAATACAAAGTAAGACTACATACTATGAACCTTTGTGGTCTACATATGCAGGAGCTTGGTGCTGCTTGTTAAGTAAAACACTGTTTTACAATGGTAAACTTACCATGTAGAGTCTCCAAGTAAGAACAGCCATACACGGAGTTTTGGTGTAAATTATGTACAGGTCTATTTATGGAAAACTATGGACAAAGTACAGATAGCTAATGTACTCATTTTTATACCAAAATGCCGTGATCCTTTCGTTGTATTATGACCATAAATAAATACCTATGTTCCTGACATTTATAACATTTTTTTCTTAAGTGCAGGTTCTATCTTCAACAACATAAACCAAACCTTGATAAAATTATGGCAATCCTAGACATGCATTTCATATTAATCTAACGAGGTCATTTAATAAAATAAAACCTCACTAAATTAATATAAAATATGTGGTCTTGATGCTATTAATTCATCGAGGTTGAACTAATGTTCCTAACTGATGCTAATTCAAAAATGTGAAAAGTGAATAAAAAGGATTACCAACTCTCTATCGTAAAAAATTTGGGAAACATTTAGTAAAAAATTGAAAAAAAATAAAATATCATAGTAAAAAAAGTACAAGGATATGAATTTAATCTTATAATTATGTTTTTTAGTAAATCTAGGGATGAAATTGATAAACTATTATTCAAATTTGAGTTTAATTTCATAAATTGATGTCTAATTAATTTGATAAATCTACCTAGAATTAAAAATGATCATTTCATGTCATGGTAAGTTAGCTATAAGCGAAGAAGTTGAATATGGTTTTTACTATTTTCTCTTTTAATTTACAAACGAATATGCATACATGTACTCATTTGTAAGTACGAAGAGAAAATAATGAATTTATCTTTGAACTTCTTCAAAAAGTTTTACTTGTTGGCTGGCACCCGACACAAAACTCTCCTCCTTTTATTCGAGCTTGAAACTAGGGGCAGTGGAAATAAAAAAGTTAGGACTTATGCAGTGAAATTTCAACTGTTTAGAGTCTTTTGTGACTATGCTTTCTATTAATTTATTACAGCTTTATTTGCTTATTTTGGTGCAAAACTCATCCAAATCTTGTGAACATGAAACATGGTTTTCTAATCATATGATAGTAACACCTTCCAACTAGGGAGCTGAAAAAGTCACGCACGAACCTCATGACTAGGCGTAAGTTATGATCCCTCTTCTTCTTGACGAGGACACCAAGCTGGAGACAAAATTATCCCCGGTTAATCTTATTCCCAACATTGAAGCCTGCCATTTGTCATAGACAGAGAGGGTTCAGGTTGAATATGGACTTACATTTTGCCGTAGGGGTGTAGGTGAGAAGATGACCTCTTCCTTGATTTAAGGCCGTACTATGACGTGCAAGTGGCATAAAGCCCCATGTGGGGTCATCCATATCCAAACATCTTTATCGTCTGTTTGGCATGCCGAAAGCATAATCCTAACCATTTAATTGATGGACAAACCAACTCTTCATAATCATTGGGTATGTAGAATTAAGGTCTCAGCCATGATGTAAATTGGTTCATTATCTAGATTGTTGCATATATTGTCTCCAATTGAGCTGTAAGGATGATTTACTCGAAGACTGTGATACCGATTGATGATCAAACATTAATATCATATTACTATTAAATATGCTATTACTGTGCTTGGTTTATTTAATTAAGTCAGTTAATGCAAGTTATCTGAGAGATTAGGTGGGGTCTTCTTACGCACGTACACGTCTTGTTGGTGATCTAGAACTGCCCATTTCCTTCCTCAGATGATCTTAATTTTTCGATTGATTACGATCTAATAATCGTTGATTTTGAACTTTCTGAAGTGTCGATGTGTTTTGATTTAGAATGAGTGGTTAGGGTTAGCAGGTGGAGGAAAATTTTGGCATAGGTTCTGTCTTAGATCTGATTCAAATGATGAGCGGCTTGGATCATTGAACATCTGGGACCCACATGGAATTCAGCTGGTGCAGATGTCGTAAATGTTCATCTGAGAACCTGTGAGATTAAAATTGGCCCCCACGTTCATCTTTTGGGAGTAGTAAATGTGATTCCCACACACCGAGTTCTCCCCACAGAATTGAGAAATCAGATTCTCTGATTACAAGGATACAGGCCTACGAAAGATCCCTTGCTCTGGCCATGAATACAAGCTTTAATTACTGAAGCGGCTAAAAGTATACGGGCCCACACTATACTGATAAATTTCACTATATGGGCCTTCCATTGGACACACCATTTCCCAAATATCTCCTTGATCAGGCAATCCCAACTGTCAGACTCAGCCATGATTTTTGTACTGTTTAGAACCTGAGTTGTCCATTCTATGAGACCATTCAATGGAGAAGATTTCTGGGGCAAAAATGAATGGTCCGGATCAAATTGGATCCTCGTGAGAGTTATCACCTAATGGTCGGGCGACTACCATCGTAAGCTCCAGAATAAGAGTTATCACATCCGTTAAACTGTAGCTGATCCAATAAATTGAATTCATCTGGTGAGACCTTCTTAGATGCAACATCTCACAAGGGTCCCGTACATTAGGCCATCCAAATAATTTCAACTCCTCCCACTTACCTCTCTTGGATTATTGAGTTATCTGTGGGACCAATGATAAGTTGCCTCTCCCACATCAATTTCCACCGGAGTAGCCCAGAAGTAGCTAAATCATCTGAGAATGCGTGGTTTAGTCATTGAATGTGAAGCATTGCTAACCTTAAGTTTATACACTTTTTCAGATGCTAGATTTGTCTAAAGGGCTTGAATTTTGGGCCATTAAATATCCAAGAGGGTAGAAATGAATTGAACTAGAAAAATCAATGGTGAAGATCACCAATATAGGGCCCACTTATACTTTTATCGCCAGTCTAAACCTGTTCCTTTTGGCCGGGCGACTACCAGATAAAAGTTCTTTACCAAAAGCAATCCAATCCACCCATTCATGTGTACCTTGTTACAGGAAGAGAGAGTGGTACAGAGAGAGAAGATTGTCTTTTTACAGTGCTTGTGAGTGAGAGAGAGAGAGAGAGAGGAGCATGCAGGTGGAAAGCAGGAGCCTCGTTTGTGTCCTAATTTGTCGTGGTGTGGATGGACCGTACCATAAAAAAATATGGCAAATACGGCTTTGCATATGACTCGGGAGAAATTTAGTGGATTGTCCTTCGATGAACACATCGAGGCGGTTTTCTTTTCATTTTTTGTCACTTCCCAATTCCCAACTCCTGTAAAATCTCTCTTCTTCTACTCGAATCTCTTCTATCCCTACCCTTTCTCTAATCAATTCTGCCAAAAAAACCCCAAATTCTCTGTACCCACTTCTTCTACATCCATGGTTTTCTAGAGAGAGAGTCTCTATAAACAGTTGCAACTAGAATGATAAGCCTTAACCCTCCTGAACCAGATTCCTCTGAGTTTGTTGAAGTTGATCCCACTGGAAGATATGGCAGGGTAAAAGAAACCCTTCGAATGCTCTTCATTTTTCCCTACCTTTTCCTCTTTTTGTGTAAAAGTCTGACTTTGAATTGAATTTCTTCCTCTGCCATTGCAGTACAACGAAATCCTTGGCAAAGGTGCCTCCAAGACAGTGTATGAACATATTCTTAGATTTTTTATCTACCCTTTACAATTTTCAGAAAATTTCTGTGGCTTTGACTTGTTTGTCTATTTTTATGGACTTTTAAGCTTATTTTCTGCATTTTTTTGGTGGGTTTCGTTGCAGTTACAGAGCTTTTGATGAATACGAAGGGATTGAAGTGGCATGGAACCAAGTCAAACTCTATGACTTTCTTCAGAGCCCTGAAGATCTTGAGAGGCTTTACTGTGAAATCCATCTCTTGAAGACCCTCAAACACAAGAACATCATGAAGTTCTACACATCATGGGTTGATACTGCCAACAGGAACATTAATTTTGTCACAGAGATGTTTACCTCTGGGACTCTCAGACAGTAAGTATGATTCTTATTATCCATGAATGTTGTGATTTTTAAGGGTTTTTATGTGGCTGAGATGGGTTTTGAGGGTCTTCTTTGTTGTTTGATTTTTGGCAGGTACAGGCAAAAGCACAGAAGGGTTAACATTAGAGCAGTGAAGCATTGGTGTAGGCAGATCCTGAGGGGTTTGCTCTATCTCCATAGCCACGATCCTCCTGTTATTCATAGAGATCTAAAGTGTGACAACATTTTTGTCAATGGGAACCAGGGGGAGATCAAGATCGGGGACCTCGGCCTGGCAGCGATCCTTCGGAAATCCCATGCTGCTCACTGTGTTGGTGAGTGCCTTCGATCTAAATTTTGTCATGTTAGCAATTTTATTGTTTGATAGCAAATGGTTTAAGATGATTGTTCATAACCAGAATGGTCCACATCTGGTTTGCAGTGGTTTTTACCTCATCCAAATTCTAATCTGTTATCTATTGATCCAAATGATCCAGCAACGCCCATTTTCCTGATGGCAATATCAACTGATTGGGTGATGTATTTATTTGTTTATCTTATTTCTCTCATAGGTACTCCGGAGTTCATGGCACCTGAGGTATATGAAGAGGAATACAATGAACTGGTGGACATCTATGCTTTCGGGATGTGCCTATTGGAAATGGTCACATTTGAATACCCATATAGTGAATGCACTCATCCTGCTCAGATCTACAAGAAAGTTATATCTGTATGAGCCTGAACTTGCCATTTTCACACTGATTTTCAGTTCCCTCTCTGTCTCTGTATTTCATAGTAAAGCGTTACTTATCTGGAGTTTTCCACAGGGAAAAAAGCCAGAAGCTCTGTATAAAGTCCGGGATTCTGAAGTTAGACAATTTGTGGAGAAATGCTTGGCAACAGTGTCTAGAAGACTCCCTGCAAGGGAGCTTTTAAAGGACCCTTTTCTCCAAATTGATGATTGCAGTTCAGATAGGATGATTGATTGTGGGAGAGACGTTGATGACTTCAGCCCTTTCCTAAGGCAACCTCTACTTGATCCACATGTCAGTAGCAACTTCTTAATCAATGGATACTCCAATGAATATTCTCATGAAATTGAGAATGGCTGGGGGTACGATGTTATGGGGGCCGAACCTCATGGGATTGGTTTTTTCGGTAACGAAGAGGATGAGCATTCCGTTAATGTGGACATCTCAATCAAGGGAAAGCTAAGAGATGATGAAGGCATATTTCTAAGGCTTAGGATTGTAGATAAAGAAGGTCAGTGATCTAAATGCTTCTAACGTCTGTAGTTATATCTGTCCATTTATTGGGGCCTTCATGTTGAATTATCTGATGAAAATGAACCTGTCGCTCTAACTTTCTCTGCAGGTAGAGTGCGTAACATATATTTCCCTTTTGATATTGAAACTGATACTGCATTGGGTGTTGCTACTGAAATGGTTGCGGAATTAGATATAACCGATCAAGATGTGAATGAAATAGCCGAAATGATTGATGGTGAAATATCTTCTCTAGTACCAGAGTGGAAGCCAGGTCCAGGCATAGATGAAAATTTCTGTCACCATTGTGGCTCCAATGGGTCCTCGAATGGTTCCCTGCTAGACTATCTATCCTCTAGCAATCCAGACAATAAGAACCTGCAAGCTATTCGCTGTTGTCACCTTGGTTGCTCTGCTATGCATGGTAGATTCGAGGAGATAACTTACCAAGTCGAAGGATCTGAGCACTGCGTGACAGAGGGTGCACCCGTAGTCTCAAGTCAGTCAGATGGACTATGTTATGCGAATGATTGGGCTCAACATGACAGTCCTGATTTGAGTTTGGAAGGGTCAGAACAAACACATTCTGACGAGGAAAATGAACATTTGAATCAGCCAACTTCAAGAAAGGATGAGAGTCTGAATGATGACATAGAATCTAATGGAAGAATCTCTGTTCACCAAGAATTAAGTTCCCTTGACTATCAGTGTCTGGGAAGTACTGAATTGGAACGACATTCAGCTCCAGATGTTCCTTCAACATACTCTTCATCTGGTAATTATGAGAACGAGATCAGGCAAGAATTAAGATGGCTCAAAGCACAGTATCAGATGCAGTTGAGAGAGAGAAAAAATCAACGTTTTGGAGCATGTCAGAAATCTTTGCATTCTTCTCCATTATTCAATTACAAGGAACAGAAGAAAGAAAATA
This sequence comes from Warburgia ugandensis, assembly GCA_035236585.1. Classification (NCBI taxonomy): domain Eukaryota; kingdom Viridiplantae; phylum Streptophyta; class Magnoliopsida; order Canellales; family Canellaceae; genus Warburgia; species Warburgia ugandensis. The sequence continues at coordinate 73,903,422 of CP141132.1, read as the reverse complement.
GAGTTATGGACTCTTCAGTTCTAACAACCTTGCAAAGAGAGAAAGATGAACTTCTGCTCAAATCCTTGAGTTTAGGCAAGCGGTCTTCCTCCTACAATCCTCATGATAGCGGAAACTTAGTTTCATCAAACAATAACTCTCCTTCTACAGTTACTGGATGGTTTAATGAGAGTAGCTGCCCCGATTCGCAGACCCAAAGGGCCCGACATTGTGAGGCGATCCAAGATTGGAGTCCAGAATATATGTTCACTGCTCAGAGGTTCTATACAGGATCCCTTCTTCCTCACTCTCTTCACCGAGCGAGATCTCTACCAGTTGATGCAGTTGATGTTTAAATCTGTAAGGCTCTTGGATTTTATTTTATTTTTCCTTAGTACCCTCATACAAGCTATATAATTGCTTCGACTATGATTCATTTTAGATTAGTTGTATCTGCCTCCATTGGTAGTGGTAGGGGAACTGTAACTAAATGAGATGGTCTCTGGAAACACTAGCAGTTATGTAATCGTTTCTGCGACTAGGGGAGTCCAAAGCGATCAACTCGATGAATATGATTCCCTTGTATATTATCATTTACTTAAATTGTGAAAGAGAGAAATATAACTTCTTAGTATCTGTGTGCATTTCAAAGCTCTTAAGCCAAGGATCCAACATATTTATCTTTTATTTTTTTCCGTGGTGGCTGAAAGATAAATTGATGCACAATGGTCACTTGACGAAACGATCGTTCTTATCAGTGATAACTGAGTGAAAAAAATGATCATGCTTCAAAAATATAGAGATACTTGTATCAATCATCTCTTTTGGGTTTATTCTTATGGTTGATGAATTTGGTATATTTTGGGAAAGAACTACCGTTTATGTATTATTCGTCTCATTGTTTATCATTTTTGTCTGTTGTTACATTTCAATTGAAGAAGGGGAGCTTTGTCGCAACGGTAAAAGTTATCATTATGTGACCTTGAGGTTATGGTTTCAAGGCGGAGAAACAGCTTCTTGCAAAATGTAAGGTAAGGCTGTGTACTTTAGGCTCTTGTAGTCTGCCCCTTCCCTGGACCACGCATATGCGGGAGTTTCGTCCAAGTGAAAAATAATGCTCCAAGCTCCTTATGGGTGCGTAATAAATGATTGTTTTGACCAAAGAAATGATCTATCGACAAAAGAAATAGATAAACATTATTAAAAATACATAAAGAAAAGTTGATCATACAGTCAAAATGAACAAGGAGAGATAAGCATGCTGCATATAAAATGGAGGTCAATATTTTGTAAAAGAAATTAAAATCGTTGATTGCTCAAATCAGTAGAAAATTTATATAAAATGGGTGCATAGAATTGTCTGTGGATCATGATCACACACGTAGATTAAGTGTTATGTTATTAATTAAAAATGAAGATAGAGTTATTCAAGTAATTTAAAAATCATTAAATTGAATAAAAATTCAGAAAGATGCATAGTGTACATAATAAACAATGCATTTTCTTGTGTTACAACTAGTAGATTACTGGCTCTAAGCTACTTATGGGTGCGTAATAAATGATTGTTTTGACCAAAGAAATGATCTATTGACAAAAGAAATAGATAAACATTATTCAAAATGCATAAAGAAAAGTTGATCATACAGTCAAAATGAACAAGGAGAAATAAGCATGCTGCATATAAAATCGAGGTCAGTATTTTGTAAAAGAAATTAAAATCGTTGATTACTCAAATCAGTAGAAAATTCATATAAAATGGGTGCATAGAATTGTCTGTGGATCATGATCACACACGTAGATCAAGTGTTATGTTATTAATTAAAAATGAAGATAGAGTTATTTAAGTAATTTAAAAATCATTAAATTGAATAAAAATTCAGAAAGATGCATAGTATACATAATAAACAATGCATTTTCTTGTGTTACAACTAGTAGACGGAAAAAGATTAAGAAGAAAATGAATTTTATCTTGCATTAGAACGTCAAGATTGTGTACTTATTTTCAATCAATCAATTCATTTCTAAATCTAGCTACAGATCAAGCAAAATTCTTCAGATAACTAGGCTGAGGCTATCATGTGAACTTGATACTATGGAACCCATGTAAGCGAGACCAATATATATGTTGGACAATTTTGTTGGAGCGTAACGAAGGTTTTGGTATGCTTTTGGACCATGCGCAGATATATAAACATACGCTAAGTTTCTTGGGTTTGCTAATTAAGATATGCTTAAAAGAAAATGTAACTATTAGCGATAAAAAGTGAATTAGTTGACATGTCAATATGACATTAGCTAGCTGGCAAGGAGGTTTAATGAATACCTAAAAGGGCAGTCCCGATGTACAAAGCTCTCGCTCATGAGAGGTTTTCGGAATGGGTGGATCACAAGGGTCAATGGTATGCAGCCTTACCTTTTGTAAGAGACTTTCCACGCCTTAAACCTATGATCTCAAGGTCATATAACAACAACTCTACCCTTACATTAAAGCTCACTTTTAATATCTCATTATCAAACAATACGCTCAAATAATGCTCTACACGGATGGTGATCCCAATTCATAACATTCTAGCATGGTTTGAAAGTGGGTCGGTTTTACAGATAAAAAGGAATATAATATGGAAGTTGGCAACCATTCCATTGCATTCAAAGGGAGCAAATGAGGGTGACGCAGAAGCTTCACCCATGCCAAAGGGTATTGACTGTAAAAGCCAATTTATATTAAATGATTGGCTTTTTATGTAAAGAGAATTTCAAAAGGTCACTGTTGTGGGCACGTCTCTTTGAATGATTGAAACCCCTCTTTTATCCTCCGTCAAGGATGGTACAAAGCAGTTCTATGTTTGCCTCAAGGAAGCGTAAGAGACTGAAACATGGCACAAAAAGTGATCCAATTTGCAACATGGTGCACGTAGGCTCAGATTCTTTTAACTTTTAGGAGTGCCTTCTGACTCCTTTACATTGAATTCAACACAAACCCACAAAGGGAAAAAGCAGAAACAACCAGAAACTGCACACCGCATAATCGTTTAATCTGTATTTGTGTGAACCACTGTTGTCTCCACCCTGTTGTCTCCACCTTAGTGTCTTCGTAGAGAAAATCAAACATAAAACCAACAGCTCCTTCCTCATAAAAGTCTGATATTTGCATAGTTTCCTGAGCTCCTACCTCCTAACTCATTGAAAGTTATTACTCCAAGCTTTGTGGGTTTGCATGTTTGAAGAAACTAAAAGGTAGAGCAGCAGGAGTCGGGTATTTTACTCAAGATACTACCCCAAAGCCAAAAATGAACCTGAAAACCCCATGATTTGCACATGATTTTGAGGTTAAATCTGATTGTTTGCACTACAATATAATAGATAAGTGGGTACGGACGTACGACATTTTCCTACCTGCTTAGACGCCTAGAATAAAGAAGTTTTATTAAGGGCCTACTCCGGAAAAAACATCAGAACAGTTCAATGAGGTCCACAGGTCCTGATCAATAAAGGTAATTGAGCAAAAAGCCACGAACTTGAATAATGCTATGTGGACACGGCATCCCCAAGCTTCTTATCTGCCGCCCAAATAAACAATTGTCCGTTCTTCTCATATTTGGTAATAACTTGCGGACCTGAATAATGAGAGCTTGCTCTAATTATATGTCCTCTTGGCATTTGCAAATCTGCACCACTAGTTTGTCTTCTTACACATCAACCAGTAAAATTGCCCACTTGGATGAGTCACTTGACCAACTTGGGAGTTCCGACTTATACATCAACATATCAAAGTCCCTACTTGGATAACTAAATCGGCCATTTGGTTAGCCCAACTACACCCGATCCCACTACATGGCCCAATGGGAGGAATCTGAAGATACTTTTAGCATATAGTTCAATCAAATTCACATTCATGACCAAAAGAGCAATCACAATTTTAAACTCCAAGTCTTTCCTTGCTACTTTAAATCCCATGCCTGACTCCTTCCACCCCACTTCCTCTCTCTCCAAAGAATTTATCTTATGAAACCTTTCATGGGTTTCAATTGGAAAGAAATTCAAACTGGGCCAACTCTTTTTACTTTTTAGTGATCCCAAGCCATCCATCTGATCCAGCTTGTCCTTAATGGGCTTGCCTGGTTCCAGAAATTAAGCTCTTTGTTAATTCAGCTTGGACTTGTGGGCTCGCAAACCGACTCTTCACTCGATATCTATCGGGATAATGGCATCGGCCTCTACTTCCTAATCTACATAGATGATATCGTCGTAACTGGTAATCACATTAGCACAATCTACTCAATTATCGATCATCTTTCTAAACATCTGGCCGTCAAAGATACAGGGCACCTCTGCAAATCAAACGGTCTGCTTCTGTCTCAGAAAAGATAGATAAATGACCTGCTAAAACAGGCAAGATGGACAACTCAAAGCCACGCCCTTCATGGGCTCTTGATACTAGGATTCCGCCCACTATCACTCAATTGCGGGTACTTTACTCTTGCCCGTCCAGATATTGCGTTCTCCATTAATGAAGTCCGTCAATTGATGCAAGATCATGGGATGATCATTGGATGATGGTCAAAAGAATATCTACAATATCGTAATCACAATGATTCGACTGGTGTTTTCATCTCCAAGTCGACTAATCAACAACTGAACACCTTTAGTAATGCACATTGGGCGAGCTCAATTAATGATAGTCAGTTTACGGGAGGATTCCTAGTTTATCTGGGATCCAACTTTATCTTTCAGTCAGCACGGAAACAACGTACAATGGCTAGATCTTCAACTGAGTCTGAACATCGAGCCCTGGCAAATTGCACGGCAGATCATCTTGATTCGATCTCTACTGCGCGAACTTGGAGTTGTTACGGCAGGTCCACCACTCTTGTGGTGTGATAACCTACTGGCTACGTACTTTAGTGCAAATCTAGTTTTTCATGCCCGTACAAAACAAATTGATGTTGATTTTTATTGTATACAGGATCAAGTTTCACAAGAATTATTAGCCGTTACTCAAGCTATTCCAACCAAAGATCAAGTGGCTGACATCTTCATTGTTTCCATTGGTTGTGTTCCTAGTTGAGGCATGTCTTCAAAGATTGCTCAACTTTAAGCGGCATATTTATGTGCACTATTATTTGGGCTCACTTTGTAAGTATCACACTATAATTATATGTTTGACTCTTAGGATAGAATTAGGAATGAAAACATTAGAGCAAACTTAGGGGTAGCACAAATAAGTAACAAGATGAGAGAAATTAGACTTAGATGTTTTAGACATGTCCAAATGAGACTCAAAACGGCACCAATTAGAAGGAGTGAGGCAATGTAAATAGAAGGTTCTAAAAGGGCAAGGGAAAAGCCCAAAAGAACATAAATAGAAGTTGTGAGAAAATATTTAAAAACTTTGAAACTAAATAAATCCATGATACTTAATAGAGGGAAATGGAGGAACAAGATTCATGTGGCCAACTCCTAATTGGGATAAGGTCTTGATGACGATGTTTATGACTCTTAAGATCATTGAGAGAGAAATTTATTTCCAATGATGCTTACCTAGAGGCAGACTCTTGTAAGGTCTCGTGGACAACCTTTTAATTTAACGCGTCTCACAGACAAGCTCGTCGAGCTTTCGGTGTTAGTGTGGCTACACACATTCCCTTCTTTGAATGGTTTTCATTCGTTTTCTACTAGACCATTCGGTCTATGACTTAGCATGTGTTTTACACTTAAATGACACCAAAGATTCCAAGAAGAAAAGAAAACAAAAAAACACTTCTGGCACTCAAGTTTTATTCGTTTTGTTGCCGAGTCGAGTTGACTCGCAAGTTTTTAGAGTATGCAGTATGGACCATATAGGAACTTGAGAGGACTAAGTCCAGAAATTCTCCTAACTCACGAGATAACTACAAAGATTTGGTTATACATTCAGTCGAAATAACATACATAAGCAGCCCTTCAATTCATGTTGCTTTCTTCCAATACACTATATCTAAAAGAAAAGACATCATATTTCTCTCATATATCCAGAATCATGTGGATTGGAATCCCGACCACTTGCCAGCTTTCTAGCCATCTGGAACCATATATGTACCCACTATTTCGAGACTTAGCTTGATCAAACATGAAGCAATCCCTGTCATGGGGAGTGGTTTTCTGTTAAACTAATGGGTTTCAGAAACTATTTGATGTTTTGACACTGTCAAAGGTCTTATGCACCAAAGTGAAGGCGCTTGAATGGCGCCATGAGACAAGACAATTAAACGCCTTCATATCCAAAGGAGAAATATGGGTGCCACTCTGACACAGTCAATGTCCGCCAATGTGATCCAGAGTACTGTTTATTTGTTGAACACTATTTATCCTAGCTAAGCCCTAATCGCTCGAGTGGGCTAGAATATTCTGCCCATGGTCTATAATGGACTGAAACGTTTGGATCAAGGAAAACGGGGCTCCCACATGTTCTTTTAACTGTCCATGTATTAGTTCTTCCATCACTTCCGAACAAATGCAGAAATTGATAGCAAGGTTTCATGTTCAGTTGTTTAAGCGGCGCCTACTTGTTCAATGATCAAGTGGGCTTTGCTAAGAGGTAGTCCATGCACCAAATTTTGCTTTTGTCGGAAGTATACAAGCTTTAACAGATATACGCTGTTGCTCTTTTAATAAAAAATTTCATCTAAAATCTAGGATTTGGGGGATTGTGATTGTGACATACGGTTGAAATTGATGCAGGGATCATCTAACGGAAAAAAAAAAATGTTTGGGATCATCAAGGAAACAGGCCTAAATTGTACTTCTGCCTGCCTATATCTTCTCAAGGAAAATATAGGCACCGATTGCATAAATGTACATTATTCCACTCCACTATGTCACTACACGAGCTTCAACCTATAGCGCATTAATACCTTACTTAGAGGTGACTTGTTGGCTCATGTGACATGCTGAAATCATGCCTCATCATGGTCTAAATGATCAGGAAGACAGGATGCTAATTGGTTTCACCCGAGATGATAAATCAGGGCATGGGGGATAGCTATTCATGAATAAGTTTTTCTGTGGATAGCTGTCATATCCCTGCTATTAAATGTTCAAAACATGGATTGAATGTAATCTACGTGCAATTGTTAAGAAAAGTTATTATGTAATAAGCCAAAAAAGGCTTACCATAATAGACTAAAACATCTTATAGGCATGCAATTTGATTTCTAGCCTATCTAAGTCATTTCTAGAATGATGAGGGGGTTAGATCTAACAAAAAATGTTTCATCCTACATAAAAATAAGATGTGCATTCTCTCTCGGTAAAAAGACAAAAAATGTAACAAAGGATGGCCCTAGTTAACACAATAGCTAATTATGAGATGTAGAGAGCTAAAAGAAGTAGATGATAGAAGGATGACAATCAGGAATGATCAGATCTCTCATTTTTAAGGACATAGATGCATGTCGACTATAAGAAGAAGAGCCTTAGCGCAACGATAAAAGTTGCTATCGTGTGACCTTAAGGTCTTGGGTTCAAGGCATGAAAACATCCTTTTGCAAAAATACAAGATAAGGCTCGGTACTATAGGCCTTTGTGGTCCACTCCTTCCCCTGACCCTACATAGGGGGAGAGCTTCATGCATTGAAGCTGCCCTTTTTTTTAGATGTAGGTTGGCTATAAGCAGAAGGGGAGCCTTGGCGCAATGGTAAAAGTTGTCTTCATGTGACCTTCATGTGAACATCTAAACAAGATACTGGCAGCCCCGATGCATAAACCTCCCTCCTATGCGGGGTCCGAGGAAGGGGCAGACCACAAGGGCTTATAGTAGGCAGCCTTACCTTGTATTTTGCAAAAGGCTAATTCTACGCATTGAACCCGTGACCTCAAGGTCACATGACGACAACTTTTACCATTGCGCCAAGGCTCTCATTCTAGACAAAATACCAATCTATATTTGGATTCAATAAATAAAATGAAATGTATACCTTATGAATGAATCACTTAGATATAGTTTGAACAGCTTAAATAAACTGGTTATTGTTGATCTCATCTAATAGAACCGTTGACTTGAATGTACCAAATCTTCGGATCACGTAGTAGTTAGGGCTCCCCTCTGACATCATAAACTTCAAAATAGCATTACCGAGTCATTCTAGAAAAGTCAAACATAATCGGACATGAAAGCGCGTAATAAATCATCCTAAACCCGCGTTCAAGTCCGGCGCTTATTAACCATGCGAGCGAGACGCCCCATTTGTGGCTGAGATTTGATTCTCTGGAGAGAGATTCGCCGGAACATTCTCCACCCACGCCTCAAAGGTCATCTTAGAACAAAAACCATCCTTTTTCCCTTCTGTCCGGACCGGGAAAATAAGAATTCCGCTGAGGGAAGCTTTTGGAAACTAACTTCTAGAAGATGTGCCCTCTTCGGCTCATCCTCATATTCTTCTCGGCAACTCTCGCCGGATACTTCGCCTGGAAATCGCTCCGACCAGCTGACGATGAGGATGACACTTTATGTAGTCCCACAAAATTGACGGTGGAAAAGGACTCTAAGGAGGCAAACACAGAATTCCGGTTTAGAAAGGTGGGTTCTTTCTTCTTCTTCTCTCTCTCTCATTTTCTTTTTGGGTTTTGTTTGATTTGTTTTAGTTCTTATGTTTGATGGGTTCTGGATTTTTCAGGTTCTTGAAAGAGGATTCTGGGTTTTCGTGGATATGGCAAGTGGGAGGTACTTGTGGCGGAATTTGAAGAAGGTGAACGGAAGGACATGTTGATTTGGGGTATCCGAGGGTTCTTTCATTCTTGTAGATTTCTGGTTGATATTTATGCCGGGCATCGGAATCCAGAGAAATTGCAATGAAGATTTGTAGTTCTGCCTCAAGAAAGGGGTTGTTCTTGTATGCGATTTGCAGTTTTTCGTTCTTTTCTTCCTCATAGTTTGATCACAAAACTGTATATTTCTTTTTCTTTTTCTGGAAGAAAGGTGAATGATCCAGAAGTTGAATGTGCAGTTTGTAGATGGTGCAATTAGGCAGTTTAGAAGGTTGATATGGTCAGATAATCATAAAATATTTTCCATTCTCAAAACATGATTTATTTACACCGCCGGTTAACAGTACATGTGTGGCCCGGATGATTGTTTTTATGAATCGTTCATCTGCTGGGATGCAGGTTACATGCATTCAACAGTATATTACGAGACTTGATGGTTCCTAAGTGGGATCATGTATTACTGTGGTGATGGTCATTCTTTTATGGAGATCTTAGTTGTTGTTGGGGAGTCTAAATGGGAACAAATTTAGACCCACTATGAGGGCCCTAGACTGTCAGGGATCCAAACTGGACATATTTTGGATACTCTCAACCCAAAGATCTTTTGCATTTGGACAATCTTGACGCTTCGATCACCAAAGATTTTTCTACCAAATGCAAATGCAATCTTAGATACAAGCACGATATTAAAATGGACAACTTCTGTTTCTCCATCTAGCGTATGCAGCCCAACTTAGATCACTTTACCTGCGCTTAAACTAGCACCTTCACCTGAGCAATCAAATGCCACGTTATAACCACGCCAATTTGACTTCTCTCTCCTAACTCTTCAACAACACCTGTCCCTTTACATACAGTCTCTCCACAACAACTCCATCCAAATCAAATTTCACCAACAGTCTCTCCTACTCCACCAGCCCCTCTAGATACCCATACTATGACAGCCCACCTTAAGGCAGGCATTGCTAAACCCAAATTTCTAATTGTAAAGACCTCATCTCATTGTTTAAATGCTCAGTTTCATTATCAGGATGATGAATCTACATGTTTTTCCTAAGCGCGGGAATCCAATAAGTGGAGACCTCCAGTGGATACAAAGATAGGTGCTTTAATAAGAAACCAAACCTGGACTCTGCATATTTTGCAAGGATCTCACCTCATTGTTTAATTGGGCAGTTAGTGATTATAATGATAAGACTAATTGTTTTTGCAAAGCGTAGAAGTCTGTTTATTTAAGTGACTTCAAAGATTCTTGATTTTAAAACTTGTTTACCTAAACGACTTAAAGTTATCGACTTTCCAAGTTGGCTCGATAGAAGTCATTTATTAAGCAACTTCTATTAGCACTTTTAACCAACTTTAAAAGCCTCTGTGTCTTAGTGCTAAACCACCAACTAACATGAGTAACCAGCATGCATGATACAGAAGCATGAATAAAGAAAAGTGTGCATGGGACTTTGAAAGAAGATGCATGAACCAAACTTTTTCATTTCATGGAAGACATTATAATTATGGTGTGCAAGATGCAATGGAGAATCAAACTTAAAAACAAGCACTAGAATTGTATGCACCATTCAAAAGGATGGAAATACAAGAGAATCTCTTTAATCTTCAATCTCTAATGCTTTCCAGCGTCCAAAAGATGGCATGTGCGTAATCCAAAAACAGTAAACCAAAGAAAGAGAATGAAGGATGGGAACGAATCTTAAAGACAAGCAAAGAATATGTAATACCATGATAACTAGGAAAATAACAAGCACCAAAGTAATGCTAATAACTAAGGAAAATCAAGTACACTAACCTTAATTGAATACTTAAATGGGATGATCCAAACATCACTTTCCCTTGGCTGTCACTACAAGAGAGTGATGATCTTTGAAGAAGAATTATTATAACATCAATTAGAAGCAAAATAAAGTGAAGGAAAGCTCAAGCGCAACCAAAGGAATAAAGCTTTAACAAAGAGAAGAAAATATGCGTGGAAATTCTAGGCTGAAACATGCGTGGTGAACTTGATGGAGAGAGGCATGGTGATCCTTTGAAGAATGCGTGGAAATCCCCCTATGAAAGATGCGTTGAAAGCTAGTTGGTAAGCATGGTGAAGCATGGAGATAGGCATAGATAACCAGCCCTAAATGGGCATGGAACTCCATCTCCCTTTTCATGGAAAGCCTTCCTCTATTTTATATGATTTGCACCTTTTTAAAGAGATAAGATTTGCTAATCTTTATCTTAAGGAAAATGAAAATATGCGATAATATTTGGAAAAGAAAATAAGATGAGGATGAGGTAAAAGTAGTTGGATAAGATAAGGAGACTTAAGAAGTGGAAACTAGGAAGTAGAAACCTAAATAAAATTGATTGGAAGTAAGAAACCTAGGAAGGCAAGTTTAAAGGAGTTAGGTCTCTTTTCTTATTTGTCTACATAGTATGCTACCTATCCTTATTGATAGAGTCCCATTTCTCTAGCAATTTATTTCTTTAGAACACATTTTCTTCAAGTGAGAAATTACTTGGAAACTTTTCAAAACATGTGGGCTCATTGTTGGATGGCTTAAATGGATTGGATGGCTTCTGACTTGGGGGTTTCAAGGCATGTCTTTGCTTATCTAAATCATTTGTTAATTGATCATGTGGCTCAGATGACTTGCATAGCTTGAAATCTCATGCAAAGGTGGTGGATATTGCATGGGCCTCTAGTTACCTTGAATTCTACCAATTGTTTTTAGGATTCATTTCATTACACTAGATTAATCTTCACCTTTGCTTGAATTTTAAAACAATCGAAAAAGGGTCCCATTCTCTCTGGGTTGATCTGGATCATCATTTATCATCTAAGATGATTTGAACTATTGGATCATCCTTTAAATATCTACAAAAGATAATAATAAAAATCCTAATTAATACCTAAAAGATTATGATGGATCACATACTTACTCTGAATTAGCTCCTATACCTACAAAATATTAGATTTTTGGTTCATTAGCTCAGAATGCATGTGTCATGAATTTTGAAAAATTCTTAGAATAAGACACTATAATTTATAATAAATGTATTGCTAATTGGGTACTTTTTATGCAAAATTGGCAACTTATCAATTACTATGGAGGAAAAAATCTAGAAGAATTGTACCTATTCAACGAACAAGAGTGTTCTTTACTCATCTTACAGTGTATTGATGAATTAATAAACTCTTAAGAAACAACTGTTTAAATTATTGCTAGAGGTTGAAAGAAAAATAAGCATAAATTATGTAAGGGATGGGATGTACCCTTACACCCACGTTACAATAGTACTTAAAGAAACATAGAGAAAACTAAGTATAAAACACATGCATACCACCAGTGAGCATCAGTAATACTCCATTGTGATATACATCTTGGGATAGGGCTGTGTATGAAGTCTAATGGGTGAAAGGTCCAAAGGTTAGATCTTTGTTCCAACTTGCTTCTACATGGCGCTTACTTTACATACACTCAAGATTTCTTGAAGCAAATGAAAAGAGAAGGAAAACTAAGAGATAAGTACTCAAAACACACTTAAATATATGCATTGCATTCTAGCAAAGCCTCACTTGAATCTTGGTTATAATAGAAATGGCATACATGATCAAGCGGTACGATGCACCAATACAAGGAATTACATGGCTGAGATAGAGAAAAAGGAAGTACTTTTCATGGAGTGACACTTGTTTCTGGGTTATAGTAGAATGTGAAAAATGTTAAGAAAAGATTCTTTTGCGCCTACTTTGAAGAGGAAAGAGAGGTGGGAGAATGCTTCTTAATGGTTTAATAGTAAAATGCCACCAAACTCCTCTCTCAAAAATTTTGAGAGGTTTATCCCCTTAATTTCACATGTTGTTAGGCTCTCTCAACTTGTTTTTAGGCAATTTCTAAGTTCTTATTCTTTGGGGAAGTGATCATTTATAGTTGAGCCCCTTGATAACAAAGCATAGTGATGTGGCTCTTATTGCTAATGCGGAACATTGTTCTAAAGAGCAAGCGAATGTTTTGGCAAGTTAGCAATAATTTCATCCTCGTAAGGTGTTGTAACCATTTCTTATATCATAGATTCCTAAGATTACCTAGAGAGTTTCTTATCCCTTGCATTTAATCCATGTTGATAGTATATGGGGAGAAGGTAAGACATCCCCCTTTTAGCATTCAATGCATGAGGATGCTATTATGAGAGTGGGAAGACCATGAGGGCAAACATGTCACTTTCTTATAACAAATGTGATCACTTGTTACCCTCATAATAGATAACACTTCATGGCTACTTAATTGGAAGCCATGTGGCTGATGGGCTCTGCTTCTTTTTTGTCTATGTTCTTATTCCATTCCAAAATTTTGTGTTGCTTTGTGTCACGGACTTGCATTGCAAGGCCAATGACAAGGGCCTACAGCCTCTAAGGAAAGCTTACTTAGATCGTGGATATGGCCTGAAGGACTTAGGCCCACTATTGAAGATCCATGGAACAAGGCTTGAATCTAGAAGGTTTGGTTTCTAGAGAATTCCTTATAAATATCTAGAAAGAGAAAATATTGGAGATTTATGTAAAGAGTTCTAGAGAAAGTTCTAGAGTGATCCTCAACCATTAGATGGTTGACATATATAATGATCCCAACCATCCATTGAGGAGGTGGATTGAAGAGAGCAAGTATAAATAAGTATAAGCTCCTCATTTGTAATTAGCTTAGAATATCTCAATTTTAGTTAAACTCAATATAGTTGGAGAGTTTCCTTTCTAAGGTCCTCTCATTGCATTAGTGGGTGTGTGAGTGTAGCCCTAGCAAGTGAGAGTGAGGGGTTGAAGGTTGACTTGTGCCAAGCAAGGGAGTTATGCACACAAGTGCCGCACGAGTTTAGCAAAAGTAAAACTGCGACCCCATGACAGTTGGTATCAGAGCAGGTCAAAGTGAGATTTGCTTAGCGAGTACTAGAAAAATCGCTTAGCAACATCATGACAAGCGAGGTTGGAGTGAGCAACATGCCTGTGGTAGCCCAGCACAAGTCAATGAGGGAGAAGTCCATAGATCCATCAAGGGATTTGGCTTTGGATGCTTGCCTAACCATGTTAAAAGAAAGATTTGGTAAGTTTGAGCAAACTCTTTCTGATTGCTTGAACATATCTAGTGCATATGTGGATTCTTTACATAGTCTCCAAGATGACATGTGAAGTACCTTCAAAGTAGTCAAGGTTATGGATTCCAAAACCATAGAAAAGGTTGAGAGCATGTTAGATTGCCTTGAGACCATGGAGGGAGAAATAGCTGGCTTACATGATGAAGTGGCCAAGCTAGATGATATCAAGATTCGTCTGGCCCTATTGGAGAAGGTTGTGGCTAGTGGTGGAGGGCTTAAACCAAAGGAGTTTACTCCTAAGGTCAAGATCCCTAAACATACAAGCTACAAGAGAACCCATGATGCTAAGGACTTGGAGAATTTTCTATGGCCAATGGAGCAATACTTTAAAGCTACCAAGATTTTAGAGGAAGCCATGAAGGTGGATGTGGCAACGATGTATCTTTGTGACGATGGATGCTATGGTAGAGAAGAAGGTATGGTGATGTAGCTGATGGTCGTTGCACCATCGTCATGTGGGAAGACTTTAAGAGAGAGATCAAAGCTCAATTCTTTCCAGAGAATTTGGAATACTTTGCTCGGAAGAGTCTGAAGTGTCTAAGGCATGTGGGATCCATCTGTGAGTATGTCAACCAATTCACTGCGTTGCTCCTGAACATCTCGAATACAAATGAGAAGGATAATTTGTTCTTCTTCATGGATGGGTTGCAACCTTGGGCGGAATAAGAGCTGCAAAGGAGGGGAGTGCAAGATTTGGCCATTGCATTATCAACTGCAGAGAAACTAATGGAGTTTGACAAAAGGGCTGAAGGCACTATAGAGGAGAAAAAGGGCAAGTCTAAGGGAAGCAATAGTAAGGAGGACAAACCTAAAGGTCATAAGGAAGAAGGCAAGGAAGTCTGACACGACCCAAAGGGCAGAGATAAGTTCATTCCTCGATGCATTAGTTGCTTCATATGTGATGGAGATCATCGGGCAATGGATTGCCCAAAGAAGAAGACCCTTAATGCCTTAGCGGTTGAAAAGGAGAATTACAAGGTAGTAGATGAGGATGAAGCAGAGGAGCCTATGATGGGAACACTTAGACTCCTCAATGCTATGATGGGGCAGGAATTAGGAACCAATTGATGTATGTAGACATGTGCCTCAATAGCAAAGGCACATGAGCTATGGTGGACACGGGAGCTACTCACAACTTCATCTCAAAAGGGGAGGCTAAGAGACTAGGCCTCAAGATGAAGAAGGATGGGAGCAGGATTAAGGTAGTAAACTCTGAAGCGAAGTCCGTACTAGAAGTTGCCAGAGATGTACCTATCAAGGTGGGGGAGTGGCAAGGCACCATCACTTTGAGTGTAGTGCCTTTGGATGATTATGAAGTTATCCTAGGAATGGATTTCCTCACCAAGGCTAGAGCAATCCCTATGCCACACCTTGGAATGTTAGGCTTCTTTGATGAGAAGACCACTCGTGCAGTCCCAGTGTTGAAGGATGGAAAGGGGCATGGGAAGATGCTATTCGCCTTGTAGCTAGAAGAGGGATCCACAACGAGTGTGGCGTCGGGACAACTAGACTTCAACGTTCAGGTGCCATTGGGGTGCTAAGGTCTGAAGGGTCCGAGGAGAGATCAGTTGATGACAAGGGTGTGTCATAACAAGGAAACTCCAAGAGGGACAAGACCAAGCAAAGACGTGCAAAGACCACGGGAGCTGGTAGCTGCTACAGCAATGTGCAAGAGGCACAGCAATGGAGAGCAACAAAATAGGAGCGCTAGAGGGGCGACAACTTACAACTGTGCAAAGGTGCACAAGTGTGCAAGAATGCACATAACATGAAGGAACCAAAGAAAGTCCCAAAAGTGCACAAGAGTGGCCGGATGCCTAGATGCAAAGAGAGGAACACAACAGGGCATCTCATGAAGAGGACAAGGCAACATGAGACGTGCCCAAATGTAAAGAGTGTGACACTAGCTAAGATATGTTGACGAGGGCGTCGACATTATCAAGTGAGGGAGAATGTTACAAACTTGCATTGCAAGGCCCATGATGAGGGCATATACCTTCTAAGGGAGGCTTACTTAGATCATGGGCATGACCTGAAGGACTTAGGCCCACTGTTGAAGATCCATAGAACAAGACCTGAATCTAGAAGGTTTGGTTTCTAAAGAATTCCTTGTAAACCTCTAGAAAGAGAAAAGATTGGAGATTTATGTAGAGAGTTCTAGAGTGATCCTCAACCATTAGATGGTTGACATATGTAATGATCCCGACCATCCATTGAGGAGGTGGATGAGGGAAAACAAGTATAAACAGGTGTAAGCTCCTCATGTGTAATCAGCTCAGAATATATCAGTTTTGGTTAAACTCAATATAGTAGGAGAGTTTCCTTTCTAAGTTCCCCTCATTGCATTAGTGGGTGAGTGAGTGTAGCCCTAACAAGTGAGAGTGAGGGGTTGAAAACTGACTTGTGCCAAGCAAGGGAGTTGTGCACAAGTGCCACACAGGTTTAGCAAAGATGAAATTGCAACCCCATGACACTTGGGAGCCTAAACTTGTACTTGAAATGGTACTCTGAACCATTAACTTTTTCAACTTTAAGTAATGAACTTGAGGATTTGCTAGAATACCCTTCCTTGTATTTCTTTGAAAAAAAATGGCTAGAAATATGAAAAAATTAATGATACATATAGATGCCCCATTTTCCTAGAGGTTGAAACAATTGCATGATAAAATGAAAATATTCATTGTTTTGCCATCTAGGGTGGACTTATTCTTATGGAATCAATCAAATGGGAGTAAGATCTACTATCCTTAGCACTCCTCCAGTCGAAGTATGAAGTATAAAGTAATAGTCAAGTCAACATGTGGTCAATCCTACTCCTAGGTTGATTTCATGATAATAAGTTAACCTTGTATGGAAAAATCAAAAGTCTATTTTCATTTTATCATGTGGTTGTGCCAAACTTTGAGAAAATCAAGGCATTTGCAAAATTCCTAATTTTGTTCATATTTTTTACTATTTTTATCAAAGAAATACAAGAAAAATATCTAAGTAAATCCCTAAGTTTATCCCCTAAAAGTTGAAAAATTGCTTGTCTAGAGTATGATTAGAAGTATTAGTTCAAGCTCCCCAGACAAGACTACTAATTAAAAATAAAAAATAAAATTATAAGGTCCTCCAACCATATGGCTTCTACCTAAGCAACCATAAAGTTTATTTATTTATTATTAGGGCCACTTGTAGGCACATCTTTCCTATAAGAAAGTGAAATGTGTCCCTCCCAAGATTTGGCCAAGTTTTATCTACATGCCCTAAAAGCCTCACATGGTTACATGGTCTTTACACGAGTTGATAATAGCAGCACTATGCATTGAACACTAAAGTGGAATGCTCTACTTTTTGTCTCCACATGCTAGCACTAATAATTAAATACAAGGACTAGAAACTGCCTAATTAATGATGGAAAAATATAACATCACCATGCTTATGTCACCCTAGGGGATGAAATGATGGCAATATTGCTCACCCAATCACATGGTTGGTTAGTAACCTATCAATCCCTTTACTAATTCATCGGAACAATGTTCTACATCAATAACATAAGCCATATTACAATGTCATATCATCAAGGGGTTCATCAATATATAGTCAACTTCCCCAAAGAAGGCAAGACCCTCAAAAACAACCTAAAAACAAGGTGAAAGAGCCTAAAAACATGTGAAATAAAGAGAGAAATCTTTGAAAAAAACTTGAGAGAAGAATTTGGTGGCTTTTTATTGCTATACTTCTAAGATGCCTTCTGTGAAGAGGAGGCTTGGCACAACAATAAAAGTTGTCGTCATGTGACCTTGAGGTCACGGGTTCAAGGCGTGGAATCAGCCTCTTGCAAAATACAAGGTAAGGCTGCCTACTATAAGCTCTTGTAGTCCGTCTCTTCCTCGGACCCCGCATAGGTGGGAGCTTCGTGCACTGGGGCTGCCCTTTTTTTTTTCTAAAATTCCTTCTCTCATCTCTCTCTTTTTTCTTTAACCGAGGGGCAAAGGGGTCTTTTCTTAGCAATTCCTAAATTTTCAGGAGTTACTCTAACTCAAAAAGAGTATCAATCCCAAAAAAGTACTCTCCTTTTTTTTTCCGATCTAGGCTCAAGTAATTTTGTGTAGTAGTACATAATACCTCTTTTGTAAAATTGAGTATATCATTTCAATCATAAACAAGATTTAAGTGAGAATTTTCCTGGGTGCAATACATCAAATCTCAGTGTGTTTTGAGTACTTTTCTCCTAATTTCCTTTCTCCTTTCATTTGCTTCAAGAAACATTGAATGCATGCAAAGTGTCATGTAAGCAAGTCAGAATAATGATTTAGCCTTTGGGCCCTTGGTGCCCTAGGCTACATGCACAACCCTATCCTAAGACATACATCAAAATAGAATACCACTAAGTCACTCTACACTCTAACAAATAATGATACAATGTATCACTAATGGTATGCATGTATTTTATTCTTAGTTTTCTCTGTGATTCTTTATATACTCTTGTAAAAGGAGTGCAAAGTTGTAAGTTATCTCTCACATAGTTTAGGCTTGTTTTTTCACACCGCCTCAAACTACAAGTTAAGCAATATCTCCAAAGACTTAAATAATGTGCCATTAACATGCCCTAGGATGAGTAAAGATCATAGTTACAAAGTTCAAAGACTAGAAAGAGTTGGCAAGGAAAAAAGTCAAAATTTTGAAGAAAAAAAAGAAGCAAGAAGAAGTAAAAAAGAAGAAGAAGAAGATATGTATGAAATTATAAAAAAAAAAAAAAATTAAATAAAATAATAGCAACTTATGCAATAACAACCTAAGCATAAAGTTATATGATGATAAATAAAATTAAACATTAGATCCTAGATAGCAATTATATTATCCTAACCAAACTTTAAGGTTGAAATATTGAAGAAAACTAAGAAAATAGGAAGTCCAAAAAGAAAAAATTAGTAAAATCATTGCTTTTAAAAAGATAAGTCTTAAATAGAAAAACAAAAAACAAATTAAAAAAAGACAAGTTTTATTGAAAAGATATATCTTTTTAAAGTTTGATACAACCCGTAAAAAGATGCAACTTTCTCAACAAAATGTAAAAAAACTGAGTTTTTTGTAACTATGGTAAAGACCACTCTTGTGGCCAAGTAAGTGCAATGGTTCTAGGTTCCTTCCAAGTTGGTGTAACACCACGGGTTTTTATAACAATTTTTTATAATAAAAATAATATTAATAATAGTTGGGATCCCAATTTAAAAATATTCTATTAATTTTGTTATTAAAACATTACTGAAAACCTTTGGGTATTATATCCTTTTTCCAAAACATCACAACCTTGATTAAAACATAAATATAAATACGCAGCAATACATTTAAGACAATACACATTTTAAATCCAATGTCAAATCATCAGTGCCTTTATTTTCAAAATAATAAATATTCAAACACAATAATGTGGCCCAGGTTCTATCCATCATAACATCCCATCATGCTTAAAACAATGTTCATCATATGTATAAATGTCATAATTAAATCCATATAATAAAAGTATACAGTCCATAAAGTAAGTTCCAATTGTAGTTCTTCTAA
Organism: Warburgia ugandensis; assembly: GCA_035236585.1. Taxonomy (NCBI): domain Eukaryota; kingdom Viridiplantae; phylum Streptophyta; class Magnoliopsida; order Canellales; family Canellaceae; genus Warburgia; species Warburgia ugandensis. Next base: position 73,884,006 of record CP141132.1, on the reverse strand, counting down.
TAATTCACGTTGAGCTATCTATCAGTCAAAGTAAAGTAATCCCCACTACTATCACTGTCTCTCTACCGTCTTGCCTTCCTATAGTTGTGCTCGAGATCTAAGGCATTACAAAACAAAGCAATGCCTCAGCAAGCTCTTGCTTGTGTATGTACATAAACATTTAATATAATAACAATGGAACAAAATTGAATAACAGTGATGATATAATGAGTAGATCGATTATCCATGAAGATATAATTATTATAAGCAATGTCAATAAAATCTTAAAACATCATATACTATAAAACATACATCTCATGGATTAAAAACATGATATGATCTAATATAAATGAGCATGCAATAACAACAGGGCACCCCAAGGCACGTGGGTCTCACAAGTGTCCCATACACTCGTATCACAAATCATGAGTACTCATATCAAACCTCTAAGTGTCGTCACACCTAGGCATACAATAACATCTCCATGTTCATCATGCAAGCATACAGAACAATAATATGGATCGTCATGCCACATGGTAACCCTCCAGGGTCTCAACCACCGCCGCTCTCCGTCGACACCATAACGGGAGACTTAACGTTCGTCCCCATGGAAAGGCCTGGACCGATAGTGTAGACTATCCATATTACTAAACCCTTATCGAAAGCCATTTGTGGGCAAGTGTCTATCATATTACTATCACATCACAATTTCGAAGGTTCGGTGGCAAGCCCTACTCCCTCCTAACATGACATCCACCGAGTGAGAGGACTCGTCATAAATCATAAAACATGAAAATTGTGTATCTCAAAAAACTAGGAGCACTCATGGCTTATAATCCCCAAAGCACACCCCTCATCCTGGGGTTAGCCTCTCAAAGGACTAGCTACCAAGCCTCCACTGTCATCCTTATGAAAACCCATTAGTTTCACTGGTGCAATAAAAAAAGATAATTTCTAATTATGCATAAAATATGTCATATCAATCTCATGAAACAATCGGTCATAATTCCATTTAATACATTATCGAAATATAATATCGATCATAGCATAAAACTTTGAGTCTCACAAAATCATAGACTAAATAAACAAGTGCAATTAAATCACAATCAACCATGATGCTATGATAATGCAAGGTTTTTAAAATCAAAACATAACATTAAATGTCGTTACCTACCTCAATGTAAGATCACTCAATTTAAGCATGTAATCCTCTTAGCTCGAACATTCAAAAGTACCTGTTAGTATCACAGTACCATTTTGTGTTATTTATTTCATTATAATAGAATCTATGGCGATCCAACCGTTGGATCATTCTCTAAGATTTCTAATTATAATTTGATCCTTAATCTCAACTTTACTTATTATAATTTAGTCATATCTCATGTTAATCTGTTCATTTTTGTGTGTATTTAACGTTTATACCTTGATCTGACAGTCAAATCATCCTCAGATCAATAATTTTCCAAGATCTAGTGCAATGGTCTAGATCAATTTCTAGAGTAATCATACTAAATATGATCTTTAGAACTCTTATTTATTATCATACATTATCTACTTGTTCAAGTCCTGGGGCCTGATCGCCCTTTGATCAGCCGGCTTTAAGTTATTAAATAATATTTCATTATTTGACTAATTTAAAAGTAGTCAAATGTAAGTTTCAAGTCAAATCTAGGTTCACGTCGTCAAGACAGCGGCAACGGATGCCTCTAAATGTGATTTGGACCTTTGTAGCTCCCAAAATCAAGCTTTTTGTTAAAAGACTTCATAAATTAATATATTAATTTTAGTTTACTCTTGCGGCGCGGTTTACACCAGTGGGATCCCCAGGATGCTCCGCTCTCAGAATGCACCGCGTGCTTCCTGGTCACTAGGACGCACCTCCATGTGTGTCCTAGTCGCCAAGACGCCATGCATCCCGGGTTTCCATGACAACGGGCAAACACGCCCCACACACGCGCATGGGCACAACGGTGCCTGCCAATGCGTCGTCTGTCTCTGAGCATCCTGCTCAGCGTCTCAACGTCAGCGACAAGGCACCGACGCAGTTGTCGCCACCGAAGACGACGACTTGAGTCCAGTCATCGCCGGTGACTCCCCAGGTGCCCAAAAATCGTGATTTTTGCACCATTTTGCTCAGAGTTTCAGGTACATTCATTTTTTCACACTCCTTTTAATGGATTTTGCCAAAAACTAGGGTTGTTTCTCAATTTTTCTCACATTCCTATTTTTTCTCCTACTTATTGTTCTTCGTGATTTTTTAGTCACCAGCCGTTGGATCTCCGTCACATTTAAAGGGTTTGTTCTTGGGTTCGTCACTCACTAGATGAATGTGTAGATCATGGTTTCGATAGGATTTCATCTACTTTATCCTACATTTACAGTAGGTTATACAAGGTTCTTGAGAAACAATGAACTTACACACGTATACTCTGTAAATGGAAGGGGGAAAGAGGGATAGGACTTACCTTAGTTCGTCAGGCTGTCGTTGACATTGCCAGGACTCTAGTTGCCGGAAAAAATTGAGATTTGTAGAGGTTAGGGTTTGAGGGAAGGAACGCGATGGAGAAGATGATGAGAGGAGACGTCTGAGGAAGAGAGATCGTGATGGGAGGAGGAATGGAAATTTTTCCCTTTCACGTTGATCACTAACCTTCTCCTCCGATGGCGTCAGTGTTGAAGATGGAGAGGGTAGAAGGGGGGTGTCATTATCAAAACGACCTCCTCTGTTTTGGGTCCTCTTTGCCTATTTACCAATTTGCCCTTATACTTAAAATGCATGTATCTTCCTCATATGATCTCCGTTTTTTGTGTTCTTTATGTCATTGGAATTCTATCAATGCATACTTTCTAGTTTTAGTTATTTCAAAACCAAATTTCATGAATAAAAATTTTAAATTAATTTATCTTATTTTATTACTAATTTAGGGTTAAAAATTGAGGTTACTACACTTGGCAACCAAGGCAAAATATAATAATTAAAGGTACCATGGACCCCTAAATGCTCTATATACTTTTATGTAGTTTTGTCTTTCTTTAGGATTGGATTAGTTAATGGCTTTGTACAAAATGATACTGTAATCCACTAAGCCGGTCCGATATTTATCCTAATTAAATTTATGTATCAACGTTATATGCATCATTTCTTTCAAGGCAATTAGTAGGCCCTCAACAGTAACATAACCCCATAGATCATACTAGCCACTTTGATCCCTTTGGCACTATGTTTACTTTATTACAATTTTCTCATTGTTTAAAAATGTTTTGTTAAGGACCCACAGCATGGTAGCTTGATGGACCACTAAGCCTCCTAAAGTTTATCTTCTTGAGTTTAGTCAGTTCAAACTACATAGTTAAAGATTTGTTCTCTTAAAATATTAATAAAGAAGAAAGCCTCAAAGAGTATGTGACTTGGGGCCAGGAAATCCATTGCTATGATCAAGCTAGAGTAAAAAATTGTGACCCTAAATCATGTTAGGGTAGAGTTATGGTCAGTCAATAAAAAGTTAAGAGCTTTGAACAATTTCTATATATTTATGTAGTAACTAAAATGCTCTTGTATATATTTTGCTAAAACTCTAGGTCCAAGGGTCTTTCTAGTAATTGACTAGCTCAATATTTTGTCGCTAGTAATATGACAGTTAGATACTCAACCATGCACAGTCTTGAACCCTGGTCACTCAATGGCAGACTCTTTGCACCATTGTTTTAAGAAGCTTTGGTGCAATTACTAGATGATTGTTATCAATCAGTTCTTCTAAGTGCTAAAAATTTGCAGGGGTTAGGGTCAATTATGAGGCCCAACCCAAATTGAACCTAAAGATTACGGTTAGGGCCAATAACTTTTTTCACCCTAACAATGTTAAGTTCAAAAAGAAATAGCCAAAAAATTAATTAAGGCCAAGGCTAGGGTCAACGTTAGGGTCTGCCAAAATACTCATCAACCCAACCCATTTCCATCCCCAACGACTGTGGACACATCATACCCTTGTAATGCCTAGGACCAAACTAGTAACTAAGACATTCGAACAACTCTTAAATCTGGTGAGCCTAGCCGGAGCCTCTTAGAGCAAGCAAAAGACACAGGTGACAACTCTAAAACCACCCATTCATTTTCAGTGGAGCAAGTGTATCACTACCAATTGTGTGCGTCGTGGACCTGAAATCCGCATCCCATATACCCACATATCATCCTCCATTTTGTTGAGCAGTCAATTGCAACCATTTATAACCTTCCTCGGAGAGTAATTCTCATTCATTAGATCATTTGCCGGCCTTGGCAAGACTATCAGCAACACATAGCAGACCAAGGAATTTAAATAGAAGAATGGGCACTTGACGCAAGTGCATTATGTAGCTCATCCGACTGGGGGATTTAAAATCCTCCCAATCACAACCTTTCAGATTTCCTTCAATTATGACCAGAATATGCTTGAATTTTCAGCCAATAATGCACCTATATTTGCAACCAATTTTCTACTTTAATAACTTCTTTTTCACCAATCAGACAAGAGAATTCAAAGAGAGAAACACCTTCGTCATCTCTGATAATACCTCTGATACTCGCCAAACATGAAACTTCAAAATAAGAGCCATCGAAATCGAGTTATAGCCAAGCTTGAGGAGGTTATTTCCAAGCTCCGTTAGATGCCAAATTCACATGATTTATATGGTCAGAACCATAACCTTGCAGCATCAAGACTTCTGAGAATCTTATTGGTTACTTGTCAAGCTGTACTCACTGCTAACCACTTTTGGCACAACATAGAGAGTAGGTCATGTTATCAATACAGTGAACTAGATATGAACGGCAAAAAAACCAAAGATTACCTGAGCTAGTTTCTTACCAGAAGATGGCAGAGCAAATTTTGCACCACTTGCCCGTTTTTTACTGACATTCCAATGCAATTTTCAACATCTTTGTGAGTCCATTCTAATGTCTAATTCTTCAACCAAATGCAAGCATCATAGATTCCAAAAACTTCATCTATACTAGTTCTCTTGAAGAAAATATACACAAACTTGTGTTCTCTTTTAATTCCCTAGTTTGTTTGTTTTCTTGAGTGATATGGAGTGTTCTACAAGCACAGAAAAAATGTTCCCACCATCAACACATCTACAAGGGCAAATACTAAACCATCCATATAATAATTTTCATAAACTAAATTATATACAAGCCCCTTTCTTGGAGACGAGAAGAAGAAAAAACAGAAAAACTACAACCATAAATTAGACAGGAAGGACGAAAACCCTACCACAGGCCATCCTGAAGTTTGATAGACATGTACAGTAAGGTAAGAATGGCACCTGGTGGAAGTGGAATGAACCTGGCAACATTAGCACCGACCCACATTGCCACAACCACCAGTGCGACGAGGCTGCTGCTTGTTTTGCCACAGAGCCAGCTTGCAAATGAGAGGCACAAAGTCAGTAAAACCCCACCTTGACCACCCAAAACCCATGCAATTAAATGCCCCAGCTTATATCCTGCATCCAACTGCTTGTCAAACAAAGCAATTAGGCTGTGCAGTGTAAGGGACACTTGGCACCCAAATGTCTGCATAAAGAATATCGTTAAAAATGCAGACTTCAGCACTTCGCTGAATGGTCCTCTTTCATTGCTAAAGGGTTCATCATGCATGTCATCTCCGCCATATGACGAATAATCCTCCTCCACATGGTCATATTGTTGCCTCTGCTTGTAATACTTCATGCGCTGCCTTAGTTCAGCCCATCTATATATCCTCATCCCTTCATCAAATTCGTAATTGTCAGTCCAATTTTTCCTCCATGACCTGCCAGTACTTTCCTGTAATCTAATGGCTCCATCATACTGAGCTCTTGTTGTTTCATTGGATAGAACCTGTCAGGAAATGACAGAGAATAAAAACGCGTTAGTCCCTAGTCTCCTTAAACTGACTTTGGACCTGATTGCCAGAATTTTCCTTACTGATCCCACTACTTCGAAATTCTAAATGCCGCAATTTCAAAACATATATTCTTCAAACAGTTTAAACACTTGTCCTAAAGGAAGATATTTTCCAAAACCAATCAGGTTGGAACCTCTTCGATATGATAGAATGATTCAATAGCTGTTAGAGAAAGATCAACGAAAAAAAAGGCCAAATCATTTGACGTGGATGTGAAAAAGTCCCTGGAAGTCAAGGTAACAGGAAATAGAGGCCAAGAAGAAGCCAACAAGTTCTGTCCTTACAAAGAGCAGATGCAGATGCTTCTGATCTTTCCATAATTCAGCTAATAAATCCCATTGTCTGTCGAGAGACCAAAACCAGGAACACATGTAAAACTTGGAATATTAAGCATGCTCACCTCATAAGCAAGACGGATGCTCTTGAACACCTGACCAGCTTGCAAATCCTTACTGACATCGGGATGATACTGAAATTATCATCGATAAGGTTGTAATATAGTTAGTGAGCCTTAAGAGCAACTTCAAAGCTTGCAACAATAATGAAATCCCGAGGGACTCAACAGCAACAAGGTTAATGAATAAATAAAATGGCAGTTTCATGATCGTCCTTCACTTAAGCCCATGTCAATGAATATAATAAAAGATCCCACTTACCTAAACGCAGAAATGAAGCATAGAGACTTAAAGAATCTTGAAGAGCTTGAGTAACTAATCTAACCAAAATTTCAATACTAGGAAGTATTAAGCAGGCACATAATAGAAGTACCAATCAAGCAAAAATCCAACATAATCTAGTTAAAGAAGAAACTCGTGGTCTTCTTTGATTCTAAACCTCAGTTGATGAATAGAATAAAGACCCACCTTTCACAATCCATTTTATGGTCTGCTCATAATTTTCCTTAATGTTATTTACATAATATTAAAGTCTCGAAAAAGAATTTCCAAGTAACTGATCTTCCCAATTTCAACATCCCAAAGCCTCCAATTACACAATCCCTGTATCATGTCAAGGAATAAACGACAACACAAGAAATGTCAAAAATCCAAAAAATTAAAAATCAATTAAGCAGATCATCACAAACAGAACCCATAAAAAATTCATCATGTTCAAGATCATCCGAGTGCCAAAGCAGAAAAACAAATATCCAATATATCCAAATGGAAAAGAAAAGGTCTGAAGAAACGGGAGAAAAACCTTTCGAGCGAGAAGGCGATAAGCCTTCTTTATTTCGGCGGAGGAAGCGGAAGAAGAGAGACCCAGAACTGCGTAATGGTCCTGTTCACCGTTGATTGCCGCCGCAGCGATGGGGGCAGGGCGATTACTGGCCCTACGATTCCAGCCGGAGAACCGTGGCCATTGGTTAGCCAAGATGCCTCCCTTCCTGCTGCCATCGAAAAGCCCAACTCTATCATTGGAGCTGGGACCTACAAGGTATGCCTGCATCTTCGGCGCAAGGCATTCCTTCACTTCCATTCGCCATTTCTTCCCCAAAATCACCGTTTTCTGCTTGATAAGGAAGGCGCATTCCTAAATTACGCAGTGGGTAAAGTGCGCACACCCTGTTTCTCATTTCGCGGGTCCCACATGCTATTTGATCCAGTCCCCTCATCTGATTTCTCTGAATTTGGACTTCCGAAGCCCAAAAAATCAGGCTCATTCAAAAGATTCTAGCGTCCAAAAAATTCTTATTTTGCGTGACAATGCTCGGATTCAAGAATAATTTGGCAACATCAAAAAATAAAAAACTGATAGATATTTGGAAATTTTTCAAAAAAGCCAAAAGACGCCGGGTTGTTTTTTTTTTTTTTTTTTTTTTTTCAAGAATACACTGAACAAAAAGGAAAGGTTGCTAGAAGCAAAAGGGAAATGGTTCCCTATTTTTATTGCAGTTACTATTCAGCAGGACTTTGCTGGTTTCGAGAGACCACAGCTTTGATTGCGGAAACACGTTGTCCATGTCTTAGTCAATTCAATGAGGTGTGTCAGCACATGAATAACAGGGAGCTTGAGAGCTAAAATCTGCAACATATTAGAAGTGTTTCTATTTTTTATATTCAGAGAACGTGTGATTGTGGTTAAAACGAGATAAGCTACCTAGATTTCAGTTTGTGGCTTTTCTTGGTGGTGTATAAAACATTACATTGCTTGATCGCACATTGCTTAGGGAGCTTGTGTTGTCACGCCCAGGTCCTAAATGGTAGATTAAACCGTAAAAATCAAGGACATTAGACGTTAATGATGAAAAAGTCATTCATCAGATTGTGCTCGACGAGAGCTTTCCAACGACACTAAGAACGCGCGAAACGGAGATCGGGAGCGACGGACCCAGGAGTTTTACCACTAAGGCAGAGGGGGTCCAAATTGATAATGGCACCCCCCTCTAACGCGTGTAAACCATAGGGTCACATGGGAGGAACTCGACACGCGGGAGTGGAACTCACCGCGTGGAGCTCTACTCCCACGCGTCTGCAACTCGAGGAGGAGGGAGCCAAGCCGGCAACCCTCTCCCCTCTCCCCTCATTTTTCCGGCGACACTCTCTCCCCTTCCACGGGATTCCGGGCATTCCTCTTCCCTCCCCAGAGCCCATCTTCCTGGTTCCCCAATGCTTCTCCGGTGCCAGGGAAGTCGGAGGTGACAAGGATCGAAGACGAAATCCCTCATTCTCTCTCTCTCTTTCTTGTTCGCCCCAACCCATTGCGGTTGACACCCCTTCCACCCGGAATAGAGCAACTGGACGGGGATTCTCCCTCCCAACAGCTCGTCTCTGTAAATCCCTGAGTACTACCGTATCAATTTTGGGCCTTCCATCGAAACCAAAAATCGATAACGGACTTGCCCTAGGTTCTAATGCCTAGACACTGATACGAAGAAGGAGAAGAAGGAAATCCCCTCTCAAAAAGACCCATGCCGGCAGATTCATCTCCTAGGTACTACACGGCAAGGGTTTCACCAGGCCAACTCTCTGCGAGTTTTGGATTAACGTCAAGGTACCCATCTGAAAGGCTTCGTTTTCCCCTCTTTGATCATCTAAAATGCAATGTTTTCCCTGAGAAATCAGCTCCTATTTCCCTCTTGCTTATGGGGTGCGTCCCCATTACTTTTGAAATTAGATATCCTGGGATACCAAAAATTGCTTATTGAGTGCGACATATAATTGCCTTGTCTTGTTTTACTATTATGGCTCAAATGGTTTATTTGTTTGTGAAGTGAAAGAAATCGAAGATAATAGAGAAGGAATCCACTTGTATTGCAACGAGTGTCTTATTGGATGAAATGTTCCTATAGGATCACCATGACCTTCAGATTTTGAAGCAGGACTTAACTGCAAAAAATAAACTCCATCCTCGTCTTGCTCCAAATAATTTTATCAGATTTGAGAGGTCTGATAGTGGTGCTGTCTAGGGGTAACATATGTTCATTCCACTCTTCCAATTCCAGTACTCTAAGGTGTCTTCTAAGTTGTATGGACCAAGTTTTTTTGCACATTAATAACTGGCACCAAGTCTGCTATGGTTGCTTCTCTGGGGATGAAAATGGAATAAATAGTATCAAGTTGTTCTTTTAGAATGAATTCCTTGCACCAAAGCATGTGCCAAAAATTGGATTCTATCGCCTTTCATTGGATGGAATCTGATATCTGCATCAAAATTTTGCTTCCTTGCAATCACCTTTTTCCAGGAGAAAGAAGCACCCACGAGTAGTGTTTCATTAGTGGTCCAATCTGCCTCCACAGATAATTAGTCTCTATTCTGTATCTCCACGACCACTTAATTATCAGTGTCCATTCATGAATCTCAAGTTTCTTCTGCTATTTAAGTATCACTAGGTTTGTCGCCACCTCCTTCCCTTTCAGCTGAATTGCCATGAGTGAGAGAACTCATCGCACCAATATCCTTGCATATATTAACTTCTTGCATTACATCACTATTTAAGTGCTACATATCACTTGCAGTTGAATATTGTTCTCTATTCCCAAGCTATTTGACAGGCATCAGGTTGTCTTTCTGCTTGATGTATGTGGAATGGTAGGCTGGTAGACCTGATGCCTGGTGTACTGCTTAAATGCAATGAATTTGTTCTTATAGTAATAACACTTTAAAAAAATAAAAACTTATTTACGTGCAGATCCTTGATCTAGGTGTAAGAGGTTAGATTAAGAATATGGGGAAAGTAGGGCTAGAAGTGATTTTAGGAACTGGCATGAAATTCTGAAACTTACTTAGAACTGGCACTTGTTGCAGAGGTTTGAGAGCAGTGTGAACGGCCCTAGCAGTAGAACTTTGAATTGTACGCGGAGAGCAGGTAAGGACCCTGAACCCTTGCATTCTTTAAGTTCTTGTTGTTATGTTCTCTTGAAATTAACTTTATGCATGTGTAAAATGTATATATTGCCACCTTGGTTTAATGGGTGATAGAAATTGTAATCTCTTATTAAAAAGGCATGTTATAGTGTGATTTGCTATGCTTAACTGTTGTGATGATGCAAACTGTTATAAAATGGTCAAGCCCAAGATAGTAAGCCCTGAGGGCCTCCCGGTAAGCTATGATGACGCTTTCCAAGATGGTAATTCCTGAGGGAAAGGGCTACCTGGTTGCTTGTAACTAAGGTGAAGCCGCCCAAGACGGTAAATCCTGAGGATTGGACTGTCTGGTATTGAGCCTCCCAAGACGGTAAACCCTGAGGGAAAGGGCTGCCTGGTTCTTCGGAATCATGGTGGAGCCGCCCAAGATGGTAAACCCTGAGGGACGAGCCGTCAGGTATTGAGCCTCCCAAGATGGTAATTCCTGAGGGAAAGGGCTGCCTGGTCTTTTGGGATCACGGTGGAGCCGCCCAAGATGGTGAACCCTGAGGGATGAGCTGGCATATTGAGTTACCCAAGATGGTAAACCTTGAGGGAAAGGGCTGCCTGGTTGATTTCGACTAAGGTGGAGCCACCCAAGATGGTAAACCCTGAGGGAACCTGACTTTGGCGCTGCCCAAGATGGTAAATCCTGAGGGTCCGGCTGCCTTGATGATGATACTCATAGTGGGCCGCCCAAGATGGTAATCCTTGAGGGAGATGACTATTGAATTCTGGTGTAATGCTATGCATGGTTAATATTACTGAGAAAATCATTAATGAGTATGCAGCTTTGTTTGCATGTAACTTTAGAATGAGGTCCATGACTGAGCTACTCATCTATTGAATGTTCCGTGGCTAGACACGAATGGGAAATCCTTATGGGGTGTGCTTGGTTGCATGCGATGACTGTTGTGTCACATTTGAATTTGGGGAAAACTGTAATTCGGCTGTAATAACCATAGGCCTTATTTGATAGCACATGCTAACTATGTTATATGTGACTAGTTAAAATGAAAAATACATGCTCATGTTATAGTGAATGTGTTTTTAAGCGTGGCAATGAGAATGACTGGATATGCATGGGTTTGGTTCTTTTCCCTTACTGGGCTTCGCAGCTCACCTTGTTATTTTGCAGGTACCAGTCAGGCAGAGAAGAGAAAGGTCGTTGAGTGAGTCGAAGAAAGCTTGCCTGAAGCTATTAAATTTTGAGTTGTATATAAACACATGTACATAAGTGCTAAACGAGTTATGTCTTATTTTGACACTGATTCCTTATGCATCATGTATGTCTTGCTATGATAGATAGTGTGGAGACTGAGTCTCCCTCCATTAAATTATGACTGCTATGTTGTCTATCAGGTGAACCGCATAGCATGCGTTAAATGCATAATGTTTGAAAAACAGGGGAGACTCTGCCGAAATTTCGGTAGGACTCGGTTGTTATAGGAGAATATATATATATATACTAGTAAACTGTGACTTGCCTAGGACAAGAGCACCTAGCTCTCTCAACACTTCCGTTGTGATATAATTATGAAAAAAAAAAAAAAGAAGCAAGGCCACGTAGGCCTGGCTCGCCCAATCGTTAGGCTTGATTAAGCCTAATCGCGGCCCTGGGGATTGGGGTCGTGACATGTGTTGACTATGAGAACAATCCAATTAATATCGATGACAACTTTCACCACTAGATTACACTGAATCTTGATTTCTTAAGACTAAGTTCTGCATAGTGCCCCAGCTTGGTTAGCATTCAAGAAAGTATATTTGATTGTTGTTGATTTGTTGTCTTTCTCAAATCTATTTGATGGACTGAGCATGTTGATTGGTTTTTTTTGTTTGTTTTTTTTTTTAATGTACAAGAAGGGGAGCTTAGACCCAATAGTAGAGTTTTTGTCATGTGACCTTGAGGTCACGGGTTTAAGGCATGGAAATAGTCTCTTTCAAAATGCAAGGTAAGACTACATACTGTTGACCCTTATGGTCTGCCCTTTCCCCCGACCCTGCATATGTAGGAGCTTCATGCACCGAGGCTGGCTCAAGATATAAACAATGTGCAGGAAGCAATACCACACATGAGACATGAGCCCCAAGGGTTGTGGAGTTTTGAAGCTGTACTCTTCTGGAACCAAGAAGAATCCAGGGAAGAAATTCTATAAGTGCTCCAAGTGGGATGGGGAGAATGGATGTGGATATTTTAGGTGGCAGCATCAAGGTCTTGCGTGAGTAGCAGCTAGTGGGGGAGAAGGTTGTGTAACAGTAGTTGGTCCTAGTGAAGTTTCAAGTGTCAAGAAAGAAGTCATCAAGCGAGTAGCAGCTAGTGGGGGAAGAGGGTTGTGGAACAGTGGTTGTCCTAGTGAAGTTTCAAGTGTCAAGAAAGAAGTCATCAAGATGGATGAGAAAGAAATTGTAAGTTAAGATGGTGTGAATTATAGACATGTACTTGGGTTTGAATAAGAGTATAATGCTATTTACTTTGTGTAGCTTGTTTTGTTAGTGCCTTTGATATTGACTCTCGCAATTCTACTTTTGAAATAGAGAGAGGAAATGTATCCATAGGACTATTGTATGAACAAAAAATATTTCATGTGAATAATGAAGGAATCTTTGATTTTATTACATGTCTGAAAATTTTATTGGATGGTTGTTAAGATTTTAGTGGAAGCTGGTTGATATTTCAGCGGCAAATGCTTCTTCTTTTTTTTCGAAAGGAGGATAATTTTCAGTGGCCAAATGGTTGTACATTTACTGCATAAACCACCAAATAGAATAAGAGCGTTGTGCCTGCCAAATGGTGTTGATTGTCGCAGCCCAAATCTGTTGCCATACCATCAAGAATACCAAGTTGACCGGCAGCAAAAGAGTTGCTCCAATAGTTGCAATAACTTTCTGATACAATTTATAGTCACTATCTTGATATTAGTTTGTTTGCACGGATCCGAAAGTTGTTGACAGGTCTTTGAAATGACGTATTTGTGATTCCTCCATCCAATAGTTACATAAGAGTGAAAAAAATGGACAATTCCAGTAACTCCAACCAATTAACCACAACTGATAAAAGTGAAATTTCTCAAGTTCGTGCTACTCAAGCCCAATCAAGAATCATCCAACATTGGAAGTCAGTAATAGTTGAACATGAGGTATATTATATTGTGGAGTTTCTCAAGCTAAGGCTTGAAATACCAGTACCAATTGCACCAAAGTATTATATGCATAGTCAGGATTCTCCATACAGTACCAACTGAAGTAGAAGTATTACATGTAGACACCAAGTTTCTAGTAGTGAATTTTGCTGCTACTCAACCTTGTGCCAAACCAACAATGAAGGGTTATAACAGTACTAATTCTTCAACAGTACTAATATAACAATACTGATGCCTGATTTGAACCACTTGTATAGTTGCTTAGAGTATAACAGTAGTGATTGTATCCTTTGGACAATGCAAAGGCCTTCACTTGGAAATGGATATAACAGTACTGATTCTTTAGCATCATTCTAAGTACAGTGCTGACTTGGATTCTAATAGTAATGATTATATCTGTAAGTTAAGTTTTTGCTCGAGTACTTACACGATGAGCATATAAAACCCAATCCACTGGAGGAGTCTCAAGTATATCTTCCACAAATGAGAAACACCAATTTTAAACTGGCACTGGAGGAGTCTCAAGTACTGATGTAGCAATACTGCTCATGCAGTTTTTAACTACTCATGATACTGTTTTACATCAACAGTAATGATTCAAACAGTTCCCTGATGCTACTATCAATAGTACTGTGTTATTAACCATTCCTGAGAATGTTTTACATCATACCAGGGATGCTATCTTCAAAAGGTCGGCCTTAATGCAAAATTTCTTTCACTAAAGTCAGTACTCTTGGCACCTGACAGGGCTTCTGAACACATAGATGCACCATATCTTAGACCACAGAGAGTTTTTACTACTAATTATCAACAATGCAAAGCAATAGCAATTGGAGGATGCTAGCTTACCATATACAGTGTTGCCATATACAGGTGATACCGGATAATAAGATATGATAGATTATAATAACTCGCCTCTCTAAAGCTAGAGGAGAATCACCATCATAGAGATACAGGGCTAAAGTATCATTGAGGGAAAAGGGTGAAGATTGAAACTTGAAAGATGTATGTCGTGGACTGATGGAAGAAGCTGGTGAGTTCAAATCTCTCATTTGGTAGATGGAGAGATGCCAATGATAATGGCATAAAGTCAAGAGGTGGGCCTGTGTTTAGCCACCTTCGACAACTTGGATAAATGCATACATCAAGATTCTAGTTCAGCGGCTAAGGCGAAATGATTATAGGCGCATTTTATATATCAATACAAGAAAACCAATGACTGATCGCCACTACCATTAGTTTTATGCTCAAAACTTGCTCCTAAGCTGTCAAGGCATGTTCGGGTTCGTTGAGATTGTAAAAAACAAAAGGAGAGACCCAGTGCACAAAGCTCCTGTATATGCAGGGTCTGAGAAAGAGGCGTCAATAGTACACAGCCTATAAATTTGTATTGACTTACGGTTCAGTTGGCAAGGCTTGATTTATATTGGATACTTCCATATAAATTTATACATATTAGTCCGGTATAATCCAATAAATCAGATGAACCATGCTCTAAAGTTCTTGAATGATCCTAGCAACTATTTTCTTGAATTGTAAAATGGGCCGCAAAAAATATGACTGTTCATTTTATAAAGAGTAGGAGTTGTCAGGATGGCTAATGGAGGAGAATTTTCAAGCACGACCTTCATAATTTTGAGCGCACTTGGAAGCTAATAACGGTGGTCCCATTTAGTGAGGGGTTCGCGAGGAAAAGCTAGGACCAGATATCATTTCCCTCCTCAGTTTCATCTTTTGGAATGGCAAAAAACCGAAGTCAATTTCTATATCCGCTTCCGTGGTTTAGTGAAGCAGAAAGTGTCAAATTCTAAGCAAAAAACTCTCCGACCCACAGAATCTTAACCACCAAAGCCAGTGCATTTGGTCTAAAAATAAACAGCGAAAGAGCTTTTAAATCAAAAAGAGATAGAGAGAGATTGGGAAGGTGAGTAGCAGCGTGGGTTCCATCTCTCAAACTTTTGCTTAGAAAAGAGAGAGAGAGAGAGAGAGGGACGAGACAGAGAGAGAAAGATGGCCACAAAGACCAGTTTGGGATTGATTTTCTTTTGCATGATCCTCGCTGCAGGAATCATGCAAGTTGAAGGTGCAGGTCCATGCTACGTGAATTGCATGTTTAAAGTCTGCACCCAAGTATGGAGGCATTCCAAGGCGTCCTGCATCTCTCCGTGTTGGTCTTTCTGCTATGGAAATAAAAAAGCACCAGGTATCTATTTCTAGTGAAATTTGATAATAATCTTATTCATAATTCTAAAATTGGATAACTCTACGAGTTAACTCGATGTGATTAGTGGCGATTATAAAATGCTTGGGAGCGATTTTTAATAATATTTTATGAGATTCTAGTCATATTTAAAGAATTTCACTATATACATACATGCATATATAAATTGGTAGACTAATTCATAGGATGTGTCATTGCTTCATTGCAATTAATCAGATTTAAAAAGGAAGAAAGCTGCATTGGCAGCCGTACGAGGCGCATCCAAGCCGCCACAAATGTTGTAGCTCTTCATTGCATGATCTAACTCATTCATCGGATTGCTCTCTAAAGAACTTTAATTGGAAGCAAAATTTAAACTGCTGTTCATCAAAGTTCCTAACCCTTTCGTTTCGATACAACTTTTTGTCGCTCATCTAATACACATATTTTTCGACCTATATACATCCAAAGCACCGCAAAAATAACTTTTAGATGTAGAGCTCATAAAATATGTTATATTTACAAGTAGCATTGGAAATTGCAATAAAAGACGAGGAGATTGAATGAGAAATATAAAAAAGGGCTGTAACAGAAGCGAAATTGTCAAAATAATAAGTATATTTATTTTGCAAGGAGATTTCATTCTTGGACATTTGAGATCTTGTGCACTCGAAAGACCTTCACTTTCTTTGATGTATTAAAAGTTAGATCTGTGGCCAGTCTAAAAAATGAAAAGCAAGCACCACTAGATATCATGCTATGTTAGACACCTGTATATGATAAGAAATTTTTTCAAAATAGGTATTTTTTGTGCAAGATATTTAATAATTTATGATAACTTGTACATTATAATACAGCCATAATTTCTCTATTTTGCTCAAACTGATGCTATAACTTAGGAGGGAATTTTTTTGGTAACCAAGTTAGGAGGGTTTGACGATAGACATAGTTATTGCATATTGGGCGCACAGATATCTTTTGTTATTTGAATTGCTATTATATCTTATGTCATTGCACCATGTTTGATGTGCTCCATCCTTTCTTTGGATTCTGCATATGTGGGAGCTTCGTGCACTGGGGCTGCCCTTTTTTTTACCATGTTTGATGTGAGTTTTGTGATGTTTTTGTAGTTCAAGCCCCTGCTCAGTCCCCATCCTACTCAATGGCACCCGGTCCCAACCACGCCTAAGCCATCTTTCTAAGAGGACAACAAGGAATAAGTGAAGAGACACAACATGGGATCCATTTGATTCTTGTTTTTTGTAGACCAGGGTAGCTTTTCTTTCTCTGTACCCTCTTGCAATTGTAAACAAATGGAGAAGTGCTTATTTCCATCATTTTTACCATATCTACACGAAGTAAGCACGATATTTTCCCACAGACGTGTTGACATGAAACAGCATGTATTTGCATTCTATTATTTATTAATAGTAGGTGAAGAAATTTGGGCTAATTAAGTAAACAAGATCATGACTAGCAACTCTTCTTCTCTCCGAGAATCTTGTACTTGCACGTTAGATTGCAAGGATGCAACTTGGGTCGATTGCGTTTGAGCTTCTATTGAAACATGAATTACACATTTGGACACAAAAGCTGAACTCTTAAGTTAGGAAGAACTTGGAAAAAAGGAAAGCATCGAGTGAAACTAAGAGGGACAAACAGACAACTACAAGTTCAGTTCTGTGGTTACCAACAGTTTTCAAAACCGTCCAGGACAGGTACTCTTTGCCTACCCCAAACCCTATCTAATTCAACCAAACAATATGGTAGTTGACGGACTTATACTACCCAATGCAGTATAAATGAAGTAAAAAGGGTAGCCCTAGGTGTACAAAACTCTCCCATATGCATGGTCTAGAAAAGGAACAGACCACAAGAGTCAATAGTATATAGGCTTACCTTGCATTTTGCAAGAGGCTATTTTTATGCCCTGAACCTGTGACCCAAGGTCACACAAAGGCAATTCTACCGTTGCCCCAAGGCTCCCCTTCGAGTATAAAGAAAGTCATGACGCAAAATTATTCTCGCTTAGATGACCCTTGCCTTGATAGGACATCTTTTCATCTAGACTAGTGAATGAGGATTTCTAATTATAGTTAGGGTTGGAAATACACAAAGACAAGGGAGACGTCTGGCTACCAAATGCTACATTTTATCGAGAGTTGTTGGCGCCATGCTATGTGCTTTTATGTTGTTATGATTTAACTTGTTAGTTGAGTGTATCTTGGTGATGTTGTATTGCTATAGTTGGAAAAGTTTTAGTCTTTTAGGATGCATGAACTTCCCAGACCCTCACCTGTTATATATAGCTGACACATATACACATATAGAACCCCAAATATTGGTTAAGAAATATTTGACGAATTGTAGTACATACTTGGCAATCCAAACCGTTCATCACGTATTGAAAATTAAATGCAACCACAAAATTATTTTCCATTAGGTGATCATATCATCTTAATCCTCCAATTGGCTAAGACCTTCATATTAATCCTAATGCAAATCTACAAGCATAATGGGTATCCATGAATAAGCTTCTTGCGTGGACTAGCTGCATTTAAGAAAATTCTTGTCAATTTATGTCAAACATATTAGTTTTCAACATAGTCGCTAGGGTATCTATGACCCTATCACTAGCATTGTACTAAAATAATCAACCTGAGGCAACTGCCTATATAATGAGACGCAACAACACTACAGCAATTGCCCAATCATAGAACACAGAGTAATGAATATATCGATTACTATGTTGTAACAACTGTCCAATAGTGAGACACTGCATGCTCAATGTTGACACTAATTGTGTGAGACTTATCACTGTCTCGAAGAGAACAGATCGCTAGTATGGCCTCTCCATAATGCCACACTTGAAAATTAGCCAATTGGGCTCAGTGTCGAAATACCAACTTTGGTAAAGTATGTGGCAATCTTTACAACCCTCGTATCATAATATCTAAAAGGCGAAAGTGCCTATTTAAAACAAATCCTAAGCAAATCAACATATAAAAATCTAGATACAGTTGTATCCTCAGCGACATATTAGTCACCTACTGATTATATAATCAGATCTGATAATGGTTTAAAAATACAAAATTTTCATTTAAATGAGAATGAAATGTCATATATAAATGATGCATGTAACTTAATAAGGAAATCAATCCATAATGTACTTTTTATAAGCTCAAGTATATTAATAAAATTCTTATATTTTTATTTACATATGAAACTATGATTATCAGGTGATACACATCACATGTGTTAAATGTACACCGTCATATAAACAACCTCTTTCTATAATAAATGTCTAAGATGAGTTTAAAAAAGACTTAAAATACTCTATGGGTGATCATATGGTAGAGTGAATCAAAGAATATTTAAGAGAGTTTTCGTCATGTGACTTTGAGGCCACGATTTCCAGGTGTGAAAACAGCCTCTTGCAAAAAATACAAGGTAAGGTTGTGTATTATTGACCCCTTGTGACCTGCTTGTTCCCCGAACCCCACATACATGGGAGCTTCACGCATCAAGTTACCCTTTTTTATAACAACATTAGAAGCTCAAGTATTTATTTAGTTATAAACAACCAAGAGTTCTATGTATATTATCCTAGATTTACTCAAAGAGGGAGAAATCCTTTGCCAATCTGTATTAAGTTAATTTAAGTTAGAGATAAGCCAAATATAAATGGTCTCTTCCTCTACAAGGGCATTAATGGAAGCAATTTCAATGGATCTAGATGAGGTCCTTCTACTATGGACTGGTCATTTATGATATTCATTGTAAATCGATATATATATATATATATATATATAATTTTTAGGAATCATCCCATATGGATTGAAGGGAACTCAAAGGTAATTATTATGTTGGTAATTAGGCCCTCTTAAGTTAATAATTAACACTGCATGTTAGCTTAATGAATAAAATTCTTTTGACTATTAATTTTTATATTATGAGTACTTTCTAGTTGTATTTATTAAACGCTATGTTTATCTGTTGGTCAAGAGATGACAACTGGAACTTTATGGGACATTATAAGAATTCCATATCTAGGTGATATAGATTCACATGACTAGGAAAAATGAAATTTCAGACACTTGTAAACCTAAAATTGTTGTCAAGTGAGAATGGGACCAAAAATCCCAATTTGAGAGCATTTACTAAATGTGAAGCTTTCAATGAGATTGAAAATGATCATTCTTAATCATTTAAGTAGAGACTTAAGGCTTACACGAAGATGTGTGTGTGTGTGTGTGTGTGAGGTCCAAGCTTAAAGTAGTAAACGATATTTATTCTTAATATACCAAGAGGTAAAATCTAGTTTTAGGTGATACATGGATACTTGGGATAAATATTGAAAACAAAGAAAGTATTTAACACTCATATTTGATAAAAAAAAGTTTATCAAATTAATTTGATAAAGTCACTAATAAATGATGAGGCTTATATGAGGTTATATATGTGGCGTCTAGTTAAGTGTGATCCACCTAATCCCATGTAACAGCTTGAGGGCCCACACCTTGTAATGATATTGTTCGTATCAGCAGACTGGGGCCCATATCACCCAGCCCACTCACGGTTTTGTTCTTCCCCCCCGTAGGGGAAAAGGTCTCGTTACAAGGGAAGTTCTCAGCACTCTTATCAACAGCCCAGTAACTTTCCCCTTAGTGATGTGGGACTAACTCTCAGTCCCTCACCTTGCCTAGAAGCCAGCCTAGAAGCTTGCCAACCCTCTTGGCCCGCCCTCATCGGCCAAGACTTAACAACCTCTCCCCCTTAGGGGACACGCGTCCCCGCGTGTCTTACCACACACGAGCGCCCGCGTGTGGCTAGCCACCCACACCAGGTCAGGGTCTGGCTCTGATACCACTTTACTTTTCATAAGACTCTAATTAAGGTATCCAAAATTGAGCTATACATTTGTGATCTAGTATGAGTCACTGTTATCCCCTAGTATCATCTTGTATGCTTATCCCTATTATCATCCAAATTTTCTCAAAGTCTTTCTTTTACATCTCTTATCATACTTATATCATATCCCTTGTGATAGTGTACTCATGTTCTAATGTTCTTTATGATGGTAAGATAGCCATCTAAGTTCTTTTGATTTTCTCACCTTTGATAAGATTACTTTAATGCAGGTCAACACTATCTACTAACAACTCCAATCATCTTCATTCATTCATTTTCATCATAATATGATCCTTATATGAGATTTTATCTTTGCACCACTGCACCACAATCCTTATTTCCTATGATTTTGATAGGATTCAAGCAATCCACTATCTAAGTATTTGCTAGGACTATCTCCTTTTTCACCTATGTGTTTATGGTGAAATGTCTTGAGTCATTAATATTGTAATCCTCAAATAGAAGTAGTCATCTCTACTACTCCTATTTATACTATTTATTCTTGATTTTCTCTATTGTCCATGACCCTTGGACATGCTGGACTAGCTGTGAAAGGATAAAACCTGGGCTTTGATACCAACTGTGATGACCCGGGTTTTCTCATGCATTTTTAAATGAAAATTCTAAATTCCCAAGGTGGGATCCTGATTTGAAAAACAGTGCAATGCAGTGGAAAAATCTTTTGTTTTAAACTCATTTTGAAAACCCCGAGTGTCATTTGCTTTCACAACCACCAAAGTAGTTTTTTTTTTTTGAAAATGCTTTAGAAAATCATAAGTGTTTTTCCCCAGATCTATCCAAATACAAAGACACAAATTTCAATTATAAATAAACACAAATACATGTCCAAAGGGTTGAGAATTTACTTACATGTATAAGTGTTTCCTTTTTGATTCACTTGCTCATAGTACTAACATAGATGTCCTCTACTTGTGGATGGAATCATCTTGAAAAATGTTAAGGATAGGGTGAGTATATACTATACTCGATAGGAGTCTATCACTACTAGTTTTATAATGCATGAAATGTTTTAAAATCATATGTTCTTTCAAATCATGTGCGAGTCTAAATACTCAAGTTCAATATCGATATTAAAAATCTGTTGTCAAACTGAAATACTAACGACTTAAGAATCTCACAAACCAAGTCGAAAGTATCATATATATATATATCATAACATAATAATATACATAAGATGCTTCATTGAGTCCAACTCATGGATATCTATTCTGGTATGGTCGACCAACCTTATATCATGCCATATGCAATGCACATAAATTCACTGTAATATCCTTAATTTTTAAGATAAAATAGGAAATTATTAAATAAATTAAAATAAAAATTTATGGATGAAATTTTTTCCTGAAAACATAATAATTAGAAAGTGCTCGTCGATACGAATCCAACGCCACCAAGAACGCGAAAAACGGAGCTCAAACGAGGGAGTTATGAGCCGTCAAAGTTGTAAGGGCAAATTGGTCTTTTGACAGAAACGTGTTACACAGGGGTCCAAATTGATAACGGCACCCCTGTCTACACACGTCTCTACCAGTCCGGCGAAATCGCCGGAGAGACGTGGGAAGAGACGTGTGGGGAAGAGTTTCTCTTCCCCAAGACTCTAAAACCCTATATTTATGCTCCTCTAGGAGCCAAAACGCTCCACTTTGAGCGTTTTCCCTGAATGCTACGCAAAACCCTAGCCCTGCAAAACTTGAATTTTTCGGCGAGTGGAGCCCCGGCAACACGAGCAACCCCGACCAAGCACAAGGTAAGCCTCAAATCTGTGTTTTTTCTGTATTTATTAATTAGAAAATTAATTAGGAAAGTATTTAAAAATTAGGAAAAAAATCAGATTTTTGGGGGCTTTGTGCACGCTACTGTTGGAGCGTGATTTCACAGATCAAACCTTGTCCATTTGAAAATCGCACCGTCCAACTAGTGCACACGAGACCCAAGAGCATACCCTTTAAATTTGGGAGTGATCCAACGGTGGAATTCTCCAGAAAACTCAAAAACCAGTACCTATGGATGATTTTAGGAACTTGGGAAAAATCGTTTAAAAACCATGGTTTTTGGAAAAATTAGTGCAAAAGGAGGGCATAAATGGATTCTAGAGAGAATTCTGAAGAAAATGGCGCAAAAATCACGCAAAACGGAGCTCTGTAGCTCCGCCGAAGGCGACCGGAATCCGGTCGTCTTCTCCGGCGTCGGCGCCCTAGCGCTGACGCTAGGACGCACTCGGAGACGCACTGAGGACGACGTCGTCGTCGCACGCGTGCGCGGCGCCGCGCGCGTGCGGGACGGCCTCGGTTGGCTGTCGTGGTGGGACCGGGACGCGGCACGTCCTGGCGACCGTGACGCACGCGTCTGTGTCGGCGTGCGTCTTCGTGCGCCAGTGTACGTCGGTGTAAACCGGCGGAAAAGGGTGCCGCCGGTTTAAACCACCTTATGGTGGTCCGGCAGGCCCCATTTGAGGGTAGTTTTCACTAAAACTTGATTTTTGGGAGCTAGAGAGCTCCAAATCACGATCCGGAAGAGGCGTTGTGACCGTATTGACGACGCAGACCTAGTTTTAACTTAAAAACTTAGAAATGACAACTTTTTCTTTAGAAAAATTTTAAAATAGTGATGTGACATGTACAGGTGCACGTGAATATACCAGTTAAAGGGAGTTATTAGCAAGCTAGTAGTCTCACACTGAGGTAGGTGACGACAACTAATGTTTTGCCTTGATATTTGAACCATGTTTAAACATAGCATCATGTGTGATTGTGTTTTAAAATGCAATTATTATTTACCGTGGATTTCATGCGACATTACGTATAGGATGGTTATTCCAAACTGAAATCTTTTACTGAATAAACTTATTTAAAATGCTTTTACAAGTATGATGTTAATTAGTTATGCTTAATTAGAGTTTTATTTCTTATTGTATATATAGAAAATACATGGATTTACATGAAAATGAAAATAGAGGCTTATTAGCTAGTCCTTTTATAGGCTAACCCCAGGATGATGGGCATGTCTTGGGGATTGCAAGCTATAAGTGCTCTTGAGTTTTAGCATATACATATGATTTCCGTGTTTTATATTTGATGACGGGTGCTCTCGCCCGGTGGGCGTCATGCTAGGAGGGATAGGGCCGGCCACCCACCTTCCGAGATTATGATGTGATGAGTTTGTGATATGATAGACACTTGCCCATAGATGGCATTCGGTAGGGGTTTGGTAACATGGATAGTCCACACTACCGGTCTGAGCCTTTCCATGGGGATAGACGCTAAGTCTCCCGTTATGGTGTCGACGGAGAGCGGCGGTGGTTGATACCCATGGAGGGTTGCCACTGTAGCATGATGGCCCATATTCTTATTATGTGTGCATGTATGATGAGCATGGTTATGGATGATATGCCTGAGTGTGACGACACTCAGAGGTTGACTACGTGTACTCCTGATCAGGGATGTTAGTGCGATGTGGTGGGACCCATTACCTTAGGGTGCCCTTATTCTGGATGTATGCTCCATTTTATTGATTCATGTCATGTTTTAACTCCGTGAATTTCATGTTTTAGCATATGGAATAAATTGGCATTTATTGAACATGGCATTATGATATCACTATCTTCATAAATGTTAGATTTTTCATCAGTATTGTTCATTATTTCTTGCATTTATTACATTAATTGTCTATGTACCTACACAAGCGATAGCTTGCTGAGGCATTGCTTTGTTTTGCAATGCCTTAGATCTCGAGTGCGATAACAGGAAAGGCAAGGCTGTTGAGAAGCCGTGAGAGCTGCTGAAGACCATTTTTCTATAGTATTAGACAGTGATGTGAGTCATTAAACAGGATTATCATTTGGATTTTTATTATGGACTGCATATTTTATATTGGGATGTGATTTAGATCTTTGGACATATGTTGGACATTTATATGGGATGTTATGATGGATAGACCTTGGGCCATATTATTATTGTCTTTTGGACGTTTATTTGATTTAAAATAAAGGCACCTATTTATTTGACGTTGATTTATATGTGGATTATTTATTTTATGTTTAAATTATATGTACGTCATTTTGAGAAAGGAAAACTAACACCCGGAGTTTTTAAGATAGGTTTAGTAAAATGTTGAATAAAATCTTTTCTTATGGGATCCCAAATGCTCTTAATTAAAATGTCATTATTATTTTAAAAAAAATGTCTTGAAAATTCGGGGTGTTACATTCACGAAACCATAAGGTCCCACTATGCTCACGACTTCACCGCCGTGTGGTCCCCGGGTACTTAGGAACACAGGATCATATACCTCCACGGGGCATATGACACTTCGACCCAGTGCCGTGACACCAGTGGTAGCCCCATGTACCATATGCAGTCAAAGCAGGGACATGTCCTTTTTGGGCGTGGTACCCATCCACCTAATAGTGGTAGAGGCTGGGTGGCCAACCCACACCCCTCGGCATAGCACCCACGAGCTTACTAGCCCAAATCATGTACGATCAAATAAGCCAAATACCTCTGTTCAAAACCAGTCCTCTTTGGGTCCCTCACAACTGCCTTGCCCTCGGCACTCCAGCGTCTTTTGGCAACCCTCAAGGACATGCAATCTTTGCAAGTACTTAAATCATGTAATGTATGCACTTGTTTGCAAAACATATATGTGCATAATGTATATGCAATCATTTACGAAACATGTTTATGTACAAAACATTTATCATATGCATGTTGAATCAAGTCATGCTAAACAAGTCATATACTTATAACATATATCATCAAAACAATAATAGATCTTTTAAAAGAATCTAATAGTGATAGAGCACCTACCTAGCTAGGTCGCGCTAACCCTTTTGTCCTCGGACGCTTCTGATCATGATTTGGCGAATCAAGGTTAGTTTGGCCTATCTTTTATGGGTTTTAGAGTAATTGGTCTTATTACTTAGGCATTAGGGGTCCATCCCTATGCCTATGGGTGTCCTATGGTCCTAATTGGGCCTTGGTATCCTTAGTTTTCCAAAGTTCTAGTGGCAACGCGCCACCATCCTATTCTAAGGGTCATGCCCACTTTTGATTGGACATTGATCAGGGATTTTATAGTTTGGATGTGTCCGCGTCATTGACACGGACACAACGCCTTTTACGGCACCTTAATCGAAGCTCTAGATCTTAAGTTATAAGCATTTTAGTGTCGTTGGTTTTCTTTAGACGCGTTCGACGCGTCACGTTCCGACTGGAACGTTTTCGTCGACTGGGGGACCAGGGCGTCCTCAGGACACCCTGGTTCGACCCTGTGTCGAACCAGTGCGGCCCAGGGAACGTCCCTAGGTCCGTGGTGGCTCTCCCAGGCTCCGTTTTGCATGGTTTTTCATGCAAAAACCTAGGAAAATTAATCTTGGAACTATGGTGGAGATGGGTTTTGAGGGATCTTGGGCGTACCTAGCTCGTTGCTGGGTTTTCCTCCTTGTTTTCCCCTCTAGGTCACTGCTCCTCAACGGGTTTTCTTCCATGTTTTGGGCTGCCATTAGAGGCGCCCAAGAGCTCTATTTATAGAGCTAAGAGAGGGTTCTGGAGGGGGCTCTCACCACCTTTGAATGGCGGTGGAGAAACCTCCAGAATGGCGGTGATTTCCCCTCCAATCACCGCCGTTCTAGAACTCTCTAGGAGGTGGAAGATGAAGGGTGCCCGTATCAAAACAGGCCCCTGTGTTTTGCAGTTAAATCCATTTTGTAAAAATTATAATTTTGCCCATGTACTTCAAAGGGCCATAACTTGCTCATTTTAACTCCGTTTTGGGTGATTTTGGTCTTGTTGGATTCCTTTTTCCGATACGCATCTAATGGTATCATTTTTAGGACCAAGTTTCTGGGTTTAGTCAAGGGGACTAATGAAATGACCAAAATGCCCTTATCTTTAAAATTGAACTTTTCATGGGATTTTAATATTACAAAATTGGGGTCATTACATCCCGCATCAGATACACAATTGAATATAAAAATATGGACTATTTGGTAAAATGACTCAAAAGATAATAACTTGATAATGCAATATTAGAATTAGAATTTTCTTTATTGGTCACACCATATAATATAGTTATGGTAGATGACTTGACTATATTATTGAAGCTCTTGATCATTAGTAAGACCCACATGGCTGGGGTGTCCCCCTTGCTGATCTAGTGGTAAATTTGAGTGTAATAAGGAAAATCAAAGTTTAACCAAGGTTACTACATTTGAGTTGAGTTAGATAGGGCTTAAATAGAGTTCACTCACAATTGAGAGAGAGAGAGAGAGATTACACCTATACTTGTTCTGGTAGGAATTAGAAATTCATATATAAAGTCAAAGAACTTTCCTACTTAGTTTTGGTCACTAAGGGGGAAGGTGTAGTTTGGAGTTTTGTATTCAAAACTCACCCGAACCTTTATATACACAAGAGAGAGAAAAAACCTTGTTCTCTCTAAGTTCTTTAGTTTGAGAATAATTACTTTCTAACTTTTTCTTTTAGTTGGAGCTTGTGATCACAATAAAGCTGGATTGTGAGGACTTTTATAATTTTGGAAGGTCTGCTCTTGATATTATAATCTTTAGCAATGCTATGGTTTCATGTGATACAAATATTATAATAGAAGAAAATTTAAAATTGACCGTAGATCTTGGATCTCTTTGCATAGAGCTGGAATATTATGCTAGGGCCAACAAATTTATTGGTTACATATGTAATCTCTTTGACTCAATAATTTTAGATGATTATTTCTTGCTTAAAAATGTAATCTCTTTGACAAGACATTTTTGGAACATATTAGAAGAGAATCAATGTAGGACATAAAAAAGGGGCAGCCCCAATGCATGAAGCTCCTGCCTTTGTGGGGTCTGGGGAAGGGGCTGACCACAAGGGCCTATAGTAGGCAGCTTTACCTTGTATTTTGCAAGAGACTGATTCCATCTCATTTCCTTATTCTGACATTTGGGTTTCCAAGATTCATGTCGGTTTTGTATTCCTTATAGCCTATTAAATTATCTGACCCTAATGAGAGCAAGCCCAATCCTGTCAAGTTGCCTAGGGATGTTGGAATTTGTCCCTGAAGTCTGTTACCGCCCAAGTACAAAGAGTATAGTTTGTTAAGCTTACCAATTCCAACTGGAATAGTATCTTTAACAAGTTTTTAGCGCCGTTGCTGAGGATAGAAGGTTGGAGAGAGTGGAGCAAAACTTGTTGATATTTTTCCCACACGGGTCGATCCACAAGGATGCACTTTAAAATTTTGGAGTGTTTAATAAAGTTTAATTATTTAAAATTCAAACTTCATCTTTAGTTTAACAGTGAATTTCCAGAAGTCTAATTCTAGGAAAAATAGAAAAAGAAACAATAAAACCTTAATTAAAACTAAAACTAGAAGAAATTAAGAAAAATATAATTTCCTAGCTTAATTACTATCCAATTTACTCACTTTTGTTATGAAAAATCTTGATCAGACTCCATCAATATATTCAAAATTTCTTGCATTAATAATCTGATGGATGAATTTGTCAGATTCATCAAATTGTTAGAGATCTAATCAAATTAAAATTTTTAATCATTAATGGCTTAGATCTGTTTTCAGAATACAAATTGAATATCAGGAACTATAATTAAACTAGAATATATCCTAAGAACATGCCATAAAATTTAATTTAACTTCTGAATTAAAATAGACAAGATATCAAAGATTATCCATGGTTAAACCAGAACCGTTAATTGAGTTAAACAGTAATGGAATAACACAGAACGTGAATAGCTCAAAACGGAATAATATAAACAGGGAATAAGAACAGTAAAGAACATCAAATGTAAATTTAATTATTCTTGCAGGGTCAAATTTTGAATTTTGCCTGAAAGTTCCTTAAAACTCCTCGTAAAACAGAGTTGCTAGACGGGGATGTTGGAGGAGATCGCCAGAGACGGTGAATCGTCTGGAGCACAGCTGGGCTTGGTTGGTGGTGCTCTAGTTTGGGGCATGGAGGAGATGCGGTGTGCTACGGAGGGTGGAACTCGAT
The DNA here is from genome assembly GCA_035236585.1 of Warburgia ugandensis. NCBI lineage: Eukaryota > Viridiplantae > Streptophyta > Magnoliopsida > Canellales > Canellaceae > Warburgia > Warburgia ugandensis. Next base: position 73,855,470 of record CP141132.1, on the reverse strand, counting down.
TTTCTGTCGTAAACCAAGAATTGGAAAAAAAAAAAAAAAAAAAAAACTGTCTAGGTAGAAGAAAACGACACCTGCTGAGCAGACCGTCCTGGGATTTGGTTGTTGGGTGTGAGCTTGGAGTGGTGAAGACTGAGACAGAGGAGAAGATCCGATTATAATGATGCTATGTGGACTGGGAAGGAGAGAAAAAGGAAGAAGAAAAACACAACGATGAAGTAAACACGAGAAACTAAACGGAAGCAAAGGTGGAAAGATGGGTTGGTGTAAACAAAAGAAGAGAGGGATCAGAACGTGAGAAAGATAGAGAGGGAGACCAGCCCAAGAGATGAAGAGGGTATGGTTTTTAAAGAAGATGGGAAGTGGGAGAGCTAAGAGGAAAGAGGGGGTGGTTACAATTTAAAGAAGGGGGTTAAGAATAGAAGGGAGAATAGAGGAGAACTGAAAGATGGAGGGAATGGAAAGAAGTGAGAGAAATTTATGCGTGAGATGGGGATAGCCCGGATAGGAAAAGAAAGAGAGAATGAGGAAAGAGAGTGGAAAAAAGAAAGTGAAATGGGTTTGCGTGCCTCTTTCTTTTTCTTCCTTGCTAATTTGGGTCCCCTCCTTTTCTTTTTTGAACTCTTCTAAAATTGAAAGTTACCTTCTCCATATGGTTGATCTGACCCATCCAATCCTCTTTAGAATGATCTGCACTGTTAATCCTTGATGGATGATCTATAACATTAATCCATAGCTATCCATGCCTTTTTTAGTTGATCTGCAAAATAAAAGACTAAATTATAATAATCTAAACCGCACATTAATCATCTAATAAGCTTTAATGATCATCTGAACATTGATTTTGAAAAATTAAAGTTTGGATGGTCAATCTGAGCTAAATTTAAAATCAAGCTAAATTTTGCAATTTTGAACGGTTAGATGATCTAATTGAATGCTAAACTAGGTAACAACTTCAATTCAAATCGTGCCATATTGGCATCTCCACTCATTGCTTAGTGGTGTGTGATGGCCAACTACAGCTAGCAACTTCATCTTTTAGGTTTGAGAAATTGAAAACTTATAGAAGTCCTCAACAAATGATAAATGTTAATGGGCTTGATCCACATTTGAAACATAATTCCCAAGGTAGAATAACAACTATTGGAATCATGTGCTAGTTTTCATCTCAATAAAATCTTCGCTTATTCATGCTGGTTGTAGTAATTAAAAATTTTACTAAGATAATTTGTACACTTTCATATGCAATATCCTATCAGGGCTTTAGTAGTTAATCCTTATCCCAAGGTACAAGTCTTGATAGCAATCATTTCCCCAACAACAACTCCCATCTGCATGCGCTCTCTTGGTGATTCTATGCAACATGATATGCTAACCTTAAACACTGCAATCAAGCAATCTTGCAATTTATTTCTCATGTTGACACTATGACCGTTGTGGTTGCTCTTGGAGGTAGCCTCAACATCTGCAAGCAATTGTGGGTCTGCAATTTTCATTACTTGGTCGGGCAAAGCCATTTTGGTGAACTGGTAGAGGTCAAGTCCATCTTTGAACATGTCATCGATAGGTCTCTTTCCCTTGAAAATCTCTAGCAAAAGAATATCATAGCTGTACACATCACCTTGTATGCTTGCCTTGCAACTCATCCCATATTCTACAATACACGGTTCCAACTTTAGTAGCATCATATACACATTTTAAAATAGATATTATCATTAGTTGGGAAAGAAACAATGATATCTTGCCAACTTAAGCCTTATTATGGATTTATGATTACAAAAAATTATGTAAATTGATAGATAAAGCCATTTACTTGGAGTGACATATCCAATAGTTCTCTTTATTCTTGATGAGCTTGTTTTATCTTTGGAGCAATTATCGATGGCTTCAAAAAGTAACTTTGCTAGTCCAAAGTCACCAACATGTGCATTCATGTCATCATCAAAAAGTATGTTACTCAGTTTTAGATCGCGATGAACAATTGGTACTTTTCCATGGTGATGAAGATAATGCAAGGAAGATGCGACATCGGTAGCAATATTTACTCTTTTGACAAAGGTCAATTTTCTCACTAGATGTTGCTCACCTTCATCAGGCTGCAACCACTTCTCAAGACTACCCTTGGGCATATACTCAAAGACTAGAGCTTTGAAATCATTGCCACTGAAATTAGTGCTTGAGCAGCAGGTGATGATCTGAACAAGATTACGATGGTGAGCATTTCTTAAAGCCTCCCATTCGGTGTTGAAGCTTACAAAAGCCCCATGTTGTTGAAGGTTGAGTACCTTCACTGCAATGATTTCTCTATTAATTTCTAGAGTACCTTTATACACAAAACTATAACTTCCAACACCGATCAAATTTTCCAAGGAGAATCCATTAGTTGCTTTGTGCAGATCTAAATAAGAGACCCTTAACAATTGATGATCAGCAAAACACGTGGCAGGAGGCTTCTTTTTCAACTTTTTTCTCCACTGGAATGCAACAGTGAAAAGTGCTGTTATAATCAGACAGAAAACCACAGTAAATGTTGCCATGCCTACCTTCAAAGCACGAGACCTTCCATGTTTTGTATAAATGCGGGTAGGGCATGTAGGCAACTGTAATTTTGAGATACCTCCACAAAGCTTGTTGTTTCTGTAGATTGAAATTACACTTGCATTTCTAAAGATCCCATCTTTTGGCACTTCACCCTCAAGATCATTAAAAGAGAGGTTCAACAAACAAATTCCTTTCAAACTACTCAGGGATGAAGGAATGGTTCCTTGAAAGGAGTTGTGTTGCATGAAAAGGTATTCCATACTTAAACAATTGCTCAACATGCTTGGAATCTCCCCGGACAAGTTGTTGTAAGACATATCTAACGTCCCAAGCATTTTAAGGCTGCCAACTTCCGAAGATAGTGATCCTGTGAAAGAATTATGTGACAAGTCAAGATATATTAAGAGAGCAGGAATGTTAAGAACTTCTTTTGGGATGTTGCCACTAAGCTTGTTGTCATCAAGATACAATTCTTGCATATTCCTACAATTGCCAAGACTTGAAGGAATTTTTCTTGTCAAATTATTCGACGTTAATGAGAGCAAGCCCAATCCTGTCAAGTTGCCTAGGGATGTTGGAATTTGTCCCCGAAGTCTGTTACGAGCCAAGTACAAAGAGTATAGTTTGTTAAGCTTACCAATTCCAACTGGAATAGTACCTTCAATCAAATTTGCTTCCATGGATAACACATTTAAGCCTATGAGATTTTTCACCCCCACCCCCTGTGGGATCGTCCCAGATATTTGGTTCCTACCTAAACTTAAGATAGTTAGTTGGGTTGAGAAATTAGCCATTGCATTGGGCAATGCACCTTTAAAGTTCTTAAACTCTAGTTCTAAGATTGATAGACTTGTGCAGTTAATTAAAGAATTGAGAAAAGTCAAGTCATTAGATTCCTTTGTACCTCCCAGCTGATTTCCCCCCTAACGAAGAAAGGAGAGACCTTGAAGACTACCCAAATTTAGAGGCACATAGCCTGTGAAATTGTTGTTACCAAAGTCAAGTATCAATGAACCTGGTATGGGTCCGCTAAATTGATTGCCACCTACATAAAGCTCTTGTAAGTTTGGGAGAGTTAAGTCTAGATCGGGTGGAAGGCTGCGGTACAACCGGTTCTCTGTTACATCAAATATAAAAAAGCAACAAGAGATTATAAAGCTGGCTGGAAATTGTAGCTGACAATGTATTGATGCCTAGGTTAAGAATTTTTAGCTTAACCAATCTTCCTATGTCGCAGGAGATACTTCCTTTCAAACTATTTTCCCCCAAATCCAAGACAGTGAGAGACGAAAGATTGCCTAGGGAAGGTGGGATGCTTACTCTGAGCTTGTTATGTTTAAGATTTAACCAAGTGAGCCTTTGAAGTGACTAGAGATCACCAAGAATGACCCGAACAAGCTCATTGTAATGTAAATCAAGTTCTTGAAGTTGGGTCGTCATATTGGCTGGAATCTCTCCGTTATATGAATTATCGCTCAGATCAACAAATCTCAATCGTGGAAGGGGAAAGACGGCTTGGGGGAGGTGGCCGTTGAAACTGTTGTTTTGGAGGCGAATTTCCCTGAGAAAAGAGAGGTTTGCAATGAGGGGAGATGTTGGACCTACCAATTGTTGATGTGCAAGGTCCAATACAGTGACCCTTTGACGATGCCGATGGCCACAAGTGACTCCCTTCCATTGACAGAAATGGAGACTGTAGTTTCACGAGGACAAGGCATCGTTTGGGTCCGTAGTTATTTGATGCTTGAAGGCAAGCAAGGCAAGTCGATCGGTTTCATTTCCTAACAAGGTGGCAGATTGTACGGGCAACAGCGAGAGGAGGAAGAAGAAGAAATGGATGGAGGAGAAGAAGAGAGAATGACAGAAGAAAAACGAGGAAGAGCATAGAAGCAGCCGAGAATTGATATTATGAGGGGGAGAAAGCGCCATTGGAATTAGGAGACTGCAAGTGAAGGAGAGAGAAGCAAAGATGGTGGGGGTTGGGTGAGGAGGATTGCATGACAGATGTATGTATTTAAAGGCAAGAGAATCAGCTCAAGGGATAAAGATTTATGTACTCGCGTAACGTGTGGAATGCAGTCTTCGGTGCCCATTTTTTGTTCAATCTAGAGCATCCACTCAGCAAATCTAGACTCGGATCTCTTATTCTACGGACTAGAATACTTTACTTAACCAGCCAATTACTGTTGGTAGTAGGCCCCATTTGGTCATCAAATAGATCGTTTCTTACCCTCTTTAATTAATTGGCTGCTGCACGTGTAAATGGACCCAATTTTGTTGTGCACGCATAAATGGACCACTTTTTGTCATGTGGGCCCCTCCTGGATGACCTTAACGCTTATCAGAAGTCATGATGGATAGACTCGTGTAGTGCGGAGCGTCTTTCATGGGCTGTCTTTTCTGGGCTAATAAAGGATTTGATTTTTAACTGATTAAATCATCACATGATCAATGGTTCAGATTAAGCAGATGTCTGTCTCATTCTTTTAAAAGATTAAGCCGAATAGATTACATTGAAGGTGGGGAGAATTATGGGAAGACCATCGGAAGCCTATCATTTGCCCTACACAAAGTGAAATTTATAATAATATTTTATTTGGAAGTTCTTTCCACAAAAGCAACCAATTAGGCAACCATCCGTTTTCAAAAGCCATTTCACACTAGACTTAATTTTTTTAATAAACAACCTTATCAATCATATAGAGTTGTTACATACATAATCATGCCCAACTTGGGTCAGTTCTAAAAGAGCAGTCAATGGATGAAAGCCAAGTTTCAGTATATATAATAAGAACTCACCATCATCTCTTTCATTACCTAGCAAGTGGGAACTCGTCTTTCATGGCCATGGGTCCCATTAATTGTACCCATTCAAACGTGGAAGACCAAGCAAAGGCATCATATGGCAACAAATAGTTGAGACGGATCCTGCAGAGGGTCCTTCTTGAGAGGTCGGTGGCTGTTGTTACAACCTCCAGATTGCTTTTGATGACAACAACTACAATTAGACCCCTTATGCTTTGTATCCACGGTGAAGAGATTTTTATAAAAGATAAGAAAGAGAGTTCCCTGTGTGGTCTGTCTGGATTAATGTACATTGCAGGCTAACTTATCTTAGCGAATACGGGAGATGCAATTGAAGTTCTTTCTCCCCCCTCTTGTCTGCCCATTTCAGTTTTATTTTGGTTGATTTTGCGATTTTATTCTGGCATCTATGGATCTTTTCAACTCGGGTATTTATGTGGCTTGGTGATTCTAATGAGAGGTTATGGCTACTAACAGCAGGTCTTTATGTACGTTGTATTTGGATCGTTGCATAAAGTTGGCTTTGTATGTTCTATTTGGATCAATGTATGAAATTGTATGAAGTAGAGTTGTCGTCATGTGACTTTGAGGTCACGGTTTCGAGGCGTGAAGACAGTTTCTTATAAAATGCAATGTAAGGCTGCATACTATTGACCCTTGTAGTGTAATTATCCAACTTACTCACTATAATCATAAGTATAGAATTGCCACTAGATAAATCATCAAACAACTAATTTTTCCTCTTTCTTTTCATAAGAAAAATCAAGAATTTTCTTGTCGTCTTCCAAATTAGCAAGAGGAATACTAAGCCATGAGAAATAAGATGAACGGGGTCAGATCATCCAAAAAAGAGGCCCATCAAACAGCAGTGGGCGAAGGGGTTACAACACTTTGTTTTAGCATTCCTATTTGAGTCCAACTACCCAGCTAGGTATCGGAGGAACCGAAGAAGGATATTTTTTGGGCCCAGATGGAGAGATCTAGGTGTAAATCTATACCTGTAAACTTGCAAGTCTTAACAACGGCACTACGTAGCTCTGGTCCTATGCCAAATGGATATTTTATTCGCACATTATAAGTACCAAGAACCAATATATGGTTCACAAATTCTTTGCAAGACCCTAAACAGGGAGTTTTAGATGAATGGTCTAAGAATGTCCAATCAAAACAAAATTAGCATAGCTGGAGTGGGGAGCCCTGGCGCAATGGTAAAAGTTGTAAATCGTGCGACCTTAAGGTCATAGGTTTAAGGCATGGAAACAGCCTCTTGCAAAATGCAAGGTAATGCTGCGTACTATAAGCCTTTGTGGTCCACCCCTTCCCCAAACCATGCATAGGCAAGAGTTTTGTGCACCAAAGCTGTACTTTAATCAGGTTCAAAATCTGTCAAGTGAATCAATGAGAAAAACCCAATTCTCTCTAAGTTCTTTAGTTTGAGAAGAATTACTTTCTAACTTTTTCTTTTAGCTGGAGCTTGTGATCACAATAAAGGTGAATTGACGAGGACTTTTATAATTTCGGAAGGTCTGCTCTTGATATTAGAATCTTTACAAATACTATGTTTTCATGTGATACAAATATTATAATAGAAGAAAATTTAAAATTGACCGTAGATCTTGGATCTCTTTGCATAGAGCTGGGTTATTATGCTAGGGCCAACAAATTTATTGGTTACATATGTAATCTCTTTGACTCAATAATTTTAGATGATTATTTCTCGCTTAAATATGTAATCTCTTCGACAAGATATTTTTAAAACATATTAGAAGAGATTCAATGTAGGATGGTAAACGGTCAGATTTAAATTGGATACACTAATGTTACTGTCACGATCCACAAGAATCCTTATTAGAACAGATTCTAATTGGAAAATTTCTCATACTTTACCTTTAATATTTGGCTTCCAAATCTTTTAATGAGACAAGGAGATATCGCTTCATCTTAACCTAGCTCAAATACCACAAATGGTGATTTGGCCTATCTCATCTCAAGTTAGCTCACTCTATCTCAAGTGCCACCGGTACGATTTACATAAGATGAAAAGGATGATTTTTAAACTATGAAAATACCTTTCACAGAATGCCAAAAAATACATTTAACATAAGGATATTTTTGAAGTTTAGTGGACCCTAACCGAATTTTTGTCTGCCAAGTGAATTAATTTGGTTGATCATGTCCGCCTGTGGAATGGGAGCCTTGTGCAATGGTAAAAGTTGTTGTTGTGTGACCTTGAGGTCACGGGTTCAAAGCGTGGAAACAGCCTCTTGCAAAATGCAAAGTAAGGCTGTGTACTTTAGGCTCTTGTAGTCCGCCCCTTTTCTGGACCCTGCATAGACGGGAGCTTCGTGCACCGGGGCTACCCTTTATGTCTGCTTGTGAATGAGTCGGATTTTATGAAAAGAATCCGGCAATGATCATCGGAGTAAGACGTTGTGTTCCAGTTATACTTTAAAGAGGTCGCATATTTTAGATCCATGAACTATGTTTATCAGCTGCTGCAGAGCAAAGTTCGCTCCTTTGAGGACATTATTCATTGGTCAGCCTTCATTATTGAGGTATGTTGGCCTCGCCTGGACAGTGAATTATAATCCCCACCCTCCAGAACAAGTGGGCACAGATCAATCAATCGCACATGATTCAGGATTGCTTCCAAAGACTGGATCTTTCTCATCCTAAGAAAGGGCAACTCAGTAAGCAGGAGTTATATGAATCTACTGATCAAGATCAGTTTTTAGTGAATCTTTAATATATCCCACGTCTGCACCAATCTCTTAACATGTAAAAATTACCAAAGATGTTGCACATCGATTGTGACAATCCGGCCAGGTGGAATCTGTATTTGGCTTCAACCACTTAGTGTATAGATTTAGATTTTAATTTAACAGCTAAGACAAACCGGAAATGATAATTTAGGCATGTTTTTCCGAAGATCCATGCCATTGATCTTGATCTCCCTGCCTCGTTTAGGAGCCTTATTTAGCCTACATGTGAAAAGGAGTCTCGGTTTATTATTCTACGAGATAAAATGTTACGTCAGTGGCATCTTCTATAGCAATGCAACAAAACTGTTGACTGGTCACCATTTATGCTAAAAATTGCACCTAAGCTCTAAATCAGTCCAGGTTCATTGAGGTCTGCAGAAAAGAAGAACATCCGATAATGGTTAATTGGGTAGAACTTTCCACAAAGATACGATTCTGCATGGTTGTATGTCGAGAATGGGTTGTTCTTGCCTTTGCCATCTCTACATGTCCATATCTTTCCGTCCAATAAAAGTGGCACGGATCATCCAATGGACAAGATTTCGGTGCATGCACTATCTAAGATGATCCAGCAGACAACCGGTTTGGATCAACCGAAAGGCATGATTTGCACTTGTGGCTGTGCATGACTCACGTGAATCCACCACCATTCGCTGCTCGAGCGGCCGTATCTGTGCATTCGTGTATTTTTGCGGGACGGTTGGCCGATCGGTCTATGCGGGACTTTACTTCCAAAGACCAGCCCATTTAAAGCTCGCTCTCTCTCGCAGGATAACATAAAGGAGGAGAACAAAACGAAGAACATCTTTTGGGTCTTTTCGGTGCTAAGTGTCGGCTTCCTCTTGTTCTGTTACCAGGTATTCTCTTCTCATTTCTTTATTCTGACATCTGGGTTTCTAAGATTCGTGTCGGTTTTGTATTCCTTATAGCGGCAGTCCTAGATGACGAAAGTTATGATATTACTATTCAACATTCACACAGTGCATAGAGCAACACAGATGAAAAGCTGTGGATGCATCAGTTCATTCAGGAACGACATTACCCACATCAAGTTCCTTAGAGTGACAGAACTGCCAACTAACTGTTGCATTTGAGAAATCGAAAGGTGTCTTGGTTGTTGGTCTGCTTGATCAATTTCTCAAAACCATGGTTCTGATACCCACATTGTTGTCATGGGTAATTATAACCCAGGTTTTGCTTGTAAGATCGACTCCTTGTTGGTCCTAGCTTCCGGTGCAGTTTTTTTTTAAAACAAACAATCAGTGTGAAACAATGCTTTTGATTATCGATGTAATCCTAGATGTGGAATTCTAAGGAATTTGGGATTTCGACTTCACGTGCAAAAGCGCTTTAGGTAGGAAGATCAGTCATAATTTTTGTTGCTCATCTCGTGTAAGGAACCTTGTATTTACCTATTCTAGAGATTGGTTTTGATTCTGAAGAGCATGCTTTTCCTGTATGACCACGGAGAAAGATCAGCTTCTGATGTCATCTACTATGGGTACATCAACAAACATTTTCTGGCAAGAATGTTCTATTGGACAACTTGAAAGGCAGAAGTTACTCAAGCAAAAGGGATGCGTTGTATGGATCACAGGTCTCAGCGGGTCAGGTTTGTTTGTGTTTCCTGTTGAATCATATTCACTGTATCTGTTACAATCCAAGATAATTTTGTGCTGAGGTTTTCTTTTCTTAGCCTTTGCGAAAAGCAGTTTGATAGAACTTCAATCGAATTCAATTCAAAGAATTGTGATACAGATTACAAATTTCGAGCAGAAAGAAAGAATTATACAGAACTCTGTGAATCTGTTCTGTAGTAGTCTTTCTATTCTTACAAGTCTCTAGCTTTCGAGGAGCTAGAACCTCCCATCATTCAGTTCAACTCCCTTTTTCCTCCCCTTTTTCCCTTCTGTTCTCTCCTTCTTATCTCCTTCCCCTTCTTTCCTCCGTAACTGCCTTTTGAATTCCCCAACAGAGTAACTGCCTTACAGGCTTGCAAACATAACTGTATGTTGTTTCATTTTGTTCCTTCCTTCTTCTGGTATAATAGTTGCCAAATCTGTTTTCTTTAGGTTCTGCTGATGTAACACAGTTCCATGCCATTCTATAAATCTCAACTCATGGCGCATGATCTTCCACCATAATGCACAAGATTAAATCATGCAGAATTGTGCATACATCTTTGAGCATTAGAAAGATTGTTTCACTTAATGAACATATATACTTCCTGAAATTAGCCTTTTAAATTCACAATGAGTTCAAGATGTGGAAACAGCCTCTTGTAAAAATACACAGTAAAGCTGCGTACTATTGGCCCTTGTGGTCATCCTCTTCCCGGACCCAGCATAGGCAGGAGCTTCGTGCACCCTGGCTGCCCCTTTCTATTAGATTTGATGTTAATACCTTTGCTCATTTCTTACAATTGCTGTTAAGTTGTTAGTCATGATGATTAAACTTTAGGTCCCATACTTCCATGAATAGTCGTTAAATCTTTTTAGACATGTGCTGTTTTCAGTGTCGTATGAATTCTCTCTGGGTGCATAGAACACATTTTACTTATTAATGGAAACCTCTATCTCCAGTTTAAATGTGTTATGACTTGCATTTTGTACATTCTACATTGTCACTGTTGTACATGTTTTGCTATTGCTACTATTGTTACATCTCTGTTAATCTTGATTATGCAATATGTGAGTAATATTTCAGCTGCATTAGAATGGAAGAAGAGTAATTGCTAGCTAACATTATATAATAGAACTATTGTTCTGCACCAACAAGGGAAGTTCTGGTTTTCTGAGAACTTTCACATTCACATGACTAATATTATGAGAAGACAAACCATCCAAAAATATGAGAAAAGAAGAAGAATAAAAAGTGAAAAGATCAGTAGAGAATAACCTTTCACACTTCAGTTACGGTTTCTTGTTTACCCCTCCCAGATCCATGAACAGGGATTAGGGGAACAGGGATTCAGTGGGGAAATTTCTTTGTGGTATTCATTTTATCTTAATAAAGGTTTTCTTTTGTTGGTGAACAAGAGAAAAAGTTTGATAATTTCGTAGAATTTTCTTTAGATCACTGCAGTGACAATTAAGCATATTCAAGAAACTCCATGTCAAAGAAGTTCTTAAAACATGAATATCTATGGACTGCTGTGGAAATTCCAACTTCTATTGAACAAATGGGGTCTTTGTGTTGCATGAAAACCCCTCTAATACAGCTAATAATGTATTAGAGACAGATGATGGATTCCAACATAACAATGTGCTATAAGCTGAGTGGATAAATGGAAAGATTTGTAGAATGTAGGTTCGAAATGCTTTTCCATTCCGAAAGACAAACCATGAATCCATGAAGTCGCAAAAGGAAAAAAAGAAAAAGGAAAAGGAAAAGGGAAAGGGATTTGAAAACCCATCAGTGTGTTTCATGAAATTAAGTGTTCCATGAAGATTCTATTAATCTTAGGCATTTCTGTGGGCATTTATTCAGTAGAAGCAATTGATTCAATATGGTAATGAACTCCCTCTACAGATTTCCAGATTCAGAAGTTCGTACTTTGTTCTAGGTCTTTTGTCAATCCTTCTAATTTGTGAAAGGGGACTGAGGAACAAGTATCATGACTGAGATTCAGAAATTCGTATTTTTTCTAGGTCTTTTGTCAATCCTCCTAATTGGTGAAGTGGATACAGGAACAAGTGTTGTGACTGAAGCTGTCTCTTATATGTCAAGGGCATGGCTTCACCATACTCAAGTGTTTAGGTTCAGGAGTTGTGAATCTCTGACAGATCTAGGACATGGATTCACCAGAGTACAGCATTTAGATTCAAAATAATTCCCCGGACAGGGCACAGCGCTTACATGAGATCGATTTTGGAGTATGCAGAAATAAAAGATGATATTTAAGTAAATCCCAAATGTTCTTGAGAAGGGAGCATAAAAGAAAATAATACTAGAGGAAATAAATGCTTTTCAGATGCTTGCTTTATAACATATCTGTTGCTCTCTTCTGTAATTTAGATGCATCCCGTCAGTGCTGCTCCAATTGGCTGATGAAAGTAAGTTAATTTGTGGACATAACTTAGCGATCCATAAGACAAAGAAGAGGAAACTACTAATGTGTCACATGGCACAATCGTATCAGATCAGAAACTTAACTTTTGCTTTCGTGTAATATTAGTCTGTATGGCACTTCATGAGTGATTTTTGAAAAGTCACACTTTGAGATATGGTTCATTCTCATATGTCCAACTAAAGGTTTACATTTCCTGAACAGATACCTTTTGTTTGTGGGCCGTGAGGTGGATAATCCATGCCTCTTTTTAGCTGAGTAATCATTTCCAGTTCCATATACTTTTATCTGTTGCTGAGACCATTCTGCTTCTTGTTTGAATGCTATTATATTTGGTAAATTTCATATTCTTAACTCCATCTACAAATTGTGCAGGGAAAAGCACACTGGCCTGCACATTAAATCGAGAACTGTACAATAAAGGAAAACTCAGTTACGTCCTTGATGGCGACAATGTTAGGCATGGTCTAAACAAGGATCTTGGCTTTAAAGCTGAAGACCGTGCTGAAAATATTCGCAGGGTCGGTAAGTACCATCCTGTTGTTAGCTTGGAGCCTAGTTTTTATATTCATTTGATAACATTTAGAGCTTGTTTCTTACAGTAGAAACCTACTTCAAGGTGTTATCAATGTTTGTGATTAAACATGGTCTATTTGATGCGCCAGTGCAACGTTTTAGTTAATCCTTTGTTTCTATTGTTTCCAACTTTAGGGGAAGTGGCAAAGCTCTTTGCAGATGCTGGTTTGATATGCATTGCTAGTTTGATATCTCCATACAGAAGAGACCGTGATGCTTGCCGTGCATCATTGCCAGAACCAACTTTTGTTGAGGTTAGTGGTTATGTAATATTTCTTTGAGGACCAACTAGAATTGTTACTTATAGTCATGAAAAGGATCTTATGCATATACAGGTTTTCATGAACATGCCTCTAGAACTATGTGAGGAGAGGGACCCCAAAGGTCTCTACAAGCTTGCACGGGCGGGAAAGATCAAAGGTATGCTTTAGGAACTATTTTCCTGGGCAAAGTATGTGAATGCCTATGTGGGGTGCTGACTGGTTACTTGGCAATTGGTGAAGTACTTAACCGTTTTACCCTCATTATGCTAGTGGAATCATGTTCTCTCTATTGCATATTAAAAAGTCTAACTTCTGAGGGTCTTGGACTGCACTCTATGAACCTGAAAATCAAACTATATAGCATGTGATTACAGAATTTCTATGTATAAGGTCTGGTCTCTGGTCGCAGGGGCCTGTCTGGTATAATCTGGAAGGTGTCCTCTATGAAAACAATGGACACAAGAAATAGGCAGAAAGGAAGAAATCATATATTCTCTGTTTAGCCCAGCGGTGCAAATTCATAACTTGGACTAGGAACAGGAAATCTGCTTATATTTGTGAATGTGAATATGATTCTGATGTCCATCCTGGTTCTTTATCAAATCATTAAATCCTAAGATTTTTTGTAGATTGACAAGGTGCCTATCAGCAATAAAGTAGAAGTTGAAAGTGATTCTTTCATGACTTAAACTTGATTATTGTTAGAGATGGGAGTCTTATTTCGATATGCAGCGCTGTAAGTGTCTTAAGACTCATCAAGTATCAATCTTTAATGATCTAATATCAGCAGGAAGTAGAAACTGGAACAACTAACTTCTTAGGTGATGAAGGCCCCTTGACCAGGTTGACTTGTGGCACATGTGGCTCAGTTTGAGGTAAAATCAGTAAGACTGGTAGAGTATGAATAAGGGAAAAGGTCACGTGTTAGTGGGATACGTAGTAAAGTTTAATTAAAATCTGATGGTAGATTTTAGTTGTTTCTGTAGTGATGCAATGAGGAACTAAGAGCAAGATCGTATTTAGCTTTATGGAATTGTTATTTCCATCTGCTTGTTGGTAACTTCCATCCATCTTCTTTTCTGGAATTCTTTTGGGAAGGAGATATGATAATGTGGCAATTTACTGGCTCTGCCAGTCACAGACCCTTAATCAGGGAGGTCCACCTAACAGAATGGTAGTGCACACTGAGCAGCAGCCCCTGCTGATTCTTTGGAGTTCCTGAGTGATGTCCTTGTTTGTGTCTCCTTAGTAGGACTCATTTTTTCTATTGGCTTAAGAACTCACTCAAAGGAGGGTAGAAAATTACCAAGATGAGTGGCTAGAAGCATCATTTGCTTGTTATTATTAGAGATTGATAAGCATTGTAATCTTTTAGCTTCACATGGCACCAGAGTTACAATTTGGAAGGAAGTGGGGTGTTGGCTGCTAAAGATGGACAATACTGATGGCGTAAATATTTTTGTCTTGGCCTCATCATCTATGAAGTTTCAAGATGATGAGCACAACTCATAAATTTAGCAGACATATGAAAAATCAAAGGCTTGAGCAACATATATGAACCATCATTGACCAGTTACATCACAGTTGCAAAATCCAAAAGGATACAGGGAGAAGCAATTATGCTATGTTCATGGTGAGTATTGTGGCTGAAGTTAGAATCTCATTGGTGCCAAGACACTGGGTCAGCAACTGCAAGTAAAATTATCTGCCTACCACTCTTAGGAGAGAAAATTTTATAATATGTCAGACTTCTATGTATGCAACACTCATGATTTGAATTTATATGCAATCTACCTGAATCATAACTTAGAAAATTTGAGAAATATTGAATTGATATTTCTCATTTTCTGAGTGCTGAACAGAGTGCAGAAAAGACAAACTGAGGTGCTTGTTGCCAGCGATTAAAAGAATGAGATGGGATCCTCTTGTGATACTTCTGGGCTAGAGTCATAGTTTTCTTGCTTTAAAGTGCTGTCAGGCCATTCTGTTATATGTTTTTTATTTTTTGTTGAGTATGTTTTAGCTAATCAACCTTCAAATTACTGGTACTGTGGAATGGTCCCTTTGAGTACTGTTTAGTCATCATTCTTGATTGGAATATTGAGCCATTGGATGATAAAATGATCAGAGGCCTCATTGTGTTTGGAAAGAAACTTGATAAGTATTCCTTTATTTGTTTCCTTGTTCTGTTCTCATCTTCTAATCAAAAGAGTTTTCTTTTCCAACAAGGTAACAGTTTGCTACTTTTTCCTCATTTGTGTATTACCTTGCAGGTTTTACTGGAATAGATGATCCATATGAGCCACCATTGAACTGTGAGGTACATCTTTTTCAGATCTTCCCAAACTTGTTCATATCAATACACCATGACATCTATGGGCTTAGACAAACACAGGTCACAGCTGGTTGCTGTCTGATTGAATGTTTGTGTGGCATGCACTTATGCAACAATGAACTCATCACATTCAGATTATTCTAATGTAGGAAATACATGACCTCATAATCCCACTTACCCTAAGGATGCCGCTAATGATAGTAAAAGATCCCAAATCCAGCAAAGATCTCCTCTTGGCTTTTAGGATGTCGTTCATGGAATTTTGTACTGTGTTATGTGGGCAACTAGTGTCTTCCAGCTGTTGTATGTCATTATGCTTTCATCGTCCTTCTGTCTGCAAGATTATAACTTGGGTGCCCTTCTTGAGGGTTAGGCACCTGGTAATAGGATAGCTTTTATGATGGGTTAGCATCTGGCAGCTCTGTGCAAGCTCCATCTATATGACCTCGTTATGGCACATGATGCATATTAGAATTTTCTGAGGCCATGATTGTTGATTGCACTTTTGACCATTTTTGCCTTTTTTGTCATAAAAGCATTAGACTGACAATCTAAACTAAATAAAAGGTAAGCCCCGGTGCACAAAGCTCCCGCCTATGCGGGGTCCAGGGAAGGGATAGACCACAAGGGCCTATAGTTCGCAGCCTTACCTTGTATTTTTACAAGAGGCTGTTTCCACGCCTTGAATCTGTGACCTCAAGGTCACATGACGACAACTTTCACCATTGCGCTAAGGCTCCCCTTCAATCTAAACTAAATAATAGGCTCTAAAATCAATAACAACACTTCCTGAAAATCTCTATGTTGGAAAGAGGATTGGTTAGATTTTAAAAGAGCCTGAAGTTTATGTTTTGACATCAACCTTGTCTTGAGTCTATCATTTGGAGACCAAACAAAGAGATGGGTTTTTATGCCCCATTGAAATTCATCATTTAAGACTGCATTTTGAAGGGAAAGAAGGTCCTAATTGGATTGCATTTTTGGGGGCAATAAACCTATTTCATGGGCACAGGATCTTCCGGTTTTCTTCACTGGATTTTGCTGAATCGACATGCACTGGTTCAGGCGACATAGGGTTTTCTTCCCTAGCTTCCCGGTATAATTTTTTATTCATTTCAACGAGTAGAACTGCCTACATGGAAAGTCAACTTGCCAATGTGTAAAGTAAACCACCACATTGGCACGACCAATTGGCGAGCTTGTAACGCCGTCTTTAGACTCAACGGTTTATGCCACAGATGCAAAACAGTTGTAAGTTCAGGCCTTGTTTTGAGAACCCAACAAGTTGGTGGTAATTTTGAATTTTCGCTCTAAGTTCAAGCCTGTTTAAAGATTTTTCCTACTAGTATATATACCAATATTCTCTTGGTTGCCACATCAACTAATATTCATGTAATAATTAGATTCACTCTGCGAGTCAAAGTTTTGGTCTTTTGAACACATCAATAACTTAATATACTCCAATTGACCGTTTAGTTATGAGACTGGTTAGATACTTCTGTCTCCTGGATTAGTGTGGACCTACTTGTCAAACCGTTGTTCTTTACACCTTTGTTCACACGGTCATCGTTTACAACTGTTTATATGCCATGCACTACATACCTTGCTTCTTAAGAAAGAGAAACAGAAAAAGAAACCAGTCTGTTGTATGTCATTTTTAGGGACTTAACTGTAAATTGCAGAGTACTCGGTTATGCATGAAAATAGGCATTTTGATATTTGTATGATATACTTGTAGCCTTGTTCTGGGTTTCTCAAAATCAGTATCTTGTAAGGCAGGCTCTACCCATGCCTATGCCTGTTTTGTATCTGGGTATAGAGGCTGGTTTCTTGCTGTCTGAAATATCTTGTTTAGTTGGCTTGTGATATGTTGAACGAAAATTTCAATTGGTTTTTTCCAGATAGAGATTGCACAAAAAGGCGGCATATGTCCTACTCCGGATGCAATGTCAGGTCAAGTTCTGTCTTACTTGGATGAGAAGGGTTTTCTTCAAGAGTAGTCGTCTGTGATCCATTCGAATTGCTTCAGCCTAGCCATCAGCTGAGCTGCTGTTTCTCATTGTAAACCAGAATGTTGTGGCCATGTTTTGTGAGGCCTATTTGCTTCAATACTAGTACGACAGTTACTCATTGATTTATTACTTATAATTCCTCAAAGAAATATGCATATGAAAACTCTTGCACTTTCTCTGAAAATCCATTTGTTGTTGTGATTAACGTTGTACCTCTTGAATCTATAGTGAGACGTGAATGATTCAAAAATGGAGTTAGCTGGTTTTACAGTATTCTGCAAGCAATGCTAGACACACTGGAGATTGGATCATGTCATTAATGTCGGTCAATATCCGGAGTTTGAATTGTGAGCACCAGTTGGATCCATGTTTCCAATCATGTCCGATGGGCAATGTGGCACCGGGAAAACTGCCTAACAATTTTGCAATTCCAAAAGGAGAGAGATGTCACCAGCAAGGTTGATTTCGTGGAACCATCTGTGGAGGTACGTTTGATATCCAAAAACTGTCCAGCTACAGAGTAACAGTTGGTAGCCAAAAACTGTCCAGCTACAGAGTAACAGTTGATACGAAGCATTCCGGCAATTCATATTATCTGACCTTACTAATTGAATCTCTGAAGCTCTCTTGTTCATTGACAGAATGTATAAGAAAATCCATGTGGCTTTCCAGGATAAATTGTAGTTTCACTTAGGAGAGGAGTGCTTACACTGTGTCCCACTTTCCGGTGACTCTGGACATAGTGGGACAATTGCAACATCATGGCAATATCCTGAACGAAGTTATTATACTGATCATATGTCTAGGTTGATATCAACAGCACATAAAGGTCAGGAGCAATGCAATACACCATGCCCAAACTCTAGCTACCATCCCTCTTTCGGAGCATCCCTTGTTACTTCTTCCACTAGTACCAATTAATTGAGTACGTTGTTGACGTTGGCACCCTAAACCTTGAACACTTCAGCTCCTGACGATTCGGGAGACAAGTTTAAAAGATCTGTGCCATGAAGCAGGAGCAGAAGCTCTAATCAGTAAGCAAAATGGGTGTAATATGTGTGTCTGTGCGCCTGTGCATGCTGTGTCTGTGTTCTAATTTGGCAGTATGAGAGATGGTGTAGATATGTTAACTTTGCTTTCACTGAAATTTTCATATTCAGAAGCTTAAAATGATATAGATTTGATGTTGATTTGGATGAAATCCTGTATTTTTCAGTATATGGGTTTTATTGTTTAGATGAAATCTTTTATTTTCCTGATTTTTCATTAATTGAAGAGAGGAGCCTTAGGGGAGATTTGTTTGGGAAGGTACAGAGGAGAGAGAATGTTGGCGGGAATGAATATAATGTTTATGAATTTGCTTACTAATAAATAAAAACATTATACAAATTTATTAAAAGAAAAGGAGAATTACTATCCGGATTGAGTTTTGGGACTGACTCCAAAACCTCACTTAGCTAAGCCTCATCTTTGGATGATTTGACGTAACCATCTTGTCAGTCTCCTTTAGACTGGTTAGACACCAAAGGTAGTGACCATTAGATTAATTAGCTATGTGTTTTGAGTTGTTAGATTGTAACCATTGAAATTTTCAACTAAAGACTAGTAGCTAAAAGCATCCAATGGACATGATTTTTTGCAACTAACTTAATTAGGAGATGCCGAACAAGATGATTAGGTCAGATCATCCCTTTGGTTCTTAGCTAGATGGGGTCGTATCATACTTTAAAAAAACTTATCTTTTTCATCAAAATTAGTATTTTTTTCAAAATTTTTGTTTAGAACCAATTTTTTTATGACATACTTAATTTGACAACATTTTTCCTTTTTGGCTTTTCATTTTTTAACTTTCTACTTTTAACTTTCTTTTCTCTTTCGCCAGCATGCTTTTATGGTTTTCATTTTCTGAATTTTTATCTCTAACATTTTATTTTTTTTGCATTTCTTTAATAGTTCAACCCTAAGCTTCAAGTATCTTATCTTTGAATTCTTTTCTGTTTTTACACTTTTAAAAAATATAAAATTTTGCATTCTGAGTGTTTTCTCTTTTGCTTTTTTTTAACTTTGAACTTTGTAGTTTGGGCATTATATTTAATTTTGTCTATAATAGTATATCTTTTCGTTGAAGAACTATTAAGTAGATCGCATATTTACTTTTTAAAATTTTTCATAATTAAAAAATAATAATTCAACTTCTGCCATTTCTTTTCCAAAATTTTTTGACCTTTTCTTTTGCCAACCTTTTTAAATTCTCTCAACTTTTTCCAAAATTTTGCACTCTTTTATGTATATTTCAATTTTTTTGAATTTTATGACTTTTTCCTTTGCCTACTTTTCCCAAATTCAAACTTTGAGTGTATGGTTTTATCTTAGTGTGCAGCTGGTAGCACTCTACAAGGGCATCTCCTTTGAAAGTTTGAATATGCTTGGTTGGAGGTTTAAGTAGCCACTTTCTCTTTTGGCGAGGCTATCAACTTAAGCGTTTGGGTTGAAAGGTAATTCAATATGGTATCAACAGACTTACTAATTGAAGATCATGTCTTTGAAATTTTAAAATTCTCATTTATCATTTTGACTTCCAATGCAAGGTAGATAAGGCATGCTTGGGTCTATAAATTTATATATTTTACATATGTCAAGAAAAGGGCAGTCCTAGTGCACGAAGCTCTTACATATGCAACGTCTAGAGAAAGGGTACACTACAAAAGTCTATAGTATGCAAATTTACCTTGCATTTTTGCAAGAGGTTGTTTTTAGAGCCTTGAACCCGTGACCCTTGCGTATTTAGTAACGGGAAAAATGGTAGTTAATTATTAACTTGTAAAAAAAGGAAGAGAGAGAAAAAGAGAGAGAGAGAGAGAGAGAGAGAGAGAGAGAGAGAGAGAGAGATGTATGTGCTCCTTTATACATCTATGTATTTATGTATTTTTGCATATGTAATTTGCAATTATATACCTGTGAGCTTGTAAATACCTATTCGCTGAGTAACATTAGCATGCAAGCAGCAATGACAAGTAGATTTACCGCAAGGGATGTGTTAATCTCAAGTCCGGAGAAGGGGCGGGCTACAATGGCCTAAAGTAGGCAGCCTTACCTTGCATTTTTGCAAGAGATTGATTCCATGCCTTAAACCTATGACCTTAAGGTCACATGACAATAACTTTTACCATTGTGCCAAGGCTCTCCTTTTTAGGTGGGCAATCAATATAAAGCTCCAGCTCCATCAATGAGTTTGCCCACTGCTCCATTTCTCTAGAGAAGTCTGATTAAGCGAAATAAGAATATCAAATTGCCGATAATCATGTCATTGGTAGGATTGGGAATTTATAATGTTTCAAAATCATCAGATAATTTTTTTAATGCTCGAACAACCGATGTATGTCTCGGAGAAAGCTTGCAAGCTGTAGCCATGGCCATGGTGGTGAGAGAGGAGGAACAACTTCTTGTAAGTACAAGATGAAAGAATTGAGAGATTGAAGGAGAAAGAGAGAGTGAGAGTGAGTCCTATCCAAATAGAGAAGAAAGAGTACAAAGTGTTAAACTATCTCCTATTATCTTCAACACAAGCAAGGCGAAAGTTATACGCGAATTTAAAAGAAATTTTTTAGGAAATGAGCAGCAGGGCCTGAAACATTGTGATGGAAGGTATCTAAAGCTAGAGCAATGAGATAAATGAGTTGGATCATTTAACAGTTGGTTTCAAAAAATGTGCTCGCTAGATCGCCAGACATTAGTTTAGTATTCCTCGTATTTTAAAAGAAAAAAATTAAAAAATTTGACTTCCACTAAAAGATGGACACATTTAAGGTTTTAAGGAATTAATGTTCTAATTATCTTGAATGTATTTTAGATAGACAACGTACTAAATTTCATGTTCATTAAATGCTTTTAGATTATATTTATTTAAGTTAAAAATTAAGCTTAAATTTTATTTTATTTTTGAATACTTTTAGATTATTTTTAATAATATTCATTTATTATAGATTACCGTAGATATGAAAAATAACTTCAGCGTGCATGAGAAAAGGAGCCTGTGACCTGGATATGTTAGCTTTAAAACGAGACCGTGAAAATTCGTGGCGGAAGACAATAATCCGAAAAATGTGTAAAATTGCGTAGAGAATTCTAGAGAATTTCCCCAAAACTCAGAAGAAACGCAAGCAGAAGGGGGAGAGAAGAGACGGAAGTAGAGAGAGAGAGAGAGGTTTGAGAGTCGTGGTTGTAGAGACGAGACGAGATATGGCGTCGAAGCTATTAGAGTTCATAACCTCCCCATCGAAAAACTGGCTCGCTCGCCAGCATAACAAAGCCGTCGCGAAACGCCTTAGAAAATATGGTACACCGCACCAACTTTTTCTCTCTTTCTCTCTGGATCTTTGTTACTGAGCTGCCATGACCAATTGTGTGAATCAATAGAATGGTTTCTATGGTAGTAGATCGTTTGAACTTCTCTGGGGAAAAAACAGTTCTGATTCTCTTTGATCTCTTGCGGCGTTTCTAGGGCTTCGATACGATGACCTCTACGATCCCATGTTCGATCTTGATATCAAGGAAGCGCTGGCTCGCCTTCCTCGCGAAATTGTTGATGCTAGGAACCAGCGCCTGAAACGTGCCATGGATCTATCCTTGAAACACGAGTATTTGCCCGAAGATTTGCAGGTTAAATTTTCTTTGCTTGTACACTTTTTTCTGACACTAATGAATAGTTTTTGCTCGTGTCTTTGATGGATGGTGTTGAGTATGTGAATGTCCTGTATATCAACTATCACAGTTATAGTGGTGAACATCGGTATGCGAGATTTTAAGAGGAGAGTTCTGGTGTCAGATTTAGAGTAAGAATCAAATGAAAAATGAATAAATGGTTTCAGTAACGTTGCGGGGAGGGTCTTCGAGTCATTATAATATTTAGTTCCTTATTTACTAGGGAAAAATCTTGAGATAGTGGTGTCTGTCAAGCAACAATATGAGTTTCTTTGCATGTCACCTCTTTCTTACTGTAATTTGCTCTTATTATTGATTCTCTGTAGAGCATTAAACAGGGTGTAAATTGGACTTTTGAGATTCAAAGATTACCTCATAACAACACAAATCTATTATGAATTCCATTAGAACAGTAGCATATGGATTTTTAGATGCTATAATCATCCAAACCAGAATCTCTCTTATCCACTAGACGTCTAAAGCTAGAGCAATTAGATGAACACATTGAATCTTGCAAAGATGGGTCTAGAAAACAAGGTCATTTGATCACTACTCATATCCTTCGGTCACTTTAGCACTTTTAATTTCATTAGTGCATTTCATGTTGTCACATATGGATTTTGCATAACATCCCCTCCCACGCATCCTCTTGTGACCTGATGATGCAAAAGCATTTCATACATTCACTAACATGCTTAAAAATTACAAAACAAGGAAGAAGAATGCAAATGATTGGAGTTTTCATTAAGTAGGGTCTTGTTATGGTCTTTTTTCTTCAAAGTTAAGTTGTCTAACTTTGTAGTCCCTATTTTAAGTGTTTAGTAAATAGTTTAAGTTGTCTTTATCTGGTGGGCCAGGTTTAAGTAGTTTTTCATACTTAAAACAAAGGGTGTAATGATCTTTAGTGACAATTTACTTGAGGGATAAGAAAAGTGATGTTTCTTTATGCCTATAAAAGGGATTAGGGATTTCTTTTGTGTAGTTTTGGTTGATGGTTGAATAAGATTGAGATTTCTCATGTTTCTTACTCTTTTTCTTCTCTTTTCACTTCTAGTCAATGTGTGGATTGTTTCTTATTATTTCTAGTTAAGTTTTAAGCTTTCTTTAGACAAACAAGGTGGAAAGGTTAATTAGAAGAAGTGTTGTCCGGTTAAGAAGCACTTCAAAACCAAGAATTTTCTTTTACCCTTTTTCCAGCACCAGTTTGGTATTAGAGCTAAGCTCCATATCAACTAGGACAGCTAAATGCCACAATTGTCATTCAATTGCAGGAGAATTTGATGAGCTATTACTTAAGACACCAAATTTCTGTTTTTGAGGAACGTCACAAGAGCCCTAAATCGAACAACTCTGGAATAAATACTACTTAAGTACCAAATGCTATGGTGGATGTGTGCGTAGAAGAAGAGCATCGAGATGCTTCTCATGTGTTTGATATTTCGTTTACCTTAGATGAGTCTTTTGTTGGTGATACAAATCAAGATATCATCATTCTATTTGATGTTATTCTTACAACAAACATAAAGAAGAGGGATATTCAAGAGGATAATGAAGGACCCATCTTTGACAAAATTGTCCAAATGAAGAAGATTCCTTTACCCTTGTATTTGATTCACCGAGCTAGCACAATGATGAGAATGCTCACATTCATGATAAGCATGAAAAGGAGAATCTCTTAATGAAAGAATTATATGATAACATTGAGGGATGAGACTTACACTTTGTTGATGAAACAGTCTTTGATGATTACGTAGATGATGAAGATGTTCGAGATGATACACTCTCTAAAGAAGTTAGGAAGCTTCCAATATTTGAGGCATACAATGCTCCATTTTTTACCCAAGGAAGAGCCTATGTTAACTATTCACATTGATGGATATGCAATTCTGGACACTAGTTTATTGGCAACAAAGATGACTAAGGCACTCTACAATCTGTTTCTTGATGGTTTACCCTCTAGCGGAGGAAATAAATATCATGCCTCTTTGGGAACTATAATGTCATTTCTCAAATTACTAAACTCGGGGATGAGTTCTTTTCAAGTGGAGGTGAAGGATGCTGCAGCATCTCATCCATTCAGTGGCATGCTTAAACATTACAAAACAAGGAAAAAGAAAGTAAAGGGTTCAAGTTTAAGTTGAGTAGAGTCTTGTTACGGTCTTATTTTCCTTAAAAGTTTAAGTTGTCTGTCTAGGTTTGGAGGCCGTATTTTAAGTGTTTAGTCATTTTCTACGTTGTTTTAAGTTGACTTTATGTAGTGGGCTAGATTTACATATTTTTTCACTAAGTTAAGACCGAAGAGTATAATGGTCTTTGGTCATAGTTTTGTTGAAGGATAAGCAAAGTGATGCCCCCTTATGTTTATAAAAGGGATCGGGGCTTTTTTTTATGTGTACTTTTAATTGACGGTTGAATAAAAATGAGGTTTCTCATGTTTGTAGCTCTTCTTCTTCTCTCTTTTCACTACTAATCTATACGAAAATGCTTTTTCATTAGTTCTAGTTACGTTTTTGTCTTTGGTTGGACAAACAAGGAGAAAAGGTTAATTAGAATAAGTGTTTTCTGGTTAAGAAGCACTCTATAACCAGAAGGTTCATTTTCATATAATCTGATGGAATTTTTCTTTTTAAAACCCTAGTTAAAACGCCTCTCAACTTTTTTTTCCTGTACCACCTGATCATTTACATTTCTTGATATCTTGGAGGATCATATGAGCTATAAAAGTTCATATATCTTTGATACCACTTTGTTCTTTTTGCCATTATCTTTTCTTTGCCTATCAATGTCAGACACACTCAAGGTTATTGGCAAGATTAGTTGCCTAGACAATTATAAATGAGAAAGGAAATTATATCGTTATTGCTTTTGACTATGAACGTATAAATTTGCCCTTGTATAATTTTGTGTTTCTTTTAATAATTTGTTTATTAGGTGTTAATTATTTACAGTGAAGGGGGGCCTTGGCATAACGGTTGAGATGTCCCCACTTGACTTGAAGGTCACGGGTTCCAAGGCATGGAAAGTGCCTCTTGCAAAATACATGTTAAGTGTGCGTATTATGGCCCTTTGAGGTCTGTCCCTTACTAGACCTGCATACATGGAAGCTTCATGCATTGGGCTGTCCTTATTAATTATTTAGAGTCTAGGACTCAGACCCTTTTACATCTCTATTTCTATGAGTTCTACAATTCCACAACAATTAGCTTATCATCATTTCAAAAGTATTGTCTAATCATAATGTTATAGCTGTTGATGTGGAGCCAGCAAAGCAATTATTGGGAGAACATGACAACATTATCCAAGGTACAAAAAAGAAAAAGTCATCATCAAGACCTTATCCCTGATTAGGGGTTAGTCACATAAATCTTGTTCCTCTATTCCACTCTATAAAGTGCCATGACTTCATTTATTTTTAAAGTTTTTAAATCTTTTCTCACTACTTTTATCCACGTACCTATAGGCCTTGCCCTTGCCCTTGCCCTTGCCCTTGCCCTTGCCCTTTAGAACCTTAGATTGGTATTGTCTCACTCTTTCTAACCAGTGCCATTTTTGGTCTCTGCTGGATATGTTCGAACCATCTAAGTCTAACCTTCCACATCTTGCTTACCTATTGGTGCTACTATTAAGTTTCCTCTAATGTTTTCATTTCTAATTCTATTCTTTCTTGTTCTGCCACTTATTTATCTCAACATTTGCATTTTGGTGACGCTCATCCGATGTATATGATGTTCTTTAATTGCCCAATACTTTGATCCATAGAGCTTGGCTCGCTTTACAGCCATCTTATAGAATTTTTTTCTTTCATTTTGAGAGTTAGCTATTAAGGGCAGCCCCTATGCAAGAAGCTCCCGCCTATGCGGGGTCCAGGGAAGGGGCGGACCACAAGGGCCTATAGTAGGCAGCCTTACTTTGCATTTTGCAAGAGGCTGATTCCACACCTTGAACCTGTGACCTTAAGGTCACATGACGACAACTTTTACCGTTGTGCCTAGGCTGCCCTTCTTGAGTGGTAGCTGTTAATCACACAAAACTCCAGAGGCGCATCTCCATTTGATCTAACCTACTTCTATTTTTTAGGTAACCTCTCTATCCATCTCTTCGTTCTCATGAATTCTCGATCCCAAGTATCGGAAGTTTTCTTATAGGGGGACTTCTTGGTTATCAATCTTTATTGGTACTTCACTCTTGTTCCCCTCCTTGCTAAAATTGCATTTCATATACTGTATCTTAGTTCGGCTAATTTAAATCCTTTAGATTCTAATGCATCTCTCGATAACTCTAGTTTTGTGTTTACGGCCTACCCTATCTTATCAATCAAAATTATATCATCTACAAATAACATGCACCATTGAATCTCCTTGTTCAGCTATTTTGTTAACTTATCCACAACGTGAATAGGTATGGGCTCAATGCCAATCCTTGGCGCAATCCTATAGTGATAGGAAAATCATCAATTTCTCCATTAGTGGTCCTAACGTTTGTTACGACTCCTTCTATATTCTTAATTATATCTATGTACCCCGTAAAACTCCTTTCTCGCCCAACACCCACCATATTAGTACATAGAAAAAAGTACAAGTTAAATAGCTTAATTTTTTAAGTATACAGCACAAAGTTTAAGTTGCAAAAACAAAAAGCAAATGAAATAGATGGATCTTGATTTGACTTTTAGAAGTTCAACTAGTATCTTTCTTTGCTGTCTAGGAACCTTCCTCAAGCTTTGGAAAGAAATTAACATGAGAAATGAAAATAAAGTTTTAGAAGTATCCTCACAATTTCTATCAGTTCAGCCCACATGCAATGCAAAGGTGTCATGTGTTACACATATGGACCTATTTGGAGGAAAACCGTAAGTGGTTTGGGTTTGCATATGTGATACAACCATCACATCAGTTAAATGTACCAAGTTAAAATGTTTCAGCATTAAACAATATGCACTTCCACTAGTTCCACCTACAGCAGTTTGCTAGCTAGATATAATTCATCTCAGTCACGTCCAAAGATTTATTGGCATTTGGTTGCCAAAAGTCGCTTTTTAGTTGATACGTACCTCATTCTAGGACTGGAAGTTAGCAATACACTTGCAAATGGATTTGAAAGCACAGTTACATATATGCTGTAGAGCTATTGTCTTCCACTATAAACATTTTTGTATTAATAAAGAAAAGGAAGAGCTATTGCAGGGGATATTTCATGGCATCCCATTTGGTTATGCAACTGGAACTCTACTTGATCTCTGTAACCCATTCTTTTCTTTTTGTATTTCTGTGCAGGCATTGCAGACACCATTTAGGAGCTATCTTCAGGAGATGTTGGCTCTTGTAAGTGCTTCTACCAAACAAGTTTTATATGAATTCAGTTGGCCTTATTGATGTTTTAGGTTTCAAAATTATCCTGCATTTACTTCTCATTGATTTTGTTTGTTGTTTGTCATTCTCAAAGTTTATCCTTCAGATAGAATTCTCAGTCATTAGGTATAATTGCTTTTGCATGTCCACTGGTTAGTAAGCTAATAAATAGGATATAAAACGTATAAAAGTTGACATTGGGGAGTAGAGCAACTTGGATGCATTATGGGCATTGTTTGATTTCTTTTACAGAAGATAATGATAATGGATGGTTTCAGCACTGACTAGAAAATACTATTGCTAAGACTTAAACATACAGCTCGATTCCTCAAGGATGTTTTATTTGTACATAATCATCTTAAGAAGGTTTTACTTATCAAGAAAACATTGCACTATTGAGTTCAGGAACCCACTGCAACCAGGATTTTCTATTAGCTTCAGCAGTTCATGAATTCTTTGTAGTTTGTTTAAGTTTCAGGTAGGCAGACGAGATCTGCTTGAATATGATTTTATGGCTTTGAGGTTATCTTAGGTACTCAAGGAATTAAGCACACACTTGGAAAAACCACAGGGAATTGCTATTGTTATTCAGCACGCCCTTCAGTAGCCATATATGTAGGGAGACTGAATCTTGTACCATCTGTTGCACAACTTAAAGCAAAGGAAGAGTGATTGCTCACAACTTCAACTAATTACCATTTGATCTGTTGTCGATGGATGAGCATGTGTACAGTAATTAGTCTCGCATGTTCTGTGGATAAAAAGGAAAAACTCTAGCCCAGTTTGATCTGTTGTTGATGGATGAGCACATGTGCAGTCACTAGCATCTTGCATGTTCTGTGGATAGAAATGGGAAAACTCTAGCCGAGTATATGAACCACTTTGGAGATATTGTTTGGAGACTAGATTCAGTATTTGCAAAATTGGCTAAGTTAACTCTTCGTAGGCACTCTTCATATGGATTTTGTTTCGTAGCTCAATCACTTGGACTTTGTATGTGAACCTTGAGGATGTGTTTGGTCCAGATGAGCAACTCTAAAGGTCGTATATTTTGGTTGCATTTATTGTGGTTCATCTTCTAATGTCACGTGATGTGTGGATCATGCTTTTATGTTTACACTTGAGTGAAAAGGTTGTGGCGGGTGCTTGATCTTTGATGGCTATAATTCTTGGATCTGCTAAAATGAGAAACTTGGCATTCTGTTATAGTGCTGTACTACAATAAAAATTTCCTGATGCATCATCATTCTGTCAAAACACGGTGTCTAGAAAATACTTGGGGGCTTTGAGGGAGGCATATGACCTAAATTGTGGCTTCTCCATTTCTATGCTGAAGATGGAGAACACCCGCTCTCCCCATTTTGATTCATCTGGTCCGTCTCACTGTGTATCTTCCATGGACTCTGTAAATTGAACTCGAAATGTTGGCCGTTTTGTCTCATTTTCTGACACGTGCAAGGTTCTTAGCACTTTAGCTGATATGTTGGATCTAAGTGCACAAATGGAAGGGTGGAATATTTGTAGAATTGAGCATGGGGTGGTGCCGATTCATCTCTTCCTGGGTAATAAAGTGCTCTGAGCTTGTCATTTCTAGCCTCTGGTTTGTGCTATCTGCATGGATGCTGCGTTTTATTGGAGACCAGCAACACTGATTTCTTAGCACATTTCTTTATTTGAAAAGCAATGAAAATGTGGAAAAAGCATGTTTCCAATGGAAAAGGCCACCATGACAAGAAGTACCTTTGTGCAAAATTGCAGATATAACTTGAATATTAGATGAGAAGAATATTGGTTGATTTTGGGTTACCACACCTTAAACATGAAGGTCAACTTTCGGTTTATTTTGTGGAGGGCCAGTTCTTGCAGAGCCCCACTTAACTTGGAAGACTAGTGTTTTAGTTTCAGTGCAAGATGCTGAGAGTTGAGGATTCGAACTGGTTTCATGTCCTTTCGTCATTGTCGTTGTTGCAGGTAAAGAAAGAGAGGGCTGAACGCGAGGCATTGGGAGCTTTGCCACTATATCAGCGGACCATTCCTTGATTGAACTGGTATGCTTTTGTATATGGTGCAGAGTTCCTCTGAAATAATTTGCAGGTTTTATTTCCTATAAGCTTCCTAGTAAAATTAGTGTGTAAGAACTTCTGGACCAACATGGTCTATTATCACATGTTTGTGTCTTCATAATGTAATGTCTACACCAGTTGGCATTTAGAAAGGAGGTAAACTATTTTCAAATCTACTCCATTGGCGCATTTGGTTTGCTGGTTTGATAAAGTTCAATCTGATTTGTTGAGGCACCATTGTCTGGCTACAATGAGTAGATTTAAAAATATGTAACAAGACTGAGATGTTCAACGGTTTTGATCTTGGAGCAAGCTATGTAGTTGCAGGCGCGACTAGTCGTAAGACTCAAAGAGGCACAACCTTGCAACCTGACTAAGGCCAGGTGCCGAAGGTGCAGTGCCTAGTTGTGCGACTTTTTGCGCTTTCTCCTCCGACTCCAGGTGCCCCCGTAAGTGATATAAAACCTTATTTTTTCTTTTATTCTTCTTCTTGGGACTTTTCGTCTACTCTGACCTGCCCAGGGCTGTCAATGGACCTGGACAGTCTATTTGATGGTGGATGGTCGCTGTCAGATGGTACTTGGACGTAAAATGGACATATAAAAGAATCCATTGGATAACATGTAGACTTGAACTGGATCAAGACAATTTTCTAAAATTTATTTTATAGTTTCAAGTTCAAATTTTTTTTTTTGTTTAAGTATGCTAAAGTGTCCTTATTTAATTATATAGAAGCTTTTTAGAAAGTATTTTTGTTATAATAAAAAGTCATTTTGGGGTTTTTTTAGTACAGTAAACTCTTCTACCTAAATATAGAATCTTTGAAAATATTTTTAACTTTTCCTCTAATTTAGTAGATTAATTAAACTTTTGTATGATTGCTCAGAACAAAACTACTTCATGTCTAAGAATATTTATTTCTTCTATTTCAATACTTATAGTTTTTTACATAATTGCAATTACTTAAGATCACATGACAGTGCCAAATCCCACATTAGTTGAAGACTTTCACTTTTGATTTGATTAATCGGTACTACTTTTGCTTTCCTACAAATAAGCAACATTTCACCTTCACTTCGATTTATATTTCTTTTTGTGTGATATTTCTTTTTGTGTGATAAATCAGAAGAAAGAAAACTAGGTAAAAAGGGCAGCCCTAGTGCACGAAGCTCCTGCCTATGCGGGGTCCGAGGTAGAGGTGGACACAGGGGCTTATAGTAGGCATCCTTAGGCTGATTTCACGCCTTGAACTCGTGACCTCATGGTCACATGACGATAACTTTTACTGTTGCACAAGGCTCCTTTCAAGAAAGAAAACTAAGCACAGACAGCAAATTCAAAACTTGGATTGCAACTACTGCTATCCCCGTTGTATGGGTAAAAAAGAAAAAACACAGAAGCGACGACGACTGTAATAATGATGTGGCGATGCGGAAGACCAAAAGATGATCGAATATGAGCCTGCATAATTCCACATGTGCGTAGTCTGGCTGTTTATGGGTCTCTTCTTAAACTGTCTTTCTTTGTATGGCAATTAAAAAGATGTAATATTATATGTAGCCTCCAGTTCTTCGTTCCATGTTCCTCTTATAATTAAGCAGAGGTTCTCGTTCATCCCAATTTGGGGTGGTCTGAATCAGAGTCTCATTCAAAAAAGTGCCTGGCTGGTTGACTGCAAATGGACGGAAAGTGTGAATTTTAGGTCTTCAGCGCGATTCAATTTCAAGCTGTAAAAAACTTTCCACAGAGAATTTCTTTTTCCATGGAAATCAGTTTCCATTCCATTTCTTCCACCCAAACTTATACTACAATTGAATGTTAAATCCTATTCTTCAATCCATACTTATAATGTTTGGACTCATAAATGGAGAAAAAATGTGATGGATTACCTATTTTTATGAATGATGGGCCCATAACCTATTTATGTTTAATTCTCGCATTGGAAAGGATGACCGTTTCCCTCGTGAAGGGGAGACATGCCAGTGGGAAACCGTTAGGAAGAAGAGGAAAGAGTGAATCGGGATTAATCTTGTGGGCAAAAATCTTCTCGAAACATATTTTTAGTGGTTCAAGTTCTTGAGCCTTTCCTAGCATTGGTCTTGGACCTGACTTGACCTTTAGAACGATAGTGCACCATGTCACAGGGTGACTAGCCTGAAGCTCCCTCAACCCCTTCTCGAGGTGCGCGATGGTGCTTGATCTTGGAAGCAGATCTATTTTGGGCTACTAAGAATTGACCCAAGAAGAAAGGAGATTTTGGGTTAAGTAGTTAGCCCTGAAGCAAAGGAATTAGTCCAACTAGTTCAGCCTGCCTACGGAGGCCCTCCTAATGATGAATTTAGTCGAGTCAACTCATGGCTCACTCGGATCTCAAGCTACATTTTCAGTAAATTAATTCAACATGCCGAATAAATCCATAAGCTTACCACAACTTTCAAATAGAGTTAGCATAGAACATTTCCAAGATGCCCAACCCCCCAAAACTCACCTCTAGCTTTCCCAACCTGTCACTCTGGGGCCTAGCGGGATAGTTTTGGACGGGATATAGCGATTGTCCACCTTTTATCTCTAGCTCAGAACATAGATAACTTGCATAAGAAGGAAGAAAAGAAAAGGCCTCTGCATGGGGCCCAAATCGCTGAGTGCACAAGTATAGACAGATAAGGACCAGTAGTGAGAAGGAAACAAATTTTGTGTCAATTCATAGTTGATCCAAAATAACATAAAGACTTTATTCCAATTAGGGGTCAGCAAATAATCAAACACACATGACAAATAAAATGATCAAACAACAAGATTCTCAAAAATAGAAGAAAAGAGGGAGTAAAAACTTTAGAGATCCAGAATGATAGATAAGAATCATCTGAAATAACGAACAAGAATGATGCTTTCCTATTTTCAGGAAGCAATTTGTGATTTCTTTGTGCGTATTGGAAAATAGATCAAGAGAATGCAGGTTCTGGGGAAGGGGCAGACTACAGGGTTTAATGGTATGCAGCCTTATAAAAGAGGCTATTTCTACGCCTCAAACTTGTACCCTCAAGGTCATATGAATGACGACAACTCTACCATTATATATATATATATATATATATATATATATATATATATATATATATATATATATATATAAGAGAGAGAGAGAGAGAGAGAGAGAGAGAGAGAGAGAGAGAGAGATATTTGCAGATACAAATGGTTATAATGAGAGATATTTGCAGCTCAAATCTGTAGCTGCACCTTTCAAGAGGTTAGGGGTTGATGGTGGGAGAGACAACAAGAGAGAAGAACTGAGAAAAGAGAGCACAAATGGACAGGCTCGAGGATCAGACCGAGAAAAACAAAAAGTACGTATGTGGGAGAAGTTAAGGTCCTGAAGAAGAGTGCAAATTGAGAGCGAGGAGAGCTGGGTTTTCTCGAAGGCTTTCCCTTTTCTGAAAGAGAGGAAAAATGAGTTTCAGGGCCATGTATTCACCCGCATGCCTTGACTTACGTGAGTAAATTACAGAGTTGAGTAATAGTTAACTAATGCCAGATCTTCAAGCACAAAATGTTAATTAGCGGCAACCCATTTCTCCAATTCTGCAGCCCAGGTGCCGCATAGCAGCCATGGTCATCCACAAGCATCTATAAGCCGCCTTATTAGCTATCTATTGTAGTGAACATAAGCCGTTTGATCACGTAGCTAGAACTTTTCATTTCCAATAAAGAAGGATGCCTCGTTGCAGGACCATGTTGAATGTTCATAAGATAGGATGAACAGGATACGAGTAGCTAGAAAGGAAAATTTTTAATACTTATGCCTGTTGGCATCCATTATTTAAGGTAAAGTTCTCCCCGAAGCAGCCAAAGGACCTGTAAATATTGCAGATATACGGTGAGGCCACCCGGTTTCGCCAAGCATACGACATGCTGGATCACCCTTGCTCCTATAATCTGTCCACATCGTAGTCTACACTTTCTTGCAACACAGAGTCCGCATAGTGACCGGCTTCGCCCATTTTCACGGACACCACCACCACCACCACCGTGCAGATCAGAAGAATTGCTGCAATCTTTTTGGTCCCCATCTTTACTTTGTCTACTGTTGGATCATTGAAATCGATAACAAGGGATTGGTTTTAAAGGAATGTGAAATTGGCGAGAGCTCTATTGTTCCTACAGTCATTATCTGCCAACTAACACACCAATATCTTGGTCATCCTGCAAAACTGGCATTGGTACGACAATCCTAGCCATTGACTACTTCCTTGCATGCAGACGTGTTAAAATCTTAGGCAACGGCGCCCAACAGATTGACAACTCAGATTGCTCAGTAAGTTTAATACAGATTGTACCATAATATGCTGCTCCAACTTAGGCCTTTGACGAAGGAGTTCCATTATTTAAGGCGAAGGTTGTCTAGAACAGAGAAGATGTACTGTCGGCGGGATCAAATAAAGGATTCCATTGAATTTTCAACTACTCCGACCATTTTGATGGGCGACCAAGTATGAGTGTGCCGCAACGACGCTTTGCTGTAAACTTTTTGAGTTCACGATGTTAAAAAACTAAGTTTTGCTGTAAAAGTCGCTGCCGATTAGCTGCTGATTTGTTAAAGCAGTTGCAAGAAGCCTGAAGATCAAACAATTTCCTGAATGTATCCAACTATAGAAGAAAGGAAGAAGCTGGAGCCAACGGCGAAAAATGCTGTAAACATGAAATGTTAATTCTTCCATACCTTTGGAGCCTTCGCGCAATGGTAAAAGTTGTCGTCGTGTGACCTTGAGGTCACGGGTTCATGGTGTGAAAAGTCTTTTATGAAATGCAAGGTAAGGTTGTGTACTTTAGGCCATTGTGGTCCGCCCCTTCTCTGGACCTCACATAGGCAAGAACTTCGTGCACCGGGGGCTGCCCTTTGGAAGAAATCATGAAATGTAAAAGGATTTAGCATCATGAATGTTTGAATTGAGATTGAGATTGATATTAATTCTATGTGTCGATGAGCAAAAGGTTAAATAAATAAATAAATATGGGTGTGTTAATTTCAACTGTTTCATGCAGGTGCGAGGAGTGTTAGAAACTTTTTCGAGTCAATTATATGTCACCTGCACTTTATATTTGTATTAAATAGCTAAAATTAATATATATATATATCTGTGTGTGTGTGTGTGTGTGTGTGTGTGTGATATTTGATTGGTTGGGAAAAAGTTTCTAACTGTCATTTTCTCTAATTTTTTCTATTTTCTGCTTCTTTTTTTTCAGTTAATCAAATATCACCTGTATAAAATAGTTGAAATTAACACACCCCGTGCATATATTGTTTTTATATGTTCTTAATTGAGTCTTGTACGCATTTATCATCCCATGAAAGCTCCAGCTGCTTGATTGCATGGCATTTATCTATAAATAGCCTCCAGATTTTAGAAAGGAATGCAAAACCGAAGGGCCCACTTCTCTATGATGAGCCCTCACCTTTGGATGATTTGACTTGTTCATCTGATTTCTCTTGCTTCGTCTAATCATCCATTTGAACATGTTTAACTTATTAAAGCAATAATTTTGTTTCCTTTCATAAATACAAAGGTCTAGAGTAGGATAATTCAATTATTCAATCAATGCCATCCAATATAATGAGGACCACGGAATAAACTCGTAAATATTCCATACTCCATCCGCACAATTAGTGTATTAAATACATTTTCTATTGTTTGACATTGGTTTCTTTCATATTCTAATAAAGTTATATGTATGTGTGTGTGTGTGTGTGTGTGAAAGAGAGAGAATAAGGTGTCTGGCTTGGACAAAAGTACATATGGGGGCCTAGCTGATTGATTAGGTTCATTCTACGTATACGATTTCTGGTACAAAACTTGTGTATGATATGGCCCATAAGATGAACGGTACGGATCATCAAACCTTTGGGTTATTCGCACGAAAAATCTATATAGTAATGTCGGCAGCTCCAGGCTTTGATCATTGAACAGGGACAAGGAGGCTCCGCTTGTATTTACAGCAGCTCTTATTCTTTCGTTTATAAGTATGGGCATCCACCATTTAACGCTTCTTTCAGCACGTTGATCCGGTCTGTCCATCTGATTTCCCCACCAGTAGCCAACGATTGGATCATCCAAAAACTTTACTTTTCGTCATTAAATCCGCACCATTGGTCATACTAACTCAGTAGCTGCACATTTCCCGTGCTCAAAGTACATCTTTTAGATGCTGAACTCATCCAATCCGCACGGTATTTGGACTTCTACGCATCTGTAGCCATAGAAATCAGATGAACGGTCGGATCAACGAAAGGTGGGTCCTTCGCGCAAAAGTTTAGCACCACACCTTCCATAGGATATTCCTCTTCAGAACTCAATTGGAAGATCATTTAACGGTTAAAGATTCTCCAACAACGGTATAATCTATCCATCTATAACCAGGCCCCGCCTACTGATAAAGTGGGCCCAACTATATCCGCTTATCTGAGACCGTAGAGGCGTAGAGATTGACTTTTAGCTACCAATCTGTTTAAAATCAGATCCTACTGCAATAATAACCCTCTCTCTCTCTCTCTCTCTCTCTCTCTCTCAAGATCTAAAACAAGACAGAAAGGGTGAGAAACAAACAAACAAACAAACCGAATCTAGAGAGAGAAACAGAAGCAGCAGAAGAACGGAGATGGTTTTCAATAGCCCGTTAATCGTAACCGTCGCTTCGCTCGCGGCAGATCTCTCCCAATACATCGCCTGCAATCCCCAGCGTCTGTCAAGCGAACAAGTTCTTGATCTCGTTTGCTGCCTTCCATTACAGCAACTCGGAAGACTCGCTCTCTGTTTGTGGTCTTTCTTCTGCTTCCCCTCCCCAGACTACTACCCAGATTCTTCTTCGGATTCATCATCGGATTCTTATTACGATTCGTATGATTCTCATTCTGACTGAGTCTTGATCGATTTCTGTATAGTAAAATCCTTTCTTGATTGACTTTTCGATTGATCTTATTCTGTTGTAAATATGATCAAAGATATAGAGAGATGTTTCTGGGATTTTATATTGTTTTGGGTTTTGGGTAGATTGCTGATTTTCTGATGAAAGACTAGATTTTTGGGTTTCTTTGTTTTTGTTGTTTGGGGTAATCTACTTTGTAAAGTGCTATAATGTAGATTTTGTTACTTAATTTTGGGTTTTTGTCCAAAGCAGTGGATTTGATTGTTTGTTGCTTCAATTATGGATTAGGTGATTCTCAGTTTTCGCGTCTAGATAGGACCCTATTGAGAACAGCTAATGATGTATAGGATCATTGGCAGAAATTACTGGTAACTGTTAGCTATTGATGTATAAGGAACCTTCCTTTATGCGGTCTGAGTTGGTTGTAGAGGATGGTGGGAGGTCAACTTCGATAGGAAACAAGAGGCAAATTGTCTATTTTTAGTTTGAGAAGAAAAGGCGTGTTTACGGAAGGTAATAGACTATTGCTAGTGAAAGCTTGGCATTGAAGCACACTTTTAAGGAATTATGATGTTGATAATAATATGCCTATTGACATGAATTCGCTAAAGGTCATAGCGTTCGCACCTATTTTTCCTTTGAAGGTAATTGAACATCAGATGCAGTCGTCATTTCACTTTACAAATGACAGATGCAGAACAATATGTGCTCTCAAAGTTGAGGATAAGTTCCTAGTGATGCTAAGATTGAGCTTGAGAATGTGCAATTTGATTATGATTAAGTTCACTAGAGGAAAAGCATGTTATGTGAACTTGATTGAAGGAAAGCTGTAATGGTTTTATGCCTCAACAGCCCGTTGGGTCTGAAATTGATCCATTTTACTGATTGGAGGTTGCGTCTCATGGTAAAAGGAAATTCTGAACTAGTAGAATGTCACTATAAGTACCAGGGACATAAAGAGACAAGTATACCTTACACAACAAAGATAATACTATTAGATGTTCAAACTCCCTGTCAAACATGGCCCAAACATTACCATACCAAACTTGCAACAGTCTCCATAAGTAATCAGTATATTCAGTGCCAAGTTCTTTGGTAAACCTGCTAATTGATATATTTTCTAGGAACCTCTACCTGAATAAAGTTGTGGTTATTTCAACATTTATTGTTCTTTCATGGAACAACTTGCTGGTTATGCCTGCAGTAGCTTCACAGTCAGAGAACATCCTTTTTCTCTCATAAATTTTCAATCCCATCTCTGAAGTTAGTATCTCTAGTAAGATTAACTCAATGTAATATGTCACTTGGGATAAGGTCTTGATGATGATGAATGTAATGTGTCACTTGGTACCGTGGCTCTGTTGTAAATATGAAGAAAACCCCTTTAAGCAACACTCTACTTATTTTTCCTAATCACCAGATACCCACAAAAGAAGGTACAATACTTAATAGGTGAGCATGTACGAGGAGGTGATTTTATCTAATCAAAATCAAGATAACTTGCATACTTGAGTCTCATTGATGCTGGGGAATGATTCCTTGATCTAGCTCACCCTTTAGCACTTAGCACTTCAGGATTGCATGAGTTACAAATATTTGAAAATGCATGGATTGAGTCTATCAAACATGACAAACAGCATCCTGAAAGGACTTAGGTGAAAAGATGGATAACAGACCCCATGAAAATTTCCGATAAGGAAACAAATTTTGTTGGAAACAAAATGAGCGAGTGGACTTTTATCGTTATGGACAGCTGGCGGAAGTTGAGAACCAATAGGATTAGACAGAGGACTTGGATTAGCATGAGCATACGGAGAGTGGTTGGTTTGCTGACTCGAAGAAGGCTGAACATCCTTCTTATATAAACCTGTAGGGAATCCTGAGTCCTGTCAAGGCAAATTAATTAGGGGAGAAGAGCTTGTTTTAATCAAAAGGAAGGAAGAATAAACTGGAAAATCTCTTAGATCTTATCTGATATGATATTTTGTTTTGAAATGGATGTTTTTACCTTGTCATTGGAAAGAAAAGAGTTGAAATGGAAAGAAAGAAAAATACAAGAATAGAATGACAGGAAGACCACTAATAATTGAGGATGTTGAAGTACAAGAATACATGACAAAGATAACAATAGTAGATCATCAACAGTCTTGACTGTTATGCCTACTAGCCTGCTGACCTCTCAAACTGAGGTTTTTACCTTGCTGCTTCCTCAATTTTTTACTTGTTCATTAGTAGATGCCTGTTGTGTTTCACCTCTTGCAGATGATTTCTGAAAATTATTCTAATCAAAATTTCAATAAGTCACAAAGTTATTTTTTTTCTCTAGTAACTTTAATTGACTAAGAAGGGGACCCTGCATATGCTGGAGCTTCGTGCTCTGGGCTTCCTTTTAGCAACTTTAGTTGACTAAGAAGGGGAGCAGTGGCGCAATGGTTGAGTTGTTGCCATGTGACCTGGAGGTCATGGGTTCGATGCATGGAAATAGCCCCTTGCAAAAATGCATGTAAAGACTAGATACTATAGACTCCTTGTGGTCCGCTCCTTCCCCTGATGCTGCATATGCGGCAGCTTCGTGCACTTGGCTGCCCTTTTTTAGTAAGTTTAGTTGACTGCACGTTGTCGCAAATGAAGGGCATCCTTTCATTCCAAAATGCCATTCAGGTATAGGCTAAAATTTGATTGACAGTAGATGCTTGTGAAGAAGAACAGAGGAGGAGGAGGAGGAGGAGGAGGAGAAAGCAAGTGTGACTTGTATATCAACTAATTTATGACTTCAAAAATGAGCAAACTGCATTTAAGCGATAAACTCCAACTCCTGTCCTCGAGCTGAATCTTGTAAAATGTCCTGCATGCAGTATCTTCCATGAGTACATCTCATGCTTGATCATGGTCAGAAGAATGAGCATGAATCACCTTATCACTTGTGACATTCCTCTAAAGAAATTGCTATCGGTCTATATGCTCAGTCTTATCATGAAAAGCGGGAATTTCAGATAGCTTGATTGGACCCTGATTGTCCAAAATAATTTATTTGAATCAAATGGAAGATGAAGTCCCTGAAGTAGATATGTGTCCATGCAGGTTGTTGCAGCTATGGCATATTTGTCAGTGTCTGTACTTGATCTGGTGACTATATTCTGTTTCTTGTTGTCCCATGATACTAGACAACCACTAACCAGCAACTGCCAACCGTATAGTTGATCTTCTACTTTTGGAGTCACCTACTCAGTCTGCGTCCTCCATCCTTGACCTCAATGTAAATCCTTCTTTGAGCTGTAAACTGTAAAATACAACCTTGAATCCGTCTTGTATACATCATGATGCTTCTGTGCTTGCAGATGTTCTTTTTTTGGATGATATAGATATTGGCAAACTTGATTTGCTGCATGAGTAATATCAGATCAAGTGAAGGTTAGATAAGTGCATTACCCCAGCCAAGATATACCTCTAAATCCATTACATTCTTCTTTACCTCCCATTTTCTTGCATATGTAGCTAGTCTGCTAGCTTAGAATTCACATTTTAGATCTGTTCAAAAGATGATTGGTGTAATTTCATTGTCTAAGAGCCATTCCTTGATTCGTCCAATTTCAACAGCAAGAAACCACTCAACACTGGTAACTTCATGTTAAATTCTTTCTTAAGACTGCAGTTGATCTTTTCAGTGCCATCGTTTTCATTCCTGTGAAAAATGTCCTCAAAGTAATGCTGTTCACGTGACTCATGTCTGAGTTTGCTAAGGAGAGAATATATTATTTGCATCCCTGTAGCTTATCCTTATACAAATGCATGTGATTTATCAGACCAAGCTTAAGGTGTCTTCTCGATCTTTAGAAAGCATTCTTTGACTTCCATAATATGATCTTCTGTTTACTGTCCCAATCCCTTGGGCTGCTCCATGTATGCCTTTCAAACCAGCTATCACAAGTCATCTAGACTTTCATTTGGTCTAGCTAGCAGGCATTTGTAGTTGGAAAATGCCAAAATTACTCTCATTCTAATTGTCTTGACTACAGGACTCATCATGTAAGCTTTGACCGCTGATTGCACCATTTTGCCTGTATTGGTTCCCTATGACACTAGTTTAAATTTGTGGATTCACTTTGCTGCAAACCTATGCCTTATCTTAGGCCCAAGCAACTTCTTGTAATTCTTGTATAGGTCAGTCCTCTCCTCTTCTATGCTTTAGTCCATATGTTGCTTGTGATAACTAATGGAGAAGGCTCAATAGCAGTGATTATGTGATCTGCCATAGCCTGAACATGCTTTTTTTTAATAATAATTTATCTGAAGTGTCACCAAAGACGATGAGATCAAACAAAAGTGGAAAGTTACTTTCAAAAATTACAAAATGACAATTGCCCTAAGAATATAGGGATTGAAAGTACTCTAAACCTAAATAACATTGGACATTATAGATATGATCGTAAGATTAGAATACCTAAAGTGAAAGAGGCCTTGAAAATGATGAAATTAGGAAAGGCCCTAGGGCCCAATGATATACAAATAGAGGTTGAGAAGTATATGGGAGATATTGGAGTATTTTGGTTGACCAAATTATTTAATAAGATTATAAAATTAAAGAAAATGCCGCATGAATAGAGGAAGAGCTCTATTATATTAGTTTATAAGAATAAAGGGACATACAAAGTTGCACTAATTATTGAAGGATCAAACTTATGAGCCACACTGTGAAACTTTTTGAAAGAGTGATTGTAAAGAGTTGCGGCTTGAGACAAGCGTATTGGAGAACCAATTTGATTCCATGCCTAGGAGATCTACTATGAAAGCTATTTTCTTACTAAGACAATTAATAAAGAAATATAAGGAGAAGAAGAAGGACCTCCACATGGTCTTTATTGATTTGGAGAAAGCTTATGATAGGGTCCCTAGAGAGTTAATATGGAGAATGTTGGGTGAGAAAGAGGTTTCATGGGGGTATATGGACATAATTAAAGATATATATAAGGGAGCGGTAACAAATGTTAAGACCACTAGCGAAGAGACCAGTGATTTTCCTACCACTGTAAGATTGTACTAAGGATCGGCATTGAGCCCATACCTTTTCACATTAGATATGGATGTTAACAAAACATTTACATGAGAAGATTTCATGGTACATGCTATTTGCAAATGATAGTGTTAATTGATGAGACAATGGATGGCGTAAATACGAAGGTAGAGTTGTGGAGAGAAGCATTAAAACCTAAAGGATTTAAAATCAGCTGAACTAAGACAGAATGTATGGAATGCAATTTTAGCAATGACAGGAGCGGGAGTGGAGCACCAATAAAGATGGATAGCCAAGATGTCCTCTTAAAAGACCACTTTTAGTGCTTAGGATAGATGATTCATGAGAGTGGAGAGATTGAGAGGAAGGTTACTTAGAGAATCCAAGTAGGTTGGAACAAATGGAGATGTGTATCTTGAGTTTTGTGTGATTAGTGGTTACCACTCAAACTAAAAGAAAAATTCTATAGGATGGTTGTAAGGCCGGTTATGCTCTATGGATTAGAGAGTTGGGCAGTTAAAGAACATCATGTTCATAGAATGAGTGTAGCAGAAATGAGGATGTTGAGATGAATGAGTGGCAAGACAACAAAGGATAGAGTTAGGAATGAAAACGTTAGAGGAAACTTAGGGGTAGCACCAAAAGGTAATAAGATAAGGGAGATTAGACTTAAATTGTTTGGACATATCCAACATAGACCGTGAACGACACTAGTTAGAAAGAGTGAGGTAATGCAAGTAGAAGGCTTTAAAAGGGCAAGGGGAAGGCCCAAAAGAACATAGATAGAAGTGGTGAGAAAAGATTTAAAAACTTTGGGACTAAATGAAGCTATGACTCTGAATAGAGGAGAATGGAGGAACAAGATTCATGTGGCCGGCCCCTTATTGGGATAAGGTCTTGATGATGATGATCTGAAGTGTCGCCAAGTCTGTGATTCGTCCAAATAAGGGATTGTGTCATCAGGCAGTGATTGAGATGGGTCGAGAAGATGCTGGCATAAACGGAGATACCCTTCCCTTGATCCAACGCCAAGTGTGAGGAGAAGTCGTAAGAAAGGAACAAGTGACAAATGGATGGAGATTAGCATTGTCAATAATGTTAAGGAACCCTCTTTGCCCTTTGCTAATCCTTTCACATCACATCCTTTGGTGAGACCTCTCACTCAGTGTTGGAATAATCTGTAGCAGATGTATCCTATGGCCAAAGATACGAATAGTTAAGATGGAAGCTAATAATACAAAGATGAGGTGCACTGCCCAGTTTAATTTAAGGCAGAATATTCATGAAGTGCACCAGTAAATGCGTAGCATTCCTCAGATGGAGTTGTGGACCAAACAACTATCAGGTCTTATAGGGCTTGTGCTCAAAAATACTATTCTGGATGAGGATCGTGGACATGACAGCTGTTGTTACTTGTCAGTCTAGCCTTAATCATTAAAGGCATGGAAGTATATATTTATCCTGTCACTATTAGGTAGGTTTTTAATATATCAGCTCAGATGCTTAGTGTTATGAATAATGAACTAGTAGAAAATAGAAAGGACATTGTGTTATAAGACATATATCCATGTGACAGAAATCATCAGCATAAAAAACATAGAATTTAGTAGTAAATAAAGATAACATAAGGACTGGGCCCCACACATTAGAATGTATTTTGAGTAGAAATTGAGAATGGATTAAAACAATTGAAACAAAGTTTAACGTGCTTACAATTAGATCGTAAGGAAAAGTAATTAGGCCCCATCTATTTCTGATGGGGCAAAAACATTGATGCCAGGTAGACAACAATGAAGAGATGCAGAAGAATAGTAAGTTGCAGCTCTAAACTTTGATACAGAGGATCTGGAACCAGGTGCTTCCCGAGCCAAGAGGTTGTGGTTAAGCCTCTTTCCTGGTATTAAATCCTGCACTGGAACCAGTGCAGTCAAGATAAACTAGCCAGAAAATTGTGTAGTGAACTGGAATAGCAGATTATCACCCATAACATTTCAAAATTGGAAAAGTAAGCTAAAAAGGGCAGCCCCAGTGCATGAAGCTCCCGCCTATGTGGGGTCCGGGGAAGGGGCAGACCACAAGGGCCTATAGTAGGCAGCCTTACCTTGCATTTTGCAAGAGGCTGATTCTACCCCTTGAACCTGTGACCTCAAGGTCACATGACGACAACTTTTACCATTGCGCTAAGGCTCCCCTTCGAATTGGAAAAGTAAGCTACTGAGGTAAATGTTAAGAATAGGAAACGGGCCAAAGGAAGATGAGATAGAAGCAATCTAAAGACTCTAAACATGAGTGTTTGGCAAAGTAGATTATCAACCATCACGTTTTTCAGCACCCCACACTATATGAGATTGTTTGAGTTGGTCAAGATTTCAGAGTATATACTGATTTTCTGCATAAAGTATGCAGAGTTGTGGAGAAGCCTGACCTCATGGTATGCAGATTGAGTATGAGCAATATGCCTAATGAGTCTTTTTCCTTGTGCTTTGTGTCAACTAGCTAGCTCTTTATTGAAATTTATGAGACTTTTCAGTAAATCCAATACGGTATCCAACTTGTTAGTTGTCATTAGCAGCTAGCTTATCATCATCATTGGTTGACATTAGCAATTTGATTTCTACCAATCCACAGAACAGAGCTTCTCTTTGGCCTTTTGACTTCTGATATTCTGAGTTAACAACTTTGTACCTGGTGGCATTGTTTCAACAACCCACATTGTACGAGATTATATGAGTTGGTCGAGATTCAGAGTGTGCTAATTTTCTTTCACAAAGTATGCAGAGTAATAGAGAAACCGGATTTCATGGTATGCAGGATTCAGTGTCAGCAATGTG
Source organism: Warburgia ugandensis (assembly GCA_035236585.1). Lineage (NCBI taxonomy): Eukaryota > Viridiplantae > Streptophyta > Magnoliopsida > Canellales > Canellaceae > Warburgia > Warburgia ugandensis. The sequence continues at coordinate 73,811,238 of CP141132.1, read as the reverse complement.
CCTAATGAGTGTCTTTGCTTGTGCTTTGCCAAGATAACCAACTATCTAGCTCTTTGTTGAATTTTATGGGACTTTTCACTAAATCCAGTATGGTATCCAGCTTGTTAGCCGTCATCTTAGATTAGCTTATTATCATCATTGGTTGACATTAGCAGTTCAGCCACTACCCATTCTAGAGCTTCCTTTTCACCTTTTGCTTCTGCTTTCTGTGTTAACCACTTTGTACCTGTTGGCTTTAAGGGGATTATCTAAATGTCATCCACAGACTTGCTATTTGTGGCCCCTTATAGGATTTATATGGTTAATTGATCATCCTCGAAGGAAGTTGATTAGATGATAGTCTAGTTTGTTCTGGGTCATCCTCAGATATCATATGATCTAATCCCAGTCCTGAATCATTCAATTTATTGAATGATGAAGCTGAACTGTTATGTAGTCTAAAAGATTGGCAGAAAAAGTTGTTAATGCTTTGGACCACTGTGCTACAAATATGGGCAGCACTTCAAATGCGTGTGCCACTACTAATCATTGCATCTGCAAACTAAACCAACCCAAAAATTTATGCAGAGGGTGACACGTTGTCACCACCAGGGCAGTCTGCAGTTCTCCTGCTGTGTAGCCTTCCCTCTTCTTCTGTTCCAGCTCAAGCTTGCATTTAAAATGCTTGAAAATTCTGCAAACTTTCAGCTAGAACAGAAAGGTCTGTACTAATCTCCCAAATAGAGAATGGATTTCAAGTAGCAGAAAGAAGGCACACTAATGCTTAGAAGTGAAATTTGATGGCTTCCCTTAATAACATTAACCTTAAACCAGGAGAAGTTCACACGAGCAATGAAGTAGAGCTAACAACATCAGGTGTGCATCGATGATCTGGTTATCTTTTGCCAGTGCCTACTGGTTGTACTTGTTTCTTCGCTAATTAGCAAAAGGAATTATGTGAGTTCGTTTCTGACCAAAGAAAAAAGCCAATGCGCTATGAATGTTCGACCCATTGTGGTTCTCTTCCTTTGTCTACCAGTGAAAAGGTGCCTACTTATTTTCCCTTTTCGTTTATGCTTTTGGGCTATTAGTGCATTGATACCTTTAACAGAATGGGTCTCTTTCAATCTCTCAGGACTAGAAACTTATCGACTACCTTATCTCCACTGAACACACAGGTATCTATAAAGTTATCTAGATGAGCAACAGACCTGTTGTGTCTCGCATACTTGAGGCTAAGGGTACAACAATCTAATCCGCCACTAACCAAGAACTTTTTCATCATTGGTCTTTTGCCCATTTACTGCATAAATTGGGTATCTTTTTTATCAGATGCTCAGGTCATCTTTTAGAAATTTGAGCAATGGACGTCTAGAGAAGTGCATCAAGTGTTCCATCACTGTATGCATGATGACTACCGGCATAGAAATGGGGCAAACGGAAGTATGGCTATAAAGCATCCTTTTGACAAACCCTTTTTACGGGCTTTTTGGGATAGGTAAAACACTTCCATGGATAAGCTTTGCTTTTCCATTGTTTGGCTTATCTGGAGGGGTGACCAGATTGCATCCTCGGGTAAACTTGGTCTATAAACTATCTGGGGAAGATATTTTCAAGCATGTTTATAAATATACAGTTCCTCCCATAATGCCTTTGGCTTGCACAGTCAACGTGCTTGGCTGTTTTCACTACTTAAAAATGACCAACTTTTCAATGGCAAAGCTTTGACTTTGGAAAGGCTTCTAGCAGAATCTCCTTTTTTCTTCAGCAATCAATTACCATGTTTCTCATGTGAATCGCTATCATTCTGTTCTTTGGCACTGTTTCTTCTTCTCCCGTGACTCTCTCTCTCTTTCTCGTCGTTCCGTAATCTCTACCTGTATTTGTCGTCGTGTATCCAAGAACTTAATGAAGTTGTATGAAATTCACTTAAAGTCAATTCCACGAAATTGCTCTAGATTTTCGGTCGGGGTTATGAACCTGTCAATTTCGTCTTTGTTTATTGCTTTCACCTCCTCTAGCAGCAAATCACAAGGATGCTAGTCCACTCCAGGCTGTATGGAAGACTTTTGAAGCTTCTACTTAAGAACAGCTGCTGCATACTTTTTTCCTTGAATCAAGAAAAAGCTCTGTTCTTTATTGGGTTCTTCAGTTTTGGGATACAAACTGTGATGGAGGTTTCATCTAATTGGGTGTTTTGAATATTGTAAAAGATTCATTGGAAAAGTATTTCTAGGGCCAGCGGGGTGGAACTAGAAGCATGTGTGATTGGTAGCAGGTTTGAATTGCTGCTTTTCCCTTTGGCCACGGTTGGATTCAGGGGTTGTGTGCGAGTGGGAATGTGCAAGTGATAATTTCTCTTATAATTCTTTGCTACAAAAAATAATAAATATTAACACACACACACGCACTCTCTCTCTCTTAGTGCCTGTTTGGTTGGCAGAAATTGATTTCTGTGAAAACTAAAGAAATCTTCGTGGAAAGCCGTTTACACCATACTGAATTATGCCAAAGACCGAAAAATATGGTCCTAAAGAGATTACTTGTGTCTCAGTATGGTCTTCTCACAAAAATGCTCAAAATGGAGGAATATGGTAGCAAAAGATAGTTTTCTCAGAACAAAGAAGATGCGTACATAGATGAGATGCATTGTTTACCTCTCACAAGAATCTACCTAGGAGGGCTGTTCTTAGTTGGATGCTCGAATCTTACCCTGAAAATAACGTGACCAGGCAGAAGTATAACTAGGACCCGCTGTCTCAATGATCGACTCATTTACCTGCTACACCATTCTATAGATTATCTTTTTATTAGAGTTGAACAACTCTAACCTTCAGTCTAGCCATTTTAAAGGTCTCAGCAAATCAAAAGCTTCGAATCATCTAACTGAGACGAATTTGCAGTGTATGATTCTTCCATTACTAGGCCCAAGGGATAAATGGTTTGGATCATTGAAGAAGTGGCCCTTACTTGTACCTTTTCTTTCTTTCTTTCTATCTTTTTTTTTTAATCGACTATAGTTATTTTTATTACTTATGTCCATATTCCAGACAACTCACCAGCAAAAAATAGGTCCAAGATATCACTCTCCCCGATAAAATGAAGTCAGTAGAGCAAGCTAACGATTGATGACTAACATTTTCTGGACTGACTCAGTAAAACCGATGAACTCAGTGGAACCAAAATAGAAGTCGACCGTAATGAGTCAATTATTAACTCTCAGTGTTTCCCTTTAAAGAAATGGGACATGGACAATGTATGCCAGGATAGAAAAGGGATGTGCATGTTAGGATCATGATTAAATCTCCCTGATCCCGAATAATTGAGCGGGTCATCATCCTACATGCCTAACGCATGCATGCATGCATGCGGTGCAACATCCAACATTCAAATCAAATCTCATGCCAGTCATTACTAAGTGGGGAGGACCCCACACACCTCGTCATGAGGATCTTATCCAAATCTTCATACATAAGCCATTCAAGTAGCTAGTCTATGTCAGGCATGCTGCAAGTTCCCGGCTCTTCCGATGCCAATTATTTAGATTCTCAATCCCTATCTATTCTTTCACTATTACTATGTTATTTGTATGGGTTGCAGCAACCATTAACACCCGTAAAAGCTAAGCAATAAGGAGGCCTCTTGTTCAAGACCCAAATTATTCACCTGGTGGATAATTCTACGAATGGTCTGGATCCATACTTCGGCATATCTCATGATCATATGCCTCTACTTTTCCCCTTTAAGGGAGGGGGAGGGGGGAAAAACTGAAAGAAAGCCATTCTCATGCTCTTTCGTAAGATACACTTTCCAGGGCCTGCATGTAACACCTGGCAATGATCGAACGGGCTAATGCGAAGCTGATGTGTAAACAAATTTTGCTTTGGATAGGGTGAACCTGGAGGTCATAGAACCTTGTTTAGGTTGTTAGACTATACCTTGCAGGTGGGTAATGGCATCACCTTTCATGCTGTACAAGTTCAAGGGTATAGATCTGCCCATGCGGGCGTGGAAGTAGATTGTCGCGCTGGTGAATAAGATTTCATTGCATGAGCTAGGTAGGATGTGGCCCAGGGCTGCACCCTTATCCTACTAGCTGCCCATGTAAATCCCTGCGTTTCTTCGTACAAATGTGAGCACTATATACAAGCTCCACTTAGCCATCGCCAGTGAACGTCAGGATACGGATTCATATATGCTAAAAGGCAGACGTGGAGACCGGATGGTTGGTGATCCAACTGTTCAATTTTTGGTTACATCTTAGATAAGCTCCTCAACAATCGTCTTTATCCAATGATCTCAAGATTCTCAACCACCCAAACATTTCGGTTCTGCTGTTTCTATCAATTTAAGAGAGGTCCATTTTCCATTTGCTGTAGCCGTCAGGGTCACCGGTCCATCCAGGCTGCAGTCCTCCACAAGAGGGGTTTGGATCATCAAACTCGTGGCCCCACCTTATACTTCATGGACTGATTTAGTGGGAAAGCCACAAACCACCGTAAGTATTAGAGTCTCACATGGAACACAGTACTGAAAGATATGCTGACATTTGAGACTCACGAGTGCACTATTCTTCTTGTAAAATGACCCAAACACACAAAAGGTCAAGCATGCTCTTTCTCACCAGGCCCGAAGACTGCTCTTTTCACATGGACCACAGCGAAGGAGGAATGGGCAAAGAGTGGGAACACTGAACGGCAAACAGGTGAAGTTATAAACGTTGGTATCGAGAATCTCTTCCTGAAACTCTTCGTAACGCCAAGCAAGCATACTTATAGGTCCCGTAAGTCAAGATGGAGTTCGCACTAGACTTCAATTCTGTCTTGACTTACGGCCCCAATGGGAAGCAAATTGTGTTTCCTGTAAACTAATTAAGCTAGCTTTTCGTACTAAGGGGGCTCTAGGAAATGGATTCCGGATTTTGCTCGTTTGTTTAGGTATGATGTTTATGGTCCTTCTGTAAACCGGTCTGTGGTTTCTTGTCTCCAATGAATTTTTGTAAGCAGAAAGAGACTAGCGTATGCGTTTGCGTGCAGCAAGCAAGGTATTGAATTTGTGACATACAAGACTCAGTCAGTCGTGTGGTTCAACCTCTTACGTGTTATAACGTAGAAAGGGTCATGAGTGAGGATTTTTATTGTCAGCAATTTGACAAAACATGCAAGTACTAGCACAACTGATTGTCGTTTTCATTTTTCTCAATGATTGTGATTAGAATACATTTCAAAGAAAACAAAAGGAAAATGGATACTGATATGTACGATCGTCGATGTTGTGGCCCACCCAAATATGAAATTTCTTCGTAAAATTGGAGCTTGTAAAGAATCAATGGCTTAGAAACACCTGACGTACGTAATGATGAGGACAATACATCTTTGAGTGTATAATTTTGTTTAATGGTGAGCGGACTTGAACCACAACCTAAGTGGTTGCTTAAGGAAGCACTTTCCGATTAGGATAGGAGCTCAAGCACATAAAAAGTATCTTTCAAGCAAGCTTCTTTTGAAGTGCTTAAGCCATTCTAAAAATCATTTTAATTGTTAAACATCTCTGACACCAAGTGCAAGGAGAATAGAATAACAAAAAGGTAGCATATATGCATCTACTCTGATCCATGCCAAAGTCGTTCAAGCTCAAACACAATTAGGCATTTATACGTGGAGAGTGTTCCAGCAACCGATTGGTGAAATATGACAAGAGCAAGAACACAAATGGTATAAAGAAGCTTCCTCCCATATGCTTCTATTAAGCTCTAGGTAAGGGTGTATTAGTGATGTGCATGTGACACGTTAATCTGCTTAAGACTAGCAAGTCAAAAAGGTAATCAGCATTACATTACAAGTTTAAGATAAGCACCTAACATAACCAATAGTTCCTTGAGGTTGAAGATAAATGGCTGTTGGCTCTAACAAACTTTCTGGCAAAGAATTAAAGTACTGGAACTCTAGCCTCATAGCTAATAATTGTTCCAAACTGGTGAAACTACGAAGTGTGTTTGCTTATAAAAATTCGCACAGTATTGGATCTTCATAAATAAAAAATAAAAAAAATTATATCTCCATCTCGATATATAGATTTTCTAGTTTCTGGTTCACGAAGAGGGTTGACGAGTGTAGTCAAAATGTAAACAATTTTTTAGTTGCAGGGGTTAATAATCTGCTTAGATAGTTCACGAGTTCTGCAAGAAATGCCAAGCCTTCTACCTTAATCACATTCCAAGACAAGTTTAACTACCCATGTTGATTTTAAAATGATTGGTCTTACGTTGCATCTATAACTTATAGACCTTGTTATAGATCACTAGACTCCCCAATTATTAATTTAATGAGGAGCATAATGACAAGTGGTGGCTCCCTAGTTCTTAATGGGGTTACCTTTTAGGGATCTTGATATGTTTGGGTGTAAGGCACTAACCTATTTAAAAAATATATGTTGAGCATAGTGTGTGCACTAATATGAGGAATATTTAGAAGAATTGAATGGTACAATCATGGCTACTAAAAGGAGAAAAGGATCCACTCATATTTGGACAAAATGCATCATATCCAAAAAGGTATAATGACGCCCACTTTTCCTCCCCTCTTAAGAGGTGAGAGATGTGTCTGTTAGCTTCTCCAACTTCCTTACTTTTCAAGTCTGGTGGGTAGGTTTGTAGAGGATATCATGAATTGTCCAAAGTTGGAGAAAGACATTCACTAGGTTACAGCAATTCACTGTTTGTTTCAAAGCATGTGAGTGTGGGAAAGATATGGGAAAGGATGGACACCGTTGTCTATTACGGCCTTTTACATTCAAACAACATTCACATGCTTTCAGTTTTTGGTGGTTTTGGTCCTACTTACCTTTCTCACTCCCATATCCTCTGTCCCACCTCACTTTGGCCCCTAGTATACACAAGTAAAGCCATATTTCTAGCCCAAGATAGGGTTTTCGTGAATCTTATTGAAACTATCTTTATAATGCGAAGAAAATGAAGTTCTAGCAACTGTTTTTGTATGGATGTGAAGATGCAGCAATCGCCGCATCGACATCGGTAGCTCAACGACAATGCATGGTTAAATGTGGCCAATATAGACCAGTCCAATATATGAGATCCCGGAATCCAACAGAGAGGTTTCCTGGAAGAATTTGAGTGGCTATGTCTTGCGCCAACGAATCACAACTACCACAAATTCTGCAAGATTCTTTAGATGTGTCGAGTACGTGAATCCTCTCTTTGATCCTACGATCAGTAGAGATGAGCGTCAATGATCTGTCTTCAAACCTGTTGGTGAACTACCCATACGGAGGTTGTGGAAGGAAATCGATGGATATGTAACAAAAACAACAGTGATACTGAGAACACAGAATCTCACCTAGTTCTACATTGTGTCCACGTCCATGGAAGAGCCCAACAAAATAACTGTGATCTCAACGAAGAAACATAATATTTTCCATCAACCACATTTTTTGGAACCCACCTTTATATAAATCAACTTGTTCATCTCCTTGCTGCATCTTCAAATGTCTGACGGCTTAAAGGTGGTGGATTGGAAGCTTCTAACATCTAATCAGTTGTGCTTTGAAATGAACAATTTAGAAACTTGGATAAGTACTCTAAAATTTAGACCTAGAATCAACCTGTCTTCGTGCTTTTGGATCCATTGGACATATAAAGGTTAAGCCAAATTCAAGTCTTAACTGGTTCTTTAACAGTGAGTAAGCCTTCTAGAGCAAGAGGGGCAAGGAGGAGCCCTCTCCCGAGTGACCAAGATTGGACGCTGCCCATGGGTGCGTGTTCAATATCCACCCAAAAAATGGTTCCTTGACTGTGTTTATTCTCTGGGCATAACTTAGCAGAATATGGACACCTTTTACAAGGGTGGAGGATAGCCTTAGTGGTCTCCCATCAGAAACCTAAGATTAATTAGAACTACAAAGGTACATTTTCATTAACCATGACGAGGGACCTTTCAAAAGGCAGGCAAAAGGAGATTTAATAGATGGGAAGCTTTTGAGAGAGAGAGAGAGAGAGAGAGAGATGGGTGCCTTCTTCACTAAAAGAGAGAAGAAAGTTACAAACAGCAAGCCCATGTGGGTACGTGGGTCTCTGACTAATGTACACAACAACATAGAGGAATGAGTGGTTTCCATGTCTTGTTTTACTTGGAAAATGATATCCAAACCTTTTCAATTAGAAAAAAGGATAGGATATGTGCTGATAGGAGTAAAATAGATGTCAATTGGGAGTCATTCAAAGGACAAAATTCCTTGCAAGTCGGGACTCGTAGCTCGTGCACGCACGTAAGATTCTGCTTGTCCCATGTGGTAATGTAAGAGGAGAGACCACAGGAAAAGATTACTTTTTCTTCAACTAGAGATTTGAGTTAGTTGAGTTTTAAGATGATGGTTAGTCGATGAGCTCTGTACGGTCGATACTGGAGGCTAAAAGTACAAATCGGTGCATCTTTGTGGAAATCCAAACCCTTCATCTGTAGGCATCTTGTCTTAGATGGTCAGGCGTCAAAAATCGTTTCCATTTGGTTATCCTAAGCCTCACCACCCTAGGATGTAAATGGAAGGCAACCAAAAGTTATGATTGGATAATGCATGAAATTTTGAGGGCATGATCTATCTAAGAAGGGGCCTAACAGATGAATGGTTTGGAAGATGGGCCCACTTGAACTTTTCATCCAACTCAGCCGATGATCGAGTATGAGCGTTCGAATGGCTTTCACTTTCGTGGTGGAAAACCTCGTAACGAAGGAAGAGAAAAGGGTGGTATTAGTAAATGAATAGGGTGGCAATTCGGGAACCAATTTGTTCCTCGGATCCTCTAGATCGCCTTTCTTTTCGGTCTATTATACTCTTTCCCGTGATTTTTGAATGTTGACGGCGTTAAGGCCACGGCACCCGTTACGATTCGCCCATCTCGGTATTCACGACTCGGGCTGACAAATGGCTTCCAAACTGTGGAGAAAGTTTCTTATGACATGTTTGCCCTTGGTGTTTTCTTATGTTCCGTAAATACCCCTTACAAGTTTTTAATTTTGTGCTGTTGTAGTCGATTATGCCCTTGTCGTTTCTAAGATCCTTGTTTTGGAAAGTCTCGGCTCACTTAACCACAATTAATTACACTCTTCCGTAGCTGGCCCATAAATCTTGGAAAGATAGTTGGTGCAATAATAGAGTTGTAGTCGTGTGACTTTGAGATTATGAGTTTAAGACATGAAACAAACTCTTGTCAAAAGGAAAGGCAGGGCTCCATACTATAAACTGCTGTGGTCTGCTCCTTCGGATCTTGCATACGCGAGAGCTTCGTGTACCGGATTGCCTTAGAGAGCTGTCACAAACTTCATTACTCAGAATAGTGATCCCGTAGATGCATACATTCACTTGAAGGCAAAATACAAGCGTGACCCACTCTTTCATGATCAATGGCTAACATCGGTAGGATGAATCATGTAATTTGCCGTTGGATAACACTAAGAAAGGTTTTCCCATGGATGATGAGAAAGTGATGGATGTGCCAAAAGCTTCACTAGGACTGATGGAAAATGTTGAATCAAATGCCTTAATCCAATATAAAATTGTGCTTGGATCACTGATAAGAACTTGGGTTTACTTTTTCATTTTTTTTCTGAAATTAAATACACACCCATGCACAGCTTCGAACCCTTGAGACCTGGATCACCTAGACGAAAGACTCTGCTTGCACCAATGTGTGCAAGGCTTAGGTGCAACTTGGGTTGACAGATATTTTCAAGTGAAAATCTGCATCTACTATGTAACAACCCACAATCTAAGCAGAGAAGTAGCTGACAAGACCATGCACATGCGCCATCGGACCAACTTAATTGCCTGTATGGCCTCCTGCGTTAGTGGGGATTGCTAGAGCCATGCACGAAATCATGACTTCATGCTTATGTAGCATCTAAGTTCTGTTGTCTTACTCCTCTTAGGGAAGAACTTAGTGGTCCATTACAATCAACGTCGGGCAAATAATGGCCCTCTTTTGGTTAGCAATCAAGGCAAACCTTTCTTCACAACACTTGATTAATACTACCATTGCTTGAATGCGAATGAAATCAGTCAATGTTCAATGACTATTTGAAGAGGCCCCAATGTTTTGATAGATAGTTCAAAATTGAATAGCACCCGCCTTATTGCCGTGCTGTTTACTTTCTTCCATTAATGCAGCCTTATAAAGCATGACCTTTAGTCTATTCGCCTTACATTATTGTGAGCATAGTTGGTCGCAGACAACTTGGCATCTATTCTAGAATATGTTTCGGTTCGAGTTAGTAAAAAGGCATGGTTTATATTTGTCCATATATATATATATATATATATATAATTCAATGAAAAAACCACTGTCAAAGAATATCAAGGGAGAAATTAAACCCTTCTTTGAAGATCAAATGAATCCATGTATACCTAGATGCTCTTAAGAATGGCGTAGGCACTATCTTTATAGTACTTTCTTTTTTTCCAAGATTTGAGTTGTTCACCATATACAACATGTAAAAATTAAGTAACTTACCAAAAATTATCATATTTGGACAAAATTCTAGCCAATTGTTTTAGATCTTTGAAAAATGAAATAGAAATTAATAATCTTAATTTATATCTCAAAGAAACATAGGCTCAAGCATTCAATGGTCATTAAATTAATTTCTAGCATAACTAATTCATTTCAAACATGATGAATGTCTTAGATCTACCTAACATAATCACCATGATTAAGAAAAGAAAGCGTATACTTCTTAGGATGCTTCAAAATGTCTACACTTACTGTGTTCACAAGTCCCGACTCCCAATAGACATACATGCTCTTAATACTAAGTTGATTTAAAACTTTGAACATTAAAGTATTACATTTTTTTTTTTTTATAGCAACAAATATGATCTACTTATAACTGTGGCATATGAAAGAATTCTATTTTTAGGATTTATATATTGCTTTCACTGTCTTAGAGGCTAAGATATTAGTTGGGCTCTTGTATCTTTTGCTTATTGTAAACTGCAGGAATTTGGCATTGGATATAGTTGAAAGTAAACTGTCATTATTGAAGAGGAGATCTTTTTTTTAGGAAAGTTGAAGCTAATACAATCCTAGCACTTGATTATGTTGTCCATTATACAAAATATAGGCCCCCCATTTTTCCCATATAGAAACTTTTTCTGCTTTCCATCTTTGATCAAGGGCCCTTCCATCAATTTCACACTCCATTTTTTTTTTCATTTATTTCCTAAATAGCCTTATATTCCACATTTAACATAATCATAGTAGAGTAGAAGCTCCCTGAAGGGGAGCCTAGCGCAACGGTAAAAGTTGTCATCATATGACCTTGAGGTCATAGGTTCAGGTGTGAAAATAGCTTCTTGCAAAAATGTAAGATAAGGGTATGTACTATAAGCCCTTGTGATCCACTCCTTCTCCAAATCTTACATAGGCAGGAGTTTTGTGCACCTGGCTGCTCCTTTGCTTGCCTATTTTTCCTGATAGAAACTTTTTCTGCCTTCCATCTTTGACAAGATTTCCTCTTAAAAGAGATAAGAAAGTTGTCCCCGCATGATGAAGGACACATCCGTCAATCTCACTCTCCATTTATATCGTTTACTCCCCTTACATTCCACAGTTAAGAAAATAAGCTTATGGAGATCACATTCTCTTTCTTTCAGTTGCAAACATGACCGTCGGATCCACAAATGGGTGAACACAGAAGATTGAATAGGAGAGAAGATGAAAGGGAATCCTTTGGGAAGAAAGAAAAGGGGTGTCCTTATAAAATCAGAGTATGACATTATAGTACCAAAAGGGCCAGAAAAGGTTGCCACCCGTGATGAATGACGTTCCTGGAATTTACTTCCTAATTTATCCAAATAAACAAAAATGGGTAAATAAAAATATAGTGATGTGGGGCATCACAACCATTGCTTCAGCCGAAACGGCAAGCAAATCTGCTTATTTGAGTTATTTCCTACCTATTTTAGCCTTCTCTTTTGAGGGTAGAAACTAGAAAAGAACAGAGAGAGGAGAAGAAACCACTGTCAAATGACAAGGGGGCTGTTTCGTTGGATTTTTGTGGAGTCATTTTCTCCACCACCACTCCCACTGATTTCTTCAAATCATTGAAACACGCTGTGAGAGAAAGGGTGTGCTTAATAAAGTTGGAGGGGGAAACAAAGCCATGGTGGAGAAGACTCCACTCTAGCAGTCAAGTTAGTGAAGAATTATAGAGAGTAACCGGCTCTTTGGAAGGCGGCTTTTGCTTCTTGAGTGGTGGCTGCTGTTATCGTTCACCATGGGGGAACAGGTTAGCAGCTGCAGGAGGGCTCTCATGGTCTCTCTGGTTTTGATGATCGGGCTGTTGAGCGTTGGTGGAATGCCCATTTCAAAGCAAAGATTGGAAGCTCGGAAGCATCTCAAGAGGTTGAATAAACCAGCTGTGAAGAGCATTAAGGTCTCTGGTTTGTTTGATTCTTTTATTCTCTAATCTTTGTTGGTTTGCTTTTGGCTTTGAGCTTTTAGAGGCAGGATGTGGAGTGATTTTTGCTTGGGATTTTTTTGTTTCCTTTTCTGGGTTTATGTTTTTGTGAAATGGGTCTCGCTCTATCTCCTTCTTTGCGAAAGATATTCTGCTTCAGCCAGTTATATGTGGGTAGTTTCTGCATTTCTGGAAATTTCTCTCCTTTTCTGGGCTTTTTGTTTGTTAAATATCGTTTTTATTTTCCCGTGACATTTCGAGAGCCTCTGCTTGCTATTTCCCTCATTTGGGACAGATTCTGTTTCTGTATTTTCTGTGATCTCCAAAAAAATAAAGAGAGGAAAAAAGGGCTTTTTTATTTTTAATTTATCTAGCCTTTATAAGTTTGTTCCTTTTTCTTCGGGATTTTTGGTAGAACTTTCTCCTTCAATAAAGTCTGGTTTTGGGTTGCTTCCTCTTCAATTTCCCTTTGGATTTTTTTGCTTTCTCTTTCTTATTATGATTCTGAAAAGGCTTCTCATTGTAATCATTTTTTTTTTGGAAATGCAGAGTCCAGATGGGGATATAATCGACTGCATTCATATCTCTCATCAACCTGCTTTTGATCACCCATACCTCAAGAATCACACTATTCAGGTCTGATTTCAAGTTCCTAATCTGCTACCTTTCTTTTTCATGGTTTGTTGATGGCTATTTTGTCTAAAATTTGTTAACTCTACTTGTTTAATCAGTTGAGGCCTACTTATCACCCAGAAGGGCTTTTTGGTGAAAAAAAAGTTGCTTCAAGCCCTTCAACTAAATCCTCTACCATCTCACAACTATGGCATCTAAAAGGAAGGTGTCCTGAAGACACCATCCCCGTCAGAAGAACAAAGAAAGATGATATTCTAAGAGCAAGCTCAGTGAAAAGATATGGAAGGAAGAAACATAGAACCATACCTCAACCAAGGTCTGCAGACCCTGATTTGATTAATCAAAGTGGGCATCAGGTAAAGAAGAATTTTTTCAAGAAAAAGTAGTGCCCCCTTTTTAGCTCTCTCCCCTTTAACACTCCTTTTGCTATCTTTTCCTTAATGCATGTTGGGTTGTTTCTGTTTTTTTTCTTTTTGAGTAGCATGCCATTGCTTATGTTGAAGGGGATAAGTACTGTGGGGCTAAAGCAACCATAAATGTCTGGCAACCAAAAATTCAACAACCCAATGAGTTCAGCTTGTCACAGATTTGGATTCTAGGTGGTTCTTTTGGTGAAGATCTCAATAGCATTGAAGCTGGTTGGCAGGTATTACTGTAAAACTCACATTAAAAAGGATAAAAAAATTCCTCTGTATTTTCTATTTTTGTTCTAATGTGATCATTTCTCTGTTCAAACATCAAAACAGGTCAGCCCAGATCTGTATGGAGATAATAATACTAGGCTGTTCACATACTGGACTGTAAGTTCACATTTTTCTTTGGCATTTTAAATTGAAAATGGGCTCCCAATTGACACAAGTTCATTGGATTTTTTCTTGGTCATACTTCTTTAGTCCTTGTCTTCTATTGCTTTAAGCTTATTATAAAAGATAGTCTTATCAATGACATTGGATTCAATGGATATTCTTATTTTATATAATTCTATCATATTCTATTTCATTTTCCTTTTGTCTTATTGACATAGACATTTTTCTTTCCCCATGGTAAATACAGAGTGATGCTTATCAAGCCACGGGTTGCTACAACCTTCTTTGCTCAGGTTTCATTCAAATCAACAGTGAAATAGCAATGGGGGCCAGCATCTCCCCAGTTTCTGGCTATCACGGTTCCCAATACGATATCAGTATCCTTATCTGGAAGGTAAAAACAGAAGTACCATGATAAAAGGAAACCATGATAAAAGAGAATCTCTGACATTTCATCTCTATTATGAGGTTTTCTTTAATTCTCTTCATTTCTTTTTCGTTTTAAAGTTTTATTATTTTCTCTTGGTAGGACCCACAAGCTGGGAACTGGTGGATGCAGTTTGGGAATAACTATGTGTTGGGCTACTGGCCTGCTTTCCTGTTCTCATACTTGGCTGACAGTGCTAGCATGATTGAATGGGGTGGAGAGGTGGTGAATTCAGAACCTGATGGTGAACACACATCTACTGAGATGGGTAGTGGCCATTTCCCCGAAGAAGGTTTTGGAAAATCAAGCTACTTCAGGAACATTCAATTAGTTGATGGATCCAACAACCTAAGGGCCCCAAAAGGTGTTGGTACATTCACCGAGCATTCTAATTGCTATGATGTGCAAATTGGTGATAATGGTAACTGGGGTAACTACTTTTACTATGGTGGACCTGGCAAAAATCCTAATTGCCCATAGAAATTCCTAATTACCCCCCTCTCTCACTCCCTTTCCCTCCCTTGATGTACCATTCGATTTACCCTAATGCTTATTTTTACTTCCTTTTCTATACAACCCTTCTACTCCTAGGAAGCAGTAACATGTGCATGTTCTCCTTTCTCAGAAGGCCTTGACTCATGTTTTTACTTAGCTCTCCACATAAGAGATTGGAGAGAGGTCAAGTTTCTTAAGCCTAGAGAAACAGGCATAGTCTTTTATATATTTCTCTGGTCGAGCTCCCTGCTTGGAGTGATTTGTTCAGCTATTAATGGATGGATGAGGTTTTCATGTTGAATATCTTGAGCATTTTGGTGTGTGTCTTACCTATTGGTTTTTTGTATATCATTGTGATCATATAAGTAGGTTCTAAACTACTTTTAACATTGGGATCCGTCCATCAAAGAAAATTGTTATACCAGTGTGAAAGGTTGGTGCCATTTGGTATGGTTAAATGTTGATTGGGATTGTGGGCGCGAGAGGTACTAATATGTAAATGGAAAGACGTTTGTGGAACATGCATGTGAGTGTTGAGACAATTACTCTGAATCTTTCAGCTCTCTTTTCTTTTCAAGTACATATCCCAGCCACAAACTTTCGAGAGCATTAAGTTGCTGACAGATCTTGGTAGATTCACCTGATTATTTCTACTTTTTCTTATAATTTCAATCTCAACGCATCAAAAGGCAGTAACTATGTCATATATTTGAAGCTTCTGAGCCATGCTTGTCAGTAGACAGGAATATCTTCTTCACTGATCCTTTTTGTGCTTGTACGTGAATATTCACCCCCATAAGGAAGGGAAAAAGGTTAGCAAGAACTCTGCTGAATCAATGCAAGTAACAAGTAACATCTATCTATACAGTGACGCTATTTTATTATGAAAGTTGGCTAGGTAGCTAACTCTTTTACTCCTTTCTTGCAAGAATAGGAGAAAAATCTTTCTACTTTTTATGTACTATTTATTTCCCACGCTTAGTGGACGACAATTTGCTACCAAGTGGGAATTGCTTTTCATCTCAATTTGAGGTGAAAGCACATTTCTCCATTGATGATGAAAACGAAGATGGGCCCAGGACACCACAAATGATACTGTAGCCTTAACGGGTGGTCCATGTGATGGGTTATAAAGCACGACGCCTTATCAATGGTCCTGGTGGTCCTTACAATTTGTGTGAGAAATGGCCGTGGACATGAATTTATAAATCTTTCATCTTCTGTCTGTATGGATTCTTGCCTAAACATTTTATGCCCATTTAAATATCTTCATTTGTGTGACAGTAATGTGCATGTCTGCCTGTTGGGTTGGTGGGTGAGGGAAAGGGAATTGACCGTGTTTGTATTCTTGGAATCTTATTCTTAATTGAGGAGCACTTACAGTCGCTTGCAACTAATAAATTCTTGGGAAGGAGTTCACCTCTTATCTTACAATTAAAAATAGTACAAGTGACTGGTGATTTGAATTCTTACCCATTGACCGTTTGATTCCGTGTGGATATTTGACTTGTACTAGCTTGGCCACCATCAAAATTTAGAATTCAGGTGAAAGGAATTCAGCAGAAACAGATTCCTGGAGTTGGTTTCTGTATCAACTCGAGATATGCTTATTGGACTCCATGCATTAACGATGGGAGATGGTCGAGGTACTTGTGCAAATAGGCACAGGCCATG
The DNA here is from genome assembly GCA_035236585.1 of Warburgia ugandensis. Taxonomy (NCBI): domain Eukaryota; kingdom Viridiplantae; phylum Streptophyta; class Magnoliopsida; order Canellales; family Canellaceae; genus Warburgia; species Warburgia ugandensis. The sequence continues at coordinate 73,794,754 of CP141132.1, read as the reverse complement.
TAATAAAAAAGGCTATAATAATGAAAGAGTTTGCAAACAATAACAAGTATACGAAATGGAAAGAACACTGTTTGTAGTTCATATGATGCACTTGGAGCTTATTGGAAGGGACAAATTAATTTAGATAGTACTTTGTGGCTCTGATAGCTATGGGATCAACAAGGTTAATTGCCCAAGAAAATGTTTCAATGGGTAGCTCAGTACACAAAGTTCCTGCATATGCAGTAGACTAGAAAGGGTCTGTAGTTTGAAGTTTTACCTTGCATTTTTGTTAGAGACTGTTTCCATGCTTCGGAGCCATGACCTTAAAGTCACATGACGATACTATATACTAATAAGAAGTATGAGAAATGAAATTCCTTGCATGCCCAGCATCTTTCTACTTTCATCTCCTGCAAGAGCTGTCTAACAGGACTTTGACACGATTATAGGATCTGCCTGTCACATCCATCGGCGATCAACAATAGGAAAGTAAGAGGTTCCTTCGATCTCCTCTTATAGTAGTTGATTGAATATTGGATGTGGATTCTCAATGTCACTATCGTGCCTCGGTAATCTTCTGTTTGTGGAATTGATCTCTCTGTTACTATCTGTTGCCTTTACTAATTGGGTGCCATCAGATAAGTGTAACTGATAGTGCAGATTTATCAGAGCTTCTCAAAGTGATTGCTATTTATCTCCATTGATTTCATTCATAGGGCAGTCACAGAAGAATTCTTGGACCAGTCCTCAAATCATAGAGGGCTTGGTGGCTTAGCAACATAGGATTCAAGAAGGAAACTGAATGACAATCACATCAACCAGACCAAAGAAACAAGGAATATAGACATGTAGAGCAAAACTTTGCCTATCTATCCGCGGGGAGAAATGATAAATGCAAGTGCATACTTGCAATTTATCCACTTCAAGTGCGTTGTGGCATTGAACTATGCATCCATATCATCCCACTAAGGTAAGGTCACCTTGATATAAGCCTCTGGAGTATAAAGCTACTGCAAAGAGGAGATTAGGACTGAGTAAAGAAGAAATGGATCAAATGAAAACCTCTAGCAAGTGTTCTGCTCCGAGACTGCAGAGATCAACCCAAAGAACAATTTCCTACTTATCTTTTCTATCCCCGACATGCAAGGTAGACCCCCTAATTCTTTGAGAATGTTGAGAATTATGGTGCTTATAAGAAAGGCTTTGTGCCTGTTTGGGAAACTTTGCTTTTATTGTGTTCTTTGTATTTCATGGTTGCAGACTGAACTGATTTTCTACTGTGAAAGAGAAAGATACTATAAAAACAATAAGAACAAGTTTCCCAAACACGCATAAATGGGCACCTACAGGAGTGAACCGGCCAAGATTAGACAATAGATACGTAATAAAAGATGATTAAAAATATTTCTGATTCACGGAAAATATGTCTTTGTAGTGGATCTTGGTTCGTCGTTAGGCCTCGATCCTCTCTAGATCTCATCTTAGTTTTGCGGTAGATCTTGGTCGCACTGCGAACCTTGGTCCCATAGAGCATATAGTAGAACATTGGCCTGGATGCAGAGACAGCAGTGATATTCCATGGTTTGATTTTCACTCTAAAAGAGAAATCATTTTCGTTGAGCTCATCTGGCATGTGTAACTCTTATCAGTACAAACCCAAGAAAATGTGATGCAAATATTGAAGGGGAGCCTTGGAACAATGGTAGAGTTGTCGTTGTGTGATCGTTGAGGTCACGGGTTCAAGGCGTGGGAAATTGTCTCTTACAAAATGTAAGGTAAGACTGCATACAATTTATCATTGTGGTCCGCCCCTTCCCCAAAACCTGCATATGCAAGAACTTCGTGCACCGAGGCTGCCCTTTATGGTGATGTAAATATTCTACCGACTATATCCTGTGGTGCATATCATCCTGAGCGTGCATAATGGCAGGTGGATCACTTAAGCATCGACATTCACTTAAATGATGATGTACTAAGATTCTCTGGAATCTTGGTGGTGAAAAATCAAGCAGACAAGGGGGTCCATTTCTTAATAGCTTTTGAGTCCTACCCTCCCTGCAATGTTTTTGTTCGCAGGTTACTTGGGTTCTCCTATTTCATATAATATTATGATCAATACACCAAAACTTAGGATGGAATATAAATTAATAGAGCCCGAATAATATACTCCAAACTCATAAACTTGCACACAGCCAACTGCTAACCCAATTGCATTGGTCACATGCCAAAATTATAAATAAATAAATATATATATATGTGTGTATGTATATATGTATATATAGAATTTGCACAAAGAATTTAGGAATATCAAATAAATACAGGATCGGTATAGATGAATTGGGCTTGTCATTCTCTGCCAGATTAACGGATTTGATGGTGTTGACATGGCACATGTGAGCCCAAAATGTATAGTTTTTCTCCAAGCAAGCAAGTGCATTTTTTGAAAGCATTTTCGAAATTTTATGTTTGATTAGTAAATTTGGCTTTTACCTTTTTACTTGCTCTACACATTACCGATTAACTGTGCGTCGACAAATGCCAGCCTAAAGAAATTGTGGAAAATCGGAGCATTAAATGAACCCATTTTCCGATAATCTTTCACTGAGAGAGTAGAAGAAGCTGGCACATCAGCCATTTGATTCCTCCCTGTTAATACAGTTCATGCTCCAGGAGGAAGTTGCCACAGAGAACCAAATTAGTTAACAAAAGAAGCCTACCCCTTCCGAACCAGGTAGTGAACCACAGAGCCAACCCCTAGAAACCAGGTTAGTGTGAAACTTACGAACCAAACTACTGAGCCAAATAAACTAGCTAAGTTCAGTCACTTATGCATATTATTGACAGTAACGAGATAAGTTTTCAACTCAATCAACTGATTGAAGTTACCCTCCATTCTTCATGAAGTAATTGACTACACCAACCATTTGTTTATTAGATAGATATGCTAAGATCAAACAGTCATTCAGCAAACAATGGATCAAGCAAACCCAATCCTACCTAGGTCAAACTTATTTTTATTTTTATTTTCTTGTAGGGTAACCATAGGTTAGACAATACAGAGGACAACCCATCCTCTTAGTTGGATAGACGGATTCATTGGACTGTACCAACAATAGATAGTCTTATTGGGGGAGTTATACCCATACTCTTTATCTTTTAATGTTGATGGTGGGAGCCACAATGGCTTGCATTTTTTATTGCTAAACTTTTAGTCCTTAATCAAGACAACCGGACCTCCTTGAGTGGTTGAATGACTTGGTATTGACTAGCAGTGGCATCTCATTCCTCCCCATTCTATCACAATAAAGTTATGTTATCAATTGGGCTTCCTTTTTGCCAACTAATTATTCATCATATTTGTTTATTGAAAAAGATAATATTTTATCATATGGCCTATGGTATTAATATATTGAGAGTCACAAAACCCCTCAATGAAATTAATAGGATCGTGACATATTATCCAGCCTATTCCACCCTAGAGTTCCAAGATCAAAATATTCTTTTTGACACCTCAGTAGCCGGGAAATTTGCTAAACATTAGTCCCAATGTTCAAATTCTCCTCAAGAAGACAAAAAATAAGCCCGTACTGGAGGCCAATGAGGCTATTGCACTGTATGTTTCCTCTTTTAGTCATAAAATAGTTTATTTCTATAAATACCCCCAATTCTTCTCAAGGTTCAAATTTTCCTTATATTTTCTTTATAGTACAATTCCTTTTTTTCTTTTCCTTAGAGAATAGAAACCTTAGAGCTCTAAGCCTCCACCTCCGCCTCATTTATGTAGTCATTCAAGACATAATATGCATGGAACCAAAGTAATAGTATTTGTAGTCATCATCGACTACACTTTTCATGTTTCTATTACGAAAATGCTACCTATCTACCTTCGATCAAAGCCTGACCTAACAATTTTTCTCTTGGATCAGTACTCGTTATTCTTCTTGGTTTTTCTTTCTATTATTTATCATTCACTCAAGGTTAGAGTTGTCGTCATGTGATCTGGAGGTCACGAGTTCAAGGCATGGAAATAGCTTTTTGCAAAATGCAAAGTAAAACTGCATACTCTTAATCTTTGTGGTCTGCCTCTTTCCTGGACCTGCATACACAGAAGCTTCGTGCACCGAAGCTGCCTTTTTTATCAGGATTTAGAGCTCACAGCCTATAGTTCAGAAAAGATATGATATCAAGTGATAGGAAGGAGGCCACCAATTTTTGTATCTCTCATAATGCGAGCCTATCGTGAAGATGTGTTGCATAAAGGGTACAATTGGATCAATTGTGAGGGTCCATAGTGAGGATGATTCCGAGTGTCTTATAGAAGTCTAGTGCAGTGGAGAAGGAGCAAAGCCACTACCAAAGTAATCGTGTAATTTGGCTTCTTTCTGCGACATACTGACATGGTACGTATGACTCCCTGCAAGTCCAATAAATCCTAATCTCTTTCTCTATATTTTTATATTATAATATACAATTTACATTTTATATTTTAAAATTTTAAAAATAAAAGGAATAATAGTAATAAAACGAGCTGAAGGAGTTAGCCCACATAAATATCTCCCTTTGTATAATATATACATATATATGAGTCCTGGTATTCCCACTCTCTCTAACCTAGAGTTTCAACAGGCTCTAGAACAAGGCAAAACGTGGCTTCTAAACCAGTTAGGGTTAACCTCGTTCTCCTTTTTCACCGTTTGACTGATTTAAAAATCGAGAAAAGGCTGATGCCTAGAGAGTCATCTTCTTTCTCTGTGTTTGTAAGGAAAGACTTCACCTCCATTACTCTTTCCCTTCCCCATGGAAGCAATAGTAAGTCTAATACCAAGTATGTTCCTATTCTTCTTATGTATATGTGAATGAATCCATCCACCTGAATCCAAGGCCCCAAGACTAGCACAAAGAACACTCGTAAGCATTGAAACAATAGGCTTCATTGAAGCTTGCAAGTCATGGAACAACCCCAGTGCTTCCTTAAACCGACGTGCCCAAATTTAGCCAGTAATCATGGCAATAAAAGAAACAATGTTTCTCTCAGGCATAACATTAAAGAACCTGAAAGCTGAATCGATAGACCCAAAATTTGCACTACAGTAGTAGTCAGAGCAGCAACGTCTCTCTCAAGCATTCTATAAAAAAAATGATAGGCATCTAATATCGGCATGGGTCCGTATAAATGGATCGAAAATATTGAACAAACCCATGTTTGATTGTCGACAATGGGATTTGTGCAAGAAAGGAAAGGTGCATTTTTCAGGTGGGCATCCTTGTTTTTTGCATTTGAATGTGGAGATTGATTCCTGGAAGGGGATTTGAGCTTGTAGAATAAGCTCTGGTCATGGTGTTGTAGGTTGAAGTTCTTGATTTTGAATTCTCATGGTTAGTATGTGAGGGTGAAGCTCCTTCAGCTTCTTACACTTTCCGATTTGGGTTGGAATAAATAACCTACAGAAACTGATTGGTTACCAAAGTCGTTCAAGAAAGTTGTGAAGGAACGTCGTAAGAGTTCCTTGAGCTGTGACAGTTCATTTGGAGGCTTTGTTATTTCTCGTGTTAACTTAATCTTTAGCTCGTCTATGATGACGTCCATCCCCGTTATCACGCTCCAAGAATCCTGCAAAATAAGGACAGTTAGTTAATTATAATTTTAATCTAATTTAGAATCTTAATTATAAATGGAAAAAAAAAATAGAATTAGAGTCCTACTAAAAAACTTCTACACTACCTCTAACATTTATAAATAGAACCAGAAGCAAAATCAAAAGGCATCAAATAGAGCTGGCTGTAAACTCTCTCTCACAGTGAATGTGTTCTCCCTCTTCCTCTCGTAAACGTTGGCTATACACCTAGCCTAAGCAGGTAAAATTTTGTATTTCTGTGTATGTGATAGTGTTTCTGTGAGTTTGATCTTGACCGCTGCGCATAACAGTCTACGTCGGGAACATTCACCAAGGAATGCAGCATCCTCCTCTTACCCAAAACAAGCTGATCAAAAGCTTCGCGTTACATATAATGCACTGCATTTATTGATCTGCAATATTCTCAGAGTGTGTCAGGTGGCACGACAATGCCCCTGGACAAATACATAACACCAATTCATCCCGACAAAGCGTTTCTCCTTCCACAATTTTCAAATCCAACTCTGTCGAGCTAGACATTTTCTCAAGAGTCCGGTGTTTGAGAAACGTTAGTTTCCCAAGGGATGAAAAAAAAATCATGCTTGAGGTAATGATTTGCAGTTGTTGATCTGTAGTGTGTTAGGTACGGTAAACACTACACTTGGCTTGGTGCAATGGCTATGCATTAACATTCACGTAGCACTCCTTTCTGCATTTTCAAATCCAACTCTTCTAAACTAGACACTTACTCCAAACACAAGGCGGTTTAATCTTGCAATGGAGGAGAGCCCCTTCTATTGCAAACAGAGAGACAAGGAAAATGGACACTTGCCTCTTCCAGAATTTGCACGCCGCTTCTGAAGTGGTGTAGAAGGAGAGTATTAGCACAGTGGCAATGGTAAAGTTATCATTGTGTGACTTTAAAGTCACAAGTTTAAGACATGAAAACAGCCTCTTACAAAAATACAAGGTACCCTTTAGTAAGCCCTTTTCCTGAACCCATCATATATGAAAACTTTGTGCACTGGGCTGATCTTTAGATGGTGAAAAAATGGATAGAGCTGACATGTACAACAAGATGAGCCCACAAATATACATACATATATGGCAAGATAGAGCTCACATGTAAGGATTTACGGACAAGATGATTAGTTTTCTATTTTTTGTTTGCTCTAAATGGCAAGATGGGTAGCATTTTTTTTTCCCCCATGGTGGATACACTGCTCTCAGACACACACCTTGAGGAGTCTTGAACTTACAACCTGATTGAGACTCACTCTTGTGCCATCATACCATATTCATACACCAAGATGGCTAGCTATCTCATTTATATATGAATTAAATTTTAGTCAAGCATTGAGATGTTATATATGACAATTAAGGTTGTTGGTTATTTGACTTTTGGCTATAACTTACAATTAATTAGTGAGGCTCACAAAACGATATAGATGAGAGAGAGAACAAAGAGATTTTAAGATTGGAAAGCTAACTTTCTTCTTAATTTATTATTATTATATATATATAGAAAATACACTCTAGAACAATTTAATCCCTGGAACTACTGGTTTGGCTGCACTTTTGTCAAACCAACACTTTCTCACAATCATTGGTTTATTATTGAAGGGGGAGGGGGGCAGCTCTAGTGCACGAAGATCTCGCACATACGGGTTTAGATAAAGGGCGGACAACAAGGGTAAATAGTACGCAGCCCTACTTTGCATTTTGCAAGAGGCTATTTTCACCCCTTGAACTTGTGACCTCAAGGTCACATGATGACGACTCTACCATTGCGCCAAGGATCCCCTTCAATCATTGGTTTATTATTATTATTATTATTATTATTATTATTATTATTATTATTATTATATAAAAAAGAAACAAGTTAGGAAGAAAATGCCTTTTACAATAAATGTAACGAGTAATAACCATAAAAGCCTATCTTATTTTTTGTAAAAATATAATAAAAATGAAAAGTAAAATATTAAACTACTGGTCGTGGGCCCAACCGTTAGTTCTCAGGACTTAAAGTTATCAAAATGACTACCTTTAAAAAATTTAATAGGACTAAAGTGTAACTCAAACTAATAGTTCCAAGTAATAATTTGCTTTATAAAACTTTAAGAACTAAAATATTTTGAGTGAATAGTTCTAGGGACTAAATTGATTTTTTTCCAACTTTAATAAGTAACACGTTATAAGTGAATAGTTCCAAAGATTAAACTGTATTTTTCTCTAACTTTTATTGCCTCTTATACAAGATACTCATCATCATCATCATCAAGACCTTATCCTATTTAGGGGTCGGCCATATGAATCGTATTCCTCCATTCCACTCTATTAAATACCATGGCTTCATTTAGTCCCAACATTTTTAAATCTTTTCTCACCACTTCTATCCACGTTCTTTTGGGCCTTTTCCTTGCCCTTTTAGAACCTTGTACTTGTATTGCCTCACTTTTTCTAATCAATGCTGTTGTTGGTCTCCTTTGAACATATCTAAACCATCTAAGTCTAGTCTCCCTCATCTTGTTATCTATTGGTGCTATCTCTAAATTTTCTTGAATATTTTCATTTCAAATTCTATCATTTCTTGTCTTACCACTCATCCATCTCAACATCCTCATTTCTACGACACTCATCTTAGAGTATGATGTTCCTTAATTGCCCAACACTTTGATCCATAGAGCATGGCAGGCTTTATAGCCATCCTATATAAATTTTCTTTTAGCTTGAGTGGCACCCGTCGATCACACAAAACTCCAGATGCACATCTCCATCTGTTCCAACCCGCTTGGATTCTCTGGGTAACCTTATTCTCAATCTCTCTACTCTTATAAATCATTGATCTTAAGTACCGAAAGTGGTCTTTAACGAGGACTTCTTGGTTATCAATCTTGACTGGTGTTCCACTCATACTTTCCTTGCTAAAATTACATTCCACATATTCTGTCTTAGTTTGGCTAATTTTAAATCCTGCATATTCTAATGCTTTTCTCCATAACTCTAGCTTTATATTTACACCATCCCTTGTCTCATCAAGTAAGACTATATCATCTGTGAATAGCATGCACCAGGAAATCTCCTCTTGCAGATGTTTTGTTAACTCATCCATAACCAATGTGAAAAGGTATGGTCTCAATGTCGATTCTTAGTGCAATTTTATAGTAACAGGAAAATCACCAGTTACGCCACTAGTGGTCTTAACATTTGTTACCACTCCCTTATATATATATCTTTAATTATGTCTATACATCCCTAAGAAACCCCTTTACCACCTAACACCTTCCATATTAACTCTCTAAAGACTCTATCATAAGCTTTCACTAAGTCGATAAAGACCATGTAGAGGTCTTTCCTCCTCTCCCTATATTTATCTATTAATTGTCTTAGTAAAAAAAATAGCTTCCATTGTAGACCTCTCAGGCATGAAACCAAAATGATCCTCTGATACAATTGTTTCATGCCGTAGCCTCTTCTCAATCACTCTTTCAAAAAGTTTCATATTGTGGCTCATAAGTTTGATCCCTCGATAATTAGTGCTGCTCTGTATGTCTCCTTTATTCTTATAGATTGGTATAATTGAGCTTTTCCTCCACTCATCAGGCATTTTCTTTGATTTTATAATCTTGTTAAATAACCTAGTCAACCATACTATTATAATATCTCTCATATGCTTCCAAATCTCTATTGGTATATCATCAGGCCCTATGGCCTTTCCTGATTTCATCTTTTTCAAGGCATATTTTACTTTAGGTATTCTAATCCTACGTTCATATGTATAATATCTTATGTTATTTAGATTTATAGTATTTTCAATCCCTATATTCTTAGAGCCATTGTCATTTAACAATTTTTGAAAATATGTTTCCCACCTTTGTTTGATTTCATCATCTTTGACTAATACCATTTAATCATCTCTTCTAATACGCCTAACATGATCTAAGTCATTACCCTTCTGTTCTCTTACTTTTGCAAGTTTAAACACATCTTTCTCACCTTCTCTTGTTCTTAGTCTATTGTAGAGCTCATCATATGCTTTAAGTTTAACCTCACTTACTATTCTCATAGCAACCTTTTTAGCATTCTTATATTGTTCATAATTTTTATTATTTCTAATCTTCTGACATGCGTTAAAATGCATCCGTTTGTCTTTAATAACTTTTTGCACTGTTTCACTCCATCACCATGTTTCCTTTGTTAATAGCCTCTTACCTTTAGATACTCCTAAAACATCTTATGCCACTTTCTTAATGGACTCAGCCCTATATTGTTTGTCCACATGACATTTACTTTTGTTTCACAGTTCCAATTTTCTTCTACCATCAATTTATTTTTGAATGAGGTTATTTTCACTCTTTTTAAGTTCCACCACTTAGTTTTTGGATGTGTATTAAGTTTAGTTCTTTTTCTCCATCTTTTGATATGGATATCCATAACCATTAACCTATGTTATGAGTTAAATTCTCACCAGATATTATCTTACAATCCTTACATAAAGATCGTTCATTATTCTTAAGTAAAAAAAAGTATATTTGGCTTTTATGAAGTCCGCCTTTAAAGGTTATTAAGTGTTCATCTTTCTTCTTAAAGAGTGTATTTGCAATGGGCAAGTTATATGACAAAGCAAAATCAAGGATATTCTACCTCATCTCATTTCGTTCACCTATACCATACCCTCTGTGTATTTTGTTATATCCTTTCTTATCTTTTCCTACATGGTCATTTAAGTCTGCTCCTATAAATATCTCCTAAGTGTTGGGAATTTCTTGCATGACTCCCTCCATATTTTCCCAAAATTGTCTCTTGATTATATCTTGTAACCCTACTTGTGGTGCATATGCACTTATAACATTAATAATCTGCTATCCTAAAACAAGTTTTATTATTATAATTCTATTACTAATTCTTTTAACATCAACAACCTTATCCTTTAATTCCTTACCCACTATTATTCTTATGTCATTTCTGTTATTTTCCTTTCTTACATACCATAATTTATATCAATCTATTTCTCTAGCTTTAGCCCCTTTCCACTGGGTTTCTTGGATACAAGCGATGTTGAATCTCCTACGTTTCATCACGTCTACTAACTCCGAACTCTTACCTGTCAGTGTCCCTATATTTCATGTGGCGATACACATTTTATGTTCTGGAGATGCCCTATTTACTATCACCTTTCTCAACCTCCATGATATGAACCCATGTCCACTTTTCACTGCACTTAGGTTCTGATGCAACGCGTCGCTTCCGAAGGGACGCTCTAGCAGCCCTTGCCCATTTTTCACTATACCCAGAATCCGATATAGCGCATCGCTTCTGGGAGAACTCCTTAGCAACCCTTGCCTATTTTTCACCGCACTTGGGATCCGATGTAGTGCGTTGCTTATGAGGAACGCCTTAGCTTGAGGGAATGTCTATTTTCGATTTATGTCATAGTTGGGGTTGTCATGGTTTTAAAAAGCTAAAGATGATTTTCATTTATTCCTTACAAACTAATATACAAATGGATATTCATTTGTAAGTAGAAAAGAAATAATAAAATCATTTTCAGCTTCATCCTTGCTAGTTGGCTGCCTAACACAAGGGTTATCGTATTTTAAGAAGATTGAGATGATTTTCATTTTTTCCTCATAAACTAATATACAAATGCATATTTATTTATTTGAAAGAAATAAAAAAATCATCTTTAACTTTTTCCTTGCCGGTTGGCACTTAACGCAAGACCCTCCTCTTTTTTCATCCGGGCTTGGGACTGGCATTGGCAGAGTTCTCTTATACAAGATACTCACATGAATAAATCCGTATGGGTCCTAGATTTAACAGGTTGGGATTAGTTCTTGTTTCAAACAGATCTAATGTCGGATCCAAATCCAGTGACTTTTAACAGATAAACGATGTCCTCCAATTTTAATCCGTTTTGCTGGGGAGTGCCCTGCCCCCGTACAACACCGGCTCCAACTAAGAAAAATCTTTGTAAAATTTGATCCAGAATATGAACGGTCTAGATGATCACCAACCATGTGGGCCGCGCATGTGGGATACCATGTATGAACTCCCCAAACAGAGGTGGAGAAACCCTTGATTCCTTTTCTTCTTGAAGAGCAAGCAGCAGGAGCAACAGAAGTAGAAGAAGAAGAAGAAGGAATCATGGGTCAGTTCATTCTTTCTCCGAATCTTCCTATGAACAGATTTCAATTGGTACCTCTGTTTTTGCAATAACTTGTGTTGACATTTGTAGGTAAAGTTCATGGATCTCTTGCTAGAGCAGGAAAAGTTCGTGGGCAGACGCCAAAAGTGGCGAAGCAGGACAAGAAGAAGAAGCCCAGAGGAAGAGCTTACAAGAGGATGCAGTATAACAGGCGTTTCGTCACTGCGGGTATCTGATTTTTCTTTTTCTTCTTTAGTAATGCTCCAATTTAATTTCAAATTTCAGCGATTGAGTCAAATTTTCTGTTTGTTGTTTGCCAGTTGTTGGATTTGGAAAGAAAAGAGGACCCAACTCCTCCGAGAAGTAGAATGGGCATCCATGGTTCATTATATTCGTAGGTTATTTTGAGTGCTTCTACATTGACTTATGTTTCTATAGACATGAAGCGAGTCTAAATTTGAAAGACATCGAATGTATTGGATGATGTACGATTGGTGCACATCTGCAGAGGGATTTCTATAGTTATAATTACTAGTTTTACTGTTTCATTTGTGTGTTTAATTGTCTAAAGGTTCATGCTTTTTGAGGAATTTTCAGTATGGATTTCTGTGTATATATGAAGATCTAGACATATGATTCACTGTGATAGTTTAGCTTTATTCTTGTAAGGCCCCAAATGGATGGTTTGGGAGATAACTAATCCGTTCCGCATCTTGGTTCTGAGTCACTTCTAATCACCTAATACCTTGAGAACATAGAAAGCACCTGGTTCTTTTCTTCCTGAGATCTTCCGGACTCGGATGGTTGAAATTGCTTGCATTCCCTCTTATCTAGATTCTCTCCGGTTTTAATTGATTATTTTTGTTCCAAATTTCTATTGTTAATTAGAGGAATACTTCAACCTTCATATCTGGTGCATGGGAAGAACTCGTCTCGAAGATACTTCTGCATTAGAGTGAACAAGAAAAGAAAACAGAAAATTATCTATCACACAAAGAACTTTCTGGTCCAACTTTATTTCTTTATATTTATTTTTGGTATTTATGTTACTAAAGTTGAACATTACAAGGTCATGATATAACACTTCTGTTCCTTTATGTAAATTTAAGTTCAAACATATCTATTTTACATCAAGAATCAAGATGAGGCTTTCAAAGGTGCGAGAAAGGCAACTCTGGAAATTTGGATTATGGTAGGTTCAGTAACACGCTGTGTGGTTAGATTGAAGTCATTAAACAGTAGAGGCTTGTTACATGACAAGTTCTGCTGGATCATAATACTTGGTTGGCAAGTCCTTGGAACTGTAGATGCAACTTGCTTGGGCACATTCCAAACTCTAAAAAGGTCATTACATACAGATTTTGAAGGTCTTGAATAGTCTACATCAGACGTATCAGGTTTGGAACGAATTTGAGAATCAACATGTGAAATAGAACTGGAAACTAGGAGAAGGAAAGATAGGAAAAGAAAACTGAGAAGTGATCATCATTATCATCAAGACCTTATCCCAATTAGGAGTCGGCCACATGAATCTTATTCCTTCATTCCACTCTATTAAATACCATGGTTTCATTTAGTCCCAAAGTTTTTAAATCTTTCCTCACCACTTGCTATCCACGTTCTTTTGGGCCTTCCCCTTGCTCTTTTAGAACCTTCTACTTGTATTGCCTCACTCCTTCTGACCGGTGCCATTGTTGGTCTCCTTTGAACATGTCCAAACCGTCCAAAGTCTAATCTCCCTCATCAAAACTGTGAAGTGATAAAGGAAAATTTAACTAGGAAACCTTTGCAAACAATAGAGAAACATCTTTAAGTGAAACAGCATAACAAGCATTTAAGGATGACAGAAAGACTTCTAGGGAACCCCTAAGAACCATTTGTGAAAATCATATGATATAATGCCAGGAAAAATGGCAAGAAGGGGAAACACTTCTCCCATGTGTTTCACCTTAAGTTTCCCTAGTGTTTCCCATAGTTTCTGCTGGTTCTAGGATAAGTTCCATTTCGGTTTTGTGAAGCAGTTTCCACTCTGTAGAGGCATTTCGGGTGAACCACTTAGAAGAGTCCCATTGGATGGTGAGTCTGCATCTGAATTAGATGGAGTTCTCTGTTACTACCATTAGATTTTGAGTTTAGCCCCTGCTTTCTAACTGAAGATAAGGGAAACTACTAGTCACTTCATTCCAAACTTTGAGAGGGTTTTGGCAAGCACACTGCTCTTTTCTGTAGTTGATGGTTTTGGAGAACCTATTGGGCTCATGCATCATACATAAGTAAGACATTCCTTGGAAGAGATTCTTTTCTTTTCTTTATTTTTTTTCCAGGAATGGAGATGCCTAGGAGATATCCCTGCTAGGGTTTGTCAACTGTCAAATTATCATTGTGGATGAGATTTTTTCTCTTGAATCTTGACAGAGATGCAATTGAAGTCAGCAATGAGGATTTAAGGTGAATTTAGAAGCTCTTGAGAGCAAACCGGTTCACCGCTGGACCATGATGTTCTCTACCATTCTATTTTCTAATCATCCATTTTATTCGCCTTCTTTTCCAGCCACCTTATTGATGTTCACCTTAGGTCAAGTTCGCCTAATGATAACAGCATTCATAAAAAAGAGACACCAGTTCTACCTGTATGCCAATTTTCATCAAACCTGTCTGATGTGGTTGCTAACTTTCACATCATATCTTATGATCAGCAAAGGGAAGATAATTAGTATTAGCAATCTCCATTCACCTGATGTTAAGGTATCTCATCCAACTCTGATTCCTATGTTCAAGTATGTTCTGTTATCCTAAGGACATCTTTCCTTTTCCTTACTCAAGCATGCTCCTCAATTCGGTTAGATGGTTCCGTATTTATGCTTGTCAGTATTCTTTCTGCAGCCAGATAATCGCCAATTGCCAATCTTCGTTAATCCGGTTCCTTCAGATCACTTTGTCAGGCAATGCTTATAATTCTGCTGATGTCTGATCTGTCTTTGTGTAGTCTGAATTTCTTTGTCACATTTCCCTGACTTCATTTAAGAATCCTAAAGACCTTGTTGTTCCATAAACAGATAGACCATGTTTTATAATTTCCAAACACTGTTTACATTTTTGTAAACCATGAAGCTAGTTGGTTTACTACTTCACGACTAGTATCAATCAGAGAAAACATTAGCTCAAGAGCTAGTGGGCAATGTTGCTTCGATATTCTTTTCTGCTAATGAGCATCAAGAAGACTTTTTAGGTAGTGAAATTCGGATATGCTCACCTTTTGAACGAATCACGTCTGGTTTTCATGGTTGAAATGGGAATATCTTATGCTGAGATGCTGTCTTATTCGGCCCCGGTGCACGAAGCTCCCACCTATGTGGGGTTCGGGAAAGGGGCGGACCACAAGGGCCTATAGTAGGCAGCCTTACTTTGTATTTTGTAAGAGGCTGATTCTACACCTTGAACTCATGACCTCAAAGTCACATGACGCCAACTTTTACCTTTGCACCAAGGCTCCCCTTCTATGCTGTCTTATTCATGAATCTAAGAATTGATTCCAAGATATGTACGCTGATGGATGCTATACTATTCGTGTATTTATTGTGCATTTACTTATGAGTTGCTATATATATATATAGACACACACATATGGCAGAGGTAATTTCAAAAGGAGTTGCAGGTGTAAAGTACAAGTGATATTTGATTAGTCAGGGAAAAGCTTTTGACTAACTTTTTCTGTTTTTTACTTTTTTTCAACTAATCAAATGTCACCTGCTCCTTGCACCTATATGAAATAGCTGAAATTAGCACATATAAAGGAAAATTATGAATGCCTTTTACATCTTTGAGGGTGTTTTGTGTTCAGATGCTTAGTTATTTTTCTCGATCCGACTAGACTGCATCCTTATCTTACAAAAGGAAGGATCCTACTTTGTGATCTAAACCGTGCATGGAGGGGGCCCATCTTAGATAATTATCCCCAAAATCTCAGGCATATTGCAATCATAACGCTTAATTTGCTCTGATCGTTGTACTGTTTAATTGTGATTGCAACTAATGGAACCATAAAGGGTACGATCAAATGAAGAAGATTAGATGAGACCCACACGACGTGCCAATGGTATGGATCAAATATCACGGTCCCAGTCCAACTTGCCCTACTAAACTTGAAAAGTGCAGCTCCGGTTTGCAATTAGCCCCTAAACTTCCATTCCCGTCTATCATTAAGTCTCTGTAAGTCAGTCTAACTCAATGAAACTGTTTATTAGCAGCCTTAATGGAGTGTTAAGTCCAGCGGCATTTTAAAAAATTTACTCTCCCCTTTCCTAAACACTTCTCTCTTGTGACTAGTTTTGTCTCGAAGTAGCAGAGATGAATCAGTTGCAGAAGGTAGGATTTTCAAATGCTTGCGAAGAGAGAAAAAACTCTTCCATGGCTGTGATGTTTGTTGTGATGATGATCCACTTCATTGGGTAATCCAAGTTCTTAGTACCAGTAATTCTCTTGCAATTCTCGAAGAATTTGAAGATCTTGTAGCTCTGGCAAGAACTCTTTTGAAGATATCAAGTTCGAAGCACAAGTATGGTGGTGACGCATTCACAGGAGCTCATATAAACTTAGAAACTCTCTCTTAAGACATTGATCAAAGCGACTGGACTCAAGCGCTCAGAATGAGAAATTTCTGCCGTCAGACAACCCATTATTCAATCAAGAAATGCCTGAAATATGGGCAATCTATGGAACATGATTTCAGTCGATTTGTCCTCTTAGAACATGAATCCCGAGCTAAGGGGCATGAGGGGCTCAAGCTTATTAGCTTGGCTTTTGACCCAACCTATCCGTTCTTCAAGGAAAGTCACATAATTGCCAAGGAAAGAGATTGGATTATCAGAACTTGGGTGGCATCCATGTGGATTCAATTGTAGGTTGCCAGATAAGTGAGCACTTTGCAGCTCTTGCTTTTGCATTGTTTTTTAAGTTCCTACATGGCTTTTAGAAAAGGGATTAGAGGAGATGAACTCCTGTATAAAGCAATGACATACTACTCTACTGCTTGCACCAAATCTTCTCTTCCCCCAGAGCATTTTAGTACATGGCTTTCTACAGTTTGGCTGGCTGATATATTCTTTCTCTTCTAATGTCCATCTTTGTGCATTACTCTATTCTCTGCCGGTTATTAGACTTTGGAAGTTTATTGGGTGCACATTTTGCAGCCCAAGTTTGACATCTCCTTAGCTCTTTTTTGAGAATTGGGCTTCAGAGGTTTATTGGATGTGTATTTTGCAGCCCACTTCTTTAGCTTATTTGATAGATATCGAATATTTACTAGGCATATATTTTGTGACCCATATCCATAATTTTTAATGAGCATTGGCCTATATTTTATATTTATCAGGCTTCACAATATTTTTTTATTTTATTTAAAGGCATTCAAAATTAAGGGGACTAAATATGAACAAATTCTGACCGTACAAATTAGTTGAGGTACAAATTGAGTCTTGCTTGGTTGAATTTTGATGATAGAGCTGCTGATCCCTTGCACTTATTTGGATTGCTTCAACTATCTTCAAGAAGTTGCTATAAGCATGCCTCTACCGTAAAGTCTATAGGATTTCTATTTTGTGCAAGTTTTTTAAGACGATGGACCAACAAGAGGATCTTGGGATCCTGGAGAAATAACTGCAAGAAAAGTATCGATAGGCCCACCTGTGGCATGAATGATATGAGAACCATAAATCAGGGCTTTGATAATAGATTTTCTGTGTTTAAAGGAGAAGGAAAGATCAAAATGTCCCTAAACATAGTATTTAACAGTTTCCATCGACAGGCACTGCTTTCATGCGATTTTATTGGGTTGAAGGGTGACGGAGAGACCGAATAAAGTTTGGGGCCTACTTGTGCCCGAAAGTGCCCCAGTTTAAGCATAAATCACAAACCCGCTCTTCATTTTTCCACTTCCTTTCTGGAAAGGCAACACGTGGTCGACCATAGTACTTTGACTGGCGTGACAAAAGATTCTTTCTACACTATTAACTCCCTCACTTGGGTAGTGCCAGCCCAAATATCAGGCACTGGCATCATCTTTCCAAACTGACCCAGATCCCTCTTCTCCTTCTGGAGATAGCCTTTTGAGAGAGACAGAGAGAGATATGCGATTTCATCAGGCAGATCCCCTTCCATCCAGTACATTTGATGTGAGCCTGTGAATCCACGGCGTACAGAGCGAGCTCCTGAATGATGAACACCAGCTCCATCACAATCTGTCCTCTTTGTTTTCTTCCTTGCACAATAACGAAGGACCTGTTCCATGCCTGGAGCAGCGCCAAAATCATGCTCTTGCCCTCCCTAGGTAGGAATCTCTCTCTCTCTCTCTCTCTCTCTCTCTCTCTCTCTCTCTCTCTCTTCCTTCCGTTACCAGATGAGATGCAGCTGTCTTGCCTGTAACTTATAATTTTCTTTCTAGTTTTGTTCTAATCAAGTCCAATGACAAAACTAAATAATGCCATATTTTGTTATACTTGATGCACACAAATGTCCTGAACATTGCAGAGACAGACACAAAAGAGTCAATTAGGAGGTAGCGTTCACTTGGGCTTGTCCTAAACACACTTTTCCACGGCTGTTTGGATCCCACCAAAAACAAATCCAGACCGTGAATGACGGACAGTCACACAAGATTGAACAACCTCAGAATAATACCAGGCCCCTGGTAGGACCCAGGATTTTGTCCACCCCTGCCACATGATCCTGAATATTCGCCCTTTCTGGTCCCACTCCACTCGTGCCATCTAGACCTTATGTACTCTATTACGTATCCTTTGCAACGTTTTTTCTTAATTATCACGCCCTCATTTGGGGCCTTTTTTTAGGACTTTAAGTCCACAAGCTCACCTTTTAGGGAATTCGAACGCCAAAAAATGTGAAAAGTCTGCAAAATTTTAACATAAAACGCTCTAGAATTAAAATTGACATAATTAAGGTGTTCTAGCATTAGCCTTGTCGTCTATAACAATAATCAATAATAAAATTGACAGCAATCAATACAAGCTATAATGACAAGATCATCCAGCATGTGGGTGGCAAGGCTAACCACGACGATGGACTGCAAAGGTTACTGCTTAATAACAACAATTAACCATGCAGTCGGATGACAAGAGTCTATCATTTTGCAAGAGACTGTTTCTAAGCGTCGAATCTGTAACCTCTGAGGTTACAGACAACAACTCTGCTGTTGCTCTCAAGCTCTCTTTCATGGCTGCTGCTTCTATTATATTGCTGCTGAAAAACATTTCATCTTTGCCAGACCCTGGATAGATAAGCCACGCACTGCAACATCTGCACTGGGAAGGTTGATATTATCCATTGCGGATAACATTTCCCCTATGTAAATCTAGACCAGAAGAAGAACCATTCCGATCGTGTTTGCAATCCACCCGGAAGGCAAAACCTCTACTTGCCCTCAAAGGCCATCAGCAAGGTGGTCCACACGTAGACTGATTAATATATCACAACCATAAAAAGACCTTGCCCAAGAAAAATTTTAGGTCTGATAAATTCCGATGGTTTCATCTCATCCATAAATCTTTATCGGGGTGTATTGATTCTTCCAACACTTTAGGCAGATGTAGACATCCAGCAGAGTGGCCGCAGCTTTAGATATTCCCAGAGTTTATGTGATCTCAGCTCTTCATCCACTAGGTCCTCCCTCTACCTCGCAGATCTCACCCGTCACACAGATAGTTAAACATATCGGAAGGTATAGATTGGTAGAAAAGGGTCAAAGAGTAAGAATCTGCAAAAGAAACAGAAATTTGGCGACCTTTTGCACCATACCAGAACAAAAGCTTCGGATAGAGTGAGCGAGCAGAAATTACAGGGAAAAAAAAAAAATCAGATACTGACAGAGAGAGAGAGGAGAAAATGAAAGAAAATTTTATTATATGGGGATCTAGGGAAGCAAATTTACAAATTGGAAAATGGTAAATTGTGTTTGCCCAAAAGCCTCCCTCTGAAATCAATGAACCCAGTTTCTCTGTTTCTCCTCATTTCTATTCTGAATCGCTTTCCATGCTTCCCATGGCTTTCAAACCTCTCGGTCTCTGCAACACAATAATCAAAATCATGATCAAGAAAAAGAGAACACGTAGAAATACACCACAGAATCAATACCTAAACCAGGACAAACCAGACAAGGAAAGAGAAAACCGATAAATATTCAAAGAAAATCAAATTAGTTTTAGATCAACAGCAATAAAATCAGAACTCACCTTCTTAGAACTCTTCTTTTCTCTAACTTCATATCTCTCGTGAGACAGATCAGAAAGCCAAGTCCCAGGACTAACCAACTACATACCCAAGAACCAAAAATCAGAAAATTGTCCTACTAACACAAAAAATAAGAATATTTTATGGGATATTTTCATTTCGTTTTGCTTGCTTCTGGGTATTTTTCACTTACATGTAAGGTTCTTTGGATGAACTTTGCCCTCTTCTTAGGTCTCTGAGGTAGTTTACAGCCTTTCATGGCCATGAAATCTTCCTCTTTCTCTTTACAGGACAAAGAAATAAACAGCTTTGGCCAAAAATTTCCCTTCTCAAAGCCCGAATCCGTCAAAATTTTCCCACCATCATCAAACCCAGATCCTCTGGTTGAGTAATACCGATCTTCTTTTTCGGGCGAACAAGAACCAGATTTCCTATTCTCACTTGCACTTGACCGAAGAGTTGCCGCATCAGAGTTCCTAGAAACAAAAATCAGAAAATGGGTCTTATTATTTCCTGCTGAAATGCCCAAAAATACAATAAAACTGCCATCTTCGTTTCAATTCTGCTTTCATTTTACCTGTTGAGACGATTTGGATGAACATTTGGGGTTTCTTTCTCTGCTCTCACAACGCGTCGATCGACGCGAGATGTCGTTCTTTTTCTCACAATACCGTCAGACTTCTCCAAAACATCTTCATCTTTCATCCTAAAGCAACGGAGTCTCTTTCGATTCCCCCACTGTAAGAGGACATCTGTTTCTGGAGCTCTAAATGCCTTTAGATTCTTTGCTTCCTTCTCCATCCCTGTATGGGAAAGGGAAAGGATTAGACACCCATTTCTCTAATGACCCAAACATAAAAACCCGCATCACCAAATCTGCAACAGGAAAAGAAAAATCCTTCCTTTAGTTACCTCGAGATCTCGTCTTGTTTCAGAGAAAGCTCCAGACAAAGATAGAAAGGCAGCCTTTCTCAAATTTGCCTGCAATTCAACAGTTTGTAGAAGAAACCCATTAGAATATGAACAAGAGGGAATAAGATTTCAGTAAGAGGAACTAAGAATGCAAAGGACAAACAAAGAAACTTACAGAGAAAACTCCATCAAAATGAGAAGAAAAACCATCCAAAAAAATGCAATCTTTCGACCAAAATGAGCAGATTTCTTGAAAATCAAAGAAAAACCAAATAGATTTTCTCAAATTTTATTGATTTCTCTTGTTATCTGCAAATGAATCCTCTCTCTCTCTCTCTCTCTGCTGTTCTCTTTCAAACTACTCTCCTCTTCTCTTCCTTTGGCTTCTTTCTCCTCCTATATGTTAACCCACTTTCTCTCTCATTTACTACTATATAATAACTTTGAAAGCTATAAACCATACGATTTCAAATGGACGGTTAGACGAACTTCCCCCAACAGACCTCGTTGCCTGAACCCCGGATGCTTTGGTTGCGCTCTCTCTTTTTGTAGGCAAGTTTTTTTAAAAAAAGAAAAGAAGAAGAAGATAAGAAAAAACCTAAAAATTGTCACTGCCGGCGTTAGCCTCCGTTTATCCACACGACTCGTTAGCAGCTGCACGTTAGAATTCCGTCTCCCAATCCGTTAAGTATAACGACGAACTCTCTCTCTCTCTCTCACACACACACACACATTATCCTCTGCATTATTTTGTGTTTTAGTGATAAAATTTCACCATTTTGTTAGTTTAGGGGATGTGGGCCCGTTTGGAAGGATGAAGAACCCTAAAGTAGGCTTTCTCCTTGTCAATGGTGACACCGGTGACTGGTTTCTACCTCTTCGAGGGAATCCTCTCGATCTACAATCTGTTCTTACATTCCCCTGGGCCCTCAAAACAATAGGATCTCGATCGTAGATGAAGAGATCAGTCAGAGTAGCCAAATGGATTCATGTTGATCTCGTACGATTAGATTTCCATAATTGTAGGTCAAACTACCGCATTTTGAACATTACAATGATGGAGTGAACTCTTGAAGCCAAATTACTCTAAATTTTGGATGAAAGGGCCCACCTTTGAATGATCCCACTAATTTATTACTTGATCTTGCTTTGAATATCTTGTAAACAACGAACGAGAAAGATTGGCATCTTAGAAAATCGTCTTTTTGGTCGTTGGATTTAGAACACTATAAATATGAAGTTTCTTAGTATCCCTTTGCTACGTCAGGAATATTGGGATCATTTAATTCGCATGATTTTTGAATTACTAGACATCCAAAGCCAAAGCAATTAGATGAAAGGTGCGGATCACCTAAAGGTGGGGATACTTTAAGCAAAAAAATCGCAACACTTTGGGTCAGGGCACTTACAAGGCCTTAGTTGACATGGCATTTTGACACTCTGAGTGAGTGCCTAAAACTTGGGAGGATCGTTAAGATCAAGCATGGCACATTGGAGAGCGATCAGTTTCCCTCGATCGAGTTGATCATCTAAGGCCAGAGCAGACGTATGGACGAGATTTATGTTTACCTAAGTTATTGAATCGATCACACCGACACTCACTCACTGAGTCACTCACACTCGTAAACCTAACCCCAAGTGGCAACTTAGACCTGCAACAAGAGTTCTTTGAGAATCATATATTCAAGCGCTCACTTGTAATTTACCCCTGCGAAAGAAGTGCGCATAATCCATCCACGTTATCCTATTTTATTTGAACATTAAGATGCGGTTAAGTGCCCCAACGCAAGGTTGATACGCATGGATGGCGCACACTTGCAAGGGCAAATTGCAAGTGCCCACTTGAATTTATCACTCTCTTTTTTTTTCTTTTCTTTTTTTTTGGCAAAGAATTACACATTCCGAGCATAGTATCTGCGTTCATGTGACAGTTTTCTATTTTGATAGGCAAAAAGATAGGCTCTTCCATATACAAGGTCTGGGAAAAAGGTGAACTACAAGAGTTAATTATATGCAGTCTTATTTTGTATTTCGAAAGAAATTATTTTCATATCTTAAACCTGTGACTTCAAGGTCACACAATAACAACTCTACCGTTGCAAAATGCTTCTTGACAACCATTACAAACGCAGGGCTTATGTAGTCAATATCCCATAATCTATAGCGTTCACTCAAAATTATTGTTGAAAAGTCTTGAGAAATCACAAGGTTGAGATTGTCCGAGGAACGCACTTTCTTTTTTCTTTTTCCTTCTTTTATAGAAAATTCTCTTCATAGCATAACATATTTAACCTAGTTAGACAATCTTGTCTATGTTTTTTTGTAATAAATAGTACATGTACTCTAGATTACCGTACAAAGGAATAATAGACATAACACGTGTATTTCACAAAATTACAAATTTGTTACAAATATAATGACTTATGTGTTAATATATATTAATGGTATACATTATCTTGCATATTGATATGATATATGTAATATAATGTGCCTAAATTGACGGTGAAAAAGAAATCACACGTACATTGATGCAAGGGGTGAGCTCTGTACGACGACGTTGGCAGCGATTAATTATTTGTAAATTATTTAAATTTCTTCTCCTAAGTGTCACCTTTGCAAGTTGAATGCATTTTTTGTAGAAGATTATAATGAATTTAATTCGTGAAATTCAAACAATATTTTCATAGAAAAATGTTGAGGGCTAATTCTTTTTACGTATCCAAATGCTATGGAAAATAAATGTTTCTGTTAGAGAAATCGGGAAGTATCGTGCCAGCTCTTGGTAACGAATCCAAACCATTCATTTCCGTGACCATTTTGTGGATGTGGCCTGACCTCTAGGTCTCGTATATCAATATGTAATGGCCCTTTATAATGGCTAACATTTATTTCCATTAATTGAAAAGCATCCATTTTAGCCACCTGAATAACAGTGGTTATGACGACGATGATAATATTTTAAGGCATAAATTATCTTAGATAGAATGAGCAAGCTTAAGTCGTCATCTAATGACTTAGATGTGTAACAATCCCAAAATTTTACTATTGTATGATGGAGGTATGAGATTTCTATGAGAATAATTTCTTATGAATTTAAAATCAGAAACTAAAACATAAATAGTTAGATTCTACTCAGAAAATAGAATCCAACGACCCAAAGAACGCTGAAAGCAGAGTCCAAATGAGGAAGTTATGGGACTCCGAAATGAAGGCTATTTTGATAATTAAGAGTTAAAAAAAAACTTATAACTTAGGAATTGAAATTATAAAATCTGGATTCTACTCATCGATACGAATCCAACGACAGTAAATTTGTTGAAATAAAAAATTGGACGAATAAATGATAATTTTCTTATAAAAAGGTATTTTAGTAATTTTACTTAATGGGCCTCATTTGTAGGAGTTGGAATATAACAGTCAATGGAGTTGAAAAACATCTGGCATCATAGTATTTAAAATAGTAAAAATATCATAATTAACAACAAACATAAACTAATTAAAAGAAAAAGAAGAGAAAATAAAATAACTTAGTGGAGGTGGCCACATTTGATAATGGCACCCCCACTTGAACGAAAACAAAAGCAAGTGTTAGTCTGCTTCCAACCAAACCAGACAGAACTAAGGAACCCGATGGGGGAGGAAGAGAAAACGGGGAAGAAGAAGAAGAAGAGAAAGGAGGAGAAGGGAGAAGGAGAAGAGAGGGAAAAGGAGAAGGGAAAGTGACTTGCGTGCTGGACAACTCAGACCGCGCAGGAGAAAATAGAGTCGAAGAGGGTTTGGGGTTTTCATGTCGTCGGGAAAAATAGAGCTTGTCGGCGAAGATGGATACTTAGATAAATCAGATTGGAGCTTTACCGTTCATTCACTTTGATCATCGCAAGAGATTATTTAGGAGTCAGTGATCCAAACCTTTCATCCTCGACCCCGCATCTTAGATACACAAATTCCCGAAGTTCTTTGAATGATGTTATCCCTTCATCTTCTAAATTTCATTTTCAGAAATCCAATTGTTTATGATTTTCTTGGTAAATGACCCAGCCAAGGTCATGCCCAAAAAAGGATCATTTGTAAATTATTATTATTATTATTATTATTATTATTATTATTATTATTATTATTATTATTATTATACAAGCGAAAAATTATAGAGCAAATAACTTATATAACAAGCACACTTGAAATGAGACACACGGCTTTGCCAACCTCACCGCCCTTAGTGAACTGGAGTAGACGGTGGCCCTGTGAGCATTTCTTGTGAAAATTGAAATAAATGCTGTGCCCATACACCCATTGCCAACCTTTAATATGCACAACTCATGAAGAAATACACAGTAATTCCACTGTCAGTTTGTCATACTTACGTAGTGAATGGACGGTGAGGTTTGTCGAGCTCTACCTTATACTTGAAAGATGGAAACAGTTTGTTATGGTTATCGTCAAGACCTTATCGTGAATAGGAATCGGCCAAATGAATTTTGTTCCTCCATTCTCCCCTATTAAGAAAAATAAAAATAATTGTTGGCCCAAATTTAAAATAAAAATGAAGTGGGCAGTAGTCCTCTTCTGTTTTGGCACATTTGTCTAAGTGTAAGGTAGATGTACATTCAGTGTTCGACATTCTGAAACGAGCTGCAGCCCTTTCGCCCTTCTCAAGTGAAATGCATAATGGGCTTTCCAATCTCTTGTTAACACTTTGTTGGGTTCCATCCATCACATATAAGCCTATGATGTCCCAAACATTTTACCCATTGTAGTGAATCTGACAGGCCTTAGTCGTCAGAAACTAGCTGCAAAGAAATAGATCCAGAATATAATATACCTCCGCTTAGTCTTTAGGAATTATTCAGAAGGAGAGGCTTAGTGCAACAGTAGAGTTGCCGTCATTTGACCTTAAAGTCATTGGTTCAAGACGTGGATACAGCCTCTTACAAAATACAAGATAAGGCTGTGTACTATTGACCCTTGTAATCTGTCCTTTCCTCAAACCCTACATACGCAGGAACTTTGTTCCCCAGGTCTGCCCCTTTTAATATAGCATACACATTTCCCTTCCGTGAAATGAAGCTTGAACCTACTGACATCTCTGCCTGCTATAGATGAAAGAAACGACTTCGATTGCGCTCTGGCAATTCTCACATACTCCAAGGTTGTTAAATATTCTCTGAAACATTGTGATTCAGTGATAATTTGCTTTTATGATGAATTCTGTTATTTATTTCGAACACATTCTTGATCGACTAAACAAGGAACTGATCAGAAAAGAAATATGAGATGAAGAACCTTCACTCCGCTGCATCCAGGAGTGGTGGTTTCAATTGAGCACCCTGTCTAATCCTACTCAGACACGATAGAACCCAATAAACATTCCCGGCACAGAAGAAATCCCAAGAACCATTATAAATGCCAATAAACACAGCTGTAGTTGTCTTTAGAGCTCCAACCATGTGAAGAGAACCTGGAACTACAGGCATAACACCACTAAGCAAAGCAAGAAATGCAACCAAATTATATCCTCTCCAATAGTAATACCTACCAAATGGAGTAGAGAGCGTAAGGAATCGACGTCCAAAACGGTTCATCGCATCATTTAATAATCCGTCAAAATTATTCCTCCAATCGGACTCAGAAGGCCGGAGAAACCGAAAAGCCAAGTGCACACAAGTTTGACCGGACCCAAATATCCTCCCTGGCTCAAAAGCAGGAATGCTAATTACTGCAGTAAATAGAGCTTCTCTAAATAGGCTAAATTAGGAAGGAAAGATACTGGTAAGAGGATTTACATTATCAGGGCCAACAACGTTCACGGGGATATTGGTAGTGATGGTTGCAAGAGAGATGCCAAAGATTGCAAGGAGAGTGATGAAAAATCCACCACCAATTTGTTCTATTGGGAGAACTGGATTTGAGATTGAGTGGTCAAAGATGACTTGGGTCGATGACGTTATTGCAAGGTCCACAAAACCATAAAGTGCCTATGTAGATTGGATATTCAACGACCCAATTATTTGGTCTTTGTAGGTCTTTGCGTGTCGAGAGAGAGCAGGTATAATAGTGGCAAAAGCAGCCCAACTACCCACATCAGCTGTTGGTGAAGGAATGAGACGAGAAGGTAGGGAGACAACGTCACCAAAACCTCCTGATTGAATATAAGCCCAACCAAGTATAGAGAGAGAGAGAGAGAGAGAGAGAGAGAGAGAGAGAGAGAGCTAGAGCTATGAGAAATGGGGATGAATGTCTCTCCAGAACTCGAATTCCGTTCATTCCTGTCCTGATGATGGTTAATTGAGCAAGCTTGAAGAACATAACACAGGTGAACTCAGAAAGAAATTTCAAGCCCGGAAATGGATTGAGGGAAGAAAGTATTCTTGTTCTTGAATGAAACTGGAAAGAGAACAGAGACTGCTTGGCCGCCTATCCAGGTATCAATCCCGAACCACCACCATCCGATGAATGATCGGATGAGAGCTGGGATGTGGGCTCCACGGATCCTGAAGGCGACTCTGCGAGGATTGGGAAGGGGATGCCACAGTGAGTCCCCGAATGAGTGTTCAGGATGAGAAAGATGGCGAGCAAACTTAGAACATTTATGTTAAAAAGTAGAGAAAAGACAGTGCTTCTTCTAATAATCCCTCTTATAAGATCCTCTATACATCACACATGTTACTCTAGTATTAGCATACAAGACTAGTAATTCCTCTAAAGAAAATTATCTAATATTCTCACTAATTCTTACCTGCCTCAATTTTCAGGAATAACCTGCAACAAAGAACTACAGAATAGAATTGTATGAATTCTCCTACCTAATCACCAGTAATCTCCACAAGAACACCTCCCTCCTGTGAAATGATGGAACCTACTTACATCTCTTACAACAATAGTCCTGTTACAGATCAAAGAAATGACTTTGATTGCGTTGTGGCAATCTCCACATACTCTCAGGTTCTTAAATATTCTAATGCAACTTCCAGCAGGTGTGGCTATCAGCCCAAACCCAACAGCTAGTCTCTCGCTATGATGACAGAGCAACCTCTCCTTCTCACCTTGGTTCCCGTCAAACAAAGAATACTCTGTCTCTGGTACATAACCAGCTTTCTTCATGTCAAAACTCAAATCATCTAGGACCTTATAGATAAGCTCCTTCTGTGGATGTGTTGAGTCTCTTGCACCAAAAACATGGAAACTCTTCCCTACTTCGATCCAACTCAACCCTGGAACTTTTCTAACACCTCTCTCTTTCATTGTAATCCTTACTCTTGACGCGTCACTCCATAGACCAGCAGCTGCATACATATTTGCAAGAAGCACATAAGTTGCATCATCATCAGGTTCCAATTGAAGAAGACTATTTGAAGCATAAATACCCAGTTCCAGATTTCTATGGATTCTACATGCCCCAAGAAATGCCCTCCAGATCAGAGGACTAGGGTCTTGTGGCATTTTATTTATGAACTTCAGTGCTTCTTCCAAATAACCCGCTCGACCCAAGAGATCAACCACACAAGCGTAATGGTGATGTAGTGGTTCAATCCCATAGTCGGATGACATGAGACTGAAATAGTGGAGCCCTTCTTTTACAAGACCAGAATGGCTGCAGGCATATAGAACACTCACAAAGGTCACCCCATTTGGCTCCACACCTTCTTTCACCATCTGTTCGAACAATTCTAACGCCTCTCCTGCTCGTCCATGTTGAGCAAGCCCATCAATCATAGCTGTCCAAGCTATTCTATCCCTTCGAGGGATCTTTGTAAATACCCGATGAGCATCATCAATAGTCCCACTCTTTGAGTACATGTCTACAAGAGTACTAGCTACACATGTATCAAATTCATGCCCGTGTTTGATTATTTGAGCATGGATTTGCCTTCCTCTTAGATGATCAGCGAGTTTGGCACACAAAATTGTGGCACTAGATGAGGCGAAAGGATCAGGCTTCACTCCAGACTTATGCAGGACGGAGTAGAAGTCCAGTGCTTCTTGATCTTGTCCATTATAAGAAAAACCAGCAAGAATTGAAGAGCATGATATAGAATCCTTCTCTTTCATCTTGTGGAAGACTTGACAAGCATCTTTCATCTTACCACTCTTAGCATACATGTCTATTAGTGCACCCTCAACATGGATGACCGATGAATGCCCAGCCTTGATAGAAAGAGCATGAAGACAAGCACCACAACCATGATCATCAAGGTCCGTGCAAGCTGATACCAGATTTGAAAATGTAAATTCATTAGGTACAATCATAAATTCTTCCTGCATTTGGAGATAAATCTCAACTGCTAACTTGGGTTTCCCATTTTGAGCGCATCCACCTATCATTGCAGTACATAAAACCACATCTTTCAGAGAAGACTGATCATAAATCAATAACGCACTTGATAGCTCCCCAAACTTACCATAGAGATCAACCAGTGAAATTCTCACTGCTATGTCTTCTTCAAATCCAGATTTCATTGCATATCCATGAATCTGAGAACCCTCTTTCAAAACCTCTAAGGAAGAACATGCCTTGAGAACACTAGTAAGAGTGTACTCATTGGGCCTAACATCCTCCACTAACATCTGACAGAAGAGTTCAAGTGCTTCTAATGAATGACCACCATTCGAATAACCAACAACCATTGAAGTCCATGAAAATGCATCTCTCTCATGCATTCTCTTTAGAACACTATTGGCGACATCAAAATTGCCACTCTTTGAGTACATGCCAATCAAACCACTATCTACAAACACATTTTGTATCAAACCCATCTTCACAATCAAGCCATGCAGTTGCAAACCAAACTTTACATATCCAGACTCACCACAATCCCTAAGAACACTGCCGAAGGCGAATTCATTTGGCAAATAGCCATCTTTCAACATCAGAAGAAATGTTTGAAGAGCATCATTAGTTCTTGTTAGACGTGCATAACCAGAAATTAGGGAGGTCCAAGAGACAAGATTTCGTTCAGACATTTCATTAAGCAACTGGTGGCCATACACAACATCACCAGATTTACAGTACTTATGTATGAGAGAATTAGAGGTAAATATATGTGAGACATGGCCAGTTTTAATGAGATGGGCATGCAGATTCTGCGTATGAACGTTGGGAAGTTGGATGAGTTTCTCATGGTTGCGTGGAGGAATGATGTGATGATTGTTGCTATGATGAGTTTGAGGTTCGGGGAGTGCAGGGGAAGTTGAAGGTGAAGGAAGAACAGTGAGGATAGACATGATTATTTTGTATGAAAGTTCGATTTTTTTGGTGGTTTTCAAGTTAAGGTCTTGCCCATCATTCTCAGGGTTGCTTCCCACTTGCGGGAACGATGGTGTTCAAGTTGAAATCTTTGTGGAAGTTATGATTTTCCTATCAAATGACTCGGCATGATAGATAAGGCGAATTTGACCATTGGCTTGCAGGAGCTTTCTAGTAGTGTTTGTTAGAGGTGGCAAAATATGACACAACACGATGACACGGCTCGAATCTGATACAAATTTAGCGGGTTAGGGTCAAGTCATGTCGTGTCGTGTTCGGGTCAATCAATATTAACCCGTTGTGTTGACCTGTTTGACACGGGACTTATTGATACGTTGTGTTGGCCCATTTAACCCCAAGCTGTTAACCAATCAGGTTAAAAATATAGGACGGTTCATCAGAAACCGTCCTATATTAGTTATTTAGAAACTATCCTATATTACTATAATAATATAAGATGGTTCTTGAAAAACCATCCTATATTAGTTATTTTACATTTATTTAATTGTGTTACACAAGTCGTGTCAGGTCAACTTGTTTAATAATCGTGTCGTGTTCGAGTTACGGGTTCTTGACACGATTATTAAGTGGGTCGTGTTCATGTCGACCCATATACTATAATGGGTTAGTCTCGACACGACACGAACATGACCCACCAATCCGAATTGTCAGGCCTAGTATTTGTGATCCTAACACTAGCGTTCAGGGATACAATAGAGAAGACATTTGGGACGTTGTCCGGTTAACAATGTAGCACATAAGTTTAGGGCGTGTTTGGTTATAATAAAAAAAAAAGGACAAATAAAAAAAAAGCTTCAAATAATTAATTTTTTTAAGAAAAACATCAACTTTTTAATCTCTCAAAAAAATTTCCAACAATTTACAAGTTCTTACGTATTGTCAATTCTAAGCTGATTTACTAATCTAAATATAAATTTATAAAACTAAACTCAAAATTGAGCAACAACTTATCAAATTCTCAAATATAATCAGCCACGTATGACCACTCAACCAATATAGTCTGCCATGTGTTACATATAGTGTCCCTTAGCTCCTTTTCCACACAAAAAGTTGTAGAACATTGGTTTAACAAGACTTCCAAAACTAGTTCAAGAAAATTTGCACATCAGTTGATGTTGGAACTACTGTTAAAATAGGATAGGCCCGATCCCTTAGAGCTCTCTAATCTCTTTCTCCTCTCGTCACTGTTCTATGGTGGCCCCTTCTTATTTTATTCTATTATTCCAAATATCTAAAGATCTGGTTAAAATTTTCAATTAAATGATTAAATTCAGATTCTTGTAAAAAAATTCCTGACTTACTTTTACTTTTTTTAATATTTTTGGAATTTTATAAATTTTTGCCTTGTAGAGTTATTCCGGAATTCCGAACTTTGTACCCGTGCCTGACTTTCCAATTTTCTTCCTCATGCTTTGTGAGGGTAGTAATTGTCCGGAATGACAGTTTGTTGCGTTGCAAATTCACTCTTTCACGGCAACAACGAGGAGCATTTGCAATAACAAATGCCCATGCTCACCATGAGCAACTCAGAACCATGAGCAACCCCTGAGTTGATCACCTAGGAGAGATGCTCCTTTTTGTGCCAGTGCACTAACATCCCCAAGCCACTTTCAAAAATGTTCCGGACCAAATTGCAAGATTAGTGAGTCGTAGTTAGAGAAACAGAAGAGAAGGAGAGCCCTGGCGCAACAGTAAAGTTATCATCGTATGACCTTGAAGTTATGGGTTCAAGGCATGGAAACCCTCTCTTGCAAAAATACAAAGTAATGCTGTATACTACAGACTCTTATGATCCATCCCTAGAGGGAGCATCGTAGACTGGGGCTGCCCTTTTTGAGTTGGAGAAACAGAGGAACACATAAACAAGTGTTCCTTTTGGGTCAATGCTTGGGTCTGTTCCACTAAATTCCGGCTATTTCGGTGTATTCCAGTTCAATTTCTGGTAAATTTTCATGTGTTCCGGTTCTTCGTTTTTCACTTGCCTAAACAAAGTGGGACGAAAAGGATGAATGGACTCGGATCTAAGAAAAAGACGTCCAAAGCATGAATCTTCCTTGGTGCATGTCTTAATATCATTGTCCTCTATATGTAGGCATCAATTTTTCAGAAAATCTATTCCGGAATTCAATTCCAACCCGTAGCCAAAACGGAATGGCCACCTAAAGAACAGAGAAACTGCTATTGTCTTACCGAATCAAACAACAATTCTGCAAGCTTTAGATTTTGTTAAAGATTTGGCTACCATCTAGTCTCTACTTTGCAACTGATATTAAATTTTTTTGTTTTTTTCCCTGGAAGACAACGATTCCGATTATTAAAGTAATGTCGAAACAAAATGAAGAATCTCAGAGAAAAATGAGGGATACCCATGACGAGTAAACCAGCTGGGAAGAAGAGAGAGCAAAAGATGACTACCATCCTTTCCCTAAATCAAGTTTTCAAATGAAAGACCATGGCTATCGGTCCCGCTGATACATAGCTGCTTTATGGGATGTTGAGGTCCAAAAATCGGACTGTCGACTCCCACTCCCATGGCATTCAGTCCATTGTCCTCGTAAGTGACTGAGCCCATGACTGCAGAGGCCAATGGTGATGACAAGAATGCAGCAGCATTGCTAACCTGCTTTTGCAATGGTGAATTAGCCAATGAGTAATCACCGATCATTGTTTCCGTAAATCCTATGGCTTTTGCTTCTCGACTTCTCAATGGACCAGTCGATATAGTATTAACCCGGATCCTGTGGCGTCATAAAAAGCAAGCACCCTGGGATCACTGTCCAAGGCAGCTTTATCTCACACACTTGCTTTGCAAGGGCTGTGACCAAGGTTCATAGGCTCCCAAGAATGCTTGTGTAATGACCCAAATTTTTGGAGACATTTTGTATAAAGAACAACCATGATGTTGCTATTTGCCGATGATAGTGTAACTTGTCTATTTTGGGAATAAATATATGTTTAATGGTCATAATAGGTGGTTGGATGTTTTATCTTAATTAAAATAGGAAACTTGGGAATTTGTGAAGAAAATCAGTGCCACTAGATTATACACTCAAAATGGAATCCAACGCCTCAAAGAATGCAGAAAACGAAGCTCGTATGAAGAAGTTATAGGAGTTTGAAGATTGAGGGTATTTTTATAAATTATACCTAAAATTGAAAAAGACGAAAAATGCAAGGGGCATTTTGATAACGACACCCCCATCTTCTTCTTCCTCCAGCTGCCTTTCCCGATTTTTCCAGAACTTCTAGCACCGCCTCTGTAAGGTGGTGCCAGAAGAAATGGCAGCACCGCCATAGGGCAAGCATCACCTTAGCACAGTTATAAAGCCTGCTTCCCCCTCTCCCATAACCATCCCGTTTTCCTCGTTTTACATCCAGCTACCCTCACCCAAAAACCCAACAAGCTAGGTTTCAGCGTGGAAGGGGCCATACCCACCACCAAGGTTGCCATTTTAAGCTGCCTAGGTAAGCCCTCTTTCCCTTATTCTCTCTCTCTAAGTTCCCTCTCAGCCAGGCCAGATCCAAGCTGGATCTGGTGCCCTAGGGATGCACGGGCGTGACGCGAGCCCATGACGCCTTCCCTGGGGAGGGATCTGCACGCGCGTTGCTTGCGGGTGGAAACCTGGCTCAACCGGGACGCACAGGGCGTCCTAGGAGCCAGGACGCGTCCGCGGGATGTCTCCTGCGACACGCACTGTAGCGTTGCTCGGGCATGCGCCCGCGTGCAACCGCGGTCACGGCTCGACTAGGACGCATGGGCGTCCTAGGAACCGTGATGCGCGGGCCTATAGGGACGATCCTAGTTCGTCCATGACCTTGCAACACTAAAAAGACAATTCCAGGAGCTGTAGGACTCTAATTAACAGTCCGAAAGAACCATTGCGTCCGTAATTTCAACGCGGACCTAATGATACACTAAAAATTTAGGATCAAGATATTAGATCAACCCAAGAATGTCATAAAGTGACCCCTAGAAGCCGACAAATCATATAGATCTAACCTTTGCCATGTAAAACCTAGAAATAACATCTGTATCTTATGTTTAAACATTATTCAGGACTTTACCAAGGTATTGACTTAAATTAAAGACAGGCATGAGCTAAGAAACAACGCTTGAGGTAGGTAGTCTGATATTACTCTGTTTTCAAAATGCATCCCAAACTCTATTTAAGTTACCTGTTTTTATTACTGTATATAGTATGTGTTTTAAACTATGATGTTCTTATACAAGTATGCGGGACCTACTTTCATAATTTATGTATTTGACAAATCTTGTATTGAATTAAGAATGCTGTTGGGAAATAATGTTTTTATACGAGTTTACGGATTCATGACATTGCATAAGGTACTAGCATGAGTAGATTCTATGCAATACTTGCATACTTTGAAAACAAATGCATAAATTGCATGACTTATGTTGATTAAGATTTGAATCATCAATGTATGTTTTTAGGCTATTGAGCCTAGTGGGCATTATGCTGAAGGGTACGGGTTTGGCCTCCTGGCCTCTACCACCAAAAAGGTAGATGGTATCACTGCCAAAAATAGCATTGTCCATTCCCTAACTGCTGTGGTAAACAGGGACGACCACTGGAGGTTTTCACGGCACCCTTTTAGGGACATATCTATAGTCACCGTGGAGGCTATGGTGGACTGGTCTCTAAATACCGGAGATACGTGATCCAGAGGGATTCT
Source organism: Warburgia ugandensis (assembly GCA_035236585.1). Lineage (NCBI taxonomy): Eukaryota > Viridiplantae > Streptophyta > Magnoliopsida > Canellales > Canellaceae > Warburgia > Warburgia ugandensis. The sequence continues at coordinate 73,759,899 of CP141132.1, read as the reverse complement.
AGTCGTGAGCATAATGACCCTATGATTTCGGTAGTATTGATATGCATCTAGCATTGAAATGGTCGTAAACGAGTACTCATGACCAATTGACTTGAGACCCTGTGCATTATGCTATCGTTTCACTCATATGAAGACTATTTTAAGTATTTCCTTATCATTATTTATTGTGTAGATCTCATGACACAGATATATTGATTTCTATTAATTTCGGCTTTCTAAAATTAGACATACTGCTAGTATTGTATACTGAGGTTTAATAAAGAATTTCAATAGATGGCATTGCTTACATTTTTTGTCATACAAATGTGCACTTATTTCAAATTAAGCATCCTGATGTTGTACATGCAAACCCTTTGAACTTTGTATGATGCATTGCTACATTTTCAAAAATGGTAGTGTCAGGTTACCTACTGAGTATAATAAATACTCAACCCAATCCATTATTTTTCAGATCAAACAACGTACAAATAGGAGTATCAGGAGGCATTAGACCCACAATCAAGTAGGAAAAGGTAAGACTTAATTAGTGATTCTTTTGGTACCTGCTGTAATCTTGGTTGTAAGTATTTGTTTATAGCTGTGGCTGTAACTAACAATCCTAGGAGTAATACTTGTTCGATTTGGTCAATAAATTGCCATGGCACTGTGCATTTAGAGTTCATTATGACACTTGGGCTCTTTATACAATGATTTTTGAAAAAGAAAATTTTTCCTACATTCTTTTGCATGAATTGTTTTAAAAATAGAGATCGATCTTGCTGTGTTTTTATAAAATTGCATTATAAAACCCGGGTCGTCACAGCCTGTTTAGCTTGTGGATGTAACTTGAGGGACTTAAGCTTGTGTTCCTAGATCTGTGGAGCAAGGCCTAGTTTTTGGAGAAATCCTTGTATATGTCTTATAGCTTTTGTAGTAGTGTAGAATACTTTACGAGAATAGTAATATAATCTAGAAAGAGTACGAGGGTTCAGAATATAATATAGACGATTGACATATTGACACATATAATAATCTTAACCATCCATTGAGAAGGTGAATAGAAGAGAGCAACTATAAATAGGGGTTAGGTCTTCATTTGTAACTCGACAAGTTCATTATAGATGACGTGATTAAAGAATGAAAGATTCTTTTTGAGTAAGTCTCATTTTTTAGTTTCTCTCATTGCTCTAGTTAGTGAGTCACTGTAGCCCTAACAAGTTAAAGTAGGAGTTAAAGACTGATTTATACTTTGCAAAGTAATGAGCACAAGTGCTGCACGGATTTAACTTAGATGAAACTACCATCCCGTAACATTTAGCTGAGCTCATGCCCCCACAATATTCTGGACTAATCCTCTCAGAAGAAATGAATGCAAGAGTAATTGATGACCCACCCCATAATTGGAATGAAACGCTTAAGAAAAGAAACATGAGAATAACTAGACGCTGAAATTGCTGCAGATATTCTCTCCGGGATGTCTCCAACATCGGTTTACTCACTTCTGGCCCATTGGCGAGAGAGTATACAAGAATGTCAATGCTTACAAAATTCGTTCTCACTTAGCCACCTCCTGAGGGGTCAAGTTTGAGGCTCCTGCATAGCGTTTGCTAGTTGTAACATCTTGAGGAGCATCATCGGGAGAGCCATAAACTGCGTCCAATGCGTAACTTTGGTGATTTCCTTTAGAGAACCATCTAACAAAACTCGTGATTCATCAAATTCCCTCGTCTTAATCTGGTTCCAAAATGTTCAGGGCAGGCACCCATGTTCTAACAAGGATCTCAGCGGCAGCTGCAGCAAGAGATTTTGCTACGGCCCATCCACATACATTGCCATCAGTTATTCCAGCAGCAAGTGCCCTTTTAACTCTGATATCTATAGGCAATCACGCAGCAGCCCCATTCTCACTGATTGAAGAACAAGGCTTTGTAATGACCTAATCAAACTGTGCTGGAATCGGTGTGCGGCACGGAAAAATGGTCGGACAGATGAGATGTGAAAAGAACTGGTGAGCATAGTTTGCAAAACTGGTTTTCAATCAGGCCTTAAAATTACAGCACCTGCATTGCAATTTTTGCCAGAAGAAGGGAAACAGGACCCTGTTTCTGCCATTTGAGCTGTCATTGCCACCACTTTCTAATTTTAACAGACATTTGCGACGATCCTTCTTTCAGAGCTCCTCCTTTCGATGAAGATGATCCCATAGAAATAGAGCAAGCTTCACAGAAAAGCTTTGGAAATATCGACAAAGAGAGATGAATAACATGGATAGTGATCATCTAATACTTGCTAGCGGCTGCCTCTAACATGGATAGAACCATTCAACAGCTCACGATAAAACCAATATCCATGGATAACTCTACTGGTGGACTCTTCCCTTTGCCAAACGCCCACTTCTACCGGCTTGAGGAAATTAATCTAAATCCATGTTTCTTGTGGTGTTCCAGCCTATGAGCCATTTGGGTACACAAGGAATAGACAGCCAGCCACATCGAGTATTACAACCACAGGGCCAATTGCCTTGTCTAGATCCTTTTCCCACTTTCAACTTGGAGCCTCTCCTTTGCCTTCATAAAGGGTTAGCATTCAATGAAATCTGATCAAAAGTCCTTTTTCCCTCTCTCTTCACAAGTTATCACAAGTTCAAGTTTAATGCAGAAGAAAGTGAATGCTTTAGGATCGCTCAACGAGCCTCGTTTCTGTACACTCGTCCGTTCACACTAACAGCCGTTACACCAACGGGGCCACACAACCTACCTTATTCACGGGCCACCCTGGTCCCTGGTCCCCAGCCCTCTGTAAGTCCAAATTTCAAAGGTTTTGTTAGATAGATCAACCCATTCCTAGACTCTCTCTCTCTCTCTCTCTCTCTCTCTCTCTGAATTCTATCGCGGTAACAAGATTTTAGAAGATCAAGACTATTTCTATCATTGGTCATCACTTTTCATGGTTCAAAACTCTCATCCACAGGATCACCCTACAATACATGCACACTTTTCGTTTCTTTGAAATACGTGCACCACAAAAAACTGTAACTAAGTCTTCTACAAGCCAAAGGTTTTCTACACTTGTGTGGATGAAAAAGGTTTGAGGGAGTGGAAACTTCAAATCTCATGAGTTGCTTGCAATCACGAGTCTCCTTTTGCCACTTCTGTTTTCTGGTTCTAACTCCACTCTCTTAAATCTCCAACAAACACATCGTTCACCCGACCCACCTACCACAAGTTTTTACCAAATGCGGCTTGCAAACAAGCTGTAAAGACAAAGTCAGGCCAATCCAAAAGCAGTAACTTGAGAACAAAAAAGGGATAATTCGGTTCACAAAGCTCCTACATATGCGGCGAATTACAAGAGTCAATAGTATGCAGTCTTACCTTGCATTTTGCTAGAGGTTGTTTCCATGCCTTGTCACACGACGACTACCTTTGATCTAAACCGTTGGTCTCTCCATCATTACCTATAATGGCATGCAAAATGGATAAGCTTAGAAATTTTAGACTGAAAAGAAACGAGCAGACAAGATCGAAGGTTAGCATCCGATGAAGAAATTTTTTGACCATGGTGTATCGGCACGAGGCCTAGAAGATGAGTTGTTCGGACATCCAAGTTTGAATCTCAATACATGGCCCCTCTGCAGTGTGGCCCACTCCCTTAAGCACACAAAGGGTGTGCATATAAAAAATAGTCCCAATTAAAAAAAAGAAAAAGAAAAAGAAAAAAGCAGTTAAAAACACAAGGCAGTTATGAAGACAGCCCAGATAGTGGGCCCACAAAATGTCGTGCCAGCTGTATGGCACCTAACGTCTGACAGTCTGTCAAAAAATCCGGGCAGCCCCGACGAGACATACGAAACGCGGCATCTCCTGAAACGGGCAGCTGCCCGTTTCAAAATTACTTCCCGGCCCTTGTTTATATAAAGTCGCCCTCACCTTCATTACTCAATCAGGATCTCTGTCTTCTGCAGCTCCTCTGCTCTTTCGGCGAGGAATAGTAAAACCCTTGCGTCTGTTACTCGCACCTCTATTCTATCAGAAATGGAGGCGACGAAGATGAGACTCATAGCCATTGTTATCATGGCCTTGGTCATGGTTTCTTCCATGGCCGGAAAGGTCTCGGCAGCCGATGCTCCGGCTCCTTCCCCGGCTTCCGATGGAACCCTTGTCATCCCCACCATTTTCGCCTCATCGGTAGCTCTCGTTCTCGGATTCTTCTTCTGCTGAGGAGATTCGCTGGGTTCCGTTATGTAGAGAGATTGATCTTTTTGGTCTCCATCTTTCTATCTCTCTCTGTAGATGGTTCATTATCTCTGGGGCTTATGAATGACTTATAGTGAACGAGCAGGCTTCATTTTAATGGTTATTTGTTGGATTTCCTTTTGATTTTTCTGGGTTTTACTCTATTCTTGTCTGATGTATGGCGGAAGAAGAAATGCCGGAGAAACTGATTTCTGCAATTGGTTTCTTAGCAGAGGAGGAAGGAGGGAATATTGCATTATCTTTGATTCTTTTAGATGGCTAGGAAATAATATGAGCAGGCTGGTGATTTCTTCTGTACTGGCATCATTGTGTATTTCTTCTATGTATATCGTCATATAATAAACAATTTTCATTTCTCTCCCGTAATGCAATGTCTCTACCTTTTTCTTCACATTTTTCCCATGGAAATTCACAGCCGTCGGATGTGGAAGAAACCCTTCTGTGAAGTGATTTTTGCCGTCGATTAGGTCGTGGGTTTTCCGACTTCTCTTAATATCTTATGATTTTAGACATCTGTAATGGCGATGGTGGTAACGAGGGGTGAAGAATTTTTCAACTAGAGATGACTTGGATCGCTTGATTAGTACTGAAAAAGATATAGGCGATCCAACGGCTAGTAGTGAACTACGTTCGAGTTCTCCGACGGCGACGATTGTTTTGTGATTCATCGTTTGTGTCATTGGGTCGTGAAAAGCTTTCCGCTTCGAATTTCCGTTGCCTGAATTGAGGTGTGGTCGACGTGATGAAAGGACGTGATTTCATTGATCTGAACCTCTAGAGGAAGCATAGAAACGTAGGTCCCAGTCTTGCAAGGATCTGAACCGTTTATCTACGAGATCAAGTATGTGCTGCTGTACCCAAAATTTCAATTGTTGGGTAATTATAAGCATTCCATTTGCAGAGCCACCAAAGAACACAGACCATTATTTTCCATTTCAACCGTCCATTCAAAGGTTACAAAACAGTGCCCTAATTTTGACAGTTTGGAATCCAAATTTTGGACTCGTCCGTAACATGGTTCCACCGATAATTTGTTCATTTTAAAGTTTGATGGATTTCATACTTTTGCTACCTTGTACCAAGCTCTCGCCTATGCAGGGAGCTCTTGCCTATGTAGGGTCCGAGGAAGAAGGAAGGGGCGGACTAAAAGGGTTTATATGCAGTCCTATTTACACCTTAAATCTATGACCTCAAGTTTATGCAGGTCTGGGAAGGACGGACCAGAAGGGTCTATACACCTTAAATCTATGATCTCAAGTTTATGCAGGGTCCCAGGACGGACCAGCAATAACTTTTATCGCACCAAAACTCCTTTATACTGTAGCATAAATAATATATTTGTTGGTCGACCAGAGCAAGGTTGTGTCCAACTAATGTAAGTTCCAAACTTGATATGTTTTTTTGTTCAATCTATAACTTGATAGTGCTAACTTGCTGTCACGAAGATTATTGTGCGTGAGAGAGAGAGGCTTTTTTATTAGTTTAATGAAGAAAGCAAAGGCAAAGGGCGTGCGCTTTGGCAGTAACATCTGGCTGGGTGCTTGTATAATATCTTTGTAAGCTACCATTTTCAGCTGCTGACCACATGGGCTTTGGGAAAAGCATATGGTGGTTTAGGTGGCTGGTTTGCTTTTGTCTGGAACCCAAAGCGTGACTCTTGGGCCCTACCCCAACAAGTGCTAACCATGTTACTTGCTCCTTTGTCTTCCTCTACAAGATTACCGAACAGACAAAAGGAATCCATTATTCATAACTCAATAACAATAGATATTTTGCATCTCTTCCCTTATTGCTGTTCAATATCCACCGCCCACGTGGATGTCTGTTTGCTTGATTTATACAGTTGATCTCGTGGGCTGCCACAGGATCGTAAGAAAGGGACGACCCAATCAGGCAAAACCGACGGTCAACAAATAAAGCACCTTATCTGTCCAATATAAGAAGGTAAGTTTTGGCATAATGGTAGAGTTGTTGCGGTGTGAACTTGAGATTATGAGTAAAGTGTAAAAACAGTCTCTTACAAAAATACTAAATAAGTTTGTATATTATTAACTCCTGTAATCTATCCCTTCCCTAATCTCATATACAGGAGAGCTTTGTGCACCTGGACTATCCTTTTATTGGTCAACACACGAGGGAGCGAGGTTACTACTCCGGGCCTAGCCTACCGGCAAGATAAGCGCAAAGGCCATAGCGGGACATGGCAATTTCCTTCGGGAGCTGTAAAAACAGACAAGGTTATGGGGTATGTTCTAGGCTTCTTTGTCTACGTTTGTTAGAATGAGTTTATCTATGTTTGATGGCCGCTAACACTCATGGACAATTGACGTGGCCTGAGGAATTTCGAGGTTGGTTCCAGAGAGACTTTTGGGTCCAAGAAGGTGTAACTCAACCACTACAAATGAGGTGTGGGGAAGAATACTTTTAGTAAGGAACTCGGATAATGTCCCAAGTAAATAAATCATTAGATGGACGGCTTACAATAGCTAGCAAAGTGAAATTCACTTATTTTTTGAGATATTCAATTAATAAGAATATACACTTGAAAGGGACCCTTGGAGCAACCGTTGTGAGTTGTTGTCTAGTGATCTTAGAGTTAGGATTTCAAAGCATGGAAATAACCTCTTACAAAATAAAAGGTAAAGTTATGTACTATATACCTTTTGTGGTCTACCTCTTATGTAAACCCTGCATACGTGTCGGAAGCTATATGCTCTGAGCTGCCCATTTTAGGAATATGCACCAGCAAGGAGAGGTGTTTTTCAATGACTTCCCCCATGCTGTTGACCCAGCTGGTTCATGTTGACTTCTCCAGATATCTCGTCCCCCAAGCCATGGCGATTGGAAAATCTGGCATTCGAGCTGCCTTGAATCTCGTCACCTGGCACAATTGAGACATACGGACAGTAACTTGGTTCTAGGGAGGAAGTTTTGCATTTTTTTTGGGCAATTCTTTTAGAATTTCATAGGTGTTTCTTGTTGGCATTTGGGGGGAGAAGCAGTGGGAGTTTTTTCTACTTACTCAAAGTCCTTCTCTGTGGCGGGTTTTGGGGTGGAGGAGGGGGGATGGTTGGTTGTTTTGTGGTTTGTTTGAGCTGTGTTGGTGCGATTGTGCATTTGGAACTCACTGCATAGTTGATTTTGAGGTCATGGTTTCAATGCGTGAAATCAGTCGGTAAGACTGCCTACTATAAGCCTTTGTGGTCCGCCTCTTCTCTGAATGCCACATAGGTGAGAGCTTCGTAGACTGAGGCTGTTCTCTTTTGATCTCAAAATTAAATTAAGGCAGGCAGATGTTGAAGGTTTATAATTAGAGAGAAAAAAATTCACTACCCATGCATATAATTCAAAGCAAGGCTCGTTATTCCCCGTTAAACAGCCCCGGCATGGGATCTTATTCCACTTCCAAGCATATTTTCAGCCTTCGATTTCCTAGCATTGAATGGTATTGATGACGATCATCCGTTGAAAAATTTCTTTAGGTCATGGAGTACCTATTGTAGGGCCCAAAAAGAGTGATTTAGAATCTTGGACGATCAAATTCCAGGGCTTACGTGCTCGTGTAAGCATTCAAATATGTGAACTGATCTACACTTGCAAACACAACAAAGAACTCAGAAAATGAAGGCACATTCAACTTTTAATGACACCGTGGTTAGAAATATATGAATGGACCTATTTCACATGTCTAAGATTTCAAGGATCCAGATCAAGCCAACCCAGTATAGGTGGGCCCTAATTATTCACATAACGCTTCAGGGTTATTTTAGTCATTCTCTACTCACCCTAAACTCCCTCTTATAAAATCAGTCTCCCCGAAGAAATCCTTCACTCCGAAACCCTAGTTTATTGAGTGCTGCCGGAAGCCATTGCCAAATCCTTACTCTGCAACCCTCTGTATTGATTGTTCTCTCCTTTCTTCTTCCTCCTTGTTATTCTGCCTCCATGAGTAGCCGCATGCGTTTGATCTTTACCATCTGGCTTAGTTAGGAGGCACAAAGTAATTAAAGAGGAAATTTTCTTTTCTCTCTTCATTTCTCAGGCCTTTTTGAGGGGACTCTAGCGATGTTTCTACAGTCTACTGTCCTCCAAGCAGCCTTGGACATTTTCCTTCAGTTTTCATTTCCATTTACTTCAATTCCCCTGTAGTTTTCCCATTAGATTTGCAGAATGAATGACCGAAGGATGGATTTTCGCCTCTCGAATAACCGGAAGTGGAAGATCCACACCGCGTTCGGTTCAGACGGAGGCGCATATTAAGAGACGGTGTGCATTGTGCACCCGTTCCCGAATTGTTTGAGGGTAAGGAATGATTTCTGTAACAGTCCCTTTCCTAGATAACTTCGGATATTTCTGCCTTGTTTTCTTCGGAGGGTCTGTTTTGGTGCAAACAAAATGATCCGTGGAGTCTTATGTGGGTTTAGATAAATAGAATCGTTGATCTCGTGGGGCCTATGAGAAGATCTGTTAGCTGGGATCGTGTCAGGCAACAAATTAGAGTCTCTGATGTGCTTCCTTGATAGCATTTTCAGTGCTGTACGTTGCCAATAGCAAGATTGAGTGGAGATTTCTTGCATCTGCCTGAAGTTAGTGCGGCAGTTGCATTCAGATGCTCGAACATAGTTCCTTCCATTTCTTGATGACGTATAGATTTTCTTTTGGGAAGTGATACATTGGCCCCAATTTATAACACTACTTGCCTCGCATTCATGAAGATCTGAATCGTTCATAACGTGGAATCATTCCTCGTGTTGGCTAACACTTCGTAAGTACTACAAAATCTGACGGGTACGGCAGATACCAAAACCCTATTCGACGGAAAACATCGTGGTCGGCCCAACAGGGAAGAGAAATCTGCAGAAGGCACACGGGAAAATCTTCCTAGAACTAATTATGAAGAGCTTTAGACGTTACTATTCTTCTGCAAATAGAAAAGATAAATGATAACATGCAAAAGGAGAAATTTCAGAGATTTTCATTGATTAAATTGATTAAGTGCTTTGTTAGTTCAACTCACATAAACTTTGATCATGGTGCTTCTAATTGATGATCCACCAGAAGGATTAGGCAGATTCCAAAAAATTACAAAGATCTAGTTTAGATAAGAAATTTGGGTTTTAACTGCTTAGATGGTCCTAAATACCTATTTTGGGTCTTTGAAAAATTTAATAAAAATAGATGGTCTCTATTTTCTACTCACAAAAACATAGACTAAAAGCATCCAATGAATATAAAATTTGATTTCTAACCTATCTAAATCATTTTAAAATGATGAATAGCTTAGATCTACAGAAAAAAGTTTCACCACGCATCAAAAATAGGGCATACACTTGATCTCAGGCCTTCTTAAATTTTTAATATTCATCAAAAAGGCATCTTAAACTTGAATTTTTTTAATTTTTTATTAAATTAAAGTATTGATTATATTTGAATTTGTATTAGTAAGAGTTTTATATTAGTTTTTAGTCAGAATTGAAGTTTAAACTTTTGAATTTCATTGAACTTAGGCTGGTTGATATTAAAATTTTGAAAAATCTAACAGTTAAGATGATGGAAATTTAACAAAATGGTAATTTTGCGAAGTTCATACAAACTTAATTATAAATTTGTAAAACTAAAAAATATTGAATTTCTTTTAGAAAAAAACCCAAATTTTAATATTTAATAAAATATTCAATAAAAGCTCTTGCCTATGCAGGATAAGAAGGCCCTAAAGCTCTTGTGCTCTAGAGGATAAGAAGGCCAAACCCAGTATACAAAGCTCTTGCCTATGCAGAATTCAGGATCCAAGAAAAGGGCAGACTATAAGACCCTCAAGTTAAGCACGCTGAAAGTTGGCACAGGATGATGGATGCCCCAACGAATTGTAGAAAGTCTTATTGTACTAAGAATGCTCGTTTCTCCGTAGACTGTCCCGCAAGAATCAGTTTTACAGGCACCAACGGAACTTCAATATTTAGATTGCATATGTAGACCACTTGACAGTAGAAGGCTCAACAAGGGGGACTATATAGGCCTTGAACTTTTTGACCGTCCATTTTCACTTCAGAATTATATTGGGTAGGATCATCCAAACGGAAAGGATTTTACTGGAGAAATCTTAAGATGTGGTCCAGCTCAAATTAGTCACCTTCTAAATCTCCTTATAATTTGTGCTTTTACTGGAGAAATCTTAAAATCTAGATTCCAAACTGGAGATGGCAATAGGGAGGGTTAAATCGAAGCTTAATCTGCACCTATTTTGGACATATATATTATTCTTTTATTAAGAAAGAAGGGTATTTTTATAAAATTACATATAAGGTCGTCAAGACCTAGACTAGGGCCGGGAATGAAAGATCAAATAATTGGGCGATGTAAAGCAAGTGAAAATTTGCCCCTCCCCATTGCCATCCCTCTATGGACAAGTGGGTCTGATGTGTGCTTTTTGGCCTTTGAACCCGTGACCTCAGAGTCAATTTTTATCGTTGTCCTAAGGCTCCTTAGTATTTCTGAATTATTAAGAGCCTCTATTGCGTTAGGCACATGAACATGGAGGACAGAGTTCACTGTAGAACAAAAGCAGTGGAAATATTATTAGTTGACCCGATTGCAGCAATGGCCAATTCTTCAATGGGACCCATAATCAGCATTAGTTGATGACTTGTATGGCCCATATGCCTACTGTCAACCTCAACACCGGCCACTGTCTTAGAATTTCTAATGATCCAGAACAAGCCATAAGCTAAGAACACTTTGCAAGTGCTTATTGACTCATGTTTATCTGCTTCAGGAAATGGAGGTTCTATGACTGTTTGACAAGGCATGAATTTTTTTCATTGGTTGAAGCTCATGGGTTAAATCGATTTCTGATAGCTTCGTCGATATTCCATTTGGTAAAGGTGATGTCACTCCATTACAGTTCCCGGAATTCATTTTCTTATCAGGTATGGAGCTGTGATGACTGATGAGCAGATACCCATTTGAAGATACTGACCAATCAGCACAAAAGTTCTTCCTCTGTTATGAGAATCACCAGTATAATCTCATCATAATTAAACTAAATCTACCCATAAAAATATCCTTATTTACATATATTGAGAATTGATCATCACCATAGACTCCGTTTTTCAATACAAGAAACAAAGTAAATACTATACTTTCATGTACAGAGCTCAAGATCATATATATCTGATATGAATAAATAAGGCTACCAGTTTGGTGAACTTGCGACGAATATTTGAGCTTCTTGAGCAAATCCATGCTTAAATACCATCATAATAACCTCCAAATGTTATTTGAGCTCTTGCCATAGGAGCTCCGCTCACAGCTGAAAGCGCCTGGTTCAATCTGGTGGCACGGTGTACCACTTCCTTAATCCTCTGTAACCAAAGTGATAGATCAGAACAAGAAACATTCACAAAACAACTAAAGATTTGCAGAGATTTTTGTATGCAACTTCTATATGAAATATGGGATCAAGTCAGTAACATTTAAAGAATCTGAATGGAACTAGACTTCGCACCTTGTCGTCGTTGTAGATCTGAAATCTAAGCTTCTGATTTTGATTCGGTTGCTTATTCTTTTGATAACTCCCAAAGATGACTATGCATATAGTAGCAGCAGCCACTCCTAAGGAGCAAAGAGCTCCAATTCCTGTGATCCTCCAACCACAAATGTTAATCCCTATGCCTTCGAAACAGCCCTTCCCTTTGATCTCTGAACCCATGTAGTTCTTGTCCTTCTCCTGCTCTGTTGCATCCTTTGAGGCCTTATTTTCGAACTCTTCGCCTTTACAGGCCTCGTCATTCACCTCGAATTGTATTGGACTAACCTCAACTTGAGGTTTAAGTCCCCTAACGGACACCGGAGAGTCCATTTTCATGTCGACGAATTCGTTCTCCTTCATTTTCTTGAAGAAGACTTGCGAGATCGGATCTTGATCCTGAGGAGCTTTGATCTTTTCCGAGATCACTGGCGGCACAGCGCCAATCTCCACTTTCGGCACTTCTCCTATTTCTTTGACTAATTCCCCATCCGGGTCCCCCAATTCCATGGCAACTGGGACTGTTATTAACTGATTCTTACCATCGGAAAGGCCCGAAATATCCAGTGCCTCGACTGGACGTCGAGAAGGCGGTGACCGGCAGATGAAGTAATTCACATCCACAACCCCTTTTGGATCAAAACCCTTCTCCCTTGAGATCAATCCTTTTCCATCTTCATGGGCTAAATCAATGAACTCGCGAGCTGGGAGGAGTTCCCAGTCCTCAAAATCCATATGGGCTGTAGTTTTCTCCATAGAAGAGGCAGAGGAGAAGTTATGTATAAGAATTAAATAGGTAGCAGAATTGAATTATTGGATCAAAGAAGGCAGCTTTCATGGGATTTTTCCCACTTCAGTCGTCTTGTCTTGGAGGGACTGAGTCTGGAAACAAGGAGTGGCAGTAAGCCTATCCTTCCAAAAGGTGAGGGGTCCAAGGCCCCACCAATAGGAAGACTCTTTTGTTGATCTGCTTGGATATTACTTTATATTTTCTATAGAAATAATCTAATATTACTTTGATAATTTAAGATTACTTTGAATTTGAGAAGTTAAGAAGTTACCTTCTATAGGGTGTCTATATTCTGTTTTAGGATTAAACAAAGATCAAAATACAGAGAATTTTAAGGGTCATATATCCAAAGAGATGGATTATTATTTTTGGAAAGAAAGAGTGTCGGTTGCTTGCAGTCTTGTTATAGAATGATTTTAATGGGGGAAGAGGGGTTGAAGGAAAAAATGGTGAAAGTGAAAGGCCATTGGTCCTATGCATTGCCAATTTATTGGTCAAGTCCTTACAGCCAAGGAAAGATGCCAATTTTTCTGCAAAGATTTTTGTTTTGGGTGAATCAGTCCACTTGCAGAGACACAGATATCCTTACAATTTGATTGATCCATCTTCCTAAATTGCACTTTTATGGTGTTTGTGGGTGTAGATCATTGCACCAATTTACATGCTCTAAAATTACATCAGTGTCCTAGACAGATCTTGATTCAAATTCATCTATTGGGTCACATCTGTTGCTAGGATCCAAACGTTTGATCTGCAGTGAAAAATTGGTGGCTCAAATAATAATGGTAATCGGATCTTAACGAATCCTAACTTTAGATCATCCATTTTTGTGGTCCCCACAAAATGAATGGTTTGGATCAGCAACCGTCTGAGCTGTGGGTGTACATCTTATCTGCTCCTGACCTTTGAAGCACACTTGTGAACATCACTGATTACTAAAACGGCAATGGTTACAGGAAAATGGCCAGTTTTGTCATGTAACACATGAAAATGGCATTACCTGGAAGAAAAAGTATACAAGTTTTTTCTGTATTCCTCCTTAATCGTTGATATGTAGGCTAGTGATCGGATGATCCTGGTAAGCTCCAGCAAAGTTTTGAGCCATGGTCCATGGGACGCCACATTTGCACTGTCTAGAATATTTACGTGTGCTTCGCATTGCCCGTTCACAGGTGCAGGTGCACCATCACTGTCCCATTAATGATTTATAAAATGACCCCACGTCTGATATTTTTCAAAGACATGACAGGTGGATCCTCCTATCACCATACAAATGCATGCAATCAATTCCTTTCCTCTTTCCTCTGAAATCTCTCTTCATTTATCTTCAAAATCTAAACTAGTTTTGTGTATGCAGCCAGCCCTGTGTTCAAATTGACTTAAACTCAGAGATCAAAGAGCAGATGGGAACAAAAACACTTGTGGGGCACAGGTGCTGGGCGATCCAAACCGTTCATCTTATAAGCCATATCTTAGATGTAGGTAGGATGGTTTTGAGATTTTTCAATTGTTGCGTTTAAAAGAGGCTAGATATAGTGAAAGTCTAGACGTATTGTGTTGTGTTCATTAGCAAGTCTCATTGAGTAGAGAAACAGCAAGAAAACCCAACAAGGAAACCAACTACTCTTCATGGCTGTCCATTGGTAACATTTCACTTGATGGGCTAATTCATTTTAAATATTAGACTTTATTATAATTATATATTTACCTAGTTAGGCCTGTATTTTATGATGGAAGGTTTCCTAAAATTACTTTACTCTAGTGACAACTGTTTGATAGGAAACATGGCATTATGCATGCCATATTTGCCTGGTTTGATTTTTTTGTTATGGTTTGGTAAAAATGCATGGAACAAATACTAGCACAATTGTTTGCAGACAATTTTATCTCTTTTCAAGCACGATTGGTTGTAAGTTTGAGTAGCCACTTTCCCCTCAGGGTATTAGATTTAGGATTGTGTCAAGTGAATGGAGAGTAATTCTGTCTAATTCTTCCCTTGTAGCTAAATGATAATATAAATTTAAGTGCCAACAAATGTCTACTGCAGTTGGTTGTAGACAACTCTGCATCTCTCCGTAAATCATTTCTTTAAAGTTAGTGGTTCGGAAATCTTATATAATTTGAGCTGCTGTCTCAATTATTTGATGATAAATCTACCTGTAGCTACTATTACAGCCCCATCCCAGTTATTAGCCAAGAGAAAACGACTGTTTTGACTGTTTTTTCCCTTTTGGCTGGTCGCCTTGGCTGACTGTTGATTGTTTTTAGTGTTTGTGGTGCCCGTTTCGTTACCTCTCAACTGTAGCCCTCTTCTGACCCGTGGCCAACAAACCCAGTGTTGTTCACCTCCACTTTTAATGCTGAATAATCGTTGATCGTGTGCTGATTACAAACAGAGAGAGAGAGAGAGAGAGAGAGAGAGAGAGAGAGAGAGAGAGGTCTTTGGGAGAGTTTCCTTTTGCTTTCTTGCCTGTATTTTGTTCTACATGACCGTAACTTGTGCAATTAAAGATTCTTTCACAAGGGCCAATGGAAGACTGACAGATTGCCTTCCGAGAGTTGGAATTGGAAGTTAAGATACCCACCATAAAGGAAAAGGCCAACAAACAGCAAGATATTATAATAGACTTTAAGATCAAAAGAAGATAAAGGGCGACCTTAAATGCATCTGGTCTTCTTTGCTTACACATAGGAATCTTTGAAGGATTACTCTTTCTGCCATAAAGTTTGGATACCCCACCAAGTTACTGGGTTCTTTCCCTGTACTCTTTTCTTCTCCAAAGTACTCACAGATTCTTCTCCCATGTACTAGTCAAATCGGAGAACAGTTTCAACATTTGGAATTCTCAAGACCTGCCACAGAATGGCTGCATGTATCAAACCTGGTTGTTTCGTTTCAGTTTCAAAGAGATCCAATGAATTTTCACTCAAGTAAATCTCTGCTTTTGGCCTTCTTTCAATTTAAGGTTGGCTGATCTCATAGTATTGAAGCCCTTTTGGACCGTTTCCCTGATTCTTTCAACCGCTCCTTGAAGTTTTCTAGAGCTAAGGCATATCATCTTCACCTGATATCGTGGTAGTACTAATCTGTTCTTTATTTTTTGGTAGGCAAGTGGGTTTTTATGTATAATCCTAAATCCAGGAGGGACTTTAACCCATAACCTAACACAGGAAAGTCTCTTTTTGAGCCACTGCGGTAGAAGGCCAGGACTCATCTTGGTGGTACTAATAATCCCATTATATGAACTTTCCTATGCTTAATCTAGAGTAGAAGGGCAGCCCTGGTGCACAAAGCTCCTGCCTATGCAGGGTTCGGAGAAGGAGATGACCACAAGGGTCAATTGTATATAGTCTTATCTTGCATTTTGCAAGAGGATGTTTTTACGCCTTGATCCTGTGACCTCAAAGATCACACAATGACAACTCTACCATTGCTCCAAGACTCTTCTTCGTAACTAAAAGTTTACGACATAACAGTCTATTTATCCCTGTGACCATGGATTTAGAAGCTAATGGGTCTTCAGGGCTTCCGAAATAGCAAAAATCAGCTTGGAATTTGCAAAGAGAATCCATAGTTGCAAGTGAAGACTCTGAACATTGGCTGCTAAAATAGGGCAGCTCCAATCTCAGGTACCAACCATGATGTGACTGTATAACCCAGCCTTGATTTGATGTATAATTCATGGTTACGTCCAGCCTTTGTTCACCGAAACCTACCAAAAAAGACAATACCTGCTATTCTTATTAGCTGAAATATTCAACGTTTTCCAGCACCTACAGCAAAACCAAGTCACTGTTGTTTGTCACATGACCTAGCCCACTTTAGTTGACAACTAGCACTATATGCTTATCAGTTCAATTGCTGAAATGGGCAAGTAGTTTCGCCTCATTCCACAGTGATTGTGCAGTCCTAAGCGATGGGTTAGCCGTTGATAAATCACCATTAACCAGACTCAAGCTTTTTGCCATGGTGGGCTGCATATATGTAGGTGGCTAGCAGGGATCTAGGAAATCCACATGATGCAGCGTGGAGATTTGATCTGAAGCTCCAACTGCTAGTAGAAGCGAACTGTGCTACCAAAACCTGCAAAATTATTTATATAACTCAGTTGTGTTTCATTCGCAGCTGATTTCCAGTAAGATTCAAGCCATTCATAGACTATCAAAATGGATGAAAGAATGGCATGTCCACTTTGGGGGCATTTTCATAATTTTCACAGGAGAAATGATATTTCCACACACCTTTACAGGTAATAGCACACAGCTCATTCGGGTTTTGTGGTATTTTCACCCAAGAAACCCGTTTTGATGATAATCTGAGCTGTTGATATTAACTATTTTGTCATATATGAGCCCTCTCTTAAAAATCACATACTCTGGATGATTCTATAATTGTTTTTCTGCACTATTTTGTGTTATTAAATTGATAGATCAACAGTAGTCAAAACAACACGTAAGATCCTTCAAAGTATATCATTTTTAGGTCATGGCCCAGCTGTGTTAAGAAGGTTAAGATAAAACAAACACTGAAAATAGTGCAGACTTAACAATGGCATCTCATTTTTTTACAAGCCAAGAATTACAAAGCAAAGACTATACACTTTTAATCACTGATACATTCTCCTAATTGTAATCCTCAGCTAAAGGAAAAAGTGGCAACTTAAACCTACAATCAAGCATATTATATAATTTTCCTAAAATAGCACTACCATATTTCCATTTTCACGGTAGACCATTGATATTAGAGAACAGGTAGTGCACCTTCTAAGGCATGTGAAGAAGTATACGCCACTTTACAGCCTTTTTGTTTAAGGATCTCAACCAGTCCATCACGTCTGCTGATCCTAATCATTGTTGGGATCATTGAACAACTCAATAAAAATTAAAAGTTGTGATTTTCAACTCAATAAAATGTAGACATAAAGCGATGAAATTTGGTATGTAATCCATCTAACGAGGAATGGCTTAGATCTAGAAAAAAAGAAAGGAAAAAAAGAAGCCTATCACAATGTATGAAAATTGAGTATGTCTACTTTCCAACGCATTATGGGCATCTCCTCTTAAGCGAAGCCGACATAATTTACACAACGGATGCTCACTTGCATTGCAAGACCTGAGACCAAGGCATACAGGCCACACGGAAGTCTTGTTTAGCCTGTGGACGAGTCCTAAAGGACTTAGGCCCGTATTCTTAAATCTGTGGAACATGGCTCAATTTTAGAAGACCTGGTTTCTAGAAAATTTCTTGTAAATATTTTAGATCTTCTGTAATAATCTAGAATAGTTTAAGAGCTTAGTAGTATAATCTAGAAAGAGTAGAAGGGTTCTAGAAGAGGATTTGGACCATTAATGTATTGACACATGTAATGATCCCAACCATCTATTAAGGAGGTGGATGAGAGAGAACAAGTATATATAAAGGTTAGCTCCTTATATGTAATCAGCTCAGTAGAGCTTCCTTTCTAAGTTCCTCTCATTAAATTAGTAGGTAAGTAAGTATAGCCCTAACAAGTAAGAGTAGGAGTTGAAAGCTGACTTGTGCATAACAAGGGAGTTGTGCACAAGTGCTGCATGGGTTTACCAAAGGTAAAACTGCAATCCGTGACACTTTTCTGCCTAACTACCTTGCCATGCATGGGCCTCAAAAATTACATACGCTGGATGATGCTACAATTGTTTTTCTACACTGTTTTGTGTTGTAAAATGGACGTAGCAAAATTGACAGTAACCATAGATTAAAGTACATGAATTTTTGGTCATGACCCATCTACAGTAAGAAGGTTAAGACAAACAATTTAGATCATTGACAATAATGACTCCACTTGAACTTTTACCACGATCCCAAATGGTATGGCATTCGTTCAAAGGGAATGGGAATATCATTAGCATATTTCCCTTTTCACGTTAGATAGAGCACTGACATAAGAGAACCAGCAGAGCGTGTGAAGTACACGCTGCTTTCCAGCCTTTTTGTTTAATGATCTAAGCTGGTTCATCGTGTTTGGATATGCAAAAATTAGGCAACTCCAAGAAATCAATGTATTTAATTGATCTTAATAACTTACGTTGGGTTTTTGAAATTTTTTAAAAATTTAGAGAACCTCAGGTAATACATTATGCAAGAATTATGGTAAAGAGAGAATTCCAATTCTCAAGGTCTAACAGTGTAAGCCAAATATCTCTATAAGCGCTGCCTCAAAATCCTATTTGTAGTCTTCTAAATAGAAACTCAAAAGCAAACATGTAGCAATATCACCACTCATCCCGCAGCCATGTGAACATTAGATCAGCCTTTAATGTAGCCCACAAAATCTTCTGAATAACACTAGACAAGGTACCAGGCAGCAAAGCCATCTCTGAAGTGAAAATGAAGCTTTGCTCACATCGCTTGCAAAGTGCCCATCGGGCAATACAACCACATCTATCAATAAACACAAGAACCTTTCCTCTGGAATACTGATCTTTGATTGAACTTAGGCAAGATACAGGCATGTGTTTTTGCTAAAACAACCTACAGATAAACCGATACAAGAAAAGACCCAGTAGCTCCTACCCAAATCAACCATGGTGACCAAAGGTGTGTTCGGAATGCCAAACAATATAATATACAAAAGAGGTTTCTGAAATTTACATGCTCCCAATACCCAAAATGCCCAGAAGAAAGCAGCTTCAGTTCACTAAGGGATAAAAGAAAAAATAGGTTAAAAGCAACTACCTGCTCAGTAGAGTCACACCTTTCAAGTCAACTCACGAAGCTCTTCATCTTTCATCCTTTCAGTATTGAGGTCTCTTGAAGCAAGGGACTGTCGAATTATGAGTCCAAGGTGGCCGACCTTGTTGAAGATGACTCACCCAAAGAGACAGACGCCAGCGTGGCCCAGACACGAGCATTTTTTGCACCATTCTGGAAATTTCTTGTCTTGCAGAGTTTTAGCTTGTGCCATGCCCTTTTTGTATCGATGACATGAAGAACACGCTCCAACAGCTGACTCGTAACCCCAAAGAAGCTCAAGTTTATGTGTCGAACATACAACAGCTGAACAGCTTTAAGGCGCGATAATATCTCAGGGAAGAAGTAGATGAAGGCCTTCACACAGAGAAAGAGTAGAGAAAGTACTAGGTAAGGTTCCCTTTTCAAAATTTCCACTGGAGAACCTTCCCATAGAAGAGGCGGTTTGTCACTTCCCAAGCTGCTGGGTTGATCCTCAAAAAAATATTCGACCGGATCATAGCCTGTATTTGGAAAATCAGAATGTTGCGGCAACTTAACTACAGGCAATTCAAGATTTATAATGGTTTCCGATTAGAACCTGTAGTTCTTTTATAGAAGCGCACAAGAGAGTTGAGATCTTTTGAACCATAATAGCGAACTCTTGATGTCCGATTTGCAATCAATATAGTAGGTAAACCATGAACTCCATATTTTGAAAATACACTGAAATTAATGAACAAGAGTAGATAGTTAAATGGTTAGTACAGTTGATGGAATTAAATCTGCAACAAATTTGTAGAGCTAACTTTCAGGGGAAGAACAGGAAAAGAAAGAAACCAAACAGTTGAGCTTGATAATTCTCACACTGGCAAGACTGAAGATTCTTCAACCATCACGTGTCTGATTTGTGGAAACATAGAACTGAGAATGTTAAACATTGATCGAGCATTCCGTGAGAAGGGGCACCAGGAAGCATAGAAGAGTACAGAGGTATATGCATTCCTCTGACTAGATCTCAAAGCTTTGTCAAGCAATTCTCCATCCACCTTAGAAACAGTAAAGTAATAATCAGATATGTGCCATTGTCATAAACCAGCAAACAAGAACAAAGTCACAACCACCTTTAGTTTTGGAGTAAACAAGCCAGAGTCAACAGACAAAAAAAAAAAAAGGTTCTAAAAACTAATATCAGCTCCAAATTTGGATTGTTTCCAAACAACTACATTCAGTTGGTTAGTCTCTCAGCTAATTCATGCCAGTGGTTCATCCCCTCAGCACATAAAAGACCTCATTTAATCTTATGCCACAGCATAAATGACGCCAACGTGAACACAAGGGCTATGTATGCCCCTTTCATTCTCTACACCCGGCAACCACAAACAAAGTCACAATCACGTAGCTTTTGGAGTACACAAGCCGCAGTTCAAAGCAGACCAACACAAAAACACTTTTAAAAACTAATCCCAGCACTTAATCTGCAAATATTTCTACCCCAAGAAGTTTCAGTTGGTCAGTATCAAGTTAATTGCCGCCTGCAGTTAACATTAAAAAGCTCAATAAACCCCTAAGAAGAGAAACAACCTTATTAAGAGTTCTTGATTATTATAAATTGTAGAGTCATTATATGCTACAGCATAAACCATTGCAACAAATACAGCAAAAGCCCATATACAAGGAGTGCTATGAATACTTCCTTTTGCTAGACTGTCTGCAAGGTCAATCACACACTTCCACGAATGCAATAAAACCCAAAAGCAGTACATTGTCATCTTGCAAGCCTCACTGAAGAAGTCGGCAAACCACAGGAAACCAGATATCAAATACCAAAGATATCGCACTACATGGCTCCCCTCTACAATAATGGCTTATCCATCTGTTAAGATAAATGAAACAAATCATGCATCTGCACGTTCTTAATCACGCAGGATGCCCACAATTATCCAATTGAAGAAGGCCAACATCAGACACCACTAGAGGATAATCAATGCGACTGGTAGGTCCTAGATTGCACTGTCTCCTCCCAGTGTGCAAAGCTAATGATCAGTCAGATACATTGGCCTTGAATAGGGCTTCTAACATATTTTGCTGCTAGGCCTATGTTACCAGTGGTGGACAAACAATAACTATTTGGTGGCATTTTTTTCTTGTCTTCTACTTTCCTTTTCTTTTTGCTATTGGCTTTCTAATCTTTGCATTTTTCTCAGCTCCCTTCCAATAAATTTCTTCAAACCAACAGAAATTTACATGTAATGTGAAAAAGACCTCAAAATGCTTGCAACAACCTCACAGGTCAGGGTAAGGTGGACAGCCAAAAGGTACTTGGTGGCATTTCTCTGCTTTACCTGTTTTTGCTATTGGACTTCCAAATCTTTACTATTTCGCTCTTATCCCTTCTAAGAATTTCTTCAACATTACATTTTTTGATATTGAACCCTAATCAACAGCCTTATAGCTTAGGGTAGTTATGAGCCAACACATCAACCTCATTAAACTTCTAATTCCAAGAAGCACATAATAGGCCATTCTAATATCCGACATGATTACTCACTACTGTCACTATTGCCATCAAGCTTGATCTGGGCTTCCACCTAGCAACCTTTTCGTCTTAATGAATGTGTCCAGGCACTGAAATAGTCAACACCTTCTAAAGCCCTCACAGTTGGAAGTTTACAGTTCTCTTCTTCCTTGCACCAAATATAATGAGGTTGTGCACCTCTCCAAATTGTTCTCAAGGTGCACATTTTTCTACTAAAACTTCTTGTCTAGATCCACTAACAACTAATGAAATTCTCACATTTGAGGTCTTCGAATTCTCTTCTTGCAACCACAATATATAGAGATTATGCATCCCTTCAATTGTTGTCAACAAGCACATTGTTACCATTATATAGCTCTAGCTAGCAACCTTTGATCCTGTAATAATCTTCCCCACCAGGTGACATCATTCGCTACCAGTTACCCTGACAGGGTAGATATCAGCCATACTAATAGATAACACACCAAATAGAGAAAAGGGAAAGCTGATGGTCCCAAACTTAAGCACCAAAGACACAATTGCATAAGATGGTCATTGAAAGAAGCATACATCTCATAAAGGCTTTGACTAAGACTAATGAGGATTTTTTTGACAAAAAGTGATATCCAAAAAAAAAAAATACAGAAAATCCCAAAACCCAGCTTTTGTTTTTAACTAAAGACAAATAACCTCTCTCTCTCTCTCTCTCTCTCTCTCTCTCTCTCTCTCTCTCTCTCTCTCTCTCTTTTCAAATACCCAAAACCTATCTCTTTTCAAATAACCCAAAAAGCATTGCAACAAAATAAGAAAACACCCAACTCTCAAACACTAGAAGCAGAAAACATCCACTTCTCCTGAAAACTTTACAAACACTCCCAAAAGTTCCATCCTTCCCCTCAAAACACACTTCCCAAATCATTTCAATGACACCAATCTAATTCAACAAAACCAAATGTCCCCAACCCCATTAAACCAGAGCTAACACCAGAAAACTCTCACTCCATCCCTAACTGCAACAGAAATCCCATTTACTTTCCCATGTGTCAAATGCATGAGAAGACAACCCAAATACTCAACTCACAACCACCCAGAAAAACAATGAAGGCCTTTTCAGTTTCTGCATAAGGGGATCTAATATGGTGTCTCCACATGTAATTCAGTAATGCATAAATGATAATGGTGATCCAAACAGGTCATGTTGAGGGCCAAATTTCAGATAAACTATGCACCAAAGAACACCATAATCTGACAATCCCAACATCCATTACTCTCACGTGGAGGTATTGGTCAGTAATTTGAGAGATATGGCTATAGAAAGCCTATCTAAGATGCAGCCCAGAAGGCTCAGATTATCCAAATGAGTCTTTTTGTGTGTCAACCGCATTAGATGGGCCCACAATAAACATTTTAGATGACAAACCATGTGGATCCTACATGTATTTTCTACACAGGATATAAGAACTTCGGGCATTAGAGGGCAAAGAGAGAAGATTTTTCAGCATATTTTGTTCTTCATGTGGGGGCCACAAATATTTACATCTTTTTGATCCTTTATGTGAGGACTTCTTAAAATAGAAAATGCAGAGAAAAAATTTCAGTTTTTTGTTCTATAAGCTGGACCACTGAAAATAGAAAGACAATCTCTAGCTATGGACATGATATATAATCATTTCATCTTATGTAGTGGCATTTTGACTTTTCAACAAAAAGCCCAGGTGCTCTTGACAATTCTACTTAGGAAGTAACAGCAGGAGAATCTTTGACAATTACATCCAAAAGCATGAGCTCTTTTGGTATTGAGAAAAAAGAAGGTGGATATCTGTCTCTAGGTAAACCGATTAGGTGGGTATACTTCTTTTCCCTAAAAATAAATTTAAAAAATCCTAGAAGGATCTACAAGCAGACAGCAACCCAGGACTAAAGAAATAATCCAACCACGAATTTTCTTTTCAACACAGAACAAAAGATAAAAACACTCACTCCATTCAAACAAAACAATGGGAATTGTCCATTCGCTACATGCTTATATAGACCTTTAATGAACTCCCCACTTAGATCCCCAACATTAAAGAGAAATTCCCAAGCCAAATATCTAGGCAACTTCTACAATAAGTAAATGCTACTAAATTAGCACTTTAATTGAGGTAGTTTACTCAAAAACAAATAAAAGTTACTAATTCAATGACTTGTATTAAGTTTTCTAAGAAAAATGGCAAATTTCCTAAAAATAAAATAACAAATCTCCCATAAAGAAAGTAGCAATTCTCCTAATATCAATCTCTAAAAAGAAAGTAACAACTTGATGCTCAATTATCCCTGGAGTTTGATCTATATGACAATGAAATAGCTTTATGATACTCTTAAGAGTAAGTTTGATACTTCACCAAGATTAGGATCAGATTCCCTTCATAGATCAGAGATACAAAATGATGTGGAGAAAGAATCAAAATCAAATTTGATCATGACAAAGTCTATCAGTGGCTTTAGAAGAAAGAAGAAGGACGAGATCCTAACCTTGAAATAAATGGTAAATTAAAAAAAGGACACGACATATAGTTGTCTTCCAACGGAAACAACCAGAAGAAAGGCCAATTATGGGACTACAAATGAAAAAAACCAAGAAATACTGCAATTGAGAAAATCTCAGTGCAGTAACTGCTCTTCATTCAATCACAGAATCCATCCATCTTCTTATATGTTTATCCAACTTCCTATAACTCCCTAAGACTCCCATCATAAAATGCAATTTCTCTAACAAATACCCACAAACTAAGCCACTCCTATAGCACGTAAAAGGTACTAAACCAAGAGCTACAAATATATATATATATATATATATATATATATATATTTTTATGCGGAGAATGGAACTTGCAAAAAAAAAAAAAATGCACAAAATAAATAAAAGCTCATTCACAAGTTGGACTTAAAACTTTCAGAAATGGAATAGTAACTCTTCTACATAGAATATAGCAAATCTCCTAACAGCAACTTTCCTGAAAAAGATGATAACAACTTCCCTAAAATGGATGGTAGCAACTTTCTTAAAGACCAGTGAGCAGGAATCATGTGAACTGGTTAGATGCTTATAGTCAGTGGAACCGGCAAAACCATGTGAGCTGGTTAGATGCATGTGGCAGAAGCTTGTAGTCTTTTTTTATCTGACATCAATCTGCTAGAGCAACTGTCCGGAAAAACAATTTGCTGAACACTCCTTTTCCTCAGAAAATTTCCCAGCAGTAGCTTGAAAAGTAGAAATCATTTTTGAATAGTCAAGGAATTAATTTATTCTATCATCCAGACTTCTAAAATATCTGAGTGCATCGCCAACAGAAAAACATAACATATAAGTCTTTTTAGACTTTATCTCCAAACTCCCGTCCTTCTCTCCGTGAATATTATTAAGCAAAAGAACCCTACAGCAAGACCTAACTTTGAGATGTGTTAGGCTGTTAGCACTCTGTGAGTATGGAGTCCCACGGGAACCTCCTCCAAGACCTAACTTCACTACTCAATGATATGCCCCTTGTAATTTGAGCAACTCTGAAGAGCACTTCAAATTGTAAAAGGATTAGTGCCACACCCATCCCATTCACAGCTAATCCTTTCCCACAACTGTTACGTACCAAACAGTTAGGTTGCAAAACAAACAAACACTATAAATTTCCTATACTCATTACCTAGGTTGCTAGAAAAGCAGTAATACTTTTTAAGCACATCATAGAAACACCTCCTACTTCCTTTTGGCTACTAGATTCTTTAAACCTTCCCATCCTTTATAAACTTTTAAAGTGATTTCCATATAAAAAAATGCTTTGCCCCTTCAGTTTCAAGACCCTCAGTCATTACCCTCCTCTTAGTTTGCCAAGCTTTTCTCAATTTGTAGTTCCTTTGGTGCTCTCTTTAGTGCTCTACCTCTAAACACTAACTTCTAGATGATCTTTAAGCTTAGCACCTTGTAATTTCAGCAACTCTAAAGAGCAATCCAAAAGAAAACCATTTAAGGGTATAACCGACACGTATCTCCTCCATACCCATTATGCAGCCACGACTTTGGTTATGAAAATTATAAACCTTACAACTTCCTTACACAGGCCCACTTACCAAGGTTGCTAGAAGTACCATTAAATATAACCTCAAAACACCTCGTACTCCTTCGGGATACCTATTTCCTTGAACCTTCCTTATCCTTTACAAACTCCAAGAGTCATTTCCACAAACGAATTTGTTTTATTCCCTTCAATTTCAAGATCCCCAATCATTCCCCTTCTTTCTCAATTTGTGTGCCCTCCCCCACTCCACGCTTTTGCCGACAAACTCTTCGGTTATTCCACAAAAGCTCCTCTTTGTAGCCTTCCAATGCAATTCAACAAGCTCTTTGGTGTGAAAAACGACAAAACAAATGAGGGTGTTGGACTGTGCAGTCTTTTTTATAGCTTATTAGAGATATAAATATTCTTAGCCCACTTCCTATCAGCTTAAGCTTTTAGGTCGAATGGAAAACTAACATTATAGCATAACTTTATAGACAAAGAGCTCGTGAGTTCAAACCTTGAGACCTCCCATTTATCAAGTCCACAAGCAAGAGCCCAAAAATAGCCTTCCATGTGAAGGGGTGTATTGGAGATGTAGATATTTTTTTGGCCCACTTCTCAGCTTAAGCTTTTAGGTTGAATGGCAAACCAACACAGTTATACATAAGTAACATTTCTAGAATGAGACGAGCTTACCTTTTCTATGATTGTGCAGCACAATGTGTTTTGATGTCTAAAAAAGGAGACCTAGAAATGATGAAAGAAGATACTAGAACAAAATTGGCAGTCTAGTCCTTTCTTGTATGGTCCCTTCAGGGGTCAAGACAAAACAAATGAGGCCAAGGACTTTACCTATTTTGAAGTTAACTTTGTTAACAGCTCCAGCTGCTTTTTTGAATGAAGATGGAACATTACCAAAAGTTTTATTACGCCGACATTTTCTTCTCCAAGACTTTCTAATTTGAAAATGGAAATTCTAAATGTTTGTTCAGCTACATATGTTCATTCTAGTATTGTATCTAATGGGAGAGTTAATGAGGTTGCAAATGCTTTAGCTTGAGGGTATAGAGCAAGGTATTAGAAGTAACTACACCTATCCACTTTACCGCGGAGTTACAAGCGGTCCTCATATTGTTTTGTCATAGTTGTGGATATGGCATGAATATCTCACTTCTTATGCTCTCTTAGCAACGGCACTCATTATTATTAATTTCCAGAAATTCATATAAAAGAAAACACTTTCGGAATTGCAATGTCACCTAGGGTTTGACAATCACCAATGAAAAACTTCAATTTTCCAAATTTACAAGTTGTTGAAATTTATAAATGCCATTTAATAGCCATTCAGAAATTAATAGTTACAAAGAAATTTACATTTCTAATCCACTTCACAACTACAGAAAAAATTACATTATAAAGTTGTAAATCACATAGTGTATATGAAACACCAAAGTAGGAGCATGAACAAAATTGCTTTACCTCTTGTCCATAATCATATCTCGATCCATGTGTTTTTTTCTAGATTCACAACTATAAACATGGTTAAATATTTCTACAGGTGGAAAGATGTTAAATTGGTTGTTCATGTCAATGTCAATTATCAAGTTATATATAATATAGTTTCTGTTTGTATTATAACACCTAAAATTCACCCTGCAAGTCACAATCTAGTTTAAACTCCTAGACAGCACAAAATTAGGATGATCGATCATAACTTCATCTAACCAGCCTTTCCTATGAATTTCAAAATGAAACATCCAGACACATAAACTTAGGCAAGATGGTCTTCACAAGCTACATTGAATAAAAGGTAGAAACCCTTTATCTGGTCATCCAATTGATCTGTATCCTCTCAACTCATGAAAAACTGTAAAGTTGCTACACCTTAGTGTATCTATTTCCTTTCTCAGCAGTTTTTAAAAATACTTACTTTCCTTCATAGGCAATTGAAAGACACTACCACATCCACTCACTACAAAATATTACAAAAATAAGGAAAAGGTCCTCCAAAAACAACCAAATTTGGGCATAAAGCTTAAGAAGTTCACCTTTTGTGTCATATATAGAATAGAAACGAAATTAACTCCTATGCTCCAAAAACCTACATCAAGACCTAGTTAGGGAGACCAAAGGAATTTCACAGTTGAAGCTATTTCCCTTAACAATCCCACTCCAATAAAGATAAAGAAGAAATCTTGAAAACTGATCCATATGTTGAGGACTTCTAAGAATATAAGGGCTTCTGTGGAACCACAAGTGCAAGATAATAGCTACCACAAGTGGGACAAACTTAGATGAAACCAAACACTTAGATGAAAACTTAGATGTGTTCCTTATTTCATGTGTAACTTTCTCGTCCAACTCTTCTCTTTTTCTTCACCCTTTTTCCTTTTGCTTTTCAAAGCACCAATCTTCAAATATATGCATCATCACAATAAAAGGAGGAATAGCAATCTTAAAAGTATGAAGTGTGGTAGTAAAAGGCGAGTTGCCAACCAAAAGCAGCTGCAGGTAAAAAAGGGCAGCCCCGGTGCCCGAAGCGCCCTCCTATGCGGGGTCCGGGGAAGGGGCGGACCACAAGAGCCTATAGTAGGCAGCCTTACCTTGCATTTTGCAAGAGGATGATTCCACGCCTTGAACCCGTGACCTCAAGGTCACATGGCGACAACTTTTACCGCTGCCCCAAAAGCAGCTGCAGGTAAAAGGAATTAACTCAGCATGGTCTGCCCAAGTACTAGGATAAGTCAGCCAAGACGTGTGATTTATAGTGAATTTGGTTTGGCAAAACTCAGAATCAAACCAAAATGTGGCCATGAGTGGGAGTAGACTCAAAGTGGAGCACTGACTCGTGAAGTTCCACTACACTGACAGAACATTGTATGATCAGAACTTAAAAGCATCCTGAATATAGAAGCAAGAGGTAGAAATTGTTCCCTGACCAGTATCAAATTAAAAATGTAAATATTTGCATTCTCATAACACAAAGTTCCCCAAGGTTCCCGGAACCTTAGCCATTTTCCTAAAGAAAGAAGTTCCTCTTGCAAGAACCCAAAGATCAACTAATAACTCTAATCTTATCTTCTGAGAAAACAGAAAATGAACTCCAATTGAATGGATTAAAACCAACCTTAATTCAATAGAAATGTGATCCAAGCCTATTTGGTCAAAACTAGAGGAACAGAAACAACCTAATAGCCTCATTTTAGGCCTTTGAACGAGTGCACCATCTTAGTGTTTAAGGAATTGGATTTTCCACACTCACTGCATCAGCAAAGAATTAAAGTTTCAAGAAGAGACAGATAATCTGACAGCAAAGCTGCTATACAGTCATAGAGTTCCTGACATATGCTGCCAAGGTAAAGATGAATAAATTATTCATAATTAGAGGCAGCAGAGTCAATAGTGCAAATATATATAAACAGCCAGATCAACTATGTCCAAGAGCAAATCAAATAAGCCATGGCACAACACAAAAGTTTCAAAACTATACAGCAACCTTTGCCGGTTTAACTACATGAACAAAGTCAAATGAGGGACCATGGAAACTATATCCAAGAAATTAGAACAAGCCAAGCCCAAGACCTATTCTAACCCAGCATTCAACTCAAAATCCATCTATTCCGAAATACAACTAATCAAAGGGAATCCTAAACAGAAGTAGTTCTAACTCAACCCAAGCATAATCACATTATCACGTGGACATTTACAAGTTTGCTGAAATTTTACATTAAGAGGTAAGAAATGTAAACAAAGTCAATCCCCTCATTATTGTAAAATCCCCAAGCTACAAGGTACAAATAACATGATTCAACTCCAATATCACACAAAAGTGCTAGTGATCATCCAGAAAAGAAAAAAAAAAAAAAAGCACCAAGATATACTTAATTAATCCAACCCACGTTTTACCATCAATTTCAACCCAAGACAATCAAACCCCTAATTCGCAAACAGAAAGTTCTCCAAATCAATAATCCATCCAGTCAAATCCAGAAAATAAACACCAACAGATAAAATTTATCATTTTTCGATTGCTATAGGGCTATAGCTCGCTATTTCCATTGACCAAGCTGTCAAAAGAAACCTACCCATTATCATTAACATGACGATTTGCAAACCCATTCAGATTTCCAACAAAAACGCATCGAATAAAAAGAAAAAAGGATAAAAATGAGAAAAATCTTACCTCGGTTGGGCCAGAGGGTGAAACCGAGTTGGGACATTGAGATTGAAGGGTGTTCAGGAAGAGAAGGGATTGAGGAGGGCAAAGAGGAGAAGTTGAAGCGAATCCAATTGCAGAAATCGCAGAGATGCAGAAGAAGAGATGGTGGAAAGCGGCCATGGAAAACCGAAGGGAAAGGGTAAAAAATTTTGCCTCTTTTTTTTTTCTTTTCTTTTCCCTCGTTCTCTTTCTCAGTCTCTCTCTCCTTCCTGGCTCGCCTGATTTGGTCTCCGCCTTCGGAGCTCATAAATATATAGTTCACATAAACTATTATTATCCATTAAATAATAATATGCTATTTACTCATGTATAATGCCGAAAATGCCCTTTTCTTATTTGATGACAAATTTGACATCCAAAAATTTTGAGGGTGACTTCAACTTGACTTTATGATTTAAGTGATCTCCATCAGATCTTTTGGCATGGGATTTGGGAAAACAAACTAAGAACTCACTTATCCAATGATAATGCTATGACTTTTTTACAACTGTAGAGTTGTCGTCATGTAACTTTGAGGTCACGCGTTCATAGTATGAAAATAGCCTCTTGCAAAATGTAAGGTAAAGCTGTGTACCATTGACACTTGTAGTCCACCTCTTCATCGGACCCAACATACGCATGAGCTTTGTGCACTAGGGATACCCCGTTACAAGCTATATTAAGCATGGTTAAATAAAAGTATGGTAGTTGTTAAGCCAAATACTATTACTTTTAGTCTCAATGGCATAGCATGATTAGCTTACTTTTATTAGCAACTCTGCTAGCCTACCAATGAGCATGACTAATTTATAGACTACTCATTGTCATGGACTTACATTGCAAGGCCTGTCACCAAGGCCTATAAGTTCCAAGAAAGGCCTGTTTAACTGGTAGATGTGGCATGAAGGACTTAGGCCCTACCCCGTGACATCGTGCTATGGTTATACTTATTGGTTCACTTCTCCATTAGGTGCTTGTATTCATCCTTGAGGTTCTAGGCATCAATGACTTCTTTGCCTTAAAGAGAGTTCAAAAAACTACTTCCGAGTTCCCCTGCATAATAAGATGAATCCTAAACAATTCAATTTATGTTTAAGGCTCAAGATTAGCAAAGGAGCACTATGTATGGAATGTTATTCCTGTGAGAAATAGCCCCTAAATGGGTGAATCTTAGCTAGAAATTATAAGATGCAAAAATTAAGCATTGGCTTAGATGGGTCACATTCTAGATACCCTAACCAGCCAAAGCTTCTCCATTAACCATCCAACTAGTTAAGATTTTATGCCACTGTTGTCAGACTTTCTAGTTATCAACCTTTTTTGTTAGGAGCTTTCTTTTCTCTATCTATTTTGAAGACCCAATAGAAAATCAGGGAAGAAGGGAAGATCACTTGGATTAGAGTAAATCCAGCCTAAAAACAAAGAAGGGCAGCTTCGGTGTACGAAGCTACTGCTTATGCGAGGTCTAAAGAAGGGGCGGACCACAAGGACATATAGTACACAGCCTTACCTTATATTTTTGCAAGAGGCTACTTTCATGCCTTGAACCCATGACCTCAAGATCAAACGACGTGACTTTTACCATTGCACCAAGGCTTCCCTTCATCCAGCCTAAAAACACAAGTTCTAAATAACTTTCAGGCCTAAAAGGGCAGCTCCGGTTCACATAGCTCCCGCCTATGCGGGGTCCAGAGAAGGGGCGGACCACAAGGGCCTATAGTAGGCAGCCTCACCTTGCATTTTTTGCAAGAAGTTGTTTCCACGCCTTAAACCCGTGACCTCAAGGTCACTTGACGACAACTTTTACCGTTGCGCCAAGGCTCCCCTTCTAAATAACTTTCAGGCCTCTATTCGATGAAGTCTACAACTTATCTCTCTATATTAAAAGGTGAAATATCTGATTTAGTCTTCTGCTTTTTACTAGAATTACAACTTTGTCATTCAAAAGATAACCCTATTTCATCTGTTTGCCCCTCTTAATTTTCAGCAAATGACAATTACATCTCACCAACCAAATTTTGAGCTTGCCACGAAAGAGAGGCATTAGTGTATAATATAGTCATGCCCTATATAACTATTGAACTCTTGGGGTTCACTTGTTTGATAAGCTGAACTATTCCTCTTCACCACTCTGTCATGGGTGAGCCTTATTTCAGACTTACTTTATATGACCCTTTAAATATATATTTTTTAGCTTTTTGAGTTCTTAAATTGATGGTAGCAAGTTGAAGCACTCAAAAGAGCTTGTAAAAATCTTAGCTTCCTTAGTTATGCACTGAAACATAATGAATGGGATAAACAGAAACACAAGTCTTTTTGGGACTTGAATATCTAAACCCTCCACAATTTTGCCCTTCGTTTTTACAGGCTATGATTCCTGATCCCATCTATTAGAGAGAGAGAAAGAGAAAAGAATTTCTGTCATACATATGTATTGTTATGTGTTCAAGAAAAATAGTGTTAGAGAGAGAAAGAGAAGTTATATGATAGTCCAGCGCCCAAGGGTGGCTAAAGAAAGGAGAGACATGGGCCCACTTTTTTATACTTTTTCAAGCATCCAAACTATTCAACTTTGTCGGTCCGAGTAGATGGCCTAGGTACTGAAAATCACATCTAATGCATTGGGCCTTCATTCTTGGTCCATTTTTCCTTGTAAAATGGATGTTGCTTTAAGTAAAATGGATAGTGAAATTATTTGCTATTCATTTTTCAACTTCAGAGAATATCAAAGTAAGATTATCTGAGGAATGAGATCTCGAGGCAAGAGTCATCTAAGTGATACCAAATATTATGAATGGCTTAGATTTCTCTAAAAGTGAACCCATCTTTTAACTTTGGGTGTCCGTATCATATACTCCTGTCATGGTCTCATGAATAGAGACCATCAAAGAATTGCTACTCCTATCTATATCATATGTAATGCATACAATCAAGTGGAAAAAATTTATAAATTGTCGTGATATTGACACCTTTCCAAAACCAGATGAATCATATGATCCACAACTAAGACTCAAATATATATATATAAACCAAATTGATTTAAATTATTTAAATATCCACTGATTAGAAATAGCAGAGCCTACCTGACATCTTTCTGAGACGAGATGAAATTTTTTGAGAGAAAGGAATATTCTGACAAACAAGGCGGTCAGAAAGACAAAGAAGGTTGCATACGACTTCAAGTAAAAGTTGTCGTCATGTAATCTCAAGGTCATGGGTTCAAGAGTAAAAATAGCCTCCTGTAAAAATACAAGGTAAGGTTGCATATTATAGGCCCTTGTGATCCGTCATTCCAATATTTACAAGAAATTAGCTGGTGGGTCAGATCTAGGAGTGAATCATATGACCCTGTGGTGATTACACTGATGATGATCCACAAGAAATTAGAGCCTGCAGGCCTTGGTCACAATCCTTGCAACGCAAGTCTGCGATTACACTGCTTGAAAACTTCTCCCTGTAGCTGTTGACAGCAGATTGTATGGGTAGTTATCGTCCAGAACCTTCAACAGGAGACGGATATCTCTCTTTGAAAAACTGGCTTTCATAGACTGATAGAAGCATGGTGGTGTTGGCTTTTCCTTTTCAGGAAAAGGCAGGCAAGCCACACCAACTAAATTCCAGAACCGTTCATTGGTTGTGAAAAAGGGGCCCCGTCGAACAATATTGGATCCACTAGGAATGGATCTTTGTAGTGCCGGAATCTATCCACCTAGAAAATGCACCATTTATTACCCTAAGTAATCAAAGAATCAAACACACACTAAAAGCACGCCAAGAAATTCCAAAAATAAGCATAAAATCTGTGTTGATGCCAGAATGAAATTCAAAAGCCCTACAAATACAAGGCTCTTTCTCTTTTATCAAAGATACTGTCAAACAAATTATTTTCCACTCAGTATTTGCATCAGAATACATGTCCAACCAATCTTTGTAGAAGAGACTTTTTCTGTTTTTAGTCAAACCCCAATTACCCAAACTAAAAAGAATATATGAACACACCACTAAATTTTCTCTCCGCAGTATGTATACTTTAGAAGGGGAGCCTTTGCGCAACAGTAAAAGTTGTCGTCATGTGACCTTAAGGTCACGGGTTCAAGGCGTGGAATCAGCCTCTTATAAAATGCAAGGTAAGACTGCCTACTATAGGCCTTTTTGATCCGCCCCTTCCCTGGACCAGGAGCTTCGTGCACCAGGACTACCCTTTTAATATTTCTACTTTCCTGCATTCAAAATCTGTATGAATCCCAAACTTAAACAAGCGCTGAGATTTTTCCTACTCCATTGTGGTCTGTGTAAGTCACCAAGTGAAGAGTTTATTGTGAATATCATCTCCACCCACACGTTACAGCTTGTTGAGACACTCATTAAGAAATCAGATTTTGATTTCAAGGAAATACAAGAGAGGAGAGACCTTTCTTACAGCCTGACAGACCATAATTCTGGACAAGTACAATTTCTTACCTCTGTATCTAGTTTCAGCTTCAGCAATATTCTTGTGCAAAAAGAAAGGACTCAAAAGGACTGACAACGAGGTGCAGTCTAAACTCATCAGGGTTCATATGTCTACTCGACAATTCATCCGTTGACTTCGTGGTCGCCAAAGAAGTCCCAAGAATCACCAAACATTTCCTATAAGATACTAATCAAGCTATGGAATGGTACTTCACTCCTTTAAACTTGTTATCCAAGAACTTGTTCCTCCAAGCCCTTGTTTCAAGTCTGGAGACATATCGGCCTCTGGGATTTATTAAAAAAGAGTAGCCCGGTGCACAAAGCTCTTGGGTACGCAGGATCTAGGAAATAGGCAGGCTACAAAGCATCTATAGTGCGGAGCTTTATCTTGCATTTTCTAATCTAAAAATTAAAAATTGAGTTAGAGAATCACCCATGAAAATGTTGATATCTAACCATCCTAATAAAGTAGAACTCATAAGCCAATAATTTTGTACCATGTGACAATGATGCTGCTGCAAAGTACATGACCCCCCATGAGGATTGACAAGTCTGATGTCACAGAAGATAAAGAGAGAAGTAGGCTTTAGCCTAATTGGATGTTTTCCCCTGCTGGACCTATTGGTCCCAGATAAGCCCCATCGCAAGATCAGACCTATAACAGCATTTTTGGTAGATAACGAAAAGGTCTAGCCAAGAATAAGCTTCGATGTTTCCCTAGTTCTGTAGTCAAGAGAAAGGAACCCAGTCAGTCCCGTCTTTCCTTCTATCTATTACATTTCAAACTTTTCTCATTAGACCAACTGGCTCTTCAACCAGTCAAACTTATTGAATTTACATGCCAACTCATTTTTTGTTTCCACCTTTTTTGAATCGCCACAGATTTGACAACCAAGCTTACTCTGTTCTCGATGAGAAGCTTAAATAGCTGCCTTCCTAACCTGATTTTATATAATGAACCACACAATACGATTCTGTCTTAAACTGGTCATCATCTGAGGACACTAATGTAATAAGAACTATGATCAAGGTCAAGAAAATGATGGATAAGATTCTTGACTGAGCACCTTCAAGGCACAGATCATGCCACCTCTAAGACAGTAAAGGGTCCCACAACTAATCCTCTATAGTTTGAGTTCTTCTTCTTTTCAGCCTAGTCAATTTCATAAAAAGTTATTTGAAGGTTATGCAGAATCACTCACTGCCAAACAACCCTCCCCAGAATATTGTTGTAGAACTCAAAAATCATAGTCCTAGCCGATCAAACAAGTTGAGGTTTGACTGTTTAAGAGCTGGAAGTAATACGGCAGATGAGGTTGATTGTTCAGTGTTTATTTGGAATGTAAGATTCTACTGGCACAATTCTGGCTGACTATGCAGATGACATTGTTATTACTGGAAGTGCTCACCACTTATGCATGTAGAAACCAAGCAGTCAGTTCAATCCTTGCGATTGAAGTGGGCATGTCCCAATTTGGCATCAGTTTACCTTGGAGAAAATATGTGACCATTTGTTGGCATAAGCTAGTACCTTAGGAACTAAACCTATTGATACTTCTAGGGTTGGTTAGTTACAAGCTAAACCTATTAATACTCCTAATCTTCTAGGAAATAAGTTGTTGAAATTTCAGGGAGACATGTTTGAAGATTATCGAAGATACATGAATCAAGGAGTTACCATTTTTGTCTCACATTACTCCAGATGTTGCACCTGCAATAGTCTAGTCAGTCCAATTTGTACACTCTTAACTTATTGGGATGCAGTTTGGTGTACTCCGAAACATGCAAAGAGATCCCGAGGACAGGGCATGTCTGTAAGTAACAGCCTCTTGCAAAATACAAGGTATGGCTGCATAATATTGACCCTTGTTGTCTGCCCCTTCCCCAGACCCTGCATAAGCAGGAGCTTCATGCAAGCAATTTTGCATTGTTGGGGAATTTAGGTCCTTCTACATTACCTCAAGAACCACTTATACATCACATGGTAGATATATACGAGGTATAAGATGTACCATGCAATTAGTAACTCCATTTCTGGTATTACGCATACGAAGCTGTTACAATAAATGGGAAAGAAGAGTGCCATTTTTGTTGATGGGTCTATTTCACAGATATTGGAACTTGGAAAGACTCCATGGTAGCTATCAGAGACTCGCAGAGTGCTTTCTCTTCATATAAACTAAATGGAAGTTAAGTGACTTGTTAGCAATATGGAGGGAGTCACTTGTTAATTGGATGTGAGAGGAGATATTATCAGATATAAAGTGCGTGCTCCTGAATGTGTGAAATGGAGGCACTCACCACATGAAATGTGTTTTTTTATTTTGGCCAGTCACAGATTGACAATGCCTGAAACCATAATATAATTTGTAAAACAACACAGGTGACTTTGAGAATCACACAGAGTTGGGAGAAGCTTGCACAATGTACATCAAATGGATGCATCTCTTCCATCTAGGACAATTTGAACAACATATTGTGCCCAACTCCTCAAAGACATTCATGTGGATAGAAGCTTGGAATAGGTTACAATATATGCCATACTGTAGAAAAACACTCAAAAAGGCCAATTATTACATAGTAGATGATAAAATAATCAGAATAAGGATAAACATTGAATTTGTGATATTTATATTTATAAACATATACCAACTCACCTATGGAAGATACAAATACTTCTTCCAAGCATCCTTGCCATTTCAACATTACAGAGCAGCAACTGCTTACAATCTTTTCCATTGTATCTCATGGCCTTCTTTGTTCAATATCCTTGTCCAAGGACTGGGGCCTAGAAGTTCAAGTACAGCAGGTGAACAAGGTTAATTGGATATGCTATAAAATGCTACAGATGGCACTGCAAAATACAAGGATGGGCTTGCCAGAGCAAATTAACTAGATTACATTTGATCAAGGTTCAGTTTGATCCATAATAAAAGAACAAAAGGTATTTGGTAGTTTCCTGCCAGAATAATTTGCAAAATAAGTGACCCATAGTAACATCATTGCCTGGTAGGTTAATAATTCTTCTAACTGCTGCCACCACATCTAGAATCAGTCTCAGGTCTCATGATGGTATCACTGTGGTGCATATAAAAATCTTTACCTTCATTGTCTTTTAGCTAGCTGCAAATTGAGACATGATATCAGAAACAAACTGAACAAATGTAATGCTCAAGAGAAATATATCTGGTTAGAAAATGCTAAGGAAACCCATTAAATTAACCAAAATATGTTAAGCTAAAGACTAGAACAAATAGCTAGCATATTCATGAATAACAGTCATGTTCAAAAGTTATCACAGAGCATCTTATGTCAAGATCAGAGGAAGAAATAAAAGGAAAATCAAGTAGAACTATAAGTCCATATAATCCCTTTGCCGAATATATGAAGCAAATCAAAGCGAATCATGTGACTGAAACATCTTCTCAGATTTCAACTCATTTTTTAATCGGTGAGCAGCGGATTTGAACACATCCACTTGGTTGTGATGCACATAACCCAGGTAAGTGCTCAACTCCATCTCTCGCAGATTTCAATGTCAAATCACTTCATGTTTATACCCGTTAACGATGCATAAAGTGGTGGCCTATTGCCCTGACACACAAGAATGAGGAATAATCAAGTAAATCAGACAAACAAGTCATTCAACATCCTCTTGAGGATATACAGCAACGGACTAGTTTGTGCTTCAGGATCATCAGGTAAGTAACTGTCAACAGAGTTGGTGGGATCTCACATACAAAGGGATTGGTAACTAAGGATACTATCAGCAGCTAGGTCTTGATTATGAGAAAGCTGTCAGCCAAGTTTTTGAAAGCAGCCACGATAAAACTCATTTTTGCACTAGCTAATTTTTTGAATGAACTGGATGTGAAGAATGCCTTTCTACAAATACTTCAAAGGAACTATATGCTGCGATCAGAAGGATATAAGATTTCTTCATCAGCAACCAAAAGAATGCTAGTAGTGGTTTTAGATAAGCACTGAGGTCCTGGTTCAACAGAAAAAATCAAACACTTACTGCAAGGAGATATGTGGTAACCAAACAAGTTTCATATGACAATCTGTATTCAACAGTCTAAAACAAAAATGACTGACAAACAGATTGAATATAAAAGGGTAAAAGGAAAGGACCTGAGACAAGGGAGAATAATAGGAACAGCGTAGGAATGACATTTACAAGGCTTGATATTTTGAAGACGACTAAAGAATGAAGGAAGACAATAGATCTGACCCTTCATAAACAGGTAGAGCCAAATAACACAGTAATTGTAGATTTATCATTAAATTCCCAAAGAATGTATTTAGATTTGCCACAGTTAATCATTAGAATTGGAAAGTCAGAATACCCAAGGAAAAGAAAAGTTCCTTAACTGACAGCTAAACAGGTTGCCTATTTAATGGTCCACAAATTCCTTGGTCAAGTGAAGGGTCAAACTAAGCCCTTTTCTCATTTTAATTACCCTCAGTCTAAAATACAACAAAGAGGACAAAATGGACTTTAGAAACCCTAATTTCATGTTGCTAACACGTATGAAAGATACCTCCACTATGTATGCAGCATATCATCTTTAAACGCATTTTCTAGGCTCAAAGAGCTTATAAACATGATATAGAGGTGTAGATTGTATCAGGCTTGTACTGTGTTTCTAATGGTAAAGTAAAGAAGGTTTATTATTTGTACATGCATGGATAGTACTATACGATGGGTTTTCCTATTGGCTCATAATTAACTAGAGGCACTTCATCTACTGAAAATAAAGAAGATGAACCTTTCAGAAAAAGG
Source organism: Warburgia ugandensis (assembly GCA_035236585.1). Taxonomy (NCBI): domain Eukaryota; kingdom Viridiplantae; phylum Streptophyta; class Magnoliopsida; order Canellales; family Canellaceae; genus Warburgia; species Warburgia ugandensis. Next base: position 73,720,652 of record CP141132.1, on the reverse strand, counting down.
ACAGAAGATGAGACGACAATGGATTTTAAGCAATAAAAACAAACATGTATTTGGAAACAAGAACAAGGAGTAAAAGGAAGAGAGAGAAAGGGGTAAGAGGCTGAATATGATGTAAATTAATTCTGTCAGGTCATTTTCAGTGCAACAATCAGTTTTTTAGAGGAAACAAACTAAGAAGACAAAGCAGAAATAGCAGCAAAAGAGACATTTTACGAGAAGTATACACAAAGCGAACTGTTCAGAACTCAAAAAGAGATAAACACAGGGGTCAGACCAGTTACAACTGGCATGGACTTAAACTACATACCTAAGAAAATACCAAGATTGATGACATATCAACAGAACCACATTGCCAAAATCATCAAGCAGCTTTTTGAATCGCAGGGTGAGACCTGTGGAGCTCTCTCAACAACTCATGACATGAGATACTAGTTTGTTTCAAAGCATCTTGAGAGAAAGTTGGAAGAAGCTCCATCAATTCAGAGTGCTTCTTATCAAGGCAAAGACAATTCAAAATTGTAGAAACCATTTTCACATCAAGAGCAATATCCTTGGCAGCCATTTGATGAAGCAGGTCTACGACTTCTTCTGTTTCACCCCTCGCAATAAAGCCTGTTAGAAGAGAATTGTATATGAAGGCATCTGGAGAAAAACCATGAGCAACCATGCTTTCTAGCAGTTTTTTGGCTTCATCTAACTGCCCAAGCTTGGAGGACTTAGTTATTAATATAGAATATGTTACAGTATCAGGAACTAAACCCCTTTGAAGCATGTCTACCAGAAATTCTTTTGCAGCTTGAAGATCCCCAGCTTTACATGCAGCATCAATCAGGATATTAAATGATACAACATCAGGTTTGCAGTCACCATCATTCATGTCCCCAAACAAAGTCATTGCACGATCCAAATTATGCCCTTTGCACAAAAACACCAGCAGTGTGTTATAATCAACCAAAGAAGGACTAATTCCATGAGCTTTCATTTCTTGAAGAAGCCGTAAAGCATCATCAACAAATTTCATCTTACACAATCCATCTATCATTATACTGTAGGTGAAGGAGTTTGGTCTTAACCCCATATCTAGCATTTCTCGATGGAGTTCAGTAGCCTTGGCCAAATTATGACTCTTGAAGGATCCATCAATCAGCATGTTGTATGTCATCAAATTAGTGGTATTCCCTCTCTCCACCATCTGTCGATAAAGTTCTATGGCATCATTGAAATGATATTTTTTGCAAAACCCATGGATCAGAGTGTTAAAAGTCATTGAGTCTGGCTTGACATTGCACTTACCATCACGCATTTTGTCGAGGAGTTCCATTGCCTCATCTACCTTCTCAATACTGCAAAGACCCAACACCAATGTATTATAAGTCACAACGTCAGGCAACTTTCCTCTTTCAATCATCCGATCCAAAAATGCAAAAGCATCATCCACCAACCCTTCCTTACATAACCCATTAATCAAAACATTGTATGTCACTGTGCTGGGCTCTTCACCCTTCTCTATCATCATTCCCAACAGCTTCGTAGCCTGATCAGCTTTTCCATCTTTACAAAGACCGTCAATCAAGCTAGTATAACTAACAACATCAGGACTTAGCCCTGATTCAACCATTGATTTAAACATCTCCATGGCTTCACTCCATCGCCCCATCTTGAAAAGCCCATGAATTAAACAAGTGTAAGTGACTACATTGGGAGAAATTCCCTTACTCAACATCTCATGAAATAGTTCAATCCCTCTATCGACAATTCCACTAAAGCAAAGACCACTTATAAGAGTACTATAAACCACAACATCCCCATCTAAACCTCTTCCATACATCTCGTCCAGCAAACTTGTTGCCTCGTCTACTCTCCCATCCTTGCATAACCCATTCATTAGCGAAGTATAAGTAATCACATTTGGGCAACAATTCACCTCTTCCATCTCAGTCCGCAAATTCAATGCTTCATCCAATCTCTTCAATTTGCAGAGCCCATTAATAAGAGTATTGTAAGTAACAATATCAGGAAAAATCCCATTTTTCTTCATGTCCCTGAAAAGGCCCTCAGCTTTCTGTACCTCATGGCCTCTACACAGTTCTTTCAGAATTATATTCAAAAGGAAGGTATTGAAAACGTAACCGTGCTTGAATATCATTCCAATGACTCCAAATATGAATCCAAAACTCTGCGTACTTAAGAAACATTGGATTAACGCAGTCAATGTGAGAAAATTGGGCCGAATTCCTATATGCGTCATGGCCTTATAAGCTGATAGAGCTAAATCATACTCTCTTGATTTAGCAAGGGTCTCTATGAGAAAGTAACAAGTTGAAACAGGCGGAGTAAACCCAGAACTAAGTGTTTTGTTAAAGAGAGCAACAGCCTCAACAAAATGACAATTGGGTTGTTGGCAGAGTGATCGGAGATGGGTTTCCAGCTCAGTTTTTGGGTCGTTTGAATTGAAATTCGTTAAGCTGAGGGAGGAGATGGAAGCGTAGAAAAGCTTGGTGCCATGAGAGGTGAGTTGGAGATGGTGGAAACGGTTGAGGCTTTTGTTTAGTGGTGTCATAAGGAAAATCTAAGTACAGTAGGGATTGAATCCAGAAAGAAGAGGAGATTGCAGGAAATAAGTAGAGAGGAGGAAAACATACCTAAAAGCAAGGACCCCTTAGAGACAATAACCATAAGGAGCTAAAACGGCTTCGCTTCGAAGAAACCGAGTAGATGATGAGCGGTTTGATGCGGGAATGACAAACCATGGACTAAGTTGTGCCTGATCCCAGTTTTGGAGGTTTACCATGCGGAGAAAATTGTTCGCAAAATAAGATAAGATGGGCTCCTGCTCGTAAATAAATTTATTGATGTTCTAAACCCGAAAATAGCCGGAGAAAGCCGAAAGCCGTGTTGGGCAGTTGGTCGCAGATAGTAAGGCGCTTCTCTTCGTTATGCGGTACTTTCACTTTCATTCAAGAGATTTTAATAAATTTAAGAATTAGGACAATACATTTTAATTAACTTCATAATTCCTAGCCGTAAATAAAAAACTAAAATAAATAAATAATCTATTATTTATTGTTTCCGTGGACTTCATGTTACCAACTTTTGACTATTGCACTGCTATTTGGCATGATGACAAGAAATCCTAGACTAAGTTATCCAAGGATAGTGATTTCTTACAAATTTTGTGCATAGACAAAATTATTCCAATATAGAGAAAAGGCCCTCATGCCATGGATTGATAGTTTCTAATAGTTGATCGTGTTTTAAGAGACAAAACCAATATCCATGGATAAACCAAAGCACAGTTCCTAAATATTTGGGTATGTACCTCTTAGGTGGTGATGATTAGGCATATTCAACAGCCTATCTGTAACTTTCTCCCGGAGCATGCGCAGGCTAAAGAACATTTTACGGTCATACAAATCATCCAACTCCGTAGATGGGTGCAGACAACTTTCCATCTTACAATACGCTTGGGTTTGACTCACCAGCTTTCCCTATGGCCGGGAATTAAATTTGGAAGAGTGGGTGAGGGATTTGCTTTGTAATTCTTCCCTTGTAATAAATAAAAAGGAAAAAATTTATTCAATTGTATGTCGAAATATCGATGAACTCTACCATCATACATTTATTCAAGTAGCATATCTATTGGAAGGACCTATAATCAAAGGGCTAGCAATCATCAAACAGAGAAGTGTGGCAATAAGCATCCGCAGCAACGACCAGCAGGCATCTGGAATGATATATGGACCTCCGAAACGGCCTTGCCACACACCTGCATACAATAAAGCTTTACCATCTGCATATTCGACCAGAAACTTATGAACATTGGTGGTAACACATGAAGATGCATTGTTGCCATTTGAAATTAACCAGAAATTTGGTCGACCGTAAACTAGACCGGAAGTTGCATGAAGAGACAACACCATCACGGATTAGTTTAAGAAGTTCTGCCATTTGGCAGTCAAAATTTTGGACATCGGAACAGAGTAACAAGAGAAGGATGCCTGCAGATAGAAACACGTTATACTCACGGCTATCAAAATTCCAAGCAAGTTCGTCAAGTTACGGTGGCGATCTGCTCCAATTTGGGTAAATGCGAGTAAATTGCACCCTCCAACATGATGTTACCTGTCGTTACCGAGTAAAGTATGGTGGGAACCACAAGCACAAACAGGGAACATTAGAAACGAATTGCATGGCACGCTATACAAACTAATGAAGTTGTTGTACAACTGATGAGGGCACTTCAAAACTGTAGCTGTAACTTCTCCAGCTACAAACACCCTTATTATTCACAAAATAACTGAGAAACACTACACCTCTATTTATTTTTTGCTCTCTGCTTTTCTTGCTTCCTTTACAAGATATTTGACAGCGCCTATTCTCATTACAAACCCGTCTCAAACCAGATCACCCTATTTACAGATTACTCCGAGAACCCTCTCTGTGCTGATGGGACGAGGAAGCAAACTCAATAGAGCCTAGAGAGTCCTCCGGCTTCAACACATCCCATTGTTCTGTTAGTGTTTGCACACACTAGCATGCAGACTTGTGCCACCATGCTGCTTTGGTACGCTCACAAAATTGTGGAAGCCTGGGGTGAAAACACTAGCTTTTCAATTGAGTTCATCTGTGTCCGGCCACATGCCTTGAACCTGTCAGAGTGATGACATATGTTGTAACTAAATGCTCAAAAATGAATGGATTATGAAAAATGATTTTGCGAGAACATTGTAATACTCAACACAAGGGCATTGAACGTAAGAAGGAAAAATCTGAAAAATACACATTCTTTACTCGCCAAATCCCTGTGACTGTTAGATCAAAAGGAATTAAACCAACAAAGATGACCAAATGCAAAGATACAATAGTTCTTGAGGGGATGGTTTTCAGAATATAGCAGTAAATGAATGATATCCTTTGATCTTTACAGGAAGCATAAGGAATATGAAAGCACCAAAACTCTGAAAGAGGTTCCTCCCCACAAACAAACAGATTACGCAACAGAGAGGAGACCAACCCAATGAAGCAAAGAAGCATGTGCTCCTTCTCAATATGGCATCAGAGATGAACACTAGCAATGAATGCGCAGATATGTCTGGCAAGAAATTGATTAAATGAATCTGAAGTTCTCAAACATTCAGACCAACACAATGCTGATGAAGGTAACAGTGTTACCCTCTAACTAGAATACCTTTAAAATGGCATTAATCTTCATATCTGACAAAAGCAGAGCATTGCAGTAATAGACACATAAAAGCCAAAGTATATTTTTATAGTACATGTCTACAGCCCTCACATTCCAAGACATTATCTGGAACAAAAGAAGTAACATAGACCAGTATTTCAAGAGATTATCTCTGCCTTAAGGATAGAAATGGCCAGGTGCAAGAAGTAGACAATATATCTCTTTTGGCCATTTAGAGATGTCGCAACAGCTACAGAATCCATAATTCAAATTACTATTTTCCCTTGGATTTAGCCAGTAACTTCCCTTTCTTGTAGTATTCACTGATATATCATCATCATCATCATCATCACTGATATATCACATTCTGTAAATAAGAAGAATCTAATTCTCGGCTCCCTCAAAGACCGATCGCAAAGACTAGTAATAAGGAGCAGGAGATAATGAAAAGGCGACAACATCTTTGCCTGATTAGGGTCACCTCAAAATGCTAGATGAGACACACTCTCTTCTATCATTACCCCTTCCCAAGCTGGAGTAGGCTGCAGTACACCCTCAATGCAGATAACTGAGAAGCAGCACAGGCCAAGACGGAAAAGTCCACCCCCAGATTAGGGCACTAGCAGCAACCAAAAAGGGAAACATATATTTGCATATTGTAGCAGAGGACCAGAAAGTCCACACACACAATTGTCTTACCCACTGAATTTGCCACCTTGACTACGACTGGGCATGCCGAGCATGTTCATGGAAGTCCTTGCCCCTGCAAGACTGGACGACAGACCATAGGGGCATCATTTAACCACTTAAACTGGTTCAAATTGCCAATTTGCAACCAGAAGGTAAATAGGTAAATTCTGAAAGCAACAGTCATCAGAAGGTTGGCAGCTTAATAGCAGGACTCCAGCATCCATCCACAGGGATGTGAGCCCAAGACCTTAAAACATAGCCCGACAAGGAATAACTTCACTAAGCTTAAAAAGGAACCTCTTGATGTTCTGCTAGGGGTGGTGAATTTTAGTATGCAGACTATCTATGTCAAGACCTACCCAATGAATGGCTTAGATAGCCCAAAAAAAAGCCCTAGAGAGGGCATGAAATTTATTCTCCCTAGACGAGGCTATTATTGTATGGACGTGTGTATAGACACACAGATTGAGGATAAGTAAGAAAAAGTGAAATAGGAAGGAATACTAAACCCAGGAGGTAATTTTATGCAATCACAAAAGGATGATGAGGTGATTCTGGAGCATATGGACTTCCAAATTGAATTATATACTTTGTCCCTCTATAAAATTCTCCTAAAGATCCAAGACTCCATACTGTCATTAGTCTTGTCCAGGTTCACAAAATATACCCCCATAATGGTATTTCTCTTTGGACATTACTAAAATCTGGTGCCTCCGAGCAATAGTATGATGCAACATGTTTGATGTAAAGCATCTGGCATGCTAAAGCAATAATACTGAAATCATGCATGATATAGTTTGTGTTGGAACTCCGCCAATGCCGGTCCCAACCCTAGATGAAAAAGGAAGGTCTTGCATCAAGTGTCAGCCGGCAAGGGAGAAGTTGAAGATGATTTTGTTATTTCTTTCTTACAAATGAATATGCATTTGTATATTAGTTTGTGAGTAAGAAATGAAAATCATCTCTAACTTCTTAAAATATGGCAACCCTTGCATCAGGTGCCAGCCAGCAATGGTCAAGCTGAAGATGATTTTGTTATTTCTTTTCTGCTTGCAAATGAATATGCATTTGTATATTAGTTTGTAAGGAAGAAATGAAAATCATCTTTAGCTTCTTAAAACTATAGCAACTTTAACATAATAGGAATCGAAAACTGACATTCCCTCAAGCTAGGGCGTTCCCCATAAGTGATGCGCTGCATCAGATCCCGGGTGCAGTGAAAAATATGCAAGGGTTGCTAGGGCGTTATCCCAGAAGCGAGGCACTACATCGGATCCCAGGTGTAGTGAAAAATGGGCAAAGGCTGCTGGAGCATCCCCTCAGAAGCGACACGCTGCATCAAAACCCAAGTGTAGTAAAAAGTGGACATAGGTTCATGCCATGGAAGTCAAGAAAGGCGATAGTAAATAGGATATCTCGAGAGCATAAGATTCATATTGCCACATGGAATATAGAAACATTGACAAGTAAAATTTTGGAATTAGTAGACGCTATGAAATGTAGGAGAGTCAACATCGCTTATATCCAAGAAACCAAATGGAAAGGGGCTAAAGCTAGAGAAATAGATGGATATAAATTATGGTATGTAGGAAAGGACAATAACAGAAATGACGTAGGAATAATAATGGATAAGGAATTAAAGGATAAAGTTATGGATGTTAAAAAAATTAGTGATAGAATTATAATAATAAAACTTGTTTTAGGAGAGCAGATTATAAATGTTATAAGTGCATACGCACCACAAGTAGGGTTACAAGATATAATCAAGAGACAGTTTTGGGAAGACATGGAGGGAGTCATGTAAGAAATTCCCAACACTGAGGAGATATTTATAGGAGCAGACTTAAATGGCCATGTAGGAAAAGAAAAGGAAGGATATGATAGAATACACGAAGAGTATGGTATAAGTGAACGAAATGAGATGGGGGAGAATATCCTATATTTTGCTTTGTCATATAACCTGGCTATTGCAAATATACTCTTTAAGAAGATAGATGAATACTTAATAACCTTTAAAAGTGGACTTCATAAAAGCCAAATAGACTTTTTTCTACTTAGAAATAATGAATGATCTATGTGTAAAGATTGTAAGGTGATACCCGGTGAGAGTTTAACCTCACAACATAGGTTAATGATTATGGATATCCATATCAAAAGATAGAAGAAAGGAAATGAACTTAATAGGTATCCAAAAATTAAGTGGTGTAACTTTAAAGAAGAGAAAATAACCTCATTCACAAATAAGTTGATGGTAGAAGGAAATTGGAACTATGAAACAGAAGTAAATACCATATCGATTAATATTGGTGAATCCATTAAGAAAGTGGCAAAAGATGTCTTAGGAGTATCTAAAGGTAAAGGGCAATAAGTAAAGGAAACATGGTGGTGGAGTGAAACAGTGCAAAAAGTTATTAAAGAAAAACGGATGTATTTTAAAGCATGACAGAAGACTAGAAATAATAAAAGCTATGAACAATATAAGAATGCTAAACAAATTGCTAAGAGAATAGTAAGGCTAAACTTAAAGAATATGATAAAAAGGGCAGCCCCAATGCACGAAGCTCCCGCCTATGCAGAGTCTGGGGAAGGGGCGAACCACAAGGGCCTAAAGTACACAGCCTTACCTTACATTTGCAAGAGGCCGTTTCCACGACTTGAACCCATGACCTCAAGGTCACACAACGACAACTTTTACTGTTGCGCCAAGGCTCCCCTTCTAAACTTAAAGCATATGATGAGCTTTATAATAGACTAGGAACAAGAGAAGGTGAGAAAGATGTATTTAAACTAGCAAAAGTAAGAGAACAGAAGGGTAAGGACTTAGATCATGTTCGGTGTATTAAAAGCGATGATCAAAGGGTATTAGTCAAAGATGATGAGATCATACAAAGGTAGGAAACATACTTTCAAAAATTGCTAAATGAAAATGGCTCTGAGAATATAGGGATTGAAAATACTACAAATCTAAATAACATTGGATATTATAGACATGAACGTAGGATTAGAATACTTGACGTGAAAGAGGCCTTAAAAAAGATGAAATCAGGAAAGGCCATGGGGCCCAATGTTATACCAATAGAGGTTTGGAAACATACGGGAGATATTGGGGTAGTTTGGTTGACCAAGTTATTTAACAAGATTATAAAATCAAAGAAAATGCCTAATGAGTAAAGGAAAAGCTTTATTGTACCAATTTATAAGAATAAAGGAGACATACAAGAATGCACTAATTATGGAGGGATCAAACTTATATGCCACACTATAAAACTTTTTTAAAGAGTGATTGAGAAGAGGCTACAACGTGAAACAAGTGTATCAGATAATCAGTTTCATTTCATGCCTGGGAGGTCTACCATGGAAGCTATTTTCTTACCAAGACAATTAGTAGAGAAATATAGGAAGAAGAGAAAAGGCCTCTACATGGCCTTTATCGACTTAGAGAAAGCTTACGATAGAGTTTCTAAAGAGTTAATACGGAGGGTGTTGGCCGATAAAGAGGTTTCAAAGGATATATAGACATAATTAAATATATGTATGAAGGAGCGGTAACAAATGTTAAGACCACTAGTGGCGAGACTGGTGATTTTCCTGTCATTGTAGGATTGCACGAGGAGATTCCCTGTTGCATGTTATTTGTAGATGATATAGTCTTATTTGATGAAACAAGGGAGGGTGTAAACATAAAGCTAGAGTTATGGAGAGAAGCGCTAGAATCTAAAGGATTTAAAATTAACCGAACTAAGACAGAATATATTGAATGCAATTTTAGCAAGGAGAGTAGGAGTGGAACACCAATCAAGATTGATAACCAAGAAGTTCCCGTAAAAGACCACTTTCGGTACTTAAGATGAGTGATTCATGAGAGTGGAGAGATTACGAGGGCGGTTACCCAAAGAATCCAAGAAGGTTGGAACAAATGGAGATATGCATCTGGAGTTTTATGTGATTAGTGGGTGCCACTCAAACTAAAAGGAAAATTCTATAGGATGGCTATAAGGCCAGCCATGCTCTATGGGTCAGAGTGTTGGGTAGTTAAGAAACATTATGCTCATAGGATGAGCGTCGCAGAAATGAGGATGTTGAGATGGATAAGTGGTAAGACAAGAAAGGATAGAATTAGAAATGAAAATATTAGAGAAAATTTAAGAGTAGCACCAGTAGGTAACAAGATGAGGGAGATCGGACTTAGATGGTTTGGACATGTTCAAAAGAGACCAACAATGGCACCGGTTAGAAGGAGTGAGGCAATACAAGTAGAAGGTTCTAAAAGGGTAAGGGGAAGGCCCAAAAGAACATGAATAGAAGTGGTGAGGAAAGATTTAAAAACTTTGGGACTAAATGAAGCCATGGTACTTAATAGAGAGGAATGGAAGAATAAGATTCATGTGGCCGACCCCTAATTGGGATAAGGTCTTGATGATGATAATAGTTTGTGTTGGAAATAAAGATATTAATATGCCAATATGACATTATATATATTCAAACTTGATATAGTCTTCAACATCTTAATGAAACTTCAAATCCTCAGTTTGTGAGAAGGTAAGAAGTAATAGCAGAAAAGATCAGGGACCTATAAAGCACTCATAGTTAGACAATCAAATGATTAAGATTCGCAATGCAAACATTTGCAGAACTCATGAGCAGAAGTATCATGAATATCCACAGACAGGACAACCAGGATGCTATTGAGAAGATTTTTCCTAATCAAGAATGAATGCGCAACCGTTCAAGAAAAGAAAGGACCCATTGTCCCACATTCAATGGAGAGTACAAGTTTCAGACTTTGAATGGAGAAATAAAGTGAAACAGAATATAAAACAACAGTGTCCATGGCATATCCCTTGTCCTCCTGATAATCTAGATATTGCAGATATATCAAAGAAACTTTAGCCAGAAAGATTCTCTCTGCAAAGTACATTCAATAAGGATGTCTGAAGTAAACATAAAGTGTGGCGGAAAGGTTTTTTGTTGACCAGTTTCATTCAAGCAGCTGAAAAAAAGAACATTTTGGCCTTAAAAGAAAATGCATAACCAATGAAAGTACATGAAATATAAGCTTGTAAAACAAAACTTTCGGACTAGAGCTACAAGCGCATTTTCTGTCAAAAGATAATTGTGAATAATTAAAAAGACAAAATTAGTATTTGAAGACTTATAATGTGATTAATCAGAAGTTCAAAAGAAAACCAATAGATTGCAGTTTTTCAATGACTAACTTTGATAGACACCACAAACTTGAGACCCATAAGCAGCAGCAGAAATTGCACGGAAATGCCATTTTACCCATCCAAAATTCAAAGTATGCAAAAAGAGAGCTGCTGAACGAAGAGCCAGTTTGAAGCTTGAAAGTGTTTATTGCATCTTATAGAATTCAAATTTGAAAGGGTGACAACTCAGTCATTTAAATCATCACATTAACAAAAAACAGCACTCTATGTTATTACTAGCAAAGTCAAAGAAATGCTGCCAGTTTATGCAAAAGGAACAAATGTTTAATGAAAAGATAGAAGGGAGAATCAAAACATACCAACTTCATGCACAAATCCCATTTGTGATTCATTTGACCAGCCTTGAATGCATGGTCCAAGCACAGCCAATTGATGCAGAACTTATGTCCTCAATCCAATGTGCAAAAAGAATCAGCCACTAGAACTGCACCGCCATGTACTACAAAGCTTCCAGAGTTATGGATGCTTTTGTAAAAACAGATAGAACAAATGGGGCTTCCTCTCCAGGGTGAATAGTTGTCGGCACTATAGTGTGTCCCTTTGGATCAGGTTCCAGAACCATTTCACATGATATTTCTCGAGAATTAACATAATCTGTCCCGCCAACTGATTCATGAAGATAAATGTTATATGCTGCACGACGACCACGTGTTTTGAGTATTCTCATTCCAATATAGAACATCTGTGAATCATGGCTGGACTGGTAGTTCCTGAAACCAGCTGTCTTTCTGGAGAAACTCACCCCCTGAAACGAAAGCAGAGAGAGATACCATAAGACCTGAATGCAAGAGCATCTAGAGCCAAATGATATATACTATTTAGATATCTTAGAAATACCTGGGTTAAGGTAATAAACACATGAATTGGAAATGATGCATCTGGCCCAGTCGCTCGCAAACGGAACTGTGGGTTTTGATGCCATGTATCATAATCTTGGCAACCACCAGCACTGTAACCACGCCACTGCCCATGAACAGAATAACGCATCTCGGATGGGTAGACCCGGCAAACATATATTGACCGAAAGTGAATCTGGAAATCTTGCCATGACATCCAGAATATCCCATCCTTTGACTGTTCATCAAATAAAAACAGGAGACCATTACAAAAAACAGTTCAAAATTAAGTGGAATTGCGTCAATCAAGTAACAGAGGCAACTTAAAATACAATAATTAGAATCAGAAAGCAAATAGAAGAGAAACTATTTCCTAGAAAAGCAAAACATATGCAAAATACACACCTGGGGAACATGCTTGAGCTTGTGCTTCATCCTATCAGTCCACTCTGGTGAGGAATCAGACCATGGACCATTCCATTCAACCTCATTGGCCCATGGGTTTCGAATTTGGACAAGTTTATGACCATCCACCTCTCTTACCTGAAGTAAGAAATAAATACATAATGACATTCTAAGGTTCCATGAGAATCATTTTTGTTAGCGTATATTGCACACAAACTCCAATTAGAAGTAACATTGGAGTGTACCTGCAATAACGAGTAAGCATGCCCTTGAACTATTCCACTGGAAGAGATGTGCACATCTGAACCTGATGGACTCCCAGCACCAAGGAGAAAGCCCTCTTGTTTGAAACGCAATAATTGAGACCATAACCTTCCACTTGCAAGATCAATTTGTGCTTCAGCGCTCCTCATGTCAATTTCCTCTCCAGCCCCTCCTGTGAGGTCTACAAGAGCATCTTGGACAAGCCCACCTTCAAGTGCCTCATAAGAGCCATGCAGCTTTGCATAAGCCTTTTCCAAAATAGAAACCCAAAGTTCATTTCCCTTCCTACTGGTTGCGAATGCTGGCTTCCCAGGTGACTCACAAGGAATCCAATCATCAACAACAACAGGGACCCACTCACCCTACAGGCACATCACAGAGTATAATTTGGCTAACAGGAGATAACATGGGTGCATATGCGAAGAAAGCAAAAACTACAGTAACAAAAGCAAGTACTAACTTTGTGATCAAACATAAGCTTGCACGAAATCACCATCTATCAACCATAAACTAATATGTAACCAATCTCTTAAAATTATTTATTTTAAGTAACCTCTTTGCAAGATGTAAAGCTGGACCAACCCAGGGCAGATAAAATCATTGTTATAGACAGCGAAGATTCCAGGCCCATTAAGATTTTATAAGTTCAACACTACCTAAGGCAGAGCAGAACAATTACATCATGCTGATCTCACAAGTTACATTAGAAAAGCAAACTGTTTTCAAAAACTCCAGTACCCATGATAAGCATTTTATTTTATCCCCGTTTCACAGGAGCAAGGGGATTTTAAGTAACCCAGAGTGCAGCAAACACGATGGAAAAAAATTGTTCTGCAAAAAGGTAAATAAGTGAAGTGTCACAGGTACCAATCGTGTTTGGATTCTCAAGCTCATGTGGAGGTCGCAAGTGAGGCAGAGGGATCATCTTGCCATGATATCTTTCCAAGTTGAGGAAATATGATAGAATTAAATGAGACTTACATCACGTTCCCTTTTATTTTCTTCTAGAGCAAAAACATGCTCGCCCACTGTAACTACGCAAACTGCTAGGAGATTAGGAACCAACCAATATGAAGGATCACAATTCAATAACTCATATCAGTACCTAGTATCAAATGTCCCTTTAAAAGTAATCAGCATAAAAGTACTTGTGACATTTTATTAGATAAATTGTAAGAAAGCTCTCAAGAGCCAGAGATGCTTCCTCTGGAACTACAGGTTACTGAAAATGCTTTTTGCATCTGAGAGCTAGCTCCAGCTCCCACAAACAATCCTGTTTAGGCAACCAAAGATCGAAGCAGAAATTTTTTACAATTAAATGATCAATGAGAAATGACAAGGCAGATCAGTACCACGACTTTTAACATCCTAAGAAGAGAAGTGCTAAATGCAAGTGCTCACTTGCAGTTTATATATGCAAACATGCACTATGCATCGATGACATCACTGGTTAACGGATCCTAGAACTTAAGCTGATGTAGAATAGTAGTGTGCACTTGACAACGATAAATTGCATGTGCGCACTTGCATTTTTAATTTCTCTAAGAAGAAATTTTCCTCATTTCTAACTATATGCAAATTTAAGCTTGTTTGCTCTATACAGGATGCAATTAGCAACAGATTTAAAGAATAATTCAAAAAAACAAAACCACAATAATACCAAATTCTCAGAAAACATACAACTATTATGTAGGTAATATAGCTATTACCTGAATACAGAAGCGAACAGTATAAATGCCTTCCTCATTAAAATCTGGTGTAATTATCACTTCCGATATTCGAGAAACTTCAGTTAGAACAGCGACTGCACTCAAGAACCAGCAGTCACCTAATCGACCCTGGAGAAAATCAAATTTGTGTAAGCCCATGATAGAATAAGGGACAGCATCACCGCCATCAATATCATTCAAATTATAAAGCTAGGCCAGCAAAGCATGTCATGCATAATGCATCCAGAAGGAATTATGAAATGTGCCAAAAAGGAATCTCCATACCTGACAGACATCAGAAGGATTTACAGAACCAGAAAATAAACATGGTCGAGAATCTGTACAGCTCTCTTTCACAATTTCAGTTGGTCTCATCCACTCAGAAACAACCTATGACGACAAACGAACATTAATAACATGTGGGACAATGGACATCAAGTAGCAAAACGTTAGTCAAATGACCTACCTGCAATTTTGCAGGAGGATTTCCTGGGTCAACAAACAAAGAGTTATCATTTGGAGGAAACTCCTGATCAATGAAATTGGTTTCACCTCTCGCAGCAAGAGCCTCTTTAACAGCCATTTCAACTGAAAGCATGCGTTGGTTGATTTCTTCTTGTGTTTCTATCCTTGGCTTTCTCAATCTTCTGGCAAAAGAATCCATGTCAATTACCACTCCCTCACGTCCTGACCTCCTTTTTCTACCACTTGAAAACTGCCCATCCCAATCAATATCATCTCTATCATATATATCAACATCTGCAGGGTCACTGTCCCATTCATCCACCTGGAAGAAAGATAGCCCAAATGGGTAAATAACTAGTGCAACAGAAAAAACATAAACAATAAAAGCAAAAATATGACAGTTGAAATAGAACCCCAGGAACATACCCTCAAGGGTGACTCGCCCCAGTGCCATCCATCTTCTGGAAGATCAATTATGCCATACTCAACTGAACTTGTGGCAGCATGAATAGCTGCAATCTCATCTTCATTCAAGCACCTTCCCCATAAAAATGCATCCATTATATGCATCTTAGAATCAGCTCCCTCGCTATCTGACCTCCCAAATGCATCCAAATCTGTTGGTGGTCTGATGCCAACCCAGACATCTGTTCCCTGCTCCCAAATGCTATCACCAAGTCGAAGAGGTAATCCACTCTGGTATCCATCAAAACTCCCATCTAAGTAGGAGGTTGCCTCACCTACTTCACCATCTATAGTCACTGTCACGATATGCCACCTGCAGAGTTATGACAGACTGGATGAGACTGGAGAATAACAACAAGAAAGGTTACTGTCTGGACCATCGCCACCAACTTGCATGGTTACCATTTCACCAGCTAGAATAATTCAAGCCAAAAAATAGACATGAAAATGAACAACACAGACTGGCAGATATTAACCACTTTTGACAAGAAATCCATACCTTCCATCTGCAACACTAGATCCACCAATATTCCATTCTTTAGCAACAGTCGTCTGTCTGTCACCTTTAGTAACTAATCTCAGTCCAACCTGCCCTGCTTCAATGCCTTGTTCAGAACCAGCCACCAGGATTTCCCAGCAAACTCTCTTCTCAAATTCAGTTCCCAAAAGACAAACTGGGCCAGACTCTGGTTGGATCATGGCTGCAATGGAGAAGCTAATCTTTTGGCTTTGGCAAACACTAGGATCAATCTGGCCACAATGTTTTCCTCCTGTTCTTGGTTCATCATCAAGAACACATACAGCGCCAGGAACTTTAGTCTGTCAAGAAGTCAAGAAATGAAAGTTTCAGATGATGAATGTAATTACATGAGTTCGTTACTCAGGAATAACTTATGCAACTTCCAATAGAATCAGAGGATTTGAAATCATAAAGTGAATACTTCAAGGTGTTAAGGTATAACATTTAACATATACCTATCAACCTATCATTGCTAAATAAAAGTGAATTTCACCAGTTCAAATTACTGTGCCACAATTTGATAATAAGCAGGAGGAAACATGAAAGCATACCACGTCTCTACTTCATTGTCCACTATCATTATAATAGATATTAATACCGTTCAGGTATAAGGTTATTTTCAAAGATATTACGTACTACACTATTTGTTTATTCTAACTTCAAAATCAGCCAACCAGACAACTCAAGACCATCTGAAAGTAAAACACATGATTTATCCAAGGAAAACCCATCCCAACCCCTTCTTTTCCTAGTGGACCTTGTGATTAGTGTAGGATCATATTTGTTGCATCATATGCCAAAGCAGTATATTTTGTAGTCAGGACTAAGATCCACAGAACACTTAAAGCTAGTGGCAATTTATAAGACTACAGCCTAGGCCTCCACAGATGCTCAGCTAAAATGTTAACAGACCGTGGCATGCATGTTTAGAAGAAACTGAGTATCTAGATAATCTAATCCATCTTTTGCTCTCCAAAATGGTCCTTCACGAGCAAGAGCATGAAATGGCTTCCTGGTTAGGGCAGGTACACATCCGCACAGGCTTTTTTCAATATTCCAGCAACTATTCATATTTAGAGAGTAGTCACTTGAATGGGTTATGATACCTAAGATTTTCCATAATCCATTTTCAAAGATATCAGCAGAAGAAAAATCATATTCTGAACAGCATAAAAGTGAAACATATTCTGGTTTTCAATAAACCAATGTTGTCAATATTGTATACGACTTTGTATTGGTCCAGGAATAGATACAGAAATTTCGATATTGATTTTGATTTCATTTTCCATATCAAAAAATTATTTTAAATAATATATGCAAATTCGCCAAATATATATATATATATATATATATATATATATATATATATATATATATATATATATTGCAAAAAAGGACCAGATAACAACAGAGAGGTATTTACATTTTACATATGGATTATGTTTAAAAGGATCAGATAACAAGAGAGTCCCATAAGACAAGGAATAGTAGAAGAAGACATACTCAAAAATAGAAAAGAAATGAAACATTCTTGATATGCTTGACATGGGTCTCCACTATCTAGCTCCCATATGGAATTCTGAGTGACTTAACTCTTACGAACTACATAGAACATTTAATTACGCTAATAAACTGAAAGTGCAGAGTATTTAAATGAAGTATTAAAGAAGTAACTTGTAAGTTGTATACGAACAATAAACTAAAAAACTTAGAACGGGCAAAATCCTTTAGATTCTAATGCATCTCATCATAACTCTAGCTTTGTGTTTATGCCCTCTCTTGTCTTATCAGTCAAAACTATATTGTCTACAAATAACATGCACTATGGAATCTCCTCGTGTAGATGTTTGGTCAACTCATCCATAGCCAAGGTGAAAAGGTACAGGCTCAATGCCAATTTTTGGTGTAATCCTATAGTAATAAGAAAATCCCTAGTCTTTCCACTAATGGTCCTAACATTTGTTACCACTCCCTGACACATATCCTTAATTATGTCCATATAACCCCCGTGAAACCCCTTTCTCACCAAACACCCATTATATTAACTCTCTAGGGATCTTATCATAATCTTTTTCTAAGTTAATAAAGACCATGTAGAGGTCCTTCCTCATCTCCCTAAATTTCTCTATCAATCCTCTAAGCAGGAAAAATAGCTTCCACAGTAGACCTCCCAAGCATAAAACCAAACTGGTTCTTAGATACACTTGTCTCATGCCGTAGCCTCTTCTCCATCACTCTTTCAAAAAGTTTCATGGTATGACTAAAATGTTTGAGCTCTTCCTCCATTCATTCAGCATTTTCTTCGATTTCACAATCTTATTAAACAATTTTGTCAACCAAACTACTCCAGTATTCCCCACATACTTTTAAACATCTATTGGTATATCATCAGGCCCCAGAGCCTTTCTTGATCTCATCTTTTTCAAGGCCTCTTTCACTTCAGGTATTCTAATCCTATAGTCATATCGTGATAATAAATTATTTTATGAAAATGTTTATTTTTCTCATCATTTCAAACAAAAATAAAAATGTTCATAAAATATAGTTTACTATCACGATATTCATCAATACATAAAATATCAGCAAAATTGCATGATATTTTGCGATACAGACAAAAAAATCACTAATACACAAATGGGTGTAATTTTTGCCAAAATCAAAATATTGACAATATTTTGGCAATACAATATGAAATTGTCAACATTGCGACAAACATAAATTTAAGCCATTGAAAACAGGAAAAGAAAAAATGTGCACATGTCATTTTGTTAATACATTTTCCAAGTTTGCCAAGAAAAGCAATCAGGGCATAGCCTGCAAAAGAAAGAATGTAACATTTCAGTAGAGGATATCAACACAGCTACCTGCTGCCCAAAAAATATAAGGAGCATGTCAATTGACATTGGAATCTCGGACTCTATAACCACTCCATAGTTATGCTCCATTCCACTTCACTATTTTTTTATGCAAACTTATGATTTAAGGATCTTCTAAACGCTACAGATGGCAGTCAACTAGGAGCTTATAAAAATTCAAAATCTTGTGAGTCAGATATTTACAAGAAGGAATTCCTATATGTAAAATGGTGGCAATACTTTAGGGAATTGGGTGGAATATCACGACTGGACAACATGAACTTCTCAGCACTCTTTCAGAAGTAGAGAACAACTCATTTCCGCTTTATTTTGCTCCATTTCCATTTCTAGCATCTTCATCAGTGAATCATTTTACCTTTCCAAAAAACAAGTATGCTCCATAGTTATGCTCCATAACTATAACCACTCCATAGTTATGCTCCATTCCACTTCACTATTTTTTTTATGCAAACTTATGATTTAAGGATCCTCTAAACGCTACAGATGGCAGTCAACTAGGAGCTTAAAAAAATTCAAAATCTTGTGAGTCAGATATTTACATGAAGGAATTCCTATATGTAAAATGGTGGTAATACTTTAGGGAATTGGGTGGAATATCACGACCAGACAACATGAACTTCTCAGCACTCTTTCAGAAGTAGAGAACAACTCATTTCCACTTTATTTTGCTCAATTTCCATTTCTGGCATCTTCATCAGTGAATCATTTTACCTTTCCTAAAAACAAGTATGCCCCCCCCCCCCCCCCCCCAACAGTCATCTGCATACTACCACCAGCTCTGGTGTTAAAATGTTAATGATACAGTGCCTATCAGTTAACACGTCAGCAGAATACAATAATCTATAGATACTATCACCAACAGAGTTTTCTCATCCTACATATTATCTTTTAAAATATACAGAATTTAGGATCAGGAGAAATGTGACATGACACCCATATGGATGTTGCTGCAGACAAGGAACAAAAATCTCCCTCAGCTACCAAAGTTGTAATGAAGTTCTAGGTCGTAAAGAACTGAGAAAATTGAAATCAGAAGATCAACCTGTTGTGCTCTGCGAGCCAATTGAGCAGTGCGGATGCGGCGAGCAATCCCAGAAACACGCTCTCGAGCAAAAGAGTCCTCCAAAACAGAATCACCACCAACTGCACGAACTGCAGCAGCCATAGCTGCAGCCTCTCTGCTCCCGACATTTGGGATAGATGATATAAGAGAAGCTTCTATCTCCTTCCATTTTCGTTCTTCTCTCTCCAAAAGTGCCTTTCTTCTTTCTTTTCCCCTCCCCTCCTCTTCACGTCTCTGCATCAAGATTTCTTCTTCCATCTCTTTTTCTCTCATGTAACTACAAGATATCATTAAACATCAGATTCCATATCGCAAGCAAAAGGTTTCAATAATCTTTAAAAGAAACCTTTCCTCAGTTCACTAATAAGAGCCCTGCAATAAAACCATTTGAGGAAACAAAGAGATCAAACAGGAAAACAATCCTGGATAAGGTGAATAGGAATTATGACCTTTCCTGAATAAGCTCAAACTGCCGACGGTCTTCAGGCATCCATTTCTTGATCTTCTTTGCACTCAGGTCTGAAAAGCCTATACTATCAAGAAAGAGCCTCAGACGGACTTCATCCTGCCAAAGCATGAAGAATGCTCAATTTGTAGAACTACTGCAATCAAATATATATCCAAAAAAAAGATATTAAAACAAGAAGCACTTTCCTCACCTGTACACGTTCAGCCTTAGCAGTTAAACCAAGCAACAGAAGCAAGTAGCCACCAAACTTATCCCACATATAGACCCATTCAGTATCAATTGCCTCTTCTAATGCCAGAATGCGTGCATGAGCACACATTTCCCTCCTGTGGCCTACGTCAGCAGAAGTTTCATGCCTACGTGTGAATCCAGTTCTCAATCTGCAAAGGAATAACCCGGCAGCATTCTCCTCATTTCTTAGACGATCTCTAAGTTTCATGACATCTGCTCTTGGAAGCACAAAATTTCCAGCCCTATCTCGTGTAATTGTAGGATCTCCAACTAAAAGAGCAGCTGAACTAGCAGACCTCTGTGGTGCTGAGTATGTTCCAGATAGAGCATTTCTGGTCTGATAGACAAAGTAAACAAGATTTCCCATATAAATAACCATCAAAAGTCATCATGCAATTACACTGAGGACAAAGGTTCGCTAGAATTTACTGAACTCATTCTTAAGCGTAAAAGTAGGAAAAAGAAGCCACCATAAACAGCAATTATTAGAACAGAATCACACAATTAGAACCAAAACATAGGATAAAATCACACAACGATAAAAGATATGAAGAAATACTAACTGCAGAATTCCAGGCATGTAACCACAAAATACGTTGAAAGACAAAAGTTCTTAAATAACACAAACTGCAACAACACGAGGAACAATGCATGATTACAGCCAGAGCTTATTATTACTTCACCAGAACCTACATTTTGTTCCACCAAGTCTTTCTGTTTTACTTGCTGAACAGTCATTAATTACTTCAATCTGGCTGTGTCAAATGCGTTATAATACTCAATCTGAAACTTGGCCTTGTAGTTCTTCAAAAAACAAAATATAAAAACAAAGGGGAACACAACATGAAAATTATTACATATCACTTACTGAACAATCTTTGATTACTCAAAATCTGGCTGTATCAAATACTCAGAAATGAAACCATATTGAAACACAAAAGGAAAATTATTACAAATCATAATTGATATCAAAGACTTTACAAGTTCATACTATAATGACTTATTCTAATGCATTTTTCAGAATATTTCTGTACCTTCTAAAGAGGCTAACAATGTGCTAAAATTGAAAGATACAAGATAAAACACTGTTTGCTGCTTTTTTTATCTCTCTAAATGATAAAGAGGTAAACATTTTCTGTTATCAAAAGGGCAGCCCCAATGCACAAAGCTCCCTCATATGTGGGGTCCAGGGAAGGGCAGACCACAAGGGATCCAAAAAACCAAGTCAGTTTTTGTTTCGGTCCTAAGTTGTATTTCTTAGATTTGGCACTACACAATCAACAGGAGTATTATGTACCTCGGAGCACAATTGAAACAATTCTAACTGACAAAGACAAGTCCATTTCAAACAGAGAAGATATTCTTCGGATGCCCTGTCCAATAGCAGCTTAGTCCCCTATTGGCATTATGGGCAGATAAAAACTAAAGCCTCTAAAATAAAAACAAAAGCATTCAGTTCATCAAGAAGAAATAAAGAACTGGACCATATCTTAGTAATAGAAAGATATTTGGTGGGATAACAAGAGAGGAAACTAGGAAGACTGTTTGGAGTTGGTGAATAGATGATAGATTTTCAGATAACTGAACTTGGTCTCTAATTTTACTGCATAGAATTGAAGTTCTGAAAAGAGCATTTGATGAGAACGCTGCTTAGGTTATTCACGGCAGCTGCAATTGGAAGCATTATTTGGAGCCACATTAGATATGTCCGATAGGATTTGTCTGCAACCCAGAAGAATGATTCTAGCATCTTAGGAGTTATAAAACTTCTTTAGGGATCACATAATTTATTTTTTTGTGATGCCTGCTTCAAAATCATAATTAGTGAGGAGAAAAACAACCGCAAGGAAATAGGGTTCTTCTCATGGAGTGAATTCAAAACACCATGAGTCAGTTATGCTTTGAACAACCTCTGCAGATTTTGCATATTCAATAAAATCCTGCAGGCGGATCAATGAAGTTATCATGAATCCTCAAATGACTTTCCTAATCAAACTTTCTCTGCTTAATTTGTTACAAGTAAATCCAGGCCTTGCACATATTTGAGCTGCGGGTGTAATACATGCCAAGCACCATATAATTTCATAACATGTGTTCGACTAAAAGAACAGACACACATCCATGCATGTATATATGTATGTAACCTTCAAATATGTATGGATAAATATGAGTTTTCCCTTTTGGATTTGCACACAGACACCTTATAATTTAATTTCTATCTAAATGAAGAAATCTGAAATCCATACATGTTTAGCTCATGGAACAAACACACAGCGAAAATTGAATCAAACCTATCATCATCAAATATTACTCCTATGGTGAATAGCCACCATTTACACAATGCTCAACTTCTTGACCACCGGAGAGAAGATATAAGAGCAAATTAAAACAACTCAATAACTTCATGCCCATTTAGCACAAGAAAATTCACCTTGGTGGCAGATCGTGCAATTGCCTGAACAATGGTTTCCTTACTAAGAAAATGCACAGCGTCTTCCATCATCTGAAGTGCAATGCATATCATAAGTTAATCAAACAGATGAATGAGAATACATATTAAACTAATTTGGGATGCAAGAAAACAAATGAAATAATTCTAAAGGCAAATAAATATTGACACATATCAAATAGATTCTCATGCTCCAACCTTAAGTGTCAAGCATGGGCGCGATACAGCAAATCCAAAAGCCACGACCAGAGTAATTGCTGACACAGCAGCACCAGCAAAAGGGGGATATATTTTCAAACTGGCAACAACTCCCCATCCCTCGGTTGCCAAGGCAATTCCATATAGGACAAGGAAAGCAGCACTGTCAAACGAAAGACCTTAGCAAGCATAATAACAAGTATAATATACGTCCAATACCTTAAAAGAACAACACTCAAACCGCTATAGATATGATGGCAGTAACACTGGTATATGAGGCCTGCGATCCATATAACTAGAAGCCACATACAATTAAGTTTAAACAGTATTATCGACACACCTGACATTTTTTGCAGAGTCTGCATGAGCATCATACACATAAACTGGCAACACTCTTGGAGAATAGACCACAATTGGAGGTGAAAGGAGCACCTGAGAATGGGAAATAGATGAAAGTGCGATCAAAAAGAAGATCCAGCTAAACAAGTAGAGACAAAATAAAACAACTGAATGTCTGAAACACAACTTCCTACTCACAGTCAAAGCTCGTCCGGCAAGAAGAAACAGAAACGAGAAGTAACCGACAGATGCACCAATAAAAGGCTTATCTGCAAACAACTAAAGCCAGTTAGATGGATGAACAAAGTGGTCAGCTATAAAGTAGAAAGCAACATCTTTCCCAAAGAAACAGCTGGTGCACAACAATTGCTATGACTATATCAATTCCATTATCACCTTCCAGTAACCCAACCAGAAATGCAGCCAATGCCAGGACAAATGCAAGCAAGCAGACCAAGAACATTTGCCACCTGGTCAAATAGAAATTGTTTGAAGCCCAGTAATGGATAACGCCAATTGCGAGGACCACTAGAAGGAGAATTAGAAGGAATGCAAAACCTATCTGTCTCAACAGAACAACGAGTGGTCAGAAAGATACAAGTGAAAATTTTAACTAGTTATTAACATCACATGCAGGTAGCAAAAGTGATTTGTATATACAACTTACTGTCCAAGGTTTAATGATAACTATAACAGCCGATATAGCACCAAGCAAAAGAAGAAATCCAATACCAACAAATACATAAACACCTCTAGAAAGTCTCCAATCATCATCTTTCCTGCACAAAATTTTACAGCTACCTTAAAAGACTGGTCTTATCCTCAGAAAAAGTTAACAAAAAATAACTGTGACCTTCCTCACCATTTGTGCAAGCCAGAACAAAGTGACAGCACAGCTGGAATGCACACCAAGGGAAGTAGAGCAGCAAGAAAATCAGACTTTGTTGGAGTTCTGTCATCCCGAGAGTTCACCACACCCAAATAAGATGCACCACAAAACACCACAAGAACAACTGCACCAAAATGACAGCAGAAAGTTGGTGTGCTAATTTATAATCTGCTGTGCTTCTGATTTCTCAGACAATCACACAATTGCTGATAAAAAAAATAATGCACTGCATGAAACTATCAACTTACTTGCAAATAATCCAACAGAGATAGCAGAGGAGGGAGAAAACCGGTATGTTGCGAACCAGGATACAATTGGCAGGATACCAGTAACTAGTAAAGCAAGTGCAGACGTTATTGCCCAGCCGAGGTAGACAGATGATGCATAAGGAGAGCTAAAGCTCTTTTCACCTCCATTCCATCCCTTGTAGCCTAAATCATCCAAAGGTTTTGCAGATACAATTGCACCAAGAGCTATAATTGATCCAGTGAATATTGATACACAGATGGCAAGGACAACACGCTGCGAAAGACACTCCAAATTATAAAACAAAATGAAAGCCAAATATATGCAAATATATATATACTAAAATAGAATAACCAACCTATTAGTAAAAAATGAATCTTAACTAGACAATCAAATATTAACAAGCTTGCTTGTGCCCTTAGGTCTCTTCTCCGTGCAAGTAAAGACTAATGAATATCATGCATGATTGGTAAAAGGCTGGTACTATAATGATATTACACACACACACACACACATATATGGTATCAGATGTGTCCAAATCCACATCATCAGAAGTTTAAATACTGTTTGCATGTACCAGTACAACCAAGCATATTCAAGGTACCTGCTGCAAGTATTGCTGGACCTATTGCCTCAATACATTTCATAGATATGCTTACACAGAACCACATCAAGATTATATGGTTCCAGGAAAATTTCCCCGCCAAAATGAATTGATCATTGCAAGCATCAACTGGGTCTTCTAGAAGTCAAACATGAATAAACTTCTACCAACGGTCAAAGATGAAATCAGTGAATTTCCAAATGAAAATGTTGTCAACTTCTCGATAGCAAGGAACTTGCAGCCTAAGAATCGATTTCATACAACAAGGACTCGTGTCTCCCAAACAAAGAATTATATATCTCAAGATACACGATGAAGAAAATGCACAAATTTCATTTAACAAGTAAAGTTTTCTTCAAGTAAATCAGATGAAACATAAAGATAAATGAAAATTAACCAAGAATGAGAAACTAATACAAATTTGGCAGGTTTTCTAGTAAAATCAGGAACTCTCACACACGTTCTGCAGTGCATATTGATATTACCAAGAAGTAGAGAACTGAAATCCAAAACTTTCTCCAAATTCAGAAGAAATTTTTATCAACACAGATGAAATACATCATTCAAGCTGAAATTTTATTTCTAGACCATTTTCTAACGACAACTGCCAATTATGCATGCCATAATAACTAGCGTCATCTTTTAATTGGGTCCCAGGATCTCATCTAAATCGGATTTCGCACTAAAAAGTGAGACGTTCCTTTTGCTCATCACATTATAAAAGAGATTAAGTGTCAATCACTGAATTGTCGAGTCAGATGGATTTTGTCTGAGCCAAGTTTTTAAACATTACTGGAACAGTACAAGAAATGGAACTCTTACCATTTCAATTTAAGTAAAAAGGGCAGCCCTGGTGCAGGGTCCGGGAAAGGGGCAGACCACAGCCTATCGTAGGCAGCCTTACCTTGTATTTTTACAAAAGGCTGTTTCCACCGCTTGAACCTGTGACCACAAGGTCACATGACGACAACTTTTACCATTGCGCCAAGGCTCCCCTTTCTTACTCTTTCAATTTAAGTCCAAGATGCAAATTCAACCAGAGTCCTCAGCAGTTACTCTGAGAAAAGAAACACTGAACACATAGAAGAAATGATCAGTGGAACTCAGTTACACCTCACAAATGTACACATACTTAGGTGCAACCACCTTTAAGTATGAGCAGTTTGTATATCTGTATGCATGTCCAGCAGTCGGGTTGTCATTGGCAAAGATTTAAAGTTCATAAAAACCACCAGCAAGAAAATATATAGTAGAAGCTGCAATACTGATAATTGCAGAACAAGAAATTTATAATATTATAACAGATGCGCATAAACCAACTAAAGCCGTGTCAGCGTGTATAATATTTTCAACTAAGTGTATGTTCATAAAGGCCTTGCTAGAATCTCTTCAAAATGGAACAGGTATCAGCCAACATAAGAAGATATGGAAGAACACGAGCTGAAATATGCTGCAAAACCATCTTCGCTTCACCTTAAGTTCTGATCACCAAGTAGTGAAGGTTAAGTTAGTTACTTGTAAGAAACTTAACTGTTCACCAACTTGGAGTCTAATTGATACTGTATCAATCCTAGAGTCTTAACTAGAACCACAGCAAGATGGTCACCATGGAGGTGAAGTTTCCCATTTCCCATCAACTGTGATAGTAGAATTCACCATTTTTAATAGATTAGTAGCAACAGCAGACACAACGACCAGTGAATGAGATCCAGTGTGATCCAAACTCATGCGGAAGACCTTTTTGTTTCATAATGTGGTATTAACTTCCCCAGTTAAACATGGACGAGATTCATCTTAGCCAGTATCATTGTGAACTACTGCACTGCAGCAAGTGACTTGCTGTAGATTGCATTATACGTACCTATTCATGTCCTGATATGCAAACATACAACGACAACATTTGTATGCACGCATGAAGCATGAATATAAGCTAACAGGTATGAGCATCTGACACAGCATATTCTTTTAAAATACATAAGGCAAGCACGATATTCAACAAATATCATAATTTATCATCGAAACAAACTGAAAAACAACTGCAACACACCTCCTTAGTTCCAGGAGTATGATGGTTGTTTCCCAGACTTGCACAGCTGATTCTTGGAGCCGAAAACCGGTAGCCATTACGTATCCAAATAGGAACAGCAACAGAAAGGGATGCCACCATAAGCGGGAAAGTCAATGCCAATCCAAGTAAAACAGATGATTTGCTGCAAAATGAAATCCAGATATTAAGCATATAATGACCAAGAGAAGCCAATCACTGGCCACTAAATACCAAATCGACAGTGGATTCTTTACAGACAAAAGATGTTAGTTAGAAATTCACAGGTGATACACAGAAACCCAGACTCTCTGTAAGAACATGGGAAAGAATCATGCCGTGAGGGTCCATCCAAACATCACCTGATAATCAGGCATAAATCAAAGGTATGCTACAAACCAAGTCCAAGAACAATAAAGTATAGCCCGTTATATTTTTCATAGCAGCATCCAGAATCGATAGGTGAAAAGAAATTATAAGTAAAAGAAAGTTGAAACTTGAATCAGTCCAACATTTCTGTCAGTCAAGTTAGTTTTATCAGTTAGATACTTGCAGATGCTTAAACAGCAGTAGAAACCTTTGAATTTTAGAGTTTCCAAACAGTAAGGTTAGGTAAGTAACAATTAAGCTTCTCCTAGGTGAACTGAATTGATATAAGCAAGAACAGTAGAAGGTTTGATTCTAGGTTACTTTATCTTGGTGTCAATATAAAATCAGAACAGCGTTTGAAAGTAAAATTTGCAATTGAGAAATCACTTCTAGAGTTTTTTGTTGGATCAAATCAGGTCTAAGAGATTTTGGGAACCGACAGGATTCTTTTTAGCACAAAGAGGTTAAAAGCAATGCGAGTTATTTTACTGCAAACTCATCATAGTTCAGTTCACATTTGGCTGAAGTTTCTTCATCATTGGGTGCAATAAAAGCCATCCTTGTAGATTGGTTTTGAACAGGTTTATGCAATTTGAAACTCAGTCGGCCCTCCCATAGTTCACATTCAATAACTTTTACAAACTCATATATTTTGTCAAATTTTCTCAAAACAGGGTCCATTTGCACGTAAATATTTTATAGCCCCTCGTATTACTTATTTTATATAGATATGGAGCAAGTATAATATATTAGAGGTAAGATATTTTAGCCATTTTCGTTGTGTTTCACCTGTTTCAGTGTAAAGGGTGTTCTGTCTGAAACATGAGGAAAACTGTAAAAAGACTGAAAAAATCGTGACAAAATAGAAAAAAGGGATCTTTTGTATTTCACTAGAATGCCCTTCATAAATCATGACAAGGCAAATAAAAATAAGTGACTTAAGGTAATTTAAAATTTTGACCCCAAGGGACAAAAATAGCCCCCCAAAAAAAAATCTCAGCTCTAGATATTCCCTAAGGGATTTGGTTTCTCTGGGAACTAAGGTTTCATCTAATTTTTCTGCTGTAGAAGATAATGCATATGATTCATCTTTTTCAGATTTTCTTGGAAATCCTCATGTTTTATACTCTTTTGATATTTCTTGATTAACAAATACGAAAGGGATTCACTAATTCTATACACTTATATATTACACAAAAGCTTTTCATCAGATACAAACTACGAGAGGGCTGGTTGTACTACAGTTGTTGCTTGATGCTACAAAATGGTGAAATGATGAGGAATGATGACATGATGTGTGACACTATAGCTACCATTACACCCCACTTTTTGCATAATGGGACCCATCAAAGTTGATCAGACCCGTTCATCTGAATTCTCCCACTTTGGATGACTACAGCTCCAAAAAACAGCCAGGATAACATGAGTCTGAAATCAGAAATATATATATATATATATATATATTGTACTTTTCATCATAGCATAGGGATGGTGGGAAGCACTGCTCAAAGAACAGTCCACATGCAACAAGTAAGAATCACAGTTTCCAGATGTTATAATGATTCTATCACCTTGATATTAGGCATACAAGAAATCTGGAGCCAGAGAAATCAGGGATTTGATCTACAGCAACTAGCTGTGTTGCAGACAATGCTTTCATTGCTCAATCATGAATAAATTAGTTAATGACTTTGAATAAACACTAAGTCTGTGTTAGGGACAATGCTATCATCGCTCAATGATGAATAAGTTAGTTAATGACTTTGAATAAACACTAATTCATGATCTTCAAATAAACTAACTAAAATGACTAGATCTACTTTTTTATTCAGTCAAATAATTACCCAATGATCAAAGCACTCTCTGTAATTTTTTCCCTTATTAGCATACACGGAGGGTATGGTATAGGTGAACGAAACGAGATAGGGGAGAATATCCTCGATTTTGCTTTGTCATATAACTTATCCATTGCAAATACACTCTTTAAGAAGAGGGATGAACACTTAATAGCCTTTAAAAGTGGACTTCATAAAAGCTAAATAGACTTTTTTCTACTTAGGAATAATGAACGATCTATATGTAAGGATTGTAAGGTGATACCCGATGAGAATTTAACCTCACAACATAGGTTAATGGTTATGGATATTCATATCAAAAGATGGAGTAAAAAAACTGAACTTAATACACATCCAAAAACTAAGTGGTGGAACTTAAAAGGAGAGAAAATAACCTCATTCAAAAATAAGTTGATGGTAGAAGGAAATTGGAACTATGAAACAGAAGTAAATACCATGTGGACTAATACGGCTGAGTCCATTAAGAAAGTGGCAAAAGATGTCTTAGGAGTATCTAAAGGTAAAAGGCTATTAACAAAGGAAACATGATGGTGGAACGAAATAGTGCAAAAAGCTATTAAAGAAAAACGAATGCATTTTAAAGCATGGCAGAAGATTAGAAATAATGAAAACTATGAACAATATAAGAATGCTAAAAACGTTGCTAAGAGAATAGTAAGTGAGGCTAAACTTAAAGCATATGATGAGCTCTATAATAGACTAGGAACAAGAGAAGGTGAGAAAGATGTGTTTAAACTTACAAAAGTAAGAGAACAAAAGGGTAAGGACTTAGAGCATGTTAGGTGCATTAGAAGCGATGATCAAAGGATATTAATCAAAGATGATGAGATCAAACAAAGGTGGGAAATATACTTTCAAAAATTGTTAAATGACAATGGCCCTGAGAATATAGGGATTGAAAATACTATAAATCTAAATAACACTGGATATTATAGATATGAACGTAGGATTAGAATACTTGAAGTAAAAGAGGCCTTGAGAAAGATGAAATCAGGAAAGGCCATGGGGCCTGATGGTATACCAATAGAGGTTTGGAAGCATATGGGAGATGTTGGGGTAGTTTGGTTGACCAAGTTGTTTAACAAGATCATAAAATCAAAGAACATGCCTGATGAGTGGAGGAAAAGCTCTATTGTACCAATCTATAAGAATAAAGGAGACATTCAGAGCTGCACTAATTATCAAGGGATCAAACTTATGAGTCATACCATGTAACTTTTGGAAAGAGTGATTGAGAAGAGGCTACGACATGAAACAAGTGTATCGGAGAATCAGTTTGGTTTCATGCCTTGGAGGTCTACCATAGAAGCTATTTTCTTACCAAGACAATTAGTAGAGAAATATAGGGAGAGGAGAAAAGACCTGCACATGGTCTTTATTGACTTAGAGAAAGCTTATGATAGAGTCCCTAGAGAGTTAATATGGAGGGTGTTGGGTGGTAAAGGGGTTTCTCAGGGGTATATAGATATAATTAAAGATATGTATGAGGGAGCAGTAACAAATGTTAAGACCACTAGTGGCGTGACTGGAGATTTCCTTGTCACTATCGGATTGCACCAAGGATCGGCATTGAGTCCATACCTTTTCACATTAGTTATGGATGAGTTAACAAAACATCTGCATGAGGAGATTCCCTGGTGCATGCTATTTGCAGACGATATAGTCCTACTTGATGAGACAAGGGAGGGTGTAAACATAAAGATAGAGTTATGGAGAGAAGCATTAGAATCGGAAAGATTTAAAATTAGCCGAACTAAGACAAAATATATGGAATGTAATTTTAGCAAGGAGAGTAGGAGTGGAACACCAATCAAAATTGATAACCAAGAGGTCCCCATGAGAGACCACTTTCGATACTTAGGATCAGTGATCCATGAGAGTGGAGAGATTGAGAGGGAGGTTACCCAGAGAATCCAAGCGGGTTGGAACAAATGGAGATGTGCATCGGGTGTTTTATGTGATCGGCGGGTGCCACTCAAACTAAAGGAAAAATTCTATAGGATGGCTATAAGGCCAGCCATGCTCTATGGATCAGAGTGTCAGGAAGTTAAGGAACATCATGCTCATAGGATGAGTATCGTAGAAATGAAGATGTTGAGATGGATAAGTGGTAAGACAAAAAAGGATAGAATTAGAAATGAAAATATTAGAGGAAATTTAGGGATAGCACCAATAGGTAATAAGATGAGGGAGATTAGACTTAGATGGTTTGAACATGTTCAAAGGAGACCAACAACGGCACCAGTTAGTAGGAGTGAGGCAATACAAGTTGAAGGTTCTAAAAGGGCACAGGGAAGGCCCAAAAGAACATGATAGAAGTGGTGAGGAAAGACTTAAAAACTTTGGGACTAAATGAAACCATGGTATTTAATAGAATGGAATGGAAGAATAAGATTCATGTGGCCAACCCCTAATTGGGATAAGGTCTTGATGATGATGATGATGATGATGATTAGCATATAAATCTACAGCAAGTAGAAGATGTGTCGTGCACTATGCTATCATTCCTCATTGACAAATAAATTAGTTAATGACTTTGAATAAATATACTAATCCATGGCTTCAAATAACCTACCTAGAATGACTAGACATTTTTTTATGAAGTCAAGTAAGTACCTTGTGATCAAGCACTTTTATCTGTGTAATTTTTTTCCTCATTAACATATAACTCCATGTTATCCTTTGAGCTTCTATTTACCAAGTAGAATATATCCTGTGCAACTTTACTTGTTCCTAATTTCTTCAAAAAGATTCATAAAGAAAACCTCATACTCTTTTACTCCATAAGAATGAAATCAACATTGCTAATATTTCAGAAGTTAGCCATCAGACACATGAGGTAGAACAGGGTCACATTCTTGAAGAAATTGATAACTCCATGTACTTACTGATATGCGACATATGGAGTCAGGGTCCTCCTAGAAATTGTTCAGGTTTTTGTCAATTCCTTTGCTTCCATTTTGTGTCCAGTGAGAACAACAAGACAATAATAGATGTTTGTAACATATAAATTGATATAAATCAATCTTTTGTTTTGCTATGTATAGATCCATAAAACATGCCTAATGAAGTATTGCATGTAATCATAACAAATAGAACGATAAAGATTTAAACTGAAGGACAGTCAGCAGCGCACCTTAAGAAAGACAGCAGCAGTCCAACACAGGTGCTCAACAGCCACGCAATAAAACCATACTGGAAGTACACACCAACACAGAAACAATCGTAAAATTGACACCCAAAAAAAAAAAAAAATTCAAGAATGAACTGCAACACATGAAAATCTTCCAAAGAAGCAAAAATAAAGTACATGTCGGGCGGAGTAGCCAAAACCCAAGCATGTACCATTTGAATGGCAATCAGCAGCAAGTAAAATATAATTATCAAGCTTCAAGCCTCCACCCACGATCAAGATGACACTTGAATGGTTAATTCTTAGTAATGAACAAAAAGATTCTTTTTCAAGTGACTATAATCAATCAGAATTTCTTTCAGAAGGCACTCCAAGAAATCCAGAACATCTCATCTAAAGGGCTTTATTGACTAAAAGTTCAACAAATGGAAAAGCAGAACTTG
This sequence comes from Warburgia ugandensis, assembly GCA_035236585.1. Lineage (NCBI taxonomy): Eukaryota > Viridiplantae > Streptophyta > Magnoliopsida > Canellales > Canellaceae > Warburgia > Warburgia ugandensis. The sequence goes on along the minus strand of CP141132.1, from coordinate 73,687,679 downwards.
ACAATGAACTACAAAATCCTATAAGCATGGACAATTATCCATACACAAAAGGCAAGTCTAAGAGGCCGAGCTCAAATCATTAAAGCAATGAAACAAGACTGTTCTCCTCAGAATAAAGCAAGGATAGCTTCAAGAGCAGGTAAAATTCCTACTTTACTATCTACAAGTGACCCTATGTAAGTTATTCATAAAGAAAACAATAGATTCTGAAGAAACACTTTTAATCACAGAAAACTCAAGAGTTGATCCAGGTGGCAAGCTAAAAATAAACCCTGCTTACGAATATTATGTATGAACAAACCAAGGACAGAAGTTCAATGTTGACAACCAAATAAAAAGCATCCACTATAACACTCCAGAACAAGCAGTTGCAGATTTGACATTATACCTTACGTGGTCTGGATGTCATGGCCATTTCCTCTGCCTGAAGAGCCCGCAGAAAAGCCATAATAGAACACACAACAGGGGATAAAAGCAACACTGAGAAGCCAAATTCAAACTGCAAATGAAATTGAACAGTTAGTTGCACAAGATGGACTCTATCAACAACTGATCCAAATCAATAGCTAAAAACAACTAATTATAATATATCTAAGTTGTTTCCAGTTTGGAAAGCATCGACTCACCTGTTGATGCTTAGCATTTATAACCTTTATTGACTTTGGTCTAAAGATTGCAACAATAACTGTTTCGAGAATGAAGAGAAAAGTAAAAAGAACCCATGCTCGCTCTGGTGTGCCAGCAATTTGATGGAAAAGAGCCCTGGAGAATTCAAGCCATTTTTCCATCCCCTGACGCCTCAATTCTTCTGACAAAGAAATTTGAATGGGCATGACATTGTCCAGACTATTTGAATCAGTTGCTACAACATCTGTATTATCACGGTGATCCCTATCTGCATCAAGACTACTTCTTTGCAGTAATGCTAGAATAGTTGGATCCAAACCCTTTTCCTTCAACATCACAGCAAAATTGGGATCTAGTCCTTTATCTTGTAGTAGAGTAGCCAATTCACGGTCCCCTTGCCTTGCTTTCCTTCTCAACATGGATGTAACCCTGGGATCGTTCAAACCATCCTGGAAAGCAAGAGCTAAATTCAGATCCAATGGTAGTTGATTAGCTGAAGTAGTGCCCGAACTGCTTGACTCACATCCTTGGCTTTCCAAACCACCACTAGAGCAAACCACAAAGGAGTGATTATTATCAAAATGTTTATCAGCAAAGGCTACCGATTCAGATTCTTGAACAACTGAACGGCAAGAACTGCTACGCAAAGCCAAACTTGGCCTTCCACTTTCTATGCTTTTATCACTATTAACACCTTCCAGGGAACTGTTGCCACCACCTAGAACCATATTATTCCAAGCATTAGCCTCACCTGTGAGCACACTACTTCTACACATTGCTTCAATAGCAGTACCAAGTTGACCTGTTTCAACACTACTACTGCGTTTAGCACTTGACCCACAACCTTCAGAAGAGCTAGACGAACTGTTTTGTCCTTTTCTTCGAAATCCTTCCCTTAAGCGGACAACTGTACTCTGTAAAGCATTTCTCCTTGCAGCCAATGGGTTTACTACAGAAAAATGACGGCAAACAGCAGCACCCAACAACACAGATGCTACAACTGCATAACTAATACAATGCCCCAGATACCTGAAGAATGGACAAAAGGAAAGGAATGATGATGCTATAAAAGAATATAAGAAAGTATGATTTCAGTCAATCAGGTTTAAGTAAAATCAATCTCATAGGATAGTGAAAACAAGAACAAACCAGTAATGGACCCCAAAGCAGATAAGGAAAACACGGGATGTTCCAGCAACAAACAATGCTGCAACTCTACTCTTGAGAAGCTCAAACCCAAACAAGCATACACCCATGTTCCAGTCTGTATAAAGTTAAATATTAGTGAATTACATCTAGCCCATCATTGTATTCTTCTGTGATACAATAATAAATGCAAGCTCCAAGATGAAAGATAGCAAATAACGCAAGGAGTGCACATACCAAGAATAATAACAGCTGTTGATGTGATGGCCCCCAACCAACGAGCCTCCTTTGCAGTCATACCATATAAGATGGAGTACACAAGAAGTACAAGAAGTGATCCAATATAAAGGAGCGCAATATGCAAAATCCTACAGCCACAGGTTTAAATAAACAAAAAAAATAATGAAGAAATTGAATAGAGTCAGGAAGAAAATTGATATCCAATGTAAGAAAACTTGTGATGCCTCAATTAGACACAACAAAAATTAGCAAGATAAAAGCCATTAACAGATTAGAGAAAAGCCAGATATCACTAAAGAAAGAACCCATGACAGCATGTCAGATAAACCAGATCAGTAGATCAAGGAACTCAAAGCCATGTCTTGCCTGCTGGATTTTCGAGCATATAAGTCATTAGGATCTGGTGGTTCTGGTAAGCAAGCTACAGGCCCAACTTCAATACAGTCAGAGTAAGCAAATCTGTAGGACCTACGCACATATTCATCCACATCCAAGCCCGTTCCTGCATATTTAAGAAATATGCAAATCAATATCAAATTGGAAATTTTCTAGTAAAACTAGTTAATACAGAACAAGTTTCCGTATTGGAAATTTTCTAGTAAAACCAGTTAATACAGAACAAGTTTCCATCTTCTCACTAAACCTAATAAAAGAAGAAGTAAAATCCACAAAAAGACGAAATGGATTACCATTAAATACCATTCTGCAGATAAAGAGCATGTTGATTGCTAATGCCACAGCTGATACACCAAAAAAGAAGCCAGAAGGTGAATACCGCTGAGATGCACTTGAACCTGCCGTGACATACACCGCGCAAAGTTCATATGCACAGAGGAGAGCTACAGCGAGAAGAAGAAGAACAGCAACAGCTCCTGTACGAAACATGCAAGCTGAGATTCAAAACAAGGAATCAAAGGTTTACATGCTAAAATAGATTAAACTGAAATTCATGAAATGCAATGCACAAGAATTTGAATAAACCAAGTTATTATATGGATTCCAACAAAAGAATATGGCAAAGTATTCAATATCAGTTACATTCCATCATAAAAGTAGAGTTTTATCCAGACAAGAAGGAAAAACCATGAGCTGTGACCTGTACAACCCCATGGGAACACCTGATCCATCCCAAATGTTAATAAGCCAAATGTCTTAGATGGTAATTCCCTCCAACTGATAAACATCTTATTGGGAAAGGCCTACTAAACCAGTGATTGAACCTTTATATAGTTCAACGATCAGTTAATGGTATACATACATGTAGTTATCACTTCGACAATCTTAAGCCATGACAAAGATCCATTGCTGCACCAAGGTGAAAACAATGCACTTTCAGGGATTAATGTTGAGCTTTTTAATCAAAAGTGAGTTGTATAATGCTTTCATTTCTTCCTCCCCAACACAAAAAGAAAGCTTATATGCATAAGGAATCAACACAACCAAGCAACAAGCAGCCAGCCCAAAGGCAATAAGAACAGATCGAGTAACCGAGAAATCCAAGTGGCACAAATACAGTTACAGCAGCCGAACCATCAACCATGAGACAACTTGTGAAATATTGAAACAGGTACAACATGAATTACTCTAAACACTGTTGAAAAACCACCAAATTAATCAATATGAAGTAGGCTCAACAAGAATTTGGCCATACGTGTCAATAATAACTCTTTTGATGCACTCGAGTAATAGAACTCACCTTGAAATCAGACCTTCATTAGTCGAGACTGTTTTTCATTATTGCCAATTACAAATTTTAAAACAGATTTCAAGCAAGAAAGACAGAGAAAATACATACTTGAGCTTTGCCACTGTGTCCTCCACCAGAGCATGATAGCATAAAATGCCAACAAAAGAGCTGCACCAGCCATAATGACAGCAAGTCCAACTATATCTCGATCCAAGATTGCAATCAGCCAGGTCCCCCAAATGATGAGCACCACAATAGGAGAAAGAACAACCACCCATGAAGAAAGAGATAGAAAAGTGCAAATTGCACTTAATTGAGGGCCTTGTAGGATTTCTGGCCATTTTCTGGCAAAAATCCAACTGAAGTTGCAAAAGGGAAAGAAAAAACACCAGACACAAGAAACCAATACAACAGTCAGCATAATGTAGTAAACCATTATGTTAGAGAATTATTGAAAATGACAGAATGAGCAAAAGTGCCTAATCCTAATTGGGGTAAGGCTTTGATGATGATGACAGAAAGAGCAAAATTACAATGAAGGGCAGATGCAAAAAGAAAATAAGGATAGCCCAACCAAGGCGAGATGAATAAATAGATAAGAAAGAATATTCACTGAACCCACATTTCATCAATGAAACAACGAAACTACTTCTCCACCAAAAATTTCAAATCAAGCAAACATGTCATTCATAACATTAAAAAAGGTATAAATTAATGTAATGGTTAAGAATTAGGACCTTTCAAACCAGATGAATAATCTAGTCCAATATTTCATTTGTGTCCATGATATATTTCCTAATATCTAAACCTCTACTACTAGGTCACATACATAGAGGGCAGAGATGAGCAGACTCATAAGTACTGCAGTCGAGGCAGAAAATAAACAACCCATCACTTCTCCTATTCAATGTCCAGATCACTTTTAAAGGTATTTAGCTATGAGAGACAATTGCCCCATTGATCAGTGCAGAGAAGGTGAGCTAGGTGATTTGCCTAGTAACAGTGCAGTACCTTCAACTAGTTTATAGTCAACCTAGCTCTCTAGGAAGATATTAGGTAGCCATTTCATCTTATCTTGATGTGATGTTCTCACCTTTGCCTCAAACTAAACTAAAGGAATCCCATGGTCCCTCAAGAGTAAAAGACATTTGCTGCATGGCTCTTGCCTGAAAGTTGACCACAGGTGATGCTCAAGCTTCAGGTCAGTAATAGAACTTGCAGAGAAGCAGAAGCATTAGCAGACCAAATCAAAACCCAATGCAAGTGGAGTCTTGGGATCTGCACATCACTCTCAACAGCCTTGGGACAGAACAGTGCATTTCAGGCTAAAATGACTAATTTTTTCTTGCTGGCAATGGCTCTTTTTTGTGAGATTTTCTCCAGGATCACGTTCAACAAGAATATCAAACAGAGGCAAAAACGTGTGTGTGTGTGTGTGTGTGTGTGTGTGTGCTGGCAGTGGCTCTCTCTGGATCCTCTGGCCATTTTGGTCAGAAATCTGTGGATTTCCCAAGATTATGTTCTTTGGTAATGGCTGATACACACAAACACGTGTACTCACTGTATGTGTGTGGATGGATGTGTGTATGTAATCCCAGTAGCCCCCGCTTAGGAGAATAAAGTGAAGCGCCCTCCCAGGGCATCTATTTTGGCAAATCTAAGCCAATCATCATTTAGGTCTCGTCTTAGATGGGTCACACATCAAAGTCAAGACTGCTGGGTGATACTCACACTAGTATGCTTCTCTGTGATTAAAATCACAGAGAAGCATAGCCTAAATGATGAATAGATATCCGTTGGTTTTATTTTTTGTATTGTTGTGTCTAAGCCAGGACATAACTGACACATGCTTGGATGACCTACGAACTACCCCCAAGTGTCTATATGAGAGCAGCACAAAATTATTCTCATTAGACAAGCCTGCAATTACCAGGACTCGTGTATATTACGTATATAAACCACAGGTCCGTGAATATTTGTCCATGAATACAGATGTATGTGTATATGTACCATATAACTAATAGACCTCTAGAAAAGAGTTCTAAATTTGGAAGTAGTGAAAATATTTGGAACTGGAAATCCATCTCATGCCATCTGAACATGCAAACTTTATGGCTAGAGGGCTGCAAACCTCCCCACTTAATTGGATTCTGGTGGCAGTAAGGATAGTGAAAATAACTTATAAGTGTGTAGTTTTTTTGGACTTGTCAACATTGCAGTATAGATGGTTCCTCAGAAAGGTTGGCTATTTCTTTGGCCTTTACTGTGTTAACAAAGCATTTACTGGATTGGCTAGAGGAGATTGTGTGAGAATTGGTGTATGGGGCATATAAAGTAGGCATGAATCAGCCATAGCTCATGACTTTCACACAGATTGTAGACCTCAGTACAGGTCTTCGCACTAACTAAGACTCTACATACTTAATCTCAAAAACAGAAAAGTGCTGACAGGGTTGGGAGGTTTACAACATAACTCAGAATAAATGATTCACTTTTGTATTTTCTCGTACTGCATATTCAACTGTATTGCTTTCTCACATCAGAGTTGTTAGAGCCTTCTTCTTTCCTAATGTTTCTGCATTTGTAGTTAGTCTCTCAATGACATCCTAGTCGTCACTCGAGAAAGAGAAGCTTGATGCAATATTTTTCACCCATGTTTACATTTATTCTTGTGAATTGCAATATCATATTATGCAAATTATATACTGTGCATAAATATAACCCTGCACTCATATACATATATGCATACTATGGATATATGTTGAGTTGTATCTATTATGTTTCCATGTGTGTCCAACTATGTACATGCATATGCAAATGAATGCATATATAAATAATATATAATTATATACTAGTACACAAACCCACATGGACATAGACCCGGCATGTCTTACAATTCAGCGGTGTGGGGTCCAAGAAAAGAACAAGAGATATGAGAAATGGCTACTTAGAATGAATATAGGTATGGCAGAGAGTTTGCATGCTAAAACAAGTCCAAACTATACACAAACATGAAGATGGGATGCCTCTAAGAAGTCCACAGTGTGGTAGTATATAGTGAAACAAGTCTATTTATATCATCATGCTTTATTCATGAAACAAAATTGAATAGAAGGCATATGATACATAAATTCTACTATAATAACCTCAACAAACATAGAGAGACACATCAATTTCCAAAACTCCAGGATGCATAAATGTGGTAGCTTCATACAGTAAAATGATTGAACAAAAGATCTAGTAAATTTATAATATAAATAGGTATCTATCACTCTGTAATTGGACTTTCATTCAGTAGCTGTCCAGCACATCCATGCATAAAGTCAATGACAGAAGAGGGAAAGGAGTCCTCATAGATCTGAAGCAACTTTCAACGAGAGCTTTGTCAAGAGCAGCCACGCATCAATTAATGCAATATAAAGTCATACATCAAGCTATATATTAAGGGGAATGCATCTCTACCACTCCCTCTCTCCCACCACCACTGCCATAAAACCCTCACCCGACATTGCATGCATTTGCACGTGCCATTCAACTAGTACATTTAAGATATTATGGGCCCACCTACTCAAGTCACCCAACAAAAGGTAGTTACACTTGTCCCCTCTTCATTTTATTACTGTGTGTGCTTGAAGTGCAGGTTTAGGGAGTCCTATACGATCTAAATAAAGTACTTAATTAACTCATGGTCAGTACCAGATTGCTGGGAGTCAACTTACGCCCCTCCTCTTCCTTACTTTTCTTTTCTCCTTTTCTTGGGGAAAACACTGAGCCCCATCAAGGATATAAGGCTGGGTTATTTTTATTGTAATTTCCAGTTTGGATGTTCAGAAGAAATTTTCAGTTTTCTATGAAAGATTTATTAACTGAAGGTGCCATGACACCTCAAATTGGATGGCAAAATTTTATCCCATCTATAAAGCAAGCTCTATATCTAATTCTGAGAATTTAAGATTTTAAAATAAGAAAAACCTGAGAGACTGACTGCACTTCTACAGAGTTATACTTGACTCTATGATGGATTATGAATGTATGAAGTTCTTCTAAGGTAGAATCACTTGATTATTTATAGGCATATGTACAGGCAACTAGTATAGAGAGAAAAATATGACAGGGCACTGATGAGTAGTGCGGAAGACTCAGGTTTTCCATCTTGCTTTTGACATTAAACCACAGTTTATCATTTGGAATAGTGGACAATCACATGCTACACTAAAAAGGGCAGCGGTGCACAAAGCTCTCACATGTGCGGGGACCAAGGAAGGGGCGGACCACAATAGGTCTATAGTGCACAGCCTTACCTTGTTTTTTGCGAAAGGCTGTTTCCACACCCCAAACCCAAGGCCTCCTGGTCACACGGCAACAACTCAACCATTGCGCCAAGGCTCTCCATCTAATGACATGCTACAATAGTAGAAAATATAGTCATCTAGAAGACGAGGAATTCATAGAAGTTGTTTTAAATGACAACAATATGTATGTAAATGATAGGTCCCTCATGCTTAAAGAGATCAAACAATCAATGACTTTTATCAAACAATGGGGTAAACAAGAAATCATGGTTGACAACTGGTTGTAATAATCAGAATGCAGGGAAAAATAGGCTGCATGGGCCACATTGACGGTTGACTTAAATTGGCAAAATTTGGTAAGGAATGGATGTGGAATCACCAACCAGTGCCAATCAGGTATTTGAATTATGTGCTTTTTATAATAACTGATATGAAGCATGATTTCATGCTAAACTCACTGGACAAGAATCAACCAGTCCTTATATGTTAGAAACTGGTAAAATATTAACTTTGCCTCCAGAAAATATTATTGCTCAATTGACTGAGCATTAAAAATATAGACCAGTTTCAGGACCAAGGAGGACAAAGGGAGTAGTGATACCCAAAAGGATTGCCATCAGAAAACCTAACCCTGATATAATTGGGAAATGATTCTAATCCCCAGTTGTTTTTCTTTTTTTCCTTCATTTGAATGGTTCCTCATGCAAAGGTACTCAACAGAATCTTAAAAACGAAACCAGAAAGTAAAGGTTTCTCAGATAAAACTGAAACCTGTCACTAAAAGGAGCACCAACATTAGAATATCCCTTGAAATTTATTCTAAACCAGCGAATATGTAAAGCTATCTATGACCTAAGTTGAGTGAAGAAAGCAAATATACAAGGAGAGAAGCATCCTAAATTTCTGATGGAGGTGGACCTTCAACGCTAGTCCAGTGAATCACATAGGCATATGTCATCTTCGACGCAAACGTCCAATCAGATGACATGGCCAATTTAAAGAATAAGGTGGACATTCAAAACTTAGATGGGTAGCCTTGGCACTATGGTAGAGTTGTTGTCGTGTGACCTTGAAGTCACAGGTTCAAGGCGTGGAAACAGCCTCTTGCAAAATGCAAGGTAAGGCTGAGCACTATTGACCCTTTTGGTCCAGCCCTTCCCCAGACACTGCATATATGGTAAGGACAGTTAGAGTTTTATAGTTGAATTGCAAGAAATGATGGCATCCACAATGCCTTCAATCCCATTTGCATATTCAAAACCAACCAACTTATGCGTGCATAAGAGTAGTCTCATGCTGCTTGACTTTGGAAGAGAAGTGACCATTGAGCAACCAGGATTAAGAAGGTTGCACAAAAACTAGTCATGCTTAGATAGCACCACAACATTAAACGTCGATATCCGCAACGATCAATTCCTCTGAGCCCTGTGCTAAACCTTTCTTCATTGAAACTACTACATTGAAACCAATAAAAGTAGTTGTACAGGAAACAGATGAAGATCAACATTTCTCCTAGCATGGCATGTAAAAGAACCAAAAATGGAAAGATAAGCAGGATCACTTGCCTCAAACCATTGAAAGTCCACGATACTTGTTCATCTGTAAACTAGCACCCCTAACTCTGCAACCATGGAAGAAGAGAAAGTCTATCCTACTATGAGACCTTTCCAATAACGTATTTTTCTCCTTTCTATGAAAGGTCCAAATTACATCTACCAAAGAAACCCAGTTTTCGCACTAGATAAACTTCATCCTCTTTTCACCGAAATAAAATTTTAAAAAAATTCCATCCTACTCTAGACGCAATGGTTGAGTTGTCGCCGTGTGACCTAGAGGTCACAGGTTCAAAGGCGTGGAAACAGCCTCTTGCAAAATGCAAGGTAAGGCTGCATACTATAGGCCCTTTGTGGTTCGCCCCTTCCTGGACCCTGCATATACAGGAGCTTCGTGCACCAGGCTACCCTTCTGCTGTCCTATTCTATGTTGAGGAGGCATTCTTTTGAATCTCAGCTAAGATACTCATTGCAGTGATGGACAAATAAGATCATGTTGTCTTGACAGGTAGGAAAAAAAGCATCAATAACCTCCAAGCAAAAAAATTCAAATAACAAGTATTGACTGGTACATCGATCCATTGGTACTTATCCTCTTATACAGTTGCTAGCAGAAAGTAAATAAATAGGATGCTTATGTAATATCTTAGTGTACAGTTAGAGTCACTAACTACGTCTTAATGCATTAACTACAAAATCTACACAGATATTAATTTGGATTCCCTGCATTAATACCACTACTAAAAATAGATGTCTATCAATGACTATAAGTATTTATTTCTACTGCCATGCAAATAGGAATGCCAATTAAGAAGTATACATGACAAATACAAACATAATGTTGAGGAATATTTTACAGCTGTATTTCTCTGACAAGGAATATCTGAAACTTTGGATACCTTTCACCTCCACATTACAGCTAGCAAAATAGGGGACCAACATTTCTAGCTATGCCTACTGACAGATAAGTAACTAGTGAAAATCTGCAAAATGAAAACCAACATGACTACGTAGATGACTGTTTTACAGCTGTACTCCTAAGACAACAAATAACAAGAACTCTGGATACTATTTCAGCTCCATGTTACAGCTAGCATATGCGGTGACCAACATTTCATATCTATCCATTAGGAACGACATGTAACTGGTGAAAATTCGATAATGAAACCAACATGAATCGCTGGAAGGATGCTTCCAGAACTGTATTCCTAAGTTACAGAACACAAAGAATCTCGAAAATCATGGGCGAAATGTCATTTCCAGGTTGCCATTGCTCAAACATCTAGATTTCTAAAGTACCACGCATGACACTAACAAACAACTAATGTGCAACGGAACAAGCCCAGCTATAATTGAGCATCAGTTATCAAAATAATACATTTATTTACCTTGGTCAAGCACGAATCAATCAATAACACTTCTACATGAAAATCTGATCATCAAGTTACACATCTGAATAGAACGAACAACCATATACAGTATCATGCCCTCCATACTAAGGTCGCAATAAAGCACAATGTCCAACAGTCTAAATAGTCAAGGCTTGCTTTTAACTGAAAATACTAGGAACAGGATGAGCAGACAAATAAAATATACTATTGAATACCTGTAAATCCGCCATGGACGCCAATTTACAGCCCAAAGGATGGAAACCGATAAAGAACTCAGAATGGAGAAAAGCGTCCCCGATATAACACAAGCCAGCATAATCCGACGCTCGTCCCCTTCCATTGTTCTTCCCCCTTCTCTCTCAACTCATACCATAGAAAACAAGGAACAAAAACCCAACAAAAATAAACCAAAAAACCACCTTTCCTGCAAATCCAAATACGAATCCACAAAACACAAAAAACAAAAGCTTTAAACCCTAAAATAACACCGATTTAATCTGCCAACGGCAGAAGAACAAGAAAAAGAAACAAAATCCTTTTACCTTGTCGGAGATACTCTTTTCAGCCGCCGAGAGAACGGCAGAAACGCCTACAAAAGGGGGAAAGGTTTTCCATGGATTGGAGAGGATTTTTCAGCTGAGAATGAGAGACGGCATTGAATCTAATGGAGTGAAATTAGGGTTTCTGTTGGGCGGAATGATGAAAGTGGAGCTAGGGTTTTGGATTGTGAATATTTTCTTCTTTGTTTCCGTGAGGAAGAAGGAAGTCTGCAAAACCCTACAGAAACTATGTATTGAGAGCTATTCCCCGGAAATGAGCGAGAAGAAGTGAGCCCAGAAACAGAGCGAATCTCAGGGGGGAAAATGATAAATGAAGGAAGAAAGACAGCAAGGAGAGAGTGAGAGAGAGAGAGAGTACAATTAAAGGTTGTAGAAATTATATGACGCAACCAGTCTCCGCACGGTTGCATGATAGGCGTACAAAAAGTGGGCCCACCGTATATTTCTTTTCAAGATCTGAATCGTTCATTTGTCTCATCTCTTATGAAAATTTTAATTTATATTGGGCTCATCTAGTCTCTTTATTTATTGAAATTTTGATCACAAAAAAATAAATCATATTACAATAGAAAGATTCAAAGCAAGGTCTGTATTTTGACTTTAAATGTCCAAAAATGAAGGGCTCCAATGTATCCAATTCACATTAGATTATAAATTTAGACTAGAGGCAAATCTGATGAACGGTTTAGATATTGAAAGAAAAAAAAATGAGCCTTTCATCCACTTTCTCGGTCGCCCATGATGCAGCCTGGCGAGGTCAATTGCATCGTATAATTTCATGTAAAGCAGTAAAATAATTTGGAAAATTTATGGGACTTAAAATAAAAATGTTAATATGACACTGTGTTACTGTGCCTCGCGCTAGCCATATCTCACCCGGGCTCACTGTCCTCCGTCTTGCCCTGCGCTAAGTGCGCTTGGCACATTCCTTTTGGCTCCGGGATCAATCGGGATAATCGAGTCCATGTAGGCCGTTCAATTGGGAACGGCTGCGGAAAATTTTATATGTATAAGAAGTACTTGCATCAACCTAAGAAGGGGAGTCTTGGCGCAATGATAAAAGTTGTCGTCACGTGACCTTGAGGTCACAGGTTCAAGGCGTGGAATCGGCCTCTTGCAAAAATGCAAGGTAAGACTGCCTACTTTAGGGCATTGTGGCCTGTCCCTTCCCCGAACCCCGCATAGGCGAGAGCTTCGTACACCGAGTCTGCCTTTTTAACTTGCATTAACCTGATTTCCAAGAGAATGAGCCACAGTGGTGAACCACAAGACTAATGGTGTACTCATTTATGTTCGTTACTGTCAGTCGCGAGGCTGACTTGGTAAAGTTGTGAACATCTTCTACTTCATCTTGAGTCATTGGTTCTAGAACAACTTATAATATACATTCTTATCTTGCATTTTGCAAAAAACTAATTTCGTCCCTTAAACCCATAACTTTTAAGTCACGGGCGACAAATCAATCGTTATTCAAAGGCTCTCCTTCTCAAGCTTGCAAAGTCAATGTAGAGCAAAAATATCTATTTTCCAAGAAACCCTCGTGTACGTAGGGATTGGGATCATCCAACACATAAATATGTTTTTGATTACCGTCTAAGATAGAACAAGAACATGGTAGGTTTGGATCACCCAAAGCTAAGATAAGACATTGTGCCAGACCATGCTGTGTCGTATAATTTCTTGTGCCTGAGTGATGTTCTAAATTTTATGAGCCGAGCTTTATTTAATGCCTGAAAATGGCCTTGGTTCAACGGTAAAATTGTTTTAGCGTGACCTTATTTTAGTGTGACCTTAGGTCACAGGTTAAAGGTATGAAAACAACTTTTTATAAAAATACAAAGTAAGGCTGTCTACTATAGACCCTTTCATCTACCTCTTCCCTAAACCCTACATAGGTGGGAGCTTTGTAAATGGGGCTGACCAACAAATCAAGTCAATTACGGACAGGAATAAGGTTGGCAGCATTTAAAATTGATCAAGGAGCTTTTGACAATACAACTATCTTCCAAAGCATGGGCAAATCAACGAGATTTGCCAAATATCACAAATGCCAAAATGTCGAAGATGAATACGAGAAATTAGGCTTTATCTCTTTTCTCATGTCTTCGCTAGGAGTCAAAAGGGCCGTACGTGAATGGGCTAGGTAGGAAAGATTGTTAGATTGTCTTCGCTACGAAACATGTGGGGTCTTAAAGTAGGGAGTGGTTGAAATCGTGTAAAAAAGGGAAATGGGGTGAGTGGAATTGAAGAAAAGCTAGGGAAATGTTGAAATTTATGTTGCTTAATGCAATCATCGCTGTTAAGGATTGGATTCAAGCATGTGAAATTGGTCCCACAGAGAAATGCATTGCTAATCATGGCCATTGATATGGGAGACAATCGTGATGGGACCCTCAAGAGGCCTCGTCCTTATCCAACACGTCCCATCCTCAAGATTATCTGCGAACATCGACACCTAAAGCTTCCCAGGTGAAGCTGGAAACAATCCTTTGCTGATACAGGGAAGAAGTCTTTAAGCGTGAAGTACACTTTGCAGCCAATGGAGCGCGTGGGCCCAAAATGGTCAGTGATCTGATCTGATGGATAGTATCGGGAAGAATTTTTTCGAATTGATAAACTAAATTTTCCAATTGGTTAAGATTGAAGGAGAGCATTGGGGCAACGGTAGAGATTTTAAGGTTACGGATTCAAGGAATGCAAACAGCCTCTTGCAAAATGCAAGGTAAGAATGTTTACTATTAACCTTTGTGGTCCACCCTTTCCCTGAATCTCACATACGTTGAAGCTTGATGCACCGAGGCTACCCTATCTTGTATGTGGCTCTGCAAGTATTTTAAGCTGCCCACAAATCCTTGTGCTAAGTCGGACGTAACAAATTCTAAGCCCAATAGCTTATAAGTTGTACCCCTCTCAGAGATGTATAAATAGACACCATTGAGCCCAAGAATACATGTGTTCATCAAATGGATCCGCTGAACTAAACTCATATTTTGGTGGCAACCAAAGGATGATTATTTGTGCTCTCATAAAAAGGATAGAGCGATGCATGAAACTACCACAGGTCCAGGGAAGGGAGGGACCGCAAAGGTCCTATAATAGGCAGCCTTACTTGCATTTTGCAAGAGGCTATTTCATGTAACAATATGCCTAAGATAAAGATATAATGTTCTATATATCAAGCCAAACACATTTTTGTTTGAGCATTTAAAATCCTATTTTTTCTGGTATTTATGTCAGCGTATTTAATTATTTTTATTTTATTATACCCCATTAGTTAGATAAGTGGGCCTCTAGAGTTTTTTTCCTATCTATTTCGCCATCATATAAATTGCTTAAGTCTCTCTTTTCTCTTTAATATTTCTAAAATTGTTTATAAAACCTATCTCTTTCTATTTCCTATATATCATTTATAAAATCTCTTTATATTGTATCTTTTTTATATTGGCAATCAAACCCCATCTTAATAATCAAAGCCAAGCCATCTGTCTAATAGTCTATGCCAATGTAATCAATGATATCTAAACTTCATCTTAATGATCAAAGCTGTTCTAGTGTAAACAAGTAAATCCACTATATAGTAAAGCAATGTAGTGTTTAAGCTTCTACTCCATTATTTTGCCGTGTAACACTTTTTCATTTTTTTAAAGTTTTTAAAGAATTTTCTCTCTAATTCATAATTGAATACATGTTATACCAGCAATCCCTAGAACACACACTGTGTGTGTATTATAATCCTTTGTTGAACTTTTTCAAATTTTTGACATCTAATTTTTCATATATTTCAATTTCTTTTTCAAAATTTATGACTTTTTTCCTTGCCAACTTTTTCTCCAATCTAAGCTTTGTGACTATGATTGTTGTACATATTTGATAAAGAATATGACTTTTAACATCATAATATGTGTGTGTTTATAGACACACGTGCGCGCCTATGTGGTTTTATGATCTTATAGTCGGTCCCAAGATTTGATAAAGGAGGAAGGTTGTGTTAGGTGCGAGCTAGCATAAAATCCCTTGGCTAATCCTTAGTATGATGATACACGCACACAGTGAAGATATATACAAAAGGGTTGCATGTATGTATGTATGTATGTATGTATGTATGTATGTATGTGTGTATATACTTCTTTTCACTACTTATTATAGATGGTAAGAAAATAACCTTTCATGAGTACAAATTAATCCATTTCTTTTTAAAATAATTAATTGATGATTATTTTTCAAAAAGGCAAATATGGTTGAATTGGTGATTTGGATTAATAAACAAATGGGTCACCATGCACACTGCACAAGCTACCTATATTAATGCAAACAAGGAATCCTAAGAGGAAGAAAACATTTCTCAAATAAGCAACAATATCTTAATGATCGAAGCTTCCTATCTAATAGTCTATATTAATTTAAGCAAGGAAATTTCCTAAAGCTGTGCACATGAATGAACCAAAAGTTTGTTTATATTATATAAAACTATTAATTAGTTTTAGATTATTCCATCATGAGATGTAAATTGTCTCTTTAAAGGGTAGCCCCAGTGCAAGAAGCTTCTGCCTATGTGGGGTTCAGGGAAGGGACGGACCACAAGGGCCTATAGTAGGCAGCCTTACATTGCTTGCTGATTCCAAGCCTTGAACCCGTGACCTCAAGGTCACGCGACGACAACTTTTACCATTGCGCCAAGGCTCCCCTTCGTAAATTGTCTCTTTCAATTTCATAAATATAAACAAATTAGCCTATAAGACCTATGTATTTTTATATTTCACAAGAATTTTATCTTAATAAACAACCCTCTAAGAGGAGGACTGCTATACATAGGCCTAGATCTTCATCGATCAAAATTGTTCATCTTTTCGGCACCTTATTAAGTAGACCTTACAGTCAAACAAATTTAAATATCAGTAACTACCATATATGGCCACAAAAGTAAATATGAAAAAAAAAAAAAAAAAAACAACAACAACAACAAACACCTTTTCAAAGTGATTATATGTTGAGATTTAAGATTGGAATAAAAAGTATTGCAATTGTAAGTAAATACAAATATATAATAGATAGACTATGAAAGAAGACATGATATCTCTCTCTCCAATAGATGCAATGAAAATTAATGAAGAAAGCCAACTATACTTTTCAATCATTAATGAGAGAGGCGCCACAGTCTAACCACTGCACCACACTAGCTAATTCAAGGTCGTGGATGACTAACGAAAAGTCACAGAAAATTTGAGACCCACATGTAGTTTTGCTTTGCATGTAAAGTGCATTGTATGTGCCCAGACACAATATATAACCTCTCCATTGTGATTAATTGAGTAGAAATTTGAATACTGTAAGGAAACGAACTCTTTAGTTGCAATCCAAATTACCTCTTTGCTCTTTGGCCAGGGATTAAATTAGGGTTAGATATAGGGGAGTGTGTGAGTGATTTGCTTCGTAATTCTTTGCTTGTACAAAAAAAAAAAATCCTTAACTTCATCCAATATTTCCGTAAGATTGGCAAGGACCATTAATATAGTTTCTACCTTTCAACAAGCCTAAAATTCCCACTAATAGATCTCAACCCTAATACAACAATAAAAGTTGTTGTCATGTGACCTTGAGGTTGTGGGTTCAAGCCGTGGAATCAACCTCTAGCAAAATGCAAGGTAAGGCTCCCTACCATAGGCCCTTGTGGTCCGCCCCCTCCCCAAACCCCGCATAGGCGGGAGCTTCATGCACCGAGGCTGCTCTTTTTATCTCTCAACCCTAGTGCAATATTCCCAATAGAATCTGCTATCCTGATTGGGCCAGCAGTAACATTTTTTGAACCTCCCTCCACCATTAGGGGTGACCATCTTTTTATTGTTCCAAATGTGTGTACCTTGGTAAATCAATTGGATTTCCCTACTATGTCAAAGATAATGCAAGACTTAGAAGTTCGAAACTTGACCCATCAAAGTTAAGTTTAAAGCATCCTAGTTTTTAAAGAGATTGTTATGGCTTTGCTTTCTGTCTGCCCTTAAAGGTCTTGGAAATTTCTTCTCACTTGTGAAGTCCTAAAACTCTGGCAATGAAGAAGCCCAGTTTGCAGTCAATTTAATGACTTTACTAGGTGACAAACGGGATGGAGTTTGGAATTAAAACAAGCTTCGTTCCTTTGTAGCCATGAGGCCAATATAGAAGGCATAAAAGAGAGATGTCATAGAATTTTAGTTCTATTGTTTATCTGTGCTTCCATTAATGTAGCAGTGATAGTGGGAGAACCCAACTCAACTCAAAATGTCACAATATGCCAGTCTAAATATTTTGAGCTAAAGAGCACAGTAAAAAAGATGTCATTGAATTATCGATTCCCAAAGAGAGTTACTTGATCGACCAATACATAAGAGCAAGCCTAGATAATAACATGGGAATTTTGCAAGTTTGCATCCAAAGCTTTAGGCAGCTTAGACAAAGATTTTTTTTCTAAATTAATTCCAAAAAAATTTGACTTGTCAAAATTGACTCTTTGGGCCATAATAAGTTCATACAATAGAAAGATTGCTTTTATCCAGGAACATGGCCTTTCGCTATATGTTTCGTTCAATAATGTGTAATCCGCATATTGTAGATGTGAGATGGTCAATGATGTATTTGGAATTTGACAACGTTCGTAGAGGTTTCTCTCAATAGCTTTCTCCATGAACTTGTTAAAAATTTATGAAATTAGTAAGAAAATATAGGGAGAGAGTGCATCACCTTGCCTTATTTCCATGAGCTTTTGAAAAAACTTCTAGTAAACCATTCACTAGTATGCAAAAATGAGTTGACTGAAGCACAATTTTATCCACTTCCTATATCTCTCCCCAAAATTCATTTTAATGACACCAAGTACATAATCCTCCATTCGATCCTATCAAATTCCTTTTCCACATCAATTTTACATATGAAGCTACCAAGTTGGGATTTATTCATCATGTTTAGGTGCTCGTTTGTATAAGCCCACAATCCACAATGTTTCTTTCCACTGGAAAAGGTGATTATTGTGGAGAAATCACTTTCAAGAGAGCTTCGTTGAATCTATTTTTCTAGGATCATTGAGAGTATTTTGTAGCTCCCTCTACTTACTCTAATGGCCTAAACTCTTTAAGCTGGTTGACTCTAATTTTCTATGGGATTAAGGCAATGAAGTCTACATCAATGTGCTTGTCAATAGATTCTCCCCTAGATCAGTAAAACTAGAACTCAAAACTCCTATAATTGCACAATTAATCTAAGCGTGATAAGTTCATACGTAGATAGAGGTTCAATGGACATCTCTAGTCGCTAGAACCATTAATTATAAGCCATGGAGAGTTAAAGAAGAGAAATGTTCTTGTGGGATGTAGGAATTCGGTGAACCCTAAATGCATCCCTTTGTAGTAAAGAGTTATGAAGCAAACTACTTAGAACCTATTATCCAAATTCTTGAAATCTCTCCAACATGGGAGAAGTACCACTTCAAACCTCCAACCAAGCATAACAAGTAAAAGAGCCATATTGTTTAGGATCTGCATTAGACGTCTTTCAACAAATAGAACAATAGTTTGTTTCTATTCAACTTTTTCTATATAAATATGTTTTAAGTTGTAGAAATGCACACTTAAGAGATGCATGCACCTCTTTTTCTCGTAGATGCAAAACTTCTTTTTAGATCCAAACCTCCATCATGCTTAATGCATTTGGACAATTCTAACCACCTTTTTTGGATCTTGGAAAAACATGGTATAAATGTATGGTCAAGATTTTTTACCTAAGGAAACATGGGCTAAAAGCATCCAATGGTCTAAAATGACGAATGAGTTAATTGCAAAAAAGAAAGAAAAAAAGTTTAATCATACATGTAAAGGGGTGTGTACTCCTTAGACTCCTGCTGAACATGTACTCTTACTAAGACTCATTTGTTTTTCTATAATATTGAACTTTATTTTTGGATGTACATATTTCTGGTATATACATATATTTTTTAAACAAGCTGGTTTTTATGAATAATCCATAACCCACATGTGCCTTAAACTTGTGACTTAAGCACATGAGAGACCCTGTAATAGGACCATTGAGCAGGCCTTGCCTCAAATATGTTAGTATTGAAATGTTAGTAAATCTACTATTTATAATTAAGTTTTTTGTTATTAGAACCCAGTCGTTGATCATGTTCAAAATATTAAAATAAGCCACCAATGAGAAATCAATATGTTTGAATGACCCTAATGAATTGTTTTGAGTCCTTCAAAATCTTAATAAGATGAATATGGTCTTGAGTTTTGATCCAAAGAAACATAGGCTAAATACATCCAATGAGTATGAAATTTGATAAATAACCTATTTATGCCATTTTTAATATGATGAATGAATTTCATATAATAAGAAGTCCTATGAGCATAGAAAAGGGGCATGTGTTCTCTTATCGGGACGCTGTCATCTAAACACACACAAAAAAGGGTACACATAAGACCCCACATTTTATAATTTTGACCATTCATCTACCACAACATATCACAGATGTCCCACACCACAAAATCTCGTGCATGCTGGTAGTTTCACCTTGGCTTTTGCACAATCAATGACGCTTGTTCTCATCTTTTGGAAGAAACATGTACAATGCCAAGGCTATGAAGTCAAAGCGCACTTGCAACTGAATGAAGGACCAATGATGATCTTGGAGGATGCTTTCAACATGGGGATTGAAAAAAGTAAAATTCGAGGAAAAGAACCAATTGTATGGGAAATATGTACAAGATTTTGCAAATGAACACAAATTTCGCGGCTTATCCAATTTATCGTAATCAATTAGTTAACATGTTGGTTAATTGCATTATGAAATGTGGAAAAAAATTCATTGGCTTATCAAATTATCTATCGAGCCATGAAAAAAATTCAACCTAAGGGGGAGAAGCATGTGTATCTAGTCCCAGAGGGAGAAGCATCATCCTCATTATTTGATTCCATTTTTGATGGGTGGAACGCCCTAAATTCTAATGAAATTAGAAGTAGCGAGATTGATTGTAGTTGTGGGAATCAGTTCAAGGGCGAGGTCTTTGGTTCAAGTCCAGAATGCCCCAGTTGCATTGGTGAAAGGAATAGAAGAAGCATCTAACTCTTTCATGCTCCACTTGGCTTGAATGACAAGTTCTTCATTTTATTTGAGAAAAAAAGAAGACTATGTCTTCACTATATGAAATATGAATATTAAGTAATAATAGCATGGCACTTGAGTTTGATATGAGAAAGTCATTATTGTTTTTTTTCATAATGTAATATTTTTCTATTAAGCCATGCTATAGCTTTTCATCCTCACTAGCAAGCAAGCAACTTCAACTTACTAATAGGACCTTGTTTGATGGTTTGGCTCAAGGTTCCAACTCAATCTTGTGGTATAGTGCCCTCGCAGGGAGCACTTGGGCAACTAATTTGTAGGGCATAACATCTCAAAATTCCTAAAAACAACGAAATAGTGGCCTTTGTTGTTTTTGAGTTGTCCTTGCCTTCAGAAGAAAGGATATTCCTAATGGTATCTTAGTTCTCCATAGGCATTTGAAGAGGAGTGGAGTTTTGGAATTCTCTTGGGGGTGAGCTAACCCTAAAAGCCCATCCTAATTTTAGATTGGAGACTTCAACTTGCCTAAGCAATCTTACCGCGTTAATAATTTATTATATATTAAACTAGTAATGTTTGAATACATGTCAGCCCGAACGTAAGAGACACTGCTAACATGACCATCAGGAAAGACCATACCTCAAATATATTAGTGTTATAATGATCATAAAGCCACTATTCATGTACTTAGAATACAGATTTTTTTATTGCATATTTGAGCTATTGATCACGATATAAAAAATAAGCTACATGTGAGAAATCAATGCATTTGGGCTATTTTATTTTGAGTCTTTGAAAATTTATAAGATGGATGGTTTCTAATTTTGACCTAAAAAAACATAGGCTACAAACATCTAATGGGTATGAAATTTGTATGTATGGCCTATCTAAGCATTACTAACATGATGGATGCGTTACATTTGGAAAAAAAAAGAAGTTTTACCAAGTATGAAAAAGATATACTACTTTCTCTCCTCTCAAGTGTATACTCTTACCGTGACACTGTCATCTAAACACCTATGGAAAGAGGTACACGCAGATCCTCTATTTTATGATTTTGACCACTTATTTATCACGACATATCATAGATGGTCTATATTGCAAAATAACTCATGCATTAAAGCAATCTTACCATGTCAATAATTTATTATATATTAAACTAATGACATTTTTTAAAGCACTTAACCCAATTTTTCCTTATCTCATGTAAGAATTTTTGAAATTTCAATTATTTTAATTTTATCTTATGTCACTAATGGGATATATGGGCCCTAAAAGATTTGCCTTATATGCTCTCTCCTTTTTAGTCTGGTATCACTTTTATCTCTAACTTTCTCTAAAAGATTGAAAGATTTCTCTTACTTCTAATTTTAATTGAATTCCTATTGTACAAGCAAATCCCTCAAATCTTTCTCAGTCTTTAACCTTTTCTATTTATTTTCTTACAATTTTAATTACTCATATTATATTAATACAATTAATTGAATAAGTAGGCCCTCTTAAAAGCTCTCTTCTATACTTCCTCTAAACTTTATGAAGGATCTAAAGTTAGTCGAACTAAGACAGAATATGTGGAATATAATTTAGCAAGGAGAGTAGGAGTAAAACACTAGTCAAGATTGATAACCAAGAAGTCCCCGTAAAAGACCACTTTAGGTATTTAGGATTAATAATTCATGAGAGTTGAGAGATCGAGAGAGAGGTTACCCAGAGAATCCAAGCGGGTTGGAACAAATGGAGATGTGCATTTGGAGCTTTATGTGATCGGTGGGTGCTACTCAAACTAAAAAAATAAATTCTATAGGATGACCATAAGGCTGGCCATGCTCTATGGATTAGAGTGTTGGGCAGTTAAGGAACACTATACTCATAAGATGAGTGTCGCAGAAATGAGGATATTGAGCTAGATGCGTAGTAAGACAAGAAATGATAGAATTAGAAATGAAAATATTAGAGAAAATTTAGGGGTATCACCAATATGTAACAAGATGAGGGAGATTAGACTTAGATGATTTGGACATGTTCAAAGGAGACCAACCGCGGACCTAAAGAATGTAGATAGAAGTGGCGAGGAAAGATTTAAAAACTTTAAGACTAAATGAAGCCATGGTATTTAATAGAGTGGAATGGATGAATAAGATTCACGTGGCCAACTCTAATTGAGATAAAGTCTTGATGACGACGAAGATGATAGGTTTCTCTTCAAATTTCTCTTTGCTTGAGGATCATCTTAGGTAGAAGAGCTTAGGTTGGTATATCCAATTCGGTTCCCCGAAGAAGGGAGATAGCTTACCCGATCTCTGGACCCTACACTCTACACTGGCCAATTTACACGCGCAGGCATTGCATAAAACCTCCCAGGATTTTGTCCCCGGACACTTTTCGCTGCGATCAAGCAGACAGAAATTGAAAAATGAACTCCGCGAGGAAACGAATTACCCAAATTCTTTCTACGGCACTTTCTGCTTCTTCTACGTCTACTAGAACTACAACCCACAAAGCAGCAATACGACAGACCCCATTACCCAGTGCTTCATTGCCTGGTAGCACTTTAGCTTCTCCATGGTCCGCCATCCAACAGCGTGGAGCAGGAGATAAAGTACTCGGTTCTGATGTATGTTTTACTTAAGCTCCATTTCTCTCTTTATTTTTGTGTCTGAACATGACTCAGATTATTGCCTTTTTCTTTTGTAGTTTGGATTCTTCATTCTGAATCTTATTTAGATGTATTTATTTCATTTTATTGGTATTTGTTGGATTGGATTATGTAGAATATTGAACTTGAATTTAAGTTCAAAATTCTTGAATATAGAAGTCCATTGTGATTTCCATTGTTATAGAACAATATTAATCCGATCCCGGAAACTTCCTCTCTTTTCTGGTTTGGGTTTTCAATTTGTACTTTGTTTTATATATTTTTTCATCTCGTTGTATGTTATCTATATTTGATTGAACTTGAATTTTAGTCAAAAAGAATCTGGATAATGACAGCCGTAATGATTTCCAACATCACAGTGCAATAGTACTCCGACCCTGACATTTTTCTCTCTTTTCCATTTAGGATTCTTCATTTGAATCTTATTTTAGATTATTATTATTATTATTTGTTTCATCTCATTTAGTTTTATTTTGTATTGGTTTGGGATTGAATATTTGAAGTGACATACAAATTCCTGTTGAACTTGAATTTTTGGTTTAAATCTGGGCAAGACGAAAAGCCACAGTGATCCCAATCTCACAGAGTAATTCATCAAAGTTCAAATAATAAGAAACAAAATAAGAGATAGTTCCTTTAGTTCTCCCAAGAAAATTGATGTGGACTGTGTACGGTTGTCACCCTCTTCTTATGTGGAACCATGAAAAAGGTTGAAGTGGGACAAATCTGTAAGATCCACCGGGCTACTGTTACTTTTGCAAGACCAAAAGATGATCCTAACAATCCTTGCATAATATGTAATATTTATGTGAGCCCTGAGGAGGATCTTGGATAGATTCATGCTTGGAACCAGGATCCATGAGTGGAGCTTGATATTTCTAATTGATTTGGAAGCCTGTATGAAAGCAAGGGGAGTTTTTTCCTACCTCGTCTAAATGTGTGGAGCTTCAAAGAATTATGAATGGTCTGAATCTTATGGATTTATGCATTTGAGTTGGGTGTTTCCTTGTGAATTTCCCCTTCTGCTTTATTGTATCTGCTGAGTACTACTAAAGTGGCACAATACTCAAAGTCAACCAAATGTTTGTTGAAATACAGGATTGCCGAGAACTGCTTTTTGAGCTACAGTAAATTCATTGTTTCTCGCGTTGACATGTTCTCACTTATCTCTCTGGCTGTTGTTGGTGATGACTATTTGGTCTATTTGTTTGTTTACTTTTCTGTCATGTTAACTTGCTAACACATCAAAGGCATAGTTGTTCACAATTTACAGTTTTCTTGGTCAAAGATATTTTAGTTTACAGATTCAACCTGCTCATTGCAGGTCAGATTTGGAAGTGTTGTAAAGAAAAAAGGTCAGCTTCTCTCTGATGTAGTTCTAGTATGTTTTCAGCTGCTTATTCCCTACTAAACTTTTGTATCTGTTCAACAATCTGGGCGGTCTCCCATCTCCTGCAGGGCGTATTTACCAGGTAATGCGATGTATTAGAGATGGTTGTAAACTGAATGATTAAGTTTTTATGCTTGTCTTGCATTTTAATAGTTTATACATGAATGATAGTGGGGTTTTTTCTTCAGTTGCACATTGTAATACTCTCTACAGATGCCTAATTTTGGTCCTTGCACACAAATCCACAATACAGGTCATAGGAGTACAACACACGCAGCATGGAAGAGGAGGTGCCACAATACAGGTAAATTTGCATATGCTGTCTTAAGAATTGCTTTTATTCATCAGGTCACTAAATTTTGAATCAATAATGGTAGTTAATAGGGAACTTTGTGATGAATTACTGTATTAGTTTTGGAGTCAACATTTTTTGTCACTATCTTGTTGAAATTTTAAGGGCAAAACTATTTGCCAATCAATCAATGCTATTATAGGAGGTTTAATTGTGATGTTTTATTGTTAAATCATTTGTGACTGAAGAACTTTTTCCATAAAGAGGAGCCTATCCAAATGGTTTCAAGCACAACTTCTATGAATAGAACCAGTAGAAGTTACATTCATAAAGAAATCCTTTTCAAACAGGCTTTCAGAAAAAAAATAAAAAATTGGTTGTTGGAGGAATCTAAAGTCATGTCGAACAGTACCAACTTAAATACGATGGAGATTCAAAATGGGATTCTTCTTCCTTTCAGAAGAGAAAAAGATAAAGAAAGAAGTGGTTATGGGAATCTTCTAGTACAGAGTGGTCCCTCCTAGTGGATGAGATGAAATTTGGCCTAGAGGCTTAGGGTCTCATCCCGGTGATAAGATATAGCATCTTCTTCAACATGAAAATTGCAACAAAGATGCAAAGAATCAGACACCTAAGCTTCTCTTTGAATGAAGCATTTGGGAAATCTTTTGGAGTACTTGTTTTGGTACAACTGCCAAGCAAGGCACTTGCTTAAGGAAGGATATAAATCAATGAGTGCCATTTGCACTTGTTTCCTTGGAACTTGTGTTTTTTGCAACCAGGTTCAAGAAAACTGTGGGAGAAAAACCATAAGTCCCAAGAAAAAGTGCCACGTTGCACTCATTGATTTGTATTTCTCCCTCAAGCAAGCAAGTGCACTTCTCCTTATCATTTTTCTTCTTGTTTTGTTTATTTGACAATGTTTCGTAGAAAATTCATGATGAATAATGGCGTTTTCTTTTAGTGACAAATATTTCTCTTTATTGATCTATTTGTTTATTTTGAGCAATTCAATTGTGGGCTTATGGCTTTAAGAAGGATGTCCAAATCCCCTCCATTTTATAAAACCCATTCCAGAAAATTGTGTTCACTAAAAGAAAACATGAGCTTTATATGTTTATGTTGTTGGCTCCGATGTGCTTGGGCAAGCCACTTGTCTCATACGGTTCTCCTGGAGTCTAATGGATTTTTTAGTTCGTATTCCCTGAATGTTTGGTAAGACTCAGAGTTTTTCCTTGCACCATGATGTTCCTATATGACTACTCTATGTCCTTTCTTTTTGAATGTTGAAAAAAGACACCCTTGAGCACGTCAAATCTGTGACCTTCCATGGGAGAGGCCCATCTTAAGCCACTGCACAAGGCCTTCCAAATGACTATTATACATCTCATATTTGTGTCTTTTGTGATGCCTTTGTTTGGTTGATATTTCAAATATATTTTTTGCCTAACAGGTGGAACTTCGAGATGTTGATACTGGAAACAAGATAACTGAAAGATTTCGCACAGATGAGGCGTTAGAACGTAAGATGTAGACTACTAAATTTGTCTACGAGCACCCTAAGTAAAAAATTTGTAGATATTGAATTGGTCTTTTTGCTCTTAGTTTTTGCTGGAAGTCTTCTATATATTGCTCTGTAAGGTTTTGCATTCCATAATAAGTTATTTCTACATGAACAATGGAGGGATTCAAAGTCAAAAGGGAACTTCTTTATTCTTAGATTGGTTCTTCCTAACTTCAAAGATAATGTATGCATCTATTAACATGGTATGGATGGCATCATTTCAGGTTAGCTGATCGACTTGCTATTTTGTAATCTTATCTTGTTTTTTTTCTTAGTGTTTACATGATTTTCCTTGAACCTCATGTGGTAGTACTAAAGAAAACAATGTATCCCAGTTATAGATATTATGTATTTATAGTTTTCAATTTTCTGTCATGATCCTGAATTTTGAGACATAAGTATTATTCCTAATAGTTTTTGTTAGAGTGGTACGAAGAAGTGAGTTCATTAGCGTTGTAAAGGTTGTGAGTTTAGTTTCACTTTCTTTGATATTTGTAATATTTTCGTGAAAGTATTTTTCATTCACAAATTTTCAAGTATTTCTCAAATTTGGTGACTATGCTACTTGATATATAAAACTTCTCTTTGAAAAATGTTGCGTGTTATCTAATTTGTCAATTTTTCATGTTAAAACCTTCGGCCATATAGTGCTTTTCTATGGCATTTTGTGTCCATCTTCCAATGTGACCCATGCTCTAACATCCTTGCAGAAGGTTAGTGTAAAGAGTTGTCATTGCTATTAAGTACCTGGAAATCGGGACTTATTGATTCTCCTATATCCCCCCCCCCCCACCCCCACCCCAAAAATCCTTCTAATTTCACGAGTCTAACTTCTCATTCACTAATTGCTCCAATATTTAGTAAAAAAATTTGTAGTTATGCTTATGTGTCACATAGCGTTTCACTTAGTAATGCTTTATGGCCATTTATTGGGATGAACTTTGTCATACTTTTGCTATTATCTTGGCCAAAGTTGATAAATAAGAGTTATGCATCGCGGTTGAGTAATCATGAATAGATGGGCATTAGGGACTGACTTGATACCTCTCTGTGAAAGTGCTTATATATTCTTATCTGTTCTTCACCTGCACTTTCATGTTGGTAGTGATAATTTTTTTCTACTTCTAGGTTTTGTTATTCAGTTATTTCTAGTGAAATTTGGATTACCAAGTAGGTAGCTAGAGCAGAATCCAATTGCTATGTTGGTGGGTTAGTTGCAACTGCATCTAACCGTGTGCTAATCATATATTTTCCTATATGCTCTTCTAGTTGTTTCCAAAATTTTGTTGCTTGATAGCCATTGAAGTGGTCAACAAGGAAAAAGAAAAATAAAAGGAAACATATTTATTTCCTTAAATTGATGAATGGCAACTGAGATTTTCAGTTTGGATTTGCTGCTTCCAGATGGTCAAGGAGAGAATTACTATTTTGCTCGAAATTTTTGGAATGAGGCAATGCAAGTCAAAGGTTCTAAAGAGGCAAGGGGAAGTCCCAAAAGAACATGTATAGAAGTGGTGAAAAAAGATTTAAAAACTTTGTCACTAAATGAAGTCATGATACTTAATAGAGGAGAAGGGGAGCCTTGGCGCAACGGTAAAAGTTGTCATCATGTGACCTTGAGGTCACGGGTTCAAGGCATGGAATCAGCCTCTTGCAAAAATGCAAGGTAAGGCTGCCTACATTAGGCCATTGTGGCCCGCCCCTTCCCTGGACCCCGCATAGGCGGGAGCTTCGTGCACCGGGGCTGCCCTTTATACTTAATAGAGGGGAATGGATGTAACACCCCGGATTTTTAAGACAAATTTTTTTTTTTTATACATAATAATGGCATTTTAAATAAGAGCATTTTGGGATCCCATGAGAAAAGATTTATTTAACATTTTACTAAACCTATCTTAAAAACTCCGAGTGTTAATTTTCCTTTCACAAAATGGCGTACATGTAATTTAAACATAAATAAATAATCCGCGTATAAATCAACGTCAAATAAATAGGCGCCTTTATTTTAAATCAAATAAACGTCCAAAAGACAATAATAATATGGCCCAGGGTCTATCCATCATAACATCCCATATAAATGTCCAACATATGTCCAAAGATCTAAATCACATCCCAATATAAAATATACGATCCAAAATAAAAATCCAAATGATAATCTGTTTAATGACTCACATCAGCACATTCTATAGAAAAATGGTCTTGACGGCTCTCACAGCTTCTCAACAACCTTGCCTTTCCTGTTATCGCGCTCGAGACTAAGGCATTCCAAAACAAAGCAATGCCTCTGCAAGCTATCGCTTGTGTAGGTACATAGACAATTAATGTAATAAATGCGAGAAATAATGAACAATACCGATGAAAAATCTAACATTTATGAAGATAGTGATATCATAATGCCATGTTCAATAAATGCCAATTTATTCCATATCTTTAAAACATGAAATTCACGGAGTTAAAACATGACATGAATCAATAAAATGGAGCATACATCCGAGAATAAGGGCACCCTAAGGTAATGGGTCCCACCACATCGCACTTAACATCACACGATCGGTACACATAGTCAACCTGCGAGTGTCGTCACACCTGTGCATACCATCCATAACCATGCTCATCATGCATGCACACATAACAAGAATATGGGCCATCATGCGGTGTGCACCCTCCATGGGTATCAACCACGCCCGGCTCTCCGTCGACACCATAACGGGAGACTTAGCGTCTGTCCCCATGGAAAGGCTCGAGCCGTGGTGTGGACTATCCATGTTACCAAACCCCTACCGAATGCCATCTATGGGCGGTGTACTATCATATCACAAACTCATCACATCATAATCTCGGAAGGTGGGTGGTAGGCCACTATCCCTCCTAGCATGACGCCAAGGCGAGAGCACCGTCCATCAAATATAAAACACGGAAATCATATGTATATCTTTAAAACTCAAGAGCACTTATAGCTTGAAATCCCCAAGACATGCCCCTCATCACTGGGGTTGCTTTATAAAAGGACCCATTTCTTAAGCCTCTATACTCATTTCCATGTAAATCCATGCATTTTCTATATATATAATAAGAAATAAATCTCTAATTAAGCATAACTAATTAACATCATGCTTGTACAATCATTTTAAATAAGTTTATTCGGTAAAAAAGAATTCAATTTGGAATAACCATCACATGCACGCAATGTCGCATGAAATCCATGAGTAAATAAAAATCGCAATTTAAAAACACAATCACACATGATGCTATGTTTAAACATGGTTTAAAATCAAGGCAAAACATTAGTTGTCGTCACCTACCTGGATGTGAGATCACTAGCTTGCTTAATAACTCCCTTTAATTGGTATATTCAAGTGCACTGTACATGTCACATCACTATTTTAAAATTTTTCTAAATAAAAGTGGTCATTTCTAAGTTTTTAAGTTAAAACCAGGTGGGTATCGTCAATACGGTCCACAACGCATCTTTCGGATCGTGATTTGGACTCTACAGCTCCCAAAAATCAATTTTAAGTGAAAATACTTCATAAATTAATATTTATTAATTTATAGGGTGTTTAGCGGGTGCCTTGGTTTACACCGGCGGCTCCCGCTTTTACAGGGTTACACCGGCGACCGGTGTACACCGGGTTACCGTGACCCGGTTACAGGGTTACACGGCACCGAGTGTACATTGGGTTACACGGGCAGCCGGTTTACAGGTTTACACCGACGATGCGGAAACGGCGCTCGAGAAGACGGCAGAAGCTTAGGTCATCACCGGTGACCCTATGTGTCCAAATCACTTGGTTTTTGAACCATTTTGTTCAAAATTTTGTCTGAATTTCCATTTCTATCATCCTTTTGCATTGATTTCTCCAAAAACCATGTTTTTTTAAACGGTTTTTTCCCAAGTTCCTAAAAACATCCTCAGGTATTGGTTTTGGATTTTGGAGAAATCCACTAGTTGGATCACTCCCAAATTTAAAGGGTTTGCTCTTGGGTCTCTTGTGCACTTAGTTGGACGGTGCGATTTCCAAAACGGACAACGTTTGGTTGCGTGAAAATCACGCTCCAACAAGTTAGCGTGCACAAAGTTCCTAAAAAAATCTGATTTTTTCCTAATTTTTAAACGTTTTCCTAATTGTTTTTTCTATTTAATAAATACGAAAAACATAGGTTTTGAGGCTTACCTTGCACATGGCCGGAGTTGCCCGTGTGCAGGAACTCCACTTAGCCGGAAAATCTAAGTTTTTGCGGTAGGGTTTTGCGTGGCATTCGGAAACGCTCAAAGTGGAGCGTTTTGGCTCCTAGAGGAGCATAGATATAGGGTTTTAGAGTCTTGGGGAAGAGAAACTCTTCCCCACACGTCTCTTCCCACGTCTCTCCGGCGATTTTGCCGGACTGGTAGAGACGTGTGTAGACAGGGGTGCCGTTATCAATTTGGACCCTTGTGTAACACGTTTCTGTCAAAATACCAATTTGCCCTTACAACTTTGACGGCTCATAACTCCCTCGTTTGAGCTCCGTTTTTCGCGTTCTTGGTGGCGTTGGATTCGTATCGACGAGCACTTTCTAATTATTATGTTTTCAGGAAAAAATTTCATCCATAAATTTTTATTTTAATTTATTTAATAATTTCCTATTTTATCTTAAAAATTAAGGATATTACAATGGAGGAACAAGATTCATGTAGCCGACCCCTAATTTGGATAAGGTCTTGATGATGATAGATGATTTTTTTTTTTTTTTGGTATGTAATTGGGGTCTTTTTGGAATCACTCCTAACCATTCTTTATTAATAAAGATAGAAAAATTTACATATGTATTTTTTCATTGTAGTACTTCTCAATGATACGTCTTCAATTTGGAGGTATGGAAGAGAATGAACATCAGTGCCTTTAAATCGGCACGAGCTTTTAGACAAAAAGTCAGCAATAAAACTTGCCTATCTCTGTATATGATTTACTTTCTAGTAAGTAAATTGGTAAAGGCCCTTTAGAATACCTTTCTTAATACCAATGGCTTTCCAAGGACTTTTGAATTTGCTATTGATAGTCCCAATAGCAAGAGATGAATCTGATTGTCCCAAAGCTTACAAACTCCATTTTTTGTAAGCATTATGAACCCCCCTAGAGTAGCTTTCATTTCAAGGAGATAGATATCTTTTTGTGGTATATCTCCATAGAGTAGGCTGAGACAAGGCCACCATTTGAGTCTCTATTAAGATCCCCAATAAAACCACCATGGTCATCTAATGAAGCATCTAAATTTCATTGTCAATCAGTTTCTTTTAGAAACAAGCCATGGTATGCTTGACAATATGATTAGGTTTAATACAGAGGAGAATCTTTTCATTTCTTTCATTGTTAATTTCCTTGTGGTTGATATGACGACAAGCAACATCTGGAGGAAAATACCAAAACAAACTTCTTGTGGCCAAATTTACTTTCAAAGGTTTATATTCTTTTTGTACCATATGTGGTAAGTGGAGAACTCTGCCACTATCGGTCCTCAGCCCGGATAAAGGAGGAGGTTTTTTGCGTTAGGTGTCAGCTAGCAAGTTAGACCCATGGCAAACCCCATGCATGAATCGACTTTTGACATTCCCTGGGGCTAGGGCATTTCTCGTAAGTGACACATTGCATCGGATCCCAAATGCAGTGAAAAATGGACATGGGCTGCTTGGATGTTCCCTTGAAAGCAGCATGTTGTATCTTATCTCAGTTGCAGTTAAAAATAGGCAAGGGCTGTTAGAGTGTTCCCTTGGAAGTAACTTTGCATCAAAACCTAGGTGCAATGGATAGTATGCATGGGTTCCCACGCCATTTGGGAAGTGCACTGGTAAATAGGCTAGGTCAGGATAACAATATTCGTGTTGCTACATGGAATATGGACACTGTTGAATATAGCATAGTATCGTATAGGTTTACTTAGCCTTATTCTTAATTTTGTTTTATTTTTAGTCCCATATTATATAGTTAAGAGCATGTAACTATCCTTGTTTAGTATATTTTTGTGTTAAGTGTGAGGTGCAAAATCACCAGCACACATTCACCCATTCTAAGGGTTTCTCTCTCTCTCTCTTGGCTCCACTTTAACTTGGTGTCAGAGCCATAAGAGAAACCCTAATTATCTACCTTCTCCTTTACCCTTATGGTTTGGCCGTGTATCCATTCAGGCAATTCCTTTGGCGGCCGTGCTTCTTTACCGGTCACCCCTCTGTCGTTTTTGGCGTTCCCAAATCGCCGCTACTGCTGCCAGATTGTCGCTGCCATCGATCTTTGCCGCAGACCACCCAGAAGCTATCTCTATCTGTGCCATCAGTAAATCAGCCCCCAGATAAGTAATCATGGTTTTCAAAAATGGTATTTTCACTTCTGTAATTTCTGGATCTCCTGTTATTATGTCGAAGAAATTAATTGGTAGTGAAAATTATCTATCTCGGTCTGCCTCTGTGGAATAATGGTTTATGGGTAAAGGTTATGAAGACCATTTGGTCAAGAAAGAAGAAGATATTTCTGCTGCAGACAAAGTGCAATGAAACAAGATTAATGCACAATTATGTAGCCTATTATGGCAATCCGTGGATCCCAAAGTTTTACATCATCTTTGTGCCTATAAAGCATATTTCAAAATTTGGACCCAGGCCAAGGGCTTATACACGAATGATATTTAATGTTTTTACAAAGTTGTTTCTGACATTGTTCATATTAGACAGCTGGACAATCTTTTGACTTAAATAGGAAAGATTGTGTCCCTCAAGGAGGAGTTTTT
The DNA here is from genome assembly GCA_035236585.1 of Warburgia ugandensis. NCBI lineage: Eukaryota > Viridiplantae > Streptophyta > Magnoliopsida > Canellales > Canellaceae > Warburgia > Warburgia ugandensis. The sequence goes on along the minus strand of CP141132.1, from coordinate 73,654,431 downwards.
GTCTTTGATGCCTCCTACTGATGGTGCAGAAGCCCAACAAACACAGATCGATAAGTTTTTTATGGTGTTGACTCTCATTGGGCTCCACCCTGACCTTGAATCCTTCTGAGATCAAATTCTGGTTAGCCCTTTGGTGCCCTCATTGGATGAAGTATTTGCCCACTTGTTGCGTATTTTCTCTACTCAAATAGTTACTTTTGATGGTCCTTCAAATTCCTCAGTTTTGGCTTCTCAAGCAAACACTAGAGGCGGCCGTGGTGGTGGTCGTAATTGAGGACAGTGTCCTCAGCGCACATATTGTAATAAGATTGGAGACACTTGAGATCGGTGTTACCAACTGCACGGGCAACCTCCTCGCACTGTTAACATTGCCCAATCATCTAACACCTAGTTACCTGACTCATCTGAGGGCTCCACATCTCATAATATTACCCTGACTGGTAGTGACTATGATGCGTACCTCCAGTATTAGGCAGCCAAGTCATCTTCCGTTGCTTCTGTCGCTCAGACTAATAAGCCTAGCGTTTGCTTTAGTCTTCTTCTATTGGTCTGTGGATTCTAGACTCTAGAGCTTCTGATCACATATCTAGTAACAAACACCTTTTCTCCTCTCTTACTAGTTTTTCTACTTTACTTACTCTCACTCTAGCTAAAGATTCCAAAACTGTAGCTAAAGGCATTGGTTTGGCTCATCTCCTTCCTACTCTTCCTCTCACCTCTATTCTTTTGTTCCTGAGTGCCCATTTAATCTAATTTCCATCAGTAAAATGACTCGCACTCTTAATTGCTCTCTCACTTTTTCTGATAAATCTGTAATCTTGCAGGACCGGGGTATGGGGAAGACGACTGGTACTGGGTGTGAGTCTCAAAGCCTTTACCATCTCACATCACCTGTAGCTCCTGCTGCTTGCATCTTCACTGATTCTCCTGCTCTTATTAACAATCGTTTGGGCCATCCTAGTCTCTCCAAACTTCAAAAGATGGTCCCTCATTTTTCTACTTTATCATCTCTAGAGTGTGATTCTTGTTAGCTTGGAAAACATACTCATGTTTCGTTTCCTAAGCGTCTCAATAATCGGGCTATGTCCTCCTTTGAACTTGTCCACACTAATGTTTGGGGTTATAGTCGTACTATTTCTAGTTTGGGTTTTCAGTACTTTGTAACTTTTATTGAAGATTATTCTCGATGTCCTTGGTTATTCCTTATGAAGAATCAATCTGAATTATTCTCAAATTTTAAGAAATTTTCTACTGAAATTAAACTCAATTTAATATTGCTATCTATGTTTTACGTAGTGACAATGCATGAAAATATTTTTCTGCACCTTTTTCTTCTTTTATGTCACATTATGGAAATCTTCACCTGTCATTGTGTGCCCACACTCAACAAAATGGAGTAGTTGAAAGCAAAAATCGTCATCTCATAGAGACAGCCCACACTTTACTTCTTCATAGTCACGTTCCTTTTCGTTTCTGGGGGGATGTTGTTCTCACTACTTGCTACTTAATTAATCGTATGCCTTCTTTTGTGTTGCATAATCAGATTCCCCATTACATTCTCTTTCCCACACAACCTCTTTATCTTCTTCCTTGTGTTTTTGGATGTACTTGTTTTGTACACAACCTTGTAATGGGGCAAGATAAGCTTTCCGCAAAGGTCACAAAATGTATCTTTTTGGGATATTCCAGACTTTAGAAGGGGTATTGTTGTTATTCTCCTGACACTAATCGATATTTTCTCTTAGCAGATGTAAACTTTCTTTGAGTAGTCACCATTCTTATCATCCACTGTTGAGCCTCTTTCCATTTATGAAATTTTACCTCTTTCCTATATTTCCACACCTGCGGATGATGTCTCTCGTCTTCTTCAAGTTTATCATCGTCGACTTCCTCTTGAAGCTATTGCAGGTTTCACTAAAGTCCTTGGTGACAATCTCCTTGTCCCACCAGCTTCACCTACTTTGGCCTCGCGTTTGGTTGACAGCTTGCATATTGCTCTTCGAAAAGGTAATCGATTTACTTGTAATCCTCATAAAAAAGGGCAGCCCCAGTGCACGAAGCTACCAACTATGTGGGGTTTGGGGAAGGGGCGGACCACAAGGGCCTATAGTAGCAGCCTTACCTTGCATTTTGCAAGAGGATGATTCCACGGCTTGAACCCATGAGGTCAAGGTCACGTGACAACAACTTTTACCATTGCGCTAAGGCTCCTCTTCTCTCGTAATCCTCATCCTATCTATAATTTTTTGAGTTACCATTGATTATCTTCACCCTATTATGCATTTGTTTCCTCCTTGTCCTCTATTTCTGCTCCTAAAAGCACCAGTGACGCTCTTTCACATCCTAGGTGGCGACAGGCCATGGTAGACGAAATGACTGCTTTGCATGCGAATGGTACTTGGGGACTTGGTTCCTTTGCCACCTTGTAAAACTATAGTAGGTTGCCGTTGGATTTATACTGTTAAGATGAGTCTTGATGGACTAGTTGATCGACTTAAAGCTTGCCTAGTTGCTAAGGGTTATACTTAGATTTATGATCTTGACTATGGTGACACCTTTTCCCCAGTTGCGAAGGTTGCCTTTGTTTGATTATTCCTCTCCATGGCTGCTATGCGAAATTGGCCTCTTTACTAGCTGGATATTAAAAATGCTTTCCTTCATGTTGATCTAGCAGAGGAAGTTTATATGGAGCAACTGCTTGGCTTTGTTGCTCAGGGGGAGTCTAGTTTAGTGTGCAAATTGCGCCGTTCTCTGTACGGTTTAAAACAATCTCCTCGAGCATGGTTTGGACGAGTTAGCTTTGTTATTCAGGAATTTGGAATGCTTCGAAGTGAAGTAGATCATTCTGTTTTCTATTAGCATAACTCTTCGAGTCAATGTATCTATCTAATGGTCTAGGTGGATGACATTGTCATCACAAGCAGTGATCAGGATGGCATTCAGAGACTTAAACAACATTTCTTCCATCACTTTCAGACTAAAGACCTGGGAAAACTGAAGTATTTTTTGGGAATTGAGGTAGCTCAGTCTAGTGCAGGTATTGCCATTTCACAAAGAAAATATGCTTTAGACATCTTGGAAGAGACTGGTATGTTAGATTGTAAGCCCGTGGACACACCCACGGACCCGAATGTTAAGCTTGTACTAGGACAGGGGGAGCCTCTAGCAGACTCTGGAAGATATTAGAGACTTGTGGGTAAATTGAATTATCTCACCATTACTCAACTAGATATCTCTTTTGATGTAAGTGTAGTTAGTCAATTCCTGCAGTCATCGTGTAATAGTCATTGGGATGCTGTGGTTTGCATTGTTTGATATATTAAAGGAGCACTAGGTCAAGGTGTGTTATATGAAGATAAAGGCTGGACTCAAATTGTTGGGTGTACAGATGCTGACTGGCCTTACATATTGCATCTAATCCCATTTTCCATGAAAGGACCAAACACATAGAAGTGAATTTTCATTTTATTAGAGAAAAGATCTTGTCGGGATATATTGCTACTAACTTCGTCAATTCAAATGATCAACTAGCAGACATCTTCACGAAATCTCTCAAAGGACCTCGAATTAAATACATTTGTAAAAAGCTTGGTGCATGTGACTTATATGCTCTATCTTGAGGGGGAGTGTTGAATATAGCATATTATTGTATAGCTTTACTTAGTTTTAGTTTTGTTTTATTTTTAGTCCCACATTGCATAGTTAAGAGCATGTAACTATCCTTGTTTAGTATATATATGTGTGTGTGTTAAGTGTGAGGTGCAAAATCCTTAACACACATTCCCCCATTCTAAAGGTTTCTCTCTCTCTGTCTCTCTCTCTCTCTTGGCTCCACTTTAAAAGACTCATTGACATGTAAGAGTCTATAGGTAGTGGAACGATGAAAGCAAGAGAGTGAACATTGCTTATATCTATGAAACCAAGTGGAAAGGAATTAAAACTAGAGAAATAGATGGGCATAAGCTCTGGTACGTAGGAAAGGAAAATAATATAAATAGCGTAGGGATAGTGGTAGATAAAGAATTAAAGTTGTAGATGCGAAAAGAACCAGTTATAGAATTATACTAGTAGAAGTTGTATTAGGGGAGAAGATCATAAATGTTAGAAGTGCATACGCATTACAAGTAGGGTTAGAAGATAGAATTAAAAGATAGTTTTGGGAAGATATAGAGGTAGTCATGCAAGACATTCTTAACAGATAGGGGACATTTATATGAGCAGATTTTAATGGTCGTATAAGAAAACAAAAAGAAGGATTTGATAGGGTACATGAAGGGTATGGTATTAGAGAAAGAAATTAGATGGGGGAAGCTCTACTTGATTTTGCCTAGCATGTAACCTAGCTATAGCAAACACATACTTTGGAAAGCAGGACGAACACTTAATAACCTTTTAAGCTAGACTATATATAAAAGCCAAATAGACTTTTTTCTACTTAGGAATACCAAAGATCAATGTGTAAGGATTGTAAGGTGATACCCGGTGAGAGTCTCACCTCATAACATAGATTAATGGTTATGGATATCTATATTAAAGCATAGAAGAAAGGAAATGAACTTAATAGGTCTCAAAAAACTAAGTGGTGTAACTCAAAAGGAGAAGATAACATTATTTATAAATGAGTTGATAGTAGAAGGAAACTGGAATAATGAAATAGAAATAAACACCATGTGGACTAATATGACCATGCCCATTAAGAAAGTGGCAAAAGATATCCTAGGAGTATCTAAAGGCAAAAGGAAACCAATAACGGAAACTTGGTGATGAAGTGAAAAAGTGCAAAAAGTTATTAAAGAGAAATTGGTGCATTTTAAAGCATGTCAAAGGACTAAAAATAATGAAAACTTTGAGCAATATATGAATGCTAAAAAGATTGCTAGTAGAGTAGTAAGGCTAAACTCAAGGCATATGATGATCTCTATAATAGATTAGGATCAAGAGAAGGTGACAAAGATGTGTTTAAACTCGCAAAAGTAAGAGAAAAGAAGGGTAAGGACTTAGACCACATAAATGTCTCACAAATGAAGACCAAAGGGTACTAATCAAAGATGACGAGATCAAACAAAGATGGGAAAGTTACTTCCATGAATTGCTAAATGGCATTTACTCTGAGAATATAGGGATTGAAAGTACTGTAAACTCAAATAAAGGTGGGCATTATAAATATGACCATAGAATTAGAATACCTAATGTGAAAGAGGCATTGAAAAAGATGAAATCAGCAAAGCCCTGGGGCCTAATGGTATATCAATAGAGTTTTGGGAGTATATGGGAGATATTGGAGTAGTTTGGTTGACAAAGGTTAACAAGATTTTAAAATCGTAGAAAATGTTGAATGAATAGAGGAAGAGCTCTATTGTACCAATTTATAAGAATAAAGGAGACATACATAATTGCACTAATTATCGGGGAATCAAACTTATGAGTCATACCATGAAACCTTTCGAAAGAGTGATTGAGAAGAGGCTACGGCCTAAGACGAGTGTATTGGAGAACCATTTTGGTTTTATGCCTGAGAGGTCTACCACAGAAGCTATTTTCCTGCTTAGACAATTGATATAGAAATATAGGGAGATGAGGAAGAACCTCAACATGGTTGTTATTGAAAAAAGCTTATGATAGGGTCCCCAGAAAGTTAATATGTTGAGTGTTGGGCAAGAAAGGGGTTTCATGGGGGTATATAGACATAATTAAGGATATATATGAGGGAGTGGTAAAAACATTAGCACCATTAGTGAAGAAACTAGAATTTTCCTATCATTATAGGATTATAGCAAGGATTGGCATTGAGCCCTTACCTTTCACCTTGGTTATGGACGAGTTAACAAAACATTTGCATTAGGAAATTCCATAGTACATGTTTTTTGTAGATAATATAATTTTGACTGAAAAGACGAGAGTGAATAGACACAAAGTTAAAGTTATGAGAGATGCATTAGAATCTAAAGGATTTAAAATTAGACGAACTAAGATAGAGTATATGGAATGTAATTTAGCAAGGAGAGAAGTGGATGTGAACACCAATAAAGATTAATAACCAAGAAGTCCCCCTAAAAGAACACTTTTGATACTTGGGATCGATAATTCATCAAAGCGGAGTGATTAAGAGGAAGGTTGTCCTAAGAATCCAAGCTTGTTGGAACAAATGAAGATGTGCCTCTAGAGTTATGTGTGACTATGATGGGTCTGCTATTGAGATTCAGCTATAAATTCCAATAATCAGAGTAAAAACTCAAGGTGATGTTTATTTCTCTTGGTATTCCCACAATCATTTTAGAACTCAGGCATGGAAGAAGAAAAAAAGAAGCATTACAACCAGGCACTCCTGGAGTCCCCACTGCCAGTCTCCCTTACTTTCCTTCTCCTCTTTTTTCCCCCCACCTACAGTCCCCCCTCACTCCACTTTAATCTCCTCCTAACTTTCTAACAAACTCATTCTTCCCAGCCATTCTCTCACAAACACATGTCACATCTCCCTCCTTGAGGCACGTGTTTTTCTTCTAGAGTATGAGTGATGTATGGGTGGTGCATCATTACCCTCCCCTATTAGTTTCACATTGTCCTCAAGGTGAAAGGAGGGAAATTGGGCATCTAAAATAGTATAAATCTCCCAAGTATTGTCACATTCTAGTAGATCTTGCCATTTAACCAAAACCTCCCTCTAGCCATTCGGAAAAACCCTAATCTATCTAATAGCTTTCCAATTCGTCTGCTAAACTGGAAGGCAAAGGTTGGGTGAGAGAAGGGGTTGTCAAGGATTGTTTAAGTTGGGAAACATGGAAAATTGGATGAATTTTGGTAGTAGTTGGCAGCTCCAAACGATACGCCACTTCTCCCACCCGTTCCAACACCCGAAAAGGACCATAGAATCTGGGATTTAACTTTTCATTTGGCCTCCTTGCCAATCTTTTGAACTTAAAAGGTAGTAATTTGAGGAAAACCAGTGCCCCAACTTCAAATTGAACATCTCTGCACTTCTTGTCTTCCTAGGATTTCATCCTAGCTTGGGCAGTTAATAAGTGTTCTTTCAACTCTTGTAGGATAACATTCCTATCCATCAGTTGTTGATTGACTGCTTCTACAACCGAGCCCTCATTAGTGAGGCGCAGTAGTATAGGTGGCTCACGGCCATAGAGGGCCTTGAAGGGGGTCATTCCAGTAGCACTATGATAGGTGGTGTTAAATTAGAATTCGGCCCACGGAATCCACTTAGGCCATTGTTTAGGATGACTGGAAGTGAAGCAACGAGGGTAGGTCTCCAAGCAACAGTTGACAACCTCTGTTTGCCCATCTGTCTGTGGGTGATAAGCAGTGCTCATCTTTAGGACAGTTCCTGCTAGTTTGAATAGTTCTGTCCAAAACTGGCTGATAAAGAGGCAATCGTGATCGGATACTAAGGAATGAGGATATTCGTGTAGCCTTACTATTTCCTTAGCAAAGATGGTTGCAACATCCTGAGCTGTAAATGGATGCCCCAAGCTAATGAAATGGCTATATTTTGTGAGACGATCCACGACAACAAGGATTGTATCCACCCCTTGTGATTTGGGTAATCCTCCAATAAAATCCATGGACAGGTCATCCCAAACTTGGTTAGGGATGGGTAATGGCTGACGAAGACCCCCGGGCTTTAGTGATTGATACTTGTTTCTTTGACAGACATCGCAAGAGGCAACAAATTGCTGTACATCTCTTCTCATTCCCTCCCAAAACACCACATCGGAGAGTCTCTTGAATGTTCGGAAAAACCCAGAATGTCCCTCATTCGGGGTAGAGTGAAATTCTGTAAGCAAGATCGGAATTCGAGGGGAATATTTTGGAAGGACTAGCCTGCCCTAAAAGAATAGGCATCCATTCTGCAATGAAAAACCAGTATGACTGTTGGGATTGGTCATGAGGTCTTGTATAATAGACTTGAGTGTATCTTCCTGCTGAACTTCCTCCTCCAGTCCTGACAATCCTTCACAATGGACAGTGGAGAGAGCCATCAAGTCGCCAAGTGTAGCCGCTTCAGAATTTGTGTAACAGTTTTCTGGGCGGGTAGGGGAGTGAACAGAAGCCTGAATCTCAGCTTTCCGAGAAAGAGCATCAGCTACACGGTTCTAACTTCCTGGCTTGCATTGGATTTCAAAATCAAACCCAATGAGTTTGATCAACCATTTCTGTTATTCGTGATTAAGCACGCGCTGGTCTAGCAGGAACCGAAGGCTCTTCTGATCTGTTTAGATTACGAAGTGCCTGCCCAGTAGGTAGTGACACCTTTTCTGTATAGACAATACCATAGCCATGAGCTCTCTCTCGTAGACTGACTTGGATTATGATTGGGAGGTGAGAGCTTGGCTAAAGAAAGCAATTGGCCTTCCTTCTTGCATGAAGACAGCTCCAACTCCCTTTCCTGATGCATCTGTTTCTAAAACAAACTATTTAGTGAAATCAGGAATGGCCAACATAGGGATGGTCGTCATGGCTTGTTTCAATGTGTCGAATGCAAGCTGCGCCTCGGAACTCCATTTGAACCCATGTTTCTTCAACATGTGAGCAAGTGGTGTTGCAATCAAGCCACATTGTCGGAGAACTTGCGGTAATAGCCCGTAAGGCCTAAGAACCCTTGCAGCACCCGAAAGTCTTGTGGTACTGACCAGTTAAGCATGCATTCTATTTTGGAGGTATCAGCTGCTACCTCACAGGCGGAAATCACATGGCCAAGGTATTCAAGTGTAGGTTGTGCAAATAGACATTTTTTTCTGTTGACAACCAGTTCATGCTTATTCAAAATCTGTAGAACAGTGGTTAGGTGTTCCAAGTGTAGATTTATATTAGCACTATAAACCAGTATGTCATCAAAGAAGACTGGCACGAACTTACGAAGGTGCGAGCGGAAGATGTCGTTCATGAGGGATTGGAAGTTTGATGGAGCATTGGTCAGTCCGAAAGGCATGACCATAAACTCATAGTGGCCTTCATGCATTCTAAAGGCAGTCTTGGCAATATCTTCTTCTTTGATACGGATTTGATAGTAGCTAGACCTGAGATCTAGTTTGGAGAAAACCGTAGCCCCACCCAACTCGTCTAGTAACTCATCAATCATTGGAATGGGAAACTTGTCAGGAACGGTGATCTTGTTTAAGGCCCTGTAATCTACATAGAATCGCCAACTGCCATCTTTCTTCTTCACCAATAAGACTGGGTTTGAGTTGGGGCTAGTGCTAGGGCAAATGATTCTGACTTCCAACAACTCCTTAATGATTTTTTCAATTTCATTCTTCTGGCAATGGGGGTATCTATATGGTCGGATATTCAGAGGCTGAGCATTGTCCTTGATACAAATAACGTGATTGTGTGTGCGGCTTGCTGGTAATTGCAGGGGTCGGTCAAAGATATGTGAAAACTGCATCAATATTGGTGTCACTCGTGGATGAATTGTAGACTCTTGAGATGCAGCGTCAATCCATAGCCCTTGGTATTCAATCATGAAGCTATCACGGGCACTAGGTATGAGTCTCTGGATGGACTTGAGAGAAAGCGATGACTAAGCTAGGGAAGGGTTGCCGCGGAGTGTGACTCGCCTGCCTTGCACTAAGAACTGCATGGTAAGATTGTCGTAATTAGCAGAAACATCACTGAGAGTCTGTAGCCATGCCACGCCGAGAACAAGATCGGTTCCGCTTGAGTCAAAGAGGTGGAAATGGTTCTGAATCATAACCCCAGGTAAGTGGAGCGTTAGATCCTTGCAAACGCCCGATCCCTTGACTTTGGTATCCATCCCCCACTTGGACATCGAAAGTCTTGGTGGCAGTCACCGGCAACTGCAACTCGGTGACCAGTTCCTGGGCCATGAAATTGTGGGACGCTCTTGTGTCAACCAAGACCACCACCTCCTGTTGCCCTAGATAACCCTACATCTTCATGACGGTTGCTATGGATATATCCACGATCGCCTGCATCGAGAGTTCATACTAGGGTGCTTCATCTTCATGAGATGGGGCTTCGTTGGTGGTCGGAGGGGTCACTAACTTTGTTTCCTTATCCTCCTTTGCCATTAACAGCACTTGAAGCTGGCGGTTCCTGCATCTATGGCCCAGAGAGTACTTTTCATCACATTTGAAACATAACCCTAACGATCGTTTGTGATGGAGTTCGCTTTCTGACAGTTGTCGATAAGCTTCGCATCGGTCTAGAGGGGGTTCGACGGTGCGAGTGGGCTTCTCAGTTCGAAATCTAGTTTTCTTTGTCGTCTTCATCGGCCTGGTCAGGTTTGGCGTGAAATGACGAAATTGCCCCCGTTGAGCCGATTCAGAGAATGGGCTCCGCCCGGAGTTATTGTGGGTTGCTAGTGACTTGGGCCCAGGGCCCGTTCGATTTCCAGGGGCCTTGACTCGTTCTACGGCTTCATTCTTCTCCTTTACCTTTTGGGCCAAGTCCATCAGCCCAATTAGGGAAGCAGACCGGAATAACTTTACCTCAGCCTTTAGATCTTCCTGGAGCCCTTTAAGGAACACCCCTTTTAGTAGCTTGTCGGGTAGGTCTACCAGGGGTCTCGACAGGAGGTTGAAATCTTGGCGGTACTCAGTGATGTCTCTGCTGGAGAGAGAGCAACGCCTCATAGTCGTCATCAGACTGTGAAGGTTTGAATCTCTAGAGAAGGGAAATGTAGAAGAGGGGCCACGATTAGATCGGGGAGCGTGAATTCGTCCAGAGAAACCAGTGAAGGACTTCTCCTTCCAGACAAACCAATGCCGTTGTCACCCTTTTGCTGTTAGAGATACGGTTGACGGTTGAGTTGGAAATAACACTCGGCCTGGCACAATCAACCGTAAGGATCGTTTTCGTCAAACACAGGTAGATCTAATCTACGGGGATGATGTTCATACCTCTAATTCTCTGGCATCTAGTCGCCTCCTCCCGATGTCTCTCTGATCTCTAAAGCTCTGGCTCTTCCTCTATCTCTGGCCAGGTTGGGCAACGTATCAGCACCTTCCTCCTTTTGCCGCATCCAATTCCGGATCTCCAATAGGTATTCCCCAATGGCTGTCATGTTGGTTTGTAGTTTTCTGACATCCTCCTTCATGCAACCAAATTCTGCTCTCATGTTTTCCACTTCCTTGTCCATGTTGTCTGCTTTCTCCGATCGAGTTCTTACCATTCCCCCACAATTGGGCGAGGCTCTGATACCATCAATAGGTCTACTATTGAGATTCAGCTGTAAATTTCAGTAATCAGAGTAAAAACTCAAGGTGATGTTTATTTCTCTTAGTATTCCCACAATACAATTCTCGTTTCAGAACTCAAGCATGGAAGAAGAGGAAGAAAAGAAGCATTACAACCAGGCACTGCTGGAGTCCCCACTGCCTTTTTCCCCACTCCCCCGGGAACCAATCCCCCTTACTTTCCTTCTCCTTTTTCTTCCCCCTGCCTACAATCCCCCCTCACTCCACTTTAACCTCCTCGTAACTGTCCAACAAACTCATTCTTCCCCGCCATTCTCTCACAAACACGTGTCACATCTCCCACCCTGAGGCACGTGTTTTTCTTCTAGAGTGTGTGACGTAGGGGTAGTGCATTAGATTAGACGATGTTACTCAAAATAAAAGGAAAATTCTATAGGATGGTTATAAGGCTGGCCATGCTTTATGGATTAGAGTATTGGGTAGTTAAGGAATAACATGTACATAGGATGAGTGTCGCTGAAATGTGGATGTTGAGGTGAATGAGTGGCAAGACAAGAAAGGATAGAATTAGAAATGAAAACATTAGAGGAAACTTAAGAGGCTCCAATAGGTTACAAGATGAGGGAGATTAGACTTAAATGGTTTGGATGTGTCTAACAGAGACAAAAAAATAGCATTAGTTATGTGAAGCCTTGGCCGATGAGGGCGGGCTAATGAGGGCAGGCCAAGTGGGCTGGCAGGCTTCTAGGCAAGGTGAGGGACTGAGAGTTAGTCCCACATCGCTAGGGGGAAAGTTATTGGGCTGTTGATAAGAGTGCTGAGGACTTTCCTTGCAACGAGGCCTTTTCCCCTACGGGGGGAAGAACAAAACTGTGGGTGGGCTGAGTGGTATGGGCTCCAGTTTGTTGACACGGACAATATCATTGCAAGGTGTGGGCCCTCGGGTTGTTACAAGTGGTACATAAGTAATCAACTTCTAGGTGGAGGTTTGGTTTGTGCAAATTGGGTCATATGTGGTTATGATGTGTCTAATTATATCAAGAGAGGATTGATAGGCATCGATTTATATGATGGATTGAGATAAGAAGGTATGACATGTTGTGGAATAGCTTATTGATGTTGACTTTGGAATTATTATCACGATTACCATATATTGTGGTGTGAGGATGACTTGAGAATTGTTCAAAGAAAGTACATGTTAGATTTGTCTCGCAAACTTGAGCAGACCTTGGAGAGTTGCGGCCTGATATGACAATTGAGGAGGGATATGTGCGTATATTAGATGCTAAAGTCAAGGAATTGAGGACCAAAACTATTTCATTAATCAAAGTCCATTGGCAGCATCATTCATTGTAGGAGGCCACGTGGGAGACAGAAGAGGAGATGCAAAGGATCCACCCAGAGTTATTTACATGGGGATATGTATCGAAATTTCGAGGACGAAATTTTTATAAGGTGGGAAGGATGTAATAACCCCAAAATTTAACCCTAAATTAGTAATAAAATAAGATAAATTAATTAAAAATTTTATGCATAGAATTTGGCTTTGAAATCACTAAAACTAGAAAGTACACGTCGATATGAATTGAACGGTATAAAGAATGTTGAAAATGGAGTTCAGATGAGTGAGTTATGACCATTTTAAGTGTAAGGGTAAATTTGTAAATTGCAAAGGACGTAAATTAAAGGGAGTCGTTTTGATAACTACACCCCTTTTCCACTTCCATTAGAGTTCTAATGGAGGAAGGCACTGATCTACCTTCCATTCGGCAAAATCGGGATTTAACTTATTAAATACAAGTTTCCCCTTCCATTCCCATGCCAAACAACCAGAGGAGAACCCATGTTTTCCCTTGTGCACGTCGCGAAAACGAGTTGAAGTTTGCACGTACTAGAGGGCTCTGATCTCCCATCTCCGGCTCTAATCAGGTAAGTTACATGCTTTAACTTGTTAATTATCTTGTTTTCCAACTTTCCCCTAACAGATCTAGGCTAGATCGGATCAAAATGGCCGTTGGATGGCCTATGGATTCAAAACCGTGGAGCATGGTTAGACCCATGTTAAAGACACCTCAAATGAGAAATCTAAGCTGTTCATTGTAATCTTTGGACCCAAAAACCCTAGGAACGGTGAAAACAGATAAAAAATTGGAGCTTCTGGGGCTTTGATCAAGCCAAAACAAGGTGGACGGCTTGGGCTCATCGTCCCTAATGGACAGTGCGCCCAAGATGCCCATCGGGACGCACAGACGCGACGCGTGCATGTGGGTGATCCGTCGCACGCGTGCTTATCGCACACGCGCGCAGGACGCTCTTGTGCGTTGTCTCGGATGTCTGGAACACACTGGGTGTCCTAGGCGCGTAGTGCGCTGGTGTAAGCCAGTGCAAACTGCACCGCCCGTGTAAGTCGGTGCACGCGTACTTACCCCTATAAATTAATATATTAATATTAATTTATGAAGTCTTTTCACAAAAAACTTAATTTTGGGAGCTACAGAGGTCCAAATCATGAGCGGAAACATCCGTTGCGACCGTATTGACGACGCGGACCTAGATTTAGCTTGAAAACCTACATTTAACTACTTTTAGATTAGTTAAATTATAAAATATTAATTAATAACTTAGAATCGACTGATCAAAAGGTGATCAGGCCTCAAGACTTGAACAATGAGATAAAATATGATAATAAATAGGGGTTCTAAGGGGCATATTAGCGCGACTACTCTAGAAATTGATCTAAACCATTGGTTTGAACCAGATCTTGGGAAATTATTGATCTAAGGATGATCTGACCATCAGATTAAGGTATAAAAGTTAGATACACATAAAAATGAACAGATGGACATGAGATGAGACTAAATTAAGAACCAAATCATAATTAGAGATTGTAGAGGATGATCCAATGGTTGGATCATCATAGATTCTATTATAATATCATAAATAACACGAAATAGTATTGTGGTACTGACAGGTACATCTGAACGTATAAGCTATGAAGATTATATGCTTGAGTTGGGTGATCTCATATTGAGGTAGGTGACGACATTTAATGTTTCGTTTTGATTTTAAAACCTTGTATTATCATGACATCATGATTGATTGTGATCAAATTGTACTTATTATTAGTTGATGATTTTGTGAGATTTAGAGTTTTATGTTATGATCGCTATTTGATTTCAATCATGTATTGAATGGATTATGACCGATGGTTTCATGAGATTGAGATTATCTACTTATGCACAATTAGAAAATTATTTTTCTTTATTGCATCACTGAAATTGATGAGTTTTCATGAGAAAGGAAAGTGGAGGCTTGGTGGCAGGTCCTTTTAGAGGCTAACCCCAGGATGAGGGGCATGCCTTAGGGATTGCGAGTCATGAGTGCTCTTGGTTTTTCGACATACATGATTTTCGTATTTTGTGTTTTATGACGGGTGCTCTCACTTGGTGGATGTCATGTTAGGAGGGAGAGGGCCGGCCACCCACCCTTTGAGATTTGTGATGTGATATGATTGTGATATGATAAACACCTGCCTGCAGATGGCTTTTGGTAGGGGTTGGTAACATAGATAGTCCACACTACCGGTCCGGGCCTTTCCATGGGGACGGACGTTAAGTCTCCCGTTATGGTGTCGATAGGGAGTGACTGTGGTTGAGACCCTGGAGGGTTGCCACTGCGGCATGACGATCCATACTCTTATTCTGTGTGTTTGCATGATGAGCATAGAGATGTGATGGTATGCCTAGGTGTGACGACACTCAGAGGTTTGATATGAGTACTCATGATCTTTGATGCGAGTGTATGGGACACTCGTGGGACCCGCGTACCTTGAGGGTACCCTGTTGTTATTGTATGCTCATTTATATGAGATTATATTATGTTTAAATCCATGAGATGCATGTTTTATCGTATATGATGTTTTGAGATTTTATTAGCATTGCTTAAAATAATTATATTTTTACAAAAAATTGCTTTACTCATTGTATCAATATAATTATTTGATTTTGTTCCATTGATATACATTATATGTCTATGTACCTACCAAGCATTGCTTGCTGAGACATTGCGTTATTTTTGCAATGCCTCAAATATTAAAGAAAGACAGGACATATGAGGAGTTAGAAGAATAGTGATCGAGAAGTCTCATTTAGAGGTATGTTTTGATTTCACATGGACTGTGTATGTATATATATGTTATTGGACTTGATTATACTGTTATGGGAATGTGGCTGATGACTGGATGATCCTGGAATAGTAAATCTATTTTAAACATGTTTACTTGGAAAAAAAAATAAAATCTTGTTTTGCGTCAATGGTTGACCTCGGGATTTTTCTAAAAATGAAAATCGATTGAAATTGTTTTTCACTGTTTTGGTTTTTTTATATTATAAAATTGGGTCCCCACCTTTTGAAAAGTTAAAAAAAAAAAGTATTGAAAAACCCGGGTCGTCACAGTTGGTGTCAGAGCAAGTTCATCCACTCACAGCCACTCCTAAAAGTCCATGTGAAAGATGATAGTCCAAGGTGAGAATTAGAATTGGTAGGAGCTAAATGAGTAAATCATTTAATAAATTACAAAACTAGAATAAACACCATTTAATGATGTTGGGAGTTGAACTAGAAAGTGGAAGGATAGAGTGAAAATTATGTATAGAGTTGAATCATATCATTAATAGACAATGATTCAAGTGGGAGACGTGAATATTCATTGAAAAAGAAAAATGATCAACTAAAGGAAAAGTAAATTCTTATGAGAATGATGAAGCTCTTAAGGGTAAGAAATCATTACATGGCATGCATGAGTTAGTGTCTCTAGCTGAGAATATTCGTATTGATAGATGATCGCTAAGGGAGAAAATGTATTGTGAATATAATATCTTATGAGAGAACAGTAGGTATGACGCTTTAGAGAGTACAATGGTTAATGGTGAGGAAAGATTCATAATAAAGATTGTGAATCAGTTCTCTGGATGAAAACTTTAATATATAATAGAAGATATGTGTATATAAATTACTTTCATGAATTCAAGTTATAACTTGGACTATGTTTATAAATTTTGAAAGAGTATAAAGGCTATTATAACTGCAATTGAGCAAGATCAGTGATGAGTACAACAAATGAGAACTTGAGAATTTTAAGGAAGTATTGTATTCATTTAAACTTGAGGTGGATTTAGTTGAGGAATAAATTATAGTATGAATGAAAATCATTGACAATTGATGGAACAATATTTAATATTTCATAGATGAATTATTTGATCTATAAGTTGAAATTTATAAGTCTTTATGCAGAAAATAAAATAAAATAATAATACTGATAAATAGACATTGGTGATAAGTTAATGTCACGAATTTTATTGGGATTTTAATTATGATGGAAAGTGTATAGCCCTGGAGGATGTGATAAATGTTTGATGAGAATAATTGTTACGTATTGATTATAATGTGGTCTAAAATAGCTAAGAAAGTCATTATGAAATATCAAGCACGTTGGATGTGAGGTTGACGATTATAAATGATTTGATAAATATGATCATAGAATATTTGATTTGTTAAAGAAAATGAAATAGTTGAAGCGAGAACACCGAAAATGTGATTATGAGAATTCTAATTATGATTGTTTGAGAGATCACATTCCTCCATTGTCGAGACTTTTATATGAAAGACTCTTAAAAAGGCTAATGATGGCCAGTATCCTTCTCTTATGAGCATTTGGTGATACGGTGAAAGTTGTTGCTTTAGAGCAGAGAAATTAAATGGGTCAACAGTATTGAACTAGAATATTTAATTGATTGATAGGCCCCTGATTTTTTTTATGTTGGGTAAGGAGGCTACAATAGATTATGATATGTTGACACCTGGATTGAGAAATCAGAAGATGGTAGTGCATCCTACATTGGTGACAAAGGCAATAAAATTGGACTTTGCATTATCGAAAGATATTCTCTTAGGACTTGAACTGAGCATAGAAACTCGGACATGAGTAGTTTGAGTTAGCCTAGAAAGAGCAAGATATTTTTTTTTTATTAACATAATTATAGGGGTCACTGAGCTAGTAACATTGATTAGACAGGATTGGGATGTGAACAAGAGAAAGTAAATTAGTAAAAGAATAGGCACCTAGACAGCTATGTCTTCGAGTTAATAGATTATTGCAATAACGATAATAGCAGCAACAACAGCCATTATAGCTACAATCCTTTAAAATGTTTTGACTGTGGGGAGATAGAGTATTTGATAGAGACTGTTTGGTAAGACCGTGAGTCAAACTAACTAACATTGGAGATGGGGCAGAAATGGCTCCACATTAGCGGTGATGAATCTCTGTCATTACTTGGAAGCAAGTATAGACCTCGATTTGGGCAATAGAAAATATTTTCTTAATTTCTAGTAAACATGCTCAAATACTTATTGATGTAGTATCTAGCGGATTTGGACTTTATGTGTTAGAGCTTTAAGGAATATATTGGGAATATATGGCAGTAGCTAGGATTAGATGTAAGAATACTGGTGAAAGGGTTATGGAAACTTGTAAGTATGACTAGGGACGAGTGGTGGAGATAACAAGAAATAGGATGAATGTTGATTTCATCTCACTCGATATGATTGATTGCAATATAATCTTTAGAATGGATTCTCTAATATGGAGATAGTGATTTCTATGATAAGAGGATTACTTCTGGTGTAACTGGACAGTTATTGGCCTCACTTATGTAAGAAGAGGCATCTTTAAGAGTTGTGTTATTTCTATCTTAAAGGCAGTACGGTACTTTTTAGAGGTTACTAAGTATTTCTTAATTGTAAGACTATGGGGTACCATGAGCAACTATGGAATAAGCACAAAGATGATGTGCAAAAAGTTTATGATTTTGCCTAAGGAGTTTCATGATTTTGCCACAAGGGGTTGATATTGATGTTAGTTAGACATAGCATTACTTACTCTGAAGGCCATGTGAGATGTTCCTAATTGAGTTGACAAAGTTCTAACTATATGAGCTTTTGAGAGTTTTGACAGGCCTAGTGGGTCTTCGTGAAGTGCATTAGTCTTCTTCATGAGAAGAGAGCTAGATCTTTACTATTATGCACAGAGTTACGTTCGTTTGATAATACTGCGGTAGAAAACTAATAATTTAAATCCTATATTGATGATTTAATTGATTAATTCCTCATGGTACTTGGTGTCTGTAGAGAGTGAGTTGATGTGTGATTATACTCAGCCTACGATTCTACGTATGACGCCTTTAAGATGATTTTTAAAACTTGTCATGATTGTTACTAATTCTGGATGGTAAAAATCGGTGGAACCAATACACTGACAACATGTATGGATATGATGGGTCGAATCTTCAAATGTTACTTTGATGAGCCATGATTGGGTTAATAGATAGTATTATTGAATACGTCACGAACATAGAGGGGCACAAGGAATCATTGTGCATAAATCCAAAATGACTAAGGGGTCATCATTTATTGCAAACATTATAGCATGAGTTTTGGTCAAAGGAAGTGAATTCCCTTTACGAAACACTTGGAATAACAGAGGAGTTGTTTATTGAGACTGTGATGGGCTGAGAGTAGCCAAATTGGTGACTGAGGTTCATAGTTCCTTAGTCTTATCAAATGCGGACACCATATAATTGAGTTTCACCAAGATATCAATGATATTTAATATTATGTGAGATTATTCCCTTATGATTAATCAAGTTTCAATTTACAATCAATGCTGGTGAGTAACCAATGAGGGCAAGTGCTAGACACATTGGTAGACTTTTAGGTGGCGAGCTCTTAAGTGCTTACAATACGGTCATAATGCAGATTGGTTCTCATTGGCATAGAGTCCTGTTGGTGAGTTGACATGTTGTTGTTGTGACTAGCATATAAATTTCTATTTGTGAGCTATATGCTGTGATTTTGAATTGGTAAATGACTTCCTATATGTTAACAGAGATACTCTAAATCAAGCAAATGTAGTAAGATAACTAGTACTAAGTGGTATCAGAGCCAGACCCCGACCTGGTGTGGGTGGCTAGCCGCACGCGGGCGCTCGCGTGTGGTAAGACACGCGGGGACGCGTGTCCCCTAAGGGGGAGAGGTTGTGAAGCCTTGGTCGATGAGGGCGGGCCAAGAGGGCTGGCAGGCTTCTAGGCAAGGTGAGGGACTGAGAGTTAGTCCCACATCGCTAGGGGGAAAGTTACTGGGCTGTTGATAAGAGTGCTGGGGACTTCTCTTGCAACGAGGCCTTTTCCCCTACGGGGGGAAGAACAAAATCGTGGGTGGGCTGGGTGATATGGGCCCCAGTCCGCTGACACGGATAATATCATTGCAAGGTGTGGGCCCTCGGGTTGTTACAAGTTAGAAGGAGTGAGGTAATCCAAGTCAAAGGTTCTAAAAGGCAAGGGAAAGGCCCAAAAGAACGTGGATAGAAATGGTGTGAAAAGATTTAAAAACTTTAAGATTAAATGAAGCCATGATAATTAATAGTGGAGAACAGAGGAACAAGATTCATGTGACTGACCCCTAATTGGGATAAGGTCTTGTTGATGATGTGGTAAATGGAAGAAGAAAAAGCAAGTTTCAAAGCATGGTTACTTGGTGTATACCTTTAAAATGAGAAAGAATCCAAAGTCCTTCTTCAAGGGGAGAGAGGAAGGCTATTTGTCAAAACCCAAATCTCCACAAGATAGATTGGCAAATTCAATTTGTGTATGAACCACCAAAGAAGAAGTGATTAACTATTTATGATTCCTACTTGCTTAGACGATTTATTCTACTTTCCTAAACAAATAGGCATTTCCTTCTAGCATTTGCTTTACCCAACTTTGTTCAATCGAATGAAATCAGGAAAGGCCCTGTGGGGTGATGGTATACAAATAGAGGTTTGGAAATATATGGGAGACACTGGACTAATTTGATCGTAACAAGATTTTAAAATCAAAGAAAATGCCAAATGAATGGAGGAAAAGTTCTATCATACCAATATATAAGAATAAAGGAGATATATAGAGTTGCACTAATTATTGTGGGATCAAACTTATGAGCCATACAATGAGACTTTTGAAAAGAGTGATTGAGAAGAGGTTACGACATGAAATAAGTGTATCCAAAAACCAGTTTGGTTTCATAACTGTGAGGTCTACCATGGAAGCTATTTTTCTCCATAGACAATGGATGAAGAAATATAAGGAGAGGAGGAAGGACACCCACATAATCTTTATTAACTTAGAAAAAGCTTATGATAGGGTCTCTAGAGAGTTAGTATGGTAGGTGTTGGGAGAGAAAAGGATTTAACGGGGATACATAGACATAATCAAGGATATGAATGAGGGAATGTTAACAAATGTTAGGACCACTAGAGAAGAGATTGATGAATTTCCTGTTAACATAAGATTGCACCAAGGATTGGCATTGAGCCCGCACCTCTTCGTGCTGGTTATAGATGAGTTAAATAACCACCTGCACGAGGAGATTCCATGGTGTATGTTATTTGCAAATGACATACTTTTGATTGATAAGATGAGGGAGGCCGTAAACACAAAGTTAGAGTCATGGAGAGATGCTGTATAATTTAAAGGATTTAAAATTAGCCGAACTAAGACAAATTATATGAAATGCAATTTTAGCAAGGATAGGAGTAGGAGGGAGGCAACAGTAAAGATTGATACCCAAGATGTACCACAAAAAGACCATTTTTGATATTTGGGATTGATAAACCATGAGCACAAAGAGATTGAGAGGGATGTTAACGAAAGAATCTAGGCGGGTTGAAACAAATGAATACGTGCCTTTGGAGTTTTGTGTGATTGGCAGGTGCCACTCAAACTAGAAGGAAAATTCTATAAGATGGTCATAAGGTCGGCCATTCTTATGAATCAGAATGTTGGGCTGTTAAGGAACAACATGTACATAGGGTGAGCGTAACCGAAATGAGGATGTTGAGATGGATGAGCGGCAAGACAAGACAGGATAGAGATAGAAATGAAAATATTATAGGAAACTTAAGAGTAGCACCAATAGGTAACAAGATGAGGGAGGGTAGACTTAGATGGTTTGGACATGTCCAACGGAGATTGAAAATGGCATTGGTTGGTAGGAGCAAGTCGATCCAAGTTGAAGCCTCTAAAAGGGCTAGGGGAGGGCCCAAAAGAATGTGGTTAAAAGTGGTGACAAAAGATTTAAAGACTTTTGGACTTAGTGAAATAATGACACTTGATAGTGGTGAATGGAGGAACAAGATTCGTGTAGCCCACCCGTAATGGGATCAGGCTTTGATGATGATGAGGAATTTTCAATTGATGCTGAGATGAAAATATCTAATTATAGAAGGCAATATGAGTAACTTCACGGAAGCACATCAACTTTATCAGTTGAGCAGAATGCTTCAATTTCAAATTGTATGGATTTGCTCCAACATTAACTTCAGTTGTCGGATGCTACTGATTAATTACCCATCACAGTGCCATATGCTAATGTTGCTGCTATATTATTGGATTTTGTGGTGTAGTTACCTAGAGACTATTATGGTTGTCTGGTTTATGCATGCTTCAAGGTGGAGACTCCTGACATCAAAAGTTGCTAATAATTTATTTGCTTAGGAATAATCCACTTAGATTTCTACTATTCTAAATGTTGCTAATTTTATTACAAGTTTATTAGGATCAAATATGTGTGTGTGTGTGGATGCACGGCTCTGAGTTTGTTAGTTTTGGGATTTTCTATGGTATAACATTATTACTTATTTATCTATAATTTCATATACTTCAGTGATTGTCATGCCAGATACTGTGGTGTGTGAACTGGACCGACTGATGCCATATTTTCTCCTTTTCTTTGATTCAGGTGTCTTTGTTGAAGAAAAGTCTTTCACGTACTTGTATCAAGATGGAGACTCTGTAACACTAATGGAGTGAGTTCTTTTTGGGAGAATTGCTTTGAACTCGTATGTAAATTCTGTTTTCTTATTGTAGAAAATTTTATCCTGACTAACTAAAATGACAAATGCTTGACTTTTTGTGATATTAAATCAGGCCTAAAACGTTTGAGCAAATGGATGTGAATAAGGAACTGTTTGGAAAGTCTATTGCCTACTTACAAGGTATGTTTATGTTGTACTTGTTTGGTTAAATGTAAGCTTGTATGTGTCAGGCATCAAAAAAATAATTTACCTAAAAGATATACAGAGTCCAGATTCTGAAAAGGTAACTGAATTAGGTCATAATATAAGTACAGTGTTAATACAGTATAGACAGAAAAGATAAGTACCTAAACTGCCTTTTTTGACGTAAAGAAATTAAAAACTCATCATGGATAAAAGAGAAAACCGAGAATTCTGGAGGGGAAAGTGGAACCAGGGACTTTTTAAGACTGTAAATGAGCTATTTGTAGATCAAATGATGGGAATGGAATGAAAACTTCATCCTGAGAGTGATATGAACCCAATGTTAAATGGAATCAAATAATTACACTAGTTGTTTGCCCAATCTCTAAGTTTGGCTCCCCTTCTGTTTTTTTCGTTTTTTTCATTTTCCCAAAAGCAATTCCACTTATGTTGGAGGTGCCTCATGCTTTTCTAAGAGATTAGAATTTTTAGGGAAAAAGAAGCAGCCAATAGGAAAAATTTGCTGCAAACTAATTTACATCTCTATAGGATCACATGTTAACTAGCTTGGGAGATGAGGGACATGACATGCATGACTAACCCTCATATATCTGATGATTCAGAGACTACTACCTACTGATCTGAAATGGGTTGACAAGGAACGTGTACTGGTCAGAATCCAGCTACACTATAGGACAATCATTTAATATACAAAATGCAACCACATTTGAAGTTGACTTTAAGCAGCAGTCTTGGTTGCCTGTGGTTGACTACTAATGGCCAAAGCATACCTTAAAGGAGCGAAAGCATACCTCTACACAGAAGAGCAACTCTGAGACCGAGAAATAATATTGAAGAAATGTCAATGTCTTTCAGTCTATACACCTGTAGTGAGATATCTTCAATATTGGGCAAAAAAAATCTTTGCTTTGGGAGGAGTTCCAAAAGAACATTGCTAGTCATTGCTAATGCACAACAAATGCTCATATGCTCAAACTACCTATCTTTACTGGTTTGGGGAAACTTATTTCAATGGAATGGAATACCATGTGGCTTTCCCTTCCAAGAAGAGGTTTCCAATTTCTCGACCTCCAATTTCTCCTTATTTTGTTGAGACTGTCCTTTGTTGACACAACAAAATTACTTTCGTTTTTTGACAGTCAAAGATGCAACAAATAATCAGATGTTACAAACACATTCAGTAGGGAAGTATCACTTCTATAAGTAGTATGGTCGATGTTGATAGTTGTATTGATTTCCTAGTCACAGGAATGGACGAACAGGAACATGTGAGTCGGTGCTTGCACACACTGATAGGATCAATGCTGGGAACCCGGATTTCACCACTAATGATTAGGGTTTTATCTCACCTTCATAGGATATATCAGTCTCTTGAAGATATTTATGACTCCCAGGATAGCCTCAGTATGTTGATACCATGAAGTGTTAGTCCAAAAGAGGGAACATTCTGGTGTTTAGGTTGCACCTGTAGGTTCTGGCTTAGAGTGTCAATTTCTGACAAGTCCTAGTTGATGTCTTTACTTTGGTTTGATATATTTTTTACCACAAAATGTGGACCCACTGACTGCTTTCCCAGAATATACCTATTGGAAATGCGTTACTATTATTTATGTTATAAAGGGGGCAACCCCGGTGCATGAAGCTCCCACGTATGCAGAGTCCGGGGAAGGGACAGACCATAAGAGTCTATAGTACGCAGCCTTACCTTGCATTTTTGCAAGAGGCTGTTTTCACGCCTTGAAACCGTGACCTCAAGGTCACAAGATGACAACTTTACCATTGCGCCAAGGCTCCCTTTCAATTGTTAAATGTATGAAACCAACTTGAAATCCCAAGGGGACTTGGTAGTTCATGCCACAATCAGATTAGGAGAGTGACTGACATTATGCATCAAATCAAGTGGACAATAGCTAGTGATTAACATTAATTTGACAGGAAACCTAAAGGGTCAGATTGTTATACATGCAAGTCTAGAGGTTTTTGGAAATTCCATGAGTTACTAATCCAACTTAATCTCATCTCTTAGCTTTAAACTAATGGCTTTATAAATAAGGAAGAGGAGACCTGTAACTTCATAACTTAAATCCTAACACAGAGGTGGAATAACCATGGAGAAAGGAAGAGAAGGCAAGAAGACTTGAAGCTACCAAAAGGAATTTCAGCTACAGGGCAGCTAAGAAAAAAAGTAACCAAAAGAACCTCATCTCTTGGCCAGAGAAGAAGAAGTATTATTTTACAAAGGTCTTGTTAACAAAATCCACACCAATAAATCTTGTTTTAAGATGGGATACTGAGACATCTCTAAGGCCTCCAGAACTTAGTGGCTCTTGGAAGAATCAAATCTACAGTGTTTCATCTTATCTTCTCTTAAAAACTCAGATTAGATCCATTTTCATTAAGCATATTACTTTGTTTATCTCTAATGATCAAGAAATTTAGAGAATATGTTAGGCGTGATTAAATATTCCTGTCTGGGGAGTGTTCTTTTGATGTGTGGCCATCTATAGCACCTTGTTTGTAATGTATTTCACTTGTATAGTAGTCCAATAACAGTTTGGAGATAGAGCATAATTTTTGATATGGAACAGACAACATGAAAGTTAACCTGCAAATCTTTAATGGAAAACCAATGTCGGCATCAGTTCCACAACGCGTGACCTGTACAGTAGTTGAAGCACAACCCAATTCCAAGGGGTTACATGCCACGCCTCGGTATGTTTTCATCATGTTTGGATGCGTCACTTTGACATTCTTCTAGTTTTATTGTAAAGCCTAAGTGTGAAGTTTGACACATTTAATGGAACCTCCACGTGTTTTGTTATCTATTTGCATGTTTGCTGTCAACCTGGAAAAGCTTTGGTTTAATAAATTTTCTTCCTTAGTTTAAACATCCCATCTGCAAGAAGACAAGACATTTCAGATGTTGCTTACCTCTCCACTCATCATTACACACAATCATTTCTATTCAATGTCATGCATGGTGTAATGCTCCTGCTGCTTTAGTGAAGTTTATCAGAGACATAATCTATTGATGCCATTCAAGTGTTCTTAATTTGAGAAATGTTGCACTTTAAATATTCGTTTGACTTATTAATGAGATGGTTAATAAAGCACAAAAAAGTACTGTTTCCCCCCGATATATTTTGTCCCCTATATGCTACATGGATACATATTGTATTCTCAATGATGTTTCTTCCTTTATGCTTTGAGCCGCTTTGCTATGCTCTAAGCTGCTTTTGCTTACATGGGATTTGAATATGGTGTATAACAGACCCTCATGCTCAAGAAATGACTAAAATGCAGAATAAAACTACTCTCTTTGAGAAGGAAACAATGTCCTGTATTTCAACCATTTTGGTGAAAATTGTAGAAATTGGGTTCAAGTGAAAATTTTATTTTCTAGGGAAAGAATAAGCAAGGTGAATTATAATAAAAAGAAGAGTCTAGAGACACAATAAAACTGTTCTCTTTGAGTAGGAAACAATGCCCTGTACTTTCAACCATTTTGATGAAAATTGTAGAAATTGGGTTCAAGTGAAAATTTTATGTTCCATGGAAAGAAAAGAAAGCAAGGTGAATTATAATAAAAAGAAGAGTCAAGAGATCCTCTTTTCTCACAATTGGTGGTCGATCTAAAAGCCGGAAGACTCAGGACCTATCAAATTGAAGGAGTTAAGGATTTATTATTAATTGGATTCAATGGAAGAGGCAAGTATTTATCAAACTTGCAGCTTCCACAACGTTAAAATCTGTACAGACTTCGTTCTATAAGACAACAAGAACTGACCATATTCTGTATCTGGAGTTTGGATAACCCTAGCTTTGATGTCAAGGATTATAGTAGGGATTTAACTCACACTATGTCATCATTCTTGAGGTGAAGTAAAAACTGCACATCCAATCTTCTTCATTTCTTGTCCTAAGAGATTAATAATGAAAAAGAAGGTAACCCCATCAGAAACAAGTTAGCCCCATTACCAAACTTCAGGCATATTTTTGAGGCTTAGAATGGGGATGTTTTTAATTATATTATATTATGAAGATCTCATTAATTGATGATCCTGACCTTTTTTTTTTTTTCAAGATTAAGAAATGGATTGTACTATGCATTTTTAAATTGAGAGAGAGAGAGAGAGAGGAGAGAGAGAGAGAGTTAGTTTTGGCATATTTCTGAGGCTCATAAACGGGAATTTAATAGATTATATTATGAAAATCTCATTCATTGGCATCCTGGCCTTTGTTTTTCAGGATTAAGAAATGGATTGTACTATGCATTTTTAAATTGAGAGAGAGAGAGAGAGAGAGAGAGAGAGGCCCCCACCAGATCAAGTGTCTTATTATTGTTTCGAGAGGCCCCCACCAGATCAAGCGTCTTATTATTGTTTCTGTTTATATACAAAGTGATTCTTCAACTCCGGGGATATTTCACACATCTTATTGTTATTTTATTATAGGACCTGAATGGCTAGTGATCCAAATAGTTCATCCCAAGGACACCTTAAATACCTGTTGCCTCAAATTCTTATTCATCATATCATCTTCAATTGATTAAAATCTTACCGTCAGTAATCTCTAAGTCTAATTGATTTATGTTTCCATTTTTAGCTATGTAATAGTGATTAATTAATATAACCCATGGAGAAGATTTTTCCAATGTGGACCTTCAACATGTGGATCCTGAATATGAAGGGTTCGGATTACAACATTTGGCCTTGCAGACATCAAATAGAAGACTCAATTCATATGTTTGACAGAGGTATTATTTAGGGACACTTGAGAAATGGTAACAACTAGGAGGTTTTTATGCTCGATGTGCAAGCTTAGCCTAGATCTTCTTACAATGTTTTTACGATAAAATGAAGCTTAATGTATAAGTAAATAATAAATAGTAGAAGATGTCATATTTTTTTTTTAATATTTTATTTTGAAGGATAGAAACTGTATTATAGGGGTGTACTGTAGTTGTTCCCCATTTCTAAAAGGGGAGTGAGGCAATGCGAGTCAAAGATTTGGACATGTCCATCAAAGACCGAAAATGGCACCAGTTAGAAGGAGTGAGGCAATGCTAGTCGAAGGTTCTAAATGGGCAAGGGGAAGGCCCAAAATAACGTTGATAGAAGTGGTGAGAAAAGATTTAAAAGCTTTGGGACTAAATGAAGCCATGATACTTAATAGAGGGAAATGGAGCAACAAGATTCATGTGGCTGACCCCTAATTGGGATAAGGTCTTGATGACGAGTGGTTCCCCATTTCTATGGTGTTTTGTATGTTTTTGTAGCTTCTACTAAAAACCCAAGTTAGTGGTTTCCCAGCATGGTCAAAACTCCGCCATTCTACTTGTTAGTGAACTGTATTCGTGGTGCATTGCAGAGTTTTTTTTTTTTTTTTTCTGTATACTTCCATGTTAGTGCAAAATCCATTAAAAAAAATAGAAAACCAGTTGGGTACAGTGGAATATGTAGCCGTGTAAAATTAAGCCTATTTTATAAAGAGAGAGAACTCCATGAGAAAAGCTATTTTTTTAGCGAGAGAAAGTGTGAATCTCATGACTGATATATGCCCGAATAAACATCTTTTTTTGCTCATTACATTCCTACATGTAGGATGCTATGTGTTGGACAGCTAGATAATCTTATGCCATGTTAATTATCATTTGACTAATGTGAATCTTTTGCATACATTGTTTATCATTTGACATATGTTAATCTAAGATACTTTATATCATGTTGGACGGCTAAGATTAGAGATAATCTTGTGCTTACTTTGTTTAGCATTTGACAAATGTTAATCTAGGATAGTTTACAACATGTTGAATAGCTAAGATTGGAGATAATCTTATTCATACATTGTTTAACATTTGGTAGACGTTGATCTAAGATACTTTATATTGTGTTGGACGGCTAAGATTATAGATAATCTTATGCTTACATTGTTTAGCATTTGACAGACATTAATGTAGGATAGTTTACACCGTGTTGGATGGCTAAGATTAGAGATAATCTTATGCTTACATTATTTAGCAAGTAACATACGTTAATCAAAGGTATTTGACACCATGTTGGATGGCTACAATTGGAGGTAATCTTATGCATACATTGTTTAGCATTTGACCGATGTTAATCTCGGAAACATTATACCATATTGGACAGCTAAGATTAAAGATAATCTTATGCTTACATTGTTTAGCACGGCTAAGATTGGAGATAAGATTATGCGTACATTGTTTAGCATTTGACAAACCTTAATCTAGAATATTTTATAGTGTTCGATAGCTAAGATTAGAGATATCTTATGCTTACGTTGTTTAGCATTTGTTAGATGTTAATCTAGGATACTTTATACCGCATGAATAATCTTATACTTACGTTATTTAGCATTTAATAGAGATTGATCTAGGATACTTCATACCACATTGGATGGCTAAGATTGGAGACAATCTTATGCATACATCATTTGACATTTGATGGATTTTAATCTAGGGTACTTTATACCATGTTGGACAGCTAAGATTAGAGATAGGCTGAGTGATTACATTGTTTAGGATTTGACAGATGTTAATTTAGGATACTTTAAGGATGGCTGAAATTAGATAATCTTTTGTGTACATTATTTACCATCAGATTGCTTATTACTGGCTCATAGAAAGTTTTGGGGCATAACAACTCTGTCCACTATTGAAGGCCTAGACAAACAGGATCCATGTAAAACATTTGGGCTGAAGAAAACCCAGCCCATCATACTAATTTATTATATAATAGTAAAAAGGGTAGCCTTGGTGCATGAAGCTCCCTGGCTATGGAGTGTCTAGGGAACGGGGGGACCAAAAGGGCCTATAGTAGGCAGCCTTACCTTGCATTTTTGCAAGAGGTTGATTCCACGCCTTGGACCTGTGACCTCAAGGTCACATGACGACAACTTATATTGTTGCGCCAAGGCTCCCCTTCAATTTATTATATAATAGTGGGTTAGCTTAATTCCTATTGGCTTACTAGGTTTATTTGTTTAATACACAAGCACATTATACTTCCGTAGAAAACCATATGAAACCATTAAAATCATACCAAGACAAAAAGAACACAGTGCTTGAAAAAAATTCTCCTCCAAACTTATCCATGTAAAACACACTATTGAACTATACAAAGCAATAAAATACCATGGAACACCATAAATGGTAGCTCCATGAAAAACAAACAAACTAGGGAATCACCACACCCCTTTTAATATCATGTGAATATTACTCCTTTTTGAAGTTTTATTATCAATTACCATTGGATAAAGCCTTTTTACTTCTTATGATCCAATACATTTGGGAGAGAGACCTAGGCAATTGGTTATTAATTTTCAGAATCAAGTTCTTTGATGTTTCCTTTTCAGTTTCACTAGATAACTTATTCAGCATGAAGTAAAAACTTGTCTTTATTCAGATCTGTACTAATAAGGTCACAATGACATATTTAGGTGGACTACATTAGGATAATAGAGTGCACATGCATTCATTAACAAGCTGATAAACAGAGCACCTAAAGTCTAGGAATTTATATCTATTTTTAAACCTAACAACCTTATAGTAGCATATTCGCATTGTCCAGTTAAAAATAGTTCTGGAAAACTGTTAGATACTCTAGTTACGTTTTGATTCTTTCTGTTGGGCATTTCATTAATTTTGTACATCTGCTGCTGGCTTGTGAGATAAAGAATTTTAATCTATTAGTTAAAAGTTTTTATCCATTGATTGCAACTCTGTTTTGTCTGTTTCACTAGGAGGAACATTCACTATGGATATTTCTCTTATTACTGTAATTATTTAGTGTTTGGACCATTTTTTTAAATTAAATATCTTTCCTTGTTTGCAACATTTTGTGTTTGCATGTGTTTGGTCATTTTATGCCCGTTATTACTCTTCCTGTGTTTCTTGTAACACAAAAAGTTCCTGTTTTATTCTTTGCTTAACATCAGTTACAAAAGAGTTGTACTGGACAATGGGCTTACTGTACAAGTAAGTGGGAAATGTAATTTGTTCTATATTTTTATTTCATTTGAAGTACACCACATTTTGACTGGAAGTTAAGTTTCTTACATGGTTGTGTTGATTTATGTAATTTCAATGGTCTAGGTCTATTTTTCAAATCCGCAGCATATAAAAATTTGCTTATGTCATTCATATTGTTCCCTGGAGGGACATATCAAAATAAACAAGTAAAAAGAGTTTTTGGAGATAGCTTAGTGAGAACTTCATTTGGTTATGGCATGAAAATACAATGTCAGGGAGCAGCCATGTTGAAGTAGTTAATTGTTGAGGAATAATAAATCCAAGTGCGCATTTGCAACCTAGCAAATCACCAAAATTTTGGGAATCTCAGCTCATCCATATCAAAATGATGATGTGGCTGCATGGTGGGCACTTGGATTTATTATTTCTCTTATTATTTTGTTCCTAGACCCTAGCAGTCAGAAAAAGGAAGCACAAGCCATCAAGGAAAATGCTAGAATGAATGCTCAGCATGATGTTGTAAATCTTGAACAGTTCTTCCACCTGTAATAACTTGGAAATAATGTACGAGGTGGAGCACTGTATTACCTGGCATTTAACCAGTTTGTTCGTGTTTTCCGGACAGGGAAGAGCTGGCCGATCAATTGGCTGGAGATGTTTTTCAAAAAGTTGTCCAACAGTTTCTCTTAGTTGCCTGAGGATGCTGTTGGTAGTTTGCCTTTGTAGTTCTTTTTGATGTTTTGGCTCAAGAACAGCTTTTGTCTACATGTCATTTGTGAAGGAAAACAAAGGAGAAAGGTCAAAAACAATTGAATGTCGTGTCTCTTGCTCTTGCACTTTCCTAACCCACCCACATGATAGTCCTATTAGAAACTTATTTCTGGTCTTCCATTGATTGGACATTGGCTTAGTCTCCAGCATAAATTGATATGCTGACTTCCTTTCTGATGACTTTTTAATAACAAGATATTGCTAATTTTCCTGAATGCCTTTCTCATGGCTTCTACTTGAGTTGCATAGACTCGTGTACACTCTGTCTAGGTTCTATCTGGGCTCATGGTGGTAAGATATAGAAACTTCCTAGCCAAGTCTTGACACATTCTTATATCCTTGAGATATTTACATTTCCTCAGTTGAGAGTTGATGACTAGTCTTATTGTTGGACTAGTTAGACAAGTCTTCTCCATGTCAATAAAAGTTTTACAATTCTCAGGCATTTAAATACGCAATCTTTAACATTACATCCTTTCATTAAGCCTGACTGCATTTTTCATATGCGTTCACATAAGAGTATGTTCAATTGTTTTCTTTGTATACATGGAATGACCAACAACCAGGAGAGGGAGGGGCTGCTATACACTTTCGGATTGCCAGTCAAAAGGAATTTTTTATGTTGACTTGATAAAAGACCTTGTTAGCAGCAACATGTAATATAATTACTGTAAGAATCAATTGGTTCAAATTTCTGTTCGTCATACCATTCGTCTAAAACTCTCCTTTAAATATGCATGTGGTTTATTAAGGTTTAGTTTTGGCATTGAGACCCATCTGTAAATAATGCGCTAATTTCTTTCCAGCAACTATAAAAGTCCTTAATCATTTCTTATTTCTTGTCAACTTTTTAAATCAATCTGAACCTCACTATGGCATTACAGGTGGTCTCTATCACTTAATGACTTACAACTGAAAGACTAATTGAAATTGAACTTTAAGTGGTAGGGCCAACATGCATGTATCTAAACTGAAACACTGCATCATACATCAAGAGGACTTCAAAATGTGTGGCAGGTGATTGTGTTCTAATAAAATAACGTACACAGTTACCAGTGCCTGATCATTATGTCGCATGAATATGTCCTGATTCTTCTAGTTACTCACCCACTGTGTATTGTCAAACTTCATTTCACTGCCTTTCATTTCTGCAATATGAAATTGTAATTGTAAGTTTTAAGATGTTTCTTTAAGTTGTCTTATTTGTTCAGTGGATTGCTTAGGCCCCTTCATTTATTGAAGCTGGTGAAAGGATAATTGTCAATACCACTGATGATTCATACATCACTAGGTAAGTTCCACTACATCATCTGATTTTTAATTTCAAGATATATGTCTCACCATGTAGATTTTCTGCAAATTGATGTTTATTTACTAATTTAAGTTTGAGCATTTTATAGAAGTAGAAAGAGGAGTTGTTCTAATTTAAACTACTGATTTGGCGATTGTATTTTCAATGGAAAATGGTACTTGATAGAGTTGATATGTCTCTTAGGAGTGTCATTTTCTTTTGTTATGAATTCTAATGTCTATTACAGAATTTCTTGGATTTGATACTAGTTTTGCGTCTAGAAGATATAACATGTTCTCTATTCACCCACCTGGCAAAATAAGTAGGTATAGGTCATGCATATCAATCTGCATACTCAGAAAAATGAAAATCATGCATACTCATCTTGGTGAAGGGCTCTCCCTGCACCAGAGTTTCAAATCAGCATAACACTTGCAAGTGCTCTAATCATCTGCAGCCATTGATTCAGCTTTTCTCATAAAATCACACAACATATTGTTTTGTGTGCAACTCTATCAAGGAGGACAACAGATCCCACCTGTGGTTGTGCTTAAGATTGTGTACAATCTGCTTATGCATTTGAGACTATTATGACCTGAGTGAGCGTCCTTGTTTATGAGGTACCAACAGTCACAAAAGCATTATGCATAAGAGTCATACTAGAATATGGAGAAAAGGTTGTAAGATTTTGTCTTTCCAATTTGATTTGTTTAGTTGGCGTACAAAATCTAGTTGCAGCACTCCGAAGTTCTTAGTTGTAACTATAGGCGTGGTAATGGGGTTTGGGCTGGGTGGGTTTTGGGCCAACCCATGGCTGACCAGTTGGGGCATGTATCGAGTCTAGACAACCCACCCATTGATGGGTTAATGGTTATAAAAACCATTGCAGGTTGAGGCCTGCTTGTTACTACCCATTTGATTATGTCGGGCTAGGGCTAACTCTAAAAGAAGAGCACCCAGTGCATGAAGCTCCCCCATATGCAGGGTTTGGAGAAGGGGTGGAGCAGAAAGGGTCTATAGTACGCAGCCTTACTTGCATTTTTGCAATAGGCTGTTTCCATGCCACCAACATGTGACCTGCAGGTCACATGACAACAATTCAACCGTTGAGCCAAGGCTCACTTTCCGGGCAATAACTCTACATAATTTTATCTCTAACAAATATCAATTATTTATTTTTTCATGCCCAAGCGAGA
Source organism: Warburgia ugandensis (assembly GCA_035236585.1). NCBI lineage: Eukaryota > Viridiplantae > Streptophyta > Magnoliopsida > Canellales > Canellaceae > Warburgia > Warburgia ugandensis. Next base: position 73,620,899 of record CP141132.1, on the reverse strand, counting down.
GAGAATGGAGAATATAATGGGCATTTTGGGAGGGATAAGAACTGGAGAGTGGCACTTAAAAATCAAAACAAACCTACGAGTTACCTTCTACTAACGCTAACCCATTTTAACCATAAAACCAACTATCCGAACCTTACTAAGTGGGTTGCTGAAGGAGGCTGGGCTCCTGTTCAACACACTCTGTTCCCGTCCCTAATTTCTGTAGCATCTATAGATTAATTGATCACTTTGTTTGTATTCCTAAGAGAGCAGCCCCCTATTGAAGGATCACGAAGCCCTCTATTGCTTTACGTGTACTTATGTATCAAATAAAATTGATCTTTTATAGATAAGAGTTTATATTATAAAATTGCATTTATGTGTTCTCCTGTCTTTATCTATTTTCTAGTATTGGTGCAGTATCAAAATGTCTTGCTTTTCTAATACAGTGACAAAACATTCCTTTAAAATTTCTTCATTTAAGAGAACATGTGGAGAGGATTTTTTGCTATCCCATTTCTATATCCAGAAGTTGTGATCCTTTCAATTATTAAAATGATGTAATAATATTTTAAATGGCTCAAGAGCTCTCCTATAAACTAGAATATGCATGTCCCTCTATTCAGCATTTATTTCTTAACCTGTCTGTGTAATTATTTATAAACATCATTACCATTTTGGTTGAATTGCTACTCATCCTAATTGGAAAATAAATCGAGCAAAACTATTCTCCATGCATAAAATGGATTGGCCTTTTAAGCAACCAAAGTGTTGTGACACCTCTATCCACATCTATCCCCTAAAGGTACCTTTTATAAGATATTCCTTTTAATAACATATTTATTACCGTGTCTCTGTTGATTTTCAAAGTACAGGTGAAAGTATCATAATCTTTTATGTTCTTATGTTATGTAGCTAATATGAACATCATCTGGTTTTGAAGCGGCTATTTTGTAGGATTCCTAACATGATTTGCTAAATATAATTGACATGGCCAATTGATTATCAGTTTCTCAATTAATTTCACATTGCCGATTAGTAAATTATAGTACATGGCTATTTTATCCAAGTGAACAACTTTTGACCTAACTAGCATCAATTACTTAATAATTTTTTTTGTCATAAAGTAAAATGTAAGTTTGTTCTTTACACATAATGTCCTTACATAAAAGGGCAGCCCAGTGCACAAAGATCCCGCATAGGCAAGGTCTTCATAAGGGGTGGACCACAAAGGGTCTATAGTACGCAGCCTTACCTTGCATTTTTGTAAGAGGCCATTTCCACGCCTCAAACCCGTGACCTCCAGGTCACACAGCTACAACTCTACCATTGCGCCAAGGCTCCTCTTCACATAAGATCCTTACCATACGCATCTATATTTCCATAGCAGGGCTTCGATTTCTCTGTATGGGATTATGCTTCCAACTGGAAAGCAAGAATATTTTTCTATTGATTTAGATGTTTCTCAAAATTGTACTTGGAGATTTGTTAGACTGAAGTTTGCTCATCTAAACTATCAAAGATAACATCTTTGACGTTTCTTTGGATTAATGAATCACACTAGCACGTCTGATGTTGCCAGTAAGCATATGGTGGACTTCAAACCATCATCAACCCTATGGAGCATGGATTTGAAAATACTTTCAGAATGAGTGATATGAACTTGGAAATCCTTCTAGAAAGAATACTTGCAAATGTGAGTTTTGAATTTCTGAAGCAGAATTTCTGAATGAATCATCGAAATTCGGCTCTTTAGCGTGTTAGTTTATTGGTCCTAGATCAAGTTCTGTTTTTAAGGACCTTGCTTCCAGGCTGTTTTACTTGCATTTTACTGTTCATTCAGCTCTTGATGAACTAACAAGAGTTTGTGATTGGTAATGGACATAGCTTTTATGAAAATCAGGAAAAGGAAGAGTGGAGAGAACTTATGGTCGAACAATCATTTTCTAAGGAAGATGCTATCATCTATTATCGACCTGCCCTAAATGTATCCCATGAACTTATTTGATGAATCAGTTTTCTGTTGCTTATTCTGTTATACCTCCAATGACTTGTGGTTCTCATTTGTCTTTCCAGGGCTTAAAGAGTAGGTTCCATGTGGTGCTGCAACGTGAATAAGGAAATGCAGCCTGTCCACATGATTCTGCAAGTCTGTCAATAGAGTGAAAGGTCATCTATTGGCAAACCATCTGCATCTTACCAAAGGTTCCCATCCATTTTTGTGTCTGATGCTTGTCCTCTGTGGCGTGATATCAAATGTTTCTTTGTTCCCAGTTGTACCTAATAGTAGCATGGCAAGATACAGCATGGTTCAAACTGTTGTATCCTACCCAATTTTTGTAACTTGATGAGATAAGCTGTAAGTTACAGATACTGTACTGCCTATTCATAATGTTATGGTGATTCTCCAGCCACCGTTATCTTTATCTACTTCTTTTGGTTTCATTTATTGCAATTCTAATTTCATCTTTACCAGCAATCCGTACTACCGTTTTTATTGATTTAGGCAACTGTTGTTGCATCCAAGAACTAGTCATCTATTTAATGATTTGCAAAATGCACTCTCAGATTGTAATAGGCTCCACATTCCATTGTACAACCAAAAACCAGCTAAAGCACTCCTACTGAATTGAGTGCTTTAAATGCATAACACACTTATATTCCAAAGCTAAGAGTGCATCAGCTAAGCACTCATGTTTAATTGAGGGGCTTAAATGCTTAATAAATTATATTCTAAACACCAGCCAAAGGACTCGTATTCAATTGAGTGCATAATGCCCGCGTATTTCGAATCTCCAAGAATTTGTCATCTATTCGCAGATTTGGATCATGCCCTCTTAGCTCCTTATATTGCAAGCACCAGCTAGAGCACTCGTATTCAATTGCTTTAGATGCATAGTGCTCATATGTTCCAAACATCCAAAATTAGTCATCTATCTAAAGATTTGACCGACCCCTAATTGGGCTAAGGTCTTGATGATGATGATGACTCTTAACTTTGGATTTTCTTGTCATTGACAAGCCCTTTGGATAGGCACCGCATTCCATGCTGCAACCGAGCACTGGCTAAAGCACTCATATTCGATTGAGGGCTTAAATGCATAGCCCAGTAACTTTGCGTCAGATGCATAATGGATTAAATTATGGCCTGCTAGACATTCACTTCAGAAGCCACTTTTACCAAAACAAACTAAAGCAGTCGTATTCATGTCATGAAATCAAGGACAATACATAAACAATTTATTCATATAAATACTATACGGAAACACAGATCCGAGCTTGATTCCAACGGGATTAAGCTTTGACATGTAGGTAGAGCACATCTTCAAACTGTTTCAAGCAAGGACTTAGCTAACCCTGCAAGCAACAAAAACAAGATAGGATTGATCAGATGTGTTTGTTCTATTAAGAATTTGAGATACCAAGTGGAAAAGCTAAGATGCTCGTGTGACAAAGATATACAAGGAGAAAAGTCCCTTATTGTGTTTCTTCTTCATTATCAATCATAATCATGATGTTTTCTTTCTCCACTTCAAACACTTTGGAGCCAGCTGCCAAAGTCATCTTTCACCCAATTGACTTAGTTGACTCGGTCAAGCCAAACCTTGCCAATCCAACTCATGTTGATTGCTTAGTTTCATGTATTTATATTTTATTGCCACGTATGATGCATGGTTAACTTAAAGCTATTTTCTGCATGTAGTAAATTATACCTATCATCTTCTCTTCCAGTAAATTTAAGGAGAGCCTTGGTGCAACAGTTGAGTCATAGCTGTGTGACCGGGAGGTCATGAGTTTGCAGCATGGAAACAGCCTCTTGCGAAAATGCAAGCTAAGACTGTGTACTATAGACCCTTTGCAGTCCAACCCTTCCCCAAACCCCACGCCAGGCTACCCTTTATCTTCTCCATTCCTTGAAAAGGTTTTGTATCATGGTCCTAGAAAACTTCCTAACGGGGTTGTTCTCAGAAGATAAGAAACCACGCGTAAACTTACTGGTGATACTATCCCCTGTTGTTAGCAGCCTATACATTGACAGGTTTATTTCTGTCATAATGATGCAAATAGCAGAGGACAATATCCAGATTGTTATTCCCTTGCAACAAGAACTGCAAGACAGTGGAAAACTGGGGTAGACAGTTCAATTGGATTTTATGCATTGGAGAAGTTAAGAGTGATACATACTTAGAACAATCGATGTTGGGAGAAACCGCTACGGGCAAGGAAACACCGCAGTTTCCTGCAAGACCTTTAGCAGCCGAATCATTTGGTTTTATGTTTTTTGCTGCGCTTTTGATGCAACCACAGACTGTCTGCCTATCAGCTGCAGTTGACACCGAGGATGCCAACGAACTTATGCCACTGCAACAATTGGCTGGTGGCGATCCACCACCATTGACCAGATATTTAACACAAGGACTCAATGCTCTGACCACAGCACTGCATTGGATTGCAGACTCTGCAGGTGAGGCAAGCAGTAGAAGGATCAAAACAGCTGCTGCTGGAACCGTAATGCCTGAGAGTTTCATGGTGTGAATATACTTGAGCTTGCTCTTGCAAACCGGCTTTTCTGTTCTTTTGTTTGATCTTGCAGATGGGTTAGAGCCCATTTTATACCAAACTTATTCAGTGGCTCATGTGTGCAAGAAATGGAAGAAAATAGAAAGAAAAGATGCTGGATTTTGGTTGAGTACAAGAAAGAGTGAAATCTATATTTTTATTTCAGCATGCTGGTAGAAATTCAGAGTCGGTGAAATTAATCAGTAGACGTTAGCCAGTCTAAGTTTGACGATTTACAGCATACTTCATGTAACACAAGGAAATAATATCTACATAGATCCACCATTCAGTATCGACCACATACATACAATAGAAAATCCGTTGATCTCTTTGCAGCAGCAGGAAATGTATCATTGTGCATGATTGATATGATCATCAAGTATATAGTAAGATGCGGTTACCTTTGTTTTGGACTTCAGAGAGTACCAGCTGCTACAGAACAAGTGTGTAGACCCCATGATTCGACTTCTCATCCTCGGGGCAAAATTTATGTGATTTTGTCGGTGAAGATGGTTGTGTGGGTGACAGCATTTTAGGACTGTCACAAACTGGTAAGCATCAAAGGAGAACAAGTCATGTTTGATGCCTGAAAAAGGCCACCCATAGAGCACGAAAGAGAATACTAGAGCGAGAAAGGGACTGGAGAAAGTGATTTGAGAAAATATGAGGATTACTTCCAGTTGTGGTCTTAAATTTAATCGTTAGACCTGGACTTGTCAAAGCCTCTATTAATCTAGCAAAGTGGAAAAGACACATTTGATATGAAATTTGACAGACCTGCTACTTGGTATGATATCTTAATTGTTGCAGGTTTGAGTTGCCGCTTTTTTCTTTATCTGGGAATTAAATTTAATTAATTTATGAGAGCGTGTGAATGATCTGCTTTGTACTTTGTTGCTTCCATAAAAAAAAATTGAAAGAAAAAGAAACAGATAGAGTAAAGATAATAGAGGAATACCATGTTGAAGGCCTCTACCGAGTAAGTATTCCTTACGAATAGGCTCACATTTGGATGATTTGACTCGTTCATCTCACTGTACTAGCGTTTGGTACCTAATAGTTCACATAGCAAGTAACTCTTTCCTTCCTTTTCATTAGTCACTGTTGCAAGGTGTTAAAACTCAAAATGCAGACACAATACAGATTTTCCTATAGGAGTCGAATAAGGCTTGATATAGGCAGGAATGCAGTTTATCGAGAGACAGTTTTTATTTAATCAGAAATTTTAAAATAAAAGAATGTATTTGCAACTTGTTTTTGTCATAAAATTAGAAAAATCTAAAACTTGGCAAAAAGTGGCCGAGTCATGTGTGTAAGCTCAAAATACTTTGATTGGTCTGCTTTTTGCTTTAGTGCATCAAGTCACACCTTATATATGTAATTTTTCATGCATAATGGCTATAACTAAGTTCGCTAACCTCATTTCACAGTCGGTTCTACTTGAATTAGTGGTTTGGATCCATAAACAAATGGTCACCATTGCATCACGCATAATAAAAGGATAGCCCCGATACACGAAGCTCCCACCTATACGGGGCCGGGGAAGGGGTGGACCGCGAGGGTCTATAGTATGCAGGCTTCCATTGCATCTTTGCAAGAGGCTGTTTCCACGAGTGCATCACACATAATATATTTACCAATTTGAAGATGCTAACCTACTACAAGCACAGCTAAAAAGTGCATCTGGGTCTCACATGGCTAATGGTCCAAACTATTCATCTGCTAGTAAACTCCTGGATAGCCAATGTCCCAAAAATCATCTCAATTCTATGACCTTTAGCTCTCTAATGATTAAGATTGGCTTCCATTGTTTTCGAACTCTTAGCTGCATATTCTCCACTGGATGATTTTAATCCTCTGATGGCTAAGACCAGCTACTGGTTGGCGCTTTTGTGTCCCGTGATCCCAGCGCGATTCAAACTCCAAACCACCTACTTTGTGTACAAATCCTTTCGTGCTCAGTTGATAGATCTAAACTGCAAGCATGACCCAAGTGAGTGGTTATGACTAAAGGTATATTAGCATAATCTAGCAGAAAACATAAACTTGAAACCCAGTCCAAAGCTCATGTGGCAAGCATCGATTGCGCCATGTTCTATATGGTTTCGTGATTGAGAAGATTTCATTGATTATTGGAGCCCTTAGAAGACACGCCCCATACTAAAAATTTACACCTAGCGAATGATCATGTAAACAATGTTAGAATTTTTTTACTTATGTGTTAAATGTTTATGAAAGGGAGTCTTGGTGCAATGGTAAAAGTTGTCATCGTGTGACCTTGAGGTCATGGGTTCAAGACGTGGAAACAGCCTTTTGTAAAATGTAAGGTAAGACTGTACTTTAGGCCCTTGTGGTCTGCTACTTCCCTGGACCTTGCATAGGCGGAAGCTTCGTGCACCGGGACTGCTCTTTATGTGTTGAATATTCATAATATTCATAGCAGTTATAGTTGATGGAAAGATAACTGCTACTAAATCTTATTTTGGAGGGTCTCTGATTCAAGCAGTTGGACACTCTGTTCTTGCTATAATCGTGTACTGCTGAATCGGAAGATCCCTTAAAACTGCTTTTGCTTCCGCTTATTTTCTGATTTATGGCAAACATTTAGAGATTTAGTTTACAAACAAGGGGGGAATAGGCAAGGAGGCATGACCATTTTGCAAGGTCTGCCCCACTTAGGATTGATCTGTGCATCCATATAAGAGGACTTGTTGGAAGTTCAATGGCCCAAATATGGTATCGGTGTGACAATCTTGTCATCCAACGGGATGGGCTTTTTCTTTCTTGGCCGGATTTGGATGGTTAATTGTTCCGTAAGAAAGAAGGCATTTATTTGAGGATGGGTTGTCAGGTTGGCATTATTCTCAAGCCAACTGGATATCCCAAATGGCTCTCAGCAGTAGATGATCTGGATCATTCGTGAGGGCAATGCTTTAAACTGATATGAAAAGATCTAGACTAGAGCTCTCAACTAGGAAAGGAAGAGCAGACTGTACTAAACCAACATGAGTTCAAATAATAAGATAAAACTGTACATGCTATCTTTAACTAAGCAATATTATAACCAGAAACTGAACTAAGAACTAGAAAACAGTAAGTAAACAGTGAAACTAAACTGAACTTAAAAGGTTTTTGGGCATGGAGGTTTAATGATCAATTCATGTTCTTCTCTTACCTCAGCCGAAGCATGCAGCTGATGAAAGTTTGCCAATTTACAATAATCTAAGTTTCTTCAGACCCCTGGAATGGAATTACTGTATATGATGGTTATCCATATATGATGGCGATCAGCTTGGTAAAGACCCTTCAAAGCCTCATCCTCAAGCAGCTATATCTTAGCCATGCAATGAATCAAGTTTGTTGCTACATGCATAAGCTGACATCTGGTCATTTTAAGGTTGCTCCGAATTCAGATTGGGATACTTCAGTGAATGACCAGGAATCGATGACTGGAAATTATATCCTTCTGAATTCCAATTTATTGGTTTGGTGCTTGTTCAAGCAACCTATCGTGTTCTGATTTAGCATGAAGGCCATTATCGAGCCCTTGCCTCATCATCTGCTGTCCTTGGCAGGTCTAATTTCTTCTCTACAGTTTGGGTGTTTCATTAAAATAACCATATATGAAGGGCAGCTTTGGCGCAATGGTAGAGTTGTCTTTGTGTGAATTTGAGGTCAAGGGTTTAATGCGTGAAAACAGTCTCTTGCAAAATACAAGGTAAAGCTGGATACTATTGACCCTCGTAGTTTTTTTTTTTTTTTAAATGCAAAACTATGTCTTTATAACTGGTTTCCCATGCAGGGGAAGCACATAATATACCTCAGAAAATTAGAAGCTGGGAGCATGTTCCCACAATTTTTTGAGTGATTCATTACGTTCATCAAATTTGTCCTCTCTTAGGACAGGGAATGTAAAAAATCTCAACCAAACAATATCTCTAATAGAAGTGTCAATTTTGGCCTACAACCTATGACCCAAACCTGTAAAACCTGGCATGGGTTAGTTGTTCAGGACCCATTTGAAAAGTGGGTGATTCTGCTCATATCTGTTTGGTCCACAACCCTTGATGACATGCTTGCAATCCACCTAACGTGCCCGTTTGATGCCTGGACCTTTCTCTAACAACTACTTTTTATTAGGGTATGGACATGAATGGATGTACTCATTTAAAATTCAAACACTAGTTCTGAGATTTTACTTGGGTTAGATATCCTAAATCCATGATCTTAGAAGGCTTATTAGAAGTTCTCTTAGTAATATGTAGACCAGCAACCCTTGACGAACCCCGGTCTGCTCGTTTGACGTTTGTAACCCTTTAGGAGGGGTCTGGAAGTGTGAATGGTACTTAACAAAGATTCCATTTTTTTTATTTTTTTATTATCAACATTATCTACACTTCAAGTGGAGGACTCACCTTAGGGAAACCCATTGGGTGAGATTATTACTATTCTCCCATCTCATGTGCAAGAGTCAGCCCTCAATCACGAAGGTTATGAGTTCGAGGCTCTTCAAAGAGGGGGGGTATGAGTGAGTGCATGAATCCACTGCTAACAAAAAAGAAAAAGAAGGAAAGACAAAGTTTTACATTTGGAATGTAAACAAAAACATATAATTTTACCAAGAGATTATACACTTTTTGAAATATATTATCTTTCTCCTACTCGCTTCCTATTTTCTCAATAAATCTCATGTCCTCCACATATAACTCTCTCCCTCTCCCCCAGGGATGAGCTCTATTAGGTGCTCGCTTAATTCCTTCGGTATCCCTTCGACATCGTGGTACGTCCATGCAAAGACGTCCCGATACTCCCTCTCTCTCTCATGTGAGCTTGTTTTATTTATGCTATTTAGAAAGGAAACTCCCCATGTAAAAAAAGACCAGTTTAAGGAGTTATATGTTTATCTCTTACTATCAGTTATCTATAAGCAAATATTATAAGGTAACTCATTTCTACTTAATTCTTATTAGTATCCTACGCGCGCATATGCAAGTAAAAGAAAAAAAAGGACATATATGCATCACTAGGAAATTATTTTACTGGCAGAATTCTAAAATTCATTTTCTCAATGACCAATAATTCTCGTATTTAAGCTCTCACTGGTTTCCCATAATTAGTGCTTTAATACTCATATGCATTTGTGTTTTGTACCCTTTCAGGTCTTGATATCTACGAATTTACCACCGATCAAAAGAGGAGTCTTGGCGTAATGGTAGAGTTGTTGTCGTGTGACTTTGAAGTCACATGTTCAAAATGTAAAAACAGCCTCTTACAAAATGCAAAGTAAGACTGCCCTTTTATTTTCATTCCAGATAAACTCAATGTATTGCGGCAATCTATGCTTTCATCCACATTACCCTTCAGTATCTTCATACTTACAAATTTTGCAACCATGTTTTACATTTTTTAGCAAATCCATTGACGGTTGGTAAATCTATCTTTCGTCACACGTGGATGACTGGATTGAATTATAGCAACCCAGTCTTATCTAAGGTCAAATTTTGAGCAAGACATCTCATGCTGCAAGCATCAGTGTGGTATGGCACGGTAAATGCTTTAAACAGAACAGCCTTTGGGCAACAGACAGCCTGAAAACTCCAGAATTCCTTCTGATAAGTAGGTCGCTTAGAGGAGCTTTCATGGAGTTTCAGGTTGGCAAGATTCCAGCGAGACGCAAGAAAGGACGCAGCCAAGACTTCTCTCTCAAGCAGTTACAGCAGCTGATTGATGGGTAAGCGACCCAAGGTATTGGCGGTTCGTCCCTCTGCATGTTTCCATGGAAAATGTTTTGGGACACAACTTAACTGGCCTCTACTTTGGATGGTCTGATTTATTCATCATCTCTGCTTTCCTTGGGTTGGCTAAAGGGGTAGCCCCAATGCACGAAACTCCTGCATATGTGAGGTTTAAGGACGGGGCAGACCACAAGGGTCAATAGTATGCAATCTTAGCTTGCATTTTGCAAGAGACTATTTTCACATTTTGAACCTGTAACCTCAAAGTCACACAACAACAACTCTACCACTTCACCTTAGGTTGGCTCGCCAACAAAATTTATGATGGTTGAATGATTTAAGTAATGCCCTTTTTTTCATTTTCAAATCATGAGCATTGAATTTTTCAATGAAGCAATGGCATCAATAGAGCAGGCCAAATAAGATGACTGAGTCACATCAGCAAATGTGTTCCTTCTCTCTTTTCTGCGTCTCGCTAGAAGAACTCATTTCTGCCATTCATTAATTGCTAAAAAGACAAGAAACATGGCAAAGCTTTGAAGATATGGACCTGCTGGAGTACTACTTTCGTCATTCGGCAGTTCAGTTTTATTACCAAAACAGAACCACAGTTTTTGCACCGTTTGTCTCTCAATCAAGGTATCATGTGTCTCAAATCACAATGCCTTCATTTCTTATTAGGATCTGCAAAAGCATGCATATTCATAGCTTAACCATGCATTTCATGTAAGAGCTTCCTTTCTCTTTTTCCATTCATGCTGAAGTTTGAGATAGCTAAGAAAAAAAGAATTACTTTCATCTCATTACAGAGGGAAAGTTGTTAAATTAAGATGGAGAAGTTATATTTTCTTCCTTTACAAGAGGTTGATTAAACCATGAGAATGTACCAGATATAAAAAATTGGAGGATACCACATGATGGAAGTTTTTTTTAAAGATGTTATAGGAAAAATAATTGGAGTTTTATAAAAGAAATTCTAGGAGCACCAGAGCCTTCTATGAGCAGTGGTGCAAGAAGTCTCTCACATGGGTGACCAGGGTTTGAGACTCTGCATAGGTGTGTGTCTACTAATCAGAAAAAGAAAAGAAAAGAAAAAACATGTCAAGGTGCCGTCAGTTGTTTTGCAATAATTGTTAAGGATTTGGATCTGATCATGTATTTTTCTTGATTCTCAACAATTTCATTGGATTTAGTTTTTAAGTTTGTAGGCAGCATGATTTCCCAATTTCTTTCATCATCATTTTTCTTAAATTTTCTCAGCATAGAAATCCAAAGAGGTCTCTCCTAGAAGAAGACTGCTGAATGGGGATAGGTGGCTCCTGAACAACGTATTTTCCTTGATTACAAAATTAATGAAATTTAGTTTCTAATCTAGCAAAAGTAGAAGATCTAACCATTCATATTTCCTTTTTTGAGAAAAAAATAATTACTTTGGTAATCGGCACATGCAGTTTAGAAGAAATGGGGACAGCACTTCTAGCAACATAAAATGACATTCTATGCATCAATTTTATCATTTGCGGGATGTATGTCATGCTTATGTGAAGTTTCAAAGTCCTCCAAATATCATTTTATTAGCAAATGAAGGCTGTAAAATTTCATGGATGAACTCATTGCCTATGAAGCAAGGCAGAACTTTTCTTTTCCACGTTCTTCTTGAGCACATTATACATCATTTTCTAAGGAGAAGCTACAATATTACCACAATATTGCATCCCATGTAAGGCCTATCTAAACCGCCGATTGCAACCCAATGATACCTGCCACAAAACCGCAAGAATTTAGCTGCCAGGTCCTGCAAATATAGAAGGCACAGTCAAAGATGAGGTTGAAGGGAGATTTACCACATCCGATTCTGGCACCAGCATTCCCAGTTGTCTTGCTAAGCTCATGTCCACCTGTAGCAACATCCTCGGTTTCAGCTTCAATTCAGGAAATAATATATCCCTAGGAACATCAGACACTGGATGCCAGCAAAATCATGCTTCATTCTTTCCTCAAAGGTAAACAGTATTGATGTACCCATGTTTCTTATCATTGATTTCTGCTTACATGTTTATAGGAAAATGACAAAAATATTGTAATCAAAATAGGAGAAAAGATACACCGGATGGCCACCAAAATGAAGACAAAGCAGGTCCAGTATTACCATAAATCAATTTAATACAATATTGCAAGGAAAAAAATGTTAATCATGTAGCTTATACTATTTTAATGATTATAAAAATAGAAAAATATAGTGTCACTACAGAACCTTATTGTAGCAATTTAACATATTTCCTTGCTACTATTAATGGGATACTAAGAGGTAGGTATAGGGACAGAGAAACAAAGCAATCAGAAATAACTGTCACTGATGCCTTTTCTCTTTATCAATCTACTACCACAAAACAAGTGAAACATAAATAAGAACCCACAATATCAGAGCAGAACATGACAATATCCAAATCTTGGATGCAATAAAATGCATCCTAAATTCTACTACTTAGCAGCCTGTAAGTTTCCAAAATAGATCGTTGATTTGACCAATAAATGTGAACTTAAAAATAATAAGGGGAGCTTTGGTCCAACGGTTGAGTTGCGCCGTGTGACTTGGAGGTCACAGTTTCAAGGCGTAGAAATAGCCTCTTGCAAATGCAAGGTAAGGCTGCGTACTATAGACCCTTTGTGGTCTGCCCCTTTCCGGACCTCGCATATGAGGGAGCTTCATGCACCGGGCTGCCCTTTTTATCTAAACTTCAAAATAAGCAATGGCAGCATCAAACATCCACTAAAGCAGATGAAGACGTACACACTTCCTATCCTTTGCTTTTCTCTCTGTTCTTTTTTCTGCAGGCACAGAAGCAGCATGAGAAGCTCCAATCTTTTAAGCAGGAGTTAATGAGGTTCACAAGCCTCTTGCCTGCCTGACCTGTTAGGTCATTACTTCAGCCCTGGATGAATTTCCAACAACCAATTGGAATGAAACGGATCATCATAGGACCACTAAAGGTTTAAATTTTGGGGGAGAATCTTGAAAATATCATAATTTCCCATTCATTGATTATATTTACCAACTTCTTCACCTTAAACTCTGCTTTATATCAGCTACCGTTTGCTATAGTGCAACATCATCGAAGTTGGATTGGTGATTAGAGAAAGTAGGACCGTAGACCATTGTTAACAAAGAGGACACTGAGCTCGTAGCTAATCATCGCAGTCTACCAGTTCAGAATAAGAGACAAATACCCATAGTGGCTTGTTAGTTCAAGGAACCACTGGTGGTTTGAAGACTTCAGAAAACTAGGTAACAGCGAGTGCAGTTCTTGGTAGATCTTAACTGTTTCCACTGAGACATTGTTCTGATTATTCTGATCAATAGAGAAATAACAAAAAGATAATTATTAGTTCACTGACCATTTAGCAGTTTGCAGGCTTTAGAGTGGTAGGTACCATGAGAGCACTGCTTGACAGGCTAACTTTTATCACTGAGTCATCCACCTAAGTTTGCGGTCATCTATATTAATGGATTTCACTTCCATGAACATAATGTACTTTTATAGTTGGATGTTGGGCTCCTGCAAGTATGAGCAGCTTTGAACCCTTGCGCTACCACGGGGGAGACTCCTTGCACCACTAGAGTAAAGAGCCTTGCCTGAACCTAATAAACTGTTATTTTTTTCCCTGACAGAATGAACCTAATACACTCTTAAGCTGATATTATCTAGAATTTTGAGAATCTTTTCAGTTGTATTTTTAGCTTCAAATCAGTTGTCTATCTTCTATCACCATATTTAGATTTTTTCCTTTTGGTTTGCTGATGCAAACCTCTGAGGTAAAAAAAGAATTCTGATAGGGACAGTATTGGGCATAGAAGGCAACAAGGATGGGGACGTATTGGGCAGATATATGCCAAGAGAAGTGGTCTTCAGGCCAGGCAGTTACATGAGATGTAGAGTTGTTACACAGGCCTGTTGAGAGATGAATTTCCAGTTAGTTGAAGGAGGATCAGGTGGTTACAATTCAGCTAGGAAAGAGATGCAATCTGTTGGTTAGAATATACCAAATATGCAATAGTGATGTAATCAGTTGGTTAGAATATACCAAATATGCAATAGTGATGTAATCAGTTGGTTAGGATATACAGGTATAATCAGTTGGTTAGGAAAATATGCAGTTAGTATCCAATCTGTTACAGATTTAGGAAGATAGGGAAGATAAAAGGGAGAAGGTAGGGAGAGGCAGGGAGAAGAGAATTTTGGGAGGAACTGAAGTGGAGGCTCTAGCTCCTCGAAAGCTAGAATTTATGAAAGTTAGACAAGCATTCCAGTATTGTATCAGTCCTTACTTTGTATTCGTAGCAGAAGCTACAGAGTTCTGTATTCTTTTTCCTTTCTGAGTGTACTGGTATCTGTTGAGTTGAAATACCATTGAAGATTCCTATCAAATTCACAAGCAAAAATTTGAAAACATAAGGAGGTAGATTCAACTATGATGAAAAATTCAGTACAGACTACTCAGAGGAGCCTATAGCGACTGAATACAGAATACAGCAGTACAACTCTTCGAGGGAGCTGTGGCCTCCATTCACTTCATCTTTTTCCTTCCTTTCTTCCTTGTCCTCCTCTCCTTTTTAACCATCTAACTAACTGCTACTGCAGACTACTCAGTGCATGCGACGTGTAAGACACAACCTTCTTCACTCATTCTGTTACTGACCTGCCAATTCTGTTATTGATGGTTTCTTTCTTCTGGTATAAACCTTATATGATGTAACCGTATCATTTGCCGATCATTAATTTCTAATATACTGGAAACATGTTTGCTCTCAGACTTAGATTTATCTTCTTAAACTTCTGGGATGCAAGAACTTTCTTTTCATAAGAAAACTACAAAATTCTTTTCTATGGTAAAAACATAGAAGGAATGATCCTTAAAATTTATTATCAGTCATATACACAGACATTAATTTCCAATCGATCCCATGTGTGTGTGTGTGTGTGAGAGAGAGAGAGAGAGAGAGAGAGAGAGAGAGAGAGAGAGAGAGAGAGAGAGAGAGAGCAGTTTTCCCATGCACTGTGCAGCTAAGAAGTATTTAGTAGGATGAGATTTCCAAAACTAGATTCAATAATCTAAAAAGAATAAGGAACCAATTAAAATATGGAGGGGATTGCAAATAGAATGCAGTCTAAACCTTTAAGGCATAACTGGATCTCATTATATAGAACTGGTAACAGCAATTTGAGTGGTAAAGGACACGACTTTTTATGCTACAAAAGTAGAAATTAGTAATTTTAAAGACAAAAGGAGACACTACAAAATTGAAAGGAAATAACTCGAAACTCTTTTTGGTTTTAAATTCATAAGCTCTTACTTTTTTGTATATTTGGGTTAAGAAATGCAGAGATCAATTGAAGGGACTGAGCAAGCTGGTGGATAGTGAGTTTTTTCTTCTTCAAGCTAATTTCCAAAGGTCTTATAAAATATGCACGGCTAGAGTAAATGTAAAAGTATGACATGTTTGATAAAGAAATCAAATACAGAAACCTTCACAATTTCCTGTTGTTCTCACTTCTCATATAAATAAGGTATTGAAACCTTGTTTATACTATTCCCTTCATATGTTGGTGGTTAGGGCCATAGTTATTCTACATAACAATACTAACGATATCAGTTTCAACAAAAAACTTCTCTACTATTGTGCAGACACCCCCAATTATGATCCTCGTGAATGAAAAGAATATTATTCATCCTCTCTAAGATGGCACTAGTGCTGGGATGAAAAATGTTAACCTAAAGCAGTTTTATCCGCAGATTCCACCAAAATTGAAAATCATTATGCCAGCTCATCTGGTGAAAATAAAAGACCCATAATTTTGATTCCCATTAAGAGAATTGCAGAATCACTTTTATACGAATAGCACAAAATCGCTCTCACCCAAAATTGTTTCAAATGAGAACTGAGAAGTCACATCCTTCCATCAAATCCAGAGCCTTATCACCCTAAAACATGAAAATCCAATCACCTCAACTCTACCTTGCACACTGTCACCTAGGGTTTACACCCCAAATTCAAATTCCTTCACAAATGCCCTGAATGTCCAAGCAGTAAGAGAATACCTTAAGCAAATGAAGGTTATGACTCTACCAGCTGTCAACACTAGGTTTCAGTTTGCCTAAACTGAATTCTTTAACCAAAACCAAAAGACCTAATATAGAAAAGTGCAATATCTTCCATGCAAGATCCTAATCCATCCAACATGGCACCTCATCATCCTTTCATCATCATCATCATCATCAAGACCTTATCCTGATTGGGAGTTGGCCACATGAATCTTGCTCCTCCATTCCCCTCTATTAAGTATCATTTATATTTAGTTCCAAAGTTTTTAAATCTTTTTTCACCACTTCTATACACGTTCTTTTGGGTCTTCCCCTTGCCCTTTTAGGACCCTTGACTTGCATTACCTCACTCCTTCTAACCATGCCATTTTTGGTCTCCGATTTCTAACCAAAAAATTACATCCATTCATTTCAGCCCATACTCTTTATCATATGATGACAGTTAAATTTGTTGTGATACAATTCAAAGGGAAAATTCTTCCTGTATCTAATAGTAAATATTTTACACTGCACCTTGATGTCTCAAACTCTAAAATACTTACCACCGCATCACACTAGAATCCTGATTTCGGATCCCTTATTTCCCAAAATCGACAGAGGAATTTCCTAAAAGATCAAATCAGATGTTAAATGTAAAGAATGCATTTCAGCAGGCAATAGACCTCTGAAAGACTGGCCTAACACTAAAGAGGAAGAATCAACAGCTAACCGTAGCTCATCATGCTAAAAGTCCACATATCAGAAAGCCGACATCCAAAGAGCTGTAAATGTGAGGAACCATACCTCTGCCAAGATCATCAGGATCAGCATGAACAACAACCGCCCTCCCCAGGATGGAATGAGGACCACTTAGTGGAATCTACATATTAGAATGGAAAAACAGCGAATTGAAATCTTCAAACAGAAAAGATTCAAAAAACGCATTTCACAAATATTAGTTTCAATAACTTCACCTGCGCATCCTTGAGACTAACTTCAGCCACTCCTGCAACAAGTAAACTCATTCTAATTATTAGAGCACTTCTACCCTTAGCCAATAAAACAAAACTTGCAGAACACAGGTGGAAATATATATACCATCTGGACCAGCAACAATGTTTCCCAGGTCACCCGCATGCCGTTCTTTGTCCCCAGGAGCTCCATGTTCCTTCTTCAAAGGATTAAAGTGAGGTCCTGAGCAGGAAAAAAAAAAGGATTAAAGGAAAAACCATGACGGACCCATTTGTATTCATCGAAATTAGAGAAACGGGCAGCAAACAAAATTCCAACTTGATGCCCAGAGAGAGAGAGAGAGAGAGAGAGAGAGAGAGAGAGAGAGAGAGAGAGAGAGAGACCTGTAGAGTTACATCCATTAGTGGTATCACCTAGTGCATGGATGTGGAAGCCATGGAGACCAGGAGAGAGGCCTGTGATCTTCCCTTTAATATATGTAGTTCCTGTAGTTCTATGGGAATTATCAACGAGAATAGGCGGAAAAAGGAGAAACGGGAAAGTGGGTGCTTTAAGGAAGAAGATTGACCATTGTTATCCTGCAAGAATTGAAGCGAGCCTTTAACGCTGCTGTCGCCGCTGATGACAGCCACGGCCTTGAGACTGCTACCCATCTCTCTATCTCTGATATCGGTCAAATGCTACTGAAACTAGCTTCGAGATAATATCATAAGACTAATCTTGGTAAAGCTGCCTGGCAAATCTTCTGTCGTTGGCTTGAGTCTTTAGTCTTTCATGGGGCTGTCTGACACGCGAATAAAAAAACAAACAGTGGATTAATTTATCCGTGAATGGTAACTCTTTTTCACTGCTATTTGTAATTTTTTTACGGAGACAAAATTATTCAGAAATTGATAAAATAGCCATAGAGCTTGGGCTACTTACTTATATATATATATATATATCTAGGTTTTAAGGCTGCAAATAGCGGGGAAGAAATTCACTTTCTCTGAATAACTTAATCCATGAATTATTATCCCCGTGCCAGACAGCTCCACTGATTGGCTATCCACAGTCATATCATTTGAGAATAATGTATGGTTTGCAATGTGTCTCGTTTCACCAGAAAAAAAAAAAAAAGAAAAGACGAAAAAGTGAACTTCAAGAAAAAATAAAAATTGAAGGACTGGAAAATTGAAGTTCACTTGCAGCTGGAAATGGTTTTCCTTGTTTGGTTTGACATGGAAAGCCAAATTTAAGAGGAATTTTACGTCCCCAGTGGAAATCAATTACCATCGTCATATTTCTCAAGAAACCCATTCTTATTCCAAGCTCTCATGTCAAACAAGTGCTCTCTAGAAAAGTAGCACAAATGGAAATAGATGTCCTGCGAAATTCATTGTCGCAGAAATCCTTTTTGTTAATCCTTGTCTTAAAGGACAAAAGGTGAGAAAGAAAGCGAGGACCAAGTTCAAGTTACCTGTTAATACGTGTTATGAAATTCTATTTCTAATTAGCAATCTGTGTAATCTTTCATTTCATATTAACTGGTTAATCAAAACAATGAAATTTTTTGAGACTCTGAAACTGAGGAAAAGTTCTTAGTTTTCCCTTGTTCCCAAGATACAGTTGCAGTCTGTGGATCGGTTGGCTTATTGTTTACATTAGTATTTGCAGTTCAGAAGTTTTAGATTATGTTTTTGTTTCTGCAATTAAACATATAATCTCAGCAAAAAATGTCACAGATTAAGAACCAAAGGTTAAAAAGGGCAGTTCCGGTGCACGAAATTTCCGTGTATGCGAGATTCAAGAAATGAGTGGACTACAAGAGTCATTAGTATGTAGTCTTACCTTGCATTTTATAAGATGCTATTTTCAAGTCTTGAACCAGAGATCTCAAGGTCAGTTTCAGAAAATACCAGTGCTGCTTAAACTCACTGGCCTACTAGATCAACACTCTCAGTCAAAGGTTCTTTTTAACACTTTTTTTCTTGAAGGGTCTCTCAGTCAACGCGTTAAAACTCAAAAAGGGAACACAATTCAACACTCTCAATCAAGGCACTACAAAAACAAGTCAACTTAGAATTGATGTGGTAGAAAACTCAGACAATGCAGAAAATGTAGAAATATAATTAAATATAACTGGCAAGAAATATCAGCCGATAAAAGCATTTTTGCTTGAGTCGGCAAAATGTGGAAGAATCTAGGATACAAACTATCTAAAACCACATCAACTGGGCCGAATTATGAGCAGACGCCCTGCATTTTGATACTATACTCTCAATCACCAAAACGAATATAAAATGGGAATAACGAAGAAGAGAAATCCGAAGACCCTCAAAACCCAGCCTAGTGAACATCTCAGAGTCTTAGTTGAAGCTTCAGGTGGTCTAAATAAAACCTTGTTTTGAGTATTGGTTTAGCCAATCAGCTCATATCCAAAGTGGTAGCAGGCTAATCTTGAAAATGTTGGCTACTCGATGGATCCTGCTTATGGATTACGTTAATGGGATTTCAAGGGACCAAAGTATAGGGCAGCCCGTGTGCAAAGCTCCTCGGAATCCAGAAAAGGGTGAACCACAAAGAGTCTATAGTCCCCAATCTTACTTTGCATTTTGCAAGATGCTGTTTCCATATGACCTGTCCTGAAATATGCCACTTTGGCATGTACTTCAAATACTTGGTTTGAGCTCTTGAACACCCAATACACCTGCGCACTTTAAACTTTCAAAGCCCACCACCATCCCTTTCATGCCTGAACTCATAGCAGACATGTAAATGTGGGTTGAACTAGAGGCCCTTGGATGCACTCCTGCTACGTTCTGGTTTGGTCCCATCTTTACCAACCTGAAGAAAATGGAATGATCGATTTAACCAAGCAACAAGCCAGGCAACTTCCAACACCGCATTCTGTTCAATCTTCTGATCCAAATTCACCTTCATCTGTGACTATGTTTCTATAGTTACTTAGTCACATATTTCTTGTATGAGTTGCAGATGACCAATGAATGGGAGCCTTGGCACAACAGTAAAAGTTGTCGTCGTGTGACCTTGAGATCACGGGTTCAAGGTGGAGAAACAGCCTCTTGCAAAAATGCAAGGTAAGGCTGCATACTATCGGTCTTTGTGGTCTGCCCCTTGCCCGGACCCCGCATAGGCGGGAGCTTCATGCACCGGGGCTGCCCTTACCTGCAGATGACCAATGGTCGAGGAGCTGCAATCTGTAACGAATCCTACACCCCAGTAAAATATCTCAAACCCATCAAACATTTATTTGCAGCCAATATGATGGTCATGAGCTAATGAAGGTAAAGCTGAAATATATCATTCAACTATTGATGCCAACAGTTCTATAAATCACTTGGAAACACAAAAACAGTTTGGGAATGCGATGCTTTACCCAAAAATTAGTTTTGCATGATTCTGATACAGAACCTGCAGGACATTGTCGTATATCCTACTCAATCACAACTTAAAATCACCTAAAGATATTGGGTAAGGCTATCAAATTACCAAAACCAGCCTCAACTACAGTACAGAGCCGACTCTTATTATATAATGGTAGAAGCAACCCCTGTAAAGAAGAATATCTTGAGTAAAACTTGGAAACCTACAACCCTATAGATTTCTCCACCTTCTGGATTTGGTTCAAGAATATCCATGTCATCTGCAGAAAAACATATCTTACGGTCAATAAAACAAACAAGGAAAGCTTAAAGGATGCAAGCTACTGAAATATCAATCCAGACCATAAACAAGCTCACCATGACATGGGGAGCAATCCTAACACAGTAAACAGGGAAACCAGTGTAGAATTTGAAGGGTCCTCCTGATTTTAGTGTCTTCATGGCACAATCTAAAGACCCAGTGTACGGATATTTCCCATTAGCATCAGGCTGCATTTTCTGTATTTGGGTCTTAACGTAATCAAAGGGCAAACTGCAAGCGGATGCAAAAAATCCTGAAACAGCACTGGCGCCTGCAACAAAAAAGGAAGTGATTAATCAAACAAAGCTTGACCAGTGAAAACTTAAAATATACAGTGAGATCCCAGCTGCCTTTTTCCTCTTGTTTTATTGCCTCTCTAGAGTTCCATCAACCATACAAAGTGGCAGATTAACGTGCATGAGCATCGCACAAGTAAATGCCCCATAGACCACGTATATATGGTGATGCAGGTAAAACATTGCAAGTCATAGCCACGAATAACTATGATAAACAGAGAACTGACTACCTATAGCTAGCCAGTAACGTGAACGTAGAATTTCCACTTCAATGGGTTTAAGTCGAAGTACAAATCCTCATCAATTGGTGAAAAGGATAACATTTATGCTGACTGGCAACCACCCTAAAATTTTGTTAGTAAGCAAAAGCATATTGAACTTAACACAAATTGCCAATAGTAAATCAGCAAGTTATAACTGGGTAAAATAAAAATAAAATTTAGACCAATTAAAAACACCATAACTGAACTCAACCTGTAGAAACTTAGAGGATATTAAGTTGGTGTCCTTCCTCACTCACCCACCCACACAAGTTAATCTGGGCAAACTGGTTTTCTGGGTCCCCAATGTACTCTTCAAAATTAAAAAAAAAAAATTATGGAGTTAAATACATTCTCTGAGACAAATTGCACAAGAAAGGTCCACCAAGATATGGTAACATGCCAATCTTCGAAGGAAAGAGATCGAACAGAGGGAAGACATGCCAGCGAAACAAAAAAACACCAAGATAGATACAAAATTTTATAGATAAGAAGATAAATTAGAAAATCGAAGGAGCTAGCAACTCACGGTTACAGTCTAGAGGGCAATTTGGCTAATACTTCAAAAAAATCCATGGGTATATTTCTTACTCAATATTGAAAATCCCTTATAGTACTGAAGGAACGGTTGCCTATTAAAAATAAGGTGCTGAAGCAGAAAAGGAAAAGTAAATAGACAACACCTGGCTGGGTTTACCCTATCAAAAACAAAAGGACCTCAATTGAGCAGGATATTCAGTTTCCTAGAGTGGGAATCTAGAGTAGTTAATGTTCTCTGCAACATTAATTTTTTTCAAAACATCCAGCAACAGCCTTCTGTGCAAAATCAAGGAGTTCAAGTTGCACTGATGAGTGTGTCTGTCCTATATGAGGTTAACCACAAAAAAACTTGCTTGGCTGCCAAAAAGAAACCTCATGTTTTGCTATCAATGTCCACAAGATTATTTGATAACAAACATTTCCAGCTGAAATCAATGTGTTTATCACATTGGAAAGTGAATAAGTGTTGGTTGCATATTATGCATGTTGACACCCATGAAAATACAACTGCTTAGTGTTAATTTCTAATATATATCCTTTCTGGATATTTTATGCAGATAAAATTTTCATTGCCATAACTTAAGTGTTAAAAAGTTAACTTGGACCATAACTCAAAAGAAGAAAAGGGCGTGCACAAAGCTCCCACATATGCAGGGTCCAGCGAAGGGGTGGACCACAAGGGTCAATAGTACACAGCCTTACCTTGCATTTTGCAAGAGTCTGTTTCCACACCTCGAACACGTGACCTCAAGGTCACACGACGACAACTCTACCTTTGGACCAGAACTCAGGGAAGATAAATTTTGCCAATGACTTTTGCTGCCAAATTCACTACACTTGGTCAATCCAAAAGAGTCCTTTTTGAATAGTCAGATCCTGGACAAGTATCAGACAAGGTAAACCTAGTGGTTGATTTGAATAGTCTGAAAAGCTTTCAAGTTTTTAACCATGCCCGACTAAATGACACGTGGAGGCAACAGAAGATAACAGAACTAAAAAGGGCAGCCCTGGTGCACGAAGCTCCCGCCTATGCGGGGTCCAGGGAAGGGGCGGGCCACAATGGCCTAAAGTAGGCAGCCTTACCATGCATTTTTGCAAGAGGCTGATTCCACGCCTTGAACCCGTGACCTCAGAACTGTAAAGTCAATTTTTGAAAAACAGACTAGATACCAAAGACAAACAGAGCTTACCAACTACTGTACTTGCTTCACCAAAACCAAGTTTGTCCTTGAAAAATTCAACACTTTGATCATACGAGGCAAGCATGCCCATATTTAATGCCATCGCTCTCACTACAGTAGGACCCGCACCTTTCCAGAGTGCCAGAACACCTTCATCAGCAACAATACGGTATAGTGCATGGAATGCATTAGTGTAGTTCCGGCGTTGTGCAGCAGGCAATGTAGCATCAGCTTGCATACGAATGAGTGCCAAATCTGCTGGATTACCAACACACGCTCCAATTGCTCCAGCTGTCAGCCCACAAAGAGCTTTCTGATACAGAGGTAATGGCTTTCCATCATTAGCAGCAACTGCTTTGTTTGTCAAAATCCTAAGCAGCATATAAGTAGCCATTAGTGGCTAACAAGAAATCATGCCAGAGGATTATAGTGTTGATAAATACAAGATATGCATGCGAGCACTATACACATCCATCAGAGCGAAGAAATAGAGAGAACAGCACCAACTATAAGAACTTCACTTTGGAGGAAATGGGCAATCATAAGACAAATCTAGAGCACCTAAAGATTGAAGTTATGTTCATAAACAATTAGTCAAATCATTATATGCAAGACAGTTAAAGGGGCATGAAGAAAAAGGAGGGAAGGCATATGCAGAAAAGTGAAATTCTCAAGGGAGATCCACCCAAGATTTGACAGAAATATTTCCAGGAATGCACTCCAACAACTGAAAAGAAGATACAGCCACCTCACATACCAAACGAAGTCTTGAACAAAGTCTTCAACTTGCTCCTAAAGCATGTAGTTCAACCAATATTGGGCAAATAGTGAACAAAGTTTTGAACTATTGTCTACAACCCTTGATGATAATCAAGAATTGTAACACACTTTTCCTAAGGAGACGCTCATACTTAAGCTCTGCACCTTTGTGCAGGGCCATCATGCGCATCAAATCCCATTTTGCCAAAAGCTCAATAACAAAACCTTTAATCTTAAAGGAAGCAGCCTCAACTCCACACTTGGAATAGGCTAATCCATCAATGGTGCTCTTGCCTATACCACAGTCCAGAGACCTACATCCACTAAGATACAATTGTCAAGCTCCAAAACATTACAACAGTTAATACCGCCACACCATAGAAATGGGCATATCATTCTGCAGTACACTCTTAAATGTCAAATAACTCTTCCTTACCTTTGAACCTGGTCAAAACACAAGGTAGGAGTGCATTTATTTTGGAATATGATTTTGATCAAATTTGAATTGTAGCATTGGACTATAGTTTGTTGCCTCTTCTAAAACGGGTTTGAAAATTCACTTTAAGGTTTAGTCCCATATTGGAAGAGAGAAAAGAGTAATTTCCTTATTTAGTATTTCTCCATAACTCTTGTTTAGGGTGCTCTCTATTGGATTGATGCACTTCATGCATCTCAGTACAATGCACCAAGTCATTGGAGTGAGAGCAAGTGCACTTGTCTGCATTAGTGCACACTTTGCACTTCACAACAAGCTGCCAATTCTCTTTTGATTTTGGAAGTGTCCAATCCCAGGCTCACCATGGTAAATGGTTTGGGCAAGGTGGACACATGTGTGTGGTAGGCCCAGTGGGAGAAGCCCAAGAGGTCAAGCCCATTGCTACAAAGATGACAAAACCTGTCTATACCTAACTTGCCACTATCAGGCCCATCACGTGTAGAGAGAAGGGGAGAGCAGTCCTAAGGAGGCTTAACAACTTTTTGAGTTGTTTATCTTAAAGAAGAGTGTGGGATTATTGTAGTTTTGTTTCAAGTTAAAGGGATTAATAGTCCCATATCACCTCTTTTAAAGAGAGAAGCAAAGAGGGATCCCTATAAAAAGGACATCCCCTGGGCGATTTCTCTTTCCACCTACTACTCTCCCCAAAGCTCTCTCGTTTCTATTTTCTATTTTCTCTTGGGTCTACCAGGTGTGGTATTCTCTTTAAGAGTTCTTCCTTGTGTGAAGTTCTTTAGATTTTCTTTAGACTCTACCTGCTTTACTATTCTCTTCACAAGTTCTTCATTGTGAGGTTCCACTGTTTCTTGTGTACTTAGATATCTAGCACCTGTGGTGGCTATCTAGTTAGAAAGATCTCCACCTGTTGTAGTATTGCTCTGCCTAGCTGCTGCTCCTGTTTCATGAGTTCTTCTCTCGAGAAGTTCTTCTTTGATTCACTCTTTGAGTCTACCTAGTATTGGATTTGTTTTAAGTTGAAACAACATAAATCAACACAAAGAAATTCTTAAAGTAATCCATTGTAAGGGATTTGCTTTTAGACAAATGGGTATTTGTGAAAATCTCAATTTTGAAGTTTTAAAAGGAATGCAAATGAGATTTTGAATTTGAAATTAAAGCATTCACTATAGTTCATTTCTCTTCCAAAACAGATTTTGAAAACAGCTTGAAAAGTTCAGTCCCACATGGGAAGAGAGAAGAGTTTCTCTACTTATTTACTATTTCTCAAAATCTTTATTAATTGGAATTCATTCGCTTTGATTGGCAAACCTCGATGCAGTGCACAGAGGACTGTTTTGCGCATTGATGAGCACTTCTCAAGCTCGCATTGCTGTGAATTGCTTAAAGCAGCCATTTCTCTTTTGATTTCAAGAGCGTTCAACCTAAACCCATCAAGTTAGATGGCCTGGTTTAGGAGTACACATCTGAGTGGTAGGCCGAGTGGGAGAAGCCCAGAAAGTCAGGTTCGCCAGTACAAAGACAGCTTGACCCGTCTAAGGCTCATCTCACCATATGGGGCCTATTCATGGTCTGAAGAATGGGAGAGGCAGTTCCAGGGTTGCTTGCTGCCGACTATGCCTTCCCTATATGAAGGGCTAGACCATTTAAACTAGCACCTCCTCTCCCTAAACGTTGCTAAGTTTCTGGTTTTCTGATTTCTCTAGAATCTACCAACTCTGGTATTTTCTTTAAGAGTTCTTACTTGTAAGGTTCTCTAGTTTATAGTGCTCTTAGATCTCTGCCGCAAGTGGTGCTTATCTGGCTAAAAAGATCTTGACCTATTGCGGCATTGATCTGCCTAATGAGTTTGGCTTCTAGAGTTCTTCTCTTGAGAACTTGTTCTTTGGTTCTTTCTTTGAGTTTACATGTTATAATATTCTCTATTCTTGCTACCTATTTCCAGATTTTATCTGTTTCTCCCTTTTAAGATACAATGTTGTCCCGTTTTGTATGAGATTGAGATATCAATCTCTCTAAGATTCTGAATTTGTGATTCATTGTTCAATTATCTAGAGAAATCAGCACCCGCCATAGGTGACAAGCAACCCCAGAACTGCCACTCTCACTACTCAAATTGTGGGTGGGCCTCATGTGGCAAAATAGGCTTAGATGGTTCGGGCTGTTTATACAGCAATGAGCTTGACTTTTCAGGCTTCTCCCACTGGGCCCCACACACACATGTGCATCCTTCTAACCTGGGTCATCCCACATGATAGGCCTTGGCTTAGGCACTCTTAAAACCAAAAGAGAAATGGGTGGCTCAAGCTCTCACCGCGATGCAAGCACGCAAAGTGAAAAGTGTACAAGCACACGCATGCCAGTCCAAGCAAGGGAACTTGAAACAAGAATGGTTGCAACGGGACAATAAACAAGGAGAGAAACTTTTTTCTCTCTTCCCTTGTAGAACTAAACTTTTCAAGTTGCTTTCAAAAGCATTTTAGAAAATACAAATAGATTATAATCAATGCTATAGTTCCAAATTCAAATCTCATTTCAATTCCCTCTAAAACTTCAAAAATTGACTTTCCCAAAGATACTGATTTGTCTAAAATAAATCCCACAACATGGAGTATTCCAAGAATACAATTATGTTATTTTATCTGAAAACAAATTCAATAAAAGAAGCATATAGAGTTTGAATTAAGCTTTTCAAGTTGCTATCAAAAGCATTTTAGAAAATTCGAAATTCAAATCTCATTTCAATTCCCTCTAAAACTTCAAATTTTGACTTTTCCAAAGATACTGATTTGTCTAAAATAAATCCCACAAAATGGAGTATTCCAAGAATACAATTATGCTATTTTATCTGAAAACAAATCCAATAAAAGAAGCACATAGAGTTTGAATTAAAACAAAAAAATGATCGCTTGGCAATTATTGCAATGCGATATTATTGCAAACCATGTATTAGTAACACAATAACTTTTGAGGAATCTATCCCTCAAAGACTAACACAAATTGGAAAGTAGATACAATATTTTAACAAGCAGAACTTCAGAATATGTGCTTAGGAAGAAAAGGTGGAATCAAGAAAATGTAAAACGTGGAAAAGACACCTTCCAATTCCATAATACAATTTCATGTAAAACGCAATGAGATTTAACAAAGAAGAAGCATAAAGAACTAGGTGGTAATGAAAGAAATAGCAAACACCAAACGAACAAAGCAATAGTTTTGAATTGGAAAGGATAAAGGATAGTTCACCTCGTATTTTCTAGAAGAAGAGTATCTCAAGAAATGACACAACATAACAAGAAAGCTTCCTCATGAAACTGGGGATCAAATTCTTTACCAAACCATTTAACATACTTATGATAAAATTTGTACAACAGATCCATGCATGACAAAATGCATTAAATACTCATAATTTACATGTCAACGTCCAAAAATACCTACCTGAAGGATCCAAGTCGTGCAGTTGTGTATGTTGCTTGTCTGAGCAATCCAGCAGAGAGCCCCTGCTCCAAAAATAATAATAAACTTGGTGACCTTACACAAAAACTTACCTACTTGGAGGTGGAAGGCAAATTTAGACATAAAAATGCCCATATGACCAATGTATTTAGCATTATATGAGACAATGACACTCAACAATGCATTTCCAAACAAACATTGGAAGATTAGAATGCAAAATGTTTTGCCACATCTACTCGGAAACAAGAAATAATTAGAGAATGTAACATAAACATGAGACAAACTGAAGAACATAAATCAAAGATTTGAGGATTTTCTGCTGATCCCTGAGCTAGGTTGTCACTCCATTGACTTGTTTTAGATAGCAAGCTTATGAAAATGTAGAAGTCCTCTGGTATCAAAGAGCAGCTTGGACAAACCTTCCAGAACACTTTGGTGAGCATTTGAAATCTCAGTAGCTACAGATAATGTTATGGTACAGGCTCTAATAAAAGGCAATTTTCTCAAACTTATTACCAGCTTGTAAGACAAAAGTTCTTGATTTGAGGGTCTTTACAAAATACCACTCCAAAATAGACCAGAGTCCTCCTTCAATCAAGATACATTACAAAGACCTCCTTAGAAGTCCTCAAGCTTGTGTTCATTCTCATATGGCTTTAACTTTCTCGTGTTTCTCCTCTTTGTAAGCTACTACGTCGCAAATCACAACATCTTTCGTCAGAAAGCTGAGTAACCCAGGTTCCTTCTCTTTATATAAGTGTAAAGTGAGAAGTTCCTTCTATATCAACCAATCTAAATTCAAGGTTTAGAAAGCACTCAGACTTGAAGTGTAGGAACTGAACTACCTAAAGCATATGTCTTTATTTTTTTGGGTGAAAGTTTAGCTCCATATGTCTATTCATGCAAGACTTGTACACTTGTTCTTCCTTTTCTGGAATTTCATGACTACATTCCTAGCGCATGACTGAAGGGACGGCCCCGGTGCATGAAGCCTCCACACATATGGGGTCTAGGGAAGGGGCAAACCATAAGGTTGTCTATAGTATGCGGCCTTACCTTGCATTTTTGTGAGGTTGTTTCCACACCACATAACGATAACTTTACCATTGCACCAAGACTCCCCTTCATGTCTAGCACGTGACTAGATTACAATGAACACCAAATATAAATTTACTCTCTAAGGCATTTCTTCCATCTCTCATTAGGTTTCTAATTCTATGCATACTATTCAAACAAAATGATCAAGCAATCAGCTAAGAATAACATCTTGAGGAATGTACTTTCTCTTTAACTTTGATCAATGTTAATCGGCTTCATATCCAGGAGATATTTCTTGGTTCCACTTTAAGACTTTTCCCTACTTCTATTACCAAGTGAATGCATAGATGAATATGCTACCATGTTCTCGGCTACTGAACATTGTTTCCTATGAAAGACGAAAAAGGAAGAGTATCATGGAGAAAAAAGGTAATCATGGAAAATATTCAAGTATATCCTTCATTCCCTTCATCTAAAGTCATGACAGGAACTAGAAATTCAATGTGTAATCTCAGCATTCAATGCATATTCTTGAATAATCTCATTTTTCAATTATTAAACCATTTCATTTTACCAATTCACCTTTAGCTAGACGTAGAAGTAGAAGTATAAGTAGAAGGTGCATTCGTCCCACACTTTAGAAAGAGCTGCGAATTTCCGAGCAATTGGAAGCTGCTTTCGATGACGAGGCCGAGAAATTGATATTACATGACCGTTACTATCAATCTTTGAAGCTCCCCACTTCTAATTGCTCGGTTGGAGTACTATTCAGATATTCATGACCAAGAGACACTGGATTCTCTTTTGGATAGGCCCTGAAAGGAGAAGGAAGGCTGGAATGCCAACAGACGTCTATTATCTAATTCTCCCGACCTGATAGTACCCATTTTGGGAAAGTCATCCTGCTAATTGTATCATGATACCCTTAAAATTGTCAAATCCATGAAGCCATTATGAAGGGTGAAGACCACATTCAGCTAGAGATATGCTTCATCCCTATCATAGTAGCCCAATAATCTGCAGCCATGTGGCAAAGCTATCAGAAGTTAACCAAGAAAGTTCCTGCGCATTTGGTTTAAGTCACTTCTTGCATGCATACAATGGTCTCTTTAGAGAAATTGAGCATACCCTTCACTCTTTTCATATAAACTCGCGACAGGAAGAAAAAAAGAGTACAGCCCTAATGATGGCATCATGAATTCCACAAATTTAGCAAATCCATAGAGAATGGTGCAGACCCACATTCACCTAGAAATATACTTCAGATCTTGCAGCAGCAGTCGAAGGATTTGCCGTCCTGGATTTACTTTGTCCTTTATTGACATAGTTTCTAAGAGTGATCGTTCTGATTTTTCTTGGTCCAGAATGAAATATAAGAATTCAAGAAATACGGATGGCATCTAAGAAGGATGAGTTCAACAATTTGTATTGCACAACTTAGCAACAGAGAATATAATAAAAATTTCACAGTGCCTGCAGATAATCCCTAACGTTGCAGACATACATCAAAAAAGCACCTCTACACATGGCAGAACAAGATACCTGGCATAAATCTATGAGTCAATGGAGCCTCTTCTTTACATACTCAGAAACATTGGCATATGGAGAGTAATGAAAAGCCCCTTCTTGCTCCTTTGCAATAAAACAAAATGATCCAAACAAAATCTGACGAGATTTGATTCAGGGATTCATCCAAACTTGGATGATCGCCTGCAGCTACATGATTCAGGTTTCGACCTTCTTCTATTTAGTTTCTGAACCTTGAGTTTTGATTTTATTAATAGTATAAACTCATATACCTTCGCATACAAAGAGAGAGAGAAGAACACATCCATAAAATACTATTACTGTTACATTTTGAAACTACGAAAGTAACGAATCCCAAATTCAAGGAAGTCCTACTAATTCCTCATTCTGAATCAACCCCAAATGTAAATCACATCAAGGTAGAAGAATCCTATTTCGGCCGAACTTTAAACTATGTACTAACGCCTCCATACTACATTCATCAAGAGATCAATAAACGGCAGCAAATCTAAACAATGGCAAGCAGAAGAAACAAGAAATCTCATCAGCTTTTCAGTGCAAACCTTGTAGAAGGCACCAAGACCCTCCTCCCGAAGCATTGTACGGGCCACATGTGCGGCTGATCCCTGACCGAGTTGAATTCTCACCTGAAAGAAGAGAAAAACCACATAAAACAAACAAAACCTACATCCAAAAACCATTGAACTCTTCTCTCATTCAATCGAGAACAGCACATAAGCAAAAGCCCATTTCAGCACACAGGACAGATCCCTCGAAAAACTGTTTTCCGGCAAAGAACAGATCGATTATAGGTAATTGAAATCTCGGGAAAAGGAAAAAAAGAAGTGAATACCTTCACCATATCAACTGGTTGGATGACGCAAGTGGCGAGCATTCCCGAAGCTCCGCCATTAACGAAGGGCTTCACAGTGGGCCATACACCAGTAGATTTCTTCTGCTCTCCCATCTTCGTTGAAAGATTTGAATAAAACTGGGGAGAGGAAAAGTTGCAGAGAAAAATATGAGGAGAAGAGTGCGTGTAAACGCAGACCAAGCTAAAATGGGGAGGGTAATGGCGTAGGGTATTTCATTCTTTAAATTATATGCCCTTGTTGTACAAGAGAACTACGAAAATAAGACGCTCAGTTCTTACAAATTGTTTGTGCGTGTAGATCAGTGCACACATTTTCCCAAAGAACGTTCATAATCAGTTGGTTACACTATATTTGACGGTCAATAGTTTTGTAATATAATTGCAGTGCATAAGAACGGTTGGATCCCCCAACGTTATAGAAATCAGACGGACGGATACGATCAACCATTTGTAGGGCCCATCATATAAAACTTGCACTCAGCGTACACTATCCTATCATTCCTCTATAAGAAAATCAAAGTCAAAATTAAGTCTCGGATTGATCAATGACCTTGATCCGGAGATCAAGACGTTGATTGCTTTGGCTTTTAAATTTTTGTTTTTTAAGTAATATTTCAGTTATAAATTAAGCTTAAATAGTCATTTTGATATAAAATGACCATTTGTGTATTATTTTACAGGATAATGCTTCAATAGGACGGTATCCATTTAACTTTTGAGTAATAAGAGATTGAAGGGAAGCCTACTTTAGGCCATTGTGGCCTGCCCCTTTCCCAGACTCCGCATAGGCAGGAGCTTCGTGCGCCAGAGCTGCCCTTTAGTAATCAGAGATCCATCATGTATCTTATCAAATTACCAGTTCAATTTAGGAGATTTTGGGTGTGTGTTCAACATTAAAAATAAAAATAAAAATTTATATAGGCATCATCTATAGAATAGGTCTTTCTTTTCTTTTTCTAAGGGAAATGCTAAATGGATGGTCATTTTGCATGATCCTACTCATTCATGTATTTTTTTTAGATCTGGGATGTCTAATCTCTTAAAAAAACATGCAAAAAATATAATTTCTAGCATCTAAGGATGAAAAAGGGTTGCATTGGTGCAGGAAACTCCCTCCTATGCTGGGTTAGAGAAAGGGTGGACCACATGGATCAATTGTACACGACCTTATCTTGCATTTTACAAGAGGCTGTTTGCACACCTTGAAGCCGTAACCTCAGGATCTCATCTAAGGATGAAAAACATGAAAATCATTCACAGTTTGATGGTTATAGGCTTTGATAACAAACATAAATTATTGCTTTTTATAAGACTAATCTATTACTATAGTAATATAGGATTATTTCTGGAAAACCGTCCTATTAATTTAGGACGGTATATGATTGTTTTTTAAGAATCATCCTATATTTTTAACCCGATTGGTTAATAGCTTGTGGGTTAGATGCGAACACAATAAGACTCGACCCTAAGTGGCTAAATCTATATCGGGTTCGAGTCGTGTTATCATGTCGTATCATATTTTGCGACCCGTAAGTTTGACTCGTAAATTTTTTTCTTTGGTTATGGATTTGATTTAGGAGTGTGTGTGCATGAGCGTTATTGATTTATTTTATAATTCTTTCCTTGTAAAAATAAATATTATCTTTTACAGGTCAAAACTAAGAGGATTTGGACTTCCTTTTTATTTTTTATTTTTTGGACACAATGGGACCCATAAATTAGCAAATGGGTTGGAACCTAGAAGAATATTGAAAATAGTCGACTCTACAAGTACTTTTTTCTTGCTTACAAGAGCACGTGACATTTGATTAGCTTTTTTATGTTTTCAACTTTTTTTTTTGACCAATTAAATATTATCTACTTTTTGCACTTGCATGAAATAGTTGAAATTATGTGCATATTTGCACTCTAAAAACTACTGGCAAGCAAGAGTAAAAGTTGGGGACTATTATTTTCAATGATCCAAACCATTCATCCAACAGGTCACACTTTGATATAAAAAATAAAAGGGTTTTCATAGTATAAAATTAAAAACAAAAAAAAAGAAGCGATCAATGCAGATTAATGCGGGCAAAAATTTAGATATGGTAAAAATTTTAATTTATTTTCTTTTAATTTTAGAGAAATTTATTGCAAGAAAGATTTTCACCGATCATCCATGAATTTTGCAAAAGTTTTACTTACGTGCTGTTGCTAGACGTAAAACCCTCCTCCTTTATCTGAGCTTGAGACCAGCTACAATAAAACCATATATAAATAGAATCAAACCGGGGGAGTTATTTTTGCCAATATAAGTTTTAATTTTTTTCAAAAAACGAATAAAATTACTTAATGCGAGCCATATCTGGTTTCAAATTGACCATTAAGAAATCAGAAGGCAACGCCGTCTATTTAATAGTAACCTCTCCAGATACTGAAGGCTCAGATGATTTGCAAGATCCAGGTTCCCACTAAGACAATTTTTGCCCGCTATTATTTTTCTATTGAAAAGTATGCCCACCCACAGCAGGAGACCTTACGTTATAATTCCCCAATCCGCAGTGTTCTGAAATAAGTCAAAACTTTTAAGGGTATCTTCGTCCTTCTAATTGAGCGGCATCTGTGATGGTACAAGACGCGCTCACGTGGGCCTTAAACTCAACTTACGGATTCGGATTGGTTTTTAAATACCAAAAATACCCTTGTCTTGCATCACCTGGCTAGGCAGCTCAGCTGAATCATTGGGCCCACCTCAATATAAATGAGTTACTTGATCTAGACCGTGTATTGAAAACAATGGGACGCCGGGTGTGAGTTACAAAATTTACGTGAATGCCACATTCTCTTTCTTTGGGAGAATACATACATGGATTAGAAGTACAAGTGGGCCATACTTGAATGATCTAACCGTCTATCCGCCATGCCCCACTGCTGATCAGCATGCTTCAAAGACTATCCCATCTAACAACCGTAAGCATCTAATTTCTAAATCATGAATGGAATGGGAGCCTTAGCGCAATTTTAGAGTTCTTGTCACATAACTTCAAATTCATGAATTTAAGGCATAAAAACAACCTCTTACAAAAGTATAAAATAAGGCTGTGTACTACACAGCCTTGTGATTCACCCCTTCCCAACATCCAACATTTGCTGGAACTTCGTGCACCGGACTGCCTTAGACCCTGGACTGTAAGAAGATGAAAACACAACGCCCGCATACTTTGACGTTCACATTTTCAGCATTCACCTCATGGTCGACCCCATCCATTTAAATGTGTTTCTTGCAGGTGATATAGACATAAAAATGATCTACAAAATGCACGTTAATCTTTTTTCAAAGGCTAAAAAAGACAGCTCTAGTGCACGAAGTTCCCGCCTATGCGGGGTCTGAGAAAGGGCTGGCCACAAAAGCCGATAAATGCAAACTATTAAAATAATACGACAGTTTAATTGGTTAATGATATTTTAGCCAGTGGAAGCCAAGATTCAAACAGGTACCATCAAGTGGACTATTATCGATCAAAAATGGCGGAATCCACTGCATGAATGTGAACGTGCCGTGTTGTACTTTGATAACGTCCCGGCAGCTTGACCCGGGATTAGCCCTTAAACTCTCAATTTCTTCTGCAAGTAGGTCCAAAACTTCATTTCGTCTGTAAGTCACATTTACCCCTTGAACATGACCTATCCTCCATAACTACTGCAGAATCTCATTGAAGAAGACCGAACGAAGCTCCCGCCTATGTGGGGCCTGGGAAAAGGGCGAACTACAAGAGTTTATGTTAGGCAGCCTTATCTTATATTTTTGCAAGAAGTTGTTTTCATACCTTAAACCCATAATCTCAAGGTCACACGACAACAACTTTACCGTTGCGCCAAGGCTCCCCTTTAAAAAGACCAATAATGTAAAAGAAGATTGGCAAACATAATGTTGTTATGATACATCTTTTTTTCCCGAACATTTCATGGTTTGGGTACTGGAATATTTTCATTTTTGTATTTGTTTAGAACTAGGAATAGAGATTGGTTGACCAACACACCAAATGCAAGAGCCAAGACTTGTTGGTTGTGTTAAATAAGTGGTCTGAAATTTCAACTAAGAGATTAAGCACAAATTGAGATGCGCATTTGAAGTTTTGTGTGATCAGCAAGTGCCATTGAAACTAAAAGAAAAATTTTATAGGATGGGTATAAGGCCAGCCATGCTCTATGGATTAGAGTGTTAGGCAGTTAAGAAACATCATGTTCATAGGATGAGCGTAGCAGAAATGAAAAAATTGAGATGGATGAGTGACAAGACAAGAAAAGATAAAATTATAAATGAAAATATTGGAGGAAACTTAGAGATAGTACCAGTAGGTAACAAAATAAGAGAGATTAGACTTAGATGGTTTGAACATGTCCAACAAAGACTAAAAATGGCATTAGTTAGAAGGAGTAAGACAATGCAATTAGAAGGTTGTAAAAGGGCAAGGGGAAGGGCCAAAAGAACATGGATAAATGGTGAGAAAAAATTTAAAAATTGCAGAACTGAATCAAGCCATAGTGCTTAATAGAGGGAAATGGAGGAACAAGATTCATGTGGCTTACCCTAATTAGGATAAGGTCTTAATAGAGGGGAATGGAGGAACAAGATTCAATTGGACGGTTAGAAAATCAAAAGATCAACGTTGAAGATTTTTTATACTCTACTCAGCCTTAGCTAATTCTCGTAGATGGATTAGTTTAGATCATTAAAATAGAGGTGTCACTTGTACTTCTGTGTGCTACTAAGATAAAGCTTTGCGCAAAATGAAAGCATTCCACCCATAACATCAATGCTTCAGATGAATTGAGCTAGCTTGAGATAAGTTGAGATTTGGTTTGAGATGACTTCAGCTTGCGTTTAGATGATTAGAATTTGGCACGAGATGAAGTGAGATTATTGAAAATATTGCTTAAGCTTAGCTCAGTTGACATGCCATAACTCATCACAAACAAGAGAGAGAGAGAGAGAGAGAGAGAGAGAATTACATTTTGATTCATCTATTTTCATGGTTTAATCATTGATAGGACATATTTAAATGGTGTTAGTGGCGCTTGAGATGAGATGAGATCTATCTTAAGATGACTTGGGATAGGTTGTTCGTTGATGGTCCATACGAGGGTTGTTTGCTTTATATCTAGTATATGGTACAGATGAAGCTTGAGGTGGTATGTCTTGAGGTGAAATGATATGCAAATTAACCATTAATGATAAGATGGATTAAGATTAAGATTTCTCATCTCATTTCAAGCACCATTGATGGTGAGTTGGGTGAGATTATTTCATGTTAATTCATATCAATCACCACTAGCAATGGGATGAGGAGATATCACTTAATTTCAACCTAACTAAAGCACAACCAATAATATTGTGGCCCATCTTATGTCATCTTATCTCAAGTCAGGTCACTCAATTTCAAGCAATACTAACCATGGTTTCACAATTCAAGATACAACTCCAAAAACTCATTTAGTTACTCAACTCGATAGCAAATGGAGTAACTCATTGAGTCAACTCACTACACAACAAAAATTGTTTTGTTTGTTTTGAAGTTTGAGCCCAGTATCTCATAAATAACAATAATACATCTTAACCAGCACCCTGGTAATTATATATATATATATATATATATATATATATATATATATATATATATATATATATATATAAGGGGCAGGCCTAGTGCATGAAGGCGTCTACTGCGCTTGGCCACAAAATGTTCCAGCTTTTGTAATGTTAGACATACAAATATTGTCGGCCCACTTCTTATTAGCTTAAACTTTTAAGTTGAATGGTAATCCAGCATGATATTGAAGCCTCTCACATTAGTTTATAGTGCAAGTAGATAAACCTACGCTTAGGTCCACGTGCAAGAGCATAAAAAGAGCCTCCCATTTGTTGGGTTGGGGAGGGGACAAAGGGAGTTAAGCTTTTAAATCAATGTCATTAATCCAGCATGGAGGAAAAAGCCTACCTTTAGATGATGTGATCCATTCATTTGATATATATTTGAAAGATTGTAGCATTCTAAAATCCGTGTTTTTGGTTTTTCACTTTAGACCATGGATTAGAAGGGGAGTCTTGACGCAACAGTAAAAGTTGTCGTCATGTAACCTTGAAGTCACGGGTTTAAGGGATGGAATCAACCTCTTGCAAAAGTGCAAGGTAAGGCTGCCTATTATAGGCCCTTGTAGTCTGCCCCTTCCCTGAACCCCGCATAGGTGGGAGTTTTGTGCACTGGGGCTGCCCCTTTTACTTTAGACCATGGATTATGTAAAGTTTTTACCCCTTGCCTTGTGTGATCAAAAGTAAAATTTCTAGGATCATGCAATCCATGTGCTTTTGAACTACTAAACATCCTAGGCTGGAGCAATCAAACTTAGAATCTGCTTGCTTTGTGTACGACTTTTGAACGACCTAACATCTAAAGCTGCCAACAGTGATTCGAAGCTCATTCTCATCACTTCATCCTCAATATATATATATATATATATATATATATATATATATATATATATATTTTCCATCCAAAGCATCCGGACAATACTCGTTGGGAGAGTTCTTCCAAACGTGTTGAGTTGCATAATGGTAGAGTTGTCATTGTGTGACATTGAAGTCATAGGTTCAAGGCATGAAAACAACCTCTTGCAAAATGCAAGATAAGGCTGTGTACCATTAACCCTTGTGTTTTGTCCCTTCTCCGGACCCCACATAAGCTGGAGCTTTGTGCATGGGACTACACTTTTTATTTGCAAGTATGTCCACAGATGCATTTCCTTCTCTGAACGTGTGCCGAGCTTCCCATTTTGGTATCTCCTGAAGATGCTTAGACAGTCATTTAAATGTGCACTGGCTTTATATTCATCTTCAGCTCTGCGTTTCAGAGTATTAATAACAATTTGAGATCTCCTCGCATCTAAAAGGGCAGCCCCAGCGCACGAAGTTCCTGCCTAGGCGGGGTCCAAGAAAGGGGTGGACTACAAAGGTCTATCGTAGGCAGTCTTACATTGCATTTGCAAGAGACTAATTCCACGCCTTAAACCCGTGACTTCAAGGTCACTTGACGACAACTTTTACCTTTACACCAAGACTCTTGCATCTCTAGTCTTCCAATTCCTAAATCTTTCGCAGGCTGCAGAACTTGAAGAAGAGCCTCGCACTCCGCCACATCATTAGTTTTTTCTCCCAAGAATTTGCAGTATCCGGCGGTAAAAGACCCCTTATCATTGCCGATTACACCTCCACCAACCGCTGGCACCGGATTACCTTTAGCAGTGCCATCGAAGTTGAGGACATGGAAGTCTGCAGGAGGATGTTTCCGCTTTACCCAAACACTTCTCTTGGTTTTCACCCGAATGTTACCTTGGTTCCATCTCTGCAGCATAAACCAAGCTTAATTCCTCAGGATGAGTTATCCTTGGATTTAATTATGAGTTTTCTTCTTTGATTATAATATAATTTTAATATATGAAAAATCGGGCAAAGCCATTTAGACATTTAGTCTAGTTGGTCACAAACAACAAGGCGCATCTCCTGGTTCAATTTGGTCGGAGGTTTGACGTGGCACTTTTCTCCTTCCTGGTGTATTTCAAGTAGATTTAAGAATTAGAATAATAGACACGGGGTAGTCTGCTTCATAATTCTGTGATGGAACAAAAAAACAAACATACATGAGAAATAGTTCGAGCTTGGGAGCATATAACTAATATAGGATAAAAATAAGAATGTGAATAGTTTAGATCTTCCAAAAGTAATCTAATTGGAGGTATTAACATGTCTGGAAAGTGGAGTGAAGATATCATGCGTCTTTTTTAAACTTGTGGGCTCTCAATTTAGTAAGGACATAAAAGGAGCAGCACCAGTGCATGAAGCTCCCGCCTATGTGGGTCCGGAGAAGGGGCGGACCACAAGGGCCTATAGTAGGCAGCCTTACCATGCATTTTGCAAAATGCTGATTCTATACCTTGAACCCGTGACCTCAAGATCACATGACGACAACTTTTAAAATTGCTGAAATAGGTCAGACCTTTTGATGGTCGAATTTAATCTTGAATAAACAGACTAGAAATTAATTTTCCTGGAAAAAGAATGTTTGTAACTTGATCAACATCATTAGCTATGACGATCAGGGGAGAGCATCAAATCACAATATGAAGGGACAAAAACAGCACCGCCCAACAAAAGTTTTCCAATGATCCAATGTGTTGCCTTTGAGGCATACACTTGCAAGTGAATGATACCACAACTGTTACTTTGATAACCCAGAAGAACTTTTCCTTCGTTCTCCCACAAGCCACCTTCTGCATCTTCTATTACAACAAAAGAAGGAAAAAATTAGAATGCGACAGAGCTAGATCTATTAATTGGATTTTATGATCCAAAGATCCGACTTAATACCCAAATCCTAATAGGAAAGATTTGAAAATCATGGCTAGGATCCTAGATCCAAGGTTCAGATCCAAACTGATTGGGATTGGAATGGTTTGAATTTTTAACAAAACTCCTATTAGATCTCTGGGTGAAAAAACATTAGACATTCCATCTAATGAGACCACCACTTTTGATGTTATTTGATGTACAATAATCTCTCCATGCCTATTGGATTTGCACCTCCTAAGATTGATAAGAAGGGAAGCCTTGGTGCAACGGTAAAAGTTGTCGTCGTGTGACCTTGAGGTCATGGGTTCAAGGCGTGAAAACAGCCTCTTGCAAATGCAAGATAAGGCTGTATACTTTAGGCCCTTGTGGTCCGCCCCTTTCCTAGACCCTGCATAGGCGGGAGCTTTGTGCACTGGGGCTGCCCTTTTTTACCCCCTGAGATTGATAAACCTTTTAGATCTTATTTACCAAAGAGATACGATTTTGGGCTATGGTGAGCTTAGAGCCCAAGCTTTGAATGATCTCGCCTAATTATCTTGTTCAGACCATCTATTTAGAGTATCTACAAAAAATTATGTCCATTGAATGCCTTTTCAGTTGAAAAATCAATTGTTGTGTTTTAAACACTCAAAACGCATAGCCAAAATCATCCATCACAAATGAATTTTGGTGTTAGCCAATCTAAGGGAGGGCAAACAAGATGAATAGGTCAGATCATCCATACATAGGGCTAAGCTGGGTGGTGCTTCCAAATTAGTCCTGAAACTCAGTTTGGATAGTATTCATAGAAAAATAGGAGTTTGGATTTCAAATGCGCTTAGGTAAAATGAAATGATGCCTTATTCTCATAAGAGTCCATGCAAGAGTATATGCTCATAAACATAGAAGGCATCATACCACCTTTTTTCATACATAGCCATAGATTTTTATAGATCTAGTCCATTCATCATGTTCGTAATAACTTAGATAGGTTAAATACAAGATTGTTTATCAATTGGATACTTTCAAGCTATGGTTCTTTTTATTGAAAATTGGGACCGTTGATTTCTATAAAATGTTTAAAGACCCAAAACAAGTGGTTAGGATCTTTTAAATTCATTTATTTCTCATGGATTCACTAACTTTTGTACGTCGAATGTGATAAATAGCTTAGATCCTTCAAAAAAGATTTTAAAAAAAGTAGCTAGTGTGGACACCTTCTATGCCTTTGAGTGTAGACTCCTAATAGAACTCTTCTTATAAACATTTGTG
This sequence comes from Warburgia ugandensis, assembly GCA_035236585.1. Taxonomy (NCBI): domain Eukaryota; kingdom Viridiplantae; phylum Streptophyta; class Magnoliopsida; order Canellales; family Canellaceae; genus Warburgia; species Warburgia ugandensis. Next base: position 73,579,866 of record CP141132.1, on the reverse strand, counting down.
TGAAGGTCTTCTATCACACTGGTGCAAGAAAGAGTCTTTCTCCTAGATTACCAGGGTTTGAGGCCGCTCACATGTGCATTTGTCCAATATCTGTATTATATATAATGAAAATACCCATGGTACAAATAACTATATAAAAAGAGCAGCCTCGGTGCATGAAGCTCCCACCTATGCGGGGTTCAGGGAAGGGACAGACCACAAGGGCCTAAAGTACACAGCCTTACCTTGTATTTTGCAAGAGGCTATTTCTACGCCTTGAATCCGTGACCTCAAGGTCACATATGACAACAACTTTTACCGTTGAGCCAAGGCTCCCCTTCATAAGCCCTTGTCGTCTTTGAAGTGACTAATTTAGGATATAGCAATATAAAAAAGGGCAGCTTGGTGCACAAAGCTCTTGCATATGCAGGATAAAAAAAAGTGCAGACTATAAAGTGCGCATGGTACATAGAAGAAGAAGCAAAATATGCATAGTATTTCAGAAAATAGGTAAAGGGCATTTTGAAAATAGGCAAAAGGAGATTCAAAAATTAATGAAGTGCATGTTGGTATATGACAATGCCCACCTCAATAAAATACCACTAGAAGTGCTACAATGGTATAACCAACTTAGTAATCGATGAGGTTATTAGAGACTGCGATGACTGCAAGAAGAAATAATGGGGGTTCGGGGGCAGCACCCCCAAGGAGCAGGGTCTTGGGCGATAGCCTCGGTGGGCGTCCAAGGGGGCAACGCCCTATGGCAACAGGGTCCAGGGGGGGCATTGTTGCCAGTAGATCCTGGCTTGACGATATGCATTATCGGAAGGTTGTAGCTCAAATTGCAATTCAAAAGGTGTCAAGTATGAAAGCAGGAAGCTTCCTGCAACCACCCTTTGTGTGAACACAGAAAGCTTCCAGCAACCACTCCTTTGACCTATTCTACAGCAGTCATAAGGAAGGTGTGCTAAGAGTCCAACTTGATGAGCTGGTTGGTGAAAACTTAAAAGTTATAAATAGGCATGACATAAGCCTTTCAAAAGCACAGAAGTTCCTTGTTAACTTGTAGTCCTACTTTTCTGTTAGTTCTTTCTTGTTAGTCCAGAAGTCATTGAAGCTCTGTTAGTGAGCACACGGTGTAACGATCATCTGTAGTAAGTTTTCAGATTAAAAGTTTGAGCAGTATTATCTTTCTTCCTGATTGTTGTTCAGACGTTTCTAGTGTAAGATTGTTTCTTTACAATGCACATAAAAGGTGAATTTTTATCGATGGAAAAACTATCGTTAAAAGTAAAAAGTTGTCATTTTTAAGTGTATGTATTTGCGTGTCTATATATAAATGTTGTTTATTGGATTTTACCAGTGGCAATTTACCGCTACTGAAAGTTAAAGAATATTTACATGCATATTATTCTAATCTCACACACGTGACTAGTTCATGAGGAAGAAAAAGAGAAAAAGAATATATGGAAATGTATCTTGGCTTTACAGTGCATAAAAAATGATAAGGAGATGGGTATTGCCTGGGTGAGCTAAACACTTTTTTGGGCTCACATGGATTATGTCTACGTCACTGAATCTTTCACATCTCATGTTAATTGCATTTGACACTAATTTTATCTTATAGATGCCTTTAGAACCTTAATCCATTGGGCCTTATTTAGAAATTTTCAAGAAAATATAGAGCACTAATTGTTGTTGGACATATATTGAGAATGAGATATCCATTGACATGAGACCAAAATTCATAGGTCTTCTATTCTATTGATTGCTACAAATTTAATAGTAATATATCCGCACCTATATTTTCCATTTGAGCTTACAAAGCGCCTATTTCCTTAATCAAGCTAGTTCCTACTTTAGTAGTACTACTAATATAAATAAGGCACTTACTTGCTTAGAAAAATTAGTCAAATTAGTGAATATCACGTGAGAAGGGGAGCCTAGGCGCAACAGTAAAAGTTGTTGTCATGTGATCTTAAGATCACTGGTTTAAGGTGTGAAATTAACCTCTTGCACAATACAAAATAAGACTACCTACCATAAGCCCTTGTGGTCCGCCCCTTTCTCGGGCCCCGCATAGGCTTCGTGAACCGGGGCTGCCCTTTAGTGAATATCACATGACATTTTTTCTTACAACTTGTGCTTTCTTCCAATTAGTCCAACGTGGATCGTAGTGTCAAGTGTCATTGTATCCTAAAATGAGTTGAAGAGATAATAAAAATTCTACAAAAATTGCATGCTGCAGTTATTGATTTGACAAGCTTGCATATGCAAGCTAGTGCTTATCTCCTTACCATTTTTCACTAGGGCTATCATTTGGTTTAGGTTTGGTCAGGTTCCACCATATAGGGCAGCCCAGGTGCATAATGCTCCCACCTATGTGGGGTTTAGGGAAGGGGTGGACTACAAGGGCCTATAATACGCAGCCTTACCTTGTATTTTTGCAAGAGGCTGTCTCCACGCCTTGAGCCCGTAATCTCAAGGTCACACGATGACAACTTTTACCGTTTCGCCAAGGTTCCACCATATCCAAAACCTAATTATTTCAACCGACAGATTGCGTTCTGATTCAATTCAAATTCCATTCTCCATGACCAAAATGTACCCATTTAGGTTCAACTCAAGTTTCATATATTTTCAGATAGTAGTTAAAAGTTTGAGCATACCAAATATCCAAAAAAGCCCATACTTAAAAAAATTAAATGATATAAATAAGTGAACACATTTTTCTTGGGATTTCCATAAACGTTGAGGACAATCCATTTCAAGCAGGAATGGGCTACCAGATGAGCAACTCAATTGGCTATCCCAAGATCATGGACCATGCAAGTTTTCATGCACCAACTACCTTCGGAATTCCCATAAACTATAGCTTAAGCTATTTGGTCAAGTGCCATTGCCAACTAGGTACATGGTGGAAGATTCAAACCTGGGTCCCAAACATCTCATCTGCTTAGCTGTTGGAATCCCCCACATGCAGGCCAATCAGTGTAACTGCGTCGAGCCAGACAGCCAATTTCACATGCTTCTCTCAAACTTCCAGAAATAAGACGCATGTCTTATTGAAGAATCTCGAACTAATCAACGCATAGAATGGGCATATGGAAGGCTATCAACCTCAGAAACTAATCCCGTCTTCTATTCTGCAGCTAGTCTTGTTGGTGCACCACCCGACCATGGAAGCTACTTCACTGTTGCTGCACTTATCTTATTTATGCTACCAAATTAAGGACCCACCAACCTCTCCCTCTCTACCATGAAAGCTACTTCACAGTTGTTGCACTTATCTTGTTTATGCTACCAAACTAAGCACCCACCAACCTCTCTCTCTCTCTCTCTCTAACATGGAAGCTACTTCACATTTGCTGCACTTATCTTGTTTATGCTACCAAATTAAGCACCCACCAACCTCTCTCTCTCTCTCTCTCTCTCACTCTCATGGAAGCTACTTCACAGTTGCTGCACTTGTCTTGCTTGCTTATGCTACCAAATTTAAGCACCCGCCACCCTCTCTCTCTCTCTCTACCATGGAAGATACTTCACAGTTGCTGCATTGTTCTTGTTTGTGCTACAAAATTTAAGCACCCACAACCTCTCTCTCTCTCTCTCTCAAAAGAATTTTGTCATCACCCCTTCAATGATTTTGCTATTTATCAAAATGCTAAAAATTATATATGACGAACTGACATTCTAGGTTAGTAAAAGAACCAACAAAAGGTGGGGGTCTCCTGACAGATCAGACATTACATTAGGTAAAAAAAAAGCCAGCCCCAGTGCACGAAGTTCTCGCCTATGCAAAGTCTGGGGAAGGGGTGGATCACAAGGACCTAAAGTACACAGCCTTACCTTGCATTTGCAAGAGGTTATTTTCACGCCTTGAACCTGTGACCTCAAGGTCACACGACTGCAACTTTTACATTAGGTGCATTTCTTATATAAGAGAGTTTAAAGAAGATAAATAGTTTGGATCATTGACACCTTGGACCCACTTCAGCATCCATATCATGTGCTTTTATCTGCTCTCTCTCTCTCTCTCTCTCTCGCTCTCTCTCTCTCGGAGAAAATGTGGGCACCAAACTTCATCATATGTTGTTGTTTATCTCAGTTTTTTCCACATTTTGTTGCTTATCTGAGGAGGAAGAAAGTCTAGATATCTTGAAGATGGTAATAACCATACAACCATTCTCTGGGGCCACAGCTTAGCATTTTGTTACAGACACCCCCCTTGGGCTTGGTCCCGCGCTTGTTTCGAGTTCCATGTTCTGGGTGACGTCTCTGGCTTTTAGTGGGCATCCATCCTTACGTGATCTGCTTTTACGTTGTACTTCAGTTCAACCCCTCTCTTTTTCTTCAATTTCGACTCACGGCTGGTTAAAAAAGGAGTTGCCGGTCTGCCGTACCACTTGAATCCATCCACTCGCACGCACGACGCCATGTCTCAGGGATCATACTCACCCGCCAAATGTCACACTGATATAAACTTGGTTAGAACTTCACTTATAGAATGGTTAGAATTGCTCTATAGTCCGGACCTCGTTGTCACTGTAATACTCGAATGAACCAATGTGTAATGCCACATTACTTAATATTGGCCGGCATGTCACAAGGTCACAATTTCACCTATGCTAAACTTATACGGTACTTGTACGTAATTTCTTTCAAAGCACAAATTAGTCTTTCACTCTCATTCTCACTTATTAGGACTACACTCACTCATCTACTAAAACAATGAGAGAAAATTAAAAAATGAGACTCACTCAAAAAGAACTTGTCATTTCTTACTTGAACTCAATTGAGTAAGGATGAGCTAATCTCTATTTATACATGCTCACCCACATTTACCTTCTCACTAGATGGCTAAGATTATTCCAAACGTCAATATATCAATGGTTCATATTGTATTCTAAAACCCTCATTCTTTCTATTTTTCTTTACCATTCTTACATAGTATTATAGACTATCACAAAAGATTTAAGATATTTATAATGATTTCTTTAGAAGCCAATCCTTTTGGAATCAGACCTTGTTTCAGTAGATTTAGAAATACAAGCTTAAATCCCTCAAGCCACATTCACAAGCAAAATGGGCCATCCTTGTAACTTACGGGCTTTGATCACGGCTTTGCAAAGCAAGTCCATGACATATAGCTATCTTACACGCATTACTCCCTAAGTTAAGTTAGTAAGGATCAATAGCTATCATCTGTAGAATCTACCAACATTCAACCAAACATCGGGTGGCTGTGAAAAGGAAATGACAGGCAATCCATCTCATCCTAGCGGTTAAAATGTCCGGGACCCGCACCCTTATCAAAATTATGAGAGAGAACCAATGCGCTCGCGGAACATGAAAACGTGGGCTCACCCATTCCGTGGCATTATAGTTAATTCCTTACAGAACGTGGGCAGTTGTAGACATCCAGCACGAACCAGATGCTTATCATCCGCCACCTGCCGTTTCGCGACGTTTAGAGTTTAAACGGCAGTCGAAATCAGACCGACTCATAGTGGAATTACTCTTTTATTCCTGCTATCGTATAAAGTAACTCCTAATCTAATGGCACTTTCGTCATTTCAGACTATTCTTGCCTACTGCCGCCAGCTATTTGCTGCCCGTAGAAGACAAACGCCCTCCCCTGGGGCCCACACAGCATTGAGAAAGGTAGGTCCCAGTGCGGACTCGAAAGACTATGATATGCGATTAGCTGCTAGTGGGGCCCACTCTGAACAAATGGATGCTTTTTTCAATATTTAATGCACGTCAGAGTGAAAACTCGTCTGATTTTGTCCGTGAAGAAAACAGAGAGAAAAGGCGAGAGAGCAAAAGAAGAACGCAGATCGAGATCCGAGGCTAGGGTTTTGGAAAGATCGAAGGCTAGGGTTTTGGAAAGATCGAAAGAGAAATGAGAGAAATAATCAGTATTCACATAGGACAAGCAGGAATTCAGGTTGGGAATTCCTGCTGGGAATTGTACTGTCTTGAGCATGGAATTCAACCCGATGGGATGATGCCTAGGTACCATGATTTCTGCATTTCCCCCGCATTTTTCCCTTTTTTTTCGTATTTTTTTGCTTTGATTTGACCGTAGTTTGATGTCCGGACTGGATATAGTGGGTGGATTGGAAGTTTGTTCTTGGAGTGTCGGTGGTTTTGTCAAATTTATGTTGGTTTTTGTTCTTTTGCGTTTTTGTCAAGTACTTTACGTTTCAGCTTTTTATGTCGAAATAGGTTTTTTTTTTTACCACGGAGAAAAGAGATTCAGCTTATGTGGAGTAATCTTTGTTGCTTGTTTGAGATTTTTTTCAACTGTTTTATGCAACTTTATGCCGCTTGAGAATCGGATCTATTGGTCAAATTACTGTGATCTGAAGGATCTGCAATGTCTTTCTCGGTGGATGAAATGTGCATCGTTCCGCAAGAATATGGTTTTTTTCCCTCTGTAGTAGTTTTTTTTTCTTCAGAAATGGTTGCATCTTTTCTGTTATAGTTTTAACTGGCATTTGCAGGCAATGAAGGAACTGTGCTTTTGGCCTATTGCCTCCAATGGGTCCTGTTAAGTTCTTTCTCTTTTCTTTCTTGTGTTTAGGATCGTTCTGTTTCGTTTTATGGTTTCTCTTGCGTTTGGTTGTAGTTTGAACCTACCGTTGGATATGCTTCATATATTGTGGGAGAAACTTGAGCTTCTAGATCTTTTGTGATGTTTATTTACGGAATTTGTTTGACTTCTCCTGTTGAGAAAGTTTCTGCTCCTAGTATGATTCTTATGGATCTGAGAATGACTTAGTTTCTGCTCTTAGTATGATTCTTATGGATCTTAGAATGACTTAGTTTCTGCTCTTAGTATGATTCTTATGGATCTGAGAATGACTTTCAGTCGTTTTGCAATTCTAGGAGGAATCAGATTTTTTGGGCCATTCTCTATGTGAAACTTTTTTTTTTATCAGGATTTATCTGTTTATTTGTTCTTCCTTTGGGTAGAGGGAGCCAATTTGGAGCTCAAACAGTGGGTTTTGTTTATTTATGCATTCTGATTGTTCCTGGCTTTGTTGGATCAATTGAGAGACATTTAACTGTGTTTTGGTTTTGGCAAGCTATTTACTGTCTTTATCACATTCTTTAGAATTGTTGGGTTATCATTGTGGGTTTTAAGTGTCTGTGATAAGTTGTCAGTTGCTCACTGCTAATTCTTATTCTTTCCTGAATTCTTCTGATTTAAGCTATTCTCAGATACTGAATCAAACAATTAGCTTGAGCTCGGTGGAATTTTTGGAGTCTGTTTTGCTTTCTGGTTACCAATTGCAATGTTGCTCCTATTCACAGAACTGTAAATGTATAAAATTGGGATAAAGTCTTTATCTTCTGCTATTCTTTTTTTAAATTAAATTACTATTATCTCTTAATAACTGCAGTAAACTTAAAATACTCAAGGAATACTTCACAAATGAGGAAAATAACTCTCACAAGAGATTAAGTCTTTAGTTTATTTGCTGATCCGAATTGCTGCCTTTCTAGTGAGATGTTTCCCTTCTTTACACTTTCAGACAATATGAGTATCTTTATGAAATATGTAAATAACTTGTATTTCATTCTGATTGAATGCTTTTCTGTGTATGTCTTGAATTTGGACAACTTCATGATTCGGAACTGTAAAATATTACAACTATGAGGCCTAAAAACTGTTCCAGTTGTTGTAAGTCTGAAACAAAAGCTTCTTTTTTTCACGTTAATCCTTGCAGGGGATGCTTAAACTATTATATTTAACAGCGACACAAATTTCTGTTTCTTGTGTCATTTTTTTAGTTTTGTACGTCTGTCTGTGGGAAGAAATTGATGTATGTGAGGTCTTTTGTTTCAGTGACACATCAGTAGGTGTTGCACATGATGCTTTTAACACGTTCTTCAGCGAAACTGGTGGTGGCAAGCATGTTCCCAGAGCTATATTTGTGGATTTGGAGCCCACAGTCATTGATGAAGTTAGAACTGGGACATATAGGCAACTTTTCCATCCAGAACAACTTATTTCTGGCAAGGAAGATGCTGCAAATAATTTTGCTAGAGGACATTACACAGGTAATATTAATTTTCATCTTACGAAGCTTCAAGTTCAACTAAATTATTATTAATACAAGTGCACTTTACAAAATTATTGTGCTTAATTGGCTTTTCTTATGAACTGCAGTTGGGAAGGAAATTGTAGATCTATGCCTTGATCGGGTCAGAAAATTAGCAGACAACTGCACTGGTTTGCAAGGCTTTTTGGTTTTCAGTGCTGTTGGTGGTGGCACTGGATCGGGTTTGGGTTCATTGCTGTTGGAACGCCTCTCTGTTGATTATGGCAAAAAGTCAAAGCTTGGGTTCACAATTTATCCATCTCCACAGGTAGTAATACTTAACAGAACCTTGCATGTTAGGTCGCTATTCAATCATTTTGAATTTCATTTCTTTATCTTCTTGGCAAGGGTAGTTTGGTCTCAAAATATTATCTATATGTTATTTAGGTATTGGCCATGATACCTATACATAGATCTGGGGTACTACGTCCCATTTCCAAGATTAGACAACAAGAACACTGAGCTAGTATCCATATATTCCTGCAATCAAGATGGGCTCAATATAATGCCGATACTGGTACTCTTACCTGTCCTTCAAGTGTCGGGGCATCTTATATTGCACTAGCTAACCTGGGTAGTATATTGTTTGTCCTGTTTGGCTCCATTTATGAAGCTTGGAAATCTTTATTTTTCCATTCTACTAGTTTGTATAGTAAGCTGGGATCTCTGGAATCCTCTTCCTTTATGCTTAGTATGAGCTTCAGCCTGTTTGTGCTATCTTCTTCTTTTCAGGTTTCTACAGCAGTTGTGGAGCCTTATAACAGCGTCCTTTCCACTCATTCCCTGCTTGAACATACAGATGTTTCGGTTCTTTTGGACAATGAAGCTATCTATGATATCTGTAGGAGATCCCTAGATATCGAGAGGCCAACTTACACCAACTTGAATAGGTTGATATCGCAGATCATATCATCGTTGACCACTTCATTGAGATTTGATGGAGCAATCAATGTTGATGTGACCGAGTTCCAGACCAACCTTGTACCATATCCCCGTATCCATTTCATGCTCTCCTCGTATGCCCCCGTTATCTCGGCAGAGAAGGCGTACCATGAACAGTTATCAGTTCCTGAAATCACAAATGCCGTGTTTGAGCCTTCAAGCATGATGGCAAAATGTGATCCAAGGCATGGTAAATACATGGCCTGCTGTTTGATGTACCGTGGAGATGTCGTGCCCAAGGACGTGAATGCAGCCGTTGCAACCATTAAAACCAAGCGAACTGTTCAGTTCGTTGACTGGTGAGCATCTTGTTATTATTTGTCCTTGCTTATCATTTCTTTCCATCACGGACAAAATTGTGACAGAAGTTCAAGTCCATATCCTGAAAGTTCCGCCAGGAAATCTCAGAATTTCCTAGAAAAGTTCTGGGATTAGTACCCTCCCAGTCCTGGAAGGAATCGATGGAGAATGTGAGAACTTGATTGTTTAGGTATTTCTAGGGAAAGACAATGTTAACACTTTCTTTCCATCACGGGCAAAATTGTGACAGAAGTTCAAGTCCATATCCTGAAAGTTCCGCCAGGAAATCTCAGAATTTCCTAGAAAAGTTCTGGGATTAGTACCCTCCCAGTCCTGGAAGGAATCGATGGAGAATGTGAGAACTTGATTGTTTAGGTATTTCTAGGGAAAGACAATGTTAACACCTTTTTAAGGTTTTCAGCTGGAAAGAAGGGGGATCCAGATACTTTGACCTCTTTCAATCAATCGGGAACGTTAAAATTGACTAGAACTACCTCATTTTAGAGATGTAAGGAACAGTACGGCAGGTGTAGAGTTTTGGAATTTAGAATTTGTAATGTGATTTGAGCGAAGTTCGGGTAGAAGTTAGACCAAATTTGGCCAATCAGAATTAAGCTGGAATTTATAAATTGGAATTCCTGTGGTACAGACCCGTTCATTTACTATAATAAAGATATAAAACCTTTCAGATGCTAGAAGGACCCAATCAACATGCTCTCAGAAGTATCATACATTCAAAACTGCAACATTTAAAGGTACTAGTCCGATCATTGAAAGGTAGGCTTTTTGTACAATATTTCAACTTTATAGGTTTCTTCTTATTAGGTGGGCAGCTACTATAGAAATTCAAGTTTATATGGATATTTCTACTTTTCTAGTTCTCTTCACCGTAGATACATGTGGATATGTAGGAACATCCAAAAAGGAAATACCCCACTTTCTATTTGTTGTTGCCTGCATTCTGGCGGTGCCTGCTGCAAATTCAGTGAGATCCTCATTCCTTGCTGACAAAGTTAGAAACTCTACCCCGGATAGCTGCTGTTATTAAGTAGAGGCATAGTTGATCAGGGAAGTAGGACCTGCAGAGAAGCTGCGGTGCTGACTGGAGAAGAATAGGGCCCTTGCTGTTTTGTCACATTTTCACCGGAAATTTCGTATATTATGGCTCGATTCCAAATTCCAGAATAATGTTTTCTATGTTGTCATTTGGTAGGGACGAAAATGTGTGTTGTTTATGTTGTAGAATTCTGCCCTTAAATTCCACCCAAATTTCCAAACCATAAACTCCAAAAGTCTTCCGGCTACCTATTAATTCGGATCAGAAGTTAACTCTACCGTCCAAAATGGAATTCCAAGCTTAGATTCCAAGTTCTGAACCAAATTCTAAAACTAGACACCCGCCCAGGTTCCCTGACACAATCAGCTGTTTATCTTCGCCAAGATGACACAAGAATACCATACAGTGCAGTAGAATAAAAGAACGGCCACATGGGTAGAATTTATAGCTAAGATTAGTAATAGCTTCTTTATTAAGCTGTTAACATGGACACTTGTTCCTATGCTTCTGAACTCAGGTGCCCTACTGGCTTCAAGTGCGGAATCAACTATCAGCCTCCAACCGTGGTTCCAGGGGGTGATCTGGCCAAGGTCCAGAGAGCCGTCTGCATGATCAGTAACAACACAGCAGTGGCGGAAGTATTCTCGAGGATCGACCACAAATTTGATCTCATGTACTCCAAGCGTGCATTTGTCCACTGGTATGTCGGTGAGGGGATGGAAGAAGGGGAATTCTCAGAAGCCCGCGAGGATTTAGCTGCTCTGGAGAAAGACTACGAGGAAGTTGGGGCAGAAGGCGTTGAGGACGAGGAGGAAGGGGAAGATTATTAAGCCAGTTCCAGTGCATTGATCCCGAGTCTTATGACATTATTTTATCTTCTTTTCTGCTTTTTCTCTCATGTCTCAATATCATCTCCTGAATGCTGTGTGATAGCGACGGAATCGTACGTTTCTGTTAGTTTGCAGTATGTGTTTTGAAGGGTTTCAAAGTAAGAGATATCTCTTGGTTCTTTCTGCTCAATCCATACCAAATGCATGCTTGTATCATATGTTTTTTCGTATCATTGTTCTGTGTAAAGCGACGCTGAGGATATTCCGTGGCTTACATTATCTCTGTAGTGGATCTTATATGACACCAAATATAAGCATCTACCAAGTGCATTGTTATATGCTGTCTCCAGTAAATAATCAACACAGAAAACTGCAGGCAGCTACACGCCATGGCGGGTTCATATTCTGGTGATCCGAACTGCAGACTTTCCAGGCAAACTGAGATGGGCCACGCTCAAAGTTTCTCCATTGGACAATCCTAACGACTAGTAATCTATCAGCAAAAACGGACAGCTCAGAATATTCTGAGGACGAGAACTTTAGGCACCCATGTGCCCTTCACATCCAAGTCAATTTCATGGTCCAGAAGTGCCAAGATATGATTGCTTGATCTGGCGTTACAGCTAATAATTAGGCTTTGCCTCAACACAATTTGAACGAAGTAAGAATACATGATCAGACAGTGGTCCTATTAAACAATCACAAAGATTACCATTACGACAGCCACAATGCCACAAATCCATGGTCAAACTAATTTAATCTGAACTTGATTATCAAATTTGTGCGCGAGGTGTTGCTGGTAACCGTCAGTTATTTCTTTTGGCTCCGGTTAAGGCTTGACACACATGGATCTGCAAAGAAGTGGACTTTGCCATTTTTTCATGCATTGTGTTAAGTCTTTTGTAGATTAAATCACTTGGTCACGTTAGGAATGCCGCATATACATAAAATTTTCATACCCTTTGAATGCCTTTAGCCTATGTTTCTTGGAGTTGGAAATCATGGGTTCATGGATTTTACATTTTCTCCTCCAAAGACACGAAACAAGTGGTTAAAATCTTCTCATAGCATTGATTTCCTGCGTGTTACTTAATTTCTGTATGCAGAACATGACGAAAGGCTGGGATCTTTCCAAAAAATGCTATAGGTGGCAAGTCTACTTCTCCACACTCAGCATGTGCATCTAATCCTACCCGGAACTCATTTATTTAGATTGAAGGAGACAAGATAGGAGGAAGGTATGACGTAGAGACCAAGCTCTTTTACCTTTTCAATGGTGAGTGGGTTGTGTGACAGGTTTGAAGGGCTTGAATCCAAACGAGAACAGTTCCATATATTTCTCACCTCTCAGTTTTAGGGGACTCGCAGGGATTACAAGAAGAAGCCATAGCCACGTGGGAGCGCCCAAAGAGCTGGAGGGAGTCTTCTATGCGAAAGCAAATGGTGTCTACTTTTACATCATTCCATATATTTCGTGAAGCAAATGTAATTGCTGATACGTTAGCTAAGAGGCCTGTAACTAATCAACAAGGCGGTATACGGCTACGAGACCCCCTTTGATGTAAAAAGGCAGCCCTCGTGCACAAAGCTTCTGCCTATGCAAGGTCTGAGGAAGGGGGGCCACAATGGTCTAAAGTAGACAGTCTTATCTTATATTTTTGCAAGAGACTGATTCCACGTTTTGAACCTGTGGCCTCAAGGTCACATGTCGACAACTTTTACCGTTGCACCAAGGCTCCCCTTAGACTCCCTTTGATGTACAAAACCTTAACGATAGAGCAATTGGGCTCTCCTAGAGCCAGACTTGCTGCTTATTAGTGGTTGCTCCTGCAAGGGAGTCTGCCGAATCATTTGCTCAACAGAAAATATGCGAAAAGGAAATCGAGAAGTAACGTCTCATCCCAGAGAAGACCGGATCCAATTTCCAAGGGCCGAAAATGGGATACCTCCCTGAGCTATAACACAGGACGAGTTATCCTCCACTAGAAAGCAAAGAGGCAAAATCAGTGCCAATACAATCTTAGACCCACAACAAGTAGCAGGCCTCCGCTTTAATAGAGTTTCAAGTAACCGAGGGACCACCTTGGGCATCGGATCCCCGAAAACTGCCCCGCTCCAAAGGAGTCCCCTTTCAAGTTAAGCTTTAGAAGGTAGCTTTACTTATCTCTCAAGAAAAGCTCTCCCATTTTAACTCGGCTTTACAATAGAGTAATTTGCGAAGGGATATTTGTAGGCCTGGCAGTTCGGGTTGGCGGGTCGTGTTCGTGTCGTGTCAAGACTAACCCATTATAGTATATAAGTCAACACGAACATGACCCACATAATAATCGTGTCAATAACCCATGACTCAAACACGACACGATTATTAAATGAGTTGACACGACATGACTTGTGTAACATGATTAAATAAATATAAAATAACTAATATAGGATAGTTTCTGAAGAACCGTCCTATATTAATATAGGACCGATTTCTGAAGAATTGACAGTTTCAGAGTAATATAGGACGGTTCATCATTAACAGTCCTATATTACTATAGGACTTATAGGACTGTTTTAGATGAACTGTCCTATATTTTCAACCTGATTGGTTAACAGCTTGCGGGTTAGATGGGTTAACACGACAAATTAATAAGTCCCATGTCAAACATGTCAACATGACGGGTCAACATTGATTGACTAGAATACGACCCGAAAATGACACGAACACAATAAGACTCGACCTTAACCTGCTAAATCTGTGTGGGGTTCGAGTCGTGTTATCGTGTTGTGTCATATTTTGCCACCCTTAGATATTTGTGAAAAGAGGCCTCTACATAGGTTGTAGAAGGAGGTCAACTTTTTTCATATTTATAAAGACAAGACTATAGGACTGTTTTAGATGAACTGTCCTATATTTTCAACCTGATTGGTTAACAGCTTGCGGGTTAGATGGGTTAACATGACGAATTAATAAGTCGCATGTCAAACATGTCAACATGACGGGTCAACATTGATTGACCAGAATATAACCCGAAAATGACACGAATACAATAAGACTCGACCTTAACCTGCTAAATCTGTGTGGGGTTCGAGTCGTGTTATCGTGTCGTGTCATATTTTACCACCCCTAGATATTTGTGAAAAGAGGCCTCTACATAGGTTGTAGAAGGAGGTCAACTTTTTTCATATTTATAAAGACAAGACTATAGGATTGTTTTAGATGAACTATCCTATATTTTCAACCTGATTGGTTAACAGCTTGCAGGTTAGATGGGTTAACACGACAAATTAATAAGTCCCATGTCAAACATGTCAACATGACGGGTCAACATTGATTGACTAGAATACGACCCGAAAATGACACGAACACAATAAGACTCGACCTTAACCTGCTAAATCTGTGTGGGGTTCGAGTCGTGTTATCGTGTTGTGTCATATTTTGCCACCCTTAGATATTTGTGAAAAGAGGCCTCTACATAGGTTGTAGAAGGAGGTCAACTTTTTTCATATTTATAAAGACAAGACTATAGGACTGTTTTAGATGAACTGTCCTATATTTTCAACCTGATTGGTTAACAGCTTGCGGGTTAGATGGGTTAACACGACAAATTAATAAGTTGCATGTCAAACATGTGAACATGACGGGTTAACATTGATTGACCAGAATATAACTCGAAAATGACACGAACACAATAAGACTCGACCTTAACCTGCTAAATCTGTGTCAGGTTCGAGTCGTGTTATCGTGTTGTGTCATATTTTGCCACCCTTAGATATTTGTGAAAAGAGGCCTCTACATAGTTTGTAGAAGGAGGTCAACTTTTTTCATATTTATAAAGACAAGACTATAGGACTGTTTTAGATGAACTATCCTATATTTTCAACCTGATTGGTTAACAGCTTGTGGGTTAGATGGGTTAACACGACGAATTAATAAGTCGCATGTCAAACAGGTCAACATGACGGGTCAACATTAATTGACCAGAATACGACCCGAAAATGACACGAACACAATAAGACTCAACCTTAACCTACTAAATCTGTGTGGGGTTCAAGTCGTATTATCGTGTCGTGTCATATTTTGCCACCCTTAGATATTTGTAAAAAGAGGCCTCTACATAGGTTGTAAAAGGAGGTCAACTTTTTTCATATTTATAAAGACAAGACTATAGGATTGTTTTAGATGAACTGTCCTATATTTTCAACCTGATTGGTTAACAGCTTGTGGGTTAGATGGGTTAACACGACGAATTAATAAGTCGCATGTCAAACATGTGAACATGACGGGTCAACATTGATTGACCAGAATATAACCCGAAAATGACACGAACACAATAAGACTCGACCTTAACCTGCTAAATCTGTGTAGGGTTCAAGTCATGTTATCGTATTGTGTCATATTTTGCCACCCTTTGATATTTGTGAAAAGAGGCCTCTACATAGGTTGTAGAAGGAGGTCAACTTTTTTCATATTTATAAAGACAAGACTATAGGACTGTTTTAGATGAACTGTCCTATATTTTCAACCTGATTGGTTAACAGCTTGCGGGTTAGATGGGTTAACATGACGAATTAATAAGTCGCATGTCAAACATGTCAACATGACGGGTCAACATTGATTGACCAGAATATAACCCGAAAATGACACGAATACAATAAGACTCGACCTTAACCTGCTAAATCTGTGTGGGGTTCGAGTCGTGTTATCGTGTCGTGTCATATTTTACCACCCCTAGATATTTGTGAAAAGAGGCCTCTACATAGGTTGTAGAAGGAGGTCAACTTTTTTCATATTTATAAAGACAAGACTCTTGATTTGGGATAATTTGTGAGAAGATCCTCACCGTGAGTTTCTGCACTGTACCTTAGTTTCTTATTACGAAATACCAAAACTATCTTTATATGTTGAAAAACAATGCTTGAAATTGATATAAATACCCACGGGAAACAAATGCATATGAATGATCTACCAAAGATCTAAGCTATTCAGCACTTTTGGTGTATGAAAATTAGGTAAACTACGAGAAGTCAATACATGTGTATTGGACGATCCTTATCAATTGTTTTAGGCCTTTGAAAAATGAAATAAAATTATATAATCATAATTTTTACCCAAAAAAACATAACCGAAAGAATTTAATGGGTATGATGAGATCTGATCTTTAGCCTATCTAAGCCATTTTGAATGGCTAAGATCTAAATAAGTATTATCACCATAAGTTGCAAAAGATAGCTTTACTTCTCTGAATACTCATCGACAAGATAAAGAAGTAAGTTGGAAAGCCTACATGTGAACCCACCATTAATTGAGGTTAGAGGAATGCACCTTTAAGTCATGGGTTCAAGACGTGGAATCAGTCTCTTGTAATGCAAGGTAAAGCTGCCTACTATAGACCCTTGTGGTCCACGCCTTCCCCGGACCTCGCATAGGCAGGAGCTTTTTGCATAGGGGCTGCCCTTTTTATTAAAAAAATTCAAAGTGAGCTTCCTCTCACCAGTTATCCTAAATGAGAGGCTTGTTTTCTCTTCATTAATAACTTAAGTAGAGACCTCTCTTTACAAATATTCCTCCCAGAAAACTTTCAAAGAACATGCCTGAGCCACCAAAGAAGACTTCACGCCAGACAGGATACTCTCTAAAAGGGAATCCTTGCCCTCAAGCACACTATGATGTCGCTCTCTCCATATGACCCCAAGAATGAGAAATAGGGACCATGAGCCAGCCTTCAATGACTGCTTTGTGTGATTAATTAACTTGATCTACCTACCCGATTCTTTGTATTATAGTTCATTTCTTCATCAATGTAACCCCATTCTCAGTAGTCACAGTTGGACAACAAATTCATGCAGTCTCGCCATTGAACTTCTTAGTACCAACTAATTGTTACGGAGCGCTCCAAACCCATAGGTAGATCATGATGATAGTGATACAAAGACAAATATGGCAGACGGTTTGAGTGGCAATCAGATTTTTTATTGATCCATTCATACTCAGCCTCCTGTCTTAGATTGGCCCGTGGCAAAAATCTTATCTTTGAATGATCTTAGTGGCTAAATTGTAAAATGGAGTGGCAAAAGATAACGGGGAATCCTCCAATTTCTATGGTCTTTGGCTTAAACATTTGAGATCGGTACAGATTGAGGAGCAAGCAAGTCACATGAGGCATGGTCTTCTGAATAAGCATTAACATTTTTTACATACATCAATGTAGAAGAGGAGTCTTGGCACAACGGCAGAGTTGTCATTGTGCGACCTTGAGGTCACTGGTTCAAGGCGTGAAAACAGCCTCTTACAAAATACAAGATAAGAATGTGTACCATTGACCCTTGTGATCTGCACCTTCCTCGGACCCCACATAGACGGGAGCTTTGTGCAAGAAGTTGCCCTTTTACATATATCGATGTAAATATTTTACATGAAGGAAGGGAGTCAATAGAACAACGGGTACTTCTATTTTCTTCCAATGGTAGGAAATAAGCGACAGAATAGTATCATGCATTTGACCATGTGATATCCTACTCGCCAATCTGTGATTTTGGAATTCCCAGTGATTTCCACACTGCAGGAGATGCATCGACAATGTCGTTGGGGCATGGTGGCAGGAAGTCGTGATCAGAATCACACCCATAAACCTAGTTATATTCATCGACAATCTTATTCTGTTAAGTTATTAGGGTTGTCATATTTTTAAGAAGTTGGAGATGATTTTTATTTCTTACTTATAAACTAATATACAAATACATATTCAAGTAGGAAAGAAATAACAAAATCATCTTTAACTCCTTCCTTGCCGGCTGGCACTTGACACAAGACCCTCCTTTTTTATCCAGGCTTGGGACTAACATCAGTGGAAAGGACAATGCCACTACTAATTCGTCATCACTGATTATCGCACTCTGAAAGCCTCCTCCATCGCCGCCTTTGGCAAAGCTGTTGATAGTTATGGTTGCTCTAGTCTCCCGTTATGGGTGGACAGCAATGATACCGGGGATATAACTTCCCGGCCTTGCAACAATCAGAATCATTCTCCTTGTTGCAGTTGCCAGGCCTACCCCTTAAATAGCCGCTGGGATGGCATGATTCTAGTGAAGAATAGGAATGGCTAACATGGAGGGCTTGCTAGGCATGAGTAGAGTTTATGATCTCCTGCTTTCTCCTTGTTGACTGGTTTAGTGTATTTGGATGTAAAGTGTTCTCTTGTTGGTGTGCTACCTATACGGAGGGGCTTCTTGCTACAAAATAAGGTTCTCAACCTCTCGAACGTCTCATAACCTTGAACAAATGGAAAAATTAAGGACTGCGTAGGCATGCCAAAGCATCAAACATGAAGGGCACGGCCATATGCTTGTCTGCACAAAGTTGTCCCGATGTTGGTCAAGGTGGCTACCTTATGTCATATGCTGACCCAAACGATGACTGTAAGCCCGTTGTATCAGGCAGTTAAGGCCGGACCTTGTGTTTCTTGAAATCATTGATCTAGTGGATCGTACTTTTGATTGCCGACCCCGAAAGATCTTGCTGGTCTGATGGGCTAATAGATCTCACATGCAGCAATTTGTAGCTTTGGCAATTTAATAGTTGTATTCATCGTCTAACAACACTTACAATTGTGAGATAGAACTGTTACTGATGTGATGTTTTGGTCACACGATGTCCAAAACAACAGCTAGAATATGAACAACTCGGTAAGTTATAGGTGGGCCACTAGAGTCATGTAATAATGGATTTGCCTCATTATATTGCAATGGAGTTGTGCCCCCTTAAGCATTCTACAGCAGGTGTTAGTTGAACGGGGCCAGTCGAGTGGCCAAGTTCACATCAGATATAAACAATTTGATTTTATTTTTTTTCAACTATGTAGTATGATGTTGTATTAAAATCTCACATAAGGGCCTTATTTGAAACGGCTCACCGAAGGGCCTTTGATGTACTTAGTTTCAATCTGTATGGGACTAAGATAAAGGGCAGCTCCAGTGCATGAAGCACCCGCCTATGTAGGATTTGGGGAAGGGCCTAAAGTACACAGCCTTACCTTGCATTTATAAGAAGCTGTTTCCACACCTTGAATCCGAGATCTTAAAGTCACTGAAGGGCCTAATATAACATTTTTTAAATTAATTTATGGAATGGCATCACATGACGTTCTTGTAACAAGATATTAAGGCAAATTTGTCATTTCATCTCCTTCATGCTGTTTGGTATCTGCCCTTGCTTCTACTTCAATCATGTTTTCATCTTCCCTTCCTCTCTCCACAATGTTGGTCCCGCCCCATTTTCAGGTGGCCACCAACTTCAACCATGGCGGTGCCGCAGTCAGCTGCCTCCGACTTCAATAGTGGCGAGCGTCGCCATCGGCCACCGTCCACTGACTTTTGTGTAATTTGTTGAAAATTACAGCCTGTTCCTCTGTAAATTCCCGTGTATTCCTCTGTGTAAAACCCCTGTTTTTCATAATAAAATCATTCCCTCCCGTGAACGTAGGCTTATTAGCCGAACCACGTTAATATTGGTGCGTTTTGTGTGTGTATGATCTTGGGCGGCGACTAAAATCCCCAACAAGTGGTATCAGAGCGAGGTTTGTCGTGAAACAGAGGCAAAAACTGAGTTGCAGCACCGGCGGTCGAGAGGAAGAAGAAAACTGTTTATGCTACAATTTGCTACAGTAATCATCATTGCTGCTACAGTGAAAAGCACGTTATCATGTTGTTACAGTAAAAGCATCATCATTACTATCGGCTACAGTGATCGCTACCATAGCTAAGTTGTAACAGTGATCCGATTGGAGCAGACCTATTTTTGGCAAGTTTTCGAGGGAAAAGCAAGATCAAAAGACAGGAGACGAATAACAGAAGCAGGAGTAAATCTAAGTCCAGATACAAGATTCTAGAATGCAATTATTGTGGCAAGAAGGGTCACATTAAAAGGCAGTGTTACAAGTGAAAAGCCTAGAACAAAACAGAAAATGCCAAGCAGGAGAGAAGAAATGATGAGGAAAATGATCGTGTAGCTACCACTACTTCAGGCCTTATTGTGATCTGTGATGAAAATAAAATCAACCTAGCCTCCAATGAGATTGGATGGGTTGTTAACAGTGGTGCTTCTTTTCAAGTTACCTCGAGGAGGGAGTTTTTCACCTCGTACACTCCTGGTGACTTTGGAGTGTTGAAGATGGGTAACAATGAGCTGTCAAAGGTTGTTGGTATTGGATCCGTCTGTTTGGACACTAACAACGGAACAAGGTTGATTCTCAAGGACGTTCGACATGTACTAGATATCCGGTTGAACTTAATATCAGCCGGAAAGCTTGATGATGATGGGTACTGTAGTACCTTTTGCGATGGACAATGGAAGCTCTCTAAGGGAGCGCTTGTGGTTGCTAGAGGAAAGAAATCATCTAGCTTGTATGGGATACAAGCTTCGATTCCTATTAACTCTGTGAACAGCTTGATGTTCTTTGGTTCTTGAGTTGTGGCAAGCGTGACTCGATCACATGAGTGAAAAAGGACTAGGTTGCCTAGTGAAGAAGAATTTGCTTTCAGGACTTAAAGCTACAAAGTTGAGCAAATGTGCTCATTGTCTTGCCGAAAAGCAACAATGAGTTTCCTTCAAAAGTCATCCTTCTTCTAGAAAGCCATGCGTGCTTGAATTAATACATTCAGATGTATGCGGTCCTATGAAGGTACGCACATTTAGTGGTGCATTATATTTTGTCACATTTATTGATGATTATTCCAGAAAACTTTGGGTCTATGTTTTGAAAACTAAGGATCAGGTGCTTGACAAGTTTAAAGAATTTCAAGCTTCTGTTGAGCGACAAACAGGGAAGAAGCTGAAATGTATTATACACAATGGTGGCGTTGTGCAATCGTGGACCTTTAGATGCTTATTGTAAGAAGCAAGGGATCAGACATCAAAGAACTCCTCCGAAGACTCCTCAGCTAAATGGTTTAGCAGAGAGGATGAACAGGACATTGATGGAGAGGGTCAGATGCTTGCTTTCTGAAGCAAAGTTGCTTGGTTCCTTCTGGGGTGAGGCGCTATACACAACAACCTATGTTATTAACCTATCTCCAATTGTTGCCTTGAATGCAGATGTTCTTGACAGGCTATGGTATGGAAAAGATGTCTCTTATAATCATTTGCGGGTATTTGGGTGCAAAGGTTTTATACATATACCCAAGGATGAGAGGTCCAAGTTAGACGTCAAGACCAAACAATGCATTTTCATTGGCTATGGGCAGGATGAGTTTGGCTATAAGCTATATGATCTTGTTGCAAAGAAGCTGGTTAGAAGCCGTGATGTAGTCTTTATGGAAGACCAAACCATTGAACACATCGACAAAGCCAAAGTATCACAAACTCAGAGTTCTGATACTCTGATAGATTTAGATCCAGTTCCTGTTTCACATATGCCAAGTGTAGATGACACCAATGACCATGGTGGTGCTCCAGTTGATGTTTAAGATAATCAGGCTGAGGGAGAAAATGAAGCTGTTGTAGACATGGATATTTCATCAGAAGCTGATGATATTCAGTAGGAGGTTCCTACTAAGGAACCAGCAGTTTCATTAAGACGAAGTTCGAGAGATCGTTAACCCTCCACTCGATATTCATCAGATGAGTACATGCTCCTCGCACGGAGAGCACAGAGCTACACAAATGCAGTTGAAAGTGAAGAGAATGCAGAGTGGATTGCAGCTATGAAGGATGAGATGAAATCCTTATAAGACAACCATACTTTTGAGCTAGTAAGATTACCTAAGGGCAGACAAGCTTTGAAGAATCAGTGGATATACAAGGTGAAGTACGAGGGTGACACTTCACGACCACGATACAAAGCTAGACTTGTAGTGAAAGGCTTTAGTCAAAGAAAAGGTGTCAATTTCGAAGAGATATTTTCTCCTGTTGTTAAAATATCTTCAATCCGAGTTGTATTGGGTTTGGCCGCAAACCTTGATCTAGAGGTTGAGCAGATGGATGTGAAGACAGCATTCCTCCATGGTGACTAAGAGGATGAGATATATATGGAACATCCAGAAGGGTTTGTTGCTAAAGGCAAAAAGAAGTATGTCTGCAAGCTGAAGAAGAGTTTGTATGGCTTGAAACAGGCTCTCAGACAGTGGTACAAGAAGTTCGAGCAATTCATGACCCAACAGGGTTATAGAAAGACTACTTCATATCACTGTGTGTTTGTGTAGAGATTCTCAGAAGATGATTTCGTCATCTTGCTATTCTATGTCGACGATATGCTTATTGTTGGAAGAAGCTCTTCAAGGATCAGTCAGTTAAAGAAGGAGCTGAACAAAGTCTTTGCTATGAAAGACTTGGGACTCGCGAGACAGATTCTCGGGATTTCTATCATTCGTGACAGGAGGAATAAGCAGTTATGGCTGTCTCAGGAGAAGTACATAGAAAAAGTACTTTAACGATTTCACATGGATAAAGCTAAAGTAGTTAGTACACCTTTTGCTACTCACTTTAAGCTTAGTAAGAATCAAGTTCCAACGAGTGATGCTGAGAAGAAATACATGCAAGATGCTCCTTATGCTTCAGCTGTTGGCAGTCTTATGTATGCCATGGTATGCACCAGACCATACATTGCATATGCAGTTGGTACAATGAGCCGTTTTCTATCAAATCCATAAAAAGAACATTGAAATGCAATGAAGTGGATATTGAGATATCTACGTGGTACTTCCAAGTTATATTTGGGATTTGGCATTGGCAAGCCTGTACTTAAGGGCCACACTGATTTAGATATAGCTGGTGATATTGACACGAGGAAGTCTACTTCAAGCTACTTGATTACTTTTGCAGGAGCTGTGTCATGGCAATCAAAGTTACAGAAGTGTGTTGCCTTATCTACGACAGAGGCTGAGTTTATTGCTATGACAGAAGTATGCAAAGAGTTATTGTAGATGAAGAAGTTCGTGAACGAACTTAGCTTTATGCAGAAGAGGTATGCGTTATTTTGCGACAGTCAAAGTGCTATACACCTTAGCAAGAATTCTACTTTTCATGGAAAGTCAAAGCACATTGATGTTCAGTATCATTGTATACGTGATATTTTGGACTCAAAGTCGGTAGAGCTTGAGAAGATTCATACTGATGATAATAGTTCGGATATGATGACAAAAGCATTACCTCGGAGCAAGTTTGAGAGTTGCAGAGAATTGGCCGGGATGGGCTTCTGCTAAAAGTCCATACATGAAGAAACCTCCTTCAGTTAATAGGGCCTGGAGGGGGAGATTTGTTGGTCCAGCCCCATTTTTAGGTGGCCACCGACTTCAACCATAGCGGCGCCGCAGTCAGTTGCCGCCGACTTCAACAGTGGCGGGCACCGCCGTCAGCCACCGTCCACTGACTTTTGTGTAATTTGTTGAAAATTACAGCCCATTCCTCTGTAAATTCCCGTGTATTCCTCTGTGTAAAACTCTTGTTTTTCACAGTAAAATCATTCCCTCTCGTAGACGTAGGCTTATTGGCCGAACCACGTTAATATCGGTGTGTTTTGTGTGTGTATGATCTTCGGCGGGGACTAAAATCCCCAATACACCAGCTATCTTATTCTCAGTTTTTCAATCTCGTCTACAGACCAAGTTCCACCCAGACTCCATTCAATTCGATGCTCTCAATTCCTTCAATCTTCTTCTCTGTCAATGCAATACTCTTTCACAATCCAAACAAATCCACTCCCACTTATTATGGGAGCAAGTTTTGTTAAAAATATACAAAACTTGAAATTTGATGAACCATATCTTCAGGGCAAGCATCAAAATGTGCTTCTTAAAGATAGTTGAAGCCTCCTAATAAGTGGATATGATAGCTCTATCTCTAGTTTCAACCAAGCTAGACTCAGAGCGTATCTCAACTGATTTGCACAATAAGAATCGGTGTGTACTTTGTCTCCAAGATGAATGCTTTAAAATAAAGTCATTAAAATCTCTCTCTTCAAATTACAATGAAAACTCTCAAATAGAAATATGATAGTCTATTCACTTTTAAAACAAGATTAAAATGAATCAGAGATCTGATATTTTAAGAGAAACTGGAAAACAAGAAGAACTTCTCTAGTTCAAAAACTCTAGAATAAGAATTTTGAAAAGAGATACTCTCAGGATTCTTTTAACTTGAGCTCAAGAACTAGAGAACTTTACAAGAAGAAGAACGTTTGAAGAGTGATGCAAAAAAAGCCAACTCTAAAAGAGAGAAAGAATAGAGTGATGATAAAAAAGGCAAACTCTAAGAAAGAGAGAGAATGGAGTGATGCTAAAATAGGCAAACTCTAAGAGAGAGAGAGAGAGAGAGAGAGAGAGAGAGAGAGAGAGAGAGAGAGAGAGAGAGAATAGAAAATATTTGAGCTGAACAAACTTTAAAATGCCATTTTCTATCTCAACTAAATAAACTTTAGAAAGACATGAAATTAAAGAGGAATTGGTGAGAAGAATGGCTCAGGTGCATGCCTGTTGCATAGAGAAGCCTGGCCTGAGCATCAGGTAGCCTTTCTTAATGGACAAGGCAACTAACAATGCCCTCAAGCTTCTCAAAATAACGTAGTAATTTTCTTTGACATTGTTAGGCCCTACTAGAGATAGTTGGGCCTGGTAGTAGTGCATTATCTTTGCAACAATGGGCCTATATAGGTGAACCCCTAATACTAGGGGCATCACACACATACATTGTAAAGAAACGATCATATACCAAAAATGTTTGAACACCAATCAGGAGGAAAGACAATACTACTCAAACTTTCAATCTAATAACTTACTACAGGTGATCGTCCCGCTGTGTACTTTCTAACAGAGCTTCAATGGCTTCTTGTCTAACAAGAAGAACTAACAGGAAAACATGATTACAAGTTAATAAAGAACTTCTGTCTCCTTGAGAGGCTTGTGACATGCCTATTTATAGCTTTTAAGTCATCACCAATCAGCCCATTGAATTGGATTTTCAACACACCTTCTATATGGCTATTGTAGAGTGGGTCAAAGGAGTAACTGCTAAAAGTTTTCTGTGTTCACACAAAGGGTGGCTGCATGAAGCTTCCTACTTTCATACTTGACACCTTTTGAATTGCAACTCGAGCTATAACCTTCAGATAGTGCGTACCATCGGGCTGGGGTCTACTGGCAGCCCCCCTCAGACCCTGTAGTCATGGGGCGTTGCCCCCTTGGACCCCCACTGGGGCTACCGCCTCAAACCCCGCTGCTCGGGAGCACTACCCCCGAACCCTCATTATTTCTTCTCGTAACCATTGAGGTCTTTAATGACCTCATTAACAACTAAGTTGATCATACCACTGTGGCACTTCTGGTTGTATCTTATTGAGGAGGGCATTGTCATATACAAACATACATCACTCCAACTAGGGCCAACACATACAAACTTTATTTTTACAAAGGTAAAAGGAAGAATACTTTGTATAGGGATGGTTACACTCTATTCCCTTTGAGATAGGTAAAAGGAAGAACCCATGTTATAGTGATGGGTTTTCACTCTCTCCTTCATGTTTCAAATGAATTGGACTGCATGGGTTGTGCTTGAAATGTGTTTGAGAGAGTTCCTCATAGTTTCTTGGAATTCTTTGATCTTTTGTTGGGCATTAAATTATGACTAGATTGGTGCTTTTGATACGTTTAGAAAGATGGAATTGGAGTGAGTGGAGTCAAATGTTATGACATAGATAATTTAAAATTTTTAAATGGGAAGTTTTCTAGCTAGGCTCCATAATTGATGATCTGATCCATTAGTCTTGTTTGGCCTATCCTATTTAGGGTACCTATAAAAACAAAAGCCCATTTGATGCTTCTACCTATCAACTTTTCTAGTTTAAATTTTTAGTGGTCATGATTGAAAAATCCAAAAAAAAATATCATCTAGCTATGCCCCACATTTCAATAATTAGATCAATTCATCATGTTTGACCTATCCTATTTAGGCTATTTGTGAATATTAATGTCCATTGGATACTTGTACTTGTCAAGTTTTCCAGTTTAAATATTCTATGCTCAAGACTAAAAAATCCAAAGCCAGATCTCATCTAGTTAGGACCCACGTTTCAGTGATCAGATCCATTTATCTTGTTTGCCATATCCTATTTTGGTTGCTCGTGAAATTTAATGCCTATTGGATGCTTATACTTAACGATTTTTCTAGTTGAAATATTCAATGGGTACGATTGAAAATTCAAAATGGAAAGCCATCTTGCTAAGTCCTACATTTGGATGATCTGATCAGTTCATCTTTTTTGGTTAACCTTATTTAGACTACTTGTTAAAATTAATGCCCATTGATGCTTCTGCTATCTAATTTTTATAATTAAAAAGATCAACTTTTAAAATAACAATGGCACCCTCAATACTTGTCACAAGAACCGCTCGCGAGGCCATTCCTCAATTTAACTCTGATACAGCTATCTCAGCTTCATGGGAGTCCCCATCCAGGTGGGTCCCTAAGAAGCCCTCCCATTCCTGATCTCCCAGGGTTACCAAATGAAGCCCCATTAGCATCCAACCTGAAAAACCAAGGCGGGGGAGGAGAAGATAGATCCTAACCTCGGTCTGATCCCAGCTTCTTTAAATTTCATAGGCAGAATATCCTTTGAAAGTTTTGGCTCCAAATGTCCAAAAAAACACCAATTTGATTACCTTCGTCTCTTAGAATGCTAAATGAAGCAATCTTCCATCGAAGCATGAGCCGTTTCTCCCGTTCACAAGCATCAAAAGCAAGTGCAGCCAAGGGCCACAGGAGTATGCTTCTTCTGGTGCTCCTCGGACGAACCGACTAAGCCATTAACTGAGAGGAAGTGCCTAGGAAAGCCCGTCGCACCCCAAACCAGTTACTCGAAAACGATGCCATAAAACAGTGTACGAAAGTATCCTCAACTGATTCAAGCTGACGCAGACATAGACAACACCTAGATGGGCCTTCCTATTCCCTCGTTTGAGTTCTCAAAAGTATTTTTCTTCCCTTCGACAGGCTTGGGTGTGTGTGTTCTCATTAATCGGAGTGAATTTCGTGGTCGATGAAGAGGCAGACTTTGGTCACCGGATCCAGTGTTAAAGCTAATCAGGCTTTGCTTCAACAAGGCACAACGTTAGAGTTATCGTCACGTGATTTTGATGTCACAGGTTCAAGGCATAAAAACAGTATAGCAAAATGCAAGGTAAAACTGCATATTATTTACCCTTGTAGCCGTTCCTTTCCCAGACCGTGCATACGTGAGGGCTTCGTACACTGAAACTGTCCTTTTTAGCCTTTCAACTGCAGTTGAGCCAATTTAGATTACCTATTTAGCAGTGGGTAGAGTCGAGTACTAAACATGGCACATTCCTAACGGAGGAGGAAGTACATATTTTGGGTTTGCATCGGTAATCTGTGTTGCTGTTCGAGACCAACGACGTTGAACACCACCAATGGGTAAGGCACTTGGTTTTGGTCTAATTTCCAAATGGATATTTCATAGGTTTGCTATGGTTCACCAAAAACCAATATTTCACGTCTTCCTCGTAAAAACACTAAACAGGGCCTTTTGGATGACGGGTCTAGGAATGTCTCGTAAGAACAAAATCAGTGTTGATAGGTTGGGCTCGGCTGTTATCGGCTAGAGCCAACATGACAAATGTGAGCAAAAAAAAATGTACTTCTTCTTTGGGCCAACAAGTGCACTTCTTCTTATCATTTTCTTTTAAAGGTGTTAGTGGTCCAATTAAACAAGCACAATGCCAAATATCAAGCTGCCTGCTTTTAAGTCCAACAGAGTCCTAAAGTTGTTCGGGATGAACTGCCTCATATTATGAAAGGTATGAAGAGAGGAGGAAGGGGAACGCTTAATCAAAGACCAAGTATTTGTTTGAGTCTTGGCTTATGGATACAACCTGAGAATGCTCTTCCAACGAATAACTATCACAAATTCGAATTCTTTGATAGTGATGTGATCTAGAACAATCACCTAAGGAGTGTGGCAGCTCGGACATCATGGTAATAAGACCAGATCTCTCCCCAGTAAACAAGTGCGGCTTTCGGAGCCTCATTGAACTTTGACTAGTTCTCAAATACTTCTGGCCAGACGGCAATGCACGATCTCTATTCTTTGCAAGACTTCTACGCAATCTTCATGTTGAGTTTCTACAGCCAAAAGATACAAAGACCCCGGGTCTATTTGGGTTGATACAATCTAAAGAGGACCCTGGGTCTATTTGGGTCGATACAATCTAAAGGGCAGCCTTGGTGTACGAAGCTCCTGCGTATGCAGGATCTGGGGAAAGGGCAAATTACAAAGATCAATAGTATGCAGCCTTGCTTTGTATTTTGCAAGAGGCTGTTTCTAAGCCTTAAACCTGTGACCTCGAGATCACACAACCACAACTCTACAATTATGCCAAGGCTCCCCTTAAAAGGGACAAAGTTTCTGCTTCGGCAGAGTTTCTAGAGCTGTGCTCCGGGGACTAGCACACCAAATGATCCCGGAAAACTCCCTCCCCTCCCCACCAACACTTGCCTGAGCTAGATTGTTGGAAGAAGCCCATTCAAGTTAAGCTTTAGAAGACCAATATGTGGAGAAGAGCACTTAGGGGCCGTCGAGGATTCGACCAATCTCTCAGAAAAGATAGCTGTCCAGTTTCTGCCCAACTATTACAGGGTGACTTGCAAAAACTGTCTTTCTGGAAATGATGAATTCTATTAGGAAAAGGAGATTTGCAATAACTTTTAAAGAACACGCCTAAGCAACCAAGGAAGACTTCATGTTGGACAGAAATACTTCCTTAAGAGGACTACTTGCCCTCAAGCACCTGCCTATTTTGCTCCCTCCAAATGACTCAAAGACTCAGAAATAATGGCCCTGAGCCTGTCCTGCATAACCGCTGTACATGTTTCACTTGATCCATATACCTGGTTCTCCATTTGGAGATAATTTCTTCATCAATTTAGCACTATTCTTAATTGTACTAGTTGAACATCGAATTCATGTAACCTTCTTCCTGAATCTTCATAATTCAAACTAGTAAGGATCCGATGGGCGGTTTGTTGGTCCAGACCCATTTCAGACGGCCGCCGTATTCAACAGTGGCGGGCGCGTGATCGGTGCCGACCGTCGACTTCAACGGGCGGGCGCCGCCGTCGGCCACCGCCACCGACCTTTGAATTTGTGTAAAACGGGTTGAAAATCAGACCCGAAAATTCCCTATAAATAGGGATACCAAGAGGGCAAGAGAAGAACCCCATTCCTCTGTAAAATCCCGGTGTATACCTCTCTGTAAAACCCCAGTTTCATAGTGAAATCATTCTCTCCCGTGGACGTAGGCTTATTGGCCGAACCACGTTAAAACCCTGCGTTTTTTTTTTTGTGTGTATGATCTTGGGCGGGGACGAAAATCCCCAACAAGTGGTATCAGAGCTCGGTTCTGCCGTGAAACAGAGGCAGAAAACGGATTTACAGTTCCGCCGGTCGAGAGGAGGAAGAAAACTGTTCCTGCTACAGTTGCTACAGTAATCATCATTGCTGCTACAGTGAAAAGCACGTCATCATGTTGCTACAGTAAAAGCTTCATCATTCGTCGGCTACGATGTCGCTACAAGACTACTACAAGATCGGGATTTGCTGTAGCAAGCCCGTGCTTGAGGGCTACACTGATTCAGATATGGCTGGTGATATTGACACGAGGAAATCTACTTCAGGCTACTTAATTACTTTTGCAGGGGGAGCTATGTCATGGCAATCAAAGCTACAGAAGTGTGTTGCCTTATCTACGACAGAGGCTGAGTTTATTGCTGTGACGGAAGCATGCAAAGAGTTATTGTGGATGAAGAAGTTCGTGAACGAACTTGGCTTTATGCAGAAGAGGTATGCGTTATTTTGCAACAGTCAAAGTGCTATACACCTTAGCAAGAATTCTACTTTTCATGGAAGGTCAAAGCACATTGATGTTCGGTATCATTGGATACGTGATATTTTGGACTCGAAGTCGTTAGAGCTTGAGAAGATTCATACTGACGATAATAGTTCAGATATGATGACAAAAGCATTACCTCGGAGCAAGTTCGAGAGTTGCAGAGAATTGGTCGGGATGGGCTTCTGCTAAAAGTCCATACGTGAAGAAACCTCCTTCAGTTAATGGGCCTGGAGGGGGAGATTTGTTGGTCCAGACCCATTTCAGACGGCCGCCGTATTCAACGGTGGCGGGCGCAGCAGTCGGTGTGCCGACCGCGGCTTCAACGGCGGGCGCCGCCGTCGGCCACCGCCACCGACCTTTGAATTTGTGTAAAACGGGTTGAAAATCAGACCCGAAAATTCCCTATAAATAGGGATACCAAGAGGGCAAGAGAAGAACCTCATTCCTCTGTAAAATCCCGGTGTATACCTCTCTGTAAAACCCCAGTTTCATAGTGAAATCATTCTCTCCCGTGGACGTAGGCTTATTGGCCGAACCACGTTAAAACCCTGCGTTTTTTTTTTGTGTGTATGATCTTGGGCGGGGACGAAAATCCCCAACACGGTTTAGTAAGAGGAGGGTTAGGGGCTGTTTCAACGGAAAAGGTTTGGAAAAGCAAAATCCGCCCGGAAAAGATAAGATTACAATGGTAGGGATCAAAGAGCGAGAGAGCAAGATGAGGATATGTCAAGCGTACTGAAAAATCTAGCATTGCTGGCCCACTTCTTTTCAATTTTGTAGTGATCCAGTCTGTTCAAATGATTCGGTGATTTGAAGGGATGGGATCACTGGAAACATAAGAAAAAGTGGCCTGCCTGCCATTTTCAATTCTCCTCGCCCTTAATGCTGGGAGCATAGCTCCATTCACGTAAAATTGGTGATAAAAAAATATTTTTTAGATTGGGTTTAAGTTTTTAATTTTAAGGAGGGTCTTGGCACAACAGTAGAGTTATCGTCGTGTGACCTTAAAATTGTGGGTTTAAGGTATGGAAGCAGCCTCTTACAAAATGAAAGGTAAAGCTGCATACTATTAATCTTTGTGGTCTGCCATTTCTCCATATCTTGTATACGCAGTGGCTTTATGCACGAGACTGCCCTTTTAGTTTAAGTTTTTAATTTGAATTTTTTACTAGATTTACCAGTAATATCTGAGAACTTGGGTAATTATTTGCGGAAGTCTGCAACAAAACAAGTCTAGGCTAACAATGTCTAAATCAGGTCGTCGCAGATTACAAGTCATCTCCCTTAGAATATAATTGGTCAAGTTGAGCTGCCACTTTCCCAAGTGGTCCGGGGTTAGATTTAATATTAGATTTAGAGGGTCTGTTACTGATTTGATTTGCAAAACCAAGAAAAGATGGTGGGGGGAAAGAGGCTAGAGATTAGTTCCAGTTTGAAAGTATCTTAGAAATGCATCGCAAACTTCTTTTGCAAGAATTTGCCGGATCTTTTGTTTCTTCTGAAACAACGAACTTGGAAGCGTCTATATATTGCTGAATTTTCTTGTGCTGCTGAACTTAGTCAGAGTATAATTTTGGTGCCCAACTGATTCATAATATAGACCTAATAGATGAACAATGTGATCATTCAAGAAGTAGCTGGGCTAGATTCTGCTCTTGCACATGATTGTTAAATCTCTCTCTCCCTCTCTCTCATATGTGTGACGTGTTCTTAATTTTCATTGTTGTTTCATACATACATAAAAAAAGGGCAAAAAGGGCAGTTCGGGTGTACAAAGCTCCTACTTATGCAGAGTTCGGAGATGAGACAGACCACAAGGGTTTACAGTATGCAGCCTTATTTTTTATTATTGTCATATACATCACTAACAAAAAAATGAATGTGATATCGTCTTGTTAGATGAGGCTTCCCACTCTTTCTCTCCTTTTTTTTCTTTTTTTAAGCAAAATGAGGCTTTCCACTCTCTCTTTTTCTTAGGCAAAATGAGGCTTCCCACTCTTAGTCGCTTTCATCAAGTGAACTTGGTGGGTTTTCTACAGTAGTTGGTACGAAAGAAGCAGTACATGAAATTTTAATGAATTTGAAAGAAAATTCTTCGACAAGAAATGATATTATCTAAAATTAATGACCAAAAATGTCTTCTCGCATGAGAGAGAGAGAGAGAGAGAGAGAGAGAGAGAGAGAGAGAGAGGCTCATAAAAAATAGGGTGCCAGAACTGCTATAAGAATATAAGATTTGTATGAAGACGTATGCACAGAGGCCCACAGATATAAAAATGTCATTTGAAAACTTATCAATTCGTATAGACTTTCAAGAATGTGGCTGGGTTGAGTTTGTGTGTGGTGAACTACTTCCTCTCCTCTCCATGTATTTTACATTCCGTGTCTTAGTAGAACAAGCAAACAGCAAAACTATCTGAATATAAGAGATAGAAAGATCAAACCAAAGAGGTTAACTAAATCAGAAAACAGTGAAATCTATATTTCTCTAGATCTTGTTATTGGGACAGTACTTCTCAGTTAGATAATCATCCCTCTTTCATGTTTCTTGATGGAGAAGGAAATAAGAAAAGAAGAGAGAGTTTGTCAAACCATCAGGTTTGGCAGAACAATTGACATAGAGGGGGGAGATCCCAGAGAGCCTCTGAAGGATCATGGACATTCTCCAAATACTCATGAACACCATTTATGGCGTATAGCGAAGCCGAAATCTGTCTCTCCACCTTCATTCGTTCGAATTCTGTGATCTCAGCATCAACGTTGTCTGGCAAGATGTGTTTCGGCCACTCCAAACCATCATTAGGAAGTGAAAACCGATCGAGACCCGGCTCCAGAATCCAAGAGAAATCCAATTGAGAAGAACCCGATTCTGAAGATTCTTCGCTACAATTGCTCATATCTGGTCTGTACACATCATTGGATAGTTGGGTCTGTATTTTCTGGCCATAAGAAAGAGTTGCACTACTACTAGTACAAGAACTAGTACTGGTGCTACTGCTGGTAATCGTGGAACTGGTGCTTGCAGAGGTGGTAACTTGTTGTTTTATGGGCTTTTTCTGATTGAGAAGATTCCGGATCCTCGAAGCCAGAGGTGAATTTGCAGACACTTGGGTGATGAAATTGGTTCGAGTATTCGATCCACGAAGTAGACAAGCAGCCTCATCATAAGCTCGAGCTGCTTCTTCGGCTGTTTCGAAGGTTCCTAGCCACATTCTAATCTTCTGTGTAGTATCTTTGATTTCAGCTACCCATCTCCCCGAAGGCCTTTGTCTTACTCCCACAAACTTGTTAGGATTATTGGTGTTTCCTCGGCTTCTTCCTCTGAATTTGCTGGTTTTTGGTAATGGAAGCTCCTGTTTTTCTTCTTGTTGTGGGTGATAAGGCTGTTGGGGGAACTGAAGGTCCATGAGAATGAGTTTGGGAGAGTTTGATGGAGGAGAAGACAGAGGGGGATTTGATCTATGAATGGAAGAGGGGAGGAAGGTGGGTAGTTTTGATAGTAGCGGAGGCCTCGTCGGATCTGTTTGTCTGATTGCAATTGGGAATTTATGCGTTTTAAGGATGACTGAGTTTCCCATAGGCAATTAGATAGACCATACACCTAGTCGTTGTGGGTTGTTTTGTACTTTACTCCTTGTTATCTATCTTAATTGATTATTTGAATTAAGCAAACATTTTTTACGGAAAAAGTACCCTTGTTTTGCTGTAAAATAAAGAAAATAAAATAAAATAATTCGTCCTTCTTACAAAGAAAATGACATGAAAAATAGTTGGAATTGGACGTGTTTACCCAATATTTATCCTTATAACTCGGATTTTATTAAGTAATGATAATATTGAATGGTCAACAAGGAAAGTGACCATCCTACCATTCACTATAGATACATATTGTGGGATTTCTTAGTGAGGGAAAGTGTATGGTTTATGACACATGACAAGCTAAATTGACTATCAAAACTGTTCATCTTAACCCTCTTTTTCCTTGAGATTTTAATTACTGCTGCTGCTTTTGAACTTTCTTTTTGTCTCTTTGATTAACAAGCAACAGTAGTTATTAGGAACATACAAGGAAGACATTGGTAAATTGCCTGTCTAGGATGTGGCCCTAAAAGCAAATGATCTTATCACCAAATATGGACTCTTAATCTACTGATATTGCACATAAAAATATCTCATAAATAACCCAATTCAAGAGCCCATGAGTCATACAGATAAAGAAGAGGGCATTATTGATACTTAAAAAGGCCATGACGTTAATTTACATCATAATATAACTTTACACACAATATCTATATTTAATTCTCCTAATCTTCTTGGCTTACCCTTTGTCTGAACTCTTGCTTAGTCAACGCAAGACGGGAAAACCATGGAAGCATGCCTGGGCGCCAATTGGCGGCATGAGAGGAAGAGGGGCTATCCACCGAGATAGATACATCAAGAAGGAAAGAATGGAGAGGATGGGGAGAACAACGTGAACGCAGTGTCTTTGCAAAAAATATGATCCCAAACCTTATTCTATGCCTTATTATAATCAGATTATCATACTAATGGGACGGTGCTTGTGGTCATGTAGAAATATTAAAAGGAATAGGATTAGATGTCCTTGTCACTGCCTTTTCTTTTTTCCAGGGCGAGGGAGGGGGAGTGGATCACAAAGATGCCAGTTTGGGAAAGGCCCCATGTAGGCCATTTACATGAATTAAAGTCTTAGAATGGATGCCTTTCATGTCTACAAAGTGGGTCTCCATGAATATGTCATAGTCTTAGGCAAAGTAGCCTTTCTAGACTCAGACCCCCTTGTGCATGCTTGTCTGTCTCTGCGTCTTGCTTTAGTGGAGTATCAAAATTGGTAGCCACGCCAATCTTGTCATGACATATGGGCATTCCTCGAAGTTAGTCATCCGCCGGCCCACGATGATGAATCAAAGATTGAAGTCTCACTGTTTAAAGAATAGATATCCACTTGGGTACTTTTAAGGGATAGTTGACATGGGCATGTTTGAACAGTTTACATACAGTGCGTGCCCTAAGTCACCGAGATTCCAGGGCAAATAACAAGATCCAGTTAGTGTAGAGGTAACACATGCACCCACATTACAGCTTCTGGGAGCCCAAGGACTATCATATCTTGATCCATCTCCTTTGAGCAGCTGAAACTCCTCTTCGGAAAATCATGGAGCCATTTCACACAAACATAAGATGATGAGGTCTAAACTAATGCACAACCTGTTGACCGTATCATCCTGTGCTAAATTTGGACCTTTTCCTACTTACAGGATTCCGTATACTATGCTGTATGGGGTAGCTGTAACAGTGGCTGGAACTATTGTAACGTGGCACCGAAATTCAGGACTCAACAAGGTGTGGCCTTCACGTAACAACTAAACTAGTTCTCAACCTACAAATAAAAACAAAGGTTAGGTGATGGTGTCCCTAATGCATGCATTAGGCTGCCTTGCTTTTGTGTTTTTTTTTCTTTATTTTGGGGGCTGAGCACTATTTAACCTGTGACAGTTTTATCCTTGGAACTCAGACAAACGACCCACCATTTGATTGACTGTCCATCTTCGACTAGACTCGATCCAAGAACAAGGGATTCCACTGCCGTCCTAGGGTCCACGTACACGTGAAGCAGTATGAAATTGAATTGATGAGCATATTTCAAACCATGATAAATGGAAAACCACTTTGCTTCACTCTTTATTATTCCGGAGAACTCCACCAGCTTCTGCTGGCCCTGGGTTTCCCATGACCAATCCATCAAATGATAATTGTATCACCTGATCAGAGGGGGAAACCACCGATTCTGGATCTAGTATTTTGTGTAGTAGTGTGTCCTTGTCCCCATCTATCAAATATAAGAATATGGTCATGATTTGCCACAATTGATATGTTAATGCCAGGAGTTGACAGACTCAATCACCTTAGACCTCCAATTGTTAATAAGCTGATCATAGTTCCATTGTTTAGATTTAAATAGATATTCATTCCTCGGCTGCTAAATTTCCCATGTCGAAAATGAGAAAGTTGCAGTCAGAAGCACATGAATCCTTAACTTGATTAGCCTATGTAGCCAAGCTCTACAACCTTCGCCAACAGATTGGAACTGACCAGCCGGTAACTCAGACGAGGAAGAATGACATCACAGCAAAAGAACTACTTTTACATGGGGTCCACAATCGATCCAAACCATGCAGCTATTTAAAGGTGGATGTTGTGGGGCCTCTATTGTAACGGTAGACACACCCATGCAGAGTCTCCAACCCTGGTACCCCATGAACACTTCTAATTAAAGAATATACGGGATCCCACTAAACTTAAATACCACATAGATCGGCTAGAGGGGTTCCATCAGACATTACCAACTTACGGCTGCCAAGTTTTCCAGTGTTCTGAAGAAAATGATATAAATCCCCAAAGCTTAACCCCACTATCATGCACATAAGTGTTCCTGGCAGTAATTTACGTTGACCAAACTTGTACCCACGGAAGATGACCAACCAAAGTAACGCCCTTGCCAGTGACTAACACTTACTAATATTGCCAGCAATTAGGAGATCAATAGGCCTACTGTCATCTTCCAGTAATAATTCTCGTATCTTGTACACCTCACAGCCTATATATTCTTAAATCCTGCCTATAAAAGCAGCCAGCCTAAAAAAATATGAGAAACTCCGCTGCTTGTTGAGATATTTTCTATTGATACTGGGCAGATGGGAACCCGTGGATAACCAGGTGCTGGTCATGATCTAATCGGCAAAGCTACAAAAATAAGAGATGCTCCCTGCAGTTGAGATATTCGATTGATACTGGGCAGAGTGAAACCCGTGAATAACCAGGTAAATGGTCCTGGATGCTGGTCAGGATCTAATCGGCAAAGCAATTCCTGACTAGAATTAGAACTGACCTCTCCCACTGCCTAGTACGTGAATTGGATACAAGCAGTTCCATAAAAACGAGCCTTTTAGTTCCCCCAAAACCCATGTTCTCATTTATCCATGAAACAAGAAAAATAAGATACAATCCATGAAAAAGGAAAAATTGGATACAATCAATCATACAACTTTTGACGCAGAAGTATCCCCATTTCCACAGAAAAAACAAGAGAAAGAATAATATAAGGAAGAAAAGGAAGAGAAACACCAAAACTGCTACAACAGCCGCACCAGATTCAAAAGTATTCTCCACCCTCACTGTCACCAACAACAACAACAAAAACCTCAAGCCAACAGACGGCACACTTTCATTTTTTTCTCTCAAGGACGGGACTTCGGTGGCAAGCATTCTATGAATACGCTTTTGAGTTTGTAATATACACATTCTACACCGCAAGCACATCTTGACCTTATAAGCTTTTCATTCACCCGCATCGCAGGAAATCCACGCAAGGAATGGGCACATATAAAGAATGGATAATAATAAACAGACAATAATAACAAACGACTGACTGGATGGAAGTGTGTCAATAAGGGACTATGATGACAGTATGGATTGCAATGCGAGCTGCTGTTGAGGTTGCAAAGAAGACCATGTTGAGGCCAAAGCAGCAGGGGGCAATGT
This sequence comes from Warburgia ugandensis, assembly GCA_035236585.1. NCBI lineage: Eukaryota > Viridiplantae > Streptophyta > Magnoliopsida > Canellales > Canellaceae > Warburgia > Warburgia ugandensis. The sequence continues at coordinate 73,542,208 of CP141132.1, read as the reverse complement.
CTGCTGAAGCTGTCTTAGAAGATTAATCATTCGGCCAGCAGTTTGTTCTGTAGCCAGATCCTTGCCCGCACACAGTACCTGTGTTTTCAGTGAGCAGAGGATGTAGCTAGAATTTTGCAAAATCAACATACAGTCAAAGTGATAACTTAATAGAAAATCCACAGATGACACCAATACGAGGATAAACATGATTGTAAGTGGAAGAGGAAATGAAGAAATTCCATTGAGGGAAATCCAATATTTTATGTCTGGGACTCCCATCTCCATATAGTAAGTGGTTAACTAACATACGAGGTAAAGATCCAATACCCAATGGAAACTAGATACTTAGTAAACAATTTGTCCCTTTCTTTAATTTTTTCCAAAAATTGATTGGGAAGAGTCCTGAAACTTGCAACCTTCTGGTTGGGAATAGCACACCTAACGGATGTGGTAGGTGCCCATTCTTCAATAGCAAACAACTGTTTAGGAAGTGAAGGCTTCAACGCAGAAAATAAATTGTCTGCTGACACATGCACAACGTTTTGAGAGGCAACTTTGATAGTGATCGGGCAAATCAACATAGTTTTTCTTTATGTGGTAGGGCCAAAACTAAGTTCATTAGAGGTTATTCAATGATTCAGGCGTTTCTAAACAATGATATGAACCTTACCAATACTGCTTTGGATCTGGTTGAAGCCCAAAATTTCATAGTTCCATCGGTAAACTGGTACCAGAGAGACCCTTTTCGGCATTGATTTGGTGGTAAAGGTCATATCTACCAGTAAGAGGGTTTAGGTGATACCCTTCATTAACAATTGATCAATTGGGAGGTTTTATTTGAGCTAAAACTTTAGGCTTCAGAAGTTTTCACATAATCAAATAAGTGCAACCTTAAAGCTTGAGGAAGAAGATGACACCCCCCAAACACTAAAAGCTTGATCCTTCTGACAAGAAGAGGGGACTACAAAATAACATTATAAAGGAACTGCACCTCAAAGTATGGTGAGATCCATTTCATATTTCTGCCTGTGTTCGGTTCCTTCTTGTTCGTTTAGCCTATTTTGTATTTTTCTGCCATTTATTGTGGTTTTATGGCGGTTTGGATGGTTGTGTCAGTTATTTTGGTCTGTATGCGATTTGAGATTTATTGGGACTTCTAAATTTTTCTTAATATTTTAATCTTTTATTCATGTCCAGGGGGTACCAGTATCTACTGCCAGTATAGTACCATTTGGTGGCAGAATAGTACCATAGCAAAAATGATACTGAAAACTTAATTACGAACACCCATTCATCCTAGACTCTACACATTTTTCCAGTAACATACCGGTTTGGAACCACATTTAGCTGTTGCAAACAAGTGCATGCATTCATAAGAACAGGGCATGGCCTTGGCGCAACAGTAAAAGTTGTCGTCGTGTGACCTTGAGGTCATGGGTTCAAGGCATAGAAACAACTTCTTGCAAAATGCAAGGTAAGGCTGTGTACTTTAGGCCCTTGTGGTCCGCCCCTTCCCCAGACCCCACATAGGCAGGAGCTCCGTGCACTGGGGCTGCCCCTTTAAACAAGTGCATGCATTCATAAGAACAGGGCAGCTGAGTGATACAGAATGCACTTGGCCCAGGAAATTGTTGCAAATTTTGCCAGATAATTCGAATCAAATCACAAGACCACAACATCAAAGCTACAAGTTTTTGGCCAAGAAGTAATCCTGGATACTTGCCACTAAGGTACACTATTTCTGGAAGTAGGTTAAGATTTCCAGCTTGAGTCTTTTTAGTGTTCTGTTATATGTTTTCTTCTTCAAATTGGTGTCATGCAATTCTCATCTGTCTTAACCATGACAATATAAATAATGAGGATAGAAACAATTCCAGGATGCTATAAAATAGGCTAAAAAAAAAGATAACTTGATTCCATTAAGGGACTTTACTGCATGCTAGGCGTTTTTATTATCAATTTATAAAAATAAACTAATGAAAATGAAAACGGGATCATGAAATACTTGCATTGTGGAACAAAAAGGGCTAAGGAGACCGCTTCATAGTATTAACTAGAAGATATGCACAGTGAAAAGGTTGGAGTAGACAGAAATGGAGCCAAAAGGATAGATTTTACCTCAGCAAACACAGAAACAATCTTAGGTAGGTACTGATTATTTGGCCCCAAAAGCTCTCTATCTGACCTGAAAGAAATAAAGCAAAGACTTTTTTCAACAGTAATACAGGCAAGAAAAGAGTCAATAAACACACAGAGCACATGAAAAAAAGGAAAAATAGTTTGGCCACATTCATGTTGCTAGTCACTTGCTAAAATACTTACCTTTCCACCATTGAACAAAGTTGGTCATGTACAACTTTGGCTTCAATCAAATCACCTTTAATTGGCAGGCAGCTTAACCAAGCAGGAACAACCTGCCAAGCAATGTAAAAGACACGCATTTTTGAGGATGAAGATTAACAAAAATTGATTCAAGGTTAACTTACAAGTTTTATGTTTTAAGAATAATAGCAAACAAATCACCAACAAAAACATTTGTTTAAGCAACTACTAGTGACCATTGCATTGAATAGCAGGAGAAAAGCCCAAGAACTCAGATTGGAAAACAAATTGAAAATCCTGACACACAGAGGAATATGGAAACAATGCATGAAGAATCAATCAAATAGGTCAGGGACTTGCACGGAGAAAAATGGACACCTGTACAACAATGGAAACAAAGAGGTGTAAATTTACCTGAGCGGCATCTATACTGTCTCGATGGAACTGGCATATTTTCCCCAGAGCTGAGACAGCATTGTCATATGCCATTACATTATCTGAATGTAGTGCATTAGGCAGCCTTAACACAAAATTTAGTCTGGAAAGAGCTTCTACGGCCATCAAAATCAGGTGTTCCCCAATCAGCAATAGCATTTTAACGAAATTAAAATCAAAATTTTACTACATACAGAATAAGCAAGCTAAGCAGTAAGATACCTCCTACAAGAGGTCTAAACACGGATCCACCAAATTCTGCACAAACGCCAATACCATAAACAGCAGCCTGAAGCAAGCATCAAGCTTATAAGATTCATGAAAAGCTCCCAAAATGGAACCAAAGAAAGAACTTAGTCTAGAGACAAACCTGTCGAACATCTGCATTTTCATCATTGCATGCCTCCAATAGGAAAGGGAGATATGTATCATAATACCTGTTCAATAATGCAAGAAAAGACACCCTTTCATATAAAGATCTCACTGAGAACGACTTTTTTTTTTCAGTTAAACATTGCAATTATGCTTACTTAAGAGCTGCTTCTCGACATTGTTCGGCAACATCATCAAAAATGCAAATGGCAATTCTTCTTTCTTCAGCTGTTTTGTCCTTACCCTAGGATAAAAGCCACATAATCCAAAATATAAATATTTGCTTACAACTATTTGGAAGGGGAAGGGGGAAAGAAATAAAAAAAAAAGAACCATTCACCACTGAATAATGCATGATTCAATGTTGTTATAACACCGGGCTGTTGCTTCAAACAGGTGAGCAAGGAACTCAGAGCTCTCTGTCATTTCTTAGGAAAGCAAATGCCGAGAAAAGGATACACTAAGTGCAACGAACACCTCATTTCTAATATAATTTAAAAAATGTAAAAGATAAGCAATTTAAACCTAAATGTCATGCAATCCGAGTAAGGAGCTCTACAGAGATAGGTGAAAGCAACCAAGTATACATCCAATTATTGATTTCCTGTTCCACTTACTAGATTAAAATGCTGTCGGACAGGTTTCTACCAAAGTCAATCCCAGTAGGCATTAAATTCTCTTCTGCTTTTGACCTATTAAGCATCCAAGATGCAGAAGGCATCCAAATGTCTTCTGCTATTGACCCCTTGGCCATCCAAGATGATTGCAATTGTCTAGTTAGTATTGCAATAAACGCATAGCACTTCCCTAGATGTGCAAGCACAGCTTCTTATATTACATGAAATGTCTTTAGTCACTTCATCAAGATCCACAAGGACAAGGAGTCACAGGGAGCTCCATACAGAGGATATTTTGTAAAGGGTGTAGGGGCAGGATAACAATGACATCTCTAGCGCAATTACCTGAGTTCTAGAAAATGGTTTTCTCACATAAACAAGGTTGTCAGCATTCAAACAATGAATGTAACACAACTTTTGTCTCATACCGCATGAACAAAGACTAGGGTATACCTCTGTAGTGGTTGGCACACAAATGGTAGCACCTGCTCCATTGTTGTCCCAAGTTTCTCTCAGCCACTACATTTGCTTCACAGACACGAGTCATTGTGAAAAGGACAAAACGGAAACTGAGGCCTTAGCCTTCTGATGGAGCCTACCAACATATGTTGTGATGGTAAATGGGACATTTGGTAACACTGGGAATGGGCATAACTTAAAATTCCATATCTGGAACATAAGGTGAGACAGAATTAATAGGATATCTTGATAAGAAATTCAACCCCTTGGATAAGAAATGAGGCCTGAAGACATACTATGAAATGGATAAGCAGTAGGAAAGAATATTTGAAAGTAACAGATGGTCAGATGTTTCCACAATGCAAGCAGATCAATGGAAGCTACAACTGTCTGAGCTGTAGCTAGGTAGATAGATCCTTCATCCAATGAGTTCCACAGGCTAAACCTTAACAGAAGTTATAAGGTAATACAAAAGCATCCAGTTTTGAGATAAGTATTACGAATCATTTGAACAGTTAACCAAGGTTCATTCTGGACCTATACTTGTTAGTCAGAGGCAGGAGCTCTCCTAAGCTTCTTGTTTCAAGGCAGATCTACTGGTTCAGGGACTCCTTTGAGATAACTGATTGAAGCCAACTTTTGCTTCGCTCTTACAGGCCTACACAATAACAATAATAATTTCTGGGACCAAAAAAAAAAACAAAGAAAAGAGAACAAAACAGCAACTTCACAAACACTACAATGGAAATAATTGATAGATTACAGCTCATATTAAAGATATACCACTTCTATCTTATTCCTTCCATATGGAGCTTTCTAGCATGTTTATCTGACAACCGTTCCTTGTGTTTGTTCCAACTTACAGATATGGGTATCTGACATCCCAGCTTCTAGAAAACGAGACACGGGGACATGGCAAATAAAAAGAAAAAAGGGCAGCCCGGTGCGTGACACTCTCGTGTATGCAGGGTGAAGGGGTGGACCACACAAGGTCTGTAGTATGCAGCCTTACCTTGCAGGTCATGAGGCTGTTTCCACTCCTCAAACCCATGACCTCCAGGTTACACGGGTACACGGCAAATAAATAAATAAAACATTGCAAAAAGGCCAAATTAAACAAACTCCAGAGAAGAAGCCAAGTAGAGATGTAGCAGCTCCATTGAAAGTTTATGAAAGGCTATTTTGACTTGAATGCTTGTTAGTGTGATCAGAAGTGTTCAGAAAGGGTGTCATGCCGATGAGTGTCCAACACAGATACGGAAGGGATTAGAAAAACTTAATTTAGCAAAAGCCGTCAATTAGCCATCTCAGAATTGAGAAGTGTGCTTAGCACCAACTTTGATTGAGGTCACTTCCATGTATTTACAGCACATGCTTTCATGCTGTTCACACCAGTTCAAATATTCTAACTAAATTTCTTGAAATAGGCATGAATAATTCCTTCTTAATGAACCGTGCAGTGGCTAGATCATGGATACAATGACAAGCACCATCCTTGAGAAATTCCTGTCCAATTAGATCCCTAAACTTTGGTTCTATTCGTGTACTAACATCTCACAACTAAGAGGCTGTGGGTTCAAATCTACTCATGATCTAAGAAAAACAGGACAAGCTGAAGATTTTCCAGCTCAAAGTTTTGGCCTTGGGCATCTATCCAGGTCAGGTGTTTCTTTCCACACCAGCAATAGTTGTGAATAAAAGTCCACTGAACATTTTAAAAAAAGAAATGAACATATCTATGTAGCCATAGGCGACTAGTCACTAGGGGCAAAAAGGCGTAGGCCTGCAACTTGACTTTTGGTATGCGCAAGAGGCATAAGTTGCAGTGCAACTAGGCACGACTAGTTGCACTTGCACCGCCAACTCCAGGCACACTGTAAATGAAATAAAACCCTCATTTTCATTTTTTTTCTTTCTTCTTCTTCCTAGCTTCCCTTTCTTCTTCTTGCGACAGTACTCACCTTCCATCATTGATTGAAGCCTAGTTGAAGTGATTGAGGAAAGAATCTTTTTTTTTTTTGTTAGTTTTTTGTTATTATTAATTTTCTGTAAAAAAAACTCATAAAAACAGTGCCCTTCTTTCAATTTTCATGTATAATATTTACATCTTTCTCTAAAATATCAACATATCTTTACGTTAAAGCCAAAAATGAAAATCCATATCATTCTTTCCATATATTTTCACAAATTTAGTGGATTATACACTGTTTTTGTAGTTTTTTATATTTTTTAACCAAAAATGTAAAATACATTAGTATTTTGTATTTTTCTATTTTTTTTAGCAAATCTCCATACTGTCATCATTATAATTCTAAAAACAACTGATCCATCGGCTCCATCGATGCTTTTTGTGCCTTTTTTTTCCTTCATTTTTCACTTAAAACTGTGAAAAATAGTAAGGTTTTATTTTTTATTTTTTGTAGCAAATGTGTAAATGTCACTATTACAATGCAAAAAACAACTGATTCATGGACTACTTCAATGTTATTTCTCCCTTTTTTGTTATTTTTCACTAAAAACAGTTAAAAATAGTAAGTTTTTTATTTAGTAATTTGTTTTTGTAACAAATGTGGCCACTATAATGCTAAAAACAATGGATCCATGGACTCCTTCACAGTTTTCTCTCTCTCTTTTTTTTCATTATTTTTTTACTAAAAAAAGTTAAAAACAGTAAGGTTTTTTATTTTCTTTTGGTAAAAATGTGTAAATGTCACCATTATAATGCTAAAAACCACAATTCGATGGACTCCTTTGATTTTTTTCTCCCTGTCTTTTTTTCGTTATTTTTCACTAAAAACCATGAAAAATAGTATGGGTTTTCATTTTTACTTTTGTCTTTGTAATAAATGTCGCCATTATAATACTAAAAACAACAATTTCATGTTGATTGTTTGGTTTGACCTTAGGTTGTTGACATGTCATTTATTACTTAAGGATTTCATTTCACTCATTTGACTAGTATTTGTTCATATCTTTATACTTCTGTATTTTTCTTTTTTATTTGTTTGCAATTTTTGGGATTCATTTTGAATTTTTTAATTAATTAGTTTTAAGCCTTGTGAACTAGTTGCTCGTCTAGGCATGCCTTGTCCTTCTAGGCACCAGGCGCACCCCTTATGCCTGGGTGTGCTTGCACCTACAACTACATCAGAACAAATAGAATGATATCAATAAATGTAAGAAAACCATATTTTTGTGATCAAGAAATTTTCAAATTTTGGATATATTTGGCCAGGGAAGGCAAGAGGAATGTTTAAAGTAGTCAGTAACGTCAGGTTTAGCTAACTAATTTGCAGGTGATGTTTGCAGTATAGGCCAATATGATCCCAGCACAACTGAATTCTTGATGTACTGATAAAGCAGGTTAAGCATGATCATGTTAACAAACTCCACAAATAACACCCCCAGTTAACAACATAAGTATCGAATTCTACCTACAGACACTATTTAGGTTATTTAAATTGAAACAGATCATCATGGGAAATAATATCATCAATGCACATGACAGTCTCCCACAGTCCACCTCTAAGAGTTGTCAGTTGAACAGGTCCAACTTTAATTAAAATTACCAGCCAATCATACTGGTACAGATTTGCTTTGAGGTTCAACCAATTTACAATGGAATAACGGGAGCTTCAATAGACTGTTCCCTGGTACTTGAAGTAAATCCACCTCATTAGTCATAATTCCATCTTTCCAGAATATAAGGACCCAATGTTATTTGGTGGAGAGTATAAGGGAAGCATGATTTTTGGAACAGAACAATGATTCTTGGAACAGAGATACTGACATGCTTTCGGGGAAAAGGACTACAAAGGAATCTTAAAGAGGAAACACCATGCAATTTTCTAAAGAATGGCTTCCTAAGCATTTTTTACCTCTGTTAATGCAAAAATGGTAAACTAAGAACTTGTGAAAGTTAAATATCACTGTTCAAGACACTCTTAGACAAAAAGCAATGGGCCAGAAGGAATGCAGCGTGGAATGAATGCAATCTCATTGCACGTTGACTCCGCTGGAGGAACAGCTATAGCATAAAGTGATGATTCTCGCGAAGGATCTGTTGCATTGCTGAACAGCACTAAGTATTCTACTGTGTCTTCTGTTGGATTTAACAAGTCTATCAAGTCTATCAATCAACTAAGAAAATAATATCACCGTAAACAATATCAGCTTTTATGCATGGGCAACGTAACAAATGCATCAAATGGGGTCAACAGCTGAAATTCTGTCATGCTTCCAGTATACTGATGTAACATGGTTATATAACTGATCATAACACAGATGAAAGAGAAATCCCAATTCTTACATTGCCAAATGTTTAGCCAAAGGAGCTCGGAAAATACGTACGAAATGTCTAAACATTAATCAGCAAACTTACCCACATAGGTGTTATATATGATGAAAGTTCCTCAAAGAAAGGCAAGAATGAAGCTTTGAATGTTTTGATCAAAGTACCCAAGCAATCACCAACCTACAACCAGAAAAGATAACTGAGGCTGAACGAACATGCAACTTTTGGTTGGTAATATCCGTTAAAGCAGAGGAATGGAACAAACTCCAGCAACAAAAAAACCAAAAACCATGACTCTGAAAACACTTTGTAGAGTTAATAAGACATACTTGATCAAAAACTTCTTCTTCTTGCTCGTTCTCTTCTTTCAGTAGTTCCCCTTCCTCAGCATCAAAGTCCTCTGCTTTGGCCCTCTCAGCTCTTTCTCTTTTTCTAGTAGAGCTAGCAGTAATCACCTGCTTTATTTCATCCACAATGCATCTCACCTGGCTCTCATCAACAAGTTGGCCTGATATCTGAAAAGAATATAAGAAGGAATGTTTATCCTGAAAATTAGACAGAAACAGATAACTTGTAATTCTATGCAACTAACAAATATTACACAGGTAGTCATAATACTAGTTCAGTTCAATAAACATATAAACATTATTCACTTACAAAGTACATAACTTAAATTCACAGAAAAGTATAACAAACCTGTACACACTCGTTCAATGAGTCCAGCATGCTTGCACAAATTTCAGTCTCGGGCTCCTGCAAACAAGTTTCAGTTCAATGAAGACAATTAACATCAATGGCAGATAAAGCATAACACATATAGTTTAAAAGCTTCAATCATGAAACTAGAATAACCTTGTGTAAAGCTTCCACCAGAGCTGGAATTATGTAATCAGACAACTGCTTAACATAGGACTCATCACGACCTTGTGCTTGCCCCTTCTCTACAGCTAACTTAGCTGAACGCAATAGCTCAGGCATGGCTAGGAATAAAATACAGTTCAAGTCAGGAAAGTAAATAAATAACCAAAAACACCAAGAGGAGATGTAAAACACTTGACAGTCTAATAAGTACCTGAAACAGCAGCCTTCCTAACTTCTTCGTGGAAATAAAATTTGAGAAGTGGAACTAAAGTGGGGGCAACCTACAGTAGTGGTAATATTTCAACAATGAGTGGTATTAGAAATTACAACAAGGACAAAACATATGTAGTGCGTCAAATCCAACCTGATCTATCCATGGGTAGAATCCCTCTTTCAGCTCATCAGCATAACAACAGAGCATGTTACAAGCAGTAGCTTTCTCCTCCAAGACGCTAGTCTTTATTCCTATCCTCTTGTCCCCAAGAGTAATGGTCTCAATACTGCATTAAAACGACATACCCTAAGTACAAGTGAAGAATCAAACCCCTCAAACTGAGACATTTTATGGGAGCCATCACAAGACAGTCAAAAACCCACAAATATACAGGTAAGATGAGATCAACAAATGTTACAAAAAAGATATATCATATGACACTGTCATACTTGACCACTAGCAAAAGATGTAGTACAATGCTGACATACTAGTTTATTTTACACTTCACTCTCAAGGTTCAAAAATACAACGACATGCAACATTTCCTCCACCAGTTCCAGTTCACTTCTGTTACAAAAATATATTAAACAAATCTGCTGTCGTGAAAATATTGAATTGATTTCATCATCAAGACCTTATCCCAATTAGGGGGGATCAACCACATGAATCTTGTTCCTCCATTCCCCTCTATTAAGTATCATGTTTTCATTTAGTCCCAAAGTTTTTATATCTTTTCTCAACACTTCTATCCACGCTCTTTTGGGCCTTCCCCTTGCCCTTTTAGAACCTTCGACTTCAATTGATTCATGATGTTTAAAATGTGACTGACAACCAGCCAGGCCTGTCCCCGAGACTATCCGTCAAATCCTCTAATTACTAATTGAACCATATGCTAGAAACAAGTGAGAAACTAAAGAATAACGTAAGTATATAATATACTAAGAGTAATAAGTGAAACGGCACAAAGTAGTAGGTAGAAGGGCCACTCATCTTGAGGGGAAAATGAAGCTCAAGAATCTAGGGGAAGACATATACATAGCCGGTACTAGGCGCACTCATCTTAGGGTAAAATAAGGGGTAAGAATTTTGGCCCAAAATCTAACAAAAGAAAAATGCACATAATGAGATGTATACATATATATACACGTGCACACACACGCAAAGAGATACACATGTAAGTATATACATACAGATGTCATGACAAACGTGAAAATGAAAACAAGTACATAAAATTGGGGGTTAGATCTGTAGATATGTGAATCAGTACCAAAAATATACATCTAGTTCAATCATCACCAAATACATAGACCATGGGAAGAATTTTGGTCAGCAATGATTCCTTTCTTTTCCAAAGCAAGCTTTAAGAGTTCCAAACATAATTTATCTCCAGGCAGAAATACAAACCTTTCATCATCAGACTCATCTATGTCATCATCTGAATCTGCAGATGTAATGGTCACATCTGGCTTGAGCTGAGCAGATTGAAGCAATGGGGGCATCACAACGCTCATGTAAGGGAGGAAATCCTGGCCAAGACACTTGCAGAGTCTGGCCCATGCCTATAAGTACAACATATAATCAGAAGTTAGTTGATTGAGAAAAGACATTGCCAGAAGAAACTATATAAATCAGATCTGGGTTACTTTAAAGGACATAAATAATAAAATTGAGATTCATACTTGTAGCATGTAGCTTGTTGTAGGGTCATCTGTCTCCATTGGAGATCCTTGCAATGTCATAAGTACTTCCATAACCTAGAATTAAAATAAGCCAAAGGGATAAGGTGTAACACCCCAATTAATTATGCTGAAGGACAATTCCAAAGAAACAAGAAAGCATTCTTACAAAAAAGGGAAGTTATTTGTTAATGGATAACAATGACAAAAGTTCGGCTAGATATTGAGCATGTCACCCTCCACAGGTCACAGCTCCCCAATATAATGTGACTTTTAAAAACTGAACACAAATTAGTGTCTCCAAATACAAACATAGAGCATCAGGTGGTAGAAACATGGTAAAATAGTCTACCTGTTTGGCATCATCTCTGAACTTTTCCTTGCCTACAGCCATTCCAACCAAACTAATGCATTCCATGGATTTGGCACGAAGCATGCGATTGGATTTGTCAGTTGCATTTATCAAGATAGCTTTGAGATAAGGCATAACATGATCGTAATATTTTTGGAAGTGCTCCTGTGAAGATATATTTGGAATCAGTCCATGCCATTTCAAACGAATGAAGAAGTAATCGTTGAAGCAGCATTGACATGGTACCTGGGATGAATCAGCAACTGATGCCAAAGCTGTCAATGCTCCCTCCTGCACCATCTGTTTTCCATTCTGTTTAACACACACAATATTATCATTAGATTCTATACCATATCCCAATACATCCGGACAGGGTAAAATGAAATATGTTAGCAATAAAACCAAAAACAAATACTATAATATACCTGAAGGAGTACCAGCAACTTGCTCACGATTCCATCCAAGTAGGGTGTTAAGATATCAGGTGTGCAGTTCTCACTGAAGTTGAGGACAGCAGAAGCAGCATGTGCCTATAGAATGAAAAGATAAAAAAGTGGTAAGATGGACAGAGAACAAGACATGATCTGCTGAGTGAAAGAACACAACATTCACACTTAGATAGACAGGTATGCATGTAAAAAAGAAGGATCCACAAAACAGCAGAACCAGACAATGTCAGTCACAAAGATTGGACACGGAATAAATGTATAGCAAACTAAAATAACTATTGGCACAGATACTAACTCTAGGTTGTTTGGATCCAGATTGCTTATACTGATGACAAGGTATTTGCCAAAATCATATCTACCGTCCCTTGCACTAACATCGCATGTCTACCCAGTTAAGATATCAACTTTCCACATAGCTACAAGCCCCACCAGAGTAGAGAAATGAAGCTAAGAGATGCGATAGTTCAGACAAATCATCTCACAAGTCTAGCCAGAAAGCAGTGATAAAAAGATAATATTTGATCATAGGCACTACTTCCTGCTGTGAGGAAGGTGGTCTAAATTTGAAAAACGAAATCTAAAATTGATTCTCTCATGGTACTTAATACTAGGAAAAACTTCAGTAAAAACCATAGGCAGCCTATAAGAAATGGAAACCTATAATCAGGGTATAAATAATTTACCATTTAGAACAGTTAGGTCCTTCCCTTCCCTGGACCCCGCATATGCGGGAGCTTTGGCACCGGGCTGCTCTTTTTAATAATAATTTGGCTATTCTATGCTTTTGGAAAATGTTAGGGAAATGTATAAACAGAAAATAATCACTAAACAGAAGTTTGAATAAGATATAAAGAATTCTTTTCAATAAGCCAGTCAAGGTCAAACTGAATTGCCAGTTTTGAGCTGGGGGCAACACAAAAGAAGAGGTGTGGCCTCAATTCCATTTCCCATTTCTTTTAATGGTAGACCTGGTTCCAATGAAGAGAATGGGTTTCATCTTTCAAAGAATTTTTCTACTGATAGTTTCCTCACAAGAAAAGATGAGATGGTTTTATTTACGCAACAAGAAGTACTTATGTTACCAAGTACACTTTTCTTTCCCACCATCACTGAGGAGTTACAAGGCTGTAAATGTGTTTGTAGACCTCAACTTTTGATGTACAAGATGCCACAGATATGTATTCCATGTGTCAGAGAAACCATGTGAATAGAGATCTAGATGGTGCAACGGATGATGCTACGCATGATAAGACTAGCTAATTAAGAATAATTTACCACAGGAACAGAAATGTGCCTAAGAAGGCAGTGCTGTCCATCAGTGAAATAGAGTCCAAGCATCCATGATTTTAAGAATATCTCATTTTAAAGTTTGTTATCTACAAAGAAACTTGCTTTTATCAACCAACATATTAGAAATCCACCTACCTGCACTCGAGGATTCTGGAAATCATCCATAGCAGTGGCTAGTGCAGGAAGCACCTGTTGATGATATTGGACTTGAAGGTCTGGACCCAAATCTGTTGAGAGCTGGCCAATCGCATTAATGGCTGCCCACCTCACCCGCGGATGAGGATCCTGGAATGAGTTTAACACCATAGTCACCACTTGCTCCAGAATTTTTATCATCACCTGTAGAAATTAAGCAAACAAAAAATCCATTAAAATCAAGCACCATACAACAAGAAACCTGGGAAATAAAGAGCTCCAGCAAATCAATTCACTTGGGAAAACCATCCAAAAGAAGAAATACCATAACTAATGAAGAAGATTTTGAACCCTTAATCTATAACAGCTATACTACAACATCCCCAGCTAAGATGCATCATATACCCCATGACAGCAGAACTCCATCACTTCAATACAGAATCCTAGTTCATTTTATCATTAACATAGGTATTAGTCTATACACGGACTCCACTTTACTATGCTAACTTTATCAGAAAGCCCAACCTATCTCTGAAATCAATAAGATAAAACCAGGAGAGTTTATCCAAGTCCAATTAGAGTACGAAATTGTAGAATCAAGTTTTAGGTCACTGTAATTGACCAAGACAGCCAATACCTTGGAGCAGCCTTCCGCAATCTGCGCAAGAGTAATAAGCGCCGCGTGATGTTTCTGCCACTCCGGCGCAGCCAAAAATGCTGGCAATAGCTCACTGGCAACAGGAACGATCGTATTCCCTCCCAACGCAATTGACAACCTATCCAAACACTCTTGCCCAACACTGTAATTGCTCGTTTCTCCCGCATCCTCGTCCTCGGTCTCTGCATTATGCCATGCCGAATCATCCTCAATATCCAACAACATTTTCATTAAAATTGCAAACAAACGCCCAATAAACTGCGGCAACTTCCTCATCATTCCAGGGGCCCGTTCTCGCGCCTCCGCAAGCGTAATAACGAACTCAATTGCCAAATGCCTCGTACCCTCCTCAAGCCCATCCGCCTCCGCAATCTGTAGCATGGAACCCACAACATCCACCAGCTGCCGCCTTAGAAACTTTGGTTCTGTACCCGCTAACTCAATCAAAAGCTCAAGCGCTTCCTGGGCAGTTGCTTCTTGCCCGCAATTCAGAGCTTCGGTCAAAGTCCTCATCATAACCGGCAGCAAATCCTGGAATCGATCCCTATCGGTCGCCGACGATAAACACTGGATAAAATTGATTGCGGCACCCAAAGCTGCAATCCGAACGTCAGCCGACGACGAAGACGACAAACACCGTAAAAACACATCGTGTAAAGTGGCCAAATGAGGAACCAAAGTTTCACCAATATACTGCGACAACTGAGCGAACATCAAGAGAGAGGATTCTTGCAATCTTGGAGAATCGGAAGTTACACACTGAAACATAAAAGGAAGAAGTTCCGGCCATCCTCCATCGGGTAAAATCCCAGAAGCCAGTTCAGAAACAGTATCGCACAACTTTTTCGCTATCGATTTTGCTTCTTCCCTTTGAACGCAAGAAAGAAGGAGGGATTTCAGGGCCGATTGGGTATTAGGAGTAAGTCTTGGCCAAAGATACGAATCATCGCGTGTGAGTTGTTTCCGCAGGAGGATTGCGGACATGGCACGGAGTTCTACTTGTTGCGACGTTTGGAGAACGTGAGCGAGTTTTAGCGCTAGGGCATCGGGTTGCGCTTGTTTGCAGAAATTGAAAAGGGCTTCGGCTTGCGATCTCTGCTCGTTTCCAGTGGACATGAGATGGGACACTAGGGTTTCGAAAGGAGCAGGATCGGGCCCAAGGATTGTAGCGAGTTGAGCATGTTGAAACTGAGATGATTCCATGGTTGACGATGCAGCGACTTAGGGCTTCTGCAGAACACTAATTTGATTTCTAGGGCTTGGACGATGATGGAGGCGCCCTTTTGCCTTGTTGGAGAATTTTTTTCCAGAATAAAACGCTTCCGCAGGGAAAGAGGGTCTGGAAGGAGGAAGACGAGGGTTTTGATGGGATGCGTTTTTGAGGGATTAGGGTTAGGGTTAGGGTTAGGGTTAGGGTTAGAAATATAGTTAAGGGTTAGTTTTTAATTAAGATGGGGTTTTGGGTGATTTGGAAATCTGGAGAAGATGAAAAAATGTGGGAACGAACGTAACCGGAAATTAGCCGTGGTTTGGTTGGAATTAGAAGCGGGACTTGGAGGGAAGAAGAGCGCAAGCCCCGCGTTTTTGGTGGGAAGGAATATGCCCAGAGGGTTATCTTCAATTGCGGTTATGCCTTCCGCCGGGCCCATGATGGGTAAATCAAAGCCGTTGATACAGATAAAAAATCATTGGATTCTCGTTAACTTCAAATGAAGGCCAATATGTGAATTTGCACTGAAAATTCATATGTTTTAGGTGGGCTTAAGCAATTGTTCTTCAAATTTACTTTAGGTGGGCCCACGTATGATCAATTAGCGTCCTTCAATGTACTCTAATGAGTAATCCGATGGCCATCGGATTTTCTCAAACAATAAACATAACTAACTATAATCCAAGTTGATTTGCCGCCCTTTAATAATTGGAGCTGTAGGCCCACCTTTGATGGGCTCAATCCCCTTGCTTAAAAGGGATCCACATGATATTCTCAATTCTAAGGTGTGAAATGGAAAGCTAACAAATTAAAGTAATAAGCATGTGAAAATCTTGAACAATTAAAGGATTGAGATTGTCTAAGATTTTAGGGCTTAGCTGGAAAAAAAAAATAGCATAATAGAAAAATGGTTTGGAATTACACTGGTAAATTATGAGCCCACTTGTGATTCTGTGAAATAACAATGGACTATTACTAAACTATACCAAAATACATTTGATCAAGTAGTCAAGATTCACCTTTGATTTCTTAGCTACGAGAAATCCTTCACAACCCTTCTTCGAAGAATGGTCAAATATCCATCGTAGTGGGCCAGTTTGCATGAGTCGTGCATAATCATTTTCTGACACCAACTTCTGACATTTTTTATAACTCGTGCACTGTGTAGGGCCGACTCAGTTATTAGGAGAAGAAAGAAAGAAAAGTGCTCCCTCAGTTGTTGATAGCAAACCAGATTGAGTTTGACTCGACAGGTCTTACCTTTACATGGAATAATAAAAGCTATGTACATTTTAGTGCTCACCAAAAATGAATATGCCCCTTTTCCTCCCTTCTCCCATCACATGTTTCCACTTCCCTAACCTCATTTCCACCATCATTTTTTGCCAAATATATTCATAAGGAATTTATGATGAGTCCCAGAACAAGGAAAGATGTAGTGTTACCAGTCAGGCAGCAACTGTCCAAATTGAATTTTGGTAATTATGTTTGATTTGTGCAGTAGCTATCCTATATAGGCCCTTGCGGTCTGTCCCTTCCCCGAATCGTGTAGTCATGTGACCTTGAGGTCATGGGTTCAAAGCGTAGAATCAGCCTTTTGCAAAATATAAGACAAGGCTGCCTACTATAAGCCATTGTGGTCCGTCCCTTCCCGGGACCCCACGTAGGTGGAAGCTTAGTACACCAGGGCTGCCCTTTTGTGCAGTAGTTGTCATGATTAATTCAGGCAATTGTAGATTATTAGAGTCCTTGATTTGTCCCATGTAGCAATATTTGTGTGAATTAAAAACTAATAACCATTTCTTTAATTGCTTAAATATTTTTTCTTTTTCTTATGGTCTGTGAATCCTTGTTGGAGATCATTTGATCATTTTTTGGATTGGATTTGATGGATGCACTTCAAGGGTCAATCAACAAACAAGATACTACCCATGTTTGTGCAAATTTTGTTGAATTATTCTTTTATCCAAATTAAGAGTATTTTATGGGAACACTAATTGGACACTTTTAGAAGGGGAGTCTAAGCACAACAGTAAAAGTTGTTGTGTGACCTTGAGGTCATAAGTCAAGGTGTGAAAACAGCCTATTGCAAATGCAAGATAAGGGTATGTACTTTAGGCTCTTGTGGTCTGCCTCTTCCCCAAACCTTGCATAGGCGGGAGCTGCATGCGCTAGGGCTGCCCATTTTTTACCCATTGGACACTTTTATGACACTTTAATGAGCGCAAAATAATATCTATAAAATGAGAATCCCTATCATTTCTCCAAATTAATATGGAGAGTTAACATCTAGAGACTAAAATTTTTGCCAAAAATATAGAAAGGTATGACTATCAAAGGATAGCCCTGATGCACGAAGCTTCTACCTATGCGAGGTCCGATGAAGGGCCAGACCACAAGGGCCTATAGTAAGCAGCCTTACCTTGCATTTTTTACAAAAGACTATTTCTACGCCTTAAA
Organism: Warburgia ugandensis; assembly: GCA_035236585.1. Classification (NCBI taxonomy): domain Eukaryota; kingdom Viridiplantae; phylum Streptophyta; class Magnoliopsida; order Canellales; family Canellaceae; genus Warburgia; species Warburgia ugandensis. The sequence continues at coordinate 73,524,422 of CP141132.1, read as the reverse complement.
CCTGTGACCTTAAGGTCACATGACGACAACTCTTACCGTTGCGCCAAGACTCCCCTTTTTTATAAAGATATTACCATCAACTATGCAATATTTTGTTGTTATGTTCCCAAAGACAATAAAAAGATCTAGAGCATGGCATCTGAAAATACTTATTTTTAATTAAAAAAGGGTTAATATATACAAAGGGGACATTATTTGTTAACATTTGTTGGTCTAATGTCATGTTCATTGATTTGAAGCCATCATCATCTTAAAAATTAGTTCAAAGTCTTGTTGGAGTGGGGATTTTGCGATTGAGGATGTGAGTGAGCAATGAGTTTCGACAACCAAAGGGATTACTTCCCTCGTCGCCGTGATAGAGGGGTTGTGATCATCTAACAATAGTGAAATAGAAGAAATTGGACGTCGATTAGAGTTGTGTGCGTGTGTATGTTGTCATTGTCGTTGTCGTTATCAAGGCCTTATCTCGATTATAGTTGGCACAAGAATCTGGTTCCTCTGTTCCCTTATATTAAGTATTTTATATTTATTTAGTTTAAATTTTTAAAAATATTTTCTTACTACTATTCATATTCTTTTGAGCTTTTCATTATCTTTTTTTATTTATAAATTTTTCTTATAAATTAAAAAAATTATACTTTATTACCCCAAACTTGTCCAAAAATCTGAAATGATGGCATAAAGTTTTAAATGCTTTATATGATGGCCCCACTCTCCAATTAGTTCACTTCCGCGCAACTTTTATCATTCCTCATTTCATCTTCGGGCTGTTGTAGCATCGAACGGTCATATGCCTGCGCTGTTGATTGGGTAACTAGCCCACAAATTGAACGTTGATCTTCCCATCTGGGTGGGCCCTTTATGAACAACGGGTTGAAGAGCAGATTAGGGTGGCCTAGTTGGAGAGAATTCCCGGTGGAAGCTGGGAAGCAGAGAAGATGGTGTTGTGGAGCAGAATCATTCTCCCAAAGCGTGGATTTTGCTCTTCTTCTTCTGGAAAACCATGGCTTTTCATTGGGCTTGGAAACCCTGGAGACAAATACAAAGGCACCAGACACAACGTACTACTCTTTCTAAACCCACCCTGCATTTCCAATCTTAAACCCTAGTACTTCCTCTTTTACTAAATTCTCTCCCTTATTCTCGTTAATTGAATGGAAACAGGTTGGGTTCGACATGATCGACGCTTATGCAGAATCGCAAGGAATACCGATGAACACTATGCACTGCAAGGCTCTTTTTGGGCAAGGTCGCGATTTCTGTGAATTTTTTCTCCTTTTCTGTTGTTCTCCTCAGTATAGTTGAAGTTGATTCAACAGAGTTTTTCTTCTCCAGGCTTAGTTGGAGACACTCCTGTTTTCCTTGCAAAGCCACAGACTTACATGAATCTGAGTGGTGAATCCGTAAGTGCAGTCAATTTTTGGTTCTCTCGTTGCTAATCTAATGTTTTTAGTTATTATTTTTGAAGTTTAATCATGGGAAGGAAATTTTAGAACAATGAGAAGCTTCAGACGGTGTATCAAGAAGGTAGATGCATGTAGGCATTTCCTGGATGGAAATGAATGAATATATCACTCATGTATTAGTAGAAGTTTCCAATTGATTTTGTAATAGTTTTACATATGTTGTGAAGGAACTATCACTTGAACTTCCTCACCTGTGCATTCTGAGTACTGCAATCTTTTCAGTAAATTGGCTTGCTGATGTAAACCGTGCTGGACATCATATGTAGTGAAAACTGGTACCGTCAAATCATTGAACTAGATGATTTTCCTCTTGGTCCTGTTAACCATGTAGAATCATTACTCCATGTCTACAACCATTATTTTGCATTGGAGTGCTACTTCCCTAAGGGCTTCCTTATGTGATGTCTGGATCTAATGAACCATCTAGGCATACAGGAGCATAGTCCAAACTGGAAAATATCTTTCCCTGACTACTACCTCAGTGCCAGGTTTAGTTCCAGTGCACCATCTTTGCCAATAGCAGCATAGTTCAAAATGAAAGATGTCACTTCTTTGGGTGCTCTCCCTGTGAGAGGGATAAAAATAATTTGGAGACTATGCCCAAGCCACAGGAGGCAAAAGGGCTGTGCTTTTTGGGGTGCAGTACACAAAAGACTCCCACAAAACGGACATGCTTTTGCTTGCAGAGTGAAATAAAACTACTTTTTCTAAATAAATGAGGATTTTCAATGATATGCCTTAGGACTTGAAGATTGACCTCTTTTTACCACAGGTTTGGAGTCTCGCTTGTGTATCATTTTCACCAGTGAGGTGTCTTGGAACTGAATCATATTCCATGTATAGTACATCTGTCTATTGTTACTCTTGAGTATTCTATGATTCAGTCATGTTAGGTCTGAATTGGACATCGAATTGCTTCAGTTTGACTACTGAGAGGTTGTCTTAAACTACATGCTCGCACATGTGTGGAAGTATATGCGTTGTTTAAAAAAATGCAAATTAAAACCAATTTCTCAATTCAATCTGAAGGTGCATACAACCGTATGGTTCTTGTTGATATCAGTTCATCTTGCCTACTTGTATTATGACCCAAAGAGAAAGGCACTATTTGTTTTTCACACATGTGTACTTATTGATTCGAAATCTGTCACTCACATAAGAGCTTATCTTTAAGTTCTATACAAGTTATTTAATCCTTCTATTCATCTCTCTTGTTTTGCACTTTTCTTAGTGCCACTCTCAACTTTCATTCCCTTAAACTCACAACGTGCCGGCAGAAAACACTTGGGAGCTCCACATTCTGGGAGATATGCTTATTTGTTTCATTTATGTTATTGATGCCAGTGAAAATATTGGCTACGACTGTAGATATCTTTTATAAGTGGTCGGAACTCATTAAGTGAAGGTACCTTTTAGAGGTGGTAGGAACTATGAACTTTCTTTCCCTTAAACTCACAATTGCCAGCAGACAACATTTGTACCATATATGTCATTCCACTTTGGGTGAAGAATTTCTAAAGTGGTTTCTTTTGCTGGGGGAGGTGAGTCGGTGAGGCCTTATCATGGTCATCATTTCTTTAATGTAGATGATGAGTTTTTTATTTCTTTTTGCTCATCTCTGTTTTTTCCCTTGCACTTCTGTTCTATTTCTGCCATTCCCACCCAAAAACAAAAGAGAAGAAGCAAGAAATTCTTCACTTCATTGGCACCTTTGAAAGAAATATCTGCAGAGACATATCATGCATCTATTCACCTCATCAGCAAGCTTCAGTGAAGCGGAAGCACATCTTCTCGCTCATTAAATAACCCAAGACACCTTCTGTAGTTGGTGGATCATCTAAAAATCCTGTAGATGCTGAAATGCCTCACACGATCCCTTTTTATTCAGTAGTCAGAGTCACCACATTTGTGCCTTAATGCTTATATGATATGTGATTGATTAATATATTTGAGTTCATTTATATATATACTGGAAATAACAATCTTTTATTCTGCAATTTTTTTTTGTTTATTCTTTTCATGCCAAGTAGCTGAACAGAAGCTTAACGGATAAATATGTAGGATTTTCTACAATTGTTGTTTGGCACCATATGTTTTAAGATTTTATGTGGGAAAATAACATTTATATGGTTATGTCTTATTTCTGTTTAACTTGTTGTAGGCTGGACCACTTGGGACATACTATAAGCTACCGCTCAATCGGATTCTCGTGGTACATTTCTTTACACATTTTATAATTCAAAATTTGTTTCTCTTACTTTTAAATTCCAATTCAATTAATAAAAGTCTGTGAAATCTTCATTGGGTTTTCCCTGTAAACTAAAGACTTTTGATGACATGCCTGTAAACTACAGACTTTTGATGACATGAACTTGCCATGTGGCGTTCTTCGTCTAAGCCCAAGAGGAGGGCATGCAGGACATAATGGGTACTAATCAAAATGCTTGTTCAATTTATTTACAACACTATTTTGTTGTGTATAATTAATTTCATGTTAATCAGACTCTAAGCAAATGGATAATGATCTCCAAGGTAATTTTGGATTGTCCTGCTGGAATTGTGGTTATGTGATACCTGGAATTGAAAATGTCTTTATTTGTGGTAACTTTTTTTTTATTTTAAATTTACCCTTCTTTCTACTTCAGTTTTATCTCCCATTTCAGTAATCAAGATCGATTAGTTGTAGCCAAACAGCATTTAAAACAAAATTGGATGCTCTGTAAATAAATGCAGCTAAACTATGAATTGAACTTTGCAAGGACTGGATGTATTCACGGATTGTTGACTATAATAAGCTGTTGCTCTTTTCAAGTCGATGGTACAATCTTACAGCAAACTCACCCCCTTCTTCCTCTGAAAATGTTGCTGCTTCTTGGAGCATATCCTAAATGTAGTGATGATAGAAAATACCATGAAAAGGTTTGTGCTCAACCTACTTCCTTACAATAAGCTTGGTGAAAATTCTTGCAGCTCTTTTTTCAAGTGTCCAACTTGTGCCATCTTGGACTAATTTTAGTCCCATTTTATTTTGCTCAATCCCTCTATTTCCCATAAAGTTTTCCTAAATTGGGTTAGTCTAAATTATAGGGTTCTGCAAATTGTATGTTCTCCACTATCAGAAAACCTATTATAATACTACGAAATTCTGGAAAGTGATGTCCTTCCTCCAATAAGACCCCGCATGCCTCATTAGCCCATTCTGCTTCCGAAAGAGTATGCCATCATCATCGTCGTCATCATCATCATCATCAAAGCCTTACCCCGGTTTGCATTGGTTTGCTGTATACTGGTTCTAGACAATCTAGTCAGTGTAGTCCCTCTCGTCATTAAATATAACATTATGCTGCTGCCATTTAGAAAGAAAACTTGTCAGGGATTACACATAACTGTGGACTGTTGTACCAAATAACTTGAACTTCTTTTATAACCATAGTACAGTCTGACTTTCAACTTTTGTGATACTTGATCTAGACCAATGGATGCTCTTTTGAGCATAGCCATTTGATAAATATAGCAAATTCCATATGTTTGGGCAATAGTCAGCTACACACCAGTAACTCTTAAAGAAGTTTTAGACCTTCCAATTTCTACCTAGTTCTAGGATGCAGTTCCACTATATTTCTTCTGCTCAAACTCTCTTTCTTTGCATACATGTCCTAAAATTAAATGTTTTCTCAACCGTTGGTGTTCAAGCTTTTGTGACCACAAAAGTGGGTTTCTGGAATATCCATAGGTATGTCCAGGGAACTTAAGAAAGAACAATATCATTGAAGATACGAAGCAATCAGAACCCACATATTTGAGTCAATCTGAAGTGGATGGGTCATGATCCATTGTGATGTAAAGGAAAACTGCGTGCAAAACAATTGGACCTTACACCACTTTTCGTCTTCCTCCCAGGTCATTTGATCCATATGACCTTTGATACATTTAATGCATGGCATTCATTGTTAGTGTTATGTTGGAAGGAAATTGGACAATGGTGAAATCCTGGATAATATTTTGAGTTGAAAATACTAGTTGATATAGTAAAAGCCACCAACACTAGACACCATTATGATTGAACAATCATGTTAAGGTACGAATTGAATTCCAATAGAGCTAGAAAGATAAAAGTGGCAATAAACTTGTAAAACAAAATTCAATCCCCAAGAAATTCTTTCAATAAGGGGAATTATTTTCATAATTTTGGTGTGAAGTTTCAGCTTGGTATTTTCATATTTAGACGTATAAGTGTTCTTGAGACAGATACTAAGCAGCAGACGAATATGCATAAGCTGCACACTTCCTAAATAACAAAGAGAGTGACATGCTAGTATCTTTGAGTCCTATTTCCAATGCTGTCTCTATATAATTGTATTAGTACTGTGAACATCATTTCCCACCTATTACTATTTTCTCATATTAGACAGCTTACATCCTAGTCATAAGCTGCATTTCCTCAAACTAAGGAAATGAGGAGCTCTGTATTTACTATCTACTTTTTCTGGATCTTGTAGCTTTCTACATTTTTATGTATGAAGCTTGCATAACGATAATATAAAAGCTCTTACAAATTTCCCAGGCTGAAGAATGTGATCTATCATTTCCATGGGAACCGAGAGTTTGCTCAACTACGAATAGGTCAGTTTGAATTTCTAGATGGCTTTGTTTAATCTTTAACTGATTGTTTGTCAATGAGAAAAAGTTATAGGACATTCTCCTGTTCAGGAATAGGGAAACCACCCGGGCAGATGGACCCCAAAGCTTTCTTACTTCAGAAGTTCAATGCAACTGCTCGTGAACGAGTAAGTCAATGATTTTGGTTTATAATCTGCCCAGAAAGATAGCCTGGGTTACTTGGTGTTTTCCAAGATTTTAGCTTTCAATTTCATGAAAGTTACAATAGCAAAAAATGAATATTAACTTCAAATAGCATGACGGCTATTGAGTGCTCGGTCTGCTGGTTGTTCAGATGCCTGCCCATTTATGAAATTTGCTGTATCTTAGTTTCCTTGTATGAATTAACGTCTCTATTACAAGCCTAATATTTCTTTGCTGAACTAAGGATTACTTGTTTCTGCATATGTTTCTGAAATGAGATCTTGGTTTCCATCTAATGCATCCTGTTACTCGTACAAGATTGATACTGCCTTACTGGAAGGAGTTGGTATATTGAAGTGCCTGATTTCCAAGGGATTGACGGAGAGTTCTAGATGCTTCAACACAGAACAGAAGTACAAGCATGCAAGAATACAGAATTTGCAAATATGAGCTAATGATCTTTGACATCTTCTCAAGATTACATAGTTGAAGACTACTGCTGAAGGTTTTACGTCATCTCAAGGCTGCAAATTTAAAGACTGCTGCTTTTTCAGCAAACATCTTCCACTCAGAATATAGGGAAATTGCAACAGCTGAAAGATAAAGCAGGAAGGTACTGGCTTGGCAACGAGCAGATTGAAAGCAGAGAGTAGAGAATATCAGAAACGCTAGTAGTTGGATAGAGGAAAGTTGAAGGTGAATTCAGTGTAGTCCAACCATGAAAGAGTTAAAGTAGGCTCACTAAGAGGCCAAAAGTGCCAGAACTGTGCTTGGGATAAAATTCCTGCTGAAGATTCAATTACACATTGAAGGATATTTATTCACTTCCTGGAAAAGGTGTTATTTTGATGACTGAAATGTGTTGGGTACCCGCATCAGAGAAGCATCATGGGTTGTTTTTGTTCCTTTTTTGAACAAACTTGGTTTTTATGCCTAATCCAAAAATGAATTATTGGTTTGTAAGAGAAGTATTTGCACAATCATCTCCCTTAATATGAACACAAACTCCTAAATTATATCTTTAACTGCAGTTTTTCAAGATAAATGCAGGTTACAATTCAGGCTGGCGAGGTCACTGAACCTCTGAAGGATTGTGTTGTCTTATAATCCTGCAAATTGTACCATATGTCTTTCTGATTATTGGATGTGGATGAGGACTGCATTTTCCTTGGTACTGAAGATTGTGCGATCCTTCGATGTTGCTCTGCTGTAGCACAAGTTATTGTCCAAAACATGCAGTATGCTCAGGGTGATGCATTTTATCTTTGACTGGATGGTTGAAATGGAGGCCAAGTTTAACAGGGTTATAATCCCATCTGATTTTACAGTGATCTGTTGCACTAAATGGTCGATATTTGTCCTATATTGTTGGAGGCATTACCTATTGATGCCAAAACTACCCAATGGGGCTCAGTTATTCAATGAACATAATAGCTGTTGGGTGTTTATCTCTGTCTTTCCTTTATCTGATGATTCTAAGCGTTTGATTTGTGGAAGTTAATGAATGCACACTGGCGAAACAATTGACCTCGTAAACCATGACTGGGAACCCATATTGTCCCTCAAATATGTGGGCAAATCCGCAAGAGAAATCACTTTGGGGTTGTTTGCAACAGGACTAAGAACCATGGGTTAACTTGTTCCATAATAGTAAACTTTTTCTTGGCTATTTACAGCCTTAAAACAAACATAGATAAAATAGCCTTAGAAGCTTGGTTGTTTGTTCACGAGCAATTTTATCTCTGTTTTAAGGCTGCAAATAACTTAATTTATGATTCTTATTGCCGAAGTAAACTGACTTGGCGCAACGATAAAAGTTGTAGTCATGTGATCTTGAGGTCACGGGTTCAAGGCGTGAAATCAGCCTCCTGCAAAATGCAAGGTAAAGCTGCCTGCTATAGGTCCTTGTGGTCTGCCTCTTCCTCGGACCCCACATAGGCAGGAGCTTTGTGCACTGGGGCTGCCATTGCTGAAGTAAACTATAAATTGAATGACTATGAAATGCGTATTGAGAGGAGTAAATGCTCCAAGCATCCTAAGGAGTAGATGATGCTCTAAAGCATTTTATTGGAAGGTCTGAGCCGTTCATTATGTGCAACGTGCAGAAACTAGATAACCCACAAGAAATCATAGCATTTGGATAATAAGTCAATTGTTTTGGGTCTTTGAAAAATTACGTATAAATGAATTTTCTTAAATTTTAACTCAAAGAAACATATGCTAAAAGTACTTGGTGCTTGTGGAATTTGATTTTCAGTCTATCCAAGTCATCCAAACAAGATGAATGCCTAGATTTTACAAAATATAATCACCATAATTAAGAAAAATCAACGTATATTTCGGAAGCTCCCTTGCGAACCTCGTTGGATTTACATGTCTTGCTTTCTGATTGTAGGCCACCAATCATTTTATCTGATAGTCAGACGGACACAAACAAGCAACCACCATGCACAGCTTCGAACCCCGGTTATCCATGCGAGACATTTCTTTGGCCACAGCCTTGCAAGGCTTTGATGCAGCCCCACTAGTCATTTTGATAGGGCGAGTAATTAATGAACTGATCAGATGCCTAATAAGGTTCAGTTTTTTTTCCCCCTAAAATGGTGGACTCACCCACTCATACTCACACACCTTTTAAGGAGTTTGAGCACATAACCTTCATGATTGAGGCTTACTCTTGTACCACTGCACCATGCTCACACACCACCTGTTAACCTTATAACCTTCAGCTGTTGAGCTAAGTTTGATCAAATGATGCTAGTTCTCTGAGCCACAAGTACAATCTTTACTCTAGAACAGAAAAAACTGAGGTCAGTGGGGATTGATGACTTATTTGGATAATACATCATAAGCAGCAGAGGAAAGAAAAACAACCATCTAAATATCTAACCGTTGGATCAATTGAATGATTCTACTCACTGTTCTCATTCAATGGATGAGATGTAACGTTCTCATCCGTTGAATGGTTATGGCCACTGTTTTCATTCAATGGTGATGAGAACTTGCAAGCATGGGCCATGTTAGTGAAGGGCAAACAATGCCAGTGGTTTGGATCTTCAGAAACAACACTGACAATTGAATTGTTAAGATCATCGATGGAGAAGATTTTACGTAATTGCCTAATTTATAACTTGGCCCACAAGATGAACAGTTGTGGGTGTGATTTTGATGTGGGCACTCTTCCTTCACGTTTACGTTTTCTTTCCGCCGGAATGAAAGCAAAATGGGTTTCTTAGGGGCAAAGGAAGAAGGTCACCGTCGTTGATAAAACCTTTTGCCGTCCAAAGTCCACGTCTAGGATTGTCGGATGTGATTAACAGGGCCTATCTCAGATGGGACCATGAAGATGAAAGGCCAACAGTATTCGGATAAGTAGGACCCACTTGTCCGATGATGAAAGCCCATCTGTTGAACCATTCAACGGACGAGCTATCTACTAAATTCAACCCCACTTGAGACCTCCAATTGCGGCCTTCAAATCATCCACTACACAAAAGACAGCCTCGTTGGATGTCCAATTAGAAATAGTTTGCTGTATGGATGATCCATGTAAGAGCTAGCAGATCAACGATCGTGATCACTCAACAAGGGTACCCCACTTGGATTTCAGGCCGCTCGTACTTTCCCTCGAAAAAATATGGGCACTTTGGAGTGCCGGTACCATTCTTCTGGTGGCCTAGTACTAGGTGGTCACGTGATGGATGCCGAATTCTGTCGCAGCTGGTTATGGGATTTCATCACAAATCGGAAGCTTCATCCAACGGCGTAGAAAATGCTCCACCGGATAAACGGTCTTGATCACCGAAACAGTGGGACCTACCACAACTTTGTTCCACACATCTGTCAGTGTCATCATCCAAATGACAACAGAGTACGACCGCCTTTAGCTGTCGTGGTAATCTTTCCCCAAGACCGAGCGCAAATGGGGTTCGCTGTTACATTCCTCTCAGACACGTGTGCGTTTTCGCGGTAGCCCCAAAATACACCTGGAAAGTGGAGAGACACCTTCCAGCTGCCAAGACAGTGTAAATAGTCCACGATCAGTGGGACCCACCAAAGGGAAGTGGGCCCACAGTTCACTCAGAGCCCTATCCTCCCTCCTCCTATAACCTCTCTCCTTCCATGCCCAAGTCCAAAAAACCCAGAAATCATTTCCAGAGAACTCAATTCCCGAGTCCGATCTCGATTCCAAGAATGCGGAACCCATCGTCGGCCTCTGCAAGGTCAAACGACCGTGTAAGTGGTAAAGCTACAACCCCATGCTGCAGCAAGGTCGGCTTGAAACGAGGCCCATGGACGCCGGAAGAGGACGAGCTCCTCTCTGCTTACATCAACCGCGAAGGGGAAGGTCGGTGGCGTACCCTTCCGAAGCGGGCCGGCCTCCTCCGCTGTGGCAAATCCTGCCGCCTTCGCTGGATGAATTACCTGCGCCCTTCCGTCAAACGAGGCCAGATCGCCCCCGACGAAGAAGATCTCATTCTTCGCCTTCACCGCCTCCTGGGCAACAGGTATTCGTCGTGTTCACCTGAGAAAGAGAAGATTTTTGGGGTTAGTTTTTTGTGCTGACACTCCGTTTTTCTTTTTCTTTCTTATGGGTTTCAGGTGGTCGCTGATAGCTGGGAGGATTCCGGGTCGTACAGATAATGAGATCAAGAACTACTGGAATACCCACCTCAGTAAGAAGCTGATTAGCCAAGGGATCGATCCGAGAACTCACAAGCCGTTAAACCCTGACCCTAGTTCTCATGCAGACGCTGCAACAGTACCACCTGCACCGAAACCAAACCCTAACCCTAATTTTTCATCACTGGAAGAAATGGGTCGTGGCGAGTATTTTCAGGGGGTTCGGGGTGATAATGGCACCACTAGACTTCCTACAGATGAGGGAGGGACCAGTTCTGAGATGATGATGATGGGTCTGCAAGGAAGTGGTGGAAATAATAGCAATCAAGACGACGAGATGGAGTGCTGCACTGATGATATTTTCTCGTCGTTCTTGAATTCCTTGATCAATGAAGATATGTCTGTACAGCAGCAGCAGCAACAGATGAATCTCACTGCACCTAAGGATCCTTTGGTTAACTACGGTGCCATCTGGGATGAACAACATGAACATGGGCGGTTTGTGGATCGTGGTGATAAGCATTTGTGAACGATTATGAGTCAAAAAACAGGAAAAAAAAGACTATGTTGTGATTTATATGTATTTTATCCTTTTTTTTAGTGTTGTTGGTGTTGTTAATAAGTTGTAGATGGATCGGTTATTACTAAGAGATGATAGGATTTCTGTGTTTGTATTTGATTGTTTGGTGTTGAGTTGTCCTCATTCAGGTTTTAACGAATGATGATTAGAACTCTCTCCGCTTCCTCACAAGAGAGATATTCTTGTTTATTGCACCATGGGAGAGTAGAAAGTGTCTGTACTATTCCAGTTCTGTGTTATTTCAGTTGAATATCATATTGAGACCATTTGCATGATTCCATGATAGAGCTGAAGATGATATTAGATGCAACTTCCTTACCATCTGTAAACTTCCATAGCCTTTTGGCTGAAAACTTGCCCTTCTTCTAACCGAATGCATACGCTATTTGAACTTAATATGCAATGGAAGAAGACAATGCTGGAACTTAATTATTCCATGGAAAAGGAATAAAAGCAGTGAATACAGTAGCAATTTGCGTGGTAGGAGACCGGCTTGTTTCATTACTAATCGATTTCTCATCAATATGTAACATCAAATCTAAATCTATTCACTTCCTGGAAGTTTTGTTTCCTTCCATTTTCGTGCTAGTTTGGCATCAACATCCTTATTATCCCCTTCTTAGCTGAATCTATTTTCTAAATAGGTTTTCTTTCTACTAAATGAAGAAAATAATGAAGCAGCAAATACAGAACCGATTCGGTTAGTGTAGAAACATGTGCTACATGAAGCCTCATACTATAATAGCTGACTACAAGGAAATGAAGAGAATCAGTTTGCCTATTGATGAAGAGGGAATGCCAGTCTTATATTTTAGTGTTATGCACCTTGGATTCAGTGTCCTGAAAAGAAATCCATTATGTTTTCTAATTCCTGCAGTTTGCACGTTAAGCAAAACAAATGCATGCAACCGTCCAAGTTATAATTCAGAGCCGATATCCATTCTCTATCATGCATTCTTGTACCAGATGATGTTACCTCGTGCTTATCATGCATCGTTAATTTGTGTGAGAAAAATAAAACTTTTTCTACCTGCTTGAAACTGTTCATTCATAGTCTTTCTACTTCAGTTAGTCGGATGGCTTTTTCTGAAGCTCCAAGCATTAGCACTATGCTTGGTGTGCTGAAGAAACCTAAAGAAGATAACTAAAACGTTAAACTGCTCCCAGAAAAGAAGCAGAAAACATTATGTTTGTTTTGTCTTCCAAACATCAAAACAAATCCTCTATGCATGTCCTCCTAGAATTTCTTTCACCAAGTAAGAGGAAGAAACAGACTAAACATGGCTGTCTTCGAAGAAGGATCTCTCCAAGGAAGCGAACCTGATGCAACGAGTGGAAAGGGAGAAAAGATGAGTCGCACGTGATTTCTCCTATCTGTACTCATTAATAGTCCTGTTCACAAGGAAGTTTATATAGCGCTTCAATCTTCCGAAGCCAAAGTGAAGAGAGTGAATCCTTGAACTACTATCCGAATGCATGTTAAGAAATGCGATTCAACCACAAAGTTCTAATGACAAATATCACGGACTGCAAGTTGCCTTTGAACGGGCAAGTTGTTATTCTTGCACAGAAGGCTAGAGCAAACAGACACTTTCAATAGAAAAAAGGGTAAGAGGAAAGAATCGAACCGATAAACAAAAATGTACTTTAGCCAGAATGTAATTTTTGGAATTGACAGTCAGTAGAAGTTATCTGGATACTTTACTTTCTGAGAAGGATAATGATGTAATCATAGGTCTTATGACTAGCTAATGAGTTCCTCTTTTGATTTGCAATTGTTAGCTTTAACTTGATGTTAATTTTGACCTGGATTTGTACCATAATGTTTGTGCCAACTAATAATGATCTTATCAGCTCCCCTTTTTTCCCTAAATCGATAGAATACACATGATAACTTGATAGAGTATGAAGAAATCAGTACAACCCTTTGAGCATCATATCAGAACAGTGTATTTATCTATTTTATACGATAACACCTAGATGCTCAAGAATAAAATTGGCCACGATAAGCCCCCACCCCTTGATAAAGATCTTTCACTGTGTTATTTAATACTTTGTTTTGTCTTTTTCCTATAGTGCACGACAGATGCTTTCTGTGCCATATTTTAGTTGCATGACAACGTGCTAAGGAGAAGAATAATTATTAACCAATAAGGATATATAGGCATAAAAGAAACTAAATGCTAAAGATGATCACAACGTAAATATGCTAGGAATGAGCAAGCACAGAGATCCATAAGAGAATGTCGAAAAGTGTTGATGTTTTAGCAGTGGCTAACCCAGCTTGAAAAAGTGTAAGACCAGTAGGTAAAAAATTTCACTGGATAGAGTGTTGGCTGTTAGCAATCTAGTTAGTGACACTCTTGAGGAGATATATGAAGCAATTTCACAACACAGGGAGAACATTTTCAAGATAAATGTGCGATGGGGCGACAATTGTAAGGTCTAGAGAGTCTCACAATTCCAGACAACGGCAAAGCATGGGTCATCACTAGTGTAATACTCTGACCGGTTTTATATTTGAGGTTCAGCATATTGCTTCCTCCTTTTAATCCTTCAACCTCCTACGCCCTGAATTCTTTTTAATACACACACACACAAAGGCCTAGACTCTAGAGAACGTAAACCAAATGAATTCTAGCTGCAAAGAATATCACTAGAGGGGGGTTCCATAGGCTACTCGTTCCTAAAACAAGTGATAGTCCATTTCATTTTGCTCTACTTGGGCAAGAAGAACTGGATAAGCTACCATATAAGTGACACTAAAATTGGATTCGAGCATTTAGCTCACAAGCAAGTGGTTGTAGGTTCAAATCCACCCACCATTCACGAAAAACAGAAGAAGAAATAAGCGGCATTGTAATTACTACAACTCAGGTTGTTTGGTAGAAAACATTACAAGATCCTTGCGAAGAACTAGAGCTAGCAATAGATCAAATTTAGTCAGAGCTAGATCCTCCACTTTTCAAGTATAAAATTGTGGTTGCTTCTTAAAATAGCAAGGAATGTAAGGTTTGTGCCTAAAAGATGTGGCTTCCAATATCATTGGATGAAGTAATTTCACAGGAGACCATTTTCACGAACAAAATGTATGACACTGTAACAACTGTAAGGCGCAGAGAACGGAAACCATACCTTTTAACGAGGTATAAGCAACAACAGACTTAGCCTGTTAACCTTAATGCAGAAATATTCCGACCAAAGTGTAACTTCTATTTTTTCCATTTCATGTTCATTTTTTTCTCGACAAGACAACCAAACTAGTTTTAGAAGATATAATTACGAGATTAAAAAGACTGAATGGGTAGAGATTTTCCTGCATTGCTGAAGGATCTACTAACCCCTTAGCTGATGAATCTGCCAAGGAGTTAGTCGATCCACAAGAATAAGAGAAAAAGAATCATCTGATCTACTTACAGTCTGAAATCTCTCTCTCCCATAATGAATTGGTTTCGATCATGACAAATGGAAACATGATGGCTGATTTTTTTTATGGTAGACGGTGTGGATGAATCTATGGAGGGTCTAGCTACTATTTTTGGGTCAATTCTCATTGGAGCAGCTGAATAGAAATCAATGATTAGAGAATAAGGTTTCTGTAGGTTGTAGGGTAAAGACACATAGAGTTATTCATTATCCTCCAATTCTTGTAAACAAGAGGACAGAAAGAAAAGAATAAACGTTGGGGCAAAAATTCACATGGATGAGATGATGTCTACCATGTGTTTGGAGACAATTATATATGTTGAAAGTTTACAACCAAAACAACACCACACACATGCATACGGACGTACATACATACATAGATACATGTGTGTGTGACTTTATCAATGATATGTGAGGCCCACCAATGAAAAGTGGAGTTGTTTTATCCTTGTTACGTTGTTGTGAATCCAAAGTTAGTTGTGTCAGATGAATGACTTGGATCAATAATATATGTGAAAATGGGGCTGCTTATGAGCTTTTATTCCAGCACTTCTCCAAACTTATGTGTACATTTTTGAGACACACCTCCTTCCCCCCTCAATGTACACCATCACCAAACATATCCATCGGTCATCCCCAACATGCAATATCGGCCAGCCATAGACCCCCTATTACTGAATTTAATCATTCAAGAAAAACAAGAAATTCCACGTATTTTGACCAATTCAAGGTGAAAAATGAATCTTGATCTCAAATTATTACATAAGAATGTTGTCGGAAGGTCTTCCCTGTCAGGGTTCTGGTTTGATTGGTTTCATTAGCTGCTTTGGTTTTGAAACTTTCTATAAACAATAGCCTCCATTCACAACCAACGACACAGTTTTAGAATGCTAGGATTAACCAGTCATCAAGATTTGTTCGTTTACGGAAT
Source organism: Warburgia ugandensis (assembly GCA_035236585.1). NCBI lineage: Eukaryota > Viridiplantae > Streptophyta > Magnoliopsida > Canellales > Canellaceae > Warburgia > Warburgia ugandensis. The sequence goes on along the minus strand of CP141132.1, from coordinate 73,508,593 downwards.
ATCCAAAGGTAGAACAATCAGATGAACGTGTTAGATTATTCAAACATTCGTGACGAACAACGCAGTTTTTAGAATGCTAGAATCATCTAATTATCAAAAAAATAAATTGTTTACGGAATATCCAAATCTGGAGCAATCGGATCAGCATGCTGATATTCCCAAAGCCCGTCGTTTTATGCCAAAGTGGGGCGTACATGACAACTAGCTATTCCGTCCTTGAATCAAAGATAGCGCTCCTAATCCATTTTAACACTGGACCATGGGTTGGATCTATCCAAAAGGGCTTTCGTGAAAAAAAGAAGCATTTTACTGCTTTTTTTTGGAGGAAGGAATCTAAGTATTTAAGCAAGGATATGAACGCTATTTTATAATAATTTGCCAATTGTAATTGACAGATGTCACTATTAGAGATGCATTTCATAAGAGTCCGTAGGAGTCTATATGTGACACCCCGGGTTTTAGCAACTGGTTCCCATATTTATATGAAAATAATAATAATAGTTTATTTATAAAAAATAAATGGGATTCCAGAACTTAAAACTCGTGATTTAAAACTTTTCACAGCGTCAAGCAAATACCATTTAGAAAACCTCGAGGGTCATCCATATCACATTTTTCTCATGTATAGCAATAACTTTTTGTAGATCTAAGTCATTCACCATGTTAGAAATGACTTGGATAGGCTAAATATGATATTTCATGCCATTAGATATTTTCAGCCTATATTTTTTTGAGCCAAAAATCATGATCAAATTAAACTAGCAAAACAAGTGGTTAGAATCATCCAAACTCTCTGATTTTTTAAATCAGATCATCAAACTTTTGTACTTCAAGCATGATGAACCAGTTAGATCTTCAGAAAAAAAAGAGAGAGCGAAAAGGTAGTGTAAATATCATGGCCTCCTACCTGGACTCCTTGGAGAAATTTTCCTAAACTCATACTTATCACCAATTGTGTAATTCTTAATATCTAATTAGTTCAAATTCTTTGAAATAGCGATTCTTTGAGAGAGAGAGAGAGAGAGAGAGAGAGAGAGAGAGAGAGAGAGAGAGAGAGAGAGATGGCATTTCTAAAAAAATGATTTAGAAGAGTCTCTCTCCTATCTAAGAAAATGATTTCAGGCACTGTTTTAGAAGAACTAAGTTATTTAGAATATTGGCTATGACATAGCTAATACGGTGAAGAGGAGCCTTGGTGCAATGGTAAAGTTATTCTCATGTGATCTTGAAGTTACGGGTTTAAGGTGTGAAAATAGCCTCTTGAAAAATATAAAGTAAGACTGCATACTATTGACTCTTATAGTCTGCCCTTTCCTCAAACCCTGCATATACAAGAGTTTCGTACATTGGGGCTGCTACTGTGAATGGCTGAGATATCTGAAAAGTTGGGTCAACTAAGAAGTTATGGCTTGCTGAAGCTATAGTCCAGCAGAAGGTTGCAGAATTGTGGGTTCCTCCCACAACAGGGAGCAGGAGGATATGGAACAAGCCGGCGACAAAGTACATGCAGGGACCAATTTTGGTCCTCCAAACCATTCATTTTCCATCACAAAACAAAAAGCCCAGGATCATCGAGTGCAGACATTAACGTTGTATTTACCTGTGCAGAATGGTAGTTGGAAGTTGACCATTCTCATGGCACAAATCTGGCATCTACCTGTACTTTTTCTGCCATACCAAACACTCGTAAATACTGATCAAGAGGGAATTTACTGGACCTATTACTGTAGATGTTACGTTTTCTTCTTGGACCCTGTAGGAGTTAGTCTGGTCTAGAGGGAGACTTGTAGTTTCCACATCTTGGCTTTATACTTGATTAGGTCTGACCTCTGACTGGCAGCTCAGGTGGTGGTTGGCCTCCAAATTCATTAACTTCATTTGTGCTTTTAGTTCCTAATTACAAGGTCCTTATTCCTGGCCACTACTTTCAATGCTGAAGTCAGATTTTGGGTTAAACAAGTAGGTTGGTGTCTGAAGGAGTGTTGGCGCAACGGTAAAGTCGTCGTCGTGTGATCTTGAGGTCACGGAGTCACGGGTTCAAGACGTGAAAACAGTATCTTGTAAAAATAGTGCTATAAATCTTTGTGGCCCGTCCTTTTCAAGGCTGCCCTTAGATAGGTTGATGAATGGTCATTATTTTATAAATAATTGAGATTTTCTTTCTTGTCAAGTGGGTCCATCTGATGATCTAGTCTTGCCGTGGGCGAATCACAATCAGGGGTGCCAGTTTGATTGCCCCCAAACATTTTGTTGAGGGCATGAGATGCTAGACAATGATTAACCAGATTACCCATTGTATTTAAAGGAAGTGCATATACAGAACATCAAATGTGAGGACAAATTTGTAAAAGTGATACGAGTCCGAAGCCAATATTACCAGTTAATACAAGACTTGACTAAAATACCCTTGAAATTCTTTGACTTACCGCATAACCTTTTTCCATGTTCTTTTTGTTTTTCTTTATACGGCCTTTTCCCTGTCTTTATTTGTCTCTTTTTAGTCCGAAGTACCCATTTAGGGAGCTGATATTACGCGGCATGCCACCATATAAGGCCTCTATTTACACACCCTCGTTTTGGTATGTGAACTCCACCTTGTTTCAGGATCTTCCCTTTGCTGCTTCGGTTCTACGAGGACTTCGTTACAATCGTTACGAAATGGAAAGGCACTAACTACCAGAGAATTGAGACTCGGCAAAATGACCTTGTAACTTGGGAAGAAGGGGTGCTCTCCTATCTTTTGATTAGGAAAGGCGCACATACTAGGGGTAGCGACTGTTTACTACAAAATAAATCCTAAAAATTTGTAAAATCAAACCGAAAACAAGCTCATCAACAATTAAGTGGGTTTTACTACGAGTTTAAATCCAATTTTAAGTTCTAAACTGCATATAATGCTTAATTGTTGCCTCGTCGAATCAAACATCATGCATTCATTCCCCACAATCACTTCAACTAGAAAGTCTTAACAAATAAATCTCACATGAACTCAAACCAACCATAAAATCCTCTTAATTCTCCATACTCTTATAATTTCCAAAAAATGATCTCCTGTTCATGCAAAGAACGCATAATAATTGCATATAATCTCTTGACTAAAGAAAAAAAACACACATTACATGCCGAAAACAAGCATAATTTTGCTAACAAAATTCAAGACCAAACTCAAACCACAATGCCTTACATTCTGCGTCTGTCTGAAGAATCAAACGCCAAAATGGGAGAAAAATTGCAGCAGTAAATGAGGTGTTGAACGACTTACCGGACTGAGCTCAACAATGGCGTGACCGGTTCGAATCCACCAAGTTCCATTGCCGGAAATTTTCCAAAGTCGTCGTTAAATGGGGTCAAGGAGATATCAGTGAGCCAAACATATATAAAATAAAAGCCAAGATTTGTTGACAGGAAGACTAAAAGGCATGGGAGCTGTTCATTTCTACGTGTGCATGGGGGAGAAGAAAAGATGTAAAGCAGAAGATAGTATAATGGCCGTTAGATATGGGTTTGTTTGTTTGGATTGACTGGTAGCTTTGGCTAGTATTATGAGCGTATGGAGACCAAACGTTCCAAGGCTCGATGAATCTGGTACATATGATTTATTAGTTAGACCAAACTTTCTCTTCTTCCTCTGTCTCAATTTTCTTTCAACCCAACGATCTTTCAAGGGGCCATTTATGTAGAAGTACACAAATGTGTACGGGTAAAAAGAAGATGTGGGCTCAGTTTTTCATGATCTGAATCTAGACCCGGGGACATTGTCAACTGTTGGATCCACACTGTGTGCATGGTCTGCAGTCTTCCTCGATGAAATTGGACTATTGTGGCTTTATATTGGTAATTGGAAATGGAAGGTTAGGACAGTTTCATGTGCTTTTCATAAAATGGATCTGCATCTCTCTTATTCATTGATCCGACCCATTTTTTTGTTAGACTTTTCAACCATTTCTTGTTGGGGGGAGGATTACCTGATGAAGGCAGACCTTTGCTCTTTTATTTTCTAGCAAGATAGATAGGTCAGATCATCTAAAGGCAGGGCTTAGCAGGACGGGTTTTTGGACTCAGTCCTGAAACTCAGTTGGATTAGCATTTCTCTTCCTTTAAACTAAAATTGGAACTATTTAAGAACAGAGGATCTATAAGTTAGAGTGCAGAATAATTCTGTCTGTTCTTTGGGGTGCCTAGGAATTACAGGGGGAAATCACTAAGGCTGGATAATGCATCTTTGGTTTATACCCATCTGAAATCTGGTATACATTGATGCCAGACATGTGGTTTGGATTGGTGAGAAGAATGGGTCCTTTGGGTTTCATGGTGGGTCCAACAATCCCAAAGAGGATAGACAGTCCCTCTCCACCCCGTGACTCCGTATACATAAATGTAGAGTTGCATGAGTATTTACGTTTAGGAGGAATGGTAGGCCGAAGGTGACCATACTGAAGTGCCCGGCATGAGGGGAGAGTACCACTATATGATCTGACCTGTTCATTTTTATTATTCTAGGGTTTGGATGACAAGTAGATTAAGCAGCATGAGAATTGAATAATTTTAGCATATAAAAAGACGTACTTCTTATTACAAAAAAACAGGGGGTCAAAAATTTGAAGAGCGACCGTGTAAATTCAACTATAAAAACGTAATTTTTACAATGCTAGAATTATCCAATCATTGTAAATTTTAGTTTACTAATTATACAAATTCGAGACAATAAGATGAAGGGTCAAATCATTCAAAAGTAGGCTTCCCTGATGCTAAATGTTGGACTGTTGGACGCTTCTAGCTAAGGTCATTTTAGGACCTAGCCCTCCTGCTGTATCGAGACCATGTTCTAAGTCGCTGCTTACACCCATAATTATGAAGTTCAGAACTGAGAATAACTTTGGCTTGGCAAATGCCACAATTTGATGAAGGTCTCCTAGGAAAGGTTCGTGAAGTTTTGCAAAAGATATGTTTTTCTTTCGAATGGACTTATTTGAAGGCTCTCCTTGGCACAACAGTAGAGTTATTGTCATATGACCTTAAAGTTTTAGGTTCAAGACATGAAAACAATCTCTTGCAAAATACAAGATAAGGCTGCATGCTCCCCGGAACTGCATATACAGGAGCTTTGTGATGCTGCCGCCTTTCTGTCGAGTAAGGGGAGGAATGCTACATAAACGCTCAATAAGAGACCCGTACCACTCTTTTTGGAATACACCTGGGCGTGCCCGATTCATTCATGTGACTGCGGAACTTTGCATGTCAGATAGGCCAAAAAGCCTATTAAGTTTATGATTCTAGCATCCAAGATGTACTTTGAAACGGACAGACTAGAATCATCCAAGCCATAATTTTTTGACATATTAGAAATCCCAAGCTGGGGCAATCCCATGAATCTGCCAGATCGTGCAATAGTAGGCTTCAGAAGAAGTGGCTCATGTCTTATACGGAGCTGTCCAGTAGCAATCCTCAGAGAAAAAGGCAGATCGAGGACCAAGTGCACGACCACTGTACTAGGATAAGTTACCCAGCAAAGCAGATGTGACTTAGCCTATTCAAGGATTATATAAACCTATCCAGACAGGCCTTTAATTTTCAGTGCAACATAATTTCAGCCTGAGAATTGGAATATTGTTACCAGCATCACTAAAGCAGTAGGCACAAATTGATTTCTCTTCAAGAGATTCTATTATTCAAATGAAAGAATTCGTCACTAATGCGTCCAAATTGGGATAACCAAACAGTGACAACTAAACCCAGGCTGATCCTCGCCCAGGTGGTTGATGGGTCAACAGCCAGGACTTCCTGTTCTTTTACTTTCACGTTTATGTACACTTCATAATAAGGTCACAGACCTCATAGAAAAAGGCCGATTCAGTTTAGTTCAGTTCGTTAGGTAAATCTAGTGGAGAACTTGGCGTTTGATGTGCTTATCAAACTTTGTGAAAGCACTGGCCTAAGCTTTCTCTCACGGATCAAAGAGAGAACATTGGCTTTCAACCCAGACAATGGACCTAGACAGGTGAACCATGTTACCGGTAGATCAATCCCAGCGGTCTGCTTGACTAGCTGTTCACAGAGCTTAAACATCTCTCCACATGAGCTCCACTCAAAAGGCTCCACTTTTTTTCAAAGATCTAAACCATTATGAATCATTCACAAACAGCTCGAAGAAATTGAGCCTGATCAAGAATCACAAAATTGCATAGAAATATAAACGGGCAAGTCGTACCTTAGTTGCACTCAAGGGCAATTACTGGCTTGAATGGCAAATGCATCCTTCAAATAAAACTCATATTCAACAAGTACATTTGAAACTATCCAAACACAAGTAAAAGATCTCCAATGAATAGCTAAATAGATTCCCCTGCATATTCAAGAATTACCTAATATAGCGAAGAAAACAAGCAAACAAAACTGACTATCATATGGAAGCCCCTGGTGAAAACTACAGGAACCAAACTCTCAACGGTTGGCCTTGGCAACACGCTCGATTTCGTCTTTCTTCTTGATGGCATAGCTGTAAAGGCATACAAGTAAACAAGAAAATCAATTAAAGGTATTTAGATTATGAATGCTTCTACTTGAAAGATGAGAATTCTGGAGATGTCACACCCTAGAGCCAACTGAAGAAGCACAAAAAGTTCCTTTTACCTATTTGATGATCCCTTTGCAGCATTAATTAGCTCATCTGCCAAGCACTCTGCAATGGTCTTTATGTTCCTGAAGGCACTTTCACGGGCACCAGTTGTCAGGAGATATATGGCCTGGTTAACACGCCTAAGAGGAGAGATATCAACAGCTTGACGCCTTACGACACCAGCAGACCCAATTCTAGTTGCATCTTCTCTTGGTCCACTGCAGCAAAATAACAGAAAACAAGAAAACATAAATTATGATATTATGCTTTCGGATACAAGTCAAGAAACATAGATTATAACACAATTCACTCAAAACAAAAGTAACGATTTAAAACCTGTTGATTACAGCATCGACAATAACTTGAATGGGGTTGAGGTCAGTGAGGAGGTGGATAATTTCCATAGCATGCTTGACAATACGGACAGCCATCAGCTTCTTTCCGTTGTTTCGCCCATGCATCATAAGAGAGTTTGTCAACCTCTCAACAATTGGGCATTGAGCCTTGCGGAATCTTTTGACAGAATACCTCCCAGCTGTATGTGGAACATATGTAGCATGCTTGGATGCAGACACACCAACGTAATCTGCCAAAGAAATGTCACCAACCTGCACGAGAGCTTAAGTTGGTTATGACTGATGATTAAACAGACATGTACAAAGTCCAGAAAGTGTATTTCAGAACTCCTTAAAGCTGCCATGAAACCCAAAGGAGCCATTTGTAGTGAACCTTGCTTTGTATTTCTGTCACTAATGATTGCTACTTGATCCTAACATCTTATCAACAATTTACAGCGACGTACTTGAGTTGCCACCAACAACAACTGGTACTTGAACTCTAAAATCAACCAATCTCGAATGTGCTAGCTGATGCCTTTCAACCTTTCAGCATGCAGGTGGTGTACGCACTGATATGTAACTTTTTTAAAGTAGTGTTAATACTGCCAACATTGGCAGCCTGCACCTTCCATGATGTTGTTTGCCTTTTGATCTATTGTAGAATACACGAAGCAAACTCTTTTGGAAATAATCTTCAAAATCTTATCGTAGTGCTGAATACGCATACTAATTCACTTAGAGATACAGAAGTTAGCTCCATCATAGGTCAATTAATTAGCCTACAACCAGATCTATGAAGATTTGGCCATTATTACTCATTTCAGAGACACATGGACATTTCCTCAGTGAATTAGAACTTCTCGAGGGTATAAAAGCCCTAGACACTAAGAAGAGACCTTGGCAACCCAAAGTTGGAACAATCAATTCTTGCCTTCCTGCCTTGGGTTCCTCGTATTCAAGCAAAAGTAATGAAGATATGGACCAGGATATGTTTACTACAAAGTAGTCATTGCATGTAGAGGTTAATCTAAAAGAAGGAACAGCCAAGGTAAATGCATGTGGAGATGCAATCCTAACCAGCAATCAAACCAATGCAGTCACACCAAGAACAAGCAGAGAGGATGACAGCTTTCTCACAAGTAAAAGGAGAAGGAAGAAACAGATAGCCAGAGTACCTTTAAAAAATCTGAAACTGCAGTTAAAAGACTAATTAGGAAAAATTCAACTCTACAAAGATATCTTAAATTAAAGATCTTACACACGAACAAAAAGAACGGTTGACAAATTCAAGGAAAGATGTTAACAATCCGATGAAATTAGAAAATACACTTTGCATATTAAGTGTACTGTTTACAACCAGCATTAATCCTATCCCTTATACTGAATTCTCCTGCTTCCAAACAGCTAATAATGCCAACTTTATGGCCAACAGGTTCATGAGACAAACGGCTCATGATGGAAGATTCATTGCGATCACATTTGACACCAACATCAGAATGCTTCCATGTGTCTCTAAATACAACACTCCAATACTAGGTCATCTCTGATCAATAGTGTCGAGATGTATAACATAAGCTATGGATGTCAAACAGTTCAGCACAACTACCCCATGATAACATTGTACTACATCTCCATATTTATAACAAACAACTTGGGTGATACTAGTATGTGGAATACTTGATAATTACAAAGTAAATCCATCTGACCGAATTCTATCAGTAGGAGACATTCATATTCAGGCAGTTGCAAAAACTCTTGAAGACATCCTAAGTTTTAATTTGGGGACTAGCCCAGTGTTTCGCTGTATAGATCCTAAACAAAATCTAATGAAAATCATCTTCAGCTTCTTAAAATATGGCCACCCTTGCGTCAAGTAGCCAGCCGGCAAGGGTGAAGCTGAAGATGATTTTAATAATTTTAATGATTTTAATGAAAATCATCTTCAGCTTTTAAAACTATGGCAACCCCAACATGACATGAATCGAAATCTGAAATTCGCTCAAGCTAGGGCGTTCCCCATAAGCGACGCGCTGCATCGGATCCCAGATGTAGTGAAAAATAGGCAAGGGTTGCTAGGGCGTTCTCCCAGAAGCAACGCGCTACATCGGATCCCGGGTGTAGTGAAAAATGGGCAAGGGCTGCTAGAGCGTCCCATCGGAAGCGACGCGCTGCATCAAAACCCAGGTGCAGTGAAAAGTGGACATGGGTTCATATCATGGAGGTCGAGAAAGGCGATAGTAAATAGGGAATCTCCAAATCATAAGATTCGCATCGCTACATGGAATATAGGGACATTGACAGGTAAGAGTTTGGAGTTAGTAGACACGATAAAACGTAGGAGAGTCAACATCGCTTGTATCCAAGAAACCAAGTGGAAAGGGGCTAAAGCTAAAGAAATAGATGGGTATAAATTATGGTACGTAGGAAAGGAAAATAATAGAAATGGCGTAGGAATAATAGTGGATAAGGAATTAAAGGATAAAGTTGTGGACGTTAAAAGAATCAGTGATAGAATTATAATAATAAAAATGATTCTAGGAGAGCTGATTATAAATATTATAAGTGCATATGCACCACAAGTAGAGACTACAAGATATAATTAAGAGACTTTTTGGGAAGATATGGAGGGAGTCATACAAGAAATTCCCAATGCGAGGGAATATTTATAGGCGGAGACTTAAATGGCCATGTAGGAAAAGATAAGGAAGGATATGATAGAATACCCGGAGGGTATGGTATAGGTGAACGAAACGAGATGTGGGAGAATATCCTCGATTTTGCTTTGTCATATAACCTATCCATTGCAAATACACTCTTTAAGAAGAGGGATGAACACTTAATAACCTTTAAAAGTGGACTTTATAAAAGCCAAATAGACTTTTTCTAATTAGGAATAATGAGCGATCTATATGTAAGGATTGTAAGGTGATACGGTGAGAGTTTAACCTCACAACATAGGTTAATGGTTATGGATATTCATATCAAAAGATGGAGTAAAAGAACTGAACTTAATACACATCCAAAAACTAAGTGGTGGAACTTAAAAGGAGAAAAATAACCTCATTCAAAAATAAGTTGATGGTAGAAGGAAATTGGAATTATGAAGCAGTAAATACCATGTGGACTAATATGGTAGTCCATTAAGAAAGTGGCAAAAGATGTCTTAGGAGTATCTAAAGGTAAAAGGCTTATTAGCAAAGGAAACATGGTGGTGGAATGAAAGCGATTAAAAAGCTATTAAAGAAAAACGAATGCATTTTAAAGCATGGCAGAAGATTAGAAATAATGAAAACTATGAACAATATAAGAATGCTAAAAACGTTGCTAAGAGAATAGTAAGTGAGGCTAAACTTAAAGCATATGATGAGCTCTATAATAGACTAAGAACAAGAGAAGGTGAGAAAGATGTGTTTAAACTTGCAAAGGTAAGAGAACAGAAGAGTAAGGACTTAGAGCATGTTAGGTGCATTAGAAGCGATGATGAAAGGGTATTAGTCAAAGACGCTGAGATTAAACAAAGGTAGGAAATATACTTCCAAAAATTGTTAAATGACAATGGCCCTGAGAATATAGGGATTGAAAATACTATAAATCTAAATAACACTGGATATTATAGATATGAACGTAGGATTAGAATGCTTGAAGTAAAAGAGGCCTTGAGCAAGATGAAATCAGGAAAGGCCATGGGGCCTGATGGTATACCAATAGAGGTTTGGAAGCATATGGGAGATATTGGGGTAGTTTGGTTGACCAAGTTGTTTAACAAGATTATAAAATCAAAGCGCACACGATGAGTGGAGGAAAAGCTCTATTGTACCAATCTATAAAAATAAAGGAGACATTAATTTGCACTAATTATCGAGGATCAAACTTATGAGCCACACCATGAAACTTTTTAAAAGAGTCATTGAGAAAATACGACATGAAACAAGTGTATCGGAGAATCGGTTTGGTTTCATGCGAGGTCTACCATGGAAGCTATTTTCTTACTAAGACAATTAGTAGAGAAATATAGGGAGAGGAGAAAAGACCTACACGTGGTCTTCATTGACTTAGAGAAGGCTTATGATAGAGTCCTAGAGAGTTAATATGGAGGGTGTTAGGTGTTAAGGGGTTTCTCGGGGGTATATAGACATAATTAAAGATATGTATGAGGGAGCAAGATAACAAATGTTAAGAGCACTAGTGGCATGGTGGTGATTTTCACATCCTGTTGTCGGATTGCACCAAGGATCGGCATTGAGTCCATACCTTTTCACATTAGTTATGGATGAGTTAACAAAACATCGCATGAGGAGATTCCACAGTGCATGCTATTGTTGCGAGACGATATAGTCCTACTTGATGAGACAAGGGAGGGTGTCGATATAAAAGCCCAGAGCTATGGAGAGAAGCATTAGAATCGAAAGGATTTAAAATTAGCCGAACTAAGACGAATATATGGAATGTAATTTTAGTAAGGAGAGTAGGAGTGGAGCACCGGTCCAAGATTGATAACCAAGAGGTCCCCATGAGAGTCCACTTCCGATACTTAGGATCATTGATCCATGAAAGTGGAGAGATTGAGAGAGAGGTTACCCAAAGAATCCAAGCGGGTTGGAACAAATGGAGATGTGCATCGGGGTTTTATGTGATCGGGGTGCCACTCAAACTAAAGGGAAAATTCTATAGGATGGCTATAAGGCCGGCCATGCTACATGGATCGAGTGTTGGGCGGGTTAAAGGAACATCGTACTCATGGTGAGTGTTGCGAGAAATGAGGATGTTGAGATGGATGAGTGGTAAGACAAGAAAGGATAGAATTAGAAATGAAAATATTAGAAGAAATTTAGGGATAACACCAATAGGTGACAAGATGAGGGAGATTAGACTTAGATGGTTTGGACATGTTCAAAGGAGGCCAACAACGGCACCAGTTAGAAGGAGTGAGGCAATACAAGTTGAAGGCTCTAAAAGGGCAAGGGGAAGGCCCAAAAGAACGTGGATAGAAGTGGTGAGGAAAGATTTAAAAACTTTGGGACTAAATGAAGCCATGGTATTTAATAGAGTGGAATGGAGGAATAAGATTCATGTGGCCGACCCCTAATTGGGATAAGGTCTTGATGATGATGATGATGATGATTCATCCAAAAGCTAAATCATGTAACTGTTTAGCCGCACAGGCATTGCTTACAATTATAATACATAGAAAAGAAAGAGATAGAAAACACAATAATCCAGAAAAAATAGAGTACTAAATCTCTTTGCTTCAGCAGGGCACCACCACTTTACCTCTAACCACCGGTTGGCAAAGTGGACATATAGTGGGCGTATCATGAAAGGCCCACAGTAAAAAATTATTTCATCAGAATCACATTAAATTTCACCCATTCACAAAACTAAACATCTACCAAATCCATCAATGTGCATTCAGCACGATCAGAACAGTTTTTCCCGAACTCCCATTCAGACAGAACTACTAGTGGGCTAGAGTTTTCATCCGTGCGCCATTACTACCAAGGCCAAGCTAAAGCACCATATCTCAGGATCCTCCGACTCCAGAACAGTAGTACCCGATGAGCCCATGTATAGTCCAAAGACAGATTTGAACACTTTACAAAGCATAAACAATAGAACCCTTCAAAAGAATAAACAGAAGGGGTGAATGCAGACTCTACCATAAAATCCAGAGTAAACCTTTCTGGTTTCTCCTGTTCCAAATAATTCTGAGCAAGCAGCCATTTTCTCGTATTACAGCTTTTCATAAATCAGTGAAATAATCACCATTTGTCTAACAGATCAAATAAACTTTCCCAGAAACGGATGAAGTTGGTCAAAGTGTAAATAAATGGAGAGATCTGCAGGAAGTTGAAGACAAAAGAGGAAGAGGATTTGATAAGGGCAAACCTCAACGTCTTCGAAGGACCATCGGTTGAAAAGCTTTACTTCTGGCTGTGCAACGACCGCCATGGCTGCTCGCGAGCGAAAGCTTGGAAGCCCTGAAAACGCAAGAAGCGCCGACGACAGTACGTGGAGGAAAGAAATCCGGCTTCAAAACCCTAATATTGCAACGTTTTCGATGGAGCTTTTATTTGGTGATCGCAGCCGTTTATTTGGAAACTATGATAAGACAAAATGCCAACGAGTCCCACTATTATCTATGATCCAAACCGTCCATCTAACTGGCAATGCTAGGGATGGCCCTGCACCAAAATTCACAACCATACGATAATTCTAGGGCTCTGATTTATTAACTTTAAGATGGTGGTTAAGAAAATGAAAAGAAAAAAAATTGTGGTTAGTTGAATAAAGAAACCCCCCATCCATTATAGGCTTAGAATCATGCAATTGATCCATAGTTGGGACTTAGGCATAACGTGCATTACTAGATGAATGGTTTGGATCATTTAAGATGGCCCCACATCAGAATTTTATCTTCTAGCCTCAGGAAAAACTTAGCTCAGTGATATATGCACTCATTGTTTTTTTCTTGTGAGCCTCTTAGAAGGGGAGCTTGGTGCAATGTTAAAAATTGTCGTTATGTGATCTTGAGGTTACGGGTTCAAGGGGTGGAATCAGCCTCTTGCAAAATGTAAGGTAAGGCTGCCTACTATAAGCTCTTGTAGTCCGCCCCTTCCCTGGACCCCACATAGGCGGGAGCTTCATGCACCGGGGCTGCTCTTTTTTGTCTCTTAACAAATTGTATGAATGATTATAACTTATGTCGGCTTAGATGGGTCTGAACCATTGATAGTGTTCTTGGCTTAGATGGGTTTTGCTCTCTAATCTTCAGTTCTTTGATGATTCTAGCCTTTTATTTCTTGAGTTGAAAAAAGGAATAGTAAAAAGTTTCACCATCTATTTTAGTACAAGTAGTCGAAGTTGCTTGGATCATTCAATAAATGATAGTTTTAGAGCATGACCCATTTAAGCCAAGGGCAACATTGTAAATGGTTTTGATCTTTAAAAATTTGAGTTTAAATGAAGTTATAGTTGGGCTCATGAGCAAAAATAGCGGGACGTATCTAATGTTACCCCCGATGCGCAAATTTTGGCTCATCTCATGACCTCAAGGTCCTACTACGACAATTATACCGTTGTGCCAAGACTCCCGTTCTAAGAAAATCTCTCTATATATAGATATCTTATTATTTGTATTATTATATATATATATATATATAATTCAATCTTTTTCCCTACAAACTATATCTCTTTTTCTTTTTTTGTTTAATGTGCAGTTGCCCTTATTTATTCTTAATTTTTTAAACCTTCTAATTTTGTCTAAATAGGTAAACAAATTTCTCTCAATCTCTCTCTCTTCAACGTCTACGTGCCTTTATCTCTCTGTTTTTACTTCAAATTTATAATTTCCTTTTCAAGCCTTTTTTTTTTTTTTTTTTCTATCTACAATACTAATTTATGTAATCCATGGGCCCTTAAGGAAATTTTAAAAATGTATTATCTGATAAGTTTCTTGAGATTATTAATTTAGTACATTAGCCTAGCTAGGACCCAGGCATTGCATTGCCTTACTGCGATTATTATTTTATTGGTCATGACTTTATTGGGCTTCTGCTGTATTTTTATTTCTATGGCCCTCCCTTTTTTCTCCCCGTTATGTACTGCTAGTGTCATGCAAATCTACATACTTGCCTAAAAGATGAATGGTTTGGATCACCCCAGTGTACTTTTTCCAATGTGAGTCCATCTATGGAGTTACATAGAACGACTACTTATTATGTTGTCCAGGCCTGTAAAATTCAAAGGTTTAGATAAGCACGTGACATTCATATGTTTGTTCATCCAACCGTTCATCATTTGTTTTACATATTTTGATGGTCATGTACAAATTCTTACACTTTTTTTTTCACTTACAGCCGCGAACTACAAATTCCTATCATTGGATGATCTTAACCACTTATTTAGGATTTAAATTTTTGAGAAAAACAATAAAAAATCTCAATAAACCAGAGGACTAAGACCGTCCTTGATGAAATAGAGAGAAAAATTTGCACCAAAAATGTGGTGCAAATCTCATTCACATTTGAACATGCGAAGAGATGTTTTAGTTTCCCTTTTTTATTTATGTATTAGAGCAGCCTCTTGTAAAAATACAAGGCGAGGCTGCGTATTATAGGCCCTTGTGGTCCGCCCCTTTCCCGAAACTTACATAGGCAGGAGCTTTATGCACTGGGGCTGCCTTTTTTAGCCTCTCAATTTGAGTGTTTTTTTTTCATTTATACTAACTAGTAAACGATCAATGGCGGGCTAGAGGAGAGAGAGAGAGAGAGAGAGAGAACATTTTAGTTTTCAAAGATACATTAATCGCTATAATAAAAATTAGGTAGAACTAAATTATCATATAATATTTATTTGGAGTGTGTTAATTTTAGCTGTTTGATGTAGGTGTAAGGAGCAAATGACATTTGATTGGGTGGAAAAAATATAGAAAACAAAAAAAGTTAGAGAAAATGACGTTAGAAACTTTTTTCTGACCAATCAAATGTCACCTGCACTTTACACAAACTCCTTGCTAAAATTACCCCTCCCATATTTATTCATACACAACTAATAGTAAGAGATAAATATGTGCTAATCACTCACTTACATTCCAATACGCGAAGAAATCCACAAATTTCTCTGCAAATGAGATGAGCTAAGGCTAGCAGTGGAGTTTTAGGCCTGAACTTCATATTGCTAACAGGCATTGATGTTTTAGTTTCCCTTTCTTATTTATGTATCAGAGCCTTTTAGTTTGAGTTTTTTTTTTCCCCTTTATACAAACTAGTAATCCACCCATGTACATGCAGATTCAATGACAAGCCATAAGAGATTGAAAGAGTTTTTTTTCCTCAAAAAATAGTAGATAATAACTTCATTATTAAGTAGAGGGAGACTTTTTAAGTTTTCAAAGATACATTAATAGCTATAAAAAATTAGGTAGAACTAAATGATCTTATAATATTTATTCATATGCAACTAATAATAATAGATAAATATATAATAATCACTCAGTTACATAATAAGATTTATGTATTAGAGCCTTTAATTCATAGGTTTTCTTTTATTTTTCTTTCCTTTACATTAATTAGTAATTCACCCATGCACATGCATGTTAAGTGGCACGCTAGAAGAGAAGAAGAGAGTTTTTTTCCTCAAAAATAGTAAATAATAACTTTATTATTAAGTAGAGAAAGACTTTTAAGTTTTTAAAGATACATTAATAGCTATCATAAAATTAGGTAGAACTAAATTATCATACAATATTTATTCACATGTAACCAATAATAATAGATAAATATATAACTACCTAACTTCTCCGTTTTAGATTTTCCTTTACACATGATAGTATATATGTGTATATGCACGTTCCCATGCTAGCCAAGAGAGAATAGCAGGGCTTTTCCTTTAAAAACGCTATTATTATCTTATAGAGAGATATATAACTTTCATATTTCTAAAATACATTAATTGCTTCCATAAAGAAATGGAAAATAAATTAATTTTGTTGGTGATTCAACTTAAATATTACTCTTGTCCCTTTTGGCAGCCTCTATTTTTGACACATTTTTCGGCATCCTTGTGCCCTGTTGGCGCTACCCGATCCCCCACCCACCAGCGTTGTCGTCCCTCCCCCCACCAATCATCTAAGCTGTGGACCCCATCCCCCGCCAACCGACAAATCCCCCCCGCTTTCTATTTGCTTCCCACCCCCATGTGACACCTCGTGTTTTCTAAAATCATTTTTCATATATAATGATAATAATATTTATTAAGATAGTTGAGATCCCTAGAAAATGTAAAACTTGTATATAATATAATCACTATAATCATGTCAAATGAAATACCAAAAGAAAACGACGGGGTCATTCGACCCATAGTATAAAACAAAATACATTATACAACATACGTTGATTAAAAAGCCAAAACCATGGAGGAATACCGATCATGAAAAAAGATACAAATAACAAAACAAACAATAATAAAATTCTAGGGTTCTATCTATCATTCACCACGTGCAACTCTAGCCATAAATCCATACACAACACTGCTAAGACTCAAGTCTCATTCTATCACCATAATAAAAGTGTAGTTATACAGCCCAGAAAGGTCAACATCAAGTAAGTGGATATATACATCAAATCAATCTTTGAATAGGGTAGATGGTCCTAGTTGTCCTCTCTACTGTTCCACATGCTTGCTTTTGTTGATGTCGCGCTTCAAATATGAAGCATTGTAAACCCAAGCAATGACTTAGCAAGCAATTGCTTGTGTAGGTGATCACATTTAATATTGAATAGAATATAGCTGGTATGCTATAGAAATACCAAAGTCCTGATAAATCTCATAGATGCATAATCATTCATATAATAAGTCAAATCATTAGATATCCAAAAATCAACGATACATCAATAACTAAGACTACAAAGCAATGACAATCGAAAATATGACTTGCACATAAATGTAAGGATATCATAACTAATCACCATAGCATGTAAGACATGGATAATACAAGCATATGCATCTGATAGAGTCAAATACAGTCAATTTTATCATCTCAAAATATGGATGTAAGTCATGAGTAACAGGACTCGCAAACTCTACCGTGCCCCACGAGTGTCCCACTACACTATCATATCCGACAATGAGTACCTATTCCAATCCCTAAGTCCCTCACCTATAGCTCACATACCAAGCAGCTTGCTCAGCTCGTAGGCCCGCCCACATAGGCTTTGCCCTTAGGGTGCGTTGTCACGCTGTGAGTATATCAGGATATAGACACCCTAATATATATATACTACATGAGCATACAGAATAAAAAGCATGGATTGCTATGTTGTATCGGCAACCACTCTAAGGTATAAATCACTATCGCTCATCGTCAACACCGAAACGAGAGACTAGTCTTTGCTGAGGCATGAGATTTGGTGGATGTGCGTGGGTGGCCTGCTTATGATTACCACAAACTGCATGAAGTTGTCCAATATCATGGTAGTGTCTATAATATATATACTCAAAAGGCGAGTGACCAACCCTAATACCCTCGTAGCATAACATCCACTAGGTAGAAACACCCATCATAAAATGATAGAAACACAAAATCAAGTATAAAAAATTCATGCATAATTAATCTTGAGAAGGTTAAATCAATAAGGTCTTCTAATACATCAATAACTGTGCATAAATTACGAGAAGCAAAAGGATAATATGGACAACAACAACACATGTTGAAGATATTCTCATAAAAAAATATAAGGGGGACATAAAAGTCCATGCTTCAACTACGATCGTAGATGAAATTCTCAAGTGAACACATCATGATTTATGAAATCAAGAAAATACTAAATGTAATCACCTACCTCAATGCATAGAGTACTCCAAATCAGGCTCGTAACCACTTCAACTTGCACACTTTGATGTACCTGATAGGTCATAGTACCACGCTATATCATCTATTGCTCTAAATGTACCCCATTGTCCATTTCAATCTTCATCCATATTACTTGGTGTTCATCAAATCCCAAGTGTGAATCAATGAAGGTCATAATTCCTCTGATCTCATAGTTAATCCTAAATTAACGGTCTCGATCATTTGATCTAACCTTAGTCAAGTCAATCTATGTCTTAATATCAGTTTTTCTTACATCTAAATGATCATCTACAAGCTTTGATCATCAATCTAAGTTGTGATAGGCCAATTTAGCGTCTCTTGATCATTAGGGGACTAATTTCTCTCATCTTGTTAAGTTTGAAGGTGATCCAACCGTTGGATAATTTTTTATAGCTTCAATTTATGATTAGATCACTAATTCCAATCTTATTTATCATAATCAATTAAATTTTCATATTTATCCGACAGTTCAAGTGTATATCCATGATTGTATGTCAATCTAATGGTCTAATTGTTCTCTAATTGGTCAATTCTAAGGTTCACGATCATATTGTTGGTCCAGCCCCATTTTCAGGCGGCCACCGACTTCAACCATGGCAGTGCCGCAGTCAGCTACCGCTGATTTCAACTGTGGCGGGCGCCACAGTAGCTGTCGACTTCAACAGCGGCAGGCGCCGCCATCAGCCACCGGCCATTGACCTCTGTAAAAGTTTTGAAAATTACAGCCCAAAAATCCCTATAAATAGGGATACCAAGAGGGCAAGGATAACAGACCATTCCTCTGTAAATCCGGTGTCTTCTTCTCTGTAAATCCTTGCATTAGTGAAATCATTCCTCCTCCCGTGGACGTAGGCTTATTGGCCGAACCACGTTAAAATTGGTGTTTGTGTGTGTGATCTTGGGCGGGGACTGAAAATCCCCAACAAGTGGTATCAGAGTGAGGATCTGCAGTGAAACAGAGGCAGAAAACGGAGTTGCAGCACCGGCGGTCGAGAGGAGGAAGAAAACTGTTCTTGCTACAGTTGCTACAGTATCATCATTGCTGCTACAGTGAAAAGCATGTTATCATGTTGCTACAGTAAAGCATCATCATTACTGTCAGCTACAGTGATCGCTACAGTACTACTACAGTACTGAGTTGGCACAGTACCCCCAGGCGGGTTCCAACAGTGAGTTTCAATAGGTTTGAGTTACAACAGTATAGAGTTGTAACAGTACGAGTGTAAATAGTAGCGCATTTGCACAATAGCTGAGTTGCAGTAGCGCGTTGCAACAGTTCGAGTGCAACCGTAGCTGAGTTACAATAGTAACGAGTTGCAACAGTGATCCGATTGAAGAAGACTTATTTTTTGGCAGGTTTTCGAGGGGGATAGACCAGTTCTTAGCAAACGCAGTGGTGTTCTCAAATTTGTAAGATTTTCTTTTGAAATTGCTGTAAGTACTCTTTCTTTACTTATGGAGGCAAACATGAGCAAAATGATTTGCTTAAATGGTACTAATTATCACAAGTGGAAGGGAAAAATGAAAGATCTTTTTTTTTGTTAAGAAATTACATCTACCTGTCTTTGCTACTAAAAAACTGGAGGATAAGTCCGAAGAAGAGTGGGCTTTTGAACACGAACAGGTATGTGGTTTTATTCGACAATGGGTAGAAGATAACGTTTTGAATCATATTCAAAATGAAATATATGCTAGAACTCTATGGATCAAATTAGAAACCTTGTATGCGTCGAGAACTGGGAATAATAAGTTATTCCTACTTAATCAAGCAATGCACCTAAGATACAAGGAAGGGAGTTCTATTTCCGACCACTTGAACGAGTTGACTAGATGCTTTCAGCAACTATCTGATGTTGGGGTCAGGTTTGACGATGATATCATGGGTTTATGACTTTTAAATACTTTGCCTGACTCATGAAAATTTTTTCGTGTTTCTCTAGCTAATTCTGCTCCAGGTGGTGCTGTGACATGGGAATCTGCGAGAAGCGCAGTTCTAAATGAAGAAATGAGGCGACGAGCTCAAGTTGTCACCACATCACAGTCTGAGATTTTGATCTCAAAAAATTGAGGGAGAAGCAAGATCAAAGGACAGGAGAAGAATAATAGAAGCAGGAGTAAATCTAAGTCTAGATACAAGAATATGGAATGCAATTATTGTGGCAAGAAGGGTCACATTAAAAGGCAGTGTTACAAATAGAAAGCCGAGAACAAAACAGAGAATGCCAAGCAGGAGAGAAGAAATGATGAGGGGAATGATTGTGTAGCTGTTACTACTTCAGGCCTTGTTGTGGTCTGTGATGAAAATGAAATCAACCTAGCCTCTAATGAGATTGGATGGGTTGTTGACAATGGTGCTTCTTTTCATGTTACCTCGAGGAGGGAGTTTTTCACCTCGTACACTCCTGGTGACTTTAGAGTGTTGAAGATGGGTAACGATGGGCTATTAAAGGTTGTTGGTATTGGATCCGTTTGTTTGGACACCAACAACGGAACAAGGTTGATTCTCAAGGACGTCAGATATTCGGTTAAACTTAATATCAACCGGAAAGCTTGATGATGATTGGTATTGTAGTACCTTTTGCGATGGACAATGGAAGCTCTCTAAGGGAGCACTTGTGGTTGCTAGAGGGAAGAAATCATCTAGCTTGTATGTGATGCAAGCTTCGATTCCTATTGACTCTGTGAATGCAGTTAATGTTGCTGGTTCTTCAGAGTTGTGGCACAGGCGACTCAGTCACATGAGTGAGAAAGGATTAGGTTGCCTAGTCAAGAATAATTAGCTTTCAAGGCTCAAAGCTACAAAGGTGAGCAAATGTGCTCATTGTCTTGCCGAGAAGCAGCAATGAGTTTCCTTCAAAAGCCATCCTTCTTACAGAAAGCTAGGCGTGCTTGAATTGGTACATTCAAATGTATGCGGTCTTATGAAGGTACGCACATTTGGTGGTGCATTATATTTTGTCACATTTATTGATGATTATTCCAGGAAACTCTGGGTCTATGTTTTGAAAACTAAGGATTAGGTGCTTGACAAGTTTAAAGAATTTCAAGTTTCTGTTGAGCGGCAAACGGGGAAGAAGCTGAAATGTATTCGCACAGACAACGGTGGCGAGTACTGTGGACCTTTCGATGCTTATTGTAAGAAGCAAGGGATTAGACATCAAAGAACTCCTCCGAAGACTCCTCAACTAAATGGTTTAGCAGAGAGGATGAACAGGACATTGATGGAGAGGGTCAAATGCTTGCTTTCTGAAGCAAAGCTGCCTGGTTCCTTCTAAGGTGAGGCGCTATACACAGTAGCCTATATTATTAACTTATCTCCAATTGTTGCCTTGAATGCAGATGTTCCTGACAGGCTATAGTTGGAAAAGATGTGTCTTACGATCATTTGCGGGTATTTGGGTGCAAAGCGTTTGTACATATACCCAAGGATGAGAGGTCCAAGTTAGACATCAAGACCAAACAATGCATTTTCATCGCCTATGGGCAGGATGAGTTTGGCTGCAGGCTATATGATCCTGTTGCAAAGAAGCTGGTTAGAAGTCGTGATGTGGTCTTTATGGAAGACCAAACCATTGAACACATCGACAAAGCCAAAGTATCAGAAACTCAGAGTTCTGATACTCGGCATTTAGATCCAGTTCCTGTTTCACATACGCCAAGTGTAGATGACACCAATGACCATGGTGGTGCTCCAGTTGATGTTCAAGATAATCAGGCTGAGGGAGAACATGAAGCTGTTGAAGACATTGATGTTTTGTCAGAGGCTAATGATATTCAGCAGGAGGTTCCTAGTGAGGAACCAGCAGTTTCATTGAGACGGAGTTCGAGAGATCGTCAACCCTCCACTCGATATTCATTAGATGAGTACGTACTCCTCACTAACGAGGGAGAACCTGAGAGCTACACAAAGGCAGCTGAAAGTGAAGAGAATGCAGAGTGGATTGTAACTATGAAGGATGAGATGAAATCCTTACAAGACAACCACACTTTTGAGCTGATAAGATTACCTAAGGGCAGACAAGCTTTGAAGAATCAGTGGATATACAGGGTGAAGTATGAAAGTAACACTTCATGACCACGATACAAAGCTAGACTTGTCGTAAAAGGCTTTGGTCAAAGAAAATGTGTCGATTTTGAGGAGATATTTTCTCTTGTTGTTAAAATGTCTTCAATCTGAGTTGTATTGGGTTTGGCCTCAAACCTTGATTTGGAGGTTGAGCAGATGGATGTGAAGACAACGTTCCTCCATGGTGACTTAGAGGAGGAGATATATATGGAGCAGTCAGAAGGGTTTGTTGCTAAAGGTAAAGAGAAGTATGTCTGCAAGCTGAAGAAGAGTCTGTATGACTTAAAGCAGGCTCCCAGACAGTGGTACAAGAAGTTCGAGCAATTCATAACCCAACAGGGTTATAGAAAGACTACTTCAGATCACTATGTGTTTGTGTGGAGATTCTCAGAAGATGATTTCGTCATCTTGCTACTCTATGTCGACGATATGCTTATTGTTGGAAGAAGCTCTTCAAGGATCAGTCAGTTAAAGGAGCTAAACAAAGTCTTTGCTATGAAAGACTTGGGACTCGCGAGACAGATTCTCAGGATTTCTATCATTCTTGACAGGAGGAATAAGCAGTTATGGCTGTCTCAGGAGAAGTACATAGAAAAGGTACTTCAACGATTTCACATGGATAAAGCTAAAGTGGTTAGTACACCTTTTGCTACTCATTTTAAGCTTAGTAAGAATCAAGTACCAACAAGTGATGCTAAGAAGGAATACATGCAAGATGTTCCTTATGCTTCAGCTGTTGGCAGTCTTATGTATGCCATGGTATGCACCAGACCAGACATTGCATATGCAGTTGGTACAGTGAGTCATTTTTTATCAAATCCAGGAAAAGAACATTGGAATGCAGTGAAGTGGATATTGAGATATCTACGTGGTACTTCCAATTTGTGTTTGGGATTTGGCACTGGCAAGCCCGTGCTTGAGGGCTACACTGATTCAGATATGACTGGTGATATTGACACGAGGAAGTCTACTTCAGGCTACTTGATTACTTTTGCAGGGGGAGCTGTGTCATGGCAATCAAAGCTACAGAAGTGTATTGCCTTAGCTACAACAGAGGCTGAGTTTATTGCTGTGATAGAAGCATGCAAAGAGTTATTATGAATGAAGAAGTTCGTAAACGAACTTGACTTTATGCAGAAGAGGTATGCGTTATTTTGCGACAGTCAAAGTGCTATACACCTTAGCAAGAATTCTATTTTTCGTGGAAGGTAAAAGCACATTGATGTTCGGTATCATTGGATACGTAATATTTTGGACTCGAAGTTGTTAGAGCTTGAGAAGATTCATACTGACGATAATAGTTCGGATATGATGACAAAAGCATTATCTTGGAGCAAGTTCGAGATTTGCAGATAATTGGCCGGGATGGGCTTTTGCTAAAAGTATATACGTGAAGAAACCTCCTTTAGTTAATGGGCCTCGAGGGGGAGATTTGTTGGTCCAACCCTATTTTCAGGCGGCCACCGACTTCAACCATGGCGGCGCCGCAGTTAGCTGCCGCTGGTTTCAACTGTGGCGGGCGCCGCAGTAGCTGCCGACTTTAACAGCGGCAAGCGCCGCGTCGGCCACTGGCCATTGACCTCTGTAAAAGTATTGAAAATTACAGCAAAAAAATCCCTATAAATAGGGATACCAAGAGGGCAAGGATAACATACCATTCCTCTGTAAATCCGGTGTCTTCTTCTCTGTAAATCCCTTCATTTTATAGTGAAATCATTCTTCCTCCCGTGGACGTAGGCTTATTGGCCGAACCACGTTAAAATCGGTGTTTGTGTGTATGTGATCTTGGGCGGGGATTGAAAATCCCCAACACATATCGATGGTTAAGATCAATTTTCTTAATAGACGCATGCAATATGCTCATCAATTCCACTATTTCATCTCTTATGTCATGTATTTGTTCAGTTTCCAAGGCTCAATCATCCCTTAATCAGGTCGATCTAAGTTATTGGATAATATTTTAAAGATTTGATCTGTATATGTGATCAGATCAAGATTTTGATGCTAAATTCATGTCCGCATTGTCATGACGATTCCAATAGACGTTTCAGATCAAAATATGAACCCATGTAGCCTCCAGAATTGTCAAATCATTGTTTCAGGTCACTTTTAATGGTTTGGATTAAAATATAGGTTGGGACGTGAGAAAAACGGCATCCCTGGGACGCACATCGTTTGGGCTGCGTACGTGTGCATCTCGGTTACCAGGATGCATGCACGTGCATCCCGATCGCTAGGACGCCTGAACATCCCGTCCCAGTGAGACCGTCACCTGCTGTGCGCATACGCATGCGGTCACACTGCATGTGTGCCCAGTCGTGCTTTGTGTTGTGTTCCCTGGTGCGTTGGCCAGGCTGTGTCCTAGGTGAGATGTCCATCGGGGACAATGAGCCTAGACCGTCTGTCCAGGTTCGGCTTGATCTACGATTCACATCTTCACTAAATTCCACTGTTTTCTTGTTTATAAGGGTTTGGGGCCAGAAACACAATGAATGGCTTAGATCATCCATCAGGCCCGTTCATGGTGTGTTTTTTCTGATTAGTTGGTCCCTGTTTACCATCAGTTCGGTAGGCCCAGGGACAAAAAGAAGAGAAAGATTTGGTGGCCGGGAAACCGCTCACAGTAGAAAGGGAAAATGGTGCACTGACAACGTGTCGGCTATGCTGTTGGTGCAGTCCGAGGGAAGAAGGATTGGAGGAAAAAAGGGGGCGAGGGAATCAGGCATCATCGGTCGTCGTCTCCGGCGCCTTCTCGTCAAACGGAACTGTGGTGGAAAATTGAAGGGGAGATTAAATGCAGGGAGCGCATTCAAAGCCCCCATTTCATGTTTTTTTTTTTTTTTTTGTATTAAATGCAAAATGATTTCCAGCATCTATTGCTGGTAATCACCCAGGCAATGATGGTCGTCAGTTTGTGAATTTTTGTGCCTTGTCAATGGGCCCCATATGATAATTACCATTCTACCTTTTTATATTTAATTTATTAAAATATTTTAATTAAAATAATTAGAAGATTTTTGTTCGGACTTCGATTTTAATATTTTTAGTACTATTGAATTTCATTTCTTACGTACCCTCCAAATATTAATGTTTTAACCAGTGAATCCCTCTCTACAAATTTTTAATTTTTTAAGCTTAACTTTCACAAAATTTTAGAAAATTAATAATTATGTATTTATATATTTCTCCAAAATATCGAGTATTACACCCCAACCCCAGCAAATGCCTCCTCCGATAGATCCTCACCCCTACTCGGCTATCATTAGTGCTGCTGCCCTAACCGATTGATAGGTATCCAATCCTCCCCACCTGACGCTGCTTACCTTCCTTTCCCCTGTGCCCCCTTGGTGATCATCGACTCCATCACCTTCCCCCCCCCCCCCCCCATGGCGTTCTCGTCCCCACCACCCTAATCCCTAATTGTTGGTGGCCCCCCGCCAAGGACAACACGCCCCTGCCCCTTATTTCTGACAGCTGCCTCTCTCCTTTAGTCGTAGTCTCTGTTTTTTGACACATTCTTTGGGAATCTTATGTTTATTTGACGTTCCTTAGGCAAAGCTAATATTGAAATTTTGTAAAAAGTAACAGAGAAGGAAGACGAGACCAAACATAATGACAAATTTACAAAATTAAAAAATATTAGATATATATGCAACAATCTAAAAAATATAATGGTATTTTGGCCAAAAAAACCTATTATGGAATGTGGCCTACAGAGTGCAGGCTCTGCAAGTATCTTTGTCTGCCCGTGTAAACTTCTTTTTATTCGAGCAGACAGCACCATCTCTCTCACCAGAAACGGCATCAGCTTCGAACTTCAACCACTAGAACTGAATTACGGAAGTTTCCTCTTCCCCTCAAACAACTTCCTCCTACCAATACGGATGGATGATTCGCCGCTTCCAATCTCACAAAAATCCGTCTGATTTTGAACTGACCCAAATTTTCATCGTTTTTGAGATGGCAAGTACGAGTTCACCCTCATTCATCTTCTCCAGATTCGACTTTCCCGTTAAAAAATCCCCAAACAAGAGTAAAATCACAGCACCTATTCATTTGAGTCCAGTCCGTAATAGAAGATGCATTTCATCAATAATTTCTCCATCTTCTCGGCTTCATTCAAGTGGGTCTCTTTTCTTTCCCTGTTTAGCGGCTTCTGTGAGTGACCCAAGTTCAGACAACGTCTCCAATCAGACAGTGGACTCGGAGATCTCACAACCTCAAGTTAAAACTGGGTAACAGTTACTTTTTCTGCCTTTTGGTTGTTTAGAAATCTGTTGATTGTTTTGGTAGGAATTACGGGCGGTTCAATTGCCGGGGAGAAAGTGGCTCTTTGGATAGTTTTTAACGTAGAAAGGATGGAGCTTTGGGTTTGAAGAGTTTTTTAACTCCCTCTATGTGTGAAAGAACTTTCGAGGGACACAAAATCTTAAGAGTGTACCCTGTTGATTCTCTATTGGGTCTCTTGAGGTATAGAGTAAAACCTTTAGTATGTCCAGTTCCCTATGGTTTCTGCATATGTTTGAATGATTCTTTGTAGTCTTTGAAGTATTTTGAACCATTTGGTGTTGTAGCATAGCTAATATGTATGTCCCAGATCAGCCAGTGTCGAAAACAATATACATTGCTAGCCTCTGTCTTTCACACTGGGTTGTTATTACAGTAAACAATTTGGAAACGTAAATGCCTTTCTTTCCAGAAATCTCATTCTAAAGGCTCCGAGTAATACACACTGACATCTAATCTGGAGCTAATTAGCACGATCATATTGATATTGGAGAAACTGATACTCTTTTAGCTGCCCTTCCTTCTTTTAATTGGTTTGTTGATGCTCCTTGCTGAGCAGATAATCATTTATTTTGTTCTCAGGTGATAGTATTAGAGACTATGTGGAACCCCCTGTTTAACATTTGATATTGGTTTATACTATCTTTCAGTATCTGGAACTGGCGAGGCTATCGTATCCGCTATCAGTTTGCTGGAGATGATGGGCCGGCAGTAGTTTTAGTTCATGGTTTTGGGGCTAACAGGTGGACATCATGTAAACTTTGCTTCTCATTAGCAAACAGCATTTTTAGATAGGTATTATATGTACATATTCTTTTTGTGAGCTTTGCAGAAATTCATTGATGAATGATATTTCCTTTCCTTCTTCTATTTATTTTTAATTTTCTATGAATTTTTTGTTTATTTTCATTAAGAAATTTCTTGAAGTCTTCCTTTCTTATATTTATTCCATTTTGAGAATATAATCATATCTTGTCATTTAGGCCAAAGCATCTATTTGTGTAGACAATAACAAACTAGTATTGATAGAAGCATGATGAATTGATAACCAAGTGAGAAATTTAAGAGAGCTTAGCTGCATACTTGTCCAAAGGTTGTGCCTAATGATTACCGCTACCATTTTCTAAAGTAGGGTGATACTTTTGTGAAGATTTTCACCCATTGGGAGCCATGAAATATGTGATTTTCAATTTAATCTTATTATCTCAATTGAGTTGCCACTGCTTGTAGTAAAAATGAAGTACTTGAATGGCCATTCAAATTGAACGAGGAATTTTCTTGAACCTCTAGCTAAATCTTGTTAACTTGGTAATTTACAGGGTATAAGAAGAGTCGAATTAATTCAGATAAAATCTGAATATGGAACAACTTTTGTGAGCCTGTCTATACATAATGCTTCAGCATTATCAGAATCTTGAATTCTGTAAAATGGACACCAGCTACATGAAATCTTAGTACATAAACATGAGAATAGACACATTCATCTATGTATGTGTCATTCCTCCTGTAATTAAATTAAAGGATGAACTTTGTTCCTATAGGGTAATCTTTTGGATCTTCTTAAGAATGAAAAAATGGAGAGAGAATTTGTTGGGGGTTAAACCAGGTATAATACTTGGTTGGAGGTTCATGCACCTCACATAGATCTGTGCACCACTCTACTTGAGTTGCAAAGAAAACTTGTCCTGGAGGGGAAATTCATCAAATTAGATTTGGGCTTCTCGTCATACCAAAAGGCCTTGGAGATTGCACTATTTCAAATGAAATAATTGATGTTTGTTGAGATCTGAATACTCCTTTTTGCCTCAAAGTTAGAGAGGCAAATGTCATAGCTGAGAGTCTGTGGAGAGGAAGGGGCTAGTGTGGTACAAATTCTGTACTTTCCACATCCAGTAGGCTTCTTTTAGTTTCTCAAAAAGAAAGGTGATGCGAGGGATTAATTAATGCAAGAAGAAAATAACCTTGTTCCAGTTGATTAATTTTCTAAACCTCTTCAATGAATTATGCCTCAGCATCACAATTTGCTCCATGAATTCTTCAGTCTTATATTATGAAAACTTTTAACATATGGATCAGTTTCTGAGAAAGAAAGGCAATACAAGGGATTAATTTATTCATCATCGTCAAGATCTTGTTCCTATTAGGGCTCAGTAAGGGATTAATTTATTGCAAGAAGTAAATAACTTGTTATAGTTGATTAATTTTCTGAACATCTTCAATTAATTCTCTGAACCCCTTCAGTCTTATATTATCAAACCTGTTAACATATGCATCTTCAACTTGCCTATTGTTGTAATTGGAGTAGTCTTCTACACCCTTCCTTCGGTTGAAATGCATGTTTCTCAATGAACACATGGTGAGATAATATTTAGAAACTACAAGCCAATGAGGTCACTGAGCATGCCTTGCATTTATCAATATTACCAGAATTTGTAAAAGATAATTGAAAATGCAGAAATATGTGAAACTAAGATTACAGAAGGTTAGCCTTCGATGTTGGAGTTTAGTATTTCGCATACTTAGAGACAGTAGGCAATCATAATATGATCTGGAATCATAAACTTTAGACTTCACATTATCATATTTTCTGAACTCTTTTTCAATATTCTGCATTCTTTACAAAATCATAATATTGGGGATGCTTGCTCTGTAATGAAATGAATGTCTAGTTTTTATGACTTCTTACTTCTAATCTGTTCAGTGTCTATTTTAGCCTCCGTAGAATACCTTGTGATTCCTTTTATCTTATTTTTAACAGTGATCATTGGAGGAAAAACCTTCCTTTTCTGTCAAAGTCACATAGGGTTTATTCAATTGATCTTATTGGTTATGGTTATTCTGATAAACCAAATCCACGTGGTTTTGGGGACAACCTCTTTTATACATTTGAGACATGGGCTACTCAGTTGAATGAGTTTTGTGTTGAAGTGGTTAAAGATGAAGCATTCTTTATATGCAACTCCATTGGAGGTAACTTCTATTTCTATGTTTTGTTGTATATGTAAAAGTTAAAGTTATTTTCTGGTTCTGATTCTTGGCTGCATTCTGTTGTCATTGCATGGTTCATCATCTTCAAGGAGCTCCCTCCTTGATTCTGTCAAGATGGAGAAATCATGATGCCCTTCACATTCTAATATTATTCAAATAGGCATGGCGAATTAGAATGTTTGCATCTGATTTTAGTTGCATCTCTGCCATCTTCACCCTGTATCTTTCTGAAGTTCCAAAACCATTTCTATGTTTAGCTCTTTCGGTTTTCATTCTGAACTCTGTGCTTTTGGACAGGACTTGTTGGCCTCCAAGCAGCCATTACAGAGCCTCGGATATGTAAGGGTATTCTCCTTCTTAATATTTCATTGCGCATGCTTCATATTAAGAAGCAACCTCCGTATGGAAGACCTTTTATTAGATCATTTCAGAATCTGTTAAGGTAAACTGCAGCTTGCTGCTTTTATGTTTTTTCATTTAGAGATGTCTGAGCTATTTACAATATTATTGGACCCTACATTGGGTAGATTTATACAAGTTGAGAATTGCAGGAATACTGCGGCAGGGAAACTTTTTTTCAAAGCTGTTGCCACACCAAAATCTGTAAAAAGTATCCTTTGCCAGGTATTCCTCTGTCCAACATTCTGGAGTTGTGAGCTCCTATTTTATCATTTGACATCAAGGTCACTTAAGATGTGTGAAGCTATTTGAATCCATGTAGTACATTGAGCTTTGGATCTTCTGATGTTATGTTCAACAAAAATGAAGAAATTGATGAGACTCCCAATTCAGTATGAATATTTGGGTATATCATGTTCAGACCAAGTCAGTTTTTCATTCTTCAAACCATTGTGTATAACACAGGCTAATATTGAGAGCCTATGGAGTCACAGCCAGCCTACTAGATGTCTTTGGACAGAGTTTTAGGGAAATAGATGAAAAATATGTGTATTGTGGATGTAAGGATGGTCAACCCCAGAAGTAGTGAAGTATATGAAACATTTAAATATAGAAAGCAACCAAAAGAGAAATGAAAGTACGCCTCTATAAACAACATGGCTGATACCCTCTTTGCTCACCACGTTGGTCAATTAGGTACATCATGTCAAAAGGAAGGATGCCATTACAAATTAAAAGACTTGGTGAAAGATCATTAGTATACTGATTCCTTCAAAAGCAGCAACCGTGCCATATGTCTACTTTCTGCTACTAAGACCTTTATGCAGAAAACTGAAAGTAAAAATTAAAAATATTGAAACTTGGAATCAAAATAACGACAACAACAAAAAACTGAAAATAAAACTTCATGGCCAATACCCTCTTTGATCATCATGTTGGTTGTCAAAAAGAAGGAAGTCATTATCAATTAATAGATCCTTAGCATACTGATTCCTTCAAAAGCAACAAGCACGCCATATGTCTATTTTCTGCCATGAAGACCTTCATGCAGAAAACTGAACGTAAAAATTAAAAATATTGAAACTTGGAACCAAAATAATAACAACAACAAAAAACTGAAAATAGAACTTCAAGAATATTGGTTGAATGAATAGCAATTATAAATTATTAAAATTATGAACTAAATAACCAAAATTGTTAAAAATTGTGAGTATTTGGAGTAAAAATGTTTAGAAATTGCAGGCTATGCATTGAACATTATTGCAGGCTATGCATTGAACATTTGTACAGTTGCTTTGAATTTTAATTTGACATGCAATGGCATGCATTATGGAATGGCATTTGGGTATCACCACATGGATTGGTAGGTTTAGGATCCTAGTAGCTTGCTTAGTGTGGCATAGTAATGGAAGGAAAGAGAGGATTGCTCATAAAGGGAAACTTAATCCTTCACCATATGCATTGACGGACCTAATGTCAGAAGCTTATTCAATAAGGTTCGATCAAAGATCTTCACAAAATCATGAAACGCAGTTATTCATGTTTGACTGGTTCTGCAATCAACAATCTACGGGCAATTAATAGATGCGTCTAAGAATAACACATGCGAGATAGAGTTGAAGCTTGGAAACTACAATGCTGATATGTTGGTTATGTATTGTAACACACAAAATAAATCATAAGAAGAGAACATCAATTGTGGAACTATCACTATAAATGTAAATTTATCTAGCATTAACAGGGTGAACTCCATTCTTATTGTCTCGCCTACATCTTTTTCAATAAGAAGTAGGTATCACATTTGGACAGGAAGGTGGTTTATGATTATTGATTTCTCCCCCCCCACCCTAGTTGTTCTGACTGGTTCTTGTAAATGGGTTTCAGTGTTACTATGACACATCCCAGGTCACAGATGAGCTAGTTCAGAAGATCCTGCAGCCGGGACTTGAGCCAGGAGCTGCTGACGTGTTTCTCGATTTCATTTGTTACTCTGCTGGTCCTCTGCCTGAGGAACTTATCCCCAGAGTTAAGGTTAAAAGTCACCCCACTGCGATCATAAGTTCAATTACATGCAGTTTTCCTGTAATATGATAGTTAATGTTTTCCTGTTTTCTTTCAGTGCCCAGTACTGGTGGCATGGGGAGATAAGGACCCATGGGAGCCCATTGAGCTTGGAAAAGCATATGGAGATTTTGGTACAGTAGAGAACTTTGTTGTCCTTCCAAATGTTGGCCACTGCCCACAGGTTCGTTTTCAACTGTCTCAGCATTGTTTTGTGATACTTGTTTCTTACGGAGGCAAGGAAAAAATCACATGTGGGTCCAGAGATTTGATAATCCAAACCAGTCATCTTATACAACACTAAGGAAGGCTGTGCACCAAAAATTTTCTGTATCCGATGGTCTTAGCCACTATTCTTGAGTTAGTAAAATCTTAGCAATTAGGAGGATTTAAGATCAAGCATTTTGGAGTATCAAGCATCTGGACTGTGACTCAAGAATGTTGAATGATTCGATTGCTAACCGTATGGGCCTGACATGGTACCAGTGGTACCCTGTGCAGACACCATGTTGTATCTCTTCTTTTGGTATCTAATTTCTGACTGCTGCTCTCCATGTCCCAAAGGACGAGGCGCCGGATCTTGTGAACCCGCTTGTTGAATCATTTGTGGCACGCCATTCCAAAGCAGAAAGCTAGCACTTAGTCAAGAACTATTCTGATAATGAGATCATGGCTTCTCAATGCTCCAAAGACAGTAAAACCTTAAGGGTTTGGATCAAAATATCAAACTCAATTTGTAGAACTTCGAATTTAACAGAAAGAATCTCTTGATGTGCTTATTTGATCAATTGGATTACAGTCCAACATGATTCAACACTGATTGTAAAGTGGATACTTCAGTAATCATTCATTTGATTCTATTTGGTGTTTCCAAGATGCTTGATTTCTGTGTCAGTAGCAGTATTTGCCGCATTCTGGTGTCGTCCTATGTGTGCTCTGACCTGCATTCTTGTTTAGGAGGAAATTTACAAGCTGCAGTGAAAAACAAGAGGAGCTGGTAGTAGCATGAGGAAGAGAAAATCAATAGCCACTAACTCAATCCACTTAATTCGAGCCTTAATGGTGCACCAAATTTTAGAACCAATTTGGAAATCCTAGGCTCCTGTTTTTTGTGGCCTCTAAACGGACGGTTGGAAATACTAATTCACTTGCCTGCATCCATGAAGAATCACTCAACAAATCAAAGGCTCAGAGTCATACAATAGACGGGAGGTGACTGCATGCCTGCCTTAGCATGGAGATGGCTAGCAAGAATGAAAAATGCGCATCCACCTATGGCTTGCAAGATTCAACTCCTTTCTTTCTTGATGCTCTGTGAATGCTTTGATCTTTCATGCAAAGACCACGCTTAGGGATTGATTGTACGTCAAATAAATAAAAAGAGCTCTTTTTCCCTTCTAGCTTTGGGATTTCCTCTGCAACAAGGCAAGGCCTAAAGAGGCATCTCATCTCGTGCCTCAAACATGACTCTTGTTATCTTGTTATTGTTGCAATTTAACCCATCCATGCCAACCACCCTCCTAATATTATGGGTAGTTTCTACAAAACATTGAACCAATGACGTATACAATATTTGAATTCTTGATGTAGATGCTAGATAGTTGGTTCTTATCCTTCAGAGAATACGAGTGTAATAGGGACATCCATTAACAAAAGGATTACCCTAAGATGATCATCTCATGGCTATTGAGAGCGAATCAAATCAGATTATAGTAATATCGGGTCATTTTTCTTAAGCTGTATCTGTCCTTATCCCTCGTTAATAGCTCTCAACGGCTAATGTCAAAAGCATCTTTTTTCACAAATATAAAATTGGAATTTTCTTCTTCTTCTTCTTTATTTTTTTTTCACTGATCAGCCAGGCCATGTTGACATGAAGGATACGTGATTAGGCGAACAACTCCAAGTCCAGTCGATAGGCCTTGATTACTGTCAACAAACCAGAATTTCAAGTGTCTTAGAAAGAGCAACTGGATCGTGCTTGACATAAAGCACACAAAAAGATTCAGTGGGGAGAGAGGATGTTTGAGTTCATCTGTCAATAGAGCTAGGGACCTTAAGATGCGGGGTATTTTCCTGTGTGGAAAGGTTTGTTCCTGACATTAATCTGCCAATTGATTTTTCTCATATCACTAGATCAAAGTAAGGGATTGGAAAACTTCTGCGACAACCTCAAAATAAACCCAAGTTCCTAATTCCTCAATCTCTATGATGCACATTAGAGTTTCAATATAAGTAATGAATTCAGCTTATTTTGTTAATCATTAGTACTTGATTTAATATTTATTGGTCATCGATATTTTCAATTTAATACTGGTTTGGAGTAGGACTAAATCAAGTGGATTGCCCCTCCACTCCCTTGTCTGACAAAATTCAGGTTATAGTTTAAGCTAGTGAAGTTATTTTATTGTGATTCGACATTACGTCCCGAGCATCCATTATTTAGATCCCAAATGCTGATCATCAGAGTTGAATCTCATCATGATGGGAAGGATAGTCAGTAGTTCTTTCTATACAGTAATATCAAACAAGAGACAAACTCGGAAATGCAATTAGTTACTTTCTTAGGAGATGTCGATGGAAATGCGAGTTCATACATCAAAGGGCAAAGGAAGTTGCCCGCAAATGAGAGTTTGATCAGCTGGAACAGGACTTTCAGCTGACAACTAAATTGCCAGATCGAAACAAGCAGTGAAAATCATGGCAAGCTGGAACTGCTTTCATTTCCAACGGTTTCCATGTGTTTTCTGCTCACCAAAGAGGTCCTTAGGGCAAAGATATCTTCAAGCTTCGATCTCCACTACCTAGCACATTTCTTCCATGGTTCAAAACCGGTCCACTGTGGTTGTGTCAAACCACCTCTCATACGAGCTCCCGGTGGTTCATTCAGCTGACCATATATTAGAGTTACTTTTGCCTCGTAGATAGAATGGAGTGGAGTCCACTAACTTTATTGCTTTCCATCTATACTCCCCTCTGAACAATGACTTGCAAAGGATGCTTAAAACAAACAAGGAATTCTTCTAACAGTCAATATGTAGGTCTCAATGAACTGTTTATCTAATTGGTGGGTTTCTTAGCCAATCCACAAATCTAGCCCACTAAATTCAGTTCCACTGACTAATCATAGTACAGATGTGTTCTTAGAGACAAGTATCCCTTTTCCCTAAAGTCCAATCTCTCACCTACTTACACTAGAAGAGACGTTAACAGTAGGCTCGACAAAACTCTCAAATTGAAGCAGATTCTTTACACCTTACAACCACAGACAGACCATTTTATACATCTCTTTCAGATATTCCACATTGGTGCCAAACATATTCCTCCAACCATAACAACAATTTGCTTGATTTCCATCTCTCCATTTATCAGTTGGATTCATCCAAAGAGCCTAGTGGAGACTCAAACATTGGTTGGATCTTCCCACTGATGATGGGACCAAGGACAGGGTCAAGAAAGGTGAATTACAAAGCTCCGGACGTTACAAATGCTAGGGGTGTTTCATCCATTTAACGGGCCAGCGAGGGCAAAAGTTGAATTTATAATTGTGTCCCTAGGGAAGATGGGGAAAAATGTTACATTGAGGATTAGTAATTTTACTGGGGAGCTATGGAGGGCTTACTTCTCAGAACATAGTAGTGAAAGATGGACAGACACTTCAGAGCTAGAGTTTGAAGGAGGAAATAAGGCTGCATCTTATACTTCATTGCATGGCCATGCCTTCTACTCAAAACCGGGGTTAGTTCTGCAAGGGAGTAACAACATTAGAATAAGAAATGATACTGCTAAAGGAAAGTTTAGCATGGATACAGGTGCCAGATAAGAAGAGGTTTCGGTGGTTGCCCCGCCATGGCTCAATAACATAAGGAAATGGGTCTGAGGATTATGTGTGATACTGCAGCTGAGATTCGGAAGGTGGACAAATTGCTTCCAGGGAGCTGAAATCTGAAGTGGAGGCGTGGATTAATGGCCTTCCAAAGGACTTCTGGGGAGGAAGGGCCTACAGGTCCTAATGTGAAGAACAATGAGAGGTGTAGGAAGCTCTCTCTTATGGAAGGTCTAGGAAAGGGGAGGACCACAAGGATCAATAGTACGCAGTCTTATCTTGCATTTTATAAGAAATTGTTTCTATTCCTTGAACCCGTAACCTCAAGGTCACACGACGACAATTCTATCATTACACCAAGACTCCTCTTCCGAAGAACAATTAGAGTGGAAATGAAATTTGAGGAGACTGTCAAGTAGAGATGCGTGAATCTCTTTGTATAAAAGCTGTAAATATATGTTGATTTGAATGTGAGCGTTTTCTGTTTCTTGTAAGAAGCAGCGAAGAGATGCCTGCGACCTGCCAACTTATGCGACAAAGGATGCATACTCTCTAGAGTGTAACACATGGTCCATCAAGGCACATCTACATATATGGGGGCATGCATGCATACACTTATACGTCTCTATGTATGTACCTCTTACTTTAGATGACAGATATTAAGATTAAAAACCTAAGTCCCAGAATGATAATGAGATTGTGTACCTTCTCTCTCTCTTATATGTGCGTACATGTGTGCATTTTTGCTTTTGTTAAGAGTGTGGAGCTTGCTTGGCTTGATTTTATTGTACCGTATCGAATTATGTTGCGCTACAAACAAAGGGTCCAGGAACAAAAAGGTAAGAGATCAGTTTGTTGGGAGCAAGGGCATAGCCCTGGCCTTAAAATAGAGGTAGAAATTTTTTTTCTATTTGTAATAAATGGGCAATTGTATCTTTTGCTGGTGAAACTGGTGCGAATACGCAGACGTACTTCAATTCAGAGAAAACTACATAAATTTGTGCATTCTTCCTTGATTCTTGTTCTTATTTTCACAATCTCCGTAGCATGTTGCAAGAAGTCTCATAAGTGACCTGAATGATTAGATGATTCCCTCCTGGTAACATATGGATTAGACTGTTGTTATACAAGGCTTGTAACCTAGCAAAGGAACTTCTTGCACAGTAGCGCAAGGAGCCTCTCCTGTTCCTAGGTCACAGCTGGTTCAAGGCTGGTCATGAGGTTGCCTGTCCAATCAGCATGCTTTCTGGACTACACTCAAAATTGGAGCAATCAGAAGAATTGGGTCGGATCATCCAAAAGTGGCAAAGAGCCACGATACATGGCTATACTTGATGAGAAATGATGACGTCCAAAGGTAGCGGACAAGCCAAGTTCCATAACTATTTGCTTGCTAAAAGAAGATAAAATTTTCCTCTTTAGATTGTTTGAGGAGAAGATATGGTTTTGCAAGCATCCAATTACTTGTAATTAAGGATGTTGAACCAAGGAGAAACCTAATTACTACAGATACTCTGTGTGTTAATTTATGGAGGTTGACGTGAACCCAAATTTAGAATGTCCATACAGATTGCACGCTGTTTGGTTTCTATTGCAAGCTATGCTTTGTAGGTTGGATTGGAGATGTAGACTATTTCTTACCCTTGACGGGCAAATTTCAAGTGGCTCATGTAGTATTTGTGATCTTATCTTTCTGGTTTTAGTTGGAAGGATGAATTTATTTATCACCCTTCTTTCTCTGATTTGACATTATCTGATGACTCTCCGATTTCTTGCCTGGGCAGAGAGAGATGGTGACAGATGCAGGGAGAAAAAGGGTGCCCAACTGATCACGTAGCTAAAATCATCCAATGGTCATAAATTTTAGTATCTAACCAATCTAAGGGAAGCCTAGCAACATAGGTTAGTCAGGTAATCCAAAAGTAGGGCTTAGTTTGCGGGGTTTGTAGAGTCAGTCCCGAAACTTAGATCGTAAGAAAGTCAATGCCCTTCTTTTTTCATACATGATATATAGATTTATATTCACCATACAAAAAACAGATAATCTATTAGAACGATCCTGACTACTTGTTTTGGTCCTTTAAAAAAATAGTGAAAATACTTCTTTTGGTCCTTTAAAAAAATAGTGAAAAATAATAATAATTGACGATCACTATTTTTTGCTTCTGAAGACATAGGCTAAAAGCATCCAATGAATATAAAATTTGATCTCTAACTTGTCCTAACTATTTTAAATACAATGAGAAGCTTATATCTATAAAACAAAGTTTCTACGCCTATAAAAAATGGGGTGTGAACTTCTCTATCTTTCTAGAAATTTTGAAATATTAAACGTGGAGTAGATAGGTCTTCCCCAAGCACATGCTGGCCTCATATTTTAGTGATCGGAGACAGTCCTCTCCTTCAAAATATCTTTGATGGGCCCAAAATCTCATATATTGGGTTATCCTAATCCTTATCCTTTTAGGGTTTTTGGAGTTAAAAGATAGAAGGTAAATTTGTTTTATTTTAGGTCAAATCTGCTTTAGTCACCTCCAACTACGGGGTAATATGAGTCACCCCTTTAGACCAAAAGACCACCTTACCGTGTATTTTTTATGCCTCCCTCTATTCTCAAGATGTCCATCTTACCACTGAATAAAATCTCAAATGAGATTTGGGTTTGAGAAATTGGATACATATAAAGTCATTAGCTAGTACTTCTCATGATCTCCTTACCACTGTTTTATCCATGGTTTAAATCGACTTTAACTCATTTGATTTAAAAGAGCAGCTGGTGCATTAAAGCTCCTGCATATGTAGGGTCGAGAAAGGGGCGGATCACAGGGGTCTATACTATAGTACACTATTTTATCTTGTAATTTTTTTAAGAGGCCATTCTCATGCCTTAGACCTCAATGTCACACTATGAAAATTCTACCTTTGTGTTAAGACTCTCTTCATTTAATTTCAAGACAAATGACAGAAATATTAAGTTTTGTTACAAAGAGAGAGAGAAACAAAGCGTCAATGCTAAATCCTAAATCCTAAAGAAGAGGAAAAGAGAGCCATTCAAACTAGAGAATATACATGGGAAAAGAGAGAAAATTAGTGTATTCAAGAAATTCTAACATACAAAGTAAGGCTGCATACTATAGGCCCTTATGGTCCGCCCCTTCTCCAGACCTGCATAGGCGGGAGCTTCGTGCACTGAAACTGCCCCCCACCCCCAAAGAAATTCTAACATCTTCAACTCCTAGCTTTCTCTACAACATTGGTTGAAGAGGAAAAATTCAGAGCTTTTGAATAATGGAAAAGAGGAGCAAGTAGAGGAACAAAATGCCTTGATAATCTGCAGAAGATGTGCAAGAGTATTTCTTCTAACCTGCCCCATGCATGGCTAGAAAATGACTCTTCGTTGATATGGCCATCTGTCTGCTTTCATGGAAGGCCTTAGAGCACCGTTAAAACTTTCTGAGTATTTTCTTTGCAATAATGGTCAGAAATCTAGAGGAAGGGCAGCAGACAACCGATAGTCTCTGCTAGATTTCATGCTTAGAAACCAGCTGCTGGGTTTCACGGGAACGAAAAAGGTTAGAAGAAAACCCCAAAATCCAATATCTCAGGTCAGTTTCATTCTAGGGCCAAAATGGACATCTCAAGACTGGAGAGGGTGAAAATAAACTACCGCAGGAACTCAAATTAGCCCCTAATGCCAAGGGGCCATAACAGATTTTCCCTTTGTTTTATGACAATCTATTTTACAAGTTAAGAGACCCAAGAAACGCAAGGGTTTGGATGATCCAATGGATGAGATTCTTTGGTCATGCCACAAAGAAAATGCACTACTTTGATCAATGAAATATGAGGGCATATGTGCTTAGTGGAGCCTTTGTGGTCTGTCTCTTGCAAAAAGACAATATAAGGCTACATACTATAGGTTCTTGTAGTCTGTCCTTTTCTCAGATCCCGCGTAAGCAGGAGCTTCATGCACTTGGAGCTTCCCATTTTATGTATTTAGTGGGGCCGAACAATTTGCTCCACGATTAGATCATGGAACATCATATACCTTACGGAGAAAAAAACAAAAAATACAAAAAACAAAAACAAAGTTAGAGTGCATGATTGACCAAGGATCACGGAGAAACGTTTTCCTTAATTTATGTCTCCCAATGTTTTGTCCATGTAATTACAAATTATGGTCCTAGCACACGTTTCTTTGATGGCTAGACCATGTGAATGTATGAGTAATATCATTGGATTACTTAAAACAGACAAGGACTACTTGTTTTGTTTCGAGGAGTGTTAAAAGTAGGGCTGTGGTTTTTGTCGAAATGGAATCGCATTACTTTTTCTTTTTATTTATTATAAATAATTTTATAATTCGATATAATATGCCCAATTTTAACCAGCATTTTTGTGTTTTACTTCCTCTAACTCTTCCTCAGCCAGGCTTAGGCAGATAAGAGACACCCCATGCTAAGTTGCCGTGTGGTCCCCACTTTTGCATGACAAAGCCCTAACTTAAGTTGATCTGGCTCGCTCATCTCATCTCTCCTGCTAATTAGATGCATGCCCACTAGTAGAGAACCAGGAGGTTTTGATAGCTGTATAATCTGAAAATAAAATATACTTTTCGATCACGAGAAAGGGACAACTTAAAAACATTCACGATAAAAACACACTTTTGGGATGCTGAAGTTGTCCGATTGTTGTGATTTTTGACCTGCAAGACATCCAAAGATGCAGAGATCAGATGAACAACGAGTTGGATCAATCAAAGCTGGGCCCAGTAATGCAAAGGCAGGGTGCCACCTGACAACTTAACATGTGATCGGGCCCTACTGTAGCTTTCCCCTTCGTTTTTCGCTACCTGTCTGTGTGCCATCTGGTTGGATTCTCACCCAATTGCTCGTCACGCGCAGTTCAAATCACCAATCACAGTCAGTATTATGAAGTTTCTTGGAGACAGCCACAGCTTTCCCCTAAAGTCCAAACCTCTCACCAACTTAATTATACTAAAAGACTCGGTGGTAGCCTACGCCTGGTAGGCATGAAAAGAGTCTCAAATTAAAGAAGATTCCTCGCTCATTAGGACCAACCTTTCATGCAAAATAAATTTACTATTTACTTTTTGAAATGGTCAAATGTGCTAATAATGCCTGGGACCAGTTTATTGTCTCTCTTTCAGACAGTTCACATGGATGCCGAGCATATTCCAGCGACGATAAGAACTGCATGCTTCATATCCACCTTTTCATCACTCAGCTGAAATCCATTCAGAGACTCTCCAACAATGGGAAGTGCAACATCTGTATCCAGAGAAAAAGTACAGGCTTTGCCAGTTGATACAACCTTCAAGCTTCCATCTCCATTACCTTCTTGGCCACCAGGTGACTTTTCAGACTAAATGTCTGTTTCTTTTGGGGTGGGAGGTGTTTCTTCTTCTAGTCCTTGTATTTTGCTGAATTCCAACACCAGAACTGTGTTTTCTCTGCATGGGTTAATTTTCTTCTTATATTCCTCTACTCCTTCTATTGGGTGTTTGATCATTTGGACTGTTGGATTTTGAATTACAGGTGAAGGATTTGCCAAAGGACGAATAGATCTAGGAGGATTAGAAGTGTGTCAGATCTCTACTTTCACCAAGATTTGGGCTACCCACGAAGGAGGAGAGGACAACCTTGGTGCAACTTTTTTCAAACCTTCAGAAATACCTGCTGGGTTCTTCTCGCTTGGTTACTATTGCCAATCTAATAACAGGCCTCTCCGTGGGTGGGTTCTCGCCGGAAAGAGTGATTCGGCCGCCGGAGCACTTAAAGAACCGGTGGACTATACACTTATTTGGAGTAGCAAGTCTACGAAAATTAAGAAAGATGATGATGGCTACATTTGGCTGCCAATTCCACCGCAGGATTATCTCTCGGTGGGTTA
Organism: Warburgia ugandensis; assembly: GCA_035236585.1. Lineage (NCBI taxonomy): Eukaryota > Viridiplantae > Streptophyta > Magnoliopsida > Canellales > Canellaceae > Warburgia > Warburgia ugandensis. The sequence continues at coordinate 73,466,728 of CP141132.1, read as the reverse complement.
TGTAGTCACGAACTCACCGGAGAAGCCATCTCTTGATGAAGTCCGGTGTGTTCGTTCTGATCTCACCGATCAATGTGAGATGGATACATGGATATGGGGAACCGATAAGGCAAATAATTCAAATGGATTTAATGTCTACGGATCAAGACCCATCACCAGGGGGACCAAAGCTCTTGGTGTTTCTGTAGGCACATTTATAGCTCAAGTAAATGGGACTACTTCACCTGTATCCTTAACTTGTTTGAAGAATAAGGATTCCAACTTGACTTGTATGCCTAATCTCAGCCAAATTGAGGTGCTGGTGCAAGCTTACTCTCCAGGGATCTACTTTCATCCAGATGAAACCTACTTCCCTTCAACAGTGAGCTGGTACTTCACCAACGGCGCTCTTCTCTATAAACAAGGGGATCCCAACCCTACTCCAGTTGATCCAACCGGATCGAACCTTCCCCAAGGTGGTACAAACGACGGGTCGTGTTGGTTGGATCTTCCAGTTGATAGTGGGGCCAAAGAGAAGGTCAAGAAAGGCGATTTACAAAGCTCGGCTTGTTATTTACATGTGAAACCGATGTTAGGGGCCACATTCACCGATGTAGCAGTATGGGTATTTTATCCGTTCAATGGCGGAGCAACGGCAAAGGTTGGACCTGCAAATGTTGCTCTGGGGAAGATAGGACAACATGTTGCTGATTGGGAACATCTTACGTTGAGAATCAGTAATTTCACCGGCGAGCTTTGGAGTGTTTACTTCTCACAGCATAGTAAGGGAAAATGGGTAAATGCTTCCGAGTTAGAGTTTCAAGGAGGAAACAAGGCTGTGGCTTATGCTGCACTAAATGGCCACGCTTTCTATCCAAAACCAGGATCAGTTCTACAAGGCCGTGCCAAAGTTGGTCTAAGGAATGATGCTGCCAAAGGGAAATTTAGCACGGATGCAGGGGTGAGATTTGAATTGGTTTCGGTGGAGCACTTGGATTCGGTGGTCGAACCGCCGTGGCTGAATTATATGAGGAAATGGGGTCCAACGATTGAGTATGGCACTGCGGCAGCGGAGGAACTGCTTGATGGGCTTCCGCGTGAGCTGTTTGGGGAGGAAGGTCCGACTGGCCCCAAGGTGAAGAACAGTTGGAATGGGGACGAACCTTATTAAGGGTAGGCTTACAAAGACTTGCTTGATTTCTCTTTATAAAGATGTAAATGTTGGGTGCATTTATTTGTGATTAACCGTCCGGGTTCAAATTGCCTAATCCTTGGCAGTTGATTCACCATCTTTTGTCTTGGTTTGTAAGGGGTGTAGAGTTTGAAATTTGAGTTTTGTATAAAAGTTGTGTGGCCCACTTTTGATAGAATTCACAATATCCATCTACCATATGGCCCGTCTTCTTCTTGTACACTTTTAAATTAATTGTATGAGCACTTGTATTTAAGAATTGCAAAATAAAAAGGGCAGCCCCAGTGCACAAAGATTGTGCATATGCAGGGTCCGAGAAAGGGGTGGATCACAAGGGTCAATAGTATTCAGCCTTTTCTTGCATTTTGCAAGAGGTTGTTTTTATTTCTTGAACTCGTGACCTCAAGGTCACACAACGACAACTCTACAATTGCGCCAAGGCTCCCCTTCTATTTAAAAATTGCAAATACCATTATAAATGTGAAAGCATATGAACCGATAGACACACATGTTAGTTTCACTTTTATTCTGGCATTATACTCCATATGAGAACATATATGGATCTTAATATATTCTCATGTGGGCTCACTCTTAAATGAGGCCGTAAGATTTTGCAAATACCCTATTAATAAGCAAATACCTGTACACATGTTCAGGCTTACTTTGAACTGAATCATTTGTGGGCCAACTTTTATTTAAAAATTATAAATTTCCTGTTAATACGAGAATATATGAACCTTTACATACATACATACGTGCAATGGGGCTCACTTATCTTAAATTTTTGCAAGTACCCTCTTAATATGCAAATATATGAACCTGTGTTATCAATAGGTTTTGAGTAACACAAAGTTTTAAATTTTCAATTAACATAAGTAATACTTTGTCTCAAATTAACATGAGGGCGGCATATGAGTTCACAAGACACATAATTCAAAACGTAAGTACAACGACTATTGTCCTTGATAACGCTTTGTTGCATCATTATAATCCGCTGGTGACGCAACTGATCAACCACTTATTGCTCTCTAACACCCTCATATTACCCCTGACTTGGACCTTCATTTGCGGATCATCGTCTTCATCTTCTAGATAAGAAAGAAAATTTAGAAGATCAAAACAACAGGAATTAGGTAAAACAGATACATGTAGCAAAAACATATCCAGTTAAGTCCCGTAGTAAACAGAAATGCCAATATCTAGTTAAGAAAGAGAAACAAGTATGGGAAAGTTTTAAAAGTAGATGCACCAGAAACCAGGTGATTTTATCTTTCAAGACAAAGTGCCTAATAAGGCTCTTCAATACACCAAATTCACTTATACTTTTGCATTTACACCATAGGCCAAACGACCTGTAATTAAGAGAATCAATTCCTCATCATCCTAAGAGTTAGAGCTTAAAGTTCACCTAATTCATTATGTGACCACCTTTTCTTTAGTATTCATGCAGAAGATCATCATTCCAGTTTAAGGCCATGGACAACTTCTAGACTAGTACAAAACAGTGTTCTCTCCAGTTCACCAACTAAAGTACAAGCTTATCCATAACCAGAGAAGTGATCGGAGAGTTGAGAACAAGTATTGTGTGGTATTGAATCATCCATTTCATGCCCGGTTTTCTTGAGAAAATACACAGATTGTGTGAAGTACTACACTGTAGAGAAGGCAATCTTAGTAATTAAACAAGTGAAAAAGCCATTATATAAAGATATAGTGTTGTCGTTGTGTGACCTAGAGGTCATAGGTAAGGCGTGGACACAGCCTCTTGCAAAAATATAAGATAAGTGTCATGGACATGCGCTGCAAGGTCCGTGACCAAGGCCTACAGGCTCTAAGGAAGGCTTATTTAGCTCATGGACATGGCCTGAAAGACTGAGGCCCGTTGTTGAAGTTCTATAAATCAAGGCTTGGTTTCTGGAAGAGTCCTTGTAAATATCTAGAAAGAGGAAAATTCAAATATTTGTAGAAACTTTTAGAGAGAATTATAGAGTAGTCCTCAACCATTAAATGGTTGACACATGTAATAATGTGGACCATCCATTAAGGAGGTGGATGGAGGGAAACAACTATAAATAAGTGTAAGTTCCTCATTTGTAAGCAGATTATATTACTCAAGTGAAGAATATAGGTTTTATTTGAATAAGTCTTATCTTTTGAGTTCTCTCATTGCTTTTGTGAGTGAGTGTAGCCCAACAAGTGAGAGTAGGGGTAAAAGGCTGACTTGTGCCTAGTATGGGAGTTGTTTACAAGTGCTGCATAGGTTTAGCATAGGTGAAATTGCAATCTCGTGACATAACGCTATGTATAATAGACCCTCTGTGGTCAGCCTTTTCCTTGGACCCTGCATATGTGGGGGAGCTTCGTGCATCAGGCTGCCCTTATTTTTTTTTATAGAGATATGGATTTATACCTTGTGTGTTGGGCACAACTTTTCACTTATCCTGTATATGTCAAAGAGAAAAATTCATGTTATTACCTATATGCAATTATATGCATCTATGCATTGACACAGATGTAGTGTAGACATAACAACTACTGAAAAATCAGGTGAAATACACCCATGTATGTGAGCAATCCAAACAAACTAGAGGCAAAGATAAACACCTATAAGAAGCCATAAAATCCACTACATGATCAAGTAGTAGCTATGTCCATGAACTCGAACAATACCCGAACAAACTAAAAGGTACACAGACAAAGAAGGAGACGAGATTACTTTTCCTACCTCTGTTCAGGTGGTCAGTTTTTAGCAAGAAATTTTGATTGATTGCAAATGGGAATGTCGAAGCACAATAAAAAAAAATGTGGGGTCCAATCCCACTCAACAAAGAACAACTGCAGCCTTCAACCATTGCGGCCACCACTGCCATCGCGTTGTCAACATTTACGGTGACCGAATTCGGTTGCCAACGTCAACTGTGACGGCTGCCGCCATTGGCCATAGCCCAAGACTTTTGTGACAATTTTTTTGACATTTAAGCTCCAAAAATCCATATAAATAGGGAGGACCTGAAGATCGATGCAGAACCCCATTCCATGCATTCTCGTTTGTAAATAACTGGTAATACCCCTTGTAATTTCTGTTGTATTGTTATAGTAAAATTGCTCCTATCAGTGGATGTAGGCATCTTGGCCGAACTACGTTAAATCTGTGCCTCTTGTGAGTGTTGTGTTGGCGAATTATTCTGGGCGGAGCTAAAAACCCCAACAAGTCGTATCAGAGCAAAGTTCTACTGCAAAATAGAGGCAAAAAACGGAGTTGCAGCACCGGTAGGCGAGAGGAAGAAGAAAACTGTTTCTGCTAAAATAAGTGTTAAGTGTTTAATTTTGGTCAAAATTCCCCTAATTTAGCGTTCAATTAGATCATCTAACCGTTCAATTTTACAAAACTTAGCTTGATTTTGAATATAAATCCAATTGACCATCCAAACCTTAATTTGTCAAAATCAACGGTCAGATGATCATTAGAGTTCATTAGATGACTAATGTGCGGTTCAGATGATTCTAATTTAGTCTTTTCTTTTGCAGATCAACCAAAGGACGCAAGGATAGATACGAGTAAAAGATAACGGTGCAGATCATCTTAAAGGGCAATGGATGGACCAGATCACCCATGGAGATGGATGGAATATAAATCATGGACAAAATGGAAAGAACATGTAAAGGACAACTCCTTCCCCCACTTCTTTCTTTCCTTTTCTCTTTTCTTTCTTTTTCCTTTTCCTTTTTCCTTTTTCCCTTCCTTTTTCTCTTTTCTTTCTTTCCTTTTCCTTCTCCACTTTCTTTTTCCTTCTTTCCTTTTTCTTTTTCCCTTCCTCATTCTCACGTACCCAACTCTCTCTTCTCATCTTCCTCTGGACTTCTTCTTCTCTCACCATCCCTCTCTCTTGTTCTCACCCCCACCGGACAGGCCTGCATACTGCTCCTTCTCTTCAACCTTTGCCCCACTTCCCAAACGATTCTCTTCTTCTTTCTCTCATTCTCCTTCTATCTCCACTCTCTTCTTCATCTCTTTGTTCCTCTCTTTCACTCCAGCACCACTCCAACGCTGCATTGTCTCCCTATCTCTCCCTCACAACACAACTCCATCACTCTTCCCCCCTTCACCTCCTCCGTCCAACATACCATCACATATCACCGTTCCACCAATTGGTGTGAAACGGAACTAGTAGCACTCAACATCTAATCACCCCCCCCTCTCTCTCTCTCTCTCTCTCTCTCTCTCTCTCTCTCTCTCTCTCTCTCTCTCTCTCTCTCTCTCTCTCTCTCTCTCTCTCTCTCTCTCTCTCTCTCTCTCGTTTCTTCTTCTTCCGATCACACTCCCTCTCTGCGTCGCCGCATTGCCCCAGCTCTCTTCTCCTCTCTCCCTCTCTCAGCTTTCTATTCTCACTTTCCTTCTCCATTCTCCATTCTCCCTTGTCCCTGGTTCTCTCTTCTCTACCGCACCAAACCCAGAACACCAGCCAGCCAGACCAGTAGGCGTTCACCTATTGGCTAGTCATCGTATACCTCTCTTCTCCATGCTCCACCGCCCAGGCCCCTCTGTCTATCACTGCCCAATCCGAGCATCTTCACCAGACTGCCCAGATTTCCATCCTCGATCTCCCACTTTGGACCGCAAGCACTAGCATCTACTTCACTGGCCAAGCTTCAATCATCTGCTCCACGCACCTCTTCGCCGCCCAGAGAACCAGACGACGGCCCAGGCGTCGACTCCAACCTGTCCCGGGGAAGGAAACCGAAACGGGTTTCGCTCCCTCCTTCTTTCTCTCTTCTTCCCTTCTCCTCTCTTCCCTTTCTTCCTTCTCTTCTCCCTCCTTCGTTTCTTTCCTTCTCCATCGGGTTTCCTGGTTTTTCTCTTAAAAACCAGATTTTAACCAAAATTCCAGTTTTGCCCTCCCTCTTTAAAAGCAATTACAATTCTGGCCTTTTCTGTTAATTCCATCTGTGTCCCCAGTTTAATTCCATCTGTGTCCTGCTTTATTCCGGTTTTGTTTTATCTGCATTTTTCTTATCCAAGAACTGCCTAATCTGAGACAGATCAATCAAGGCCTAACCTCTTAACGGTTTAGCCTTAATCAAAACAAAATCCTCGATTTCTCCTTTGTTTCTTAACGGAATTCAAATTAATTTTACAGGTTCATTCTTAGGATATTCGTAGACATAACCAATGCTTCTGATCTTAGATCTGAAATCCAGAAATCAATCTGAGCCTTCCAAATCTTGAAATCACAATTTAGCCCAGATCTTGACCATTTTGAAGAATCTGTCAAATCCGACTGGTAGATCACTAATCAAGAACGGGTTGAAGATATCTGTAAAGGAGGATCAGCTTTTAGAAGACCAGAAGTGAAGATTTTGATGAAAATTGATCTAGGGAAGTAGTTTTTTCTCATTATTTGATTTTGTTTGTTTTCTTTAAGAACTGGAAATTCTGTATTTTTGAGAAGTTTATTAGATCTGAACATTGATTCTCATTTTAATAATTCCAATAATTGCGAGTGATTTATTTTTAATTTTAAATAATTAGATTTTATTGAAAACTCCATTTTAAATCAAGTCTTCGTGGGATCGACCCGTACTTGCATAAGCTACCCTACAATAGCCCGTGCACTTGCAGTAAAACAATCAACAATAAGCTACAATAAAAAACATCATCATCCTGCTACAGTAAGAGCGTCATCATCCTGCTACAGTATAAAAGCATAATCATTACTGTCGGCTATATTGTCTACTACAATACTGAGTTGTAACAGTGCACAAGAGGTAGGTTACAATAGTCTAGAGTTGTAAATAGTGCATTAGAGGCAAGTTGCAAATAGTAGAGCATTGCAACAATGCATAGTTGAAATAGTATGTGTTGCAACAGTAGCAGAGTTGCAATAGTAGCACGAGTTCACTAGTAGCAGAGTTGCAACTGTGACCAGACTGTACCAGGCATATTTGTGACCAGTTTTTCAAAGGGGATAGACTGGTTCTTGGTTAAATCGAGCATTTCTAACAAAGTAGTGTTCTCAGATTTGGGAGATTCTCTCTTGAAATTGCTGTAAGTACTCTCTCTTTAGCTATGGAGGCTAATATAAGTAAAATAATTTGTTTGAATGATACTAACTATCATAAGTGGAAGGGAAAGATAAAATATCTTCTTTTTGTGAGGAAATTGCATCTATCTGTCTTTGTTACTCAAAAACTGGAGGATAAGTCCAAAGATGAGTAGGCTTTCGATCATGAACATGTATGTGGTTTCATTCGATAGTGGGTAGAAGATAATATTTTGAATCATATTCAAAATGAGACGCATGCTAGAACTCTATGGATCAAATTAGAATCCATGTACGCTTCGAGAACTGGGAATAATAAGTTATTCATACTTAATCAAGTGAAGCACCTGAGATACAAGGAAGGGAGTTCTATTTTTGACCACTTGAACGACTTGACCGGATACTTTTAGCAGCTATCCGACGTTGGCATCAAGTTTGGCAATGATATCATGGGCTTGTGGCTTCTAAATACTTTGCTTGACTCATGAAATTGTTTTTGTGTTTCTCTAGCTAATTATGCTCTAAGTGGTGTTGTGACATGGGAATCTATGAGAAGCGCAATTTTAAATAAAGAAATGAGGTGACGAGCTCAAATAGCCTCTAGATTACAGTTTGAGGTTCTGATCTTAGAAAATAGGGGAGAAACAAGATCAAAGGGCAGGAGAAGAATAACAAGGGAAAGAGTAAATCTAAGTCTAGTTACAAGAATCTGAAGTGCAATTATTATAGGAAGAAAGATCACATAAAAAGGTAGTATTACAAGTGGAAAGCTGAGAACAAGACAAAGTATGCTAAGCAGGAGAGAAGAAATGATGATGGGAATGATTGTGTGGCCACCACCACTTCAGGCCTTATTGTTGTCAGTGATGAAAATGAAATCAACCTAGCCTCTAGTGAGATTGAATGGGTCGTTAACAGCAATGCTTCTTTCTATTTTACCCATAGGAGGGAGTTTTTCACCTCGTACACTCCTAATGACTTTGGAGTGTTGAAGATGGGTAATGACGGGCTGTCAAAGGTTGTTGGTATTGGATCCATCTGTTTGGACACCAACAACAGGATGAGGTTGACTCTCAAGAAAATTTGACATGTACCAAATATCTGGTTGAACTTAATATTAGTAGAAAAGCTTGATGATGATGGGTACTATAGTACCTTTTGCAATGGCCAATGGAACCTCTCTAAGAGAGTGCTTGTAGTTGCTAGAGGGAAGAAATCATCTGGCTTGTATGTGATACAAGCTTCGATTCCTATTAATTCTGCGAACACAATTGATGTTGCTGGTTCTTCAGAGTTGTGACATAGGTAGCTCAATCACATGAGTGAGAAAGGACTAGGTTGTCTAGTCAAGAAAAATTTGCTTTCAGGGCTCAAAGTTGCAAAGTTGAGCAAGTGTGCTCATTGTCTTGCCAGGAAGCAGCAATACGTTTCCTTCAAAAGTCGTCCTTCTTCTAGGAAGCCATGCTTACTTGAATTGGTACATTCAGATGTGTGCAGTCCTATGAAGGTACGAACACTTGGTAGTGCATTATATTTTGTCACATTTGTTGATGATTATTCCAGAAAACTCTGGGTCTATGTTTTGAAATCTAAAGATTAGGTGCTTGACAAGTTTAAAGAGTTTCAAGCTTCTGTTGAGCGTCAAATAGGAAAGAAGCTGAAATGTATTCGTAAAGACAACGGTGGGGAGTACTGTGAACCATTTGATGCTTATTATAAGTAGTAGGGGATCAGACATCAAAGGACTCCTCCAAAGACTCCTTAGCTAAATGGTTTAGCAGAGAGGATGAACAGGACATTGATGGAGAGAGTTATATGCTTGCTTTCTGAAACAAAGCTACCCAATTCTTTTTGGGGTAAGGCACTATACACAACTGCTTATTTTATTAACATATCACCTACCATTGCCTTGAATGCAGATGTTCCTGATAGGCTATGGTATGGAAAAGATATATCTTATGATCACTTGTGGGTGTTTAGGTGCAAGGCTTTTGTACATATACCCAAAGATGAGAGGTCCAAACTAGACGTCAAGACTAAACAATGTATCTTCATCAGTTACAAGCATGATGAGTTTGGCTACAGGCTATATGATCATATTGTAAAAAAGCTGGTTAGAAGCAGTGACATGGTCTTTATGGAAGACCAAACTATTGAACACATTGACAAAGCTAAAGGATCAGAAGCTTAGAGTTCTGATACTCTGATTGATTTGGATCCAATTCCTATTTCACATATGCCAGGTATATATGGCGCCAATGACCATGGTGGTGATGTTCAAGATGATCAGGCAGAGGGTGAGCATGAAGTTGCTGAAGACATGGATGTTTCGTCAGAGGCTAATGATGTTCAGTAAGAGGTTCCTACTGAGGAGCCAATAGTTTCATGAAGACGGAGTTCGAAAGATTGTCAACCTCCACTCAGTATTTATTAGATGAGTATGTGCTCCTCACTGACAGGGGAGAGCTTGAGAACTACACAGAGGCAATTGAAAGTGAAGAGAATGCAGAGTGGATTGTAGCTATGAAGGATGAGATGAAATCCTTATAGGACAACTACACATTTGAGTTGGTAAGATCGCCTAAGGGCAGATAAGCTTTAAAGAATCTGTAGATTTACAAGGTGAAGTATGAGGGTGACACTTCATGACCACGATATAAAGATAGCTTGTGGTGAAAGGCTTTGGTCAAAGAAAAGGTGTTAGTTTTGGGGAGATATTTTCTCATGTTGTCAAAATGTCTTCAATCCAAGTTGTATTGGGTTTGGCCACAAACCTTGATTTGGAGGTTGAGCAGATGGATGTAAAGACAGCATTCCTCCATGGTGACTTAGAGCAACGAGAATGTTTTGTTACTAAAGGCAAGGAGAATTACGTCTGCAAACTAAAAAAGAGTTTGTATGACTTGAAACGGCTCCTAAACAGTGGTACAAAAAGTTCGAGTAGTTCGTGGCCCAACAGAGTTATAGAAAGACTATTTTAGATCACTATGTGTTTGTGCAGATATTCTCAAAGGATGATTTTATCATCTTGCTATTCTATGTCGACAATATGCTTATTGTTGGACACAGCTCTTCAAGAATTAGTTAATTAAAGAATGAGTTGACAAAGTCTTTGCTATAAAAGACTTGGGACCTGCAAGACAGATTCTTAGGATTTCTATCGTTTGTGACATGAGAGATAAGCGGTTATGGCTATCTCAGGAGAAGTACATAGAAAAGGTACTTCAGTGATTTCACATGGATAAAGTTAAAGTAGTTAGTGCACCTTTTGCTACTTATTTTAAGCTTAGTAAGAATCAAGTTCCAGTGAGTGATGTTGAGAAGGAATACATGCAAGATGTTTCTTATGCTTCAACTGTTGACAGTCTTATGTATGCCATGGTATGCACCAGTTAGATATTGCATATGCAGTTAGTAGAGTGAGTTGTTTTCTATTAAATCTATGAAAAGAGCATTGGAATGTAGTGAAGTAGATATTAAGATATTTACGTGGTACTTCCAAATTGAGTTTGGGATTTGGCATTTGCAAGCCCGTGCTTGAGGGCTACCTTGATTCAGATATGGCTGGTGATATTGACACGAGGAGTCTACTTCAGGCTACTTAATTACTTTTGCAGGGGAGCTATGTCATAACAGTCAAAGTTACAGAAGTGTGTTTCCTTGTTTATAACAGAGGCTGAGTTTATTGCTGTGACAGAGGCTTGCAAAGAGCTACTGTAAATGACGAAGTTAGTGAATGAACTTGGCTTTATGCAGAAAAGGTATGCGTTATTTTGTAATAGTCAAAGTGCTATACACCTTAGCAAGAATTTTACTTTTCATGAGAAGTCAAAGCATATTGATATTCAATATTATTGGATACGTGATATTTTAGACTCAAAGTCGTTTGAGCTTGAAAAGATTCATATTGATGATAATAGTTCGGATGTAATGATAAAAGAATTACCTTATAGCAAGCTTGAGATTTGCAGGGAATTGGCCTAAATGGGCTTCTACTAAAAGTCCATATTAGAAGAAACCTCCTTTAGTCAATGGGCCTGAAGGGGGAGATTTGTGGGGTCTAGTTCCATTCAACAAAGAACAACCGCAGCCTTCAACCATTGCGATCACCGCTGCCACCACTGCCATCGCATTGTCAACATTTGTGGCCACCAAATTCGACTGCTACCGTTGGCTACCGCCCAGAACTTTTGTGACAATTTTGTTAACATTTAAGCTCCAAAAATCCCTATAAATAGGGAGGAGCTGAAGATCGATGCACAACACCATTCCATGCATTCCTGTTTATAAATAGCCTGTAATATCCATTGTAATTTCTATTGTATTGTTATAGTAAAATTGCTCATCTTCGTGGATATAGGCATCTTGGCCGAACCACGTTAAATTTGTGTCTCTTAGTGTGTTGTGTTGGTGAATTATCCTGGGCGGGGCTAAAAACCTCAACAAAAATCCAAATAAAGGGAACAGAAAAAATGGTGCAGTGATCAAGATAAACCAAAAGAAAGATAGAGAACACCAAAAAGAGTGGAGAGAGAGAGGAACAGAGATTGAAAGGGGAAGAAAGAGAACCGAAAACAGGGGCAAGAGAAAAGAATAGAGAGAAACAACCTACTTTCACCATAGAAGTTTTCTGGTTGATGTCAGAGAAGCTTCCTAGCTGGTGCTGGAGTGAGATTTACAATTGACATTTGGGCAGTCTGCGCAGGAAGCTCTAGCATATACAAGGTCTGGGGAGGGAGTCCAGCTACAAAGGGTGTATAATACGCATCACTATTTTTGCAAGACGCTATTTCTATACCTTTAACACATAAGCTCCAGGTCACCGTTGCACAAGGCTACCTTCAAAAGGAGCCTGACATAACTGAACTTAAATTCTATCTTTCCAAATCAAAATTTGACAAATTCCAAACTCTACGGGTGAATTTGTTAAATTCTAGAATTTGTCAAATTCATCATTCGAAGCTCTAGACCCTCCTAAGCTGTTTTATAGTCCCTGGTTTCCCAACAGCAGTCACGTTGTTATCAGTGCAACTGACTCATTTTTTGAAATTTTATCTTGATACAAACACCAGTGGTCATTAACAGATTGACCACAAAGATTTGGTTTCCATGGATAAATTCAGGAAGTTTGTATATTCATAGAACTAACACACGGCCATCTGATATCTGATTTGTAGTGGTTCTATTTTCCACTCTTCTTTTCTTACCACTCCAAAAGATGTAGCTGAGATAGGATTTGAACCCGTGACCTCAAGGTTATAAGCTTTACGATTGCGAGCTACCAAACTGCTCTAACCTGCACTGAAGAATTGAGAACTAATGGAAGAACAAGGATTCGATATTTGCCCCTCTAGCCCATTCTCGTTTTAGATGGAAGAGAACTACTAATTCTTTTATTCCAGTTAGTAAGAGGAACTAAGAAATAGAACCTTAAACTAAAAGAAGGTATCCTGAGCAATTGCAATAATTGGGTTCATTTGAGATTCATGGTATACTCTGTTAATTCCGATGCCTAAATAGCATATATGCACACAAACGCGCCTCTTTCTATGACAACAGCTGTGACGTCCATCTTTCGCCGCCTTCCCTAGGTTACCTCGACACCAAAAATCACACCTACCAGATGATCCTAGTCTATAATTCTTCGGGTTAAAAAATCATGATTATTGATTAATAAAACTGAAAATTAGAAAAGATTTTCTCGTGACACACAAGTAAGAGGTTGAACAAAATGAATGGCCTAGATCAAACAAAAGAACCAAAAAGGGAGGCCTCTGTGTGCAGACTGTAGGACTTGAATCATCGGAAGCCAGTCAAATAATTCTTACCACTGCATTCTTTTTTTCCTTGCTAAATATCAGTAGTAGATATCTAAAACACAAAGAAAACGTAGGCTTCAAAGCCTCTAACGGGAGGGATTTTGGTGGGCAATATAGACTGTGGAGTTGTCCTAACAAGATGAAAATGGTTTGATCTTGCGAAAATAATGCCTAAAAATCATAAAAACCCTCCGTCTGATCAGGACTCTCTCAATCTAACCTTATTTATACACGCATCAAATTTTATGATTTTAAGAGAAACCTAGAACCCTCAGCAACTATTGCCATCGAACTTCGACGCGCCTCTTCCGCTCTTGCAGCTGCCATGAATCTTGCACCTCTTGGGGTAGACTGCGTCCAGGTCTTCGAGTACCCTCTCCTGATTGCTGTATCAGGCCCTGAAAGGAATGCCTGACGACGCAGACGTCTTCACTTTGTGGGGATTAACGCTGCCTGATCTGTCCCAGTCTGAGAGAGCAGCCCACGGTGCTGAAGAGGATAGAGGATGCCATGTAGTGCAAAGTTGATGCTCGCCAAGGAAATTTGATCCACGGATGACTGGGGTACTCTTGGGCTTAGGCACTGCGTATGCTTCGAAAGCTCTTCTAGCGGACACTGTTGATCAAGGAATACAAGTTTTTCACCAGGCGTATGGATATTTCAGGCAAGCATCAAATGAGAATCCTAGCAATGCATGTTATAAGAACTCTCTGAAAGCAATAGAAAAGGCCAAGGAATACACAGAGCAACATAATGCATAACAAATCTTGATGCCCATCCTAAGAAGCCATCATACAACTTGAGACCATTTTAAGGTTAAGAGAGGCATGTAACTACCCTCCCTTATGGCCCAGTTGTCGCGATACAAAGCTCCTTTTTGAGATGCCCTGTGATGGCCAACTGGGCTTTCATAAAAAGTCCAGAATTTGATTTTGTTGTAGAAAAAAGAAGAAGCGTGACCCCTGTTAGCCTTCTTAGTATAATACTGTATGAGTAAGGGTATTCTTAATTATGATTAAGCCAAGTAAAAATATTGAGCGGATTACTAATAGTAACCTGGCCTGAAGGATCTTCTTCTCCGGTGCTTCTCCATCGTATGTAAAGGTTCTCAAGGTACTATTGATAAGGATGCTGCTGCTGATCCAGTCAGGACCCATACTCGAAGATGGCAGTCCTAGTGGCGGAGCCGTAGGTTGATGCTGCTTCTTGCATGACCTTTAACGCTCTTTGCTTTCTTTTGCTCTTGGGTCACTTATGAACCTTACATTATGCGTCGTGGAGAGTCCGTCTGTTGTCAACTTCTATAATTTTATTATGTTAAGTTCTGTGCTATGACTGTGATTCCTGCTAAATGAATAAAGAAACAGGAGTCTCAATTCAATGAAGATTTTCAATTTAATGAAACCCTCCAAGATCGGCCAAGTTGATAACTTATAGTTGGACGTATATACATGTATATATACACACGTTCGGCAAGAATCCCACTTCTGGGTGGTACGAAGGGGGAATTGGGTCAAAAATTAGATAGGGGTCATGATGCAGCAGGGCGCCAGCGGCTGACTCAAGTGACCCCCGAATTGCTCAAAATGGTCGCTTATTACATGGCTCACTAACGCTGCCTGGGGTGAGGATAACTATTATTCATTAGCAGTCCGGCACACGCAGAGCCTGAATTCATATCTAAGTCACATAGCACTTACTCAACTTGTAGATAAGTAGTGGGAAGCTCTCCTCACCTCTAGAACAATTCAGCTTTGTATTTTGACGAAACAAAAAACAGTCCTAAAACTAAGAAAAGAATTTCATGTCCAAGATACAAATGATATAGAATTTCGAAAGATTAAAGACCCCATTTTTCTTTCTTATCATGACAACTCCTATTCCCTGTAGATGTAGATAGATGTATATATCCACAAACACACACGTAGGATAGATGGATGTATAACATGCATACATACACACAACGACACACGGAGTATGGATGGATGTGTATCCATGTTCATATAGATACATAGAAAGAGATTCCCAATCTGCATCAAATCAGGAATCAGATTAGTCATTATAAATTTGCCTCTTTCTGACATTTGTACGAACCCTAGTCCTCGTGCAACGCCAAGAACAATATACATCTTTGTCAAGAAGCGGTTATTTAATTATACAAATCATAAGATCACATGGAAAAGTCAGTAAAAGAGAATCTCCTCTTTGATTCCCATACATAAATTCATCGTTTTTGGACTCAATCTATCACATGATGCAGCAGACACCCATCCCGATATACATTAGAATATAAAGAGAAAGTACACCCCTTTGTGGCAATTAAAAAGAACAAGTTTCCTAGGATGTAGGAACCTGTAGTTTGAAGGTGAGAGAAGTCATGGGCAAGTTCAATAAGATCTGTGTCTTCTGTGGAAGCAATTCAGGCAACAAACAGATTTTCGGTGATGCTGGTCTTGAACTTGGCAGAGAACTGGTTAGTTTTAATATTTTTGTTCTTCTTTCATACAGTTTGCTTCCAGATTTTTGAAGATTTACGGATCATGGTTTTACAGGTGAGAAAGAAAATAGATCTGATCTATGGAGGAGGGAGTGTTGGGCTCATGGGCCTGGTCTCTAGAACTGTTTATGATGGAGGGTGTCATGTTCTTGGGTAAGTAACAAGTCTCTAAGAATTACTTCTCTTGCTTGTCATGATTTGTGCAACTATGATAAGTCCCACTCAATTAATAGTGAGAGTGGTTTTTGGATACCGTTAGACACTTTTAAAAGGATTACCCGTTTGCACTTGATATTGCATTTCTTGTAATCTTTTCCCTCTTTTCTGTTTCTTCTAGAGTTATTCCTTCAGCTCTTGTTCCAGTTGAGGTATGAAAATCTCTCTCTTGTTTCTCTTAAATGCAAGAAATGGATGATGCAGATAGCTCTATTGAGTCTGCACTATACTGGAGCAAAAAGAATAGACTTCCCTTATTTGAATTTCAATGGTTCGATTCTCATGGCAGTAAAGATCTCCTTATTAGATATCAGGACATGCAGTGGGTGAAGTGTTGATCGTCTCGGACATGCACCAAAGGAAGGCGGAGATGGCTCGCCGTTGCAATGCTTTCATTGCCCTTCCAGGTATAAAAAATACACATTATTGGCGCACAATACTGTCATACATACTTCAAGTATCTGCAGTGGGCAGAAGTTAGCATAATTTGCATCACAGAAAACCAACCAAAAACATAAATATCAAGTCCATTGATGAATGTTCCTATGTTTATACGATTTGCCGGAGGAGGGTGTAAACCATATAATATACTGTAATGATCAAAATGCCCAGTTACCACTTGTTCTATGTGGTCTCATGATTTTGAAAGCCATTGCTCATACAGTTTGGATTATTTCATGTGAGTGCGTACTTGTAAAGACGATTATACCTGATAATTGGTATATATGCTCTATATACTTTAATATTTTTTAAACTGTCAAAAAGCCACAGTGATGTAATTAAAGATATCAACATTGTAGGAGGCTATGGTACTATGGAGGAGTTGATGGAAATGATAACATGGTCTCAGCTTGGAATCCATGAAAAACCAGTAAGAGACTCTAGCCTTGATCAACACGTTTTATCGACTGAATATTTCTATTTGTTTTCTGTAATTTTAATGCCTAAATGGAGTACGACTACCAAGCATTTGCTTTCTTAATTGGAGAAGTAAAAATCAATGAGTGCAAAAGCAAAAGCCCGAAGAAGAAGTAGAAGAATGTAACTTGGCACTCATGGATTGGTACCTCTCCTCGAGCAAGCAAGCGCCTTCCTCCTCATTTTTCATGTAAATGAGCAACACAGATCCGTCTGCGTAAATGCAACAGGTGTGGAACATGAAGAGTTTATAACTTGGTTTAGTGTTATGTCTATGTCCCCATAAGACTCCTGGTACCTTATTCTCAATGCAACCAAACTCAAGCTTACAGCCCTTTGACCTTTATAGTTTAATTCTACTTCCACAAGGAATGGAGTTTTCTGTAGTATCGAGGAAGCCCGAGAGTTATTTCGAACACATGGTTTTGATTGCTTTCTTTGCAAGCATGTAGCAAGATTACCTTGTTTTATGAGAAATGATTTTTAATCCTCTTTATATGCTTATTATATTGACTATTGGGGACATACGGAAAGATAAATGAAACTCCTACAAAAAAGGAATAGCCCAGTGCACGAAGCTCCTGTGTATGCAGGGTCTAGTAAAAGGGTGGATGACAAAGGTTCTATAAGCAGAATTCCTCCCCTTTATGCAAATCACTTGAGAATTTTACCAAACACATATGATCCATATTGTACTTGCAAACCAAGCCACTATAACAAAATCTAATGAATATGTAGTGTCTTCTACTTGTGTAGGAAAAACATCAAACATCTAAAGTACACTAAGTAATCACCCAGGAAATATAACATTTATGTGAAAATCATTCAAGCTAGAAGAAAAACCATGGGCCAAACTCTAATAAAATCTTCCACTATGAAAGGTGGCATTACATGAATTCTTCTTCAACTCCCATTTCAAAGGCTATAAAAAGGTAGCTCGATGCACAAAGCTTCCGCATATGTGAGGTATAGGGAAGGGTAGGACTACAAGGGTCTATAGTACATAGCTTTATCTTTTATTTTTTGTAAGAATTGTTTCCACACCTCGAACCTGTGACCTCTAGGTCAATTTAAAGGCTATATAAGGGAATAAGCATCTCGACCACGTCATAAATGGAATACTAAGAACTCTTCATATATAGCTTCTTGTTGGAGGACAATTCTTCTGTTTCTTCTTCTTCTCTTACGAGAGAATAACCTAAATGACTTCTCTTCTTCTCAACTAAGAGGATAACCCAAGTGACACTTGTCTTCGTCTTCATCAAGGAGGATCATCATTTTTCCCTTCTTTCTAACAAGAGGCTAATCATTCTGCTCTTGGTCTTTTAGGAGGATAATCATTCTTTTCTTGAGGGGAGCCTTGGCGCAACAGTAAAAGTTGTCGTTATGTGACCTTGAGGTTATGGGTTCAAGGCATAGAATTAGCCTCTTGCAAAATGCAAGATAAGGCTTCCTACTATAGGACCTTGTGGTCCTCCCCTTCCTTGGACCCCAATAGGTGGGAGCTTCGTGCACTAGGACTGCCTTGGATCCTTCTTTTCTTGCTTCTAACAAAAGCTCACCATCCTTGTTACGAATAGGATAACAACCTAGAAAAAAAACATTCCTTCTCTTCTTTTTCTCTTCACATGAGAGGAAACGTAAGAAGCCATCCCAATATGGAGCTTTTATTCTCTTCCCCAAGTGCACCAAGAGACATGGAGTAGGGTCTCTACTACCATTACTCAAATTAGAGACAACAGGCTTTATAGCCTAACTATTTCAAGACCCACCTCTACATGAGGAGGGATATCCCAACAATCTCTCCTTCCCGACATGTGGAGGGAACATCCGACAATGCCCCCCTCCTAGTGCATGAGGGAACTCCCCCTTGTTAAGAAGTAATCCAATCATCACAATGGCCAATCTTATTCCATTGATTATTTAAATTGTTTCCAGTTTACTTTCTTCAATGTGGTTATATAAGCCCTTACAACATATAAGGTCTTCCATCTTAGTCTTCATATCACCAAATGCTTCCATTAAGATCCACCATTCTTAATGTAGAAATTTCACCTTGATCCACACAAACACAATCCAAAAGCTAACTCTGGTTATGATACCACTTGTTAGAGAAATGTAGGGATGTCCTTCCCTCTATATGAATCACTTAAGAATTTCTATAAACACCTAAGGTGCCAAATAGTAATATGCAAACCCACCAATACAAACCATAAGTAACAAATGGAAAAACAAGAAGACAAAGATTAAAAAACACATCAATGTTATGTAAAAAACATTTTCAAATTGAAAGGTAAAACTACGAGGCGAATGCAACGAAACCACTATTAAGAAAGGAATTACAAGTATCCTTCTTTCTCAAACTAAGCTGTATTTGAAGATCACCTTCTTCTTAGGTCTATAAGAAAATCTTCTTCTTCTTCTCTAATCTCATTATCTATAATGGGGAATGGAAACTCTTTTCTTTATCTCTGGTTCTCTCTCTAGAAAGGAAAAATACCTCTCTTCTCAAATCTTGCTTAAGAGGAATGTAGTCTCATATAACCACAAAGAGAAATCAGATGTGTTTTAAGTAAAGGGATCAAGTCATTTAAGTTGTGTGATCCACCTCATGAGATGGAATGACTCACACACATAACACAATCGTCTCCCCTTGTAGGTCATGAGAAGGGCATCATTTTTACCTAGTGAAAATGGCACAACATTACACTATAAACCCCACAAGGGCTACGTGGAGCTCCATCTTATCCTTTGGTAAAGCCTTCATCAACATGTCTGATGGATTCTTGCTTGTGTGAATTTTCTTCAACTCCAACAACCTTGACTCATTTACATTTCATATTCAATGGTACCTCAAACTTCTCTTGTTTTATGGTCAAATCCTTGATGATATTATTCATCCACAACATCTCCTGACATGCCTCTACAGCTGCAATATACTTGGCATCAGCAATAGAGAGTGAAAAACATTTATACAACTTAGATTTCTATAAAATTGCACTTGCTGCAAATGTAAAGCATGGCCTGAGGTGGACTTCATAGAGTTCATATCTCCTCCCAAGTTGGTATCTATGAATCTCACAATCTTCGTTTTATCATTTTCAAACCACAAACACATCTTGGAAGTACCTTTGAGATACTTGAGAATCCACTTTAGTACAAGCCAATATTCTTTGCTAGGATTGGCAAGAAATCTACTTACAACACCAAGTGTATGTATTATGTCTAGTTGACTACAGACTATTACATACATCAATTATGCTACCAAACGCTAATGCATAAGGAATGTTCTTCATTTCTTCTTTCTCCTTCACACTTGAAGGATATTATTTAGAACTTAGCTTGAAGTGTGCTGCAAGGGGGGTTGCAATTGGCTTTGCATCCTTCATATGAAATTGATCAACAACTTCTCAATATAAATCTCTTGCGACAAACACAACTTTCGAGATGTTTTATGAGATGGGATTTACATTCCTAAAATTTGTTTGGTTGCTCCTATATCTTGCATTAAAATATTTGCTCAAATATTTTGACTTATCAATCATGCGCACATCTTGCACAACAATCAACATGTCATCTACATTATGAATTACATGCTCCTTGGTATAGATACAATGATCTGCTAAAGATTTATGGTAGGCATGCTCCATTGTGAATGAGTCAAACTTTTCCTATCATTACCTTGGTGCTTGCTTCAACCTATATAAATAATTTTTCAATTTTCAAACTATGTGCTATTTCCTTTCACCTTGAAGCCTTCGGATTGCTCTAGGCAAATTTACTCTTTCAAGCCATCATAGAAAATGTTATTTTAACATTTGGTTGCTCAAACTCTAGATTCAAGGTAACTACAAGATTCCAAACCACACAAATAGCAAATAGAGGACATCTTGACTATGGGAAAAATGATATCATCAAAATCAATTCTCTTTTATACGAATCACATGTTGGGTAATCACATTTTTCCGAGAATATTGACACAAGGGATGCACATATAACTTTCTTATAAAATGTATTAGCTAGAGAGAGGAAAATAATTTCTTGCAATAAGTTGTACGTACCAAGGTGAAATATTGAAAGTGAAGATCGGAAATATCACAATGTGCTACACAAATATAACCATACTGAAATGTGGTTTCGTGAGATTGTGTCACAAACACGCATATATGCTCAAGGCTTGCTAATCCGTTCGATGCAGATCGGTCTGTTGAACGTCAATGGATATTATGATAGCTTGCTTGCATTGTTCGACAAAGGTGAGGAAGAAGGGTTTATAAAGCATTCGGCCAGGAATATCGTCCTCTCGGCTGCCACCCCTCGGGAATTGATACAAAAAATGGAGGTAACTTGAGTTTTCAACAAAAATGATTGAACAAAATGACATTTCTCTTTGTTTCTGCTCGTTTTAATTGGCTTTGTCTGAATTGAGCGGTCGCTAGAAAGATTGTTGCAGATATAGTTTTTGGAATCTTTACCGAGCAGCCACTTGAAGCAACGAACTGCAGTCATTAAGGATCACTTGATGTATAGCACAGCCAGCTTATGCACATTGGTTCCAACAAGTGCACATTTGAAATAATCGGATAAATGGCGCAATCTGCAGTTACCATGCAGAACTCTTAATTGCAAACTATATGCTTGTTATCATACTTAACGAGATTAGAATTTGAAAATTCTATCAATTTCTGAAAAAATGTTAGGAAGAAATTCGGGCAAAAAGAGGAGTTAGTTTTATGTTAATGAATTGCTTAAGATCTTACAAATAATGTATCAGAATTGACATTGTTTTGAAAAGCTCTTATTATTCAAAGAAATATATATGCTTCAATTTCAGAGACTAGGCTGAAGGATTTTAATCTCATTGTAAGCTGCTTTTGGTGAGTTGTGCAGGATTACATTCCAACGCATGACCATGTTGCTCCCAGTAAGAGCTGGAAGTTGGAAGCCTCAGGTAGCCTAGAATCCTGACATTCACATTTCTGCAAAGTAAACTGCATCTTCATTCTTGTTCAATCTCCATAATATGTATTGCCTGTAAACAGGCTTGAGGGAATTTTTCTATTTTTCTATTTTTCCCTCCAGCAGCATTCTCATGAGTCATTTCAGAACTCCAAGAACTGAAACAGGATTGCATTTTCAGAGAAGGGACAAGAGAACATGACTTCTGACTGCGAGAAATAGAAGGACCGAGTCATCTATTTCCAGAGGTAATGATAGAATCACCAGAATTTCATCAGAGATCTTTGAATAAACTATATCAATAATGATCAGTATCAAGGCAATTCAAGCTAGAAACGATCTTGGGGTTGTTTGGCATGGCAATAGCAAATAGATGATAGAATCGTGTGGCTTGTGTCCTTGTTTGTCTGTGTGTGGATATCACAGGATGTCCTCGCACCTTCGTGATGGAATTAGTCCTGAAGATGCACGCTACAAACAATCCACATCAGAGAACATTGCAGCGGAAATTTGGAAGCGGGTATATGTGAAGAGCACCCGTGACAACAACCAACTCGGCAGATGGATTACGTACGGTGATCTTATCACCTGTTATCGGCAGCTGATAAAACAAATAAGATTATTCAGACTTGGACAAAATAACATAAACCTTGGGGGGTTAGGGGCAGATCACAAGGGTCTATAATGAGCAGCCTTACCTTGTACTTTACAAGAGACTGTTTTCACACCTTGAACCCATGACCTCAAGGTCATATGACGACAACTCTACCGTTGTGCCAAGGCTGCTCTTCTAATTGTGCCCTCACCTACTCACTTGAAATAGGATGCTCACGCAGGCAGCACTTTCTCCATGGTATCTCACCTTATACTCCATTGCGGACTAGCTTGTGCCAAGGCCCTTCACAAGGAAAACCATTGGTTTATCAGCTCAGATCACAATACGAACTAATTGTGCTTAACAACACCCTCAATCAGCTATAACTTATAACTTATTTTTTCTTTTTCTTTTTTCAATTTAAGGGAGAGAATATTGAACCCACAACGTACCCCCGACAATCCCTGTTAGTCATTACTCCGATTGGTGTAGGCCAACAAAATAAGACCAAAATCTTGTGATGTTCTCTCAGGCTAATACGTGGCTTGCTTTGAGCACCTTAATTTTTTCAAAGTAATAGCAGTGGGAGCATGACCAGGAGAGCATCGCTGGTAAAAGACACAAGTGAAAGGTGCACGCTCAAAGATGAACTGGTTGTCTCATCCCAAAGTCCAGCTACAAGCTTTTTCCCTGCAACAACCTAAATATGCGCTATAGGAGCTGGAATTACCGTAGCTGCTGGCACCATGCTTGTCTCCACCAAAAATGGTGTACTTGGAGTTCTCAATTCTATGGTGTGGCTCAACAAAGCAGCCTCACTATCCTACCTATTTAAAATTTGTGAATAGGTCGAGGGTGCTGCAGCCCCAATGCCATTAATTATTGGCTTTACCCAATAGAACTCACATGCGGAGTCCTACAATCTTGAGAAAAACTTGGAGGGAACCAGCTACTAGACCAACGAATTGTACGTCAGAATCGCTGTAGTCCTCCACCAGAGTTTCCTCGCGCTTCACCTGCTCAGGCTTAGCATAGCAGGTTATAATTTCAGCAAAGTCATGTCTGTCAGTAGCAAGTGTCGAGGGCTTAGCTTGCAAGTCCGTAACAGAAGGCATTAGAATTCTAAGGCGCGACTCATACTGTTGGTCAATAACATACTTTGAAGTCGGAATCGATAGAGAATGTGAACTGACATAATTGGGCAGGAGTCAACAGCGAGAAATATATGCTAACATGATATCCTTAAAATATGTAGAAGAACGTCCAAAATGGAGGTTGGTCAGTGGTACTAAGGATGTCGTGCTACATGAAATGAGAGGATCTAAGAAGCATAGAATAGAACATATAAAATCTTCTATAATCGACATAAAGGTTGAATGCCGAGTGTGTGAGTGTGGCACAGCGGTGCAAGAGAAGGTCTCTATCATGCAGATCACAACTTCGAGTCTTCTAAGGGTGTGTGTGTGTTTATCTAACAATGTATTAAAAAACAAAATGTTGAATGCTAGTTCACTCATCAAAATCATCACGGAAATGGAGACTAGGACCAGGAGATGTGAATTCATAAAGAACACAGAATTAGTAAGATAAACTACAGGATGGGACATGGCAGCAAGTGGTGAGAAAGAGAGGTAGTTGCTGCAAGAAGTGTCCGAGTAAGGTAAATAGTAGGTATTGAATGACAGGACTTCGATGCTCAGTTGAGAAAACCCTGTTTCCGACATAATGCAAAGCACTAAAAAATGGATTTTGTAGCAATAAAAATTCAAAACCTTGAAATCAAGCTTAAGAACTGTTTCCTGTACCAAATAACAAGCAGAATACTTGGAATAGGACCTAGCAATGACTCGTACTAGTTGCTGAGGGGTAAACAGCCTTGGTGCTTCTCTCTGACGATGCTTAAACAAAAGGAAAACAGACAGGTATGGGATTGAAACAGGAGGTTTTCATCTTATCGAAACAGGTCATGCAGGAACTGATGTGGTCCTTAAATGTTCACTTATGAACCTATGGTCGTTTTCTAAGAAAGAACTAGAGGGAAAAATGAAAATGACCAACAGGTGGCACCCAGAGGATGATTGGCTGACCCAGTGTAGCCTATAAGAAGAAACAGAAAGGAGGTTTAAATGAGGACTTTCATCCCTCAATGATGAAAATCAGCAAAGGATCAGATATGAACTGTTTGGAATCAAATTTGATTGTTCTCTTTCTCATTTAGGCTATTTATAGTCAATCTCTGTAGGAATTTAAGAGCCAATTTTAATGGGTTTTCTTAAGCGTCTATGACTTGCTAGATATTTATCATCTTTAAGGAATTCAATTTCAGATTTTCATGTCTTCAACAATAAAACAGAAATGGTTGGAGGTTTGAATTTTTTTTTAGAAACACGGGTACCAAGCGAGCAATGGAATTCCTTGAGAAGTTCAATATATGTGGCCTATATATTAAGTTTTGAACCATGTTGGCAGTTCAGCTCCTACGTATAGGCTGTGCCTGTTTCCTACATATTCTGTTTCAATATATTGTTTGCTTTAAAATCAAACGCTCGGAATTTTGGATGAGTGGCTATGCCAGTTTGGAACCCATAATCTCATGACAGGCTGTTTCATGTATAGTCAAGATGACTACGGAATATAAGATCCATCACTTGAGGCACCTTTTACATTCAGCCCAGTCCAATGCTTCTCCAAGGTTATGTCCCCGAGTATCTCCTCCACCCTTCTGTTAGTGCTATGATCCATACTGCTGGAAATTGACGCAAGGCCACAACCACATTCATGCTTACTGTCAAGATAGCTAAATATATATGGAAACTTCAACTGCAAATCATCAATATATTCAGGACCAAGAAGCCAAGACATTGGTTGAGAAACTTCTACACAAGATTCTCGTACCATTGATCCCTCACTCAAAAACTGCTGACTCATTCACCTACTCAACCAAGTCTAGAAACTAATGTAAAGAAAGCTCATAAACAGTTGTAATATAACAAACATGAATTGGTGAACTTTAAGGATATGAAATTCTCAGCTTAACATCAATAATGGTCTCAAAAGTCTCCTTTTGACATGTATGGCATATTTTTCATAATGACTTTAGTGATTGGGGGAATGACTTCACAACAAGAGTTCTACTGAGCTACTTCCAGGCATACCTGGACTTGAGTAATGCATTCATTCGTCTTGAGCCCGAGTTTTAAACTTGTTCAAATATTGAATTGGTACCCGAAGGCACACGAAAGGAAAAGCTGAATTAAATTTCCTTGAGAAAAACTTTAAGTATTTCCAATTATAAGTTTACAAGACCAAAAATAGACATTTTTTTGGTTTTAATTAGTAAGTTATGATGGGCTTTAGAGTTTAGAAAAATCAGAAAGATTGCTTGGAGAGGTTCTAACAGTTCAGGAAGTTAACAATCAGAGAGAAAGGTACTAGCTTATATTTATTGGAAGCTAGATATAAACATTTCCTATATTTTCTGGGCTACTTTAAATCAGAGACGGATTAACTTATGTTGATATAGTAGAGATGAAGCCAGATGTTTTGTGTGAGAGGCTTTGCGCCATTCCAGACATGAGTCAAGTTTGTGAGTAACCTACGTATCTTATTATGGTTATATACTTAAAGGTACAACACGGAATTGGTCAAGTTGAGCTTTTGAAAGAAAATTAGTTGGATCTAACGGAGACTTGACCCAATTTCAAGTTTAAAGGGCAATTTTACTGTTGTTTAATATCTCTCTAGTTCTATTCGTGAGTCTATGTATTTGTGAAATCATTCAATTCTCTAGTTGTGGTTTAATTTGAAGAACACTTGAAAGTTAACTCGGATCAAAGACCTAGAAGCTACAATGGATCCCAGGCCAAATATGCACCAAGTAGTCAGACCCATGTAGTGAGGTATAAATGAGATTTCTCCACAGCATTGACAAAGGATGGTTAATTATCATGGAACAAACAGCTATAAATTTCCAAGGAACATCAGCAGACGCATTATTTTGCAACAACCAAGTGATAGATGCCAAACATGGACAAGTAGTCAGACTCGAAAAGTGAGGAGTTAGGGAAACTTCTAGAGAGTGTTGGCAAAGAGAAATACTGGTTAATTACCGGGAGAAACAGACAACTACAAACTTATTCGAAGTTAAACCTCGAGAGCTCTATAGCTCAATGCATCTTCATCAAACTCCAAAAACCCTAACAAGGAAGCTATTCATGCATACTAAGACAGACTATGAAGCTGCTCTTTCTTCAGCTAGATGGGTACTGTTTGTAGACAGTAAAATGCGTGTACCTTCAACAGCCCTAGCTAACAATGTATCTGTATTTTAATATAAAGAATTGCCATAAGATAAGATTTTGACAAATGATCTCCATCCTTCCACTCAACTTTAAACATGAAGAAATGAACTTACAGATATCATCCGACCTCGAACTTGATAGGAAACCCAAACTAATACATGGGTTATGCCAGTTGCACTTGCTATAACAGTAAAAGACATTTGAGATATATAAAGTGTGAAGGTAGATGCCCCGAATCGAAGACCATTATGTGACCCTCAGGACACCTCAAAGATACTCAGACACAGATGAGAAAAAATTCAATAACAGAAAAGCCGGCTATTTCACCAAAAAATAAACTTGAGAATGGAACAGATGCAAAATGGAAATAACCAATCAATACAATAAAAGATGGAAATGAATATAACATGAGATATTAATGGAGAATTTTCTTTCTTTTTTCATTTTCTTTTCTGAGCAAAAGCTATACTGCATCTAAAATGAAGAGCTAAGCAATAGACTCCAAACAACTGACCCAGAGGCCACAGGCAGTGTGCATCTATTTCCTCATGCATATGTACCACTTGCTTACCCAAATCAACACGTATTGATGCCATCCTTACAGTCCCTTGTCAAGTTGTTGAATGTCTCCACACGCGTCTTTGCCCTGTACAGCACCTCAGTATCAACCTCTACTCTCATATACCCATCAAAATCAACCGGCTTCCCATCGTTCAATAGTTTTGTTTCATTGTACCACTCACTTTTCTCACCCCATAATTCCTTAAAATCATCAAGCAAATGAATTTTGAATTGGGACCTCAATTTATCGAAATAGTTGTAAAATGGTTCATTGGTTGCAATGTACAATTTCCTCCAAGGCTGAATCAACTGTTTAAGCCTGGCAAGCAGTGCATCTGGCGATGTATCCCTATCCAGATTAGGCCAGAGCTCTTTATTACTGGCCTTCTCTCCCCGGACAACATGAACCGCATCGAAATCCCAGTCCATTCTTCCACTAATTTCGGAAACAATATTCATCAACCTCTTTGACTTCCACAGAGCATGCCAAGGTCTCTGTACATACTTTGCTGCCGGCCCTTCACAAACCCGATACCAATAATTCTCCGGCTCAGGTTGATCAAATTGCCTCCAAATTATCGTACTCCTATCTTTCTTAAGCTGCATTGGGGTCACCTTATAACTTGCAACCTTCCTAGCTGGAATCCGGTTCTTCTTCCTGTTACGATTCGATTTCTTCCACTCAGTTAAAAACTCTACCTCCTCTACTACTGATGCCTCTTCCTTCAGATGCTCAAAATCAAAATAGTATCGAAAATCTTTCCCTTCCTCATCCTTTCCACTCTGATTATACGTTCCAGCCAAGCAAACACTTAGATCCATTACAAAAGTTCGATTCAAATACTGTGCTTCCCCCAAACCACACAAGAAACTCCACATATAGTGATTCATCCCTTTACAGTAATCTCCACCACGCGAGTAGTACAAATACCTTCCCTTCCTAAAATTCGACTCAGATCCAACAATCGGAATGGTATCATTGATATCCTCATCTCGCAATTGCGGAGAAACCTTAGCCCCTGCATTCCTTGCTTGATCCAATTTTCCCCTCGACCGCCTCGCATTTATCCCCGAATGCCATTTTCCAGCTTTCACGACCTTAAAGTCACAATCATCATCCACTGAAAGCGTAAATCTCCTGAAATCTCTATATCTCCTCCAAGATTTCTCCTTTTTGTTCCGAAACCGCCAAGAAACATCACACTCACCCCGTTTCGATCCGTTTACTGGAGTCTGATAATCTAAAAACACGATGAACTTGAAAATTTTCAGATTGAACTTCTCAATTGCTACTAAAACTCGCGGATCTGAGCAGTTGATGCTTTCTGAAGTTGCATCGCAGTTTGAGAGCAAGACCGGCGAGATCGGTGGCTGAGATTTCTCAATCGAATCTACAGTGAAAGAAACAACCGCAGAAGGTGGAATTGCGATGAGATCTTCACCGGTCTTTACAATGGAGTTATCATTTTGGAATGTGGAGTTTGGGAGATCCGAGGAGAGAACTTTAGTTAAGGCTTTTGAAGACTCTAGCCATGGATCTGGAGGTTGATAAGTGATTGCGATGACGGTAAAAATGAGAACAGAGAAAACGAAGAGAGAGAAGCAGACGTTGCCGATTACCTTGATTAGGTTTTGGCCGATCGGTTCGGCAGCTGTGCTCATCTCTTTCATGGATTCTGCTTGAAAAAGCCGGAAGTCTGGATCTGTATGGTGAGGAAATGCAGCAAGAGATTGAAGAATTTAGGGTTTTTTTCTTGGTTTTGTTTTTGAGTTTGGATCTCTAAGTAGAGTGTCTGGGACGCTGTAGTAAAAGAGTTGGGTGAGAGAGAGAGAGAGAGAGAGAGAGAGAGAGAGAGAGGCGAAATCGTTGGGAGGATTTTTGTTTTCTTATGTTTTTCTTTCTTTTTCTTGGCCGCAGGTGGTGGGGTGAGCTGGCAGCGAGTGAGGGGAAATGACTTGGTTTTGGGGTTGGTGGGAATTACACATGGAAGATCTGAGGCGTCCATTTGTTCGGCTGCAATTAGATTAACCACTGCCAAACGTTGATTGACCATGACATTTGCCCGGCATCAAAACAAATGTGAGTGACAATTGATGTTTCACCAGCTTAATAGCCTACATCGAGATTTTCAAATGTAAAAGGGCAGCCGAGAGCCCCCGCTTACGCGGGATGGAAGGGACGGACCACGTTGGCGTATAATAAGTAGCTTTATCTTGTATTTTTGTGAAAGACTGTTTTCACACTTTGAATTCATAATTTTAAGATCACAGATAATTTTTAACGTAAAAATCAAGACTTGTCTTTAGAGATTTCTAGATATGTGCATAAAATTGAACAACACCTTGTTCCTGAGATGGTTCATGGCTGAAATTGAGCAGCAAAAGCTTTTTGAGCAGCTAGAATCATCCAAATTATATGTTCCTACATCTATAAGATATCTAAATCTAAGGCAACTAGATGAACGAGTAGGATCACTAAGAGGGGAACCTCATAAAATGTGGCCACTAGACTGCACCTCCACTTAGCATTTCTCATTTCTTAGATATGTAGGAATTAATAATCAAGACCAGATGAATGGAACGGATCAGCTAATGGTGGGCCCTTTACGAAAAAATAGGGTGCCTTGCAGCAACTAAACAAGTGATGGTAGTATTGAGAGAGTAACTTTCATGTGGTCCTCTCATGAGTTGGTTAATGACAATGATAAAAAAGGCAGTCTTAAGTGTCTAAAAGCTCATGAGTACAGGGAAAGGATGGATTGCAAAGGGTTTATAGTACGCATTCTTATCTTGTATTTTCGTAAAAGACTGTTTTTTAGCGTACATGATGACAACTCAACCGTTGCGCCAAGTTCAAAACTAGTGGGGTTATTTATTTGAAGAAAAACAGCTTAAATAATGAACAAAGAGAGTGGATTTTACATTATTTGTCAGAAAAAAAAACAGTAAACATTGTTAAGAAACAAGAACATGAATCTACTTAGTGTACCGAAACACATATCAGGCAAAAAATTGTAAGGTTGTCTTTTTTGGTATATATCGGTTGACAAATGAAAGGAGTTCTTGGAGACGGACTGTTTTATGTTTAAAACCATCCATTTTTCAATCAACAAGGCTCAAAAAGAAGGCCTTTTAAGTTTTTTAATATCTAGATTTTGGTTTTTAGATGAGGCTAAATTAGATAAGTAGATTAAATCTTCAAGAAAATACAAAAAAGTTCGGCCACCCCACATTTTTATTTTTTGTATGACATGAAAATGCTGCATAGGAGCACCATTATATATATATATACATATACTTAATGGGTCTCATTTTAAAAGTAACCTAGTAAATTGATAGATATAAAAACTTTTCAGAATTGCACCTTCATCTTTTACTTTTATATTGGATGTCTTATAGTAGTATATATTCTATATTAATTTATTTTAAGAACCTTTAAGGAGAATAATTGATAATGATTAACTACGAAACGCTACATTTGGTAACTAAATTTTTTGAACAAAACACAAGATGAATTGGATAATGTTTACAACATGGGTCTTTGTAAGTTTTATTACAAGAATAATTAATTAATCTATTATCTTCAGGATATGTACTTTCTTTATGTCTCAATATTGTTGAGCTAATTTCTCTCTATAGGGCAGCTCCGGCGCACGAAGCTCTCACCTGTCCAAGGTCTGATGGAGGCAACCTTACCTTGCATTTTGCAAGAGGCTAATTCCACGCTTTGAACCCGTGACTTCAAGGTGACATGACAATAGCTTTTACTATTGCGCCAAGGCTCTCCTTCATAGCTAATTTCTCTCTGTGCTTTCCTTTTTTTCATTCTTCTCCCAAAGGCCACTAACTATGTCTATTGATTGTGATCTAGCCCCTTTCTCCTTTCATGATAAATAATAATCAGTGTGGGCTAGTGAAAAGAATATCAACCACACACACCAAATTAATATCTTATTTTATTGCCGTACTATTGACTTTTGTGGTCTGCCTCTTCCCTGGACCCTATATATGGAGGAGTTTCGTGCACGATGTTACTCTTTATTGCCATTTAAATACGCCGATTAAGTTACTAAATAAAATAAAAAGGGCAGCCTGTGTAAGAAGCTATCACATTGTGGGATTTGGAGTAGGGGCAAATCACAAAGGATCTATAATATGCAATCTTATCTTGTATTTTGCAAGAAGTTGCTTCTATGCCTCTAACCCGAAACATCTAAGTGACACGATAACAACTCAACTATTGCTCCAAGACTCTACATTTTAAGCTGCTAAAAAAAAAAAAATCCAGTATACAGCATAAACAAGGTTTGGAGGAGTGGACGACATTTTTTCAAGAGGTTGTTTCTAAGTGTCGAACTCATAACATCACCTAGGCTCCTCGTCTCTTCTTAAGCTTCTAAAAAGCTCAAAGGGCAGCCTTGGTGCATGAAGCTCTTACCTATGTAGGGTCCGAGAAAGGGGTGAGCCACAAGGACCTCAGGTACACAGCCTTATTTTGCATTTTGCAAGAGCCTATTTCTACGTCTTAAACCCGTGACCTTGAGTTAGACGACCTTGAGATGAAATTAAAAACAAAAATGTAAAAATCGCTCGTGGCACCTTATATCGAGCAGAGAAGCTGCATTTCTGTATTATATCCCTGCCGTTGTATAACTGGCAAAGTCTACGGCTCGTTTCCAATAACCGTGACACAGGCGTGTCTTCCTCTAAAATTTCAGAGGAAAACGTTTACAGATCTCTTTCATCGCCCTGAGGAGAGTACACTCCGATTATACGGACGAAGTAACTCTTGGTGGAAACAGGGTAAGTGAAAACACGTATTTTTGTGCTTTTTTTCCGATCGTTTTTCAATGATTTGTAGTTTGTTTATGGGTTTCATCTGCTCAAAAGAAAAAGGAACGCATGAGTTCCTGTCCTCTGCTGTCTTTTCTTCCATCAATCATCTAGAGAGAATCCCTTATTTGGTTCTTCTCTGTTGTCCTTAGGTCTTATATTTCATGGTTTCTGATTTGATTGTAAGAGTAGATCACCCATCAACAAGTGAGACTTATCGGAATAGAATCCCTGACACAGTTACGTATCAATCTTCTGATGTCTATCCTTGAAAATGAACCACAATTATGACTGTTTATGATTGAAGCAATTCTTCGAACATTTGATATGGGAAAAAATGAGAATAACCATATACTGCCAAATGCTGCTTTCAGAATATAGGACATATATAATACCCAACATGACCATGCATACTGTTTGGTCCTCCACCCTAGATGCTGATCAATGGTAGTAGTTTGAATTATGGTTTGTAATCGAAAGGATGACAATGTGAAGTTGTTCCTGTCTTTATTAGCTGAAAGAAACTTTCTCTATGATATGGTTTCTTTTCATAAATGGCGATGGGTTTTGTGGAACTAGATGATTACTTAATTTTCTGGGAAGGCATATCATTTTATACCTGCTGCAATACATGTAATGGATTGCCAATTTGCTGTCCTTTGAGTTCCTAGAAGAATAGATGTAGCTAATAGAATGCTAAAAGCATCATCATCAAGACCTTATCACAATTAGGGGTTAGCCACATGAATCTTGTTCCTCCATTCCCCTCTATTAACTACTATGGCTTTATTTAGTCCCAAAGTTTTTTAATTTTTTTTCACTACTTCTATCCATGTTCTTTTGGGTATTCCCCTTGTCCTTTTAGAACCTTCTACTTACATTGCCTCACTCCTTCTAACCGGTGCCGTTTTAGGTCTCCTTTGGATATGTTCAAGTCATCTGAGTCTAATCTCCCTCATCTTGTTACATATTTGTGCTACTTCTAAGTTTCCTCTAATATTTTTATTACTAATTCTATCTTTCTTTGGCATGCTACTCCTCAATCTCAACATTCTCATTTCAACAATGCTCATCCTATGAATATGATGTTATTTAACTACTCAATACTTTGATCCATAGAGCATGGCCAGCCTTATGGCCATCCTATGGAATTTTCCTTCTAGTTTGAGTGACAATCGCTGATCACACAAAATTTCAGATGTACATCTCTATTTGTTCCTACCCGCTTGGATTCTTTAGGTAACCTCCCTCTCAATCTCTCAATCTCTCAACTTTCACGAATCATTGATCCTAAGTACTGAAAGTGGTCTTTTACGGGGACTTCTTGGTTATTAATCTTAACTGGTGTTCCACTCCTATTCTTCTCCTTGCTAAAATTGCATTCTACATCTTCTATCTTAGTTCGGCTGATTTTAAATCCTTTAGATTCTAATGCTTTTCTTGTAACTTTAGCTTTGTGTTTATGCCCACCTTTGTCTCATCAATTAAGACTATATCATCTGCAGATAGCATGTACCATGGAATCTCCTCTTGTAGATGTTTTGTTAACTCATCAATAACCAATGTGAAAAGTTATGGGCTCAATGTCAGCAGGCAAGAAAGAAGTTGAAGAAGATTTTGATTTTGTTATTTTTTTCCTACTTGCAAATGAATATGCATTTGTATATTAGTTTGTAAGTAAGAAGAGAAGATAATGGAAATCTTCTCCAGCTTCTTTAAAGTATGGCAACTCTAACATGACATGAATGGTAAAAGCATATGGGAAGAAATTACATAGGCCTAGGGCTGCTGACTTGAATTGAAAGTGCTTCAATGAAAGGCCCTTTGTGTACACTGAACATGTACTGCAAATGGAACAGCATACTAAAGTAGTCTCGTACTTATGTGCATAATATGCGCACTTGTTTAGGAAATCTTTATGTTCAACCCACCCAGTTAGATGCAGTTGTGCATTTTGGACCTAGCAAGCACTGTGCACAGTTTTTCTTGATTTGATTTACATTGCATTATTTTCTTAGATTGTTCTTGGCTATTGTTCTGTAGGAATTTTGTATCTTGCTGGCATGGATGGAGATCAAACGAATATAAAGAGATGGATTGTCTTTTATCCTGTTTACATAAATTCAAAGAAGACATTGGCTGAGGGACGGAGAATTAGTGCAAGTAAGGCATGTGAAAATCCCACTTGCATTGAGATTGCGGACTCATGCAGCTACCTCAAGCTTCCTTCTGCAGTAGAGGTCAGATACTATGCTTATGTTCATGATTATGTTTGGAACTTCAAGACGTTTATGCTGATGATTGATTGTGAAAATTGGTGGTATCTCTCGGAGATTAGCATGTCAGGCACCCAAAGACTAATTTTCAAGTTTGATATGTGTCTGATACATATTGGAAATATCTGAACTTCCACTAAAATATTAGAGAAACTGAAGTATCTGAAATGCTATCATGTTATCATAAAAGGATGTAAACTGTACACAAGTGCATCAAACCTGTGTTGGTTACATAGGATATCTTTTGCTTCTATAGCAGATTATACTTTTCATTGGTATTGTAATGTTATTGCTTGTTATCTATATAGTTTTAGCACCCTCATTTTCATGGAGTCCAGTTTGGTTGCGTATGCTGTTCCCTGTTTCATTTGCAAAGGAAAAGCAGAAGGTTTGGCTCCAATGGATTGGAAAGAAAGTGTTGAAACTTGAAAGGGAAATATGAAAGGTTGTCTTTAAGTCATAAAATCAAAGTTTTCTAATCAGACAGTCGAAGTCGTCCTTTTTTTATTTAC
The DNA here is from genome assembly GCA_035236585.1 of Warburgia ugandensis. Lineage (NCBI taxonomy): Eukaryota > Viridiplantae > Streptophyta > Magnoliopsida > Canellales > Canellaceae > Warburgia > Warburgia ugandensis. The sequence continues at coordinate 73,432,029 of CP141132.1, read as the reverse complement.
CACTATCCACACCAAATGATAGGTCAAATTATTCCTGCTATTGTCATGTGGGTGGGCTCAACCAGATGGGTTCTATTGACACTGACATCTACTGGAAAGCCATATATTCTCCCCAATTTGTTTCACTTGCTAAGACAGTCATCATCATCATCAAGACCTTATCCCAATTAGGGGTTGGCCACATGAATCTTATATACTGCTAACACAGTATGTATCAAAATGTATCCAAAAGCAAGATATTTTTCTAAAGGATCCGTCAAATACTGCATTAGCCCAAATAGTAGTGTGGATGGAAAGGATCGTTCACATTGGCAAGGGGGGTGTTGGTGTGCAACTTTGCTGTTGAGGCTGGTAGACTGTCATATGATTGTCATCACATATTCTTGATTCGTCTTTGAGAGACAAATGAAGGGGGAGGGATGCATACATGAAGAAGATATTGTACGATGTTAACTTGCACACTATATGTAAGGTCTAGGTGGTTGATTGACTAGTAATCTTTCAAGCCACATTTTTAGATTAGTGATGTCCCAAAATATCTTCTTGATTGAATGATCTTAACTTCAATTGATTGAAACTGTTACGTGTTTTCTAGTTGTTAGTTTGTAGGATGATAAATAGAACACAAGTGCATCAGTCCTATGTTGGCTATGTAGTGTATCTTTTGCAAATATAGCAGAGATTACCTTTTCATTGGTATTATAATTTTGTGGCATTTTAAGTATATAGTTTTAGCTCCTTCATTGTCCTGGAGTCCAGTTTGTTTGCACATGGTGTTCCTGATATATTTGATTTGTGTTGTTCTTCATGAAATTTCGTATTGCTTTAGTTTTTAATCACAATATTTTCATTACAGAATTTGGGTAATCATTAAACTGGCCACACTTACACAGAATTGGCTTTTGTGTTTGGTGGCTACAGATTGACAAGGCATATCCACGTGACTTCATGCAGAGGGGACGAGTGAGGGTTTTGCTGAAAAGGGAAGATGGAACCCTGTATAACCCCGAAATTAGTTCTAGTGAGTTCTCTCCCATAAACTGAAATAATAGGAAGAACTTCAAGCGAGTTCTTTTATGCTAGATGGAAAAACTTTGCTCATAAACTGAACTAACAGATGGAAGCATTACATAACCTGCAAATCTTTCAACATGTTTTTGAGCATTTTTATGTAATTCTCATTCAAAGACCAAATATATAACACAATTTGGCTGAGTACATAATACCAATTGATAGACCCAAAAGAACGTGGATGCAAGTGGTGAGAAAAGATGTAAAAACTTTTGGACTAAATGAGGCCATGACCCTTGATGGAGGAGAATGGAGGAACAAGATTCATGTAGCCGACCCCTAAGCGGGATAGGGCTTTGATGATGATCATGATATAAATACCAATCAATCTTCCAAAGCCTGTGCTGGCTTAGACACCTTTAGCTGATGTTCTACTATTTAGTTTTGACTGAAAGTTCCTCTTTTGCAGATAGCCTTTTTTTCCACTATTAAGTGTGGTTACTAATTCTAATTGCGACAGTAACTCCTGTAGTTGTTACTCTAGCTTCCAGTGAAATGCATGTCATCATATGCAAATAAACTGTGTATCCAGTTGTAATTCTTGGCAATGAAGTACTCTTACTGAATGCAAGAATTAGTGACAATAGCTGTTGTATGGTTCGGCAAACATGGCAAGGACAAAAGTAGACGTGAGGATCTTGTATCATATTGATTTCCAAAGCAGAAGACTCTAATCACTTAGTCAAACTCATGTGCTGATTATCTCATGCTTGAATGGAAACCAAGAATCTCATTGAAAACTAGATATTGATGGCGTTTCGTGTGGAGTATGATGGCCCTCATGTGTACAGCAGGTTACTACTAGGGATGATGGTTGTTACATTGAAGTAGTCATTTGTAAGTTGAAGTAGTAATTACATGTTTCAAATGGAGCCCAAGACACTCGTGGTGAAATAGACTTTGATGGCAATTCATGTGAAATATGATGGCCCTTAAGGATCCCTCTTGTGAAGTAGACTTTGTAATAGTCATTACATGCTCCCCAGGAAACCCAAGAATGTCATGGTCAACTAGATTTTTATGTAATTTGATGTGGAATATGATGTCTCTCATATACACATCTAGTTATTGTAAGAGATAAGTAGTTGGTTAAAGTAGTAACGAGAATTCCTGTTGGTGTCAAGAGCTCTAAGGCAAGAATTTCATTGCATGGAATTTGCAATTTTGATGAGTGTTTTCAGCTTCTTTGCCTTCTGAGGGGAGTGGTCTTGGTCCACGTCTTACACAATAGTTACTATGACCATGACATTCCGCAGGTTGTAATTTTGGTGATCAGGTTTCAGACCAGGAAGGTACACGCTCTTGCCAAACCTAAACTTCTTTGGGAATGGAATTTTGTCTGCATCTTCCCGGTCAAATCTTTCTTCCCAAAGTTTTCTGCTTGGTAGGCTCTATAGCTCATGCTCCATGCAAGGTCAGATCCTGCTCGGCCTTACTTCCTGTTTATGGGACAAATTGCATGCATCCATTGGATTTTGGCCTTGGATTGCCTGATTTATGACCAATGCCTGATTGTTGATAGGTAATGTTGTGTTGTCCTAGTAGGAGCCTTTTGATCTTCTCTTGATCCATTACGATGTTCCATCTGGACTCTAAGAGTTTATCATCCATGTCGTTGCAGACTGTGTGCTTGTTTTAGACAGAAAGGTGTGTTTCTGAGCTGGGAAGGCTTGGATGTTTTTAGAAAGAGCTCTATTTTTTAAGGGAAGCCTTGGCACAACAGTAGAGTTGTTGTTGTGGGTGACCTTGAGGTCATGGGTTCAAGGTGTGGAAACAGCCTCTTGCAAAATGCAAGGTAAGATTGCATAGTATTGACCCTTGTGGTCTGCCCCTTCTCCGGACACCGCATACACGGGAGCTTCGTGCACGGGGGCTTGCCCTTTTAGCTCTATTTTTGTTCCAAACCCCAGTTTTCTCATAACCAATCTTTCAGGCTTGATTGCGCTAGCATGAGAAAGTTGGGGGAGGGACTGATGGTCTTATCCATGATGATGATGAGTCCACTGGTCTTGGTGTCTTGTCCTTAAATGAGGCAGAAGTTTTGGCTAGGTTGGCATAAATTCTTGACTAGGCTCTCATATTAGACCTTTAGGTTGTGTAAGTTGACATAGTATGCTATCAATTGGATGAAGACAATGGCCTAATCCCATGGAGATCCATTTGGAGCCTGTGGAGGGTTACTCTTGTCTCTTTCCAGCACTTTAGACAGTCTGCCAAGGAAATTGTTGATTCTCTTGCTAGAGGCAGGATGTAAGGTAAGAGTGCTTTGGGATCTTTGTCAGACTTGTACCTAATGTTGTTTGTATTATTTGCTTGCTCTCTTCTTTTTTCATTGCTCAATCAGTATGTGTTTTGAACTCTTGTTAGCTCTCTTCTTGCTTTGCTTCTCTGGATATCATCTCCCCCCAGTAAGCAAGCATAAGTTCTGCTTTGGATGCGTAATGAGATCTTTCTTCTTCACGTCTAGAATAAACTACAAAGGTACTCTATTCACAGTTTTTATTCCTTCTGATGTTGTGAGTCCAAAAATTTACACGCAATGGACCTATAGTGGCAAAAAGTAGCTGTGGCCTATTCTTTCAGAGAACTAATTGTTGTTCAATGATAGTCCTTCCAGGTTGACTGCTTTAGCATTACATGAGAACAAGAAGTTAATTTCAGTATTTATGGAAGTTTTCATTGGGTTATTTTGTAGTTCAGTTTCTTCTGGAAATTTCTCTTGGTTTTCCATTTTATCATTGAGTTGAAGGCTGACTATTTTACATGTTCCATTTTCTCTTACTGCAGTTTGTATTTAACTAAGTTGCTAATTTGAGAGCATAAGTATGGTCAATCAGCCGCTGTCAAAATTTGGATGCTTCTCATGTGCATTGTTCTACCATACAAATAGAGCTGCTGCTGACATATACATATCAATCAGAGCAGTAAACATAGATGCTTGAATATGCTGTTGTCGCTACCCTTTATATTCTCTAATGGCTTGAAAATCACGTAGGCATTCATTTGGTTGTTTATGGATGCATCTTTTGCTGCTCACTTCAGATGACACGAAATGGTTAATATTATACCGTGTCACCGTTAACATACTGTTCTTTTTTATTCTAGGGAAACAACTGATGCTTCAGGTTGCAGAGTTGGTCCCTAGGCACCATGGAAGGACCAAGAAACAAGAGCCTTCAGCAGCTACTTCAGCTGCGGGCTCTTCAAAGTCGGGCAAAGGAAGGAAGAAGAAATAGTGTGCTTGCTCTGGGCGAATGCTGCACAGGAGTGTGCATTTTTGTAATTGTATGTTTGACATGAGAACGTTTGATTTCTCAGTTAGAGAATTTCTTCAGGAAAAAGGATTTATGTTTACAGATAATCTAAGTTTGGCAGTCACTAGTAGATGATGACAGAGATTCATAGGACTTTCATTGCATATGTGTTATCATTTTGAAAGCAAATTTGAGACACCCTTGTTGAAATAGCCCTGTGAGTTTGTTGATTCATTTCAGACTGCTCATCTTCTGGGCAGCCATCTTTGATAGGTCATACATTAGAAAGGATATCCGTCTATTGATCCTAGCCGCTACAACTATGTAGAGAAAAACGGACGCCCCATAATTTTCACGGAATATGGACTAAGTTCCTTAACCAATCAAAGGCTTCCTGCCCTGAAAGAAGATTTTAGCATATCACCTCTCTAAAGTGTGGCCCGGAAGATGAATGATTTGGATCTCCAACCAATTTAAGTCTCAGATATGCTTATAAATTCTGTAATCCAAGGACTGATTACACGCAGGGACACCATGTAGAAACCCTGCTCAAATGCATTCTAAAGAGACCCCTGTTATGTTTTGGTATATTCACGTGTTACTTAGCTTGACTTCATCAAAAAAAATTTCTCCTTTTTGTAATTTTTCTTACCATTGAAGAAATTTTTCTGATGCGTGATCTATATGTTTGGTCATTACCCTGATTGAAGTTCTTTGTTCTACGGAACTTCAGTTTCGTATGGATAATTTCCAAACTCAGTACCTGAACTGGGTTTCACTGAATTCTTTCGAGATGACTGTGATCGTCCCAATGATTTTACGCATGTAGTAAATTAGTTTAGTAACAGAGGACTAACCAAAAAAAACTACTTGTAGTAAGACTAGCAAATGACACCTCAATTTTCTCTGGCACTCAATGAAGTAAGTGGGCAATTTAGAGTAGAGGTCAAGGTGGTGTGGAGTGAATTTTAGTTTAGAGACTGAATTTCGAGCAAGAACACAAGCAGGTTCAAACATTCTGGGGCTTTCAATGGTGAGTTTGTTGTGCTGAAAATGAAACAGCTTGGGTATGGTTCGTAGTCCCATGGTGTAAAAGGTAAAGAACGAATTGACAGGTTACTAAATGCTTGGGAGGTGATCCTAAATGCTGTTGGGATGCAATGAATGTTCGAATACACTTTTGGTCAGTTTGTTCAGTTTGCCATGCCATGTGAAGAAACGAAATGCCCTCTGCTGTGTACAATCTGTAAGCTATTTAATCACAAAGAAGTAAATCAAAGCTAAGAGTTATCTTGCAACCGTGACTCAGAGCTTATCTGGCTGATGCCTAACTGGATTTGAAAGTCAAATGCAGCTTTTCTCACATGGGGAAGTCAAGAAACTGGAGGAAGCCCTTTGGAATCAAGCTGACAGCGGTACATTTAGACTAGGTTGTTAACTGGACTGAGAGGCAATTTAGTGGATATTTTGCCATAGGGAAGGGAGGAGACTGCTTGAAAGTAAATCCAAGTAAGGTTGTTGGTCACTTGACTAGGAATCTCCAGAGTCACGATTTATTTAAAGGGCAGCCCTGATGCACAAAGCTCTGGTGTATGTGGGGTCCGGGGAAGGAGCAGACCACAAGGGTCTATAGTACGAAGCCTTACCTTGCATTTTTGCAAGGAGGTGTTTTCCCTCCTTGAAGGTCACATGACAACAACTTTACTGTTGAGCCAAGGCTCCCCTTTGGAATCACAATTTATTTGTGAAGGGAAAGTTCCCTGCTGGCATGCAGCTCTTCTACAATCTTAACCAGTTGATTTGGCCTTCTTTGGATGTAAAACTCACCTTCTTTTAGCACTTGCAGTAAAAAGAGAATGGAGAAGATAGATTACCATAGCAGAGATTACCAAATCATGTATTCTAAGGTTTTTAAGATGAGGTTAGTATATGTCAAACTGTATCCATGTGAGCACTTGATTTTATTATCAAATCCAATTATTGCGATCTGGTTCTCCCTGTCTCGTGCCAAACTCACAATTACTTTCCTAACTAGTTATGAAAAGCTGCTATTCTGTCATGCAGATCAAGAAGGAAAATAAAACACAGTACATGAGGCAAACTGCTAAAAGATATTAGTCTCAATGTCAAAATTGTTTACAAAGTCAAAGCTACAATGATCTTTGGGATACATTCCTTAAAAAATTTGAAATCCCACCTTGCTCTGGATGCCCAAATGAAAATTGATCTTTTCAAATGGGAAAGACATGGTACATTGTAATGGCAAAATTTTCAGGAAAATCAAAGAGCGGTGACTCTTTAGCTCCTATCTTCTCAGAATTTGTCAGTGTTAGTTGCCATACCTATGTATTGTTAGGCTAAACTTCAATACTTTGGAATGGATAGAGACCCGTTTTGGAGTATTTGGTCTACAAAACAAGCCCCTTGTGGTCTACCCCTTCCCCGGACCCCTCATAGGCGGGAGCTTCGTGCACTGGGGCTGCCTTTTAACTACAAAACAAGCCCTGTATGCCCACCCTTCTTGAATGGAAAAGTTCAGATGAATCTCAAGAAGGTGCCTCAATAGTGCCTACATCTCCCTCAGTTTTCTGACTTCCCTTATTAAGAAAAGCAGCACTGGCTGGTGGACTATCTACCGAAAGAGAACCTTCTAATACTTTAACCACTTCACCAATTGAAGGTCTAAGAAATGGTTGATCTTGCATGCACCAGAAAGCAATCTTAATTGTTCTCTCAACAACTTCCAACTCCACTTTCTCCTCTGATTGGGCACTGATAATTGCACTCAATTTCTCATCTCGACACTTCTCATATGCTGAAGAGTACATATTTCCTTCAACAGAGCCACTCTTGCCCACAACAATCTGTAGCAGCATCTCCCCAAACATGTAAATGTCTCTTTCTGCAAGAGTCTCCGAAGAAGAAGAGTTTTCCTTTGCTGATAAGTTCTGGAGTCCAAAATCAGTTACCTTAGCAACTAACTGTTCATCAAGCAACACATTCTCCAGCTTCAGATTTCCATGAGCTATGCATTGTTGACATTCTGTATGTAGATAAGCAATGGCACGAGCTACTCCAATGGCAATATTGAGCCTTTGCTGCCAACTGACACTATTTCCATTCTGACTCAAATTGACAAGCCACTGATCAAGAGAGCCATTGCTTATGTATTCATAAAGAAGAAACCTGTGTTCTGGTTCAAAACAGAACCCTCTTAGAGGGACCAGGTTTCGGTGATGGGTGCCACCCAAGGTCGAAACTACCATTCTGAAATCCCTCTCAGATGTCCCAACATTATCTAGTAATTTAGTAACCACTGCCATCTGATTCGGTAGGACACCTTTAAAGACAGTTGGACCGAGTTGGTCCACGAAATTATTGGTCAGCTCTTTCACTTCCTCAAATGATAATCTGATAAGAGCGCTATAAAGAGGATTCATCTGAGCATCCTTCTGAAAGGGGACTCTACTTTGAGCCTTAATTTGTCTTCTACGGTGGATAAACCAAAATACTAACATCTGTACTGTGAGAAGTACTGATGATGTTACCAAGAAAAGAACAACAATGCCAAGTATAAAATCCCTGTGGTCAACTGTTTTGTGAGTTGATGGTTGTTTTGATAATGGCATTAAAGGATCCTTATGTAAACTAGCTTCTTGGGTGGACACTGCTTGAGGAACTAGACATACCTTCAAGAATGACGTCGCAGAGACGGACGAGTAGCGATATCCACTGATAAACCCGGTTCTTTTGATCGTGCAAAGCCCTGATCCATCATTTTTTGCAGTTGCAGCAAAACAAGAACTGTCTTTCAAGCAGTACTTTTTGCATGACTCTGTGCTTAACATGAGATCAAAGTCATGAGGAGGATATAGACCATAAAGAGCGGTCCGTTTCAGAACCATCATGCTTGTGCCCCTCTTGCAGTTGGCCAAATCAACCATTTTCTTACATCCATAAGAAACCGAATCTGAACTCGCACCTACTCCTGAACTAAGAGAATCCTGAACCAGGCAGTCACAAGTTGGTCCACTGGAATTATAACCACAAACACTGTACAGACCACATGAACCAAACACATCACACTGGTTTTCAACAGCTTGCCATCCCACCCTCCAAGTATGAAGAACTTCATCCCACGAATAAATCCTGAGGTTTCCATCAGCATCGAGCCGAAGATGTCTTAACAGAACAGAAGGATCCCGAAAATCCTTACTTGATTTATACCAAACTATTTGATTAGTAGCATCAAACAGCCCAAAAACTCCATTAGCCTCGAACCTTGCTTCATCAACAACAACAAGTGAACTAAGATGGCTACTCCAGTAAGTCACATTGCCATCCCAAAGAAGGGCAACATCGCCGGATTGCCTAACTACAAAGCTGTAGAAACCAGCAATGGAATTCTTGGAAGGCGCTTGAAGGGCTTGATGGAAATGGAGCGATTGTCCTGGAAGAAGAGTATCTGTTGGGCTATGAAAACTCTCCCAAACCACTTTCTTCCCGAAACCCCCAAGAACCAAATTTCCATTGTTGAGCAAACTAGCCTCTTCAACTCCCAAACTACTCGTATTGCTATTCCAAACAAGTATGCCACTAGGGTTGTCGAACAAAACAAAGTTTCCATCCACTGATAGCTGAAATGTAGAGTTCTGAGAAACCCTAATCCCTCCACCAACAGTCCATACAGGCAACACCGCTCCACCTCTTTCTCTCTTGTTATACCAAATACCCACGACAAACCCATCATCTTTCTGATAATCAGGCAAATACCCAAATGCAAAAACCCCATTTTCAGATATCCAATGCCTTTGTTCATACCCAGAAATCTCGAAACCAAGAGGAACTGAAACCATTGAAAGCTCCTCACAAAACCCACAACAAATAGAACCCAAAAAAATCATTAAGAACTCAAAATACAGGTTTCCGCCACGCTTACCTTTGAAATTCTTGAAGGGTCTTTCAGCATTAGACCCATTTCTGCAAGTTCCACACATTGCAACTGAACAACTGGTTTCTCTGCAAACTGATGAAGCAGATTTCACAGAAAACAGATGAGGATATCAGAGTTCAAAGTGGATAAAATGTAGAAAAAAAGAAGCTTTTGAGAAACGATGGTTGGATTGGAATCTTTGGAATCTGGGATTGCTACTGCTAAGAAACATGAAACGAAATTCAAATCTTCTTGAAGGGAATGAGAACCCATTCCAAGAGAAACTCTCCTGGTTTTCTTCCACCAACAACAGTATTCTTTATCTTTGTTTACATCGAATTTAGAAGCATAAAAACAATTGTTATTCTTGATTAAGCTGCTAAAGGGAACTGTTGGTCAGGGGGCATTGGATTGTAGATTCTGTTCATTAGAGTAATCTAACTAGGATTCCATTAAAAGCAGGACCCACTAGAAGAAAAGCCCCCTTTCCATGGGCTGACGAGATACTTTAGAGTAACAATGACTACCAAGCCTCTGGCAGAAAAAGTGAACAAAGAGAAGTCACAGGGGCTGTTGTTTCTATTTTCTTTACTTTTGCATGTTGTTGGTCTGGAGATTTGTGCAGACATTGCAGGATTCGTATCCTGGTTTCTTGCATAAAGACAATAAGGACCAACTGTGTGCGTGCACGGTGAATTTGAATTCATACTCCCACTGTTACTGGTGCACATTGGCGGTTGGCAAGAGTAACGGAGATGTGATCACATGTGATGGTGGACTCACCAGGAAGATCTAGGACGTTAATCTGCTTGACCCCAAATTGAGGATGAGATCATAGACTTCATAAATTAGAAGAGTTTCCAGTCTTGTAGGAAGAAGGGAAGGCACTGAAGATGTGATCACATCTGGCATTGAAAGCACCAGAATGATCTGCAGTGTTAATCTGATGGACCCCTCAATGGAAATGATATCAGAGATTTCCTGAATGATTGTGATTATTGATTAGAGGACTTGACCATTGATTTGATGAATGCCCATTTTTGTGGTGGGGAAGGGCATTGGGATGTGGTCGCATGGGTGATCTAGAGTGTTAGTATGGTGGACTCCAAATGGAGATGAAATGAAAGACTTCATAAAAATGATCTTGATCATCATTTAGATTATTTGACTATGATTTTTGTCGACCACACAAGTTCAGAATACAGATCAGAAAGTCAGGGTCTGGATTAGTAATTTGTTTGTTAAGGAGTCACATGTTGATTGTTCTACCAAAAAGAAAATTTTAGTCTCTAAGGTAAAGTGTAAGGGGTCCACAATTTTTTATGATCCAAATTATTGATCTTCAGGGGCCCACCTTGGCTATGCCATGCCCTAAAATCTCAGGCATCAGAGAATCCTAACATTCTGATTGCTTAATATTTTTGTATCATTTACTTTTCACTTTCTGATGCATCCTTGGAGATCATAAAGACTAGGGTTATCCAAAGAGGAAGGTATTTGGCATGGCCTGTCTTAGACCAGACCCAAGTTGAATGTATCACCGAAAGTATGCAGACTCCACTTTTAAAGTTGATCCTTTTGCTGTGTGTGTAGAAATTTCCTGTGCCAAACGGGGAAAAATGAAAAAAAGAAGGAAAAAGGAATGAGCCAACCTCCAAAATTCAACCCCATTGGCATAATTCTAAGGCTTTATTTGTGCCCTTAAATAAATAATTACAAAATAAAACAGCAGTTATTTTCATTCATTAATGGACCCTCCACGAAGGCACTAAGCAAAAGGTCGAATCATCCCAATCATTTGATCCAGTAAGGCTTAGCAGTGATTTGATCATTGAGCAATAGAAGGCCTTACTTGTACACAACATGCATGAATTTTATCTAAAAAATGTCCACATTCATCATATAACAGCGCATCAATGGCACCCCACAAATGTCAATTATGTCCATTTTGCAGGACCAGGGAATGCGGTGAGAATGCCACGATCGTTTTGGAGTACAAAACCTTAAAGTAACCTAATAATTATTTTTACCAATTAGTGGTTAATTTGTAGAAGGGAGTTTTGTGCAATGGTAAAGTTGTTGGTAAAGTTGTTGTTGTATGACTTTGAAGTTATAGGTTCAAAATGTGTAAATAGCTTCTTGTAAAAATGTAAGGTAAGGCTATCTAGTATAGATCCTTGTAATCCACCCCTCTCCTAGGCTCTACATATGCGGGCACTTCGTGAACCGGGGCTACCTTTTTTAAGTTGTTAAACTCTGTGACACTATAGAGTGAGGATTTCAAATGTGTTAGCCCCCCTTTTACTTAGAGAAGAGTGAAACAAAAAAACTGACCCCCTACCTAATTACGGCACTATAAGGGCCAAATTGCCCAATGGAAAAGTAATGAAAATTAATTTTCATGAAAAATGTTTTACACCTTTAAATTGAATTCTGTCAAAGACCCAAAATTTTTACGATATGTGAGATTTTTGAGTCATTATTGTAATTTAATTTGAAGGTGTAAAACATTTGTCAAAGAAAAACCTTTTTCCATGAAAAAGTCTATTTCTATTACTTTCCTGCCAACCAAAGGTATGGAAATATGTACCCCTACTTTTTTTTTTTTCTTAGAGTTTTGAATACCCAAATTGCTCAAAACTAATGTCATCTTATCCAATGGATAGTCTTTGGTCTTTTTTTTTTTGGAGTTTTATAATGCATGGGAAAAAACTTGTCTTCCATTTTGCAGGTAAGGAAACAGTAGCCAGAATTATTGGGAGGATGAGAACTTTGGAGCATATTACTTCATGAATTATTAGGTTCTCTAGACATCTAAGCCCACTAGAAGTCATAGTCATCTATGCTACTTAGGTTTGAGCCCTCGAGCGTAGTGCATAAAAGGAACAAGAAAATTATTTGCATTTGGATGATTTGACTGATGTGTTATGATTGGTGTAGGTCTAGATGCCTAAATAGATATAAAAAAAGGTGAATAGAATAATTGTAGTATTCGTCAAAGTTTGTAATCTATCTTTTCTGAATTATATATTGTTAGACGCTAAAATCTTTCAATTCACAAGATTTTTTTTTTAATATATTACCCATCCAACGAAGGACCAATCACAAAGAATGAATTGAATCATGCAAATGTAAGCTTCAGAAAAAAACAGTGACCCAAAAGCTCTCACATAGAGATTCTAGTTAGCATTTTTCATTCAATAATAGCACGCTTGGAGTCATCCGTGATCTAGAGATATCATCATTTGAAAATATCCTTTTGAAGGGTCCAATTGGTACAATTGGGTGTATGTGATTCTATCGGATTAGATGGAATTATCAGGCATAATGGCATAAACCCATTTATGTAAGCCTAATCAATCGGGTCCTAACTAAACCTACTACAAATTTTACTGTACAGGCTAAAAAAACAAAAGAAAAAGAGAAAGAAACGTGGAATATTTTTCTGATGCCTGGTCCAACATTAGACCTAGCACCGGCATTGACTAAAGTGTATATTTTCCTTCAGCTATCACTTTGTATGGATCTGTGAAAGTGAAGACACTCTGATGACACTAATGTTTCAAGCCGGGTTCCTCTAAATGAACGTATGTGCATGCATCGTATAACTGGGCTTGGAAGACAATATTGGTATCAGATTTTAGAAGACAAGGACAGTCCTAGTGCATGAAGCTCTCACTTATGTGGAGGCCAGTGAAAGAGCGGATCACAAGAGTCTATAATATGTAGTTTTATCTTGTATTTCTGTAAGAGACTGTTTTCACGCTTTAAACCCATAATCATAAAGTCACATGACGGCAACTTTATTGTTACGCCAAGGCTCTCCTTCGCTATCAAATGCCATAATAAAGATTTGAAGCATGTTGTGAGTGGACTAAACCTGGGTATGTTTTGTTTAATATAAGTTGTTTTTATTTCATTAGATGTATGAAAAGGAGACAGAGTCTTCAGTTTATGTTTGAAAAATGTCTAAATGTTTATCAGGTGCTTTGCAATGACATGCATTTCATCAAGAATCCTTGTTTTACACTTTGTATGAATCTGTGAAAGTGAAGAAACTCTGATGATACTAATCTTTCAAGCCAGGTTCCTCTAAATGAACGTATGTGCATGGATCGTATAACTGGGCTTGGAACACAATATTGGTATTAGATTTTAGAGGACAAGGGCAGTCTTAGTGTACGAAGCTCTCAGTTATGCGGAGTTCGGTGAAGGAGAGGACCATGAGGATCCATAGTACAAGAGGCTATTTTTATGCTGTAAACCCGTAATCTTAAAGTCATGGCAACTTTACCGTTGCGCCAACTATCAATGCCATAATAAAGATTTGAAGCATGTTATACAAGCCAGAACGTACGATGCGAATTAGAACGATAATGATTGAGCCTTTGGCCAAAGACCCTACCACGGAGGAGCTCAATTATTTCCTTTGAATTTCGGCAAAGGAGTTCATTATGACAGGGCTTGTGGTTTGATGACTATAAAGACAAATGATGAATGATGAAACAACCAACAAATCTCACGGTGAAAAAGTGGGTGCACTTATCAAAAGTGTGTCCATAATTACGAGTAACTTTTGTTTGGATGGAAAATCCTTTGGTTAATATTTCCAGACTACCTACATATCTAATATCATCATTGAACTGGTACGTCTATGCCGTCTACTTCCAGTCACGGGATCATAACTTGGTCCCGCGCTTACTATTCACGTAAATAATGCAAGAGAGAGAGAGAAACAAATTAGTTCGAGACTGAAGGCCTGACTGTATGACCTTGGTAGATCCAACAACTGTTCATAATTTTTGGCATGACTTAGATGTTACTAACTCATCCACAGGATTTGCATACAAAGTGTTCATGGCCGAGAAAAAAAATTCACTCTCCAGTTTATGTTGTATGACTAAAAGCAACGTATGCTGGATCACATGATGGATGAGAGCTTTGCAGCATGGCCCATGGAAAAGGGCAACCTCGGTGCATGAAGCTCTCACTTATGTAGGATTCGGAAAAGGGGCGGACCACAAGGATCTAGTAGGCAGTTTTACCTTGCATTTTTTTGCAAGAGACTGTTTCCACATCTTGAACCCGTGACCTCAAGGTCACATGACAATAACTTTTACCGTTGCACCAAAGCTCCCCTTCTACGATATGGCACATCAATGATCTAAATTATAAAGAACATTATCAATGTTTTGGAGGTTGTTATCTGGATTCACTTAGTCCCGTGACTATCATATAAACTGTAGAGGGAGATTATAAGCTCTAGAAATAATATTAAGAAAACTAGAGAGAGAGAGAGAGAGAGAATATTAAACAAAGCTTAGGATCATCTAATGGATGACAATCTTTTGGTTCATGTTATAGCTCTAAACAATGAAGGGATAGAATCATCGTGATTAATAACATTTTTTGTCGTACACTGCAAGGATGCTGTAATGCAGCATTGAGATCAATCCACGGCCTATTCAGGCTATTGCCTTCTAGTGATACTATTATTCCATGGAAGATGGGGGATTTGGAGTCACCATCCGTGTCTTTTACCTAGGCTAAGCTGGCAGGCTGGGCGCACTAGATTCCCAAATTAGTATGTTAGTGGTTTTATTAATAGTCAGAGTTACAGTCAAGCTAATAATTAGGCGGCAAATTATAATTCTGCCGGTTCATGGTCACATATCATGTGTCAGTTTTCATCTCTTTAGCGGTTTACGAGGCCAAGTCCTGACACACCTCACCCACCGTGGGGTCCACAGTAAGAATATTGTCCGCTTTGGGCCCACTGGGTCCGCACGGCTTTGTTCTCACCCCGGCTTCCCAGGGTAAAACGCGTTCTTATTGTGAGGAGTGTTCCCACTCCTTATCACCCAGCCCAGTTCCCCTCTCCAGGCGGTATGGGACTAACTCTCAACCGTCATCCCCTCGGCCTTCTCCGCTTCGCCACCCCTCACAAGGCCATGGTACCTCACGGTGCCTGAGCCGGCAAGGCTAGATCTCTCCCCCTTAGGGGACACACGCCCTCGTGTGACCGAGGCACCCATGCGGTTAGCCACCCATCACCACGAGGAGACTGGCTCTGATACCAAATTGACACACCCCACCCACCGTGGGGTCCACAATAAGAATATTGTCCGCTTTGGGCCCTCTGGGTCCGCACGGCTTTGTTCTCACCCCGGCTTCCTAGGGTAAAACGCGTCATTCCATTTAAGGTCCGATATTGTCCACGGTCTTAGGTCTCCCCTCAGAGTATCTTGGGCTATTGCTCAGAGTATCTTGGCCCACAGCCTCAACCCATCTTGTGCACTCTCAACCCATCTTGGTTCCACCCTCGCGGGTTTTGTTCCCTACGAGTGCACAGCGGAAGCAGATGCCTCTCAGGACGCGTCATTGCTGTGAAGGGAGAGAACCCCCCTTATAACCAAGCCCATCACCCCCCCCTAGCCGATGTGGGACTAACGCTCCTGCGTCCCGCCCTCAGACCATCTTGGGTCCCCTCACAAGGCCAACCCTCAGGCCATCTTGGCACGGTAGCCATTGGCTAGGGGGGGTTCGGCCTGAGGGTTGGCCTTGTGAGGGGACCCAAGATGGTCTGAGGGCGGGACGCAGGAGAGTTAGTCCCACATCGGCTACGGGGGGTTGATGGGCCTGGTTATAAGGGGGGTTCTCTCCCTTCACAGCAATGACGCGTTTTCCCCTGGACGCGGGGGAAGGACCAAAACCCGTGCGTGTGCGCATGGGACAATATCATTGCTGGGGGGCCCGACGAGGCTGTGACAAATGGTATCAGAGCCAAACCCCGACCCCATGGGTGGATGGCTAGCCGCACTGTCGCTCGTGTGGTGACACACGGGGGCGTGTGTCCCGTAGGCGGGAGATGGCTACCGTGCCAAGATGGCCTGAGGGTTGGCCTTGTGAGGGGACCCAAGATGGTCTGAGGGCGGGACGCAGGAGAGTTAGTCCCACATCGGTTAGGGGGGGTGATGGGCCTGGTTATAAGGGGGGGTTCTCTCCCTTCACAGCAATGACGCGTCCTGAGAGGCATCTGCTTCCGCTATGCACTCGTAGGGAACAAAACCCGTGAGGGTGGAACCAAGATGGGTTGAGGCTGCGGGCCAAGATACTCTGAGCAATAGCCCAAGATACTCTGAGGGGAGACCCAAGACTGTAGACAATATTGGACCTTAAATGGAATGACGCGTTTTTCCCTGGACGCGGGGGAAGGACCAAAACCCGTGCGCGTGCGCACGGGACAATATCATTGCTGGGGGCCCGACGGGGCTGTGACAAATGGTATCAGAGCCAAACCCCGACCCCGAGGGTGGATGGCTAGCCGCACCGTCGCTCGTGTGGTGACACACGGGGGCATGTGTCCCGTAGGCGGGAGATGGCTACCGTGCCAAGATGGCCTGAGGGTTGGCCTTGTGAGGGGACCCAAGATGGTCTGAGGGCGGGACACATGAGAGTTAGTCCCACATCGGCTAGGGGGGGTGATGGGCCTGGTTATAAGGGGGGTTCTCTCCCTTCATAGCAATGACGCGTTTTCCATTGGATGCGGGGGAAGGACCAAAACCCGTGCGCGTGCGCACGGGACAATATCATTGCTGAGGGCCGACGGGGCTGTGACAAGTCCCCTATTCAAGTGCTTTGTCAAAATATAAATGGAGGGACACTTGGTGGTCCGAAGGGCTGTTAAGCCCTTTGTTCTTAACCAAGTCTCCCTCATAAAAAAAGTAAAGATGCATTCAGATAAACGTGATGCAGCAGGGGACAACGGCCTCAAATGATGCCTTAAGGTAAATAATGATATATTACGAGAATGTAAATAAAGAAGGAGATATAGTAGGTGGCTTAGTGGTCCGGCCAGCTATTTAGCCTTGCCCTTAACCAATAACGGTGTCAAATGAGGCTCTGAAGTAAATAATGATGCATTGTGGGACTGTAAATAAAGAAGAAGAAATGACAGGTGGCTTAGTGGGCCGATGGGCTGCATAGCTGTGGTTCCTTATCCCAGCCACCCTAAAGAAGTAGAAAATTATAGGAATGCAAATATGACATCACAAGGGAGAGCGGCATCGAACGATGTCTTGAAGTAGTACAAAAATAGAAAAGACAGAGAACTTTGTCCAAGAAATTTAGGTTTGGCCTTCGTTACTAAATGGGAAGGGGCTCGAATCGCACCCATTTAGCATACAGTAGTTAGTGTATGGAGTAAGTGGAGGGAGAGACAATTAGAGAGAGCAGTTAGCCTAGACATGGGGTAAGATGCACCCTTGTGCACTCCTTTACATTTATAAAAGAAAAAAAACAGAAACAACACCCATAGAGACTTAGAAGGAACCGGCACCATTAGTTCATCACAGGGTTTTCTTACCTAGCAAGCCTAATGGAGCAAGGCGCAGCTAGGAAGCTTTGTTGAATGATAAACTTGTTCCTAAAAGCCCAAGTCTATTTAGAGTTTTTCTAACAGCTCAAGCTTATTAGGAGTCCAACCTATAGAAGATTCTAATATTAGGTAGAGTTGTGTGGCTGTTAGAGGAATATGTAATAAGTATAAGTGTGTAGGTATTGAGTATGTGGTAGGTTATAGTATGTATGAGTGTGGTTGTTGTGTATATTATTAATTGTGCAGTAGGTAGACATCCTACACTATATATACCTCTTCCCTTTCATTGTAAGAGTATCAATATAAGAATAAGAAGCATACTTCTTAGTGAGTGATCAACAAAGCTTTTAGTTGGGAGTGTCCTTTCAAGTGTTGTTTTGAATTATCTTGTGAGTGTCTTTGTATCAAAGAAGGAGATGGTGAGAGGTCAACCTTACATCAATCAACCAAACTAGTTATGCGAAGGATGTTTACTTGGGAAGCAATTCAGATAAAGTTTTTGAAAAGAATCAACCTCAAGAGCTCATAAGCCACTTGAGCTCATACACACTGATGTTTGTGGCCAAAATAAACCAAGTTGCAAATTGCATGGGCAAAAGCAATTATTTCTTACTTTTTAATTGACGATTTTTCTAGAAAAACAAGGGTGTATTTTTTGAAGCAAAAACAAGAAGCATTTGGAGCATTTAAGAAGTTAAAAGCTACTGTGAAGAAAGAAAGTTAATGCAAAATCAAGGCTATAAGATAGGATCGAGAAGGAGAATTCACTTCCCAAGAATTTTAAAATTTTTATGAAGAAAATAAAATTCATCAACAATTAACAGTTCCAAGACCTCTTTAACAAAATGGCATAGCCGAAAGAAAGAATAGAAGTATCATCAACATGGCTCAAAGTATGCTCAAAAGTAAAAGAATACCAAAAGAATTTTGGGTGAAAGCTATAGCATATGTAGTATACTTATCTAATCGCTCTCTGACAAGAAGTGTGTAGGGCAAAACACCACAAGAAGCATGGAGTGGAAGAAAGCCTGGTATCTCCCACCTCAAAGTGTTCAGAAGAATTGCCTATATACATGTACCTAATGAAAAAAGATCCAAGCTTGACAATAAAAGTGAAAGATTCATATTCATTGGAGATAATACAAACTCTAAATGATACAAGTTGGACAATCCAAACACTCGAAATGTCATGATAAGTCAAGACATGAAGTTTGATGGAGAAGGTGAATGGGATTGGGGTTCAAGTGATGAAGATTACCATTTCATTCCCTATACTGAAGAAGAAGAGCAAGCAGGTGAAAACAAATAGGAGTAGAACAACAAGAGCCCACTACTCCTTCTTCCTCCACATCAACAACGCATAAAGATTCACCACCATCCTTTTTAAATAAAAGAGATGTGCCATGCACAAAGAGTCTACAAGAATTTTATGAGGTAACAGAAAGACTAGAAGATCTCACTCTTTTTTGTCTCTTTGCCAATTGTGAACCATTAAACTTTGAAGAAGCTGTACAAGATAAGAAGTAGAGAGAGGCAATGGAAGAAGAGATTAAAGTGATTGTAAAGAATGATATGTGGGAGCTTACTTTACGTCCCAAATGACACAAGGCGGTCGATGTTAAATGGGTGTACAAAGTAAAGAAACATTTTAAAGGAGAAATTGAAAGAAACAAGGCGAGACTAGTTGCAAAGGATTATAATAAAAAAAGTTGGCATTGACTACAATGAGGTATATGCTCCTGTTGCTCGCTTGAAAATCATTTCTTTGGAAGCTCAAAACAAGTTCGAGTTATTCAAATGGATGTAAAGATTGCTTTCTTAAATGGATTCCTTGAAAAATAAGTTTACATTAAACAACCACTGGGTTATAAAGTAAAAGGATAAGAAGACAAAGTCCTAAAATTGAAAAAAGTACTCTATGGGTTAATGCAAGTATAAAGATGTGACGTCCTGGGTTTTATAAAGAGATTTTCTAAATATTTTTGAGAATCTTGTCAGGATCGATCCTTAAAATTTTTTTTCTTTTTCTTTTCAACTCTACATATAATAATATATTTAAAATTACTTCTTCTAACCCAAGTACGTCAAATAAATCTCCACAATATATTCAAAATAACAGTTCATCTTTTCCAGCCAGTCAAGACCTACTAGTCACAGCCCAAACGCTACTAAGTTAAATCACAATATAAAGTTCAAATATTTAATTTATTACAAATTGACTAAAGTCTTCAAATAAATAAACACTATTTCTAGCTTCTCATACTTTGCAACTCCGAGTTTACTCAATCTCCTTCGCGTCAATTTCAAGCTTTTCCTTTTGCTCTTCACCTGTAGCGTGGTTTGGTGAGTAATTTGAATTACCCAGTAGAAAATCTAAACCTAGCCAAAAACTCTGAAAATCTTGCTATGCAAGTTTTTTTTTTTTTTTTTTTTTTTTTCCGCATGCATGTACTATCAAGCATGTCATTGTCACATCGTAAGCTCTCAATTCATATTAACCAGTTATGTAATAATCATAATGACATCATATTGGATAATACAAGTAATATCCATGCATATAAAGATCTGAGTTAAATTCAATCCATATTTATTGAATGATTAATTCATAAGTAAATCCAATTAATAATAAATATATATATCTGGATGGAACTTAGCATCATGTCACAAGCATCGGCATATCCAAACAAAATATAAGGTTGACTATACGCGTAGCAAAAACCAAAGTTTCAAACTGAGTTCGTTAGTGGGTACCACACTAACTACACCGACTACATGGGATAGTCGGATCAATCCAATACAAGGGTAGTCCTCCCATGTAACATACCCTCGCCAAACTTGCCTATTATAGGCTGGTACCTGTTTGGAAGTTAGTGTCAACCGACTCCCTAGTATAGCAACCATGGGATTTGATATAACATCCCCGAGCGGGATCAACTCTTAAGAGTCTCCCGATTTCTTAGCAAGGTATAGTTGTGCAAGAGTGCAAAATCATACAGAACTCATACTAATAATAAATGCATATATACTATCCTTGCTAAATTCAAGCATGTTTATAACCCTTAGGGTCAAATTGCAAAAATTTTGATAAACTAATCATAAATGCTAAAAATATTGCCATTTATATTAGGATGTGAGCATACACAATTCTCTTGGTAACAAATTCAAAATATCAAAACGAGTCCATCTAAAACATTAGAAATTTCAAAAATTCACGCATCTATAAAACATAATCTACCATGTCAAATATATCTATTGACTCCTAATGCATCGTCAATCTATACGTTGTTAGATACTTATTTCATATGGAATATTTAATATACCCAACCTTAAGTTCGGTTGGTTGGTTTCATGGCACGATCTCTTATTTAGAACAATTCTAAGTCATATGCATGACTATTATTATGCCGCATGATATCATGTCCTTGTCTTTATTTGAATGTTCAATGCATTGTGTTTGTTTCTAACTAGACTGATAATTGTTATACAACTGATCAGACAGGCTAATTGGTGTTTTGCACCATACAACAATAGATTGTGTAAGATGTGAAGTGCTCTAATCTAATCACATGAATAATGCTAGTTTGAATCCGGTATGCCACACCCTACTGATTACGAGAAAATGTTGCAGCCTATTTTATGCTAATAAACTAGGTCTTTATAGATGACTAGATACATGGCGAGATTATCAAGGCTAGAGCAGATCGTTAAGTGCTTGATGGGGCACTTCATAATAATGCCTCATACTACACCCATGCAGATCATCAATTTCATGTTGTGGTTGTTTGTGCTTATGTATTTTACATTTGATATTATATTAGTTGTACAAAGAGTACAAGGCATAGTTAAATATTCCTATGTAAAACTATGGGTCAATGCTTAATATCCAAGGTATGCATGAACTCAGTTCAACTCTCAATGTGCAAATATTGTCCAAAATATTACATGCATGAATTCAACTTAAATTATGGAATGTTTGTCAAATCCAAGATGACATGTGTTCCTATTATTAAATAAATGTTTACAAGTGATCATCATTCTATATTTATGTGTTAGACTATTACTCAGATTTCACTATTTGTATGTGTATTTAATAATCAATGCTTAGCACGTGATGTACTAAATCTTCTTCTCCTCCAAACACGCCATGTATCAAATTCCTATCCATATGGACGTGCATGTGAACCCAAAATTGTAATCTGTCGCCGGATTGTATTGATCATGTGTATGAACTTTATTTAAATGTATGTTATGATTTTCATATCTCATGCGTTAGACACTTAGCATGGTTTAGAAAACTTGTTCTCTTCTAATAATACTTCTAATATCTCATGCGTTAGATCCCTTGGGGAATGGTACCCAAATTAAAACTTTTAGTATAATGCGTGTTTCAAAAATTGTTAAGTATTCTTACTTTTTATTTTACCTTATTCAAGATAAGGTGTGATTGTTGTAACCAGTACGCCGTATACTTGAGCCTTGTTCAATATATAATGCACCTAGGCACTTTCTTTTCTAGACATGCCATGCTCTCAAGTTAGTTGTGAAATATGATGCATCTGATTTTTATTTATATATATATTTTCATTAAACATTATATACCTACAAAAATCTGGTGTACGATGCTTGGAAAAATTTCAGTATTTAAAGCATTTAATCTTTATCAAATGCACATGGAATTAAGCATATATTAGTGCATGCTATAGTTGGTAAAACTCCATGCGTTGCACACCATGCAAGATTCAACATGCACTCTCATCATGAATATGTGCATGGTATTCAATTAAAATGAAACGCATACACATTTATATATTATGCGTCGTCTGCCAAATTAAAAATCAAAAGAAAATTCTTCGATCTAAACATATATCCATGGATCATGCACAACTATTCAAAGCCATACATCTAATATAAACATTTACCACATGATTATCATCTAGAAATTTATCAAGCATATATGCATTTACATTCCAAGGAACTTTCAATACAACTTCATTCCAAAAACAATCGATAAAGATCAAAATTTTTTATTTTTATTTTTTTTTCTTTTCAAAAGAAAAAAAGGTGATCTGATCTAGATTCCCTACCTCAAAATGTGATTTCCTCCAACGCAAATTTCTCTCGCTTCTAATCGATTTGACGTTAAATTTCAGATCTGCTTTTCCTCTTGATCTTCTTTTCCTTTTTTTTCTTTCCCTTTTCTTTTCTTTTTTTTTTTTTCTTTTTTTTTTTTCTTTTCTTTTTGTCTCACGCACTCCCCTTCTTCCTCTCCAACTATTTCACATTCCTAAACTTTTCTTTCCATTTTCTTTGTTTCTTTTATAAGTACTTTCCTTGTAACGTTTTTTTCCAATTTATTACATATTTGTAACTCTTCAAATTTTTAATGGTGTATTTACTCCCTTTTTCTATAACTGTCAAATCATCATGTTTAGCCATTTGTAACTGTTTTCTCCACATGGCAAACAAATTCGTAATAAATTAATTAATAAAATAAACTAACATAAAAAAAACGTAATTTCTTTATTTCTTAATAATGCAGGCCATTACAAAAGAACATGGAATAGTCAAATTAATAAGTAATTTCAAGAAAATGACTTTACCAAATGTCCCTATGAGGATTCTCTCTACATCAAAGTTAAAGACAGAGATTTACTGATCATATGTTTGTACGTTGATGACTTAATTTTTACGAGAAACAATTTAAGTATGTTCAACGATTTCAAGAAAGTAGTGACAAAAGATTTTGAAATAACTAATATCTGGCTCATGGCATACTGCTTAGGTATCAAAGTAAAGCAAGACGAAGATGTAATTTTCATCTCTCAAGAAAGTTATGGAAGGAAGATACTCAAGAAATTCAAGACGAGTGATTACAAGCCCATAAACATTCCAATAGAATGCGGAGTCAAGCTATCCAAGTATGATGAAGGAGAAAAAGTATATTCAACATTTTTCAAGAGTTTGGTTAGAAGTTTGCATTACTTAACATGTATAATACCAAATATTCTTTATGTTGTTGGACTGGTTAATCACTACATGAAGACTCTAACCACCACCCACTTGATAGAATCCTTCGCTACTTCAAAGGTACAATCTATTTTGGCTTGTTATATTCATTTTATAATGACTACAAGCTTGTTTGGATATTGTGATAGCGATTAGGGTGGAGATACAGATGATAGAAAGAGCACCACAGGATTTGTGTTCTTCATGGGGAATACCACTTTCACATGGATGTCAGAGAAGCAATCGCCATTATCACACTCTCAACCTGTGAAGCTAAGTACGTGGCTGTTACATCATGTGTTTGTCATGCAATTTGGTTAAGAAACTTATTGAAAGAACTAAGGATGCCACAAGAACAACCAATTAAAATTTGTGTCAACAAGTTAGATATAGCCTTAATAAAAAATCTTGTTTTTCATGATTGAAGCAAACACATCGATACCTATTATCATTTCATCACAGAGTGCATCACAAGAAAGGATGTACAAGTGGAGTTCATGAAGTCATAAGATTAAGTCGTTGACATCTTCACCAAGCTACTCAAATATGAAAATTTTACCAAATTGAAAAATTTACTCGGCAGCACAAAACAAATTGAAAGAGGGTTGTTGAATGATAAACTTGTTCTTAAAAGCCCAAATCCATTTAAAGTTTTTCTAGCAGCCCATGTTCATTAGATGTCCAACACACAAAAGATTCTTATATTAGGTAGAGTTGTGTGGTTGTTAGAGAAATATGTAGTATGTATAAGTATATAGGTATTGAGTGTGTGGTAGGTTATAGTAGGTATAAGTGTGGTTGTTGTATGTATTATTAATTATATAGTAGGTAGACATCCTACACTATATATACCTCTTTCCTTTCATTGTAAGTGTATTAATATAAGAATAAGAAACATACTTTTTAGTGAGCGATCAACAAAGTTCTTAGTTGGGAGTGTCCTTTCAAGTGTTATTTTAAGTGATCTTGTGGGTGTCTTTGTATCAAATTATTTGTGAATTACAAATAGTGAGTTAAATGTCCAACACATATTCCTCTAGCAGCCCATGTTCATTAGATGTTCAACACATATAAGATTCTAATATTAGGTAGGGTTGCATGGTTGTTAGAGGAATATGTAGTATGTATAAGTGTGTAGGTATTGAGTGTGTGGTAGGTTATAGTAGGTATAAGTGTAGTTGTTGTATGTATTATTAATTGTGCAGTAGGTAGACATCCTACACTATATATACCTCTTTCCTTTCGTTATAAGTGCATTAATATAAGAATAAGAAGTGTACTTCTTAGTGAGCGATCAACAAAGCTCTTAGTTGGGAGTGTCCTTTTAAGTGTTGTTTTGAGTGATCTTGTGGGTGTCATTGTATCAAATTATTTGTAAAATACAAATAGTGAGTTAGATGTCCAATACATATTCCTCTAGCAGCCCATGTTCATTAGATGTCCAACACATAGAAGACTCTAATATTAAGTAGAGTTGTATGGTTATTAGAGGAATATGTAGTATGTATAAGTGTGTAGGTATTGAGTGTGTGGTAGGTTATAGTAGATATAAGTGTGGTTATTGTATATATTATTAATTGTGTAGTAGGTAGACATCCTACACTATATATACCTCTTTTCTTTCATTGTAAGTGTATTAATATAAGAATAAAAAGCATACTTCTCAGTGAGTGATCAACAAAGCTCTTAGTTGAGAGTGTCCTTTCAAGTATTATTTTGAGTGAACTTGCTGGTGTCTTTGTATCAAATTATTTGTGAAATACAAATAGTGAGTTAGTACGTGTTTTTTTTTCAACAAAGTGATATCCTACGACAATTGGAGTATCAAAATATAGGCACTCCTTAGAGCATAAGTCGCACGGGATGTCTTGAAAAATGGCTATAGTGAGCCAAGACATGACACCACTCTAAATGTCCTCACACAAGATCAAAATAATGCTTTGAAAGATTTAAGGAAGAGAGACAAGAAGGCCCTATTTCTCATCTTTCAAGCATTAGATGATGATGGCTTTGAGAAGATCTCAAGTGTGATCTCCTCCAAAGAAGCATGGGATAAGCTTCAAATATCTTTTAAAGGATCCGAGCAAGTTAAGAAGTTATGACTCCAAATACTAATAAGTGAATTCGAATCTTTACATATGCAAGAATGCGAGTTTATTACCGACTACTTCTTCAGAGTTTTATCTATTTCTAATCAATTAAAAAAATGGTGAAACTTTAGATGATGAAAGTTAGATTCAAAATTTGAGTACATTGTTGTGACATATTAAGAAACTAAAAATCTAAAAGAACTCACCATTGAGAGACTCATGGGTTCGTTGCAAGTATATGAAGAGATGTACAAGAACAAGCAAGGTATGACGGAACAACTTCTCAAAATGCAATTCAATCTTAAGGAGAAAGGTCATGGACATAGAAGAGAATCGAAATGAGGATATCACCATAACAATAATGAACAAAGAAGAGAAAGCTCAACAAGAGCATGTGGGAGAGGCCACTGAAGGTTATGGTATGACAAATCTCAAATTAAATATTACAATTGCCAAAAATTTGGTCATTATGTTGCTGAATGTAGAGTTCCCAATTATAGAGTTAATGAAAAGGCCAACTATGCTGAGAGTAAGAGTTATGCAAATAGGACATTGTTGCTAGTATGCAAAGACAAAGGAACTAACAATGAAAACATTTGGTATCTTAACACAGGTGTTGGTAATCATATGTGTGGAAATAAAAGTATGTTTGTGGAGCTTGATGAGTCGATAAGTGGAAACATCTCGTTTGAAGATAATTCAAAAATGCCTGTGAAAGGAAAATGTAACATCCTTATTCGCTTGAAAGATGGAAGGCATCAATTCATTTCAAGTGTTTATTATGCCTCCAACATGAGAAATAATATCTTGAGTCTGGGACAACTCTTAGATAAAGGCAATGATATTCACATTAAAGATTGTAGTCATTCTATAAGAGATGACAAAAATAGCTTGATCACCAGAATACCAATGTCAAGAAATAGAATGTCCTCATTGAATATTCATAATGATATTGGAAAGTATCTTAATACATGTTACAAGGATGCATCATGTGAATAATGGCATCTTCGATATGGGTGTCTTAACTTTAGAAGATTGGAATTATTATCAAAGAAGGAGATGGTGAGAGGTCTACCTTAAATCAATCAATCATACCAGCTATGTGAATGATGTTTACTTAGGAAGCAATTTAAATAAAGTTTTCCAAAAGAATCAACCTTAAGAGCCCAAAAACTGCTTGAGCTCATATGCACCGATGTCTACAGCCTAATTAAACCAAGTTCCATGAGTAAAAGCAATTATTTCTTTCTTTTTTATTGATGATTTTTCTAAAAAAATGGGTGTATTTTTTGAACAAAAATTAGAAGAATTTGGAGCATTTAAGAAGTTAAAACCCACTGTGGAGAAAGAAAGTAGATGCAAAATCAAGGCCACAAGATCAGATCGTAGAGGAGAATTTACTTCCAAAGAATTTCAAAATTTTTGTGAAGAAAATAAAATTTACCAACAATTAATAGTTCTTAGACCTCCTCAACAAAATGGCATAGTTGAAAGAAAGAATAGAAGTATCCTCAACATGGCTTGAAGTATACTCAAAAGTAAAAGAATACTAAAAGAATTTTGGGCGAAAGTTATAGCATATGCAATCTTCTTATCCAATCACTCTCCAACAAGAAGTGTGTAGAGAAAAACACCACAAGAAGAAAGGAGTGGAAGAAAGCCTGGTATCTCCCACCTTAGAGTGTTTGAAAGCATCACCTATGCACATGTACTTGATGAAAAAAAATCTAAGCTTGATGATAAAAGTAAAATATTCATATTTATTGGATATGATACAAACTCTAAAGGATACAAGCTATACAATCCAAACACGTGAAATGTCATGATAAGTCAAAATGTGAAGTTTGATGAAGAAGGGGAATGGGATTGGGGTCAAGTGATGGAGATTATAATTTCATTCCCTATACTGAAGAAGAAGAACAAGCAAGTGTATCGCAAATAAATGAAGAACAAGACCCCACTACTCCATCTACCTCCATATCAACAATACATGAAGATTCACTATAATCCTTTTTAAATAAAAGATATGTGCCACGCATAAAGAGTCTATAAGAATTTTATGATGTAACAGGAAAATTAAAAGATCTCACTCTTTTTTGTCTCTTTGCCAATTGTGAACCATTAAACTTTGAAGAAGTTGTACAAGACATGAAGTGGAGAGATGCAATAGATGAAGAGATCAAAGAGATTCTAAAGAATGATACGTGGGAGCTTGCTTCACTTCCTAAAGGACATAAGGCGATCGATGTTAAATGGGTGTACAAAGTAAAGAAACATTTTAAAGGAGAAATTAAAAGAAACAAGACAAGACTAATTGCACTGGATTATAATGAAAAGGCTAGCATTGATTACAATGAGATATTTGCTCATGTTGCTCGCTTGTAAACTATAAGACTAATAATTTCTTTGGAAGCTCAAAATAAGTGCAGGGTTTTTCAAATGGATGTAAAGTCTACTTTCTTAAAACACTCTATGGGTTAAAGCAAGCACCAAGAACATGGAATATTTGAATCAACATGTACTTTCAAGAAAATGACTTTACCAAATGTCCCTATGAGCATGCTCTCTACATCAAAGTCAAAGATAGAGATTTACTGATCGTATACATGTACGTTGATGACTTAATTTTTAAGGGAACAATTCAAGTATGTCCGACGATTTCAAGAAAGTAATGACAAAAGAATTTGAAATGATTTGACATCAGGCTCATGGCATACTATGCTAGTATCAAAGTAAAGTAAGATAACGGTGGAATTTTCATCTCTCAAGAAAGTTATGCAAGGGAGATACTCAAGAAATTCAAGATGGATGATTGGAAGCCCATAAACAGACCAATAAAATGGGGAGTTAAGCTGTCCAAGTACTATGAAGGAGAAAAAATAAATTTAACATTTTTAAGAGTTTGGATAGAAGTTTGTGTTACTTAACATGTATAAGATCAGATATTCTTATTGTCATTGGACTGGTTAGCCACTATATGGAGACTCCAACTACCACCCACTTGAAAACCACTAAGAGAATCTTTCGCTACATCAAAGGTACAATCAACTTGTGGCTTGTTATATTCATTTTCTAATGAATACAAGCTTGTTGGATATAGTCATAGTGATTGGGGTGGAGACACAGATGATAGAAAGAGCACCACAGGATTTGTGTTCTTCATGGGAAACACCACTTTCACATGGATGTTAAAGAAGCAATTGCCATTGTCACACTCCCAACTTGTGAAGCTGAGTACGTGGCTGCTACATCATGTGTTTGTCATGCAATTTGGTTAAGAAACTTATTGAAAGAACTAAGGATGTCATAAGAATAACCAATTAAAATTTGTGTCAACAACAAGTGAGCGATAGCCCTAATGAAAAATCCTATTTTTCATAATTGAAGCAAACACATTGATACTTACTATCATTTCATTAAAGAGTTCATCACAAGAAAAGATGTACAAGTAGAGTACGTGAAGTCACAAGATCAAGTCATTAACATCTTTATCAAGCAACTCAAGTATGAAAATTTTACCAAATTGAGAAATTTACTTGGCATTACAAACAAGTTTAGCCGGGGGGGGGGGGGGGTGTTGAATGATAAACTTGTTCCTAAAAGCCCAAGTTCATTTAGAGTTTTTCTAATAGCCCAAATTCATTAGGAGTCCAACCCGTAGAAGATTCTAAGAGTTGTGTGGTTGTTAGAGGAATATGTAATAAGTATAAGTATGTAGGTATTGACTGTGAGGTAGGTTATAGTAGGTATGAGTGTAGCTGTTGTGTATATTATTAATTGTATAGTAGGTAGACATCATACACTATATATACCTTTTCCCTTTCGTTGTAAGAGTATTAAAATAAGAAGAAGAAACATACTTCTTAGCAATATGATCAAAAAAGCTCTTAATTGAGAGTGTTCTTTCTAGTGTTGTTTTGAATGATCTTGTGGTATCTCTATATCAAATTATTTGTGAAATACAAATAGTGAGTTTGTTCTCTTTTTCTTCTTCTTTTTTTATCCCTTTTAAGTCGCCATGTTATCTATATATCACTATTTGAGTATTATTCTAGAAAATACAATGGAATGAAGTAAAAACTCCACTATAAGGGTTTCAAATCTTTACTACAAGAAAGTTCCTTATTAAGTGTCATGAGTCTAATCTTTAGAAATAAGCAATTGCAACTAACTCCACTGTGTCAGAAAATACATGAAAAAAGCATGAAAATAAAATTTTTAAAATAACTTTTTGGACTCTACTACCATTTATCTATCTTTTTAAAAGAGTTTGAAATTTTCTCTATGGGATATTTGGTCCTAGAAGTGAGGAGAGAGAAAGCTTTTGGCCATGTATACTCCTAAAGATCTTCTTTTCCAAGGCTCCTAAGGTAACTCTATTTGGTGCCTTTTGGTTTCTTCTCAATAAGGTAGAGCTTGTTCATTTGAAAGAAATTAGAAAAAAAAAAAAAAAAAAAAACCCATTTGCTCCTTTTGTT
The DNA here is from genome assembly GCA_035236585.1 of Warburgia ugandensis. Lineage (NCBI taxonomy): Eukaryota > Viridiplantae > Streptophyta > Magnoliopsida > Canellales > Canellaceae > Warburgia > Warburgia ugandensis. The sequence goes on along the minus strand of CP141132.1, from coordinate 73,401,820 downwards.
TTAAGAGGAAGGTATTAGCTATTTATATAAAGATGAAAACATGGTGATATGGCATGTGACATCATGGATGACATGGAGAAGATTCACCTCATAAATCACATGAGTGCTATTTGTATCATCTTGAAAACCTTTTCTCATGAAGTGGCATGTGGTCCCTTAGCTTCCTAAGTGGCAATGGCGTAGAGGCAACATAACACCAAATGGAAGGCCACTAATCAACTCCTTTATCCTCTTGTGGAAGTGTAAGCTTATATTTTTTGAGGAATATAGAGGATTTTTCTTTTGTTATGCCTACGATTTACTTCAAATGGCTATGCTTTTCTTAGGCTGCAAATGATATTTTGTCTTGTAACTTGGACATGACATCTAGTGTGGTATAGCTTAGCTTGAATTAGCTCTTATCGTGGCTTATTTTGAATTATCTTGTTTTGGAGAGAGGAAAATATCTTAGTGAAGCTGTCTATGAGTATTTGAAAAGATACTTCTGATTATACTGCTATATTTTTTAGATTACCAAGTGCCTTGTAGGTTCACTTCTATAATAGAAGTTTATTTTATCTGAACATATTGCTACTAAACAATTGGTTCGTGTATACAATAGATGTCCAGGCCGATAATCCTTCATTTTCAAGATTTAATCATGCAATTGGCTGAGAGATATCTTGAGTATTTATTCAAGGAAAAATATGACTTTAGCACTAAAAGATAGGGGGGTCTACACTAGCCTCTCCAAGGCATGGTCTACAAAGTGAATGGATGTAGGATCATCAATGATCAAATGGAGAGACTTTTGTAACAGCCAGAGGGCCCACACCTTGCAATGATATTGTTTGTGTCAATAGACTAAGGCTCATATCACCCAGTCCACCCACAATTTTGTTCTTCTCCCAGCAGGGGAAAAGGCCTCGTTGGAAGGGAAGTCCTCAACACTATTATCAATA